>CM077671.1:25005000-27505000 GCA_039707655.1 Elymus sibiricus | reverse complement strand
ATGCAACTCCGGGTAATAAGATTGACCAGTACATGAGGGTCCATATATACATACTACTGGACTAGTGATAGTGTGTTTTACCTTGGCGATTTCGTCAGGCTTCAAAGCGCCCTGAATGTCCTGCTTATTTGCGAAAACTAACAGCGATGATCCAGCCAGTCTCTGCGATCAATATTTCGAGCATCACTCAGTAGTTGGAACAAGATAGCACATAAATTAAGCATAAACATCATGCTAGGTTTAATCAAATTTGCAGTCCCAGGAGTTTCCTCATGCTAAACAGCAATTGCTAGCTTTCATCAAAGTAATTCGAAGCGAAATTTCAAGACAAAGTACGCTAAAGCAATTTACCTCTTCTTTCAAAAGATTGTGGAGCTCAGCACGGCAATCATCAAGCCTTCGGACGTCAGAACTATCAACCACCCAAACTAGACCGTCGGTCTGCTCGAAGTAGTTCCTCCAGTATGAACGGATGGTCTTCTGGCCCCCAACATCCCATATGTTCAGCGAGTACCTGCCACAATTAGTCCCATTATCAATTCCTGGCAATTTGTTCTGCTGTTCCCATGATTGTACTCATGCATCTTGAGTTTTTGACCACCATGATTCATGAGTGATGGACATCAAGCAGCTGTCAAAATTTTGGCCAAAATATGTTGTATTTTCACCAATGTGATTAACTACTTTCTCAGATTAAAACAGACTCAATTGCATTTCCTACTTTGAATGCTAAAAGTACAACACCTATATAGGCGCAACTTGCTTCATAGTAGGCTGAAAAACAACAGACGCTGGCTGAAATTTGGGCCAAAATATGTTGTATTTTCACCAATGTGATTTACTACTTTCTCAGATTAATGCAGATTAGTAATTTCATTTCCTACTTTGAATGCTAAAACTACAACCACCTATGTAGGCGCAACTTGCTTCATAGTAGGCTGAATAACAACAGATGCCCACGACTGACATGGACCTAAAAACAAGCTAAAATGGACCATCATATTGCCTGATTGTACCATTTGGTGTCACAGTTATCCTACTCTGTCTCTAAAATTGTCAATTTTCTGACCAAAAGTCATTAAAATTGCCCTGCGTCAGTGTCGAATTTTAATATTGTCCTCTACTCTTCCCACTTAAAACATTGATGCTAAAGTACACTTTGATGCCTGTGGTTGTGGAGCAGTATGAATCACAAAATTCCAAAACATATCTATGGACGTCTCCCTCTCTTAGCTTTTCCCCAAGAACCTAACTGCACAGCTCGAATACCGCTGGACCACCTTCGGTCAGTTTTAGCTGAAGCAGTACACAACAATTCTCTCCACCAAGCAGTAGTTCAAATGAGATTATCTAAAGCTGTTGAAATTGTATTGATTAATCACTAATCTTCCAAACAACAAGCTCAGATTACAAGATTGTTCCTCTAATAATCTTATGCAACTACAAAGACCAGGGTGCCCTTGACTTAACATAATCTATGGCATACGTGCAACAGTCAGGAGACATGATCTAGCATAGCAAACGGTACTATCTAGTGACACATGCATAATTATTCGATGTGCTAAAATTACTATGAAATCTCCTAGAACGCATTTAGTTAATATAGGTGCCATTCTATAGATATACCATAACATTAGAATGATCAACCTAAAATTACAATGGAATTTCCCAGAACACCTTTAGTTAATACAACTGGCATTTTGCTACATATGATATAGAGTAGGAATGATCAAGTATAACATCAGCTGGAACAACCTTTCGATTTCTGGCATAATTAGCTTGATAAATGAAAAATGAATATAGTACATACTTCTGGTACTGGATGGTTTTGATATTAAAGCCAAGAGTAGGGCTGATGACACTGGTGTCCTCCCCGTTTATCTTGAGCACAATTGTCGTCTTACCCGAGTTGTCCAGGCCACTGAAAATTTGACATCGGTGAAATAAATCAATCATGAAGAACAAAGAACTGAAAGGCACAAACCTTGAAAGTCGGGAAGCATACATATCAACCAAAGAACCAAGAATAATAGTCTGTTTGGATAGGAGGAATCTGGGGTAAAATAAGAAGGCGGAAAAGGAATGGAGCAGGATGCTTACACCATGAGAATACGCATCTCCTTTTCCTTGCGCTTGATTTTTCTGATGATGCTGAGAAGACCCATTCTGGAGCAGGCCCAGCAGAAGAATCAGTATAAAATAAGATGAAGAGAGGGGAACAGATATAAGACTACTGAAATTCTAATTCAGTTGAGACACTCAAGCAGGCTGCTATGAACCCCCAATGTTTACAACAGGATCACACAGAATAACAAATTGCGATAGGAACCAGTGATGTAATACAGGGTCATAATATTTCAATTTCAGGATATCAGTAACTGGTACCATATTGGACGTGTGCTGAGTAGGGATAAATAGGTGAATTTACCACGTAGTCGGCCGATAAATCAATTAATCGGCTATTCGTTGACCAACCGAGTAGCGATTAACCGACCAAGATGCCGATTAACTGGCCGATATTTTGGAAAAATAATATTTACTACCAGTGAACATGGTTTGTATTTCTCATGTAAATTTAAAGCAAAGTCTGATCTCAGAAGACATGAGCCGTAGGTAGATTAGAAAGCACGACACGTCACTGCGAAGAGGCATGCAGCTCAGATTTTTAGGGGTGCACTCAGTGGCGGATCTAGGATTTGAAACCAGGGTGGTCCTAAATTTTTTTTTTTGCCAATAAACATGACACGTGATTATGTGAACCTTCGAAGTAGTTACCAATACCACATAGAAATAGATCAATATATGGTCTTATAATCTTACTAAAATTTCAAGTTTTACATAACATAGTACATACGTTGAGAAGTTAAAGAAGACTATGTTTTCTAGCCTACGCTTTTGAGTGGTCACGAAAATATCAATTATATCTCTGGTTTGTTCTTCGGCAACATCCGGCATGGCCCCTTCCTTCTTCCCTATCTTCAAAGCATGTCTATGAAAAAGAGAGGCAATGTCTCCGGTCCTCTTCATTCTTCACCAAAATTTACTTTCTAGAAATAAGTCTAATTGAGGCAGAAATGATGTACAAATTTATGTGAGTGTTCGGTTCATGTCATGAACTTCATGTTCATGTACTGGATAGCATAGCACAGCAAAAAAGCAAACCCTAAATGGCTAAATAAGAAATTGGGGAATGGATAAATTGGGCACCTTAAATCAGGCTAATTGGGGAAGGGGTTGCTGACTTGCTGCTGGCCGAGTGCCGGACTGGTGACCAGGCGGCTGCCGCCGGCTTTGCAGGGGCGCCAGACGGCCGTGGACAGGGCAGGGTCGCAGCTCGCAAAGGGGCGCCGCTGCAGTCGAGGGCCAAGCGGGCAGGAAGGAGAGGAAGGGTCCTCCTACGTGGCTGGGCTCCGGCCGGCGACCGGCGAAGGCGGCGAGCCGGCGAGGCAGCGCCGCGGTGGGGATGGGGCGGCTCCGTCGCTGGGGAGTCGGCTGTCACCCGTCAGGGACGGGAAGAACTGGTTGGATCGAAGTGTGTCTGTGCGGCTGTGTGCGAGAGGTCCAGTATGAAGTTGGGCTGCTTCTTTTTCTCTGCCCCATCTAAATATGCATAGGTATATAATAACCCAGTCCAAAATCCCAAACAAAAATTCTTGGCACTGCCTCTACTATCACCAACTCTAATAAATCTAAGATCCGCACAGGCATGTAGTGCTATGCCATTGCCCCTAGTTTCGGCAAGCATGGATCTAAGATCTGTAGTTGCATATATACTGCTATGGCATTGTCTCTACTTTCACCAAGTATTATATACATCTAAAATGTGGACATGGATAGCTGAAAATTGGTTTCCACTGATCATGCTAAGGCCAAGGTCGTCGCATGGCACAGACAATCATAGACGGCATTGAAATGGATCTAGCAGAAGGGCGTCCGCGCACATAATAAAGCATAATCAGTCAGCCATCAACCGTCGGAGATGCAGGGTGCGTGAGTGGGACCTAGGAAGGACTGGAGCTCGGGGGCGGGAGGTGGAGGGAAGGGGACAGGCGGAGGCCGGGCTCGAGGGGAGGCGTGCAGGTGAGGGCGGCGCTCCGTGGAGGCGCGGCGGCGGCGGCGGCGTCGACGGCGACGGTGATGGAGATGCCGCTGCTTCTGAATCTGAGGAGAGAGTGAGGACTTCTGTGAAGAGGTGCGAAAGGACGAGGGCCAGTGCGACGGGCTGTGGGCCGACAGGGCCGGGAAGGTGTGTGGGATGGAGCTCTGCGGCCCAACAATGCGAGTTACTCGTACTACTCCCTCCGTCCCAAAATAAGTGTCGCTGATTTAGTACTTTGGGACGGAGGGAGTATGTTCGATCGGTTGACCTGTTTGACCGTTGACTTCCAAAATTTTCCCCAATTTGACCTATGACTTCCAAAAAAACCCAAATAAGTTCACAAAAAAGGAAAAATAAATCACACTTTTAAATATGTTCATGAAATTAAAAAAAGTTACAAATAAAATTTATTTATTTTGCAAATTGGAAGAATTTGGAAAACAAAGTTCATGGATTTTGGAAAAAGTTTGTCAATTTTGAAAAAGTTCATGAATTATCGTCGACCTTTTAAAAAAAGTTCGCAAATTTTGAAAAAGCTTCATAAAACTTGAGAAAAAGTCCATGAGTTTAAAAAAAGGTTCACATTTTTTAGGACAAACGTTCACACATTGGAAAAAATGGTCAAGAATTTGAAAAAGTCCACGTATTTGAGGAAAAAAAACCGTCCTGAATTTAAGTCTTTTGTGAATTTAAGAAAGAATTCATGCATTTTAAAAAAATAGAAAGAAAAAACAAAAAATAATATAAAAACCAGAAAAATATACGGTCAAAAAGCTTCTAGAAGCTTCCCAAAACAGGCAGCAAGGTAACAATGTTTGCGTCTATGTGCCATCCGGACTTTTCGTTAGCAAGATGCTCAAATGTGTGATGTCCGTGTAAAATTTCATGATATTTGGACATTCAAGGAGCTCGTGGCAAAAAAGAAATTCTGGGTGTTTAAGAAACATTTGAAAAAAACACTGTTCGGCATCAATTTTGTCTTCTTTGCCATGATCTCCTCGAATGTCAAAACACCCCGAAAGTTTGCATGGACATCAAGTATTTGAGCATCTTGCTTGGAAAGAAAAAAAAAACAGAGTATTTTTAAAAAAAATTGCTATTTTTTGTGATTTTATTGTTCACCGGAGCAATTGAGCCCGAGCTTAGAACTAAATATATGCTGAAGCACCAAATAGGATCACTGAGCTGCATAACTTGCTTTTATCTGATAATGCATAAGACCAAGATCGTCAATGCTTATGCCCAAGAAGAAGAAAAAAACTTTGTCATCTTTTTGCGTCATGTAATGTGGGAACTGTGCTTAAATCTAAATATATGCACTTTTTTACCACAAGAAGTTTGATCTTATGGGCATGTTGTGAACACTAAGCGAGAGTATGTACAAAATTCACACACACCACCCATTGCCGTCTAGACTAAGAGGAGAGGTTGTGGATCAAACGAGTCGAGTGCTTAACTAATCTCGGAGAGCTAGACTACGACAAATGAACTTCGCTGAGACTGCAACATTTATCCAGGCCTCGCTAGCTGGCTAGATCACGAACCAACAGTCGTAAAAGCAAGCAAAGAGAGGGGGCGAGGGGGTGGGGTGCGGTGCGGTCGACGAGATTACCGGAGAGGGAATTCGAGTGGGAAGCAACCTCATTTCCGTCGTCCGGAGGCCGGGGAGGAGAGGAGTGGGAGCGGGGGAGGACGGAGGAGGAGAAAGAATGCTTGCCGTCCAAGCCCACATGAGGAACGATGCGTTGGGAAAATCCTTGCGGCAAATAGTTGAGGATTCGTACATGGCACCCAATAGGTCGACTCATTTTCATTTTTGTGTGTGTTTATTTTTATGTTTGTTTTTCCGTTCCTTTTTCAAGTTTGTTAAGAAATTTTAAGAAGATTGGATCGATGGGACTATATTTTATAAAAACTAGATAATACCCCGCACGTTTTAGCGGAACTTCTAATTTGTACTTTTACGCAAACAACTGGCTAGCATCACGTGTACATACATCTTTGGTCAGAATTATGATTCCTCGTGGAGGTAGCCCTCTTTTTTTATTTTTACATCGCGTAGTTCTAGTATAGATCTTGTGGCCATAACACTCGCCAATAAGTCGGCCAAGTCGGGGGCTTTGTGTGTGTGTCGGCACGCTATTTGTCGCAAAATGCGACATATAAATGCCGCTAATCCACACAGGCAAGTTATCCTATCGAAACGATATGGGCTGGCATATTTGTACATCGAGAACGTATTGAACTCATACTCCAACCAGTTGCTTCAAAATTCTGAACTGAAGTAGAGAGGTGGACAATATATATATTTAACAACTAGCGCCAAAGAAGCTGCGCCGCGCCCGTGACTCCTTCCGTCTGTATTTTTCGGAATAAGCAAAAACAACAACATGTTTATGTGAGAAAATAGAATGAATAGGAAAACATGAATTTTGTTTTTACCCCATGATCTATGTAGACGTCCAGCGAACATTAAATGAATTGACAAAATTAAGTAAACCGGCTGGCCTATTACTTTTTTTTGTAAGCACATATTTTCTCCTTCGGTAAGTAAGAAAAAATATGATGGGCGCGGTAGTAATATGTATTTGGATTTATTCTCATAGGCCATGTTTGGTTAATAGTGCAAATCGAATGCAATTGTTACCAATGTATAGATCATATAGTAGGAAAATATTTCTTGTCCAGTTTATGCATCTTTTTCACCTATATTCCGTATCTAGTTCCTAGCCACCACTATTACATTCTTTCTCAAAAAAGGATTTATTTTATACAATTCAAATTTAAAATTTTGTAAGCAATTTAAACCCCAAATTTGTCATGGTGTAAAAATGGAGAGTAATTGATGGAGTTCCTTCTGGATTACTGTTCACGTGAATGCATAGCACTGATTTACTGCTTTTATTATGATGTATTGTTCTGGGATACAATTCAGGTACTGTTTGGGTTTAATGTTTGGGTGGGTTAACGTTTTCAGTTTATTCAGGTATTGCTCCGTTTCATTGGTTTTACCTTTTTAGGTTTTAGTTGGGCTATTGTTTCGGTTAGCAATTCTGAATTTATTCGGATACTTTTTCGGTTTTGTTTGGGTAATTGTTGATGTACTGTCCACTGTTGTCGTGGTATAAAATGGACAATAATAGGTAGAGAATTTATTTTTCCCATGGATTATCATTCATGCAAATATACTTTTCCCGTTTACTATTTTGTGCCTCGACAACACCATCACCGGAAAGGAGCGGGAGACAATCGAGGTGGCTCTGCATCGGTATGCCGGTGGAGAGAAATGATGTGTAGAAAAATCTTAAATCTTAACTTTTTATATAAGGACGCGAGGATGAAGGAGGGGTCGGGGGGAGAGATGATGTGTAAAAAAACCAATTTTTTTATCAACGGGTGCATTTCTTTCCTCTAGAAATTGTTCATTAATGGGGGCATTGTTCACGGGCACCGTTCCTCCGAAAACCCGAATGTTTCCCCCTTTAGTATATTGTGCCTCGGCAACATCATCATTGGAAAAGAGCGGGAGGTGATCGAGGTGGTTCTGCATCGATACACCAGTGTAAAGAAATGATGTGCACAAAAATACTAAATCTTAACCTTTTATATAAGGACGTCCGTGTGGAGGAGGAAGAAAATGGTGTGTAAAAATATTCCAGTTTGTCTCTAAATACTAAATCTTAACCTTTTATATAAGGATGTCCGGGTGGAGGAGGAAAAAAAATGATGTGTAAAAATATCCCAGTTTGTCTCTAAATATTAAATCTTAACCTTTTATATCCTATAACATAAATACTTAAAAGTGCAGCTGCACTATTACGTCGTCGCGAGCGCACGCGTATGAACCGCACGATGGGACAGATCATTTCAAATTTGAAAATTTTCTTACCCACCCATTTTATTATAGAAAAATTCTTTGACTAGAGCACGTTGATTTTTTGCACCTCATCCGACCAACCATGTGAACCGAAAGATGACGTAACATGCATTAATTTCGGTATGAAAAAAATTCAAAAAGCTATAACTTTTAAACCGTGCGTCAGAATTATGATTTGTTTTCACTGTTAGGTTTCTCGTGACGAGCTCTTCAAAAGTAGATCCCATATGGATATGTTTTGATGATTTTTTTCAAAAGCAACTTTGGTCCTAAATGAGGCAACTTTTGTGCTAAACATGAGCAACTTTTGATGCTAGATGAATTGCCCCGTGTGTATAACTGAATTCACCTACCGGCCTCCTAATTAGGTGTATGCAATAGGGTAATAGGTGGTTAATATGGTTGCTAAGTTGCATACATCAAAACCCAAATATTTAGAAGTGCAACTGCGTTTTTTGGCGAATACACATGAGTTGCTTGTTGAATGCACTGGAGTTGCACAAAAACACACTAAAAGTTGCTAACTTTTTTTGTGATACTCGAGTGCAATTATGGCAACTATTTACCAATAGCAGGCAACTGGACATCAATGGTAGGCAATTTATAGTATATATAGGCAACTGAACATCAACTGTAGGCAACTGACCATCAGTAATAGGCAACTGAGCATCAAAATTAAGCAATTTCACAGTATTTTTAGGCAACTGAGCATCAACCATAGGCAATTGATCATCATTAATAGGTAAGTAGGCATCAATGTTTGGCAATTTCATATTATTTGTAGGCAATCGAGCATCAATCGCACGCAACTAATCATCAATGACAGACAATTGAGCAGCAACAATAGGGAAGTTGAGATAATGTTGGCAAGATTCACATGTACACATAGTGCAGTGAAAATACTTGTATGTAGCACTAAATGCGCCTCATGTTTTATGTGATTTTCTCATTTTTATAAAAATCAACCAAATAGGTAGTCTTACTAAGCCAACAAGAAAAGTTGCTTTCTTATAGCACTAAAGTTGTCTCAATATCACCCCAAAGTTGCCCAAAAAAAAGTTTGTCAAAACCTATCCATATGGGGTCTAGTTTTGAAGAACTCGTCGTAAGAAACCCAACCGTGAAAACTGATCTTAATTCTGACGCTCGGTTCAAAAGATGTAGCTTTTTGAAAAAAGAAAGGAAAGTAATTAATTGACTTTTTGGGCTGTCCTGGTCGCATGCGGGTTCACTGTTTCCTTTTTTGAAAAAAGCTCGCTCCTCCCAACGGGCGCCTGTGCGCCAGCTAGTCGCGTCCTTTATATAAAGACGTCCGGGTGGAGGAGGAAAAAAATGATGTGTAAAAATATCTCAGTCTGTCTCTAACCAACGGGCATTTTTTACACTGTTCACTATTTTTGAACCGCGCGGGTGGGGGCCGATTTTTTTCCCGAAAACACTGTTTATTAATATGCACTATTCACTTTTTTGTTTACCACCGCCACGTAAGATGAACAGTAGCAATGTGAAAAAAAAATCTAAAAAAGGAGAAAAATTGAATGCCTCCCGCTTTAGTATAGTAACTTATATCCCTCACGTCTAGGCTTTCTTAGTTCTTAGACGTGGGATTGATGTAGGCCGCTGAATTTGTCTGTAATACTGTAATACTGCATTGGCAGGGTCTTGAAGTCAAATCCTCTGGACCCGAATACCATATTAAATGCTCCAGATAGTTGCTTAAAATTTAAATGATGAAGAGAGGTGGGAAATATATTTCAACAAAACAGTCTCCCCTCGTTTTGGGGGTGCGGCTATACCTCGCTCAAGGTAACCTACCAGCTCGCGCTGAAGATGCGCGAGCGTATGGGCCGGCCCAGTGCACCGGAGGCCAGTGCCTCATATGTTTTCACATTTCGTGTTTTTGTTTTTTCCCTCTTTCTTTTACACTTATAAATATTTGAAGTAAATATATTAAGAATTTTTTTACATAAGCATTTGAAAAATGTTAAATATATAGAGAGAAAATGTTTATCAAGTGTATGGAAAATGTATACAAAAAATATAAAATACGTGTGAAAAAAGCTAATCAAGCATTAAAAAAAAGTTAAATGCGTCTAAAACAATGTTGACCAGGTATTAATTTTTTTAAACCTGTATTTGAAAATGTTAATCAAGCATTTTACAAATGTTAAATTTTTATAAATAATTTTGATCATGTATTAAAAATGTTAAAGTTGTATTCGAAAAATGTTAACCATGCATTTGAAAAACAATGAAATATGTATAGAAATTTTTTTGACTATTAAAAAAAATGTTATTCTCGTATTAAAGAAATATTAATCAAGAATTTTAAATTTTCTTAAATGCGTATAAAAATATTTTGGATCAAGTATTGAAAACATATGAAACTTGTATCTGAAAAACAAATATGTGGTTAAAAAAATGTTGACCATGTATTAAAATTGAAAATTTTTAATCAATCACTTTAATTTACTAAATATATATAGAGGAATTATTGACCATGTATCCAATAGATGTTAATCTTGTATCTAAAAAATATATATTAAATGTATATTAGAAAAATGTATATAAAATATACACCAAAAAATGTGTATAGAAGAAATATGGAAACCCAAGAGAAAACAAAAGAAAACCAATGAAAACGAGCACAAATAGAAATGGAACCAAAAAAAGAAAAAAAAAACTAAGAAAATAACAAGCCAGTTAAAAATGAAAAAGAAATAAAGAAAAAACCATTAAAAATAGAGAAGTTAATGAAGAAAAACCGGTAAAAAACAAGAAAATAATAGAAACCAGTGAAAAAGATCTCTTTTTCTTTAACAAGGTCTTGACCTACTAATTTAACAAGAACCGGATGATGGCCAGGAGCTCGTGACCCTTTTTCTCATGGGCTGGCCCGCAAGTATAGACGCTTCAGGCGAGACTATAGGAGGACTCGTTATATGCGTAGGTTTGCTCCGTTTTAGGAACCTTGAAGAAGGGTCCTGACGGTTTAGGGTATTCCAAAATTGTTAGAATTTTTGTTAAAAAGTTTGTAAAAAATTAAAAGTTCAAATACGTTTTGTTTTAAAAAATTGTCCATATTTCTTTTAGAAAATATTCAGAATTTTAAAAACTGTTGACGTTTCCCAAAAAATGCCCGCTTTCTCCAAGAAAAGTTTTCTACTTTTCAATAAGTGTTATACTTTTAAAAAAATGTTAGGGACTTCAGAAAATCGTCATGAGTTTGAAAGAATGTTCACAATTTGAAAATAATAATAATCAAAGTTTAAACATCTATTCACATTTACAAAATACATTCTCATTTTTCTATTCAACAAATGTCTTTGGATTTTCAAAAAAATGTCCAGGATTTAAAACAATGATCACATTTTCAAGAAAGGTTCTAAATTTCAAATAATGTTCATGTTTTCAATAATTGAGCGGAACTTAAAAAATGTCACGTTTGAAAAAGATCCATGATTGCCCCCGCCTCATGGGTCAAAACCACAACCAGAAACCACGAGACCGGATGAATCAGTCGATAGGGCTTTGTGACTATTAGGGTTTTCCCAAAATGTCAAATAATTAGGATTTTGCCCACCCATCCCCTTTCCCTTCTCTAGCCATCGCATCGGTCTTCAGTTGTTTGTGCGAGGTCGTGAGGCATATGTGTTTTCCGTGATCGTTGGGGATTCTTAGTTTGTTACAAGACTCCGAGCCCCCAACGAGGAAAATAATGAAGTCCATCGAGAGATGTTCTTTAATTTGAGGGCACATAATCTAGGACATAACCTACATTCAAGAGTATAATTTATGTATTTGCATTCGATTCCCTAACATGTATAAAACTGATGATGTTGGGCAAACTATTTTTAGTTGAAATGCATTAGTAGTACACCTAAGTACGATCCCCTTCAATACGGGAAAAGGAAAATAAGACACACTAGAAACCACACGAACCACTCACTATACTTTTGTTTTGCGAGGTAACCAATCACTATACTCAATCAATGCACTTGCCAATGGTGTTTTGATCTCCATATCTACAAGGAAATAATTAGCTACAAAAATATTACTTGTTTTATATTTCTCAGGCGAAAAGACTACCGGGAGAGGTAGCATTATCGTTTCTTATTCCGAGCCTTTATAATCTACCCATTCACAAATCTTGAGATAATACGAATGTATTATTGCATACCAACCTCAAGATCTCAAAGCAAATCAGCGGATGTAACAGATAAAAATCTTAATTCGTAGAGGAACATCTAGTTTCTAAATGAATTTCCTACAAAAAATAGCATTTTCATTAACCATGTACGAGTACATATTTGACCGGAAAGACTCACAAGGTGTGCAGATTCCGCAGGAACACAACTGGTTGTTGTGAGAAAATCACCGAGGGCCTCTTTGATTCGTAGGAATGTCAAAACGCGGGAACATGAAAAATACAGAATTAAAGTGACGTCCACTTGAATCCTATATGAGAAACAATAAAATTGTAAAAAAAGAGGGGGGAGTGGATGTTAGGTTTCTAATTAAATATAGTACAAATGATTAATGAGGAAAATACCTATATGACCCAATCCTACGAATCAAACAACCAACATAGGAAAAATTCTTAAAGGATTATAATCCTCAAAAAGTCCTATGAAATTTCTTTGAATCAAAGAAGTCCTGATATTTTTTAAACAATATTAACTGTACAAGATAGGATACTGATGACACAGAGGATTATGACCTAAACAGGAGTCCTCCCAAAGCCAGATAGTATTGCCATGTATGATGTAAAGGGGTGGGGGTGGGGGAGACTTGTATGAGATCTCACATTTAGGTGAATTAGTGAGATCAACCCAAAATAAATAAATCATATTTAGATATTTAAAAAAATCTGAAATTGTTTGACAATATTCATGTGGGGTATGTCTAACTCTCAGAAAAAATCAGCTCAAAACTCGATGTAAATTTAGAGATTGAAAAAAGACAAATTCGAATGTGAATACTAGCAGCTTTGGGTGAATAATACTTTGACACTTTTCACATTGGATTTTGTCTTTTTTGTTTCTATTAATGTAACTTGAATTAGGAGCTGAATTTTTTTGAGGTTGTACATCAGATAATGATATGTGTCTACACATCTTTTGAGAATGTTTGAACATGTATTTTTTTCTTCAAAAAAATCGATCTCATAGATCTCGTCTATTGTGAGATCTCACACAAATTCCCCCCGGATGCATAGAAGTACCCCTTGGCGTTTGTGAGTGCCCTCACTAAACTGGATGCTTATTACGTACTTGCACTCTTATATTATGCATGACGCGTCATCGGACAACAGTTAAACTGATGACGCTCTTCAATCCAAGTTCATAGTTAAACAATCCACAATATGCTGCAAAGATAAAGATGGCCGGTATGGTATGATCTTGATTCTCGGTCATGTACGACCCAACAATCTTTTCATTTAAAAAATGTGCCAGTGGTGCACGTACGTACGATCCATGCCTTCAGTCCGTGATCTCAGGAATTCCAACCGCTCAACTGTCTTTGGCAATGGTATCTTGATCTCCATATCTAGGGCAACAAATAATTAACCAGAAAATACCACCTCAAGTTGTTTTCATTTTTCAGGCCAAGAGACATATTGTTTTCATTTCTTTTTTTTAGGGAAATTTTGTTTTCATTTCCAAGCTACAAAGAGAGATATCATTTTTATTCCGTGTCTTAATAATTTTGCTCGATCTCAAATCGTGAGATAATGCTAATGTATTGCTACGTACCAACCTCAAGATCCCAGAGCAAATCCCTTGCTGATATAGGCAAATCAATGTTTATTCATTCGAATCCATCCGTACGACAGGTTGGTTGTAAAGAGCCTGTATATTGTATATTAAATCATCATCGAGCTAACCCATTCGTGCGTCAGCAAAATAAAATCCTCAGATGTCTGCACGTGTGGTCGTTCATTCAGAATTATAATCCATGGTCCTATGTGGCTTCTATGCATGATTGCTAGTTGGTCTTAGAACACCAACTAATTTTGGAGTCTGCGAATTAATAGTCAACTATTGACTGTTAGAATAAATCCAAGGCACATCATCGATCAACCAAAGACCAAGCAATCACACGAGCACGACATTGAGATTATTAATGAGGTTCATCGATATGGCTACATCTCCGGGGCCTGACTACGGGCGCTCCCCGTGACACCGTCACAATACCGCACCCGGCCACCAGCACACGCCGCCGGCTCCCCCTGTGTGCATGTGTTATTATGCTGGTATAGGTTACATCGTGTGTCCATCCCTCACTATATAATAGGCCAAGGGTACAAGTGTCCTATTAGGACACGACTCAATACCCTGTCTAAACACAATACAAATACAAATTCAACTATAACCTGCCTTGTACACTATATTCGGCACAATTCCAACATTGACCAATGCGCGTACCTCCTTCCTTTTACACATAACAAAGGGAATGACAACCTAGTACCCCACATGACGGCCGCCAGCGACACATGCCGGGGTTTTAACCTTCTTTCCGAAAAAGGTACATACATATTCGTCAGCCGCGAGTCACTTGTATTTGCACGGATACAAATGGTTGTGTTTCGAGATCTTGTCATCTCTTTGTATTTGCACGAATCCTATGCTCTGATCGGACGGTTCTCGGCGGTGATTTAGAGATACAATTTCTCATCCTTCAGACAAATAGCATGCCGTTTTTTTTTTGTTTCTCAAACTAGCACAGTGGCCCGCTCGATGCGCGGGCTAGAAATTTGTTATGTTTAATAATGAAAATATATTATTCTATTTATCCTCAAAAAAATTAGCGTCAAATGTGGCATCATCTTAATATTCTGTTTATTTATGATGTCTCAAATGTTTTGTACAAATAATCTTTAGAGCGAGTTATTGTTGCTACAACAGTAATATAAAGCAATATTTTTAGTGTGTACAATCATCACTGAAGATCAACTAATCTCATACTAAAAGGTCTCAAATTTTTTACTTCTCCATTGAGTCAAATGTGTGCCGTTGTTCAGTGTTTAGATTACCAAAGATATTTAGATGTTCATCTTTTAACTCCTCCTGTTTTATTGCATCTATTCCGGTGTTTATATAGTCTATATTGAAATGTACAAAACATCTTATATTAGTGAATGGATTGTGCGCGTAACATCCTAATATTCTGTTGATTATTGTATATGAATGTTTCAATTTGTTTGTACAGATAAACTGTAGAAACTACCATGTTTCCTATGTCAACTATCCTGGATATAGTAGGGACTGCTTAATAAAGTATTTAATTGACTCTCAAAAGAGATATATACCATATAAGGTTTGCATGATCATTGTTTTGAAGATTTGTACCATACGATGTTTTTATCTTTATCTGTTTAAAAAATATGTAAAATATAGAATATCAATGCTTTGTAGTATCACAAATGTGTTTGAGAATTTCATCTGATATAAATATCTTAAGAAACCATCAGATGACAAAATTTCTAAATGAAAAAAGAAAGAAAATGTACGTAAAGATATTATAATTTTCTATTGTCTCAATCAAATCGTGAAACTATTTCCAATAGAAATGAAGACCATGTCCATTATGCCGCAAAGCATGAAAAATCATGTATGCATAGTATACTAAGTTAAACTTAATTAAAAGATAATTTACATCTAACTCTGCAGGAGTTTTCCATGTATTTATTATTATTTCGATGGCTAGAAACGTCATCTAACCGAGCAAGCATAGTAGAATGTTATTCACTATGTCATCATCATTGCTATCTTTATAATTTCCTATTATCCACAGTTTGATCCTTCATGTGATTCTTAAGATGCTGCGTATGTAATTCCTTGCTAGAGCAAAAGGACTTCAATAATGCACATGTTTGAATTTTGCTCTTCACCCTCCCTTGTAAATGAGTACTTGATTTTTATGGTTCATTAGTAGGACATTGACACCTGCATAAATAGTATTAATAAAATGAAATTGTTTTTCAATATGGACGATCCGCATGCTTGGACACTATTTATCGATGTTTACTCTACTCTAAAAAGTATCACTATCAGCAATTTCAAAGTCATACTCCAATAAATATAATTCTTCAACTTCCCTCATGATTGTTCAAAAAGGGAATGATTTTCAGACAGTTATCCAATAGTCAAATCTGTTACACTCCCAAAATTTCAATGTCTTAAGTATGTAAATGGACTCATTAGTTTGTTGCTTAAACATTGTGAGCATTTTGTTCCCAATAGATGGATGGATCTTATTTGGCATGTATAGGAAGAGTATATTTGGCAAGTGCTAAACATTGGGAATAGAATCACATGTTATGTATGTGATAATTATTCCTTTTTAAATTATATTGGTGCAAATATGACTCCTTTTTTATTGAAAGCAATCAGCAATATATGTGACATTATGTTTGTGGTTTCAAAAATAGAAATAAACATGTGATCAATAAAGTAAAAAACTTGGTAACTTATGGATAAATATGAATATTTGAAGTAATTGAAGTACCATTTGATCAACCTGCTGGATGTAATCAAAGTATTATTGATTAATTGCATCAATCTGAAAAACAGTTCATTTAGTAAATTATTTATTTTGAAGCAACAGGAGTAACATTGATCTTGATTTAATGTAACTCAAGTATCATTGATCCATCGAGTTAAAATTGCATCGATCCTATAAACAATTAATTAGTCAAAATATTTTCTTTCGTATAAATGGTACTTCCTGGAGGTTTTACTGCAGACTAAGCAAAGGAGATTGGGAACTCATGGTCGCCGAACAGACCTGATGTTGAAGGGAGTTTCAGAAGTCAGATGGCATTTCTCGAGGAGAGCCGCCAATACTTGATTTCGAAACGGACCTTGCAGTTTGATGGTCTTTTTTTACTGCTTATGTGGGAATCTGTCATAATGGAAAACTTTGTCAGATCGGGAGCTAATTCAATTATTTTGAAAATGATACTAATGATGTGTATATACCACTGCCACAAATTCATATGTTTGAGTAGCATCCTCCCATCCTAATGAACCATGCAAACCAAAAGTTAGTACACACAAAAAGAAATACCCAAGAATCAACATAATGATTTACTTCTAAACCACACTTACGTGTTAGCCTATGCACATCAGATTCACGCCTTAATATGTATGATGGGGTTGATCAATCACATCAGATTGAGTCCTAGAGCAAGCTAGCTTACAAAGCAGTAGAAGCAGCCCACGAGAATCCAGGATGAAGAGTTTCGCGTCAGCTGTGCACGTGTGGATCTAGTTACTCCGCGAAGCTAGCTTTGCACAGCTACATGTTTGGTTATGCCGCTCGCCGAAACAGCCAGCCGGCCGGCCGAAGACACCGAGGCTTCACATACTGGGACCTTGAGGCTAGCTGTGAGGTTAAGCTGCTCCACAAGGCTAAGCGAATCGGGCATCCGGCCGAGGGTACTGATGTAAAGGTGACGGCGACGCTGTGTGCATTATATAGAATAGCTAAGGGGCGTTAGACCTATCAAAAGAATTGACGGGCCAATCAATCAAAAAAAGAAACATACCTCCTGCATGAAGGCCTCCCTTCTTCGTCAATTTGCATGCATGGATGCATCCCACCGGGCAATTACCTAAGTGATCTCTCCAAGAGGTGGTCGCTGACTACCATGGGCTTACGATCTACCACTAACATGATGCGTCGCTAGAGGTGTCCGCCGCCTGCCATGGCCTTGCAATCTGTCTAAAGATGTCCGCCGGCTGTTGTGTCCTTACGATCTGTTTTTTTTATATCGTATACAAAATTTAGGTTTTGAGGTTACAATCGAGCACTGATGTTTCTAGGATAATATTTATACAATAAATATTTTCGGTGACATTGGTGGGTAATTTTTTCAACATTAAAGTGAATCTAACGGTGGAGATTTTATGATGTACAAAATTAATGGCTAGATGTTTCTGATTAACGTGGGCTAGTACCATCATAGTAAATTTTTGTCATTGTTTGTACTATTAGACAAATGTCGAATTTATTATTTTTATAGGAGTAATTCCTATTTCATTGAATATTCGTGGTCTATCTGGTCTAACCCATGGGTTTCACTTACGCGGTAGCACGGTAGTTTTAGTGTTGTGTTGTCGGTTTGATATGAAATGGCAGTTCCATTTGTTATAGTACAAATATTAGGGTTTTGTACATGTTAGAGTCTTCCTTCCCATGATCATGTTCCATATTTTTGCAGATTATTTTAGTAATTTGCTACATTTGAAATATATAATATAACCTCATGCTTATGTGGCCTATAAGATTTTACCCCAACTTGTTTGGGACTAAAGGCTTTGTTGTTGTTGTTGTTGTTGTTGTTGTTGTTGTTGTTGTTGTTGTTGTTGTTGTTGTTGTTGTTGTTGTTGTATTTACACCATGTGTAATATTACCTGAATAGTAGGATTCTTTCTGAATGTAGTAATTGTATTATGGGAGAACATGATTAGTTAGGCTTTTGTACAACAGGCATACACAGTTGTATAGAATGTGCAAAAATTTCACTTGTCGAACTCACACATGTCTCTTCGCTGGAGAAAGAAACCTCAAACCTCACTTGATCCCCTTTCTCATTTCCTTCTCCTAGCTTGCCGCGCAAACGATTCCACCCGATGAGCATTCTCTTTTGTTTACTTAGTTGATCAAGGAGTCGACCTCGTATCTCTTGACCTTGCTGTCGTCGAGGGCATCCATGATGGTGATTCGGGCGTGGATATCACCTCCCGCAGAAGCTGGTGGTGTTGCGTCACGTCCTTTTCATCCTCAACAACGGTAGCATGATTCAACTCAAGGTGTCTCATTCTTTAACTTTTAGGTCCCACTGCCTCCCTTTCTTTTTGTATTGTCTTCTTACAGTTGAATCAATATAAGTAACTAAGATACTGCATTTTAGTGTTAGATGTTAGTTTGATGCCCCTTCTATTTTTCCGGTTTTGGGACTGGCATCTGTATATAGTGTTAGGTCCATACCCACATTCATTTTTAATAAATCTAATAAATAATCAGTATAGTCGTGATTAGAGATAGTTTTATTTTTTCACAAAGGCAAGTTAAATTTTAATAATAGATTTGGAAAATAGATCTGGTTGTACATATTTAATATGATCAATTAATGTTGCTGATTGCCCAATTGACTTGGACTACTATAATAAGCTTAATGTAACAAATAATATGTATTGTCGATGTTTGCACAATTAAACTATTTTTTTAGAACATTAGATTATTTTCCTACTCCATTTTTAGCCACCCCACCCCATACATACCGAATAAATGATAGTAACAGCGAAATACACAGATAATGTGCAATCTTAGTTTGTGGTCGTATACACCTAACTTTTTCTTCTTTTAGCTCCTGTGAATCAGGCTTTGACGCTTCCTGCATTTTCTTTGGGCTTGTATGACATAGAAAAAGTGCTTACTTTATATTAAAGCTGAAGGAAAAAAAATTAAAATACTCATCATCGATCGGTGTTTTCGTTTCAAGAGCATAATTATTGTCTTTCCTGAGTCCACCCATAGTACATTTTTTTTTACAGCTCACCCATAGTACATTTGCATTGGATCTTTCCTTGATTTCCTTCTTTTCTCTTCCCTTGATAAATGGTTGTCTCTTCCCGTATTATTTGTAATATCAGTTATAAGTTAATAAGTACGTATGTTGTAACAAACTATTTTAGTACATATAGTAAATGGTGAGAAGTCTTTTGCAATACAATACCTCATCATATGGGGTGTCTCTAGAAGTATCCTTCATTGTATTACTATTAAGTCCTATACTTGATCTCTCCTTTCTTTTATCTTCCATAGAAGTTTTTTTTTTTATAAATCTCCTACAAGCTAACTACCGGGTATGATAAAAATAAATCACGAGAATAATTATCTTCTTGGCTTCTGTGAAGGTAACTTCGGGAAATAAGAATCTCTGCGCAAGCACCAAGACAAATAAAAATTGATGCATTGACACTGTCTACACAGAAATTCTCCTACTAACTTTAGTTGTGTGACAATAGATGGTTAGAATGTTATGACTCTTGATAGCTGATAAGCGATCAAAGAGTAGAATGGTTGTTTTGCTAACATAAGATAGAGTCATTGTCATTTGGAGCAACATTAAAATCTCTTCTATCTGAAAGTAAAAGAGAACCATCACATTATAGCAGAGATAAGTTAAGAGTACGTAAAGCTCTAAGTTAAAGTTAATATTTCTCAGTCAGGTTAGTATCCATTTCACAGTTCGAACCTGATCATTCTCAGTATATATACTGCTACATGTTCATTTTTCTATACAAACGTTAAGAAAATCATTCAAATGCACACACATAAATCTCAAGAGAGAGTTTTCATTTATACCTGTATTAATGCAACTAAAGTATTGATTTTGGTTCTCTAATTTTCAAACTTTACTATCCTATATAGTATATATCGAGAATATAGTAACGTAGGCCAAGAAAATATTTTTGGGAAATTATACACTTGCACTCACCTTTGAGTTGCCTTTTTTCTATTCCCACTGTACCACCTCGTACATGTTCACATCGTGTACCCATATGATCCTGCCAATAAGTTTAAATCTCTTATGTCAATTCACATTAGAATTCAAATGCTCCATCTTAATTCAAGTATAAAAACACACATCCATACCAGTAGTGAAAAATTGGCTACTACATCCTGTTAAAGAAGGCAATGAATACATGAGTTGCAAGCTATAACATGGTAACTGCAAATATTTGATTTTTTTTTATATAAGGAGGATAAGTCCCGGCCTCTACATCAGGACGATGCATACAACCTAATCAGAAGCTAATATTAGTGCCGATAGCTGCACACACGGACATATCTAATTTGGACGATTTGCGTTGCCTTGTAACATGAGTTGACTGACATATCATTGTCGTTAACTCATCATTATGTAGGGCTCCATTTGTCAAGATTTTCAAGTATGATAATAACTTTGTAAAAAAATAATCAGTAGCTACTAACAGAGTTTAAGTTCGGCTGAAAATGACTTTCCATCTCGTGAGGTGGAGATAGCAGATTGCACAAATTTTGGCGCAACTCTGTCTGCACATGGCTAGAACAGGTACTTACTTTGATCAAACCGTCCTGATCTTCAGCTCTTGAATATGTATTAGCTCGTGGACGGTGCACAGTACCTAAGGAAAAAATATGAACACAGACATAAATATGTAGATATTACATGGCGTACTCTAAACCTATATATCAAAGCAATGGACAAAACAATCAAAAGAAAGGTACATACGCACCAGAGTCTAGATATTGTCTCTTGGATGTGTACCAGTGTACGTGCATGAAGTTTACATCTTCCTTGCCCCTGTTACGCACCTGAATCTAGATCTAGCCTCTTGGATGTGTACGTGCTCTAGTGCATGAAGTTTACATCTTCACATCTTCCTTCCTGCCGCCAAGCATGCAGGGACTTGATCCCATCAGCCATCGACTGTGATCTGCCAAGAGCTACTAATGGTTTCGTTGGATGGTGAAAAGGATGACAGGTAGACTGCAAGCACTGCAGGATGATCGTTGTTTTGATCGATCGGCAAGAGGACGCCGTGAGAAAAGATGGAATTAATAAAAAAAAGGGTTAGCTTGCCACTCTAATCTACAGGGAAAGGATCACATTAGGAGCCTATACGTACCTTTGGGGTGAAAAATCAATCTCGTGCGCTGGCCGGCGGCCGCCGGGGGCTTGCATGCGATCTAATCTGGAGAGAGGATATGGAAATAGTTTTTTACGTTAGAGACATCCATATCTTCGGTGGCATTGGTGGGTAATTGTTTTCAACTTTAGTAAATTATATTAGATCTGACGGTTGTGTTTTTTCGTTCTAATAAATTAAAGGTCAGATGTCTCTGATTAATGTGGGATTTTCTAGCTAATTCCCCTATTTTTGACCCGTATTTTGCTTTTAGTAGATAATAGAATAGATAGATAGATAGATTACTAGCACCGTGTCATGCACATCCTTTTCCGGTACTTCTCACACGACCGTTCTATAGATAAACAAAAGCTCCAATGCATGAGGTGCATGGTTAGTGACATCTTGTTACTTTACTCTTGCCACCTAGTTTAATTACTTATCAGCAAGCATTGTTAATTAAGATTTGTCGGAGCGGACGACTATTGGCTCGAGGTCTTCGCTTGCAACGTATCAACATATATCTCCATAAGCCCCTGTTGCTGATTATGTTGCTAGTTTGGATTATACTAATTAAGTTGGTGCATGATGAGTACTAGCAGTCGTACCTGATTGTTTTTTCTTAATTCGGTTGTTTCTCTCTACTTTAAAGAGATATGATGTGATACGGTGACGATTATGTATGTGCAGGTCTCCTTCATTTATGATACCTTTTAGTCTCTATCTCACTACTAGAAACTGGACTTTGTTGTTTTTTTTGTTGGGAGGGCTTCTCCCTCACAACTCACAAGAGCCTGCTAGCCAAAAACATATTGTTTTCTTGCCCTTTATTATGTCACATGTTTGGACGGCATAATGTCTTTGCATGCACTCCTGAAGTATACTCATGTTAAGAAACAAGTGGGCATTGTTTTGAAAATGCATTTCGAGAGGGCATATGGCAAGGTATATTGGAATTTTCTCATTGATTGTCATAGTATGAGGGGTTTTGACAATAAATGGATTGAGTGGGTGAAGCAAGTTTTGTTTAAGGGGACTGTTAGTGTTAAATTGAATGGTTAGATGGGTTCATACTATCAAAGTGCCAAATGGGGGCGCCAAGGTGACCCATTGTAGCTTTTTTTTATTTAGCCCGTCGACGGATTGCCTTACTAGAATGGTGCTTAAAGCACAAGACAATTGCCTTATCACTAGGTTGGCGTCTGACCTTATTCCTCATGGTGTAGCGATATTTCAATAAATGCGAATGACTTACGTTTGTCGCGCGACTTGAGAAAAGCCTAGAATCATAAGTTGTTATTGTATTTCTTTGAGATGATGTCAGGGCTCAAAATAAACTTCCTAAAAAGTGAGGTGTTGTTCATTGGTGGAAATAACAATGTGATGAAAACTTATTCAGAGTTTTCTAATTGTCAGGTTTGTCAATTCCCTATGCGATATCTTGGTTTCCCTGTGAACTGTGCTGGTTTCAAGATTTTAGACTCGGATTTTATTGATGTTATGTTTATATAAAAATATATATATTTGGAATCTTGCAAAGGCAATGCAATGTCTATAGGGGCTAGAGATATTTTACTTAATTATGTTCTTACTAGCCTGCCCTCCTTTCATATGGCCATGTTGCTTGAATAAGAACCTGATTGAGAAATGGGACAAACATAGAAGAGGTTTTTTGTGGAAAAATAAATATCACATGGTGATGTGATCTAGGGTGTGTAGAAGAGCCTCATGGTTAAATGGTTGTGGAAACTTGAAAATGAAGATGCTTTGTGGTAAAAAAGATTGTGAAAGCTCGACATTTCCATAATAAAACTGTGGCGAATGGAAAGCCTAGGGTTATCGATTCTCCTGTTGGAAATCAATTATGAAGGTAAAAGATCTTCCCATAGTGTGTGGCGAAAAGTAAATTTGAAACGTGATCATGTTCAAGATTATGGAAGGGTGTCTATTTTGAAAAGAAAAATCTGATTGAGTTATATCCTATTTTTTTTGGATATATGTTATAACTAGGATTGTATTGTTGATTCTATTACTGATATGGATCATAATCTATCTTTTCGAAGGAGGTTCAATCCTATATGTTAAATTAGTGGGAAGTGATACATCTCCAACGTATCTATAATTTTTTATTGTTTCATACTATTATATTATCATTTTAGGATACTTTTTAAGCATTTGTTTGTTGATTTATATTATTTTTGAGCATTAACCTATTAACCCAGTGCCCAACGCCAGTTGCTGTTTTCTGCTTGTTTTTGGCCTTTCAGGAATACTGTACCAAACGAAGTCCAAATACCCCAAAAAAATTAATAATTTTTTTCTGGACAAAAATAAGACCTGAAATCTTCGGAGGGAGACCCAAGGCCACACGGGGTGGCGCCAAGCCAACAGGGCACACCCAGGAGGGGGTGGCCGCGCCGTGATGGCTTGGGGCCACCTCTCACAGCCTCTGGTCCTGATCTCTTTGCTATAAATTCTCTAATATCCCCAAACCCTAGAGAGCCTCCCGAAACACTTTTTCCGCCGCCGCATGTCTCTGTTCTGCTGTGTGCCCATCTAGAGCCCTGTTCCGGTGCCCTGTCGAAGGAGGGATCGATCACGGAGGGCCTCTATATCAACCCTGCTGCTCCCATGGTGATGTGTGAATAGTTCACCGCAGACCTACGTGTCCGTAGTTAGTACCTAGATGGCTATCTCTCTCTCTATGTTCTTCAATGCAAAGATCACCGCGATTTCCGTGGTGATCTATCCTATGTAATCATCTTTACGGTGTAATTGTTGGGATCCGATGAATTGTGGATTTATGTTAAGATTATCCATGAAAATATATTGAATCCTTGATGGTTATTTATATGTATGATTGTTATAGCTTCGTAATACTTTCCGATCTATCGGTTTGGTTTGTCCAACTAGATTTATTTATCGTCAGCGGGAGTGGTGCATTGTAGTGGGTTTAATATTGCGGTGCTCAATCCCAGTGACAGAAAGGGACATGACATGTATTGTATTGCCACCACTAAGGGTAAAACGATGGGGTTCATTCATATTAATTGGATTTACTTTGTCTACATCATGTCATCATGCTCCAAACATTACTCTATTTTTACTTAATACTCTAGATGCATGTTGGATAGCGGTCGATGGGTGGAGTAATAGTAGTAGATGCAGGCAGGAGTCGGTCTACTTTCTTATGGACATGATGTCTATATACATGATCATTGCCGTGAATAAATATTACATAACTATGCGTTTTTTCTATCAATTGCCCATCAGTAATTTGTCTATCCACCGTATGCTTTCTTCAAGAGAGAAGCCTCTAGCGAACACTATGCCCCCCCTGAGTCTCTTCACAACTATTACTAAAAAAATTACCAAAACTACCAAAATTTACTAAAAAGCCTCCACCGTATGCTTT
Source organism: Elymus sibiricus (assembly GCA_039707655.1). Lineage (NCBI taxonomy): Eukaryota > Viridiplantae > Streptophyta > Magnoliopsida > Poales > Poaceae > Elymus > Elymus sibiricus. The sequence continues at coordinate 27,479,924 of CM077671.1, read as the reverse complement.
CTTCGAGAGAGAAGCCTCTAGCAAACACTATGGCCCTCGAGTCTCTTCATCAACTATTATTTACTTTCCTTTTATTTGCAATTTGTATTTATCAATTTATCTATCTATCACTACTTATCGCTTGCAAGTAACGAGTTCAAGGGGATTGACAACCCTCTTGCCCGCGTTGGGTGCAAGTGTGTGCTCTTTTGTGTGTAGGTGTTGAAGACATGAATTTACGTGGTTCTCCTATTGGTTCGATAACCTTGGTTATCACTGAGGGAAATACATCTCTACTGTTCTGCATCTCCCCTCCTCTTCGGGGAAAATCCCAACACAGTTTACAAGTAGCAGGAAGGATTTCTAGCGCCGTTGCCGGGGAGCATCACCAAATTCCTATCAAGTACCTTCTCACAAATTATCATTCACTTGTTCTACTTTTTATTTTCTGTTATACTTTGCTTGATATAAAAATAAAAAATATAAAAATATTTATCTTTGCTAGTTTACTTGTTTGCTTGCTATACTTGTTAGTTGCTTGCTTGAAGTTGCTACCATGTCTGAGTTTATCATTGAGAAGAGTGGGCATGTTAGGACCCCAAAAGAGGAAACTCCTCTACAACGAGATGTAAAAGTTTTTTTTGCAGGGAAGGGGAATATCATAGGGAAAAGCATTATCCAAGAATTCTTTAATTGTACGGGTGCTTTGGCTTGCAAGGATATGCATATTCTTAAAAGAACCCATAGTTATGTCGATGCTATTTCTGTACTTGTTCTTAAACTTGAAAGAAGATTTATGCATACTCACCCACTTTGCAAAGGCTTTTCTATGAGTTACCGGTTATAAAAAAAAGTCTAAGGTTAAAAAGATAGCCAGTCTTATCCTCATGAATGAATTTGACTATATAGTGCGAGAGGCTCGAGAGATTTTTTATCACTATAATATGAGTCGTGAACATCCCGTGATAGATGAAATTTTATACAATGAGGATTATATGAGGAGGTATGTGTTTCATGATAACTACACCTTTGATGAAAATACCAAGAAGGAAGTTCCTCCTATTCACATTACCCAACAAGTTTTCAATGCTATTAATAAACAATATTCCCGGATAGTGAGAGAGAATACAGAAGGTTTTGAGGAAAGTAGCATTGAGAATGCTAAGATATTACTATATGATGTGTTTACTATTGTCTTTGAAAAGCTTCCTCATGAACACGCACCCCAAGATGCAAAGGTCAAATATGACAACACTTAATACTATGCATTATGCCTAGCTAGGGGCATAAAACGTTAGCGCTTGTTGGGAAGCAACCCAATAGTTATCTTAAACTTTTGTTTTTACTTTCTATATTGGTGTGATAAAATGATTATTGCTAGTACAATGATTGTGTTTTTATGTTTAAATTAGTGTTTGTTCCAAGTAAAGCCTTTGATATGACTTCAATGATAAGTAGAATTGATACGATGCAAAAACAGAAACTTTTGCGTCCAGTACAGAATTTCTACGATTTTACTGGAACATCTTTTTGATCTGAATTGTTTACACAATATTGATATACAACTTCCCCAGGTTGTCCTAATTGGTCAGAAATTTTGGAGTTACAGAAGTATGGTGTTGAGGCTGTGGGATCGATGGAAGAGATGTCTAGAGGGGGGGGGGGATAGACTACTTGCATTAATTAAAACCTAACCATTTCCCAAGTTAATTGTTTGGTAGATTTTAGCAATTATAACAAGTCCAATGCACCCTACACATGCTAGTCAACAAGTATGGCAGCGGAAAGTAAAGACAAGCATATGTAAGAGAGTTGAGATAGGAAGATCAAACACAATTGTAGACACAGAGGTTTTACCCGTGGTTCTGATAGGTGGTGCTATCGTACATCCACGTTTATGGAGACTTCAACCCACGGAGGGTAACGGTCGCGAGAGGCCACTGAGGGCTCTACCCACGGAGGGTTCCACGAAGAAGAAACCTTGTCTATACCATGATGGCCTACGTCCACGGAGGACTAGCCTAACTCGGGGTAGATCTTCACGAAGTAGGTGATCTCCTTGTCTCCTTGCCCTTACAATCTTCTTGGTTCAACTCCACAACACGAAGTAGGAGGCTCCCAAGCGACACCTAACCAATCTAGGAGGCACCAACCTCCAAAAGGTAATAGGCTCGATAGTAACGATGAACTCCTTGCTCTTGTGTTTCAAATGATAGTCTCCTCAACACTCAATCAATCTCTCAAAGATTTGGCTTGGGTAGAAGAGATTGATTGGGTGGAAAGCAACTTGGGGAGGTTAGAAATCAAGATCCATATGGTTGGAGTGGATGATCTTGACCTCAACACAAGGATAGGTGGTTCTCTCTCAGAAATTTGGATATGGGAAGTGTGGGTCTGTTCTGAGTGCTTCTCTTGCGAGTGGGATGTGGTGGAGGGGTATATATAGGCATCTACAAAAATCCAACCGTTACAACATTATTGCCCAACTCGATGAAATCGAAGTGAAAACTCGGTTGCACCGACTAGTGCAAAATGTGGCAACTTTGGCGTTTCGGTGAGGCCGATATAGAATTCTCAATGGTACCGATATTAGTAGTTGAGGGCAGTTACACAACTCGGTGAGACCGATTCACAATTGTCGGAAATTCGGATTCTTGTGAATGAGGCACCAGGAAGTTGGTCACTGAAACTCGGTTGCACCAAAGTGAAAGTTGGTAGTACCGAGAAGTGGGTTTTGGCTAGGGTTTCTGTCTAGGGTTTTGACTCGGTGTAGCCAAAATGGAATTCTTGGTGGCACCGATTTTGAGTGGAAGGTTCTAGGACAGAATGTTTGTGGGAGAGCTTGTGGGTGTTTTTGGTGACTAACACTTGATCATGTTTTGCATTTCATTCACCATTAATACCTCACCCCGTTTTGATAGTATTGGCTTTCCTATGTACTCAAAGTGATTTCTCACAAAGTAAAATGTAGAGTCTTCATGCTTGTAGCTTGGCCAACGCTATCCCTTCCTCTTTTTCTTCTTCTTGGGGAATCTCCTCACACCCTTTTGCCAACATTCTCCATGGACTAAACCTGAAGTAAACTAGGTAGATATATTAGTCAAAGAGACAATGTATGTTGTCATGAATTATCAAAACCACCAAGGGAGCATATGTGCTTTCAATCTCCCCCTTTTTGGTAATTGATGACAATATACAATCAAAGCTTCAAATAAAGATATGCAAAGATATAATGAAGGGTTTGGGAGAGACATGACTAAATATGCTCCCTCTAAATGTGTGCGATCCCTTTAAAGGATAGTTTCTTTGGAATGCATTGACACACACATAGTAGAAGGGATACGAAGAGTCATATGTATCTTGGCTATATGCATCAAATATGTGTGAATGGGATGTATCCTTGTTCAAGACTTCACTCTTGCAAATAATATGTGCAAGAAGCAAGAGATCATCTTGATCAAAGATATGATGCATATACTTACCTTGAGGTCTTGAGCATTCTAATAGTAGAAACACACTTGAGAAAACAATGTTAGGAAACACAAGAGTATTCTACAAACCCAAATGCAATAGAACTCAACAATACCAAGATGTGGAGAACATATAGAAGATAGAATTTCTTAAGATTGATATGTCTCCAAAATCATTTAGAGCTTTCTCCCCTGAATATGAAATTGTAAATCTTCCTCTCCCCCTGAATCTTAGCATGTAGATATTGGGAGCAGGTAGGGTGAGACAAGTCTAACATGAGTAGGAAAATAGATCTCCTTAAATGATAGAATAGATTAGACATGCTCTCTCCCCCTTAAGTGGTGTTTCTCCATTTTGGATAATCATGATATTTCTCCCCCTTTATTGGTATTCTCCCCCTGTATACAAGCATAAGCTTCGATATTCTCCCCCTTAATTTTATAGCTCCCCCTTTGCATTGAAGCTTTGGTATTTCTCCCCCTTTGGCATTAATTTCCAAAAAGGTTCATACACAGGGTCAGATAAAGGGATCATTGAATGAGAAGGGATCCTAGAGATCAAGGGTCATTGACAACAGGGATTATAGAAGGATAAGGATCATAGAGAGCATTTGAGGCCAAGGGATCCTTGAAGACTTTTTCTCCCCCTTTTAACATCTGAAAATGCTTTTTAAAATTTCTCCCCCTCTGACATAGGGATCCTTAAATAAAGTTTATCCCCCTTCAATATTTTTTTTACAAAGGGATCCTTGAAGAAATGAAGTTTTGCTAAATCTATCAAAGAGTATAGAAGATAGCAGAATCGGTGGCTCCGCTGCGAATATGTCGGTGGAACCGAATTGTGTATGTGCAGCCTATCTGTATAATCGGTGATGCCGAGTTATTTGAATCGGAGGCTCCGAGGGCTAAACAAAAACTTGGCAACATTTGTCAAGGGCAACTTTTAGAGAGTCTCAAACAATTCAAGAAGATTTGCAATGATTTTTCAAATGGATTTGCAAGGAATTTTCAAGTAGATGAGGATTGAGTGATTCCAAGAAAGCATGCAAATATAAGATGAACCAAACAAGAGATTTCATCTAGATGATGGTCGGTGACTAGGTCACCTATATTAGAGTATATTGACTTAGGAGCCAAGAAAGAATACTTGATCATAGGTCATACTCTACGTTAAGCTCAAAATGGGGTTTCCATTTTTTGTTTAAGCAAATTAATGTTTTCATATCACTTGAGTTGCTTTATCTCATGACTTGGAGTAAAGTTATTTCAAGGATATGAGCACATACCTTTGAGTGATGTTGATGATGTAGCATGTAGGAGAAATTGTTGTGGATGGTCAGAGTTGATGAAGATCATCTTGAGTTGGGAGCAATCCTTGATCGTATTGGTTCTCTTTTTACCTACATGGGTTAGTCATGTAAGGAATAACATGATATATCCAAATGACATGATACCAATTGTAAATTAGCAATTCTGATCTTATCAAATATATGTCAAGGATATGGTTTGTGTTGTCTTCTTCCTTCCATCATTAAAGAAGGGTTGTGGATACTTGGTCATGACTAGATTGCTTATGATTTGAGTCGATGGGAATCTTGTGGAGTGTAGTTCTTCCAAGTACCTACAAAACGTTAATTGCAATACAAGGGAGCATATATTTCCAAGATATAAGATAGTATGTCAATGGTATCAAGGAAGTATCATGTAAGCTCATGTCCTTGGATGCAACCGAGCGAGTCTAGCTAAAGTTTGAAGCATCAATGATGTTCAACTTACTCCTCAAGTGACAATATACTTTATCATCAAGTGGCTTGGTGAAGATATCGGCCAATTGTTTGTTAGTACGAACATGCTTGAGATTGATATCTCCTTTGGCAACATGATCACGAATGAAATGATGTCGAACTTGTATATGCTTAGTTTGAGAGTGTTGCACGGGATTATGAGCAATTTTGATTGCACTCTCATTATCACATAACAATGGTACATGTTTCACATGTATCCCATAATCCTTAAGAGTTTGAGTCATCCATAGCAATTGAGCACAACATGATCCGGCGGCAATGTATTCCACTTCGGCGATAGATAGAGATACCGAGTTTTGTTTCTTGGAGGACCAAGACACAAGAGATCTACCAAGAAATTGACATGTACCCGAGGTGGATCTTTTATCAACCTTATCTCTGGCATAATCCGAGTCGGAATAGCCAACAAGGTTAAAAGAAGATCCCTTTGGGATACCATATGCCAAAGTTTGGTGTAGGTATCAAGTATCTCTCGATTCTTTTCACAGCCTTAAGATGACACTCTCTAGGAGCAGCTTGATATCTAGCACACATGCATAAACTAAGCATGATATCGGGACGGGAGGCACATAGATATAAAAATGAACCAATCATTGATCGATAAACCCTTTTGATCAACCGGTTTGTCCTCCTTGGTAAGATCAACATGTCCACTGGTAGGCATAGGAGTTTTCATACCTTTACACTCTTGCATGTTGAACTTCTTGATCAAGTCCTTGGTGTACTTGGTTTGAGAGATAAAAGTTTCTTCTCTCGTTTGCTTGATTTGCAAACCAAGGAAAAATTTCAGCTCACACATCATGGACATCTCATACTTCTCGGACATCAACCTTCAAATCTTCTCACTAAATTGTGGGTTAGTAGATCCAAAGATAATATTATCCACATATATTTGGCACACAAATAATTTACCATTAACTCTTTTAGTGAATAAGGTTGCCTCAATTTTACCAATCTCAAAACCCTTTTCAAGAAGAAACTTCGTTATACATTTATACCAAGCACGAGGGGCTTGCTTAAGTCCATAAAGAGCTTTACGATGCTTGTAAACATGGTTGGGTTTCTTAGGATTCACAAAACCGTGAGGTTGCTTAACATAGATTTCTTCCTCAATCTCCCCGCTTAGAAATTCACTTTTAATATCCATTTGGTAAAGAGTGATGTGATGGTGATTCGCATAAGCAAGTAATATACAAATAGCTTCAAGTCTAGCAACGGGGGCATAGGTCTCACCGTAGTCCATACGTTCGACTTGCGTGCCTTGCGCCACGAGGCGTGCCTTGTTGCGAATGACTTGACCGTCTTCGTCTTGCTTGTTCCGAAACACCCATTTGGTTCCGATGATGTTTTGCTCATCTCTGGGCTTCTCCACAAGTGTCCACACTTCGTTCCTCTCGAAGTTGTGTAGCTCTTCATGCATAGAATTCACCCAATCCGGGTCTTCAAGTGCTTCTTCCACCTTGACATGCTCAATACTAGAGATGAATTAGTAGTATTCACAAAAGTTAGTTAAGCAGGTTTTAGAGCGAGTGATTCTCCCGGTTTGAATGTCACCGAAGATTTGCTCTAAGGGATGATTCTTGTCCACTCTTTCTCGAACTCGAGGTAGCTTTTGCTTGTTGGATGGTGGAGCTTCCTCATCATCATCTTCTTCTTCATTGTTGTTGAAGGTGTCGTCTCCTTGAGGTGGTGGTGAAGGAGGTTGAGGTGGATCATCATGATGTACTTCTTCTTCCTCTTCATCTTGTCATGTACCGCTTGAGGATGCTTCCATGTCGTGTTGAGGTTTGCCTTGATGCGAAGTAGGAGCTTCCACTTGGGTCGATGAAGTACTTTCCTTCACACGAATCTTGCCAATGTAGAAGTCTTGGATAGCTTCCTAAGGTTCCTTATCTCCTACATAATTTGGCAATTGTTCGACTTGTAAACCATTAGATTCATCAAACTTCACATCTACCGTCTCTTCAACTTATCGAGTGAAGTTGTTGTAGACACGGTAAGTGTGAGAGTTTGATCCGTAACCGAGTAGGAAACCTTCATGAGATTTAGGAGCAAATTTAGAACGACCATGCTTATCAAGAATGTAACACTTGGAGCCGAATACCCGAAAGTATCCAACCTGGGGCTTGTTACCGGTGAGTAGCTCGTATGCCGTTTTCGTGGGATGACAAGCTGTTTCCATAACTTCTGCCCAAACGTGTCTTGACGTCTTGTATTCGTCGAGCATCGTTCGAGCCATCTCAATGAGAGTTCGGTTCTTCCTCTCAACAACTCCATTTTGTTGAGGTGTGTGCGTAGCCGAGAACTCATGTAGAATTCCTTCTTCATCAAGAAAGGTATCCACATTGGTGTTCTTGAACTCTGATCTGTTGTCGCTCCGAACTTTCTTGATCTTCACTTCAAACTGATTTTGAGCTTTGCGAGCGAAGTTCTTGAAGATCTTTTGCACCTGCGACTTATCATCAAGGAAAAATACCCACATAAATCTTGAAAAATCATCGACTATAACTAGACCAAGAGAATTTCCACCGAGGCTCTTGTAATCATTGGGACCAAAAATATCCATATGAAGCAACTCGAGTGGTCTCCTAGTAGTCATGATATTCTTTACGGGATGACTTACACCTACTTGTTTTCCAGCTTGACAAGCACTACAAAGTATATCTTTGTCGAAGATAACGTCTTTAACACCAAGTATGTGATCACCTTTGATGAGCTTGTCTAAACTACGCATACCAACATGTCCTAGTCTTCTATGCCAAAGCCAACCTTTAGAAGATTTTGCAATAAGACAAGTGCGAGGTTTGGATCTCTTAGTGAAATCAACAATGTATAAATCACCTCTATGAAAACCGGTAAAGACCATGCTATGATTATCTTGACAAAACACTTGTCAATCTACTTTGGTAAATAGCACATTAAAACCGAAGTCGGCAAGTCTAGATACGGAAAGAAGATTGTAGCCAAGCGATTCAACAAGCGTGACATTTTGAATAGAGCTATCATGAGATATGGCCACCTTACCGAGACCAAGTACCTTACACTTGGAGTTGTCTCCAAAAGTTACGTACCTTCGCGCTTCATAGTTTCGTGTGTTTTCTTGAAACATGTCTCTATCTCCAGTCATATGATCTTTAAAGTTTGCCATGAGACTTAGACTCTTCATGGTCTTCTCACACTCGATGTCGAACAACTCATCTTCATCATTGCTACCATGTTCCACATTGTCATCATCAATTGGGATATCCTCGTCATTAAAGACAAGAGATTCGTTAGGATTGTGGTAATGACAATGTTCAAGTTTATGAATGCGAATGGCTTCAAAGATAACGTTATTGATGGTAGTGACATCTCCTTTAGCACGCATGAGGTCACGAAGCTGAAATAAGCATTTATCAAAGTTACGATCACTAGGCTTCATCATATGAAAGGCCATAGCTTTATGAATAATTTCATCAAGATTAATCAATGAATAATTTGGATATTGTTTCTCCAAATCATTCCATGAGGTATAAGCACATTCAAAATTCTTCATTTGATCAAACACAAATCTAGGCAATCCTTTAATAATGAGATTAACAGTTCTAAGATTGTGAAGCATGTCAATTTCCTCTTCGTGTGTGGGATGTAAGGGATCAATGGGAGGTACATAGGGGTTCTTAACATACTTGCTCAAATGTAATTCATTGAATAGCTCAAGCACCTCATATTTCCATTGACTATAGTACTCCCCATCGAGAACGGGCACTCTACAACTAATACTCCCGAAACTAGACACATCCATGTTCCTCCAATGGTGATTAAACCAAGGCTATGGAGACCAAAGCTCTGATACCAATTGTGGGATCGATAGAAGAGACGTCTAGAGGGGGGGGGTGAATCGACTACTTGCATAAATTAAAACCTAACCTTTTCCCAAGTTAATTGGTTGGCAGATTTTAGCAATTATAACAAGTCCAATGCACCCTACACATGCTAGTCAAGAAGTATGGCAGCAGAAAGTAAAGACAATCATATGTAAGAGAGTTGAGATAGGAAGATCAAACACAATTGTAGACACGAAGATTTTTCCCGTGGTTCCGATAGGTCGCGCTATCGTACATCCACGTTTATGAAGACTTCAACCCACGGAGGGTAACGGTTGTGAGAGGCCACAGAGGGATCTACCCATGGAGGGTTCCACGAAGAAGCAACTGATAACCCACAAGTGTAGGGGGTCGTTTGTAGCCTTTTTCGATAAGTAAGAGTGTCGAACCCAATGAGGAGCTAAAGGTAGAACAAATATTCCCTCAAGTTCTATCGACCACCGATACAACTCTACGCACACTTAACGTTTGCTTTACCTAAAAGAAGTGTGAAACTACTTTGTAGGAATAAAACTAGAAGTACTTTGCAAGATAATAAAGAATGTGGAAATAAAATTTAGGTGCTGTTTTAATAAAAGAACAATAAAATTAAAATTTTTAGTAGCAAGCTTTTTATGTAACGCAAGAGAAAGATTGTCCCTAGGCAATTGAATATGATACGATAGATACTTGTTATATGCAATGAGGGAGATGCATGAGCTAACATACTTTCTCTACTTGGATCATATGCACATATGATTGGAACTCTAGCAAGCATCCGCAACTACTAAAGATCATTAAGGTAAAACCCAACCATATCATTAAGTATCAAGTCCTCTTTACTCCCATACGCAACAACCCACCTACTCGGGTTTATGCTTCTGTCACTCAAACAACCCACCATAGGCAAATCATGAACATATTGCAACACCCTACAGCGGGGATCCCTCACATTTGCGCGACATGGAGGGCACCGTAGGACAGCACCATATCAACATACAACTCACATCCATAACATCATACCACAATTAACCCATAGGACAAAAGAGATCTACTCAAACATCATAGGATAGCCAAATATCATTGGGAAATAATATATTGAGTTGAGCACCATTTTTAAGTAGAGATTACAACGAGGAAGAGAGGTGTTACACCTCTGCATAGAGGGGGAGAGAGTTGGTGTTGATGGCGGCTAGATTGTTGATGTAGATGCCGTCACGATGATGGCCCCGGTGGCGTTCCGGCGCCACCGGGAGAGAGGGGGAAAGAGCCCCCCCTCCTTCTTCTTCTTCCTTGGCCTCCCCCCTAGATGGGAGGAGATTTCCCCCTCTGGTCCATGGCCTCCATGGCGGCGGAGGGGCAGGAGCCCTTCCGAGATTGGATCTCCCTCTCTGTTCTCTTCTGTTTCACGTTCCTGGTTTCTGGCCGAAAACCGTTTCTTATATTCCCGAAGATCCGTAACTCCGATCGGGCTGAAATTTTGAGGGGATTTTTATCCAAAAAATAGATTTCTTGCAACCGAAGGAGAGCTCCAACGACATACGAGGTGAGCACCACGCACCAGGGTGCGCCTGGGCCCTAGCCCGTGCCCTGGTGTCTTGTGGTCGTTGTGGGCCTCCGTTTGCTTTGATTCCACTTCTCAAAATTCACAAATATTCCAAAAAATATCTCCATAAAGTTTTATCACATTTGGACTTCGTTTGATATGGAATTTCTTCGAAACAAAAAACACACAAAAAACAGGAACTGGCACTGGGCACTGGATCAATAGGTTAGTCCAATAAATCATATAAATTGTTGCCAAAAGTATGTAGAAGTTGTATAATATTGGCATGAAACAATAAAAAATTATAGATACGACAGAGACGTATGAACATCCCCAACCTTAATTCCTGCTCGTCCTCGAGTAGGTAAATGATAAAAAAGATAATTTTTGATGTGGAATGCTACCAAGCATAATCTTGATCATATATCTAATCATGGCATGAATATTAAGACATGAGTGATTCATAGCAATAGTCTAGTTTTGACATGAAGACTTTAATACTCAGGCATCCCAACAAACAATCATGTCTTTCAAAATATCAAGGCTAAAGAACGTTATCCCTACAAAATCATATAGCCTTGTCATGCGATGTCTTCTTAACACAAAGTATAAATCATGTACTACCCCGGTGTCAGCCAAGCAATTGGTTCATACTTTTTAACGCGCTTCAACATTTTCAACTCTCACGCAATACATGAGCGCAAGCCATGGATATAGCATTATGTGGAATAGAATATGGTGGTAGGTTTCAAAGGGGTAAAAGGGGAGAAAAAAGTCTCGCATCAACTCAGCATATCAACGGGCTATGGAGATGCCCATCAATAGATATAAATGCGAGGAGTGGGGATTGCCATGCAACGGATGCACTAAGAGCTATAAGTGTATGAAAGCTCAATATGGAAACTAAGTGGGTGTGCATCTAACTCTATAATGAAAAATTCCCACTAGTATATGAAAATGACAACATAGGAGACTCTCAACATGAAAAACATGGTGCTACTTTGAAGCACAAGTGTGGAATTAGCATGCCCCTTCTCTCTTTGTCTCTCATCATTTTTTTTATTTTCCTTTTTCTTTTTTTTTCTTTCTTTTTTTTGTCTTTTTGTCTTTTTTTGTCTTTTTGTCTTTTTTTTTTTTCTGTTTCTTCTTTTTTTTGTCCGGAGTCTCATCCCGACTTGTGCGGGAATCATAGTTTCCATCATCCTTTCCTCACTGGGACATGCTCTAATAATGAATAATGATGATCATCACACTTCTATTTACTTACAACTCAACATTACAACTCGATAGTAGAACAAAGTATGACTCTATATGAATGCAATGATCTAGCGTAGCAAAGATATCAAAAAACGGACAAGCCATGGAAACATCATGCTAGCTATCTTACGATCATGTAAATCAATATGACAATGAATGCTCAAGTCGTCAAAACGGAAGCGGTGGAAGTTGCATGGCAATATATCTCAGAATGGCTATGGAAATGCCATAATAGGTAGGTATGGTGGCTGTTTTGAGGAAGATATAATAAGGCTTATGTGTGATAGAGCGTATCATATCACGGGGTTTGGATGCACCGGCGAAGTTTGCACCGACTCTCGAGGTGAGAAAGGGCAATGCGCGGTACCGTAGAGGCTAGCAAATTGCGGAAAGGTAAGAGTGCGTATAATCAATGGACTCATATTAGTCATAAAGAACTCACATACATATTGCAAAAGTTTATTAGCCCTCGAAGCAAAGTATTACTATGCATGCCCCTAGGGGGGGAGGTTGGTAGGAGTTAACCATCGCGCGCCCCCGACCTTCACACAAAGATAGACAATCAAGGATAAATTGTGCTCCAACTTCCTAGCATAACGGGAGACTATACGTGCATGCTTCGGGAATCACAAACCTTAACACCAATATTCTTAATAATCCACAACCGTTTACTACTATTGCAAGGAATCAAGCATATCATATCCAGTGATCCATAAGTTTTATGTAGGATTTTATGACTAACCATGCAAATGACCAATTCCTGTTGACTCTCTAAATAGATATAAGTGAAGCAAGAGAGTTTAATTCTTTCTACAAAAGACCATGCTCTAATAAATATAAGTGAAGCAAAAGAGCATTCTATGAATAACGGTTTTCTAGGTGAAGAGAAATAGGCAATCCAAACTTCAAATGAAATAAGTGAAGCACATGAAGCATTCTATAAAGCCATACTCAAAAAGATATAAGTGCAGTGCAATGAGAATTCTATAACTCAGCCATGGACTATCTCATACCAGCATGGTGAATAAAAGAAAAGTGAAAATTAAACGCAAAAGATGCTCCAAGATTTGCACATATCATATGGATGAAACGAATTCGAAAACATATCGATACTTGTTGAAGAAAGATGGGATGCCTTCCGGGACATCCCCAAGCTTAGACGCTTGAGTCTCCTTGGATATTTACTTGGGGTGACTTGGGCATCCCCAAGCTTGAACTCTTGCCTCTCCTCCTTCTCCTCATATCGAGACCTCCTCGATCTTCGAACACTTCATCCACACAAAACTTAACAGAAGACTGGTGAGATCCGTTAGTATAATAAAGAAAAATACTACTTTAAGTTCTGTTGCAAACCCATTCATATTTTATATTTGCATTATCCTTGCTGTATTATAAATTTTCCATGGCTTATACCACCGATAAAATCGATAGTTGCATCAAAACAAGCAAAACAATCAAAACAAGCAAAACAATGCATCAAAAACAGAATCTGTCTTAAACAGGACAGTCTGTAGTAATCTGAACTTTGACCATACTTTTGCAATTCCAAAAATTCTGAAAAATTAGGAAGAAATAAATTTTTTGTATATAAATACTGTGAAAAAATTCAAAAACTTTTAACGTTCCAGTAAAAAATGAAAATTCACGCACTACAGCCAAAGTTTCTGTTTTTACACCGCACATACCAACAAGCAATCTAATCATCCTAAAGGCAAATCTTGGCACATGATATAATACAATGGATTTGTACAAGGGGATAATTATTTTTGTTGGAAAAGTTTCCGTGATTCAAGACTCACAAAGTTTCCATGGGCATGAACAAAAGTTCAAGGACGTCCCCCACTTCAACGATGCTCATCATCTCTCTTACTTTCACCTTTCCTTTTGTGAAGTTTTAGGTTCCTCTCTATATATTTTTTTGTTTTTAAACTTTATAAAAGCACACAACATAATAAAATGACTCTCTAAAACTTCCGGGTTGTCTCCCTGGCAGCGCTTTCTTTAAAGCCATTAAGCTAGGCATAAAGTGCTCAAGTAATGGATCCACCCGGATTCCAAGGTATATCAAAGCCAATTTTAATTAACAATGATTTGTAATTTATTAGTGAGCACAAGGTGATATATATCATGTGACAACGAAGTCTAACTCTCTTCCTATGCATCGGCATGTCATACAAGAACAATTCATGCACATCAAGTAAAGGCCAATACATAGCATAAGTAGTTTCTTGCAATTTCATCGTATTGGAAACATAAAGAGGTGGGGATGTAGTTCCTCTCTCATAATAATTGCAAGTAGGAGCAGCAAGCACATGCATATTATATTCATCAAAATCATCATGTGTAGTAGCAAAACGCAACCCATCAATATAATCCTTAACAAGAGCAAACTTCTCCGATATAGTGTAGTTGGGAGAATTCAAAAAGATAATAGGACTATCATGTGTGGGTGAAATAGCACCAATTTCATGCTTAACATAAGGAACTATAGCAAGTTCATCTTCATAAGCATAATTCATATTGGCATCATGGCCACAAGTATAGCAAGCATCAAGTTCGTCAAAAAGGGATATTTCAAATGAATCCACGGGATCATAGCAATTATCATTGCATTCATCCTTCGGTAAGCACGAAGGGTAATTAAACAATGTATGAGTTGAAGAGTTACTCTCATTAGAAGGTGGGCATGGGTGATCAATCCGCTCTTCCTCCTTTTGTTCTTCGCTCTCCTCCTCATATTTTTCATCTAATGAGCTCACAATTTCAGCAACTTCCTCTTCCATAGATTCCTGCAAAATATTAGTTTCTTCCAAGGCAGCCGTCATTCTTTCAATAAATTCTTTAACATAAGAATTAGAAGCATAGTTTTCATAGCAATATTTAAGTATGACAAAATTTTCAGATTCATAAAGAGTAGCATCATACTTTTCAGTCAAAGAAGCAATTTCATAGGCACCCTTAAAAGCAACAAATTCTTCAATTTGTTCAACATCAAAATAACAATAGGCCTCCTTGGCATAAGAAGATAGTATTTAATTATCATTAAACACACATTGGTAGGGAAGGTGTTTTTTAGTTTCTTCAGAACAACAAGTAAAATCATAAATTTAACATAGATTCCAAGCATAGCACATCAAACTATTAATTTGATCCCACAAGAGTTTCCCTTTTTGAGATATGCGGTGTCGCACATAATGAGCATGCTCATTTATTGATTTTCCCTCAACTAAGCTAGTTGGGTTTTCAGCACGAGCACAAAGGGATCGAAGATGATCCAAGTAATATTCTTCAGTAGTACGGAACACTAGTGGTTCCTCAACTTTTGGAGCAGCAAGTACATCTAATTTTTTTGGTATTTTACGTTTCCTACCCATATCTAAAGATAGAAAACAACTAATAACAGAAAATAAAAATTACTTAGTGATAAAGCAAACAAGCACACACGAGAATATTCACCCGCACGCTATTGCTCTCCGGAAACGGCACCAGAGAAAGGTCTTGATAACCCACAAGTGTAGGGGATCGTTTGTAGCCTTTTTCGATAAGTAAGAGTGTCGAACCCAATGAGGAGTTAAAGGTAGAACAAATATTCCCTCAAGTTCTATCGACCACCGATACAACTCTACGCACACTTAATGTTTGCTTACCTAGAACAAGTATGAAACTACTTTGTAGGAATAAAACTAGAAGTACTTTGCAAGATAATAAAGAACGTGGAAATAAAAGTTAGGTGCTGTTTTAATAAAAGAACAATAAAAGTAAATAGTTTAGTAGCAAGCTTTTTATGTAAAGCAAGAGAACGATTATCCCTAGGCAATTGAATATGATACGATAGATACTTGTTATATGCAATGAGGGAGAGGCATGAGCTAACATACTTTCTCTACTTGGATCATATGCACTTATGATTGGAACTCTAGCAAGCATCCGCAGATACTAAAGATCATTAAGGTAAAACCCAACCATAGCATTAAGTATCAAGTCCTCTTTACTCCCATACGCAACAACCCACCTACTCGGGTTTATGCTTCTGTCACTCAAGCAACCCACCATAGGCAAATCATGAACATATTGCAACACCCTACAGATGGGATCCCTCACGTTTGCGCGACACGGAGGGCACCGTAGGACAACACCATATCAACATACAACTCACATCCATAACATCATACCACAATTAACCCATAGGACAAAAGAGATCTACTCAAACATCATAGGATAGCCAAATATCATTGGGAAATAATATATAGAGTTGAGCACCATGTTTAGGTAGAGATTACAGTGGGGAAGAGAGGTGTTACACCGCTGCATAGACGGGGAGAGAGTTGGTGTTGACGGCAGCAAGATTGTTGATGTAGATGCCGTCACGATGATTGCCTCGGCGGCGTTCCGGCGCCACCGGGAGAGAGGGGGAGAGAGACCCCCTCCTCCTTCTTCTTCCTTGGACTCCCCCCTAGATGGGAGGAGAGTTCCCCCTCTGGTCCATGGCCTCCATGGTGGCGAAGGGGCAGGAGCCCCTTCGAGATTGGATCTCCCTCTCTGTTCTCTTCTATTTCACGTTCCTGTTTTCTGGCTGAAAACCGTTTCTTATATTCCTGGAGATACGTAACTCCGATCGGGCTGAAATTTTGAGGGGATTTTTACCCAAAAATATCTTTCTTGCGGCCGAAGGACAGCTCCAACCGACATACGGGGTGAGCACCACCCACCAGGGCACGCCTGGGCCCTGGCCCGCGCCCTGGTGTCTTGTGCTCGCTGTGGGCCTCCATTTCCTTTGATTCTACTTCTCAAAATTCACAAATATTCCAAAAAAAATCTCCATAAATTTTTATCGCGTTTGGACTTCATTTGATATGGAATTTCCGCGAAGCAAAAAACACACAAAAAACAGGAACTAGCACTGGGCACTGGATCAATAGGTTAGTCCAATAAATCATATAAATTTTTGCCAAAAGTATGTAGAAGTTGTATAATATTGTCATGAAACAATCAAAAATTATAGATACGATGGAGACGTATTAGCAACCTTGTCTATACCATGATGGCCTACGTCCACGGAGGACTAGCCTAACTCGGGGTAGATCTTCACGAAGTATGCGATCTCCTTGCCCTTACAAACTTCTTGGTTCAACTCCACAACACGAAGTAGGAGGCTCCCAAGCGACACCTAACCAATCTAGGAGGCACCACCCTCCAAAAGGTAATAGGCTCGATAGTAACGATGAACTCCTTGCTCTTGTGTTTCAAATGATAGTCTCCTCAACACTCAATCACTCTTTCAGAGATTTGTCTTGGGTAGAAGACATTGATTGGGTGGAAAGCAACTTGGGGATGCTATAAATCAAGATCCATATGGTTGGAGTGGATGATCTTGACCTCAACACAAGGATAGGTGGTTCACTCTCAGAAATTTGGATATGGGAAGTGTGGGTCTGTTCTGAGTGCTTCTCTTGCGAGTGGGATGTGGTGGTATAGGCATCTCCAAAAATCCAACCGTTACAACATTATTGCCCAACTCGGTGAAACCGAAGTGAAAACTCGGTTGCACCGACTAGTGCAAAATGTGGCAACTTTGGCATTTCGGTGAGACCGATATAGAATTCTCGGTGGTACCGATATTAGTGGACGAGGGCGGTTACATAACTTGGTGAGACCGATTCACAATTCTCGGAAATTCCGATTCTTGTGAATGAGGCACCAGGAAGTTGGTCATAGAAACTCGGTTGCATTGAAGTGAAAGTTGGTAGTACCAAGACGTGGGTTTTGTCTAGGGTTTCTGTCTAGGGTTTTGACTCGGTGTAGCCGGAATGGAATTCTTGGTGGCACCAATTTTGAGTGGAAGGTTCTAGGACAGAATGTTTGTGGGAGAGCTTGTGGGTGATTTTGGTGAATAACACTTGATCATTTTGAGCATTTCATTCACCATTAATACCTCACCCCCTTTTGATAGTATTGGCTTTTCTATGGACTCAAAGTGATTTCTCACAAAGTAAAATGTAGAGTCTTCATGCGTGTAGCTTTGCCAATGCTACCCCTTCCTCTTTTTCTTCTTTTTGGGGAATCTCCTCACACCCTTTTGCCAACATTCTCTGTGGACTAAACCTGAAATAAAATAGGTAGAGATATTAGTCCAAGAGACAATGTATGTTGTCATGAATTATCAAAACCACCAAGGGAGCATATGTGCTTTCAGAGGCACATCATTACAGACTGTTCTGTTTTAGATAGATTTTGTTTTTACTTGCATAGTTTGCTTGTTTTGATGATGCTATGCATTGTATCGGGGGGGGGGGGGGGTATATGCCATGGAGAAGTTAGAATACAGTACCTTATGCAATAACAAAATATGAATCAATTTATAACAGTACCTAAAGTGTTTCATTTACGTATCATACTAACGAAGCTTACGAGTTTTCTGTTGAGTTTTCTGTGCTGGAGTTTTCATATTTTGGGTGCGATCACAATGGATAAAGGAATAAGGAGCGGCAAGAGCCTAAGGTTGGGGATGTCCAATGCACCCCAAAGTAAAATTCTAGGAAGACTCAAGCGTCCAAGCTTGGGGATGCCCCGGAAGGCATCTCCTCTTTCGTCTCAGTTCATTGGTATGTCACTTGGAGCTATATTTTTATTCATCACATGATATGTGTTTTGCTTGGAGCGTCGTGTGTTATAGTTTTCTTTTGTCTTAGTTTTCCACAATTATTGTTTTCTGGACACACCTACTTGAGAGAGACACATGTTCATCATGATTTGTTAGAATACTCTATGTGCTTCACTTATATCTTTTGAGCTAAGAAGTTGTTCTAGTGGTTCACTTATATCTTTTAGAGCACGACGGCGTATAGGTTTTATAGAAATAATTAAAATCTCGTGCTTCACTTAAATTTGTTTGATATTCTAATAAATAGTGACGGTAATTTGGATGGGTTATAAGACTAGTCAAAAAATAATAGGTATTCAAGGAGTGCATAATCAAAACCTTCATGTAGCACATAAAAGAGAAATTGTGGGTTAATGAAATTGATGTGGTAATATGAATGAGAGTGAGTGCATGGTTGTTGGTTAGTAGAATTATTGATAGTTAAAGGGTGTTAATCCTGTTCATCTAAATATTGGTTATGGCATGGTGATGATGTGTGAGCATTTTTATTCCTCGTTGAAATCCTAGTGATGTTTAGGTCGGGGGAACGCAATGGTTAACTCCTACTAACCTCCTCCCTAGGGGCGTGCGTGTAGTACTTTTCTTTGAGAGAGCTAATAAATCTTTGTAATAAGTATATCCGTTCTTTATGACTAATATGAATCCTTGGATGTACGCACACTCACCTTTCCATATTTGCTAGCCTCTTCAGTACCGTGCATTGCCCATTCTCACCTCGAGGATCGGTGCAGGTTTCACCGGTGCATCCAAACAACGTGATATGATACATTCTATTGTACATAAGCCTCCTTATATCTTCCTAAAAACAACCACTGTAACTACCTATCATGGCATTTCAATAGCCATTCCGAGATATATTGCCATGCAACTTCCACCGTTACATTATATGACTTGTGTGTTCATCGTCATATTGCTTTGCATGATCATGTAGTTGACAAAGTATTTGTGGCAAAGCCACCGTTCATCATTGTTTACATGTTACACTAGATCATTGCACATCCTGGTACACCGCTAGAGGCATGCATATAGAGTCATCTTGTTTAGTAGTTTTTTAATATCGAGTTGTAAGTAAATAAAACTATGATGATTATCATTATTAGAGCACTGTCTCAGTGAGAAGGATGATGGAGACAATGATTCCCCCACATGTCGGGATGAGACTCCGGACGAAAAAAAAGAAAAAGAAAGAAAAAGGAGAAAAGGGAAATAAAGAAAGAAAAAGAAAAAGAAAAAAGGAAAAAAAGAAAGAAAAATAAATAAATAAATAAATAAATGAGAGATAAAGAGAGAAGGGACAGTGATACTACCTCTTTTTCTACACTTGTGCTTAGAGAAAGCACCATGCTTTTCATATAGAGAGTCTCATGTTTTGTCATTTTCATATGCTAGTGGGAATTTTTCATTATAGAACTTGGCTTGTATATTCCGATGAAGGGCTTCCTCAAATGAGCAACCAAGTTGGGTGCACACTCACTTTGCTTCAATTGAGCTTTCATACACATATAGCTCTAGTGCATCCGTTGCATGGCAATCCGTACTCCTCGCATTGATATCGATTGATGGGCATCTCCATAGACCGTTGATCCGCCTAGTTGATGTGAGACTTTCTTCTCCACTTTTACTCCTTCAATATCTACCACCATATTATATTCCATCTATATGCTATGTCCATGGTTCACTCTCATGTAATGAGTGAGGTATAAAAAGCTGAAGCGCGTTAACAAGTATGATCCAATTGTCTGGCTTAACACCGTGGTGCTTGATATTTGTATTTATGTGGTAAAGAAGGAGTCATGCCATGCTAATATGACTAGTAGAACGCCCGTGTGTTGCTACGGGCTAAAATAAAAATAAATGAAGAGAAATGTGTGACAGCTCCCGGATGCCCCTACACCCTCATGAGCAGTAAATTTAAAATAAAATTCAAAAAATTCAAAAAAATAAAAAACTTTAGGGGATCTAAGATGAGCAAACTTTTGATGTTCTTGCAAATTTTCAGCCACAAATAACACTCGAGGAGCCCTCACCAAAAACATTACTACTTAAAAGTGCACATAAACTTTGACCACTGATATTTTTAGGTGAGGTCTCCTCGGATGTTATTTGAGGCTGAAAATTTGCAAGAACGTCGAATATTTAATCATGTTTGTTTTATGTTCCAAAGTTTCAGATTTTATTTATTTGAATTTACTCTTCATAGAGGGTGCACGGGCACCTGAGTGTCGAAAGTCCTGTCTCATAAATGAATCAAAGAAATGATTTTTGAAACACACTTCTTCCTCATATGCCCGGGAGTACTTGGATATCAAATGGGTGCCCAACAATCTCGCCACCCCATGACGCAACCTTTTCTTTTTCTACCGGACCTCCCCTTCCCTCCCGGTTTCCCGTCGTAGCGGGACATTTCTCACTCGAGCTCTCTCTTTTATAACTGGATAACGCCCACCTCACATTCGCCATGGCACCCTACCTTATTTACACCATACTTATCCATGAACCGCCAATGAGGAATCCCCTACGAATCGCCCATGTTTGTGTCGATCCACCACCACCATCAAGGGATAGGAGGCGTGAGCCAACCATGATGCCCCTCGAGGAAGATTGCATATCCGATATCCCCTAAGCCATTGGCATGTTGTATACAGTTAAATGTCACTCATTACCATGAAAAAAAATGTGATGGCCGTTATTGGACGTGCAACTAAGACGCCATTGTCATCGTTATTAACTCTTGAAACAACCAACAATGAATTTGCCCTTCTATCCTAACCAGAAAATGTACAAGAATGTCGTGCATTACCACGAAACAAAAAAATGATGTCTATTGTTGTCAGTTGTATGATTGATGAACCTATATGGCAGTGAATGGTAATAAGAAAGCTAATATCTTACCAATGCTAGATTGATTGTGGTTTACTTTTTACTATATGGTAATCAATCTCTGATGAGAAAACACCCGAGTGACGAATTAATAGGAAAGTTGGATTTCAAATAAATTGCTACGAAACTGGATTTCATTGTTTGGTAACGTTCCCATTTGTAACATGTGTGGTTAGGAAAGTTTATAAAGGTTAGGGAAGTTTTTTTGAGCGAGTGAAAAAACCAACATGAAGGGGTGGTGGTGGGATATGAGATGAAATAAAACCGTGAAGGGGAGGCTACCAAGCCCCCCTTTAGAAGTAGAGATATAGGTATATACAATAAGATTTCTTAGTCATTGTTTACTTGTTAATTTTCTTAAATTCCGTTATTTGTTTCCTAAAAATCTACAATTTGTTTCCTAAAATAAATTGCATTATTAGAGAGATCGGTTGATTTGGAAAGTTAGGAAAGTTAGATCTGTGATCTTTTGTACGTTAGGGAAGTGTTGATTTGAAAGAAAAGAGTGGAGAGAAAAATAAATCCATGGATAAGAAAACCAGTGGGAGGGCATGGTGGGAGGTGGGGCGAAACTATTCCTCAAAAATTCTAAGTCCGAAAATCATCTCCACAATTGATCTGTGGAGTAATTCATAAAATGCAGCCAGTAGAAAAATTAGTTAGATTGTGCATGCATGAGACTATGAATTATGCAGGTGATCCCTAATTAAGCTGTGGAACGGTACAACCAGAAAAAATAGTAGTCAAGGGACGAATTAGCTAGCTAGATTGTGGATGCATGCATGAGTCGCTAGATTGTGGATGCATGCATGAGTCAGCCGACACGAAGGAAGCTGCGCGGAGTGCCACGATGAGCTCTAGGTACAGGCCCGAACCATTGCGCCTTCGTAGATAGATATTCATTGCCTGGTAGACGCCGCAACGGACAGCGCCCATCACGACTGTCGGGTCGTCACTGTCCACCATGCTGCCAAATCGACCGTCGATTGCAGTCACTGCATCCAGTGTCCGTGTCACCATGATGTGTACCCAGCAACGACGGCACAGGGCGGCAGAGTCGTGTAGATCCGGCGGTGGGACCGAACGAAGAGGTGAGGTGACCGGTGGCGACCGGGCAGGGCCTGCGGCGTCGGTTGTCGATCTCCTACAACACATGCATATAGATGGAGAGAGAGAGAGGAGCCATATAATAAGAAACTAAGGAAGTAGAGTCAGGGCGGAGGGAGAGGAGAGGGCGCAGAGGAGCATACTGGTGCCCGCGGCGAGGCATCCATTGTCCCTTCCACCGTAAGACATCCATGGCTAAGGCACACTGATGTGGCTTGAGACTACGTCATTTTTCCCCCAAAGAGGAAGAGATGATGCAGCACAACGACGGTAAGTATTTCCCTTAGTTATGAAACCAAGGTATCGATCCAGCAGGAGGACCACGCAACACTATGTAGACGGTACCTGCACACAAAGAACAAATACTTGCAACCTGACGCGTAAGAGAGGTTGTCAATCTCTCCACGGTAAAAAGATAGATTTGTTTGCAATAGATTGGATGGATAGATCGCACAAGAACACAAAATAAAAGAAGCAAATAAAAAGTGCAGCAAAGTATTTTTTGGGTTTTTGGAATAATAGATCTGAAAACAAAAGCAGCAAAAAGATAGATCGGAAAACAATATGTTGGAATTCACTACTAGGGAAAAGCTTATAGGTAGAATGTTACTAATAGCGCTGGCTACGGTCCACGCGCTACTAGTAAGTACCAGTAGCGCGCAGAAAACAGGGCGCTACTGGTTAAATTTAGCAGTAGCGCGGTGTTGAATTTAGCACGCTACTGCTAAGTGGGCCAAAGGCTTCCCCAGGGTCGGCATAAATTAGCAGCGATGGCCCAAAAACAAGTGCTACAGCTAATAGGTTATATATAGTGCATTTGCTCCAGAAACTGCTACAGTTAAGTTTCTACGGGTAAGCCTGCGGGCCCCACTTAGGAGCAACACTTGTCTGCAGAAAGCGCTACTGCTAGTTGAGGTAGCAGTAGCGCGTTACCTCAAAAAAGTGCTACTGCTAATTTCCAACGGTTATGCTGGTGGGCCCCAGTTAACAGCAGCGCGCTGTAAGAAAAGGCGCTACTGCTAGCTTAGCTACTAGTAGCATGTTTATCCTACTAGCGCTACTGCTATGGTCGCCAGCCACTAAATATCTGCCACCTTTCCCCACCTCCTCTTCTTCTCCCCCCCTCCTCCCTCTCTCTCTTCTTTGCCCCTCCATCACCTCCATTAATGCCCTCCCTCCCCCTCTCTCATTCTTTGCCCTCCACCACCACCTCCATTAATGCCCTCCCTCCCCCTCTCTCTTTCTTTGCCCTCCACCACCACCTCCATTAATTAATTACCTAACCACTCTCTTTAATATTTTATCCCTCCACTAGCTAGCTTGTTCTCTCTCTTCCTAGTTACCTCACTATCTAGATCTAGCTAATTAAGAAAGAAACTTGAATATATATCTTCGTATCGGCGGGCTTGATCTCTCTCGACATAGGTGAGGAAAAAGAAGAGATAACGTGCAATAATGGAAATATGTGTATGTGTTTGTGCACGCACGCAATAGGACCGAGCTATGTGTATTTGTGTATCTGTTGAAATGTGCGTGACATGAGTTGCCTATGTTTTGCCGAAATGTCGATTCATTTCCATTTCGGTGAATTTCGGGCAAATTCGACATGTCCTATGTTTAGGGAAGGTCATGTCAAATTTTTGTATGAATTTGTTGCATGCATGTAAGTGGTTACAATTATTTGGCATTGCGCAGGAAATCATGAAGGTCCATGGAAGGAAGGTGGAAATATACTGGCAATCCGCGGTGGACGACATGTATGAAAAAAAAACGGAAGGAGGTTTTATGTCTGTGTCATAAATGCAAAGGAAGAGTATGGCTCGACCCCTTTAAGGCTGGCAATTTCAAGGCACACCTGCTCATGTATGGTTTCATGGATGGCCATACACGATGGATAATTGAAGACGATGATGATGAGGATGTTGATGGGGCAGACAATAACGACATGGGCCGAGACGAAGAGATGATCGAAAATGTGCCCAAAGAAGAGGGTGTGGGAAACGGCGCCGTACATGGCGCAGAAGAGGCCAGACCTGGCGGAGAAGACGCGGACACACCGCAGTCTTCGTCCCTACTAACTTCAGCCATGGGGGACCCACATGTTCGAGAACTGCTTCGCAAGAGGATGACTAGCGACAGAGCTACTTCTAGAGAGGAGGCCAAGTTGGCGCAACTAGAGCTAGACTCGAAGACTCCATTGTATGATGGTTAAGATCCCGAGGTGACCCGCTTGAGTTTCACACTAGAACTGCTCAAGACGAAGGCAAAAAACAAATGGACAGACTCAAGCCTGGATGACCTTTTGAAGTATCTAAAGAAAGTTCTTCCCGAGGGAAGCCTGTGTCCCACTAGTGTCGAGGAGGCCAAAAAAATCGTGTGCCCTCTTGATCTGCCGCACATTAGATACCACGCATGCATCTACAATTACATCATTTATCGGAACAAGCATGCGGAAAAAACCATCTGCCCAAAGTGCAATGCTTCATGATATAAGAAGGCCGGAAAGAAAAATCCATAGAAAGTCGTGTGGTATTTTCCCATCACTCCCCGTCTGCAGAGGTATTTCAAAGATCCTAAGGAAGCAAAGCTCATGCGATGGCACGCGGATAGGGTGAAGCCAGACGATGGAGATAATCCGAAGTTGAGACACATCACATATGTTAGTTAGTGGAGAGCATTAAACGTTGAATATAAATATTTAGCAGATGATCCAAGGAACATCGTGCTTGGCGCTAGTACTGATGGGATGAATCCGTTTGGCAAGCAGAACACCAACCATAGCACATGGCCCGTGTTTGTATGGATGTACAACCTCCCCCCTTGGAAGTGCATGAAGGCAAAATACATACACATGACTATGCTTATTCAAGGGCCAAGACAACCGGGAAATGATATTAATCTGTATCTCGGGTTACTGAAAGAGGAGCTAGACACATTATGGAAAACGCCGGCCAAGACATGGGACACCAACACAGGAGAGTATTTCGACATGAGAGCCGCGTTGATCATGACGGTGCACGACTATCTCGGTGACGAATATCTCACAGGACAGGTGTGCCAGGTATATTGCGGATGCACCAGGTGCATGGATGATACAACGTCTCAGCAGCCATCGAAAGATGGCGGTTCTTCCAAAATCGTGTACATGGGGCATTGAAGATGGCTCGAGAAGGATGAGCCGTGGAGAAAGCGTGGAGATCTATTCAATGGTAAGGTCGAGAATCGAGGACCTCCACGTAAGCAGAGCGGCATCAAAATTGATGAGTTGTTGAAGAACTAGGAACAGTGCCCCTCGCCGTGAAAGACGAATAAGAAGGCGCCGGAGCCGCTGCTGAAGGTATGGAAAACGAGGTCTGTTTTCTGGGACTTGGAGTACTGGCCCAAACTAGACACGCCTCATAGCCTTGATCAAATGCATATCACAAAGAATATCCTCGAGAGTTTGCTTGGAACATTGATGAACATGCCGGAGAAGACCAAACATGGGCCGAAGGCAAGAAAAGACTTGGAAGTTTTGGATATCAAGAAAGATCCCCACATGCCCGGTAAAAAGTCATCAGAAGAGACGGAGACGGAGACGGAGACGGAAGATAGGCGCAAAAAAGCAAAAAAGAAGGGAGAAGAATATTGCCCCTCCTCTTGCTTCACCTTAGATCAGAAGGTGGTCGATCAATTATTCAAGTGCCTTGCTGGAATCAAAGTTAGTTCCGGATACTGTGGGAAGATAAGCAGCTATCTGGACACCAAGAAAAAAAGGTTTAGCGGGATGAAGTCTCACGACTGTCACGTGATGATGACGCAGTTACTCCCGGTTGCACTTGGAGGGATTTTGGACACACACGTCCGTGATACACTTATTGATCTATGCCACTTTTTCGACACTATCTCTCGAAAGTCGATCAGTGTGAAGCAACTAAAAAGGCTATAGGAAGAGATCATTGTCATACTAAATGAGCTAGAGATGTACTTTCCGCCCGCGTTCTTCGACGTCATGGTGCATCTGCGTGTCCACATCGTGGACGACATCATAGACCTAGGACCGACATTCCTACACAGCATGATGCCGTTCGAGAGGATGAATGGGGTCATCAAGGGATTCGTTCGTAACATGAACCGTCCGGATGGAAGCATCGCACAGGGCTATCTGACCCAAGAGTGCATCTCCTTCTGTGAAGCAGGACAACATTACCTAAGAAAGATCGTACTCCCTGGAAAAGGAAAAAGTCACAACGAGGGGATCAATTATTCGACAACGAACAAAATAGGAAAGAAGCAGATCAGTCTCAAGCGTCGTCGCCCGCACGCTAATTAAGAAACGACCATAATTTGTGTGTACCTAATTTGTATGAGTACTTAACACCGTTATCGGTCAAATGATGTAATATATATATACTATGCACTAATTATATCGGTCAAATTATTATTAGCAATTAGGAAAATTAAAGAGAAAAAGGAAAAAGAAAAAGAACAAGGGAAAACAGTATCATATCTACATAATTTATACAAAATAAACAAAATAGTTAGCAGTAGCGCGTTTCTAAGAAAAGCGCTATACCTAACTTAGCTATAGCGCTTTTCTTAGAAACGCGCTTAGCTATAGCGCTTTTCTTAGAAACGCGCTATAGCTAAGTTAGCTATAGCGCTTTTCTTAGAAATGCGCTATAGCTAACTGCGCTATAGCCCTGCCGTTCGAACCCTATCTCATCCCCACCCCCACTCGATCTCTCCCTCTCACTCTGCTGCCCCGGCCGGCGACCCCGCGCGACCTCTGCTGCCCCGCGCGCGGCGACCTCGACCCCGACGCCTCCTCCGCCCTCGCTGCGATCTCGACCTCGCTGCGCCTCTGCTGCCCGGCCTGCGTGCGGCGACCTCGACCTCGACCTTGCTGCGCCTCTCCTTCTCCTCCGGCCGCCGTGCTCGCATCCAAACGCATGCTCCGCCTGTCTCCGTCTCTGGTGAGCACGCTCTTGATCCCTTCCCTGGCTTGCTTATTTGGTAGGGTTGAAATTATTTGGTAGGACCGATTAGGGTTCTTGTAAAAAAAATAAAAATTAGGGTTGATATGGGTTCTTGTAGGGCTGATTATTTTGTAGGCCTAATTTTTTGGTAGGGCTGATTAGATAGTAAAACAGAAAAAGTTAGGGTTAAGAAAAAATTCAGTTAATTAGATTGTAAAACAAAAAATTAGGGTTCTTGTAGGGTAGAAAATATTTTATATATGTTTCTGAAAATGGAATTCTTGCTGTCCATTTGAAGTTGTTGTCCAAATTGGACCAGCTACAATGTGTTGTGGGCCTGAGGCCGTTCTTGTTTGCAGGGAAACATATTCTGAGTGGTCTATGTTTTGCCGAAATGTTGATTCATTTCCGTTCCGGCAAATTTCAGGCGCTCGATATGTGCCATTTTTAGCATAGGTCATGCCAAAATTTACCGTGAATTTCGACATTACGTGTGCTTCAAAGTAGACATATCGAGTGCCCGAGATTTGCCGGGACGGGAATGAAATGATAGCCAGGCAAAACATAGGCCAGTTTTCCAAGAGTCATTATTCATTTTATTATATAAAGCTCGAGAAATTAAACGACTAGATTGAACCCTAGGAAACACGGCCGACAACAATGAAGCCGGAGATGAAGCAGCACACGTTTACTTCAACTATCTGGCTAGACAGGAGATGGGGATGGCCACTGATGCCAACGCCGATGCTGCCGATGGCGCAAATGGCACCGACACTGATGCCACCCACACGGGCACTGAGGCAGAGACGGCCACCGATGGTACCTCCAAAGCCTGTGATGGAAAGAAGGGAAAGAGGACACGACGCCCAAATCAGGTTGGCATCGGAAGACTGGTGATCACGGAGGTGTCAGAAGGCGATTTTGAGCCAATCGAGCCGCAGGACGTGGCAGCGACGTACGGCAACCAACTAGCATGCATCCTACGGGATACCGCTAACATCAATGACGCAAAATTGCTGCAGAATGAACCTTTGCGACACCTGCTCCTAAATAGGTTGCACGCAAGATTCTTGTTCCCCGGTCGGGATGAAAAGATCAATGACCCGTGGGATGATCCTGCCATGAAGAAAATAAACAACAAAGCCCTAGGAAAGTTCAGCAACGCATTGAGCGCCTGGAAAACAAGGGTGAAAAGGGCGATTGAAGTAGAGCATCAAACCTACGCCTAGATAAAAGAAGACAATCTGACAATTTTGGAAGAGGACTTTGAAAAGTTCAAGGCGACTTGCGCTGAAGAAGCTGCCAAGGCCAGATCGAAGAAAGGCAAGGAGCTTCAGGCAAGGAATATGGGGAACCACCACGTCGGAAGTCGTGGTTACATGGGCAAGAGGCCCGTGTGGGCAAAGGAGGACGCGGAACGTGAACGTCTGGGGCTCCCAGACCCCTTGGCTGAGTTCACCGACCAGCAGGAGCATGACTTCATCAGGGCCCGGTTCAAGTGGGACCCAATAAAAAAGGAATTTTACACGGACGGGCCTACGAGGGAATTCATGAGATTATTGGTAATTATGATTTTACCACCTTATATTAGCTTCTGATCAAGTCGACGATGTTCTAGTCAACATTCGTAATTGATTCACGCACATTTTGCAGAGAGAGCAACACAAGCTTGCAGCCGATAGCGGCTCGTCGACTCAGTTGTCGGCGCCGAAGTACAAGTGGGACACCCGTTTCAACCAGGCACTCAACATAATGTACGGAAAACCGCTGGATAAGCCGCCTTCGTATGGACGTGTGCACGCCGTCGGAGACAGCGCCACGTGGAAGTACTACTATAGGGAGGACCTCGAGGCCAAAAAGCAGAGAAAGAAGTTTAGTCAAGTGACTATCGAGGAGAAGGTGGCACTGGCGTTGGAGAAAAACAAAGCTGAAACCGTAGCTGAGGCAAGAAGGGCAGCGATAGATGCCTGCAGAAATGATGTGGCAGCTGCATTGACAAGCTTGATTCCATCTATGGTCAGTTGGGTGCAACAGAATCCACACCGCCCCCAAAATGAATTTCCCATGCCCAGCTTCATCGGGAGCAACTCGTTGAACTTCGCACCCGCACCCTTACCTACTATGGCGACCGCACCCGCATCTATTCCAACAGCACCAGCTCCCGCACCTCCTCCCGCACCTGCACCCTCTGACAGCAGCCCATGCTCCGTCTCTGGCTTAAATGTCGGGCCGTCGACATTGGTCGAGCTCGATGCCCTCACGGTAAATACGCATCGCACACTCATCAACATAAGTAACTAATCTTTAGTTCCCGTTGCCTTTCGGATCTCTGACGCCGCACACATGTCTTTGCAGGCCGACTCCATTCCGTGCACCCTCCTCTACCACATGAACGGCGGGTTGGTGGTTGTGTGGAAGGCTACTATAATGAAGCCCAAGGATCGCTCGTTCCATGGCCGGCAGATGCCCGATAACGCCTTAAGGGTCTCCGTGGCGAGTGTGGAACATGGCTACGAGGGTTTATGTCTTCCCGTACAAATAGGTGGAGAGGATGACGAGACACCAACGCAACTTGGCGAATCGAAAAATTGGCCTATCCTGTGGCCGAAGAATCTTATTCGTTTGGAGGTGGTTGGGAGCAATCCAAATGGACCTGAGCAAGGTATGACCACAACCCCACCTACGCAATTACGACTACCGTCTGCGCTGCTGGGTGAGGGCGAGCGACACGAGGAAGGGGGTCCAACCGTTCCGGCCCCGGCTGATGATGTCGTCCACATGGATGAGGATATGGATCATGACATTGAAGACAATGACCCTCTCCAGTGGCTCAATACCGGCGCCGACACCTACTATGAGGACATAGTGATGAGTCAGCCATATGAGGAACCGCCGGAGCTGGAACGTCCTCGGGAGTGCAAAAAGTCTTTGTTCATGCAAGCCTCACAGGACACCCCTCCAGATGTCGCCTCAACCCAAGCTCAACTATTAAGACAAGTTCGTGCAATGCTTAGCCCAACGACACCGGGGACGGTGGTCAGACAGGGTCTGACAGACCCACCAGCACCTGATCGCACCAAGAAGAAGCAGAGGAAGAGACCGGGGAGGAAAGACCCGGTTGCAGCCAAAGCTGCAAAAGTGGCTTCTAGCAGCCAGCCGCCTCCGCATACCCGGGTTGCAGACAGTGTACCGATCAAAGGTGCGCTGTCTATCCATATCGCGGGAAAGCCAATGTTATTGGAGGATGCGCTAGCCGCCATAACAGGGGATCTCAGGAGACTGCATGACCATGTGCTGTCGACGGAGAGAAGCCTTCTCTCCTCGGATGATCCAGGATTCCCGCTTTATACGATCCATGTGCCGTGTATTGACAAGGAGTACGTATACGCCTGCCCTGCGAACCTGTTCTTCCTGCGATTTGACTACATCTTCGAGATGTTCCTAATGAGGCTGCTAGATTTGTCGTTCGTCCGTCTTTATGCGCTTCATATGAACTACATCGTCAGGAAAGAGCAAATCAGTGGTCTTGCGGTCTCGGACCCGTACTACATGTGTGAGGGCTACTTGTCAGTCGACGAAGCCAACCACAAATATGCGACGGAGTACATGGAAGAGTTCATGGTCAACCATCAGGACAAGGAAGCAATTCTCGTACCTTATCATCCCAGGTAAGTCATCCGCAGATAGCCACTATAGCACATACATCCTTTCGTGCATTTCAATCGTTACTTTTGCACGCATGAACACTAAGTTGATCGTGTATTTATTTTGCGCAGCCACGAGAGCACCATTCTCATCGTTCTTTACCCGCGTTACTCCCGCGCACTGTATTTGGACCTGTCCATGACCATACAGAAGAAAGATTACACAGACATCAAATATGTTTTGGACAAAGCTCTCCTGGGCTTCAGCATGCGGGGTGGCTACATCCAATTGAAGAAAACATTTAGGGGCACGGTGTGTTTTGCCCACAAGACTAACTTCTATTGCGTCCAGCGACCGGCAACAAGTAATAAGGATGGATTCTACGTCATCCATCTAATGTTGGAGTACAGAAGGGATCAACAGTCACTTCGCATGACGTCTACATCTGATACCCATATCCAGAGATGGGCCGAAGCCTTAGAAACCGTACCGGATCATCTACTACGAAATGAATTCTACCGCATCCAGCATTAAATTGCGTCGATCATCATCAAAGACGTCATTGAAGAGAATGGGATGTTCTACTACGCTCCAATATCGCGGCGTGACGTCCGCACCCGCATAGCCCTACTACGTCAGGACAACACGCCTTTCACCAAGTTTGGGTGCATCCTCCCGGATATGGACAAATGGCACGAGTGCAATGCTTAAATTAACAATGACATTGTGCCTGTTTAGTTTTTACTTTCTCTACAACCGAAAATTGGAATTTATCTATACGACGTAACTATTAGATGTAAACGCTATCGCACTCTATTAAGTTATCTATGTTTATGTTGCTTCTATTTGCTAACTATTTCTCTCCGCAGGCCGACGTCATATATTATGTTGCATATTAATGTTGAATTCACTGGATAATATATGCATCTCTGACAGGTATATAGATCATCCATGCCGAGTTGGTATGCCGTGTACATTGGGAGGGTTCTGGGAGTGTACGAGGAGTGGCCAGAGTGTCAGGCCCAAGTGTATCGCTTCCCGGGCGGCAGCCAGAAAGGGTTTGATAGCAGAAACGAGGCGGAAGCTAGTTACTTGAGGTGGACGCTAGCGCGAGAGAGAAGTCAGAACCGACGCCTCAAGAAGTACTACATAATCCCGCTTGTGCTCATCGTGATCGTCCTTCTCTTGTATGCGATCAGATGTTAGCTAGGTTACATAGATGATGAAACATGAGTGTGATCATGGGTAGTTGCATGTATTCGAGACTTCTAATAACTTGTATCGCTATATCTTCGAGACATGAACGTGATCGACTATTAGTGATGATGATGATATGAGATGAACGAACTTCTTTTATTCATATCTGTTTCAATGAATATGCATGTTGTTATCGTATAGAAGTTGTATCTGTATAAATAGAGCAAAAAAACGCAAAAAACATAAAAATATTAGTAGTAGCGCTGGAAAAATATTACCTGCAGCGCGCTTGTAACAGTAGCGCTCCACTGCAAAATGCGTTGCAGATAGTTAGCAGTAGCGCTAGGAGGAGGAGCGCTACTGCTATAGGATATTACCAGTAGCGTTGGGTAGAACACACACTACTGCTAAAAAATAGATGTAGCGCCGTAGCAGTAGCGCGGGCACCCGCGCTACTGATAGCTAAAAAACTGGCGCTACTGCTAGGGTTTTCCATAGTAGTGGTGTGGATCTTGAATTCCTGGCATTAAACCATAGAAATGCACTAAATGCATGGAATATGGCTGGCGGCCGCCGGAAAAGGCAAGGACATGGCACACGTCTTTGAGTGGACTCGCAACCCACAGGTACAACTTCCTCATCTACCATACCTGAAGGAATCTCATAATAAATATTTTCAGTGGGTTCAGTAGGTTTAGGAACAACTTCCTCATCTTCCATTCGAGGCGAAGATGCCCCGAACAAGCCACTCAAGGGGTGACCGTTCATAGTGACAAGCAACAGTAAATTTCAGCACATATAGAAAATGTTTCCTTACCAATTTCCACTTACCAAAGGTGCTTCACTCCCCGGCAATGGCGCCAGAAAAGAGTCTTGATGACCCACAAGTATAGGGGTCAATCCTAGTCCTTTCGATAAGTAAGAGTGTCGAACCCAACGAGGAGCAGAAGGAAATGACAAGCAGTTTTATGCAAGGTATTCTCTGCAAGTGTTGTGAGTAACAATAATAGATAGTTTTGTAGCAAGATAATTTCTAACAAGTAACAAGTGACAATAATAACAAAAGTGCAGCAAGGTAGCCCAATCCTTTTTGTAGCAAAGGACATGCCTGAAAGTACTCTTATATTAAGCAAGTGGTCCCGACGACACATGGAATTTCTGTCTAGTCATGTTCATCACGTTGAGTTGATTCGCGTTCGCTACTTTGATAATTTGATATGTGGGTGGGCCGGTACTAAGGTTCTGTTCTTACTTGAACTAACAACCTCCTTATGATTATCCCCTCTCGCAAGCATCCGCAACTACGAAAGAAAAATTATGATAAATCTAACCATAGCATGAAACATGTGGATCCAAATCAGCCCATTATGAAGCAACTCATAAACTGGGGTTTAAGCTTTTGTCACTCTCGCAATCCATCATCTACTTGTTACTCCACAATGACTTCCTTAGAACCATAACATGGTGAAGTGTCATGTAGTCGACGTTCACATGACACCACTAAGAGAAGTAACAACATACATAACATCAAAATATTGAACGAATACCAACTTTACAAGATTACTTATAACAAGACTTCTCACATGTCCTCAGGAACAATAGTAACTACTCACACCTCATCAACATGTTCAAGATCAGAGGTGTAATAATAATAATTAAGGATCTGAACATAACTACTTCCACCAAGTAATCCAACAAGCATAAACTACAAGATGTAATCAATACAACTAGTAACCCACAGGTACCAATCTGAGGTTTTGGGACAAAGATTGAATACAAGAGATGAACTAGGGTTGGAGATGAGATGGTGCTGGTGAAGATGTTGATGAAGATTGGTCCTCCCACGAAGGAGGAAGCGTTGGTGATAACGATGGCTTCGATCTCCCCCTCCCGGTGAGGAATTTCCCCGGCAAAATCTGTCTGCCGGAGTGCAAAAGGGCCTTTGCCTAGGTTTCCGCCTCGAGACGGCGGCGCTTCATCCCGAAAGGTTGCTTATGATTTTTTTGAGGGTAAAACACACCATATAGGACAGGAGGGGCATCGGAGGGCCAGCAGGGGCCCCACAAGCGATTACGGCGCGGCACAGGGGGGGCGCCCTGTTGGCTTGTGGCCTGCTGGTGGCCCCCCTCTGGTATATTTTGGTCCCATAAATTCTTAAATATTCCAAAAATATTCTCCATGAAGTTTCAGGTCATTTGGATTCTGGTGATTTTTCTGCCTTTTTATCGGTTTTCCGGTCCAGAATTCCACTTTCCAGATATTTTTCTCCTTGTGGTGTGCCTTGCATATTCAGAGAGAAAAGGCATAAAAATTGTATAATAATGTGGAATAATGGGAAATAATGAAGTAGATAGTAATAAGAATTCATGATGCAAAATGGACGTATCAGGTGCAGCTCTGACGAGGACGACGACGCCGCCTCCACCTCCGGCTCCGATGACGACGACGCTCCAGCGCGCACCGACACCTACACGAAGGAGGGGCACAGCCGCATGGACGACCGAAAGGGGAAGGGGCCGGCGAGGAAATGGTGATTTCCTCCGCTCTTCCCCGTTTTGTTTATATTTTAAGTATGTTTAAGTAGTTTGTAGTTTGGATTTGCCGATGAACTGTTCCTTTTGTTCGGCGATGGAATCCGATCCGACGAACTATGTTTGATCTACTATCTTTACGTAGAGTTGCATGGGTATGAGGGTTCGGATATCAAAGACACGGATGTGGAAGGCAACAAATGAGGCGTGCTCGGTCAGTGTCTGCGGACGCGCCCATACCTGACTAATCCATTAGGAGACCAAGCAAGTACCAAAGGTTTGAGAAAAGATCGTGTAAGAACCAATCTAGGGTTTCTATTTCCCTCCCATGACCCTTGATAGCTAGGGAAACTCTCCCCTCTAGGCTTCAGTGACGAACCAGTCGATTCGCCTTCCCTCTGCGTGGCACTTCGGCGGCCGGTGATGGAGAGGGGAATCCCGGTGCCTCTCATGAGTATAGCACAAGGTGAGTAAACAAATTACTGTTGGGCAATTGATAGAAGATCAAATAATCATGACGATATCCAAGGCAATGATCATTATATAGGCATCACGTTGAAGATAAGTAGACCGAAACGATTCTGTATCTACTACTATTACTCCACACATCGACCGCTATCCAGCATACATCTAGTGTATTAAGTTCATAGAGAAATGGAGTAATGCAATAAGAACGATGACATGATGTAGGCAAGATCTATTCATGTAGGAATAGAACCCATCTTGTTATCCTTAATAGCAACGATACATGCGTGCCTCGCTTCCCGTTCTGTCACTGGGAGAGGACACCACAAGATCAAACCCATCACAAAGCACCTCTTCCCATGGCAAGAAAAAATGATCTAGGTGGCCTAACTAAACCAAAGATTCGAAGAAGAAATATGAGTCTATAATTAATCGTGCATATAAGAGATCAAAGAATACTCAAATAATATTCATGGATAGAAACTGATCAAGAACTCAAAATTCACCGGATCCCAACAAACACACCGCAAAAAGTCATTACATCAAATAGATCTCCAAGAGACCATTGTATTGAGAATCAAAAGAGAGAGAGGAAGCCATCCAGATACTGCCTACGGACCCGTAGGTCTATGGTTGACTACTCACGCATCATCGGAGAGGCACCCATGAAGACGATGCACCTCTCCGTGATGGTGTTAGATTGGATCTCGCTGTTCTGGAACTTGCGGCGGATGGAATTGTGTTTCGTTGACTCCCCTAGGGTTTTTGGAATATTTGGGTATTTATAGAGCTAATAGGCGCTGGAGACGCGTCCCGAGGAGGGCACAACCCACCAGGCCGCGCTAGGGGCCTCTGGCGTGCCCTGGTGGGTTGTGGCCTCCTCGGCCCTTCCCTCTGGCACTTCTTTGGTCCTCCAGGTGTCTTCTGGCCGAAAAAATCTCCAAAAGTTTCACGGTGTTTGGGCTTCATTTGGTACTGATATTCTGCAAAGTAAAAAACAAGCAAAAAACAGCAATTGGCACTTGGCACTATGTCAATAGCTTAGTCCCAAAAAGTGATATAAAGTTGCTATAAAATGATTGTAAAACATCCAAGATTGATAATATAACAGCATGGAACAATAAAAAATTATAGATACGTTGGAGACGTATGAGCATCCCCAAGCTTAATTTCTGCTCGTCCTCGAGTAGGTAAATGATAAAAACAGAATTTTGGATGTGGAATGCTGCCTAACATGTTCATCTCATATTCTTTTCTTTTGTAGCATGGACATTTGGACTTTTAGATGGTTCAAAGCAATAGTCTAGTTTTGACATGAAGACTTTAATACTCAAGCATACTAACAAGCAACCATGTCTTTCAAAATATCAATACTAAAGAAAGTTATCCCTAGCCCATCATGCTCAATAATTGAATCATTCATGAAACACACTCAAATATTAGCTACACCAAATGCTCAAGTACAATCATAGTGCCCCCTAGTTGGTGCTTTATAAGAGAAGATGGAAACTCAAGTAAAAAGTAAAAATTTCATAAAGTAAATAGATAGGCCTTTCGAAGAGGGAAGTAGGGATTTGTAGAGGTGCCAGAGCTCAAGGTTTAAATTGAGAGAGAAAAATATTTTGGGTGCATGCCTTTCCTGTCAATGAAAACGACCGAGAGCTTTCAATACATTTCCATGCTAGATATATCATAAGTGTTTCCCAAACAGAAAATAAATTTTATTCATTTTTCCACCATTCTTTCACAATCCATGGCTAGCCGAATCCATGGTTGCCTTCCATACCAACACTTTCCAAGGAATTTATTATTTCACAACATAAAGTAAATTTCGTTTTCATTTCGGGACTGGGCATCCCTATTACCGCCATACTCTCGTGCAATGACAAGTGAATAAATACTCATCTTGAGAATAACAAATCTAGCATGGAAAAATATCTGTCACGCCCTTCCGCTTAATGAGCGGTACGAGCACACAAAAAGGAAATTCATTTTGAAAATTAGAGATGGCACATACAAATTTGCTTGTAACGGCATAAAAATACCGCATACAGGTAGGTATGGTGGACTCATATGGCAAAACTGGTTTTAAGGATTTTGAATGTGCAAGTAGTATTTCTACTTAGTACAAGTGAAGGCTAGCAAATAAATTGAGAAGCAACCAACCGAGAAACGAAAATTCACATAAGTGAGCATTAAGCATAACTAACACCGAATAATGCACCATAAGTAAGATGTAATTTCATTGCATAACAATTGACTTTTGTGCTTGCATAGGGAATCACAAACCGTAACATCAATATTCTTACTAAAGCATAATTACTCACCAACATAACTCACATATTACTATCATCAGGTCTCAAAACTATTACAAGGAATCAAGTTTAATTTGTCCAATGATCTTCATGAAAGTTTTTATTATATCCCTCTTGAATATCTATCACATTGGGACTAGTTTCATATATTGCCATTGCTTTTGACAAGCTCACATAGATTTAAGTGAAGAACATGAGCATAAATATTTCATCTCTCAAAATAAAATAAGTGAAGCATGAGACAATTTCTTTAAAATTCACGAACTCTCAAATTAATCTAAGTGAAGCATGAGAGCATTTCTTCAAAAAAAATGTAAAGCACGCCGTGCTAAAAAAGATATAAGTGAAGCACTAGAGCAATTCCATAGCTCAAAAGATTTAAGTGAAGCATGTAGAGCAATTCTAAATCATAGCATAATTTTGGCTCTCTCAAATAGGTGTGTCCAGCAATGATACTTGTGACAAACGAAAAAGCAAGTCAAGCAAAGACTCAAATAATACAAGACGCTCCAAGCAAAACTCATGATATGTGATGAATAAAAATATAGCTCCAAGTAAAATACCAATGGTCGTTAGAAGAAAGAGGGGATGCCACTCGGGGCATCCCCAAGCTTAGTTGCTTGTTCATCTTTGGATATTATCTTGGGGTGCCGTAGCATCCCCAAGCTTAGGCTCTTTTCACACCTTATTCCTTCATCCATCGTGATCTCACCCAAAACTTGAAACTTCAATCACACAAAACTTAACAAAATCTTCGTGAGATCCGTTAGTATAATAAAGCAAATCAGCACTCTAACTACTGTTGCAAACCCATTCATATTTTATTATTGCATTATATCTACTGTATTCTAACTTTACCATGGCTTATACCCCCCCGATACAAACCATAGATTCATGAAAACAAGCACAAAATGCAACGAAAACAGAATCTGTCAGAAACTGAACAGTCTGTAGTAATGTGTACTCTAACCATACTTCTGTAACTCAAATAATTCTGAAAAATTATTACAACGTCATAAATTTGTATATAAATCGTGTGTAAAAAATTCAGAATTTGTCTTCGCTTTTGTAATTGTTAAGAATTTGTTTACTGGACGCAAAAGTTTCTGTTTTTCAACAAGATCAAATCAACCATCACCTAACATAATCCTAAAGGCTTTACCTGGCACAAACACTAATTAAAACATAAAAAACACAATCATAACAGTAGCATAATTATGTAAATGCTCAAGAACAGAAATAAAAAGGTAAAATAAACTTTATTCATTGGGTTGCCTCCCAACAAGCGCTATTGTTTTACGCCCCTAGCTAGGCATAATGCATAGATTCTAGTATTGTCATCTTTAATTTCCAACTCCTTAATCACACAACTAGAATTCTTCAAGGATTTAGAATGCATACTTTTAATGACAATACTTCTAGGAATAAGATTGAAAAATTCATTCTTGTAAATAGGGTCCCTTACCACTTCAATAAAATTGGGGTGAATGCTAATCATTTTAAGATCCTAGCTCATTGTTTCTACTAGAAGTGGCACCTTTGTTCTTAGGAACATGTGTAGATTTGAAATATTTACTGATAGGAGTTTCTTCAATAATCTTAGTGGTAGAAAAAGCTGAACTCATGTCACTAAAGATTTCTTCCAACTTATCAATTCTAGCGGGCTCTCTTCCATTCTTTTGTTTACTTCGGGTTCTTTTTTACTATAGCATTTTAAGAGTGTCTCCCGCTTTGACCCAATTTTATTAGCAAGATTATGCATCCTTTTATCTAATTTTTCAATATTTTCTTCAGTGAGCATTTTCTCTTCAATAGCATCTAACCTTTGCATGACATGCTCAAGAGTTAAAATTGTTTCTTTGATAATGATAGGTGGTGCACCCACTAAGTCTCCCATCTCTACCTAATAATAAACCACCAATAACTGCTGGTCGTACGACATCGGCATTTTTGCAGAAAAGCCCCTGCATTTTATTGATTTCAACCCGCAGTCCTCCAATAAGTGGGAAAAAACTTTTCATCTTTACAAAAGGCCCCTTGACATCGTCACTTCGGGCGCATCTCGTCGCCAGCGTCCGCCCCTCGTCCTCCTCCCCCCCTGCGCGACAGCGTCCGCCCCTCCTCCTCCTCCTCCTCCCCTCCCCGCTTCTCCTCCTCCCCTCGCTGCACGAACCCGTCGGCGGCGGAGTCTCTGGCGCGTTGGCGGCTTGGCTTCGAGCGGGCTCTGCTTTGAGCGGGCTCAACGGCCAGGGAGAGCGCGGCGGACCGGTCACCGGCCGCCCCTCCTCCTCCTCCCCTCCCTGCTTCTCCTCCTAACCTCACTGTGCAGACCCGTCGGCGGCGGGGTCTGTGGCGCGCTGGCGGCTCGGCTTTGAGCGGGCTCTGCTTTGAGCGTGGTCAACGGCCAGGGAGAGCGCGGCGGACCGGTCACCGGACGGGGATAGCTCGGTGGACAGAACGTCGGCGAAGGTGGCGGGCTCGCGGGCGCGCTTGGGGGAGGCGAGAAGGTCGATGGTGGCAGTGGAGGGGCGTCGCGTGGGGAGGTGGTGGCACGACAGCGCTCGGGGCCCCATTGGAGGAGGCGTTGGAGCGCTCATGGGCTGGTTCATGGTCGCGGTCGTCCTCATGTGCTGCTCCTGAGCCGGGTGGTGGGGAGAGAAAGGAGGGAGGGAGAAGGAGAGGTGCAGTGGGGAAGGCGCGCTGGATGTGGGGAAGAGACGAGAAGATAAGGTTCAGATGGAATAGCGGTGCAAGGGCCAAATGGCACGCGTCGCCCGCACGCGAGACTGTTGAGCGTTCACACCGAACGCTTGATTCTCACCATGAAAACAAGGATATTAAAAAAAGAAAAAGGTTAACTCAGGAGGGATTAGCCAGAATAGAATTGAATGCTTGATTCTCCCCGTTGCTTTGCTTCTCCGTATCTACATTCTCAATTGCACAGGATTGACGGGTTTTGTTCTACATTTTTTCTTCTTTTATTCTTTGAGAAAATATTTAAATCCCTCGTGCCCATTGTGACACACACACGGTGGAACCATATATGCCTAGATGACTAATGAAATAAATATATAAATTAT
The DNA here is from genome assembly GCA_039707655.1 of Elymus sibiricus. NCBI lineage: Eukaryota > Viridiplantae > Streptophyta > Magnoliopsida > Poales > Poaceae > Elymus > Elymus sibiricus. The sequence goes on along the minus strand of CM077671.1, from coordinate 27,439,183 downwards.
TTTCGGGCATTGTTGATTCCGGTTTATACGAGTGCATAATAAACTATCGACGCCAAAACATAGTCATTCACATGTCATGGCCACAGAGTCTTTAATTTTTCTCAATAAAATTGTTGTTTTGGATCAGAAAGAAGATGGCATGCTTGACGTCCCTGAAGATGGTCATGTTGAACGTGGTACGGAGGAATGAGGCAACCACCTTATACATCCTTTTGACCCAAACATTGATGCTATGGAGAAACAAAAACAGTTGCATCCAGGTAAATTACTTTGAAAGTGATGCAAGTACTATATATATTTTTGTCTCATGTCAGTGCAATATTTAATCTGTCGGTGTGGTATGCTTTGTCACTAGGCATGGATAGACTAATTTAAAATGGCGTACTCAAATCTGACAAAAAACATGGTGTACATAGCAATGCTCTTACTTCAATTTCATTTTTCTGCTTTCCAAATTGCTACAAGGAGAAACATGATACTCTAGCATGCAAACAACACATGTGTTCTAATGCTTATGTCCAGAGTAATTAGATTTATTTATAAGTAGCTACATATGCTCTATTTATGCTGCAAATTTTATATCAATATTCTAATCAACTACAGATTTATATAGTATACAAACCTCTCATGGAGGCAAGCAATTTTGATGGCTGTCTCGATTCGTAGATGCCAAGGAATAAAGTAAGAAAAGAGATAGAGAGCGATATCAGTAACTCGAATAAGTGTTGCTTGTATGTTTTTTATATCAGTGCGATGGTTAAGTTACAGGTGAGATATCTGTTGTTAGTATATATCGACGGTCTAATCAAGAACGTCGTATTGAAGTCCGTAGAAAAACATCATGTGTGCTATTACTTCAAAAATTCTTTGAATTAATAGGTGAACTCTTGAAGAATATGCTTCAAAGTTGGAAAAAATGGACTCAACGGAAGTCCTATGTGCACCCCTCTGTCCAACCATTGTCCCTACATCCGTAGCAACGCACGGGCATGCTTCCTAGTAGCATTAAAAGCATCCAAGGTGGGGCACATCAAGAAATTCCCACCGGTAATCGTATCAAGGACGAATCTATACCAAGTGGTGATGCCCACATAAAAACTGCGAAGAAGAACCATGGTAGATTGCTTAGGAATAGATCTATTATGAGCATTGCAAATCCTATACCAAGCATCTTTTAGATTCTCCCCTCCCCTTTGTTTAAAGTTAAGAACCTCATTCTCGGGGGTACACGCAAAAGCGAAAGAACTAGCCATAGCAGAAAGGTAGATGAACAAGAGTTCTGACGAGAAAAAGGCAAACGAAAAAGAAAGAGCGAATAAAACGGTAAATTTTGTGAAGTGGGGGGAGGAAAACGAGAGGCAAATGGCAAATAATGTAAATTGCAAAGAGATGAGATTTGTGATTAGGAACCTGATAGATGTTGATGATGTCTCCCCGGAAACGGCGCCACAAATTGGCAAGTTGACGGGAAACTACGTTCGTACCTACCCACCAACGGTGCAAGAAATTCCTTTGACGTGTCTTGAGACTGCGTCAGTTTTTTACCCAAAGAGGAAGGGATGATGCAGCACAGTGACGGTAAGTATTTCCCTCAGTTATGAAACCAAGGTATCGATCCAGTAGGAGGACCACGAAACACTATGTAAACGGTACCTACACACAAAGAACAAATATTTGCATCCTGGCGCATAAGAGAGGTTGTCAATCTCTCCACGGTAAAAAGATAGATTGGTTTGTAATAGATTGGATGGGTAGATCGCACAAGAACACAAAATAAAAGAAGCAAATAAAAAGTGCAGCAAAGTATTTTTGGGTTTTTGGAATAATAGATCTGAAAACAAAAGCGGCAAAAAGATAGATCGAAAAACAATATGTTGGAAGATAGACCCGGGGGCCGTAGGTTTCACTAGTGGCTTCTCTCGTGAGTATAGCACACGGTGGGTAAACAAATTACTGTTGGGCAATTGATAGAAGATCAAATAATCATGACGATATCCAAGGCAATGATCATTATATAGGCATCACGTCCAAGATAAGTAGACCGAAACGATTCTGCATCTACTACTATTACTCCACACATCGACCGCTATCCAGCATGCATCTAGTGTATTAAGTTCATAGAGAAATGGAGTAATGCAATAAGAACGATGGCATGATGTAGACAAGATCTATTCATGTAAGAATAGACCCCATCTTGTTATCCTTAATACCAACGATACATGCGTGCCTCACTGCCCGTTCTGTCACTGGGAGAGGACACCGCAAGATCGAACCCATCACAAAGCACCTCTTCCCATGGCAAGAAAAATATATCTAGTTGGCCTAACTAAACCAAAGATTCGAAGAAGAAATACGAGGCTATAAGTAATCATGCATATAAGAGATCAAAGAAGACTCCAATAATATTCACGGATAGAAACTGATCATGAACTCAAAATTCATCGGATCCCAACAAACACACCGCAAAAAGTCATTACATCAAATAGATCTCCAAGAGAGCATTGTATTGAGAATCATAACAGAGAGAGGAAGCCATCCAGCTACTGCCTACGGACCCGCAAGTCTATGGTGGACTACCCACGCATCATCGGAGAGGAACCCATGAAGACGATGCACCCCTCCGTGATGGTGTTAGATTGGATCTCGCGGTTCTGGAACTTGCGCCTGCTGGAATTGTGTTTCGTCGACTCCCCTAGGGTTTTTGGAAAATTTGGGTATTTATAGAGCTGATAGGTGGTGGAGAGGCGTCCCGAGGAGGGTACAACCCACCTGGCCGCGTCAAGGGCCTCTAGCGCGCCTTGGTGGGTTGTGGCCTCCTTGGCCCTCCCCTCTGGCACTTCTTTGGTCCTCCAGGTGTCTTCTGGCCAAAAAAAACCTCCTAAAATTTTCACGGTGTTTAGGCTTCGTTTGGTACTGATATTCTGCGAAGTAAAAAACAAGCAAAAAACAACAACTGGCACTTGTCACTTTGTCAATAGGTTAGTCCCAAAAAATGATATAAAGTTGCTATAAAATGATTGTAAAACATCCAAGATTGATAATATAACAGCATGGAACAATCAAAAATTATAGATACGTTGGAGATGGATCACGCACCTACCCGCCAACATGACCTGATGGTTAATGGGTTCGCATAACGAGCGTGGGGACAATGTACACACGATTTGTAAGGCATGTACGCACGATCGCTGCATGATGTATTTGCGGTTGGCTGACATGTATGATTGATCATTGTATAAAGCAGTGAATGATAATAAGAAAGGAAATATCTCATCAATGCTTGTTTGATTGTGATTTATTTTTTACTATGTGGTAATCAATGTCTGATGAGAGAACACCCGAGTGAAGAATTAATAGGGAAGTTATCATTTGAATTAATAGGAAAGTTAGAATTAATATGAAACTGGATTTCATTGTTTGGTAACGTTCTCGTTTGTAACATGGCCGGTAAGGAATTTTTTTTTGAGAGGGTGAAAAAACCAACATGAAGGGATGGTGGTGGGATATGAGACAAACTACAATTTGTTTATAAATGTTAATTTTCTTAAATTCGATTATTTGTTTCCTGAAAAACTATAATTTTTTCCTAAAATAAATTGTATAAATTAGAGAGATCAGTTGATTTGGATAAGTTAAGAGAGTTAGATCTGTGATCTTTTGTACGTTAGGAAAGTGTTGATTTGAAAGAAAAGAGTGGAGAGAAAAATAAATCGATGGATCACAAAACCAATGGGAGGGGATGATGGGAGGTGGGACAAAATAAAACTGGACGAAAAAAACCGCATACCGGACGGACCTACCATCACGACCGCAGACTGCCCCTTTAGGAGTAGTTAAAGGACGAATTAGCTAGCTAGATTGTGGATGCATGCATGAGTCGCTAGATTTCGGATGCATGCATGAGTCAGCCGACACGAAGGAATCTGCACGGAGTGCCACGACGAGCTCTGGATACAGGCCCGAGCCGTTGCACCTTCGTAGATAGATGTTCATTGCCTGGTAGACGCCGCAGTGGATAGCGACCAGCACGACTGTCGGGTGGTCAGTGCCCACCACGCTGCCAAATCGACCGTCGATTGTAGTTTCTGCATCCAGTGTCCGTGCCGCCATGATGTGTACCCAGCAAGGATGTCACAGGGCGACAGAGTCGTGCAGATCCAGCGGTGGGACCGAACGGCGAGTTGAGGTGGCCAGTGGCGAGCGGGCAGGGCCTGCGGCGTCGGTTGTCGATCTCCTACAACACACACATAGAGATGAAGAGAGAGAGAGAGGAGGGAGATAATTAGAAACTAAGGAAGTAGAGTCAGTGCGGAGGGAGAGGAGAGGGCGCAGAGGAGCATACTGGTGCCCGTGGCGAGGCCTCCACTGTCCCTTCCACCATCAGACCTCCATGGCTAAGGCGCACCTACCCACCAGCATGACCTGATGGTGAACGGGTTCGCGTGACGAGCGTGGGGACAATGTACACACGATTTGTAAGGCATGTACGCACGATCGCTGCATGATGTATTTGCGGTTGGCTGCCATGTATGATTGATGATTGTATAAGGCAGTGAATGGTAATAAGAAAGGAAATATCTCATCAATGCTTGGTTGATTGTGATTTATTTTTTACTATATGGTAATCAATCTCTGATGAGAGAACACCTGAGTGAAGAATTAATAGGAAAGTTATGATTTAAATTAATAGAAAAGTTAGAATAAATACAAAACTGGATTTCATTGTTTGGTAACATTCCCGTTTGTAACATGGCTGGTTAGGAAAGTTTAGTAACGTTAGGAAAGTTTTTTTTTTGAGAGGGTGGAAAAACCAACGTAAAGGGGTGGTGGTGGGATATGAGACAATCTACAATTTTTTTATAAAGGTTAATTTTCTTAAATTCTGTTATTTGTTTGCTGAAAATCTATAAATTTTTTCCTAAAATAAATTGCATTAATTAGAGAGATCAGTTGATTTGGATAAGTTAGGAAAGTTAGTGTTAGAGTATATGTGGATTGCACTAGCCCTTTCCATAAGTTCGGACTTTTGGTTGCGTTGGCTAGTGCATGAAGCTTAACATGGTATCGGAGATAAGGTCTTGAGTTCAAGTCCTGGCTTTCGCAAATTATTTAAAAAATTGCTGGTAGCCCCACTTTGTGTCCACGTAGAGGCCTCTTGAGTCATATGTGAGTTTCGCGCGCCGTCGCTCTCTTCCGGTTGCACGTGTTGACTTGTCTTCCTCGTCACACGTGAGAGGGGGTGTTACAGTATATGTGGATTGCACTAGCCCTTTCTATAAGTTTGGACTTTTGGTTGCGTTGGCTAGTGCATGAAGCTTAACAGTTAGAACTGTGATCTTTTGTACGTCAGGAAAGTGTTGATTTGAAAGAAAAGAGTGGAGAGAAAAATAAATCGATGGATAAGAAAACCAGTGGGAGGAGATAGTGGGATGTGGGATGAAATAAAACCGGACGAAAAAAATCGCGTAACGGACAAACCTACCATCACAACCGCAGACTGTCCCTTTAGGAGTAGAGATAAAATGAATGGAGAGTAAACATTCTTTAAGGATCATATATTTTGAAAGTTAATGATTGTGTTACTTATGTTTATGGATATTACTGTGTTAATGTTTATTAGTTCATCGTTTCTCAATGATCATAACTGAAAGAGATTACATGTTGGGTAGCATGTCACATCAAAAATTGTATTTTTAGCATTTACCTACTCGAGGATGAGAATGAATTAAGCTTGGGGATGCAGATACGTCTCCAACGTATCTATAATTTTTTATTGCTCCATACTATTATATTATCATTCTATGATACTTTTTAAGCATTTGCTTGTAGATTTATATTATTTTTGAACACTAACCTATTAACACAGTGCCCGTTGACTATTGCTGTTTTCTGCTTGTTTTTGGCCTTTCAGGAATAGTGTACCAAACGAAGTCCAAATACCCCGAAACTTTTTGATGATTTTTTCTGGACAAAACTAAGACCTAGAAGCTTCGTAGGGAGAACGAAGGCCACACAGGGTGGCACCAAGCCAACAGGGTGCTCCCAGGGGGGTGACCACACCGTGATGGCTTGGGGCCACCTCCCACGGCCTCTGGCCCTGATCTCTTCGCTATAAATTCTCTATTATCCCAAAAACCCTAGAGAGCCTCCCGAAACACTTTTTCCGCTGCCACTGGTCTCTATTCCATTCTGTGCCCATCTGGAGCCCTGTTTTGGTGCCCTGTCTGAGGGCAGATCGATCACGGAGGGTCTCTACATCAACCTTGCTTATCCCATGGTGATGTGTGAGTAGTTCACTGATACGTCTCCAACGTATCTATAATTTTTGATTGTTCCATGCTATTATATCATCATTCTAGGATGCTTTTTGGATGTTTATTTACCAATTAATATTATTTTTGAGCACTAACCTATTAATCCAGTGCCCGGTGCCAGTTACTGTTTTCTGCGTGTTTTTGACTTTTTAGGTTTACAGTACCAAACAAAGTCCAATTGCCACGAAACATTTTGATGATTTTTTCTGGACCAAAAGAAGACCTGGAAGCTTCGAGAGGAGGCCGAGAGAGCCGCGAGGGCCCCACAAGCCAACAGGGCGCGCCACCAGGGAGGCGCGTACCGATGGCTTGTGACTCCCTCGGGCGCCTCCCGACGCCCCTCTCTGGCCTATAAATTCACAATTACCCTATAAATTCACAATTACACCTCCATTCCGGCACCCTACCGGAGGAGAGATCGATCGCGGAGGGCCTCTTCATCAACCTTGCTGCCCTCACCATGATGGGTGTGTTGGGAAACGTTGCATGGGAAACAAAAAAATTCCTACGAACACCCAAGATCTATCTATGGAGATCAACAACTACGAGAGGGAGAGTGGATCTACATACCCCTGTAGATCGCTAAGCGGGAAGCGTTAAGAAACGTGGTTGATGTAGTAGAACGTCTTCGCGATCCAAATCGCAATCCGTCCCGCGATCCAATCACGATCCGTCCCGATCTAGCGCTGAACGGACGGCACCTCTGCGTTCAGCACACGTACAGCTCGATGACATATCTGCCTTCTTGATCCAGCAAGCAAGGGTGGATAGGTAGATGAGTTCTCCGTCAGCACGACGGCGTGGTGGCGGTGGTCGTGGAGCAATCTCAGTAGAGCTTCGCCAAGCGCTGCCGCAGATGCGTTTTCGGTGGAGAAACTGATCTAGGGAGAGAGAGAGAGAGGGCTGCACCTATGCCTTAGGGTGTTGCTGCACTCCCTCTCCCTCTCTATATATAGGAGGAGGGGGTAGATGGGGCGCAGCCCTAGCCCTTCCTCCAAGGAAGTGGTCGGCGGCCAGGAGGGAGGAGTCCTCCCTCCCCAAGGCACCTCCTAGGTGCCTTCCCCTTTAGGGTTTCCTACCCCCTAGCCGCATGGGCCCTTGGGGCTGGCCCAACAAGGCTTGGACGCCCCCTTACAGCCCATGCACGTCCTAGGGGCTGGAGGGACCCTTTTGGACTCCTCCAGAACCCTCTGGAACCTTCCAGAACCTTTCGGAAGCTTCTCGGTACAATACCGGAATAACCCAAAAATTTCCGGTAGCCAAAATATGACTTCCCATATACAAATCTTTACCTCCGGACCATTTCGGAGCTCCTCGTGACGTCCGGGATCTCATCCGGGACTCCGAACAACCTTCGGTCACCAACATACATAACTCAACAATACCAAATCGTCACGGAACGTTAAGTGTGCAGACCCTGCGGGTTCAGAAATATGTAGACATGACCGAGACAACTCTATGGTCAATAACCAATAGCGGGACCTGGATGCCCATATTGGTTCCTACATATTCTACGAAGATCTTTATCGGTCGAACCACGATGTCAAGGATTCAGACAATCCCGTATGCAGTTCCCTTTGTCCATCGGTATGTTACTTGCCCGAGATTCGATCGTCGGTATCTCCATACCTAGTTCAATCTCGTTACCGGCAAGTCTCTTTACTCGTTCCGTAACACAAGATCCCGTGACTAACTCCTTAGTCACATTGCTTGCAAGCTTCTTGTGATGTTGTATTACCGAGTGGGCCCAGAGATACCTCTCCGTCATATGGAGTGACAAATCCCAGTCTCGATCCATGCCAACCCAACAGACACCCTCAGAGATACCTGTAGAGCACCTTTATAGTCACCCAGTTACGTTGTGACGTTTGATACACACAAGGTACTCCTCCGGTGTCAGTGAGTTGCATGATCTCATGGTCATAGGAACAGATACTTGACATGCAGAAGACAATAGCAATAAACTGACACGGTCATATGCTACGTTCATAGTTTGGGTCTTGTCCATCACATCATTCTCCTAATGATGTGATCTCGTTATCAAATGACAACTCATGTCTATGGCCAGGAAACCTTGACCATCTTTGATCAACGAGCTAGTCTATTAGAGGCTCACTAGGGACACAGTATTGTCTACGTACCCACACATGTATTTGTGTTTCCAATCAACACGATTCTAGCATGGATAATAAACAATTATCATGAACAAGGAAATATGATAATAACCAATTTATTATTGCCTCTAGGGCATATTTCCAATAGTCTCCCACTTGCACTAGAGTCAATAATCTAGCTCACATCACTATGGGTTTTACATTGTAATGAATCTAACACCCATACAGTTCTGGTGCTGATCATGTTTTGCTCGTGGAAGAGGTTTAGTCAACGGGTCTACGACATTCAGATCCGTGTGTACTTTGCAAATCTCTATGTCATAATATAGATGCTGCTACCACGCTCCACTCTATTCCAAATGACTGCTCCACTATACGTATCCGAATTGCTACTCAGAGTCATCCGGATTGGTGTAAGCTTGCATCGACGTAACCCTTTACGATGAACTCTTTATCACCTCCATAATCGAGAAACATTTCCTTAGTCCTCTAGTTACTAAGGATAATTTTGACTACTATCCAGTGATCCACTCGTGGACCACTCTTGTACCCCTTGACAAACTCATGGCAAGGCACACACCAGGTGCGGTACATAGCATGGCATACTATATAGAGCCTACGGCTAAGGCATAGGGGACGACCTTCGTCCTTTCTCTTTCTTCTGCCGTGGTCGAGCTTTGAGTCTTACTCAACTTCACACCTTACAAATCAGGCAAGAACTCCTTCTTTGACTGATCCATTTCGAACCCTTTCAAATCTTGTCAAGGTATGTACTCATTGAAAGTCTTATCAGGCGTCTTGATCTATCTCTATAGATCTTGATGCCCAATATTTAAGTAGCTTTATCCAGGTCTTCCTTTGAAAAACTCCTTTCAAACAACCCTTTATGCTTGCCAGAAATTCTACATTATTTCCGATCAACAATATGTCATCCACATATACTTATCAGAAATTCTATAGTGCTCCCACTCAGTTTCTTGTAAATACAAGTTTCTTATAAACTTTGTATAAACCCAAAAGTTTTGATTACCTCATCAAAGCGTATATTCCAACAACGAGATGCTTGCTCCTGTCCATAGAAGGATCGCTGGAGCTTGCATACCTTTTAGCATCCTTAGGACCGACAAAACCTTCTGGTTGTATCACATACAACCTTTCCTCACAGAAACCGTTAAGGAAACTCTGTTTTGACATCCATCTGCTAGATTTCATAATCAAAAAATGCAGCAACTTCTAACATGATTCCAACAGACTTTAGCATCGCTACGGGTGAGAAATTCTCATCGTAGTCAACTCTTTGAACTTATCAGAATATTCTTTGCGACAAGTCGAGCTTCATAAATGGTGACATTTACCATCAGTGTTTGTCTTCTTCTTAAAGGTCCATTTGTACTCAACGGCCTGCCATTCATCGGGCAAGTCTACCAAAGTCCATACTTGGTTTTCATACATGGATCCTTTCTCGGATTTCATGGCTCCTAGCCATTTGTTGGAATCCGGGCCCACCATCGCTTCTTCATAGCTTGTAGGTTCACTATTGTCCAACAACATGACCTCTAAGACAGGATTGCTGTACCACTCAGGGGCAGAACGAGTCCTTGTCGACCTACGAGGTTCGGTAGTGACTTGATCCGAAGCTTCATGATCATCATCATTTGCTTCCTCTTCACTTGGTGTAGGCACCGCAGAAACATCTTTCTGCGTCGTGCTACTCTCCAACTGAAGTGACGGTTCAACAACCTCATCAAGTTCTACTTTCCTCCCACTCAATTCTTTCGAGAGAAACAGTTTCCCGAGAAAGGACCCGTTTTTAGCAACAACCACTTTGCCCTCAGATCTGAGATAGAAGGTATACCCAACTGTTTTCTTAGGGTATCCCATGAAGATGCACCTTTCCACTTTGGGTTCGAGCTTATCAGACATAAGTGTCGCATTCCCAAACTCTAAGAAATGACATCTCAGGTTTCTGCCAAACCATAATTCATACAATGTCATCTCAACGGATTTAAATGGTGCCCTATTTAAAGTGAATGTAGTTGTCTCTAATGCATAACCCCAAAACGATAGTGGCAAAACGATAAGAGACATCATAGTTCGCACCATATCCAATAGAGCACGACTACGACGTTCGGACACACCATTACACTATGGTGTTCCAGGTGGCGTGAGTTTGTGAAACAATTTCCACATTGTCTTAAGTTGCATACCAAATTCATAACTCAAATATTCACCTCCATGATCATATCGTAGGCATTTTATCTTCTTGTCATGACGATCTTAAACTTCACTCTGAATTTGCTTGAAGTTGTCAAACGTTTCAAACATTGTGTTTCATTAAGTAAATATACCCATATCTACTCAAATCATCAGTGAAGGTAAGAAAATAACGGTATCCACCGCACGCTTCAACACTCATTGGAATGCATACATCAACATGTATCATTTCCAACAAGTCACTTGCCCGCTCCATCATACCGGAAAACAGGGTCTCAGTCATCTTGGCCATGAGGCATGGTCTGCATGTCTCAACCGATTCGAAATCGAGTGAGTCCAAAGATCCATCATCATGGAGTTTCTTCATGCGCTTTATACCAATATGACTTTAGCGGCAGTGCCACAAGTATGTGGTACTATCATTATTAACTTTGCATCTTTTGGCATCAATATTATGAACATGTGTATCACTACGATCGAGATTCGATAAACCATTCACATTGGGTGCAAGACCATTGAAGGTTTTATTCATATAAAAAGAATAACCATTATTCTCTGACTTAAATGAATAACCATATTGCAATAAACACGATCCAATCATGTTCATGCTCAACGCAAACACCAACTAACATTTATTTAGGTTCAACACTAATCCCGAAGGTAGAGGGAGCGTGCGATGGTGAACACATACACCTTGGAAACACTTCCAACACACATCATCACCTCGCCGTTAGTTAGTCTCTGTTTATTCCGTAGCTTTTATTTCGAGTTACTAACATTAGCAACTGAACCGGTATCTAATACCCAGGTGCTACTAGAAGTACTAGTAAGGTACACATCAATAACACGTATATCAAATATACTTCTGTTGACATGGCCAGCCTTTTTATCTACCAAGTATCTAGGGAGTTCCGCTTCAGTGACCATTCCCCTCATAATAGAAGCACTTAGTCTCGGGTTTGGGTTCAACCTTGGGTTTCTTCACTGGAGCGGCAACTGGTTTGCCATTCTTGAAGTTTCCCTTCTTGCCCTTGCCCTTCTTGAAACTAGTGGTTTTGCTAACCATCAACACTTGATGCTCCTTCTTGATTTCTACCTTCACGGTGTCAAATATCGCGAATAGCTCAGGGATCATCTTCTCCATCCCTGGCATGTCATAGTTCATCACGAAGCTCCAGTAACTTGGTGGCAGTGACTTGGAGAACTATGTTAATCACTATATTATCTGGAAGATCAACTCCCACTTGATTTAAGCGATTGTAGCACCCAGACAATCTAAGCACATGTTCACTGATTGAGCTATTCTCCTTCATCTTGCAGGCAAAGAATCTTGCTGGAGGTCTCATACCTCTCAACACGGTCACGAGCCTAAAATCTCAATTTGATCTCTTGGAACATCTCATATGCTCCGTGACGTTCAAAACGTCTTTGGAGCCTCAATTCTAAGCCGTAATGCATGACGCACTGAACTATCAAGTAGTCATCGGAACGTGCTTGTCAGATGTTCACAACATCCACAAACGACGCTAGAGGGGGTGGCGCACCGAGAGGTGCATCAAGGACATAAGCCTTATGTGCATTAATGAGGACAATCCTCAGATCACAGACCCAGTCTGCATAATTGCTACCATCATCTTTCAACTTACTTTTTCTCTAGGAACGTATCAAAATTCAGGGGAGCTACAGCGCGAGCTATTGATCTACAACATAATTTGCAAAGACATTTTTACTATGTTCATGATAATGAGTTCAATTAATCATATTACTTAAAAAATCCCACTCAAATCAACATCCATCAGGTTGTCTAAGTGTGACATGATCCAAATCCACCAACCCAAGTTCGATCATCACGTGAGATGAGGTGGTTTCAATGGTGAACATCTCCATGTTGATCATATCTACTATATGACTCATGCTCGACCTTTCGGTCTCCTGTGTTCTGAGGCCATATCTGTACATGCTAGGTTCGTCAAGTTTAACCCGAGTGTTCCGCATGTGCAAAACTGGCTTGCACCCGTTGTATGTGAACGTAGAGTCTATCACTCCCGGTCATCACTTGGTGCTTCGAAACGACGAACTTTCGTAACAGTGCACACCCGGGGACAACACAATTTTATCTTGAAATTTTAGTGAGGGATCACCTTATAATGCTACCGTCGTCCTAAGCAAAATAAGATGCATAAAAGGATTAACATCACATGCAAATCATAAGTGACATGATATGGCCATGAACTTGTGCTTTTGATCTCCATCTCCAAAGCACCGGCATGATCTCCATTGTCACCGGCATGACACCATGATCTCCATCATTGTGTTTCCATCGGGGTTGTCACGCCAACCATGCTTCTACTACTATTGCTACCGTTTAGCGATAAATTAAAGCATTACATAGCGCTTAATGATTGACACGCAGGTCATACAATAATTAAAGACAACCCTATGGCTCTTGCCGGTTGCCGTACTCATCGACATGCAAGTCGTGATAACTATTACAAAACATTATCATCTCATACATCAGCATATAGCAAATCACGTCTTGGCCATATCACATCACAACATGCCCTGCAAAAACAAGTTAGACGTCCTCTACGTTGTTGTTGCAAGTTTTACATGGCTGCTATGGGCAATTAGTAAGAACCGTTCTTACCTATGCAAAGCCACAACGGTGATAATCAAGTTGCCTTTTAACCTTCTACAAGGATGGCCTCTGTCGAATCCGATTGAAGTAAAGTGGGAGAGACAGACACCCACCAGCCATCTTTATGCAACAAGTTGCATGTCAGTCGATGGAACCGGTCTCTCGTACGTGGACGAGTAAAGTTGGCCCGAGCCGCTTCATCCCACAATACCGCCGAATCAAGATAAGACAAAGGAGGTAAGCAATATGAACATCAACGCCCACAAACTCTTTTGTGTTCTACTCATGCATGTTATCTACGCATAGACCTAGCTCATGATGCCACTGTGGGAAACGTTGCATGGGAAACAAAAAATTTCCGACGAACACCCAAGATCTATCTATGGGGATCAACAACTACGAGAGGGAGACTGGATCTACATACCCTTGTAGATCGCTAAGAGGGAAGCGTTAAGAAACGCGGTTGATGTAGTCGAACGTCTTCGCGATCCAAATCGCAATCCGTCCCGCGATCCAATCACGATCCTCTAGCGCCGATCGGACGGCACCTCCGCGTTCAGCACACGTACAACTCGATGACATCTCCGCCTTCTTGATCTAGGAAGCAAGGGTGGATAGGTAGATGTGTTCTCCGGCAGCACGACGGTGTGGTGGCGGTGGTGTTGGAGCAATCTCAGCAGAGCTTCGCCAAGCGCTGCCGCAGATGCGTTTTCGGTGGAGAAACTGATCTAGGGAGAGAGGGAGGGCTGCACCTATGCCTTAGGGTGTTGCTGCCCTCCCTCTCCCTCTCTATATATAGGAGGAAGGGGTAGATGGGGCGCAGCCCTAGCCCTTCCTCCAAGGAAGTGGTCGGCGGCCAGGAGGGAGGAGTCCTCCCTCCCCAAGGCACCTCCTAGGTGCCTTCCCCTTTAGGGTTTCCTACCCCCTAGCCGCATGAGCCCTTGGGGCTGGCCCAACAAGGTTTGGACGCCCCCTTATAGCCCATGCATGTACTAGGGGCTGGAGGGACCCTTCCGGACTCCTCCGAAACCCTCTGGAACCTTCCAGAACCTTCCGGAAGCTTCTCCGAACAATACCTGAAAAACCCGAAACTTTTCCGGTAGCCAAAATATGACATACCATATATAAATATTTACCTCCGGACCATTCTGAAGCTCCTCGTGACGTCCGGGATCTCATCCGGGACTCCGAAAAACCTTCGGTCACCAACATACATAACTCAACAATACCAAATCGTCACGGAACGTTAAGTGTGCAGACCCTGCGGGTTCGAGAACTATGTAGACATGACCGAGACAACTCTATGGTCAATAACCAATAGCGGGACCTGGATGCCCATATTGGTTCCTACATATTCTACGAAGATCTTTATCGGTCGAACCACGATGTCAAGGATTCAGACAATCCCGTATGCAGTTCCCTTTGTCCATCGGTATGTTACTTGCCCGAGATTCGATCGTCGGTATCTCCATACCTAGTTCAATCTCGTTACCAGCAAGTCTCTTTGACCATTCCGTAACACAAGAACCCATGACTAACTCCTTAGTCACATTGCTTGCAAGCTTCTTGTGATGTTGTATTATCGAGTGGGCCCAGAGATACTTCTCCGTCATACGGAGTGACAAATCCCAGTCTCGATCCATGCCAACCCAACAGACACCCTCGGAGATACCTGTAGAGCACCTTTATTGTCACCCAATTACGTTGTGACGTTTGATACACACAAGGTACTCCTCCGGTGTCAGTGAGTTGCATGATCTCATGGTCATAGGAACAGATACTTGACACGCAGAAAACAATAGCAATAAACTGACACGATCATATGCTACATTCATATTTTGGGTCTTGTCCATCACATCATTCTCCTAATGATGTGATCTCGTTATCAAATGACAACTTATGTCTATGGCCAGGAAACCTTGACCATCTTTGATCAACGAGCTAGTCTATTAGATGCTCACTAGGGACACGGTGTTGTCTATGTACCCACACATGTATTTGCGTTTCCAATCAATATAATTCTAGCATGGATAATAAACAATTATCATGAACAAGGAAATATGATAATAACCAATTTATTATTGCCTCTAGGGCATATTTCCAACAGTGTGAGTAGTTCACCACAGACCTACGGGTCCATCGGTAGTACCTAGATGGCAATCTCTCTCTCTCTCTCTCTCTCGATCTTAAATACAATGTTCATCGCATCTTTGCCTTGTTCTATCCGATGTAATCCCTTTGTATGGTGTGTTTGCTGGGATCCGATGAATTGTGAGTTTATATTCAGATTATTAATGAAAAGTATTTGAGTCACCTCTGAATATTATGATTCTTATTTGCATGATCATCATAACTTTGTAATGTTCTATGATCTATTAAGATAGTTTGGCCAACTAGATTGATATTTCTTCGGTGGGAGTGGTGCGTTGTAGTAGGTTCAACCTGGCGAGTTACTATATCCCAGTGACAGAAGGGGACACGTTGGGTCTTTGTGTTGCTACTACTAAGGATAAAATGATGGGGTTTATTCATATTGATTGAGTTTACTTTGTCTGCATCATGTCATCGTTCTTCAAGCATTACTCTGTTTTACTTAATACTCTAGATGCATGCTGGATAGCGGTCGATGGGTGGAGTAATAGTAGTAGGTGCAGGCAGGAGTCGGCCTATTTGCTTATGGATGTGATGCCTATGTACACATGATCATTGCCATGACAATCGCATAATTATTCGCTTTTCTATCAATTGCCCAACAGTAATTTGTTTACCCATCGTATGCTCTTTATATGAGAGATGCCACTAGAGAACTCTACGGCCCCTGGGTCTATTCACTTATATATTTACAAATGCTTTCATTACCTTGCTGTTATTTATTTTATTTTAGTTTATTTTGCAATTCACAATTATCTACAATTATCTACACAACTCACTTGCTTCCAAATAACGAGATCAAGGGGATTGACAACCCTCTTGCTGGCGTTGGGTGCAAGTTGTTTGTTCTTTTGTGTGCAGCCGCTGAAGATGGTTGAGGATTGGTATTCCTATTGGTTTAATAAACCTTCATTTCATAACTGAGGGAATACTTACCCACTTTGTGCTACGATAACCCGTTCCTCTTCACGGAAAACCCAACGCAGATCACGAGTATCAGGAAGGATTTCTGGCGCCGTTGCCGGGGAATACCATCACCAACTATCAAGTAACTTCGCACAAATTTTCATTCACTTTTTCTTCTTTTCATTTGCTGTTATATTTAGTTTGTCTCATAAAATCAAAAATACAAAAATATTTATCTTTGCTAGTTACTAGTTTACTTTGTTGCTTGTTTGCTCGCTTGAAAGTTGCTATCATGCCTGACTTTATCATTGAAAAAGATGATAAGGGTGAACTCCCCAATGAGGAAACTCCCCCACAGCGAGACATTAAGGTGTTTATTGCGGGGAAGGGGAATATTATATGAATAAGCGTTATCCAAGAATTCTTTAATTGTATGGGTACTTTAACTTGTAAGGATACACCAATCCTTAAAAGAACTGGAAGTTACGCCGATGCTATCGCTGCTCTTGTACTAAAACTTGAAAGGAGATTTATGCGCACTCATCCTACTTTGCCAAGGATTTTATATGAGTTTCCGATCATAAAAGATCCTAGGGCTAAGAAGATAGCCACTCTTATCCTCATGCAAGAATTTGACTATATAGCACGGGAAGCTCGGGAGATATTTGAGCACTATAATATGAGTTGTGAGCATCCCGTGATAAATGAAATTTTATATAATAAAAACTATATGATGAGATATGTGTTCAACGATAATCATACTTGTGATGAAAACACAATTAAAGAAGTCCCTCCTATCCATATTATCCAACAAAATTTCAATAACATCAACCAACAATATTCTTGGATAGTAAGAGAGAATGTAGAGGGGTTTAAAGAGAGCACCATTAAAAATGCCAAGATATTACTTGATGATGTGTTCCCTATTGTCTTTGAAAAGCCTTCTTCTCAAGGGACTGTCAAAGATGACAACACTTGAAACGATGCATTATGCCTAGCTAGGGGCATAAAACAATAGCGCTTGTTGGGAGGCAACCCAGTATGTATCTTAATTTTTTTTCCTTTATCTTATTTTTTGATAAAATGATTGTTGCGTCTGTAATGATTATGTTTTTATGTTTTAATTAGTGTTTGTGACAAGTAAAGCCTTTGGGACGACAAACGAGATGAGTAGAAACGATGTTGTAACATAACAGAAACTTTGACTCCAGTACATGAATTTTCATTTTTTACTGGAGCGTGATAATGATCTGAAATTTTTACACAGATTGATATACAAATTCTCCACGTTGTCCTAATTTTTCAGAATGTTTGGAGCTACTGAAGTATGGGCTCTTTACAGATTGCTACGGACTGTTCCGTTTTAAACAGATTCTGTTTTGCTTGCATAGTTTGCTTGCTTTGATTATGCTATGGATTGTATCGGGGGGTATAAGCCATGAAGAAGTTAGAATACAGTACCTATTATGCAAAAATGAATTTGAATCAATTAATAACAGTACCTAAAGTATGTGATATGTTGCTTATACTAACGGATCTCACGAAGTTTTGTTGCGTTTTGTGTGATTGAAGTTTTCAAGTTTTGGGTGTGATCACGATGGACCACGGAATAAGGAGTAGCGAGAGGCTAAACTTGGGGATGCCCAAGGCATCCCAAGTAATATTCTAAGGAGACTCAAGCATCTAAACTTGGGGATGCCCCGGAAGGCATCCCCTCTTTCGTCTCAATCCATAGGTATGTCACTTGGAGCTATATTTTTCTTCATCACATGATATGTGTTTTGCTTGGAGTGTCGTTTGCTTTTGTTTGATTTTACTTTCAGTTTGTCACAATCATCATTTGCTGGCCACAACTATTTAAGAGAGACACACCTTCATGATAATTGTTGGGGAACGTTGCATGGGAAACAAAAATTTTCCTACGCACACACAAGATCTATCCATGGTGATGAGCATCTACGAGAGGGAGAGTGAATCTACATACCCTTGTAGATCGCTAAGCGGAAGCGTTTAAGAAACGCGGTTGATGTAGTCGAACGTCTCCGCGATCCAAATCGCAAGTCGTCCCTCGATCCGATCACGAACTAGCGCCGAACGGACGGCACCTCCGCGTTCAACACACGTACGGCTTGATGACGCCTTCACCTCCTCGATCCAGCGAGCGATGGTGAAGTAGTGGTTGAGTTCCAGCAGCACGACGGCGTGGTGATGGTGGTGAGGAACAATCTCTGCAGGGCTTCGCCAAGCACTACGGAGATTATGACGGAGGAACTAGAGGGCTAGGGTTGCCGGCACACGGCTTGGGAAATCCTGATGTGTCCCGTGTGCTAGCCCTGCCCCTCTATTTATATGTTGAGCCTTGGGGTCTAAACTTGGAGTAAAAGCCTCCTCCGGGTCGGTTTTGCCCGCACAAGGTCGGTTTGGCCCGCAGGAAAAGAGTCCAATTCGGACCCTGCCGAATCGTGCACAGCCGCACACAAGCGGTAGTACCGCTTCACACAAGCGGTAGTACCGCTTGGGCGGTAGTACCGCTTCACACAAGCGGTAGTACCGCTCGGGCGGTAGTACCGCTTCACCAAGCGGTAGTACCGCTTACGCGGCAGCAAAAATACTTTTGCACTTTCCAATACCTTGTGGGCTTTATCCCTTTGGCTCATATAAAGTGTTGCTGCACCCGAACACTTCGGTAAACATCCGGAACCCCTTCCGGTGAACTCCGGAACCCTTCCAGAGATCAAAACACTATTATCACATATATCAATCTTTACCTCCGGACTATTCCGGAGATCCTCGTCATGTCCGGGATCTTATCCGGGACTCCGAACAACTTTCGGTCACCAACATAATAACTCAATTATACTAATCGTCACCAAACGTTAAGTGTGTAGACCCTGCGGGTTCGAGAACTATGTAGACATGACCGAGACACCTCTACGGCCAATAACCAATAGCGGGACCTGGATGCCCATATTGGCTCCTACATATTCTACGAAGATCTTTATCGGTCGAACCTCTATGTCAAGGATTCAGTTAATCCCGTATGCTGTTCCCTTTGTTCTTCGGTATGTTACTTGCCCGAGATTCGATCGTCGGTATCACTATACCTAGTTCAATCTCGTTACCGGCAAGTCTCTTTACTCGTTCCGTAATACAAGATCTCGTGGCTAACACTTTAGTCACATTGCTTGCAAGGCTCATTGTGATGTTGTATTACCGAGTGGGCCCTGAGATACCTCTCCGTCACACGGAGTAACAAATCCCAGTCTTGATCCATGCCAACCCAACAGACACCCTCGGAGATACCTGTAGAGCACCTTTATAGTCACCCAGTTACGTTGCGACGTTTGATACACACAAGGTATTCCTCCGGTGTCAGTGAGTTGCATGATCTCATGGTCAAAGGAACAGATACTTGACATGCAGAAAACAATAGCAATAAACTGACACGATCAAATGCTACGTTTACAGTTTGGGTCTTGTCCATCACATCATTCTCCTAATGATGTGATCCCGTTATCAAATGGCATCTCATGTCAATGGCTAGGAAACCTTAACCATCTTTGATCAACGAGCTAGTCAACTAGAGGCTTACTAGGGACACAGTGTTGTCTATGTACCCACACATGTATTTGAGTTTCCAATCAATACAATTATAGCATGGATAATAAACGATTATCATGAACAAGGAAATATAATAATAACCAATTTATTATTGCCTCTAGGGCATATTTCCAACAATAATTTTCTAGAATACTCTATGTGCTTCCCTTATATCTTTTGAGCTTGGCAGCTGCTCTAGTACTTCACTGATATCTTTTTGAGCACGATGGCATGTAGATTTTATAGAAATATTATGCTCTCATTCTTCACTTATATTTGTTTGAGAGATGAATAAATAGTGACGGTAATTTTCATGTGTCATAAGACTAGTCCAAAAATGTTAGGTATTCAATGAATGATAATCAAAACAATCGTGTAGCAAATATAGAGAAATTTTGTGTTAATGACATTGATCTGGTAATATGAAAAAGGTGTGAGTCCACAATTGTTGACTCATAGAAGTGTCGAGATTAAGAGGTGTTAACTTGTTATTCATCTAAAAATTAAAGAGGCATGGTGATGATGTGTGATCATTTTTATTCCTTGTTGAAATCCTAGTGTTGTTTCAAGTCGGGGGTTCGCGATGGTTAACTCCTACAAACCTCCTACCTCGGGGCATGCGAGGAGTACTTTGATTTTTGATAAAACTAATAAAACTTTCCAATAAGTATATGAGTTCTTTATGACTAATGTGACACCATGGACATACGCATCTTCAGTTTCTCATATTTGCTAGCCTCTTTGGTACCGTGCATAGCCCATTCTCTCCTCGAGGATCGGTGCAACTTTCGCTGGTGCATCCAAACCCCGTGACATGATACGCTTTGTTGCACATAAGCCTCATTATATCTTCCTCAAAACAGCCACCATACCTACCTATTATGGCATTTCCATAGCCATTCCGAGATATATTGCGATGCAAATTCCATCGTCACTTCACATGACTAGTTCGTTCATCATCATATTGCTTTGCATGATCATATAGAGTTGACATAGTATTTGTGGTGAAGCCACCTTCATCATGTTTTTGATACATGTCATGCTAGATCATTGCACATCCTGGTACATTGCCAGAGGCATTCACATAGAGTCATATCTTCCTATCAGTTCTTCATATTGAGTTGTAAGTAAATAAAAGTGCGATGATCATCCTTATTAGAGCATTGTCCTAGTGAGGAAAGAATGATGGAGACTATGATTCCCCCACAAGTCGGGATGAGACTCCGGACGAAAAATAAAATAAAAATGGTGGAGGCCAAATGATCCCACCATATAAAAAATATATGAATGGGGGAGGCAAAAGGAAAAAAAAGAAATGCCCACCATGAAAAAAATGAGAGAAAAAGAGAGAAGGGACTTTGCTACTATCCTTTACCACACTTGTGCCTCAAAGTGGCACCATGTTCCTCATATAGATAGTCTCCTATATTGTCACTTCCATATGCTAGTGAGAATTACCTTTACATAATAAACTTGGCTTGTATATTCCGATGACGGGCTTCCTCAAATGCCCGAGGTCTTCATGTGCAAGCAAGTTGGATGCACACCCATTTAGCTTCAGTTGAGCTTTCATACACTTATAGCTCTAGTGCATCATTTGCATGGCAATCCCTACTCCTTGCATTGACATATATCGATGAGAATCTCCATAGCTCGTTGGTACACCTAGTTGATGTGAGACTATCTTCTCCACTTTTTACCCCTTTGTTATCTACCATCATATTCTATTCCACTTATATGCTATGTCCAATGGTTCACACTCATGTATTGCGTGAAGAATAAAAAGTTGATGCATATTGAAAAAGTACGATCCAATTGCCTGACTTGGACACCATGGTGCTTAACATTTGTACTTATGTGGTGAAGACGGAGTCATGCCTTGCTAATATAATAAGATGAGTAGGGGTAAACATTCTTTTAGGATCGTATACTTTGAAAAATCAATGGTTATGTTTCTTATACTTATAAATATTACTATGTTGTTGTTTGTTAATTCATCATTTCTCAATGAGCATACATACCAAAGATTACATAATGGGTAGCATGTCAAATCCAAAATTCTCTTTTTATCATTTACGTACTGGAGGGTGAGCCGGAATTAAGCTTGGGGATGCTGATACGTCTCCAACGTATCTATAATTTGTGATTGTTCCATGCTAATATATTATCATTCTAGGATACTTTTTGGGCATTTGTTTACCAATTTATAATATTTTTGAGCACTAACCAATTGACCCAGTGCCCAGTGCCAGTTGTTGTTTTCTGCATGTTTTTGACTTTTCAGGTTTACAGTACCAAACGAAGTCCAATTGCCACGAAACTTTTTGATGATTTTTTCTGGACCCAAAGAAGACCTGGAAGCTTCGGAAAAAGGGCGGGAGAGCCACAAGGGGCCTAGAAGCCAACGGGGCGCGCCACCAGGGGGGCTCACCCTGATGGCTTGTGCCTCCCTCGGGCGCCTCCCGACGCCCCTCTCTGGCCTACAAATTCACAATTACCCTAAAAACATTAGAAGCGCCCCCGAAACACTTTTTCCGCCGCCGCAAGTCTCTGTTCCGACGGGAGGCCATCTACACCTCTGTTCCGGCACCCTGTCGGAGGGGAGATCGATCACGGAGGGCCTCTTCATCAACCTTGATGCCCTCACCATGATGTGTGAGTAGTTCACCACAGACCTACGGGTCCGTAGGTAGTACCTAGATGGCAATCTCTCTCTCTCTCTCTCGATCTTCAATACAATTTTCATCGCATCTTTGCCTTGATCTATCCGATGTAATCCCTTTGTATGATGTGTTTGTTGGGATCCGATGAATTGCGAGTTTAAGTTCAGATTATCCAAGAAAAGTATTTGAGTCACCTATGAATATTATGATTCTTATTTGCATGATCATCATAGCTTCGTAATGCTCTCCAATCTATTAAGATAATTTGGCCAACTAGATTGATATTTCTTCGGTGGGAGTGGTGTGTTGTAGTAGGTTCAACCTGGCGAGTTTCTATATCCCAGTGACATAAGGGGACAAGTTGTGTCTTTGTGTTGCTGCTACTAAGGATAAAATGATGGGGTTTATTCATATTGATTGAGTTTACTTTGTATACATCATGTCATCGTTCTTCAAGCATTACTCTGTTTTACTTAATACTCTAGATGCATGCTGGATAGCGGTCGATAAGTGGAGTAATAGTAGTAGGTGCAGGCAGGAGTCAGCCTATTTGCTTATGGACGTGATGCCTATGTACACATGATCATTGCCGTGAAAATCGCATAATTATTCGCTTTTCTATCAATTGCCCAACAGTAATTTGTTTACCCACCGTATGATATTTCTATGAGAGATGCCACTAGAGAACTCTACTCCCCCCCGGGTCTATTCACTTATATATTTACAAATGCTTTCATTACCTTGCTGTTATTTATTTGCTTTTATTTTAGTTTTGAATTTACAATTATCTACACAACTCACTTGCTTGCAAATAACGAGATCAAGGGGATTGACAACCCTCTTGCCGGCGTTGGGTGCAAGTTGTTTGTTCTTTTCTGTGCAGCCGCTGAAGACGGTTGAGGATTGATATTCCTATTGGTTCCATAAGCCTTGGTTTCATAAGTGAGGGAAATACTTACCCACTTTGTGCTGCGATAACCCGTTCCTCTTCACGGAAAACCCAACGCAGATCACGAGTATCATTCACCGCAGACCTATGGGACGTAGTTAGTACCTAGATGGCTATCTATCTCTCTATGTTCTTCAATACAATGATCACCGTGATTCCCGCGGTGATCTATCCTATGTAATCATCTTTGCGATGTGTTTTTTGGGATCCGATGAATTGTTGGTTTATGTTCAGATTATTCATGAAAATATATTGAATCCTTGCTGGTTATTTATATGCATGATTGTTATAGCTTTGTAATACTCTATGATCTATCGGTTTGGTTTGGCCAACTAGATTTTTTTATCTTCGGCGGGAGTGGTGCGTTGTAGTGTGTTTAATCTTACGGTGCTCAATCCCAGTGACAGAAAGGGACATGACACGTATTGTATTGCTTCCACTAAGGGTAAAATGATGGGGTCCATTCATATTAATTGGATTTACTTTTCGACATCATGTAATCATCCTCCAAGCATTACTCTGTTTTTACTTAATACTCTAGATGCATGCTGGATAGCGCTCTATGGCTGGAGTAATAGTAGTAGATGCAGGTAGGAGTCGGTCTACTTGCTTATGGACGTGATGCCTATATCCAAGATCATTGCCATGGACAAATATTACATAACTATCACTAGTGAAGAAATGGCTAGCCACAACTCTTGTTTGTGGCGCGCCATTTCTCACCAACGCGAGCACTAATATTTTCAAATAGTGTTGTCATTGGCTATATTCGAACGCCATAGCTATTTGCTTAGTGCTGGCATTGCACATTAGGCCCGACGTTGCACATTAGGCCCATTAGTCCCACGTCAGCACAAGTCAGTTTTAACAGCCCGACACAGTAAAAAAACTTATCCTTTCGTCCTCACCCTCGATCCGCAACTCCATCCTTCCTCCTCTCTATCGCTGTCGCCGCCCCGCCCGCCGCCGCTGCCGCCTGACGCATCCTGATGTCTACTACGCAACATTCTTCTTGTAGACTCGTGTTGGGCCTCCAAGCGCAGAGTTTTGTAGGACAGTAGCAAATTTCCCTCAAGTGGATGACCTAAGGTTTATCAATCCGTGGGAGGCGTAGGATGAAGATGGTCTCTCTCGAACAACCCTGCAACCAAATAACAAAGAGTCTCTTGTGTCCCCAACACACCCAATACAATGGTAAATTGTATAGGTGCACTAGTTCGGCGAAGAGATGGTGATACAAGTGTAATATATGGATGGTAGATATCGGTTTTTGTAATCTGAAAATATAAAAACAGCAAGGTAACTAATGATAAAAGTGAGCACAAACGGTATTGCAATGCTTAGAAACAAGGCCTAGGGTTCATACTTTCACTAGTGCAAGTTCTCTCAACAATGCTGACATAGTTGAATCATATGTAAATCCCTCTCGTGCAACAAAGAGTTCACTCCAAAGTCACAAATAGCGGAGAACAAACGAAGAAATTATTGTAGGGTATGAAACCACCTCAAAGTTATCTTTTCCGATCAATCTTATGAGCTATCCCTATAAGTGTCACGAACAGCCCTAGAGTTCGTACTAAAATAACACCTTAAGATACACATCAACCAAAACTCTAATGTCACCTAGATACTCCAATGTCACCAGGAGTACCCATGGGCTTGATTATACGATATGCATCACACAATTTCAGATTCATCATGTTCAATCCAACACAAAAAACTTCAAAGAGTGCCCCAAAGTTTCTACCGGAGAGTCAAGACGAAAACGTGTGCCAACCCCTATGCATAGATTCCCAAGGTCACGGAACCCGCAAGTTGATCACCAAAACATACATCAAGTGGATCAATAGAACATCCCATTGTCACCACGGATATCCCATCGCAAGACATACATCAAGTGTTCTCAAATCCTTTAAAGACTCAATCCGATAAGAAAACTTCAAAGGGAAAACTCAATTCATCACAAGAAGATAGAGAGGGGAAAACTCCATATGATTCATCTATATTAATAAAGCTCGCGGTACATCAAGATCGTGACATCTCAAGAACACGAGAGAGAGAGAGATCAAACACATAGCTACTGGTACATACCCTCAGCCCCGAGGGTGAACTACTCCCTCCTCATCATGGAGACCGCCGGGATGATGAAGATGGACTCCGGTGATGGTTTCCCCCTCCGGCAGGGTGCCGGAACGGGCTCCCGATTGGTTTTTCGTGGCTACAGAGGCTTGCGGTGGCAGAACTCCCGATCTAGGTTTCTTTCTAGGGGTTTTGGCATTTATAGGAATTTTTGGCGTCGGTCTCACGTCAAGGGGGTGCCCGAGGGACCCACAAGCCAGGGGGCGCGCCCCAGGGGGGGGGCGCCCCCCAGGCTTGTGACCTCCTCGGTCACTTCCTGGCCCAGCTCCGGTGCTTCGGGGGTCTCTTTTGGTCCATAAAAATCACCGTAAATTTTCAGCCCATTCCGAGAACTTTTATTTCTGCACAAAAAACGACACCATGGTAGTTCTACTGAAAACAGCGTCAGTCCGGGTTAGTTCTAATAAAATCATACCAAAATCATATAAAATTATTGTAAACATGGCATGGATACTTCATAAATTATAGATACGTTGGAGACGTATCAGCATCCCCAAGCTTAATTCCTGCTCGTCCTCGAGTAGGTAAATGATTAAAGAAATAATTTATGAAGTGTGAATGCTAGCAAGTGCACAAGTTTGATCGATGATAATTCCAATCACTTTTTGTAGCATCAATATAAAGCATAAACAGTAGCTCATCTCATAAAACTTCTCATGATCTAGTAACAAGCTATTCACATGTTAAAGTATAGACCAGAAAGTTTCTTGAAAACTAACAAACCATATTCCTAGTCATCGAACAATTGCAATTCATCTTATTTTCAGGAAGGGTCTATGTAAGAGCTTTGGTTTAGCAAATTCCACATACTCAACTATCATATAGTCTTCCATGATTATTGACACTTAGAGCATATTTTTAGAACAAATAGCATCCACCGAACACAGAGAAAGATAGGGGCTTAATGTTTTGCCTCCCAACTTATTTATCATATAGATAATTGTCAACAATAATAATTCATGATCAAATATATTTGACTGGATATCTATGTTTGGATCTTTCCCCACCACATGATGCTTGCCAACTAATAGATTGAGGTTGGAATAAGAAGTTGACTCAACATGAATAGTAAATAACATGAAAGTAAATAGATTGGCCCTTCGCAGAGAGAAGCAGGGATTTGCATATGTGGCATAGCTCATTGTTTAAAACAGAAATGAATATAATTTTGGTAGGTATGCTTTCATTGTCAACATAACAACCAAGAGATTTCACCATCTTCCATGCTAGATACATTATAGGCGGTTCCCAAACAGAATGATAAAGTTTTTACTCCCCCTCCACCAATCAAACACACTCCACGGCGAGCCGAATCCACGGGTACCGTCCATACAAACAACAATCCTGGGGGAGTTTTGTTTCATTATATTTTGATTTGATTTTTGAGCATGGAACTGGGCATCCCGAATACCAGCCATTTTCTCGTGAATGATAGTGAATCAACACATATCGTGAGAATAACCCACCTAGCATGGAAGATACTGACCTTCCCCAGTCGCTACATGAGCGATTCGGGCATACAAAACAGAATATTATTTGAAGGTTTAGAGTTTGGCACATGCAAATTTACTTGGAACGGCAGGTAAATACCGCATATAGGTAGGTATGGTGGACTCTCATGGAAGAAACTTGGCTCAAGGGTTTGGATGCACAAGTAGAATCTCTACTTAGTACAAAGTTTTGGCTAGCAAAAGGTTCTAAACAAGCACCACATGTTAGAGGATCCATAACAATATAACTTCTATGCAGATATACCCAACCATAACTTATTACGTTGTCTTCCTTGTCCAACTTCAACTAATTTACTCAAATAATTAATGATCTCACAATCATAGAAGATGTCCAAGATAGTATATTTATATGTGGAATCTCTCTTCCTTCAATATTCTTTCATGAATTGTTCAAGTGACCAATGCGGTGTTTGCTAACTTTCAATACATTTTACCGCCTATACTTATTATGTGTTAAGTCATTACTCCCCATGGGATAAGTATATGCAGCATATTTAATTTCAGATTTATGATATTCAATTCATTCAACCATTTACTCATAGGATATAAGTGAAGCACAAGAGTAAACATCAAACTACTCTCGAAAGATATAAGTGAAGATCAATGAGTAGCCAACAATTAAGTAGCTATGTGAGGACTCTCTCTCAATAAAGATTTTCAGATCTGAGTATTTTATTTAAACAGCAAGCAAAAGAAAAATAACACTCCAAGAATAGCACGCATCATGTGAACGAATAAAGATTTGGGCTCAACATAGGCTAACCGATAATTGTTGATGAAGAGAGGTGGGATGCGTAGCATCCCCAAGCTTAGATGATTGAGACTTATTGAAATATTTACTTGGGGTGCCTTGGGCATCCCCAAGCTTGAGCTTTTGTATCACGTTCAATCCTCTCATATCATGGTTTCACCTATTCTCAAAAACTTCATCCACACAAAACTCGAAAAGAACTCGTGAGATAGGTTAGTACACATAAGAATAAATCAACACTTCATGTACTGCCAAGACAAGTTGCACAATAATTTTCAAACATCATCTACTGTTTACTATCATTTACACAATTTATATCTACCAATATAGGCTATGGAAACTCTAGGATAAGTAGATAACGAAACCATGACAGCAATCTGTCCAAACAGAACAGTCTGTACCAATTTATGAAAACAGTGTACTTCCGTAACTCAAAAAATTATGAAAATTTAGGACATGCTAAATAATTTATATAACATCACTGTGTAAAAATTTTAGAAACTTTCCACGTTCCCGTAAAATATGACAATTCAAACACTACAGCAAAAGTTTCTGTTTTTTACACAGCACACATCAAACATGCAATGCAAGCATCCTAAGGCAATTCTTGGAACTTTTTATTGAAAAGCAAGATTATAAATAACACTTAACAGAGAACAAGAAAATAAAATGACGCTCCAAGCAAAACACATATTATGTGATGAATAAAAATATAGCTCTAAGTAAGATATACCGATAGTGTTGAAGACGAAAGAGGGGATGCCTTCCGGGGCATCCCCAAGCTTAAGCGCTTGAGTATTCGTTGGATATTACCTTGGGGGTGCCGTGGGCATCCCCATGCTTAGGTTCTTGTCACTCCTTATTCACCCAAAACTTGAAAACTTCAATCACATAAAACTTAACGGAACTTCGTGAGAAGGGTTAGTGTAATAAAGATAAATCACTCACTTAGGTACTGTCAAGACAAGATTCATAATTGTTCCCACATCATACCTACTGTATTCTATCATTCCCATAATTTATATCACTCAATATAAGCTATGGAAACACTAAGACAAGCAAACTATGCATGCAAAACAGAATCTGTCAAAAACAGAACAGTCTGTGAATATCTGTAGTATAGCCATACTTCCCTCTCTCTAAAAATTCTGAAAAATTATGAAAACCTGAATAATTTGTATATAAACACTGTGTTAAAATTTCAGCTCAAGATCATGTTCCAGCAAAAAATGAAAATTCATATGCTGGACGCAAAGTTTCTGTTTCAGATTCAGCATCACTTCTACTCATCCTATGAAGCATCCTAACGGTTCTACTTGGCACAAAAACTAAATAAACCATAAAAACACAATCATAACAGAGGCATAATTGTGTCAACACTCAAAAACAGAAAGGAAAAAGCAAAAATTTATTTATTCATTGGGTTGCCTCCCAACAAGCGCTATCGTTTTACGCCCCTAGCTAGGCATAATGATTTCAATGATGCTCACATAAAAAGTAGTAATTGAAATATGCAAGAAAGCATCATGAATCTCATGACAAGCATATTTAAGCCTAACCCACTTCCTATGCATAGGGATTTTGTGAGCAAACAACTTATGGGAACAAGAATCAACTAGCATAGGAAGGTAAAACAAGCATAACTTCAAAACATTAAACACATAGAGAGGAAACTTGATATTTTTGCAATTCCTACAAGCATATATTCCTCCCTCATAATAATTTTCAGTAGCATCATGAATGAATTCAACAATATAACTAGTACATAAAGCATTCTTTTCATGATCTACAAGCATAGAAATTTTACTACTCTCCACACAAGAAAATTTCTTCTCATGACTAATAGTGGGAGTATCATAAAAGCATTGAATACTACAAATTGGTTCCACATTAAAAGAGTAATATTCAGTAAAAGGATATTCATAATTATGACAAGTATCATAATAGTAATTATCACTCTTTTTCATCGCATAAGTATCATCACAATAATCATCATAAGTAGGAGGCATGCAATCATTATAACAAATTTGATCATTCAAAGTAGGGGGAATAAAAAGATCATCTTCATTAAGCATAGCATCCCCAAGCTTGGGAAAAACATTAATTGCAGCAAATAAATTCTCAAACATGTCATTTTCATCAAACATAGCATCCCCAAGCTTGTGGCTTTGTATATCATAAACATAATCACTCTCATCATTAATAGTATGAATAGCACCAATAGTATAGCAATTATTATCATCATCCTCCAAGTTGGTGCCATAAATATTTTCAAGATTATAAGAAGTATCATTATCTTCCCAATCATAATTATCACAACAAGCAATAGGCATAACAAAATCATCCTCAAGTGTATCGTCTTCCACAACTATTTTTGATTCATTCTCAAGAGGCCTATCAATAATGGGAGCAACATTATTTGGGAGAGATACCTCTTTACCTTTACTTTTCCTTCTTTTCTTCTTCTTCACCACATTATGTGTGGGTTTATTTAATTCCTCCAAGCTTTTTTTGAAGAGGTTGGTTGAATAAAAAGCTCCTCCTCGTTACCTGATTCATCATAAGAAAAAATAGGAGGATATTGGGAAACCTCTTCCCCTTCATTAGTATTCTCTTCATCTTTTATTTGTTTTCTTGTCTTTAAGTAATTGGCAATATAAGGATTCTCAATGAAATTTACCACGCAATACATATAGATTTCATTTAGATCAAAATCAATCATTTTCATGAGAACCCAAGCTGGAACATCCTTAGTTTTATGTTTCATTTCTTCATACCCCAAAAATAGACTAAGTTCATTATGATGCTCAAGGGTAATGAGGTTGTCACAATTTTTGGACACAATTCGATCATGAAATAATTCACATTGGAAATTAAAATGACCACTTTCATTGCAAAGTTCACAAGGACGGCGAGAAATATTAAGTCTTTCAGCACAAACATATATCCTCTCTTGCAACCATTTAGTTTCTAAATACTTATGCCTCTTACAAAATCTATCTTCCCTTTTAGGTATGTCTTCACAAACTCTATGCACTCCACAAAAATTGACATGCTTATAAGAAATCTTTTTATCATGACTAGTGCAATCATCATTGGTACTATGGATATTCAAAGAATTCATACTAACAACATTGCAATCATGCTCATCACTCAAAGATTTAGTGCCAAACATTTTAATAACTTCTTCTTCTAACACTTGAGCACAATTTTCCTTTCCAGCATTTTCACGAAAGACATTAAAAAGATGAAGCATATGAGGCAACCTCAATTCCATTTTTTTGTAGTTTTCTTTTATAAAACCAAACTAGTGATAAAACAATAAACTAAAAGATTTAATTACAAGATCTAAAGATATACCTTCAAACACTCACCTCCCTGGCAACGGCGCCAGAAAAGAGCTTGATGTCTACTACGCAACCTTCTTCTTGTAGACTCGTGTTGGGCCTCCAAGCGCAGAGTTTTGTAGGACAGTAGAAAATTTCCCTCAAGTGGATGACCTAAGGTTTATCAATCCGTGGGAGGCGTAGGATGAAGATGGTCTCTCTCGAACAACCCTGCAACCAAATAACAAAGAGTCTCTTGTGTCCCCAACACACCCAATACAATGGTAAATTGTATAGGTGCACTAGTTCGGCGAAGAGATAGTGATACAAGTGTAATATGGATGGTAGATATCGGTTTTTGTAATCTGAAAATATAAAAACAGCAAGGTAACTAATGATAAAAGTGAGCACAAACGGTATTGCAATGCTTAGAAACAAGGCCTAGGGTTCATACTTTCACTAGTGCAAGTTCTCTCAACAATACTGACATAGTTGAATCATATGTAAATCCCTCTCGTGCGACAAAGAGTTCACTCCAAAGTCACAAATAGCGGAGAAAAACGAAGAAATTATTGTAGGGTACGAAACCACCTCAAAGTTATCTTTTCTGATCAATCTTATGAGCTATCCCTATAAGTGTCACGAACAGCCCTAGAGTTCGTACTAAAATAACACCTTAAGATACACATCAACCAAAACCCTAATGCCACCTAGATACTCCAATGTCACCACGAGTACCCATGGGCTTGATTATACGATATGCATCACACAATTTCAGATTCATCATGTTCAATCCAACACAAAGAACTTCAAAGAGTGCCCCAAAGTTTCTACCGGAGAGTCAAGACGAAAACGTGTGCCAACCCCTATGCATAGATTCCCAAGGTCACGGAACCCGCAAGTTGATCACCAAAACATGCATCAAGTGGATCAATAGAACATCCCATTGTCACCACGGATATCCCATCGCAAGACATACATCAAGTGTTCTCAAATCCTTTAAAGACTCAATCCGATAAGAAAACTTCAAAGGGAAAACTCAATTCATCACAAGAAGATAGAGAGGGGAAAACTCCATATTATTCATCTATATTAATAAAGCTCGCGGTACATCAAGATCATGACATCTCAAGAACACGAGAGAGAGATCAAACACATAGCTACTGGTACATATCCTCAGCCCCGAGGGTGAACTACTCCCTCCTCGTCATGGAGACCGCCGGGATGATGAAGATGGCCTCCGGTGATGGTTTCCCCCTCCGACAGGGTGCCGGAACGGGCTCCCGATTGGTTTTTCGTGGCTACAGAGGCTTGCGGCGGCGGAACTCCCGATCTAGGTTTCTTTCTAGGGTTTTTGGCATTTATAGGAATTTTTGGCATCGGTCTCACGTCAAGGGGATGCCCGAGGGACCCACAAGCCAGGGGGGCGCGCCCTAGGGGGGGGGGGGCGTGCCCCCAGGCTTGTGACCTCCTCGGTCACTTCCTGGCCCAGCTCCGGTGCTTCGGGGGTCTCTTTTGGTCCATAAAAAATCACCATAAATTTTCAGCCCATTCTGAGAACTTTTATTTCTGCACAAAAAACGACACCATGGTAGTTCTGCTGAAAACAGCGTCAGTCCGGGTTAGTTCTAATAAAATCATACCAAAATCATATAAAATTATTGTAAACATGGCATGAATACTTCATAAATTATAGGTACGTTGGAGACGTATCACATCCCGTCTCTGCTCGACGCCGCCAGTCTTCGCCCGACGCCACTCGCAGAGCTCCTCGACCCCGAGCACCGCCTCGTCCCCGACGCCACCCCGCCCGACGCCGCCCGTCTCCGCCCGACGCCGCCTGCACACCTCCTCGCCCCCGAGCACCTCCGCGTTAAGTCTACATCCTTTTTAGTTTTTTTAGAGGAGAAAATGTAGGGCTTTCTTAGGGTTCTAGGTTTGTTTTAGGAATGCATATGTAGGCGTTTCTTAGGATTTCCTTAATCAATAGTTGTGCTTGCTGATAGTTTGGTAGCCAATGTTTGTCCAGATGGGAATTTTTTTAGTTTTCTTAGTGCAGTTGTTCGTTCATAACTGTATAATACTAGGATTTTTTTTTTCTAAGGTGTGCTTCCTGATAGTTTGGTAGCATATGTGTGCAGATGATTGATTAGTTTTTTGTTCTATGTTTTCATGATTTCTAGATGCAACATCCCACAGAAATCACTGAGATTAAATTAACAAAACCCCATCTCTGTGATTATTTATCGATCATGCTTTCAAAGTGGTCCAGAAAAAAATAGGTATCTACACAATTGATCTGCCTCTTCCTTTTATGCAGCCAGCACACTCATAATTAGTTGGGAAATGAACCGGAGTACAACTATTCGTTGTTGTTCTCTGTAACCAACAAGAACCAAATAGGATATGCATTTCTTGCTAA
Source organism: Elymus sibiricus (assembly GCA_039707655.1). Lineage (NCBI taxonomy): Eukaryota > Viridiplantae > Streptophyta > Magnoliopsida > Poales > Poaceae > Elymus > Elymus sibiricus. The sequence continues at coordinate 27,405,485 of CM077671.1, read as the reverse complement.
AAAATCTGAAAACAAGGGATCAACCTAATGTTTAATTCTTAGTAAATCTGAAAGCAAGGAACCAAAGAGTTTAAATCATGTCAGGATCCACTATGCAATGATTGGTAGTACACATATGAGCTTTCAAAATTCTGCATGTGAATGTTATCAAGTATATCTGTTTTTCATATACAATACAATCTCAAAATGTAGAGAGACACATGGAATGCATGTTATTTTTAAATTCTTCATTCTAGGATGGTGAGGTTCATATGAATTCTAAGATATGTTATCAGTGCTTTTATATTAGATGGATTTGAGAACATATGTCTCAATCTTGTAATGTTTAGGTAGTAGTTGATTTATAATTGCTACTACAAGTTTTAATTTGCTTATGTACATAATTTGAAATAGGACATATGGACAATTCATCAAGCCACAACGAATCGGTGTACGACATGGACAAGTGAAATCAGTGGCTCTTAGAGCAGTCACAGTGGAGCATCAAAAAACTGGAGAAAACAATGCCACAGTGAAGAATGAAAGGGATAGGCTGTTCACAGAGGGTGCGGATGCCCTTGTTATGACAAACAAACTAAGGGAGCTGAGGGATAACTTGATGAAGGAGAGGGATAAACTGAAGTAAAAGAAAAAACTACTAAGGGGAGAGAGGATTGAGCTACACACAGATTCGCCAGCTGGGGATAATCCTTGATGAAAAGTAGTTTAATTATTCCAGTACCTTTTGTGAAGTTTTAAACTCTGAAGTTTATGAGTATATTTAGTTGATCAATACTAAGTTTTAAACTCTTATTAAGTTTATGAGTATGTTTAATTGATCAGTACCTTTTGTGAAGTTTAAGCTCTTAGTTTCTAAAGTAGTGTTTTTTTATTATCAAAAAAAACAAATTGCTGCGTTGGACAACAACGCACGACAAATGTAGTATAGATTGCATAGCTGGCGTTGGCCACGTGGATGCCAGCAACATGTAATATACTGCTGGCTTGGGATCCAACGCCACCACTATTTTTTAACTGTGGTGCCATATTGGTGGCGTCGGGTGTCCACGCCAGAAAGATCATTTTTGCCACGTCATAGCTAGGCTTTTCTGCACTAGCGTATGCATTTTTCTATCAATTACCCAACAGTAATTTGTCTACTCACCGTATGCTTTCTTCGAGAGAGAAACCTCTAGCGAACACTATGGTCCCCGAGTCTCTTCACAAATATTATTATAAAATCTCCCAAATATTGCTGCCATTATTTACTTTCTTTTTATTTGCAATTTATATTTATCAATTTATCTATCTATCACTACTTATCGCTTGCAAGTAACGAGTTCAAGGGGATTGACAACCATCTTGCCCGCGTTGGGTGCAAGTGTGTGCTCTTTTGTGTGTAGGCGCTGAAGACAGGAATTTGTGTGGTTCGCCTATTGGTTAGATAACCTTGGTTCTCACTGAGGAAAATATACTTATCTCTACTGTGCTGCATCTCCTCTCCTCTTCGGTGAAAATCCCAACACAGTTTACAAGTAGCAGGAAGATATCGGAATAAAGTAGGTAAAGTGGTAGATAAGGAGAATCGAGATGAAATTGTGTGGCCGTTGGGGGAAAAGGAACATTTTTTCTACTAAATCGATGTATCAATTGCTCGAAAATGATTTAGCTGGATCCAATTATAAATGGATTTGGAAAGAGAAACTTTCTTTGAAAAATCACATTTTCTTACCACAATTAATTCAAAATGCAGTGCTTACTAGGGAGGTGATGAGTAAGAAGAGTTGGCCTAGAAATCCCATTTTTGCTTCTTTTGTAGTCAAGTTGAAACTTAAAAATATCTTTTTTTTACTTTTCCAATAGTTAGAGTTATTTTTTTAAGATTTGTAGTATTTGTTTTGGCGTAGATTGTTGTCCAAACTCCCTTCATCAATATTATTCTTGGTGTTATGCATTTTTACCGGATGGGGAAATGTTTTATGCAGTTGGTTCAAGAGCTATATGTTGGGCTATCTGGAATGACATGAACAAATCTACATTGAAGAAAAAGATGATTGGGTCCCCTTTGAAATTGTATTCTCTGCTTGCTTGTTATTGCCGTATTGGGCGGGACATCAGAAGGCTGAAGAAGCTGTGAAGCTAAAGGCTGGGGCGATATTGCTCATATCTTCTTCTTCCTCCATGCCAAGGATTGATCTATAGAGGGAACGGCCGAAGGATGGCTGGAGGTGGAAGGAAGGATCATCCCTATGCAATGTTGGACCTTTTGTTGATGATAGCCTAGTTGTTCCTCGGAATGGTGACGCGTGTTATCTGTTTTGGTTTTCAACTGTTACCTATATGTAATAGTGTAGTTTGTGAACTTCTAAGTGGTTTGGTGTTGTCAGGGTTTTACCCTGTGACATGCGATCAGATAACAGGCGTATGCTACTGGTTTCCTGGGAATGTTCGAACTCACCTTCCTCTTTCACGTCTCCTTTTTCCGAGTTGGTGAGACTTTGCATTTTTCGCTTTTGCTTATAATGGAAGGGGCGAAACCTGGTTTGAGAAAAAAATGTCACAAGTTTGGAGTCCGTGGTATGCCTCAATTCACAAAAGAGAAGTGTTTTTTTGTCTCTCGACTTATCGCCAAGTGTATCTTCTTTGGTCCTTGTTTTTTTGGGTGCAACTTTTATGGTAAACTTTTAGTGCGAGGTAGATTTGGTCCCTGTCAGTGTCATTCTTCGATCAAACCATGTTTTGTCTTGACATGTCATGATTTTGGCCACACCATCACTCTAAGGTGGAAATCAGCCCACTTGTCACTGAGGGTTCAATGGAGGCATTACCCGTTGAAAGCAACTCTACCAGAGTCGTCGATAACATTATATCTCCGTAATAACCACCATATGGAGCACATGTAGAAAAACAGTTTTTGCAAAGTCGCCATACAAGTCGTTATCGCTACACATACGTTATGGAGCGTCCTTCATATCTAGGCTTCCCAGCCTCCATATTTGATGGCTTGGGGTCAACTTTTGGAGCACACACCATCCAAAAAACCGCGTGACGTGAACAAAACCTGACTTTGTCCCCCCCTCCCCCCTAACCTCACGGTGGGAATGGAAGGGGGATGGGGAAGAAAGATGTCCCATTGACGCGTGGACCCACGAGGTAGATGAAATTTAGAGGACAAAGTATGATGATTATGAGTGTCCTTGTTCATACATTATGACGATCATCCTTTTCAAGAATATGGCGACCAAGATTATAGCGATTATGCTAGAGTTGCTCTGATGCTCTGAGAGGGAGGACAGGGGGATGGGGGAAGGGAAGAGAGTTGAAACCGGAATAGACCAGAGATGTGGAGAAGGCTCAATGGTGAAAAACTTGAAAATGGCCATAGCCGTGGCCAGGCCAGCATGGTGAAACAGTACTATCTGTTACACAAACGATAAACTAGCAGAAAACTAAGCCGCTGGACACACAGATGGGCCTTGTGGTATGTTTTTCACGCGCTACCTTAGGTCATTTCCAACGGATACCCGCATATTTGCTTCTGCATCCGTCTACAGACAAAAAAATCAGTCAGTGGACACAAATACGGGAGCAGGTCATCCAATTTTGTCCACATATATTTCAAACACTTTTTAAACATACCGGATGAATTTCATGCAAACCGGTTGATATTCATACAAACCGGAACACATTAATTACAATTCAGACATTTTTATGAAAAAAAGAGCGATCGGACCTAAACCTATCCTACGGCGAGCTGGCCGTCCACTTCATTTGTATTCCGCATTGGTGACCACATCCCCATCTGCCATCTCCACGAGCGCCGGAGGGGTTTAAGACCCGTGAAGTGAAGGTGCGGTCTCCGACGAGGAAGAGTAGGACATGGGAGACAGACCGACCCACATGGGGCAAAAGGCCTTGCTGCCTCCCATGACATATTCATCCTCGGAGGAGTCCACGACCTGTCCGTTGCCGGTGCCGGTGGACATGAGGTCGATGATGGACGTGCATGGTCCGTTACTGTCCACCTGCCACATGTGCCTGCGAAAGTTGGACGGGGACACATACGACGCGCATCTGGTGGCGTTCTCGTCCCCGGCCACCTGCGTTGTCAGTGCGTATGCTGCCACGTCCATGTTCGGTTGCGCCGGCGCTTCATTATGAGCGGCGTGTTGATCACGCGCGGCCTCGTAGAGCGCCCGCTGCTCGGCAATGAAGTTCGGGTTCGCCGGGACCATGTCGGTCATGGCCTCCTCGCATGCTTGCTCGTCGTAGATCCAGCCCTCCGCTAGCCAGTACTGCTTGAGGAGGAACAAGTTGTACCTACGCTCCTCCTACGCCTGCCGGAACACCGACATAGGAGACGGCGAAGGCTGCTCCTCCTCCGCCATGTCGGCGTCGTAGTGCGCCTGCGACTGCTCCATGGTAAGACCGACATGCACCTGCACGGGGTCCGGGGTTGTGTCGTCGTCTGAGCCCGTCTCCATCGTGGGATCGTTGTCGGAGACTTCAGGTGAGTTAGGCGGCATGCCATGCTTGATCCGCTTTGCGCGACAAGATTGCCAGGCGGCTGCAAGGGCGTCCACCTCATGCTTCATCTCCGACGAAAGACTACCCCACAGAGCGTTCCCGCTCGCGATCATGGCGGATGTGGTGCAAGGAAGGAGGATGTGGAGCGGATGTGTTCTGCTGTGGAGTTAGCCAGGTGTGACCGCCTTTGAATAGCGGATTCCGGTGAGGCCAAGCGTTCGGGTGCATCAATGCACGGTGCCAAAGTTGGCTCCTCGGCCGGTGAGACTGCTTAAGGATGGCATACAGACGGATGAGTATTGAATGAGCGTGATAGATATCCGTTCCGCCCCGTACAACAAACGTCGCTCCGGCATTGAACAGATGCGGACAACGACGGTGCAGCACGGGCGGCTCCCTCTGTCAGTGTGCCGCTTCAACGCCGGCACTAGCGAGAAGTCGCATCCTCTCTGGGCCGGCGTCATTGCGGAGCGGCTGCTCTTCAGCGGCATATATGCATGCAGCTGGCAAAAGGGCGGGAACGTGCACGGACGTGAGTGAAGGATTTTCGATGGGTCAGTGTAGTCAGAAGCGGGCGTGGCAATGGTCTGAACGCCGTAAAGCCCCGTCCCCTACTTTGTCACTGGTTTGCGGGAAAAGCACGTCCAGAGGGACCTGCGAATCGATACAGAACAGTGTTGAGTGACTTTCAAAATTCAAATTACATGATCTAAACGTCAGCCTTAGAGATGCCTTTACACCCAGACAGCCAGCCAGCTTATATGACTCGTACATGGGGTCCCGCGTACGTAGGCCATCGATCTGTATATACGGACCCAGCTGGAGCTGGTCTTAAACGGGGCGTGCCATCCACGTGAACGTGTCTGCCCGGTTCATGTGTCCATGTCACTGTAAGGCTGCAGTTCACATGACTGGGCTATATGTGTCCATAGTTTCTCCACATAGTATGTGTACTGTGGCAGCATTATTTTATTTTGTCTAACTGATTCCAGCTGCAAATGTGCGTGGCCGGCCCGTCATGGACGACATCGACGACGCTGCTGCTGCCGGAGCTACATGTACATCAAGTACGCACGTACGCCCCCACCACCTTTTGATCCATCGATGGTGACTTGTCAGCGATTAATTTATCTGAGAGGTCACCACAATCATGCGTGCATGTGGTAATAGTACTTCTTCCTAAATATATGTCTTTTTCAATTTTAATAAAAATTACATACAAAATAAAATAAATGAATTTACGCTCTAAAATATGACTTATATGTATGTATACGTAGTCTATAACTTATATTAGAAACGAAAGGAGTACTAGGATTTTCTACTGCTTATTCTGTTTGTCGAAGGATTGACGTGACCTGGCATGCATCTCGAATGGCCATGCACGCACAAATTTGTACATATGTCAGCGTGCCCACGTGTCTGAACCTTTTGGATAAAGGTGCTTGCCCTGTCATCTGAGCCGCGGTCACATTTTTTAACTGCGGCCGCAATTTGTACAGCTCCCACGCGTAGCACGTTTGATTGCGTCCAGCTGAGCTCCCACGTGATCCAGGTTTTGAGGGCACGTTCTTACGTTACGTACGCAGGGCCATTTTGACGTCGACGTGCACCAATCACGTACCAGCGCATGCAGGCGCGTGCGCGCGTGATTTCCTTCTATGGAAAAGCTGGCCAGCCAGAGAGCGAGACTAATTAGAGCATCTACAGCCGCACAAGACAAATCCGGCCCCCTCAAACGCCCGTGGACGTGCACAGACACGTCCGCGGGCACTGACCGGACACGCCTCAAATCCGCTCGTCCACATCCGTCTCCCTCATATCCGAACCCCTATTTCCATACTACCCATGCAACATGGATCAAATTACGTCGATCAAACGCAGGACATATGAATCCGGACAGCAGATAGCATCACATTGCAACAAAAGTTCCACCAGTTCATACATACGACGGACAAATTTAAAACTAAGCTAATCTAACTAGTATTTGCAGGCCGGACCTTTCCCCTTGCGGTCGCCGGCGTAGCTGTAGCCGTCGGCAGCGGGGGGCTGGTCGTCGTCGGAGGAGGAGGAGCCGTCGTCGTCGTCGGAGGAGGAGTCGGAGACGATCACGAGGCCCTTCAGCCGCTCCGCCGCCCGGTCCTGCCGGCGCTTGAGCTTGGCCAGCTTGGCCCGCCCCTTCGCCGTAACCGCCGCGAGCCGCTCGGACTCCTCAATGGCGATACGGAGGGCCTTGGCGTTCTTGCGGTGGAGCCTCCTCGCGTCCGACTCCGCCGTCGTGAGCGACCGGCTGCAGACCCACGCGAGGAGGTGGTCCTCATCGAGATCCGCCAGAGCCCAAGCCCGCTCCTTCGCCGTCTCCGCGGCCTCCCTCTCCCTCCGCCGCTGCCTCTCGCGGCGGGCGGCGCGCGCCTCCGACTCCGGCATGCGCATCCGGGCCGGAGGGGCGGGCACAAGCACCCACCGCTGCCCCACAGGGGGAGCAGCGGCGGGCGGTGGGAGGGCACGGCGAGAGGGAGCCCGCCCCGCCGGCGCGGACTGTGCTGGCCGTCGGTCGCCGCTGCCCATGGCACGGGACGGGCTAGCGCCGGCGTCCGAAATGCGCCGACGGGGAGCGGGCGGCTGCGAGGAAGCTCCAGATCAGGAGCTGCCTCCGGTCTCCGCCTTGGACAGCTCCAAGGCGATGCGGAGAGCCAGCTTGTACTCCGGATCGGAGTCGCCGGAGGCGCTGCCGGAGCTCGACATGCTCGTCGGCGGGGGGAGAGGAGCGGGCGGAGAGGGGAGAGGAGCGGGAGGAGAGGGGAGAGGAGCGGACGGAGCGAGAGTGAGGGAGCTAGGGTTTCGCCGGACGGGGTTTTTTAGTGGGACAGGGTGGGGTCGGGGTGGGCCGGGCTTGTCAGGCGGACGCGCCCTGGCGTGCCCGGGCCATCCCATATCCGCCCCATATTTGGGCTGGATATGGGGGGTGCCGGTCAGTCCGGGCGTTTGAGGCCCGTTTGAGGGGTCCGTCTGGGTCAACTTTTTTTGACCGGACACTGACCGGACAGCCCGCCCAGACGTATGAGGCGTGTTTGAGAGGTCCGGTTGTAGATGCTCTTATAGCGCAAATTTTCCCTCTGAAACAAGGAGACTAACTAGTTCAAAGGGGAGGAAAGGAAAATAAAAGTTGTTCCTTTTAGCGGTCAACCAAAAAAAACACTAATTTTCTCAACCGTATAAAGCCATGTACAATGCAAAGTGATTAGGGGATGTGGTTAAAGAAATAAATCATGCTTATTTGTAGGGAATGAACACTTAATTAGTCATCCCTTCTGCAGACATAAGCACTGATACTTAAGATAATCTCATATTATTTTACTAAGCACACCTGTTAGCACCTTGCATTGAACAAGGCATGATGAGATTTTTGTTGGGATAAGTCCTTTCACATGGAGGTGTGTTGACAGCCCAACATCAGCCCATAAGTCCAACACATGTCAGTCGTTGATCCTCGTTGCATCCAACGGCTGAGAACGCTTCCAAGGGAAGTGAAGCAAGGAGAAAACCCTAGCCACTCCACCCCTGATGGTGGTGGCTGCCATTCGTGAGAGTGAGAGAGAGCACACAAGAGAAACACAACCTGTGAGAGAGAGGAAGAAGAGGAAGTGGATGTTCTGTCTAAATTTGTTGCATCTGACTAGACAGTGTTCAACATGGTGATTGGAGGCTCAAACGTGCTTGGGTCGACCCCAAACTTGGTGAGCTCATTCCTTACTTTGAGTACTTCGATCTGGTTAGCTGGTTTGAGGATTGGGTCAGTGGAGCATCAGATTTGAGAGTGGTTTTGTCATCTCTAACTGTTGCAGTTTCAAAACAGAGTAGTTTTGGGAGACGAACAATTTGGGTAGGCAAACGGTGTCCGATTGAGCTGAAATTGTGAGGGGATCTTAGAAACTCGTGTGTCTACTCGTCTGTCAAATTTGGTGATGTTTGGTTCAGCGGTTTAAGAGCAGTTTGCAAAACACTGAAGGGGACATAAGATGTGTGTACTCTGCTTTGCTGAAATCTTGCCTCTTATGGTCGTTGTTGCTGTTGCCGGTTGGCAATGTGGAGAGTGTGTTGTAAATCTATCTAGAGGTTCTAGAGAAGACTTTGTACACATCATTCTCATAGTGAAGTTGTGTGGACCGGTCGGTCCACAGCCGTGGTTTTTTTACTCCTCAACTCGAGGAGGTTTTTCCACGTTAAATCCTATGTCACATGTGCATGTTGCTTGTGTTATTCCGCTGCTTACTTGTTGGTTGAAGCTGTCCTCGAAGTTCATCACAAGTGGAGGGGACTATTCAGTGTGCATATTTGCCATGTCGGTGAATTTGTGCAGCTCATTGTTGCTGTCCAGCCCCAACAAAGTGGCATCAGAGCGAGGTTTGCTTGTGCAAATTGCTAAGTTTCTTGTGGTAAAAGATGGAAGTGAATACCAGCAGGATGATATCTTTGAATGGTACAAATTATCAAGCATGGAAGGGCAAGATGGAGGACTTGTTATATGTGAAAGAATACTGGAAGCCAGTGTTCTCCACTGAGATGCCGGAGGGCATTGAAGAAGGTCAGTGGAAGGTACTTCATCGCCAAGCTTGTGGATTTATTCGACAATGGGTCGATGACAATGTTTTGAACCATATCATTGATGAGACACATGCACGCACCTTATGGCAGAAATTGGAAGAGTTGTTTGCCCGAAAAGAGGGTACAAACAAGATGTTCTTGATCAAACAATTGATGCGTTTGAGGTACAAAGAGGGCATTGTAATTGCAGATCATGCGAATACATTCCAAGGCATTATAAATCAGCTTTCTTCAATGGGAATAACATTTCAAGATGAAGTCAGAGCCTTGATGCTAGGCTCATTACCGGACAGCTGGGAGACCTTTAAGGTCACGGTTTGCAATTCAGCACCTAATGGAGTTGTCACTTGGAATCTTGTGAAAACCAGGGTACTAAATGAAGAATCCAGAAAGGTGGCTGAAGCTAGTTCTTCCTCACATTCAGAGGTGTTGGTCACTCAGTCCAGGGGGAGAACCAAGAGCAGAGGTCCAGTTAAAGGGGCAGAAAGAGGTAGGAGCAAATCAAGAGGCAAGTATGCTCATTATGAGTGCTATCACTGCCATCAGAAGGGCCACATTAAGTGGCAATGTGACAAGTGGAAGAAAGACAAAAGAAAAATAAGAAACATGATCAGAAGCAAGCTGACAGTGATAGTGACACAGAGGGCAACCGTGTTACTGCAGTAGAAGAGGACATCATGCTTGTTATGCATGAAGAAAATGAGGGAAGATTTGGTTCCACTATTGAGGAGAGCATCAATGTTGTTTCTGATGAAACCGTCAACCTTGTGGATGCTGACGAGATGATTTGGATACCGGACAGCGGTTCTACCATTCATGCTACATCTCGCAGAGAGATCTTCACTAATTATACATCCGGTGATTTTGGCGTTGTGAAGATGGGGAACAATGATAGGGCAGCCATCATTGGGAAAGGAGATGTGCATTTGGAGACCGCAAATGGTACAAGGTTAGTCCTCAAGTCTGTGAGGCATGTTGAGGCACTTTGTCTCAATATTATCTTAGTTAATTTGCTTGATGGAGATGATTACTTGAGCAGTTTTGGAAAAGGGCAGTACAAGCTCACCATAGGCAACATGATTATTGCAAGAGGTAAAATGGTCTCAGTTTTGTATCATGTTCATACTAAGCTCTTTAGTGCTTCTGTCAATGTACTAGATAAGGATGATCATTGTGGTCTATGACACAAGAGACTTGGGCACATGAGTGAGAAGGGGATGACAGTGCTAGTGAAGAAAAAATTGTTGAAGGGTGTGAAAGGACTTCACATCAAGAAATGTTCAGATTGTCTAGTAGGGAAGCAACACAGATTTGCCTTCAAGACTCTACCTCCTCACAAGAAGCCTGAGAAGCTGGACTTGATACATTCCGATGTTTGCAAAATGTCGGTAAGATCTCTTGGTGGTGCAAAGTACTTTGTGACTTTTATTGATGACTTTTTCAGGCAAGTTTGGGCCTTCACGTTGAGGACCAAAGATCAAGTACTAGGTGTATTCAAGCAATTCCAAGCCTCAGTGCATTCGCACTGATAATGGAGGAGAGTATATTGGGCCATTTGATGCATATTGCAAGCAGCAAGGTATTAGGCATCAATTTACTCCCTCGAAGACACCACAGCTGAATGGTCTTGCTGAGAGGATGAACAGGACAGTTGTGGAGAGAGTTAGATGTTTGTTATCAAGTGCAAAGCTACCCAAACACTTTTGGGGTGAGGCTTTGATGACTACAGTTTACCTTATTAATCTCTCACCAAGTTATCCTTTGCAGGGAGATGTTCCTAACGAAGTTTGGTGTGACAAGGACGTCATATGACCACCTGAAAGTTTTTGGGTACAAGGCCTTTGTTCATATTCCTCAAGATGAAAGGTCAAAGCTTGATTCAAAGACACGACAGTGCATCTTTCTTGGCTATGGAGATGATGAGTTTGGTTACAAGCTGTTTGACCATTTGCTCAGGAACTCGTGTGTCTGCTTGTCTGCCAAATTTGGTGTTGTTTGGTTCAGCGGTTTAAGAGCAGTTTGCAAAACACTGAAGGGGACAAAAGCTGTGTGTACTCCGCTTTGCTGAAATCTTGCCTCTTGTGGTTGTTGTTGCTGTTGCCGGTTGGCAATGTGGAGAGTGTGTTGTAAATCTCTCTAGATGTTCTAGAGAAGACTGTGTACTCGTCATTCTCATAGTGAAGTTGTGTGGGCCGGTCGGTCCGCAGCCGTGTTTTTTTTACTCCTCCACTTGAGGAGGTTTTTCCACGTTAAATCTTGTGTCACACGTGCATGTTGTTTGTGTTACTCCGCTACTTACTTGTTGGTTGAAAGTGTCCTTGAAGTTCATCACAAGTGGAGGGAGCTGTTTAGTGTGCCTATTTACCGTGTCGGTGAATTTGTGCAGCTCATTGTTGCTGTCCAGCCCCAACAATTTCATCACTTAGCATACGTTTCTAATTAAACTTTAATCACCATATAGTTTAAGAGGCACACAAACATAAGTTGCTAGAGATGACCGTAAGTGAGATAACAAACCGTATGACTTTCTTTATTGCCATTTCCAGATTATATGAAGAGTTGTGAGAATGAAGAATGATGTCTTCTCAACCACTGTACGAACGCCCCTGACTGGCTATATATTATTATATACTAGTAAAAGAGACCGTGTGTTGCAACGGAAGAAAAAACACTCCCATAACACAATTATCATGAGTCAAGATCCTAATAGATTCGCGTCCTCTCTTTTAACAGAAGGCATCTTATCTGTGTCGTCACTTATCCTCCTTCCCACCCTCGCTAACGGTTGCTTCAGTGCTCACAGAATCACAACAAGTTTGAATGTTGTCAATTCTAAAACGTCTCTCTCTCGGCATAAAATGAGAAATCTGTTTTTTCCCGTAAGATTATGGCGAGGCATGCATGCGTGATTATAGATGTTTTATTTTGTCTTGAATACAAGTTTTGCTAAGGTGTTCATTCTCTATCCGTATCGGCACCGGTATGAAAAAAAAGGATTGTACGCTATTGATGAAATTCGCATCCTAAATAGTATTTTAAAATGTTTAACAAAGTAGAGTAACATCATATTCAGATTCTACACATTTTTCTAATCAAATTCCATATATAACATGTTAAATTCAGAGTTAGAATTTAAAAAATATGAATATTTTTTAAAAGTACTTGACATGTACTACGGGTTTATGAAACCAATTCAAGGTTTTTTATTTACAAAATAGCATAACGAAGGAAGAATACATATTTAGATATACCATGCTATGAAACGAGAAGACTATTGGTATAGTCTATAATCCAATTATTATTTTCAACTATTAAATGTATGCATGCATGATGTGCTAGACCAACAGTGTCTCACCTGCACACACACACCTCATCCGGGCCATAACCATGTACTGCAGCGCCAGCTTGCTCGATCTCCGGAGAAACTGACACACAGAGACATGACACATAAATACACACCGACACACATGCACTGCTGAGTGTGCCGACCTGTCATCCTCAGCTCGATCTACAAACTTTCACCGTGTTCCAGAGATATATAGTTTCATGTACAAAAATATCCATATATAGAAAGAAATGGATATAAATCTCTACGGACGCGTTTGGTGACTTGCCTCATTTTTCAGCATTTTGCATACTAGTTTCAGTTGAGCCTGATTAAGCTAATGTAGGAAAAAAACAACATCTACATGTTGGTTGGTTGTCTGCATCTCCTCTAGCCTGCATGTGTCAAAGGAAAGGCATGTTGTTTGGTTGCGGGCTTGTTTCCAGAAAAACACAAGTCCGGTTGTTTGGTTAAATCTAGGACAATTGCTTGGTAACCTCCTTGATGTGGTGAGGTTACCAAGGAAACACATAGATAGCTAACAACAAAACCAGATCAAGCAGAACAAACAGAGGCACACATAAAAGTCTTAAGTATGTATTAGAACAAGTTTAACATAGTAGGATAAGTTTTAAACGAAAGAACATCATATAATATAGTCCTAAACATTAACATGCAACACGAAGCGGGCAACGAGAGCTCTCCAGGTGGTCACGGTGAAGGTGTCGTAGTGCTTATTGCACTTGGTGACCACCTCCACGCCGTCGTCTTTGAAGACAGACACCTTCAGGGTATCGGGAGTTAGCAACTTTAAGATCACCATGTAACCGATCCTGATATGGTGAACGGTGGTGAAGGGGGCCCAACCCTGATCAAGGGTGAATCTACCGTTGATAACCGGGATCGTGACCCTCCATGCGCAACCGGTGTTCGTAACTTCGTAGGGACGACAGGGAAGTGCTTCGTGAAGTCTAGAGGCAAATGCAGGCTCTCCAGCTTCGGAGCAAGGATCACCTTGCATAAGTGGGTTGGCCCGGCCTCCTCACGGTACTGTCCGTAGTTCCTCCGCTTGCTGCTAGGGAGATCTTGCACCACCACGTCATCCTCCAATGGCGGCATGACCTCCTTGTCGATCTGCATTCTGAACATCACGAAGTTTAAAGTTCACCGTTCATTCCTATCAGCCTAACACTCCTATATATTTACCCACCCTACTTACCCACCACCACACTCAAACCCTCTACTTATCTCCTCTCCCACCTCTCTGTTTCACCACCTCTCCATTGCCATGAACCCCAACCCTCCCCCTGGTGCATTGGATGGACGACCTTCTTCCTTAGGTGCTCGCTCGATGAACGCATGAAGTTCGAGGACATCATGGAAGTGTGCTCGAATTTCAACTGCATCAAAGACATGCACAAGGAGGCAGATGTTGTTGTAAAGAAGGCTACGATGGAGGAACTGAAGACACTAACTCCTGACCCAATGAAGGGCGCTTTGTTAGTGGACATCCTGTGTTGGGCCATGAATCAAGCATACTCTGGTGATGCTGGACAGAGGGCAAGATAGACCAAGTATAGGGAGTACATGCACTAGTGGAGAAATGGCTAACCACAACTCTTGTTAGTGGCGCGCTATTTCTTCCCAACGCCAGCACTAATATTTTCCAATAGTGTTGGCGTGGGCTAAATTCGTACTCCATAGCTATTTTGTTAGCGCTGGTGTTGCACATTAGGCCCGGCGTTGCACACAATAGGCCCATTAGGCCCACGGCAGCAGTAGTCGGTTTTAACAGCTCCCGGGGCAGTAAAAAAAAATCTTATCCTCACTCTCGACCCCAACTCCACCAGCCCGTCCTCCTCTCGATCCCCACCGCCGCCGCCGCCTAACGCGTCGCGTCTCCCCCCCCCCCTCCGCCTGATGCCGCCGCCGCCTGACGCGTAGCGTCTCCGCCCTGCCCCGCCCTAAGCCGCCCAACGTCGCCCGTCTCCGCCCAACGCCGCCCGTCACCGTCCCGCCGACGTCGCCGGCCATGTCATACCCAAAGAGGTATGGAAATAACTTTTCCCAAAACCATTTTTCAATACTACTTGCTATATTTAGTGTTAGTAGTATATGAGTTGCAATGTATTTAAAAATTAGGTTGCAATGTATGAAGAATTTTCTATAATGTAAAACCTTAATTAGAAGTGGTATATGAGTTGCAATGTATGAAGAATTTGCTATATTTTATCTATAGACTATAGACTATGGAGAATTTGCTATATTTTTTCTATAGACTATAGACTATAGACTATGAAGAATTTGCTATATTTTTTCTATAAACTATGAAGAATTTACTATATTTTTTCTATAGTCTATGGAGAATTTTTGGCCTAGACCAAATTAGTAACAATAAACTATGGAAAACCTTAATTAGAAGTGGTATATGAGTTGCAATGTATGAACCTTAATTATAAGTGGTATATTAGTAACAATAAACTATAAACCATAATTTTAAAAGGCTTTTGCATTACACATATGGAAGGGTGGCCATGTAGGAGTAGTGCGTAAACAAGCTGCGACAACTTAGCTAAAACATTACATAGTTGATGGTAGAGCTTGACAACATTCAAATAAATAGTTGATGCATGATACACTCTGGCTAAAACATTACATAGTTGATGGTACAACTTTCAAGTGTTTTCTGTTTGATGGTACAACATGGCCGACTCTAGCATCGGTAGGCTCCTCTGAGCACTGGTCGGATTTTGCCGAAGAGAAAGACGAAGTGAGCACCAACCAGGTAATTAGGCTGGTTACAGAAAACATTCATTAGCATTGCAAACATGCATATATATTGTTGATGATTTGAAACCCTTGCCAGGCATACGTACCAGCTGGTCCGTCTTCGCCAGCACCTGTTGTGCAGCCAATAGGTGATGTGGACGTGCTCAGTCAAGAGCTGATCGTGTCATGTCGAAGTACCATGAAGGCCCTGCAGGAGTTGAATGACTCCCTAACGAAGGAGAAAGGCAAAATTATCGATGACAATTGTATTGTCTTCCATAAGATTTACAGTCTCGAATGCCAGATCGCGGCGCTGAACGCCGAGATAACTGATATCGATAAGGAGATAGAATTCCTGCAGGCCGAGAGGCGACAACTGAAGACGGAGAAAGCGCATTACATCCACGAGGGGACGACGAATAGGAATAAGCTTCGTGAGCTTAAAATGGTCCTTAGAAAAAACTAGGTAGCAATGTCGATCGAGAGAGGGGCAAGATCGATACTTGTAATTGGTACTTTCCTTTTGTGAATTTGGTATCTTTTGCGAATTACTGAAATGTTCAGTATCTTTTGTGAAGCTGGTATTTTTTTATTAGCTAAATATGACAGTGCCGGCGTGCAACTCTGTCCAACGCCAGCAGGTACTCAAAATACTGATGGCGTCGTCTCCAACGCCACCACTACATTTTAACTGTGGCGCCATATTGGTGGCGTAGGGTGTCCACGCCAGCAAGGCTAATTTTGCCACGCCATAGCTAGGCTTTTCTGTACTAGTGATCGCTCCTCAAGAGCAGCGTGCCACGACGTTCTGGACTAGGACGTTAGTGGTGCCAGAGGATGGCCACAATGCAGTGCAGATGATGGTCAGGGCGTCGGCGGCACGCGACCGTGCAAGACCCATCGTTTTTGACAAAGACGAGATTGTGGCTGGTGCGGTGGAAGCAGTGGAGGAAGAGAAGAAGATGGCTACTGCCGCGCTCCGCTTGAAGTGCCTCCAAGGTCGCCGCGCCTAAGATTAGGTGGTTGTAAACTAGTTTATCCCTAATCCTCACCACCGATGTAATACAAAAGGACTGTAAGGACCCTAGAATCCATCTGACAGGAACCGATGGATTCGAGGGTTCATCGGCCATGTTTACCCTAAACAACCCCCCCTCCCCGATGTGTTCAATCCCCTCCCAGACGATCTAATCACGTCTGTAAATTAAATCTACCGCGACTCGAAAGTAGTAAATCAAGAGTCAGGGTAAGGGATTACAATCATTGCCGATGCGCTGGTCAACCCGGTGCTCATCGCCACCTAGATCATCTTGCACAGTCGTGCCAGTGCTCATCGCCGTCGGTGTGAGTGAGGAAGAGAGGAGAGAGAGCGATGAGGGAAGGAAGCTGGGAGTAACTTATGACGAGGCTTCTGGAAACAATGCGATTCTTGAGACTCGTCCTCGCATGCAACCGTCCACGCCCACCTGCTTCGGGTTGCATCGCTTGATCCTGGCTCCTATGGATGCAAACCCAAAGATGCTTTAAGTTTCGTGCGGAACAAAAAATTTATGCTACCCGAGTAACCTAAGAGAATCTACAACCGGACCCCACATACTTGTCTGAAACATCCGGATAGTCCATCCGGTCAGTGACCGGTCACGAAATTTCGACCCAGCCGAGCGTCTCAAACCGGCCTCAAACGCCCGGGGTGACGAGCACCACTCAAATCCATCCCAAATATGGGGCGAATATGGGGACGCCCGAGCACGCCTGGGCGTGTCCGCTTGACAGGCCTGGCCCACTACCGACCCCACCGTTGTCCCGCAAAATCCCCATTCCGGCCGCCTCGCTCCGAACCCTATCTCGCTCTCTCTCGCTTCGCCCCCTCCTCTCCTCTCCGACACCGATCCCATCCACTCCAATGTCGAGCTCCGACAGCTGCTTCGGCTCCGACGGCTCGGATGTCGACTCCGAGGAGTTGGCCCTTCGTATCGCCATGGACCGGTCCAAGGTGGAGACCGGCGGTAGCTCCAGATCTGGAGCTTAGCCACAGCTCCCGCGCCGGCAGAGCTATGGCGCCGGAGCTGGACCCTCCCGACCCACGCACAGCTCCGCCAGGACTGCGCAGTCTGCACATGCCCCACGCGCTGTCCTTCCTCCGCCAGCCGCTCCTCTACACGGGCAGCGTTGGGTCCTAGTGCCCGCGCCGTTGGTCCGCATGTCGGTGTCGAAACCGGCGGATCTTGGGTAGGGGGTCCCGAACTATGGATCTGGGATCGATGGTTAACAGGGGACGAAGGAGACGGTGTTTACCCAGGTTCGGGCCCTCATGAGGAGCTAAAACCCTACGTCCTGCTTGATTATATTGATGATTATGATGGTTACAAAGTTGATCAACCTCGAGACCAAATGAGCTAAACCCTAGATGAGTTGACTTATCCCTCTATGAGCTAAGCCCCCTGGCTTATATAGACACCAGGGGTACCTAGGGTTACACATGATAGGTTCCATCCGGGCATAGATACGTCCATTTTGTCCCTCTAGACTTGAAGGTCATGCCAAGTCTTCGGAGCCTTCCCTCCCGAACATAGGATTGTGCTGTAGTTCGGCCTTCCGGCAACTGCCACAGAGCGGCCCACCGAGGCAGCCCACCAAAGATGAACCGACGGCCCGAGGACCCCTTAGTCCCGGACTCCCTCAGTAGCCCCCGAACTAGCCTCCATTGTTGGGCTTCATGACACCTAACTGCTTCGCATGTCCAAAGTATCCGGCTTGCGGGGTGAGATCCTTTCTTCCCTTTATACTCGGCTGATCCTTGTCCGGCCGCCGATGACACCCTGCTTTCTGAACATACATTGCTTAACCTCGAAGGCCAAATGCCCAAGTATGAACAGTGCCTCTCCTGACAACTTTCCTGACGAAAAGCCAGGACAGGATGTGGCCACTTAGCCGGTTGTAAAACTCGATTGGCGGTTCGAGGCCGCCCTTTTATTGGCACGTCATGTTAACACGAAGATCGTGCTCTATTTTTCACGGGATACGATTAATGTTCTCGGTTATCCACATGCGCATAACGGCACAGTTGCTTCGGGAAACAATGCAGTCTATGGCGTAGTAAGAGGGCTCTTGGTATTACCGCCTTCCATAAAAGGGAGAAGATCCCCAAAGCCTCCATACGCTCCTCAGATTCAAGCTCACCCTCTCGACCTCCTTCGCTCCAAGCGCACAGATCCAATCTTCCTTTAGCTCCCTCCAAGCCACCTTTGCCCCCTCCCCAAGCTCGACCATGGCCGGCTCAGGCCGGCAGGGCAAGTGGGAGGCCTCGTGCGTTACCGAAAATGACATCCAGGAGCTGAAGCGCGTCGGCCACCTCCCGGCCGACGTCGTCCACCGCGCCCCCGAGGATGGCCAAGTGGTGCCCACGCCAAAGCCCGGAGAGCGGGTGGTGTTCATTCCCCATTTCATCCGGGGACTGAGCTTCCCGCTGCAACCCTTTGTAAGAGGCCTGATGTTCTTCTATGGGTTAGATTTTCATGATCTCCCCCCGAACTCCATTATGCACATATCGACCTTTATCGTCGTCTCCGAGGCC
This sequence comes from Elymus sibiricus, assembly GCA_039707655.1. NCBI lineage: Eukaryota > Viridiplantae > Streptophyta > Magnoliopsida > Poales > Poaceae > Elymus > Elymus sibiricus. The sequence goes on along the minus strand of CM077671.1, from coordinate 27,386,709 downwards.
TTTTTGTAGGTCCAGCCGCATTTTAGTTTATGGCTGAAGGTCTTCAACGTCAAGCCGAAGACTGTGAATGGCCAACATGCAGATTGCGGTGGGGCGGTGATCAGCAAGCTTCCGTGGGTAGAGTGGCCGGAGGGCACCTTCATCGACACTATCAAAGTCTAGCAAAAAGAGTGGTTCTACATCACTGAACCACGGGGTGCAGACTGGGCGGCACCTTCCGAGTTCAGATCCAGACCCCCCACGAGGCTGACCTCGTGGATCAAGAAAGGCCTGGACTGGTGGTCGGCAATGGAAGTGAAGGCGCTGCAGAAACGCATCACGCAGATGCTAGAAGCAAACATCGAGCTGACCAACGTGGTCCAGGTTATGCTCCGCCGCCGTCTCCTCCGCTGCCAGCACCGGGCTACCCCAATGTGGTCCCACAAGCTTGATGACCCTCCCACCGTGCACCAGCTTTACCGCACTACCTAGGAGAAGCTGTGGAAGGCGTTGTTCAAGCCCAGAAGGATTGGCCGGCCGAGGAGGAAGACACCGACCTGGACGCCGAACCCCCCCCCCCCCCCCCCCCCGCTCAAGGTATAGCAAAATTTCCATTTTTATCCTCGGGTCCTATCTTTTAGCAAGGAATTTAACCTCTTCTTCCTTGCCTTCATAGAAATGGCTTGACAAGGCCGTGGGGATTAATGGCCCAGCCCCGCTGCCCGAAGAACCCTGATCGGCCCTGTTGACGGCGATGCTGGTCATGGCGCCGTATTCGACGCCGGAGAAGAAATAGAAGAAGAAGAAAGGTGAGAAGAAGGAGGTCCGAGAGGGCCTCCGCCCAAGAGGTCCTCCAGACGCTAGGTCCGGGGAAACCCAGGCCTCCTCCGCCCACGAGGAGGAACACACACTAGTAGAAAAAGGGCCATTTGTCCCGGTTCGTAAGGGCCTTTAGTCCTGGTTCTGGAACCGGGACTAAAGGGTCGGGACTAAAGCCCAAAACCTTTAGCCCCGGTTCGCTTACGAACCGGGACCAAAGGGGCTCCACGTGGCCGCTGCGGGAAGCCCAGGCAGGAGGACCTTTAGTCCCGGTTGGTAACACCAACCGGGACCAAAAGGCATCCACGTGGCGCTGCCTGGGGCGGGGGAGGAAGGACCTTTAGTCCCGGTTGGTGTTACCAACCGGGACTAAATGCTCCACCTTTGTTCCCGGTTGGTAACACCAACCGGGACCAAAAGGCGGCCATGCGTCAGCAGCTCGCAGTCGCTGGGTTTTGGGGTTTTGGAGGGTTAATTTAGGGGTTTCATATTGTGTTAGCGAGCTAATAGAGAGAAGTGACCTCTCTTTTTCCGTGCTTGGTCGACGCTAGCTACTACACATATAGAGAGAACTCGATGCTAGCTAGTAAGCAAATAAAGGAAACCATTAATTACACAAGATCGTCATGAACATATATAGAGAGAAGTGACATCTCTTTCTTCGTGCTTGGTCGAACAACAAGTTTTCGTATATCTATCCGACGCTGCTACATATGTACAATATATAACATCCCTTACAACAATTTTAATTTCACATGGTATTCTCCTTGTTCAGGTATGACGTGGTCAAGAAAGAATCCCGCCAATTCCTCTTGAATTGCTCGTATGCGATCATGTGGTAGGAGTTCATCCCGCATCTGCCAGATCTAATTTAAAGAAGGGGTCAATACATATATATGAATGAAACTCAACACAATTGATGGTAATATATAAAATAAAATTGTGAATATTGTTTACGTACTTCAAATTGTTTCTCAGAGGAGGCCTGTTCAGAGGTATAGTAGCGAATGAACTCGCATACGTAGTATCCACATAAATGAGTGTTGGGTGCCTGCAACAAGCACTTTACGAGAATAGAATTCAATCAAACTGATAAGCAAGCATGATAATGGTATTGATGAAACTAGAATCAATGAGAGATGCGCAGAACTAGCTATAGTACTACTTACTTTGGGGTGTGTAAATCGCAGCTCCTTCTTCAGACCCGGAACCTTAGCGGTGAACGTTTTCCAAACCCTGGCAGGCAAAGAAAATGATTACTTGATATCAGGAAATGAACGAAAGTTGCCGATATGGTCCCGGTATTGATTGAACTTACTTCTGGAGCATTGCAGTCATGTCCGCATAATACTTGGGATCTTTACGGAGCGAGTCTAAGACAGTTACTAATGCCCCGTCAAGGTTAATGGATAGCAGAATATAGTGGAAGCTGCGCACGCATAACTCATCAATTACATTACTTAACCACGAGTAAGCGGAACCGAATATGCAGAAGACAGTAACACTCACTTGAAGTTGTAAGGAAAGAGTATTTCCCTTTTGTTTTGATGTTTAAGGAACGTTTGTAGTAAGTTGTTCTCGGTATCTTCAGCCGCCTTTCGTACCGACCATTCATTTACGGTATTTGGGCTAATGAACCCAACATCGAAGATTCCTATTTTTTGGCATTCGACCATCTTCAATCTGCATAATATAGTGAGGATAATTATATATACATGCAATGAACGAGCTGAGCTAGAGACTTAATTATAGAAGTAATACTTACAGACAGTAGCAAGTCATGAGTTGTTTGTCGAGGGCCTTTTGATTGTATAATTGAAATAACTCCACAAATTCAACAGGCAGCAGGTCGACTCCAGGGAAGTCATGCTCTTTTTTAATTCCGACTAACAAACTGTCTTTCCCAGACTTCCTGCAGGTTTCCATGTACCAGTCATGCAATTTTTGCATCATCATTGTTAGATGAGGATGATCAGGTTTGACGAGAGGCTTCCCGTGCTCGTATCTAAAGACGTCTACTACCTCAGCCGTTTCAAACTGTACATCATCGGGCAGGTAATCATCAAGAGTGGTACCGGGCAGTAGCACCGGATGATTAGCGATATCGCTAGACACCTTGAGCGGGGGGCACGATTGCTTCTCCTGTTCGCCAAGCTGGGGAATTGTTTTCCCACTTCTTCGTTTTTTCGCTCTTGCAGCACTGGAAGTACTTCCCGATTGCTGCGCTTTAGCATGTGTCTTAGTAATTATGCGGTCATAGTTGGAATCCGGCGGAGGCGGTGGTGGTCGCTTCAGGGCATCGATAGTGCGCTTCACTTTCACCGGATCTAGCTTCTCCTTCGGAGGTGGAGTTTTCTTTGCAAAATGGTCCCTCACTTCGGCACGACATATGTCCTCGTTTTCCTGCTCGGTCCTCTCATATGGTAACTTTTCCACAGGCTTGAGACATGGACCGTATCTGAATTGCCTCCCGCCTCTGCTTGTACTGCTAGCCGCCGGAGCGGCGGCGTCTCTCTTCCGTCGTTGCTGAGGAGGCGGAGAAGGAGGCGGAGTGCTCCGACGCGCCGGAGTAGGCGAAGGAGGAGGCGGAGTGCCCTCACGCGTCGGAGGAGCCGGAGAAGGAGGCGGAGTGCCCTGATCACTCGCCGGAGGAGGAGGAGGAGGAGGAGGCGGAGTGCCCTGACTCGCCGGAGGAGGAGGAGGAGGCAGAGGCGTCCAGTTTGGAAGCTTGATGTACTCCTTCTGCCATAGACATGTACTCCTCAGAGCACGAACCAGCTGATTCTCCCCTTCACCTGTAGAGTGGTAAAGCTCGAGCTCCTCAAATCCCTCCATTACTTCATCCACCATCACAACAGCATAGCCATGTGGAATCGTAAGGCAGTGAAAAGTTCCATTGGGTTGAGGAGGTGCAACAGAGCCGAGAGCCGCCTTGAAAGTGAGGTTATGGCATTTCGTCATAAGCTCACAATTTTGAGCCTCCGTGATAGTATCCACGGGGTAGATAGGCTCCGTGAAGTCAGTCTGAACGGGCTCCGTGGAAGCCACGCTGCTTCTCCGCTGAGATGGCGGGGTAGCTTCTGGGGTAGCTTCGTGCCGCTGAGATAGTTGGCCGGCAGCTCGCTGGCTCTCAGCTTCCTCTAGCTTTTGTAGTCTTGCACTCATCTTCTGCATGTCGCTCAGCTCCGCCTTCCTCTTTTTCTCCCGGCTTCTGTAACCGCCTGCGTCGGGAAACCCAAACTTCCACGGAACGGAGCCTGGTGTGCCTCGTGTTCGTCCAGGGTGCTCAGCATTCCCTAGGGCCTCAGTCAGCTCGTCCTTCTCTCTGTCGGGAATGAACGTCCCTTCCTACGCTGCGGTGATATACTTCTGAAGCTTCGTGACGGGTATTGCAAGTTGCTCGTCCGTCCGACGGCACTTCCCTGTTTCAGGGTCCAAAGTTCCCCCAACCCCGAAGAACCAAGTCCTTGAACGGTCTGGCCATTTCAATGTCTCTGGTTCGACCCCTTTAGCAATCAGGTCATTCTCAGCTTTGTCCCACAACGGCCGGGCTTTGAGGTAGCCACCTGACCCCGTGTGATGGTGATACTGCTTCTTTGCAGCGTTGTTCTTGTTTGTCTCTGACATTTTCTTACTCTTGTCTGATGTCTTGTAGGCCACAAATGCGGGCCAGTGATCTCTTATCTTCTCAAATCGGCCGATGAATTCTGGAGTCTCACCTTTGTTGACAAACTTTGATTTCAACTCCTTCTTCCACCTCCTGAATAGATCTGCTATCTTCTTAAGAGCACACGCCTTGACCAGTGGCTCTATAACGGGCTTATTCGGATCCTCCTCTGGGGGTAGGGTGAAATTTGCCTTCAGCAAGGTCCAAAGATCATCTTTCTGTCTATCGGTGACATAATCACCTTCAGGGGCGTCGTCCTTAGGCTTATTCCATTGCTTGATGCTGATCGGGATGTTGTCCCTAATAATAGCTCCGCACTGAGCAGAAAATGCGTCCTTGGTCCGCTTGGGTTCAATCGGTAGTCCATCGTCCGCGAGTGCTGTGATCGTGAACCTTTCATCCTTGCGCAACCTCTTCTTCGGGCCTCGTCTCGTTACCGAAGTTTGGCTCGATCCGGAGGGCTATAAAAGAAGAAAGAAGAGTTAATATATGTACATACCAAAACAATTAATGCATCAATTAGCTAGTTAGCACCTCCGGAGCCATCATGATCATGTCACCAGAGCCATCATGATCATGTCCTTCCTCCTCCATTGTTCCATCGGTGTCGTTGAGAAACGACAAGACAGCATCACCTCCGGCGAGGATTATCTCCTCCAACAATTGTTCTTGTTCCAAGTCTCTTTGATCCATAGTTTCTGCAAATATAGAAGAATATATATATATAGATGAGATCAGAAAAAAATTGGATCAACTTGTGCACATCCATAATGGCGGTATTCTTGATAAATCTATGTTACCGGAGTTATCTATGTTACCGGAGGGGGTAGACGACAACGACGCTCACCCCTCATGTCATGTCCGACGTCCCTCCTCATGTCGAAGTTATCGGGGAGGGGGTAGACGACAACGACTCTCACCCCTCATGTCCGACATCCCCCCTCATGTCGAAGTTATCGGGGAGGGGGTACAGGTGGCCTCGAGAGTTGGTCGGGTGAGCGGACCGGGAGTAAGTTACTTTTAACTCATTTTAACTCATTTTGAATATATGAACATTTTAACTTTTACGGGTAGGGGCGGGAGGGGGTTGATCGACGTCTCCCCCCCTCATGTCGAAGTTACCGGAGTTTTCTATATGAACAAAAAAAATCCACATGACATGTCCGACGAGCGAACCGCCTCTCTCTCATGCATGTCCGACGTCCCCCCTCATGACAAAAACTTTCTATAAAAAAAAAGCATACATCTATGAACAAAAAAAATTCTATGAACAAAAATAAAATTGTATCAATGCATATATAAAAACTTTCTATGGATCATCATTGCTCATATATCAATGCATATATAAAAACTTTCTATGGATCATCATTGCTCATATATAAAAACTTTCTATAAACAAAAAAACATACATCTATGAACAAAAAAAATCTATGAACAAAAATAAAATTGTATCAATGCATATATAAAAACTTTCTATGGATCATCCATCCATACATACATACTGCATATACATACATACATACAGCATCCATCCATACATACATACATATTGCATATACATACAAAAAAAAGGCAGATCCGGCCGGGGCGGCGGTGGCGGCGGCGGCGCGGCAAGCAGAGCAGGGGCACGGCGCGGCAAGCAGAGCAGTGGCGGCGGCGCGGGGGAAGGGGGGGGGGCTCACTGGTGGCTGCGTCGGGGCAGGGGCAGGGGGGCACGGCGGGCGGCGGCGGGGTTTTACCTGGGAAACGTTGGAAAGCTCTCGGGGAGCCGATGCCAACGTGATGATAGGGGGCCGGGGTGCTCCCGTGGCCTTGTTGATAGATAGAGCCGATGCCAACGTGATGATAGAGCCGATGCCAACATTTTCATTTAACAAAAAAACTACCTTCAAAAAAAGACTTGCTTCGCCGCGGGTGCTCGGTGCGACATGGACTCGGTGGAAAAACTTTATGAAAATGCGGTGGTGGCCGGGCCGGGTGGTTTTCTTTTCCTTCTTCATTTTTTCCTTTGTTTTTTCTTATATGTTTGTTTTCGTTTTCACTCTACATTTTCGTACATACGAAAAACAACGAAGACTTTTTACATGAACATATACACACATATACATGAACATATATACATATACATGAAAAAAAACATATACATGAACATATACACACATATACATGAACATATACACACATATACATGAACATATATACATATACATGAAAAAAACATATACACGAACATATACATGAACATCTACACACATAAACATGAACATCTACACACATATACATGAACATATATACATAAATGAAAAAAAACATATACATGAACATATACACATATACATGCCCGAAAAAAAACATATACATGAACATATACACACATATACGCGGTGACGGGGAGCAGGGGGGCTCACTGGGGGGGGGGGCGGCGATGGCTGGAGGCCGGCGACGGAGACGAGGACGGCGGCGACGGGGACGAGGACGGCGACTCGGGGAGGCGACGGGGACGGGGACGAGGACGGCGGCTCGGGGAGGCGACGGGGACGAGGACGGCGGCGACGGGGACGAGGACGGCGGCTCGGGGAGGCGACGGGGAGGCGACGAGGACGGCGGCGACGGGAAGGCGACGGGGACGAGGACGGCGGCGACGGGAAGGCGACGAGGACGGCGGCGACGGGGACGAGGACGGTGGCGACGGGGACGAGGACGGCGGCTCGGGGAGGCGACGGGGCCGGCGGCGAAGACGGCGGCTCGGGGAGGCGACGGGGAGGCGACGGGGACGAGGACGGCGGCTCAGGGCAACTGGTAGATGAAAACTGAAATTTTCTAAGGGTTTTCTTATATACAAGAAGCATTGGTCCCGGTTGGTGGCACCAACCGGGACCAATGCCACCCTTTAGTCCCGGTTGGTGCCACCAACCGGGACCAAAGGTCTCTTTTCGTCAGCCCAAAGGGCGGGAAGCAGAGACCTTTGGTCCCGGTTGGTATCACCAACCGGGACCAAAGGTGGGCATTGGTCCCGGTTGGTGCCACCAACCGGGACTAAAGGGTGGTGCTGCCCGGGGCCAAAAGTTTAGTCCCACCTCGCTAGCTGAGAGGGCTTGAGAGTGGGTTATAAGCGCTGCTGCGCCAGCCCTCTCGAGCTCCTCTCAACAGCAGGCTTACGGGCCTAATCGCACACACCTCTGCCTGTGGACCTTGTGGGCCTTCTGAGGGCCTGAATCCTGGCCCGACTAGATGGTTGAGTTTCTAGTCGTATTCAGGCCGTGGTGGCCCACTAGGCGGCATTTTTTTTAATTTTTTTCTACTTTTTTTGTTTTCTTTTTTGCTTTATTTATTTTCTTTTGTTTCTACTTACAGTTTTTCAGTGATTCTTTTTGCTTTTAGGTCACAAAAGTTATAAACTTTCTGTTAGTGCCATTAGTTTCCAAATTTGAATAGTTTAAATTTGAATTCTTTTAAATTGGTGTGAATCACTAGTTTGTGAATAACTTTACTATAAACATAGATTTTTGAGTGATTCTTTTTCCTGCTATTTAATATTACTGTGTTTTATCATTATATTCAATTTGGTAATTTTTAGGTAATTTTAAATATCTGTTTTAACCAAAAACAGATTTTGTTATTTTAGTTTGCTATTAAAGTTTCTAAAAAAATTCTTTATGAAAATTCTTTTTGCTATTAATGTTTTGAACAAAAAATACTTTGATAACTTTAGTTGCATAAATTTTATATAATTTTAGTTTCATAAATACTAGAGGTTTATAAAATATTTTTAGTTGATTCCTTTTGCTATTAGAGTTTTATAAAAGTTTTTTAGTTGATTCTTTTTGCTATTGAAGAATATTATAGTTTTATTTTAGTTGATCATAACAGAATTTTTTAATTAATTATTTTTAGTTCATTACTTTTGCTATTAGAGTTTCATAAAGGTTTTCTAGTTCATTCTTTTTGCTATTAGTTCATTCTTTGAGCTAAATGACCCTGAAATTGAAAAGCACTTCAAATGAACTCTAAAAAGGTTGAAAGTTAGCATGGTATCATCATTACACCCACATAGCATGTTCTAAAAAGTTGAGAGGGTTACGGCAAAAACTGGATGCACTTCATGTACAAAATGGACAATCTCTTTCGAAGTATCAGGGTTTCAGACGAAAACTCATCTGTTACAAAGGGATTTCATTTTTTTGAACTTATTTGAACTCCAGAATTTTTGTGTGTTCAAAATGCACCATTCAAAGCCTTTCTGACTTCATTTCCTATTTTTCATGCATTTACTGATTTTTTTAAGCTAAATGACCCTGAAATTGAAAAGCACTACAAATGAACTCTGAACAGGTTGAAAGTTTGCATGGTATCATCATTTCACCCACATAGCATGTGCTAAAAAGTTGAGAGGGTTACGGCAAAAACTGGATGCACTTCGTGTACAAAACGGACAATCTCTTTCGAAGTATCAGGGTTTCGGACGAAAACTCATCTGTTACAAAAGGCATTTAATTTCTTCACATGTAACTGCAATGATATAGTTGTGGAGAGAAAGTCTTCACTTTTTCTTCGCTTGTGTCCTTTGCTTATTGCGCCGTAACCATGGATAATCTTCATCGTTTAACAGGGTGCTTGGGTCAGCCTTGACTTTGAAGGGAGGAATTTCATGAAACTTTTCATAATCTTCAGACATGTCTGTCTTGCCCTCCAATCCCACGATGTCTCTTTTTCCTGAAAGAACTATGTGGCGCTTTGGCTCATCGTATGATGGATTCGCTTCCTTATCTTTTCTTTTTCTCGGTTTGGTAGACATGTCCTTCACATAGAAAACCTGCGCCACATCATTGGCTAGGACGAATGGTTCGTCTGTGTACCCAAGATTGTTGAGATCCACTGTTGTCATTCCGTACTGTGGGTCTACCTGTACCCCGCCTCCTGACAGATTGACCCATTTGCACTGAAACAAAGGGACCTTGAAATCATGTCCATAGTCAAGTTCCCATATGTCCACTATGTAACCATAATATGTGTCCTTTCCCCTCTTGGTTGCTACATCAAAGCGGACACCGCTGTTTTGGTTGGTGCTCTTTTGATCTTGGGCGATCGTGTAAAATGTATTCCCATTTATCTCGTACCCTTTGTAAGTCAATACAGTCGAAGATGGTCCCCTGGCCAACGAGTACAGCTCATCAGAAACAGTGTTGTCACCCATGAGACGTGTTTGCAACCAACTGCCGAAAGTCCTGATGTGTTCATATGTAATCCACTCGTCACACTGCTCCGGGTGTTTGGAGCGCAGAATATTCTTGTGTTCATCGACATACGGGGTGACCAAGGTAGAATTCTGTAGAACTGTGTAGTGTGCTTGAGACCAAGAATGCCCGTCCCTACATATTATTGAGTCCGCTCCTAGCGTGCCTTTTCCAGTCAGTCTCCCCTCATACCGCGATTGAGGGAGACCAATCTTTTTAAGGTCAGGAATGAAGTCAACACAAAACCCAATGACATCCTCTGTTTGATGGCCCATGGAGATGCTTGCTTCTGGCCTAGCGCGGTTACAAACATATTTCTTTAAGACTCCCATGAACCTCTCAAAGGGGAACATATTGTGTAGAAATACAGGGCCCAGAACGACAATCTCATCGACTAGATGAACTAGGACGTGTGTCATGATATTGAAGAAAGATGGTGGGAACACCAGCTCGAAACTAACAAGACATTGCACCAAATCACTCCTTAACCTTGATAGGATTTCTGGATCGATCACCTTCTGAGAGATTGCATTGAGGAATGCACATAGCTTCACAATGGCTAATCGAATGTTTTCCGGTAGAAGCCCCCTCAATGCAACCGGAAGCAGTTGCGTCATAATCACGTGGCAGTCATGAGACTTTAGGTTCTGGAACTTTTTCTCTGCCATATTTATTATTCCCTTTATATTCGACGAGAAGCCAGACGGGACCTTCATACTGAGCAGGCATTCAAAGAAGATTTCCTTCTCTTCTTTGGTAAGAGCGTAGCTGGCAGGACCTTCATACTGCTTTGGATGCATGCCGTCTTTTTCATGCACACGTTGCTGTTCCTCCCGTGCCTCCGGTGTATCTTTTGTCTTCCCATACACTCCCAAGAAGCCTAGCAGGTTCACGCAAAGATTCTTCGTCACGTGCATCACGTCGATTGCAGAGCGGACCTCTAGGTCTTTCCAATAGGGTAGTCCCAAAATATAGATTTCTTCTTCCACATGGGTGCGCGTCCCGCATCGTCAGTCGGAACAGATAGTCCGCCAGGACCCTTTCCAAAGATTACTTGTAAATCATTGACCATATCAAGTATGTGATCACCAGTACGGAGGGCGGGCTTCTTCCGGTGATCTGCCTCACCTTTGAAATGCTTTCCTTTCTTTCGACATTGATGGTTGGTCGGAAGAAATCGACGATGCCCCAGGTACACATTCTTCCTGCATTTGTCCAAATATATACTGTCGGTGTCATCTAAATAGTGTGTGCATGTGTGGTATCCCTTGTTTGTCTGTCCTGAAAGGTTACTGAGAGCAGGCCAATCGTTGATGGTTACAAACAGCAACGCATGTAGGTCAAATTCCTCCTGTTTGTGCTCATCCCACACACGTACACCTTCTCCATTCCACAGCTGTAAAATTTCTTCAACTAATGGCCTTAGGTACACATCACTGTCATTGCCGGCTTGCTTAGGGCCTTGGATGAGCACTGGCATCATAATGAACTTCCGCTTCATGCACAACCAAGGAGGAAGGTTATAGATACATAGAGTCACGGGCCAGGTGCTATGATTGCTGCTCTGCTCCCCAAAAGGATTAATGCCATCTGCACTTAAACCAAACCATATGTTCCTTGCGTCACCTGCAAAGTCCCCTCACCTTCTCTCGATTTTTCTCCACTGCGACCCGTCAGCGGGTGCTCTCAACTTCCCGTCTTTCTTACAGTCTTCTTTGTGCCATCGCATCAACTTGGCATGCTCTTTGTTTCTGAACAGACGTTTCAGCCGTGGTATTATAGGAGCATACCACATCACCTTGGCAGGAATCCTCTTCCTGGGGCGCTCGCCCTCAACATCACCAGGGTCATCTCGTCTGATCTTATACCGCAATGCACCGCATACCGGGCATGCGTTCAAATCCTCGTACTCACCGCGGTAGAGGATGCAGTCATTAGGGCATGCATGTATCTTCTGCACCTCCAATCCTAGAGGGCATAGAACCTTCTTTGCTTCGTACGTACTGCCGGGCAATTCGTTATCCTTTGGAAGCTTCTTCTTCATTATTTTCAGCAGCGAACTAAATCCCTTGTCAGATACACCATTGTCTGCCTTCCATTGCAGCAATTCCAGTGTGGTACCGAGCTTTCTGTTGTCATCTTCGCAATTTGGGTACAACCCTTTTTTGTGATCCTCTAACATGCGATCGAACTTCAACTTCTCCCTTTCACTTTCGCATTCTCTCTGTGCATCAACAATGACCCGGCGAAGATCATCATCGGGCACATCGTCTGGTTCCTCTTGATCTTCAGCTTCCCCCATTGCAGCATCACCGTATTCAGGGGGCGGGTAGTTGTCGTCATCCTCTTCTTCTTCGTTGTCTTCCATCATAACCCCTCTTTCTCCGTGCTTGGTCCAAACATTATAGTGTGGCATAAAACCCTTCTGAAGCAGGTGGAAGTGAAGGGTTTTATAGTTGGAGAAAGCCTTCGTATTCTCACAGACAGTACATGGACAATGCATAAAACCATTCTGCTTGTTTGCCTCAGCTGCTTCGAGAAAATTATGCAGGCCCTTAATATACTCGGAGGTGCGTCGGTCACCGTACATCCATTGTCGGTTCATCTGCGTGCATATCATGAATAGAGAAGTGACCAAATTAATAGAAATTCATCATCACATTAAAGCCAAAGTACAGTAGTGACCAAAATAAATACATAACGTTCATACATACTTCTCATTATTGAACAACATATAGCTCTCTAGAGCATCTAATTAAAACATACATTGAAACTATAAAATTTAAATGCAACAACAAATGCGATCATAACCGCAACTAAGGTACCAATTGATCCAACGGCATAATGATACCAAGCCTCAGTATGAATGGCATATTTTCTAATCTTTCTAATCTTCAAGCGCATTGCATCCATCTTGATCTTGTGATCGTCGACGACATCGGCAACATGCAACTCCAACTTCATCTTCTCCTCTTCAACTCTTTGTAATTTTTCTTTCAAGTAATTGTTTTCTTTTTCAACCAAATTTAACTTCTCGACAAGAATTTCTATGTCGGTTGGAATTTCCGGTTCACATACCTCCTAGATTAAAAAATCTATGTCACGTTGGTCGGCATAATTGTCATAAACACTAAATAAAACAAATAGTTATAAAAGATAATATATACCACATCCGAATCATAGACCGGACGAGGGCCGACGTGGGCGGATACCATGACCATGGCACTATATAATAACAAACAATAATAAAAGTAAGAAAATTACACAAGTATCTATCTAAATGATGCAAGTAAGAACTTTTTTCTTTTAGAAAGAAGATAAGAAGAAGAGGCTAACCACGGTGGTGCCGGCGCCGAGATGGGCGCGGGCGATCGACGGCGGTGAGGACGGGGACGGGACAGGATGGACCGCCAAACCTAAACAAATCTTGAGGAAAATGGAGCTTGGACAAGGAGCTTCGAGAGGACAAAGCTTAAGTGTGGCTCGGGCATTTCATCGAACACCTCATGTGCATAGGAGGTGAGCTAGAGCATCACAAAGCTCTCCCCTCGCCGGCCAGAAAAACAGAGCAGTGTGGAGTGCTCTGCTCGCTGGCGAGGGGGTATATATAGGCATCTCATTGGTCCCGGTTCGTGGCTGGAACCGGGACCAAAGGACCCCCTTTGGTCCCGGTTCCAGCCACGAACCGGGACCAATGGTTGTGGGCCAGGAGCGAGGCACATTGGTCCCTGTTCGTGTCTGGAACTGGGACCAAAGGGTCCAGACGAACCGGGACCAATGCCCCACGAGGCCCGGCCGGCCCCCTAGCCTCACGAACCGGGACCGTTGCCCCCATTGGTCCCGGTTCGTGACTGAACCGGGACTAATGGGCTGGCCTGGCCTGGACCAAAGCCCTCTTATGTACTAGTGACATGGAGGAAGGGGGGAGGTCGACTCCCCCCAGACAAGGAAGAGGGTAGCGCCTGTCAACGTCGAGGAGGATCCAGCTCCCCCACTAGTAGAAAATAGGCCCTTGGACCAGAGCATTAGTCCCGGTCTAGTTTTGGACCGGGACTAATGTGTCCACTAGTCCCGGTTCATTAGGATAGGCATTAGTCCCGGTTCATGAGGAACCTTTAGTCCCGGTTGGTGATACCAACCGGGACTAAAGGGGTGGTGGCAGGCTGGGGCCCCTGCGAGCCCCTTTAGTCCCGGTTGGTAACACCAACCGGGACTAGAGATGGAACCTCTAGTCCCGGTTGGTGTTACAAACCAGGACTAAAGGTGTGGTGGCAGACTGGCGTCAGGCTGGGGCCCCTGCGAGCCCCTGTAGTCCCGGTTGGTAACACCAGCCGGGACTAGAGATGGACCTCTAATCCCGGTTTGTAGGACCAACCGGGACTAAATGTATCCCTATATATAGATGCTTCTTCCATCCCGAGCTCATCCTCTCCATTTCTCTGTTTTCTCTTCCTCTTCTCGAGCTCATCCCTCCATTTTTGCCAAAATTTGTCAAGATTTGAGGCACCCCATCTATTCAAGTGTTCACAAAGGTTAGCAACTTTGTCCTTTGATCTCTCATTGCTAGATTAGCTCGTCCAATGCCCTATAAGTATAGTGATTTGTGGGTTCTAGTTTGGGAGTAATTATGTGGGAGTTTATTTGATTTATATGCAATTTGAGCTCAAATTAACTTCTTAGTTTGCATGTGTAGGTGTGGTTTACTTAGTGCCTTCCCGTCCCCGTCCTAACCACCGTTGATCGCCCGCACCGTCCCGTCGCCGGCACCACCTTGGTGAGCCTCTTCTTGTTCTTATCCTTTTTATAAAAAAAATCTTATTAGTATGATTTAGATAGTGACTTGCATAATTTTCTTACCTGTATGATTGTTTGTTATACATATATAGAGCCATGGTTTTGATATCCGTGCCCGTCGGCCCTCGTCCGGTTTACGATTCGGATGTGGTATATTCTCTTTTATAACTATTTATTGCATTTTGTGTTTATGACAATTATGCCCATCAAGTTGACATAGATGTTTTTATCTAGGAGGTATGTGAACCGGAAATTCCAACAGACCCTCTTGTCGAGAAGTTAAATTTAGTTGAAAAACAAAACGAGGATTTGAAAGAAAAATTGAAAAGAATTGAAGAAGAGAAGATGAAATTGGAGTTGTATGTTGCCGATGTCGTCCATGATCACAAGATCAAGATGGATGCAATGCGCTTGAAGATTAGAAAGATTAGAAAATATGCCGTTGATAAAGAGGCTTGGTATCATTATGATGTTGGATCAATTGTTACCTTAGTTGCGATTTTGATCGCATTTGTTGTTGCATTTAAATGCTTTAGCTAGATAGTTTTATGTTGTTTTTATGAAAATAAGTATGTATGAACTTTATGTATGAACTTGTATTAATTTGGTCTTTTCGGTGTTGTGTAATGAAGATGAGTCGGCAATGGATGTACGATGACATACACTCTCCCCACTTCATTGATGGCGTGTATAGTTTTCTGCGTGCGGCTGAGGCAAACAAGCGGGATGGTTTTATGTGTTGTCCATGCTCCAACTGTAAGAATGATAGGAATTACTCTTGCTCAAAAGTCATTCACGTCCACCTGTTTACGTCCAGTTTCATGTCCGGCTATAACTGTTGGACCAAGCACGGAGAAAGAGGGGTTCTAATGGAAGAGAATGAAGAAGAAGAGGATGATGACAACTATCCTGGGTTCCCTGAATACGATGATACTACAATGGGGGAAGAGAATGAAGAAGCTGAAGAAGAGGCATCAGATAAGCCCGCTGATGATCTTGGTCGGGCCATTGCTGATGCAAACAGAAACTGCAAAAGTGAAAAGGAGAAGTTGAAGTTGCAGCGCATGTTAGAGGATCACAAAAAGGGTTGTACCGAAATTGCGAAGATGACAACACAAAGCTCGGCACCACACTGGAATTGCTGCAATGGAAGGCAGAGAATGGTGTATCTGACAAGGGATTTGAAAAGTTGCTAAAAATAATGAATAAGAAGCTTCCAAAGGACAACGAATTGCCCGACAATACATACGAAGCAAAGAAGGTTGTCTTCCCTCTAGGATTAGAGGTGCAGAAGATACATGCATGCCCTAATGACTGCATCCTCTACCGCGGTGAGGAGTATGAGAATTTGAATGCATGCCTGGTATGCGGTGCATTGTGATATAAGATCGGTCGCGATGACCCTGGTGATGATGTTGAGGGCGAGCGCGCTAGGAAGAGGATTCCTGCGAAGGTGATGTGGTATGCTCCTATAATACCATGGTTGAAACGTTTGTTCCAAAACAAAGAGCATGCCAAGTTGTTGCGATGGCACAAAGAAGACCGTAAGAAAGACGGGAAGTTGAGAGTACCCGCTGATGGGTCGCAGTGGAGAAAAATCGAGAGAAACTGGCCGGACTTTGCAGATGACCCAAGGAACTTATGGTTTGGTTTAAGTGCAGATGGCATTAATCCTTTTGGGGAGCAGAGCAGCAAGCATAGCGCATGGCCTGTGACTCTATGTATCTATAACCTTCCTCCTTGGTTGTGCATGAAGTGAAAGTTCATTATGATACCAATGCTCATCCAAGGCCCTAAGCAACCCGGCAACGACATTGATGTGTACCTAAGGCCATTAGTTGATGAACTTTTACAGCCGTGGAATAAAAAAGGTGTACGTGTGTGGGATGAGCACAAACAGCAGGAATTTGACCTACGAGCGTTGCTGTTTGTAACCATCAATGATTGGCCTGCTCTTAGTAACCTTTCAGGATAGACAAACAAGGGATACCATGCAAGCACGCACTGTTTAGATGAGACTCAAAGTATATATTTGGACAAATGCAAGAAGAATGCGTACCTGGGACATCGTCGATTTCTTCCGACCAAGCATGCCTTAAGAAAGAAAGGCAAGCATTTCAAAGGTGAGGCAGATCACCGAACGAAGCCTGTCCTCTGTACTGGTGATGATATACTTGATATGGTCAAGGATTTACAAGTAATCTTTGGAAAGGGTCTTGGCGGACACTCTGTTCCGATTAACGCTGACGGACACGCCCCCATGTGGAAGAAGAAATCTATATTTTGGGAGCTAGAATATTGGAAAGTCCTAGAGGTCCGCTCTGCAATCGATGTGATGCACCTCATGAAGAATCTTTGCGTGAACCTGCTAGGCTTCCTGGGCGTGTATGGGATGACAAAAGATACACCGGAGGCACGGCAGGACTAGCAACGTATGAACGAAAAAGACGGCATGCATCCAAAGCAGTATGAAGGTCCTGCCAGCTATGCTCTTACCAAAGCAGAGAAGGAAATCTTTTTTGAATGCCTGCTCAGTATGAAGGCCCCATCTAGCTTCTCGTTGAATATAAAGGGAATAATAAATATGGCATAGAAAAAGTTCCAGAACCTAATGTCTCATGACTGCCACGTGATCATGAGGCAATTGCTTCCGGTTGCATTGAGGAGGCTTCTACCAGAAAATGTTTGATTAGCCATTGTGAAGCTATGTGCATTCCTCAATGCAATTTCTCAAAAGGTAATCGATCTGTAAATCCTACCAAGGTTACAGAATGATTTGGTCTAATGTCTTGTCGGTTTCGAGTTGGTGTTCCCACCATCCTTCTTCAATATTATGACGCACGTCCTAGTTAACCTAGTCAAAGAGATTGCCATTCTGGGTCCTGTATTTCTACACAATATGTTCCCCTTTGAGAGGTTCATGGGAGTCTTAAAGAAATATGTTCGTAACCGTGCTAGGCCAGAAGGAAGCATCTCCAAGGGCCATGAAACAGAGGAGGTTATTGAGTTTTGTGTTGACTTTATTCCTGACCTTAAGTCGATTGGTGTTCCTCAATCGCGGCATGAGGGGAGACTGCGTGGAAAAGGCACGCTTGGACCAAAATCAATAATATGTAGGGACGGGCATTCTTGGGAGCAAGCACACTACACAGTTCTACAAAATTCTACCTTGGTGGCCCCGTATATCGAGAAACACATGGATATTATATGCTCCAAGAACCCGGAGCATTCTGACCCCTGGATTAAACATACACACATTGCGGCTTTCGGCGGTTGGTTGCAAACACATCTCATGAATGACGACATTTTTGAAGATGAGCTGTACTGGTTGGCCAAGAGACCATCTTCGACTGTGTTGACTTTCCAAGGATACGAGATAAATGGGAATACATTTTACATGATCGCCCAAGATAAAAAGAGCACCAACCAAAACAGTGGTGTCCGCTTTGACGATGCGGCAAACACCAATAGGGAAAATGACACATATTATGGTTACATAGAGGAGATATGGGAAGTTGACTATGGACGTGATTTGAAGGTCCCTTTGTTCCAGTGCAAATGGGTCAATCTGACTGGAGGAGGGGTAATGGTAGACCCGCAGTACGGAATGACAACAGTGGATCTCAACAATCTTGGGTACACACAGGAACCATTTGTCCTAGCCAATGATGTGGCGCAGGTTTTCTATGTGAAGGACATGTCTACCAAACCGAGAAAAAGAAAAGATAAGAAAGCGGATACAGCATATGATGAGCCAAAGCGCCACATAGTTCTTTCAGGGAAAAGAAACATCGTGGGAGTGGAGGACAAGACAGACATGTCAACAGATTATGAAAAGTTTGATGAAATTCCTCCCTTCATAGTGAAGACTGACCCAAGCATCCTGTTAAATGATGACGATTGTCCATGGTTACGGCGCAATAAGCAAGGGACACACGAGAAGAAAAAGTTTTATACCCCAAGATCCCACTCCGGGATGTGATTGGCTTCACCGTCATCACTTTTCTTCTCTAGTGAGTAGCCGAGATCGTCCAGTTTGTACACGAAGTGCATCTAGTTTTTGCTGTATCCATCTAAACTTTTGAGCACATGCTATATGGGTGAAATGATGATACCATGCCATGCCAAGTTTCAAACTTTTCAGAGTTCATTTGTAGTGCTTTTTAATTTCAGGGTCGTTTAGCTCAAAAAAAATCATTAAATGCATGAAAAATAGCAAATGAAGTTAGAAAGGGTTGAAATTTGAAGATGTGGCTTAGAATGGTGCATATTGACTGAACAAAAAGTATGGAGTTGAAATAAGTTTAAAAAAAATGAAATGCCTTTGTAACAGATGAGTTTTCGTCCGAAACCCTCACACTTCGAAGGAGATAGTCCAGTTTGTACACGAAATGCATCCAGTTTTTGCCGTAACCCACTCAACTTTTTAGCACAAGCTATGTGGGTGAAATGATGATACCATGCCAAGTTTCAACCTTTTCAGAGTTCATTTGTAGTGCTTTTTAATTTCAGGGTCGTCTAGCTCAAAAAATAATCATTAAATGCATGAAAAATAGCAAATGAAGTTAGAAAGGGTTGAAATTTGAAGATGTGGCTTAGAATGGTGCATATTGAATGCACAAAAAGTCTGGAGTTGAAATAAGTTAAAAAAATGAAATGCCTTTGCAACAGATGAGTTTTCGTCCGAAACCCTCATACCTCGAAGGAGATGGTCCAGTTTGTACACGTAGTGCATCTAGTTTTTGCTGTATCCCTCTCAACTTTTTAGCACAAGCTATGTGGGTGAAATGATGATACCATGCCAAGTTTCAACATTTTCAGAGTTCATTTGTAGTGCTTTTTAATTTCAGGGTCATTTAGCTCAAAAAAAATCATTAAATGCATGAAAAATAGCAAATGAAGTTAGAAAGGGTTGAAATTTGAAGATGTGGCTTAGAATGGTGCATATTGAATGCACAAAAAGTCTGGAGTTGAAATAAGTTTAAAAAAATGAAATGCCTTTGTAACAGATGAGTTTTCGTCCGAAACCCTCATGCTTCAAAGGAGATAGTCGAGTTTGTACACGAAGTGCATCCAGTTTTTGTCGTAGCCCTCTCAACTTTTTAGCACATTCTATGTGGGTGAAATGATGATACCATGCCATGTTTCAACATTTTCAGAGTTCATTTGTAGTGATTTTGATTAAAACAAATGAAGGTATAAAACTAAAAGAGTTAAACATAATCTGGTTTTGATTAAAACACCTATTTAAAATATCCTAAAAATTCCTAAATTTAACATAATGATAAAACATACTAATATTAAACAATAGCAAAAACAATCACTCAAAAATCTATTTTTAAACTAAAGTTATTCACAAACTAGTGATTCACACAAATTTCAAAAGGATTCAAATTTAAGCTATTTAAATTTGAAAACTACTGGCACTAACAGAAAGTTTGTAATTGTTTTGACCTAAAGCAAAAAGATTCATTCAAAAATTATAAATATTCTAACAGTTATTCCAAATCTAAAAACAGAAATTAGAAAAACAAAACAAAAAAGAGAAAATACACCTTTAGTCCTGGCTGGAGTCACCAACCTGAAAGCACATTTGCTCCCTTGGTGGTTTTGGTAATTAATAACAACTTATATGTCATTGAACTAATGTTTCCACTAAGCATATTTCAGGAAAAGTTCAATGATAGGGATGGCAAAAAGATTGTGGAAATACCCCAAGATGCAAGGAAATGGATTGGCAAAGCTTCAAGCAAGAGGACTCTACATTTTACTTTGTGAGAAATCACTTTGAGTCCATAGGAAAGCCAATACTATTAAAAGGGGGTAAGGTACTTTTGGTGAACAAAATTCTCATACGTGCACAAGTGATAGTCACCAAAAACACCCACAAGCTCTTCCACAAAAGTCCGTCCAAAGTCAAATATCCAAAATCGGTGCAACCAACACTTTCCACTCGGTGCCACCGATTCCCAAACTCAGACAGACCCATGCCAAACCCTAGCACATCCGTGCAACCGATTCCACTTCGGTGCCACCGAGTTTGGGTTGCCAACTTTCTGTTACCTCGATTCACAAAATCGGTACCACCGAGATTGTTGGATTGGCGTCACCGAGTTGCGCAATTTGACCGTTGGTCACCTTATCGGTACCACCAAGATTTATATATCGGTCTCACCGAGATTGAAAAGTTGTCACCTTTTGGTCACTTCGGTACCACCGAGATTCACACATCGGTGTCACCGAGTTGGTCACTTAAGGTGTAACGGTTGGATTTTTGGGGATGCCTATATATACCCCTTCACAACCACCCACTCGAGAGAGAAGCACTCAGAATTATTCGATACTTGCCCCATCATATTTTCTGAGAGAGAGCCACCTACTCATGTGTTGAGATCATGCCATTCCATTCCAATCATATGAATCTTGATCTCTAGCCTCCCCAAGTTGCTTTCCACCAAATCAATCTCTTCCACCATAGCCAAATCTGTGAGAGAGTGATTGTGTGTTGAGGAGTCTATCATCTTGAAGCACAAGAGCAAGGAGTTCATCGACATTGTCGAGCCTATTGCCTTTTGGAGGGTGGTGCCTCCTAGATTGGTTAGGTGTCGCTTGGGAGCCTCCTACTTCGTGTTGTGGAGTTGAACCAAGAAGTTTGTACGGGCAAGGAGATCGCCTACTTCGTGAAGATCTACCCATAGTGAGGCTAGTCCTTCGTGGACGGAAGCCGTTATGGAATATTCAAGGTTGCTACTTCATGGACCCTTATGGCTGGAGCCCTCCGTGGACTCTCGCGACCGTTACCCTCTGTGGGTTGAAGACTCCATAAACGTGGACGTACGATAGCACTACCTATCGGAACCACGGGAAAAATCTTCGTGTCTACAAATTGCGTTTGATCTTCCTACCCTTCCTTTACTACTCATGCTTGTTGTTCTTTTCCGCTGCTATACTCTTAGACATGCATGTGTAGGGTGTGCTTGACTTGCTATGAATGCTAAAATCTGCCAACACTTAAAATTGGGAAAAGGCTAGATTTTTATTTGGTCAAGTAGTCTAATCACCCCCCTCTAGACATACTTTCGGTCCTACAAGTGGTATCAGAGCTTTGGTCTCCATTGCATTGGTCTCACAACCTAGGAGAGTATGGCATCTAGTGAGGGAAGTTATCACCGTAGAGGTCCGTACTTTGATGGCACTAATTTTGCTAGTTGGAAGCACAAAATGAAAATGCATATTTTTGGTCATAACCCCGCCGTATGGGCTGTTGTTTGTGTTGGCTTGCAAGGTGAATTCTTTGGTGATGGAAAGGAACCGGATCGTGAAGCGACCGTAGATGAATTGAAGATGTTGCAATACAACGCTCAAGCATGCCACATTCTCTTCAACTTCCTATGCCCCGAAGAATTCAGCAAAATCAGCCGTCTTGAGAATGCAAAAGAGATTTGGGATACTTTGGTTGATATGCACGAAGGAACCGAGTCCGTGAGAGAATCCAAGTTGGATGTTCTTCAAAGTCAGCTTGACAAGTTCAAGATGAAGGATGGTGAAGGAGTCGCGGAGATGTACTCTAGGCTAGCTATCATCACCAATGAGATTGCCGGCTTAGGAAGCGAAGAAATGACCGACAAATTCATCATCAAGAAGAAACTTAGAGCTTTGGATGAGAGATACGACACCGTGTGCACATTGATCCAAATGATGCCCAACTACAAAGATCTCAAGCCTACGAAAGTCATTGGAAGGATTGTTGCTCATGAGATGACACTCAAAGACAAAGAAGAGCTTCACAACAAGTCTAGCGGTGCTTACAAAGCTACAAGTGATGCTCCCGCAACTTCAAGTGACAACCTTGTCACCAACGAAGAGATAAGCCTCATGGTCAAGAAATTCAACAAGTTCTACAAGAATAGAGGCAAAGAACGAAGCTCCAACTCAAGATATGAAGAGAAGCGTTCGTCAAGTCGTGACCGCAATTGCTACAATTGTGGGAAGCCCGGACACTACTCCAATGAGTGCACGGCTCCCTACAAACGAAGAGAAGAGTCACCTAGAAGACGAAGCTCAAGGAATGAATCACCTCAAAGAGAGAAAAGGAGTAGAGATGATCGCTATGAACGAAGACCCTCAAGGAGAAGTAGGGATTCAGAGAAGAAGGACAAGTACACCAAGAGCTACACAAGAAGAAGACATCAAGCTCATGTTGGTGAATAGGTTTCCGGCTCCGACTCCGACAACAACTCCGAGAGAAGCTATCACTCCAACTCCGACTATAGTGAAGATGAAGGTGTTGCCGGACTTGCACTAGTGACTACCAACTCCTATGATCTATTTGATTCACCAAACGAAGGGAGTGGAAGTTGCTTCATGGCTAAAGGCCCCAAGGTATCACACCCCGAGTATCTTGATTTCTATAGTGATGAAGATGATTTACTTTGTGATGATGACTTGCACTTTGATGAAACTAGTGATGTTAGTCAAAATGAACTTGATAATTCTCATGCTAGTCAAGATAAGTCATTTGATGATGATAAGATGAAAATAGAACAACTAACTAAAGAACTAAACACTCTTAAGTTAGCCCATGAATCTACTCTCGAAGATCATAGAGAGCTTGTAAGGACTCATGAGAAGCTACACTTCGAGAAGCTCAACTTGGAGCAAGAACATGAGTTTCTTAAACCTATCAATGACGATCTCCGAAAGAAGACTTCATCTTATCTAGCCAAACGACTACTCTTGTCTACATTCATGGCACAAGTTAAATCTACACAAAATAGTAACAAAGGAAAGAAAGGTTCTTCATCTAGTAGCAACAATAAAAATGCTAAACCTAATGATGTTGCTTCTAGTAGTTCTATTGATTCCACTAATGATGATTCTCTTAGCCAAGTTACACTTGAGCAAGAAAATGCTTTATTGAAAGGGATTATAGAGAAAGGTATCTACAAGAGTCTTGCCGGGTGTAAGCAATTTGAGGAAATTGTACGCAAGCACAGAGGATACCGGAAGAACCATGGCATTGGCTACTTCAACGCAATGGAGTTGAATGGGAAGAAGGTCAATACCCCAAGCCCAAGTTCGTTCCTCAAAAGGAGAAGTATGAAAATACTCCTCCCAAGGGGACAAACACTCAAGATGACCTTCCACCACAAGACCACAAGCTCAAGGGCAAAAACAAGCTTCAAGAGGACATTGACTCATATGAAGATGAATCCCAAGCTTTGGTGGAGTGGGTTCCCAA
The DNA here is from genome assembly GCA_039707655.1 of Elymus sibiricus. Taxonomy (NCBI): domain Eukaryota; kingdom Viridiplantae; phylum Streptophyta; class Magnoliopsida; order Poales; family Poaceae; genus Elymus; species Elymus sibiricus. The sequence continues at coordinate 27,362,975 of CM077671.1, read as the reverse complement.
GGCTACTTCAAGCTCAACTTCTACAAGGGCTACTTCAACACCAAGGATCCCCATCAAGGTGATGTGGGTCCCCAAGAAGAAGAACTAGAGAGTTCTTGAGGGGTGACTCCGCCAATGAAATTCACTCACATTCATTATTGGCAAGAACTAGTTGCAATTAACATCAACTCTATGCAATAGTTCAAGGAGTCACACATTCCCTCAAAGGTAAGCAAGGGACAAGGTAATCAACAAATCAATGGACATCATCATATATGCCTTGCACTCCATGTCCATAGATATCCTCGTATTTGTCTCTTGTGTGTTGGGACTAACCCATGTAGGTGAGAAGAGTAAGGAAACAACAAGGATGCTCCCAAGTCATGGTGATCTTCATCAACCTTGAGCATCCACCACTACCTCACCAACATGAAGTCTTCATCGACAAAACCCAAGGTTAGTTTATCCCTCCTATGGGGGGATGTCACATCAAGGGGGAGCTTTACTCTAAGACTTGAGTCAAAGCATCTCTTGGTATGTGACAACATTAAATGCTTTATGTAAAAGTGGTAACCCCACTTGTGCTTAAACGATGAGTATGACCTATGATCAAGTATTCTTACTTGGCTCCTAAGTCAATATACTCATATATAGATGACTCCGTCATCGCCAAAATGCTTGATAGATGCTAGTGTGTATGTGCATGTTTGCCATGATTTTATTTGACATCTTATTGTGTGAGCATGTTGGTCTGCACTTCTTTACTCATTCGAGGACATCCAATTGTTGCTATTTGGCTTTTGATTTTTCTTTTGCCAATTGGATGGACAAGAATGCCTAGGACCACTCTCTAGCTATCTATGCTTTCTTACCTCATATTCCATTCTTGCTGCATCACAAAACTTGAACAAGCACTTCTCGATCCCTCTGCGTGAGATGCACTCGGAGTTCCGTGTCGAAAAGGGCTGCACTCCAAAACCTCCCAAGTGCATCTCGGTGGAACCAACCAAAATTCTCGGTCTCACCGATTGCCTAGGGTTGATCTGGTTTTCAATCTCGGTAACACCGATTCCTTATTCTCGGTTACACCGAGTTTCCCTGTCAGCTGACAGTTGAGAAACTCGGTGACACCGAAAATTTCGAACCGGTGTCACCGACAGCAAAGGGTATATATGATGTGGACCCGACGCTTTGAAATTCACTCCTCAAACCGTCGCGATCCAAAACCCTAAGCTGCCGAAAAGGACCCCCCGGTCGTCGCCCTTGCCTCCCCGTGCTCCTCCGCCGCTAGGATCCTCACTGTCGACGGGCATCTTCGCCGCCGTCTTCGCCGTAGCGGACCGTCACCAAGCTAGGGTACGGATCCGATCCTTCCTTGCGCTCCCCATCCGAATCTTGCGCATTGAAGTTAATTTTATCAATAATCCACAGATTGCAAACCTCCCTATCCTCTAAAAACTCTGGTAGAATAGCGAACGATCGATTTTTTAGGTTTAGCCGTCCGCCACATGAATCTCGGTAGAACCGATGCAAAAGAATCGGTAGCACCGGTTCTGTTTTTCTGGCCAACTGAGAACACCTCGGTGGAACCGAGTACTAATTTTCGGTGTGACCGAAGTTGGTGCCAAGTTTCTAGAAAGCAGGTTGTTTGTCTCGGTGGGTCCGAAAATTTTGCTATGGCTGTACCGACATACATTTGGCAGAATGCAAAATTTGAGAAATCTTAGTTCAAAATTTTCAAAATCTCTGTGTTTTGTGTTGCTCAACCCTTCTGCTCCTCTAAACTCTTTTCACAGGGTCAGATATGTCAGAGGCTGAAGACAGTGAGAACAATTTCAGAGAGGAGAATATTGTGATGAGTTCAGGCACTAGTCCTGAGGAGAGTTTTGATGATGTGCCTAGTTCTCCAGATCTGCCCAAGGCTGCTACAAGGACTAGGAGGAAGCTCAATTCTTATGAGGAGGATGAGGACTTCATCCCTGAGGAGCTGCCTAAGAAAGATGATGCTGCCACTTCTTCCAAGAAGAAGAAGGCTATCAGAAAGGAGTATGCTAGCTCTGAGACGGTGAGAGCACCAGAGAGCTCCAGAGCAACCATGACTGTTGTGCCTCCCAAGAAATCTATGCCTAAGAAGGCAGGAGAGAAGAAGAAATCCAGGAAGAGGATAATCCATGTTGTTGGCAGGCCTACCTCTATGTTTGAGGATCCAGAGGAGGCAGCTGCTGAAGAGGAGGAGGTAGAGCCAGCTGCAAAGGCCCCTCCCAAGAAGAAGAAGAAGCTTATGGAAGATGCTATGCCTAAGGCTACCACTTCTAAGAGCACCAAGTCTGCTTCCAAGAAGGCTGCTGCTGCTGATAAACCCAAGAGGTTCTCCAGAGATATTCCAGCTTCTTCCAAGAACAAGACCTCCACTTTCAGGGATGCTGAGGATGATGATGACTTTTCTGCTTTGATGAAGCTCAGACCACACCTTCCAGAGCACAATGCCAGCCATTTGCTTGCTGAAGACACGAAGAAGAGGAAGGATTCTGGTTTGAGGGCATGGAGAGCAATTGATCCATATGCTCAGAGGAGAAAGACAACTGTGGATTACAGGTTCTATACGAAGGAGCAACAAGATTTCTATGAGACAATCTTGCTTGACAAGAGCCCAGCTGTCAGTGATATGAGATACCTTGACTAGAAGTATATCAAGGCAAATGAAGATCACTTTCCAAATGTTCAAGACAATTTTCATTGCATTGGCCTAGATGAATTTGTTGGCAAAGAATTCACTACATGGAACGACGAGATGATCATGCAATTCTACTCCACTGCTCACTTCTATGGAGATGGTAGGATTGTGTGGATGACTGAAGGAGCAAGATATGAATCTTCTGTTGATGAATGGGCTGCCATCTTAGGAGTCCCAGAGGTTCAAGATGGTGACTTGGATGTCTATTCTGAATCCAAGGAGAGCCATGATTCCATGAAGGACATGTACAATGCTATCCCTGCTGCCAACTTGAAATCTCACAAGTTAGGATCCATTTACTTCCTCCAGGCTGGCCTCCGCACCATGAACACTATCTTGAGGCACACAATGATGCCTAAGTCTGGAGATGAGAAGATGATTCGAGGCTATTCCATCAACATGCTGATCCATCTTGATAGACACACCAGGATACGAGTGATGGACTTGATAGTAGAGACTGTGAAGAGGGTTGCTGCTGATCAGAAGCGCTCATGCTGCTATGCACCCTACATTCAGATGCTCATCAATTCCAAGTTGGAGAAGCACATTTTTGCTCTTGACAGGCCCCACTTGCCCCTACAGCCAGATCTCGAGGACAACGTTGTGGTGATGGACCCAGATCATCCCACATCAGCTGCAGCTCAGGCAGAGGCAGAGGCAGCTAGAGCCACTAGTGCTCAAGTCCCTAGATCCAGGAACGAGCAAATGGATCTCTTGATCACTGCCGTTCAGGGCATGCAGAAGGACATCAAGGACATACTAGGGAATCAAAACAGTCTTGTGAGGATCTTTGAGAATAGGATCAAGACCCTCAATGACAAAGTGGATGGGCTGACAAAGACAGTTTATGAGCTGAAGAAGGAAGTTGACAGTGTGCCCAGTCCTGACACTTCAGATGATGAGGATGAATCTCCTCTCAGGCCAGGCACTCACTTCACTACCCAGGCTAGATCAGCCAAAGTGCCAGCTCCAGAGTTGAGGCCCTCTTCATCAGCACCTGTGTCGGAGAAACGACACCTATGGGATCGAGAGGATCCCTTTATGATTCGGCGGGGAGAAGGTTTGCACAAAGAGCAGATCTAACGATCAACACAGGGAATTTTTACCCAGGTTCGGGCCGCTGAGAAGCATAAAACCCTACTCCTGCTTTGTTTGTGTATTGGATATGTTTAAGCCCTGATTCTAGGAGCGCTTGTGATGAACAGTACACAGCAGCTACACATGCAGAATGGGCCAGAGAAGATCCCCCTGTAGCTATGCCTTGGGCCTCCTTTTATACGCTCGAAGGGGTCACCAACAGTGGCGTACAGGGTATACATGAGGTGTGAAGTTGCTACAGTGTTATCATACCTAACACTGACGACTTAGGACAAGAACATTTAATGCTCCGTTTAGGTGTCCTTGCCTTTCTTGGGGATGGAAAAAGGGGCCGTCCCATCAGCACTGCTTAAGCCCATCACCGTTAGCCTCCTGACACGCACCCAGGAGAACAACCGCTAAAAGACAAGCTGGATGCCACGCTGGAGCGGTGACAGGGTGGCGAGGCCTTGCCGGGCGCGAGTCTTGCCGGGGCTTGGTGAACCATCCCGGCAAGATCTTGCCGGGACTCCAGCCTCTTGTCTCCAGTCTTCTGTTTATCGCCTTGAGTGTTTCTTGGATATCCTTGGATTTGTGTTCAGCTGTCCCCCGGCAGGGCTTGCCGCTGGGGTGGCTACAACTGCCCGTGCACAAGTATGGGGTACTAAAAGCCCAAACCTTAGTACACCGACAGGAGCCCCCGGGCCTAGGCCATACACGGGTGCGAGGCGTTGTTGGGCAAGGCCCAAACAGTGCACGGGCACGCGTGGCAGGGATTAACTATCGTAATTATTCCATTTACTGCGCCCCCCCACTACGCGCGTTGAATGCGCGATGTGGGAGATGTGGGCGGAGCGGCCGTTACAGTAGCGCGCTCGCGAATCGTTTCTATATTAATTTAGTAAGGAGGCAGCTCCGCGCCTTCCCCATAAAAAGGAAACCGTAGAGGCGCTGCTCATTTACCTCCTGTCTTTTCCAATCTGGGAACCGCTGTCGTCTTCTTCCTCGAGCCCAAAACAGAGTTCCTCCCACTCATCCGCCGCCTCCATGCCCTCACCATCCTCGGCCTCCGCCCCCATAGCCACCATGCCGCCCAAGACGAGCAAGGGCAAGGAGGTGGAAGCCGCCGTCCCAGAGAGCAAGCTGGCGAAGATGCGGAAGGAGCACGTCGTCTTCCCCCCGGCGCTCGACGCGATCACCCGCCAGGGATGCCGCCGCAGAGGCCGACAGAATTTCCGCCAAGGAGGCCACCAAGAACGCTGCTGCCGAGGCCGCCAAGGAGGCCGCCGCCGAGGCCGACAGGATTGCCGCTGAAGAGGCCGCGCCAGATAGGGGGAAAGGTGGCGCGAACCTGATCTAGCGGTCAGCGCATCAACTTCATCGTCCATGGCGACTTCGCTCTGCCTATAGAAAGAATACGCATGGAAGGCGGGCTCGGGGGCTGGCAGCGCCCTAGGGAGTAACCTTCTGGAGAGCTGCCGATCACCACCGCGAGCGCGGCCTCGCTGTGCGAGATGAGCAGCAGGAAAAGCAAAGTTACAAAACTTGTGGCAATTACATTTCTTTTGCTGTCCTCATTTGCTCCTTACACCTACATACGAAGGAGCCTTCCCGGGGCCAAGAGCGCCCCTAGTTGTCTCGAGTCCGCTCGACAACTTAGGCGGCTGCACAGACACTGGGAAGGTGAACCTTTTCGGAAGGCGATGTTCCCAGCAAGCCGCTAAGGACCCATTCCTCCAAGCGCTGCCGACTGGAATGTGCGCACCGAAAAGCTTTCCGGCAAGCATGGGTCATCTTGATTGGTTTTTCGTCCTTGTACATTAATCTGCACGCGAAGGAACCTTGTCCTGGTGAGCCCGCGCTCTAGTCTCGCCTCGAGTCCGCTCGGCAGGCTTAGCAGCCGCGTTCTGAGCCGGCAAGTCGCCTTGCTGGCGGCGGCGTTTCCAGTAGGCTGCTAAAGTCCCGCACCTAGCGCTCACGGTAAACATGCGCACCGGCAGGGTTTCCAGACAGCGTAGGATATAAGATATATGCCAGGACGGAATTAATCAAGAGGGAAGCAAACATTCTTTTTGCATAAAAAAACACGTATTGCATACATAAAGACTGGCCTGACTAAGATTAACTACTCCTTTGCATGTGCCATTGCAGCAACAGGTATGCATAGTACTTCCGTCTTGGCGGTTGCTTTATTCTCGGCGGCACGCGGCAGCCGAGAAAGCCAAGGGCGCCGTGCTGAAGGCCGGCAAGACGGCAGTGAGGCATTCGCAGTACGCGGCGGCGACAACAGGGATGACTGTACGGATCGAGCGCCGCACCCGCGGCACCCTTTATGGGGAAGGCCTGGGGGGCTGGCTCTTCATCGCACGGTCTGGCACTCCCTTTCGGGCACACGACTCCAGCTGCCGTCCTGCTGTCTGCCCACGCTGCCAGCAAGCCCAAGGCCCGGCAAACCGCAAGCTCTCTTGCGTCATCATCAGCGTGCAATTAGAAAGTCATGAGTGTCGATTACTTCTCGCCGTGCGTGTACCGGTGCATGTTTTTGGGCCTAGCCCAGACAAACACTGTGCACGCTTGTCCGGACCAGGCCCGGGGGCTCCTGTCGGTGTAAGTGAACAGGGGGTGTTCATTACCCCTGGACATGAACCGGCAAGTTGTAGCCTCCAGGCGGGAAGGGCATGGCAGGGAAGAAATCCACTTATGGGATGGGTACACGTCACCGGCAAGCTCAAAGGCCGGCAAGATCAGGATTTCCGGGAAGCAAGCTTTCGTGGGAGAAGACAACTGGGAACAAGCACAAGACTATCCAGAAAGCATTCAAAAGATGTCGGCGTACGACACCAATGGGATCAAGAGGATCCCTTTACGGTTCGGCAGGGAGAAAGGCTTGCACAAAGAGCAAATCCAACGATCAACACAAGGGATTTTTACCCAGGTTCAGGCCGCTGAGAAGCGTAAAACCCTACGCATGCAGAATGGGCCAGAACGTCCTCCCCCTCTGTAGCTACGCTTTGGGTCTCCTTTTATACGTAAAAGGGGTCACCAACAGTGGCGAAGTACAAGAGGTGTAAAGTTGCTACAGCGTTTACATAAATATCACTGACGTCTTAGGACAAACGCATTAAATGCTCTGTCTAGGTGTCCCTTAGCTTCTTGGGGACGGGAAAAGAGCCCGTCCCATCAGCACCACTTAACCCCATCCGCCGCAAATGCAATGACACGCATCCAGGAGGACAAACCCCGTCTGACAGGCTGGTAGCTGCGCTGGAGCGGTGGCAGGGTGGCGGGATCTTGCCGATGCGAATCTCTTGCCGGGGCGAATCTCTTGTCGGGGCGAATCTTGCCGGGGCGAATCTCTTGCCGGGGCGAACCTTGCCGGGGCGAATCTCTTGCTGGGGCGAATCTTGCCGGCCGGGGCGAATCTTGCCGGGGCGAATCTTGCTGGGCCGAATCTTGCCGGGGCGAATCCTGCTGGGGCTCCGCAAGCCATCCTGGCAAGATCTTGCCGGGATCCCCAGCCTTTGGTCTTCTGATCATCAGCTTGAATGCCTTCTTGATAGTTTTGTGCTTGTTCCCAGTCGTCCCCCGGCAAGCATCTTGCCGGGAGTCCAACATCGGGTCTTCTCGGTGACCTGCCTGCAGGTCCTCTCCTAGGAAGACTTGCTTCCCGGAAACTCTATCTTGATCTTGCCGGCCTTGAGCTTGCCGGTGATGCGGGGACCTGTTCCCGGCAAGTAATCCTTGCCGGAAACCTGGGTCCTGGATATGTCCCAGAAGTGGATTTCTTCTCTGCCATGTCCTTCCTGCCTGGAGGCTGCGACTTGCCGGTGCGTGTCCAGGGGTAATGAACACCCCCTGTTCACTACACCGACAGGAGCCCCCGGGCCTGGGCCGGACAAACATGCACAGTGTCGTTCGGGTTAGGCCCAAGAACACGCACCGGTACACGCGCGGCAAGAAGTAACCGTCACTCTTGACTTTTAATTGCGCGCTGATGATGGCGCAAGAAATCTTGCGGTTTGCCGGGCCTCGGGCTTGCCAGCAGCATGGGCAAACAGAGCAGGACGGCAGCAGGAGTCGTGTGCATGAAAGGAAGTGCCATGCAACGCAATGAATAGCCAGCCCCCGAGCCTTCCCCATAAAGGGTACTGCGGGTGCGGTGCTCGATTCATATAGTCATTCCTGATGTCGCCGCCGTCTACTGCGAATGCCTCACTACCGTCTTGCTGGCCTCCAGCACGGCGCCCTTGGCTTTCTCGGCTGCCAAAGAAACAATTTATCTTAGTTAGACCAATCTTTATGTATGCGACACATGTTTCTTCATGCTAAATAAATGCTTGCTTCCCTCTTGATTAATTTTGTCCTTGCACATATCTTATATCCTATGCTGATTGGAAGCCCTTGCCGGTGCGCACACTTGCCGCGAGCGCTAGGTGCGGGACTTTAGCAGCCTGCTGGAAATGCCGCCACCGGCAAGGCGACTTGCCGGGCCAGAACGCAGCTGCTAAGTTTGCCGAGCGGACTCGTGGCGAAACTAGAGCGCGAGCTAACCATGACAAGATCCCTTTGCGTGCAGATTGAGGTACAAGGACGAAAAATCAATCAAGACGACCCACGCTTGCCGGAAAACTTTCCAGTGTGCACGATCCAGTCAGCAGCGCTTTGAGGAACGGGTCCTTAGCAGCTTGCCGGGAACGCCGCCTCCCGGAAAGGTTTACCTTCCCGATGCTTGTGCAGCCGCCAAAGTTGCCGAGCGGACTCAAGGCAACTTGGGGCGCTATTGGCCCCGGGAAGGCTCCTTCGCGTGTTGGTGTAAGGAGCAAATGAAGACAGCAAAAGAAATGTAATTGTCACAAATCTTTGTAACTTAGCTTTTCTTGCTGTTCATCTCGCATAGCAAGGCCGCGCTCGTGGTGATGGCCGGCAGCTTTCAAAAAGGTTATCCTCTGGGGCGCTGCCAGCCCCCGAGCTCGCCTTCCATGCGTATTCCTGCAGCACTGACTGGGCATAAAATGCCACCACAGCGTTCTAGCACAACAAGTTAATTAGCTTCTGATTAATAAATAATTCGTTGCAATCTTGATTCCTGCTGAATATTCCCTTGCTTGCCGGAACACGTTCCGGTGCGCACGATCCAGTCAGCAGCGCTTCGAGGAACGGGTCCTTAGCAGCTTGCCGGGAACGCCGCCTCCCAGAAAGGTTTACCTTCCCAGCTTTAGTGCAGCTGCTCACATCACTGAGCGGACTCGAAGCGATTAGGAGAGCAACTAGCCCCGGGAAGGCTCCTCAGCATACGGGTTTATGCAGAAATCAGAAGATAAAAATCATCTAGCCTCTTCCTTGAACGATTGCATTTTTGTACAATGAATCCCTACGCTTGCTGGAATACTCCTCGAAAGCGCACGTTTCGGTCGATGGCGCTTAGGATCAGGTCCTGTCTAGCAGCCTGTCGAGAACGCCGCCTCTTCGGGAGCTTAACGCTCTAAAAACAAACTACAGCTGCATCTGTGTTGCTAGGCGGACCCAGAACAACCAGGAGCGCAGAGTATTTCAAGAGCGCTCCCTCGCGTACAGGTTGTACAAAAAGACCATCAAGGATAAAACTAAACAGCAAAAAGCAATAAAAGTCTTAGGACTTAGCTTTCGTTAAGAATTTCAGCCGCCCCCGTTTCATCTTGGGCGCCATCACGATGAAGATGATGAAGAAACTGGCGCACTGATTGCTAGATGAGGTTCGCGCAACCTTTTCCCCCTACCTGGCATGCCAAAGATGTCGGCGTACGACACCTATGGGATCAAGAGGATCCCTTTATGGTTCGGCAGGGAGAAAGGCTTGCACAAAGAGCAGATCCAACGATCAACACAAGGGATTTTTACCCAGGTTCGGGCCGCTGAGAAGCGTAAAACCCTACTCCTGCTTTAGTTGTATTGGATGTGTTTAAGCCCAAGCTCTAGGAGCGATTGCAATGAACAGTACGTTCGAGCAGCAGCTACGCATGCAGAATGGGCCAGAAGGTCCTCCCCCTCTATAGCTACGCTTTGGGCCTCCTTTTATACGTAAAAGGGGTCACCAACAGTGGCGAAGTACAAGAGGTGTAAAGTTGCTACAGCGTTTACATAAATATCACTGACGTCTTAGGACAAACGCATTAAATGCTCTGTCTAGGTGTCCCTTAGCTTCTTGGGGACGGGAAAAGAGCCCGTCCCATCAACACCGCTTAACCCCATCCGCCACAAATTCCATGACACGCATCCAGGAGGACAAACCCCGTCTGACAGGCTGGTCGCTGCGCTAGAGCGTTGGCAGGGTGGCGGGATCTTGCCGGCGCGAATCTCTTGTCGGGGCGAATCTCTTGTCGGGGCGAATCTTGCCGGGGTGAATCTCTTGCCGGGGCGAATCTCTTGCCGGGGCGAATCGTGCCGGGGCGAATCTTGCCGGGGCGAATCTTGCTGGGGCAAATCTTGCCGGGGCGAAGCTTGCTGGGGCGAATCTTGCCGGGGCGAATCCTGCTGGGGCTCCGCAAGGCATCCCGGCAAGATCTCGCCGGGATCCCCAGCCTTAGGTCTTCTGATCATCAGCTTGAATGCCTTCTTGATAGTTTTGTGCTTGTTCCCAGTCGTCCCCCAGCAAGCATCTTGCCGGGAGTCCAACATCGGGTCTTCTCGATGTCCTGCCTGGAGGTCCTCTCCCAGGAAGACTTGCTTCCCGAAAACTCTATCTTGATCTTGCCGGCCTTGAACTTGACGGTGATGCGGGGACCTGTTCCCGGCAAGTAATCCTTGCCGAAAACCTGGGTCCTGGATATGTCCCATAAGTGGATTTATTCTCTGCCATGTCCTTCCCGCCTGGAGGCTGCGACTTGCCGGTGCGTGTCCAGGGGTAATGAACACCCCCTGTTCACTACACCGACAACCTGCTACAGCCTCCTCAGCACCATCAGCTCCAGTACCTCCCGTTGCTACTCCAACTCCATCCATGACATCAGCAGAGGTCTTCGCTGACGCAGTTCTCTCGACTCCTTCATCAGCTACCGGAGGAGATCAGCCCAAGAACGATTAGATATATACCTTTGAACTTTTTGGTAACTTGTTGCCAAAGGGGGAGAAGTCTATATAGATCTTTACGCTTCGAGTGAGAGAGCGTTTGGTTTTTATCGCTTTTTCAAAAACATTTGATCTTTTGGTTTGGATGTGTTAAACTCTTGTGGTGTTTGATCATACGCTTAATGTGTGTTGCTACTAATTCCTATCATTTTAATGCTTTTGAGATGATCACTCACCTTTGCTTGATTGTGTTGTGCTATGATGTACATTCTTATTATTCTCGCACACCACCAAGTTGTATGTGACATGAAAGAGTGCCCTATGTACCTAATCGATTATGCATTTGCATTCAAACGCAAATTTAAAATAATGCACAAATTTAGGGGGAGCTCTTGCTTATCACATACTTCTCAAAGCGACGATTATAGTCATTGATTATATCATATGTCGAAGCTTTGATCTATATGTTGTCATCAATTACCAAAAAGGGGGAGATTGAAAGCACATTTGCTCCCTTGGTGGTTTTGGTAATTAATAACAACATATATGTCATTGAACTAATGTTTCCACTAAGGATATTTCAGGAAAAGTTGAATGATAGGGATGGCAAAAAGATTGTGGAAATACCCCAAGATGCAAGGAAATGGATTGGCAAAGCTTCAAGCAAGAGGACTCTACATTTTACTTTGTGAGAAATCACTTTGAGTCCATAGGAAAGCCAATACTATTAAAAGGGGGTAAGGTACTGTTGGTGAACAAAATGCTCATTCTTGAACAAGTGATAGTCACCAAAAACACCCACAAGCTCTTCCACAAAAGTCTGTCCGAAGTCAAATATCCAAAATGGGTGCAACCAACACTTTCCACTCGGTGCCACCGATTCCCAAATTCAGACAGACCCATGCCAAACCTTAGCACATCGGTGCAACCGATTCCACTTCGGTGCCACCGAGTTTGGGTTGCCAACTTTCTGTTACCTCGATTCACAAAATCGGTACCACCGAGATTGCTGGATCGGCGTCACCGAGTTGCGCAATTTGATCGTTGGTCACCTTATCGGTACCACCGAGATTTATATATCGTTCTCACCGAGATTCAAAAGTTGTCACCTTTTGGTCACTTCGGTACCACCGAGATTCACACATCAGTGTCACCGAGTTGGTCACTTAAGGTGTAACGGTTGGATTTTTGGGGATGCCTATATATACCCCTTCACCACCACCCACTCGAGAGATAAGCACTCAGAACTATTACATAATTGCCCCATCATATTTTCTGAGAGTGAGCCACCTACTCATGTGTTGAGATCATGCCATTCCATTCCAACCATATGAATCTTGATCTCTAGCCTCCCCAAGTTGCTTTCCACCAAATCAATCTCTTCCACCATAGCCAAATCTGTGAGAGAGTGATTGTGTGTTGAGGAGTCTATCATCTTGAAGCACAAGAGCAAGGAGTTCATCGACATTGCCGAGCCTATTACCTTTTGGAGGGTGGTGCCTCCTAGATTGGTTAGGTGTCGCTTGGGAGCCTCCTACTTCATGTTATGGAGTTGAACCAAGAAGTTTGTACGGGCAAGGAGATCGCCTACTTCGTGAAGATCTACCCATAGTGAGGCTAGTCCTTCGTGGACGGAAGCTGTTATGGAATAGTCAAGGTTGCTACTTCGTGGACCCTTATGGGTGGAGCCCTCCGTGGACTCTCGCGACCGTTACCCTCCGTGGGTTGAAGACTCCATAAACGTGGACGTACGATAGCACCACCTATCGGAACCATGCGAAAAATCTTCGTGTCTACAAATTGCATTTGATCTTCCTACCCTTCCTTTACTACTCATGCTTGTTGTTACTTTCCGCTGCTATACTCTTAGACATGCATGTGTAGGGTGTGCTTGACTTGCTATGAATGCTAAAATCTGCCAACACTTAAAATTGGGAAAAGGCTAGATTTTTATTTGGTCAAGTAGTCTAATCACCCCCCCCCCCCTCTAGACATACTTTCGGTCCTACACAACCGGGACTAAAGGTCCCTTCCAGCGCGGAATTTGGGACGCCGGAAAGGAGAGCTTTAGTCCTGGTTGGCGGCTCCAGCCGGGACTAAAGATGCACCTTTAGTCCCGGTTGGTGTTACCAACCGGGACTAAAGACCCTTTAGTCCCTATTGGTAACACCAACCGGGACTAAAGGTATTGTGGTATTTAACCCCCTTCTCCTTCCTCTCCTTATTTTCTCCCCGATCGAACACCAAACTACGCCGCCAGGTTGCCGGATCGAACACCACACTACGCCGCCAGGCTGCCGGATCTTGTCGCCGGCCGGCCGTCCCCGTCTAGTCCGGCGCCATCCCCGACCCCCTCTCCCTCCGCACGCGCGCCGCCTCAATACCCGGCCGCCCGCTCCTCCAAGCGCCGCCGCGACCCGAGCCCGCACCGGCGCCGCTCCTCCCCGCCTCCGGCGTCCTCTTCCATCTCCGGCGCTCCTTCGTCTCCGGCTCTCCTCCGTCTCCGGCGCCGCTCCTACAAAAAAGTATGCTAATTTGTCTATATATGCTAATTTGTGTATGTATGCTAATTTGTGTATGTATATATTAGATCCATGTTAAATTAGATGCATATATGTGTATGCTAATTGACCAAATTTGTGTATGCTAATTGACGTATGTTTTATATTGTTGCATGTTATATTGTTGCATTGATGTAAAATGCATGTTATATAAAATGCATGTTATATTGTTGCATTGATGTATGTTTCATATTGAAGTATGTTTTATATTAGGTAAAATGCCTCTCCTCCTAGAATTTTGTTCATTTTTTAGATGCTTAGATGCATGTTTAAATGTTTAGATGTTGCTGATTTGCTAATTGAGATATTGCATATAAAGCATCTTGAGTAGCCGTCGAATCGATTGCATAGCGTAGTCGTCGAGTCGACGATGCCCGGCCTACATCCTCGTCGTCGACTCGGCGGCGACAACCTACTTGAGAGGCGCAATGTCCAGGACTGGGCTCCGCCGGGCTGGCACTGGGAGGTGCTACCTTCCGGGGCGCGCAGCTTGGTGAGGACTCAGGTTCCCGTCGCCGACCCGGAGGTTCTTTGGTGGCGGTCGCGTGGACCACTATCATTGCAGAGGGAGACAGACCCCGTGGAGGTGGTACGTCGCCGTGTCTGGGAGGAGGACGAGCACGTCCGTCGCTACATGGCTGCGTTGGACGCCAGGTTCTCCAATACCTGGCAGGTTCTTTAGGGATCACACCCGAGCTATGATCCTGTGATGGTTTTTTCTCTTTGGGTGGCCACCGCCTGCGCCACGAGACGTCAACTGGATCTGTATTAGTGATATTATATAAGTAATAATATTCAAGATGTATTAGTGATAATATTCGATGATGTATTAGTGATATTATATCAAAATAATATATATGATCATATTGTTGCATTGCCTTGTATTGATTGCATATCTCCCGTTTTGCTTATTGAATGCATTCTAATTGTTTTATATTTGTTTTGGGTTAGTTAAGCTATGGACGGTATAGACAGAGACCATGATCAAGAGAAAGTCATGTACGACATGATACACTCCAGAAATGAAGAGAATGAAGAACTAGATGATGGCTCACAATATCTTAACCCATCCGGTGAAGGAATTGATGAAGAACAACCAAGAGACGAAGGGGAACCAACAGACAATGATGGCGAAGAAATTTTTCTCCTATTTAGAAAGTCCGACGAGGTATTAATTTGGCCTCTGGTGATCACCAAATGTATTAATTGATTAGTATATATATATATATATATATATATATATATATATATATATATATATATATATATATATATATATATTAATGAATCTTTCTTCTTTTAGCCCTCCGGATCGAGCAAATCTTCTACAAGGGTAGTACGAGGCCCGGCCAAAAAGTTGCAAGCTGGCATAAAGTACAACATCGATCAAATCAGAGCAGATGGCGAACCGATTGCTCATAAAAAGAATGCGTACAAATTTATACGTCAATGCGGAGTTATTGTTATGGACCAAATCCCAATCACCATTCAAGAATGGAATCGGCCAAAAGATCGCGGAGTTCCTTTTGTCAACGAAAGAGCAAAAAATACACTTTGGGAGACGCTCATGTCACATTTCACCCTACCAGAGGGTCTCACAGATCTCCAACGGGAGAAAGTCAAGAAGTGTGCTCTTAAGAAGATGGCCACACAATTCCAAACTTGGAAGAAAAGATTATGGAACAAGTATGTGAAAGGAGGAAAGAAGACTCCAGAATTCAAAGGAGAACTAGTGAAGTTAAAAGATAACAAAGACAAATTTGTGGAGTTCAAGGAATTAGAAGCTGCTAAGGAACGGTCGAGAGTAAACAAGATAAATACTAAGAAAAATACGTTGCACCATCATCTGGGGCCAGGTGGCTACAAGTCTGGGTTGGCTAAGTGGGATGAATCCAAGGGTAAGATGATTGCTGAAGGGGTCGCTCCAAAAAGAATGGGTTGGCCCGACAGGTGCAGGACTTGGTTTTATGCGCATCGGGGAAAGTTGGACCCAAGGACATGGGAGATTATTGAACACGCAAGTCTTAAAGAAACCTGTGAAGCTTTACTTGAGGCAATAGAAGCTGCTCGAACGGGTGCGTTCCAGCCCGAGAGAGAGAACGACGAGCTTACACATGCCCTCAAGAATCCTGAACACCCGGGACGAACACGAGGCAAAGGCCTTGTTCCGTGGCTTGAGGGGTTTGCGGATTGGAACGACAGTTACAGAAGCCGTGCGAGAAAGAAGAAGCATGAACTATACCGGATTCAAATGGTAGAATCAAAGAACACTGACTTGGAACGCAAATACATGCTGCAGCAGGAGCAAATCAACAAACTTAGCCAGCAAAGCGCGTCTCAGCAGCAGGAGCAACCAGATCCAGCATTGGATGGTACCATTCCATTATCTATGCCGAAACGCAGCATGGGTTCCACGGGGGTCCCGGCCGATGATGCACTGCTGGCTCACTACCTCGTGGATGATATCCAAGAGTCGACAGTTTGTGAGCTACACATGAAACTGAAGAACATATCCATGAAGGTGGCGGATGACATTGCTTTACCGAATGCACCTGAAGCACACCTCCACGGCAATCCGATTCCACCTGGCTATGCTCGTGTCGGGGTGGATGAAGTTCTGTCGGATATGAATCACTAGATCTTGACTACCTTGGAGGTCACAGGGAGCAGACACTGGGAGAAGCCATACGTGGTATCATTGTATGGAAAAAGGAATGCATCGTGTTTCCAAACTCAGTGCCAAGGCCACCAACTCCTCCTCCAAGTCCGCCGCATCAGCAGACTCCAACCCACCTCGAGACGGAGCGCAGGGAGAGTCCGCCATATCAATCTCCGCCGCGTCAGCATAATCCATCCCACCCCGAGACGGAGCCTAGCGCGAGTCCGCGATATCGATCTCCGCTGTCTCCAAAGCGGAAGAGAGCAAAAAAGAAGAAACCCGAGCCTCCTGTCAAAAAGAAGTTAGCTTACGAGTAGACTGACAAGGAAATCGATGAACAAGTGGCTAAGGAATTGCAGGCCCATTTTGGACCGAAACCGCCCCCGCCGCAAAAGGAGAAAATACCTGAGGAAGTCATACAACACTTTTTGGATGCAGCTAAACCGGCGGAGAAATAGCCACTATCAGACTATGAACACTCTATTTGCAAGTCCTATCATAAACAAAGAAAATAGAAGTCGAGCGGTAGTAGTAAATGCGGGAAAACTGTTCCCCAACTCGGAGAACAGGCAGTGCAATCGATCATCCCGCTCAAGGTGAGTACCGATAAGGTGGTAATAACCGACGCTGATAGAGAGAAGGCTAGAGAGATCGGTATCACTATTGAACAACTGCTAGTGATCGAGGAATTCCCACCGACGGATCCGAAGGAACTAGCATGGAAATATGTCCCCGGGAACCCTCTGGTGAGTCCTGACGAGGAGAAGCTTCAATTAACGCAAATGCACAACTTGCATGACTGGTACATGAGAGAAGTAAAGAGCGGGCGATAGAGCCTCATGGTGAAAGTCAAGCGAGAGCATTACATCCATGAAAAAGATTTGTGGATTGAAAATGAAGAATTTTTTCAGTTATTCAATCAAGCCACACTCGACAAATCTCTCGTTAGTTGCTATTGTCTGTCAGTGATTTCTTTCTGTAATTTAAGTCTCTAGCTCAGCATGTTCATTGCCTGTAATATAATTATCCTCACTATATTCTTTTGTGTGGTATTATGCAGAATGAAGATTTTTGAATTGAAAAGAGATGGAGTCTATGGCATTGGGTCCATTGACCCAAATACCGTTAATGAAACTGTGTTAACTACTTACTCTAAAGACACAGAGAAAACCTTGCTAAGGTTTTTGAAGGCCCTAAATACAAAACCAGAAATACTTTTACCTTACAACTTCAAGTGAGTGTTACTGTCTTGTACTACAAATTCTATTTTTGCTTATATATATATATATATATATATACTCGATGTTAAGTGTAGTTGATGAGTTATGCATGCCCGCTTATACAAAATTGTGTCCGCAGCTTCCACTGGATCTTGCTAATCATTAGAGTTGACGATGGAACTGTTGAAGTACTGGAATCACTATGTAAAGACCCTGAAGAATACAGATGCCTGTATTTGATGCTCGACGGGTAATTTCAATCATTAACGCACTATGCCGGCCTCTTTAATTCGTTTCCTGATATCAAGTAATTAATAACTCCTTTATTCATTTTCTTTGCCCGGCAGGGTTTGGAAAAAGTTCATCAAAGAGGTTAGAGGTGAATGGAAACCAGAGCTGAAATGGCGAAAGTCCAAGGTATTTAAGTAGTACTAGCTACGTCCGCGCATCTCTTTAATTATAGTTTCAATACCATTATCATGCTTTATTATTATCTAATTGAATTCTATTCTCATAAAGTGCATGAGGCAGGAACAGAGGACTAATTTATGTGCATTCTACGTTTGCGAGAACATTCGCTTTCAGACCGAAAGGACCAAAACTGCAAGAGATCTTTGGGTACGTAAACACCATTCACATTTTTTTATCATGATCTAATATATATACACACAACTAACATATTCATATTGATCTCTTTCTTTAAAGATGAACGAGATGCGGGATAAGCTCCTACCAAAGGACCGCATACGAGCAATTCAAGAGGAAATGGCGGGATTTTTGCTTGAGCAGGTCATATCTCCCAACGGAGAATACCATTACACCTAATGCTTGCATGTAATGAGCTACAAATTGTAGGAGAAATTGTATATAACAAATTGTACATATGTGTATGCATGGTCGTACGAGAAATTCTATGATATATGATTGGTTCTACAAGAAATTCCATTATATATGCATAACGTGTACAGTATGTAGTAGCGTAAAATATGTTTGAAATGAAAAAGAATTAAACGGAAAACACAAAATGAAAAGGAAAAATAAACAATAAAACCTAAACCCATAAACCCCCAAGCCCCAAAATCTTTAGTCCCGGTAGGTGTTACCAACCGGGACTAAAGGTCCCCATCCCCTGGCGCGCGCTGCCGACCACGTGGCAGGGATTTAGTCCCGGGTCGTAGCCAACCGGGACTAAAGGCTTGGACCCTTTAGTCTCTATACATTAGTCCCGGTTGGCCAACTAGGACTAAAGAGGCTTCCCAACCGGGACTAATGCTCTGTTTTCTAATAGTGCCTCCGCCCCGAAGAGATCTTGCAGGGCCAAAGTGGTATTGCCCGATGATAGCCCGGACTCCGGTGAGGAATCCGAGTCTTCGAGAGGGTCCCCCGGAGGACCCCCAGGGTCCCCCGGCCCAGAGATACTGAATCCGAACACTTTATGGTGCACTCATACGAAGTTTTTGTTATTAACCGGATAAACGTCCTCCGTATTGCAGCCCAGGCCGCGATCTTCTGACCGAACAGGTCTCGGAGGAGGATCCCCCGCCCGCCGAGCTGGCGGAGAGTGGGACTGCGTCTCGTACCTCTCCGCCTCAGGTCGTCGACGAGGCCGCAGAGGTGATATCCCGCCAGACCCTTCCAAGGCCGAACACTGGGTGTGTGGAGGTCATGACCGAGATTCATACCTCGGCGACCGAAGACCAGGAGGTCGAACTCCTCTTGGCGGGCAAAGTGGGAGGCCATGATTCATCAGAGCTCCCTCCGAACACGGCCCCGGAGACCTCCATGCCTCCGATGTCGTCGACTCTGCCTCCTCAAGAAGGGGGAGCAGAAGTGCCATGACCGGTGCCGCCCGTGACAGGGCAGGCCGCAACCGGGTGGCCAGCCGTGATGGAGGAGGCTTTGTCTTGCTCCTCCATCGCCGAAGATCACTGCACCCTTATGGGTGCGGTTTTGCGAGGCATTCAGTCAGTTGATAGCGGGCTGAAGGAGGCCTTCAGCGGTCTATTGGCGGGCTTCAAGGTAAGCCATGTAATCTTCCTTTCACAAGGACAAATTTGTTTGTAAGGTTATGCATTCCATATAGGTATAGTAGCCCCTGAGCCATGGATGAGTTTGAAAAACTTGCCTGGGATTCAAATAACTTAAAATCACGGTTAAAGCAATTCGTGACCCTTGAAATTGTAACAGTTTCCGAGATGATGTGGCGGAGGGTCTAGGACCAATAGGTCGGAAGTTTGTTTCACACAAGTTGTTTTGTAGGCCTAGTCTTCAGCGGTGGCCGCCAACGACATGGAACTGGCCGAGCTGAATCGGAAGCTCAAGAGTTCCGATGAGGAGCTTGACCGCCTGAACAAACGGTTTGACGAAATGCAAAGTAAGTTTGCCTTTATTTTCCTCATTAATTGAGGTTTTCGGGCCTTCGTTCCTGAGATCTTGCTTCCCATTGTGTCTGCAGCCGTGAACACCGAGGTTGAGAACCTCAAGGCCGAGCTGAAGAGGGCCAAGCAAGAGGTCGCCGACCATAATATTGTGATAGAACGAGCGGCTGCTGAATTGAGCTTGCTGAATGTTGACAGCGGCAAGCACGAAGCACGAGTGGCCGAGGTGCAGTAGGAGCTCCAGGATGCAAGCACTAAGTGCGAGGCCCTGGAGCAAAAGACCAAGGACTAAGCGGCCGAGCTGTCCTCGCTGTTCTCCGAGCTCAAATCGGAGCGTGTAGATAGGCGGTCTTTTGAAGAAGAACTTCGCCAAGTCAGGATGATCGCGGATGGTAAACCGTACTTACTGCAATGTGCCTTTGGTGGTAACAGGTTTGTCCATGTCACACGGATGTGGTGTTCCTAAGGCGACTTTACGGATCTCCCGGGGAGTGCAGCGGACGCGGCCAAGCACTTTGCGATTTGAGATGAGGATGCGGAACAGAGACTGTTCTAGGCGCAATTTCAGACACCCAAGCCCCGTCCCCTTCTCGGCTATCAAATGAAGCAGCTAATGGAGTTTCATAGGATGGTGGAGCCAGCCTTGAAGGACCTCTGCATTCGGCTGTGGCCAGCGGAGCCACTACCGGGTAGCTAGTTTGGCCTGGTGCAGAAGCTTTGCTATGCCGCGCCCCGGATTGAGGTCCTGAAGTGTTCTGTGTGCATTGAGAAAGCCCTGATGGCCTTCGCGAGGACCATGATGCATTGGCCAGGGGTGAAGCCATTCGAGATGGCTACTGCGCCCCCGCCTCCTGGGAAGGAGCATATGTTGGGGAACGTTGCATGGGAAACAAAAAATTTCCTACGCACACGCAAGATCTATCCATGCTGATGAGCATCTATGAGAGGGAGAGTGAATCTACATACCCTTGTAGATCGCTATGTGGGAAGCGTTAAGAAACGCGGTTGATATAGTCGAACGTCTTCGCGATCCAAATCGCAAGCCGTCCCGCGATCAAATCACGATCCGTCCCGATCTAGCGCCGAACGGACGGCACCTCCGTGTTCAGCACACGTACAGCTCGATGACGATCTCCGCCTTCTTGATCCAGCAAGAGGGGGCGGAGAGGTAGATGAGATCTCCAGCAGCACGACGACGTGGTGGTGGTGATGGTGGAGTTATCCCGGCAGGGCTTCGCCTAAGCACTACCGGAATCTATTTGGTGGAGGAACTAGAGAATAGAGAACTAGCACGTGGCCATGGGTTTTGGGGCTCTATTCCTATAGTATATGTAGGAGGGGGAGGGAGGAGCAAGCCTCCCTAGGGTTTCCCCTAGGGGTCGGCCGAACCAGGGCAAGGAGGAGTCCGATCCACTTCCTACTAGGAAGTGGATTGATATTAGGAAGGAGTCCTATTCCTTCCTATCTCCACCTTTTTTTCCTCTTGGGCATATGGGCCCTTATGGGGTCGGTTCCACAGCCCATTAGGGGCTGGTGCGCCACCTCTTGGGACCATGTGGCCCCCCGGGGTGGGTGGGCCCCACCCGGTGGACACCCGGAACCCATTCGTCACTCCCGGTACACTACCGGAAATACCCGAAAATTTTCTGGAACCGAAATACCACTTTCCTATATATAAATCTTTACCTCCGGACCATTCCAGAGCTCCTCGTGACGTCCGCGATCTCATCCGGGACTCCGAACAACCTTCCGTCACCAACACATATATCTCAATACTACCGAAACGTCACCGAACGTTAAGTGTGTAGACCCTGCGGGTTCGAGAACTATGTAGACATGACCGAGACACCTCTACGGTCAATAACCAATAGCGGGACCTGGATACCCATATTGGTTCCCACATATTCTACGAAGATCTTTATCGGTTGAACCTCTATGTCAAGGATTCAGTTAATCCCGTATGTTGTTCCCTTTGTTCTTCGGTATGTTACTTGCCCGAGATTCGATCGTCGGTATCTCTATACCAAGTTCAATCTTGTTATCGGCAAGTCTCTTTACTCGTTCCGTAATACAATATCCCGTGGCTAACTGTTTAGTAACTTTGCTTGCAAGGCTTATTGTGATGTTGTATTACCGAGTGGGCCCTGAGATACCTGTCTTGATCCATGCCCACTCAACAGACACCCTCGGAGATACCTGTAGAGCATCTTTATAGTCACCCAGTTACGTTGCGACGTTTGATACACACAAGTTATTCCTCCGGTGTCAATGAGTTGCATGATCTCATGGTCATAGGAACAGATACTTGACATGCAGAAAACTATAGCAATAAACTGACACGATCATATGCTACGTTCATAGTTTGGGTCTTGTCCATCATATCATTCTCCTAATGATGTGATCCCGTTATCAAATGACATCTCATGTCTATGGCTAGGAAAACTTAACCATATTTGATCAACGAGCTAGTCTTGTAGAGGCTAACTAGGGACACTTTGTTGTCTATGTATCCACACATGTATTTGTGTTTCCAATCAATACAATTATATCATGGATAATAAACGATTATCATGAACAAGGAAATATAATAATAACCATTTTATTATTGCCTCTAGGTCATATTTCCAAAAGTCTCCCACTTGCACTAGAGTCAATAATCTAGCTCACATCGCTATGTGATTTACATTGTTATGAATCTAACACCCAATGAGTTCTGGGGTTCGATCATGTTTTGCATGTGAGAGAGGTTTTAGTCAACGGCCTGCAACATTCAGATCCGTGTGTTCTTTGCAAATCTATAGGTCATACTGCAGATGCTACCACGCTCCACTTGGAGCTATTCCAAATGGCTGCTCCACTATACGTATTCGGATTGCTACCCAGAGTCATCCGGATTGGTGTCAAACCTTGCACTAATGTAACCCTTTTCGACGAACTCTTTATCACCTCCATAATCGAGAAACATTTCCTTAGTCCTCTAGTTACTAAGGATAATTTTGACCGCTGTTCCAGTGATCCACTCCTGGACCACTCTTGTACCCCTTGACAGACTCATGGCAAGGCACACACCAGGTGCAGTACACAGCATGGCATACTATACAAAGCCTATGGATAAGGCATAGGGGACGACCTTTGTCCTTTCTATTTCTTCTGCCGTGGTCGAGCTTTGAGTCTCACTCAACTCCACACCTTACAAATCAGGCAAGAACTCTTTCTTTGACTGATCCATTTTTAACTCTTTCAAAATCTTATCAAGGTATGTACTCTTTGAAAGTCTCATCAGACGTCTTGATCTATTTCTATAGCTCCTGATGCCCAATATTTAAGTAGCTTCATTTCAAGTCTTCCTTTGAAAAATTCCTTTCAAACAACCCTTTATGCTTTCCAGAAATTCCACATCATTTCCGATCAACAATATGCCATCCACATATACTTATCAGAAATTCTATAGTGCTCCCACTCACTTTATTGTAAATACAAGTTTCTCATAAACTTTGTATAGACCCAAAAACTTTGATCACCTCATCAAAGCGTATATTCCAACTCCGAGATGCTTGCTCTAGTCCATAGAAGGATCGTTGGAGCTTGCATACATTTTAGGATCCTTAGGACTCACAAAACTTTCCGGTTGTATCACATACAACCTTTCCTCAATGAAACTGTTAAGGAAAGGATGTTTTGACATCCACCTGCTAGATTTCATAATCGAAAAATGCAGCAACTGCTAACATAATTCCAACAGACTTTTAGCATCGCTATGGGTGAGAAAGTCTCATCGTAGTCAACTCATTGAACTTGTCGGAAGCTTCCTTGTGGCAAGTCGAGCTTTATAAATGGTGACATTTACCATCAGCGTCTGTCTTCGTCTTAAAGGTCCATTTGTACTCACCGGCCTACCGTTCGGGCAAGTCTACCAAAGTCCATACTTGGTTTTCATACATGGATCCTATCTCGGATTTCATGGCTCCTAGCCATTTGTTGGAATCCGGGCCCACCATCGCTTCTTCATAGTCCGTAGGCTCATCATTGTCTAACAACATGATTTCTAAGACAGGATTGACGTACCACTTAGGGCAGTACGTGAACTTGTCAACCTACGAGGTTCGGTAGTAACTTGATCCGAAGTTTCATGATCATCATCATTAGCTTCCTCTTCAATTTGGTGTAGGCGCCGCATAAACATCTTTGTGCGCCGTGCTACCATCCAACTGAAGTGATGGTTCAATAACCACATAAGTTCTAGTTTCCTCCCACTCAATTCTTTCAAGAGAAACTCTTTCTCGAGAAAGGACCTGTTTTAGCAACAAACACTTTGCGCTTGGATCTGAGATAGAAGGTATACCCAACTATTACCTTAGGGTATTCTATGAAGATGCATTTGTTCGCTTTGGTTTCGAGCTCATCAGGTCAAAACCTTTTTCACATAAGCGTCGCAGCCCCAAACATTAAGAAATGACAGCTTAGGTTTCTACCAAACCATAATTCATACGGTGTCATCTCAACGGATTTAGATGGTGCCCTATTAAAGTGAATGTAGTTGTCTCTAATGCATAACCCAAAAACGATAGTGGCAAATCGGTAAGAGACATCATAGTACACACCATATCCAATAGAGCACGACTACGACGTTCGGACACACCATCACGCTATGGTGTTCCAGGTGGCGTGAGTTGTGAAACAACTTCCACATTGTCTTGAGTTGTATACCAAACTCGTAATTCAGATATTTACCTCCACGATCATATCATAGACATTTTATCTTCTTGTCACGATGATCTCAAACTTCACTCTGAATTTGTTTGAACTTCTCAAACGTTTCAGACTTGTGTTTCATTAAGTAAATATCCCCATATCTACTCAAATCATTAGTGAAGGTAAGAAAATAGCGATATCCACCGCACGCTTCAACACTCATGGGACCGCATACATCAACATGTATCATTACCAATAAGTCACTTGCCCGCTCCATCAAGCCGGAAAACGGGGTTTTAGTCATGTTGCCCATGAGGCATGGTACGCATGTCTCAACCGATTCAAAATCGAGTGAGTCCAAAGATCCATCAGCATGGAGTTTCTGCATGCGCTTTATACCAATATGACCTTGACGGCAGTGCCACAAGTATGTGGTACTATCATCATTAACTTTGCATCTTTTGGCATCAATATTATGAACATGTGTATCACTACGATCGAGATTCAATAAACCATTCACATTGGGTGCATGACCATTGAAGGTATTATTCATGTTAACAGAATAACAATTATTCTCTGACTTAAATGAATAAACGTATTGCAATAAACACGATCTAATCACGTTTATGCTCAACACAAACACCAAATAACATTTATTTAGGTTCATCACTAATCCCGAAGGTAGAGAGAGCGTGCGATGGTGATGACATCAACCATGGAAATACTTCCAACACACATCGTCACCTCACCCTTAGCTAGTCTCCGTTTATTCCGTAGCTTTTATTTCAAGTTACCAACATTTAGCAACTGAACCAGTATCTAATACCCAGGTGCTACTAGGAGTACTAGTAAGGTACACATGAATAAAACGTATATCAAATACACTTCTGTTGACGTTGCCAGCCTTCTTATCTACCAAGTATCTAGGGTTGTTCCGCTTCAGCGACCGCTCTCCTCATAATAGAAGCACTTAGTCTCGGGTTTGGGTTCAACCTTGGGTTTCTTCACTGGAGCAGCAACTGGCTTGCCATCCATGAAGTTTCCCTCCTTGCCCTTGCCCTTCTCGAAACTAGTGGTTTTACTAACCATCAACACTTGATGCTCCTTCTTGATTTCTACCTTCGCGGTGTCAAACATCGTGAATAGCTCAGGGATTATTATTTCCATCCCTGGCATTTCATAGTTCATCACGAAGCTCTAGTAGTTTTGTGGCAGTGACTTGGAGAACTATATCAACCACTATCTTATCTGGAAGATCAACTCCCACTCGATTCAAGCGATTGTAGCACCCAGACAATCTGAGCACATGCTCACCGATTGAGCTATTCTCCTTCATCTTGCAAGCAAAGAATCTTGTTGGAGGTCTCCTACCTCTCAACATGGGCACGGGCCTGAGATCCCAATTTCAGCTCTTAGAACATCTCGTATGTTCCGTGACGTTCAAAACGTTTTGGAGCCTCAATTCTAAGCCGTAATGCATGACGCACTGAACTATCAAGTAGTCATCAGAACGTGCCTGTCAGATGTTCACAACATCTACAGACGATGCTCCAGGGGGGTAGCGCACCGAGCGGTGCATTAAGGACATAAGCCTTCTGTGTAGCAATGAGGACAATCCTCAGATCATGGACCCAGTCCGCATTATTGCTACCATCATCTTTCAATTTACTTTTTCTCTAGGAACGTATCAAAAATTCAGGGGAGCTACAGCAGGAGCTAGCGATCTATAACATAAATTTTGCAAAGACAACTTAGACTATTGTTCAAGATAATGAGTTTAGTTAATCATATTACTTAAAAACTCCCACTCAAATTGACATCCCTCTGGTCATTCGAGTGTCACATGATTCAAATTCACCAACCCAAGTCCGATCATCACGTGAGATGTGGTGGTTTCAATGGTGAACATCTTCATGTTGATCATATCTACTATATGACTCATGTTCGACCTTTCGGTCTCTTGTGTTCCGAGGCCATGTCTGTACCTGCTAGGCTCATCAAGTTTAACACAAGTGTTCCGCATGTGCAACACTAGCTTGCACCCGTTGTATGCGAACATAGAGTCTATCACACCCGATCATCACGTGGTGTCTCGAAACGACGAACTTTCACAACGGTGCACACTCGGGGAGAACACAATTTTATCTTGAAATTTTAGTGAGGGATAACCTTATAATGCTACCGTCGTCCTAAGCAAAATAAGATGCATAAAATGATTAACATCACATGCAAATCATAAGTGACATGATATGGCCATGAACTTGTGCTTTTGATCTCCATCTCCAAAGCACCGGCATGATCTCCATCGTCACCGGCATGACACCATGATCTCCATCATCTTGATCTCCATCAACGTGTCACCATGAGGTTGTCGCGCCAACTGTTGCTTCTACGACTATTGCTAACTCATAGCGATAAAGTAAAGCAAAAAACAGCGAAAATAAATTAAAGACAACCCTATGGCTCCTGCCGGTTGCCGTACTCATCGACATGCAAGTCGTGATATTCTATACAAAACATGATCATCTCATACATCACATATATCTCATCATGTAATTGGCCATATCACATCACAACATACCCTGCAAAAACAAGTTAGACGTCCTCTAATTGTTGTTGCATGTTTTACATGGCTGCTACGGGTATCTAGCAAGAACGATTCTTACCTACGCAAAAACCACAACGGTGATACACAAATTGCTATTCAACCTTCTCAAGGACCGCCTTTGTCGAATCTGATCCAACTAAAGTGGGAGAGACAGACACCCGCCAGCCATCTTTATGCAACAAAGTCACATGTCAGTTGATGGAACCGGTCTCTCGTAAGCGTACGAGTAAGGTTGGTCCGGGCCGCTTCATCCCACAATACCGCTGAATCAAGAAAAGACCAAGGGAGGAAGCAATCTGAGCATCAACGCCCACAAACTCCTTTGTGTTCTACTCGTGATCTCATCTACGCATTGACCTAGATCATGATGCCACTGTTGGGGAAGGTTGCATGGGAATCTACATACCCTTGTAGATCACTAAGCGGGAAGTGTTAAGAAACGCGGTTGATGTAGTCGAACGTCTTCGCGATCCAAATCGCAAGCCGTCCCACGATCCAATCATGATCCGTCCCGATCTAGCGCCGAACGGACGGCACCTCCGCGTTCAGCACACGTACAACTCGATGACGATCTCCGCCTTCTTGATCCAGCAAGAGGGGGCAGAGAGGGAGATGAGATCTCCAACAGCACGACGGCGTGGTGGTGGTGATGGTGGAGTTATCCCGGCAGGGCTTCGCCTAAGCACTACCGGAATCTATTTGGTGGAGGAACTAGAGAATAGAGAACTAGCACGTGGCCGTGGGTTTTGGGGCTCTATTCCTCTAGTATATATAGGAGGGGGAGGGAGGAGAAAGCCTCCCTAGGGTTTCCCCTAGGGGTCGGCCGAACCAGGGCAAGGAGGAGTCCAATCCACTTCCTACTAGGAAGTGGATTGATATTAGGAAGGAGTCCTATTCCTTCCTATCTCCACCTTTTTTCAATCTTGGGCATATGGGCCCTTATGGGGTCGGTTCCCCAGCCCATTAGGGGTTGGTGCGCCACCTCTTGGGCCCATGTGGCCCTCCGGGGTGGGTGTTCCCCACCCGGTGGACCCCCGGAACCCATTCGTCACTCCCGGTACACTACCGGAAATACCCGAAACTTTTCCGGAACCCAAATACCACTTTCCTATATATAAATCTTTACCTCCGGACCATTCCGGAGCTCCTCGTGACGTCCGGGATCTCATCTGGGACTCCGAACAACCTTCGGTCACCAACACATATATCTCAATACTACCGAAACGTCACCGAACGTTAAGTGTGCAGACCCTGCGGGTTCGAGAACTATGTAGACATGACCGAGACACCTCTACAGTCAATAACCAATAGCAGGACCTGGATGCCCATATTGGTTCGTACATATTCTACGAAGATCTTTATCGGTTGAACCTCTATGTCAAGGATTCAGTTAATCCCGTATGCTGTTCCCTTTGTTCTTCGGTATGTTACTTGCCCGAGATTCGATCGTCGGTATCTCTATACCTAGTTCAATCTCGTTATCGGCAAGTCTCTTTACTCGTTCCGTAATACAATATCCCGTGGCTAACTCTTTAGTCACTTTGCTTGCAAGGCTTATTGTGATGTTGTATTACCGAGTGGGCCCTGAGTTACCTCTCTGTCACACGGAGTAACAAATCCCAGTCTTGATCCATTCCCACTCAACAGACACCCTCGAAGATACCTGTAGAGCATCTTTATAGTCACCCAGTTACGTTGTGACGTTTGATACACACAAGGTATTCCTCTGGTGTCAGTGAGTTGCATGATCTCATGGTCATAGGAACAGTTACTTGACATGCAGAAAACTATAGCAATAAACTGACACGATCATATGCTACGTTCATAGTTTGGGTCTTGTCCATCACATCATTCTCCTAATGATGTGATCCCGTTATCAAATGACATCTCATGTCTATGGCTAGGAAACCTTAACCATCTTTGATCAACGAGCTAGTCTTGTAGAGGCTTACTAGGGACACTTTGTTGTCTATGTATCCACACATGTATTTGAGTTTCCAATCAATACAATTATAGCATGGATAATAAACGATCATCATGAACAACGAAATATAATAATAACCATTTTATTATTGCCTCTAGGGCATATTTCCAACAGCATAGGCGCCCCGAGCTTTACTTCCCTGTTGCGATGGAGGGTGCTCGGTCGATAGAGACCCAATACCCCAAGGATGTAATTTACGAGTGAGCACATTATTGTATGTCCAATGAATATTTCGTTTTATAATGCGTATGCACGGTTTATCATGCTTCTAAGATTTGAATTATTTTGACTCCCGTGTGGCCGTTTGGAACTGAAAGTTGCCAGTCGCGGCTTTAGCCCCCATGTAAATACTACAAGAGGTGTTCCGACCTCCGCAATTTTACCCTTAGCCGAAATATCGGAGCCCGGAGGCGGTGGTGCGAGAGGGGGGAACAAGGCAATCGGACTACATGGCTTTAGTGCTTTCACTTAGCCACGGGAGCTTGACTGCGGGGGCTGGTGACTAGCCCCCAGTGTTTTGTGATATTCGGGTATACCGAGGTTTAAAACCATTACCACATGGTTTGTGAAGGTACAAACCCCTCGTATGACACGGAATAACCTCCATCGATTTTGAGTTTGACACTTTGTGCTCGGATCGCAGACCGGTTCTCACTTATTATGATAGTCGGTTTTCAGCTTTCTCCACTGAGGTACTTGACCAGGCGAGCGGGAAATACAATCGCAGTGGTTCTCCCTTTACCCTTTTAGCCGAACGAGCGGAACGTAAGAAGGTAAACACAGGAGCTGGGAAACCCAACCTTTGACCCAAGACATAATTCGGAACCGATTCATATAACACAATATCCGAGACGCCAGACATATAGAGGATAATGACGGGATGATGCTTGGGGAGAGTTTTGTAGTCAAGCCCCCGGTCTATTAGCTGGTTGCATCTAACATGTACTGAACGGGGAGTGGGAAACACTTTATAAAATACCATAAGCCGGCCGTAAAAGATTATCTTTATTCATGATGAATTTTTACAATTCATACAGCAGAAACAACTGTTACAGGTGTTTTGTTTAAAAACAAACTTCTACAAAGGGAAGGTTTACTCAGGGACCTCGATAGGTGGCTTGATGTCCTCGACATGTCCCTATGCGCCTCTGCTCCTTTGCTCTTGAGGGGTGGTGTGCTCCTTTAAAGGTGGTTTCCATTGGCAAACTAACCTTTGAGAGAGGTGCTTGAAAAATCGCCGTAACATGTGTTAGCTTGATACTTGCAAGGTCCTGGATGATGCCTGCTGTCTTTATAGTAGTTCGGTCGAGCCGACCACTTGGTTTTGATCGTGTGTCCCCCCAGCTGCTCATGGTATTTTAAGCGCAAAATTGTGCCTTCTAGGTACGTACCTTATGGGTAGCGGGGCCGTGCTATGGGGGACGTATCCCTATTTGTGTTGAGCAGGGGATGGTTCTGGGAGACTGGGTTGATCTCAGACTCGCTTGTTCGCCTGTCGCGTATTGACATCTAGTTGGGGCCTCGGCGCCTCGATGCCAGACTAGAATTCGGCTGCTAAGGCCGTTGTTGTTGGAAATATGCCCTAGATGCAATAATAAAATGGTTATTATTATATTTACTTGTTCATGATAATCGTTTATTATCCATACTATAATTGTATTGATTGGAAACTCAAATACATGTGTGGATACATAGACGACAAAGTGTCCCTAGTAAGCCTCTACTAGACTAGCTCGTTGATCAAAGATGGTTAAGGTTTCCTGGCCATAGACATGAGATGTCATATGATAACGGGATCACATCATTAGGAGAATGATGTGATGGACAAGACCCAAACTATGAACGTAGCATATGATCGTGTCAGTTTATTGCTATAGTTTTTTGCATGTCAAGTATCTGTTCCTATAACCATGAGATCATGCGACTCGCTGACACCGGAGGAGTACCTTGTGTGTATCAAACGTCACAACGTAACTGGGTGGCTATAAAGATGCTCTACAGGTATCTCCGAGGGTGTCTGTTGAGTTGGCATGGATCAAGACTTGGATTTGGTACTCCGTGTGACGAAGAGGTATCTCAGGGCCCACTCGGTAATACAACATCACAATGAGCCTTGCAAGCAAAGTGACTAAAGAGTTAGCCACGGGATCTTTTATTACGGAATGAGTAAAGATACTTGCCGGTAACGAGATTGAACTAGGTATAGAGATACCGACGATCGAATCTCGGACAAGTAACATACCGAAGAACAAAGGGAACTGCATACGGGATTAACTGAATCCTTGACATAGAGGTTCAACCGATAAAGATCTTCGTAGAATATGTAGGAACCAATATGGGCATCCAGGTCCCTCTATTGGTTATTGACCGTAGAGGTGTCTCGGTCAAGTCTACATAGTTCTCGAACCCGCAGGGTCTGCACACTTAACGCTCGGTGACGTTTCGGTAGTATTGAGTTATGTATGTTGGTGACCGAAATTTGTTCGGAGGCCCAGATCCCGGATGTCACGAGGAGCTCCGGAATGGTCCGTAGGTAAAGATTGATATATAGGAAGTCCTGTTTTGGTCACCGGAAAAGTTTCGGGTATTTCCGGTAGTGTACCGGGAGTGCCGGGAGGGTTCCGGGGGTCCACCGGGAGGGGCCCACTCACCCCAGGGGCTACATGGGCCTAGTAGGTGGTGCACCAGCCCCTAGTGGGCTGGGCAACCAGCCCGTAAGGGCCCATGCGCAAGGAGGTGGGAGAGGGGCCAAGTAGGGAGGAGTCCTACTAGGAGTCCACCTCCCTTGTGGGAGGTGGACTCCTCCCCTAGTTCGGCCGAACCCCTCCTTGTTGGAGGGGCTAGGGCTGCCTCCCCCCTCCCATTCCTTCTATATATAATGAGGGATTTTGAGGGCAGCCGACAACCTAAAAAGCCACGGCTGCCTCTCTCTCCCTCTAGATCTGTTCTCCAATAGATCATCTCGGTCGTGCTTGGCGAAGCCCTGCTGGGACAGCTCCACCACCATGGCCACCACGCCGTTGTGCTGGCAGAGAACTCGTCTACCTCTCCACCCTTGCTTGCTGGATCAAGGAGTTGGAGATCGTCATCGAGCTGTACGTGTGCTGAACGCGGAGGTGCCGTCCGTTCGGCGCTAAATCGGAAGGACCGCGATTGGATCGCGGGACGGATCGTGATTGGATCGCGGAACGGATCGTGATTGGATCGCGAGGCAGTTTGCGATTTGGATCGCGAAGATGTTCGACTACATCAACCGCGTTTCTTAACGCTTCCCGCTTAGCAATCTACAAGGGTATGTAGATCCACGCTCCCTCTCGTAGATGCTCATCTCCATAGATAGATCTTGCGTGTGCATAGGAAATTTTTTGTTTCCCATGCAACGTTCCCCAACAGTGGCATCATGAGCTAGGTCTATGCGTAGATGAGATCACGAGTAGAACACAAAGGAGTTTGTGGGCGTTGATATTCAGATTCTTTCCCTCCTTAGTCTTTTCTTGATTCAGCGGTATTGTGGAATGAAGCGGCTCGGACCAAACTTACTCGTCCACGTACGAGAGACCGGTTCCATCGACTGACATGTGACTTTGTTGCATAAAGATGACTGGCGGGTGTCTGTCTCTCCCACTTTAGTTGGATCGGATTCGACAAAGGCGGTCCTTGAGAAGGTTGAATAGCAATTTGTGTATCACCGTTGTGGTTTTTGCGTAGGTAAGAATCGTTCTTGCTAGATACCCGTAGCAGCCATGTAAAACATGCAACAACAATTAGAGGATGTCTAACTTGTTTTTGCAGGGTATGTTGTGATGTGATATGGCCAATTACATGATGAGATATATGTGATGTATGAGATGATCATGTTTTGTATAGAATATCACGACTTGCATGTCGATGAGTACGGCAACCGGCAGGAGCCATAGGGTTGTCTTTAATTTATTTTTGCTGTTTTTGCTTTACTTTATCGCTATGAGTTAGCAATAGTCGTAGAAGCAACAGTTGGCGCGACAACCTCATGGCGACACGTTGATGGAGATCAAGATGATGGAGATCATGGTGTCATGCCGGTGACGATGGAGATCATGCCGGTGCTTTGGAGATGGAGATCAAAAGCACAAGTTCATGGCCATATCATGTCACTTATGATTTGCATGTGATGTTAATCCTTTTATGCATCTTATTTTGCTTAGGACGACGGTAGCATTATAAGGTGATCCCTCACTAAAATTTCAAGATAAAATTGTGTTCTCCCCGAGTGTGCACCGTTGCGAAAGTTTGTCGTTTCGAGACACCACGTGATGATCGGGTGTGATAGACTCTATGTTCGCATACAACGGGTGCAAGCCAGTGTTGCACATGCGGAACACTCGGGTTAAACTTGACGAGCCTAGCATGTACAGACATGGCCTCGGAACACAAGAGACCGAAAGGTCGAACATGAGTCGTATAGTAGATATGATCAACATGGAGATGTTCACCATTGAAACCACCTCATCTCACGTGATGATCGGACTTGGGTTGGTGGATTTGGACCATGTCACACTTACACAACCTGAGGGATGTTGATTTGAGTGGGAGTTCTTAAGTAATATGATTAATTGAACTCATTATCATGAACATAGTCAAAGTGAATTTGCAAATTATGTTGTAGATCAGCAGCTCGCGCTGTAGCTCCCCTGAATTTAATACGTTCCTAGACAAAAAGTAAGTTGAAAGATGGTAGTAGCAATTATGCGGACTGGGTCCGTAAACTAAGGATTGTCCTCGTTGCTACACAGAAGGCATATGTCCTTGATGACCGCTCGATGCGCTACCCCCTCTAGCGTCGTCTATGGATGTTGTGAACATTTGACAGACACGTGCTGATGACTACTTGATAGTTCAGTGCGTCATGCATTACCGCTCAGAATTGAGGCACCAAAGACGTTTGAACGTCACGGAGCATATAAGATGTTCCAAGAGCTGAAATTGAGATTTCAGGCTCACGCCCGTGTTGAGAGGTATGAGACCTAAAACAAGATTCTTTGCCTGTAAGATAAAGGAGAATAGCTCTATGGGTGAGCATGTGCTCAGATTGTCTGGGTGCTACAATCGCTTGAATCAAGTGGGAGTTGATCTTCCAGATAAGATAGTGATTGACATAGTTCTCCAAGTCATTGCCACCAAGCTACTGGAGCTTCGTGATGAACTATAACATGCCAGGGATGGAGAAGATAATCCCTAAGCTATTCGCGATGTTTGACACCGCGAAGGTAGAAATCAAGAAGAAGCATCAAGTGTTGATGGTTAGTAAAACCACTAGTTTCAAGAAGGGCAAAGGCAAGAAGGGAAAACTTCAAGAATGGTAAGCAAGTTGCCGCTCCAGTGAAGAAACCCAAGGTTGAACCCAAACCCGAGACTAAGTGCTTCTATTATGAGGAGAGCGGTCGCTGAAGCGGAACAACCCTAGAGACTTGGTAGATAAGAAGGTTGGCAACGTCAACAGAAGTATATTTGATATATGTTTTATTCATGTGTACCTTACTAGTACTCCTAGTAGCACCTAGGTATTAGATACCGGTTCAGTTGCTAAATGTTGGTAACTCAAAATAAAAGCTACGGAATAAACGGAGACTAGCTAAGGGCGAGGTGACGATGTGTGTTGGAAGTGTTTCCAAGGTTGATGTGATCACCATCGCACGCTCTCTCTACCTTCGGGATTAGTGATGAACCTAAATAAATGTTATTTGGTGTTTGTGTTGAGCATGAACGTGATTAGATCGTGTTTATTGCAATACGTTTATTCATTTAAGTTAGAGAATAATGGTTATTCTGTTTACATGAATAATACCTTCAATGGTCATGCACCCAATGTGAATGGTTCATTGAATCTCGATCGTAGTAATACACTGTTCATTGATGCCAAAATATGCAAAGTTAATAATGATAGTACCACATACTTGTGGCACTGCCGCCAGGGTCATATTGGTGTAAAGCGCATGAAGAAACTCCATGCTGATGGATATTTTGACTCACTCGATTTCGAATCGGTTGAGACATGTGGACCATGCCTCTTGGGCAAGATGACTAAGACCCCGTTTTTCGATATGATGGAGCGGGCAAGTGAGTTATTGGAAATGATACATGTTGATGTAGCGATCCAATGAGTGTTGAAGCGTGCGGTGAATATCGCTATTTTCTTACCTTCACTGATGATTTGAGTAGATATGGGGATATTTACTTAATGAAACACAAGTCTGAAACGCTTGAAAAGTTCAAACAAATTCAGAGTGAAGTTTGAGATCATCGTGACAAGAAGATAAAATGTCTACGATATGATCGTGGAGGTAAATATCTGAGTTACGAGTTTGGTATACAACTCAAGACAATGTGGAAGTTGTTTCACAACTCATGCGACCTGGAACACCATAGTGTGATGGTGTGTCTGAACGTTGTAGTCGTGCTCTATTGGATATGGTGCGTACTATGATGTCTCTTATTGATTTGCTACTATCGTTTTGGGGTTATGCATTAGAGACAACTACATTCACGTTAAATAGGGCACCATCTAAGTCCGTTCAGATGACACCATATGAATTTTGGTTTGGCAGAAACCTAAGCTGTCATTTCTCAGAGTTTGGGAATGCGACGCTTATGTCTGATAAGCTCGATCCCAAAGCGGAAAAGTGCATCTTTATAGGATACCCTAAGGAAACAGTTGGGTATACCTTCTATCTCAGCTCCAAGGGCAAAGTGTTTGTTGCTAAAAACGGGTCCTTTCTCGAGAAAGAGTTTCTCTCGAAAGAATTAAGTGGGAGGAAGGTAGAACTTGATGAGGTTATTGAACCGTCACTTCAATTGGATGGTAGCATGACGCAGAAAGATGTTTCTGTGGTGCCTACACAGAATGAAGAGGAAGTTAATGATGATGATCATGACACTTCGGATCAAGTTGCTACCGAACTTCATAGTCCGACAAGAACTCGTACCGCCTCTGAGTAGTATGTCAATCCTGTCTTGGAGGTCATGTTGTTAGACAACAGTGAACCTATGAGCTATGAAGAAGCAATGGTGGGCCCGGATTCCAACAAATGGCTACGAGCCAAGAAATCCGAGAAAGGATCCATGTGTGAAAACCAAGTATGGACTTTGGTAGACTTGCCCGTTGAACGGCAGGCCGTTGAGTACAAATGGACCTTTAAGAAGAACACAGGCGCTGATGGTAAATGTCACCATTTATAAAGCTCGACTCGTCGCAAAGAAGTTTTCGACAAGTTCAAGGAGTTGACTACGATGAGACTTTCTCACCCGTAGCGATGCTAAAAGTCTGTTGGAATTATGTTAGCAGTTGCTCCATTTTTCGATTATGAAATCTGGTAGATGGATGTCAAAACATAGTTTCCTTAACGGTTTCCTTGAGGAAAGGTTGTATGCGATACAACCGAAAGGTTTTGTCAGTCCTAAGGATGCTAAAATGTATGCAAGCTCCAGCGATCCTTCTATGGACTGGAGCGAGCATCTCGGAGTTGGAATATACACTTTGATGAGGTGATCAAAGTTTTTGGGTCTATACAAAGTTTATGAGAAACTTGTATTTACAATAAAGTGAGTGGGAGCACTATAGAACTTCTGATAAGTATATGTGGATGACATATTGTTGATCGGAAATGATTTAGAATTTCTGGAAAGCATAAAGGGTTGTTTGAAAGGAGTTTTTCAAAGGAAGACCTGGAATGAAGCTACTTAAATATTGGGCATCAGGATCTATAGAAATAGATCAAGTCGTCTGATAAAACTTTCAATGAGTACATACCTAGGTATAGCGATACCGACGATCAGTCAAAGAAAGAGTTCTTGCCTGATTTGTAAGGTGTGGAGTTGAGTGAGACTCAAAGCTCGACCATGGTAGAAGAAAGAGAAAGGATGAAGGTCGTCCCCTATGCCTTATCCATAGGCTCTGTATAGTATGCCATGCTATGTACCGCACCTGGTGTGTGCCTTGCCATGAGTCTGTCAAGGGGTACAAGAGTGGTCCAGGAGTGGATCACTGGACAGCGGTCAAAATTATCCTTAGTAGCTAGAGGACTAAGGAAATGTTTCTCGATTATGGAGGTGATAAAGAGTTTGTCGTAAAGGGTTACGTCGATGCAAGCTTTGACACAAATCCGGATGACTCTGAGTAGCAATCCGGATACGTATAGTGGAGCGGCCATTTGGGATAGCTCCAAGTGGAGCGTGGTAGCATCTGCAGTATGACATATAGATTTGCAAAGAACACACGGATCTGAATGTTGCAGACCGTTGACTAAAACCTCTCTCACATGCAAAGCATGATCGAACCCCAGAACTCATTGGGTGTTAGATTCATAACAATGTAAATCACATAGCGATGTGAGCTAGATTATTGACTCTATTGCAACTGGGAGACTGTTAGAAATATGCCCTAGAGGCAATAATAAAATGGTTATTATTATATTTCCTTGTTCATGATAATCGTTTATTATCCATGTTATAATTGTATTGATTGGAAACTCAAATACATGTGTGGATACATAGACAACAAAGTGTCCCTAGTAAACCTCTACTAGCCTAGCTCGTTGATCAAAGATGGTTAAGGTTTCCTAGCCATAGACATGAGATGTCATTTGATAACGGGATCACATCATTAGGAGAATGATGTGATGGACAAGAACCAAACTATGAACGTAGCATATGATCGTGTCAGTTTATTGCTATAGTTTTCTGCATGTCAAGTATCTATTCCTATGACCATGAGATCATGCGACTCACTCACACCGGAGGAGTACCTTGTGTGTATCAAACGTTGCAACGTAACTGGGTGACTATAAAGATGCTCTACAGGTATCTCTGAGGGTGTCTGTTGAGTTGGCGTGGATCAAGACTGGGATTTATTTACTCCGTGTGACGGAGAGGTATCTCAGGGCCCACTCGGTAATACAACATCACAATGAGCCTTGCAAGCAAAGTGACTAAAGAGTTAGCCACAGGATCTTGTATTATGGAACGAGTAAAGAGACTTGCCGGTAACGAGATTAAACTAGGTATAGCGATACCGACGATCGAATCTCGGGCAAGTAACATACCGAAGAACAAAGGGAACTGCATACGGGATTAACTGAATCCTTGACATAGAGGTTCAACCGATAAAGATCTCCGTAGAATATGTAGGAACCAATATGGGCATCCAGGTCCCGCTATTGGTTATTGACTGTAGAGGTGTCTCGGTCATGTCTACATAGTTCCCGAACCCGCAGGGTGTGCACACTTAACGTTCGGTGACGTTTCAGTAGTATTGAGTTATGTATGTTGGTGACCGAAAGTTGTTCGGAGTCCCGGATGAGATCCCGGACGTCACGAGGAGCTCCGGAATGGTCCGGAGGTAAAGATTGATATACAGGAAGTCCCGTTTTGGTCACCGGAAAAGTTTCGGGTATTTCCGGCAGTGTACCGGGAGTACCGGGAGGGGCCCACTCACCCCAGGGGCTACATGGGCCTAGGAGGTGGTGCACCAGCCCCTAGTGGTCTGGGCAACCAGCCCCTAAGGGCCCATGCGCAAGGAGGTGGCAGAGGGGCCAAGTAGGGAGGAATTCTACTAGGAGTCCACCTCTCTTGTGGGAGGTGGACTCCTCCCCTAGTTCGGCCGAACCCCTCCTTGTTGGAGGGGCTAGGGCTGCCTCCCCCCCCTCCCCTTCCTCCTATATATATTGAGGGATTTTGAGGGCAGCCGACAACCTGAAAAGCCACGGTTGCCTCTCTCTCCCTCTAGATCTGTTCTCCACTAGATCGTCTCAGTCGTGCTTGGCGAAGCCCTGCCGGGACAGCTCCGCCACCACGCCGTTGTGCTGGTGGAGAACTCATCTACCTCTCCACCCTCGCTTGCTGGATCAAGGAGGTGAAGATTGTCATCGAGCTGTACGTGTGATGAACGCGGAGGTGCCGTCCGTTCGGCGCTAGATCGGAAGGACCGCGATTGGACCGCGGGACAGATCGTGATTGGATCGCGGAACGGGTCGTGATTGGATCGCGGGACGGATTGCGATTTGGATCGCGAAGACGTTCGACTACATCAACCGCCTTTCTTAACGCTTCCCGCTTAGCGATCTACAAGGGTATGTAGATCCACTCTCCCTCTCGTAGATGCTCATCTCCATATATAGATCTTGCGTGTGCGTAGGAAATTTTTTGTTTCCCATGCAACATTCCCCAACAGTTGTGTGTTCCTCAGTCCGGAGGGAGCGCTCTGTATTGCCGTTGACAGTGATGACCCCCTTGGGTCTGGGCATCTTGAGCTTCAGGTATGCGTAGTGGGGAATGGCGTTAAAGCGAGCAAACGTTGTACAGCCGAGCAATGCGTGATAGCCACTACGGAAAGGGACAATATCGAAGATCAAGTCCTCGCCGCGGAAGTTGTCGGGCGAGCCGAACACTACTTCCAAAGTCACGGTACCTGAGCAGCGTGCTTCGACACCGGGGATGACTCCTTTAAAGGTAGTGCTGCTGGGTTTGATCCGTGACGGGTCGATACCCATCTTTTTCACTGTGCCTGAGTAAATCAGGTTAAGTCTACTTCCTCTGTCCATGAGGACTCTAGTGAGGTGGTACCCATCGATGATGGGATCTAATACAAGGGCCGCAGAGCCTCCGTTACGGATACTGGTCTGGTGATCCCAACGGTCGAAGGTGATCGGGCAAGCCGACCATGGGTTGAACTTCGGGGCTGTGGGCTCTACGGCGTAGACCTCCCGAAGGGCGTGCTTCCTCTCCTTTTTTGGTATATGTGTGACATATATCATGTTCACAGTTTTTACCTCAGGGGGAAATTGCTTCTGCCCGCCATTGCTCGGGCCGTGAGGCTCTTCATCATCCTCACTTCGCGGGCCCTTCCTTTGTTCCTCGGCTGCAAGCTTGCCGGCTTGTTTGAACACCCAATAGTTTCTGTTGGTGTGAGTGGCCGGCTTGTCTTGGGTGCCGCGGATCTGGCAGGGCCTATCCATGATTTTGTCCAAGGTGGTATATGTCCGTCTCTATTCCCTTTAGAGGGCTTCTTCCGTTGTCTGGATTTAGAGTTGCGGAAACCGGCATTTACGGCCGTGTCCTCTCTGCCGTCGTTGCTATGGCGGCGTTTGTTCTTATTGCGCCTTGGCTTCCCGTTACCATTCCAAACTTCGGAGGTGTCAGGGTCTTCGGATTTTTTGGCTTCGACGAGCTAGCCAATTGTCTTCGCCCGCGCAAAAGCGGGTCATAAGTGAGGTGAGGGCAGACATTGTTCTCGGCTTATCTTGGCCGAGCTGACGGGCTAGCCATTCGTCCCGGATATTGTGTCTGAACAAGGCTATTGCATCGGCGTCCGGGCAATCAACGATCTGGTTCTTCTTAGTCACGAACCGGTTCCAGAATTGCCTGGCTGATTCGCCGGCTTTCTGGACGACATTGCTCAACTCGAAGGAGTTCGGGGGCCGGACATAAGTGCCTTGGAAGTTAGATCGGAAGGCGTCCTCGAGCTCTTCCCAACTCCCAATGGAGTTTTCGAGGAGACTGTTTAACCAGTGCCAAGCTGGTCCTTTGAGTTTATGTGGTAGGTATTTGATAGCATGGAGATCATCGCCTCTGGTCATATGAATGTGGAGAAGGAAGTCTTCAATCCACACGGCCGGGTCCGTCGTCCCGTCATATGGTTCTATGTTTACGGGTTTAAACCCTTCAGGGAACTGGTGTTGCATAACCTCGTCTGTGAAGCATAGTGGGTGAGCGGCGCCTCTGATCCGGGCTACGTCACGCCGAAAATCGGCTGTTGTCTGGGCTCAGTATTGTTCCCGGCCTCTATGGTTGCGGCCGAGCCACGATTGGTATCCATCCCGTCTTTTGGGGGAGTACCCTCTAGATCCTTAGATGGATCTAGTGTGACCTGCCCTATAGTCCAAGTCCTGTCATAAATCATATCGATCCTCCGGTTGTGCTGGCCCCTTTCCTCTTATGCGAGGTGACGTGGGCCTATACTCGGCGTCTCCAGCCGCCCTGTCCCGTCCTCGAGGGGGGCGGTCCGGTTGGTCGTACTGATTTAGCCTGGGAGATTCGGGATCGAAGGCCTCGTCGTTGAATTGCGGTAGCAGGCGCCGGCGCGGGTAGCTCTTCTTTTGAGCTGGCCGCTCAGTGCCGAACCCTTCTTTTGCTGCGAGGACTTTCGTCCATCTGTTGTTGATGGTATCTTGTTCGGCTCTGAGTTGCTGCTGCTTTGCCTTTAGGCTCCGAGCGGTGGCTATGAGCTATCGCCTGAATCGTTCTTGATCCTCAGGGTTCTCGGGGATGGTGAAGTCTTCGGCTTGTAGGCTTTCCTCCTCTTCAGTGGGGAGGAGGTAGTTGTCGTCCTCGGAATCATTGAGGTCCTCGGCGTGATGCTGATCCTCAAGCCTCTCCGGGTCCTCAAGCGGCTCCTCGGGGGCTTCAAGGTCACCGAGGTATTCTGGGGTGTCGATTTCTCCGGTGCCTACGATGGCTTCCCTTCCCTTGTTCGTCTTGGATCATTTGTGTTGTTTCCGGCGTTTTGACGGCGCTTCGCCGATTTGTCACCGTTCTTCTTGGGGGTATGGTTGTCCCTATCATCAGGGGTGTCCACCATATAGACATCGTAGGTGGAGGTGGCTGTCCACCGCCCAGTAGTGATAGGGGCGGGGGCGCCGATCTCTTCATCCACCTCTTCTACCTCCTCGGAGGCGTAATCCAACATGTCGGTTAAATCTTCGACAGTGGCTACTAAGTTGGTAGTGGGTGGGCCGTAAAATCCCTCGTGACCGGCCTCTAGACCGACCTGAACATGGGTCGAGGTCGGGTTGTCCAAGATTGTCATTGACTGGATCCGGTCCAGAGCCTCGTTCAACCATGAGAGGTCGACCGGATCAGTCTCCTGAGGGCCCTCGGAGCTAAACTCCAGGGCGTCTTCAGAGGGATGTATTCGGCAAGGACCGAACCCTGGTACTCAGGCGCTATCACCGGATCCAAGCTCAAGGCTAATCCTCCGGCGGGGGTAGATCTGAGGGTAGGGTCGGATAGGGGGTCCGAAGTTAAAGCTTCGGGGCTTTTGGGCCCACCGAGCGAAAGCAAGGGCTCAGCAAGAAACAGATCGCCACGGGAGTCGGTGGTGAACTCTAGGTTCCCGAACCTGATCTCCTGACCATGAGCGAAATTTCCGATCTGGCCAAGATGGTCGGTCAATTCAGCATGCAGCACAATGCTGCCGAACGCGAAGGTCTGTCCGGGGACGAAGGTGTTCTCATTGCAGACCTGTTCGCTGATGATTAGGCGAGCCATCAATCCTCCGGCGATCTCACAGCGGGACTCTCAATGAAAGCACCAATGTCGGTGTCGAAACCGGCGGATCTCGGGTAGGGGGTCCCGAACTATGGATGGGATCGATGGTTAACAGAGGACGAAGGAGACGGTATTTACCCAGGTTCGGGCCCTCGTGAGGAGGTAAAACCCTACATCCTGCTTGATTATATTGATGAGTATGATGGTTACAGAGTTGATCTACCTCGAGACCTGACGTGGCTTGAGACTGCGTCGGTATTTCCCCAAAGAGGAAGGGATGATGCAGCACAACGACGGTAAGTATTTCCCTCAGTTATGAAACCAAGGTTATCGAACTAGTAGGAGGATCACCACCACCCAA
The DNA here is from genome assembly GCA_039707655.1 of Elymus sibiricus. NCBI lineage: Eukaryota > Viridiplantae > Streptophyta > Magnoliopsida > Poales > Poaceae > Elymus > Elymus sibiricus. Next base: position 27,320,379 of record CM077671.1, on the reverse strand, counting down.
TAAGCAGCACCTGCACACAAATAACAAATACTTGCAACCCGACGCGAAAGAGAGGTTGTCAATCTCTCTACGGTAAAAAGATAGATTAGGTAATGATAGATAGGAGAGATAGATCACTCAAGAACACAAAATAGAAAAGGCAAATAAAATAGGCAGCAATATATTTTTAGGTTTTTGGTTTTGTAGATCTGAAAACAAAGATGCAAAAAGATAGATCGGAAAGCAATATGTTGGAAAAGTAGACCCGGGGGCCGTAGGATTCACTAGTGGCTTCTCTCATGAGTATAGCGCACGGTGGGTGAACAAATTACTGTTGGGCAATTGATAGAAAATCGAATAGTCATGACGATATTCAAGGCGATGATAATTATATAGGCATCACGTCCAAGATAAGTAGACCGACTCCTGCCTGCATCTACCACTATTACTCCACACATCAACCGCTATCCAGCATGCATCTAGTGTATTAAGTTCATGGAAAAACGGAGTAATGCAATAAAAACGATGACACGATGTAGACAAGATCTATTCATGTAGGAATAGACCCCATCTTGTTATCCTTAATGGCAACGATACATGCGTGCCTTGCTGCCCCTTCTGTCACTGGCAAAGGACACCGCAAGATCGAACCCATCACAAAGCACCTCTTCCCATGGCAAAAAAATCGATCTAGTCGGCCTAACTAAGCCAAAGATTCAAAGAAGAAATACGAGGCTATAAGCAATCATGCATATAAGAGATCAAAGAAGACTCAAATAATATTCATGGATAGAAACTGATCATGAACTCAAAATTCATGGGATCCCAACAAACACACCGCAAAAGTTTACATCAAATAGATCTCCAAGAGACTATTGTATTGAGAATCATAAGAGAGAGAGAGAGAGAGAGAGAGAGAGAGAGAGAGGAAGCCATCTAGCTACTGCCTACGGACCCGTAGGTCTATGGTGGACTACTCACGCATCATCGGAGAGGCACCTATGAGGAAGATGAACCCCTCCGTGATGCTGTTTAGATTGGATCTCGAGGTTCTAGAACTTGGGGCGGCTGGAATTGTATTTCGTCGACTCCCCTAGGGTTTTTGAAATATTTGGGAATTTATAGGCATTAGAGGCGGTGGAGAGGGGCCCCGAGTAGGGCACAACCCAACAGGGCGCGCCGGGGCCCCCCTGGCGCGCCCTGGTGGGTTGTGGTGTCCACGGCCCACCTCTCCGGCACTTCTTTGGCCCACTGGGTGTCTTCTGGTCGAGAAAAAATCTCCAAAAAATTCGTCGCGATTGGACTCCATTTGGTATTGATTTTCTGCGAAGTAAAAAACAAGCAAAAACAGCAACTGGCACTTTGGCACTATGTCAATAGGTTAGTCCCAAAAAATGATATAAAGTTATTATAAAATGATTGTAAAACATCCAAGAATGATAATATAACAGCATGGAACAAGCAAAAATTATAGATACGTTTGAGACGTATCAAGACCAAATGAGCTAAAACCCTAGATGAGTTGACTTATCCCTCTACGAGCTAAGCCCCCTGGGTTATATAGACACCAGGGGTACCTAGGGTTACACATGATAGGTTTCCATCCGGGCATAGATACGCCCATTCTGTCCCTCTAGACTTGGAGGTCACGCCAAGTCTTCGGAGCCTTCCCTCCCAAACATAGGATTGTCCTGTAGTTCGGCCTTCCGGCAACTGCCACAGAGCGGCCCACCGAGGCAGCCCACCAGAGATGAATCGACGGCCCGAGGACCACTTAGTCCTGGACTCCCTGACCGCACACGCACTCTGGAATCGGAGGCGCGCGCCGCCCGCCGTGAGAGGCAGCGGGCAAGGGAGAGGGTAGCGGAGCAGTCCGCACGCCGCCGCCGCGGGATGTCGGCGGAGCCCGATGAGGACGAACACCTCCTCGCATGGGTGTACCGCCGATCCCTCACGACGGCGAATACGGACACTCGGCGCCTCCGACGGAACAACGCCAAGGCGAGCTTGCTATTGAGCGGTCGGAGTGCGAGGCGAAGGAGCTAGCGGAGAAGGCCCGGCTCGCGAAGATGAAGCGGGAGCAGGACAGGGCTGTCCATCGGATGAATGGCCTCATCGTCCTCTCGGACTCCGACTCCCACGACGGCGCCAACGCCACCTCGTCCTCTAACGACCAAGACCTCCCGCCAGCCGCGGACGGCTACAGCTGCGCCGGCAACCCAAGGGGCAAAGGGCCAGCGAGGAAGTGGTGATCCCCCCCCCCCCCCCCCATGCATTGTTTATATAGTTTTTAGTTGTAGTAATTTAGGAACTATGTCCGATGAACTTAAGATGATCTTTTGGCTGATGGTTGATGTTTGTTTGAAGCCGATCTTGTGTTTGTGTGCTTCCGATTTTGTTGTCCGATGCTTGATCACGTAGAATAGCTCAACGTTGCATAAATAGTATGGATATAGGATGCCGAATATGAAATACGCGAATGTGAAGAGGAAAGTATGAGACATGCTGTCAATGCTCGCGGACGCGTCCGGACGTATCCGCGGGCGTTCGAGGGACCAAATTTGCAAGTTGACGCTCTAACAGGTCAAAACTGCACGAGCGGGTCTGCTGAGCGCTACGAAACGTGTCCTCTTATGTGATGCATGCATGCGTGGTACATGGTAGGTCTATCTTCTGGCATAGTAGAGTCCACATGCATGTCAAAAGATGTTGATGTATGCATGTGAAGCTAATCTCGGCTTAAACTTATCTTCGTTCGCTAGGATCGAAGCATGGATAAAATGTCTGAGTAGTAGTCTGCGTTAGTATTTTAGGTGCTGCCGGCCTTGTTTGGTCTGTAATAATGCTGGAGATTAACGTTTTTGTATCTCCCAGTTTAGAATTTGTCGTTTTTACTTTTCCGGTGGTGTCGTTGTGGTACTCATTTGGCTTCTCTTTTTTCAATGAAATTTGGAGCCCGGGAGAGGCCCCTAATTTTCGGAAAAAAACGGCTCTTCGTTCGGATCGGTCGATCTCATGGGCCATGTACCAACAACTGACATGCATATCCATCTACATGCATCACATGAGAGGGACGACACTTGGCACATCAACCCGAGGTCAGATTAAGATCAAATTAAACCGGCCACGTGATAATTAGTCCACTAGTTTACAAGCAACAGAGCATAGGCCGGCCGGCCAGTACATGCATGAACTTGTTTAGAAGCAGCAGTGACATTTCATTGTTTCAAAAAAGTATTAAAAAAATTCACAAATAAGCACACCAAGTTTTCATGGAGATGAGACGTCGAGCAAGTTGCAACACAAACTGTCCATTTAGACTCCTGTTAGCGCACACGGGAAGGAGACATTCAACGGCATCGATGACACAACTTCCATCAATGGCGTAGCCACGCCCCAGGCAGGCTGGATTGCCGTTCGGGGCGTGGCGCCGAATTGTGGATTGTCCCGGACACAGTTTGTCACTGTAGCATGCTATCGGCCCTGGACTTGTCTCGGGCCTGGTCCAAACCTGGCTGTGCCACTGCTTCCGGCGTTGTAACATCCTTTTTTTAATAATATTGTCCTTCCTTCGGTTCTTTCTACTTCACGTATTAGATTTGTGTCAAATCAAACATTGAGTTTGATCAAATTAATTAAAAGATATCAACATCTACAATACCAAATATATTACCATGAAACTACATTTTATGATGAATCTAACAATATTATTTGGTATTGTGAATGTTGATACTTTTTTCTATAAATTTGATCAAAATAAAGATACTTTGACTTCGAACAAAACTTATATGCAGACTAGAAAAGACCATAGGAAGTACAATACCAGTGCTCACGCAAAGGATTATGACTCAGAACAAAAGTACCTCTAGGAGTTTAGTGAGTACCCTCGCTAAACAAGATGTTTATTATCTACTCGCACTTCTCATATTATCTGCGCATCTGAGCGGAAAACAGATGATGCTCTTCAATCCAAGCTCATAATTACACATTTAGTACAAGATAAAATGGACCGGTATGGTGTGACCTCAAACTGATGCTCTTGTGCGTCCCAACAATCTTTTCATTTGAAATAAAATATGTCACTGGTGCACGTACCTACGATCGCTTCAATCCGCGATCTCAGGAATTCCAACCACTGCATTTGGCAATGGTATTTTGATCTCCATATCTAGAAGAGAATAATGAACTATGAAAATACCACCTTTGTGTTTTTTTTCTCAATCAAAGATGAAAAAATAGAAGCAAATAATTAACCAGGGAAATACTGAGAGAGATGTCGTTTTGGTTCTGTGTCTCAATAATTTGCTCCATCGCAGATCATCAGATAATGCAAGTGTATTAGCACGTACCAACCTCAAGATCTCAGAGCAAATCTTTTCTTTTTATCAATGGACCGGTGTTTATTCATTTGTATCCGTCCGTACAGCATTTGATTGATTTTTATTTCTTGCCAAGGAAATAGTGAGTTTTATTCCACTGAAATAGGATCACAATTACTCAGGAAAACCTATAAATCCTTGGACAGAGCTCATAGGGTGACCGATAGTCCCTCGTGTCGATTGGGGGTTAGCTAATTTCCAATCGAAGGGATTAGCAAATCTGTAACGCGCAACTTGGAAATAATGTTTCTCGGATGATGTCTGGCAAATACTTTAATAAAAAAAACTTTAACCATTTTTATTTGTATCTCTTGTCACTTGTATGTCCGGTGTGCACACCCGTCATTTTAATTGGAAAATAGTGCCAAATTGATCACTGCCAAATTTAAAAGATTGAGAAAGGGGCTAAAAATTTGGAGCAAAAATGTTTCCAACCTGAATGCAAATATTAAAGCTACAAATGAGGCCATTTTCATGTGGGATCTATCTGAGGAATTCAGAAAACTAAGTTTAGCTGAATGACATGCAGGAGAAATGCTTAAAGAACATCTTCTGAAACTGCTCTCTTTCCAAAGAATTTATTGGAGGCAAAGGGCCACCATCAGATTGGTTAAGTTTGGGGATGAAAATGCTAAATTCTTCCAAGCCAAGGCTTCAATCAAATACAGACACAACTACATCCAAAGTCTGCAAGATGAGATGGGAACTGAGCATATTGAGCATCACTCTAAAGCTGCGATCATTTGGAGAGCATTCAAGGAAAGGTTGAGCGAAACAACAGATACATCTGATCCTTTGGATTTAATCTCACTCGTTCAAAAAGTGGATGGCTTGGAGGATCTGGAAAGGCCTTTCTCAACAAAATAAATTGATGATGTAGTCAAGCAATTACCTTCTGATGGCTTTAATGGAGATTTTATAAAAGCTTGCTGGGATATTATTGCTAGTGACTTTTACACTTTAATAAAAGATTTCTATGATGGCACCACCTCTTTGCAAAGCATTAATGCTTCCTTTATTACCCTCATTCCAAAGAAGGACTCTCCCTTGGGCACTAGTGACTACAGACCAATTTCTCTGTTAAACTGCATAATTATGATTATCACTAAGCTCTTAGCCAACAGATTGCAAATGGTCCTCTCCAAGCTCATTCATGCTAATCAGTATGGTTTCATCAAGGAGAGATCAATACAAGACTGGCTGGGATGGGCCTTTGAATATCTGAAACAATGTCACGGAGCAAAAAATCCCACTGTGGTGTTAAAGCTTGACTTTGAGAAATCCTTTGATTTTATTGAACACAAGGCTGTCATTGCAATTTGGAAAGCTAAAGGATTTGGGGATCGATGGATTCAGTGTGGATCAACATGATCTTCTCCTCTGGTACATCTTCAGTTCTTCTCAATGAGGTCCCAGAAAAAATGTTTGTCTGCAAAAGGGGGGTGAGACAAGGGGATCCTCTCTCCCCTCTCATATTTGTCCTTGCTGCTGATTTGCTTTAGACCATTCTCAATGAGGCCATGACAAATCAACTTATCACCCCCCTATAGCCAGCCAAGCATGCCCACTTCCCAGCTATTCAATATGCAGATGACACCATATTGGTACTGCCAGCAGACTTAGTGCAACTGGCCCATATTAAAATTTTGCTTATGCATTTGTCTGCTTTTACTGGGCTCCGAGTAAATTATGATAAATCCATTTTGGTTCCAATTAATGTTCCTGAATCTCGGTTGCCTCGCCTGATTGCTTCACTGGGTTGCAAACAAGGAAGTTTCCCTTTCACCTGTCTAGGCATTCCCATGAGCACTTCCATGACAAGGATTGAAGACTTCGGCCCTATTATGCAGAGAGTTGGCAGAAGACTCTCGGGCTGTTCAACATTGCTATCTTATGATGGCAGACTTCTTCTTATCAAATCTGTCTTTGCATCACTGCCCATTTTCTTTATGAGCACTCTTGCACTGCCAGCTGGGGTTGTTGACCAATTGAACAAATATTTGAGGTATTTCTTATGGAGGAAATTTGGAATGGAGGACAAACGGACAACCTTAATTGCTTGGAAGATGGTCCTCAAGCCAAAACTGCAAGGAGGCCTTGGGATTCTTGATATTGTCACTCATAACAAAGCATTGCTCATGAAGAACTTATTCAAATTCCTGAACAAAGCAAATATTCCTTGGGCTAATTTAATCTGGGAAAAATACTAAAAAGAAGGCCCACCCACTAACACTTTAGTTGGGTCCTTCTGGTGGCAAGCACAGATCTCTCTCATGCCAGAATTTAAGACAGTCAGCTCCTGCAAGGTCATTTCTGGGCAATCAACCCTTCTTTGGCATCATAGATGGGAGGGAAATCCTCGTCAAGTTAGATTCCCTGAGTTGCACTCTTTTGCCCTTAACAGCAATTCATATGTCAAACAATTCTATGAAGCTCAGGATTGGACTGAATTCTTTCATCTTCCACTATCTTCTGAAGCTTTTGAACAGCTCAACCAACTGCAAGCTTTAGTTCCCCGGTTCAACCCGTTGGGAAGGGATTCATGGAAATGCAATGGACAGTTAGCTAATTACCCTTCCATGCAAATGTACAACAACCTACTGCAGAACTCAGAAGAACACCCAATCTCTAGACTTATATGGAAGAGCAAGAGCAGGCTTAAACACAAGATCTTCTTCTGGTTGGTTGTACATGATAGAATCAACACTATGGCACTCTTAAGGAGAAAATGAATGCATTTGGGAAACCCTTTCTGTCCTAATTGTAACCAAAATGCTGAAGAGACTGCCATGCATCTCCTATGGGACTGTAATTTCGCACAAAACTGCTGGCACTCACTGTTACCTGGTAAGAAAAGAGGAACATCTGTTTATGAGGAGCTCTTGCTAGCAGCAGATCATCTTCAAAAGAAGTTTTCTTCAGAAATCATAATGCTAGCCTGTCGGAACATTTGGATTCAAAGGAATGGAAAAGTTTTCAGAGCACAACATCCAACTCTTTAAGCTTGGAGATACTTCCTGAAGCAGGACCTTAATTTGCTTCAATTCAAGATTAAAGAAAAGAACCTTCCAGCTTACAGGAAGTGGGTAGAACATAATATGTAACTGAAATGATTTGTTGTCCTAAAACATGCATAGGGTGATATGTACTGAGAGTTGTTCTTCCTTTTTTTCCTTTTTCTCCTCTCTCCTTGTAATTTACCTTTTTTAATTTATAAAATATACCGTAGAACTATTGTTCTACGGTTTTGCTGGTAAAAAAAAAAGATGGACCGGTATGTTGTGATCTCAATCTGATGCTCTTGTGGGTCCCAACAATCTTTTCATTTGAAATAAAATATGTCAGTGGTGCACATACGTACGATCGCTTCAATCCGCGATCTCAGGAATTCCAACCACTGCATTTGGCAATGGTATTTCGATCTCCATATCTAGAAGAGAATAATGAACTAAGAAAATACCACCTTTGTGTTTTTTTTTTATTTCTCAATCAAAGATGAAAAAATAGAAGCAAATAATTAACCAGGGAAATACTGAGAGAGATGTCGTTTTGGTTCCGTGTCTCAATAATTTGCTCCATCGCAGATCCTCAGATAATGCTAGTGTATTAGCACGTACCAACCTCAAGATCTCAGAGCAAATCTCTTCTTTTTATCAATGGACCGGTGTTTATTCATTCGTATACATCCGTACAGCATTCGATTGATTTTTATTTCTTGCCAACGAAATAGTGAATTTTATTCCACTGAAATAGGATCACAATTACTCAAGGTTTAGGAAAAACCTATAAATTCTTGGACGGAGCTCATAGGGTGACCGATAGTCCCTCCTGTCGATTGAGAGTTAGCTAATTTCCACTCGAAGGGATTAGCAAATCTGTAACTCGCAACTTGGAAATATTGTTTCTCAGATAATGTCTGGCAAATACTTTAACCATTTTTATTTGTTTCTCTAGTCACTTGTATGTCCGGTGTGGATGCGTTACTTACTTGCACACCCTTCATTTTTTTACCCCGGCCGGGCTAGTTCTCATACGACGGTCCAGTAGAAAAACAAATTGTTCCACTGCATGAGGTGCATGGCTAGTGACATCTTGCTACTTTACTCTTGCCACCTGGTAATACTAGCAACCCAACCAACTAAAGCTTAATTAATTGTCAATGGGCATTGTTAACTACGTAAGATTTGTCGGAGCGGACGATTATTGGCCTGAGGTCTACGCACGCAACATATCAAAAATATCCCTGATGCTGTTTTGGTTGCCAGTTTACACTATGCTAACTTGGTGCATGAGTGCCAGTACTTGATTAATTCGGCTTATTAGCGGGTCATGCACTCTCTATACTTTAAGAATTTTTTTTTTTTGAGAAAATATACTTTAAGAGATTTGGAATGATATGGTGACGATTATGTATGTGCAGGTCTCCTTTGTCCAGGATACTTTTCAGTCTCTATCTCACTACTAGAAATTGGACTTTGTTGGTTTTTTGCCAGAAAACAACTAAATATGTATAGACAAATGTTGGCTATTTAACAAAATATTATTCTAGTATTAAAGAAATATTAATCAAGCATTTTAAATTTTCTAAAATAAATATACAATTCAGTTTAAATCGATGAAGAAAATGTAAGTCATAGCTGCGAAAATATCCTCCTGTCTATCTGTCTCGATTGCGTTTGTTCTTTTCTCTCTTTGTTCTCTAGCATCCATCGATCTTGCTTCCAGCAAGTTCCAGATCTTCTTTATTGTTCTGTAAATCTTGCATCTTCTGTTTTAGCCAGCAGATCACACCTACGTAGTTGAAAGGAAGATGCAATTCTTGCTGCGAATTCTGCAAAGTTGTTTGCATAAAACCGAACCCAGATACTTAATTCAGACTCGAGATTAGCCGATATGCAGAGCTAATGCAAAGTTACATATGCAGTTGATTTTTTCCTTGTTTTGTTTGGAAGCATCCATCGATCTCAAGTGATTCATAAGATGCAAAACCTGCTGTCACAGACGCTGTACTTACATTCAACAAAGAGCACAAGGATGCAACACTACATGTAATCTATGTTTGTTTGGTTCAAACTTTGATCATGTTACATGCATATTACATTAGATAGCAGTAGTGCATAGCTACATATGGCCAAATGTCCATAGTGTGGCTGTTGTTTTCAGATCACTCGAGGACGTAGATGCGGGAGGCGATGTCCTGGACCAGCCAGTCGAAGCCCTGGAGCAGGCCGTCGCCGGTGTAGGCGCTGCAGCCGACGATCTTCCAGTGCCGGTCCTTGTTCATCACCTCAAGATTCAGAACCTGGATCCAAAACTCGACTCGGTTACCATCGAACTCTACGCATGAAACATATCAAAAATATCCCTGATGCTGTTTTGGTTGCCAGTTTACACTATGCTAACTTGGTGCATGAGTGCCACTACTTGATTAATTCGGCTTAGCGGGTCATGCACTCTCTATACTTTAAGAGTTTTTTTTTGAGAAAATATACTTTAAGAGATTTGGACTCTCTATACTTTTTTTTTGACGATTATGTATGTGCAGGTCTCCTTCGTCCAGGATACTTTCCAGTCTCTATCTCTCTACTAGAAATTGGACTTTGTTGGTTTTTTGCTGGGAGGGCCTTTCCTTCACAAGAGCATGCTAGCCAAAACATATATCATTTTCTTAGTCTGTTATTATGTCACCTGTTTGGAATTGGTCGCATGCCTCCTTTTTCCACAAAGAGAGAAGTGCAACTTTTTGTCCCTCAAATTATCATGAAGTATGGCTTTTGTCTCTAAACTGTTTTTCTTCAAGTTTTACCCTACAAACTTTAATACTACCTAAAGATTTGGTCTCTGGCAATGGTATTCCTCAGTCAAATCTAATTTTCACCTGACATGTCATGGTTTTGGCCACGCCACCACTATGAGGTGGTAATTGACCTACACTGTAATTGACAAATCTCCTCGGCCTTTCATCCCTCCACCACCCGCCGATGACCAAGCCCTCCTATATCTCGCCATCGCCTACTAGCCTACACCACGGTAGTGGTCATGGCTCTTACCACCAGAGGGGCGGATTACCACGCGCCCTATTCTCAGACTCTAGGGTTCGTGTATGCGGGGGCATTGAACCGGCAACCAGCATGAGGATGGAAGAAGAGCACAGTGGTGTGCTTGTCGGCATCGGCCAGATCGACGATTAGGAGGATTTGATGGAAGCAGTAGCTCGTGAGAAAGGGGGCAAGGTGAGAGACGTAGTATTGACTTGAAAGGGGGCACGCCCGTGTGGTGATACGGTTCTCTCTGTACATAAATACATGTTGTTGGGGAGAACTAGTACAAATTCCGCCAGCTACAAGTATTGTGATACAGAGGGAATACTAGAAAAACAGCCGTGAAATGTGAAAAGTGTTACACAAACGAATTAACTTGCTAGACATAGTACTGAAAAAACTTGACAGACATACACGGCCGGGGCTTGACGGCTTGTAGTATGCTTTTCACGTGTCGCATTACACCCCTGCCAGCCAGCTCTCATGCACGCGGTCCTTGCGCGGGCCGGTCCCGCGTAGGCAGTCTGTACATGGACCCAGACACCCAGAGGACCCGGTCCACGTGAACGTGTCCGGTTGATGCATTCATGTCTACGTCTGTCTCCATAGTTCAGGCAGAGGCTGTACACACGAGTGGAGTATGTAGTGAAAAACTACAAAAGTGGCCCTTTTCGCAAAGTTCAGCACAAAATGAACCCATTTTAGAAAATTTTCACAAAATGGCCCTTTTTCATGACGCCCGGGCCCGGGGCGCCATGCTAGACAGCATGACGCCCTGGTCAAGGACGTCATACGTCAGAGATGACCGTGCCACGTCGGTCCAGGCTGCGTCGCATGACGCCCTGGGGTAGGGCGCCATGCTCATTGGCATGACGCCTTGGCCCAAGTCGCCATGCATGTACATGCATGCAAAAGACTTGCTTAGTAGCTAGCTTCTTGATTGTAGATCGTTTTAGTGAGACAACTCTACGTGCTTGCCAATAAACCAGGCCAAGCATGTTCATGTACTATTCATGATCCCCACAGCAAGCTAGACCAAGACCAATAGGTAGAGCAATAGAGCAACTCTACGTGCTAGCTAGCTACAGCAATTTTTACGTGCAACTCTACGTGCTAGCTAGCTAGACCAATATGTACGATTCATAAACCAGGCCAAGTATGTTGGTTAATGACAAGTTTTTCTAGCCTGGGTTGCTTTTTAGGTGTAGGTTTTTCCAGGCAATTTTCACTGTTTCCTTGCCACTGTAATACAAGTGTTGTTTTTCTTGGTTTGTATGTAGGGTAATGCCAAGTTTCTCTAGCCTGGGTTTGCTCTTTGAATTTAGGTGTCTTTCTTTGAGTCATGCAGTTTTTACTGTTTTTGCTTGTCATTAGTAGTAAGGGGTGTTCCACTAAAAAAAGTAATAATGGGTGTTTTTCATGTTTCTATGTCTAGTTTTCCTCTTTTTGTAGTGATCTTTTTATGAACTATGTACTGTTTTCTGGTCTTGTAGTAGCTTGTTTCATAGCCATATGGTCTTAGTAGTCTCCTTTTCTGTTACAGTTCACGTGCATATCACTTACAACCTTTATCAGCTACAATTTTAATTGTTTCCCAGTGTAATTCTATCGTAATTCTCAGAAAGACAGAAGAAAACGATGCCAAAATTCAGAGTTGTTACAAAGTGCTAGTTCTCTGAAGCAAGTGGATTACTTCAGACAGGGATGAAATTTTCGGCATGTTGAATCGATTGACTGGGTGACTAAATGGACGAGAGGATGAGGCACGATGGATAATAAAGCAGAAGGCTCCGGCACTCCCTGCTCAGCCCCGCCGCAGACACGGTCCGCAGCGCCCCCAAGAGTCCCCGACACGAGAACGCCGCGCCGTGCACGACCGGAGTCGTCGGCCTTGCGGAGCGTGGCGGCACGGCGGAGGAAGTGCAGCAGGAACCGCGTCAGCGTCAGGTTCCTATTGTCGGCGCTGTAGCAGCCGAACACTTTCATTGCCTTCACGATCGGCGAGGACGCGACGAGGGTTAAGAAAGAAGAGAGAGAGTTCTTTCTAGTCCAAAGCCGGTTGTACAAGTACGTGCATGTGCTACCGTACGTACGCACATGTTGGATGGATGGCATGCAGTATGCAAGCAAGTGGCAAGTGGTGATACACAAGACTAGCTAGCTACCCCTACTCCTACTCGATCGATCACACTATATGTTAGATGTATGTTTTGCAGTTTTGCTGCACACCAAGCAGGTACTACTTAGCTTGTTTGCTAGGTTTATTTATTCATACAAGTAAGCAACTAAGCATGCATGTGCATGTGGTGTGTGCGTGAAAAAAGCGAAAATGGGCATGGCGCCCTAGCCTAGGGCGTCATGCTAGTGAGCATGGCGCCCCGGCCCGGGGCGTCATACGTCCCGAAACAGGTCGACGTGGCAAGTCAGCTCTGCCCGTATGGCGCCTTTGACCATGGCGTCATGCTGTCTAGCATGGCGTCCCGGGCCCGGGCGTCATGCAAAAGGGTCATTTTGTGAAATTATTTCAAAATGGATTCATTTTGTGCTGAACTTTACGAAAAGGGTCAATTTTGTCGTTTTTGCCGAGTATGTATGTTTCCTCCCCCGGAAATGTGGGTGGCCGGCCCGCCATCCACGATGCAGCAGCAGCTGCATCACGTGCGTACGCCCCACATTTTCTTTCGTCGATGGTGACTTGTCATCGACGACATACGTCGATTAATCTGATCGATGTTTGATGTTTGATGTCAACTTGGACGCTGGCTGGCCGATGTTTGATGTCTGAACTGAACATTTCAGCGCGCGCGCGTGCGTACGTGCGTACGTGTCTGAGCTCGAAAGTCACATTTTTTAACTGCGGCCGCGATTTGTACAGCTCCCACGCACGTTTCATCGCTCCCACGTGATTCATGCTCTGGGGGCACGTTGGTAGTACGTGGTACGATCTGACGCCGACGTGCACCAATCACGTACCAGCGCATGCAGCTCCGCGCGCCAACTTGTCGCCCGTGATTTCCTTCTCGGGAAAGCTGGCTAGCCACATAGCAAGACTAACTAATTAGCTGGGCTCAACTTTTCTCACTGAAAAAAGAAGATCAGTTCACACGTATGCTCCTGGTAATTAGAGCATCTACACTCGGACCCTTATATCCTCCTCAAACGTCCGGGTAGGCCGCTCGGTCACTGACCGCTCACAAAAAATCGACCCAGTCGCCTCCCTCAAACAGGCCTCAAACGCCTTGGGCCCAGGGATGACCGGCACCCCTCATATCCAGCCAAAATATGGGACGAATATACGGTTGCCCGGACACGCCCGCCTGGCCCGCATTGACCCCACATATATTCGTCCTCATCCATTCACTCGACCAAACCCTAGCCACTTCACTCCACTCCCATCCGCCACCCTAGCTCACCTCCGGCGATCTTCGGCCTTCTCCGGCATGGAGGGCAGCGGATCCGACTCCGACCAGTCCGGATCCATCGACTGGGGGGTCGTCCCCTGCGGAGTGGAGGAGGCAATGGCGGTTCGCATTACACTCCGCCGCTCCCGCGAGGACAGCGCCCGGCCGACGACAGGATCTTGTCCGTCGCGACTCCATAGCGTCCGCTCAACGGGAGCTCGGTTCCTCTGGGGCGGGATCATCGAGGTCCCGGCGGGTGGATCCATCGACAGGTCCGGTGGACTTCGAGTCCCATCGGGAACGGGTTGCCCGCCGTGGGAAGGAGAGGATAAGGGTCGCGAAGGAAATGGCGGAGGCGGAGGCGGCTGATGCGGTGGCGCGGGCGGCCGCAGAGGAGGAAGCCATCCGTGCCCGCATTTTGAAGAAACGGCAGCGGAGGAACACACGCGCCCTCGCCCGCGAGCAGAATCGAGCGGTCCGTGAAATGGCCGGACTGCCACCGAAGGAGGAGAAGGAGGTGAGCGACGACGAGGACAGCTCCGGCAACGAGCAGATCCGGCTCGATCCGTACTGCGTCTTCGACCGGTACTTCCACGATAAGGACGGCAAGGGCACCGGGAAGGGCAAGGGCAGCCGTGGATGATCACCACCATAGCCAAACATGCCAAATTTTGATAGTCCGATGGCATATTAGTAGTGATGGAGTAGTCGGACGATGTGTGTAATGCATCAACGTAGTAGTTGCATGGTTTGTATGGATTTGAGGTGTCCGGATGTAGAATGGATTATTTGAGGCGTGACCGGTCAGTGTCCATGGACACACTCGGGCGCGTCCGCGGGCGTTTGATGGGCCGGATTTGCAAGTTCCGGTTGTAGATGCTCTTACCTCTAGTTTTCTGGGGCTGAGTACCCCATGCTTTGTATGCAGCTCTGTTCGCTTCCATGCCTTCACGCGTACATGGTTAGAGGCTTAGAGCATCTATAACCGGATTCGGTGAATCTTGCCCCTCAAACGTCCACGGATGCATTCCTGCGTGTCCGCGGACAGTGATTAGTCACGTCTCAAATAATCTCTTTCGCTACCGGATATTCTATTTGCGAATCCTCAAATTCATATTATACATGAACGTAAAATCTAATCTAAAGCTGAGCCCGTCCGGCTCCTCCTTGCTTTGTCGTGGCCATGTCTGACGGACGGCTGCACCCGTCTAAATGTCGGTCCGGTCACCGGCGAGGTAGTGTAAGACATGGGACATGGACCGGCTGAAGGGAGTTGAGGCCCCGCCGTCTCCCATGCCGTATTCTTCCTCGTCAGAGCCCGTGACCATGATGATGCCGGTGGGCGTGAAATCGATGATGGATCTGTCCTAGGAGGAGCCTGTGACGTCCACCACGACGCGGTAGCGGCGCCCAGACTGGTGCACCATACGGGGCTTAGGAGAATGCGACTCCGCCTAGCCAACGTCCATCCTCGCGAGGGCTTCCGCCGCCTCCCGCGCCCACTGCCTCGCACGGTGGGCATGTTGCTCCATGTTTGCGTCAGATTACGCCCACGATGCGTCCTCCAGCTCGGCGCGCCATCACAGGGGTTGCCTGTCCGCCACCATATTCGGACGCCAGACGGACCGCACCGCCTCCGGTGAGGCCGCGATGACACCCTTACCGGGGGATCCATGCGCCATTTGGACGGACACAATGTAGTCTCTATGGAAGGAGTCCGAGCGCTCCCATCGGGTGGCATCCTCCTAGGAGCGGCGGGTAGGACTCAGGTCCGCTGCCCACCATGGCGGAGAATGCCGGCGATCGTCGGACAGGAGCTTGGTTGGCGGAGTGGAGTGGAGTGACTAGGGTTTGGTCCGGAGAGGGGATGTGGGCGAATATATGTGGGGTCAGGTGGGCTAGCGTGGATCAGGTCCGACGTGGCGGACATGCCCGGTCGCGCTCGTGCCTCCCCATATCCGCCTCATATTTTGGCTGGGTATGAGGGGTGCGGTTAGCCCGGGTGTTTGAGACCGGTTTGAGGCGTTCGTCTGGGTCGCGTTATTCTGATCGATCACTGACCAGGACGTCCACCCCTGTCATATGAGGGTGGTTTGAGACACCCGACTATAGATGCTCTTAGGCCAACTCCAACGCATGACCCCAAATCGTCTGCCCGCGTCCGTTTGGGGGTGAACGGACAGAAATCACGGCCCAATACGCGGGAGCAAACGGACAAATGTCTGTTTTCTGTCCGCTTTCACCCTATTCCCGGCCCAAATTTAGGCCACATTTGCGTCGAAGCGGACAACGTGCAGACGGGCGAGACACACGCCCTTGTCCTCCCCTCACTAGTGCAGAAAAGCCTAGCTATGGCATGGCGAAAAAGGTTGTGCTGGCGTAGTAGCCCGACGCCACTAATATGGCGCCATTGTTAAAAAATAATGGTGGCGTTGTGTCCCACGTCAGCGGTATTCTACGCGCTGATGGCATGCCACGTCGGCGACGCCACCACTATAATTGATCACCTAGCGGCGTACAATGTAAATTGCACACCAGGAACATTTTGTGCAGCCAAACAAAAATCACATGACATAACATTTAGCATTTAGCATTGCACACGAGGAATTAGGCAAATAGAACAATGCATTCCAATTAATAATAAGTGTCAATCTCACAAGCAGTACTAGCTAGAGCTAATAAGTATCTATTATACATTCCTCACAAACACGAGCAAATTAGCTATATATAGCATAGTTAAAGGATGTCGAAAACGATCATCATCCTCAAGTCATGGCGTGGGGTGTTCCTGATAGTGACTAAGACGGCCTGTCCAACCCGGAGATTCTTGCCAGCGAGGAAGTTGCTCCATCCAGCCGCACTGAAGATAGTGCGCCCGTCCGTGTCCACTGCGTAAGCACGGGTGGTGACGGAGCCCCTTGTGGTAAGGCGTAGTCCAGCAATGCCTTGTTCATCCAGCTCGATGTCACAGCTCACACATAGCCTCTTAGGTAATTTCTGGAAAAAAAACATGATGATCATATAATCACATTATTACACTATATTCAATATATCACATTACTATATACTATAAGCATATCATCACATTAATATACTAAGCATATCATCACATTACTATACTATAAGCATAGATCACATTACTATATATACTATAAGCATATCACATTACTACAGTAATAAGAAACATACCATGATATGGCGGTTAACCATCCTCCGTGTCAGGCGGGTCACGAATGGCACCCCGACGTAGGCATCACGTGGCGGAAGCTTTTCCCAGAGCGTGTCTGATTCATCCTCGCTCAGCCTGGTCATTCTTTGGGCCAAGAGTGCTTTATCAAGTGGGTCATCATCTTGTTCCTCATAGTTGAGATAGATAACAGCCAGCCTTGGAGTTTCTCTTCTGAACGAGAAGCTGATCAATTCACCCCCAGTGAGATGCATGTGGGCGATGAAACAACCCCATTTATCTCCTCCAATCTGGGTTATGTTCCTTCCCTTATTGACCTCCATGGTGTAGGGGCCCCCAGGAGAGTCGAAGATGACAGTGTCTCCAGTAATGAGCTCATTGAAATCCAATCTCACATTGCAAGGGACGATCTGTGTAAGAAAAAACAAAAACACACACACAATGCATTAGTGGAAATATCAAAAAAATCAAAAGAACAAACTATTAGAAGGGTCATATAATTTGTTACCGCTGCAGGAACAAAACACGACTCGAAGTAAATGCCGAACAAGGTGACAGTTGCAAGGCTGGTTGCGCACCTTGACTTGCACACTCGACATGGTGCTGGTTGCGCCATACCACACAAAACATATTGAAAACTAAGTATATAATCGGATTCTAGACTAGTGAACCGACACAAAGTAACATGTGTATAATTCTACACTGGTAACATGTATACACAAGTAAACAAAATCCAGAGAGGGAGACACAAATAAACAAAATCTACTCAAAATGCTACACTAGGAGTTCATTATATTTATTGCTCTAGCATTCCAGACTAAACTAACCTAATAAATCGCATTTTACATCGGATTATGACTAACATTTCTACACAAAGCAATCCATGGAATCTAATTTCGATTCTACATCACATAAAGCAATCCATTATATGTATGTACTAAAATTTCTACACATAGCAATCCTAAATCAACTTATGGATGAATCTGACATATGGATTATGCATGAACAGAGGAGGTGTGAGTGCCAAGGAAGGAGATGCATAGGACGGAGAGGAGTGAACCTTGCTGCTCGGCGAAGGGGCGCGACGTGCGGCGACGGGTGGTGGCTGGTCGAGGGGGAGTTGAAATGAAAGGCTGGCGACTAGGTCTTTTACTAAGGCCTGGTAGTTGACTCAGGTGGGCCACTGCTCGCGTGGGCCTAAACTGCAATGCCATAGCTAATAACAAGCTGAATAAAAGAAGACTAATTAAGTTTAATGAAAGAGTAAACATAATTATATCTGGCATAAACAAATTTGGCACGCCTGCACTATTTATTTAGCTAAGGCGTGCACGCAAACTCAACGCCACCATTATGTTCCGAACGGTAAGTACGGGTGGGCCAACAAATTTGTAATGTGACCAAAAAAAACCACGCCAGCACTAACCATATACAGCTGGTGTACCAATTTAGCTGACGCCAGCACTATTTGCAAAAAATAGTGCTGGCGTTGTGTGAAAATGGTGCGCCACCAACAAGAGTTGTGGCTAGCCATTTCTCTACTAGTGCCTGGCCCGCCCGTCGGGGACACATACGCACCATTTTCCCCCTCCCCCCAAAACCCTCCGCGCTCCCACTCCCATTCATCTGCCATGTCCCCGAAGAAATCCGACGACAGGCCACCGACATGCGGCCCGCGGCAAAGAAGAAGGGCCCGAATAAGCCGTTGTCGGAGCTCACGCCGAAGGAGCGGGCGCACCTGGACCGTGAATCTGCCAAGCGAAGGCGACGTCGGTTCGTAGAATAGGAGAAGAAGGCCGAGTACGCGGCCGATGTCGCGACCATTCAGTACAAGGCCAACGTCGACAAGAATGAGGACATCGTTTCCAAGGCCGCGTAGGCATCTACGGCCAACGCCCTCATGATGCTAGGGTTGTGCCGACCACCGCCGGACATTCTCACCGCTACCGCAATGGCCACAGCGAGAGTCGGCTCGCCGTCCATTCATGAAAGGAAGAAGTTTGTGCCCTACAAGTTTGCGAGCACCCCTGGCATCAACTCCATTCGAAGGAGGTGGGTTTCATCCAACAAGAGTGCAACAAGTACTGTGCCGCGCTTGAGAGCATAGAAAGCCCGTCCCGTGAGTGGCCTAGGTGTGGGTGACTTGGTATGACCTCTCCTCTTTGTGCATTTCTATGTCATGTACATGTTTGTCACCAACTGTTAAAGTGAGGAGAAAATCCTCAAACTCTGATGGTCTGGGTTCTCTCAATTCCCCATCAGAGGGAATCAAGCATATATCACAAAAGTCAGTTAGCGGCATTTTGTAAGTTTCAGCATAAAGGTTAAACTGCACCTCAGGGGGGTTATTCTTTCTCAGAAAATGAAAACCTTGCACAAACGAATCTGTATGGATGTGATATTGGTCACACTTAGTTGCGAGGAACTCGGTCAGCCCAACGTTTGCAACAAATTGAGCGAACTCTTGGTGAAACCCGGCCTCCTCCATGAAGGCATCATGCGGCCATTCACACGGCCACACCTCCGCCCTTCTTGGGGTGTGAAGGTCATTGTCCGATGATTCCCCAATGACTCCTTTGGCATTTTTCTTGGAGGAAAACTTCCTAAAGACTTGCATTTTATTCCTATAAAAATTCTGAAAAATTTTAGTCCACAAAAATTTTGTCAACAAAACTTTGTGAAATTGATAGCAACTACTCCTAAGCATGCATAGAGGCCATATTGAGCATTCAAACTACTTAGAACTCTAAGAATTCAACATGCAAGCTCATCTACAGCAGCACCAAGAGTAGCTAATTACTCTAAAAATAACACACTAAATCAAAAACTAATTGGAGCAATGGAGGAGTAACATACCAGGTAGCAATCCCTCCAAACAGTTTCAGAAACGGAGTTTCAAGCTAAGAGATCGAAATCCGCGGGTTTGAGAGCAAGAACACGGGAATGGTGGCTGTGATGATTTTTTTCTGGAGGTAGGGGATGATGTGGGCTAAAGAGATAAGTGAGGGGGCCCACGTGGGGGCCACAACCCACCAGGGCGCGCCTGGGGGTGCTGGCGCGCCCTGGTGTCTTGTGGGCACCAGGTGCACCCCCTCTGGTATTAGTTGCACCAGAAATTCAGAGATATTCGGAAAAAAAAATTGTATCAAATTTTTAGGACATTCTGAGGACTTTTATTTTTGGGTCATTTTTTATTGCACGGAGAAAACAGAAAACAGGATAATGATGGCATTTTATTTTATTTAACTAACTAAAATAGAAAATAAAAGGTGGAAGCAGAGAGTTGTGCTTACTAGATTCATCGACTTCATGCCTCTCAAAAATGATTCATTAATAAGGTTGATCAAGTCTTATTAACAACCACTTCCGATTAGCATGAAACCGAAGAACTTTCGTAAAACACTAAGTTACCTCAATGGGGGTGTGCATATCCCCAACAATAAGTATATCATATTTCTTTTTGGCAGTAGGTAGAGGTAATTGAAAACTTCCAATAGTGATGGTCGGAGATTCTTCAATAACATTTATACCATTCACTTGGAATTGTTTCTTCGGAAAGTGCACCGTGTGCTCATTACCATTGATATGAAAAGTGACTTTGCTTTTATTGCAATCAATAACAGCCCCTGCAGTATTCAAAAAGGGTCTACCAAGAATAATCGACATGTTGTCGTCCTCGGGCATCTCAAGAATAACAAAGTCTGTTAAGATAGTAACATTTGCAACAACAATGGGCACATCCTCACAAATACCAATAGGTATGGCCGTTGATTTGTCACCCATTTGCAATGATATCTCGGTAGGTGTGAGTTTATTCAAATCAAGTCTTTTATATAAGGAGAAAGGCATAACACTAACACCAGCTCCTAGATCACACAAAGCAGTTTTGACATAGTTTCTTTTAATGGAGCAAGGTATAGTTGGTATTCCAGGATCTCCAAGTTTTTTAGGTACTCCATCCTTAAAAGAATAATTAGCAAGCATGGTGGAGATTTCAGCTTCAGGTATCTTTCTTTTATTAGTGATGATGTCTTTCATATACTTTGAATAGGGGGCCATCTTTAAAATATCAGCTAAGTGGGTACGCAAAAAGACTGGCCTAATCATCTCAGCAAAGTGCTCAAATTCTTCATCGTCCTTTTTCTTAGATGGCTTAGGTGGAAATGGCATGGGTTTCTGAACCCATGGCTCTCTTTCTTTACCGTGTTTCCTAGCCACAAAGTCTCTTTTATCATAACGTTTATTTTTAGGTTGTGGGTTATCAAGATCAGCAGCAGGCTCTATTTCAACATCAATGTCTGGTTCTTTATCACGGTTAGGTTGAGCATCATCATTATCATTCTCATTATCACTAGGTGAACGTTCATTACCAGACTGAGTTTCAGCATCAGAAATAGAGGCATCATTATTATCAGGAGGTTTTTGTATCTCAGGTTCACTAGAAGTATGCAAAGTCCTATCATTTTTCTTTTTCTTTTTCTTCTTAAAAGGACTAGGTGCATCAGAATTAATTCTCTGAGAGTCTTGTTCAATTCTTTTAGGATGACCCTCAGGATAGAGTGGTTCTTGGGTCATTCTACCTCCTCTAGTTACTACTCTAGTAGCAAAATCATGCATATTATTAGTCATTTCATCAAGCAATTCTTTTTGAGACTTAGAAACTTGTTCTAACTGAGTTTGAACCATAGAGGCATGTTTTTCTACACCTCTAACATCATTACTGATTCTAAATAGCAAGTCACTCAAGCGAGCAATCATATCAGAGTTATATTTCAATTGTTTCAGAACATGAGCATTGAAATGATCTTGCTGCATAATATAGTTGTCAAACTCATATAAGCATTGACTAGGATGTTTACTGTAAGGGATATCACCTTCATCAAACTTTAATAAAGAATTTACCTCTACCACCTGTGGAGGTGGTGGTGTGTCAAGGCAATGTATTTCTTCAATAGGTGGCAAATTCTTAACATCCTCAGCTTTAATACATTTTTCCTTCATAGATTTCTTTGCCTCTTGCATATCTTCATGACTGAGAAATAAGATACCCCTCTTCTTCGGAGTGGGTTTAGGCGGTGGTTCAGGAAGAGTCCAATCATCATAATTCTTCAATATGCTATTCAATAATTCCTCAGCTTGTTCAACAGTTTGTTCCCTGAAAACACAACCAGCACAACTATCCAGGAAGTCCCTAGAAGCATCAGTTAGTCCATTATAAAAGATATCAAGTATTTCATTTTTCTTGAGAGGATGATCAGGCAAAGCATTAAGCAATTGGAGAAGCCTCCCCCAAGCTTGTGGGAGACTCTCTTCTTCAATTTGCACAAAGTTAAATATTTCCTGTAAGGCGGCTTGTTTCTTATGAGCAGGAAAATATTTTTCAGAAAAGTAGTAAATCATATCCTGGGGACTACGCACACAACCTGGAGAGTATTGTACCATGTCTTAGCATCACTCTTTAATGAGAACGGAAATAACTTAAGGATGTAATAGTAGAGAATCTTCTCATCATGAGCAAAGAGGGTGGCTATATCATTCAGCTTAGTAAGGTGTGCCACTACAGTTTCAGTTTCATAGCCATGGAAAGGATCATATTCAACCAAAGTAATCAACTCTGGGTCGACAGAGAATTCATAATCCTTATCGGTAACAAAGATAGGTGAAGTAGCAAACTTAGGATCACATTTCATTCTAGCATTCAAAGTCTTTTCCTTATACTTGCGTAGCAATTTCTTAAAATCGTTTCTATCCTTGCAAGAAAGAATTTCTCTAGTTACTTCTTCGTCCATAACATAACCTTCAGGTATCTTAGGCATTTCAAATTTAGGAGAGCTAGGACTAATAGGTGTTTCATAGTCATCATCAGTTTCATAGGCTTCATCAGTTTCAGCAATCTCATCAGTTTCAGTAGTTTCATTCTCTTTACCTCTAGCAATTTGTTCATCAAGAAATTCTCCTAGTGGCACATTATCATCAAGCATGGTACTAGCATCATCATAAGCATCATTCATAGCAGAGGTAGCATCATCAATAACTTGCGACATATCAGGATTACTAGCATGTGGTGGTGTTGCAAACTTACTCATAACAGAAGGTGAATCAAGTGCAGAGCTAGATGGAAGTTCCTTACCTCCCCTCGTCTTAGAGGGAAAAATCTTGGGCTTTGGATCCTTCAGATTCTTCATAGTGATCAATTGATATAAATCCCAAGTGACTCAACAAATATAGCTATGCTCCCCGGCAACGGCGCCAGAAAAAGGTCTTGATAACCCACAAGTATAGGGGATCACAACAGTTTTTGAGGGTAGAGTATTCAACCCAAATTTATAGATTCGACACAAGGGGAGCCAAAGAATATTTGAGAGTATTAGCAGCTGAGTTGTCAATTCAACCACACCTGGAGATTAAATATCTGCAGCAAAGTGATCAGTAGCACAGTAGTATGATAGTTTGATAGCAGCAATAGCAGTAACGGTAACAGTAGCAGTGATAGCAATAGGTTTGTAGCAGTTGGAACAGTAGCAGCAGCAATAGTAAGTTAGCAGGAACAATAAGTGGAAAACTCGTAGGCACTGGATCGGTGAACTCATTGGATGATATTCATCATATAACAGTCATAACCTACGGCGACACAGAACTAGCTCCAGTTCATAAATGTAATGTAGGCATGTATTCCGTAAATAGTCATACGTGCTTATGGAAAAGAACTTGCATGACATCTTTTGTCCTACCCTCCCGTGGCAGCGGGGTCCATAAGGAAACTAAGGGATATTAAGGCCTCCTTTTAATAGAGAACCAAAACAAAGCATTAACACATGGTGAATACATGAACTCCTCAAACTATGGTCATCACCGTGAAGTATCCCAAATATTGTCACTATGGGGTTGACGGATAATAACACGTAATAGGTGCATATGACTTGGCAAGATCGGATCAAGAACATAGATATAATGGTGATAACATAAACGGTTCAGATCTTAAATCATGGCACTCGGGCCCTAGTGACAAGCATTAGGCATAGCAAAGTCATAGCAACATCAATCTCAGAACATAGTGGATACTAGGGATCAAGCCCTAAGAAAACTCACTCGATTACATGATGAATCTCATCCAACTCCTCACCGACCAGCAAGCCTACGAAGGACTTACTCACTCCCGGTGGGGAGCATCATGGAATTGGCGATGGAGAAGGGTTGGTGATGACGAAGACCGAAGATTCCCCTCTCCGGAGCCCCAAACGGGCTCCAGATCTGGCCTCCCGATGAAGAACAGGAGGTGGCGGCGGCTCCGTATCGTAAAACGCGATGAAACTTTCTCATTTATTTTTTCTCCGAAAATAGGAATTTATAGTGGCGGAATTAGGGTCAGTGGGGCCACGAGGTGGGCACAACCCACTAGGGCGCGCCGAGGGGGCCTAGCGCGCCCTGGTGGGTGCTGCCCACCCTGGCCCCCCTCTTCGGTAGATTTTGGCTCCAATAATTCTTATATATTCTGAAATAATTCTTCAAAAAGTTTCATTCCGTTTCGAGAACTTTTATTTCTGCACAAAAACAACACCATGGTAGTTTTGCTGAAAACAGCGTTAGTCCGGGTTAGTTTCATTCAAATCATGCAAATTAGAGTCCAAAACAAGGGCAAAAGAGTGAGGAAAAGTAGATACGTTGGAGACGTATCAGTTTGAATTTTGTGTCATTTTGCTTTGCGGTCTTCTCTTTGATTGTGTAGGCATTCCAATCTTTGGAAGCCTTCAAGGCCCACCACAAGAACAAGCCATTCACTCTTACCCATTGTTGGACGCTCATCAAGGATTCTCCCAGGTTTAGAGACCAATATGCCACTCTAATGAAGAAGAATAAAGGGAAGGCGTCCGTGGCAGGGGAGGAGGAAATGCCCAAGAGGCCGAGGGGCAAGACCAACTCCAAGATTGACGAGAAGCGTGATGCCACATCTTTCGCATTGCAAGAAACTTTGCAAGGCATGATTTCACAAAAAGTAGTGCGGGAGGAGAGGAGGAGCAAAGGAAAGGAGGAGAAAATGAAGATATACTTGGAGCTCCAAACGAAGAAGCTTGACATGGAGGAGGCCGCCAAGAGGAGGAAGCTTGACATGGAGGAGGTCGCACAAGCAAAGAAGCTCGCTATCGAGGCCACCATTGCCGACACCAAAGCAAAAGAGGTGGCCCTTGCGATCATGAGTGTGGACTTCACAAACATGTCCCCGAGGAGAAAGTCTTGGTTCGCAAACAGGCAAAAGGAGATGTTCGACCAAGACAGCCTGGACTAGGGAGGCGTTGGCCGTGAACTATGGCCGTTCTTTTTGGAGGCTGGCTAATGTGCCGGCCTCTAAAACTTGATTCATTTTGGAGGCTAGTTGTGTTGCCGGTCGCTGTCTGTGTTGCCGGCGTGAACTACTTGGGAGTAGACCATTTTTTTGTAGGTTGGCACTTGTTTGCCGGCCATGTGCTCTGTTGCCGGCATGAACTAGGGCCGCTGGCATGGCCGTTGGCATGGATCTCATACGTTTGCATGCGGGCCAGACAAGATGCGGCCAGGATGCGCCCGCGCTTCGGGTACACGGCCAGCACACCCCCAAAAGAGGCCGAACGCTGCCACAGTGCCCTACACAAACGGACAGAATCCGGACAAAACAGACGTGCGGATGCGGTCGCACGTTGGAGGTGGCCTTAGGTGAGTGGTTGTAATCTTATTATTGTGACTCCCCTTCGACCAATTAAAAGATATGCCAACTTTGTGTATTCGTGAAAAACACGTAACGAACATAGACATAGACATAGTAACATTTTTCTTCTTCTAGTGGAATAACCCTTTTGTCCATTCTCTCCATTATATCGGGAAAATAATTAACCATCCGATACAAGTAGAAAAAGGGGAAGAGGATGGGAAGGAGCGAGTTCAAGGCACTACGAGGATTATTCACTGTAGAACAACCAATACTACTAAGGGCATCTCCAACGTCGACTCGCAAACCTTCCGCATGCGTTCGAACCGTGTTGTCTGGACCGCGGAAGCCATCCAACGCGGTCCTATAACGCTCCGTGGCACGGTCCGAACGTCTTTCTCACGCAAACCAAAAACAAACGTGGTGAGCTTTGCGGGAGTCCAGACCGCTCCCACGCCCGCTTCTGACAGCCCTGGCCCATCCAAACCACTCCTCCCTTGCCCGCACGCGTTCCCTCCCAGCGCCAGTTGCCCACTGATGTCTACTACGCAACTTTATTCTTGTAGACTTTGTTGGGCCTCCAAGCGCAGAGTTTTGTAGGACAGTAGCAATTTTCCCTCAAGTGGATGACCTAAGGTTTATCAATCCGTGGGAGGTGTAGGATGAAGATGGTCTCTCTCAAACAACCCTGCAAGTGACAAAAGTGAGCACAAACGGTATTGCAATGCTTGTAAACAAGGCCTAGGGTCCGTACTTTCGCTAGTGCAATCTCTCAACGATGCTAATATAATTGGATCACATAACCGTCCCTCAACGTGCAACGAAGAATCACTCCAAAGTTCTTATCTAGCGGAAAACATAAGAAGAAATTGTTTGTAGGGTACGAAACCACCTGAAAGTTATCCTTTCCGATCGATCTATTCAAGAGTTCGTACTAAGATAACATCAAGTTATCCTTTCCGTTCGATCTATCTAAGAGTTCATACTAGAATAACACCATATGATACGCATCAACCAACTCTAATGTCACCCTAGAAACTCCAATGTCACCACAAGTATCCATGAGTTAATTATACAATACGCATCAAAACAATTTCAGATTCATAATACTCAATCCACACAAAGAACCTCAAAGAGTGCCCCAAGATTTTTATCGGAGAAAGTAAGACAAGAACGTGTATCAACCCCTATGCATAGATTACCCCTAATGTCACCGCGGGAATCCGCAAGTTGAGTACCAAAACATATATCAAGTGAATCAATAAAACACCCCATTATCACCACGGGTATCCGCATGCAAGACATATATCAAGTGTTCTCAAATCCATAAAAGTAATCAATCCAGTAACGAAATCTCAAAGGGGAAACTCAATTCATCACAACTAGATAGAGAGGGAAACACATCATATGATCCGACTATATTAACAAAGCCCGTGATACATCAAGATCGTGACATCTCAAGAACACGAGGGAGAGATTGAACATGTAACTACTAGTACATACCCTCAGCCCCGAGGAGGATTACTCACACATTATCATGGTGAGAAAGAGAGATTTGTTGATGGAGAGGTGCAACCCCGAAGAGATGGAGGCGATGGCGGCCACGGCGCCGGCGACGGGCGGCGGCGGTGGCGACGGGCGGCGGCCCCTTGCCCCCCCCCCTTCTTCCTTGGTCTTGGTGTTGCAATGGAGGAGCCTCTCCCCTTCTTGGCGGCTGCCAAGGGAGAGGCAAATTCGTGGCTCTTGGTGGCTCTCCCGAAATTAGGGTTTTCCTCTCCTTATATGTGCCTCTGTGGTGCTCTATGGCCCTCCGATGGATGGACCCTTGATCCAATGGCTCTTGGGCATCTCTAGAACCTTCCTAGGGGCTCCTCGCAGCCCTCATGAGTCCCTAAAGTCGTGGCTTGGCCGAATATATCAGATATGGTAAGAGTTGGACTCAATCACGTCATCAATTCTCGTAATCCCGTAATCAGATATTTTCCTTCAGTAAAACGGGTCTCCAGATCGCATCCGGACTCCGTTTTGGACGAATTTGTAGTCCAGAATCATTTCCAAAATATTTCCCACACTTTCCTAGTTTTAACGTTTTCCAGTTGATGCCATCTTCGGGGGTAAAACTGACGATCTCTAAAAACTGTTCGTGGACAGATTTCAGGAAAGTCAGAGTCCTCCTCAAACAAGGCTCCTTTTGCGTTTTTTCGACAATTTACAATTAATTCCTACACATCAAAGTGTGAAACAAGAACTTGTGCAATTTTGCAACCATTAATAGGTTAGTCCCAATAAATCATAAAACAATAGTAAAAACATAGGCAAATATGACTTGAATACTTCATAAATTATCGATACGTTGGAGACGTATCACCCACATTTATGCCGATGTAGAGCGCGTCGTTCCATATTAAAGACGGCTCAGGATGGACGCGACCTCTCATTGCCTCCGCCATTGAAGCGGCGCGCCGGCCGAGGGCGTCGCCCGCTGCACGCCCGACTGAACACACCCCCTCGCCGGATTCAAACGCCTCCATTAAACCTGTGTGGAAGCCGAGGAACATACTCCGGCCACACGTCCGTTCACAAGCGGGTGATACGTCTCCGACGTATCTATAATTTTTGCTTGTTCCATGCTGTTATATTATCATTCTTGGATGTTTTACAATCATTTTATAACAACTTTATATCATTTTTTGGGACTAACCTATTGACATAGTGCCAAAGTGCCAGTTGCTGTTTTTGCTTGTTTTTTACTTCGCAGAATATCAATACCAAACGGAGTCGAATCGCGACGAAACTTTTGAAGATTTTTTCTGGACCAGAAGACACCCAGTGGGCCAAAAAAGAGCCAGGAAGGTGGGATGTGGAGAGCACAACCCACCAGGGTGCGCCAGGGGGCCCCCGGCGTGCCCTGATGGGTTGTGCCCTCCACAGGGCCCCTCTGCAACCGCCTCTCATGCCTATAAATTCCCAAATATTCCAAAAACCCAAGGGGAGTCGACGAAACACAATTCCAGCCGCAACAAGTTCCAGAACGTCGAGATCCAATCTAAACACCATCACGGAGGGGTTCATCTTCTTGATAGGTGCCTCTCCGATGATGCGTGAGTAGTCCACCATAGACCTACGGGTCCGTAGGCAGTAGCTAGATGGCTTCCTCTCTCTCTCTCTCTTATGATTCTCAATACAATGGTCTCTTGAAGATCTATTTGATGTAAACTTTTGCGGTGTGTTTGTTGGGATCCGATGAATTTTGAGTTCATGGTCAGTTTCTATCCATGAATATTATTTGAGTATTCTTTGATCTCTTATATGCATGATTACTTATAGCCTCGTATTTCTTCTTCGAATCTTTGGTTTAGTTAGGCCAACTAGATCATTTTTCTTGCCATGGGAAGAGGTGCTTTGTGATGGGTTCGATCTTGCGGTGTCCTTTCCCAGTGACAGAAGGGGCAGCAAGGCACACATGTATCGTTGCCAGTAAGGGTAACAAGATGGGGTATATTCCTACATGAATAGATCTTGTCTACATCATTTCATCGTTCTTATTGCATTACTCCGTTTTTCCATGAACTTAATACACTAGATGCATGCTGGATAGCGGTCGATGTGTGGAGTAATAGTGGTAGATGCAGGCAGGAGTCGGTCTACTTATCTTGGACGTGATGCCTATATAATGATCATCGCCTTGGATATCGTCATGATTATGTGATCTTCTATCAATTGCCCAACAGTAATTTGTTCACCCACCGTGCGCTATACTCATGAGAGAAGCCACTAGCGAATCCTATGGCCCCCGGGTCTACTTTTCCAACATATTGCTTTCCGATCTACCATTTTGCTTCTTTGTTTTCAGATCTACAAAACCAAAAACCCAAAAACATATAGCTGCATATTTTATTTGCCCTTTTTATTTTGTGTTCTTGAGAGATCTATCTCTCCTATCTATCACTACCTAATCTATCTTTTTACCGTAGAGAGATTGACAACCTCTCTTTCGTGTCGGGTTGCAAGTATTTGTTATTTGTGTGCAGGTGCTGCTTATTGGGTGGTGGTGATCCTCCTACTGGTTCGATAACCTTGGTTTCATAACTGACGGAAATACTTACCTTCGCTGTGCTGCATCATCCCTTCCTCTTTGGGCAAATACCGACGCAGTCCCAAGCCACGTCAGCGGGCCGACATTAAACGCAACACCGGGCAAGCTCTGATACGTCTCCAACGTATCGATAATTTATGAAGTATAAATGCCATATTCACCTATGTTTACAATACTTTTATATGGTTTTGATGCACTTTATATAATTTATTTAGAACTAACCCGGACCGACGCTGTTTTCAGCAGAACTACCGTGGTGTTGTTTTGGTGTAGAAAATGAAAGTTCTCGGAATCACCCAAAACTTTTTGATGATTTTTTTTGGAACAAAAGAGGCACTAGACGCTTCGTGGGAGGGCCAGAAGAGCCACGAGGCGGGCACAACTTACCAGGGCGCGCCAGAGGGCCCAGGCGCGCCCTGGTGTCTTGTGCTCTCCTCGTGGCCCATCTCCGTGTGAAACCGACGCTCAAAAATCCTATAAATATAGAAACCATCAGAAATAACCCTAGACTCTCCGCTCCGCCGCCGCAACTCTCTGTATCGACGAAAACCCAATCTGGAGGCGTTCCAGTACCCTGCCGGAGAGGGTAGATCATCTCCGGTGGCCATCTTCATCATCCCGGCGGAGGCCATGACGAGGAGGGAGTAGTCCACCCTCGGGGCTGAGGGTATGTACCAGTAGCTATGTGTTCAATCTCTATCTCTCGTGTTCTTGAGATGTCATGATCTTGATGTATTACGGGCTTTGTTAATATAGTTGGATCATATGGTGTGTTTCCCTCACTATCTTGTTGTGATGTATTGAATATTTCCCTTTGAGATATCGTTATGTTGGATTGAATTTTGGATTTGAGAACACTTGATATATGTCTTGCATGTGGATACCCGTGGTGACAATGGGGTGTTCTATTGATTCACTTGATATATGTTTTGGTACTCAACTTGCGAATTCCCGCGGTGACATTGGGGTAATCTATGCATAGGGGTTGATACACGTTCTTGTCCTACTTTCTCCGATAGAAATCTTGGGGTACTCTTTGAGGTTCTTTGTGTTGGATTGAGTATTATGAATCTGAAATTGTTTGATGTGTATCGTATAATTAACTCATGGATACTTGTGGTGACATTGCAGTATCTAGGTGACATTAGAGTTGGTTGATGCGTATCATATGGTGTTATTCTAGTACGAACTCTTAGATAGATCGATCGGAAAGGATAACTTGGTGTTATCTTAGTACGAACTCTTGGATAGATCGATCGGAAAGAATAACTTTAAGGTGGTTTCGTACCCTACAAACAATTTCTTCTTATGTTCTCCGCTAGATAAGAACTTTGGAGTGATTCTTCGTTGCACGTTGAGGGATGGTTATGTGATCCAATTATATTAGCATTGTTGAGAGATTGCACTAGCGAAAGTACGAACCCTAGGCCTTGTTTTCAAGCATTGCAATACCGTTTGTGCTCACTTTTGTTACTTGCTACCTTGCTGTTTTTATATATTCAGATTACAAAAACCTATATCTATCATCCATATTGCACTTGTATCACCATCTCTTCATCGAACTAGTGCACCTATACAATTTGCCATTGTATTGGGTGTGTTGGGGACACAAGAGATTTCTTGTATTTGATTGCAGGGTTGTTTGAGAGAGACCATCTTCATCCTACACCTCCCACGGATTGATAAACATTAGGTCATCCACTTGAGGGAAAATTGCTACTGTCCTACAAAACTCCGTGCTTGGAGGCCCAACAAAGTCTACAAGAATAAAGTTGCGTAGTAGACATCAAGCTCTTTTCTGGCGCCGTTGCCGGGGAGGTGAGTGCTTGAAGGTATATCTTTAGATCTTGCAATTAAATATTTTAGTTTCTTGTTTTTCACTAGTTTGGTTTCATAAAACAAAAACTACAAAAAAATGGAATTTAGGTTGCCTCATTTGTATCGTCTTTATAATGTTTTTCGTGAAAATAAGGATTCAGACAATTGTGTTCAATTGGTAGAGGAAGAAATTATGAAAATACTTAATGAGCATTCCTTGAATGATGAGCATGATTGCAATGTTGCTAGTATGAATTCTCTAAATATTCATGATGCTAATGATATGCAAAGCCACAAGCTTGGGGATGCTATGTTTGATGAAGATGATATTTTTAGTCCCCCAAGTTTTGATGAGCAAATTTATTATGATGATGGCATGCCTCCTATATATGATGATTATGATGATGACATGTATGCTATAAAGAGTGATAGTAACCATGAAACTTGTCATCATGATTTTAATATTGAATGTGGTTATGTCAATAAAGTGTCTCATGATAGTTATTTTGTTGAGTTTGCTCCCATTACCATGGATGAAAAGAAATATGCTTATGTGGAGAGTAATAAATTTTCTATGCTTGTAGATCATGAAAAGAACGCTTTATGTGATAGTGATATTGTGAAATTCCTTCATGATGCTACTGAAAACTATTATGAGGGAGGAACATATGCTTGTAGGAATTGCAATAATATCAAGTTTCCTCTCTACGTGTTCAAAATTTTGAAGATATGCTTGTTTCGCCTTCCTATGCTAGTTGATTCTTGCTCCCATAATTTTTTTGCAAACAAAATCCCTATGCATAGGAAGTGGGTTAGACTTAAATGTGCTTGTCATATGCTTCATGATGCTCCCATTGTGTTTTGACTCTTTACTTTTATGTGAGCACTAGCTAAAAGGCATTAAAGAAAAGCGCTTGTTGGGAGACAACCCAACACTTTTTCTTTCTGTTTTTGTGTGTTCACATTATTAAGCTACTCTAGTAATCATGTTTTGTGTCTTTTATTTCAATAAAGTGCCAAGTAAAGCCTTTGGGATGACTCACAAGATGAGTAGAAATGATGCTGAACCAAAACAGAAACTTTTGACTCCAGTACAGGAATTGTCATTTTTTACTGGAGCGTGATAATGATCTGAAATTTTTACACAATGTTTATATACAAATTATTCAGGTGGTCCTAATTTTTCATAATTTTTAGAGACAGGGAAGTATGGCTATACTACAGATCTTCACAGACTGTTCTGTTTCTGACAGATTCTGTTTTGCTTGTTTTAGTGTTCCCACAGCTTATATTCAGTGATATAAATTATGGGAATGATAGAACACAGTAGGTATCATGTGGGAAAAATTATGAATCTTGTCTTGACAGTACCTAATTTAATGATCTTTATTTATTATACTAACCCATCTCACGAAGTTCCGTTAAGTCTTGTGTGATTGAAGTTTTCAAGTTTTGGGTGAGACACCGATATGAGGAGAATAAGGAGTGACAAGAATCTAAGCTTGGGGATGCCCAAGGCACCCCCAAGGTAATATCCAAGGAAGACTCAAGCGCCTAAGCTTGGGGATGCCCCGGAAGGCATCCCCTCTTTCGTCTTCAACACTATCGGTATATCTTACTTAGAGATATATTTTTATTCGTCACATAATATGTGTTTTGCTTGGAGCATCATTTTATTTTGTTGGTTTCTGTTAGGTGTTATTTATAATCTTGGTTTTCAATAAAAATTTCCAAGAATTGCCTTAGGATGCTTGCATTGCATGTTTGATGTGTGCTGTGTAAAAACAGAAACTTTTTTTGTAGTGTTTGAATTTTCATATTTTACTGGAACGTGAAAAGTTTCTGAAATTTTTACACATCATTTTCATATAAATTATTTAGCCTTTCCTATATTTTCATAATTTTTTAAGTTACAGAAGTACACTGGTTTAATAGATTGCTACAGACTGTTCTGTTTGGACAGATTGCTCTCATAGTTTTGTTATCTGCTTACCCTATAGTTTCCATAGCCTATATTGGTAGATATAAATTGTGGAAATGATAGTAAACAGTAGATGATGTTTGAAATTATTATGCAACTTGTCTTGGCAGTACATGAGGTGTTGATTTATTCTTATGTGTACTAACCTATCTCACGAGTTCTTTTCGAGTTTTGTGTGGATGAAGTTTTTGAGAATAGGTGAAACCATGATATGAGAGGATTGAACGAGATACAAAATCTCAAGCTTGGGGATGCCCAAGGCACCCCAAGTAAATATTTCAAGAAGTCTCAAGCATCTAAACTTGGGGATGCTACGCATCCCACCTCTCTTCCTCAACTATCGGTTAGCCTATGTTGAGCCTAAATTTTTATTCATTCACATGATGCGTGCTATTCTTGGAGTTTTATTTTTGTTTAGTTTGCTGTTTGAATAAAATACTCAGATCTGAAAATATTTATTGAGAGAGAGAGTCCTCACATAGCTACTTAATTGTTTGACTACTCATTGATCTTCACTTATATCTTTTGAGAGTAGCTTGCCATTTACTCTTGTGCTTCACTTACATCCTATGAGTAAATTGTTGAATGAATTGAATATCATAAATCTGAAATTATTAATGTGCTTTATGCTTAGTAGCAGTTTCACATCTGGTTTATAAAGTAAAATCTATTGAAGTTTGACAATCATCAAATTGGTCATACAAGCAATTCATGAATGATTAGTACAAGAAAGAGAACTTTCACATACAAATATGGTATCTTGGACATCTTCTATGATTGTGAATACCCATTAATTATTTTTAAACTTGAGCAAATTAGTTGAAGTTGGGCAAGGAAGACAACGGAGTTATGGTTGTGTATATTTGCATAGAAGTTATATTGTTATGGATCCTCCAGCATGTGGTGTTTGCTTAGGATCTTTTGCTAGCCAAAAATTCGTACTAAGTAGAGATACTACTTGTGCATCCAAAAACCCTTAAACCCAGTTTCTTGCCATGAGAGTCCACTATATCTACCTATATGCGGTATTACCCTGCCGTTCCAAGTAAATTTGCATGTGCCACCTCTAAAATTTCAAATGAGCATCTGCTTTGTGTGCGTGGACCGCTCATGGAGCGATAGGGGGCGGTCAGTGTTTATTCACTCGTCCTTGCACGAGAGGGGCGGTAATAGGGATTCCCAATCCCGAAATAAAAAAATGTAAATAATTAAACAAAACTCCCCCAAGAATGTTGTTGGTATGGACGGTACCCATGGATTCGGCTAGCCGTGGAGTGTGTTTGTTGGTGGAGGGGGGAGTAAACCTTACTTTTACCGCTTGGGAACCGCCGCTAATGTGTTTAACATGGAAGATATTGATAACTCTTGGTCGTAACGTTGACAGGAAGGGTGCACCTCCCAAAATTATATTTATCTCTGATTTAAACTTTGAACTCTGGCACCTCTGCAAATCCCTGCTTCCCTCTGCGAAGGGACAATCTATTTACTTTCATGTTATTTACTTTTCATGTTGAGTCAACTTCTTATTCCAACCTACATCTATTAGTTGGCAAGCATCATGTGGTGGGGAAAGATCCAAACATATATATCCACTCAAATATATTTGATCATGATTCATTATTGTTGACAATTATCTTTATGATAAGTATGTTGGGAGGCGAAACATTAAGCCCCTATCTTTCTATATGTTCGATGGATGCCATTTGTTCTAAAAATATGCTTTGAGTACTAGCAATCATAGAAGGCTATATGATGATTGAGTATGTGGAGCTCTTACTTAGACTTTGTTGAGAATAAGTTGAATTGCAATTGTTTGGTGACTAAGAATATAGGTTGTTAAGTTTTAAGAGAATTCATTGTTTGAACCATAACATGTGAATTGGTTGCTACTTTATCATGATGAGTTTTATGAGAAAATGTTGCTGGTTATGATGCTAGAAAAATTAATTGGAATTATCAATGATCAAACTTATATATTATGCTAGCATTCACACTTCATAAATTATTTCATTTATCATTCACCTACTCGAGGACGAGTAGGAATTAATCTTGGGGATGCTGATACGTCTCCAACGTATCGATAATTTATGAAGTATTCATGCCATATTCACCTATGTTTACAATACTTTTATATGGTTTTAATGCACTTTATATAATTTATTTAGAACTAACCCGGACTGATGCTGTTTTCAGCAGAACTACCGTGGTGTTGTTTTGGTGCAGAAAATGAAAGTTCTCGGAATCGCCCGAACCTTTTCGACGATTTTTTTGGAACAAAAGAGGCACTAGACGCTTCGTGGGAGGGCCAGAAGAGTCACAAGGTGGGCACAACCCACCAGGGCGCGCCAGAGGGCCCAAGCGCGCCCTGGTGTCTTGTGCTCTCCTCGTGGCCCATCTCCGCGTGAAGCCGACGCTCAAAAATCCTATAAATATAGAAACCATCAGAAATAACCCTAGACTCTCCGCTCCGCCGCCGCAACTCTCTGTATTGACGAAAAAACAATCTGGAGGCGTTCCAGTACCCTGCCGGAGAGGGTAGATCATCTCCGATGGCCATCTTCATCATCCCGACGGAGGCCATGACGAGGAGGGAGTAGTCCACCCTCGGGGCTGAGGGTATGCACCAGTAGCTATGTGTTCAATCCCTCTCTCTCTCTCTCTCTCTCTCTCTCTCTCTCTCTCTCTCTCTATCTCTCGTGTTCTTGAGATGTCATGATCTTGATGTATCACGGGCTTTGTTAATATAGTTGGATCATATGGTGTGTTTCCCTCACTATCTTGTTGTGATGAATTGAATCTTTCCCTTTGAGATATCGTTATGTTGGATTGAATATTGGATTTGAGAACACTTGATATATGTCTTGCATGTGGATACCCGTGGTGATAATGGGGTTTTCTATTGATTCACATGATATATGTTTTGGTACTCAACTTGCAAATTCCCGCGGTGACATTGGGGTAATCTATGCATATGGGTTGATACATGTTCTTGTCCTACTTTCTCCGATAGAAATCTTGGGGTACTCTTTGAGGTTCTTTGTGTTGGATTGAGTATTATGAATCTGAAATTGTTTGATGCGTATCGTATAATTAACTCATGGATACTTGTGGTTACATTGGAGTATCTAGGTGACATTAGAGTTGGTTGATGCGTATCATATGGTGTTATTCTAGTACGAACTCTTAGATAGATCGATCGGAAAGGATAACTTGGTGTTATCTTAGTACGAACTCTTGAATAGATCGATCGGAAAGAATAACTTTAAGGTGGTTTCGTACCCTACAAACAATTTCTACTTATGTTCTCCGCTAGATAAGAACTTTGGAGTGATTCTTCGTTGCACGTTGAGGGATGGTTATGTGATCCAATTATATTAGCATTGTTGAGAGATTGCACTAGCGAAAGTACGGACCCTAGGCCTTGTTTTCAAGCATTGCAATACCGTTTGTGCTCACTTTTGTTACTTGCTACCTTGCTGTTTTTATATATTCAGATTACAAAAACCTATATCTATCATCCATATTGCACTTGTATCACCATCTCTTCGCCGAACTAGTGAACCTATACAATTTTCCATTGTATTGGGTGTGTTGGGGACACAAGAGATTTCTTGTATTTGATTGCAGGGTTGTTTGAGAGAGACCATCTTCATCCTACACCTCCCACGGATTGATAAACCTTAGGTCATCCACTTGAGGGAAAATTGCTACTGTCCTACAAAACTCTGCGCTTGGAGGCCCAACAAAGTCTACAAGAATAAAGTTGTGTAGTAGACATCAAGCTCCTCCCGTCCGCCCTCTATTTAAACGAAGCCATACGCTGGGCATGAATTGCACCAGCAAGTCCGCTCCCCATCTCCTCCTTTTCCATCCTTTCGATGCAATCTGACGAGCAGGAAGGGCAGTTCTCCGGCATAAACACCAGCTGGGTGAACCGCCGAGCCCGCCGGATACGAGCGAGGCAGCTCGTTACTCCACCTCACACGCCTGGCTTGACGGAGCAAGGTTCTGCCCCGACACATGGTTCAGCAACTCATCGCTCCAAACCAGCTCGTGGAGGAGTGGCGAGTTGCCCCAGGACGACACGGCGGGAGCATGGCAAAACGGGCATTGTCACTGCCATCGACGATGTCGCGTCGTACCGCGCCTCCCATGCCTGCAACAGAACCATCCTCCATCCACGCTTGCTTAGCCGCGCCATGCCGGCAGAGCAAGAAGCCGGTTGTCCTGTCATCGACAAGGTGGCGGCCAGCACGTCCGCGCCTGCCGCCATCATCGAGGAGAAGTAGAACACGGGAGGCCGCCGCCGCTTTGGTCCCAAGATGGTCACCGCAGGTGAGTCGTCGGCGTCCATAGTCGGTGTCTCGTCTTCTCTCACCGGCCACCATCGTTCCCCGCCCTAAAAACAAGCATGGGTCCGCGCTTCATGGAAGTGGATGCAATCCTTCCACTCCTATTGAAGCACCCCCTTTCCCACTTCGGAGATCGGCTTCACCAAAGATAGGGAAAGGGGAAGGAATATGCCTCCGGGACTCCCAGCATTCCGGTTAGCGGGCTGTCGGACATGGGGGAAGACAAAGAGATTCATCGCGGTCGGCCGTAGACTAGTGTAGTGTATCCGTGTCATGGGAGTGGAGCTCCGCGCAATCGAACGTGCACATAATTTTACCTTTTTAGTTAAAATGTGTTCAAAATGTAAACGTTTTCATCCGGTTTGTATGAAATCCGCCGTGTTATATGAAATCCGGTTGTATTTGCATGAATTTCGTCCGCGTGGTTCGAACTATTGTCAAAATGTATGCGGCTATGGTTAGATGATGGCCTTCCGCGTTCGTGTCCGCGGACTGGTCCCCCTCCCTCTGTTCGCAGACGGATGCAGGAGGAAATTTACGGGTTGCCATTGAAGATGCCCTAAAGGGGGCGAAAAACCATTTGCCTTACAAGCTTAGTGGAGCACGTGAGTAATATGATCAGAAACACAACACGTACAATATCACTAAAAACAAGCACAATATGATGATTTCATTTTCACTCATGCCATGTTTTTATTGTCATTTCAAGATGATATGGAGAGTTGAAAGAATGATGTGAACCAAAACAATTGTGCAGTCCCTACTTGGAGATGCATGGCTAGGTTTAATTTTGGCATAGTTTATTGGGCATGCATGCATTATGAGCTAGATCAACAGTATCTCACCTGCACTCACCTAACCCAGGCCATAAGAGCATCTACAACCGGACCTCTCAAACCCTCTTCAAACGCCCGGGCAGGCCGCCCGGTCACTGTCCGGTCACAAAATTTCGACCCAGACGGGCCTCTCAAACAGCCCTCAAACGCCCGGGCTGACCGGCACCCCCCATATCCAGCCCAAATATGAGGCGGGTATGGGGGCGCCCGGTCGCGCCCGGGCACGCCCGCCACGTCGGACCCGACAGCCCGTCCCCACCCCAAATTGCACCAAATCCTCCCCCCCCCCGAAGAGCAGCCGATCCATTTGCTATCTCCTTTCTTCTTCCTCCTCCTCGCCATCCGTCTCGCGCTCCGCCGCCGCGCCGTCTGTCTCGAGCTCAGCCGTTCCCAGCCTCTCCGTCGCCAGCTCCGGAAGAGCGCGCCCATCCTCGCCGCGGGGGACGTCGTCGCCGGCCCGGACGCCACCGTCGTACGTCCGTCAAAACTCCGCCTCCGCCTTGCGGTTGATGTGTTCAACACATTGACCAACCGGAATTATTGTGATTTTGTTAGATAAACGATGGATTCGGATGCTTCGTCGGACGAGGAGTATGGACCGACTGAGCTTGACCAAACGATTGAAGATGAGTTCTTCCATTCCTCGGATTCAGACGAAGAAGTGGACATGCTCATGCTCATGAGCATGCAAGAGGAAATGGACCGGGAAGTGGAGCATATTCTCAACTTCAAGGGCTCAATCAAAGGGAGAAGAGTGATCAACCGGGACAGGGTGTCCGGAGCAAAGCTACTGCACAAGGACTACTTTGCTCCCACACCTACTTTCCCGGATGATCCATGGTTTCGTCGCCGTTTTCGCATGCGGAAACCATTGTTTTTGTGCATTGTGAACGGAGTGGAGTCACACGACGACTACTTCAAGCTGAAGAGGGATTGTTGTGGGCAACTCTCTTTCTCGCCCAAGCAGAAGTGCACGGCTGCTATGAGGATGCTTGCACTTGGTACTGCTGCAGACGCCGTTGGTGAGATGGTCAGGATGGGGGAGAGCACGTGCCTGAAGACTACTGTCTAATTTGCCCGCGCCGTGGTTGAGGTGTTTGGGCCGGAATATCTCAGAGAACCAAATGCGCAGGACACAGAGAAGTTGTTGGCTATTGGAGAGGCAAGGGGGTTTCCAGGAATGCTTGGATCAATTGATTGCATGCATTGGCAATGGAAAAACTGCCCCAAAGGTCTGCGGGGAATGTATCAAGGTCACACCAAACAGGCCACCATCATACTAGAAGCAGTGGCATCACATGACTTATGGATTTGGCATGCTTTCTTTGGAATGCCCGGTTCTCACAAGGACATCAACGTGCTCCAACGATCTCCGGTGTTCAAGAGGCTTTGCAATGGGGAATCACCGCCATGCAACTACACCGTCAACGGCCGGGACTACAACATGGGATACTATCTTGCCGATGGTATCTATCCTCAGTGGGCGGCGTTTGTGAAGACCATATCCGAGCCGCGTGGCAACAAACAGATCCACTTTGCAACAATGCAGGAAGCTGCTAGGAAGGATGTGGAGAGGGCATTTGGTGTGCTTCAGGCTCGTTGGGGAATTGTGCGGAGCGCTGCAATGATGTGGGAATCAGAAACTTTGTGGCAGCTGATGACATGTTGTGTTATTCTGCACAATATGATTGTCGAGGATGAGGGTGAAGGTGTAGCCCAAACCAATGATTTCGAAGCTCCCGGAGAACAAGTTGAAATCCCGGAGGATCAAGATGCGGCCCAGCTTCAGAATTTTCTGCAGATGCATCAAAATCTTCGAAATCACCAGGTGCACACGCAGCTACTCAACGATCTTGTGGAGCACATGTGGATCCACAATGACAACCAAGGAGGCAATGCTTGAGTTTGGCACTTCAAATAAATTTTATGTAAATGCTATGTACGCTTGATACCAACACTACTTATTTTACGTGCGACATGATCGACGTGCATGTATTTGCATGGATTTGAGAGTCCGGATTTGAGATATGTGGATGCACGGAACGAAATATGAGGGCCCGTCCGGATGCGCCCGCGGGCGTGTCCGGGCGCGTCCGTGGGCGTTTGAGGGGCCGGATTTGCCAAGTCCGGCTGTAGATGCTCTAACCATGAACAACACGCACCACCTGTAGCCTCGATCAATCAATGGGGACAGGAACACGCATGCACGGTGACAAATGCACAGAAATGACACTTACATATATACAGTTACTTGCACCTGTATTTCTGCCCGATTCGATCTACAAACTTTTACCGTTGTTCCAAAGATAGTTTCTAGTCCAAAAATATCCGTATAGGAGTATATAGAAATGGATCTAGATCTCTATGTGATGCATGCATGTGTGGTACTATCCCTGTTAGTCTATCTTCTGACATTGTATATGGCCCACATGCATGTCAAAAGATGTTGATGTATCATATATGCTCTTCCGAAGATTGGTCCATCTCATGGACCATGCATCCAACTGACATACACATCCATCTACATGCATCAGATGGGAGATCCATATCCAATAACGGAATGACACTTGGCACATCACAATTATAGGCTGATTAGTTAAGTTACTAACAACATGGTAATTAGTTTTTTTAGAAACACAATACAAACTCGGACGTACAGAACACACACACAACCCCTATAAATACCTCCTGGTGACCGTCTCGGCAGATCTTAAGATTGACAAAGTCGTCACAGGCTCCTCCTACTCGATGGGCACACCATTTCACTGAAATAGTAGTGCCACCGAGCCAGATTAAAAAAAGAGGATAGTGCCATAGAGCCTGCATAAATCCAGGAAATATGCGAGCACCCGTGTGAAGTCAAGGACTTGATCCCGGAGTGGGTTGGTTCCACCACAAGGAACCAAACTATTTAAGCTAGGATTGTTTTGCTAGTAATCAGTTGATTAATTGCAAAGCAACAGGGTAAAGGCCGGACTAGTACTATGGATGTGTCTGCAAAGTTATTTCTAATCAGTGAGCTTGATCAATCAAGTGGCTCCAGTCATCGCCCTGCTCATGACGAAGAAGACTAACCCCTAGGGACATCGATGTATTTTCTTTATTTTCTAAGGGTGTTTGTACTGTTAGTTGTATCAATAGATCTAATATATTTTTACAACAAAATTAAGTGGCTCCACCCATACATAAACATCTAAGTGAGCTTGATCAATCAAGTGGCTTTAGCTCACCAAGTATGGCCATACATCAATATTTATATTCTCTTGTATTTTGGAATCATTTATCTGGTTTTTGTTGTATTTTAAAAAGAAGTAAAAAATGATATATTTCAAAATAACTGTTACAATTTTCATTTTCTTT
Source organism: Elymus sibiricus (assembly GCA_039707655.1). Lineage (NCBI taxonomy): Eukaryota > Viridiplantae > Streptophyta > Magnoliopsida > Poales > Poaceae > Elymus > Elymus sibiricus. The sequence continues at coordinate 27,278,269 of CM077671.1, read as the reverse complement.
TTTATTTCTTTTCAACGATGGCATGTTTAAAAGATCATTTTTTAACTTTTTAATAATTTTAGTTATAATACATCGTTTCTAAAAAGTTACCAATATAACACAAAATATAATTATTTCGATAAATTTCAAAAATATTTCATACATGTATCAAACATGTTTATTATTTTAAATTTTACAAATATTATTCATAATTATTAACATAAATTTTAATCATATTTTAATCAATTTAAGATATAATTTATATAGGTACCAACCATTTCACTATTTCAAAAGGGTTTGCAAATATCATCATAAATATATATCACACAATTTTGGTGAGTCCAAGTGGGGACATGGAGCATGTACTTGAATTCACCTAGTGATACAAAATGGTGCATGCATTGTATTGTAAAATTGCTATAATATTTTGCCAATCTCATAGTATTATTTAGTGGTTCTGATAGAAAAACCAGAGCTTCCGTGTGAACCCTAGAAATGGTCATTGACCTATCCTTCATTTTTTTAAATATTAAAAAAACTATTTAAAATATTTACATATATAATTTATAATTATTGACATGTATAATATCAACCAGTTTCAGGAATATGTCACATGTACCAAGCACACTTTATTGTGGTAAAAATATGTATGGACAAATAATTCATAAACATTCACAGCTTCGCCAAATAGTACAAATTTGTATGTGCACTGTATTGTAAGGAAAAACAGCTCACCAATCTCAAAGCATGTGTGGCCGGGAGGTCCCGCACCGCCACGCAGCGTCCCCGTTAGAAAAATCGGTGTTCCGTGTGAACCCTAGAAATGGTCACTGATGGAGCCTCCACGATTAACAACGAGATAATTAATGGCAGGCTACATGTAGCACGCACGCAGCTAGTTTGATTGAATATACTAGGCGCTCAAAAGTTGACTCGACCTGCATCGCTCAACACATGTGTACAGTAGTTTGTATTTGTGTAGGGGCCGGTGTTTTTTTTTTCTTTCGGTTTAGTTCTGTTGATTATAATTTATTTTTTGTTAATTGTTTTTTGAGATAGCGAACCGCTCATGCCGTGTTGATTATTATGGTTTCTTTTGCGGGTGATTATAGTGTTTGATATGCATCTTACCATAGCTATATGTACAACGAAAATGTAAACAACTTGGACATTTACTTTTCATGTTGGTAAAGGGGTGAAAATGATGAGATCCGGTGACACAGTTTTCACTGGAAAAATAATATCTACATATGGTTGGCATTATTCTCTTATATATGTACTCACTCATGTCCTTTTTACTCCGCATATTGGATATAAGTCAAGTCAAACTTCGCAAAGTTTAACCAAATTTATATTTAAAATATCAATATCTACAATATGAAATATATATATTATGAAACTATATTTTATAATGAATCTAACAATATTAATTTGGCATTTTAAAATGTTGATGTTTTTTCTATAAGTTATGTCAAATTAAAGATACTTTGACTTTTGACTTCAGACATAACTTACGTGCAGACTAAAAAGTACTGGGGACTTCGGACATACTCCCTCTGTCTGGGTTGATTAGGCCCCCTTTCATTTTGAGTCAAAGTATAACCATGAATTTAACTAATAAAATATAAACTATATGTCACAAAAATTATACCATAGAAAATCTCTTTCAAATACAAATCCAACAATATACTTTGTGCAGCATATACTTTATATATTTTTAGACAAATTGATGATCAAACTTAGACACAAAATATAAGGAGACCTAATAGACTCGGACGGAGGTAGTAACTACTGGTATGTGGATTTTTAACCGGGCACCGTTCCATGAAAACAGGGGAACAGAAGCTATCCTGCACACACATATATATTTAGTATTATCTGTGGGGTGCAATGTGAAATGCCCCCACACAAGTATAATACTGGTAGCAGCAGCTAGCTAGATGGTAGGACACACAACCAAAAAACTATTCTTTTGGTATTTGTTCCCTCAATTCAGCTTTGCTTTCTCTCTCTCTCTATCTCTAGCTAGCTAGAGTTCCTCTCTCCCTCTCACTCTAGAGAGAGAGAGGGGGGGGGGGGGGGGGGAGAGATCTGAAGCCAGGTATTTGAGGAGCAGTTCAATCATATGAATATATTTGTGCTTGAGCTCATCATCTTGAGTCCAATTAAGCGGGGCTGCCACGCATGTGCAGATTGATGTGTTGATGATTCATGGAGTAGTGAGTGTGAATTAATCTGTTCATGCAGGGATCGATCGATTGAGGGAGCGAGTTCGGCATGGACGACTTCATGCAGTGGGCGATGAACACGCTAGACCAGCAGCAATACCACGCTGCCGCGGCCGCCGCGGCTCCTCCCGCGGCCGCCTACGGTGGTGCTGGCTCCAGCTCCGGTGGCAGCAGTGCTGGTGCCGTCTTCCCATCCCTGCAGGCGCTCCGCGAGTCCACGGCGGCCGTCGGCGGCGTCGGTGACCTGAGGGTGCAGGTGGAGCACCACCAGCCCAGCAGCTGGAGCACCAGCTCCGGCGACAGCCCCGGCGCCGCCATGGACCACGACGCGCCCGCCGCGGGGTGGTCCCCGCACACAGCCCGCGCCAGGAGCAGGGCGACCACCAGCAGCAGGCCCATGAGCTGGAACTTCGGCGCCGCCGCCGCGTCCGCGCAGCTGCCGGCCGACATCGACATCTCCCCGCGGCCGGCCCCCGCCCCCAGAGGCCATAGCACGCCCGCCGCCGGGAGGAGATCGGGAGGCGGCGCGCAGGCGCAGGGCGCTGCCGCGTCGTCGGCGTCGCCGGGCCCTGTGCAGGACCACATCATCGCCGAGCGCCGCCGCCGGGAGAAGATCAACCAGCGCTTCATCGAGCTCTCCACCGTCATCCCCGGCCTCAAGAAGGTTTCTTGCTCTTCTTCCTCCTCCTCGATTTCATTTTCCATGCTTAAATCCTCTTCTTAAGCATCTACTAAAGCTTAATTACACTACATATTTAAGATTGTATGTGCTGAATGAATTTTGATCTACTCTTTAACTAATTAATGAAGTCCTTAATGAACTGATCTGATGATGTGCAGATGGACAAGGCGACGATTCTTGGGGACGCGGTGAAGTACGTGAGGGAGCTGCAGGAGAAGGTGAAAACCATGGAGGACGACGAGAGCGCCGCCGCCACCACCACCACCATCCGCTCCGCCGTGCTCGTCAGCAAGAAGATCAAGGCCGACGACGAGGACGACGAGGAGGAGGACGCCGGCGAGTCGAGCCACGGCGGGCTGCCGGAGATCGAGGTGCGGGTGTCGGGCGAGAAGACCGTGCTGGTGCGGATCCACTGCAAGAACGCGAGGGGGCTGCTGGTGAGGGTGCTGGCAGAGGTGGAGGAGCTCCGGCTCGCCATCACCCACACCAGCGTCATGCCCTTCCCCGCCGACACCGCCATCATCACCATCACCGCAAAGGCAAGCTAGCTAATACTCCCTCCATTCCTTTATGTAAGGTGTATATTTTTTGGCACGGTGACCAAGGCATAGAATTATACACACGTTAGGACAAAATTAACCTTGGCTAAATCATTGATTAGTGGCAAGTAAATCATTTAGGCTAGGAAAGTAAGAGATACACGCAATCGGGAGAGAGATACTTTTCTTTTTTTCTTTACAAGGAGAGACACATGCAATCGGGGGAGAGATATTTTTCTTTTTTCTAGAGGGATAAAGGCGAAATTTTAAGAAATTAGAAGAAATGCACCTTACATTGTGGAATTTTATCAGAAAACAAATACACCTTATATAAAGGAATGGAGGGAGTAATTATAAGCTAATTAAGCAAGTTTCTCTCTATATATATTCCCATATTATTGCATTGCACAAAGTAGCTATAGTCTATATATAGACTCAAGACTGCAAATTGCACTGTCTGAATTAATATGCACCGCACCCCATATTATTTCATCAAGTTTGTCGTCTAGGCCTAAGCCGATCGACTAAGATTTATCTTCTTACCATCTGATACAATCTTGATCAATCCACCCCCATGTCCATGCAAACACGGACTTCGACTTACACATAAGAAAATCCCGTGCAACATTGATGTACCAAAATTGTATTTTCATCTCATTATTCTCGTCTACTAATTCATTTGGCAATGAAGTACATGACAAAGCTCAAGAATGGACACGATGCTGCATGGGTTTGTCTGAAGAGGTGGTTAACAAAATAAACCTGTTTTAGTTTCTTGCCAACATTGGCATGCATATAATTTGCATATCCACAACCCCTCGCACCCGGGGCTCTAGCCTCGGGCGTCAAGATGTCTTCTCAATAAGTTTTAGTAATTTTATCAAATTCGCTATTGCCTGTAGACATTGTGCTTGAGGCGGCATTGATCCTCAATTAGTTAGTATGCCTGCAACCAATCAATAATGTAACAAAAAAAAATGTGTGTGGGAATGGTTAGTTCAAATATGGATATTTCTTTCGAAAATAAGGTGAAACCCCGCAGCCCCTGCGTTAATTGATGCACCCAACCTTTAGTTCGAAGATGGATGGTTGATGTGCTTCTACTAGGAACTCTCGTTAACACATGTCTAATAAGAGCAACTTTTAGTATATATAGTGTAGATGCCTTCATAAAGTTAACGTTGTTCTTCATAATGGAGGTTGTATGTTCAAGCTAGTCCCATGAAGATCAAACAGTAAATGCAAAATTAGTGCATTTGTCAGGGTTTTTAAGGTGGCACACGGTCATGCTCCCCGGACCCTCATTGCACAAAATCCATAGCGTTACTATCAAGAAAATGTTCTCTCAAAAAGGAGAAAACATACCAACACACTGAGATGACATAACACTGAACCAACAGTATATATCACGGAGGCCCTATTGCTGGGTTATTTAGGCATCTCATGTAGGCCACTTGTACATTGATCTCTGAACATCTCTATTCACTGTATTTGTTTGTATGGGCAGGTACTTTACTCCATGCATGCATGTGAACTCCATTATAGAAAGTTGTATGACTGGATATGAAGATGTGAAAATCCCAAATGGGATATCCTAACATATCTTTAGAAAATAAAAAAGATAATATATATGTAGACGATCAACCATTAATTAATTTGTGGGTTTCATGTTTATGATTTAGTTTTAAAACGGAGATATGATGTGTGTGTTGAAGGCAACTCATCAGAAGGTAGCCTGAGAAGTGATTGATCGATCAGCATGTTAGTTTAAGTGTTGGACTCAACCATGCTACTGGATAAGATCATAACTAAGAGATCAGATGGATGAGATTTTTTCTTCAATGGCTTTTTGATGAAATATTGTACTCCTCACGCAATTGGGTCGTTAAATAGATAATGAATAAGTCAGATGCAAATGAGAATTTGCTATATTTAAGTAAATTTTCCAGTGAGGTTTGGGGGAATGAAATTGTAGCATTTCATCCTTGCTTTCAAAAAAATGCAGCTTGCTGTCAAAGATTGAAATTTCTAGCATGTACTCCTGCTGTAAAAGAATAGAAATGGTATGGCTTCTCATCATTTGATCTCAAGATAAGACTATTGGTATATTTAAACACTGCAAGTCTTATTTGTTTGGGAGAGGAATGCTTGAGGTACATGTATATATGAACATACTTTGATACATCGAATATATATAAGAAATTGTAGCATCTCATCATTTGATCTCAAGATAAGACTACATAAATTGTAGCATCTCATCATTTGATCTCAAGATAAGACCACATATTCACACAATTAACTAACAATGCAAAAAATAAATACTTGAGGTACATGTATATATTAACTGTAATTCAAATACATACTCCTATTTGGCATGTTTAATTAACTGATCAATATTAATTACTTTGTGCAACTCTGATTGATTTCAGGTGGAAGAGGGGTTCAACTCGACGGTGGAGGAGATCGTGAGGCGGCTCAACTTGTCGCTCCGCCAACATTACGGCGCCAATAATTCTGATGATCAAAATAGTGCCACCAAGAGAGAGTGCTAAGTGCTCATGCAACTCGATCAATACCTTTCCTTCCTTGGATGATTTTATATTCTGAAAATCGAGAGATAAATTCATGATGACGAATACCTCTCGTTACGATGGTGTGCATGCATGATCGGGTTATAGATAAATGTTGCACGCATGTGTGTGTGCATGCATGGCGACGAGGATTTCTCCGCCACAGGTTTGCAAGTTTTGGTTGCTAGCTAGCCACTTGCTGCTGCTCAATCCCAATCACACTGATGAATTAATGATGAGAGAACAAGGATATATATAATAAGATTTTGCTGCATGCAAGTGTGGATTCTCAGTTAATTTCTCTATGAAAAAAATGGAAGAACCTTTGCTATATGTCACATATGCATTATTTCCTGCCATGTTGCACCGTCTGCATCATTTAGTGTCAATCATGAATTTTAGGTATGATCTTCGCAACTAATTTTGTATTTATGTGTATGACAAGTACAGCATCTTATCTAGCAGCACTATTTTTTTTTTCTAAAAATATCCCATAATATCCTGCTTTGAAATACTTTAATTAGGAGTGCATGCATGAGATCATATCCCGGTATACATGCATGCATGCATATCTTCTCTCTGACTGGTGCATGCAAGAATATTAATACTCCCTCAGTCCCAAAATAAGTGTCGCATATTTAATACTCCCTCCGTCCCAAAATAAGTGTCGCAGGTTTTGTACTAAACTAGTATAAATTTTGTACTAGATTATCGACACTTATTTTGGGACGGAGGGAGTACTAAATTAGTACAAATTTTGTACTAGATCAACAGCACTTATTTTGGAATGGAGAGAGTATTAATTATTTGGCTCCCTCTGCGTCATTTTGTTGGCCCTCTTGATTTATTTAATAGATATTGCATGATTTGTACAGCCTTAAAGATAAAGATATGATCAATCCGAGATTCAGATCGAGTTCATTATTGGGTAGAGAAAGCGGTTGAGATATGCAGTGCAAAGTTGGCACAGTGCTGTCTGCATAAAATGCAACATGTCTTTAGTTGGTAGGGCAAGCCAAGAAGATCTTCTTGATCTGCCCATATATGTATGTACATACTCAACATGCACATAGTATATACCGGTTAATACAGACAGATGATCGGCCTGTTCCCCATCATGGAATATATCATGCATCATATGATTAAACAACGCGGTATGGGTGATCTCGAGTGATTTGATCAGTGCTTTCTTGGCGATCGATTTCATTTGATTTGATTAGTTTAATTAGGTGAGCGAGGAAGCAACTAATCAATCTAGGAGGATGGACGATCACGCTATCTTTTGGTGATTTGGTCATTGCCAGACAGGTAGTAGTAATGGTAGTACACTACCCAACCAAACACAACACAAAAGAAGAACATACTATATATAAAAGTCGCAGCTGAGATCAGTGTGAGACAGCCCGGCATGTCTCGGGGAACTCTTAGTTTATGCATGCATGCCTTCTTGGTTCTGCTCAAGGCAATGCAAAAGATCAGGTACATATATTGTGTTTGTTTACCATAACCAGCAATTTGCCATGTGCGTGGATGGATGAAGAAAAGGCTTCAATAATTGGGCCATGGTGCAGCTAGCATATTTTATTGCCAAAGCTATCCAAATTTATTTTATTTTTGCAAAGCTTTTTTGGAGGCGTGTAAGCAGAAGCTAGCTTCAGTGTCCCATTTCCTGGGTGTTGAGTTCTTGGTGGCTGCATGCATGCATGCATGCTGACTGTAAAAGCCGGCACGTTTTGCTGCTCATTGTTTTTGTCCAAATGCTTTCTGTTGAGAAGGATGGATGATGCAGTGGCACCGGCGGTGGAACTGGTCGTGACTATTAAGCCTCCGATTATACTACCTAATTCACACGTTAACTACATATATCATGGCTCAAGCTGAGGTGCATGAAGGCCATGAGTACTACTCCCTCCAACACAGTGATCGATGCTCCATCTCAGCCACGCATATTTCTTCTCCCCCTTTGTTTATAAGTTGCACTTGCACTCATCGATCCATCCGTTTTTTCCATCTCTAACTGATCCAACAAGCCTCTGCTGCTGTCCCGGATAACGTCGTCAGTGAGCATTGCCGCCATTAATAATAGAGGCCCTTGAAGATCGGAACCACATGCGCACTGCAGAGGAGAAGCTAGGTACCTAGGTACCTCAAAGATAACATTGTTTTTACCTAGGTGCCAGCATTGGATTGAGAAGAAAACGGAGCATTGCACTACGTGTAACTCCGGTTTACTACTTTTGTTTTGTTTTCTGTTTCCTGTTGTTTTCTCTTTCGTTTTATTTGTTTTTCGCCGGTTTCATTCAGTTTCCTTTTTCTTCTTCATTTTGCTTTAGTTTTCTTTGTGTTTCTCCTTGGTTGTTTTGGTTTTCTTTTGTTATACTTGGGTTCCTTTTTCTTCATTTCTTGTTTTTCTTTGTTTTCTCCGGGTTTTCTTTTTTTTTCTTTTTTTTCTTTGTTGTTTTTTATTGGGTTTTTTCCTCACATATGTCTTCCTTTTTTCTCAGTACACAATGTATATTTTTAGAGCACACGTGAAACATTTAACATTTTTATGATACGCTTTGGACATTTTTCGAATACATGATGCACAATTTCAAAAATACATGTTATAAATACACAGTGCCAGTTTTCCAAATACAGCTTGTACATTTTTTAAAATAGAAATCCACATTCTTTTAACCTACATGAATTTTTTTAATAATGTGTACTTGTTTTTTTAATAGAAATCCACATTCGTTTAACCTACATGAACATTTGTTTAATACCGTGTACTTATTTTTTTAATGTTAGGAGCAAATTTTCAATCGGCGGGATATTTCTGTTAAATCTTATGTGCAATTTTTTAATGGTACTACACATTTTTTACAGTACGCAAACATTTGTTTACATTGTATACAGTTTCCTTGAAAATGCCAGAAAAATAGTTTTGAAACTCATGAATATTTTTTATAATGTTGCGTACACTTTTTTTAATGTACAATTTTTTCCTTCAATTAGTCGAACATTTATTGCATATTGTGTAAAAAAAAATAACGGCACAAAAAAAATTGTACACATGATTAACATTTTTCTATACATGTTTAACATTCTTCTATAAATTTTACGTTGGGGTATGAGATATGTACACATAAATTTCATGTCAGGGTATGCATTTTGCTGTATATACATTTTTTTTTTTTGCGGGGACTTGAGTATGCACTTAAAAATATATTGGTTATTATCATACTTTAATTATCATCTTGGGGTATATTATCTGTGGAAAATACATTTCTTAGGTATATCATTTCAGGTTTTCGTACCTTGGGCATATCATTTCTAGGTTTCTGTCATAGATGTACCTTGGTTATTATATGTATATAAATTCTTTGTGTTAGGTATTAGGACTATCTTATTAATAATTCTAATGAGTTATCTTGGAATTTATAATCAAATAAAAAAACCTATATTATGCTCAAGGAAAGTAGATAGATAGGAGCTTATGCCCTAAAAAAATACACTAGTTTCTTAAATTAAAAATAAAAAAAGATGTTTTTCTTACGTCGAGAAATATTTATTTTTCAAGATAAACAATGTCCGTTAGGCACCTAACCTTTATGTCATAATAGATCCGAACACTTGCCTCGGATCGACTTTAAAATATAATTGCTCCAATGAATAACTAAAAACAACATGCATGATAGTATTTTTATTATTAATAGAGAAAAAAACGATGTACATATGTGTCACATACTATGTTTTGTGTCACATAACTATGTTAATAAAGCTTAAAAATTAGGACCAACAAAAAAAATTGTGCATGTGATGCTTGACTTGATTGTTATTTGCTTGTTTTCTTGTATGTGATTTAATTCACAAAAATCCTCCCACTTTCAAAACTCATATACTTGATCCAAAACCTTGCCCAATGATCATGCTATGTGTATAAGACCTAAACTATTTTTATACACAAGTATTTTGGCCAAAAAGCATTTATTTAATCTAAACTTTCAAAAAACCCTGAATTGAGGTTTGTACTATAAGTCCTCAAATTAGGGTAAATGTTTTTCCCTAAAGATTTTATTTGGAACCTATTATCTATAAGCACTACTTCCAAAAACCACAAAAATATCATTTTAAAAGTTATTTTTCTATTTTATTTAAATGCCTTTTTCTCAGGCCAGAAATTGTCTTTTATAGGGAAAAATTATTTTAATATTTCGAAAATATTTGAGAAAATTTAGGGAAACGCAGTGTACATATATTTTCCATATATATGAGTTTCAACTCATGATCATGTTCAAAATATTGGACAAAACCCTCCAAAACCCTTATGTATATTTCAAGTATTTGTAATATTTTTATAGGAAATATTGTCAAATAAACCCTTATTGTCAACACAGATGCCTCATATGATGATCTTGCCAAATTTAATCTCAATATAAATAGTTTTGATACACAAAAGTGCCCCAAAACCCTTCCTGTTCAGATCCAAATTTGAACAACTTTGTATTGCCAAGTGTCTTCTATTGAGCTCAACTTTTGTGGGCATGTTTAATGCCCTAACGATGCATCTACACTAAGTGGTGCATTAAGGAGAAAAGTTTAGCCTAGCTAGATCTACCTAAATCCATATCTGCCCATTTCTAGGGTTTGAAACTTTTACATTGGTCACTTTCTTCAAATCATCTAATAATTGGTGAGCATCAAACACATTAAGCTACGCGGAAGGGGCGGCCTATCGCGCAGTCCACGTCGGATTAGCTACGGACAAAAAAGACCGGCGTTGTTTGCTTCGTCGAGAAGAAGAAAGAGAGAGAGGAAGAGGAAATCGCCCCCACCCCTTCTCCCTCGACGCATGCTAGGGTTGCTGCCACCGCCTCGTCCCATCAGCCCATGGCCAGGTCCTCCGACGCCGGCCACCGGATAAGGAAGCGAACTCGACATCCAGTCGCCCGCGCCTCCTCTCGACCTAGGCACATCGCCCCCTTTCTTCCCCTTCCCTCACCCCTGACCCCTCCTCTGCCGCCTCGTCTCCTACCCCTTTCTCTTCTGAATCCGGATCCATGGAGATGGCCGGCAGGGAGGATGAGTATGTGGAGGAGGGCGCTGCCGGCGGCGCCAAAAGCAGCTCAACAAGAACCACCGTCATGCGCAGGCAAGTCACCGTCGACACGGATCCGCTTCGTCTGCGCCGCCAAGGGCCAACCGTTCCAGATCCGACCAGGTACCACGCATCCTACCTTTTCCAACTGCTGAATCTATTTCCATGACCAGACCCGCTCTGTAGCTTTTCTCCTGCCTTTGCGTGCTGTTCTGCTTCTGCTCCGACGTCCTAGAGGATACGCTTGTTGGGGTCTGACAGAACTGCAGGCATGTTCATGTTCAAACCACGTCACTCTCTACGCTCGTCTCTTTCTCGTGTGTAAATTGAATAGATACATCCAGAAAGAGCTCGTATGCAACAGCAAAGCCTCACATTCTCTCTACACTAAGAATCAATCTCAACGTCAAAAGCCAGAGGAATACCAAGAGCAAAGAAATTACCTGCGTACACTGCCTGGATCTTCTAGAACCTGGCTTTTGCAGCCTCGGCACCGCCGGAGCTGCCGCTACCGCATTTGTCCGGTTGCCATTTCTGCAAAACATCCTATTTATTTAACCAGTGGTATGTGAAACAGAGGAGCCAAGAAACAGAGAAACCATCTAGCAATCTAGCAGAACAGAACAGAGCTAGAAGAGCAGAGGAGGGAAACAGTCCACGGACGGACCATGGCGAGCTTCCTGTAGGCGATGCGCAGCTCAACAGAGGTTCAGATGAACCAATTTACTTTGAGCAGTGCATGTGACAATAGCAGCTCTCCCTCCTTTTTTTATATGTTCTATAATCTGCATATTTTGTTGTAATGGCTGCAGTAAGCCAGTAACTGAGTTGAATCGCTCAATATATGTTACCATATGGCATGTATTAGACTGTTAGTTGACGCAGGGGAGTTGCAGGAATAACAGGTGTTTACTTAGATTCAAAACTCTGAATTTTACTGATTCCTGTCTTAGCCCTCTATCCCTAACTAGATAGTACCTAGGTCCAGTTCTCCTTGCCATTCACAATGCAGTGATTGTTCCTGGTTCTAGAAAATATTGGAATTTTTGCTAGGCATGAATCAAGACATGTGGCATTTAGATATGGGAGCAACCATCTATAAAATATTGTGACACTGTATGTATCAAACTGTTAAAGAAATCATCATCTTCTAATCTCCCTATTTTGCAGATTTTGTATGCTACCCACCCGGGTTGAGCGGCTGCATCCACCTGTTGTTATGGTAGTGGAATCCATCCAATTACATCAAGAAATATAGTTATCGATTTATCTGATAGGGATCCTAATTGTAGCACCTTAGCCTGGACTTCTCAAGGGTGAACATACTGATGGTTGGAAACCAACCTAATGATTGATGGTGTTATCATGAGGAGGCAGTGGACCAGCGGTGGCGTGATTCAAAAGTAAGTTCAGATAGCCTCTGATATTTGATTCTTCTTTCGAACCTAGAATATCAGTCTTTGTGTTGTCTCCAATCTATTGGATTAGAAATAGTTAGAAAACTATCACATGATTTTGATTGCACACTGTCCACATCTGTTGTTCTCATATCGTGCTGCATACTGACTGTGCTTCTTTTCTTTTACATAGATGCTGCTGATTCTGCATTTGAGGATTTCACGGAGCCAAGCGATCCTCTTGTGCTCTGAGGAGATATCTCTGCTATGTATAGGGGCACCTGGTATGATGGCATGTCTTAGTTCATACATAAGAGTTTGTACGGTAACTATTAAGTAGCTCAATAATCTATTGGCAATAAAATAAGTTGGTATATACGACGGAAAAGTACTGAATCTCTTAAAGCATAAAGCCATAAAAATCAGCATGCACTGAAGCCCAGACACAAAGTAAAAATGTTATAATTTCAAAAGATTAATTTAGTTTTGGTTGGGGTGCGTAGGTATAAACAATGGACCATCTTCTCCAAAAACCAAAAACCATCCAACACATTAACGTACGCGGCATGGGCGCTCGCTCGCTGCAACCACGTCGGACTAGCTAGGCGACAAAAAGAACAGTCAAAGGAACAAAAAGAGCGGAAGGGTTCGCTCAGCCTCAGCCCCTGATTCCTCTCCCTCTCCCTCGTCTGCAGCCGCCGCCACCACCCGCGTCCTCCCCTGCAGCTGGCACCCCCATCCCTTCTATCCTTCCCTCACCATCTCCCCACCACCGACGAGCTCGTCCCCTCTTCCTCGTCCCAGATCGAGCAGTAGTGCCGGATCCTGCCGCCATTCGTGCATCTCGCCCTCGTCACCGGCCGCCGCTGCCGTGCACCACCCCCCACCCCTCGCATCGTTGTCCTGTTCTTCACGGGGCGCCGAGGTGCAGATGGAGGCTCATATCCCTGTATACATGCATGCATGCATATCTTGCTTTGATATACTTTATTAATTAGGAGTGCATGCATGAGATCATATCCCTGCTTTGATATCCCATAATATCCTGCTTTGATATACTTTAATTAGGAGTGCATGCATGACTCATCGTTGTCCTGTTCTAAAAATATCCCATAATATCCTGCTTTGATATACTTTAATTAGGAGTGCATGCATGAGATCATATCCCTGTATACATGCATGCATGCATATCTTCTGACTCATGCATGAGTCATGCATGCAAGAATAATAATATTAATTATTTGGCTCCCTCTGCGTTATTTCATTGGCCCTCTTGATTTATTTAATAGATATTGCGATGATTTGTACAGCCTTAAAGATAAAGATATGATCAATCCGAGATTCAGATCGAGTTCATTATTGGGTAGAGAAAGCGGTTGAGATATGCAGTGCAAAGTTGGCACAGTGCTGTCTGCATAAAATGCAACATGTCTTTAGTTGGTAGGGCAAGCCAAGAAGATCTTCTTGATCTGCCCATATATGTATGTACATACTCAACATGCACATAGTATACGCCATCGGGGCAATTATCGTGACGGCGATCTACTCCAACAACTTCACCACCGTCAACACCAACTCTCTCCCACTCTATGCAGCGGTGTAACACCTCTCTTCCCCGCTGTAATATCTACTTAAACATGGTGCTCAACTCCATATATTATTTCCCAATGATATTTGGCTATCCTATGATGTTTGAGTAGATCTCTTTTGTCCTATGGGTTAATTGTGGTATGATGTTATGGATGTGAGTTGTATGTTGATATGGTGCTGTCCTATGGTGCCCTCCGTGTCGTGCAAACGTGAGGGATTCCCGCTGTAGGGTGTTGCAATTTGTTCATGATTTGCCTATGGTGGGTTGCTTGAGTGACAGAAGCATAAACCCGAGTAGGTGGGTTGTTGCGTATGGGAGTAAAGCGGACTTGATACTTAATTCTATGGTTGGGTTTTACCTTATGATCTTTGGTAGTTGCGGATGCTTGCTAGAGTTCCAATCATAAGTGCATATGATCCAAGTACGGAAAGTGTGTTAGCGTATGCCTCTCCCCCATTGAATATGACAAGTATCTATCATATTATATTCAATTGCCTAGGGACAATCTTTCTCTTGCGTTACACAAAAATCTTTCTACAAAGGCACCATCCCAGCCTCCTCCAGAGCACCCGAGCTCGAGATCGAGCTCGAGGTCTGCCGCTCCGGCCGCCCGACCACCGCACGGTACAGAGCATCCCTGGTCCCCATTCTCTCTCCATCCGCCCTCTCTCAGCACCAGGAAGCTAAACCCTCTGTCTCTTTAACGAATTTCAGTCGGAATTGAGCTCGCCGTCGGAATCGAGAATTTCAGTCGGACAAAACACTCAAAATAGTTCCTTTCCAGCAACTTGCATTCAAGACACAAAAGTTTTGATTTTCTTACAAACAAGGCCCTAGCATCTTGCAGTAAAGAGACAAAAGTTTTGATTTTGTTACAAACAAGGCCAAAATTTTGACAAGTCGGGCAGATTTTAGTTAGAAATTTCGGCAGCATAACATGTTGGAAGAATCTATATCACCGTGTCATTCATTCCAAAATTCTTTGAAGTCAGTCAATACATTGGATTGAACATTACATATCATCATCCTACCTAATCAAATACCCAACAAAAGGTAAACACAGCTAACGAGCAAATCCAACACCACCTCAAAACTTAATAAGCTCATGTATGAACCTAACAGCTTCCACTACTCAATGTTGCCTCTTCCTTGTGATGTCACCGAGACAGACCTTCCTTGTGTTGAATACTCCCTCGGCAGCAGCCCAATTACGACCAAGCGACCCTACAAGCTTCATCCATCGGTCATCTCGCCATTCACAATATCACGGGGCGCCGAGGTGCAGATGGAGGCTCTGGGCCAGGGCGGCGAGCCCTAGGTACAGGTGACGGGAGGCGATGGGTGGAGGGTCGAGCCACGATGTTGGGACGGCTATGTGAAGAAGAGAGAGGTTGGGAAAGGAAGTGTTGGACTAGCTGATGCTATGGGGATGAATTAGAGAGATTAGAGGAGAGAAGCTGAGAGAGATTTAGGAGATATTTAGGCTATGTGAGCCCAAGATGTATGATTCTCAAGAAGGTATGTGATGCTAACGCATATACAAAGAAAGAGGTGTGTTGTTGCTATTTTGATTGATGTGCTGTTCTTGCCGTTATTTTTGCTAGATATGTGAGCCCAAGATGTGTGCTGCTGCTACTATTTTTAGTTGCTCTTCTATTGCTCCTCATATATATATTATTGCAGTTTGTTTTGATGGAAAATCAGCAATATTTTGGTCATTAGCAAAGTGGTGCTAGATTGGATAATTTGAATTGGAGTGAAGCACAACAAGACAATCTTGATGGACCTGAACTTTCTACCCCTTCTGTGAAAGCAGGCCTTGAGAAATTGCGACTTTTGTGTTAATTGATTACTCTTTGATGTTGATGAATAAATGGCTTAGATGTGGTTGTCCGGTAAACCAAATTATTATGAAGTGAAAATTGCTATATCAATTTTTGTAGGCTATGTAAGCTCGACACCATATTTTGTGAAGGAATTAGGCAACATTTACTGATTTTAATTGGTTACCTGATAACTCCTTGGTGTACTTTTCGTGCTAGCACTGATTTGTGGAAGCAACTAAGTTGCTGCTGTAGGGACTCATAATTGGATGAAGGGCAAGGAGGACGAGCTCAGGAAGATTAATAGGTTTCTATCATATACAGGTTTGTGTCATGTTACTTTCAATTAATACAGATGGTTCATCTTCAATGGAAATTTTTGTTTACGTTGAGAATATGTGCTTTACTTTCATAATATGTTTGCCTAACGCATTAACTTGAGTGTTTTATTACAGTTTGCGGGAACTTGAATTAGAAATGGACCAGTTGCGTATTGGAGTTCCTTGCATTCAAATGCAGTGACATTGTTTTTCTTCAGGTTTCGCTATCATGAAGATTACTGAACAAATGTAGCGAGAATTTCTGCCTTAAAAATGTTTCATGCCGGTATTTAAATTAATGTTTTGTCTACTGGTGCTAGATATATAGATGTTTGTGCGTCCTATATTTGCTTCTCTGAGCTAAATCTTTTTGAGCTACTGTCGCCTAATTGGTATTTATACTGAGCATTCAGATGCCCATATTCCTCCTTGCATGGATTCAGTTTTGGGGAATGATTTTTGGGATCCTAAATAATTCAATATTGAAGCGAGGTTTTCTTACTAGCTGAAAATGTCACATATACCTATGTAATCTGGTTCAATAGCAGTAGTGTATATTGCTGGAGTATAATTAAATATTAGCCTTTGTTCACATCTGACGGTGTCAGCTGGAATATGATTTTTTTGCCTACACAGTATTTATAATACCCACTTCAAAACATTGATGTTGTGTGTACTGCTTCATGTAGATGTTCAAGTGCATTGCCTGTGTGAGCTATGTTTTTCCATTATTTGCTTGGACAGAAAAATGGTCCTGCTGCACCTGGTGGACAGTATGGACATCCAAATGGATGAAGTTAGATAACAGTTACTTCAAGGTAATCGCCTGTTCAATACCTCACATGCCTGGACAGTTCATCTGATTATGTTAGGTCTGAGCTGGTGGTAGTCATACTTTAGGAGATAAGAGAAAAGAGATCAGGATCTTCCGTTCTTGTCTACAGATGCTACATTATTTGAGGACCCAATCTGTACTATAAATTATAGGTGACACCATGAAATATTCTGGATCAAGAAAGAAGAATTACAAGTTTGATAAAGCATGGTTGATCATAAGTACTCCCTCTGTTCCTAAATATTTGTCTTTTTAGAGATTTCACTACGGACTACATACGGATGTATATAGACTAATTTAGAGTGTAGATTCATTCATTTTGCTTCGTATGTAGTCCGTAGTTGAATCTTTAAAAAGATAAATATTTAGGAACGGAGGAAGTACTAAATAATAAATGAATGAATGCTTGATCATCTGGGTTATAATGTAATCGATTCCAGTGTCAGATAACAACCAAGAGCAGTCTATTTTATCATTCTAAAGCAGTACCACTTACACCAAACGTCAGTATAGTATCATGTTCATGCCAGAATCTAAGAGATTTAGGAACATAAGGAGTAGATGGTAATTATGGACATCGGATAGGAATTAACTTGATCACATATACTATATACGGCCTTTTGTAGATGCATGCTAGCTGCAGAAGCACATTCATGTATGAAGAAAATTCACTTTATTAGAGTACCGACATGAATATGTTAGCGCAGTGCAGTGCTGATCAGCGATGGTGGGCGAGGCGGAGGAAGGCAATGGCGACGACTGATGCGGTGGTCGGCAGATAAAAGGTAAGTGACGCCATCCTTTGGTCCTTCTCTTCTCGTCGGTAATAAAGCTCAGTTCATCTCTGAAATAATTATGAATATCAATGCAGTCTATGATGTATGTTGTCAATAATATTTTATAATTTAACATCACTGAAAACTATTTATTTGTCTTCTCCAATTTATTACAGTTAGATTTGTTTTAGATAGGGTGTTAATAGAACACATTCATTATTTGCATCAGCTATAAGTTTACATTATGCGGATGACAGTAACAAAATATTATGATGCAAATTCAGGTGATGACCAAACCAAGAGGCTGTTGATGAGATCAATGACACCAGATGGATGGTCAGGCAGCTGCGAAGCATCTGACGGAGCAGCCGGCGAACAGGAGGAGCAAAGACAGCATCTCTTGCATCGATGTAAACATCCGCTGCTAGCAGAGTTTCAGCCGGTGAACAGGAGCAAAGACAACAACTGATGTGTCGTCGTAAACTACCACTACTGGCCGAGCTTCAACCTGCTAGCCCCTCATGTCTACAATTGGTTCTATGCCAGATTGGTTTTACAACTTTCGGTTGTTATTCGTATGATATAGTGTTTAATCTGGTTGGTAATAATCCACCGCCCAAGGGGATCAAGGTCTCTATAAAAAATTGTTGTTTGTTCAAAGGTTCTTTGTTTTGCTATTAGTTGTAAATTCTATTGCAAGTTCCTTGCTTATATGTGCATGATCGTCAGCAATTAGAGAAAAAGAGGTGGAAGGGTCGCTTGTCAATCTGGCACCGCACAAACTTCCTCTCAGGAGGCGCCACCGGGTGGCGCCCTAACCCCTAGTGCCCATTATGTCTCAACCCTCATTCCTGGTAAATATCAAAGTCATTGGATCCTTTTACCTAGCCCAAACCAGCATCAAACACCTTATGGTTATATGCAAGAGTTACCATTTTCACCCCCTACACTATTCTCCTTGACCCCATCTTTCTACCACAATCCCACCTAGTCTCATTCTACCTCCAGTGAAAACCTCTGGCCATTGCTCAATGATTGAGGGGGTAAAACCCCCAATATACCTCTAACCAGCCCCAACATGGCTCTCCTTCCCTCCCTTTCTTTTTACCCGCTCACTTCCTTACCTCCTAATCGTCAAGGGGCATCTCCAGAAGACCCCAGACGCAAGAGGACACGCCAGAGCACGTGGGGGCAGGCCATGCCGGCCATATGCATGCTCTAGAGCGCGCTACAATGCGCTCCAGCACTGTAGCCGCACCGTGTCCGAAGCCCCGACCACCTCGGGAGGCGTCCGCATGCCTGCCGGCGCTCCTCGACGTGCGCAAGGTGTCAGAACGATTCCTCTTCCCATCTCTCCCACCTGCTTCTCCCCTTCGCACGCGTGTCGGCCGCCCGAGAGCCCCCAATGGGCGACCTCGCACGCGCGAGCGCCAGGACAGCCCCCGCTTCCCCTCTTCCCTTCCCTGCACGAAGATGTCATGGCTCTGGACACCGTCCGTGGTACACCGTCCCTCTCTTCCCTTGATGTTCACTTCTCCTCCCAATCGTGCCCCTGCACCATCCCAGCCTCCTCCAGAGAACCCGAGCTTGAGATCAAGCCCGAGGTCCGCTGTGTTGGGGAACGTAGTAATAATTCAAAATTTTCCTACGTGTCACCAAGATCAATCTAGGAGATGCTAGCAACGAGAGAGAGGGAGTGCATCTTCATACCCTTGAAGATCGCTAAGCGAAAGCGTTACAAAGAACGCGGTTGATGGAGTCGTACTCGCGGCGATTCAAATCGCGGAAGATCCGATCCAAGCGCCGAACGGACGGCGCCTCCGCGTTCAACACACGTACAGCCCGGGGACGTCTCCTCCTTCTTGATCCAGCAAGGGGGGAAGGAGAAGTTGAGGGAGAGCTCCGGCAGCACGACGGCGTGGTGGCGGTGGAGCTCGTGGTTCTCCGGCAGAGCTTCGCTAAGCGCTACGGAGGAGGAGGAGGTGTAGGAAGGGGGAAGGGCTGCGCCAAGGGAAGGGTGTGCGGCTGCCCTCCCACCCCCCACTATTTATAGGGGGAAGGGGAGAGGGGGCCGGCCCCCCTAGATCCATCTAGAGGGGGGGGGGGGGGGGCGGCCCCCCGGGGGGCGGCGGCCCCCCTAGGGTGTCCAACCCTAGGCGCCTTGGGCCCTTGGGGGGCGGCGGCCCCCCTAGGGTTTCCAACCCTAGGCGCCTTGGGCCCTTGGGGGGGCGCACCAGCCCACTAAGGGGCTGGTTCCCACCCAACTACATCCCATTAGGTCCTCTGGGGCAGGTGGACCCTCCCGGTGGACCCCCGGAACCCCTACGGTGGTCCCGGTACAATACCGATAAACCCTGAAACCTTTCCGGTGACTGAAACTGGACTTCCCATATATAAATCTTCACCTCCGGACCATTCCGGAACTCCTCATGACGTCCGGGATCTCATCCGGGACTCCGAACAACTTTCGGTAACCACATACAATTCCCATTACAACTCTAGCGTCACCGAACCTTAAGTGTGTAGACCCTACGGGTTCGGGAACCATGCAGTCATGACCGACACACCTCTCCGGCCAATAACCAATAGCGGGATCTGGATACCCATATTGGCTCCCACATGTTCCACGATGATCTCATCGGATGAACCACGATGTCGGGGATTCAATTAATCCCGTATATAATTCCCTTTGTCCATCGGTATGTTACTTGCCCGAGATTCGATCGTCGGTATCCCTATACCTTGTTCAATCTCGTTACCGGCAAGTCTCTTTACTCGTTCCGTAACACATGATCCCGTGACTAACTCCTTAGTCACATTGAGCTCATTATGATGATGTATTACCGAGTGGGCCCAGAGATACCTCTCCGTCACACGGAGTGACAAATCCCAGTCTCGATTCGTGCCAACCCAACAGACACTTTCGGAGACACTTGTAGTGCACCTTTATAGTCACCCAGTTACGTTGTGACGTTTGATACACCCAAAGCATTCCTACGGTATCCGGGAGTTGCACAATCTCATGGTCTAAGGAAATGATACTTGACATTAGAAAAGCTCTAGCAGACGAACTACACGATCTTGTGCTATGCTTAGGATTGGGTCTTGTCCATCACATCATTCTCCTAATGATGTGATCCCGTTATCAACGACATCCAATGTCCATGGCCAGGAAACCATGACCATCTATTGATCAACGAGCTAGTCATCTAGAGGCTCACTAGGGACATGGTGTGGTCTATGTATTCACACATGTATTACGGTTTCCGGCTAATACAATTATAGCATGAACAATAGACAATTATCATGAACAAGGAAATATAATAATAACCATTTTATTATTGCCTCTAGGGCATATTTCCAACACGCTGCTCCGGCCGCCCGACCACCGCACGGTACAGAGCATCCCCGGTCCCCATTCTCTCTCCATCCGCCCTATCTCGGCACCAGGAAGCTAAACCCTCTGTCTCTTTAACGAATTTCGGTCGGAATCGAGCTCGCCGTCTCCACGTCTTCCCATCGTCGCTCGGGTTCGCCGTCCCCAACGAAACCATCACCGTCGGCACGAATTCCACCTCCCCTTGAAGCGCGTGAGCCCCCTGTCCACGCTCGTGCCACCCACAAGTATAGGGGATCGCGACAGTCTTCACGGGTAGTATTTCACCCTAATTTATTGGTTCGACACAAGGGGAGCCAAAGAATATTTATTGGCCTTGACAGTTGAGTTGTCAATTCAACCGCACCTGGGATATCTCTTTGCAGGAAAGGTTTAGTAGCATGGAAAATAGTAGTAGCAAAACTAATAGTAGTAGTGACAACAGCAATTTTGTATCAGTTGTGACAGTAGCAGTAGCAAAAGTAACTTAGGAAGATTCAGTATATGTAAAGCGTAGGTACGTGGATCGGTGATAGATAATGATTTAGATGACATTGATCATGTAACAGTTACACACTAGGGCGACACAGAACTAGCTCCAATTCATCAATATAATGTAGGCATGTATTCCGTATATAGTCATACGTGCTTGCGATAAGAACTTGCATGACATCTTTTGTCCTACCCTCCCGTGGCAGCGGGGTCCTATTGGAAACTAAGGGATATTAAGGCCTCCTTTTAATAGAGAACCGGAACAAAGCATTAACACATGGTGAATACATGAACTCCTCAAACTACGGCAATCACCGGAAAGAATCCCAATTATTTTCACCTTGGGGTATGCGGATCAAGACACTTAACAGGTGCATACAACTTGCAAGATAGGGTCCAAATCAATCTTATATTCAGAGAAAATATAATATGTTCAGATCTGAAATCATGGCACTCGGGCCCTAGTGACAAGTATTAAGCATTGCAAAGTCATAGCAACATCAATCTCAGAACATAGTGGATACTAGGGATCAAGCGCTATCAAACTTAACTCGATTACATGATCAATCTCATCCAATCCCACCACCGTCCAGCATGCCTACAAAGGAATTACTCACTCCCAGTGGTGAGCATCATGGCGGTGTTTATGGAGAAGGGTTGGTGATGATGACGACGAAGATTTCCCATCTCCGGAGCCCCAAACGGACTCCAGATCAGCCCTCCCGAGGAAGAACAGGAGGTGGCGGCGGCTCCGTCTCGTGAAACGCAATGAAATATTCTCTCTGAATTTTTTCTCTGAAGATGTGATTTTATAGGACTGGAATCAGGGTCGGTGGGGCCACGTGGGCCGCACAAGCCATCAGGGCGTGGCCTAGGGGGGGCGCCCTGTTGGCTTGTGCCCCAC
This sequence comes from Elymus sibiricus, assembly GCA_039707655.1. Classification (NCBI taxonomy): domain Eukaryota; kingdom Viridiplantae; phylum Streptophyta; class Magnoliopsida; order Poales; family Poaceae; genus Elymus; species Elymus sibiricus. The sequence continues at coordinate 27,255,677 of CM077671.1, read as the reverse complement.
AGGTGGCCTCCCTCCAACAGGTCTTCGCTCCATAATTCATTATAATTCCTAGAAAAAATACACAAGAAGTTTTGTCCAATTCCGAGAACTTTTATTTCTGCACAAAAATAACACCAAGGTAGTTCTGCTGAAAACAACGTGAGTCCGGGTTAGTTCCATTCAAATCATGCAAATTAGAGGTCAAAACCAGAGCAAAAGTGTTTGGAAAAGTAGATACGTTGGAGACATATCAACTCCCCTAAGCTTAACTCACTTCTTGTCCTCAAGCAATTCAGTTGACAAACTGAAAGTGATAAAGAAAACTTTAACAAACTCTTTTGTTCTCGTCATTAAACACATGCTTAGCTAGTGCTCAAGTTTTCAGCATAAATCATAGATAATCACATCCATGATAACAATTAAACATCATATTAACTCATGGCAATACATAACCAACAAGCAAGCAAATAATAAGATATCTCACATGCCAACAATTTATCAAAACAATCATGATATAATATGGTGACATGGTATTTCGCTAGCCCTTTCTGAGACCGCAAAACATAAATGCAGAGCACCTCTAAGGTTCAAGCAGCGACTAAACATTATAATTCAGAGTAGAAAAGATCCCGTCATGCTCACATCCAACATTAACTAGAATCAATGAATAAAAATGACAAAAGTACCCTCCGGTCTGGTGCCTTTAGTAAGAGGATTATGACTCAGCATAAAAGTAAATATATAGGCCCTTCGCAAAGGGAAGCATTGATTTGCAGAGGTGCCAGAGCTCCAGTTTTAACACAATATTAAAGTGTAGTTTTTTGAGTGGTGCATTTTTCTTGTCAATGTTACGACAAAGGTTTTCAATATCTTCCATGCTAAACTTATTATTGGCGGTTCCCAAACAAAATAGTAAAGTTTACTCCCATTCACCATCCATACACAAACCATGGCTGACCGAATCCACGGATGCCTGTGATACGTCTCCAACGTATCTATAATTTTTGCTTGTTCCATGCTGTTATATTATCATTCTTGGATGTTTTACAATCATTTTATAACAACATTATATCATTTTTTGGGACTAACCTATTGACATAGTGCCAAAGTGCCAGTTGCTGTTTTTTCTTGTTTTTTACTTCGCAGAAAATCAATACCAAACGGAGTCCAATCGCGATGAAACTTGTTGGAGATTTTTTCTGGACTAGAAGACACCCAGTGGGCCAAAGAAGTGTCGGGGGAGTTGGCCGAGGAGACCACAACCCACCAGGGCGCGCCAGGGGGGGCCCGGCACGCCCTGATGGGTTGTGCCCTCCTCGGGGCCCCTGTCCACCGCCTCTGATGCCTATAAATTCCCAAATATTCCAAAAACCCTAGGGGAGTCAACGAAAAACAATTCAAGCCGCCGCAAGTTCCAGAACCTCGAGATCCAATCTAAACACCATCACGGAGGGGTTCATCTTCCTCATAGATGCCTCTTCGATGATGCGTGAGTACTCCACCATAGACCTTCGGGTCCGCAGGCAGTAGCTAGATGGCTTCTTCTCTCTCTCTCTTATGATTCTCAATACAATGGTCTCTTGGAGATCTATTTGATGTAAACTTTTGCGGTGTGTTTGTTGGGATCCGATGAATTTTGAGTTCATGATCAGCTTCTATCCATGAATATTATTTGAGTGTTCTTTGATCTCTTATATGCATGATTACTTATAGCCTCGTATTTCTTCTCCGAATCTTTGGTTTAGTTAGGCCAACTAGATCGATTTTTCTTGCCATGGGAAGAGGTGCTTTGCGATGGATTCGATCTTGCGGTGTTCTTTCCTAGTGACAGAAGGGGCAGCAAGACACGCATGTATCGTTGCTATTAAGGATAACAAGATGGGGTGTATTACTACATGAATAGATCTTGTCTACATCATGTCACCGTTCTTATTGCATTACTCGATTTTTCCATGAACTTAATACACTAGATGCATGCTGGATAGCGGTCGATGTGTGGAGTAATAGAGGTAGATGCAGGCAGGAGTCGGTCTATCTATCTTGGACGTGATGCCTATATAATGATCATCGCCTTGGATATCGTCATGACTATTCGATTTTCTATCAATTGCCCAACAGTAATTTGTTCACCCACCGTGCGCTATACTCATGAGAGAAGCCACTAGTGAACCCTACGGCCCCCGGGTCTACTTTTCCAACATATTGCTTTCCGATGTACTTTTTTGCAATCTTTGCTTTCAGATCTACAAAACCAAAAACCCAAAAACATATTGCTGCATATTTACTCTTTTTGTTTGTGTTCTTGAGAGATCTATCTCTCCTATCTATCACTACCTAATCTATCTTATTACCGTAGAGAGATTGACAACCCCTCTTTCGCGTCGGGTTGCAAGTATTTGTTGTTTGTGTGCAGGTGCTGCTTATTGGGTGGTGGTGATCCTCCTCCTGGTTCGATAACCTTGGTTTCATAACTGAGGGAAATACTTACCGTCGCTGTGCTGCATCATCCCTTCCTCTTTGGGGAAATACCGACACAGTCTCAAGCCACGTCAAAGGAATTTCTGGCGCCGTTGCCGGGGAGGAAGCTGACTCTTCTACGTGCCTATCGTAGGCGCCGAGGGGCTCCATCATCATCTACCAGGTTCCTAATCACAAATCTCATCTCCTTGCAATTACATTATTTGCCATTTGCCTCTCGTTTTCCTCTCCCCCACTTCACTAATTTGCCGTTTTATTCGCCCTCTTCTTCATTTGCCGTTTTCTCGCCGGACCGTTTCCTTGCTTGCAATCTTGTTTGCCTATCTTGTTACCATGACTAGTGTTACTACTCCCCCTTTGTCACCAGATTTTGAAGTTCTATACTTCAAACAAAAACAAGGGGAAAATTTGAAAGATGCCTGGTATAGGCTAATGGAATCCTATCGCATCTCCAATCTAAAAGGAGATGCAAAAGTTTTGCTTAGAAATTTTTACATCGGATTGGCTTTGCATCATAGGGAGCTTTTGGATTTTGCCTCTAAAGGGAATTTTATTGAACTTGATGCAAACGCCGCTTATGAGGTTTTGGAAGGTATTTTGGGGTCCCTCCGCCAAAAAAGGGGCTTGTTTTTTCACAAGAGGGGGTTCAAATTCTCGACAAATTGGGTGACTTACATAAGCACTTGGTCGATTTACAAAAATATCATGAACCCCTCAAACATGTTAGTGGGAACCTCAATCGCTTGAATACTTTGATTACCCTTTGCAATAAGCGTTTGGATATTTTGGATCTCAAGATGGTTTCTTCTCCTGAAAATTTGGGGAAGCGTAAAGAGCCCCTCGGATTCGAGAAGGCCCTCACAAAAGTGACCAAAACCAAAGATGACAATACTTGAATCTATGCATTATGCCTAGCTAGGGGCGTAAAACGATAGCGCTTGTTGGGAGGCAACCCAATGAATAAATAAAATTTTGATTTTTTCCTTTCTGTTTTGAGTGTCGACACAATTATGCCTCTGTTATGATTGGGTTTTTATGGTTTATTTAGTGTTTTTGCCAAGTAAAGCCTTTAGGATGATTTATAGGATGAGTAGAAGCGATGCTGAATCTGAAACAGAAACTTTGCGTCCAGTATATGAATTTTCATTTTTTGCTGGAACGAGATATTGAGCTGAAATTTTAACACAGTGTTTCTATACAAATACCTTACGTTGTCCTAATGTTGCAGAATTTTTAGAGTTACAGAAGTATGGTTAGAGTACAGATTACTACAGACTGTTCTGTTTAAGACAGATTCTGTTTTCGTTGCATTGTGTGCTTGTTTTGATGAATCTATGGGTTATATTGAAGGGTATGAGGCATGGTAAAGTTAAAATACAGTAGGTATAATGCAATAATAAAATATGAATGGGTTTGCAACAGTACCTAAAGTAGTGATTTGCTTTGTTATACTAACGGATCTCACGAAGATTTTGTTGAGTTTTGTGTGATTGAAGTTTTCAAGTATTGGGTGAGATCACGATGGATGAAGGAATAAGGAGTGATAAAAGCCTAAGCTTGGGGATTCTACCGCACCCCCAAGATATATCCAAAGAGAAAAAAACAACTAAGCTTGGGGATGCCCCCGAGTGGCATCCCCTTTTTCTTCTAACGACCATCGGTATTTTACTTGGAGCTATATTTTTATTCGTCACATATCATGAGTTTTGCTTGGAGCGTCTTGTATCTTTGCTTGCTTTGTTTGTTATTTTTTCCTTTGTATCCTTGCTGTACACACCTATTTGAGAAAGCCAAAATCATGCTATGATTTTTTAGAATTGCTCTATGTGCTTCACTTAAACTTTTTGAGCTATAGAATTGCTCTAGTGCTTCACTTATATCTTTTTGAGCACGGTGTGCTTGGAAATTTTTGTAGAAATACTCTCATGCTTCACTTAGATTAATTTGAGAGTTAGTAAATTTTGAATAAATCCTCTCATGCTTCACTTATACCTTTTTGAGAGATGAAATCTTTATGCTCATATGCTTCACTTAAATTTGTTTGAGCTTGCCAAAAAGCAATGGCAATATATGAAACTAGTCCCAAAGTGATAGATATCCAAGGAGGATATAATAAAAACTTTCATGAAGATCATTGGACAAATTAAACTTGATTCTTTGTAATAGTTTTGAAACATGATGATAGTAATATGTGAGTCATGCTAGTGAGTAATTATGCTTAGTAGGAATATTGGTGTTAAGGTTTGTGATTCCTTATGCATGCACGAGAGTCAATAGTTATGCAAGGAAGTTACATCCTACTTGTGGTGCATTATTCGGTGTTAGTTATGTTCAATGCTCACTTATGTGAATTTTTGTTTCTTGGTTTGGTTGCTTCCCAATCTATTTGCTAGCCTCCATTTGTACTAAGTAGAAATACTACTTGTGCATCCAAAATCCTTAAACCAAGTTTTGCCTTATGAGTCCACCATACCTACCTATATGCGGTATTTCCATGCCGTTCCAAGCAAATTTGTATGTGCCATCTCTAAATTTTCAAAATAAAATTTCTCTTTTGTGTGCCCGTACCGCTCATGAAACGGTGGGGAGTGTCCAATATTTTTCCATGCTAGATGTGTTATTCTCAAGATGAGTGTTTAAAACTTGTCATTGCACGAGAGTGCGGCGGTAATAGGGATGCCCATTCCCGAAATGAAAAAGAAAAAAATATTTACTTTGTGTTGTCAAATAATAAATTCCTTGGAAAGTGTTGGTATGGAAGGCAACCGTGGATACGGCCCGCCATGGAAAGTGAAAGTTTGGTGGAAAAAGGAATAAACTTTATTTTCTGTTTGGGAACCGCCTATGATATATCTAGCATGGAAAGTATTGTGAACTACTTTGTCATTTTCGTTGACAGGAAAAGCATGCCACCCAAAATATTTTTCTCTCTCAATTTAAAACATTGAGCTCTGGCACCTCTACAAATCCCTACTTCCCTCTGCGAAGGGCCAATCTATTTACTTTATGCAATTTTTATTTTTGCTTTGTGTCTCCATCTTCTCTTATAAGCACCAACTAGGGGGCACTATGATCGTACTTGAGCATTGGGAATAGCTAATATTTGAGTGTGTTTCATGAATGGATCAATGATTGAGCATGATGGGCTAGAGATAACTTTCTTTAGCATTGATATTTTGAAAGACATGGTTGCTTGTTGACATGCTTGAGTATTGAAGTCATTATGTTAAAACTAGACTATTGCTTTGAATCATCTATAAGTCCAAATGTCCATGCTATACAAAATAAAAGAATATGATGAACATGCTAGGCAGCATTCCACATCAAAAATTCTGTTTTTATCATTTACCTACTCGAGGACGAGTAGGAATTAAGCTTGGGATGCTGATACGTCTCCAACGTATCTATAATTTTTTGCTTGTTCCATGCTGTTATATTATCATTCTTGGATGTTTTACAATCATTTTATAACAACTTTATATCATTTTTTGGGACTAACCTATTGACATAGTGCCAAAGTGCCAGTTGCTTGTTTTTTACTTCGCAGAAAATCAATACCAAATGGAGTCCAATCACGACGAAACTTTTTGGAGATTTTTTCTAGACCAGAAGACACCCAGTGGGCCAAACAAGTGTCGGAGGAGTGGGCCGAGGAGACCACAACCCACCAGGGCGCGCCAGGGGGGCCCCGGCACGCCCTGATGGGTTGTGCCCTCCTCAGGGCCCCTCTCCACCACCTATGGTGCCTATAAATTCCCAAATATTCCAAAAACCCTAAGGGAGTCGACGAAACACAATTCCAGCCGCCGCAAGTTCCAGAATCTCGAGATCCAATCTAAACACCATCACGGACGGGTTCATCTTCCTCATAGGTGCCTCTCTGATGATGCATGAGTAGTCCACCATAGACCTTCAGGTCCGTAGGTAGTAGCTAGATGGCTTCTTCTCTCTCTCTCTTATGATTCTCAATACAATGGTCTCTTGGAGATCTATTTGATGTAAACTTTTGCGGTGTGTTTGTTGGGACCCGATGAATTTTGAGTTCATGATCAGTTTCTATCCATGAATAATATTTGAGTCTTCTTTGATCTCTTATATGCATGATTACTTATAGCCTCGTATTTCTTCTCTGAATCTTTGGTTTAGTTAGGCTGACTAGATCGATTTTTCTTGCCATGGGAAGAGGTGCTTTGTTATGGGTTCGATCTTGCGGTGTTCTTTCCCAGTGACAGAAGGGGCAGCAAGACACGCATGTATCGTTGCTATTAAGGATAACAAGATGGGGTCTATTCCTACATGATTAGATCTTGTCTACATCATGTCACCGTTCTGATTGCATTACTCCGTTTTTCCATGAACTTAATACACTAGATGCATGGTGGATAGCGGTCGATGTGTGGAGTAATAGAGGTAGATGCAGGCAGGAGTCGGTCTATCTATCTTGGACGTGATGCCTATATAATGATCACCGCCTTGGATATCGTCATGACTATTCGATTTTCTATCAATTGCCCAACAGTAATTTGTTCACCCACCGTGCGCTATACTCATGAGAGAAGCCACTAGTGAACCCTACGGCCCCCGGGTCTACTTTTCCAACATATTGCTTTCCGATCTACTTTTTTGCAATCTTTGCTTTCAGATCTACCAAACCAAAAACCCAATAACATATTGCTGCATATTTACTCTTTTTATTTGTGTTCTTGAGAGATCTATCTCTCCTATCTATCACTACCTAATCTATCTTATTACCGTAGAGAGATTGACAACCTCTCTTTCGCGTCGGGTTGCAAGTATTTGTTGTTTGTGTGCAGGTGCTGTTTATTGGGTGGTGGTGATGCTCCTACTGGTTCGATAACCTTGGTTTCATAACTGAGGGAAATACTTACCGTCGCTGTGCTGCATCATCCCTTCCTCTTTGGGGAAATACCGACGCAGTCTCAAGCCACGTCAAAGGAATTTCTGGCGCCGTTGCCGGGGAGGAAGCTGACTCTTCTACGTGCCTATCGTAGGCGCCGAGGGGACTCCATCATCATCTACCAGGTTCCTAATCACAAATCTCATCTCCTTGAAATTACATTATTTGCCATTTGCCTCTCGTTTTCCTCTCCCCCACTTCACTAATTTGCCTTTTTATTCGCCCTCTTCTTCATTTGCCGTTTTCTCGCCGGACCTTTTCCTTGCTTGCAATCTTGTTTGCCTATCTTGTTACCATGACTAGTGTTAGAACATGTGCTGCCCCCATGTTTGGTTTTGGTAATTGATGACAATCTCTATGGACTAATGGTTGCCTTGAGTTATATTTGAAGGGTTTGTCCATAGGCTTTGCTTGTAGACCATTTGTTGGTCTCAAGGTGATTTGAAGAAGAATATGTGTTGACCAAGGTTATTCATGGAGTTATCCAAAGATTGGTCATGTAAGAGATGAGCCTATTGCAAGCATGTCTTGAAGAAGGAGATTGTGTGAACATTCATGTTTACCTTCAAGACATCATCCTAATGAAGAGAGTTGGAAAGATTCAAGGTTGATCAAGACTAAATATGAAGAGTGATTCGAGTTGATCAACACACAAAGCGTAGAAGATGTACCGAGTGGGATCAAGTGATCTCACGGTATGGTAAGCATTGTCCATTACGCTTTGTGTACTAACCCATGTTCTATGCAAGAGTTCTTTGTGGGGTTAGGTTTGTTTCCATGGGCGTGCATCAAAAGGAAGATATCACACAACCCATGGAGGATGACATCAAGTGGTGATCGTCATCAAGATTGCGGTGTGCAAGTTCAAGTGGAGCATCACGAAGAGATCACATGCTTGAAGCTTGCTGTCCATTGTGGTGACAATGGACTTGTGAAGATGTGCCGAAGAGTGGCTCACCCATAGTGGAGTATGGGGGAGCAATCAGCTAGTCTTCATCGAGCCGGCGCAATCAAGAAAGGTGGTCCAACTTGAGGAGGTCAAGATCGTCATCATCTAGCTCAAGTGGACTTTGCGCAAGGCAAAGGTTTGCCCTTGATAGGTTTTCTATTTTACCGGTCTCATGGTAGTAGTTGGGAGACCGGGTTATAGGATCGATAGCCGTACTATCAAGGGGGGCTCTCAAGTGAGTAGCTTTATCATATCTTCGTAGAGAGCTCAAACCATTGCATCCTTGCATCATATTTCTTGGTTTGTGTTTGGTGTTTCTCTTTGTGAGTCTTTGAGCTTTTGGTCATCTTCATGACAAGCTCGAGGTCATCGAAAACGGAGTTCATATATGCATCTTCTATGATGTTTTCGATGTTGGAGTTTATGCCGGTTCTTCATTCATAGAGGTTTCTCATCTCTATATCATTGGTATTTTCTCTACTGCCACTTCTTAATATAACCAGTCGCTGTTGGATAGTATTTGTCGTCCTCTATCCAACAAGCTTGAGTTTGCTCAATTCGGAGCTCATTTGCAGAAGTTATGGCAGTTCAGGGTTTATTGTTTGTCTGGGCAGTTTACCTGTCACCAAAGCGGTAGTACCGCTCGGGACCACGGTAGTACCGCTTGACACGGTACTACCGCCCCTACTACCGCTGCACTACCGTGTTTTCTTCTGGTGTTATTTTTCGCTAAGCGGTAGTTGAGCGGTAGTAGAGCGGTAGTACCGCTTGGTGCGGCACTACCGCCCCCTACTACCGTGCCACTGCCGTGCTTTGTTCTGTTGCCCAGTTTTCCTAAGCGGTAGTACCGCTTGGTCGGAACGGTAGTACCGCTTGGTGCGGCACTACCGCTCCAGTTTCTTGTTGTTGCCTGCTGCTTTTTGAATTACTACCGCCCGAGCGGTAGTACCGCTCTGTGGAGCGGTAGTACCGCTTGTGCGCGTCCTGCACGGGTAACGGTTGGATTTGGGGTGGCCCTATAAAAGGGGTCTTCTTCCCCAACGGTTTTCTTATCCATTGCAGCTCTCTCTCCTCCCATTGTTGACCTTCTAGAGCTTTGCTAACTCTCAATCCCTCCATGGTTTCTTGCTAGTTTTTGGGGGAAAAGAGAGAGGAGATCTAGATCCACATTTCCACCAATCACTTTCTCCTCTAAGTGAGGGGAACCCCTTGGATCTAGTTCTTGGAGTTCTTCGTGTTCTTCTTCGTTCTTCCTCTCATTTTCCTCCATAGCTTTTGTTGCTTTGGTGGGATTTGAGAGAGGAGGACTTGGGCACTCCGTGTGCCCTTGCCATTGCATTAGTTGCATCGGTTTGAGTTCTCCACGGTGATACGTGGAAGTTAGTAGTTGAGAAGCTTATTACTCTTGGGTGTTTGAGCACCCTAGAGCTTGTTCCTCTTGGGTGCCTTGGCGCCCTAGACGGCTTGGTGGTGCCTCGGAGCTCAATCATTGTGGTGTAAAGCTCCGGGCAAGCGTCGGGGTCTCTAATTAGGTTGTGGAGATCGCCCCGAGCAATTTGACGGGTACCGGTGACCGCCCCCAAGGGTTGCCAAAGTGTACGGGTTCGGTGACCGCCCTCAAGGGTTGCCATTTGTACGGGTTCGGTGACCGCCCTCAAGGGTCCCTTAGTGGAATCACGGCACCTTGCATTGTGCGAGGGCGTGAGGAGAATACGGTGGCCCTAGTGGCATTGTTGGGGAGCATTGTGCCTCCACACCGCTCTAACAGAGATTAGCATCCGCAAGGGTGTGAACTTCGGGATACATCGTCGTCTCCGCGTGCCTCGGTTATCTCTTACCCGAGCCCTTTACTTATGCACTTTACTTTGTGATAGCCATATTGTTTCTTGTTATATATCTTGCTATCACTTAGTTGTTTATCTTGCTTAGCATAAGTTGTTGGTGCACATAGGTGAGCCTAGTCAATTTAGGTTTTGTGCTTGTCAAATTAACCGCTAGGTTTATTCCGCATTTGTTCAAGCCTAAACCGTAATTATTTTAAAGCGCCTATTCACCCCCCCCCTCTAGGCGACATCCACGATCTTTCAATTGGTATCAGAGCCTCGTCTCTCCTTATTAGGCTTTACCGCCTAGAGAGTAAAGATGTCGACTAGGGGATTAGGATTCTCTGACACTCTTAGTTTCAATGGCACAAATTTTGATGTTTGGGTAATTCGCATGCTTAATCTCTTTAGGGTCATGGACCCAAATTTAGAGCGAATTGTAGATATGGGTTTTTCTCCTCCAAAGGATTCTCAAAACTTATCTTTAGAGGATGAGAAAAACTCTTATCTCAATGCTCAAGCTTCTAATGTGCTTTTTGATGCTTTGAGCAATGTAGTTATATTTCAACTCATGCCGTTTCGGGATGCTCATGAGTTGTGGACAAAGCTTCAAGATAAATATGGTGTGTCCAAGATTTGTAGGGATGATTGTTCTCCCTCCACCTCCGGCCGTGTTGTCTTCTCAACTTCTTCTACTTCACCTACATGTGGTTTGCCACAAGGTAATGTTATGGTGAGTAGTGGTGTTCATTGCAATGATGATAGTGGGCTTATTGTTGATGATTCTTCATCACTATCTTATTGCAATGCTTCATCTTTGGACTTCAACACTTCGAGCACTCTAAATGTTTCACATGCTTGTGTTGATAGTCCTTGCATATCATGTAGAAATTGCTTGACTATATCTCATAATGATATGCTTGCTATATCTTGTTGCCATGATAAAAATGTATCTATTTCCTCGAGTTATTGTGCTAACAATGTAGAGGAAACCCAACACTCCATGGAACAAGATGTGGTCTTGAATGGGGCCTCAAGGGATCCTACATCATCATCTATTGCTTTTTGCCTTATGGCTAAGGCTTCAAAGGTATCTCCTCCTTTGAACCCCAATATATCTCTTGATGATGATGTTGATGCTAGTGATGATGAGGATAATGATGAAGAGAATGATAATGTTGCTTCCTTAAAAATTAAGGGAGAAATGATTTTTAAAGCTCTTCATAAGAATAAAATTGCTCGTTCCAACTTCATGGAAATTATGACTATTGCCATTGAGGGCAAGAAATATATGGAGGAGTTGGAATCTCATCTCGAGGAGCATGAGGCCACCATTGAGAAAATGGAAGGTCATGAGCGTGATTACGCTAATGAGATTGCGGAGCTATCTCAAGCTCTTGAACTTGAACAAACCACCAAGGAATCTCTTGAGGAGACCTTTGCTCTAGAATTATCTAGATTAAAGGAATCCCATGATAGAGCTCTCGAGGTGGCTAATGATTTTAGAACTAAAAATGATAAGCTTGAATTTGTGCATGCTAAACTCCTTGAGGACTTTGAGCACCTCGAAAATGGCTCAAGGGTCGTTAAGAGTTCGCTCATTGAACTCACCGAGTCTCATGCTCAACTTCAAGCTTCTTATGCTAAAGAGCTTGCCAAGTTGCCTTCTCCTCTTGTTGTTAATGATGATGCTTGTACTACTAACTCTATTTCTTGTGAAGCATCCATATTAAAGGAGAATGTTGAGCTAAAGGCTCAACTTGAGGTGCTATCTAGCAATTATGGGAAATTGGAAGAAAGTCATGAAAAGCTCTCGAGCTCTCATGGTGATCTTCTAGTATCCCATGATGTGCTAAAGATAGCTCATGAGGCTTGTACTACTAAGGTAACATCTAGTGAGCCTCATGTGGACATTAGCATTACATCTAGTAGAAATGCTTCATTGCCATGTGCTAGTCCTCGTAGTTCATCTACTCATAATGTTGCTACATCTTGTGATGAATTACTTTCCTTGCCTTGTTGCTCTAACGATGAAGCTTATACTTCCTCTAGTGCTTGTGTTGATACTAACCATGTAGAGGAAATCAAAGAGCTCAAGGCCCAAGTCACTTCTTTGAAGAAAGACTTGGAAAAGAGTCATGAAGGGAAGTCCACACTCAAGAATATTTTGAGTGTGCAAAAATCCCCCAATGACAAAGGTGGACTTGGATTCAACTCCAATAAGAAGAAGAAGTCCAAGATCAACAAGAAGAAGGGCCAAGAACAAGTCAAGAATTCGGCCAAGATTGTTTGCTTCAAGTGCAAGATAGAAGGGCACCATGTTAGATCTTGCCCATTGAAGAAGAAGCCCCATAGTGACAAGCAACAAGGGAAGCGGTCACAAGTTCAATCTCATGCTCAACCTCAAGTTGAAGAAAGGCCTCTTCCCAAGAAGACCCAAGTCAACGCTCCTCAAGTTGAGAAATCAATTGAGAAGAAAGTAAAGGGTAGATGTTGCTACTTATGTCGTGAGAAGGGTCACCTTGCTTCTTCATGCACTAACGGTAACTTATCCAACCCAATCATTATTGATGATATCTATTCTCTTGGGAAGGATAAACTTGGCAATGTGTTTGCCAAATGTATTGGTACTCAAAGTGGTGTCAAGAAAAGAACCATTTGGGTAGCCAAGCCTATTGTGACTAACCTCTTAGGACCCAACTTGGTTGGGGACCAACAAGCTCAAACTTGATCAATAGGTGTTGTTGGAGGGCATTGGAGACTTGGCTATATTATGAAGAATTAAGGGGACTTCATCATTCATATTGTCTCAAGCCAAGTCATTGGATTATCAAGTTTCTATCTTATATCCAATGTGCCTCCTTGCGGTAACTTGTACTTAAATTATTTAAATTGAAAGTTACATGCCCCTTTGCATGTTTGTGGTTTTGTACCTTGCATGTGTTTGTATATGGTGTGCCTTCGGCTTGCTTATCTTGAGTAATCAAGTATGGGATGTTGGTTTGCACATCATGTACGTGTGAGTGTTGTGTTGAGCCTTGTTTGCTTCTTGTTCATATCTTAGTTGGCTCTTGTGAGAGATTAATGGAACAACCCATTTTGGGGGAGTGATGTGCTTCGTGCACTTCACGAACCTACAAATGTGTGTACATGAAGAATACCACCTAGTATTGATATTGCAAGATTATCTAGTCTCTATGTGGTATGTCTTCTCATGAGAAATTCAAATTCTAAATAGTCCATTAATTATCTCGTGTTGTATCCTCTTATTGCCTCTTGTTTGGTTGTCCTTGGTATCACATTATGGGGGAGTAATATGCTTTGTGTATATTACAAGCCTAGAAAATGTGTACATTTGAGGTATTGCCACGTAGAGTTGATAGTATAGATTATCTTGTTCCTATGTGGCATGGTTGCTCAAACAAGTTCCAATTTGCTTAAATGCTTTTATTGCTCATCTTTGGATCTTGTTTGTAAGAGATTTTCTTGGTATGGTTTTCCTCCAATATGTACTTTTATATCTTATTTGGGAACCGGTTGCTTCAAGTTATTCTAATCATTGCTTGCATGATTGGTTGCCTACTTGAAGCTATCAAGAATATCTATCTAAGCATTGTGCTTAATTCTTATCTTTTGTCATATGCTTGTGTTGTTTGTTGTGAAGATGATCTTGGATACCTGTGCAATCTACCTCCGGGAATTAATTCCAAATACTTCTTGTCTCTTGACAATTGGTATTCTTGTATGTGGTAGAAATTGTTGATCATCTTTACATTGGCTTTTGTTTTTAGTTGTCTTATTGCTTGCCAAGGAATGTGTCAACTCCCATTGTCTTCCATACCACTTGTGGATCTTGTTCTTTTCTTGATCTTGTCTAGTGTTTTTCTAGATTTAGTGAAAGTGGTGATCCCATCTTGTGCATTTTGTATTCAAATGCAAATTCTCTATAATGCACAACGCTTGGGGGAGCTATCCTATTTTCTTTAGAACACTCATCTTGTGATCCTTATCAAGTGTGTGTTGGTGGAAGGCATACCGTTTCTTTTTGGTACTTTGTGCCATCATGAAACTTTGTAGAGGGATTGGTTTGTTTGGAACCATCCTCTCTCTTGGGAGTTCGATATCTTTTTATTGTTGTGTTTCTTTGGTATCTCATTCCTTGATGTATCTTTATTTGGTATCCTTCAAGTGATTATTTCTTCATTTGGTATCTTATTTTCACTTGGTATATTTTCCAATTGGTATCTTATCAATCATGTGTTGTTTTGGTTTGGTTTCAATTGGCATCTCTTCTCATGTGTTGTTGAGTGTTGAAATCAACCATGTGTTGATTTCAATTTGTCTTGAATCATGTGTTGATTTGGTTCTTTGATATAATTTGGACAACCTTATGTTGCGTCACTCTTTCGTGTGCCTTCTTGGTTTACTTGGTGTTTTGTCCAAATTGTATCTCCCTTTGGTTCTTGGAAGTCTTAAGCATGCATATTTACTTTATGTATTTCCTTTGGCATGTTTTCTTTCTTTGACCCAATATATAGGGGAAACTCCACCATGTCTCTAATTGGATAAGATGTGCATGAAATTCAATTTCATATCCGTATGCACATATTTATGTGGAGTTTGTCCTATGTGTTGTTGGTTCACTAACTCTTTGGTCCCAATGAGTTTGGGTACCATTTTGTTTGTGATGTTGTTCTAGGAACAAGTGGAGATGCATTGGATGCTCGGCTCACTCACAAGGAAGGTGTTGTCACCATGTGCTTATTGGAGTCAAGCTAGGATGATCAACGAACTACTTTCTACTACCTTCAATTGGTACCTACTACATCCGTCCAAAGCTGTCCCGGTAACAAGTATCAACTTCATGCATACTTTTCTTGCATTCAACCTTGTGTAGGTTGCATCATGGCATGATGTTCTTGATTCGTTCTCGTGATACTTGCTTCGTTTCTCACAATTGGTATCAGATACTTGTTTCCTTTCTCAAAGCATCCCAACAATGAACTCTTGTTGCGAGTTGTGATGTCTTTGATGTTCGTGTAGTTGGAGTTCATTGATATACAATAAGACAATATTAAGCCATGTGCTATGCTTTCAAGCAAAGATCTTATTGGTATATTTATGACTTCCTTTTGGATATCATGTTCCTTCGTGTTGTAACTATTTCGTGTGTATATCCTTCTTTGTGGATTGATATCATCATGATTTTCATCTACCTAGAACTTTATACACTTGAGAGAAATTACATCTCTAGATGATATCCTTTCTTTCACGACCACCTTGTCTTTCTCGTTTTATTTCTTTGGTGGCTCCGTGAAATCGTTTTTCTTGAGTACGGATCTTATATCATTGCATTTTGTTGCACTCTTGTGTGGTGAAGATTGTTTTCCTCTTGCTTGTCTTGATGAGGCTTTCGCCATGTCTTTTGGTATCAACAATTGGTATCAACAATTGGTATCCCTCCTCTTGATGAAACTATCATTCCTTATCTTCACCATGGGTTGTCACAAGCTTTGTAGTTAATTCGCCTTTTTTTTGTGAGCTTGTGAACCCATTTGCTTGTTGTGTGTGGGAAGGATGTGTCTTGCACCTTGTATCTCATTTATTCAAGACTATGTTGATGCTTAATGCTCATTCTTATATTAGTCTTCTCAAGTGCTTTGCCATGACTCACACACATCGTTTTGGTTGAGCCTATTCCTAAGTTGCCTCTCTTTCATGTTGCTCAACCATGTGTTAGTTGCAAGTGCTAGGCTTAGTTTCCTATATGCACACTTGCACTTGTTGTGAGTTTCTATTGATTTTGGGGGAGTGATGATTCCATGTTTGTGCACTTTGTATTTTAATGCAAAAATTCTAATTTGTGCATGAACCTTGGGGAGCTCCCCTATGTCTTTAGAACACTCCTTTGCTCTTATCATAATATATGTTGTTCGTGTGGCTCGTCGGATCATTTGATTGATTGGTCCAATTGGTATCTTTCAATTGGTTTCTATCAATTGGTATCGGATTATTTGATTGATTGGTCCTTTTGGTATCCTTAGATTGCTTGCTTCTCTCTTGGTATGTCTTTGTGCCATATCTTTCTTTTTGCAATCTTTGGACCCTCAATATAGTTTGTCTTCCTCCAACTACTCATCATTGGATATGTGTATTGTATTTCACTCATATTTTGAGAAATACACACTTTATGGAGGAACGCACATTATGTTGGCTTTCTAAGTTTTTCGCCCATTTGCAAATGGGGGAGAAGTTTAGAGGATTTTGGTCTTATGCCTTGGTCCTTCGGATCTTTTGATTGCTTGCTTCTCTCTTGATATGTCTTTGTGTCATGTCTTTCCTTTTGCAATCTTTGGATCCTCAATATAGTTTGTTTTCCTCCAGCTACTCATCATTGGATATGTGTATTGTATTTCACTCATATTTTGAGAAATACACACCTTATGGAGGAACGCATATTATATTGGCTTTCTAAGCTTTTCGCCCATTTTGGCAATCGATGCCAATGGGGGAGAAGTTCAAGAGAGTTCTGTGGAGAAATTAAGAGAGCTATTTCTTCATGCTTGCTTTGGTTTTGTTCCCAAGCATTTGCATCACATGCTCTTGCATTATTAGTTGTTGCTTTTCATGGTGATGCTTAATTCCTTATATAAACTCTCTTGAAAGTGATTGTCATCAATTACCAAAATGGGGGAGATTGTTAGAACATGTGCTGCCCCCATGTTTGGTTTTGGTAATTGATGACAATCTCTATGGACTAATGGTTGCCTTGAGTTATATTTGAAGGGTTTGTCCATAGGCTTTGCTTGTAGACCATTTGTTGGTCTCAAGGTGATTTGAAGAAGAATATGTGTTGACCAAGGTTATTCATGGAGTTATCCAAAGATTGGTCATGTAAGAGATGAGCCTATTGCAAGCATGTCTTGAAGAAGGAGATTGTGTGAACATTCATGTTTACCTTCAAGACATCATCCTAATGAAGAGAGTTGGAAAGATTCAAGGTTGATCAAGACTAAATATGAAGAGTGATTCGAGTTGATCAACACACAAAGCGTAGAAGATGTACCGAGTGGGATCAAGTGATCTCACGGTATGGTAAGCATTGTCCATTACGCTTTGTGTACTAACCCATGTTCTATGCAAGAGTTCTTTGTGGGGTTAGGTTTGTTTCCATGGGCGTGCATCAAAAGGAAGATATCACACAACCCATGGAGGATGACATCAAGTGGTGATCGTCATCAAGATTGCGGTGTGCAAGTTCAAGTGGAGCATCACGAAGAGATCACATGCTTGAAGCTTGCTGTCCATTGTGGTGACAATGGACTTGTGAAGATGTGCCGAAGAGTGGCTCACCCATAGTGGAGTATGGGGGAGCAATCAGCTAGTCTTCATCGAGCCGGCGCAATCAAGAAAGGTGGTCCAACTTGAGGAGGTCAAGATCGTCATCATCTAGCTCAAGTGGACTTTGCGCAAGGCAAAGGTTTGCCCTTGATAGGTTTTCTATTTTACCGGTCTCATGGTAGTAGTTGGGAGACCGGGTTATAGGATCGATAGCCGTACTATCAAGGGGGGCTCTCAAGTGAGTAGCTTTATCATATCTTCGTAGAGAGCTCAAACCATTGCATCCTTGCATCATATTTCTTGGTTTGTGTTTGGTGTTTCTCTTTGTGAGTCTTTGAGCTTTTGGTCATCTTCATGACAAGCTCGAGGTCATCGAAAACGGAGTTCATATATGCATCTTCTATGATGTTTTCGATGTTGGAGTTTATGCCGGTTCTTCATTCATAGAGGTTTCTCATCTCTATATCATTGGTATTTTCTCTACTGCCACTTCTTAATATAACCAGTCGCTGTTGGATAGTATTTGTCGTCCTCTATCCAACAAGCTTGAGTTTGCTCAATTCGGAGCTCATTTGCAGAAGTTATGGCAGTTCAGGGTTTATTGTTTGTCTGGGCAGTTTACCTGTCACCAAAGCGGTAGTACCGCTCGGGACCACGGTAGTACCGCTTGACACGGTACTACCGCCCCTACTACCGCTGCACTACCGTGTTTTCTTCTGGTGTTATTTTTCGCTAAGCGGTAGTTGAGCGGTAGTAGAGCGGTAGTACCGCTTGGTGCGGCACTACCGCCCCCTACTACCGTGCCACTGCCGTGCTTTGTTCTGTTGCCCAGTTTTCCTAAGCGGTAGTACCGCTTGGTCGGAACGGTAGTACCGCTTGGTGCGGCACTACCGCTCCAGTTTCTTGTTGTTGCCTGCTGCTTTTTGAATTACTACCGCCCGAGCGGTAGTACCGCTCTGTGGAGCGGTAGTACCGCTTGTGCGCGTCCTGCACGGGTAACGGTTGGATTTGGGGTGGCCCTATAAAAGGGGTCTTCTTCCCCAACGGTTTTCTTATCCATTGCAGCTCTCTCTCCTCCCATTGTTGACCTTCTAGAGCTTTGCTAACTCTCAATCCCTCCATGGTTTCTTGCTAGTTTTTGGGGGAAAAGAGAGAGGAGATCTAGATCCACATTTCCACCAATCACTTTCTCCTCTAAGTGAGGGGAACCCCTTGGATCTAGTTCTTGGAGTTCTTCGTGTTCTTCTTCGTTCTTCCTCTCATTTTCCTCCATAGCTTTTGTTGCTTTGGTGGGATTTGAGAGAGGAGGACTTGGGCACTCCGTGTGCCCTTGCCATTGCATTAGTTGCATCGGTTTGAGTTCTCCACGGTGATACGTGGAAGTTAGTAGTTGAGAAGCTTATTACTCTTGGGTGTTTGAGCACCCTAGAGCTTGTTCCTCTTGGGTGCCTTGGCGCCCTAGACGGCTTGGTGGTGCCTCGGAGCTCAATCATTGTGGTGTAAAGCTCCGGGCAAGCGTCGGGGTCTCTAATTAGGTTGTGGAGATCGCCCCGAGCAATTTGACGGGTACCGGTGACCGCCCCCAAGGGTTGCCAAAGTGTACGGGTTCGGTGACCGCCCTCAAGGGTTGCCATTTGTACGGGTTCGGTGACCGCCCTCAAGGGTCCCTTAGTGGAATCACGGCACCTTGCATTGTGCGAGGGCGTGAGGAGAATACGGTGGCCCTAGTGGCATTGTTGGGGAGCATTGTGCCTCCACACCGCTCTAACGGAGATTAGCATCCGCAAGGGTGTGAACTTCGGGATACATCGTCGTCTCCGCGTGCCTCGGTTATCTCTTACCCGAGCCCTTTACTTATGCACTTTACTTTGTGATAGCCATATTGTTTCTTGTTATATATCTTGCTATCACTTAGTTGTTTATCTTGCTTAGCATAAGTTGTTGGTGCACATAGGTGAGCCTAGTCAATTTAGGTTTTGTGCTTGTCAAATTAACCGCTAGGTTTATTCCGCATTTGTTCAAGCCTAAACCGTAATTATTTTAAAGCGCCTATTCACCCCCCCCCTCTAGGCGACATCCACGATCTTTCAACTAGTGTTACTACTCCCCCTTTGTCACCAGATTTTGAAGTTTTATATTTCAAACAAAAACAAGGGGAAAATTTGAAAGATGCCTGGTATAGGCTAATGGAATCCTATCGCATCTCCAATCTAAAAGGAGATGCAAAAGTTTTGCTTAGAAATTTTTACATCGGATTGGCTTTGCATCATAGGGAGCTTTTGGATTTTGCCTCTAAAGGTAATTTTATTGAACTTGATGCAATCGCCGCTTATGAGGTTTTGGAAGGTATTTTGGGGTCCCTCCGCCAAAAAAGGGGCTTGCTTTTTCACAAGAGGGGGTTCAAATTCTAGACAAATTGGGTGACTTACATAAGCACTTGGTCGAGTTACAAAAATATCATGAACCCCTCAAACATGTTAGTGGGAACCTCAATCGCTTGAATACTTTGATTACCCTTTGCAATAAGCGTTTGGATATTTTGGATGTCAAGATGGTTTCTTCTCCTGAAAATTTGGGGAAGCGTAAAGAGCCCCCCGGATTCGAGAAGGCCCTCACAAAAGTGACCAAAACCAAAGATGACAATACTTGAATCTATGCATCATGCCTAGCTAGGGGCGTAAAACGATAGCGCTTGTTGGGAGGCAACCCAATGAATAAATAAAATTTTGCTTTTTCCTTTCTGTTTTTGAGTGTCGACACAATTATGGCTCTTTATGATTGTGTTTTTATGGTTTATTTAGTGTTTTTGCCAAGTAAAGCCTTTAGGATGATTCATAGGATGAGTAGAAGCGATGCTGAATCTGAAACAGAAACTTTGCGGCCAGTATATGAATTTTCATTTTTTTTCTGGAACGTGATATTGAGCTGAAATTTTAACACAGTGTTTCTATACAAATTCCTTACGTTGTCCTAATTTTTCAGAATTTTTAGAGTTACAGAAGTATGGTTAGAGTACAGATTACTACAGACTGTTCTGTTTAAGACAGATTCTGTTTTCGTTGCATTGTGTGCTTGTTTTGATGAATCAATGGTTATATTGAAGGGTATGAGCCATGGTAAAGTTAAAATACAGTAGGTATAATGCAATAATAAAATATGAATGGGTTTGCAACAGTACCTAAAGTAGTGATTTGCTTTGTTATACTAACGGATCTCACGAAGATTTTGTTGAGTTTTGTGTGATTGAAGTTTTCATGTTTTGGGTGAGATCACGATGGATGAAGGAATAAGGAGTGATAAAAGACTAAGCTTGGGGATGCTACCACACCCCCAAGATATATCCAAAGAGAAAAAAGCAACTAAGCTTGGGGATGCCCCCGAGTGGCATCCCCTTTTTCTTCTAACGAACATCGGTATTTTACTTGGAGCTATATTTTTATTCGTCACATATCATGAGTTTTGATTGGAGCGTCTTGTATCTTTGCTTTCTTTGTTTGTTCGTTTTTCCTTTGTATCCTTGCTGTACACACCTATTTGAGAAAGCCAAAATCATGCTATGATTTGTTAGAATTGCTCTATGTGTTTCACTTAAACTTTTTGAGCTATAGAATTGCTCTAGTGCTTCACTTATATCTTTTTGAGCACGGTGTGCTTGGAATTTTTTGTAGAAATACTCTCATGCTTCACTTAGATTAATTTGAGAGTAGGTAAATTTTGAAGAAATCCTCTCATGCTTCACTTATACCTTTTTGAGAGATGAAATCTTTATGCTCATACGCTTCACTTAAATTTGTTTGAGCTTGCCAAAAAGCAATGGCAATATATGAAACTAGTCCCAAAGTGATAGATATCCAAGGAGGATATAATAAAAACTTTCATGAAGATCATTGGACAAATTAAATTTGATTCTTTGTAATAGTTTTGAAACATGATGATAGTAATATGTGAGTTATGCTAGTGAGTAATTATGCTTAGTAGGAATATTGGTGTTAAGGTTTGTGATTCCCTATGCATGCACGAAAGTCAATAGTTATGCAATGAAGTTACATCCTACTTGTGGTGCATTATTCGGTGTTAGTTATGTTCAATGCTCACTTATGTGAATTTTCGTTTCTTGGTTTGGTTGCTTCCCAATCTATTTGCTAGCCTCCATTTGTACTAAGTAGAAATACTACTTGTGCATCCAAAATCCTTAAACCAAGTTTTGCCTTATGAGTCCACCATACCTACCTATATGCGGTATTTCCATGCCGTTCCAAGCAAATTTGTATGTGCCATCTCTAAATTTTCAAAATAAATTTTCTCTTTTGTGTGCCCGTACCGCTCATGAAACGGTGGGGAGTGTCCTATATTTTTCCATGCTAGATGTGTTATTCTCAAGATGAGTGTTTAAAACTTGTAATTGCACGAGAGTGCGGCGGTAATAGGGATGCCCATTCCCAAAATGAAAAATAAAAAATATTTACTTTATGTGGTCACATAATAAATTCCTTGGAAAGTGTTGGTATGGAAGGCAACCGTGGATATGGCCCGCCATGGAAAGTGAAAGTTTGGTGGAAAAAGGAATAAACTTTATTTTCTGTTTGGGAACCGCCTATGATATATCTAGCATGGAAAGTATTGTGAACTACTTTGTCGTTTTCGTTGACAAGAAAAGCATGCCACCCAAAATATTTTTCTCTCTCAATTTAAAACTTTGAGCTCTGGCACCCCTACAAATCCCTACTTCCCTCTGTGAAGGGCCTATCTATTTACTTTATGCAATTTTTATTTTTTCTTTGAGTCTCCATCTTCTCTTATAAGCACCAACTAGGGGGCACTATGATCGTACTTAAGATTTGGGCATAGCTAATATTTGAGTGTGTTTCATGAATGGATCAATGATTGAGCATTATGGGCTAGGGATAACTTTCTTTAGTGTTGATATTTTGAAAGACATGGTTGCTTGTTGACATGCTTGAGTATTGAAGTCATCATGTTAAAACTAGACTATTGCTTTGAATCATCTATAAGTCCAAATGTCCATGCTATACAGAAGAAAAGAATATGATGAACATTCTAGGCAACATTCCACATCAAAAATTATGTTTTTATCATTTACCTACTCGAGGACGAGTAGGAATTAAGCTTGGGATGCTGATACGTCTCCAACGTATCTATAAATTTTGCTAGTTCCATGCTGTTATATTATCATTCTTTGATGTTTTACAATCATTTTATAACAACTTTATATCATTTTTTGGGACTAACCTATTGACATAGTGCCAAAGTTCCTGTTGCTCGTTTTTTACTTCGCAGAAAATCAATACCAAACGGAGTCCAATCACGACGAAACTTTTTGGAGATTTTTTCTGGACCAGAAGACACCCAGTGGGCCAAAGAAGTGTCGGGGGAGTGGGCTGAGGAGACCACAACCCACAGGGCGCGCCAGGGGGGCCCCGACGCGCCCTGATGGGTTGTGCCCTCCTCGGGGCCCCTCTCCACCGCCTCTGATGCCTATAAATTCCCAAATATTCCAAAAACCCTAGGGGAGTCGACGAAACACAATTCCAACCGCCGAAGTTCCAGAACATCGAGATCCAATCTAAATACCATCACGGAGGGGTTCATCTTCCCCATAGGTGCCTCTCCGATGATGCATGAGTAGTCCACCATAGACCTTCAGGTCCGTAGGCAGTAGCTAGATGGCTTCTTCTCTCTCTCTTATGATTCTCAATACAATGGTCTCTTGGAGATCTATTTGATGTAAACTTTTGCGGTATGTTTGTTGGGACCCGATGAATTTTGAGTTCATGGTTAGTTTCTATCCAGGAATAATATTTGAGTCTTCTTTGATCTCTTATATGCATGATTACTTATAGCCTCGTATTTCTTCTCCGAATCTTTGGTTTAGTTAGGACGACTAGATCGATTTTTCTTGCCATGGGAAGAGGTGCTTTGTTATGGGTTCGATCTTGCGGTGTTCTTTCCCAGTGACAGAAGGGGCAGCAAGACACGCATGTATCGTTGCTATTAAGGATAACAAGATGGGGTCTATTCCTACATGAATAGATCTTGTCTACATCATGTCGCCGTTCTTATTGCATTACTCCGTTTTTCCATGAACTTAATACACTAGATGCATGCTGGATAGCGGTCGATGTGTGGAGTAATAGAGGTAGATGCAGGCAGGAGTCGGTCTATCTATCTTGGACGTGATGCCTATATAATGATCATCGCCTTGGATATCGTCATGACTATTCGATTTTCTATCAATTGCCCAACAGTAATTTGTTCACCCACCGTGTGCTATACTCATGAGAGAAGCCACTAGTGAACCCTACGGCCCCCGGGTCTACTTTTCCAACATATTGCTTTCCGATCTACTTTTTTGCAATCTTTGCTTTCAGATCTACCAAACCAAAAACCCAAAAACATATTGCTGCATATTTACTTTTTTTATTTGTCTTCTTGAGAGATCTATCTCTCCTATCTATCATTACCTATTCTATCTTATTACCGTAGAGAGATTGACAACCTCTCTTTCGCGTCGGGTTGCAAGTATTTGTTGTTTGTGTGCAGGTGCTGCTTATTGGTTGGTGGTGATCCTCCTACTAGTTTGATAACCTTGGTTTCATAACAGAGGGAAATACTTACTGTTGCTGTGCTGCATCATCCCTTCCTCTTTGGGGAAATACCGACGCAGTCTCTAGCCACGTCAGCCTACCAACATGTCAAGTATCCCAAGGAGTTTTGTTTAATTAATTTTGAATATGCAGGAGTGGGCATCCTTTTACCAGCCTCTCTCGTGCAATGACGGCGAATGAACGACCATCTTAAGAATAACTCACTTAGCATGGAAAATACTGACCGCCTCGTCGCTCCATGAGCGAGTTGCGTGCACAAAATAGGTGTTTATTTGAATGTTTAGAGATGGCACATGCAAATTTACTTGGAACGGCAGGGTAATACCGCATATAGGTAGGTATGGTGGACTCATGTGGAATAACTTGGTTTAAAGGTTTGGATGCACAAGCAGCATTCCCGCTTAGTACAGGTGAAGGCTAGCAATAGGTTGGGAAGCGACCAGCTAGAGAGCGAAAACGGTCATAGGTATGCATTACGAATAATTAATATTGGACATAGCATGAGTAGGATTTGAACACTCTAAATTTAAACATCATAAAGGCGGCATTGGTTTTGAATCAACTACATGTTTGCACACGGGCCAAGTCCAGCCGCTTGAATTTCTCAAAGGGAAATACCATATTACATCATAACCATTTTAATGCATGTTGACCTATAAGATAAATCATTATTCACTACTAGCTGTTTAAGCATGGCAAGAGAAGCTATAATCTCTTATTGTCATCATGAACATGTTCACTCATAATATACTGAATCGAGATCGAACGAGCTAAACATATTTACAAAAACGGAAAACAAGAAGAGTTCATACCAACTTCCTTTGCAACGATCACTTCGTCAAATATCGTCATTATTGCCTTTCACTTGCATGACTGAATGATGTGATAATAATAATAGTGCAAGAATACCGTGGACTAAGCTGGAATCTGCAAGGCAGTTTTGGACAGAGGAGAAGACAAGGTAATATTGGCTCTCTGTTAGATCAACAATAAAGCATATAGGAGCCACTCAACATTTTCATCGTGGTCTTCTTCTTTCAAAGTCTCAACAAAAAAAAGAAATTCAGAGAAACACACTAAAATATTTTTGGAGTTTTTGTTTTTCTCAAGCAAGCAAATAAACTAAGGGAAAACAAGAACGAGAAAAAAATATTTACACGGGAAAGCTCCCAACATGCAAAGGAAATCTGTTTGGGTTTTCTTTTTAATACTAAAGATAATTAAACAGGGAAAGAAAACTAAAAAGAAGCGAGAAATATTTTTTGGTTTTCCAAAGCTTTTCAAACACACAAGAAGAAAGCGGAAAAATAAAACTAATATGGATATACAATGAAAGAGGATGAGCACCAACAATTTATATGAAGTGTGTGAACATGAATGTAATGTCGGTGAGAAATACGTACTCCCCCAAGCTTAGGTGTTTGCCTAGCTTGGTGATCACCACTGATAATAGCCATCGGGTCAGGGAAAGTATTCCGGCTGGGGCACCGGAGCATCCCATGCCTGGGCCTCGGCCTCCGTAGCAGCCAACTCATTTCGGTAAGCAATTATATCTTCTTGCATTATTCTGTATCTGTGCCTGTCATGATAGTTAAACAAAGAGGGTGCAGGCAAAGGAATAATATCGCAAGTTGTCTCGCTAAATATTAAGCGGTAACGAATATGCTTCGGTGTTTGTGGTTCCTCAATAAATTGGTGTTCCATCATAGACTGGTGATCAAGATAAACCTTAGGTAACAAGTAATCAGTAGGGCGTATAACAACTTCAAAACGCTTTGCCAAGCGAGTGGCATAAATACCACCATGAATCTTGCCCTTGTTTCGGTTAAGATTTAATCGACGCGCAACAATAGCTCCTATATTGTAAGTATTATCACCATAAAGTGCACGACGTAGAATAGCCCGGGTAGGGGCACTGAGGCCACCACCCTGTTCCATGGCAGTTATGTATTTCCCTATAAATAGATAAAAGTAGTGCACAGAAGGAAATTGCAAACTAGTAGCTCTAGCTTGTGACACACCCCTAGTTTCTCCCACAGTTAAGGTTTGGAGGAAATCCTCAAACTCCTCGGGTTTAGGATCACACGTTCCCCCATTAGAAGGAAGCAAACATATTTCACAAAATTCATGTAGAGGTAATTCATAGTTTGTGGCATAAAGATCAAAACGTACCGTGGGAGCACCGGGCGTATTTGTGAAGTAAAAGTTTTGCATGAAGGAATTAGTAAGGAGATAGTATTGGTCACACTCATCTGCGAGGAAGTTGGTAAGCCCGACATTTGCAATGAATTGCATGAACTCTTCATAGAAACCCGCTTCGTTCATGAAGGGCGTATGTGGCCATTCACATGGCCTAACCTCCGTGTTGCGAACAAGGTTGATGTCTCGGTCCTGAGTTCTCCTAACAACTCCCTTGGGGCTCTGACTTGAAGAACCTCTCCTCAAGGAGTTCATTTTCCTAAGCACAAATTTCTGAAATTTTTGAGCCGTAAATTCATGTCAACAAAACTTTGCACGACTGATAGCAACTACTCACATGGATTCCTAGAGGCCATATCAAGCATTCATGCTACTTGGAACTCAAAGAATTCAACATGCAAGCTCATTTTCTATAGCACCAAGTGCAGCACATTTTGCAAAATATAAACCACTAAAACAAAAACTAATTGGAGGGATGGAGGAGTCACATACAAAGGAACAATTCCTCAAAACAGTTTCGGAAATGGAGTTCCGAGCAAAGAGATCGAAAATTTCAGTTTCTAGGTGGAGAACACGGGAGAGAGATGGATAGGGAATTTTCGCTAGAGGAAGGAGAAAGAGTGGACTGAAGGGATACGGTAGGGGGCCCCTGTGGGCCCCACAAGCCATCATGGCGTGGCCTGAGGGGGCGCCCTGTTGGCTTGTGCCCCACAGGTGCAGTCCCCTGCTGTAATTTTTATGCCAAAAATTCTTATTTATTCCAGAAAAATTCATGTTAAAATTTTGTGGCAATCTGAGACCTTTTATTTTTGGGCATTTTTCTACGCACGAGAAAAACAGAAAAACGGAAAATCATGCTAATTTATTTTATATAAACTTTTGATACAGAGAGTTGTGATTACTAAATTCATCAAACACATGCCTTCCGAAAAGGATCCATTAATAAGGTTGATCAAGTCTTATTAACAACCGTTTCCGGTTAACATGCCACCGAAGAATTTTTCGTATATCACTAGGTTACCTCAATGGGGATTTGCATCTCCCCAACAATAAGATTATAATATTTCTTCTTGACAGTAGGTAAAGGAATTGCAAAACTTCCAATGATAACCGTGGGAGTAGGCTCAATGACATTAATATTATTAACCAAAGTTTGCTTCTTCGGAAAATGAATGGTATGTTGCTTGCCATTGACATGAAAGGTAACCTTGCTTTTATTGCAATCAATAACAGCCCCTACAATATTTAGAAAGGATCTACCAAGGATGATCGACATATTGTCGTCCTCGGGCATATCAAGAATAACAAAGTCTGTTAAGATAGTAACATTTGCAACCACAACAGGAACGTACTCGCAAATTCCAATAGGTAAAGCAGTGGATTTATCAGCCATTTGCAAAGGTATCTCAGTAGGTGTAAGCTTACTCAAATAAAGTCTTTTATAAAGGGAGAAAGGCATAACACTAACGTGGGCCCCAAAATCACATGTAGCAGTTTTAACATAGTTTCTTTTAATAGAGCAAGGTATTGTGGGTATGCCAGGATCTCCTAGCTTCTGAGGTATTCCTCCATCAAAAGAATAATTAGCAAGCATAGTAGCAATTTCAGTTTCAGGTATTTTTCTTTTGTTGGTAATAATATAGTTCTTATACTTAGCATACAGAGGCATTTTCAGTATATCAGTCAAACGAGTATGCAAAAAGATAGGCCTAATCATTTCAGCAAAGCGCTCAAAATCTTCATCGTCCTTACTCTTAGAAGACTTACGAGGGAATGGCATGGGTTTTTGAACCCATGGCTCTCTTTCCTTCCCATGTTTTCTAGCAACAAATCTCTCTTATCATAACGTTTATTTTTAGGAGGTGGGTTATCAAGATCCTTGGCAAGTTCTATTTCTACATCATTATCATGTTCTTTATTACTATCTACTCGAGCATCTACTTGCACAGTATTACCATCATCCTCCCTTTCATTATCAGTAGGTGCATGTCACTACCAGACTGGGTTTCAGCATCAGAAATAGAAACATCATTAGGGTTCTCAGTAGGTGTTTGTGTAACAGGTTCACTAGGAGCATGCAAGTTCCTATCATTTTTCTTTTTATTTTTCTTATTATTAGAGGAACTAGGTGCATCAACATTAATTCTCTGGGAATCCTGTTCTATTCTTTTAGGATGACCTTCTGGGTAGAGAGGTTCTTGGGTCATACGACCTCCCCTAGTCATTACTCTAACAACATGATCATTCATATTATTATTCATTTCAGCAAGCAAATCATTTTGTGACTTAGCAACTTGGTCTAGTTGGGTGTGAACCATAGAAGCATGTTTACCTAGACCTTTTACATCATTAGCAATTCTAAACATCAAGTCACTTAAGCGGTCTATCATCATGGCATTACGTCTCAATTGATCCTTAACATAGTTATTGAAGTGTTCTTGCTTAACAACGTAATTGTCATATTCATCCATGCATTGTTTAGGAGTCTTAGTGTAAGATATATCATTTTCACTAAAGGAACGAAGAGAGTTTACCTCTACTACCTGTGTCGGGGTATCAAGTCCATGTATTTCTTCAATAGGTGGTAGTTTCTTGATATCATCAATTTTAATACCTTTCTCCTTCATGGATCTTTTTTCCATCTTGCATATCTTCAGGGTTGAGGAATAGAATACCTCTATTCTTTTGAATAGGTTCCGGAGGTGGTTCAGGAAGTGTCCAATCATCGGCATTTTGCAATATGTTATTCAATAATTCTTCAGCTTGACTGACAGTTCTTTCCCCGAAAACACAACCAGCACAACTATCTAGGAAGTCCCTAGAAGCATCAGTTAGTCCATTATAAAAGATATCAAGAATTTCATTTTTCTTAAGAGGGCAATCAGGCAAAGCTCTAAGTAACCGGAGAAGCCTCCCCCAAGCTTGAGGGAGATTCTCTTCTTCAATTTGCGCAAAGTTAAATATTTCTTGTAAGACAGCTTGTTACTTATGAGCAGGAAAATATTTTGCAGAAAAATAATGGAGCATATCCTGGGGACTATGCATACAACCAGGTGCAAGAGAAAGGAACCATTCCTTGGCCTCAACTTTTAGCGAGAAAGGAAAAAAGCTTAAGGATATAATAGTAGCGTATCTTTTCATCATTGGTAAACGGAGCAGCAATATCATTTAATTTCATAAGGTGTTCGACAATAGTTTCATTCTCATAACCATGGAAAGGACCAGACTCTACTATAGGAATTAACTCAGGGTCCACAGAGAACTCATAATCCTCATTAATAACAAATATAGGAGAAGTAGCAAATTTGGGATCATACTTCATTTTCTCCATCATAGATTTTTCTTTTAGTTTGCATACCAGTTTCTTCAAATCATGTCTATTCTCACAAGCAAAGAAATCACTAGATGTTTCCTTATCCATAACATAACCTTCAGGTACATGAGGCAATTCATATCTATTAGGAGAGCGAGTTGTAACCGGTGATTCAAAGTCCTCATCAGTTTCAGCATTTTCAAGTTCTCTAGCTTTAGCAATATGAGCATTAAGTCATTCATTAAGTGGCACAGTTTCAGTTTCAACATGTGTAGCAATAGTATCATCATTAATTTTAGAAGTAGCATCATCAAGTTCATGTGACATATCAGGACGATCAACAGGCGGTGGTGTAACAAGCTGATTCAAAACAGTGGGTGAATCAAAAGCAGAGCTAGATGGCAGCTCCTTACCTCCTCTCGTGCGAGAGCGGACGATCTTAGTTCGATTATCTTTCAGATTCTTCATAGTGGCAATTGGATATCCTCAAGTTAACCCAATAAATAGATCTATGCCCCCCGGCAACAGCGCCAGAAAAAGGTCTTGATAACCCACAAGTATAGGGGATCGCGACAGTCTTCACGGGTAGTATTTCACCCCAATTTATTGGTTTGACACAAGGGGTGCCAAAGAATATTTATTGGCCTTGACAGTTGAGTTGTCAATTCAACCGCACCTGGGATATCTCTCTGCAGCAAAGGCTTAGTAGCACGGCAAATAGTAGTAGCAAAAGTAATAGTAGTAGTGACAGCAGCAATTTTGTATCAGTTGTGACAGTAGCAGTAGCAAAAGTAACTTAGGAAGATTCGGTATATGTAAAGCGTAGGCACGTGGATCGGTGATGGATACTGATTTAGATGACATTGATCATGTAACAGTTACACACTAGGGCGACACAGAACTAGCTCCAATTCATCAATATAATGTAGGCATGTATTCCCTATATAGTCATACGTGTTTGCGATAAGAACTTGCATGACATCTTTTGTCCTACCCTCCCGTGGCAACGGGGTCCTATTGGAAACTAAGGGATATTAAGGCCTCCTTTTAATGGAGAACTGGAACAAAGCATTAACACATGGTGAATACATGAACTCTACAAACTACGGCAATCACCGGAAAGAATCCAAATTATTGTCACCTTGGGGTATGCGGATCAAGACACGTAATAGGTGCATACAACTTGCAAGATAGGATCCAAATCAATCTTATATTCAGAGAAACTATAATATGTTCAGATCTGAAATCATGGCACTCAGGCGCTAGTGACAAGCATTAAGCATAGCAAAGTCATAGCAACATCAATCTCAAAACATAGTGGATACATCGTCAGTCCGGGATAGTTCCATTCAAATCATGCAAATTAGAGGTCAAAACCAGAGCAAAAGTGTTTGGAAAAGTAGATTCGTTGGAGACGTATCAGTGCCCTCGCCACATTGATCCGCCACCAGAATCGTTGCCAGTGAGGCCCTGTAACACCCCAAAAATTTAACCATGTTTTATTAATTAAAATTTGGCCAGGAACATTAATTTTTGTTTCTCTGGATCTTCTGTTGATTTTAGAACCAACCCTTTTCTCTATTTTATAAAAAAATTCCCTCCAAGTAGAAGCTTTTCAAAAATATTGTGGGACTTGAGTTCTTACTTGAAACCATTTCAATTCATTTGGTATACTCAGTGTAAGCATGTTTATAATTTTTTTGCCAAGTTTCATTTATTTAAAAATGCCATTTTCATTCTTTTAAGAGCCCCATTTGCACTTCAACCATTTGATATATTCTTTTATAAATTCTACAAAAATTTGGGGATGTCATGTGATGATCCTGGATCACTTTTATGCAAAAACCCAACTTGGTCTTTTGGAAAATTTGAGCATATCATCCTCATTTGCATTCTGGTCCAGTTTGGTGATTTGAACTACAACCCCAAGTTATTTTGCTCTAATGCCCATGGGATTTTTCCTACTCTTAGTTCTCCCTACCAAACCCTTAAGTCCAAGAGATCAGCCTCTTTGGGATATTTTAGGTACATGAAATAATCCCCTGCAACTTCTGTCCAGAACTGAAGTTTTGCAAAACTTGTACTAACAAGTTTCTGCTTTTCAAAAACTAACCTTGCCATCATCTTGTGCATCTAAAGAGACCCCAACCTGGAAAGTTGGGTGGCCAGCAAGGTCTTCTAGGTGGCCTTGGAATTTTGTCAAACACCTTGTGGGTCTTGCCAGATTTGGCATGGTGATCAAATTTCATTGTGGACTAGCTCCAGCAACCTAACCAGCATGTCCAGTAGAGGTGTAGCAAACCCCCTAACTACCCTGTTAATTTGCAGAGTCATCCAAGCCGCCTAGAGTTCTTTGGCATATCGTCGAGTAGCCCGCGTGCGTGTCCAGAGCGCGCGCCAGAGCGTCCTTATTGCTGCCAGCACGACCAAACCGCCGCATCACACCTAACCCCGCGCCCTTGGCCTTTGCTCGCACGCAGGGCCACGCCCCATCCTCATCCGCTCGCCCGTGCCACCCTGCCACCCCTGGCACCCCACAGCGCCGCCGCAGCAAGCTTCTTAGCGCTACGCCGGCATCAGCAGCAGGCCTCCTGCCATGGCAGCACCACCCAAGCCACAGCCGCGCGCCAGCTCGCCCCCTGAACAGCCTGAGCTCATCCATTCGCTCCTCCAGCCGCCTCCCGCATCGCCACGTCGCCTGCGGCCACAGTGGCGGCTCACCGTCGAGCTTATCCTCGGCCGCTTCGGCACCGACGCTGCCCTACTATAAATAGCCCCTAGAACCCCATGGAGCTCGACAGCAACTTCATCTGCACCATAGCCAGCTCCACTCGCAGTAATTCGACCAGAGGAGATAGTCTTCCTCGCCTCCGGCAAGTACGGCCGCCGCCGCACTCCTGTTAAATCCTCCGCAGCCAGAGCCTCTCCGATCCCACACTCACCGCCTCTAGTCTTCCCTCGCCGCCGTGGAGTCGTTCCACTCCTCAAATTCGATAGGGAGCCCCGGTAGACCAAATCCCCATCCTGACCAGAAGCCACCGCCCACCTCGGAGCTCGCCGTCGACGACTCCCTCCGTCTCCGTCTCCGCCTCCCTTTCGACCTCCGCAAGATCTCAGGGAACCCATTCCCGCACCTAGGGGCCCGTGGGGAGTCGCCAATCGTCGGCGACGATCGCCGGAGCCCCGCCTCTGCTCGGCCAGAGGAGGAAGAAAGCGTGGGCGACAAGTCAAAATGACCAGTGGGCCAGAAGGCCCACCATCAGTGACCCAGCCCCGCCGAAATGTTTTCAAGTGGAAACGTATCCCCCTGAATACGCCTTCATCAATGGAAAGCGTAAGCCCTCCGAACCGTTTTCTTTTTCTGATTTATTTTAAAACAGAAGTTTGACCCATGTTTGACTGGTCATATCATTTAAACTAAAACCCCATTTGACTTGATTCTTTTTCTGTTATTTCTAAAATTTCATCTAGTTTATTATCATATTTATTTGAAAAAAATTCCAAGAACTTTTCAGTACAGTTTTGAAATGTGTGTTGATTTGAATATTTTCGAAAATAGGAATTGGAGGGAAGATTTAAAACTTTCAAAAGTTTTGGGAGTGCACCTCACCTCTCTGCACCTTGAAGGCAAGCATCTTGAACTCCGATATGATACAATTCGTGTGTTGTTTGCTAGAACATTTGAACTCCATCATTATGCTAAAGTGGAGTACCATTATTTCATGTGGAAAGCATACTCATGCATATAAGCATATGGTGAAAATCCTTTCTGCTATACATGTGATATTGATGACAGTAGCCACTTCTCATGCCACATATGCCTGGTGATAGTTCGGATGATGTCCGAAAGAGGGTTGTGTTCCGGTGGACACAACCACGTAACTGACATCTCGTTGTGACGAGGATGTGCAGTGAGGCATGATGGAGCATGAGGGTGGTGGCCCTGTCAGGAAACTGTGAAAAGCATTGTTGTGCTAACCATGTAGGGAATACATAAACCTCCTGAGTCGACCGTAGATCGAGTCTTGTTCCAGTAACCCCCATACTTGTTCCGTACTACCACTTGTCCCTGCCGCAGGTAGGGTACGGTCCAGTAAGTTGTCAACCCCTTTCTTGCCACACACCGTACAGAGAGGCCATGGTGAAAGATACCAGTGGCCCCTGGTAGGAATGTCACTTGGTCCGGGGGCATGGGTGTTTCCGGTTGGAGCCAAGAGGGGGAACATGTACCCCTTAGTTGCGCGCGTTATAAATTTGATCCCATGCTATTCGAGGTTGTAGCCTCCCCACTTAGAGTTTTACTTCTCGATGGCCGTGGGTGATTCCAGGCATCGGAAGTTAAGCTGGTGTGTGCAGGTCAGGTGTGTTTTCAACTCAAAGACCGTAATCGGAATTAGCCAACGTCTCGGGTTGACTAATGAAATCCGTTACTCGTGGGTAAAGAGTACACCCTCTACAGAGTTTAATATCTATTCGAATAGCCGTGTCCGCGGTTAAGGACTACAGTCTGGGATAGGTCAAGCGTCAGTCTTAGAGTCGGTCTTCGGAGGAAATTAATTGAAACACGAGGATGATCATAATTTATGATACAAAAGTTTTATTACCAATTTATGTGGACTAACCTTTCTCTTATATTACTTTGTCGAGTATCCCTGGGATGGTCCTACCTCCTGGATACTCATGATATTATTTTTCCTTATAAGCCCTTTATGTGGTGTCGCTCAGACGCCCGACTGTGGCATGCATGTTATTTATTTTCCTTATAAGCCCTTTATGTGGTGTCGCTCAGACGCCCGACTGTGGCATGCATGTTATTTATTTTCCTTATAAGCCCTTTATGTGGTGTCGCTCAGACGCCCGACTGTGGCATGCATGTTATTTATTTTCCTTATAAGCCCTTTATGTGTGTCGCTCAGACGCCCGACCGTGGCATGCATGTTATTTATTTTCCTTATAAGCCCTTTATGTGGTGTCGCTTAGACGCCCGACTGTGGCATGCATGTTATTTATTTTCCTTATAAGCCCTTTATGTGGTGTCGCTCATACGCCCGACTGTGGCATGCATGTTATTTATTTTCCTTATAAGCCCTTTATGTGGTGTCGCTCAGACGCCCGACTGTGGCATGCTTATCATTTACCTCCTACACAATGTTCCATTTATATTTTATCCCACAGTATTATTTATTAATTGCGGTGCGGATAATTTATTTGCATACCTGCATTCATGAATTTAATCTTATGACATAACTGAATATTATTAAGACTCTAGTGCATGCAGTACACTTGCTTTGTTATGTCTGTTTTCTTGATGTTTGCGAGTACATTCAAACGTACTCACTGGCTTGTCCCTGGCTATTATGTTGGCCAGATCGCATATTTGGAGAGGAGCTGTATGACGACAACCCCGCAACCTATGCCTCGAAGATAGCAACCGTGCGAGATAGGAATTATCCAGGTCAGCTGTTCCTGTGGGAAATGGAGTCCCATAGACGCTGGATATTCACGAGACGCTTCCGCCATCAACCACTAGAGACCTTTGTTGTACTCTATAGACCATCATGGTCTTGTACACCCGATTGTGTAATTTGCTTGGAATTTCTGTATCAAGAATGTGTCCACCAGCTAACAGTAATCCTGGGGCTGGTGAGCACAAGGACCATTTGCTGGGAAATTATTATCCTGGAAAACCGGTCCTGACAACCTTGGTATCAGAGCCAGGCTGACCATTGGCTAATCCTATCTTAGTCGGGTCAATCACCCTAGGTTACCACACCCTCCAAACCGCAGGCTATCATTAGCCAAGCCTATCCTATCTGATAGCCCCCACAGTGACTACCCGACACCTTTTGGCAGTCGGTGCCAACCTATCAGCCTAGCCCAGCGGCCACGCGCCCGTGACCGACACCAGAGTTATCCCATCAGCAAGCGTGCGATGGAAGACTCCGCTAGTCTATAAAGGGAGTGTTCGCCCCAACCCAGCACACCACAGCCACCTTTCCCATCCCAAACCAAGATGCCTGGCGTCGCTGTTCATAGCGAGACCACCACCTCTAAGCATGGAGATTTTGTAGCCATCCTCGCCAACCTCACTCGTCGTACCTTTGCCCTAGAAGAGCCTCCAGAATATGTGGTGTACCAAGAGTACACAAGTGATGGTATCCGTCACTTCTGGGCCACGGTGCACATCTACGGCAGGGGTATCTCGCCAGAGCGCCCCTACCGGATCACCGGAAGATCAACCTGCAACGAGCCCCAAGCCATCCAACTAGCAGTCAGGGAGGCTATAGTTCAACTCCGGCACTTGTCGCCGAGGGTTAACTGTCGCTCCTTTTACTATTACCCTAGCCATGAAGGTTATGGTAACCAGACCCAGGTCGCTAACGGAGACCATGAGCCGGATCCTGCGTTGCTGCATCTTGTGCGCTACCTGAGGAACGTTGCATGGGAAACAAAAATTTTCCTACGCACACATAAGATCTATCCATGGTGATGAGCATCTACGAGAGGGAGAGTGAATCTACATACCCTTGTAGATCGCTAAGCGGAAGCGTTTAAGAAACGCGGTTGATGTAGTCGAACGTCTCCGCGATCCAAATCGCAAGTCGTCCCTCGATCCGATCACGAACTAGCGCCGAACGGACGGCACCTCCGCGTTCAACACACGTACGGCTTGATGACGCCTTCACCTCCTCGATCCAGCGAGCGATGGTGAAGTAGTGGTTGAGTTCCAGCAGCACGACGGCGTGGTGATGGTGGTGAGGAACAATCTCTGCAGGGCTTCGCCAAGCACTACGGAGATTATGACGGAGGAACTAGAGGGCTAGGGTTGCCGGCACACGGCTTGGGAAATCCTGATGTGTCCCGTGTGCTAGCCCTGCCCCTCTATTTATATGTTGAGCCTTGGGGTCTAAACTTGGAGTAAAAGCCTCCTCCGGGTCGGTTTTGCCCGCACAAGGTCGGTTTGGCCCGCAGGGAAAGAGTCCAACTCGGATCCCTGCCGAACCGTGCACAGCCGCGCACAAGCGGTAGTACCGCTTCACACAAGCGGTAGTACCGCTCGGGCGGTAGTACCGCTTCACACAAGCGGTAGTACCGCTCGGGCGGTAGTACCGCTTCACCAAGCGGTAGTACCGCTTACGCGGCAGCAAAACTACTTTTGCACTTTCCAATACCTTGTGGGCTTTATCCCTTTGGCTCATATAAAGTGTTGCTGCACCCGAACACTTCGGTAAACATCCGGAACCCCTTCCGGTGAACTCCGGAACCCTTCCGGAGATCAAAACACTATTATCACATATATCAATCTTTACCTCCGGACTATTCCGGAGATCCTCGTCATGTCCGGGATCTTATCCGGGACTCCGAACAACTTTCGGTCACCAACATAATAACTCAATTATACTAATCGTCACCAAACGTTAAGTGTGTAGACCCTGCGGGTTCGAGAACTATGTAGACATGACCGAGACACCTCTACGGCCAATAACCAATAGCGGGACCTGGATGCCCATATTGGCTCCTACATATTCTACGAAGATCTTTTATCGGTCGAACCTCTATGTCAAGGATTCAGTTAATCCCGTATGCTGTTCCCTTTGTTCTTCGGTATGTTACTTGCCCGAGATTCGATCGTCGGTATCTCTATACCTAGTTCAATCTCGTTACCGGCAAGTCTCTTTACTCGTTCCGTAATACAAGATCTCGTGGCTAACACTTTAGTCACATTGCTTGCAAGGCTCATTGTGATGTTGTATTACCGAGTGGGCCCTGAGATACCTCTCCGTCATACGGAGTAACAAATCCCAGTTTTGATCCATGCCAACCCAACAGACACCCTCGGAGATACCTGTAGAGCACCTTTATAGTCACCCAGTTACGTTGCGACGTTTGATACACACAAGGTACTCTTCCGATGTCAGGGAGTTGCATGATCTCATGGTCATAGGAACAGATACTTGACATGCAGAAAACAATAGCAATAAACTGACACGATCATATGCTACGTTCGTAGTTTGG
The DNA here is from genome assembly GCA_039707655.1 of Elymus sibiricus. NCBI lineage: Eukaryota > Viridiplantae > Streptophyta > Magnoliopsida > Poales > Poaceae > Elymus > Elymus sibiricus. The sequence continues at coordinate 27,218,035 of CM077671.1, read as the reverse complement.
GTCTTGTCCATCACATCATTCTCCTAATGATGTGATCCCATTATCAAATGACATCTCATGTCCATGGCTAGGAAACCTTAACCATCTTTGATCAACAAGCTAGTCAACTAGAGGCTTACTAGGGACACAGTGTTGTCTATGTACCCACACATGTATTTGAGTTTCCAATCAATACAATTATAGCATGGATAATAAACGATTATCATGAACAAGGAAATATAATAATAACCAATTTATTATTGCCTCTAGGGCATATTTCCAACAGTCTCCCACTTGCACTAGAGTCAATAATCTAGTTCACATCACTATGTGATTTACATTGTAATGAATCGAACACCCATGCAGTTCTGGTGTTGTTCATGTTTAGCCCTTGGAAGAGGTTTAGTCATCGGATCTGCAACATTTAGATCCGTGTGTACTTTGCAAATATTTATGTCGTCCTCCTTGATGTAATCGCGGATGGAATTGAAACGTCGCTTTATGTGTCTGGTCCTCTTGTGAAATCTTGGTTCCTTGGCTAGAGCAATGGCACCAGTATTATCACAAAACAGAGTCATTGGGTTAAGTGCACTAGGCACTACTCCAAGATCTGTCATGAACTCCTTCATCCAGACACCTTCCTTCGCCGCCTCCGAGGCAGCGATGTACTCCGCTTCGCATGTAGAATCAGCTACCACGCTTTGCTTGGAACTGCACCAGCTAACCGCACCCCCATTAAGAATAAATACGTATCCGGTTTGCGACTTAGAGTCATCCGGATCAATGTCAAAGCTTGCATCGACGTAACCCTTTACGACGAGCTCTTGATCACCTCCATAAACGAGAAACATGTCCTTAGTCCTTTTCAGGTACTTCAGGATATTCTTGACCGCCGTCCAGTGTTCCATTCCTGGATCACCTTGAAACCTTCCGACCATACTTATGGCAAGGCTGACATCGGGTCTTGTGCACAGCATTGCATACATGATAGAGCCTATGGCTGAAGCATAGGGGATGACACTCATCTTTTCTCTATCTTCTGCAGTCACTGGGCATTGAGTCTTACTCAACTTCACACCTTGCAAAACAGGCAAGAACCCCTTCTTGGACTGATCCATTTTGAACTTCTTCAAAATCTTATCAAGGTATGTGCTTTGTGAAAGTCCTATTAAACGTCTCGATCTATCTCTATAGATCTTGATGCCTAATATGAAAGCAGCTTCTCCTAGGTCCTTCATTGAAAAACTCTTGTTCAAATATTCCTTTACGCTTTCCAGCATTTCTATATTGTTTCCAATCAGCAATATGTCATCCACATATAATATTAGAAACGCTATAGAGCTCCCACTCACTTTCTTGTAAATACAAGCTTCTCCGTAAACTTGTATAAACTCGAACGCTTTGATCACCTCATCAAAACGAAGATTCCAACTCCGAGATGCTTGCACCAGTCCATAAATGGATCGCTGGAGTTTGCAAACTTTGTCAGCATTCTCTGGATCGACAAAACCTTCTGGTTGCATCATATACAACTCTTCCTTAAGGTAACCGTTAAGGAATGCTGTTTTGTCATCCATCTGCCAAATTTCATAATCGAAAAAGGCAGCTATTGCTAACATGATTCTGACGGACTTAAGCATCGCTACGGGTGAGAAGGTCTCATCGTAGTCAACTCCTTGAACTTGTGAAAAACCCTTTGCCACAAGTCGAGCTTTATAGACGGTGACATTACCGTCCGCGTCCGTCTTCCTCTTAAAGATCCATTTGTTCTGAATGGCCTTACGCCCTTCAGGTAATACTTCCAAAGTCCATACTTTGTTTTCATACATGGATCCCATCTCGGATTTCATGGCCTCTAACCACTTCTCGGAATCCGGGCCCATCATCGCTTCTCCATAGCTCGTAGGTTCATCGTTGTTTAACAACATGACCTCTAAGACAGGGTTGCCGTACCACTCAGGAGCAGTACGCGTCCTTGTCGACCTACGAGGTTCGATAGCAACTTGATCCAAAGCTTCATGATCATCATCATTAACTTCCTCTTCAACTAATGTAGGCTCCACAGAAACAACTTTCTGCGCTGCGCTACTCTCAGGTTGAAGTAAAGGTTCAACAACCTCATCAAGTTCTATCTTCCTCCCACTCAATTCTTTCGAGAGAAACTCTTTCTCAAGAAATGTTCCGTTTTTAGCGACAAACACTTTGCCTTCGGATCTGAGGTAGAAGGTATACCCAACTGTCTCTTTTGGGTATCCTATGAAGACGCATTTCTCCGCTTTGGGTTCCAGCTTTTCAGGCTGAAGCTTTTTGACATAAGCATCACATCCCCAAACTTTAAGAAACGACAGCTTTGGCTTCTTGCCAAACCAAAGTTCATATGGCGTTGTCTCAACGGATTTCGATGGTGCCCTATTTAAAGTGAATGCAGCTGTCTCTAATGCATAACCCCAAAACGATAGTGGCAAATCGGCAAGAGACATCATAGATCGCACCATATCCAATAAGGTTCGATTACGACGTTCGGACACACCATTACGCTGTGGTGTTCCAGGCGGTGTTAATTGTGAAACAATTCCACACTGTCTTAAGTGACTGCCAAACTCATAACTCAGATATTCTCCTCCTCGATCAGATCGTAGGAATTTAATCTTCTTGTTACGATGATTCTCAACTTCACTCTGAAATTGTTTGAACTTTTCAAATGTTTCAGACTTGTGTTTCATTAAGTAAATATACCCATATCTACTTAAGTCATCAGTGAAGGTGAGAAAGTAACGATAACCACCGCGCGCCTCAATGCTCATCGGACCGCACACATCAGTATGTATGATTTCCAATAAGTCACTTGCCCGTTCCATTGTTCCAGAGAACGGCGTTTTAGTCATCTTGCCCATGAGGCATGGCTCACATGTGTCAAGTGATTCAAAATCAAGTGACTCCAAAAGTCCATCAGCATGGAGCTTCTTCATGCGTTTTACGCCAATATGACTTAAACGGCAGTGCCACAAGAAAGTGGTATTATCATTATCAATTCTACATCTTTTGGCATCAATGTTATGAACATGTGTATCATTACTATCGAGATTCAATAAGAATAAACCCCTCACATCGGGTGCATGACCATAAAAGATATTACTCATATAAATAGAACAACCATTATTCTCTGATTTAAATGAGTAACCGTCTCGCAATAAACAAGATCCAGATATAATGTTCATGCTTAACGCAGGCACCAAATAACACTTATTTAGGTTCATCACTAATCCCGACGGTAATCGAAGAGCGAGCGTGCCAACGGCGATCACATCAACCTTGGAACCATTTCCCACGCGCATCGTCACTTCGTCCTTTGCCAGCCTCCGTCTATTCCGCAGTTCCTGTTTTGAGTTGCAAATATGAGCAACCGCACCGGTATCAAATACCCAGGCACTACAACGAGAGTTGGTAAGGTACACATCAATAACATGTATATCATATATACCTTGTTTGTTGTTGGCCGCCTTCTTGTCAGCCAAATACTTGGGGCAATTCCGCTTCCAGTGTCCAGTTCCCTTGCAATGAAAACACACAGTTTCTGGTTTGGGTCCAGCCTTGGGTTTCTTCACGAGAGGAGCAACTGCTTTGCCACTCTGCTTGGAGTTACCCTTCTTACCCTTGCCATTTTTCTTGAAACTAGTGGTTTTATTGACCATCAACACTTGATGCTCCTTCTGAATTTCAGACTCAGCGGCTTTCAGCATCGCAAACAGCTCGGCAACTGACTTGTTCATCCCGTGCATGTTATAGTTCAACACGAAGCTCTTGTAGCTAGGTGGCAATGATTGAAGAACTCTGTCAGTGATAGCCTCTGGCGGAAGGGGCATCCCTAACTCAGCCAGACGGGTGGAGTACCCAGACATTCTGAGCACGTGATCACTGATAGACCCGTTCTCCTCCATCTTGCAAGCATAGAACTTATCGGAGATCTCATATCTCTCGATCCGGGCATTCTTCTGAAAGATAAACTTCAATTCCTGGAACATCTCATATGCTCCATGACGTTCAAAACGTCTTTGAAGTCCCGGTTCTAAGCCATACAACATTGCACATTGAACTATTGAGTAATCATCAGAACGAGCCTGCCAGGCGTTCACAACGTCTAGAGACTCAACTGGAGCAGGTGGATCACCAAGCGGTGCATCAAGGACATAAGCCTTCTGGGAAGCCGTAAGGATAATCCTTAGATTACGGGCCCAGTCCACAAAGTTACTTCCATCATCTTTCAACTTAGCTTTCTCTAGGAACGCATTAAAATTCAGGGGTGCTACTGCGCGAGCCATGATCTACAACATAAATATAGCAAAGACAACTTAGACTATTGTTCTTAGATAATGAGTTTAGTTAATCATATTTAAAAAACTCCCACTCAAATTGACATCCCTCCGATCATTCGAGTGTAACATGATCCAAATCCACCAACTCAAGTCCGATCATCACGTGAGTTGAGGTGGTTTCAATGGTGAACATCTTCATGTTGATCATATCTACTATATGACTCATGTTCGACCTTTCGGTCTCTTGTGTTCCGAGGCCATGTCTGTACATGCTAGGCTCGTCAAGTTTAACCCGAGTGTTCCGCACGTGTAACATGGCTTACACCCGTTGTATGCGAACGTAGAGTCTATCACACCCGATCATCACGGCGTGTCTCGAAACGACGAACTTTCGCAACGGTGCACACTTGGGGAGAACACAATTTATCTTGAAATTTAAGTGAGGGATCACCTTATAATGCTACCGTCGTCCTAAGCAAAATAAGATGCATAAAAGGATTAACATCACATGCAAATCATAAGTGACATGATATGGCCATGAACTTGTGCTTTTGATCTCCATCTCCAAAGCACCGGCATGATCTCCATCGTCACCGGCATGACACCATGATCTCCATCATCTTGATCTCCATCAACGTGTCGCCATAAGGTTGTCGCGCCGACTGTTGCTTCCACGACTATTGCTAACGTTTAGCGATAAAGTAAAGCATTACATAGCGCTTAATGATTGACACGCAGGTCATACAATAATTAAAGACAACTCTATGGCTCCTGCCAGTTGCCGTATTCATCGACATGCAAGTCGTGATATTCTATACAATACATGATCATCTCATACATCACATATATCTCATCATGTAATTGGCCATATCACATCACAACATACCCTGCAAAAACAAGTTAGACGTCCTCTAATTGTTGTTGCAAATTTTACGTGGCTGCTACGGGTTTGCAAGAACCGTTCTTACCTACGCAAAACCACAACGTGGTGTAGTGATTGCTTTTTGATCTTCTAAAAGAACCCTCTTCATTGAACCGATTCAACTAAAGTGAGAGAGACAGACACCCGCCAGTCACCTTTATGCAACAAGTGCACGCAGCGGTAAAACCAGTCTCGCGTAAGCGTACACGTAATGTCGGTCCGGGCCGCTTCATCTCACAATACCGCTGAATCAAGTATCAACTAGTAACGGCAAGCAATATGTATACACCCACGCCCACAACTCCTTTGTGTTCTACTCGAGATCTCATCTACGCATAGACCTAGCTCAGATGCCACTGTTGGGGAACGTTGCATGGGAAACAAAAAATTTCCTACGCACACATAAGATCTATCCATGGTGATGAGCATCTACGAGAGGGAGAGTGAATCTACATACCCTTGTAGATCGCTAAGCGGAAGCGTTTAAGAAACGCGGTTGATGTAGTCGAACGTCTCCGCGATCCAAATCGCAAGTCGTCCCTCGATCCGATCACGAACTAGCGCCGAACGGACGGCACCTCCGCGTTCAACACACGTACGGCTTGATGACGCCTTCACCTCCTCGATCCAGCGAGCGATGGTGAAGTAGTGGTTGAGTTCCAGCAGCACGACGGCGTGGTGATGGTGGTGAGGAACAATCTCTGCAGGGCTTCGCCAAGCACTACGGAGATTATGACGGAGGAACTAGAGGGCTAGGGTTGCCGGCACACGGCTTGGGAAATCCTGATGTGTCCCGTGTGCTAGCCCTGCCCCTCTATTTATATGTTGAGCCTTGGGGTCTAAACTTGGAGTAAAAGCCTCCTCCGGGTCGGTTTTGCCCGCACAAGGTCGGTTTGGCCCGCAGGGAAAGAGTCCAACTCGGATCCCTGCCGAACCGTGCACAGCCGCGCACAAGCGGTAGTACCGCTTCACACAAGCGGTAGTACCGCTCGGGCGGTAGTACCGCTTCACACAAGCGGTAGTACCGCTCGGGCGGTAGTACCGCTTCACCAAGCGGTAGTACCGCTTACGCGGCAGCAAAACTACTTTTGCACTTTCCAATACCTTGTGGGCTTTATCCCTTTGGCTCATATAAAGTGTTGCTGCACCCGAACACTTCGGTAAACATCCGGAACCCCTTCCGGTGAACTCCGGAACCCTTCCGGAGATCAAAACACTATTATCACATATATCAATCTTTACCTCCGGACTATTCCGGAGATCCTCGTCATGTCCGGGATCTTATCCGGGACTCCGAACAACTTTCGGTCACCAACATAATAACTCAATTATACTAATCGTCACCAAACGTTAAGTGTGTAGACCCTGCGGGTTCGAGAACTATGTAGACATGACCGAGACACCTCTACGGCCAATAACCAATAGCGGGACCTGGATGCCCATATTGGCTCCTACATATTCTACGAAGATCTTTTATCGGTCGAACCTCTATGTCAAGGATTCAGTTAATCCCGTATGCTGTTCCCTTTGTTCTTCGGTATGTTACTTGCCCGAGATTCGATCGTCGGTATCTCTATACCTAGTTCAATCTCGTTACCGGCAAGTCTCTTTACTCGTTCCGTAATACAAGATCTCGTGGCTAACACTTTAGTCACATTGCTTGCAAGGCTCATTGTGATGTTGTATTACCGAGTGGGCCCTGAGATACCTCTCCGTCATACGGAGTAACAAATCCCAGTTTTGATCCATGCCAACCCAACAGACACCCTCGGAGATACCTGTAGAGCACCTTTATAGTCACCCAGTTACGTTGCGACGTTTGATACACACAAGGTACTCTTCCGATGTCAGGGAGTTGCATGATCTCATGGTCATAGGAACAGATACTTGACATGCAGAAAACAATAGCAATAAACTGACACGATCATATGCTACGTTCGTAGTTTGGGTCTTGTCCATCACATCATTCTCCTAATGATGTGATCCCATTATCAAATGACATCTCATGTCCATGGCTAGGAAACCTTAACCATCTTTGATCAACAAGCTAGTCAACTAGAGGCTTACTAGGGACACAGTGTTGTCTATGTACCCACACATGTATTTGAGTTTCCAATCAATACAATTATAGCATGGATAATAAACGATTATCATGAACAAGGAAATATAATAATAACCAATTTATTATTGCCTCTAGGGCATATTTCCAACAGCACCGCCCAAGCCACAGCCGCGTGCCAGCTCGCCCCCTGAATAGCCTGAGCTTATCCATTCGCTCCTCCAGCCGCCTCCCGCATCGCCACGTCGCCTGCGGCCACAGTGGCGGCTCACCGTCGAGATTATCCTCGGCCGCTTCGGCACCGACGCTGCCCTGCTATAAATAGCCCCCTAGAACCCCATGGAGCTCGACAGCAACTTCATATGCACCATAGCCAGCTCCACTCGCAGTAATTCGACCAGAGGAGATAGTCTTCCTCGCCTCCGGCAAGTATGGCCGCCGCCGCACTCCTGTTAAATCCTCCGCAGCCAGAGCCTCTCCGATCCCACACTCGCCGCCTCTAGTCTTCCCTCGCCCCCGCGGAGTCGTTCCACTCCTCAAATTTGATAGGGAGCCCCGGTAGACCAAATCCCCATCCTGACCAGAAGCCACCGCCCGCCTCGGAGCTCGCCGTCGACGACTCCCTCCGTCTCCGCCTCCCTTTCGACCTCCGGAAGGACCGCAAGATCTCAGGGAACCCATTCCCGCACCTAGGGGCCCTTGGGGATTTGCCAATCGTCGGCGATGATCGCCGGAGCCCCGCCTCTGCTCGGCCAGAGGAGGAGGAAAGCGCGGTCGACAAGTCAAAATGACCAGTGGGTCAGAAGGCCCACCGTCAGTGACCCAGCCCCGCCGAAACGTTTTCAAGTGGAAACGTATCCCCCTGAATACGCATTCATCAATGGAAAGCGTAAGCCCTCCGAACCGTTTTCTTTTTCTGATTTATTTTAAAACAGAAGTTTGACCCATGTTTGACTGGACATATCATTTAAACTAAAACCCCATTTGACTTGATTCTTTTTCTGTTATTTCTCAAATTTCATCTAGTTTATTATCATATTTATTTGAAAAAATTTCCAAGAACTTTTCAGTACAGTTTTGAAATGTGTGTTGATTTGAATATTTTCGAAAATAGGAATTGGAGGGAAGATTTAAAACTTTCAAAAGTTTTGGGAGTGCACCTCACCTCTCTGCACCTTGAAGGCAAGCATCTTGAACTCTGATATGATACAAGTCATGTGTTGTTTGCTAGAACATTTGAACTCCATCATTATGCTAAAGTGGAGTACCATTATTTCATGTGGAAAGCATACTCATGCATATAAGCATATGGTGAAAATCCTTTCTGCTATACATGTGATATTGATGACAGTAGCCACTTCTCATGCCACATATGCCTGGTGATAGTTCGGATGATGTCCAAAAGAGGGTTGTGTTCCGGTGGACACAACCACGTAACTGACATCTCGTTGTGACGAGGATGTGCAGTTAGGCATGATGGAGCATGAGGGTGGTGGCCCTGTCAGGAAACTGTGAAAAGCATTGTTGTGCTAACCATGTAGGGAATACATAAACCTCCTGAGTCGACCGTAGATCGAGTCTTGTTCCAGTAACCCCCATACTTGTTCCGTACTACCATTTGTCCCTGCCGCAGGTAGGGTACGGTCCAGTAAGTTGTCAACCCCTTTCTTGCCACACACCGTACAGAGAGGCCATAGTGAAAGATACCAGTGGCCCCTAGTAGGCATGTCACTTGGTCCGGGGGCATGGGTGTTTTCGGTTGGAGCCGAGAGGGGGAACATGTACCCCTTAGTTGCGCGCGTTATAAATTTGATCCCATGCTATTCGAGGTTTTAGCCTCCCCACTTAGAGTTTTACTTATCGATGGCCGTGGGTGATTCCAGGCATCGGAAGTTAAGCTGGTGTGTGCAGGTCAGGTGTGTTTTCAACTCAAAGACCGTAATCGGAATTAGCCAACGTCTCGGGTTGACTAATGAAATCCGTTACTCGTGGGTAAAGAGTACACCCTCTACAGAGTTTAATATCTATTTTAATAGCCGTGTCCGCGGTTAAGGACTACAGTCTGGGATAGGTCAAGCGTCGGTCTTAGAGTCGGTCTTCGGAGGAAATTAATTGAAACACGAGGATGATCATAATTTATGATACAAAAATTTTATTACCAATTTATGTGGACTAACCTTTCTCTTATATGACTTTGTCGAGTATCCCTGGGATGGTCCTACCTCCTGGATACTCATGATATTATTTTTCCTTATAAGCGCTTTATGTGGTGTCGCTCAGACGCCCGACTGTGGCATGCATGTTATTTATTTTCCTTATAAGCCCTTTATGTGGTGTCGCTTAGACGCCCGACTGTGGCATGCATGTTATTTCTTTTCCTTATAAGCCCTTTATGTGGTGTCGCTCAGACGCCCGACGGTGGCATGCATGTTATTTATTTTCCTTATAAGCCCTTTATGTGGTGTCGCTCAGACGCCCGACTGTGGCATGCATGTTATTTCTTTTCCTTATAAGCCCTTTATGTGGTGTCGCTCAGACGCCCGACGGTGGCATGCATGTTATTTATTTTCCTTTTAAGCCCTTTATGTGGTGTCGCTCAGACGCCCGACTGTGGCATGCATGTTATTTATTTTCCTTATAAGCCCTTTATGTGGTGTCGCTCAGACGCCCGACTGTGGCATGCATGTTATTTATTTTCCTTATAAGCCCTTTATGTGGTGTCGCTCAGATGCCCGACTGTGGCATGCATGTTATTTATTTTCCTTATAAGCCCTTTATGTGGTGTCGCTCAGACGCCCGACTGTGGCATGCTTATCATTTACCTCCTACACAATGTTCCATTTATATTTTATCCCACAGTATTATTTATTAATTGCGGTGCGGCTAATTTATTTGCATACCTGCATTCATGAATTTAATCTTATGACATAACTGAATATTATTAAGACTCTAGTGCATGCAGTACACTTGCTTTGTTATGTCTGTTTTCTTGATGTTTGCGAGTACATTCAAACGTACTCACTGGCTTGTCCCTGGCTATTATGTTGGCCAGATCGCATATTTGGAGAGGAGCTGTATGACGACAACCCCGCAACCTATGCCTCGAAGATAGCAACCGTGCGAGATAGGAATTATCCAGGTCAGCTGTTCCTGTGGGAAATGGAGTCCCATAGACGCTGGATATTCACGAGACGCTTCCGCCATCAACCACTAGAGACCTTTGTTGTACTCTATAGACCATCATGGTCTTGTACACCAAATTGTGTAATTTGCTTGGAATTTCTGTATCAAGAATGTGTCCACCAGCTAACAGTAATCCTGGGGCTGGTGAGCACAAGGACCATTTGCTGGGAAATTATTATCCTGGAAAACCGGTCCTGACAGGCCCCCTTCCCCCCTGTCCCGAGGTGGAAGACGACCCGCGGGGTCCACCTGCCAGCCTCTTCTCTCTCCACCTCTCACTAACGGGTGGGTCCCACCCATCAGATTCAAAATAGACGCCGCGCGTACCGGTTCGGTACGTTGAGTGGGAGTGTATTTGCCAAATATGATTTTGACGCCAACGGCATGTTCGGGCTAATTCGCTCTGTGGGTCGGCTCGGCTGACGCCCTTGGGCCCAAATGAATAGTGGCATTTCCCTTTTTCTTTTAATCAGAAGCTTTGCAAAATTCCACAAATTTAAAATATAACTCCAAATGCAATAATTCCAAATCCTAAATTCTTCTAAAAATCTCACCTATTTAATGGTGTAGTTTTCACACATGTCCTTCACACTTGTCTATATTGTTCAAATGCAAATTCAAATTTGAACTATTGAAAACCACTTTGTGAAATCCCTAGGGCATTCATTCTAGCTCCAAATGAGATGATTCCAATTTATAGGTGCTCTGTATATGATGCCCTATTTATCTAAAAATAGTGGACATTTTCCCAATGCTTTGTTTATGTTGGATCTATTAAATGGTCCCCTACCCCCATTATTTCCATCTTAGAAAACTTATGGGAAATTCATCCCAACTCCAAATCTAGTGAAACCAATTTCTAAATGTTTTTAAAATCATGCCTATTTAATGAGTGCCTCCACTCATTTTTATAAAAATGTCTTCTATACACTTCTTATAGGATCATTATTCCCTTGTTTCGACCTTAATGGGATGGTTCAAAAATCCCTATTGATCCAAATCCAATAGAACCACTTTAGGTATTTTTTTATAACCAGAGAGGTCCTAGAAAAATGGAATTCCTATTTTTAGGAAACTTTTATTTTCCTCCTTGTTGTGTTGCTTATTGTGATTGCTTTCGATGGTAGATGACGAAGTAGACAGAGTGCTGGTGAAGGGCCAGAAGAGTTAAAGATATTGTTGAGCCAGGCAAGCAACCCTTTGACCATGTTGATGAAACTATTTTTGTGCATGGCATTATAGCATTTTACTTGTTGCATGAAAAAGCATGATGATATGGTGACCACCTTTTTGGGTTGTCTCCGATGCATTTCTCGTTGATACTTTCATTATGCAGGACTCTACTTTCCATTGAGTTATGTGGGTGTGAAGTAGTTAGGTGCTAGTAGTTGCTACGCAAGTGGGCCGGGATATGCATGGAGATGGAAAACAAAATTTTTTACCAAAGACTTTCTGAAAACCCCTTCAGGTGCCACTAATGTCGGAGGGAGATGATGAGCTAGGTAACCACTTGATAAAGAAGTGGTGTACCGAGGCAAGTTGAGTGTGTGTTTTCAAAAACGGATTAGATTTAAGATTTGTCAACCGTCCCAACCTTACATGTACAACCACTCTACCACTATATGGGAAGGGGCTTTATTGATTACTGATACTTCTCCAATGTATCTACAATTTTTTATTGTTCCATGCTATAATATTATCATTCTAGGATGCTTTTTGGGTATTTATTTACCAATTCAAATTATTTTTGCGCACTAACCTAGTAACCCAGTGCCTAGTGCCAGCTGTTGTTTTCTGGATGTTTTTGGCTTTTCAGGTTTACAGTACCAAACAAAGTTCAATTGCCCTGAATTTTTTTATGATTTTTTCTGGATCAAAAGAAGACCTGGAAGCTTTGGGAGGAGACCGGAGGCTGCACGAGGGAGGGATCACACAACAGGGCGCGCCAAGGGGGGTGGTCATGTCTTGTTATGTGTTGGCTCCCCCTGGCGTCTCCTGATGCCCCTCTCTGACCTACAAATTCCAATATTTCCCAAAAACCCTAGAGAGCCTCGTGAAACACTTTTTCCGCCGCCGCAAGTCTCTATTCCGCCGTGTGCCCATCTGGAGCCCTGTTCCGGTGCCCTGCCGGAGGGGGGGATCGATCATGGAGGGCCTCTACATCAACCTTGTTGCTCCCATGGTGATGTGTGAGTAGTTCACTATAGACCTAAGGGTCCGTAGTTAGTACCTAGATGGCTATATCTCTCTCTCTTGATCTTCAATACAAATTTCACCGCATCTTCACGGTGATCTATTCGATGTAATCACTTTGTGCGATGGGTTTGTTGGGATCCGATGAATTGTGGGTTTATGTTCAGATTATTCATGAAAAAGATTTGAGTATTCTCTGACTTTTATTATGATTCTTATTTGCATGATTATTATAGCTTTGTAAATCTCTCCGATCTATTGAAATAGTTTGGCCAACTAGATTGATATTTCTTCAGTGAGAGGGGTGCGTTGTAGTGGGTTCAATATGGTGGTGCTCTATATCCAAGTGACAGAAAGGGACAAGACATGTGTTTATTGTTGCCACTAAGGATAAAACGATGGGGTTAATTCATATTGATTGCGTTTTCTTTGTCTACATCATGTCATCATTCTCCAAGCATTAATCTGTTTGTCATGAACTTAATACTTAGAGAGGCAAGCATAGAAGCGCTCTCGACGTGGAGTAATAGTAATAGGTGCAGGCAGCAGTCGGCGTATTTGCTTATGGACGTGATGCCTATATACACATGATCATTGCCGTGAATAAATATTGCATAACTATGCACGTTTCTATCAATTGCCCAACAGTAATTTGTTTACCCACCGTATGCCTACTACATGAGAGATGCCACTAGGGAAAACTACGGCCCCCGGGTCTATTCACTTATACATTTACTAGCAAACATGCCCGTGCGTTGCAACGGGAGAAAAAATATATGCCCATTTAAAGGGAGGGCAAAGTGCAAAAGGTCACCTCACTCAGCTCGCACAGTTCAGCGAATGGAGAGTTTTGCCCACGCCATTTTCATTGGGGCTAATTTGAAGAAACATCAAAGTTTTGGAGTCTCCACATGCAGTGCCTTGTGCATCAGCTCCAGCCAATCATTTGTTCCATCCACGTACACATATGTATCAACCAGCACCATGAGCCATTGTGCGAAGAAACTAATTGAACAAAAAGATTGTCTTGGAGACATAATGAAACTGTGATTAACTTAGTTGCCGGCATAAAATAATATTCAATGTCATTACCTTTGTTGCCTTCATGACTGCATACCGAAACATGGGCGCCAAAGAGTAGCTCTCATCTTGGCAGTCCTCGTGCTTGTAATCTGTTAGGAACTATCGAAAAACATGTGAACAACATGAGGAAAACATCAAAGAAGAAGCATGGTTATTTCATATATTTATTATGCCTACCTAATCTACTGATCATCATCACACCATGTAACTTGGTTCCAATTGGAGTTCAGGTGAGGACACCTTCATTAGCGCGAATACAAAGACAGCAAAAACAATTAACATAGAAAGCGTGTATCTGGTAGCCAAGCGAGACCCGTAGGATCATCGAGGTGCATGGATTGATCAAGGAGTTGGGGGCATGTCGAGCAGGTCAAACGCCAGCGACGTCGGCGCCGTTGGGGACATATGCCTGAGTACCTATCCGACTTACTTTGCAATGCAATTTCTTCACCGGTTGGTGCTTATGGCCGAGGGAAACCAACACGCACAAGCTAGCCTGGCTAAGCTAACACGCTGGTGGATGGATTCTTCATAGGACAACCGTGGAAGCTGGTGGATGGACCGATCCCAGTGTACACTACCAGGCTAGAGCTAGCCGACGGCTTCTCGCCCGATGGAAACAAACAGACCAAGTCTCTCCGAGACACACACGCGACCCACGGAATTATGGCAACTGGTGTGGGCATGCTATGCCTGTAGGGAATTGTGCATGTTGTAATTGAAAGAGGTGAAGGAGGCCTTCAGGCCCCGTGGGGCAGCGTCGAGGAAGACAATGTGGTTGAACGTCAGCAATGTCTACAACACGGGAACAACACAGTGGGTGTCAGCGATGAGTTCCTACAATAACCCGCCGACGTGGTTCCCTGCTCAACTTCTAGGTCGCCTCGGTCCTTACCTTCCTCATGGCTCCCCTCCTCTATGCGAAGCCCATATTTATGGAAGGGGTTAGGGAAGGCGGTGAGGGCGGAGTTCAACTCAACCTAGAGTCCACGTCCTGAGGAGAACCGATCGTGGAAGAGATGGAGAAGGAGGAGGAACGGATCGTGAGGAGAAGGGATATGTTCATCGGTTTGGATACATGAGAGAACCGTGCAGACACGGGAAGGAGGAGGATTTTTTTATTTTTTTATAAGGAAAGGAGGAGGATTTGATCATAGTTTACGTTGTGCGGCTATTTTTTTTGTTTTATCGATGTACGGAGATCTAGGTTGGACTATTAATCACCAAAGCGGGACCAGACTTACGCAAAGCCAACTCAAAAAAAAAAAGTAGGCGACGGTGAACCCGACGGAAGCAATGCGTGCTTTATTATTAGGGAAAGACAAAAGCTTTCATTACCTTGCTGCCATTTATTTGTTTTCTATTTATTTTGCAAAATTTACATTATTCAACTATCATCTACACACTTCATTTGCTTGCAAATAACGAGTCCAAGCACTATTGCAGGATGGTCCAAAGACGAAACATCAATCAGAGACCCTTCGACGAAACTGTGTGCGATGCATGAATCGCAAACTGTGTGCGATGGCTGGCCCATCAAATACGATTCAGAAATGACTTACGTGTGCGATTTGTGGCATACAGTTCTTCCATACGAACTGTTTGCGATTAGCTAAAATAACACAAATGGTTACTGAGATCGAGATGTGTGCAATAGAGGGTACACAGTTCACTACCATAAACTATGTGCGATGATATAGTAGAACACAAACGATTTGGCATAACAAGATGTGTGCGATATACAGCAAACAGGTGAGTAATCAGAATCGTGTGCGAACACCAGAAAAAACACAGACGATTGGTGTTGATAACCTGTGTGTATTGTGGGGAAACGCTTGCCGGTATACAATTATCAGGGATTGATGAAATCATCACCGAAGGGTTTCGTAGTTTAGACCGTGTGTACTGTGATTTGCTCTGTCTGCACAACATCTATGTTGCATACAGGTCACTCAGGTGAACTATTTGCGATGAGCCAAAATAACACAAATGGTTGCATCGATCAAGATGTGTGCGACAGACGGCATACCGTGCGCTTGGATGAACTGTGCGCGATGAGCCAAAATAACACAAAGAATTCGGTGTAACAAGATGTGTGTGATGCCTAGTAAACAAGTCAGTAAACTAAATTGTATGGAAAGACTGAAAATAACACAAACAGATAATAACACAGACAATTCCTAGTAATAAGCACCTGATTCAGAAAATGATTGCATAAATTATCGTTCGTACTCCTACATAATCAACTAAGCAACATAATAGTGAAATTACATATCAGCAAGGTTCAGAAAACAGCAAAATGGAAACAACTACTCGTCGGCGTTGTTGCGGGGCTGGCCTGTTGGTTCGACGATGTTGAAATATTGTCTGCACTCACGCAACATCCTCTCTATAGAAGAAGGATCCACATCCATGTCGGCGAGGACCATGTTCTTGAATGCTTCATAGGATCGGCGATTCCTCTGCTCCTGCTCCATTACATTAGCTCCGGTCTCATGAAAAATCCCGTCCATGGCCAAAGGCGTGGGTGCGGCCCTCTCATGACGGAGATTTAGAAAGCGGACGTAAACAAGAAAGTCATAAGCTGCGCGCTCTGCTAGAGCGGTAGCAGGCTCTAAGAAGGCTGTTGCCCTTACCGTGGCCAAATCCACGCGAGCCGCCAAGGCAACGGCAAACTGATCATCGCATGTTGCCCTTTCGAAGGCCACTGACGTGGCTTGAGACTGCATCGGTATTTCCCCAAAGAGGAAGGGATGATGCAGCACAACTATGGTAAGTATTTCCCTTAGTTATGAAACCAAGGTTATCGAACCAGTAGGAGGACCAAGCAACACTACGTAAACGGTACCTGCACAAAAAGAACAAATACTTGCAACCTGACGCGTAAGAGAGGTTGTCAATCTCTCCACGGTAAAAAAGATAGATTGGTTTTGGTTAGATTGGATAAATAGATCGCACAAGAACACAAAATAAAAGATGCAAATAAAAAGTGCAGCAAGGTATTTTTGGGTTTTTGGAATAATAGAACTATAAAAATGCGGGAAAAAATAGATCGGAAAGCAATATATTAAAAGAATAGACCCGGGGCCGTAGATTTCACTAGTGGCTTCTCTCAAGAAAATAGCACACGGTGGGTAAACAAATTACTGTTGGGCAATTGATAGAAGATCAAATAATGATGACGATATCCAAGGCAATGATCAATATATAGGCATCACGTCCAAGATTAGTAGACCGAAACGATTCTTCATCTACTACTATTAGTCCACACATCGACCGCTATCCAACATGCATCTAGTGTATTATGTTCATGGAGAAACGGAGTAATGCAATAAGAACGATGACATGATGTACACAAGATCTATTCATGTAGGAGTAGACCCCATCTTATTATCCTTAATAGCAACGATACATGCGTGCCTCGCTGCCCCTTCTGTCACTGGGAGAGGACACCGCAAGATCGCACCCTTCACAAAGCACCTCTTCCCATGGCAAGAAAAATCGATCTAGTTGGCCTAACTAAACCAAAGATTCGAAGAAGGAATACAAGGCTATAAATAATCATGCATATAAGATATCAAAGAAGACTCAAATAATATTCATGGATAGAGACTGATCATGAACTAAAACTTCATCGGACCCCAACAAACACACCGCAAAAAGTCATTGCATCAAATAGATCTCCAAGAGACAATTGTATTGAGAATCAAAAGAGAGAGAGGAAGCCATCTAGCTACTGCCTACGGACCCGTAGGTCTATGGTGGACTACTCATGCATCATCGGAGAGGCACCCATGAGGATGATGAACCCCTCCGTGATGGTGTTAGATTAGATCTCGTGGTTCTGGAACTTGCGGCGGCTGGAATTGTGTTTCGTCTCCTCCTCTAGGGTTTCTGGAATTTCTGAGGATTTATAGAGTTGAGAGGCGGTGGAAAAGACCTCTGTGGGCCCCCACGATACATCAGGGCGCGCAAGGGGCCTCTGGCGCGCCCTGGTGTATCATGGGCCCCACGGGCCTCCCCCCAGGTGCTTCCTTGGCTCCCAAGTTGTATTCTGGTCCAAAAAAATCTCCAAAAAGTTTCGTGGCAATTGGACTCCGTTTGGTACTGATATTCTGCGAAGTAAAAAACAAGCAAAAACATTAACTGGGACTGGGCACTATGTCAATAGGTTAGTCCCAAAAAATTATATAAAGTTGCTATAAAATGATTATAAAACATCCAATAATTATAATATAACAGAATGGAACAATAAAAAAATATAGATATGTTGGAGACGTATCAGCATCCCCAAGCTTAATTCCTGCTCGTCCTCGAGTAGGTAAATGATAAAAACAGAATTTTTGATGTGGAATGCTGCCTAACATGTTCATCACATATTCTTTTCTTTTGTAGGATGGACATTTGGACTTTTAGATGGTTCAAAGCAATAGTCTAGTTTTGACATGAAGACTTTAATACTCAAGCATACCAACAAGCAACCATGTCTTTCAAAATATCAACACTAAAGAAAGTTATCCCTAGCCCATCATGCTCAATCATTGATCCATTCATGAAACACACTCGAATATTAGCTACACCCAATGCACAAGTATGATCATAGTGCCCCCTAGTTGGTGCTTTATAAGATAAGATGGAGACTCAAATTAAAAATAAAAACTGCATAAAGTAAATATATAGGCCCTTCGCAGAGTGAAGTAGGGATTTGTAGAGGTTCTAGAGCTCAAAGCTTAAATTGAGAGAGAAAAATATTTTGGGTGGCATGCCTTTCCTATCAACGAAAACGACCGAGTAGTTCTCAATACTTTCCATGCTAGATATATCATAGGCGGTTCCCAAGCAGAAAATAAAGTTTATTCCTTTTTCCACCATTCTTTCACAATCCATGGCTAGTCGTATCCACGGATGCCTTCCATACCAACACTTTCCAAGGAATTTATTATTTCACAACATAAAGTAAATTTCTTTTTCATTTCGGGACTAGGCATCCCTATTACCGCCGTACTCTCGTGCAATGACAAGTGAATAAACACTCATCTTGAGAATAACACATCTAGCATGGAAAAATATTGGCCACCCCTGCCGCTTCATGAGCGGTACGAGCACACAAAAAGGAAATTCATTTTGAAAATTAGAGATGGTACATACAAATTTGCTTGGAACGGCATGTAAATACCGCATATAGGTAGGTATGGTGGACTCATATGGCAAAACTGGGTTTAAGGATTTTGGATGCACAAGTAGTATTTTTACTTAGTACAAGTGGAGGCTAGCAAATAGATTGAGAAGCAACCTACCAAGAAACGAAAATTCACATAAACGGGCATTAAGTATAACTAAAACCGAATAATGCACCACAAGTAGGATGTAATTTCATTGCATAACTATTGACTTTCGTGCTTGCATAGGGAATCACAAACCTTAACACCAATATTCTTACTAAAGCATAATTACTCACCAACATGACTCACATATTACTATCATCATGTCTCAAAACTATCACAAGGAATCAAGTTTAATTTGTCCAATGATCTTCATGAAAGTTTTTATTATATCCCTCTTGAATATCTATCACTTTGGGACTAGTTTCATATATTGCCATTGCTTTTGACAAGCTCAAATAAATTTAAGTGAAGAACATGAGCATAAAAATTTCATCTCTCAAAAAAATATAAGTGAAGCATGAGAGAATTTCTTCAAAATTTACTAACTCTCAAATTAATCTAAGTGAAGCATGAGAGTATTTCTTAAAAAATTAAAGCACACCGTGGTCAAAAAGACATAAGTGAAGCACTAGAGCAATTCCATAGCTCAAAAAATTTAAGTGAAGCATATAGAGCAATTTCTAACAAATCATAGGTGGGCACAACCCTTCTAAATCACTCGTGGCCCATCTCCTCCTGAAACCGACGCTCAAAAATCCTATAAATATAGAAACCATCAGAAATAACCCTAGAATCTCCGCTCCACTGCCACAACTCATTGTATCGATGAAAAACCAATCTGGAGGCGTTCCAGTACCCTGCCGGAGAGGGTAGATCATCTCCGGTGGCCATCTTCAACATCCCGGCGGAGGCCATGATGAGGAGGGAGTAGTCCACCCTCGGGGCTGAGGGTATGTACCAATAGCTATGTGTTCTATCTCTCTCGCGCGCATTCTTGAGATGTCACGATCTTGATGTA
Source organism: Elymus sibiricus (assembly GCA_039707655.1). NCBI lineage: Eukaryota > Viridiplantae > Streptophyta > Magnoliopsida > Poales > Poaceae > Elymus > Elymus sibiricus. The sequence goes on along the minus strand of CM077671.1, from coordinate 27,198,120 downwards.
TCACGGGCTTTGTTAATATAGTCGGATCATATGATGTTATTCCCTTGCTATCATGTTGTGATGAATTGAATCTTTCCTGTTGAGATATCGTTATGTTGGATTGAATATTGGATTTGATAACACTTGATATATGTCTTGCATGTGGATACCTGTGGTGACAATGGGGTGTTCTATTGATTCACTTGATATATGTTTTGGTACTCAACATGCGGCTTCCCGCGGTGACATTGGGGTAATCTATGCATAGGGGTTGATACACGTTCTTTTCCTACTTTCTCCGATAGAAATCTTGGGGTACTCTTTGAGGTTCTTTGTGTTGGATTGAGTATTATGAATCTGAAATTGTTTGATGTGTATCGTATAATTAACTCATGGGTACTTGTGGTGACATTGGAGTATCTAGGTGACATTAGAGTTGGTTGATGCGTATCATATGTTGTTATTCTAGTACAAACTCTTAGATAGATCGATCGGAAAGGATAACTTGGTGTTATCTTAGTACGAACTCTTGGATAGATGGATCGGAAAGAATAACTTTAAGGTGGTTTCGTACCCTACAAACAATTTCTTCTTATGTTCTCCACTAGATAAGAACTTTGGAGTGATTCTTCGTTGCACATTGAGGGATGGTTATGTGATCCAATTATATTAGCATTGTTGAGAGATTGCACTAGCGAAATTATGGACCCTAGGCCTTGTTTTCAAGCATTGCAATACCGTTCGTGCTCACTTTTGTTACTTGCTACCTTTCTGTTTTTATATTTTCAGATTACAAAAACCTATATCTACCATCCATATTGCACTTGTATCACCATCTCTTCGCCGAACTAGTGCACCTATACAATTTGCCATTGTATTGGGTGTGTTGGGGACACAAGAGATTTCTTGTATTTGATTGCTGGGTTGTTTGAGAGAGACCATCTTCATCCTACACCTCCCACGGATTGATAAACCTTAGGTCATCCACTTGAGGGAAAATTTTTACTGTCCTACAAAACTCTACGCTTGGAGGCCCAACAAGAGTGTTCAAGAATAAAGTTGTGTAGTAGACATCAAGCTCTTTTCTGGCGCCGTTGCCGGGGAGGTGAGTGCTTGAAGGTATATCTTTAGATCTTGCAATTAAATCTTTTAGTTTCTTGTTTTTCACTAGTTTGGTTTTATAAAAGAAAACTACAAAAAAATGGAGTTTAGGTTGCATCATTTGTATCATCTTTATAATGTCTTTCGTGAAAATAAGGATTCTAGAAAATTGTGCTCAATTGGTAGAGGAAGAAATTATAAAAATACTTAATGAGAATTCCTTGAATGATGAGCATGATTGCAATTTTGCTAGTATGAATTCTCTGAATGTCCATGATGCTAATGATATGCAAAGCCACAAGCTTGGGGATGCTATGTTTGATGAAGATGATATTTTTAGTCCCCCAAGTTTTGATGAGCCAATTTATTATGATGATGACATGCCTCCTATATATGATGATTATGATGATGACATGTATGCTATAAAGAGTAATGGCAGTCATGAAAATAGTTTTCATGATTTTAATATTCATTGTGGTTATGTCAATCAAGTGTCACGTGATAGTTATTTTGTTGAGTTTGCTCCCACTATTATGAATGAGAAGAAATTTGCTTATGTGGAGAGTGACAAATTTAATATGCTTGTAGATCATGAAAAGGATGTTTTATGTGATAGTTATATTGTGAAATTCCTTCATGGTGCTACTGAAAATTATTATGAGGGAGGAACATATGCTTGTAGGAATTGCAATAATTTCGAGTTTCCTCCCTATGTGTTGAAAAGCATGAAGTTATGCTTGTTTTGCCTTCCTATGCTAGTTGATTCTTGCTCCCATAAATTGTTTGCTCACAAAATCCCTATGCATAGTAAGTGGGTTAGACTTAAATGTGCTTTTCATGAGATTCATGATGCTCTTTTGTATGTTTCAATTATTATTCCTATGTGAGCATCATTGAAATCATCATGCCTAGCTAAAAGGCTTTAAAGAAAAGCGCCTATTGGGAGACAACCCAACACTTTTACTTTCTGTTTTTTAGTGTTCACATGATTAAGCTACTGTAGTAATCATGTTTTGTGTCTTTTATTTCAATAATGTGCCAAGTAAATCCTTTGGGATGCCTCACAAGATGAGTAGAATTGATGCTGAACAAAAACAGAAACTTTTGACTCAAGTACAGGAATTTTCATTTTTTACTGGAGCGTGATAATGATCTGAAATTTTTACACAGTGTTTATATACAGATTCTTTAGGTTGTCCTAATTTTGCAGAATTTGTAGAGACAGGGAAAACTCCGCCTATGTTGTCTCAACATAGCCGGTCCCAAGCCCGGGTAAAGGAGGGTTGCTATAGGCTTGGCGAGCCAACGTCAAAACTCAGCCACTCTTATGGAGATTAAACCCAATAGATTTTCGTTGGGGCGTAACCCTCTCAGCGACACGCCACATCGGAACCCGGGTGTGGTGGAAAATGGGCAAGGGCCGGGCCATCACCCTCCAGGTGGCGCGCCGTATCGTGATCTGGATACGGTGGCAAGTGAGCAAGGATCGGGTCGTCGCATCCTTAGTGGCGCGCTACATCGGCGCCCGGGTGTAGTGGAAATTGAGCTAGGGTCTTCGCATTTGACTCGATGAGTGCGAAGGGTAAGGAAGCTAGCCGAGCCTAGCATGAGAAGTTCCTTGGGTCATCTGCAAAGTCTGGCCACTCTCTCTCGATTTTTCTCCACTGCGACCCATCAGCGGGTACTCTCAACTTCCCATCTTTCTTACGGTCTTCTTTGTGCCATCGCAACGACTTGGCATGGTCTTTGTTTTGGAACAAACGTTTCAACCGTGGTATTATAGGAGCATACCACATCATCTTGGCAGGAATCCTCTTCCTGGGGCGCTCGCCCTGAACATCATCACTAGGGTCATCGCGACCGATCTTATATCGCAATGCATTGCATACCGGGCATGCATTCAAATTCTCGTACTCACCGCGGTAGAGGATGCAGTCATTAGGGCATGCATGTATCTTCTGCACCTCCAATCCTAGAGGGCAGACAACCTTCTTTGCTTCGTATGTACTGTCGGGCAATTCGTTGTCCTTTGGAAGCTTATTCTTCATTATTTTCAGCAACTTTTCAAATGCCTTGTCAGATACACCATTCTCTGCCTTCCATTGCAGCAATTCCAGTGTGGTACCGAGCTTTGAGTTGTCATCTTCACAATTTGGGTACAACCCTTTTTTGTGATCCTCTAACATGCGCTGCAACTTCAACTTCTCCTTTTCACTTTCGCAATTTCTCTTTGCATCAGCAATGACCCGACCAAGATCATCAGCGGGCTCATTTGATGCCTCAGCTTCTTCTTCTTCATTCTCTTGCCCCATTGTAGTACCATCATATTCAGGACACCCAGGATAGTTGTCGTCATCCTCTTCTTCTTCATTCTCTTCCATTAGAACCCCTCTTTCTCCGTGCTTGGTCCAACAATTATAGCCGGACATGAAACCGGACGTAAACAGGTGGACGCGAATCTGTTTTGAGCTAGAGTAAGTCCTATCATTCTTACACACACCACATGGACAACACATAAAACCATCCCGCTTGTTTGCCTCAGCCGCACGCAAAAAACTCTGCACGCCATTAATGAACTGGGGAGAGCGTCGGTCATCGTACATCCATTGCCGGTTCATCTTCATTACACAACACCGAAAAGACCAAATTAATACAAGTTCATACATAAAGTTCATACACACTTATTTTCTCATAAAACAACATACAACTATCTAGATAAAACATTTAAATGCAACAACAAATGCGATCAAAATCGCAACTAAGGTAGCAATTGATCCAACAGCATAATGATACCAAGCCTCTTTATTAATGGCATATTTTCTAATCTTTCTAATCTTCAAGCGCATTGCATCCATCTTGATCTTGTGATCATCGATGACATCGGCAACGTACAACTCCAATTTCATCTTCTCTTCTTCAACTCTTTTCAATTTTCCTTTCAAATCCTCGTTTTCTTTTTCAACTAAATTTAACTTCTCGACAATAGGGTCGGTTGGCATTTCCGGTTCAACTACCTCCTAGATAAAAATATCTATGTCAACTTGATGGGCATAATTGTCATTAACACGAAATGCAACAAATAGTTATAAAAGAGAATATACCACATCCGAATCGTAAACCGGACGAGGGCCGACGGGCACGGATATCATAACCATGGCACTATATATAACAACAATCATACAAGTAAGAAAATTATGCAAGTAACTATCTAAATCATACAAATACGATTTTTTTAATAAAAATGATAAGAACACAAGAAGAGGCTCACCAAGGTGGTGTCGGCGACGGGACGGTGCAGGCGATCGACGGTGGTTAGGTCGGGGATGGGAAGGCACACTAAGTAAACCACACCTACACATATGCAAACTAAGGAGTTAATTTGAGCTCAAATTGCATATAAATCAAAAAAACTACCACATAATTACACCCAAACTAAAACCCACAAATCACTATACTTATAAAGCATTGCACGAGCTGATCTAGCAATAAGAGATGAAAGGACAAAGTTGCTAACCTTTGTGGACACTTGGATGGATTGGGGTGCCTCAAATCTTGACAAATCTTGGCAAAAATGGAGGGAGGAGCTCGAGCTAGGGGAAGAACAGAGAGGCGAATTCGAATGGAGAAACACAGAGAAATGGAGTCGGGCTGGACGAAGGGTTTATATAGGGAAAGCTTTAGTCCCGGTTCGTTATACAAACCGGTACTAAAGGTCTACATTTTGTCCCGGTTTGTGAGACAAACCGGGACTAAAAGGGCTCGTGGGGGGCCCAGCCTGACACCAGTCTGCCACCACCCCTTTAGTCCCGGTTTGTATCACAAACCGGGACTATAGGTCCCAAATGAACTGGGACTAATGGTGCCCGTGCCCCCCGACCGCTCCTAGCCGTTGGAACCGGGACTAATGGTCACATTAGTCCCGAGCCAAAGCCAAACCGAGACTAAAGGGGCAAACGTAAGACCTGTTTTCTACTAGTTTGTGACAAGTGTGCGAACAAGTGATGGCGACACTGATGACTTCCCGATTAAGATAGGACTGCATCAAGGGTCAGCTTTGAGCCCTTATCTTTTTGCCTTGGTGATGGATGAGGTCACAAGGGATATACAAGGAGATATCCCATGGTGTATGCTCTTTGCGGACGATGTGGTGCTAGTCGATGAGAGTCGGACGGGGGTCAACAGAAAGTTGGAGTTATGGAGGAAAACCTTGGAATCGAAAGGTTTTAGACTTAGTAGGACTAAAATCGAGTACATGAGGTGCGCTTTTAGTACTACTAGGCACGAGGAGGAGGAGGATCTTAGCCTTGATGGGCAGGTGGTGCCGCAGAAGGACACCTTTCGATATTTGGGGTCAATGTTGCAGAAGGATGGGGATATCGCTGAAGATGTGAACCATCGAATTAAAGCCGGATGGATGAAGTGGCACCAATCTTCTGGCATTCTCTGTGACAAGAGGGTGCCACAAAAGCTAAAAGGCAAGTTCTATAGGACGGCGGTTCGACCCGCAATGTTGTATGGTGCTGAGTGTTGGCCGACTAAAAGGCGACATGTGCAACAGTTAGGTGTGGCGGAGATGCGCATGTTGAGATGGATGTGTGGCCACACAAGGAAGGACCTAATCCGGAATGATGATATACGAGATAGAGTTGGGGTAGCGCCAATTGAAGAGAAGCTTGTCCAACATCGTCTGAGATGGTTTGGACATATTCAGCGCAGGCCCCCAGAAGCCCCAGTGCATAGCGGATGGCTAAAGCATGCTGAAAATATCAAAAGAGGCCTGGGTAGACCGAACTTGACATGGGAAGAGTCCGTAAAGAGAGATCTGAAGGATTGGAGCATCACCAAAGAACTAGCCATGGACAGGGGTGCGTGGAAGCTTGCTATCCATGTGCCAGAACCATGAGTTGATCGCGAGATCTTATGGGTTTCACCTCTAGCCTACCCCAACTTGTTTGGGACTAAAGGCTTTGTTGTTGTTGTTGTTGTTGTTGTTGTTGTTGTTGTTGTAGAGACAGGGAAGTATGGCTATACTACAGATCTTCACAGACTGTTCTGTTTTTGACAGATTCTGTTTTGCATGCATACTTTGCTTGTTTTAGTGTTCCCATATATAGCTTATATTCAGTGATATAAATTATGTGAATGGTAGAATAGAGTAGGTATTATGTGAGAACAATTATGAATCTTGTCTTGACAGTACCTAAGTGAATGATCTTTATTTATTATACTAACCCATCTCACGAAGTTCCGTTAAGTCTTGTGTGATTGAAGTTTTCAAGTTTTGGGTGAGACACCGATATGAGGAGAATAAGGAGTGACAAGAACCTAAGCTTGGGGATGCCCAAGGCACCCCCAAGGTAATATCCAAGGAAGACTCAAGCACCTAAGCTTGGGGATGCCCCGGAAGGCATCCCCTCTTTCGTCTTCAACACTATCGGTATATCTTACTTAGAGCTATATTTTTATTCATCACATAATATGAGCTTTGCTTGGAGAATCGTTTTATTTTGTTTTTCTCTGTTAGGTGTTATTTATAATCTTGTTTTTCAATAAGAAGTTCGAAGAATTGCCTTTAGGATGCTTGCATTGCTTGTTTGATGTGTGTTGTGTAAAACCAGAAACATTCTCTGTAGTGTTTGAATTTTCATATTTTACTGGAACATGGAAAGTTTCTGAAATGTTTACACAGTGTTTTCATATAAATTATATAGCATGTCCTAAATTTTCATAATTTTTTGAGTTACAGAAGTACACTGGTTTAATAGATTGCTACAGACTGTTCTGTTTGGACAGATTGCTGTCATAGTTTTGTTATCTACTTATCCTATAGTTTCCATAGCCTATATTGGTAGATATAAATTGTGGAAATGATAGTATACAGTAGATAATGTTTGGAAATTATTATGCAACTTGTCTTGGCAGTACATGAAGTGTTGATTTGTTCTTATGTGTACTAACCTATCTCACGAGTTCTTCTTGAGTTTTGTGTGGATGAAGTTTTTGAGACTTAGGTGAAACCGGGATATGAGAGGATTGAACAAGATACAAAATCTCAAGCTTGGGGATGCCCAAGGCACCCCAAGTAAATATTTCAAGAAGTCTCAAGCATCTAAGCTTGGGGATGCTACGCATCCCACCTCTCTTCATCAACAATTATCGGTTAGCCTATGTTGAGCCTAAATTTTTATTTGTCCACATGATATGTGCTATTCTTGGAGTGATATTTTTCTTTTGCTCGCTGTTTAAATAAAATACTCAGATCTGAAAATATTTATTGAGAGAGAGAGAGTCATCACATAGCTACTTAATTGTTTGACTACTCATTGATCTTCACTTATATCTTTTGAGAGTAGTTTGATGTTTACTCTTGTGCTTCACTTATATCCTAAGAGTAAATTGTGAATGAATGAAATATCATAAATCTGAAATTATCAATGCGCTATATTCTTAGTAGCAAGTTCACATTTGGTTTAGAAAGTAAAATCTATTGAAGTTTAACAATCACAATATTGGTCATACAAGCAATTCGTGAATGATTAGTATAAGGAAGAAAACTTTCACACACAAATATATTATCTTGGACAACTTCTATGATTGTGAATACCCATTAATTTTTTTCAAACTTGAGCAAATTAGTTGAAGTTGGACAAGGAAGACAACGTAATGAGTTATGGCTGTGTATATTTGCATAGAAGTTATATTGTTATGGATCCTCCAACATGTGGTGCTTGTTTAGAACCTTTTGCTAGCCAACACTTCGTACTAAGTAGAGATACTACTTGTGCATCCAAATCCTTGAGCCAAGTTTCTTCCATAAGAGTCCACCATACCTACCTATATATGGTATTTCACTACCATTCCAAGTAAATTTGCATGTGCCACCTCTAAACATTCAAATAAACATTTGTTTTGTGTGCCTGGACCGCTCATGGAGCGATAGGGGGCGGTCAGTATCTTCCATGTTAAGCGGGTTATTCTCATGATGAGTGTTTATTCACTCGTCTTTGCATGAGAGGGGCAGTAATAGGGATTCCCAGTCCCGAAAAAAATGCAAATAATTAAACAAAACTCCCCCAGGAATGTTGTTGGTATGGACGGTACCCATGGATTCGGCTAGCCGTAAAGTGTGTTTGTTGGTGGAAGGGGAGTAAACCTTTGCTTTAATCGCTTGGGAACCGCCGCTAATGTGTTTAACATGGAAGATATTGATAACTCTTGGTTGTAACGTTGACAGGAAGGGTGCACCTCCCAAAATTAAATTTATCTCTGATTTAAGCTTTGAGCTCTGGCACCTCTGCAAATACCTGCTTCCCTCTGCGAAGGGACAATCTATTTACTTTCATGTTATTTACTTTTCATGTTGAGTCAACTTCTTATTCCAACCTACATCTATTGGTTGGCAAGCATCATGTGGTGGGGAAAGATAAACATATATATCCACTCAAATATATTTGATCATGATTAATTATTGTTGACAATTATCTTTATGATAAGTATGTTGGGAGGCGAAACATTAAGCCCCTATCTTTCTCTATGGTCGATGGATGCCATTTGTTCTAAAAATATGCTTTGAGTACTAGCAATCATAGAAGACTATATGATGATTGAGTATGTGGAGCTCTTACTTAGACTTTGTTGAGAATAAGTTGAATTGCAATTGTTTGGTGACTAAGAACATAGGTTGTCAAGTTTCAAGAGAATTCATTGTTTGAATCATATCATGTGAATTGGTTGCTACTCTATCATGATGATTTTTATGAGAAAAAGATGTTGGTTATGATGCTAGAAATTGACTGAAAATATCAATGATCAAACTTATTTATTATGCTAGCATTCACACTTCATAAATTTGTTCTTTTATCGTTTACCTACTCGAGGACGAGTAGGAATTAAGCTTGGGGATGCTGACACGTCTCCAACGTATCGATAATTTATGAAGTATTCATGCCATATTCACCTATGTTTACAATACTTTTATATGGTTTTGATGCACTTTGCATGATTTATTTAGAACTAACCCGGACTTACGCTGTTTTCAGCAGAACTACCATGGTGTTGTTTTTTGTGCAGAAATTAAAGTTCTCCAAATGCAACGAAACTTTTTGACAATTTTTTTTTGGAACAAAAGAGGCACTAGAAGCTTTGTTAGAGGTCCATAAGTGCCACGAGGTGGGCACAACCCACCAGGGCGCGCCACGCCCCTCTGGCGCGCCCTGGTGTCTTGTGCCCCACTCATGGCCCATCTCCACGTGAAACCAACGCTCAAAAATCCTATAAATATAGAAACCATCAGAAATAACCCTAGACTCTCCGCTCCGCCTCCGCAACACTCTATATCGACGAAAAACCAATCTGGAGGTGTTCCAGTACCCTGCCGGAGAGGGTAGATCATCTCCGGTGGCCATCTTCACCATCCCGGCGGAGGCCATGACGAGGAGGGAGTAGTCCACCCTTGGGGCTGAGGGTATGTACCAGTAGCTATGTGTTCAATCTCTCTCTCTCTCTCGTGTTCTTGAGATGTCACGATCTTGATGTATCACGGGCTTTGTTAATATAGTCGGATCATATGATGTTATTCCCTTGCTATCATGTTGTGATGAATTGAATCTTTCCCTTTGAGATATCGTTATGTTGGATTTGAGAACACTTGATATATGTCTTGCATGTGGATACCTGTGGTGACAATAGGGGTGTTCTATTGATTCACTTGATATATGTTCTGGTACTCAACTTGTGAATTCCCGCGGTGACATTGGGGAAATCTATGCATAGGGGTCGATACACGTTCTTGTCCTACTTTCTCCGATAGAAATCTTGGGGTACTCTTTGAGGTTCTTTGTGTTGGATTGAGTATTATGAATCTGAAATTGTTTGATGCGTATCGTATAATTAACTCATGGATACTTGTGGTGACATTGGAGTATCTATGTGACATTAGAGTTGGTTGATGCGTATCATATGGTGTTATTCTAGTACGAACTCTTAGATAGATCGATCGGAAAGGATAACTTGGTGTTATCTTAGTACGAACTCTTGGATAGATCGATCGGAAAGAATAACTTTAAGGTGGTTTCCTACCCTACAAACAATTTCTTCTTATGTTCTCCGCTAGATAAGAACTTTGGAGTGATTCTTCGTTGCACGTTGAGGGATGGTTATGTGATCCAATTATATTAGCATTGTTGAGAGATTGCACTAGCAAAAGTACGGACCCTAGGCCTAGTTTTCAAGCATTGCAATACCATTCGTGCTCACTTTTGTTACTTGCTACCTTGCTTTTTTTATATTTTCATATTACAAAAACCTATATCTACCATCCATATTGCACTTGTATCACCATCTCTTCGCCGAACTAGTGCACCTATACAATTTGCCATTGTATTGGGTGTGTTGGGGACACAAGAGATTTCTTGTATTTTATTGCAGGGTTGTTTGAGAGAGACCATCTTCATCCTACACCTCCCATGGATTGATAAACCTTAGGTCATCCACTTGAGGGAAAATTACTACTGTCCTACAAAACTCTGCGCTTGGAGGCCCAACAAGAGTTTACAAGAATAAAGTTGTGTAGTAGACATCAATCACCACTCAAAGTATTGTTGCAAACCCATTCATATTTTATTATTGCATTATATCTACTGTATTATAACTTTACTATGGCTTATACCCTCCAATACAAACCATAGATTCATCAAAATAAGCACACAATGCAACGAAAACAAAATCTGACAAAAACAGAACAGTCTGTAGTAATCTGTACTATAACCATAATTATGTAACTCCAAAAATTCTGAATAATTAGGACAACGTAAGGAATTTTTATATCAATCTTGTGTAAAAAATTCAGAATTTTTTGTCACTTCTGTGATTTTTGAAAATTCTGCTACTGGACGCAAAAGTTTCTGTTTTTCAACAAGATCAAATAAACTATCACCCAACCTGATCCCAAAGGCTTTACTTGGCACAAACACTAATTAAAACATAAAAACACAATCATAACAGTAGCATAATTGTGCAAACACTCAAGAACAGAAGAAAAAGGCAAAAATTAAATTTATTCATTTGGTTGCCTCCCGACAAGCGCTATCGTTTTATGCCCCTAGCTAGGCATAATGCATAGATTCAAGTGTTCTCATCTTTCTTATTTTCCATAGAATTAAAAGCATCCAGAGATGGAAACATCAAGAAATTCCACTGGTAATCGTATCAAGGACGAATCTATACCAAGTGGTGATGCCCACATAAAAACTGCGAAGAAGAACAACAGTAGATTGCTTATGAATAGATCTATTATGAGCATTGCAAATCCTATACCAAGCATCTTTTAGGTTCTCCCCTCCCCCTTGCTTAAAATTGATAAATTCATTCTCGGGAGTACACACAATAGAGGAAGATGTAGCCATAACAACAAGGTAGGCAAACAAGAGATTTGATGAGAAAAAGGCAAACAAAAGAGAGGGCGAATAAAACGGCAATTTTTTGTGAAGTGGGGGAGATGAAAACGAGAGGCAAATGGAAAATAATGTAAATTGCAAGGAGATGAGATTTGTGATTAGGAACCTGATAGATGTTGATGATGTCTCCCCGGCAACGGCGCCAGAAATTGGCAAGTTGACGGGAGACTACTTCCGTACCTCCCCCCTGGCAACGGAGCCAGAAATCCCTTTGACGTGGCTTGAGACCGCGTCGGTATTTCCCCAAAGAGGAAGGGATGATGCATCACAGCTACGGTAAGTATTTCCCTCAATTATGAAACCGAGGTTATCGAACCAGTAGAAGGACCAAGAAACACTATGTAAACGGTACCTGCACACAAAGAACAAATACTTGCAACCCGACGCGTATGAGATGTTGTCAATCTCTCCACGGTAAAAAAAGATAGATTGGTTTGTATTAGATTGGATAAATAGATCGCACAAGAACACAAGATAAAAGATGCAAATAAAAAGTGCAAGAAGGTATTTTTGGGTTTTTGGAATAATAGAACTGAAAACAAATGCGGAAAAAGATAGATCGGAAAGCACTATATTAAAAGAAGAGACCCGGGGGGCGTAGATTTCACTAGTAGCTTCTCTCAAGAAAATAGCACACGGTGGGTAAACAAATTACTGTTGGGAAATTGATAGAAGATCAAATAATCATGATGATATCCAAGGCAATGATCATTATATAGGCATCACTGATGTCTACTACGCAACCTTCTTCTTGTAGACTCGTGTTGGGCCTCCAAGCGCAGAGTTTTGTAGGACAGTAGCAAATTTCCCTCAAGTGGATGACCTAAGGTTTATCAATCCGTGGGAGGTGTAGGATGAAGATGGTCTCTCTCAAACAACCCTGCAACCAAATAACAAAGAGTCTCTTGTGTCCCCAACACACCCAATACAATGGTAAATTGTATAGGTGCACTAGTTCGGCGAAGAGATGGTGATACAAGTGTAATATGGATGGTAGATATAGGTTTTTGTAATCTGAAAATATAAAAACAGCAAGGTGACAAGTAACAAAAGTGAGCAAAAACGGTATTGCAATGCTTAGAAACAAGGCCTAGGGTTCATACTTTCACTAGTGCAAGTTCTCTCAACAATACTAACATAGTTGAATCATATGTAAATCCCTCACGTGCGACAAAGAGTTCACTCCAAAGTAACTCATAGCGGAGAACAAACGAAGAAATTATTGTAGGGTACGAAACCACCTCAAAGTTATCTTTTCCGATCAATCATATGAGCTATCCCTATAAGTTTCACGAACAGCCCTAGAGTTCATACTAAAATAACACCTTAAGATACACATCAACCAAAACCCTAATGTCACCTAGATACTCCAATGTCACCACAAGTACCCATGGGCTTGATTATACGATATGCATCACACAATTTCAGATTCATCATGTTCAATCCAACACAAAGAACTTCTAAGAGTGCCCCAAAGTTTCTACCGGAGAGTCAGGACGAAAACGTGTGCCAACCCCTATGCATAGATTCCCAAGGTCACGGAACCCGCAAGTTGATCACCAAAACATACATCAAGTGGATCAATAGAACATCCCATTGTCACCACGGATATCCCATCGCAAGACATACATCAAGTGTTCTCAAATCCTTTAAAGACTCAATCCGATAAGAAAACTTCAAGGGAAAACTCAATTCATCACAAGAAGATAGAGAGGGGACAACTCCATATGATTCATCTATATCAATAAAGCTCGCGATACATCAAGATCGTGCCATCTCAAGAACACGAGAGAGAGAGATCAAACACATAGCTACTGGTACATACCCTCAGCCCCGAGGGTGAACTACTCCCTCCTCGTCATGGAGACCGCCGGGATGATGAAGATGGCCTCTGGTGATGGTTTCCCCCTCCGGCAGGGTGCCGTAACGGGCTCCCGATTGGTTTTTCGTGGCTACAGAGGCTTGCGGCGGAGGAACTCCCGATCTAGGTTTCTTTCTGGGGGTTTTGGTATTTATAGGAATTTTTGGCGTCGGTCTCACGTCAAGGGGACTCCCGAGGGGCCCACAAGCCAGGGGGGCGCGGCCCCTAGGCTTGTGGCTGCCTCGGGACTCCTCTCCGGTATCTTTTTGCTTCAGTATGTTTTATATTTTCCAAAAATATTCTCCGTAAATTTTCAGCCCATTCCAAGAACTTTTATTTCTGCACAAAAAACGACACCATGGTAGTTCTGCTGAAAACAGCGTCAGTCCGGGTTAGTTCTAATAAAATCATACCAAAATCATATAAAATTATTGTAAACATGGCATGAATACTTCATAAATTATAGATACGTTGGAGACGTATCAGCATCCCCAAGCTTAATTCCTTCTCGTCCTCGAGTAGGTAAATGATAAAAGAACTAATTTATGAAGTGTGAATGCTATCATAGTATATAAGTTTGATCAATGGTAATTCCAATCAATTTTTCTAGCATCATAGCAGCAACTTTTTCTCATAAAAATCATCATGATAGAGTAGCAATCAATTCACATGTCATGGTTCAAACAATGAATTCTCTTGAAACTTAACGACCTATGTTCTTAGTCACCAAACAATTGCAATTCAACTTATTCTCAACAAAGTCTAAGTAAGAGCTCCACATACTCAATCATCAAATAGTCTTCTATGATTGCTATTACTCAAAGCATATTTTTAGAACAAATGGCATCCATCGAACACAGAGAAAGATAGGGGCTTAATGTTTCGCCTCCCAACTTATTTATCATAAAGATAATTGTCAACAATAATAAGTCATGATCAAATATATTTGACTGGATATATATGTTTGGATCTTTCCCCACCACATGATGCTTGCCAACTAATAGATTGAGGTTGGAATAAGAAGTTGACTCAACATGAATAGTAAATAACATGAAAGTAAATAGATTGGCCCTTCGCAGAGGGAAGCAGGGATTTGCACATGTGCCAGAGCTCATTGTTTAAAACAGAGATGAATATAATTTTGGGAGATATGCTTTCATTGTCAACATAACAACCAAGAGATTTCACCATCTTCCATGCTAGATACATTATAGGCGGTTCCCAAACAGAATGATAAAGTTTTTACTCCCCCTCCACCAATCAAACACACTCCACGGCGAGCCGAATCCACGGGTACCGTCCATACAAACAACAATCCTTGGGGAGTTTTGTTTCATTATATTTTGATTTGATTTTTGAGCATGGAACTGGGCATCCCGAATACCAGCCACTTTCTCGTGAATGATAGTGAATCAACACATATCGTGAGAATAACCCACCTAGCATGGAAGATACTGACCGCCCCTAGTCGCTACATGAGCGATTCTGGCATACAAAATAGAATATTATTTGAAGGTTTAGAGTTTGGCACATGCAAATTTACTTGGAACGGCAGGTAAATACCGCATATAGGTAGGTATGGTGGACTCTCATGGAAGAAACTTGGCTCAAGGGTTTGGATGCACAAGTAGTATCTCTACTTAGTACGAAGTTTTGGCTAGCAAAAGGTTCTAAACAAGCACCACATGTTAGAGGATCCATAACAATATAACTTCTATGCAAATATACCCAACCATAACTCATTACGTTGTCTTCCTTGTCCAACTTCAACTAATTTACTCAAGTTTGAAAATAATTAATGGGTATTCACAATCATAGAAGATGTCCAAGATAATATATTTGTATGTGGAATCTCTCTTCCTTCAATATTCTTTCATGAATTGTTCAAGTGACCAATGCGGTGTTTGCTAACTTTCAATACATTTTACCACCTATACTTATTATGTGTGAAGTCATTAATCCCCATGGGATAAGTATATGAAGCATATTTAATTTCAGATTTATGATATTCAATTCATTCAACCATTTACTCAAAGGATATAAGTGAAGCACAAGAGTGAATGACAAACTACTCCAAAAAGATATAAGTGAAGATCAATGCGTAGTCAACAATTAAGTAGCTATGTGAGGACTCTATATCAATAAAGATTTTCAGATCTTAAGTATTTTATTCAACAGCAAAACAAAATAAAATGACATTCCTAGGATAGCACATATCATGTGAAGAAGCAAAAACTTAGGTTTAACCGATACTAACCGATAATTGTTGATGAAGAGAGATGGGATGCGTAGCATCCCCAAGCATAGATGCTTGAGACTTCTTGAAATATTTACTTGGGGTGCCTGGGGCATCCCCAAGCTTGAGCTTTTGTATCTTGTTCAATCCTCTCATATCATGGTTTCACCTATTCTCAAAAACTTCATCCACACAAAACTCGAAAAGAACTCGTGAGATAGGTTAGTACACATAAGAATAAATCAACACTTCATGTACTGCCAAGACAAGTTGCACAATAATTTTCAAACATCATCTAGTGTTTACTATCGTTTCCACAATTTATATCTACCAATATAGGCTATGGAAACTATAGGATAAGTAGATAACAAAACTATGACAGCAATATGTCCAAACAGAACAGTCTGTAGCAATTTATGAAAACAGTGTACTTCTGTAACTCAAAAAATTATGAAAATTTTGGACATGCTAAATAATTTATATGACAATACTGTGTAAAAATTTCAGGAACTTTCCACATTCCAGTAAAATATGAAAATTCAAACACTGCAGCAAAAGTTTCTGTTTTTTACACAGCACACATCAAACATGCAATGCAAGCATCCTAAGGCAATTCTTGGAACTTTTTATTGAAAAACAAGATTATAAATAACACCTAACAGAGAACAATTAAATAAAATGCCGCTCCAAGCAAAACTCATATTATGTGACGAATAAAAATATAGCTCCAAGTAAGATATACCGATAGTGTTGAAGACGAAAGAGGGGATGCCTTCCGGGGCATCCCCAAGCTTAGGCGCTTGAGTCTTCCTTGGATATTACCTTGGGGTGCCTTGGGCATCCCCAAGCTTAGGTTCTTGTCACTCCTTATTCTCCTCATATCGGTGTCTCACCCAAAACTTGAAAACTTCAATCACACAAAATTAACGGAACTTCGTGAGATGGGTTAGTGTAATAAAGATAAATCATTCACTTAGGTACAGTCAAGACAAGATTAATAGTTGTTCCCACATGATACCTACTGTATTATATCATTCCCATAATTTATATCACTGAATATAAGCTATGGGAACACTAAAACAAGCAAACTATGCATGCAAAACAGAATCTGTCAAAAATAGAACAGTCTGTGAAGATCTATAGTGTAACCATACTTACCTGTATCTAAAAATTCCTAAAAATTAGGACAACCTAAATAATTTGTATATAAATACTTTGTAAAAATTTTAGATCATTATCACGCTCCAATAAAAAATGAAAATGCCTGTACTGGAGTCAAAAGTTTCTGTTTTGGTTCAGCATCAATTCTACTCATCTTGTGAGTCATCCCAAAGGCTTTACTTGGCACTTTATTGAAATAAAAGACACAAAACATGATTACTACAGTAGATTAATCATGTGAACACATAAAAACAGTAGGTATAAATATTGGGTTGTCTCCCAACAAGCGCTTTTCTTTAATGCCTTTTAGCTAGGCAAGATGATTTCAATGATGCTCACATAAAAGGTAAGAATTGAAACACAAAGAGAGCATCATGAAGCATATGACTAGCACATTTAAGTATAACCCACTTCCTATGCATAGGGATTTTGTTAGCAAACAATTTATGGGAGCAAGAATCAACTAGCATAGGAAGGCAAAACAAGCATAACTTCAAAACTTTGAACACATAGAGAGGAAACTTGATATTATTGCAATTCCTACAAGCATATGTTCCTCCCTCATAATAATTTTCAGTAGCATCATGAAGGAATTTCACAACATAACTGTCACATAAAGCATTATCTTCATGATCCACAAGCATAGAAAATTTTTCACTCTCCACATAAGCAATTTTCTTCTCATTCATAATAGTGGGAGCAAACTCAACAAAATAACTATCATGAGATACTTGATTGACATAACCACTTTGAATATTAAAATCATGATGACAAGTTTCATGGTTACTATCACTCTTTATAGCATACATGTCATCATCATAATCATCATAGATAGTAGGCATGTCATTATCATATCAAATTTGCTCATCAAAACTTGGGGGACTAAAAATATCATCTTCGTCAAACATAGCATCCCCAAGCTTGTGGCTTTGCATATCATGAACATCATGGATATTCAGAGAATTCAGACTAGCAATATTGCAATCATGCTCATCATTCAAGGAATTCTCATTAAGTATTTTCATAAATTCTTCCTCTACCAATTGAGCACAATTTTCCAAACCATCATTTTCACGAAAGACATTAAAAAGACGAACCAATTGATGCAACCTAAACTCCATTTTTTGTGGTTTTCTTTTATAAAACCAAACTAGTGAAAAACAAGAAACTAAAATATTTAATTGCAAGATCTAAAGATATACCTTCAAGCACTCACCTCCCCGGCAACGGCGCCAGAAAAGAGCTTGATGTCTACTACGCAACCTTCTTCTTGTAGACTCGTGTTGGGCCTCCAAGCGCGGAGTTTTGTAGGACAGTAGCAAATTTCCCTCAAGTGGATGACCTAAGGTTTATCAATCCGTGGGAGGCGTAGGATGAAGATGGTCTCTCTCAAACAACCCTGCAACCAAATAACAAAGAGTCTCTTGTGTCCCCAACACACCCAATACAATGGTAAATTGTATAGGTGCACTAGTTCGGCGAAGAGATGGTGATACAAGTGTCATATGGATGGTAGATATAGGTTTTTGTAATCTGAAAATATAAGAACAGCAAGGTAGCAAGTAACAAAAGTGAGCAAAAACGGTATTGCAATGCTTAGAAACAAGGCCTAGGGTTCATACTTTCACTATTGCAAGTTCTCTCAACAATACTAACATAGTTGAATCATATGTAAATCCCTCACGTGCGACAAAGAGTTCACTCCAAAGTAACTCATAGCGGAGAACAAACGAAGAAATTATTGTAGGGTACGAAACCACCTCAAAGTTATCTTTTCAGATCAATCATATGAGCTATCCCTATAAGTGTCACGAACAGCCCTAGAGTTCGTACTAAAATAACACCTTAAGATACACATCAACCAAAACCCTAATGTCACCTAGATACTCCAATGTCACCACAAGTACCCATGGGCTTGATTATACGATATGCATCACACAATTTCAGATTCATCATGTTCAATCCAACACAAAGAACTTCAAAGAGTGCCCCAAAGTTTCTACCGGAGAGTCAGGACGAAAACGTGTGCCAACCCCTATGCATAGATTCCCAAGGTCACGGAACCCGCAAGTTGATCACCAAAACATACATCAAGTGGATCAATAGAACTTCCCATTGTCACCATGGATATCCCATCGCAAGACATACATCAAGTGTTCTCAAATCCTTTAAAGACTCAATCCGATAAGAAAACTTCAAGGGAAAACTCAATTCATCACAAGAAGATAGAGAGGGGAAAACTCCATATGATTCATCTATATCAATAAAGCTCGCGATACATCAAGATCGTGCCATCTCAAGAACACGAGAGAGAGAGAGAGAGATCAAACACATAGCTACTGGTACATACCCTCAGCCCCGAGGGTGAACTACTCCCTCCTCGTCATGGAGACCGCCGGGATGATGAAGATGGCCTCCGGTGATGGTTTCCCCCTCCGGCAGGGTGCCGGAACGGGCTCCCGATTGGTTTTTCGTGGCTATAGAGGCTTGCGGCGGTGTAACTCCCGATCTAGGTTTCTTTCTGGGGGTTTTGGTATTTATAAGAATTTTTGGCGTCGGTCTCACGTCAAGGGGACTCCCGAGGGGCCCACAAGCCAGGGGGGCGCGCCCTAGAGGGGGGCGTGCCCCCTAGGCTTGTGGCTGCCTCGGGACTCCTCTCCGGTATCTTTTTGCTCCAGTATTTTTTATATTTTCCAAAAATATTCTCCGTAAATTTTCAGCCCATTCCAAGAACTTTTATTTCTCCACAAAAAACGACACCATGGTAGTTCTTCTGAAAACAGCGTCAGTCCGGGTTAGTTCTAATAAAATCATACCAAAATCATATAAAATTATTGTAAACATGGCATGAATACTTCATAAATTATAGATACGTTGGAGACGTATCAATCACGTCCAAGATTAGTAGACTGAAACGATTCTGCATCTACTACTATTACTCCACACATCGACCGCTATCCAGCATGCATCTAGTGTATTAAGTTCATGGTGAAACGGAGTAATGCAATAAGAACGATGACATGATGTTGACAAGATCTATTCATGTAGGAATAGACCCCATCTTGTTATCCTTAATAGCAACGATACATGCGTGCCTCGCTGCCCCTTCTGTCACTGGTAGAGGACACCACAAGATCGAACCCATCACAAAGCACCTCTTCCCATGGCAAGAAAAATCGATCTAGTTGGCCTAACTAAACCAAAGATTCAAAGAAGAAATACGAGGCTATAAATAATCATGTATATAAGAGATCAAAGAAGACTCAAATAATATTCATGGATAGAAACTGATCATGAACTCAAACTTCATCGGATCACAACAAACACACCGCAAAAAGTCATTACATCAAATAGATCTCTAAGAGACCATTGTATTGAGAATCAAAAGAGAGAGAGGAAGCCATCTAGCTACTGCCTACGGACCCGTAGGTCTATGGTGGACTACTCACATCATCAGAGAGGCACCCATGAGGATGACGAACCCCTCCGTGATGGTGTTAGATTGGATCTCGGGGTTCTGGAACTTGCGGCGACTGGAATTGTATTTCGTCTCCTCCTCTAGGGTTTCTGGAATTTTTGAGGATTTATACTGCTGAGAGGCGGTGGAAAAGACCTCCGTGGGCCCCACGATACATCAGGGCGCGCCAGGGGCCTCTGGCACGCCCTAGTGTATCGTGGGCCCCATGGGCCTCCCCCCAGGTGCTTCCTTGGCTCCCAAGTTGTCTTCTGGTCCAAAAAAAATCTCCAAAAAGTTTCGTGGCAATTGGACTCCGTTTTGTACTGATATTCTACGAAGTAAAAAACAAGCAAGAAACAGCAACTGGCACTGGGCACTATGTCAATAGGTTACTCCCAAAAAATGATATAAAGTTGCTATAAAATTATTATAAAACATCCAAGAATGATAATATAACAGCATGGAACAATCAAAAATTATAGACACGTTGGAGACGTATCAGCCACAGCCACGCGTTCCGCGTATAGAACCGTGCTTGCACGCAACAGATCTGATGCAACCTCCAGCTTTTCCACTCTTGCCGCGAAGGCCTCCGGACCCTCTGCAGCGCATACCGCCGCCACCGCCGCCGCGGGCTCCTCCGCGCAAAAGATCTGCCTCAACCGCACGCTTTCTACGATGGAGAGGCGGGGCCAAGATTCTGATGACATGTGTAATGTTGAGGATTTTGTGGAGGCGAGGAGTATGGTTTTTGAGTCGCCGACTAGTCACCGACTAATCGCCGAGTCGTTTTCTAAAAATCAAGGCGACTCACGACTATACAGCGACTTATGGCGACTATACAGCGACTTTCGTCGACTAATCGCTGAGCCGCAAGGCTATCGGCGACTCATGTTTCGGCGACTCAAAAACCATGGCGAGGACAGTGGGGAGAAGAAGGCCAGATTTAGGGGCTGCGAGAGGGGAAAGAGAAGATGGAGAGAGAAGAGTGGTGATATTTATTTATGACCCTATACACGACTGCAGACAGTTGCTATATTTGTTCCGTGTGTGATTATGTGTGCACCGAAAAGAATTCAAAAACTTTGAAAATGCTTCCCGCGCAAGAGTAAGCGCCAACCATAGCGGTAAATTATAAAATCCCCAACCCCCTTGGCAGCATCTAGCTATAAATAACCATAGTGATGGCCGGCGGCTGCGAGTCAATGATCCCCTGGCTAGTTGCCACACATACCGTCAAACCCCCAATGGCCGACGATAGGATGGATTTGGGCGACGGTGAAATCGAGGCTGACGGCGCGATGGTCGGCTTGAGGGTCAATAGCCATGCCGCTACCTCTCCCGACGACAGCTAGAGGAGGGAGGAATCACGACATGAGCAAGCCAGCAGGTTAACCAGGGTCGTCTTGAAACCAGCTAGGGATCGCCAGCGAGCGATATTGCGGGCTCGGCGCAGAGTGCGCCGGATGGTGCGGGCGGCGGAGCAGGAACCACGACGCCGCAAGGACAACTGCGACAGTGGCCGCCGCACGAAGCGCAAGCTTATGTCCCAGATGGAGGAGGATGCAACTCCAGATGCTGGGGGAGGACTTGCAGCCGTTGCTGCAGCATTGGCGATGGCCAGGGTCTCATCGGCCGCCGGGACGATGTACGAAGACCCGGCGGACGCGGCAGTCCCGGTGAGAGCTGCGCCCGAGGCAGTACATGCGATCACCAATGTCGAGGCTGACCCTGCCTCGGTCGATCAAGGTGTACGTCATCGACTTGGCGACCTCCTGTCCTCCTGAGCCAAGGAACGACACGATATCAATGGACGATGGCAGTTGTGCGTGCTGGGTCGGCGTTAGGGGCAGTAGCACTTTTGTGCGCGCGCAGTTCCTATGTACTTTTGTGCGTGCTGAGTATTATATTGATGTAAAATAGTGAGCTAATTTTTTGTAAATTACTCCGTCAACTATGCATTGTACCAATTTGAGCATGTAAATGCTCGATTGAATTATTCATGCATGCCAAATGTGTCAATTGTATGTACTGGCCTATCTATATATATTGTACTTTTGTGCGTGCTCGAGCAACTATACAGCAGTGCGAATGAGGATGAAGGACCGGGGAGAGGACCGGGGTTGAGGGTCTACGTAGGAAACGGTTCGTAAACAGGAACCGTGTGTAGTTAATGCCATTGTATATATTTGATTGCAAGTTTTTGTTCGACTGCGGGTGTGATGGGAGAGGTGTGGATTGCCGTTCGATCGCGGTGCATCCTACGGTGCGCATGCGCGATCCGTGTGGCTGGGGTTTTGGCCAATCAGAACACAGAGCAAAATATGGTGAATGCACACGGTACTAGAAGGCACGAGGTCTTCACAAAGTAACCGCCTGCCCTAACAAATCACAAATTTCAAGGGAAAGCCATATTTCATTGGTCTTTTCTCCATGATTTTTTTCTATGATCAACATACCCACTATAATGCACCGTGTTCAAATTTGACATTTTTTACAGCTTCTTTACTCTATTTAGGCTTTTATGTGCACTTTCTAGGCATTTACTGCTTATAATTCAAGTTCGAGCGTTCTGTATATAAAAAGGTGTTCACAAGGGTCCTAAAAATCATAATTGTGTCATTGAATAACTTCTCATGTATTTTACAGGAAATTAAAAGAATTTTAAAGGATATGTGTGGGAAGAGGCAACCACAGATGTGTAGTTTATTGTTTTTGTAACTCTACAAAAATGGAAAACATGCCTGAAAAACATGATACCTTGTGTGGTGCCTTGGCAGGGCCTCAATATGATGTGGTAAATATTTGAGGAGGTTCGGCTAATGTCGTCATACACACTCTTCATATATCGAACCGTCACCTATGATATTTCATGGTTCGGGGAGTGAAATCACCATGTTTTGAAAGAGGAACCCATATTTCCTTGGTCCTTTCAACTTGATTTATTTTCTACGATTATCATACCCACTAGAATGCACCGTGTCTAAATTTGACATTTTTTCGGGCTCGTTTAATATATTTAGGGTTTTATGTGCATTTTCTAGGCCTTTTGTGCATATAATTCAATTTCGGACAATCTATGCATGAAATAAATGTAAAAAAGGGTTCTAAAAATCATAATTGTGTCATTGAATAACATTCCATCTATTTTGCAATAAATTAATAGAATTTAAAATGATATGTGTGGGTAGAGGCAACCATATATGTGTCGTTTATTATTTTGTAACTCCGAAAAAATGGAAAACATGCCTGAAAAACATGATACCTTGTGTGGTGCCTTGGCAGGGCCTCAATATGATGTGGTAAATATTTAAGAAGGTTTGGCTAATGTCGGCATACACAGTCTTCATATATCGAACCATCACCTATGATGTTTCATGGTTGGTGGTGAGCGAAATCACCATGTTTTGAAAGGGGAACCGATATTTCCTTGGTCCTTTCAACTTGATTTATTTTCTACGATCATCATACCCACTACAATGCACCGTGTCCAAATTTTACATTTTTCAGGCTCGTTTACTATATTTCGGCTTTTATGTGCATTTTTAGGCCTTTTGTGCTTATAATTCAATTTCGGACAATCTATGCATGAAAAAAATGTAAAAAGGGTTTTTAAAATCATAATTATGTCATTGAATAACACTTCATCTATTTTACAAGAAATTAATAGAAATTTAAAAGACATGTGTGGGAAGAGGCAACCATATATGTGTCGTTTATTGGATTTTTAACTCTAGAAAAAATGGAAAACATGCCTGAAAAACATGATACCTTGTGTGGTGCCTTGGTAGGGCCTCAATATGATATGGTAAATATTTGAGGAGGTTTGGCTAATGTCGTCATACACACTCATCATATATCGAACCATCACCTATGATGTTTCATGGTTCGGGGAGCGAAATCACCATCTTTTGAAAGGGAAACCCATATTTCTTTGCTCCTTTCAACTTGATTTATTTTCTACAATCATCATACCCACTATAATGCACCGTGTCCAAATTTTACATTTTTCGGGCTCGTTTACTATAGTTAGGCTTTTATGTGCATTTTTCTAGGCCTTTTGTGCTTATAATTCAATTTCGGACAATCAATGCATGAAAAAAATGTAAAAAAAGGTTCTAAAAATCATAATTATGTCATTGAATAACACTTCATTTATTTTACAGGAAATTAATAGAAATTTAAATGACATGTGTGGGAAGAGGCAACCATATATGTGTCGTTTATTGGATTTTTAACTCTAGAAAAATGGAAAACATGCCTCAAAAACATGATACCTTGTGTGGTGTCGTATAACCAGTATGCTGTGGTAAATATTTGAACACCAAGGAAAGTGTTATGTACTATCTGATACTATTAGTTTTCCAAAATTACAATTTTAACCGCAAACGTTTCTTACAATGAATCGTTTGCAGAAAGTACGATGACAGGAGAGAGAGAAGGCTTGTAATATGCATGTGAGCTCACTTTTAATGCCGATCTGTGCATGCTAGAGCTTTCCCCCACGTAAGGTTCGAGTTTTGCAGCCAAATTTTTAGTAGGCGCGCGATTTCAGAAGTTATTCCTCCCACCCCATACCCACCCATCACATTTCCCCTTATCCCCCACCCCCCCCCCCCACCCTCTCCCTGCAGCCCAAACCGCCGCCGCCGCCGCTGCAACCAAATCTACGTTCTACCCCAGCCTCGCTCGTCGATCTAGTGAGGTAACCACCGATTTCCATCACCGCCCCGGCCCGATCGCTCAGATGGAGCCTGCGAACCACCCTCATGCCTCCACATCCCCACCCCTATCGCCGAGCATCCCCGCGTAAGCCCAACCACATATCACGCGGAGGTCGAGGAGCTCATGGCGGTCGATGGCGTGGTGGCCGTCGTGCGTGTCGACCCAGAGGAACACCTTGCCGCCGACGCCGCCAACTTGGTGTGGCTTCTGGCCGAGATGAAGTGCCCAAGCAACTACCCCTCGGGATTTACCAAGTATGAACTTTCTAGTTCAATTTTACCAATACCATTTGCAATGTTTAACCGTGTCAATTTTAGTTTCACCGGTACAAGTTTTAATCACCATGTTAGGTTATCTGTACTCTATAGTTAACACGTCCGCTGTTTAATTCAGTTATGCGCACTGTGTTGTTCAAGTAGAAACTGTCCAGTTCAATTTCACAAATACCAGTTACAAACTTACAACACCTATGCTAGGTTGTTGTTAAGCCTACTGTAGTGAACAATTATATCCATTTTTACGATGTCCATTCGGTACCGTTCTCCTCTTCACAATGAAGATATCACTGGAGATGTTGTCCTTCAATTACCATTAGATATTTTTGGTGGATGTTAACCCTGTTGTAGTTGACATGCATTTCCATGTACTTACGCAGGGTCACAATGCACGATGATGTTGTTTACCGTCGAGGTTACTCACATCCCAATATCTTATAGTATTTTACATCATTTGTGCAATTGTAGTTTAGCTTCTAACATTTACTTGTTGCTTGTAGGTACATATGTTAGCTGTACTAATCCACGCTTCGACCCGCAGGAACACCTCGCCACCGACTTTGGGTGGGCTCTGACCGAGATGAAGTGCCCCATCAAATACCCCTCGGGATTTACAAGTATGAACTGTCCATTTCAATTTCACCAATACCTGTCCCTTTGCTACCGTGCTACTCCTCGCAATGAAAATATCACCGGAGATACTGTCGTTTAATTAAAATTTGTTATTTTTTGTGGATGTTAACCCTGTTGTATTTAACACGCCTTGCTATGTGCTTATGTAGGGCTACAATGTGCGATATTGTTGTTTACCATCGAGGTTAGTAGTATTTTACATCATTTGTGCAATTGCATCTTAGGTTATAACATTTATTTGTTGCTTGTAGGTACATATGTCAGAGGTACTGATCCACGCTTCGACCCCCTATGCATATGGGGCAATGAGATAAACATGAACAAGCATCAAGTGAGGAAACTAAGAAAAAATGTTAGGCAGAAGAGACATATGATTGGAATTAAACTCTGTATTTACACTTTATCCAGGACATCAGTGAACTTTAGGATGGTAAGTAATCTGTTGCCTTCTTTTCCTACCCAGAACAAGTTACTCTATTAGACATGAATACTTGAAAGTTGTCTCTTTCCAGTGGTTTCTGAAAGAATTTACCCAAGATTACCTTGCAAACTAACTGACCGAAGTGGAGGCAACGAAGGTTATAGTATATAATTCATGCTACCATGATAATGGTCTAGAAATCTTCCTGAAGGCGGTGAAGGATGGATGGGCGATCATCACAAGGGGTTGGACAAAAGTTGTGCGCGCCTTCGGCATGGAGAAGGGCACATTATGGGTATTCCGCTTCTTCAACACCATCAACAGCCGAAAGGATTTACAATTCTCTCTTCACCTTTACCAGCTCTAGTACTATATATTGTGGTTCATCATATTTTAATCTTCTGTCGAACTATGTAACCATCGAACATGTACTGAGCTTTTGATTTATGCATTGTTTGTTGAACCATTGTACTTAGGGTATGTATTGATGGATCTGAAATCCACATTTCATAATTAAAATTTTGAAATTTCCAATTCTAATAGTAAATTAAAGAAAATAAGCTATTAGGTAAATAAATTACAGTGCACACATTTAGAATGAATAAACCATGTGCTATGGTGTCATACATTACACACGATTTTTTCAAGAATAGCGTGTGTGATTATCTGCTTTACAATACACGGTCGCATATTTTATGCGTCTGGATGTGCGCGTCACACACGCATTTGCAAGCTGTAACCGTGTGCGATTGGCGTCAATGGCACACACGGTTCCAAACCTGAGTGCATGTGTACTATTGGACGATAAGAAGACGGTTGACATACGAAGTGCGTGTGCTATCAGAATAACTATCGCACACGATTATTAAATTGGCATGTTAGCGATAGTAGAGCCACTACCCACAGTTAAAAGTTTCGGACTGTTTGTCATAATGTAATTATTGCAAACAGGTCATGGAATTAAATGTTTGTGATATTCTTATGTCGCACACGAATATATCTGCGTCATTGTCTCGGATGTGTTGTTGATCACAAACGTAACGTCAAAGTGTGGCATGTGGGATAGGCTACGACTACGCATACACTTACGTTAGGTGAATCGTCGGCAGGCGCTCACCCCATCGCAGACGATTTCTCGGTGTCGTGTGGGATGCCCCCCTATCGCCCACACATGCAAGGCAACGGTTTGGAACTGCGTCGCGGAAAGGGGTTAAAACCGTTTGTATAGGACCTAACGGTACCAGTGAAGGTAATTGACAACCCTCTTGCCCGCGTTGGATGCAAGTATTTGCTTCTTTGTGTGCAGTCGCTGAAGATGGGGGTTGCGTGCTACTCCTATTGGTTCGATAACCTTGGTTCTCACTGAGGGAAATACTTATCTATATTGTGTTGCATCACCCGCTCCTCTTCGCGGAAAACCCAATGCAGATCACAAGTATCAGGAAGGATTTCTGGCGCCGTTGCCGGAGAGTATCACCAACCTACTATCAAGTACCTTCGCACAAATTATCATTCACTTGTTCTACTTTTTATTTGTTGTTACATTTTGCTTGCTATAAAAATAAAAAATAAAAATATATTTCTATTTGCTTTCTTGTGTTGTTATGTTATATTTATCTTTGTCACAACAAAACAGGAAGTAAATGCAAAAATTTAAGATAAATGGATCCTCATCCACTTGCTAATCTTTTCAAACTTGCTTCTTATTGTAAACCAATAGCTCATAAAGAAGTGATGAATGAAAATACTATTGGGATACATTTATTGAATGAAAATCATGATTGCAACTTTGTTAGTATAAATTCTATGAATATCAATTGTGCTAATGATCATGATTGGGGTGATAATCATGATGTTTCTTGTGATCTTGATAATTCTGAGCTTCATGATGAATCTATTATTGATAATGATATTTGCAATGCTACTAAAAGTGGGTTTGGAAGAGCTTCAACTTTAGGTAATGGTCCCACTATTTTGGAGAATGATAAATCTTATGAAATTTTTGATAAAAGTGGGTTTGGAGAGGTCGTGACTTTAGTTGATGTTAATCCCACTATCTTGGAAGATTATAAGATTTGTATGCATATGGATCATAAAGAGAATGTTTTGCATGATAGTTATATCGTTGAGTGTTACTATGATCCCACTTGTAACTATTATGAGAGAGGGAAATATGGTTATAGGAATTTGCATGTTACTCAATTATTTCTCTTTGTGTTGAAATTATTAATGCTTCACTCTTCCTATTTGCATATGCTAGATATTAATTCTCTTAATAATTTGTTTTCCTATAAAATGCCTATGCATAGGAAGCATGTTAGACTTAGATGTGTTTTTCATATGCTTTATGATGCTCTCTTTGTGCTTCAATTCTTTAGCGTTCAATGCTTCAATTCTTTGTGCTTCAATTCTTTAGCATCATCATTATCCCGAGCCTATCATCATGGCTATAAAGAAAGGGCTTGTTGGGAGACAACCCAATACTTTCTATTTGTTTTTGATAACATGATTATTGCATCTATAATGATTGTGTTTTCATGTTTAAATTAGTGTTTGTGCCAACTAAAACCTTTGGTATGACTTACATGATGAATAGAATTGATACGGTGCAAAAATAGAAACTTTAGCGTTCAGTGCCGAATTTCTCTGATTTTACTGGAACGTCTTGTTGATCTGAAATTTTTACACAGTATTCCTATACAAATTCATCAGGATTTCCTAATTTTTCAGAATTTTGCAAGTTATATAAGTATAGGTTCTCTATATATCATTACAGACTGTTCTGTTTTGCACAGATTTTGTTTTTGCTTGCATAGTTTGCTAGTTTTGATGATGCTATGGATTGTATCGGGGGGGGGGGGGGGGGTAGAAGCCATGGAGAAGTTAGAATATAGAACCTTATGCAACAATAAATAAAGATCAATTTATAACAGTACCTAAAGTATTTAATATGTTTGCTATACTAACGGATCTCACGAAGGTTTTTGTTGAGTTGTGTGTTGAAGTTTTCAAGTTTTGGGTGCTATCACGATGCATGAAGGAATAAGGAGTGGCAAGAGCCCAAGCTTCGGAATGCCCAAGGCACCCCAAGGTAATATTCTAGGAAGACTCATGCGTCTAAGCTTGGGGATGCCCTCGAAGGCATCCCCTCTTTCGTCTCAATCCATTGGTATGTCACTTGGAGCTATATTTTTATTGATCAGATGATATGAGTTTTGCTTGGAATGTCATTTGCTTTAGTTTGCTTTTATTTTAGTTTTCCACAATCATTGTTTGTTGTGCACACCCACTTGAGAGAGACACAAGATCACCATGATTTATTAGAATACTCTTTGTGCTTCACTTATAGCTTTTGAGCTAAGGAGTTGCTCTAGTACTTCACTTATATCTTTTAGAGCACGGTGGCGTATAGATTTTAAAGAAATAATTGCACTCTCATTCTTCACTTATATTTTTTTGAGAGTTAATAAATAATGATGGTAATTTGCATGGGTTGTAAGATTAGTCCAAAAATAATAGGTATTCAATGAGTGCATAATCAAAACCACATGTAGCACATAAAAGAGAAATTGTGGGTTAATGATATTAATGTGGTAATGTGAAAGGGCATGAGTGCATGATCATTGGTTAGTAAGAATATCATGAATTAGAGGGTGTTAACTTGTTGTTCATCCAAATATTTTTTATGGCATGGTGATGATGTGTGAGCATTCTTATTCCTCGTTGAAATCCTAGTGTTGTTTAAGTCGGAGGCGCGCGATGGTCAACTCCTCCCAACCTCCTCCCTAGGGGCATGCGAGTAGTACTTTGCTTCGAGAGAGCTAATAAAACCTTGCAATAAGTATGTGAGTTCTTTATGACTAATGTGAATCCATGGATGTATGCACTCTCACTACCTTATATTTGCTAGGCTCTTCGGTACCGTGCATTGCCCATTCTCACCTCGAGGATCGGTGCACCCTTCGCCAGTGCATCCAAATCCCATGACATGATACCCTCTGTTGCACATAAGCCTCATTATATCTTCCTCAAAACAGCCACCATACCTACCTATTATGGAATTTTCATAGCCATTCCGAGATATATTGCCATGCAACTTCCACTGTTACATCATATGACTAGTACTTTCATTGTCATATTGCTTTGCATGATCATATAAGTTGACATAGTATTTGTGGCAAAGCCACCGTTCATCATTTTTTATACATGTTACGCTTGATCATTGCACATCCTGGTACACTGCCAGAGGCATTCATATAGAGTCATACTATAATTTTTCATGTTGAGTTGTAAGTAAATAAAAGTGTGATGATCATCATTATTAGGGCACTGTCTCAGTGAGGAAAGGATGATGGAGACAATGATTCCCCCACAAGTCGGGATGAGACTCCGGACGAAAAATAAAAAAATAAAAAAGAAAGAAAGAAAGAAAGAAAAAAAAGAGAAAAGGAAAAGAAAAAGAAAAAAATTAATGAGAGAAAAGAGAGAAGGGACAGTGCTACTACCTCTTTTTCCACACTTGTGCCTCAAAGTGGCACCATGTTCTTTATATAGAGAGTCTCTTGTTTTGTCACTTTCATATACTAGTGGAAATTTTCCATTATAGAACTTGGCTTGTATATTCCGATGACGGGCTTCCTCAAATGCCCGAGGTCTTCATGAGCAAGCAAGTTGGATGCACACCCACTTAGCTTCAGTTGAGCTTTCATGACCTTATAGCTCTAGTGCATCTATTGCATGGCAATCCCTACTCCTCGCATTGATATCTATTGATGGGCATCTCCATAGCCCATTGATACGCCTAGTTGATGCGAGACTTTCTTCTCAACTTTTACCCCTTTGAAACCTACCACCATATTCTATTACACCTTTATGCTATATCCATGGTTCACGCTCATATATTGCGTGAGTAATAAAAGCTGAAGCGCGTTAAAAAGTACGATCCAATTGCCTGACTTGACATCGTGGTGCTTGACATTTGTATTTGTGGTGAAGACGGAGCCATGCCATGCTAATATGATAAAATGAATAGAGGATGAACATTCTTTAATGATCTTATATTTTGAAACTTGATGATTATGTTACTTATGTTTATGAATATTAGTATATTACTATGTTGATGTTTGTTAATTCATCGTTTCTCAATGATCATACCTGCAATAGATTACATGTTGGGTAGCATGTCACATAAAAAATTATGTTTCTATCATTTACCTACTCGAGGACGACCAGGAATTAAGCTTGGGGATGTTGGTACGTCTCCAACGTATCTATAATTTTTGATTGTTCCATACTATAATATTATCATTCTAGGATGCTTTTTGGGTATTTATTTACCAATTCATATTATTTTTGCGCACTAACCTATCAACCCAGTGCCCAGTGCGAGTTGTTGTTTTGTGCATGTTTTTGGCTTTTTAGGTTTACCGTACCAAACAAAGTCCAATTGCCCCGTAATTTTTTATGATTTTTTCTGGACCAAAAGAATACCTGGAAGCTTCGGGAGGAGACCGGAGGCTGCACGATGGAGGGACCACACAAAAGTGCGCGCCTAGGGGGGTGGCCGCGCCCTGTTATGTGGTGGCTCCCCCTGGCGTCTCCCGATGCCACTCTCTGGCCTATAAATTCTAATATTTCCCAAAATACCTAGAGAGCCTCCCGAAACACTTCTTCCGCTGCCGCAAGTCTCTGTTCCGCCGTGTGCCCATCTGGAGTCCTATCCCGGTGCCCTGTCTGAGGGGTGATCGATAACGGAGGGCCTCTACATCATCCTTGTTGCTCCCATGGTGATGTGTGAGTAGTCCCCTATAGATCTACGGGTACGTAGTTAGTACCTAGATGGCTATCTCTCTCTCTCTCTCTCTCTCTCTCTCTCGATCTTCAATACAAAGTTCACCGCATCTTTGCGGTGATCTATTCGATGTAATCACTTTGTGCGGTGCGTTTGTTGGGATCCGATGAAATGTGGGTTTATGTTCAGATTATTCATGAAAAAGATTTGAGTCTTCTCTGAATTCTATTATGATTCTGATTTGCATGATTATTATAGCTTCGTAAATCTCTCCGATCTATTGAAATAGTTTGCCCAACTAGATTGATATTTCTTCAGTGAGAGGGGTGTGTTGTAGTGGGTTCAATATGGCAGTGCTCTATATCCCAGTGACAGAAAGGGACAAGACACGACGTTGTATTGTTGCCACTAAGGATAAAACGATGGGGTTAATTCATATTGATTGAGTTTTCTTTGTCTACATCATGTCATCATTCTCCAAGCATTACTCTGTTTGTCATGAACTTAATACTTAGAGAGGCAAGCATAGAAGCGCTCTCGACGTGGAGTAATAGTAGTAGGTGTAGGCAGGAGTCGGCGCATTTGCTTATGGACGTGATGCCTATATACACATGATCATTGCCGTGAATAAATATTGCATAAATATGCACTTTTCTATCAATTGCCCAACAGTAATTTGTTTACCCATCGTATGCCTACTACATGAGAGATGCCACTAGGGAAAACTACGTCCCTCGGGCCTATTCGCTTAGATATTTACTAGCAAACATGCCCGTGCGTTGCAAGGGGAGAAAAATATATGCCCATTTAAAGGGAGGGCAAATTGCAAAAAGTCACCTCACTCAGCTCACAAAGTTCAGCGAATGGAGAGTTTTGCCCATGCCATTTTCATTGGGGCTAATTTGAACAAACATCAAAGTTTTGGAGTCTCCACATGCAGTGCCTTGTGCATTAGTTCCAGCCAATCATTTGTTCCATCCACGTACACATATGTATCAACCAGCACCATGAGCCATTGTGAGAAGAAACTAATTGAACAAAAGGATTGTCTTGGAGACATAATGTAACTGTGATTAACTTAGTTGCCGGCATAAAATAATACTCAATGGCATTACCTTTGTTGCCTGCATGACTGCATACCGAAACATGGGCGCCAAAGAGTAGCTCTCATCTTGGCAGTCCTCGTGCTTGTAATCTGTTAGGAACAATCGAAAAGCATGTGAACGACATGAGGAAAACATCAAAGCAGAAGCATGGTTATTTCATATTTTTATTCTGCCTACCTGATGTATTGATCATCATCACGCCATGTAACTTGGTTCCAATTGGAGTTCAGGTGAGGACACCTCCACAAAAGCAATTAACATAGAAAGCATGTATCTGGTAGCCAAGCGAGACCTGCAGGAGCAACGAGGTGCATGGATTGATCAAGGAGTTGGGGCCATATGCCTGAGTACCTATCTGACTTACTTTGCAATGCAATTTCTTCGCCGGTTGGTGCTTATGGCCGAGAGAAACCAACACGTACAAGCTAGCCTGGCTAAGCTAACACGCTGGTGGATTGATTCTTCACAGGACAACCGTGGAAGCTGGTGGATGGACCGATCCCAGTGTACGCTACCAGGCTAGAGCTAGCCGACGGCTTCTCGCCCGATGGAAACAAATAGACCAAGTCTCGCTGAGACACACACGCGACCCACGGAATTATGGCAACTGGTGTGTGTGTGCTATGTCTGCAAGGAAGTGTGCATGTTGTAATCGAAAGAGGCGAAGGAGGCCTTCAGGCCACGTGGGGCAGCGTCGAGGAAGACAATTTGTTTGAACACCAACAACGTCTACAACACGGGAACAACACAGTGGATGTCAGTGACGAGTTCCTGCAATAACCTGCCGACGTGGTTCTCTGCTCAGCTTGTAGGTCGCCCCGGTCCTTACCTTCCTCATGGCTCCCCTCCTCTATGCGAAGCCCATATTTATGGAAGGCGTTAGGGAAGGCGGTGAGGGCGGAGTTCAACTTAACCGAGAGTCTGCGTCCTGAGGAGAACCGATCATGGAAGAGATGGAGAAGGAGGAGGAACGGATCGTGAGGAGAAGGGATATGTTCATCGGTTTGGATACATGAGAGAACCGTGCAGACACGTGAAGGAGGAGGATTTTTTTCTTTTTTATAAGGAAAGGAGGAGGATTTGATCGTAGTTTACGTTGTGCGGCTCTTTTTTTTCTTTTATCGATGTACGGAGATCTAGGCTGGACTATTAATCACCAAAACGGGACCAGACTTATGCAAAGCCAACTCAAAAAAAGTAGGCGATGGTGAACCCGACGGAAGCAATGCGTGCTTTATTATTAGGGAAAGACAAAAGCTTTCATTACCATGCTGCCATGTATTTGTTTTCTATTTATTTTGCAATTTACATTATTCAACTATCATCTACACACTTCATTTGCTTGCAAATAACGAGTCCAAGGGGATTGACAACCCTCTTGCCCGCGTTGGGTGCAAGTGTTTGCTTCTTTGTGTGCAGTCGCTGAAGACGGGGGTTGCGTGCTACTCCTATTGGTTCGATAACCTTGGTTCTCACTGAGGGAAATACTTATCTATATTGTGCTGCATCACCCGCTCCTCTTTGTGGAAAACCCAACGCAGATCACAAGTATCAATTACTTTGGTCGATGCTAGTCGAGATCCCACATTACTAGTGGCGGGAGAGCCGATTCGCTCTCTTGATACGGGGTCGTGCCTGAATGGACGACTATGGCTGTTTTCACAGACGTTGGGCACACCGTTGTGTCCCCTCATGGATGGTACGATGTTGAGCGAGTCCCGTGTGATGTACATCATGAGGACTATGGACCAACGAGTGGACTCTTTGTTTAGTATTGTCAAGGAAAAGATATTGTTCGGGTGCTTACCTCGGGTACTTAATGTATCACGAGCCGTGGATTGACACGAAGGTTACCCGAGTCTTGTGGGTAAAGTGTGCACCCTCTGCAGAGTGTCAAACTATTTGAATAGTCATGTCCACATTCAAGGACAGTTGGGTGGTGCTGCTTAAACTATGTCCAGTGTTTTACAAACTTGGTGTGTCTGAGAATGAAATACTTGAACTAAGTCGGATGACTTGATGTGGTGATTAAACTTGAGTTGTTACAAACTCTGTTTATGTTGATATCTATAACCTGTTCATATGGATATCTGCAACCTCATGATGCATGCTTTACAAAATGTTAGGACATGATACTGCACTCAAAACTAGCTTTTCGCAAAAGTACCTACTTAGTGTTATACCATGCATGATTACCTTGTTCCAAAACATGGGTTGCTTGCAAGTACATTCAAAAGTACTCACTTGCTTGTCCCTGATTATTTAATTGGCCAGACATGGAAGAATAGGATTATGGTGAGGAGCACCTTGGTGACGAACATGCGAATTGGGCCACTTCCGAGTCAGAATGCCTGTAGGGTTAAGGCAGATGGCATGGGTCCACGCTATCATTGAAGATTTCCGCTGCGAGTGTTTATTTGATGTTTGGCCTTCTCGGCCCTGTCTATGCAAGACTTGACCATAATGGTTATATTTGTGTAAAACGGTATATAATGGATGTAAGACTCTTGTTATTCATCTTTTGTGTGTTCACTGAGCATTGATTCTTGGGATCACTGTACACGTGCATTCAATGACTTTGACTTATGAGTAGGGGTCCCCATAGAGCTGGTATCAGAGCCATCCTGATTGTAGGAAGCCTTAGTTAGCATGGACGTTAGATAGGACAAGACTATTTTTCCAGACCTTTCAGACCACTTGCAAAAACCTCTATATTTCTTACCTTTTTAAGTTTTCAAAGAAACCGAAGATTTTTGCCTTACCACTTCCACCATTTTTCTCTTGGCTCTCCTCATCTGCTTTTTCAAAATTTTGCAAACGATCGCTAGTACCCTTATGCCCCCGACCGCTGGATTCCTTGTAATCCTCGTGGAAAACCTGGAAGGAAGATACCTTGCCAGACGTTTGCCTCCCACATGTTGAAAACAAGCTTGGCGACACCAGGACAAGACGACACCAACATGAGATACCTTCTCGAAGTATGAGGACATTAAGACTCAGAAGATGGTGATACCCTTGACACTGCCCCAGGATGATGCAACCTTGGCCTACGATGATCAGGGCGCAAGATATGAAAGATCATGATATACATCGCTAATAGTTGTATCGGCGACCACCGGTGGATGTGAACCTCGCCAATTGGTCTGCCTCACTATGGTGAGCAGGAAAATGGTTCTCTTCATCCCCCGCTCTTGGTGTCGATGTTGTCATCAATGTAAACGACCGGTTGGACCTCTACCATGCCTTGTTAATGTCATTGCATAAAGGATTGCCTACCTGGAACCCTCGATGCCTTAGAAGACAAAAAGGGATTGTCATGATTAAGAAGACAACAGAAGACTGAGTCAATGGCAGCCACGAGGAACCACCTTCGCCCCGTCAGCTTACCAGATGAAAAGTTGTCAAAGACTCTTCAGGCTCAACCCGGATCATTTCGATGAATAGCTACAAGAGATGTAACGACACCTGAGGAAGACCCGGAAGGCTAAATGTCCTTCTCTCCGAGACATAAAGCCAAGCACGACCACTGAGTCCGAGAACCCCTAGGGTAGGATGAGTCATGTATCTCCTATGCGAAGTCGAGACCTGAGGAAGACCCATGTTGTGTGTTGCTTGTTTTTTTATCTATTTGTGTTTAGGTAGAAGTCGTGCTTTTTCCCTAGGCAACATGTATGCGACTATATCACCTATCTTATCTTAATGATGTGTTTGGCCCTTTCGGCACTTGTTTGATTGCACTTGCACCATACCACCCCCTTTAGGCACTCCCCTCTATGCTACTTTTCCCCCTCACCCTCCTCATCAACTAAAGACTAGAGAGACAAGATGCACCAAGCATTCCACCTCTACCGACAACTGTCACTGGAGACTGGTTGCGACGATCTACTCAACCAAGTGCAACCCCATAGAATTATGCCTTACCTCGAGATTGGAAAAATCCTCCCCTAAACGAGCCTAGACCTCTCAAGCGACCCCAGCTCAAACCCCTAATCCCATGCTTAACCTACGGATTTGCAAGAGAACCATTAAGCTTCGGTAACCTTTGCTCAATATTGGGTTCATTATGGAACTAGTGATCATAGTGAACAAACACATTACATTCCTAAGCCAGCACTTGGACTGGCGATGCCACAGGGAAGATCGTATTGAGGATATATGATTAATAGCCAAATGATTTGATGTAGCAATAATAGAGTCTTGAGGATATAGCTAAGACTCTTGGGTGGAATACGAGACTTTTATGTTGGTAGATGAACCTGGTGGATCAAGTTAATAGAGTAGCATGAACCTTGAGTAAATTGGATTTAGAAGGACAATTATGATCAAGCTAAAATTCTTGGAGGTGTAAAAATTTAACTTCACTGGATTGTATTGATAGAAAATTGGTGATGTTACGATAATGACTTGGAGGAACAAGTAGGAATTCTTGCTGGACCTGAGATTTGAATTTAAATAGGCGATCCTAGCAAAGTGTTAAGTGAGTCTACATGGTTCAGAGTAATTTGGATTTAGACCGATGATCTCGATCATGATACCATGTTTCTCGGTGGAAATTAAACCAGGAAAATTGGATTGTTGTCAGAGTTGAATTGGGGATCTATATAAACTGGACACTGGAGTTTACTTGATCATCATGATGGAGATTGGTGGATATACTATGATAAGATCATCCTTTGAAGGATTTGTGGATTGTAGGCACTCGAGAAGATTATGTGGAATACTAGAAAGATTGGATTTGTAGAATTAATGAATCATGTGATGTTTGATGAGGTTAATAGGCTAATGAATTGTATTCGTAGGAAGGGAACGGGATCTTGGATCGGAATGATACGTGTCTCCTTAGGATAGAGATGCAATACCTTGGACCTTGGGTGGATGATGAGCACTTGGATTTGTAGTGTTTTTATTCGATCTTAGTAGCTTGTATGCTCTACCCATGGATTTTTTTACATAGGAATACCAATACACGTGAGTTTGGGGATAGTTGACATGCATGATTTGGTTTAGCCCTCTTCTCGGGAGACATGAGGATATGAATATCATGAGTAGTAATTGGGGTTGACTTATATGAGATGATACCTTCGATGATATAAGATGATTTTGTTTGGAGAAATAGGTAGGACGATTGGCATCTAAGAACTATGCTCAAGAATGAGATGATAAATGTTCATTCGCATCATAAGATCCTTGAAACCCCTGAGCTATACCAAGCCATAACATGGTCGGATTATGACCATAGAATTTGGTTCTAAGTCAAAAGACTATGGCCAATACTCCACCTCGACCTCCACCAATCCTGTTTATAAGGAAGGTGGACACAAAGAGCTAGATTACAAAGGACCACAAACCCCTGGACAAGTAACCGCCCAAACAAATGACCGCTCCTCTCACATGTCCCATAAGCAAAGTATGTATGTGATACTTGGAGAAATATGTTGTTGTCCCCATGGATGACATACTTATTTATCCAGGGAGAGTAAGGAACACCCTGGCCCTACTTTGGATAAGCCCCAAAAGCATCGGTTGCCCAATTTCTCCAGTGTAGAGTTTTTTTTTACCTTGAAGAAGTTGGACTCCTGAGAGTGCCCTCCCTGCAGCGAGAGACATTCTTACCCAAGCAAGATGAAGAACCATAACGGTTGGGAAACCAGGACGAAGAATTAGAAGCAAGAGAAGTCAACCACCACTCCCTTGTCAGCTACCTCGGCTAGACTATGTCAAGCAGCACCGACATTCAAGCAAGAGGGAACCCTTGGACATCAAGATAAATTAAAAAGAGACCCTTGTTTTAAAAGTCACCTTTCAATTCCTGACTAGGAAGGAACTGAGAAGTTAATAGCACCCCTCACTCCACCACCTGGTCTAGCCATATGTTGCTTGAATGTCGGTGCTGCTTGAATGTGTGTCCGTGACTACGAAGACAACTAAGCAACTAAGAGTGTGCGTCCGTGACTACGAAGACAACTAAGCAAGGATGACTGAAGAACATACCTGAACAACTTAGTCAAGCGGAATATCTCGACAAGAAGCCTACATTGACAAGCTTCGCCACTCACATAGATAAAGACCACATGCAACATAAGATCATCTGTTCTAAGGAAGTCAACGGTTTCACGTTACCGAAAAGTTATACTAGGACATTAACCCTTCTAGTCTAACACAGGACGACAGAAGTCACTAACCAACATGGGTAACCCCAGGGCCAACACACACGCCCAATACTTTTCCACGTATTCCGGCTTTGGAAACACGTTGACAAACTAGACCTTTGCCCGAACCTCGTTCATATGGCCATTGACCACTAGACAAACCTGACTTATCGCAAGAACCCCGTTCACATCTTAGATGGAGCCAAGCGTTGTACTGGAAGCTGTATCATCAACCACTTCAAGGACCAGTGGAGCAACCACACCAAGGCAGAATCAGCATGGGAACGTGATGACTAGCGTATACTTCAGGATTGCATGCAAAGACATTATGCCGTCCAAACATGTGACAAATAAAGGGCAAGAAAATAATATGTTTTTGGCTAATAGACTCTTGTGAGGGAGAAGCCCTCCCAACAAAGAAACAACAAAGTCCAGTTTCTAGTAGTGAGATAGAGACTAAAAAGTATCATGAACGGAGACCTGCGCATACATAATCGTCACCGTATCACATCATATCTCTTTAAATTAGAGAGAAACGACCGGATTAAGAAAAAACAATCAAGTACTACTGCTAGTACTAATCATGCACCAACTTAATTAGTATAATCCAAACTAGCAACACAATCAGTAACAAGGGCTTATGGAGATATATGTTGATACGTTGCGTGCGTAGACCTCGAGCCAATAGTCGTCTGTTCTCACAAATCTATACCTAATAATAAATGCGCTATTTCTTCTTGCGGTACGTCGTAGAAATTGTCCCCAAACTTACGAAATATTACCCACCAATGCCACATATAAGTGATAAAAAAAGTTTGACATAAGGGATCTCCAGTCTGGGCCGGCACATGCAGTATGGACCTCCAATAGTGCGCTGCGAGAAGACACAGCGCGTCCGTTTGGGCATATCCAGGCGGCCAATTTTGGAATTTCGTTTTTTTTCTTTTTTTTCCTCTTTTCGTTTTTTCTACTCTAAATAATTTGGAACTTCAAAAAAGTTTCGAAAATAAAAAAATAATAATTTTCGATATAAAAGATTTAATAAATCATAAAAGCTTTTGTGGATTCAAAAAATATTCACGATTTTGTAAAAAATGGTTGGTTATTCAAAAAATGTTAGAAATTTTGAAAACAAATGTTCGGGAAATCTTAAAAAGATCATGATTTTTTGAAAAGTTTTCGTATTGAAAATTTTTAATGAAATTGAAAAAAAAATGTCAATTCAAAAAATGTTCATCAATGGAAAAAACATCATAAAAATTCAAAAACTGCTCGTGACTTACAAAATAATTTATTCATTCGTAAAATGTTTGCTGATTCAAAAAATCATCATGCATTTCAAAAAAATGTTTCGTAAATTAAAAAATGTTCATTAAATGAAAAAAATGTTCGTGAATTTCTAAATTGTACCAACAATTTCCCAAAAAATGTTAATCGATTCTAGAAATGTTTGCTGATTCACAAACATTGATTTAAAATGTTCACGATTTTAATAAAGTTTTGCAAATAGTATAAAATGTTCAAAAATTATTCCACCAATTTCCAAAGAAATGTTCGTAGATTCTAAAAATGTTTGCCAATTCAATAAAATATTTTAAAAAATGTACGTAATTTTTGAAAAAATATTTGCAAAACGATAAAATGTTTATGAATCTAAACAATGTTCTTGATTTTAGAAAAAGTTCAAAAATCTGTAAAAGTGTTCACGAATTTGAAAAATGTGCACGAATTCAAATATGTGAACGACTTTAGTTTTGTTTTTCATGATTTCCAAAATTGTTCATGATTTCATAAAATTGAGAGTGATAGTGTATCTCGGTGATGAAGCAAAATGTGGTCATGACCATTGAAGATTATGATTTTTGTTCTTCTACTGCAACGCACGGGCCCTTTTGCTAGTCTTAATTAACAATGCTTGCTGATAATTAACTAATCTAGGTGGCAAGAGTAAAGTAACAAGATGTCACTAACCATGCACCTCATGCATTGGAGATTTTGTTGGGAAGTCCAATTCGGCTCCCGGGAGCACGTGCTCCTGCGCGCGAAAAATAATTTTTCAAATGTCAAAAAAATCCCAACAAAATTTGTATGTATTTGTAGTCACATTCAAATGTCCCCTGCAAAGTTTTAGGCAAAAAGGTTAAACATTGTGGCCTATGCAAAAATAACAAATTTGAACACCAAATGTTACCCAAATTTGTTTTTTTCACCGACGAAATACTACTGCTCGGTTTCGTATGAAAATTGTCAAGCATGTTTGTGACACTGACACGAACATCTACAAAAAAATTCAGATTTTTTTGAAAATATTTTGTGACATTTTTTACCGTACTGTTCATCCGGGAGCAAATGCTCCCGGGAGCCAAAACGCC
The DNA here is from genome assembly GCA_039707655.1 of Elymus sibiricus. Taxonomy (NCBI): domain Eukaryota; kingdom Viridiplantae; phylum Streptophyta; class Magnoliopsida; order Poales; family Poaceae; genus Elymus; species Elymus sibiricus. Next base: position 27,156,399 of record CM077671.1, on the reverse strand, counting down.
CCTCCCGCTTTTGTTTATCTACAGAATGGTCGTGTGAGAACTACCGGAAAAGGATGTGCATGACACGGTGCTTGTAATTTGAGAAACAAAGAAAAACCGTCATGTTACTTGTCAGACGGATGAGAAATTGCATCTCTAAATCACGCCGAGAACCGTCCGATCAGAGCATAGGATTCGTGCAAATACAAAGAGATGAAAAGATCTTGAAACACAACCATTTGTAAGCTAACTGTGAACTCCTAGAGAAAAACAAGTGACTCGTGGCTGACATATATTTATTTACCTTTTTTGGAAAGAATGTTAAAACCCCGGCCTGTGTCGCTCGCGGCCGTTATGTGGGGTACTAAGTCGTCATTCCCTTTGTTATATGTAAAAGGAAGGAGGTGCGCCCATTGATCGATAGTTGGCTATTAATTCGCAGACTCCAAAATTAGTTGGTGTTCTAAGACCAGCTAGCAATCGTGCATAGAAGCCACATAGAACCATGGATTATAATTCTGAATGAACGACCACACCTGCAGACATCTGAGGATTTTATTTTGCTGACGCACGAATGGGTTAGCTCGATGACGATTTAAGATACAATATACAAGCTCTTTACAACCAACGATGTTGTACGGATGGATTCGAATGAATAAACATTGATTTGCCTATATCAGCAAGAGATTTGCTCTGGGATCTTGAGGTTGGTACGTGGCAATAGATTAGCATTATCTCATGATTTGAGATCGAGCAAAATTATTAAGACACAGAATCAAAATGATATCTCTCTTTGTACCTTAGAAATGAAAACAATATTTCGCTAAAAAAAATGAAAACAATATGTCTCTTGGCCTGAGAAATGAAAACAACTTGAGGTGGTATTTTCTGGTTAATTATTTGTTGACCTAGATATGGAGATCAAGATACATTTGTCAAAGACAGTGGTTGAGCGGTTGGAATTCCTGAGATAGCGGATTGAAGGCATCAATCGTACCTACGTGCACCACTGGCGCATTTTAAATGAAAAAATATTGTTGGGTCGTACATGACCGAGGATCAAAGATCATACCATACCGGCCATCTTTATCTTTGCAGCATATTGTGGGTTGTTTAACTACGAACTTGGATTGAAGAGCGTCATCTGTTTTCGGAAGACGCGTCATGCATAATATAAGGGTGCAAGTACGTAATAAGCATCCATTGTAGTTTTTTTTTAGGCAAAAGCATCCAGTTTAGTGAGGGCACTCACAAACGCCAAGGGGTACTTCTATACTATACATCCTGGGTGATGGCAATAGTATCTGGCTTTGGGAGGGCTCCTGTTTAGCTCATAATCCTCTGCGTGATCAGTATCATATCTTGTACAATTAATATTGTTGGAGGAAATATCAGGACTCCTTTGATTTAAAGAAAATTTATAGGATTTTTCAAGGATTATAATCTTAAGAATTTTTCTATGTTGGTTGTTTGATTCGTAGGATTAGATCATATAGGATATTTTCCTAATGAATCATTTGTACTAGCTTCGTAAGAAACCTAACATCCACTATAACCTTTTTTTTTAATTCCTTTGTTTTCCATGTAGGATTCAAGTGGGCATCACTTCAATTCTGTATTTTTTTTTCTATTCCTGTGTTTCGAAGTTCCTACAAATGAAAGAGGCCCTCAGTGAATTTCTCACAACAATTGGTTGTGTTCCGGTGGAATCTGCACACCTTGGGAGTCTTTACGGTCAAATCTATGTACTCGTACATGGTTAATGAAAATGCTATTTTTTTTGCAGGAAGTTCATTTAGAAACTCGATGTTCCTCTAAGGATTGAGATTGGTATCGATTACATACATCCACTGATTTTCTCTGAGATCTTGAGGTTGGTACGCAAGAGAATTTTCTAAGAAAAGATTTGCTCTAAGATTGTTATATGTTCCTTCCGTCCTAGCATAGACAAGAAGACTGGCGAGAAGGCTAGAGAAGGGAGAGGAGGGGGGCGTGAGAAAAACCCTAATTATTTGACGTTTAAAAAAAACCATCAGTCACAAAGCCCTATGGGCCACGGTTTCTGATTAGGTTTTGGCCAATGAGGCGGGGGACATCATGGATCTTCGCGCTCGTTGAGAATCCTGGTCTAGTTTGTTAGGTTTTGCAAAATCACTAGTTAAGAAGCATTCTTTGCAAAGGTCACTTTCATTATCCAAGGTTGCGACAAGTGCCACACTGCATGTATGTGTGACACTTGTCGCAACCAAGGAGTTTTCCCTTTTTTTCGTAGATTCGTTTATTCAAAACGTTTTATCTCTCAAACCGTACGTCTAAATCTCGAACCGTTTTCACCGTTGGATTCCTCGCATCGACATCTTCAAAATTAGATCCTATGTTGATAGGTTTCGACGAACTTATTTTCACAAAAAAAACAAAACTTAAAGCATGTTTTTTTCCTTTCCGAGAGGCACGGCCATGCCTCTTGCAGAAACAAATATGTGCCTCTCGTGGAAGAGGAAAAAAAAAAGAAAACACGTTTTCTTTTTCCTTTTCTGAGAAACATGACCGTGCTTCTCACGGAAGCAAATCCATGCCTCCACGAGAAGCAAATATGTGCCTATCGCGAAGAAAAACACCGCATTTTTTTCCTTTAGGACACAAATGTGCCTCTCGCGAAAGCCCGTGCCTCCACGAGAAGCAAATCCGTGCCTCTCGCGGAAGGACAAAAAGAAAACGTGGTTTCCCCTTTTCCGATAGGCACGATCGTGTCTCTCACAGAAGGAAAAAAACGCATTATTTTTTCCTTTTCCGAGAGGCACGGCCGTGCCTCTCGCGGAAGCAAGAGAAGCAAGTCCTTGCCTCTCGCGGAGTGAAAAAAAAAGAAAAAGACATTTTTTTTCCTTTTCCGAGAGACACGAACGTGCCTCCACGAGAACCAAATATGTGCCTCTCATGTAAGAAAAAAAAGTGTTTTTTCCTTTTCCGAGAGGCACGACCGTGCCTCCCCGAGGAGCAAATCCGTGCCTCCCACGAAAGGAAAAGAAAAGAAAAAGTTTTTTCTTTTTTCCTTTTTCGAGAGGCACGACCGTGCCTCTCGTGGAAGCAAATCCATGCCTCCATGAGAAGCAAATTCATGCCTCTCGTGAAAGAAAAAATGTAAAATTGTGTTTTTTCGCGCAAAAAAAATTCAAAATTCTTTTTGTTCCCTATCCTAGGAAAAACTGGTGGGAAATCGAAAAGACAAAAAATCATCTAAAAGCCGAAAACGCGGACAGAAAAATAAAAAAATTCGAAGGGAGCGGTAAGAGCGCGGCACGTGGCGGACACTGAGAGCCGACAAGTGACACGCTCTCAGCCCACCCTAAGTGACCCTTGGGGAGGCTCCCGAACGAGTGCTTCTCAAATAGTTGCTCCCTAGGTTTTGGCGTCCTCGTGCAGTTGACCCGGGTGGTGGAGGTGATAACACAATGGAATAGGTACCTTGGGCCACATCCCCTCCCAAACGCAGTGGTGGTCTGGGCATGGCCCAAGGCTGCGTGAGGGTTTCGTTCCCTGAGTTCGATCTGTCGGGTTGTGTAGGAGAGTTGTCGACTAGGATGCTTCCGCATAACGTTGTGATGTTAGTGGTCTCTTTGTTAAGATCCTGCATTGATGCTTTCGGCATGGGCATGGAGTTGGGTCTCCTCATCCAGCCTTCATCTTCTTCTCCGTACGACATATCGTGCTTCAGATTGTTGTCCCTGGCAATGTCTTACAACTTCCTGTTTGTAGTTACAACGAATCTCTTACTTTAGTGATGTGGAGCGGGTGTGGTCGATACAGGCTCACGATGCTCCATCTATTTACGCAAGTTGAAGGCGGCGACGAATTCCCCTTCAGCATGTTTGTAAAATAAAAATCACTACGAGTGTTCTTATAAGGCTAGGACGTGGTTAATATATTGCTTTTGGCAAAAAGGAAAAAAGGGAATATGAGTGAGATTCATGATGTGGCAATGGTATTCTCTTTGGCGGCAGTTTGATGTGGCCTAAGGTTTTCGCGGCACAGTTTCCTTTATTATCTTCAAGATTGATTATTTGTTGCGTGTTCTTTTTAACAACTTCCAGAGCTTCTAATTTTTGTGTGTTTTAGATAGAGTTAGGAGTATCTTCATAAGCATTTATTTTCTACTAGTATTTTTAGAGAATGTGAGGGGGGGGGGTGTTGTCCTATTGTCACGCCAAAATGCGGTACTATCCTCGCGATGGCTTGAGGGCCTCCAAAAGGACAGAAGAGCATTTCGAGTCGCTTCGCAAGAATGGAAATCGTAACAATACATGTAAAGAAGAGATGAGTATATGGAATTGGCTTACACTCGCCACATGCTACAGCATAAATATCTCAATACATCAATACATAACAATCATCATACAGAAGAGCGGGATCCGTCTACGGATGAAATCAAACGAAAAGAAGACGACGTCCACCCTGCTAATCCCAGGTTGCCGACCTGGAACCCGTCCTATGATCGATGATGAAGAAGAACTCCAAATAGAACAATCATCGCTCTTATGTCAAAGCATCGCATTACATGTACATGCATCTGTTGTTGTAGGAATCTATGAGCCACGGGGAGTCAGCAATCTCATTATTAAGGGTATCAAGACTAGCAAAGCTTAATGGGTGAGGTATGGTTAAGTGGTGAGGCTGCAGCGGCACTAAGCATTTGTATGTGGCTAACTTACGAGTACAAGAATAAGAAGAGTGATCTACGCAAAACGGACATGAGCTAGTAATGATCAATAAGTGATCCTAGACACCTACTTACGAGTCAAACATAACCCCATCGTGTTCTCTTCCCGAACTCCCTCGAAAAGAGACAGTCACGGTTACGCACACGGTTGGTGTATTTTAATTCGGTTTACTTCAAGTTCTCTCTAACCGGGTATTATAAATTTCCAAGTTGCCACATAACGGCGGGCACGACTTTCCGAAAGATTTAACCCTGCAAGGGTGCTCCAACTCAGCCATCACAAAACTAGCCACAAGATGCGGTGGAAAACCTCAACCGCGGGATGGCCCATTGTATCCTCGAAATCCCGGAGCACAAGACATTCGTTAAAGGTAAAACAAATCCAGCAAGACCGTCCGGCAGGCCAGATCCGGATAGGAGTCGCATGTATCTCGTTCTCAGGGCGCTACCAGATGAGCTCGTGTACAGTGGTCAAATTAAACACCCAAGTTGCCCTGGGGTTGCCCCGCACAGTGCTCTGTTTGGACCAACACTCATGAGGAGTACTGGCCTAGTTTGTTGATTAATTATCCACAGGTTGGTCATTCCCTATGCAAGTTTTATTAGTTAAGCAAATGTAGTACCAAAGTTGGGCCTTGCCTGAAGAGTTTTATCCCAAAACGAATTATCAAGGGGGTCTCCATAACAACCCCAAGCATGTTAGGAGCACTCAATATGAAACATAACACCAGTAATAGGAAACTAAGGCGGCAAGAGTGGAACAAAACTCCAAGGAAAAGGCCAAGGCTTCCACCCTTTACCAAGTATATAGATGCATTAATTTAAACAGCAAGAATAATGTGATATCCCAAGATATACCTGTCCCAACATGGAACAAACTGCACCTGCTACTAACAACACTATAAGAGGGGCTGAGCAAGCGGCAACTTAGCCAAACAACGGTTTGCCAGGATGTGGAGGGTTAGAAGCTTATCATGGCATTTTGGGAGGCTTGAAAAACAAGTGGTAGGTGATGAGACATAATGATAGAATCGAGACAGCTAGCATAGTAGTGATAGTAGTGGTATCCAGGGTGACGATCATCTTGCATGTAATCCTGCTTGGAAGAAGAACGAATCTGTGGAGTAGACGAACGGGCGTAGTCGAACAAATCCTCACACTCTGAAACATTTTCAGACTCTAACGAGAAGAAGCAATCCGGAAACAAACAAATGACAAGGTAAACGCCACAACATATTTATGATATGATGCACAATCAAGTATGATGCATGTTTATTTAATTATGCATGGCATGGCAAGCACAGCAATCACTTCTACACATTAGGTGAAGCTCTCGTTGCATATTGACGAAACTCCACATTTGAATTATTTAGTTCTCTCTTGTTTAGGTACCCAACAAGTTTAAATGTTATTTATCATGGTAATAGGTGAAGCATAATTAAACTATCTATCTAGGCAATTTAAATGAGGTCAGAAACAACTTATAGTATTTCTGAAACAACCTCATATGCAAATTTTGGATTCGGTCCAGATATGCCTAATAAATATTTTATATTTATTAAGCAAGGAAACAAAATGTACCATGTGATTCTACACGTCATTCTAGGCGGTTTACAGATATAGATCGTGTAATTTGGAGCTACGGCCTAAAAAATATGACCAACAAAAGTTTAACATGGCATGAATGCAAAATGCATGCAAACAACAACCACAAACATTTTAATCATTAATGCAAAAGGATATTGTGAAACTACATGCAATTCCAAACAAGTTTCATGTATGGCATGATCAAAACGGAGCCACGGTTCAAAAGTTTAAAACAACACAAGTTTTAATGACAATCTATCAACAATAGCATGATGCCTACTTTGGAGCAATAAAACATGATGCTACCGGATGCTAACATGAAAATAAATAACATGATGTTGTAGTACACTTAAAATGCTTCACAATTCATATAAAGATCATTTTCATAGGCATCATGGTTGAATTGATATGATTTTCACAAGATGCAAAGTTTGTTTCCAGATTAAGGACTTAGAGAAAAACACAGTTTTCATACAAGCAGAAACATGGGAATGACATGTTGAGGGCAACTTTTAAATATGCTACGGAAAGTTTTCATGGCAAAATTTGGCATGGTGTGATAGCATATATGATAAAGATCAAAACATGTTTACTGAACATCTTCATATGACCTCTAGATCAATGGCATTCATCAAGACAAGTTGCTAAGTTTAAAAACAGCAGTTTCACACTTGGTGAAAATTTGGGATGCAAAACAGTTACTCCATGATGTTGTATTGGGATGCACAAAACAGTAGCTTAAGCATTTTTCATATTTACAAAATTGATATGTACATGCAGTAGACATGTCAATGTTCAAATTACCCCATTGGCACAAATTCATAGGATGCATGGATCATTTACTATGATTTTTCAAAAATGGAACATTCTGTTAACAGCAAAACAGTTTTATCACGAAGGCCACTTAAGTGCAAGAAATTGACATGCTATAGATTTTTTACATGGCAACCAAAGGCATGGCATTGCATTACACATTACATAGAGCAATTCACATGAAGAAATCATATGCATTCACATGAGATGGAATCATCCTCTCAAGTTTGAATATCGTAACAGTTTTCTGCAGTTATGTCATGATGCACTTTTGTAAACCAGGTTACAGCATGTATATGGATCCTAATATGTATGCAAATGCCACCATCATGTAGAGCACAAAACGTAGATCAATTTTCATATAAGATGCATTTCCATCCGAATCACACACACAAAGTTTCGGCCGTCACAAAATGCTTATATGATGTTTTTCAGACAAAAGACTTAGTCGTTTTAACAACCTCGGGACAAAGTGGGACAGAGCGGTGCGGGACGGGAAGATCCAGCGGGTCGGGACCGGTGTTTGATTAGGTGGACCCGGCCGTCCAAGGTCGGGGGTGGACGGAGCCATCCCGGTGACTTGGCAGAGGAGGTCGGCCGGCCATGGCGCGGCGAGCTCCGGCGATGGCGGCGACAGGGATGCGCGGGGAGCGACGGATCCGGCGAAGGGGTGGCAGGGGTGGCCGGATCCGGCGGTGAATGAGCCAGATCAGGCCGGTGGTGGGGCTCCGGCGTGATGCGGCGAGGTCGAGGAGGCGCGCAGGGAGGAGCTCGGGGTCGGGTGGCGGCGCTAGCGTGGGGGATCAGGCGGCGGGGCGAGGCAGGGAGGAGGCGACGCTCGTCCCTAGAGGCGGGGCTTCGGTGGCCGGGCAGCGCGGGAGGTGGGAGCCACCGGGGGCGGGGCGGCGCGGTTGCTCGGAGGCGCGGGCGACGCGAGCCAGGGGGCTCGGGGAGCTGCGGGCGGAGCCGGGCTCGTCGGGGCCACGATGGGCTCGGGCGGGCCGGCGCGAGGTGGGAGAAGGCAGCGGCTTTGTGGCGGCTGGTGGACAGCTGCGCGCGGAAAACGAGGCATGGGGGCTAGGGTTTCAAAATGGCAAGGGGACCTGTTTAAATAGGCAGGGTATAGGGTTAGGTGGGTTTGAGGCCGTTTTCGAGCCCCTAGATCGCTATCGGACGGCTCCGGGGATGACTAGGGATTAGGTGGGCTAGGTGAGCTGTATAGGGGCTTGGGTTGAGAAGAGAAGGAATTGGTGCGGCCCGGCACAAGTTTTTATTTTCGAAAACGTCTCACGTTAAAACCGGCTATAGTGCCGTTATAGGTTTAACGGTTGGGGTATCAAACGGACTCTGAATGCAGCAAAATTTGGCAGACGATCTACCTACACTATATTAAGACCGCATGCCAACTTTCAACCCATTCCAAAAACATTTTATTCCCACTTATAAAACAATATTTTTACGATGATGCGGGCGCGTGCAAGTGTGTTTGGTCTCGAAACGTTCAACGACGAGAACGGGGATAACCGGTAACTACGAAGGGATGCAAGTTTTGGAAAACGATGGCAACAAAGTGTTGATGCAATGCGAATAATGCCATGATGAATGCAACAAACAATTTAATCACACAGCGAAACTCGAAAAACTTTGAAGACATCTGAAACGTCGATATCGGGCTGTTACACCTATTCTGCTATTCTGTAAAATCAGGGCCTTATTACCTTTGTTTTTGCAAAAAAAAAACACCTTTCTCACTCGGGAAATGCCATTGAAACACATGAACACTTTTTGAAACCATTAACAATTTTTTGAAAAGGAGAACACTTACTGAAACAGCGAACAATTTTTTGAAAATTTTAACACCATTTGAAACCCATGCAGATTTTTTGATATCCTAAACATTTTTTGAAATTCAGAACACTTATTGAAACGGAGAATGTTTGTTGGAAAAAGTGCGGAAAAATTAGAATCGCGAACAATTTTGAAAATTGTCGACATTCTTCTCTGAAAAAACATGAACAGTTTTTGAAAACACAAACATTTTTTAAACATATGATTTTTACGAATATTTTTTGAAACTTTCAAATTTTTTCTGAATATTTTAACATTAAAAAAAAAACAAATCGTAGAAAATAATAGAAAAAAACAAAGAAACCGAAGAAAAAATTGGTTAAGAACCTTCTAGAAGGTTCCCTAAACCGCTAGGACCCTTCTACAAGGTTCCCAAAACAGGGTCTCTTTAGCACGTTGTGGATGTACAGATAGGCCAGCCCATCTCGTTTCGTTAGGATAGCTTGCCTTGCCTGTGTACCACCAGCGGCACTTTGCCGCATAATACGATAAATAAAAAATTCTGGGGAGCTCCAATATGTCACATTATGCGACAAATAGAATGCCGACGCACACGCAAAGGCCCCGACTTGGCCAGCCCGTTGGCGAGGTGCTGTGGCTGAGCGATCTGTACTATTACTGCACGATGTAAAAATCTAAAAAAGAGAGCTGCCTCCTCGAGGAGTCAAAATCCTGACCAAAGGCGTATGTACGGGTGATGCTAGCAAGTTGACCTGACGAGTGTAAGTGACGAATAAGCAACGTGATTTATTAAGAAATAAATTCCGTCGAAGATCCTAACACTGTTGATTTTTTTTGACCATTTCTGAAAAACTTGTAAACATTTTTTTGAGAATAAAAATAATGTATTAAAATATAAAAAATTCCTAAACAACAAGAAAAAAATTAGAATATTCTTGCAAGCGTGACCATTTTTGGATTTTTAATACTGTTTGAAAAGCGCAAATATTTTTTCAATTTGGGTAAAAATATTGAAAAAGTACATTTAAAATGTTGAACAAGAGTTCGGACAATATTTAACGTGTATATAAAAATTGTTGATCACTTATTTAACTAAATGATGAATTTTTTTAATTGTGTATATAAAAATGTTAATGAAGCATTTGAAATAAAATGTTGAACAAGTATTTGAAAACTTTTAATCAAGCATTTGGGAAATGTTAAATGTGTATAAAAGTGTTGACCATTTATTAAATAAATGATGAAAAAAATAATCATGTATATAAAAATGTTAATCGAGCATTTGAAAAAAAAAAGAACTCCGCCTATGTTGTCTCAACATAGCCGGTCCCAAGCCCTGATAAAGGAGGAGGGTTGTGATAGGCTTGGCGAGCCAACGTCAAAACTCAGCCACTCTTATGGAGATGAAACCCAAAAGATTTTCGTTGGGGCGTAACCCTCTCAGCGACGCGCCACATCGGAACCCGGGTGTGGTGGAAAATGGGCAAGGGCCGGGCCGTCACCCCCCAGGTGGCGCGCCGTATCTTGATCTGGATACGGTGGCAAGTGAGCGAGGATCGGGTCGTCGCATCCTTAGTGGCGCGCTACATCGGCGCCCGGGTGTAGTGGAAATTGAGCAAGGGTCTTCGCATTTGACTCGACGAGTGCGAAGGGTAAGGAAGCTAGCCGAGCCTAGGAGGATTCGCTTAGGTAGCTGGAACGTAGGGTCTCTGACAGGTAAGCTTCGGGAGGTAGTTGATACCGCGGTGAGGAGAGGCGTTGATATCCTTTGCGTCCAAGAGACCAAATGGAGGGGACAAAAGGCGAAGGAGGTGGAGGGTACCGGCTTCAAGCTGTGGTACACGGGGACGGTTGCAAACAGAAATGGAGTAGGCATCTTGATCAGCAAGAGCCTCAAGGATGGAGTGGTAGACGTCAAGAGACGTGGGGACCGGATTATCCTGGTCAAGCTGGTAGTTGGGGACTTAGTTCTCAACGTTATCAGCGCGTATGCCCCGCAAGTAGGCCACAATGAGAACACCAAGAGGGAGTTCTGGGAAGGCCTAGAGGACATGGTTAGGAGTGTACCGATTGGCGAGAGGCTCTTCATAGGAGGAGACCTCAATGGCCACATGAGCACATCTAACACAGGTTTTGAAGGGGTGCATGGGGTTTTTGGCTATGGCATCAGGAACCAAGAAGGAGAAGATGTCTTAAGCTTTGCGCTAGCCTACAACATGATCATAGCTAACACCCTCTTTAAGAAGAGAGAATCACATCTAGTGACTTACAGTAGTGGGCAACACTCTAGCCAGATTGATTTCATCCTCTCGAGAAGAGAAGACAGGCGTGCATGCCTAGACTGTAAGGTGATACCTAGAGAGAGTGTTGTCCCTCAGCATAAGCTTGTGGTTGCTGACCTCCGCTTTCGGATTCGTGTCCAGCGGGACAAGCGTGCCAAAGTCGCTAGAACGAAGTGGTGGAAGCTCAAGGGGGAGGTAGCTCAGGCGTTCAAGGAGAGGGTCATTAAGGAGGGCCCTTGGGAGGAAGGAGGTGATGTAGACAACATGTGGATGAAGATGGCGACTTGCATTCGTAAGGTGGCCTCAGAGGAGTTTGGAGTGTCCAGGGGAAGTAGAAGAGAAGCTAAAGATACCTGGTGGTGGAACGATGATGTCCAGAAGGCAATTAAGGAGAAGAAAGAGTGTTTCAGACGCCTATATCTGGATAGGAGTGCAGACAACATAGAGAAGTACAAGATGGCAAAGAAGGCCGCAAAGCGAGCTGTGAGTGAAGCTAGGGGCCGGGCGTATGAGGACCTCTACCAACGGTTAGACACGAAGGAAGGCGAAAGGGACATCTATAAGATGGCCAAGATCCGAGAGAGGAAGACGAGGGATGTTGACCAAATCAAGTGCATCAAGGACGGAGCAGATCAACTCCTGGTGAAGAACGAGGAGATTAAGCATAGATGGCGGGAGTACTTTGACAAGCTGTTCAATGGGGAGAGTGAGAGCTCTACCATTGATCTGGATGACTCCTTTGCTGATACTAGCAGGCTTTTTGTGCGGCGAATCCAGGAGTCGGAGGTCAAGGAGGCTTTGAAGAGGATGAAAGGAGGCAAGGCGATGGGCCCTGATTGTATCCCCATTGAGGTGTGGAGAGGCCTCGGGGACATAGCGATAGTATGGCTAACCAAACTTTTCAACCTCATTTTTCGGGCAAACAAGATGCCAGAAGAATGGAGACGGAGTATATTAGTACCAATCTTCAAGAACAAGGGGGATGTTCAGAGTTGTACTAATTACCGTGGAATTAAACTGATGAGCCATACAATGAAGCTATGGGAGAGAGTCATTGAGCACCGCTTAAGAAGAATGACAAGCGTGACCAAAAATCAGTTTGGTTTCATGCCTGGGAGGTCGACCATGGAAGCCATTTTCTTGGTACGACAACTTATGGAGAGATATAGGGAACAAAAGAAGGACCTGCATATGGTGTTCATTGACTTGGAGAAGGCCTATGATAAGATACCGCGGAATGTTATGTGGTGGGCCTTGGAGAAACACAAAGTCCCAGCAAAGTACATTACCCTCATCAAGGACATGTACGATAATGTTGTGACAAGTGTTCGAACAAGTGATGGTGACACTGATGACTTCCCGATTAAGATAGGACTGCATCAAGGGTCAGCTTTGAGCCCTTATCTTTTTGCCTTGGTGATGGATGAGGTCACAAGGGATATACAAGGAGATATCCCATGGTGTATGCTCTTTGCGGACGATGTGGTGCTAGTCGATGAGAGTCGGACGGGGGTCAACAGGAAGTTGGAGTTATGGAGGCAAACTTTGGAATCGAAAGGTTTTAGACTTAGTAGGACTAAAACCGAGTACATGAGGTGCGCTTTTGGTACTACTAGGCATGAGGAGGAGGAGGATGTTAGCCTTGATGGGCAGGTGGTGCCGCAGAAGGACACCTTTCGATATTTGGGGTCAATGTTGCAGAAGGATGGGGATATCGATGAAGATGTGAACCATCAAATTAAAGCCGGATGGATGAAGTGGCGCCAAGCTTCTAGCATTCTCTGTGACAAGAGGGTGCCACAAAAGCTAAAAGGCAAGTTCTATAGGACGGCGGTTCGACCCGCATTGTTGTATGGCGCTGAGTGTTGGCCAACTAAAAGGCGACATGTGCAACAGTTAGGTGTGGCGGAGATGCGCATGTTGAGATGGATGTGTGGCCACACAAGGAAGGACCGAATCCGGAATGATGATATACGAGATAGAGTTGGGGTAGCGCCAATTGAAGAGAAGCTTGTCCAACATCGTTTGAGATGGTTTGGACATATTCAGCGCAGGCCTCCAGAAGCCCCAGTACATAGCGGACGACTAAAGCGTGCTGATAATGTCAAAAGAGGCTGGGGTAGACCGAACTTGACATGGGAAGAGTCCGTAATGAGAGACCTGAAGGATTGGAGCATCACCAAAGAACTAGCCATGGACAGGGGTGCGTGGAAGCTTGCTATCCAGAGTTGGTCACGAGATCTTATGGGTTTCACCTCTAGCCTACGCCAACTTGTTTGGGACTAAAGGCTTTGTTGTTGTTGTTGTTGTTGTTGAGCATTTGAAAAAAAGTTAAATGTTGATCAAGCGTTCAGAAAATGTTAAATGTGTCTAGCAAAAATGTTGAACATGTATTCAAAAAAATTATCTTTTTATTTGAAAAATGTTAATTTAAGCATTTAAAAATATACAAAATATTGACCATACTAAAAATGTGTAAAGACAAAAATAAACCAAGGAAAAAAGAAAATGAAACCGAAGAATGAAATGCAAAAGAGAATGAAAAACCCGATAAAAACAATGAAAGAAACAAAAGAAAAACGAAAATAACAAAAAAAGGGAGAATGTATAATAAAACCAAACAAAAAACAAAAGAAAAGGAAGGAAAAGAAAAACCAGAGAAAACCAAATAAAAATGAAGAAAGAAGAAAGAAAAGAAAAAAAAACTAGTGGAAACAAGGAAAGAAACGAAGAAAATCCATTTTTCAGAAACCAGTCAAACTTGTATTTGAAAATAGAGAAAAATACGGAGAAAAAAGGTGAAAAGGGGGGTGTGGAAAACCCGAAGTGTCACCTCAAGTAGGACGCACCATACATTTCATTAGTAGGACAATGGTACGTGCTAAATCATTACTGCTAAACCCAAGAGAATGAGAAAGGGGCTAAAATTTTGGAGTAAAAAGCTATCCAATTTGACAGGGATCATTAAAGCAACCAATGAAGTAATTGCAATGTGGGATTTCTTTGGGGGGTATAGAGATATTTCCCCACATGAAAGCTCAGGAAGAAGCATTCTTAAGGAACACTTGCTCTAGATACTTTCCTACCAGAGGATTTATTGGAGGCAGAGGGCTACTATCAGATGGGTGAAATTTGGAGATAAAAACTCCAAAAAAATTCAAGCCAAGGGTACCATAAAGTATAGGAAAATTTTCATTCATTTGCTGCAGGATGAGCAGGGCAATGTGTAGGAGATATGCCCTAGAGGCAATAATAAATGTTATTGATTATCTCCCTGTTCATAATTATGTTTATGTTCCATGCTATAACTGCAATGATTCTCGAGTCTACAAATAAAACGAGGCTTGGAGGGAAACTCATGTGCACGTGTGGGATAATAAAAGGTAAAATTATTCCTAGTCAAGCCTCTATGACTGGCTCAAGTATTGCATGATGATCCTGTTTTCCTGATCATGGGCATGACTATGCCGGCAATTTTGAGGGCACAATTGTTGGTAGAACACTTGTGTTGAATCGACCCGATTGATGTTATGCTATGAGATACATTCGTCATAAGTTTATGGTTAATAACACAGAGAAGTTAATGTTTGCATAATTCCTTAGACCATGAGAGTATCGAGTTTCTTCATGCTTGCTTCATGAACTTTGGGGTTTGTTAAACGTCATCCGTAAATGGGTGGCTATTACGGCGGCTTACGGGTTCATGGAAAAGTGTGTCAAGTAACTTGATAGCTCGAGATTGGGATTTGCTCCTCCGACGATGGAGAGATATCTCTGGGCCCTCTCGGTGTTACGGTATCCATCATCGTCTGGCCAGACACAGGGTGATTTGATCACAGGGATGCCGGAACACGGGAACGAGAAAAGAGAACAATACCGGCAACGAGGTAACTGGCATTGTGGACAAGTGTTGATCCACGGGGATGCCTACATGTCTCACCTTGGGTATTTGTAACATATCGCGAAGCAACAGGAATAGCACACGGCAACTGGAGGTTCACTCGAATATTCATTTGTGTGGGTATAGGGGTCAATATGGGTGTCCACGGCTCCGATGTTGATCATTGATCGGAAGGGATTCCGGGTCATGTCTATGCTTCACCGAACCTATAGGGTCACACGCTTAAGGGTCATCTATCTGCTGAATACTAGACGAGGAGTCCGAGAGAAAGTCACTGGAAAAGTTTCGGAGACAACGGAAAAGTTCCGGAGAGAACACCGAAAAAGTTTCGGTAAAACCGAAAAGTTGTTTCGGATAAAACCATTGATCCAAAAAGGTTTCGGCAAGCACCGGGAATGTTTTGGAGGTTGCCAAATTGGTCTGGTAATTTCTGAAATTTTTTCGGAGAAAAAACCGAAAAAGGTTTTCGGAGCTGCCGGAATTGTTTACCGGGTAAACGAAGATGGTTTTAAATTAAACCACCATACCGGAAATGTTCCGGAGCGAGTCCAGATAATTTTAGAGGGTGCCGGAAATGTTCTGGGACCTTCCGGAATTTTTCAGAAGAAATAGTTTCAGAAAACATCTTGTCCCAGCGAGAGGGGACAAGATCCCACGGATCGTGGGGGCTGTTTTTGGGCTGTTTTTGGGGGCGCCCCCTTTAGGGGACAGCCCCCTTGTGGCTGGACAAAGTGTTGGGGGGACCCCCATGGTGGGGGGCAGCCCCCACAAATGGTGGAGAGTGTTGGGAGGAAGGTGGGGCCCCATGGGGGAACACCATGGACAAGGGAACATGTTTTCTCCATGTTTGGTGGGAACATGTTTCCTTGTTTGGTGGGTGCTTGTTTTGTGGGCTGAAATTTCAGCCCCCCCCCTCACCCCTTCCACCACTATATAAGGAGGTGGAGAGGAGCTCTCCATACTCACTCTAACTCTCACACACATGGCATGCATGATCTGCCTTTCTTCTCTCCCTCCCACGAAATAGTTTCGTAGAGCCGAAAGGCTGTCTGGGTTCCGGCAGGAACTAGTTCTGGACGGCGAAGCCCTGCCGGATAGATGACACCGTATGTGTGCAACTCTGTAGAGAGATCGTAGTTTCGGTCTTAGTTCGAGAGTGCCTCCCGAAGGGCTGTCCGTGTGACCGTCCGAGTTTTGGAGGTCCTCCCGAAGGGCTGTCCGAGTGACAGTCCGAGTTTCGGAGGTCCTCCCGAAGGGCTGTCCGCGACACCGTCCGGGGGACTGTGCGACCGCCTCCCGGAGGGCTGTCCGCGGGGTAGATGAGGGTATACATCCTCGCGGTTGGGAGGTTTTAAAATCCTAGCTGCGGGGATCTGCACCGCCGTTCGTCATCGACTCTACTTCCGCTGCGCTACGAGTCGGTAACGAAATGATCAAACCTTGTATGCAGTCTCCATAGTGGTCCTGGGCTGGTGCGTAGGTCGGAAAATTTTATTTTCTGCTGCGTTACCTTACAGTGGTATCAGAGCCAGGGTATGCGTAGATGCAGGTTGCGATCTAGAATACATAGAGATGTATGGGTGTTGCACAATATAATTAGGTAGTAGATGAGATCTATTGCTGAAAATTATTTGTGCGGGTAGCAGATGAAATCTGTTACCCGATGTTCCTGTTGCTTCCCTAGAATTTGCATATTTCTGATCTTGATAACAGTATGGTGGAGTTTCAATGTTCTGGCAATCCGCGATCCTGATTGATCAACGAAGTGCTAACAGTTCATTGAATTCCACCGTAGTTAAAGAGAAAGATGAAATTTCGCAGACGAAAGGGCAATGCAGATGTGATCTGCACGGGGGTCACGCGTATGACGAAGTTTAGTATGGGGCTCGAGATTTTATTATCACGTGTTTCATACACCCTGGAATGTTAATCTAGCGACTTGGATTATCATGCTTGATGATGGACGTTGGTAGCTTCGGTTTGTTTCGAAACCTTAGAAGCCACGTAAAATAAAATTTCGCATGAACCGATTAGAGGAGTCTAAATTGGTTTTGTAGGATGGTTTGCATGTGCATGTGATGTGGTATAGCAATGATTCATAATAATTTGATTATGTATGAGATGACTATATGATGTAAATTGATTAACATGACCTGCGTGTCATGATTCGGCATGATGGCTGGAGCCATATGATTGCACTTTAAATGACCTGCGTGTCAACCTTATGTAATGCACTTATTTTATTAGCTATAGAGATAGCAATATTATCTTGTGCATCGACAAGGTGGTGGCAATCTTCGCAAAGGTGAACACCGACGCGAATGCCGGAGACGAAGAAATACGAGACTTCTCCGTCAGAAAGGGCTATACCATATCATGCTATTATGAATTGCCTGAGATGTTTATCCCTTATGATGCACCCTTCTTGATTGCGCAGTAGTCGCTTTTTATTAGGGTGATCTCTCACTGAAATATCAAGTAGTTAGTGTTCTCCCAAGTGTAGCACCGTCACGGCACCTAACTTTTCGGGGCATTGCATGATCTCCATGGGTGCGAACGATTAGGGATGTGTGAGGCGGGTGAGTTGAGACCTCGCAGCGAGATCACTTGGTTGTCTTGACGTTCAGGCATGAAAGTCATGAGCTCGGAACACACGCATCAAAAGATGAACAAGAATCGCATAGAGATGTGATCGGCAAGTTTGCCTACCGATTAAAGTTCACGCCATGGGTGTTCATCTCGAACCGTGACGTTGAATGGATATGCGGGTCTTGAATCACTCACAATCAATTATGAGAGATATTGATTTGAGTGGGAGCGCACTATAGAATTAACTTGTTTAATTCTCACTGCAATTAATTTTGAACACTGTCTAAGTGTGGTTTGCATAATAGTTGTAGAATAATGGCTCGCGTTTCCACCTTCCCTATTAAAATTGAATAGCTGTTAAATATCTGGTTAAAACTTTACGGTTGGTAACGTAATGTGAGGATTATCCTCAAGAGTGCCGAGAAGGACTTTGTCCTATCGCATGCTTTCGGTATTCTCCCGCTAATGCTATGGATCATGTGACTCTCGTCCTTCGATCCAAAAGCTAGAATTCCTTTTCAGTCAAAGTGCAATATGTTTGCTTCCATGAGACCCGAACTTCGAAAGTTTGGATAGTTATATGATATTCATGGAATCTGAAAATCATTTTCATAGACAGACAAAGGCTAAAAGATATGAGATATCCAAAGCAATGTTTGTTTGCGAACTGTTAGTAAAGGAGTTTACTATGCATTAGACTGATAAGAGAGGGATCCAGAAGAACGCCTGTCATATGATGATGGTGAATAAAACAACAACTTAAAGAGAAAGGAAGTGTCCGAAGGGTGTTAGTGAAACTTTCAAGCCTAGGAAGTCCGGGGCTAACACCACTCTTAAGTTTGGTGCTTCTTCTGAGAGTAGGAGAATTACTGAAAGTTAAACTGTTAGAAGTATAATGGCAATAGGAAAGAAGACTGGAATATCCAGCTCATGTATGAATGTCATACAAGTTTTTGTTGTATAGAAGGCTGGTCAAAGATATAGTTCTTGGGAATTATGGTTAAACATGTTAATCACTAATTCTTGGGTATTGTGAGTTAATCACAAAGATACCCGCTCGATTGCACTCTGTTGCAACTCGATGTAAGAACTACTACGGCCTAAAAGACTAGCCAGGAATGAGGTTTAGATACACACAGGGAACATAGTAAATGTTACTATACCTTCCATTAGTGTATTCCCTATGTATTTACTTTCATAATTCATTTTAGATTTTTACACTCTAGCCCATTGCATAAAGTATCTTGCAAGAAGGTTATTCATAAGAGAACTTTTGATGTTCGATGTTATGAATAACATAAGGGCCATACTTTCATTATGAATGAGATGTATGTTATGAATATTGATATTAATACATTGCCTCTGTATTTACTTTCATTTAGAGTTTCATACACTCTAGCCCTTTGCATAAGGTATTTTGCAAGAAGGTTATTCATAAGAGAACTTTTGATGTTCGGTGTTATGAATAACATGAAGGGCCATGCTTCCATACAGGATGGGATGTATGCTATGAATATTGATGGTAATATGATACATCCATAACACTGACACTAAATGTCGCAAGACTAAAAGAATACCACACAAGTGTGGCACTGCATTTGGTCACATTGGAGAAACCCGCATGGAAAATTCCATTATGATGGATTTTGAAGTCATTTGATTTTGAATCATCTGACACTTGCAACTTTCCTCTGAAAAGTGAAGTGACTGAAATACCGTTCACAGGCCATAAGGAACGAGCAAAGAACATATTGGTAATCATACATTATGATGTGTGTAGTCCAATAAATGTTGTTGCAAGTAGTGGATTTATCTATCTTCAGAAATGACTCAAGTAGATATGTGGATATTTACTTGTTGAGACGTAAGTCTGGATCTTTTGAATTCATTCATAAGGTTTTCAAAAATGAAGTAGAAGTTGTTGTAACAAGAAAATTATGTTTCTACAATTCGATTGCAGAAAGGAATATTTGAGTTACAAGTTTAGCGAATGTTTGATGAGTTATGAAAGGGGTTTCATAACTTGCACCTCCCGGAACACCACTGCAAGTGGAAAGTCCGTGAAGATGTAATCGAACCATTTATGACATGGTAAGATCAAAGATGACATAAATAAATTTGCCATTATCCCTTTTATAGAGTGATGCTTTAGAGACTG
This sequence comes from Elymus sibiricus, assembly GCA_039707655.1. Classification (NCBI taxonomy): domain Eukaryota; kingdom Viridiplantae; phylum Streptophyta; class Magnoliopsida; order Poales; family Poaceae; genus Elymus; species Elymus sibiricus. The sequence goes on along the minus strand of CM077671.1, from coordinate 27,136,567 downwards.
CGGCTTTTACACTGAAAAGAGCTCCATCAGGTCTGTTGAAATGACGCCATGGTGTGGTACGCCCAACCATGTTATATCTTTTCTTAACATTTGGAATATGGGGCTTGTGTAAAAGGTTACAAACCTATTCCAAATCAGACAAGTGCTACTTTGTAAGGTTATCCCAAGTCGTTTGGGTATTCCCCACCACTATACCGAGGCAAAGGATTTTGCCGCAAAACGGTATGCTTTTAAAGAGAATAGTTCTTACAAAAGGCGAGTGGGAGGACAGTGCAACTCGACGAGATAACCAGTATCTTCGTCATCAGGTCAAAGGAAAGAAACCTTGGAAGTGATTCCGGAGTTTCCTACTGCGACTGATACGGAAGTCTCTACAATAAAATGTATGGACTTCGGTCCCTTACACAATGAGCACACAAAACATGTTGCCAAAGCTTCCATTCTTTGGAAGGCATTCAAAGACAGGCTTTTGCAAACTCCTGATACAAGCAAACTTCTCGATTTGACCTCCCACATTGAAAGAGTTGAAGCCTAGAGGGCTTGAACACCCTTTCACAAAACAGGAAATTGATGCAGTAGTGCAGAAACTCCCCTCTAATAAAGCTCCTGGACCAGATGGATTTAATGGAGATTTCATTAAAAAATGATGGGACATTGTTGCTCCTGATTTCTACAATCTAATCCAAGATTTCCAAGAAGGGAATATTTCTCTACAAGGTATTAATTGTTATTTCATCACCCTGATTCCCCAAAAGGATAATCCCAAGACTGCAAATGATTTTAGGCCCATCTCTCTTCTCAATACATCCATGAAGATCATTACCAAGCTGCTGGCTAGTAGACTGCAAAAAGTGATTTTAAATATTGTCCATGAAAATCAATATTGATTCCTTAAAAAAAGATCTATCTAGGACTGCCTTGCATGGGCATTTGAGTACCTCCACCAGTGTCATCATTCAAGAAACCCTACTGTGGTTCTTCAGTTAGATTTTGGAAAAGCTTTTAATCTTATTGATCATAATGCTATTATGGACATTCTTAAGGCAAGAAGATTTGGAGAGAAATGGCTGACATGAATTCACATGATATTATCCTCTGGTACTTATGCAGTACTATTAAATGGAATTCTTGGAAATATTTTTCACTGCAAAAGAGGAGTAAGACAAGGGGACCCTCTCCCCCCGCTTGATTTTTGTTTTAGTTGTTGATCTGTTACACGCCACTCTAAATAAAGCAATGCAACATGATTTAATATCTCCTCCTCTACAGAGCAAAGCATGCCCCAAATACTGAGTTATTCAATATGTTGATGATACAATTGTAGTACTGCCAGCCATTTCCTCACAACTCATGCAGATCAAAAATGTGTTGCTACATTACTATGATTGCACTGGTTTGAAGGTAAACTACAGCAAATCTTTTTTGGGTCCCCATCAATGTGCCTCAATGGCAGATGCCCCTTTTGCTATCTATTTTGGAGTGCAAGCAAGGATCCTTTCCTTTCATCAATAAGCACTTCCAGACCAAAAATTGAAGATTTCAACCCCATAATGCTCAGAATTGAAAGAAGACTCTCACAGCGTGCCACTATGATTTCTTATGATGGAAGGTTGTAATTAATTAAATTTGTTTTTTCCTCACTGCCAATATTCTTCATGTGCACTCTGTCACTTCCTGTTGGAGTAGTGGAACAAATTAATAAATACCTCAGGGATTTCTTTTGGAGAAAGTATGGTATGGCTGATAAAGGAACTGCACTCATACCCTGGGACAAAGTTTGTAAGCCCAAATCCCAAGGAGGACTTGGAATTCTTGATATTGTGAATCATAATAAAGCTCTCCTGATGAGGAATATTTACAAATTCTTAAACAAGGAAGAAGTGTCTTGGGTCAAGTTAATTTGGGAAAAAATATTATCACAGGAACATGCCCATAGATAAAAGAGAGGGGTCCTTCTCGTGGAAACCCCATGTAACAACCCAAATGCAACATGCCATGTATTTCACCATTTCCATGATCTCACATATGTATGACATTCCATGTTTGGTGGTGTATGATTCATATTTGCTTCATCTCAATATTTTGCATCATGGCATCCCATGTGTTTTGCATCATTTTGTGGATAGTGATATGTGTGTGGTGGTGACGTGTGTGCTTGCCTCCCTTCTTGAGAGATTATCAAGTTTGAGTGTGGTCCAAGATCAACTTCAATTCAAATATTCTCACCTCTTTCCTCTCTCTTTGAAATTTTGCAAGTGGATATTTCCTGCCCAAAATAATGTCCACTATTTTTCTTAATTCTCTAAGCCATGCCAAATGTCTCTCCTACAAGTTTCATCAACTTTGAAATTGTTCTGGACAGATTCAAAAATGGTTTAAGTTTGAATTTCATTCAAACTTGAATTATTTTTCTTTCTGTAAATAATGTGAGGGAAATTTATTCAAATAGTACATATTATTGTGACTCCAAAACCTTTTTTGTTTCAGCCATGAACCCTCTCAATACCTCTGTGCTTTTCTCTCCCTTTTTCTGTTTTGGAAAATAGGAAAAGGAAGTGCAGAGGGAGAGAGAGCAGAGCGGCCTAGCGCAGCCCAGCAGCCGACCCAGCTTCATAGCCCAGCAGCGTCGCCCACGTGTGCCTGCGTCTTTTCTCACTGAATCGCCCGCGCACCCCACGACCCGTATGAGCCACGTGGCCGAGCCGGCCCCGCATGTCAGCCACCCAGCCAGATCGAACCGCACCCACCTTTTCGTCCACCTCTCGCATCACTGCGCACATGGCATGCCCGAGAGCGAGCGTGAGCTCATCCACATCGTTCGGCCGCTATAAAGCCCCTCTCCTTGTCCCCGTGAGCCCTAGGGTTTCCCCTCTACCTCCGCTGCCGTCGTCAAGCAAAGAGAGCCGCTAGACCCACCATAGCCACCACCTCCCGAATGCATCTGAGGGCGAGTCCATGGCGTCGTCGTGTGTTCCATCCATATCCGCCTCGCCGATCATGTCTGTCTGCTTCCCCGTCGTCCACGACGTCGACTACGAACCATGGGACGGTAAGGCCAGGTCGTCTCCTTCCTCTTCGTTTGCGTCGGGAATCTTTGTCGTTCCGGTGATTCCGACGAGCTGCGTCCACGCCATAGCAATCGGAGCTCAGATCCGAGCTCCTAGTACATGCGTGCACCCGTCCATGCCCTCCTCTTCTCTGTTTGACCGTCATAGCACCATTTTCCATGAGAGCCGAAGCTCGGCTCCGCGGACCTCCTCGTCGGCGAGTGCTCCGCCTCCGTTTAGTCGAGTGCGTGCGTCCAGCGAGTTCCTAGCGTTGTGTAGCTTTGATTTTTTTCCTTCAAGCGTCGTGTTTGTCCCTTGCATCATCGAGTTCGAGCAGATGGCCGCTGCATCTGTTCCTCGTGGGCGGCGTCGTTCTTGTCGGTGTTTGGGGCCGTGCAAGCAAGCGTGTGTGCGGGATCATCGTGCGCTTCGATTCCCCATCTCCGTCGCGCCGTTTGGTCACCAGAGCAGCTCCAACGCGACCATCACCGCCCCTGCCTCGCCACCATTGCCTTCCCCTGCTTCCTCTGCTTTGTTGTCACTAACCACTACTAGGAGAAACCTTATAGGCAGGACACTATCAGTAGCGCTGGAAAGTAACAGGCGCTGCTGGTAATTACCAGTAGCGCTGGATTTCAGCAGCGCTACAAGTAAAGACTTAGCAGTAGCGCTGGAAACATAACGAGCGCTACTGCTAAGCGGGACCCGACGAGCCCACTGACACTATTGGTAGTAGCAGCGCTGTCCAGAATACAGCGCTACTACTAAGATTGTAGCAGTAGCGTTTTTTTCGTGGAACCGCTACTGCTAATGGGCCCCACTTAATAGTAGCGCTCTTTCCAGAAAGCACTACTACTAAGTAACATAGCAGTAGCGCTTTCTGGAAAACAGCGCTACTGCTAGGCGTGGCTGGTGCCACCTTTTCACCCCCCCTCTCCCCCTCCTCCCCCCTTTGCCCTCTCTCCCCCTCCTTTCCCCTCTCCCCTCACCATTGTTGCCCTTCTTCTCTCTTCCTCCTTCCTCTCTTCTCTCCCCATTAATGCCCCCCTCCACCATAACTCTCCTCCATAAATGTCCTTCTCATCTCTAGCTAGCTCCATAAATGCCCCCTACCTCATTTATTTGGCTCTCCCTCCATTCCATTAGATACAGATCTAGCTAGCTCATCTCTCTCCCTCTCCATTAGTTACCTAGAGTCATCTCTCCTCCCCCAACAACTAGATCTAGCTAGCTATTTAGCCATCCACACACTTTCGATCCCTATAGGTAGCGAAAGGCCTCATCCGGTCGATCGGTCTCTCTCGGGAGATAGGTGAGTAAAAATTTGTTCATTTCAAGAATGGGAATATGTGTGTGAATGGGAATATGTGTGTTTGGGATATGGAGAGATTTGTGCGAGTGACATGCCCCCGAGTTGCTTATGTTTTGCTGAAATGTCGATTTATTTCCGTTTCGGTGAATTTTGAGCAAACTCGACATGTCCTATTTTTAGGCAAGGTCATGCCAAATTATTATATGACTTTGATGCATGCATGCATTTTGTTTATAACCCTTTTGCTTGTTATACCGTGCATGCAGTCGGTCATGAAGGTGAGTGGATAGAAGGTGGAGCGATACATGCAATCCGCGGTGATGGACATGTATGCAAATAATTGGACTAGGATTAGATGTCCGTGTACAAGATGCAAAGAAGGAGTCCTTTTGGACCCTTTTGATCATGGCAGGTTGAAGGCGCACCTGCTGATGAATGGTTTCATGGATGGCTATACTCGGTGGATAAGTGAAGATGATGATGATGAGGACGTCCACATGGCAGGGAATAATGACATGGGGCTAGACGAAGAGATGACCGATCGACACGAAGACGATGGCGCCGGACATGGCGGCGGGGAAGAGTTAAATGACGGCGGCGGAGAAGATTCCGGACACGGCGAAGAAGAGTCCGGACATGGCAGTGAAGAGGCGGCGGTCACGCCGCAGTCTTCGACGCTACTAAGTGCAGTCGTGCAGGACCCTCATGTTTGAGACCTCCTTCGCAAGAGTACAACTAGCGAGAGAGCTGCTTCTAGAGAGGAGGCCAAGCTGGCGGAACTTCAAGTAGACTCGAAGACTCCATTGTATGACGGTTGCGATCCCGAGGTGACCCGCTTGAATTTCACGCTCGAACTTCTAAAGACGAAGGCCAAAAACAAATGGACAGAGAAAAGCCTCGATGAGCATTTGAAGTATCTACATAATAAAGTTCTTCCCGCGGGGAACCTGTGTCCTACTAGTGTCGATGAGGCCAAGAAAATCGTTTGCCCTTTTGATTTGCCGCACATTAGGTACCACGCATGCATCAACGATTGCATCATTTATCGGGGGGAGCACGCGGAAAAAACCAGCTGTCCAGTGTGCAATGCTTCTCGATACAAGAAGGCAGGAAAGAAAGCTCCTCAAAAAGTTGTATGGTACTTTCCAATCACTCCCCGTCTGCAGCGGTATTTCGTAGATCCTAAGGAAGCAAAGCTCATGCGCTGGCATGCGGAGAGGAAGAAGCCCGACGATGGAGATGATCCGAAGCTGAGACACCTCGTAGATGGTAGCCAGTGGAGAGCATTCAACGCCGTATATGGATTTGCTGCAGAAGATCCAAGGAACATCGTGCTTTATGGGAATCAAAGTGCCTTATGGGAATCAAAGTCAGTTCCGGTTACTGTGGGAAGATAAGCAGATTTCTAGACCCCAAGAAGAAAAGGTTCAGCGGGATGAAGTCTCATGACTGTCACGTGATGATGACGCAGATACTCCCGGTTGCCATTAGAGGGATAATGGACAAGCACGTCCGTGACACGCTTACTGGTCTCTGCAACTTCTTCGACGTTATCTCTCGAAAGTCCATAAGTGTGAAGCAGCTCCGAAGGCTACAGGAAGAGATCGTTGTCATACTATGTGAGCTTGAGATGTACTTCCCGCCCGCGTTCTTTGACGTCATGGTGCATCTGTGTGTCCACATCATGGACAACATCATCGACCTCGGGCCGACATTCCTTCATAGCATGATGCCGTTCGAGAGGATGAATGGGGTCATCAAAGGATTCGTTCGTAACATGTCCCGTCCCGATGGGAGCATCGTCCAGGGGTATCTGACGCATGAGTGCATCTCCTTTTGCGAGAATTATATAGGCGTCGGAGACCCTGTTGTTGGTTTGCCCGTCAAGAAGCACGATGGGAGGCTCGGAGGAGAAGGTCACAACAACGGCCGGAGGGAATTGCGCGTGGACTACTCGGATCGACGGAACGACTTTGACAGGGCTAACTTAGTAGTGCTACAACACCTAGATGTGGTAGATGATTATGTGGCACGGCACAAAGAAACCATCACAAATAAGTACCGTGATAAGGGGATGCTCAAGACGGACGACGAAGTTACTGTAGAGCACAACGCCACTTTCTTGCGTTGGTTCAAAGAGCAAGTTCTTGAAAATCTCTCGGAAGAGGGCAGTTCGGACGGATTGCTCATACACGCCTTAGCACATGGCCCCGCGCCCAAAATCGCGACCTATCAGTCATACGATATCAACGGGTACACGTTCTACACGGAGGCCAAAGACATGGACAGTGATTACCAGAACTCCGGGGTGACGATTGAATGCGTGACCGACGCCAACGGCACAACTGAAAGATTCTACGGAAGGGTCGAAGAGATCTGGGAGCTTGACTATGCTGGAGTGCACGATGCGACGATGTTCCGTGTCAGATGGGCTAAGGACGTCGTAAGAGAAAACAAGTATTTCACTACCATGTCTATACCCGACGCGAAGAGCGCAACCGTGAACATTAACGTCATCGCCAAAACTGAGCCATGGGTACACGCTAAGCACGTGACACAATGCTTCTTCATAACTGACCCGACCAATCCCAGCCGTGTTGTCGTGAGGAGAGGCAAAGGGAGCATCGTCGGAATGGATGGAGTCGCCAACGAGGAAGACTACGACCAATACGGCAACCCGGTGAGGGAAGATGACGATGACGATGAAGCATACGTGAAAAGAAGAATCAATACTACATTACGTAAGAAAGATTGTACTCCATGGTTCCGGAAAAGTCACAAGGAGGGGCTCAATTATTCGGCAACGAACAAGAAAGGGAAGAAGCTCAATGTGAAACGTCGTCGACGCAGCTGAGAAACCATCATTTATATATATGTATCTATTTTGTGTACGCACTTAAGTAACCGTTATCGGTCAAATGATGTATACATCGTATCCCCTTCAATTACCACCACATGGTTCCGGTGATATTCGCGCAGTGTGGGAGGGAGACGTTCTCGTCGACTGCGTGCGAGGTCATCGGGAGAAAAACAAAACACAAAAACAAAAGGGAGAAAGCAATACAAAAGAAAAAGAAAAGTAAACAGAAAAGGAAAGGAAAATAAGAAAAAGAAAAGAAAACTAAAAACTAGAAAAGGAAAATAATAAAAAGAAAATAATAAGAATTAGCAGTAGCGCTGGATTAGGACCAGCGCTATAGCTAAGTTAGCAGTAGCGCTGGATTAGGACCAGCGCTATAGCTAAGTTATCAGTAGCGCTGGTCCTAATCCAGCGCTACTGCTATTTTTAGTTAACCCTGCCGCGCGGGCTCAAAATTTGGCCAAGTCCTTATCCCCCCCCTCGATCTCCACCTCTCCCCCCACTCTGTCGCCGCCGGCCGTCGCCCCTGCCCGCTGTCGACCTCGACGCCGGCCGTCGCCCGAGCCCTCCCTCGACCTCACCATCACCGTGCGGGCCTGCCCTCGACCTCGCCGCCGCCGCCCTCTCCCCTGCCCTCTACCTCGCCGCCGCCGCCCTCTCCCCCGCCCTCGACCTCGCCGCTGCCCCGTAAGCCTCTCCCTCTCCTCTCCCCTGCCCTCCTCTCTCTCTCTCTCTCTCTCTCTCTCTCTGCTCCATATGATTTTGCTTCGGTCCTGCATTGATGGTGTGGAGTGCCATCCCGTGTCAGTTTGCGGCTGTGGAAGTACATTGTATGACCGAGAGTCCAGCCAGCAACCTGTTGATCTCTGAAACTTGCATGTGCCCATGAGTAGGATTTATGGCATGGTTCTGGTAAATTAGGATTAGTTTGAGTTAGGCAAAATTAGGAGTTTGATGGATGGATGGATAGTTTTTGTATGGCATGGCAGTGCTGATCGACGTTGACGCATGTATACTGTACTAGTAGTAATACTATTTTCAGTACTATTGTATATATTAAGGGATGATAAGCAGTCTTTATTAGTAGCTAAAAATGTGCCTTTAGATGTGTGTGTGTGTGACCGTGTGGTGTGATTGATGTTGATGACAAGTAGTAAAGTAATTGTGCCTAGACGTATTATGATATTTGCAACCAGAAAAGGAAAGGAACCAATTAGTGGTAAAAGATTGGTAGTAGTGTATTAGAAATGAAATGTTTAATTGGTGGAGAATTATTAAGAATTGAATTGCATCCAAGACGCAGAATCAGACAGACAGAAAAACTGCTGCCTTGAAAACAAAAGTATTCATTTTTTTGTTTTGGATTGATGGAACAGAAAGAGATAGAAACAAGACCCAACAAAAGATAGTTGACCCGATCTGATGCATGCAGGAGAGGAGAGAAGAGGAGAGGAAATTACTCTATTCTTCCTGATTTTGTAACTGTTGACATACACTATGCTCATAGGCTCACAACATTCTTACCTACTTGTTGCAAAGCTGTGTTACTTATATGCTTAGTGCTAGAAGAATGTTGTTATGCTGCACTAGAGAAAAATGCTTATGCAAAGAAAATTTGATCTGAATCTGCGCATGATATTATATGATTTTGCAATGTTGGTTGAATGTCGAAGAATATCCGAGTGGCCTATGTTTTGCCGGAATGTTGATTCATTCCCATTCCGGCAAATTTCAGGCGCTCCATATGTCCACTTTTTAGCAAAGGTCATGCCGAAAATTTCCGTGATTTTTGGCATGTCTCGTGCTAGAAACTAGGACATATGGAGTGCCCGGGATTTGCCGGGGGGAATGAATCAACATTCCGACCAAATATAGGCCCCTTTTTTCTCTTCATTATATCTTTTATTTACAATTGTTGAATAGGAAACATGTCTAGCCACGCCGAAGCCGGGGGTTCTGCTCGCCTCGAAGAAGACCCCATCGAGGCAGCAAATCACTATTTCGATTACCTGGACGAACACCAGATGGGGGTGCATGGTGGCGGCAGTGGCACCAACCCCGACACCGATGCCGACACCGGCACCAGCACTGGCACCGGCACCGACACCACCCCCGAGACCGGCAACGATGATGTCGTAGCCGGTAAAGCACCGAAGCAGAAAAGGTCACGAAGACCAAACGAGCTCGGCATCGGACAAATTGTGGTCACGGAGATGCACCCCAAGAAATTAGAGCCAACGGCGCCGGATGAAGCGCGCTCGTGCTGGGGCAATCAACTAGGATGCATCCTCAGGGAAACCGCCAACATCAACGACGAGAAGTTGAAGAATATACCACATATGGAGCACATGCTCCTAAAGAAGTTGAACAATAGGTTCCTGTTCCCCGGCCGCACAGAAAGCAAAGAACCGTGGGACGACGACGCCATGACAAAGATAAACAGCAAGGCGATGGTGACGTTCACCAACGACTTGTCCGCCTGGAAAGTTCGGGTGAAAAAAGCGATTGATAAGAATGAACCGTGGTCCAAGATTCATGCTGACAATCCGACACTTATGGAAGAGGACTTTGAAAAATTCAAGGAGACTTGCGCTAGAGATGAAACCAAGAAAAAGTCAGAGAAAATGAAGGCGCTCCAGGCCAGGAACACGCCTCCCCACCGCCTCGGAAGCCGTGGTTACGAGGGGAAGAGGCACGTATGGGCCAAGGAGGACGCCGAACGTGAAAGTCACGGAATCCCAAACCCCATGGCGGAGTTCACCGACCCGCTAGAGCGTGACTGGATCAGGGCCCGGTACAAGTGGGACCGCGTCAAGAAGATCTTTTACACGGACCCGAACACGAGGGAGTTCATGAGACTTCTGGTAATTGTTATATTACCACATTATCATATTAGCTTCCAATCAATTCGACTACAAGTTTTGTCACATTATTAGTAAACCATCCACGTTCCTTTTGCAGAAAGAGCAGCACCAAAAGGCAGCCGAAAGCGACGAGTCGTCACAGTCGTCGGCGAGGCCCAAGTGGGACACCCATTTCAAACGGGCCCTGAACATACTGAAAAAGGTCCCGGAGGACCAACCGCCATCCTATGGACGTGTGCACGGCGTCGGAGATGGCGCCTCATGGAAGACGTGCTACCGCGAGGAGCCAGAGGAAAGAAGGAAGAGACGGGAGCTCAACCAGCAGACCATCGACGAGAAGGTCGTGATTGCGGTCAATAAGACCAAAGCTGAGACCAAAGAAGAGTTGCTCGGGGTAGTCAATGCAAGGGTCAATGACTTCTAATCTGCAATTATTACCAGCTTGATTCCGGCAATTATCGATTGGTCGAAGAGCAATCCAGAGAAAGGGCCAGAGGACTTTCCCCTTCCCAGCTACGTCGGGAGCAATTCGGTGAACATCACACCACCAGCACCTGCTCAAGCAACTGCAAAAGGTCCCGCTCCTGTTCATAGCAGCCCGACCTCCGTCTCTGGCATGCTCGGCGGGCCTTCGTCTATGGCTGAGGTCGATGCCCTCACGGTAATTACGCGTCATACCCTTTTCACCAGCATGTCTATATAGTCTTCCGTTTCAGTTGCCTTTCGGATGTTTGACGTCGCAGACATGTCTTCATAGGCCAACGATACCCCGTGCACCCTACTGTATGACATCAAGGGCCAGAAGGTGGCCGTGGGAAAGGCAACGATAGTGAAGCCGAAGGACCGCATGTTCCACAACCGAGAGATGCCCGATGGCGTCTTCAAGGTTAACGTGGCCAGTGTCTTAGCGGGCTTCGAGGATTTGCCTCCTCCGGTACCAGTCGATGATGAGGAGACCCCTCAACGGATTGGCGCATGCAAGAGCTGGTTCTTGCCTTGGCCGAAGACTCTTCTTCGTGTCAAGGCGCCCAGTATCACACCAACGACAGCTTCTCAAGAAGGTATGAACACCACCCCACCTACCAAATTACCTGCACCTATCGTGGCGGGTGATAGCGGACGACGCGAGGGAGAGCCTCCATTAGTGCCAGATGACGTCGCCCCCGTTGTCGAAGAAGCTAATGCTGATGATGACATGGAGGAGGATGATGATGACCCAGACAAGTATTTCAATACCGCCTATGATGATGGAGGATTGATGGCTCAGGACGACGAAGACTCAGGCTATGAGCGTGGAGATGATGACTTGATGTTGCCTGATTTGCCGGAGCCGGAATGTCCTAAGGCGGAATGCAAAAAGTCTCTCTTCAAGCGATCCTCACAGGAGACGCCTCCAGATGCCGCCTCTACCCAGCAACAACCCGAGGGCCGTCCACTGATTAGCCCGACGACACTGGGGGTAGTGGTTAGGGAAGGTATGGTGGGCTCACTACCGCCACCCGCCAAGAAGCAAAGGAGGAGACCGGAGAGGAAAGGCTCTAAAGGCGCCAGAGCTGCTTCAAGTAGCCAGCCGCCTCTGAAGCCCCGGGAGGTAGACAGAATATCTGTCCTGGGTGCGGAGCGTTTCCATGTCGCTGGCCACCCGATCCTACCTCAGAAAGCGCTAGAGGACATACTAAACAATGATCTAAGGAGACTTCATGATGATGTGCTGGCCAGAGAGAAAATCCTTCTCATCTCGGAAAAACCAGGTTACCCGCTTTACGCGGCTCAGGTGCCGGGTGGGAAGTTGTACGTCGAGGGATGGCCCGCGGATAAGTTCATCCTGCGATTTGACTACATCTACGACATGTTCCACATGACCAAGCTGGATTTCCAGTTCATCCGCATGTATGCGCTGTATCTCAACTACTTCATCAGGATCGAGAACATAAAATATATCTACGTCGCGGACCCGTACCATATGCACGAGAGCTTCTTGGCAGTCTGCAAAGAGCACCGTGACTATGCGAGCAAGTACATCGATGGCTTCATGATCGCTAATAAGGACAAGGAAGCGATTCTCCTGCCTTATCATCCCACGTAAGTCATCCGCGCATATCCTTTCGTTAGTGTTAATCATTCCTTTGCAAGCATGGAGGCTAATTTGAGGTGTACTTAATTTGCGCAGTGGGGGGGGGGGGGGCGCCGTCCTTATCGTTCTATACCCAGAATACTCCCATGCTATCTACTTGGACTCATCGAAGAACATCAAGAAAAAGGATTACAAGCACATAAAGAGTGTTCTCGATAGTGCCCTGTTAACCTTCATCCTGTCTGGTGGATATATCAAGGTGAAAAAGTACAGGAAGAACGGGCTGGTTTTCAGCCATAAGACCGACTTCTGCTGCATCCAGCAACCGCACATCAGTAAGGCTGATGGATTCTACCTCATGCATCACCTGCTCGAGTTCAGAAGGGATAATCAACGCCTTCGCATGTCAGCTACTACCAACGACGAGATTGTCAACTGGGCCACAAGCATAGGAAAGACACCGGATCATCGAATCCGAGCTGAGTTTTATCACGTACAGTGTGAACTTGCCCAGGTGATCATGAAGCAGGTCCTCGAACCAACAGGGATGTTCTACCATGGGCCAATCACGCGGGATGATGTCCGAGCACTGCTAATCGCTCAGCGTCTGGACCTGAAGCCTTTCAAGAAGCTCGGGTGCTTCCTCCCTGACTATGAAGATTAGACCGCCGACATGGAGGACTGATTGTCGATGACAATATATGTGTCACTACTGTCTTTCTATCGCAAAACTTTGAATTTATGCACGGCGAAACTATGTGATGTAATTAAACCGTGGTCCTGAACTAGCGTAGATCGCTCTAGTTAATTAGTTTGGGTATGAGGAACTTCGTCATTTATGTTTACTATAGGTTGCTTGTATTTTGCTAATTATGCCTCTTTGTTTTCTTAAGTACATTATGTTGCATATTATCGTTCAGTTCATCAACTGACGATGCAGGTACATAGATCAGAGATGGCAAAGGACTGCTACGCCGTGTTCGTTGGAATGTTCCAGGAGTCTACGACCACTGGCCAGACGCTCAGGCCCAGGTGGACAAGTACCCGGGTGCTAGCCACAGAGGGTTCGACAGCAGAGCCGAAGCGGAAAGTAGTTACTTGAGGTGGACGCTCCGGCAAGAGCGGGGGCGGAACCGCCGGTGCCTCAAGTACTACATAGTCGCGGTCTTGCTCATGCTGATCGCTCTTCTCTTCTACATCATGGTTTAGATAGAGATGATGAAACTTGTGTGTGTGTGCCATGACCATGCAGTTGCACTTATTCGAGACATGACATGACTTGTGTATCGCTATTTTCGAGATGTGATGATATTTGTGTTGAATGATGATGATGATGGTATGACGAGACTACTGTATGTGTATGATATGATGAGAATAGTGTATGTTTATTGTGATCTGATGAAACTACTGTATAGAGCCTGTACAAATACATCACAAATACATAGAGGGTGTATGAATCTGTGAAAGCAGGAATACTAGCAGCAGCGCTGGAAGGCATCTAGCAGCAGCGCTGGATTAGCAGCAGCGCTTGCCTTTCTGCAGCGCTACAGATAGTTAGCAGTAGCGCTGGTCAGCGCAGCGCTACTGCTAACCATACTTAGCAGTAGCGCTGCACCAACCAGTGCTACTACTACAACTTAGCTGTAGCGCGTTAGCAGTAGCGCTGGACCCAGCGCTACTGCTATAGGTATTTCAAGCGCTACTAGTAGGCTTTCTCCTAGTAGTGAACGCGTGGGCCCAAGTGGCCTGGAGGGCTAAGTCAAAAGCGATCGAGCCCCTTTCTAGTCAAACCAGCGAGCCAGCCCAACTGGTTCGACCGAACCAGCATCAGCACGCGGCTCGGGTTCGATCCCCCCGCGGGTGCGATTATTCCCCCTATTTTTGGATTTAATTGTGTCGTTGACAGCATGCCCCACCTGTCATCCTCCATGCGCCATTTCTCTCCATGCGTGGCCCCAGGCCCCACCTATCATCCTCAGTGGCTTGCAACCGTGTGTATCCATAGCATTTTCCCTCTTATCTTTGTTTTTAGCCAAATTCGGAATATGCCAAATCTAGCATATACTAGGTTTCCCTTTTTGGCAGTTTTGAGTTTGATTCAAATGTGAAATTTTCTTCATAGCAACATATGCATATTATATATGAATTTGGGGTAGAAAAATCCAACTAATCCATCTGTGGCATTAATTTTGCATTTTGAGCAATTTTGTTGCATGTCATTTTAACAGAATGTTGCATTTTCTGAATTTTGTGTGATTTAACCCATGCATTGTCGGGGGGATGACCCCCGAGTACCCCAAAGACGGCGAGTCAGACGGGGTAACCGCCCGCCTGGGCCGGCTGCTTCGACTCACACCCGCGGCCGGCTGCTCCGGCCAACCGGCTGCGCCAACCAGCCGGCTGCCCGGAGCCAACTACGACGTCCCATCGAACACGCGAGGACGAGACGGCCATACCCCGCGATGGTGCACTGTTGGCGAGTAGTACTGCGCTATACATGCATCATGCGGTATCATCTATAGTGTGACTTGTCCCCTGGGCATTGACTTATAAAGTGCCACAGGAGACAAGCATAGCCTAGCTCACAAGCTACATATAGCTTGGCATGTAAGCTACCCACTATAGCTTACATCTCAAGCTACGTACAGCTTGGCATGTAAGCTACCCACTGTAGCTTACATCTCAAGCTACACACTCATGCCTATATAAAAGGCACCATGCCCACTCCCATTGAGGGATTTGGAGACTCACAGGATGGCCTAGCCTCCTCACACTCTCATTCTCACACATACGAGGCAAGGGAAAGAGGCTAGCCAGCTCCCTCTTCCTCCTTAGATACAGCTCTTGGAGCAACTCTGTACTGCAAATGCACCTCATATACAGACATGCAGGAGTAGGGTTATTATCTCTCCGGATAGCCCCGAACCTGGGTAAACCACCGCATGCCGCTACCGTATCCCGTCCCGGATCTCCACTGCAGCCTTGCTCTCACCTCTTTAAGCCATCCCATGGCATCTGCCATGCCGGGGCACCCCCTGTGAGAAAATGACGGCAGTTGGCACCCACCGTGGGGCAAGCTGCTGCTAGAACCACGGTCCGAGCGGGAACCTCTTCGTCATCACCACCACGCCATCGCCATCGTCTCTCCGGCGATGCTCGGGGGCTCAACATCAACACGCCCCCAGGGCGAATACGTGTGATGCCGCGTCCTCGCTGCCGGTCTCGTC
The DNA here is from genome assembly GCA_039707655.1 of Elymus sibiricus. Taxonomy (NCBI): domain Eukaryota; kingdom Viridiplantae; phylum Streptophyta; class Magnoliopsida; order Poales; family Poaceae; genus Elymus; species Elymus sibiricus. The sequence continues at coordinate 27,121,183 of CM077671.1, read as the reverse complement.
ATCACCGCCGCGACATCGTCACCGTCTCTCCTGCAGGGCTCGGGGATTCGACGTCAACACGCCCCCGGGGCGGTCGCGCGGGACGGCGCGTCCTCACCATCAGCCTCTGCATCATCCACCTTGCTCTCTGCTCCCGCAAAATCGAGCTGCCGCTCCGACAAACAATCCCCTGCTTTGCTCTCTCCTCCCGCGAAATCGAGCCCCCGCAAAAGCAAGGCAATCGGAGATGGCATCGTCGCCGTCACTACCGCGCGTGTGTGTCACGGCGGCAGCGGGTACATCGCCTCGCGGCTCGTCAAGCTGCTCCCGGGGCTACGTTGTCAACGCCACCGTCCGCGACCCACGTGATCCCAAGACCGCGTGCCTCCAGCAGCTGGGTGGGGCTCCGAAGAACCTGCGGCTGTGGGTGTTCAAATCCGATATGCTCGAGCTCGCTGACTGCGAGGGAGTCTTCCATATCGCCACTCAGTCCAGCGCCTCCGGACCTCCCTGCTCACAGCGTCCGCGCGCTCGTCGCGCTACCGCGCTCCTCCACATCCACTCCCGGCCCCCACGCCGTGCGGCGGCGGCGGGCCCGCCGCCCAACTGCTCCTACTGCGCCTATGGCGCCCCCCCGATCGCTGCTCCTCCGCGTTCGCACGCCCTGCACGCCTGCTCCAGATCATCCTCACCTCACCCCAGCCGCACGCTCGTCTCACGGCCAGCTCGCCGCCGGCCAGCCCCGCTCGCCCAGCGGCTAGCTCGCCGCCTGCCGGCTCCGCCCCCACCGCCTCCGGCCCGGCCACTCGCCGGCTCGGGCGGCTTCCCCCTGTGCGCCATGGCCGTTCCCTGCATCGCCCCTACGGCTCCCAGGTGGCCGGCTGCCCACGCGGTGATAGAAAGGAAGTGGGGCCAGCTGGCATGGTTTTAAATAGCGGATAGCGGGCTGGTAGCGGATTGGGTTCCGCGTAGCAGAATGCGGATATCGGGTGATATTGCGGGCGCTATGTCCGCGTAGCGGATTTATAAAAACACTAGATTCTTATTTATATCACTAGAATATGAATAAAAAGTAATGACATTTAATTTGATTGATAGCGGTCGCTATTGCGCTAGCGCTATTGCGGACGCAATAGCGGATGCTATCTTAGCTATTTGAAACTATGCCAGCTGGTGGATAAAAAAAAGTGGAGCCGGTTGCAAAAAAAACTGCTTCCGGTGAAAAAGAAGACCCGCTCGGTCGGCCGGCCTACCGGCGTGTGTCGCCGCCTGGTCGGCTGGCCTTCCCGTCAACTTTGACACCGGGCCCACTCCGGTCACCCATCTGCTTCGACTTCCGGCCGGCTGGCACACCCGCCGACCGCCAGGGCTCGGCGGCTACACCCAGCGGGTGCGTCGGCGCGCTCCGCTGGCAAAAAGCCACGCCAGCTGTCTTCGATAACAACCGCCTCACCGGCACTAAAAAAGTAATGTGAGCTCTTCACCCGCATATCCTCGTACCGCACACAAAAAACGGATACCTCGAGCGACCCTCGGGGGCCATCCAGGCATTTGTTTCGGCTACTTTACTGTTCACCCCGGCGCCAGCTATTCTCGGCCCGGGGCTGACCGTTTGGCCCGATACGTTTGTTCCCGCAAGACGGCTTAGTAACATGTATGGTACCGAAGGCCAACTCTTTGTCTCAACTATAGACCGCACCGCGGCTGTCCGGCTAGCGAGAGCAAAAGCTGGAGGTCACCACACGCGAAAAACGTCCGAGGAGAAAACGGCTTGGGCGACCCGGTCGTTTCATTTGTGAGTATCTGCTCGGTCGAGTCCGCTCCCAGAGTCCGAGTACTATACACTCTATTTCGCGGCCCACTCTTCGCCTCAGCTACAGACCGGCTCCCGGCTGTCTGGCTGGCAAGAGCAAAAGCCAAAGAGCGGAGAGAACATGAAAAAGACTGAAGGGGGCTCAGACGAAACTGAGTCAGCACCCTTTGCATAAAGCTTGCACTATGAGAACCAAACATTTGATATATCTGTGCCAACTAATTATGTCTTTTGCACGATCATTTCCATGAGGAACCCCCCACCCGGAGGCTCAAAGGCTACCCCCAGCAGGGTGCGCTGGCGCACCCCCGCTGGAAACAGCCAGCGGGTGCGCTCCGCGTCCGTGCCTGGCAGGGCCCCGCGCCCACCAGCCGGTAGACTCCGCGTCCGCGCTCGGCATGCTCGACGTTGTCGTCTGCTTCAGCAACATCAAAGACCCTTCGCCCGACTCTTCGAGTCTCCCGGAGGCTACACCCAGCGGGTGCGCTGGCGCGCCCCCACTGGAAACAGCCAGTCGGCGGACTCCGTGTCCGCCCCCTGCAGGGCTCCGCGTCCAACTACCGGCGGACTCCACGTCCGCCCCTGGCAGGGCCCTGCGCCCATCAGTCGGTGGACTCCACGTCCGCACCCGACATCCTCGACGCCACCATCTGCTTCAACAATAGCAAAGACCCTCCGCCCGACTCTTCGAGTCGCCCGGAGGCTCGGAGGCTACACCCAGCGGGTGCTCTGGCGCGCCCCCGCTGGAAATAGCCAACCGGCGAACTCTGTATCCGCGCCCGGCAGGGCTCCGCGCCCATCGGCCGGCGGACTCCGCGTCCGCGCACGGCACAGCTCCGCGCCCATCAGCCGGCAGACTCCGCGTCCTCGCCCGGCAGGGCCGCCACTGGAAGCAACCATGCGGGCTGCGGCCCACAGCCGACCATCATCAACAACTTCTGCAACAACAACGACGACTGCGAAAACCCTCCGCCTTACTCTTCGAGTCGCCCGGAGTCTCGGAGGCTACTGTCGTGGGGATGACCCCCGGGTACCCCAAAGACGGCGAGTCAGACGGGGTGCCCGCCCGCCCGGGCAGGCTGCTCCGACTCACACCCGCAGCCGGCTGCCCGGAGCCAACTACGACGTCCCATCGGACACGCGCGGACGAGACGGCCATACCCCGCGGCGGTGCACTGTTGACGAGTAGTACTGCGCTATACACGCGTCATGCGGTATCATCTGTAGTGCGACTTGTCCCCTGGGCATTGACTTATAAAGTGCCACAGGAGACAAGCATAGCCTAGCTCACAAGCTACACATAGCTTGGCATGTAAGCTACCCACTATAGCTTACATCTCAAGCTACGTACAGCTTGGCATGTAAGCTACCCACTGTAGCTTACATCTCAAGTTACACACTCATGCCTCTATAAAAGGCACCATGCCCACTCCCATTGTGGGATTTGGAGACTCACTGGATGGCCTAGCCTCCTTACACTCTCATTCTCACACATACGAGGCAAGGGAAAGAGGCTAGCCAGCTCCCTCTTCCTCCTCAGATACAGCTCCAGGAGCAACTCTGTACTGCAAATACACCTCATATACTGACATGCAGGAGTAGGGGTATTATCTCTCCGGAGAGCCCCGAACCCGGGTAAACCACCGCATGCCGTTACCCTATCCCGTCCCGGATCTCCACTGTAGCCTTGCTCTCACCTCTTTAAGCCATCCCATGGCATCTGCCGTGCCGGGGCACCCCCTATGAGAAAACGATGACATGCATTATATAAATAAACTTTGAACATGAGTTAGGAGCATTTTCACATATACTTGCTAATGGTATATTTGCCATGCTATGGAAACCATGTTCATCCATTGTTTTCATCATGTAAACATGCCATGCCAATGTTGTCATTTTGAACAATTCAAATTTCACCAAGTCTGAAACAGCTATAGTAACATTGCATTTTGTCTTGATGAATGCCATGAAACCATGATTCCTATGAAGATGTTCATGTTGAATGATTTATAGTCCATGTTGTCTACTACCATGTTGTGCATTTTCATGCCATGATAAGCTATGTTGCATATTTAATTCAAGCCATGAAACTGCCATCATGTTAACTCTGCTCTGTGATAAACTGTGATTTTTACTAAGTCTTAATCTCTAACATCATCCTTGCATGTTGTGAGCTCATTTCCAATGAATCCATGTCTCTAATCATTTTGAACCTTTTGTATGAAATGTTGTGCATTAAACATACTATAACCATATTTCATAAATGAGCATTTTAGGTTCCTGCAACTTGTTGTTTTGATGGTTGCAAAGTGTCATGTTGCTATTTGTGGCAGATTGCATTGCATTATTGTTTTGATCACCATGAGAGTTCCATGCATTTGTTTTTAATGGTCTTTATATGCATTCCATCTAAAATTTCATATCCTGTCCAGTGGAATTTTTGGGAAGCCAAGATTTTGCCCTATCCTTCCTCTTTTCCTGTTCTATCACCGATTCCTTCTGTATCTCGTCGTGAGTGTTTCGAGAGAACCGTAACTCCGATTGCGATGATCTTTATGCGTGCATTTGCATCGATTTCATTTGTAGATTCCATTTTTTGTCATATTCAGGCATGTTAAAATAATTAATATTGTTGTTTTGTCCAGAATGTTAAAAACCAATAACTTTGCATATGAAGTGTTGCTTGATCCATGCTTCACATGGATCAAGGCTTCATTTAATTGGACTAGAGTAGGATTGACATGCTAAATATATAAAATGGGCATGCATCATCTTGTTTGTGCATTATGCCATGGTTGTGTGTTTATTGGATGCTTGTTCTTTCTAATGGGTAGTACCGGGTGAAGAGTCCGAGTTCAAGGAACCTGTCGATAACGGTTACGAGGAGCAAACTTTTTATCCCACTGAAGACACACCAGGCAAGATGATCATTACCCTAGATACCGTTACTATCTTTGCTATGCTAGTTGTCTTGTTGCTACTGTTATGTCTCGCTTCCTACCACTTTTCTGTCAAGCCTCCCAAATGCCATGATAAGCCTCTAACCCTCCACATCCTAGTAAACCGTTGTTTGGCTAAGTTACCGCTTGCTCTGCCCCTCTTATAGTGTTGCTAGTTGTAGGTGCAAGTTGATCCATGTGATAACATGGATATCTTGGGATATCACATTATTCTTGCTATTTAATTAATGCATTTATATACTTGGTAAATGGTGGAAGGCTCGGTCTTTTGATTGGTGTTTTGTTCCACTCTTGTTGCCTTCGTTTCCGATTACCGGTGTTATGTTCCATATTGAGAGCTCCTAACATGCTTGGGGTTGTTATGGGGGCCCCCTTGATAATTTGTTTTGGGATAAAACTCTTTCGGTAAGGCCAAACTTTGGTGTTAAAATTTGCATAACTAATAAAACTTACATAGGGAGTAGCTACCCTGTTGGCTAATTAATCAACAAATCAGGCTAGTGCTCCTCATGAGTGTAGGTCCAAAATAGAGTCATGTGCGGGGCCACCCTGGGGCAACTTGGGTATTTAATTTGGCCATTATTTGTTGCGCTCATTGATACTTGTGATCTGCGTTGGGTTTTCCGTGAAGAGGAACAGGTAATTGCAGCACAAAGCGGATAAGAATTTCCCTTAGTTATGAAACCAAGGTTTATCTCACCAATAGGAATATCAATCCTCAACCGTCTTCAGCGGCTGCACACAAATGAACAAACGACTTGCACCCAACGCGGGCAAGAGGGTTGTCAATCCCCTTGATCTCGTTATTTGCAAGCAAATGAGTTGTGTAGATAATTGTTGATAAATATAAATTGCAAATAAATAAAAAGTAAATAAAGGCAGCAAGGTAAATATAGCGTTTGTGAATATATAAGTGAATAGGCCCGGGGGGCCATAGTGTTCCCTAGCGACATCTCTCATGTAGGCAGCATACGGTGGGTAAACAAATTACTGTTGGGCAATTGATAGAAAAGCGGATAGTTATGCGATGTTCACGACAATGATCATGTATATATAGGCATCACGCCCATAAGCAAATAGGCCGACTCCTGCCTGCACCTATTACTATTACTCCACTCATTGACCGCTATCCAGCATGCATCTAGAGTATTAAGTAAAACAGAGTAATGCTTGGAGAACGATGACATGATGTAGACAAAGTAAACTCAAACAATATAAATGAACCCCATCGTTTTATCCTTAGTAGCAACAACACAAAGACGCATCTTGTCCCCTACTTTGTCACTGGGATATAGAAATTCACCAGGTTGAACCTACCACAACATACCACTCCCACCGATGAAATATCAATCTACTTGGCCAAAGCATATCAATAGATCGGAGAGCATTACGAAGCTATAATGATCATGCACATAAAAGATAATATAATTCAGAGGCATCTCAAATACTTTTCATGAATAATCTGAACATAAACCCACAATTTATCGGATCCCAAGAAACACACTGCACAATAGGATTACATCGGATAGATCAAAGCGAAGATGCGATGACCATTGTATTGAAGATCATAAGAGAGAGAGATTGCCATCTAGGTACTAGCTATGGACCCGTAGGTCTGTGGTGAACTACTCACACATCATCATGAGAGCAGCAAGGTTAATGAAGAGGCCCTCTGTGATAGATCCCCCCTCCGGCAGGGTGCCGGAACGGAGCTCCAGATGGCCTCACGACGGAACAGAGACTTGCGGTGGCGGAAAAAGGGTTTCGGGACTGCCTCCAGGGTTTTCAGAATATTAGAGAATTTATAGGCCGAAGAGGGACGTCGGGAGGTGTCCGAGGGGCCACCACATATCGTTTTATCCTTCCGAAGCTTCTAGGTCTTCATATAGTCCAAAATAATCATCAAAAAGTTTCGTGGCAATTGGACTTCATTTGGTACAGTAAACCTGCAAAGGCAAAAACACGCAGAAAACAACAACTAGCACTGGGCACTGGGTCAATAGGTTAGTGCTCAAAAATATTATAAATTGGTAAATAATGACCCAAAAAGTATCCTAGAATGATAATATATCAGCATGGAACAATCAAAAAATATAGATATGTTGGAGACGTATCACTCATCCGGTTGTGCCTTGAGAACGAGATACGTGCGGCTCCTATCGGGATCTGGCCTGCCGGGCGGTCTTCCAGGATTTGTTTTACCTTTAATGAATGTGTTGTGCACCGGGATTTCGAGGATACCTCGGGATATCCCGCGGTTGAGGTTTTCCACCGCATCTTGTGGCTAGTTTGTGATGGATGAGTTGGAGCACCCCTACAGGGTTAAATCTTTCTGAATTCATTCCCATGATTATGTGGTAACTTGGGAATTTTATAATACCCGGTTATAGAAAAATTGAAGTAAATCCAATTAAAATACACCAATTGTGTGTGTAACCGAGGGGGCCACCACATATCAGGGCGCCCCCCCCCAGGGCGCGCCCTGATGTGTGGTGGGGCCCTCGTGCACCTCCCGGCTTCCTTCCAAAGCTTCTAGGTCTTCATATAGTCCCGAAAAAATCATTAAAAAGTTTCGTGGCAATTGGACTTCGTTTGGTACAGTAAACCTTCAAAGGCAAAAACACGCAGAAACAACAACTGGCACTGGGCACTGGGTCAATAGGTTAGTGCTAAAAAATATTATAAATTGGTAAATAATGACCCAAAAAGTATCCTAGAATGATAATATATCAGCATGGAACAATTAAAAAATATATATACGTTGGAGACGTATCAAGCATCCCCAAGCTTAATTCATGCTCGTCCTCGAGTAGGTAAATGATAAAAATAGAATTTTTGATGTGACATGCTATCCACTATGTAATCTTATTCAGGTATGCTCATTGAGAAAACATGAATCAACAAATATTAACATAGCAATATTCAAAGTGTAAGATACAGAATTGTTAATTCCTAAAAGTATACGATTCTTAAGAAATGTTTACCCCCCCATTCATCTTATTGTATTAGCAAGGCACGGCTCCATCTTCACCACATTAATACAAATGTTAAGCACCACAGTGTCCAAGTCAGGCAATTGGTTCATACTTTTTCAATATGCATCAACTTTTTATTCGTCACGCAATACATGAGCGTGAGCCATTGGACATAGCATTTAGGTGGAATAGAGTATGGTGGTAGATATCAAAGGGGTAAGAAGTGAAGATAGTCTCACATCAACTAGGCGTACCAACGTGCTATGGAGATGCCCATCGATACATGTCAATGCAAGGAGTAGCGATTGCCATGCAAATGATGCACTAGAGCTATAAGTGTATGAAAACCCAAATGAAGCTAAGTGGGGTGTGCATCCAACTTGCTTGCTCATGAAGACCTCGGGCATTTGAGGAAGCCCGTCATAGGAATATACAAGCCAAGTTTGAAATAATGAATAGGTAATTCCCACTAGCATATGAAAGTGATATATCATGAGACTCTCTACATGAGGAACATGGTGCCACTTTGAGACACAAGTGTGGTAAAGGATAGTAGCAAAGTCCCTTCTCTCATTTTCTCTCAATTTTTTTATATGGATGGTGGGCTCATTTGGCCTCCCCCATCTTTATTTTCGTCCGGAGTCTCATCTCGACTTATGGGAGAATCATCGTCTCCATCGTTCTTTCCTCACTAGGACAATGCTCTAACAATGATGATCATCACACTTTTATTTACTTACAACTCAACATGGAGAACTGATATGAAAGTATGACTCTGTATGAATGCCTCTAGAAGTGTACTAGGATGTGCAATGATCTAGCGTGACATGTATTGAAAACATTATGAGGGTGGCTTTGCCACAAATACTATGTCAGCTCGATATGATCATGCAAAGCAATATGACGATGAACGAACTAGTCATGTGAAGTGACGATGGAATTTGCATGGCAATATATCTCGGAATGGCTATGGAAATGCCATGATAGGTAGGTATGGTGGCTGTTTTGAGGAAGATATAATAAGGCTTATGTGCAACAGAGCGTATCATGTCACGGGGTTTGGATGCACCAGCGAAAGTTGCACCGATCCTCAAGATGAGAATGGGCTATGCACGGTACCGAAGAGGCTAGCAAATTATGAAAAGGTGAGATTGTGTATGTCCATGGTTTCACATTAGTCATAAAGAACTCATATACTTATTGTAAAGTTTGGTTAGTTTATCATAAATCAAAGTACTAATCGCATGCCCCGAGGGAAGAGGTTGGTAGGAGTTAACCATCGCGAGCTTCCGACCCGAAACAACACTCGGATTTCAACAAGGAATAGAAATGCTCACACATCATCACCATGGCTCTTTAATTTTTAGGTGAACAAAAAGGTCAACCCCTCTTAATATCCACACTTCTACGGTTTAGCAATTATGAACTCACACCTATTTCACATTACTACATCAATATCATTAACTCACAATTTCTTCATATGTGCTACATGATGGTTTTGATTATCACTCTTTGAATACCTAATATTTTTGGACTAGTCTGTATGACCCATGCAAATTACCATCACAATTCATTAACTCTCAAACAAATATAAGTGAAGAATGAGAGTGAAATCATTTCTGTAAAATCTACAGGCCACCGTGCTAAAAAAGATATAAGTGAAGTACTAGAGCAACTGCTAAGCTCAAAAGATATAAGTGAAGCACATAGTGTATTCTAACAAATTATGATGAAGGTGTGTCTCTCTTAAATAGGTGTGTCCAGCAAACAATGATTGTGGCCAACTAAAAGTAAAGCAAACTAAAGCAAACGACGCTCCAAGCAAAACTCATATCATGTGACGAATAAAAATATAGCTTCAAGTGACATACCGATGGATTTGAGACGAAAGAGGGGATGCCTTCCGGGACATCCCCAAGCTTAGACGCTTGAGTATCCTTTAAAATATTACCTTGGGGTGCCTTGGGCGTCCCCAAGCATAGGCTCTTGCTACTCCTTATTCCTTTGTCCATCCAGATAACACCCAAAACTTGAAAACTTCAATCACACAAAACTCAACAAAACCTCGTGAGATCCATTAGTATAAGAAACATATTGCATACTTTAAGTACTGTTTTCAATTGATTCAAATTTCATAAATGCATGATAGGTACTGTATTCTAACTTCTCCATGGCTTATACCCCCGATACAATCCGTAGTTTAATCAAAATAAGCAACTATGCAAGCGAAAACAGAATATGTCTAAACCAGAACAGTCCGTAGCAATCTATAGAGACCCTATACTTATTTTACTCTAAAAATTCTGAAAAATTAGAAAAACCTCGACATTTGTATATAAACACTGTGCAAAAATTTCAGATCATTATCACGCTCCAGTAAAAAATCAAAATTCCTCTACTGGAGTCAAAGTTTCTGTTTTGTTTCAGCATCGATTCTACTCATCTTGTGAGTCATCCCAAAGGCTTTACTTGGCACAAACACTAATTTAAACACAAAAACATAATCATTACAGATGAAATAATCATGTTATTAAAAATAAACAGAAAGTTCTAAGCAAAAATTTAAAGATAACTATTGGGTTGCCTCCCAACAAGCGATGTTGTTTTATGCCCCTAGCTAGGTATAATGCATAGTTTCAAGTATTGTCATCTTTGACACTCCACCCATAAGTGGCTCTCATAATTGATTCATAAGGTGGTTTAATTCTCTTCCTAGGGAAGTGTTCCATCCCTTTCTTTAATGGGAATTGGAATCTTATGTTTCCCTCTTTCATGTCAATGATTGCACCTATAGTTCGTAAGAAAGGCCTTCCAAGTATTATGGGACAAGAAGGATTGAAATCAATATCAAGCACAATAAAATCTAAAGGCACATAATTTTTATTTGCAATAATAAGCACATCATTAATTCTACCTAAAGGTTTCTTTATGGTAGAATCCGCAAGATGCAAGTTGAGGGAACAATCTTCAATATTAGTGAGACCGAGCACATCACAAAGAATTTTAGGAATAGTTGAAACACTAGCACCAAGGTCACACAAAGCATTGCATTCATATTTATTGATCTTTATTTTGATAGTAGGTTCCCACTCGTCATGCAATTTTCTAGGAATAGAAACTTCAAGCTCAAGTTTCTCATCATACGCTCTTATCATAGCTTCTACTATACGTTCGGTAAAAGCTTTGTTTTCTTCATAAGCATTGGGTGAGCTAATAATGAATTGCAACAAGGAAATACATTCTACTAAAGAGCAATTATCATAATTAAAGTCCTTGTAATCCAAAATAGTGAGTGCATCACTAGTTAAAGTTTTGACCTCTCCAAACCCACATTTTTCAGTTTTAGCATTAAAATCATCACCCTCCAAGCAAACGGGGCGCTCCTCTACTAAAGTTGACTCATCTCCAGTCCCTTTATCATTTATATTCAGAGATGTAAATAAATATTCAATAGGAGAAACACCAATCATTTTAAGATTTTCATCATGATACCGGTGAAAACCGGGTGGAAGAGCTTTTTCTAAGAATTCCCGCTTAGCTCTCAACTTAGTGGTCCTCTCCTTACTTACATTGATAGATATTTGGATAGATTTAATGTCATCATTGAAATCATGATTGGGTGGCAAAGCTTTATTTTTAAGATTTTCCACATCGAGAGCAATTCTATCCATATTTTTAGCCAAAGTGTCAACTACATGCAATTTTTCTTCTACCATACTGTTGAAAACCTTTTGAGAATTTATAAATTCTTTAATTGTGTTCTCAAGATCAGAGGGCATCCTATTAGCATTTGTAGAATAATTTCCATAAGAATTACCATAAGAGTTTCCATAGTTGTTAGAGGAATTACCGGGATACGGCCTAGAATTGAAATTTCCTCTATAAGCATTGTTATTGAAATTATTTCGCGAGACACGTCCATAAGCTTGTGGCTAGGCCAACTCCTACCTGCACCTATTACTATTACTCCACTCATCGACCGCTATCCAACATGCATCTAGAGTATTAAGTAAAACAGAGTAATGCTTGGAGAACGATGACATGATGTAGACAAAGTAAACTCAAACAATATGAATGAACCCCATCGTTTTATCCTTAGTAGCAATAATGCAAAGACGCATCTTGTCCCCTACTTTGTCACTGGGATATAGAAAGTCGCCAGGTTGAACCTACCACAACGCACCACTCCCACCGATGAAATATCAATCTACTTGGCCAAAGCATATCAATAGATCGGAGAGCATTACGAAGCTATAATGATCATGCACATAAGAGATAATATAATTCAGAGGCATCTCAAATACTTTTCATGAATAATCTGAACATAAACCCACAATTCCTCGGATCCCAACAAACACAACGCAGAATAGGATTACATCAGATAGATCAAAGCGAACATGTGATGACCATTGTATTGAAGATCATAAGAGAGAGAGAGAGATTGCCATCTAGGTACTAGCTATGGACCCGTAGGTCTGTGGTGAACTACTCACACATCATCATGAGGGTAGCAAGGTTGATGAAGAGGCCCTCCGTGATTGATCCCCCCTCCGGCAGGGTGCCAGAACGGAGCTTCAGATGGCCTCGCGCGGAACAGAGACTTGCGGCGGCGGAAAAAGGGTTTCGGGACTGCCTCCAGGGTTTTCAGAATATTAGAGAATTTATAGGCCAAAGAGGGACGTCGGGAGGTTCCCGAGGGGGCCACCACATATTAGGGTGTGCCCGCCCCCAGGGCGCGCCCTGATGTGTGGTGGGGCCCTCGTGCGCCTCCCGGCTTCCTTCCGAAGCTTCTAGGTCTTCATATAGTCCAGAAAAATCATCATAAAGTTTCGTGGCAATTGGACTTCGTTTGGTACAGTAAACCTGCACAGGCAAAAACACGCCGAAAACAGCAACTGGCAATGGGCAATGGGTCAATAGGTTAGTGCTAAAAAATATTATACATTGGTAAATATGACCCAAAAAGTATCCTAGAATGATAATATATCACCATGGAACAATCAAAAATTATAGATATGTTGGAGACGTATCACTCATCCGGTTGTGCCTTGAGAACGAGATACGTGCGGGTCCTATCGGGATCTAGCCTGTCGGGCGGTTTTCCGGGATTTGTTTTACCTTTAATAAATCTCTTGTGCACCGGGATTTCGAGGATACCTCGGGATATCCCGCGGTTGAGGTTTTCCACCGCAGCTTGTGGCTAGTTTGTGATGGATGAGTTGGAGTACCCTTGCAGGGTTAAATCTTTCTGAAAGTCATGCCCATGATTATGTGGCAACTTGGGAATTTTATAATACCCGGTTATAGAAAAAATGAAGTAAATCCAATTAAAATACACCAATTGTGTGTGTAACCGTGATCGTCTCTTTTCGAGGGAGTTCGGTAAGAGAACACGGTGGGGTTATGTATGACTCGTAAGTAGGTGTTTAGGATCACTTCTTTATCATAACTAGTTCACGACCGCTATGCGTAGAACACTCATCTTATTCTTGTACTCATAAGTTAGCCAGGTAAAATGCTTAGTGTTTGCTGCAACCTCACCACTTAACCATGCCATACCTATAAGCTTAGCTAGTCTCGGTACACTGGGTGATGAGATTGTTGAGTTCTTGGGCTCACAGATTCCTACAACAACAGGTGCAGGTACAGATGATCTCGAAGTAGATGATTCCACGGGATTCCAGCGGGAGTACGATGAAGAATGTGACCGTATGTACGTGACGTATCCCGATGAGTAGTGGTGATTGCCTTGGTCGGCAACCTGGGCTTAACATGGTGGATGTCATTTTTCGTTCGATTTCATCTGTAGTCGGATCCTGCTCTCCTGTATGATGATTTTTATGGATGAACGTATTTGAGATATTTATGATGTAGTATGGGGCGAGTGTAAGACAACTCCATATATGAAAGGATCGATATGGTTGACTAGAGGGGGGTGAATAGGCAACTACCAATTTTTAGCTCTTCTTAACAAATTAGGTTTAGCAACAAATAAGTTGTCTAGATATGCAACTAGGTGAACAACCTATATGATACTAGCAACAACAACAATACAAGCAAGCAAAGGATACAACACAAGTAAAGCTTCCACAAAGTAAAGGTAAGAAATAACCACAAGTGGAACCGGTGGAGACGAGGATGTGTTACCGTAGTTCCTTCCCTTTGAGGGGAAGTACGTCTCCGTTGGAGCGGTGTGGAGGCACAATGCTCCCCAAGAAGCCACTAGGGCTATTGTATTCTCCTCACACCCTCACACAATGCGGGATGTCGTGATTCCACTAGTGGTGCCCTTGAAGGCGGTGACCGAACCTTTACAAATAAGGTTGGGGCAATCTCCACAACTTTATTGGAGGCTCCCAACACCACCACGAAGCTTCACCATAATGGAATATGGCTTTGAGGTGACCTCTTCCGTCTAGGGTGTTCAACCACCCGAGAGTAACAAAATCCACACAAGAAAGTATGGGGGAATCAAGTTTCCTTTGGTGGAAGTGTAGATCTAGGTCTCCTCCTTTAATCCCTAGCAAATCAACAAGTTTGAGTGGCTAGAAAGAGAGATCGGGCAAGAAAGCTTTAATGGCATTAATGGAGGAGAGAGAGAGAGGCAAGAGGTGAGAAGGTAGGTGGAAGAACCACCCACTTATATAGTGTCCCCCAAATCCAACCGTTACAGCAGTTTTTATACTGCAGTCGTACAACCGCTATGAGCACCGGTACAACCAGAAAACACGCGTACCCTGCAGAAACCCTGCCGAGCAGTACAACCGGTGGTGCGGGCGGTAGTACTGGTTGAACAAGAGTAACCAGAACAACCGCTCCACCAACGCTCAACTACCGCTTTAAAACAAGAGAGGAATCACCCCCGAGCGGTACTTGAGACGGTGGTTGCACCGGTGCAACCGCCAGGACCAAGCACATGTGGTGGCTAAGTCCCGAGCGGTACAACCGCTCCGGACAGTTGTAGTACTGCTCAAAACGAATTGACCAAAACAACCGGGCCACCACTGCCCCACAATAGAGACCAGTCTGGTGGTAGGGTCGTACTGGGCCGATACAATCGCCTGAAGCTACTTTCCAGGGTTGGCCAGATTATAGGCGGTACAACTGCCCGGAGGCAGTGGTACAACCACTGGCAACAATCCTAAGAGCAGCAACCCCAGGGTATCACCCCTGGGGCGGTAGTTGCACCAAACGTACTGATCAAGCGGTACAACCGCTCGAACCAGCAGTACAACCGCTAGGGAGTAAAAACCACTGCTTTAGTAAGAGTTTGAGGACCTCTCTCTCAATTAACGGAAGGATATGTGGTGGGTGAACAGGAATGTGTACGTGCATTGATTCACCCAATACCTTCGGATGAGGATTCCCTCGTAATAGTATGGGTTTCCTACGACCAAAGAAATAAACACGTAAAAAACATCGTCTTCGTTCTTTTCCATCCGGAGGGAATGCCTAATCGTCTTGTATCAAACAAAGTGTACCTGAAGAACTTGACACACAATTAGACCACAAGGTGAGTGGTCATCATCACCAAAATACCAAGGTGGGTAATTCCCTAACAATCCCCCCCTTTTTGGTGGATGATGACAACTACACGATTTGCATTGGAGGACTAGAAAATATAGACGGGCTCCCCTAGATGTGTACACAATTTTGATTTGCTTTTGGAATGCACAGTGCTCACATAAGGGTAAAAGCTCCCCCTAGACTTTATAGACCCACCAATGAGTACAAGTTAAATGAATAGACAAAAAGCATGCATTTGTACGAGATAAGAAGTAGAGCAAATATGAAGGGCAACAATAATACTCGAGCTCTAATAGCATAAGAGACAAGATAGATAACTAAGATAAAATGGGATCGCATGTCTCACACCATGCACAAGGTCTCCACACACCAACTCAAAGCAAATAAAAGTTCAACTTGAAGCAAATAACCACACCCATGCAAACCCCGACCTAATAGAACTCTCTCCCCCTTTGGCATCAAGACACCAAAAAGGAAAGGAGCGATGCTAACACCCCAGAGCTCAGTAGTCCTCCTCTGACTCCTCGGTCTCCTCTAGATCAACACCATCAAACTCCTCGTCATCCTCCATAACATCATCAGTGGCAGCAACAGAGGTGGAGGTAGCAGGATGGCCCGAGGCCTCATCATCCGTCCAAGTGCTATGCATAGAGATCCACTTGTCCTCGGGGGTGATGCTCTTCTCGGATCCACTAGTCACTGGGATGTTGAGGTGCTTCATCATAGAAATCTGTCTGCGTCGAGCTTGCTTCTCATTCACATGTGCCTCATAGAGCTTCTTCTGAATGTGAGTCTGCAAGCAAAAGGTCTTCTTCACCTTAGCGGTGAGCTTAGCCACCCAGGAGGGCTGGGCTCCTGACTCAATCTCAAAGTCATCATCATCAAAGGTGGCATAAACATCCTCGGGGTTATCAACAGGAAAGCGAGGCTCGGCATGCTTCTTCTTCCACACTTGCTTGACCTTGTGCACCATGAGGTTGTCTGGAGAATAAAGAGGCTCTCCAGGCCTATGAACTGCCCAGACAGAGTTCAGAAAGCACATGACAAAAGGAGCATATATGGGAACCTTCCGGTAAATGACCATGTTGTACATATCCTCCCACAGCCACTTGGACACATCACCAAAGCCCACTTTGGTCTTCATAGCCACTAGCAGATCCAACAGATAGCCGTAGATCTCATCCTGATTCCCAACCTTGGGCAGAAGCACATTGCGGAACACACGATGCATGATATCATAAACCTTCTCAAAATCCTTGGACTCACTAGGCACTCCACACCCTGGAATACACAAGGGGGCAAGCTTCTCCTTAGCCATGGAGTTGGCACGGTCGTGAGGACGGATCCCACCATTCCCGGTGAGACCGGTATCATCATATCCAAGAGCATTGCAGAAAGCTCTCCAAGGAACCTGAAAGAACTCGTCACGGCACATGAAGGACAAAGTACGGGCATCATCAGTGCCGAAATGGACCGTGGCAAAGAACTGATGAACAAGCTCCACATCAAAGTCACAGTTGATAGACATGAGCTTGATCAAGTCAAACTCCTCACACAGCGCCAACGCCTCACCAAAGTAATCCATGTTGCTCCTCAAGTGATCAATGTCAATGGTCCACTGCTTGGTGTACCTGTTCTTGTGATGCTCAAAAAGCACATGCACAATCCTCATCTGCATCTCATTCCTGAACTGAACGGTGATGCATCTCAGAGCAATGGGGACCTCATAAGGATTCTGAATGCGGAAATTACCAATCCGGTTGTTTCCATCTGTGCATAGGCAAGGCCACCCATTGCTTGACAGTTGCAAACTTCTCACGACGGGTCGGCTTGGTGGTAATCACCACTTCCTATTCTTCCATATCATTAGTGCGCTTGCACCTACGGGCTCGCTTCTTGGCCTTCAGACGCGGAGCAGAGCGAGAACTAGAGCCACCTGCACACACACGAGAAGCACACAAGAAAACCCAGAAAAGATGAGAGGATTGCACACAAGAAATGAGGAATACATTGTTTGTGAATCAGAGAAAACAAAACAGTGTTACAAGGTTCAGAAATGTCAGTTGTACCAGTCTTCCAATCGGTGGTACCGCCAAAACGGTTGTACCGCCATGAGAAGCGGTTGTACCGCCGTCTGCGAACAGTTCCACCCATGGAAGAGCAGGCACAATCGGGATTCAAAGTTAATAGCAATATTTCAACTCCTAAAGATGCACAAACAATAGATAGTAGTATAGAGATCTCTTCCACCCAATAGTTCAGCAAAAAACGTGGGATACCAAGCAATGCCCTAACAATGGTGGATTCAAATATTGAAACCAAGGGAGAAGAAGAACGGGGCATTACTGGCATCCATGGGAAGAGATCGAGGAGGAGGTGGCCTCCACGGAGCGAATCCAAGAGAGACCAATAGATCCGGGGCGCTGAAGGGCACTCCGGGGCGAGGAAGACTACGACCGGTGGCTAGGGCAGGAGAAGGGGACGGGCACGAAGGGGAAAAAGAGATGCCCCTTTGGCCCGAGCCCTTAAATACCCGCCCAGACCGCAGAGCGGTTGTACCGCCCCCGGTACTGCCCTGGGGTTACGAGCAGTACTTCCATTGCCAGAGAGGCAGCGGTAGTATCGACTGTAACCGACCGGTAGTACCGGCCAGTAGCACAGGCCAAGGATAAGCGATAGAACCGCCGACAACCCCGGTTGTACCGCTGGTATGATACACCCTAGTGGCAGAGCGGGTGAACCACCCCAACCACCAATTGTACTACCCGGTCACAGTCACCAATGTCAAGATCAACTTGTGTGCATTTGGACTTAGAGGGTTTATGGGAAGGGCAAGGCTTGCGATGGAGACAAGGCACTAAAATATGGTGAAGTAAACTCCAAGATTGCAAGAAGCAAACAAGAAAGGCCAATACTTGGAGGATACAAACACTTAGGACCTAAGAAATCTAGCAAGAGCGGATAAGATCCAAAAGACAAATAAAAACAAGCTCTATATAGCAAATACCTCACTAGGAGGGGGTGGTGGCCGAAGCCAGCTATGTTTGAGTCAATTGGTATGGCACCGCGAATATTTTAACCTTGGGCCCATGACCAAAAATCGTCTTGGAAGCACAAGTACCATAAAAAATGGCTAAAGTGAAAGACTTGATCAATTTATGCATAATGGGGGAGGGAGAGTTCATTGAGAGAACAACACTCCCCCTATATACATGCCTACATCTAAACAAGAAAAATGATGACTGCGGTGGGGTGTGCAATACTTCAAGCCACATTGCTCGAATCAATGATATTTAGCTCATGCCTTAACTCGCGATATCTTGCTTCATCCAATGGCTTCGTGAAAATATCTGCAAGTTGTTCATGAGTGTTGACATATATAAGATCAATCTCTCCACGCTTGATATGCTCCCAAATGAAGTGATGACGAATCTCAATATGCTTCATCTTGCAATGTTGAACCGGGTTGTGGGAGATCTTGAGAGCACTTTCATTGTCACAGAAAAGAGACACCTTGTCACAATTGACACCGTAATCCTTTAAAGTTTGCCTCATCAATAGCAACTGTGCACAACAACTTGCGGCGACTACATACTCGGCCTCGGGGGTAGAGAGAGAAACACGGTTTTGTTTCTTTGAAGACCAACTTACCAAAGAGCAACCAGTGAATTGGCACCCTTCCGAAGTTGACTTCCTATCCACACGGTCTCCCGCCCAATCCGAGTTCGAGTATCCCATGAGACAAAATGAAGCACCTTTGGGTACCATAAGCCAAAGTTTGGGGTATGAGCCAAATATCGAAAGATTCGCTTGACGGCCACAAAGTGGCTTGATCCATCTCCAATGTATCTACTTTTCCAAACACTTTTGCTCTTGTTTTGGACTCTAATTTGCATGATTTGAATGAAACTAACCTGAACTGATGCTGTTTTTAGCAGAACTACCTTGGTGTTATTTTTATGCAGAAATAAAAGTTATCAGAATTAGACGAAACTTTTTGTGAATTTTTTTGGAATATATAATGAATTATGGAGCTAAGAACTACCAGAAAAGGGCTGCCAGGGGCCACAAGGCAACAGGGCGTGACCCAGCCCCTGGCCGCGCCCTGTTGTGTGGTGGGTCCCACGCAGCTCCTCCGACCCTAACTCTAGTCCTATAAATTCCTATTTCCGGAGAAAAAATAGAAGAGAAGATTTCATCGCGTTTTACGAGACGGAGCCGCCGCCACCTCCCGTTCTTCCTTGGGAGGGCTGATCTGGAGTCCGTTTGGGGCTCCGGGGAGGGGGGATTCGTCGCCGTCGTCATCACCAACCCTTCTTCATCAACACCGCCATGATGCTCACCACCGGGAGTGAGTGATTCCTTTGTAGGCTTGCTGGACGGTGATGGGATTGGATGAGATTGATCATGTAATCGAGTTAAGTTTGATAGGGCTTGATCCCTAGTGTCCACTATGTTCTGAGATTGATGTTGCTATGACTTTGCTATGCTTAATGCTTGTCACTAGGGCCCGAGTGCCATGATTTCAGATCTGAACCTATTATGTTTTCATGAATATAAGAGTAATTTGGATCCTATCTTGCAAGTTGTATGCACCTATTACGTGTCATGATCCGCATACCCCAACATGACAATAATTGGGATTCTTTCCGGTGATTGCCGTAGTTTGAGGAGTTCATGTATTCACCATGTGTTAATGCTTTGTTCCAATTCTCTATTAAAAGGAGGCCTTAATATCCCTTAGTTTCCATTAGGACCCCGCTGCCACGGGATGGTAGGAAAAAAGATGTCATGCAAGTTCTTATCGCAAGCACGTATGACTATATACGGAATACATGCCTACATTACATTGATGAATTGGAGCTAGTTCTGTGTCGCCCTAGTGTGTAACTGTTACATGATTGATGTCATCTAAATCATTATCCATCACCTATCCACGTGCCTACGCTTTTCACATATTGAATCTTGCTAAGTTACTATTGCTGATGCTACTGCCACAACTGCTACAAAATTATTGTTGTCACTACCACTATTATTGTTACTACTATCATTTGCCGTGCTACTAAAACTTTGGTACAGAGACATATCCCAAGTGTGGTTGAATTTACAACTCAACTGCTAAGGCCGATAAATATTCTTTGGCTCCCCTTATGTCGAATCAATAAATCAGGGTGAAATACTACCCGCGAAGACTTTTGCGATCCCCTATACTTGTGGGTTATCATGGCTTTCCTTGCCATAATAGGTAGGTATGGTGGCTGTTTTGAGGAAGATATAAGGAGGCTTATGTGTGATAGAGCGTATCATATCACGGGGTTTGGATGCACCGGCGAAAGCTGCACCGATCCTCGAGGTGATAATGGCAATGCACGGTACCGAAGAGCTAGCAATATGCGGAAAGGTGAGTGTGCGTACATCCATGGATTCACATTAGTCATAAAGAACTTATATACTTATTGTAAAGCCTTATTAGCTCTCTCGAAGCAAAGTACTACCGCATACCCCTAGGGAGGAGTTTGAGAGAAGTTAACCATCGCGCGCCTCCGACCCGAACAATTCAACGAGGAATAAGAATGCTCACACATCATCATCATGCCATAACCAATATTTAGATGAGCAACAAGTGACACGCTTCAACTACCAATATTTATACTAACCAACAATCATGTACTCATGCTCTTTCATATTACTACATCAATATCATTAACCCACAATCTCTCTTATATGGTGAGCTACATGAAGGTTTTGATCATACACTCATTGAATAACTATCCTTTTTGGACTAGTCTTATTATAACCTATGCAAATTACCGTTACTGTTTATTAGACTCCCAGACAAGTTTAAGTGAAGCACGAGAGTTCAATTATTTCTATAAAATCTATACGCCACTGTGCTCTAAAAGATATAAGTGAAGCACGAGAGCAACTGCTAAGCTCAAAAGATATAAGTGAAGCACATAAAGTATTCTAACAAATCATGATGAACATGTGTCTCTCTCAAATAGGTGTGTCCAGCAAACAATGATTGTGGCAAACTAAAAATAAAGCAAACTATAATACACGACACTCCAAGCAAAACACATATCATGTGATGAATAAAAATATAGCTCCAAGTGACATACCGATGGAATGAAGACGAAAGAGGGGATGCCTTCCGGGTCATCCCCAAGCTTAGGCGTTTGAGCCTTCCAAGAATTTTACATTGGGGTGCCTTGGGCATCCCCAAGTTTAGGCTCTTGCCACTCCTTATTCCTTCATCCATCAAGATCGCACCCAAAACTTGAAAACTTCAGCACACAAAACTCAACAGAAAACTCGTGAGCTCCATTAGTATGATAGGTAAATCAAAAACTTTAGGTACTATTATAAATTGATTCATATTTTATTATTGCATAAGGTACTGTATTCTAACTTCTCCATGGCTTATACCCCCCGATACAATCCATAGCATCATCAAAACAAGCAAATTATGCAAGCAAAAACAGAATCTGTCTAAAACAGAATAGTCTGTAATGATCTGCACAAACACCATATTTTGTAACTCCAAAAATTCTGAAAGTTAGGAAAACCTGGGGAATTTGTATACCAATATTGTGTAAAAAAATTCAGATCAAAAAGACGTTCCAGTAAAATCAGAGATATTTTGCACTGGACACAAAAGTTTCTGTTTTTGCACCGTATCAATTCTACCATCTTCCAAATCAATCCCAAATACTAATTAAAACATAAAAACACAATCATTACAGTAGCAATAATCATTTAAAGACACCAAGACAAAAAGTAAAAACAAAAATGTGAAGATAACTATTGGGTTGCCTCCCAACAAGCGCTATCGTTTTATGCCCCTAGCTAGGCATAATTAATGCATAGTATCAAGTGTTGTCATCTTTGACATTCAGTCAATAGGTGGCCCTCATAATAGATTCATAAGGTGATTTAATTCTCTTTCCAGGGAAGTGTTTCATCCCTTTCTTTTGTGGGAATTGGAATCTTATGTTTCCCTCCTTCATATCAATAATAGCACCTATAGTTCGTAGGAAAGGCCTACCAAGTATTGTTGCACAAGACGGATTGCATTCAATATCAAGCATAATGAAATCTATGGACACATAATTTCTATTAGAAATAATGATCACATCATTTATTCTACCCAATGGTTTCTTAATAGTGGAATCCGCTAAGTGCAAGTTAAGGGAACATTCATTTATATCGGTGAGACCTAGCACATCACATAAAGATTTAGGTATAGTGGAAACGCTAGCACCAAGGTCACACAAAGCATTGCATTCATATTCTTTAATCTTTATTTTAATACTAGGTTCCCACTCATCATGCAAATTTCTAGGAATAGAAACTTCTAACTCAAGTTTTTCTTCATGAGCCTTTAGCATAGCTTCTACAATATGTTTAGTAAAAGCCTTATTTTGTTCATAGGCATTGGGTGAGCTAATTATGGATTACAGCAAGGAAATACATTCTACTAAAGAGCAATTATCATAATTAAAGTCCTTGTGATCCAAGATAGTGGGTACATCACTAGCTAAAGTTTTGACCTCTCCAAACCCACTTTTTCATTTTTATTATTAAGATCGTCACCCTCCGAGAAAATGGGATGCCTTCTACTTAAAGTTGACTCATCTCCAGTCCCTTTATCATCTATTTGCATATTAGTAAACAAAGATTCAATGGGAGAAGTACCAACCATTTTAATATCTTCGTCATGATTACTAATAGGGAGAGATTCCGGTTTAGCCGCCATCCTATTTACTAGAGTGGTTTGCTTATAAAAAAATCCTATTAATTCTTTAGTTTGAGCAAATTGTAATTGAAGATTAGATACTTCTCGATTAACTTCATCAAGTTGTTTACTGATAGCATCAAGTGAAGTTGAGTGTTCCTTGATTTCAGTAGCAAAAAAATTATTGTACTCGTATTGTGAGGTCATGAAAGTTTTCATGCAGCTAGTCATCCTTTGGTAATAGGAAATATTATAGAACATATCTTGAGACACGGTGACGAAACAAGTAAACTAGCAAGCAAACGAGTAAACTAGATAACTAAGCAAACAAGCAAATAGAAATATTTTTTTATTTTTTATTTTTACATAAAGTAAAATATAACAGCAAATAAAAAGTGAAATATAACAGCAAATAAAAAGTAGAACAAGTGAATGATAATTTGTGTGAAGGTACTTGATAAGAATTTGGTGATACTTCCCGGCAACACCGCCAGAAATTCTTCCTGCTACTTGTAAACTGTGTTGTGATTTTCCCCGAAGAGAAGAGGAGATGCAGCATAGTAGAGATATGTATTTCCCTCAGTGAGAACCAAGGTTATCGAACCAATAGGAGGACCACGCAAATTCCCGTCTTCAGCACCAAAACACAAAAGAGCACGCACTTGCACCCAACGCGGGCAAGCAGTTTGTCAAGCCCCTTGAACTCGTTACTTGCAAGCGATAAGTAGTGATAGATAGATAATATAAATATAAAATAAAATAACAGTAAATAAATGGCCACAATATTTTTGGTGTTTTTGTAATAATATATTTTTTGGAGACCCGGGGGCCATAGTTTTTGCTAGAGGCTTCACTCTCGAAGAAAGCATACGGTGGGTAAACAAATTATTGTTGGGCAATTGATAGAAAAGCGCATAGTTATGTAATATTTATTCACGTCAATGATCATGTATATAGGCATCACATCCATAAACAAGTAGACTGACTCCTGCCAGCATCTACTACTATTACTCCACCCACCGACCGCTATCCAGCATGCATCTAGAGTATTAATTAAAAACAGAGTAATGCTTGGAGCAAGATGACATGATGTAGACAAAGTAATCCAATCAATATGAATAAACCCCATCGTTTTCCCCTTAATGGCAGTGATACAATATGTGTCATGTCCCCTTCTGTCACGAGGATTGAGCGCCGCAAGATTAAACCCATCACAATGCACCACTCCCGCTGAAGATAAATCAATCTAGTTGGCCAAACCAAACTGATAGATCGAAGAGCAATACGAAGCTATAACAATCATGCATATAAGAATTCAGTAAAGACTCAATATATTATCATGAATAATCTGAACATAAACCCACAATTCATTCGGATCCCAACAAACACAATGCAAAGAAGGATTACATCGGATATATCACCGTGGGAATCGCGGTGAACTTTGTATTGAAGATCAGAGAGAGAGAAACATCTAGGTACTAGCAATGGACCCGTAGGTCTGTGGCAAAATACTCACACATCATCATGGAGGCAGCAAGGTTGATGTAGAGGCCCTCCGTGATCGATCCCCCCTCCGGCAGGGCACTGGAACAGGGCTCCAGATGGCCTCATGTCGGAACAGAGACTTGCGGAAGCAGAAAAAGAATTTTGGCTGGCTCTCGGGTGTTTTCACTATTTTAGAGAATATATAGAGTTGGAATTAGGTCAGGAAGCGTCAGGAGGTAGTTGCAAGCCATCAGGGCGCGGCCACCCCCCTGGGCGCGCTCTGTTGGCTTGGCACCACCCCGTGTTGCCTCCAGTCTTCCTCCGAAGCCTCTAGGTCTTATTTTTGTCCAAAAAAATCATCAAAAAGTTCCGGGGCATTTGCACTTCGTTTGGTACAGTATTCCTGAAAGGCCAAAACAAGCAGAAAACAGCAACTAGCACTAGGCACTAGGTTAATAGGTTAGTTCACAAAATGATATAAATAGCATATAAATGCATATAAAGTATCCAAGAATGATAATATAGTAGCATGGAACAATCAAAAATTATAGATACGTTGGAGAAGTATCAGAGTTCTTTATGACTAATGTGAGTCCATGGATATATGCACTTTCATCGTTCCGTAATTTGCTAGCCTCTTTGGTACCATGCATTGTCCTTTCTCACCTCGAGAGTCGGTGCAAACTTCGCCGGTAAATCCAAATCCCATGATATGATACACTCTATCGCACATAAGCCACCTTATATCTTCCTCAAAACAGCCACCATACCTACCTATCATGGCATTTCCATAGCCATTCCGAGATATATTGCCATGCAACTTCCACCGTTCCGTCACATGACTAGTGTGTTCACCATCATATTGCTTTGCATGATCATATAGAGCTGACATAGTATTTGTGGCAAAGCCACCGTTCATCATTTATTACATGTTACGCTAAATCATTGCATATCCTAGTACACTGCAAGCGGCATTCATATAGAGTCATATTGTTCTTTATCGAGTTGTGAGTAAATAAAAGTGTGATGATCATCATTACTAGTGCATTGTCCTAGTGAGTGATGTCTACTACACAACTTGTTCTTGTAGACTCGTGTTGGGCCTCCAAGCGCAGAGTTTTGTAGGACAGTAGCAAATTTCCCTCAAGTGGACGACGTAAGGTTTATCAATCCATGGGAGGCGTAGGATGAAGATGGTCTCTCTCAAACAACCCTGCAACCAAATAATAAAAAGTCTCTTGTGTCCCCAACACACCAAATACAATGGTAAATTGTATAGGTGCACTAGTTCGGTGAAGAGATGGTGATACAAGTGTAGTAATGATAGTAGGTATTGATTTTTATAATAGTAACAATAAAAAACAGCAAGGTAGCAAGTAACAAAAGTGAGCACAAACGGTATTGCAATGCTTGAAAACAAGGCCTACGGTCCGTACTTTCGCTAGTGCAATCTCTCAACAATGCTAATATAATTGGATCACATAACCATCCCTCAACGTGTAATGAAGAATCACTCCAAAGTTCTTATCTAGCGGAGAACATAAGAAGAAATTGTTTGTAGGGTACGAAACCACCTTAAAGTTATCCTTTCCGATCGATCTATCCAAGAGTTCATACTAAAATAACACCAAGTTATCCTTTCCGATCGATCTATCTAAGAGTTCGTACTAAAAATAACACCATATGATACACATCAACCAACTCTAATGTCACCTAGATACCCCAGTGTCACCACAAGTATCCATGAGTTAATTATATGATACGCATGAAATAATTTCAGATTCATAATACTCAATCCAACAAAAAGAACCTCAAAGAGTGCCCCAAGATTTCTACCGGAGAAAGTAGGACGAAAACGTGCATCAACCCCTATGCATAGATTACAACAATGTCAACTCGGGAATCCGCGAGTTGAGTGCCAAGACATAGATCAAGTGCTCTCAAATCCATAAAAGTATTCAATCCGGTAATAACGAAATCTCAAAGGGAAAACTCAATTCATCACAACAAGATAGAGAGGGGAAAACACCATATGATCCAACTATTTAACAAAGCCCGCGATACATCAAGATTGTGCCAAATCAAGAACACAAGAGAGAGAGAGAGAGAGAGAGAGAGAGAGAGAGAGAGAGAGAGATTAAACACATAGCTACTGGTAGAAACCCTCAGCCCCAAGGGTGGACTTCTCCCTCCTCATCATGGAGACCATAGGGATGATGAAGATGGCCTCCGGTGATGATTTCCCCCTCCGGCAGGGTGCCGGAACGGGGTCTAGAATGGTTTTTCGTGGCTACAGAGGCTTGCGGTGGCGGAACTTCTGATCTAGGGTTATTTCTGGGGGTTTCTGAATATATAGGATTTTTGGGCGTCGGTTTCACGCGAAGATGGGCCACGAGGGGCCCACAAGACACCAGGGCGCGCCAGCCCTGGTGGGTTGTGGCCACCTTGTGGCTCATCTGGCCCTCCCACGAAGCTTCTAGTGCCTCTTTTATTCCAAAAAATCGTCAAAAAGTTTCGTTGCATTTGGAGAACTTTTATTTCTGCACAAAAAAACAACACCATGGTAGTTCTGTTGAAAACAGCGTCAGTCCGGGTTAATTCCATGCAAATCATACCAAAACCATATAAAATTGTTGTAAATATGGCATGAATACTTCATAAATTATAGATACGTTGGAGACGTATCAGCATCCCCAAGTTTAATTCCTACTTGTCCTCGAGTAGGTAAATGATAAAAGAAATAATTTATGAAGTGTGAATGCTAGCATAGTGCATAAGTTTGATCAATGATAATTCCAACCACTTTTCCTAGCATCATAACAGCAACTCTTTCTCATAAAACTCATCATGATAAAGTAGCAACCAATTCACATGTTATGGTTCAAACAATGAATTCTCTTGAAACTTAACAACCTATGTTCTTAGTCACCAAACAATTGCAATTCAACTTATTCTCAACAAAGTCTAAGTAAGAGCTCCACATACTCAATCATCATATAGTCTTCTATGATTGCTAATACTCAAAGCATATTTTCAAAACAAATGGTATCCATCGAACACAGAGAAAGATAGGGGCTTAATGTTTCACCTTCCAACTCATTTATCATAGAGATAATTGTCAACAATAATAAGTCACGATCAAATATATTTGACTGGCCATATGTGCCTAGATCTTTCCCCACCACATGATGTTTGCCAACTAGAGAATAATTGAGGTTGAAATGAGAATGCATACTATTGACTCTTGCATAAAAGTAAACACTGAAAGGTAAAAGATAGGCCCTTCGCAGAGGGAAGCAGAGGTTGTCATGCGCTTTTTGGTTTTGTATGCACAATCCCTTAATGCAAAAGAATGTCACGTTATATTGCCCCTTATGATAGCAACCTTTATTATGCAGTCTGTCGCTTTTATTACTTTGCCATCACAAGTTCGTACAACGCTCAATTTTCTCTTACACTAAATGATCAAACACATTTAGAAGCAATTTTTATTGCCTTTTTGCACCGATGACAACTTACTTGAAGGATCTTATTCAATCCATATGTAGGTATGGTGGACACTCATGGCAAGAAACTGGGTTTAAGGGTTTTTGGATGCACAAGTAGTATCTCTACTTAGTATGAATTTTTGGCTAGCAAAAGATCCTAAGCAAACACCACATGTTGGAGGATCCATAACAATATAACTTCTATGCAAATATACACAATCATAACTCATTACGTTGTCTTCCTTGTCCAACTTCAACTAATTTTCTCAAGTTTGAAAATAATTAATGGGTATTCACAATCATAGAAGATGTCCAAGATAATATATTTGTATGTGAAAGTTCTCTTTCTTATACTAATCATTCACGAATTGCTTGTATGACCAATATTGTGATTGTCAAGCTTCAAAAGATTTCACTTTCTAAACCCAATGTGAAGCTACTACTAGGCATGATATGAACATATAATTTCAACTTCATGGTATTCAATTCATTCAACAATTTACTCATAGGATATAAGTGAACCACAAGAGTAAATGACAAGCTACTCCAAAAAGATATAAGTGAAGATCAAGCGAGTAGTTAAGTAAATGGGTAGCCATTTGAGAACTCTCTCTCATCTAAAAACTTTCAGATCTAAGTACTTTATTAAAACAGCAAGCAAAACAAAATAAAATGACATTCCAAGAATAGCACACATCATGTGAAGAAGCAAAAACTTAGGCTCAACCGCTACTAACCGATAATTGTTGATGAAAAAAGGTGGGATGCCTACCGGGGCATCCCCAAGCTTAGATGCTTGAGACTTCTTGAAATATTATCTTGGGATGCCTTGGGCATACCCAAGCTTGAGCTTTTGTGTCTACTAAATTCCTTTTATATCACGGTTTCCCTAAATCTTAAAAACTTCATCCACAAAAACTCGAAAAGAACTCGTGAGATAGGTTAGTACACATAAGAATAAGTCCACACTTCTTGTACTGCCAAGACAAGTTGAACAATAATTTCCAAACATCATCTACTGTTTACTATCGTTTTCACAATTTATATCTACCAATATAGGCTATGGAAACTATAGGATAAGTAGATAACAAAACTATGATAGCAATCTGTCCAAACAGAACAGTTTGTAGCAATTTATGAAAACAGTGTACTTATGTAACTCAAAAAATTATGACAATTTAGGACGTGATAAATAATTTATATGACAACATTGTGTAAAAAATTCAGAAACTTTCCACGTTCCAGTAAAATATGAAAATTCAAACACTACAGAGAAAGTTTCTGTTTTTACACAACACACATCAAATATGCAATGCAAGTATCCTAAGGCAATTCTTGAAACTTTTTATTGAAAAACAAGATTATAAATAACACCTAATAGAAAATAACAAAATATAATGACAATCCTATTGGCGCAGAAAATTGCACCGCGCAACACAAGATAATCCTCGCACTTTCGTGGCGAGGG
This sequence comes from Elymus sibiricus, assembly GCA_039707655.1. Classification (NCBI taxonomy): domain Eukaryota; kingdom Viridiplantae; phylum Streptophyta; class Magnoliopsida; order Poales; family Poaceae; genus Elymus; species Elymus sibiricus. The sequence continues at coordinate 27,091,750 of CM077671.1, read as the reverse complement.
ACGGATGCTTTTCGAGCAAAGCAACAAAGGGGTTCCTCAATTTCGGAGAGGAGGACGACTGCTTTACGGCGCAAAACAGCAAAGATGAACCGCACCCTAGGGTTTCTAGAGCTCGGCGAGAAAGATAGTAAACGAAAGCAAAGGTACGTGAAAACAGTAAATTGAATTGGATGTAGATCGATTGTGTGTCCTTCAATCGGTCGTCACCCCCAACATATATAAGAGGCGGCTGGATTTCCCGTACAAGCAAAGGATTCATCTAAGATTTCCTTACAAGAAAATTACATCAATTCACGTCCTAGAGTCCTAGCTCTAGTCTAACTCGGATTCAACCCGAATCTGGCCCAAATTTCTGTCTTGCTCCTTGCGTGGACTATAGAATCTGCATACGACCTCTGATTGAGACGTTTTTTATATCCAAATCAATCGTTTCGACGAGACGAACAATTCTTCTGTTGATCACTTTTCCAAATAAGGCCATCTTCAATACTCCAGGAGGTCATCTTCAACTTCCAGTCGGATTTGGTCCTGTGGCTGACTAGGCTGTCCGAGTTTTGTAGAGATTTTGCAGGCCGTATATTATCTCAAATGATGATGACTCCAAAAGCAAAGTTGACTGTTTCGACGATACGCACAACTTTCATGTAGAACACTTTTCCATACGAGGCCATCTAGATAATCGTTTGAGCCCGTCTTTAGCTTCTGGTCACATTGCCCAAAACTGACATTTTTCACTCGGCCGGCAAGCTTTCACCCGGCAAGCTTTTCACCCGGCAAGCTCTTTGCCCGGCAAGCTTTTCACCCGGCAAGCTTTTCACCCGGCAAGCTCTTTGCCCGGCAAGCTTTTCACCCGGCAAGCTTTTTCCACGGCCGGCAACCACTTTGCCGGCAAGCCTTTTTACTCGGATTTTCCGACCCAAACTTCAGCCTGATCTTATTTTGTCTCTCCAGGTTGCATATGACCTCGGATTGAAATGATTTATATATCGAAATCGACCGATTCGACGATATGAAGACAATCCGCGTAGATCATTTTCTCATAGGAAGCCGTCTTGGAGGCGTAATCGGCCGAACAGTACTTTGAATACAAAATTTTGGCACTTCGAGTACAGTTTCGGCCCTCTAGATTAGACCAGATGGCGATGACCCAAACATCAAAGTTTCTCATTTTGACGATAACAAACTTTATTTTGTTGAGAACTTTTCCATTTGAGGCAATCTTAATTAATTTCTTGACCATGCCAAAATCTGGTGTCAACACAGGATTACCTGAAACTTTAGCTTGGCGTTCGGCTAGGATTTGTCTTTGGCAGCGTACTAGCTCGACGTAAACCAGGATTTGGGCAGGACTTATCCCATGTAACTGCCAATCCATGCAAAATACCTGTTGTAACACTTGAGCAATATATCGGCTGATCAGCTTAATCAATAAATTAATTAATTTGGCCTATTAAAATACCCATCAGCCAAATTATAGCTCCAACACATGCCCCCCTGTTTTTGGTATAATATAATTTATCAAAAACATATATACTCAAGGCGATATTCAGAATAACATATCGGCCATAGCACTACCAATTCTCAGGATATTTCACAAAAATTGTATCTTTCCGAGTTGCTGTAACTCGGTGAACATCATTATTTAGGGCGATGTACAAAGAACACATCGGCCAAGTTTTTCTTAGGGCGATATTTCAAACAACATATCGGCCACAGCATCCTCAAGCCTCCTGCCACATGCTAGGATAGTATTTCTTCAAATATTTTCCATTGAGGGCTTTAGACAACTTCTCCCCTTACAAAGATTGTACAAAATATGAATTGCCGGGAACAATCTCTACAACTTTATATGGACCTTCCCAACTTGGCGACCACTTGCCGAATTTTCTATCTTTAGTTCCAATGGGTAAAATCGTTTTCCATACTAAATCTCCTATTTGAAACGATTTTTCTTTCACCCTTTTGTTATAAGCCTTGGCTACTCTTAATTTTTCTTTCTCAATCTCTCGCAAAGCTTTTAGTCTTTCTTCTGGAATATCATCTATTTTGTCCATCATCAAATTAGTGTACTCCACAGCCGACAAATCATTTTGTCTGGCTACCCTAAGAGCTTGCAACTTAACTTCCACGGGTAACACCGCCTCCTGGCCATACACTAGCTCAAAAGGTGATACTTGAGTAGCTCCATGCTTAGATATTCTATGAGCCCATAAAGCTTCCGAAAGCACCTCGTGCCATCTTCTCGGATGTTCTTCAATCTTCTTCTTTATAAGTTTGATCAAAGTCTTATTGCTAGATTCGGCCTGTCCATTAGCTTGAGCATAATAAGGCGACGAATTCAACAACTTAATCCCATAAGATTCGACAAATTCACGAAATTGATGGGACATAAAAGAAGCACCTTGATCAGTAGTCAAAGTTTGAGGAATACCGAATCTATGAATAATATGCTCCAAAACAAAATTAATCACTTCTCTATGAGTCATATTTCTCAAAGGAATCGCTTCTGTCCACTTGGTGAAATAATCAGTGGCTACTAGGACAAAGCGATGTTGTTCAGAAGACGAAGGATGTATCTCACCAGTAAAATCTAAGCCCCATCCTCTAAACGGCCACGGCTTAATTATGGGATTCAACATAGCTGCGGGTGCTAATTGTATATTGCCAAACTTCGGACAAGCCTCACAGCCTTTATAATAACGGAAGCAATCTTCTAACAAAGTCGGCCAATAAAAACCTGCTCTTTTTATCAACCACCGCATCTTATGAGCCGACTGGTGTGTCCCACATATGCCTTCATGCACTTCACCCATGGCTAATCTAGATTGGTCAGAATCCAAGCATTTTAACAGTAGCCCATCTATAGTTCGGCGATGTAACTCGTTATTCAACATAGTATATTTTAAAGCCTGTCGCCGAACCATCCTATCCCTGGTTTGACTTGGGTCTTTTAAATGATTAATCAAAGGAATCCTCCAATCTACAGCCTCCGAATTATTAGCTAACTCGGTCACTGGTGGGATTTGTACCGGATTACTAGCTAACTTGGTCGCTGGCAAGCCTTGCACCGAATCACTACCTAACTTGGTCACTGGTGATAATTCGCTCACTTGCTCCGAGTTATTTAACTCAGTCACTGGCGATAACTCGGTCATTTGTCGCGCTGAATTTTCTTCTCCTCGCGCGCTGCAACCCGGTGTGAATTCCGAATTATCTGGCGCTCGATGTAGCTCGGCATAACTCGGTGTATGTTCTGAATTATCTTTCTCTCGGTATGACTCGGTATAACCCGGTGTGTGTTCCGAGTTATCTTTCTCTCGGTATGACTCGGTATAACCCGGTGTGTGTTCCGAGTTATCTGGCACTCGGCGTGTATTCCGAGTTATCTGTAACTCGGTCTCACCCTTTGCAGCAACCAACATCGGTTTTTCTAAGATGAAGAACTTTCCTCTACTGATATTATAACCGGATGCCTGCTGTGCCAAAGAATTAGCCCTAGAATTTTCCTTCCTAGGTATATGACTAATAGTGAAAGTATCCAGGGACTTGATTATATCTAAACATCGGTCCATGTAACTATTTAGTAACCCATCAAAACATTGAAATTCGCCTTTAATTTGTTGCACTACCAGAAGCGAATCACCAAAAGCATCTACATCCTTAACACCCATATCCAGTAAATTTTGTAACCCAAACAAAAGAGCCTCATACTCAGCTTGGTTATTTGTGCAAGGATATTCTAAGCGAACCGATGCCTCATATATAACATTATTAGGAGAAATCAGAACATTGCTGACGCCTTGCCCCTCTCTACAAACCGATCCATCAAAATAAAGTTTCCATGGGCATATGCTAACATAATTAATATCTTCCTCATCTTTAACTCTATGATCAACAATGAAGTCGGCGATAATTTGACCTTTCATAGCACGCAACGATTCATATGTCAAATCATACTCTATTAGTGCATAAGCCCATTTACCAATCCTACCACTAAGAATCGGTTTTTGCAACATGTATTTAACTACGTCGGCTTGACAAGCTACTACACAAGTACTGGACAGCAAATAAGGTCGAAACTTGGTACATGCATAATATAAGGATAAACATAACTTTTCAATAAACACATACCGAGTTTCGGCGTCAATCAAACGGCGACTTAAGTATGCTGATGTACTCCTTCCCGCCATCTTCTTGTGTCAACACCGCGCCGATCACTCTATCTTGTGCAGCAATGTATAATTTGAACGGCGCACCAGATTTGGGTGCACGCAATACCGGAGGATTTAACAAATATCTCTTTATGTTATTAAAAGCCTCCTGTTGTTCTGCCCCCCAAGTGAATTCGGCTTCATTCTTTAGCCGAAGTATTGGAGCAAACGATTCAATCTTCCCTGCCAAGTTAGATATGAATCGTCTCAAGTAATTGATTTTCCCCAATAACTTTTGCACATCTCTTTTACAAGTCGGCTGTTCCAGATTTTTAATTGCCTCCACTTTCTTAGGGTCAATCTCTATACCATCTTCATGAATTATAAACCCCAAGAATTTTCCAGCCGACACACCAAAAGCACATTTAAGGGGATTCATCTTTAACCCATACCGGCGCATTCTTTCAAAACCGAGTCGTAAATCGGCAAGATGATGTTCAAACCCATCCGATTTAACAACTATATCATCAATGTATATTTCTAATATAATGCCAAGAAGATCATGAAATATTAGATTCATGGTACATTGATATGTAGCACCGGCATTCTTCAACCCAAAAGTCATGACTACCCACTCAAACAAACCGACAAAGCCAGGGCACCGAAAAGCAGTCTTAGACATGTCCTTTTCGGCCATAAATATCTGATTATAACCAGCATTACCATCCAAAAAACTGATTATTCTATGTCCCGAAGCATTATTAATAAGGATGTCGGCAATAGGCATAGGATATTCATCTTTCGGAGTAGCCTTATTCAGGTCCCTAAAATCAACACATACTCTAATTTTGCTAGTGTTCTTCTTTTCAACAGGAACAATATTAGACACCCAATCTGCATATCTACGTGGCCGAATAAACCCTGCTTTTATCAACTGATCAACTTCTTCTTTGATGCGGTCATACATGTCAGGATTAAAATTTCTACGGGGTTGCTTATACGGCCTAAAACCAGGTTTGATAGGTAATCTATGTTCCAGTAAATCTCTATTTAAGCCAGGCATCTCGGTATAGTTCCAAGCAAAGCAATCAACAAATTCTTTAAGTAACTCGGTTACCTTGCTTTTCTGATCGGCCTTTTAAGTTAGCATTGATGAATGTAGGTCTCGGAGTGCTTCCATCACCAATGTCTATTTCTTCAAGTGGATCAGCCGATGAGAACCCATGCCCAAGCTTGTCCATGTCTTCAAATTCTTCAATAGTTTCATGCATATCGTTCTTTCTGGAACGATACTCTTCTATACGTTTTTGTAACCATTTAATGCTATCTTCTTTATTCATCATTTACATAGATAGATCATTAAGCCGAGCTACATCAGCCGGCTGTACATTTACAGGTACAAAACCATCTCTACCTATACTAATGTAGTCATAGTCCGATAGATCTCTACCGGTCAAGCATTGCATATCACCGAGTTGCCAATCAATCGGCGCTTCTGTCAAGGCTATGCAGGTCGAGTTGTCTGCCCCAATCACCTCCACATCGTCATTTACCCATTGAATTAAGCACTGATGCAAAGTAGATGGGATGCAACAATTCGCATGGATCCAGTCACGCCCCAACAGAACATTGTATCGGCCTTTGACATCAACTACAAAGAAAGCAGTCGGCAATGTCTTGCTTCCGACTGTAAGCTCCATAGATATAACGCCCTTGGCTTCAGATAGCTCTCCTGAGAACCCACTGAGTCCCATGTTGGTCCTCATTAGCTCGCTCTCCTTTCGGTTCAGCTTGGAAAACACCGAAAGAGGCATGATATTAACACCTGCGCCGCCATCAACAAGCATGCGCCCAATGGGCTTGCCATCAATATGTCCCCTGATGAATAACGGCTTCAAGTGCTGGTCGGGCTTCTCTGGTTTCTCAAACATAGCCTTACTCGGCCCAAGAACTAACTCGGCAACTTCAGACTCAGGCGCACGGAACTCGGCGGGCAATGCAAAAACCATGTTAATATCCATATCAGTGAATGTATTCTCGCCATCTTCCGAGTTCTCGCCATCAACTGAGTTACGCACGTTCTTGCTATCTTCCGAGTTATTCACGTCATCTCCATCAACCGAGTCCTTTGCTGCGTTATCAACCGAGTAATCTGCAGCAGCATTCCCTTCCTCCGAGATGCGCTTTTCCCTCCAAGTCAGCTTAGGTATCAGTGGTTTTTCCCGGTTGAACAACTCGTCGCGCTTCTTCTTATCTATGTCTTCTCTGATCTCCAGCGCTTGCAGCCGTTGTACTCGGCGTTTCTGAGTGGGCGTGAGTCCCATTGGGCACCATTGAGGCCCCGGTTTAGACCCTGGAGCGACAGATTTGCTGCCCCCCGAGTTACTCGGTCCTGGTTGGGTCCCTGGAGCGACCAACTTGGCTCTGCTGCTCCCCAAGTTACTCGGCATATACTGATGTACTGTCCTGTTGCCCCCCGAGTTACTCGGCCTGAACTGATGGCCTCCCGAGTAACCCGGCCTGTACTGACTGCCTCCTGAGTATCTCGGCATGTTGCTTCTCACGTAACTCGGCCTGTTCCGAGTAGCCGAAACATCCTTCTGCTGATGTGATACAGCCCCTGCTGCAACCTTCTGGCTTCCACTAGTACTTGGGTTCCCATGCTGATTGAGCGAGCCAAAAATAACTGGAGACTGGCCAGGGGATGCACGTGAGCTGTTCTCTCTGATGAGTGGATCAATTATCACACCAACCGCTCCAACTTTCCGAGTTACGCTGGAAGATACAGTATGTGCATTGGCATCTTCTCTCTGAACAGAATTATCTTTCAACTCGGCAACGTCCTCTTTTCCTGGACTTTTCTCTCCAACTCCAGCCGGTTGACCTTCTCCGAGTTCTTTTACAGGCTTGCGCACCCAAGTAAGCCCACGGCCATTAGGATTTCTACCATCCGACCTACGTACCAGTGACCGATTCCTTCGAATCGTGTCTTCATCGAACCGAGTCCTTTTATCAGGCATTTGTCCTCTGTACAAAGCACTCGGCTGATCCCAGCCCGGCTGAAAACAACCTGCTGGCCCCATAGGGTATGGTGCCCAAGGATTAAACCCCCACGGAGGACACGGAGGAAAATGTGGATGCATAGGAGGTGGGCATCCCCAATAAGCCGGTTCCATTGGGAAACACGGCTGTTGCTCATATGAATTCCTCCCCCAATGCTCATGATCGTTAGGTCCAGGAGGAGACCTCGGACGCTTAACTCCTCCAAGCCGATTGAACATGTTGCTGTTTCTACGTGAAGTGTATTTTTCCAACAGCATGTTAACAGTTGGCTTTGGTCCTGAACCTTGCTTTTTTCCTTCCATTGACCTTCCATACTCCGACCTCTGGATTCTTAGGTTTAATCATCCTTGGTGGAGCATTCTCATCAACAGTATTTTTTTTCTTGGCTGACTCGGTCTGATCCGACCGAATTAGCATCTTCTTGCCTTCAAACTCGATCACATTAATAGGGAAAGGGTCACTATCGAGCTTCATCTTGGCATCCTCTGTGAATGTCAATCGTCCCTCATTGATGGCCGATTGCACCTGTCGACGAAAAATATTACAGTCATTAGTAGCATGTGAAAAAGAGTTATGCCACTTACAGTAAGCTCTTCGTCCCAATTCTTCCGGAGATGGGATCACATGACCTCCTCTCAATCTTATTTGTTTCCCTTGCAATAGCATGTCAAAGATCCTATCACACTTGCTAACATCAAAAGTATATTTAATCTCCTCTCTCTTAGCAGGTGTGGGTTTTAAGGCAGAACACGAAAAAGGTTTGGACTTTGGCGTTTGGATCCACTCGGCTACACATATGTCTACCTCATCATCACTAGCCGAGTCACCTTCACACTCTAAAGTGTTAACCGCAGGAGTAACCTTATCTTTGTTTTTGTTATCTCTAAACCGGCTAGATTGCTTAACTTCTTTAGCTCGGTTTTCTTGCGCCAAAGCCTTTTGTAAGACTTGATTAACATCTAAAAATTCCTGCCCTTCTAACTTATCTTTAATGTGAGCAAGCAGACCCGAAAAGGCAAGATCAGCTAGATCCTTTTCGGCTATAGTTAAGCTAAAACAGCAGTTTTTTACATCTCTAAACCTTCTAATGTAATCATGCACCGGCTCATTATACTTCTGCCTAACCATAGTTAGGTCGGAAAGCCGAAGCTCAGTTTCACCGCTATATAAGTACTCATGAAATCGCTGTTCTAATTGTACCCATGAAGAAATAGAGTTAGGAGCAAGGGATGAAAACCAAGTGAATGCAGTGCCGGATAGAGACAAAGGAAATAACCTAACTCTATAAATATCCGAGTTACCAAACTCACTGCATTGTGCTAAGAACTGTCCCACATGTTCAACAGTAGATCTACCACCTTCCCCGGTGAATTTAACAAAGTCAGGGATCCTAACACCACGAGGATAAGGAGTGGAGTCAAAGTACTCGGGGTATGGTTTCTGATAGGCACGTGTTGTACCTTTCGGTGCTAAACCGTACTCTCTAAGTATGTCAACCAACTGATTTTTCCAACTATCATTAGATGATGGAGCATGTGTTTGTGGAACAGTAACATGTGGTGGGTACTCCGGCCTAAATGTTTGAGCATATGAAGTTTGCAACGGAGGACCATTAACATGTGAATCAAGTACCGGCCCATATGGAATCCCGGTACTGGCAGCTGGCAGCATAGTCTCCGAGTTATTTGCAATTCGGTGAGGGTTCATACCGAGTTGGTTGTAACTCGGTGGTGAGTTTGCTCCGAGTTGATTGTAACTCGGTGGTGTGGTATACACTACTGTTTGATAGTAGGGCTGCTGCAAATTTGAATTCAAAACCCTACTTCGGTTGTTGCTGTTGTAATTTTGTGCAACCGAAGTAGAAACCATAGGAGGAGTAGCATTAGGAATAAAATTATGGGCCGAACTACTAGCATGGTTCCGGCCACTTTGATCATTATTTAGAGCAACATGACTTTGATCTACGTTAGCCGATGCACCTGGCATATGAACATTACTAGACATGTTAACTACTCGATTATGTTCCATATGCATCGGTCTTTTATCATAGTACTCACGTTCAACATGTTGCCCTAACGATTGAGCATGATGAGATAAACCAATCCCTAAATCTTTACTAAATTGCTCTTTAAGCTCTTCAAATTTATCAGCCATGGATTTCGAAAGTGTGTGCATCGTATCTGCCATGTTGGATCCAAATTTGCTAGCTACGGATGCATCAATTAGATGAGCAAGGTCTTCGTTTGATTTTTTTACCTCAGTACCGAGTAGATCTGAAATACTCGGCATAGCGCTTGGCGTAGCCACTTTCTTGATGACACCGTTCCGAGTCTTCTGGAATCCCGCCAGCATCATCTTCCTCTGCTCTCCAAGTACACGTTCAATCTCCAGCCGGTCTTCCTCCGAGAGATCTTCCATTGCGGCAGGGATGATGTTGTCTGGGCTGATGTCGCTGTTGTTATTGGGATCGGTGGTCATCTTGTCCGACTGGATGTTGCCCTTGTTCTTCTTGTCGCTGAGCAGATTGGAAGTACTCGGCGTTCTTCGCTGTAATTTGTGTTGGCGCAGAAAATTGCACCGTGCAACACAACGATTTCAGAGTCGCCGTCTTTCTTGTCGCCGAGTATATCAGAAGTACTCGGCGTTCTTTTCCCCAGCGGAGTCGCCAATTTGTGTTGGCGCAGAAAATTGCACCGCGCAACACAAGATAATCCTCGCACTTTCGTGGCGAGGGACGGATGCTTTTCGAGCAAAGCAACAAAGGGGTTCCTCAATTTCGGAGAGGAGGACGACTGCTTTACGGCGCAAAACAGCAAAGATGAACCGCGCCCTAGGGTTTCTAGAGCTCGACGAGAAAGATAGTAAACGAAAGCAAAGGTACGTGAAAACAGTAAATTGAATTGGATGTAGATCGATTGTGTGTCCTTCAATCGGCCGTCACCCCCAACATATATAAGAGGCGACTGGACTTCCCGTACAAGCAAAGGATTCATCTAAGCTTTCCTTACAAGAAAATTACATCAATTCACGTCCTAGAGTCCTAGCTCTAGTCTAACTCGGATTCAACCCGAATCTGGCCCAAATTTCTGTCTTGCTCCTTGTGCGGACTATAGAATCTGCATACGACCTCTGATTGAGACATTTTTTATAGCCAAATCAATCATTTCGACGAGAAAAACAATTCTTCTGTTGATCACTTTTCCAAATAAGGCCATCTTCAATACTCCAGGAGGTCATCTTCAACTTCCAGTCGGATTTGGTCCTGTGGCTGACTAGGCTGTCGGAGTTTTGTAGAGATTTTGCAGGCCGTATATTATCTCAAATGATGATGACTCCAAAAGCAAATTTGACCGTTTCGACGATACGCACAACTTTCATGTAGAACACTTTTCCATACGAGGCCATCTAGATAATCGTTTGAGCCCGTCTTTAGCTTCTGGTCACATTGCCCAAAACTGACATTTTTCACTCGGCCGGCAAGCTTTCACCCGGCAAGCTTTTCACCCGGCAAGCTCTTTGCCCGGCAAGCTTTTCACCCGGCAAGCTTTTCACCCGGCAAGCTCTTTGCCCGGCAAGCTTTTCACCCGGCAAGCTTTTTCCACGGCCGGCAACCACTTTGCCGGCAAGCCTTTTTACTCGGATTTTCTGACCCAAACTTCAGCCTGATCTTATTTTGTCTCTCCAGGTTGCATATGACCTCAGATTGAGACGATTTATATATCGAAATCGACCGATTCGACGAGACAAAGACAATCCGCGTAGATCATTTTCTCATAGGAAGCCATCTTGGAGGCGTAATTGGCCGAACAGTACTTTGAATACAAAATTTTGGCACTTCGAGTACAGTTTCGGCCCTCTAGATTAGACCAGATGGCGATGACCCAAACATCAAAGTTTCTCATTTTGACGATATCAAACTTTCTCTTGTTGAGAACTTTTCCATTTGAGGCAATCTTAATTAATTTCTTGACCATGCCAAAATCTGGTGTCAACACAGGATTACCTGAAACTTTAGCTTGGCGTCCGGCTAGGATTTGTCCTTGGCAGCGTACTAGCTCGACGTAAACCAGGATCTGGGCAGGACTTATCCCATGTAACTGCCAATCCATGCAAAATACATGTTGTAACACTTGAGCAATATATCGGCTGATCAGCTTAATCAATAAATTAATTAATTTGGCCTATTAAAATACCCATCAGCCAAATTATAGCTCCAACAGATCCAAGCAAAGCACATATTCTGTGACGAATAAAAATATAGCTCCAAGTAAGATATACCGATAGTGTTCAAGACGAAAGAGGGGATGCCTTCCGGGGCATCCCCAAGCTTAGGCGCTTGAGTCTTCCTTGGATATTACCTTGGGGGTGCCTTGGGAATCCCCAAGCTTAGGTTCTTGTCACTCCTTATTCTTCTCATATCGGCGTCTCATACAAAACTTGAAAACTTCAATCACACAAAACTTAACGGAACTTCGTGAGATGGGTTAGTATAATAAATAAAGATCATTCACTTAGGTACTGTCAAGACAAGATTAATAATTGTTCTCACATAATACCTACTGTATTCTACCATTAACATAATTTATATCACTGAATATAAGCTATGGGAACACTAAAACAAGCAAACTATGCATGCAAAACTGAATCTGTCAAAAACAGAACAGTCTGTGAAGATCTGTAGTATAGAGATACTTCCCTGTTTCTAATCATTCTGAAAAATTAGGAAAACTGATAGAATTTGCATATAAATACTGTGTAAAAATTTCAAGAATTTACCACGCTCTAGCAGATAACAACAAATTCTGCACCGGAGGCAAAAGTTTCTGTTTTTGCACAGATTCAAACTAACAAGTTTCCACACTATCCCAAAGGCTTTACTTTGCACTTTATTGAAATAAAAGACACAAAACATGATTACTACATTAACTTAATCATGTGAAAATATAAAAACAGAAAGTAAAAGTGTTGGGTTGTCTCCCAACAAGCGCTTTTCTTTAATGCCTTTTTAGCTAGGCATGATGATTTCAATGATGCTCGCATACAAGTAAAGAATTGAAACATAAAGAGAGCATCATGAATCACATGGCAAGCACATTTAAGTCTAACCCACTTCCTATGCATAGGGATGTTGTGAGCAAACAAATTATGGGAGCAAGAATCAATTAGCATAGGAAGGCAAAACAAGTATAACTTCAAAAATTTGAACACATAGAGAGGAAACTTGATATTATTGCAATTCCTACAAGCATATGTTCCTCCCTCATAATAAATTTCAGTAGCATCATGAAGGAATTCAACAATATAACTATCGCATAAAATCATTCTTTTCATGATGCACAAGCATATAATTTTCATTACTCTCCACATAAGCAAATTCCTTTTCATCCATGGTAGTGGGAGCAAACTCAACAAAATAACTATCATGAGACACTTGATTGACATAACCACATTCAATATTAAATTCATGATGACAAGTTTCATGGTTACTATCACTCTTTATAGCATACATGTCATCATCATAATCATCATAGATAGGAGGCATGCAATCATCATAATACATTTGCTCATCAAAACTTTGGGGACTAAAAATATCATCTTCATCAAACATAGCATCCCCAAGCTTGTGGCTTTGCATATCATTAGCATCATGGATATTCAGAGAATTCATCCTAGCAACATTGAAATCATGCTCATCATTCAAGGAATTCTCATTAAGTATTTTCATAAATTCTTGCTCTACCAATTGAGCACAATTTTCCGAACCATCATTTTCATGAAAGACATTAAAAAAGACGAAGCAATTGAGGCAACCTAAAGTCCATTTTTTTGTAGTTTTCTTTTATAAAACCAAACTAGTGAAAAACAAGAAACTAAAAGATTTAATTGCAAGATCTAAAGATATACCTTCATGCACTCACCTCCCCGGCAACGGCGCCAGAAAAGAGCTTGATGTCTACTACACAACTTGTTCTTGTAGACTCGTGTTGGGCCTCCAAGCGCAGAGTTTTGTAGGACAGTAGCAAATTTCCCTCAAGTGGATGACCTAAGGTTTATCAATCCGTGGGAGGCGTAGGATGAAGATGGTCTCTCTCAAACAACCCTACAACCAAATAATAAAAAGTCTCTTGTGTCCCCAACACACCAAATACAATGGTAAATTGTATAGGTGCACTAGTTCGGCGAAGAGATGGTGATACAAGTGTAGTAATGATAGTAGGTATTGATTTTGGTAATAGTAACAATAAAAAATAGCAAGGTAGCAAGTAACAAAAGTGAGCACAAACGGTATTGCAATGCTTGAAAACAAGGCCTACGGTTCGTACTTTCGCCAGTGCAATCTCTCAACAATGCTAATATAACTGGATCACATAACCATCCCTCAACATGCAACGAAGAATCACTCCAAAGTTCTTATCTAGCGGAGAACATGAGAAGAAATTGTTTGTAGGGTACGAAACCACCTTAAAGTTATCCTTTTCGATCGATCTATCCAAGAGTTCGTACTAAAATAACACCAAGTTATCCTTTTCGATCGATCTATCTAAGAGTTCGTACTAAAATAGCACCATATGATACACATCAACCAACTCTAATGTCACCTAGATACTCCAATGTCACCACAAGTATCCATGAGTTAAGTATACGATACGCATCAAATAATTTCAGATTCATAATACTCAATCCAACACAAAGAACCTCAAAGAGTGCCCCAAGATTTCTACCGGAGAAAGTAGGACAAAAACGTGCATCAACCCCTATGCATAGATTACCCCAATGTCACCTCGGGAATCCACGAGTTGAGTGCCAAGACATAGATCAAGTGCTCTCAAATCCATAAAAGTATACAATCCGGTAATAACGAAATCTCAAAGGGAAAACTCAATTCATCACAACCCGAGGATGACTACTCCCTCCTCATCATGGAGACCATAGGGATGATGAACATGGCCTCCGGTGATGATTTCCCCCTCCGGCAGGGTGCCGAAACGGGGTCTAGATTGGGTTTTCGTGGCTACAGAGGCTTGCGGTGGCGGAACTTCTGATCTAGGATTATTTCTGGGGGTTTCTGAATATATAGGATTTTTGGGCGTCGGTTTCATGCGAAGATGGGCCGCGAGGGGCCCACAAGACACCAAGGCGCGTCAGAGGGGGCTGGCGCGCCCTGGTGGGTTGTGGCCACCTCGTGGCTCTTCTGGCCCTCCCACGAAGCTTCTAGTGCCTCTTTTGTTCGAAAAAAATCGTCAAAAAGTTTCGTTGCATTTGGAGAACTTTTATTTCTGCACAAAAACAACACTACGGTAGTTCTGCTGAAAACAGCGTCAGTCCGGGTTAGTTCCATGCAAATCATACCATAACCATATAAAATTGTTGTAAATATGGCATGAATACTTCATAAATTATAGATACGTTGGAGACGTATCAGTGAGCAAAGGATGATGAAGACTATGATTCCCCACAAGTCGGGGTGAGACTCCAGACGAAAAAATGGGGGAGGCCAAATGAGCCATCATATAAAAATGAAAAAAATGAGAGAAAAGGAGAGAATGGGCAATGTTACAATCCTTTACCACACTTCTGCCTCAAAGTGGCACCATGTTATTCATATAAAGAGTCTCCAGTTTTGTTATTTTCATATACTAGTGGGAATTTTTCATTATAGAACTTGGCTTGTATATTCCGATGACGGGCTTCCTCAAATGCCCGAGGTCTTCATAAGCAAGCAAGTTGGATGCACACCCACTTAGTTTCATTTGAGATTTCTTACACTTATAGCTCTAGTGCATCTGTTGCATGGCAATCCCTACTCCTCGCATCGATATCGATTGACGGGCATCTCCATAGCCCGTTGATTTTCCTAGTTGATGTGAGACTTTCCAGCTTTTGACTCCTTTGATATCTACCACCATATTCTATTCCACCCATATGCTATATCCATGGCTCACACTCATGTATTGCGTGAAGTTGAAAATGCTGAAGCACGTTAGAAGTATGATCCAATTGCCTAGTTTGACATCGGGGTGCTCATGATTTATACTTATGCGGTGAGGACGGAGTCATGCCATGCTTAATATGATAAAATGAGTAGGGTATAACATTCTTTAATGATCGCTTATTTTGAAACAGTAATGATTATGCTTCTTATGTTCATGGATATT
The DNA here is from genome assembly GCA_039707655.1 of Elymus sibiricus. Classification (NCBI taxonomy): domain Eukaryota; kingdom Viridiplantae; phylum Streptophyta; class Magnoliopsida; order Poales; family Poaceae; genus Elymus; species Elymus sibiricus. The sequence continues at coordinate 27,076,380 of CM077671.1, read as the reverse complement.
ATTATGTTAATGTTAATTGATTCATCTTTTCTCAATAGCTACACCTGAAAGAGATTACATGTTGGGTAGCATGTTGATACGTCTTCAACGTATCTATAATTTTTGCTTGTTCAATGCTGTTATATTATCATTCTTGGATGTTTTACAATCATTTTATATCATTTTTTGGGACTAACCTATTGACATAGTGCCAAAGTGCCAGTTGCTGCTTTTGCTTGTTTTTTACTTCGCAGAATATCAGTACCAAATGGAGTCCAATCGCGACGAAACTTTTTGGAGATTTTTTTTGGACCAAAAGACACCCAGTGGGCCAAAGAAGTACCAGAGAGGTGGGCTATGGAGGCCACAACCCACATGGGCACGTCGGGGCCCCCCTCCATCGCTTCTGATGCCTATAAATTCCCAAATATTCAGAAAACCCTAGGGGAGTCGACGAAACACAATTCCAGCCGCCGCAAGTTCCAGAACCACGAGATCCAATCTAAACACCATCACGGAGGGGTTCATCTTCTTCATAGATGCCTCTCCGATGATGCGTGAGTAGTCCACCATAGACCTATGGGTCCGTAGGCAGTAGCTAGATGGCTTCCTCTCTCTCTTTTGATTCTCAATACAATGGTCTCTTGGAGATCTATTTGATGTAAAATTTTGCGGTGTGTTTGTTGGGATCCGATGAATTTTGAGTTCATGATCAGTTTCTATCCATGAATATTATTTGAGTCTTCTTTGATCTCTTATATGCATGATTACTTATAGCCTCGTATTTCTTCTTTGAATCTTTGGTTTAGTTAGGCCGAGTAGATCGATTTTTCTTGCCATGGGAAGAGGTGCTTTCTGATGGGTTTGATCTTGCGGTGTCCTTTCCCAGTGACAGAAGGGGCAGCAAGGCACGCATGTATCGTTGCCATTAAGGATAACAAGATGGGGTCTATTCCTACATGAATAGATCTTGTCTACATCATGTCATCGTTCTTATTGCATTACTCCATTTTTCCATGAACTTAATACACTAGATGCATGCTGGATAGCGGTCGATGTGTGGAGTAATAGTGGTAGACGCAGGCAGGAGTCGGTCTACTTATCTTGGACGTGATGCCTATATAATGATCATCGCCTTGGATATCGTCATGATTATTTGATCTTCTATCAATTGCCCAACAGTAATTTGTTCACCCACCGTGTGCTATACTCATGAGAGAAGCCACTAGTGAATCCTACGGCCCCCGGGTCTACTTTTCCAACATATTGCTTTCCGATCTATCTTTTTGCCTCTTTGTTTTCAGATCTACTAAACCAAAAGTCCAAAAATATATTGCTGCACTTTTTATTTTCTCTTTTTATTTTGTGTTCTTGAGAGATCTATCTCTCCTATCTATCACTAACTAATCTATCTTTTTACCGTAGAGAGATTGACAACCTCTCTTTCGCGTCGGGTTGCAAGTATTTGTTATTTGTGTGCAGGTGCTGCTTATTGGGTGGTGGTGATCCTCCTACTAGTTCGATAACCTTGGTTTCATAATTGAGGGAAATACTTACCGTCACTGTGCTGCATCATCCCTTCCTATTTGGCGAAATACCGACGCAGTCTCAAGCCACATCAAAGTAATTTCTGGCGCCGTTGCCGGGGAGGAAGCGGTCTCTTCTACGTGCCAATCTCAGGCGCCGAGGAGACTCCATCATCATCTACCAGGTTCCTAAACACAAATCTCATCTCCTTGCAATTACATTATTTGCCATGAGCCTCTCGTTTTCCTCTCCCCCACTTCACCAATTTGCCGTTTTATTCGCCCTCTTTTTCATTTGCCTTTTTCTCTTCAGATCTCTTGTTTGCTTGTCATCATGAGTGATTTTGGTATGGCAGAAACAGATGATGGCAGGACTGCTAAAATTGGACGTTCTGGTAATCTGGATGCTAAAACTTTTGTTTTTGGGCAAGGGGACGTTATAGGGAAAAAACTATCCAAGAATTTTTCAATTGCGTTGGAAATTTGCCTCTTGATGATACTCCTATACTGAAAAGAACTAAAACTTATGCGGAAGCTATTTCAGCGTTAGTTCTGAAACTTGAAAATAGGTTTATCCGTACTCATCCTACCTTGCAAAGATTGTTTTATGAGCTACCCGTCAATAAGAATCCCAAGGCTAAGAAGTTAGCTACCCTTGTTCTCATGCATGAATTTGATCAGATAGTACGGGAGGCTAGGGAGATCTTTGATTTCTATGGTATGAGCCGTGAAAAATCGGTAATAGGAGAAATCCTTGACAATAGCGATTACATGATGAGATATTTTCTTGTAAATAATCAAATTTTTGATGAGAATCTCAAAAAGGAAGTCCCCATTTTAGATATGATCCAACAAGTTTTCAATGATGTGAACCAACAATATTCTTTGATTGTGGCCCGGAATCAAAGGGGGTACGTAGATGGACAACTTGATAGCGCCAAGGTTGCTATGGATGATGTGTTTCAAGTTTTATTTGCAAAACCTCTTGATAAAAACACCGCTACGAAAACCAAAGATGACAATACTTGAAAATATGTGTTATGCCTAGCTAGGGGCGTAAAATGATAGCGCTTGTTGGGAGGCAACCCAATGAATAAATTTATATTTGCTTTTTTCCTTTCTGTTTTTGAGTGTTGACACAATTATGCCTCTGTTATGATTGTGTTTTTATGGTTTATTTAGTGTTTGTGCCGAGTAGAGCCTTTAGGATGATTCATAAGATGAGTAGAAGCGATGCTGAATCTGAAACAGAAACTTTGCGTCCAGTATTTGAATTTTCATTTTTTACTGGAACGTGATCTTGAGCTGAAATTTTAACACAATGTTTATATACAAATTCTTTACGTTTACCTAATTTTTAAGAATTTTAGAGTTACAGAAGTATGGTTAGAGTACAGATGACTACAGACTGTTATGTTTAAGACAGATTCTGTTTTCGTTGCATTGTCTGCTTGTTTTGATGAATCTATGGGTTATATTGAAGGGTATGAGCCATGGTAAAGTTAAAATACAGTAGGTATAATGCAACAATAAAATATGAATGGGTTTGCAATAGCACCTAAAGTAGTGATTTGCTTTATTATACTAACGGATCTCACGAAGATTTTGTTGAGTTTTGTGTGATTGAAGTTTTCAAGTTTTGGGTGAGATCACGATGGATGAAGGAATAAGGAGTGAAAAGAGCCTAAGCTTGGGGATTCTACAGCACCCCCAAGATATATCCAAAGAGGAACAAGCAACTAAGCTTGGGGATGCCCCCGAGTGGCATCCCCTCTTTCTTCTAACGACCATCGGTATTTTACTTGGAGCTATATTTTTATTCGTCACATATCATGATTTTTGCTTGGAGTGTCTTGTATCATTTGAGTCTTTGCTTGCTTTGCTTGTTAGTTTGTCATTTGTATCCTTGCTGGACACACCTATTTGGGAGAGCCAAAATTATGCTATGATTTATTAGAATTGCTCTCTATGCTTCACTTAAACTTTTTTTGAGCTATAGAATTGCTCTAGTGCTTCACTTATATCTTTTTGAGCACGGTGTGCTTGGAAATTTTTGTAGAAATACTCTCATGCTTCACTTAAATTAATTTGAGAGTTAGTAAATTTTGAAGAAATCCTCTCATGCTTCACTTATACCTTTTTGAGAGATGAAATCTTTATGATCATGTGCTTCACTTAGATTTGTTTGAGCTTGTCAAAAAGCAATGGCAATATATGAAACTAGTCCCAAAGTGATAGATATCCAAGGAGGATATAATAAAAACTTTCATGAACATAATTGGATAAATTAAACTTGATCCCTTGTAATAGTTTTGAAACATGATGATAGTAATATGTGAGTCATGTTAGTGAGTAATTATGCTTTAGTAGGAATATTGATGTTAAGGTTTGTGATTCCCTATGCAATTACGAAAGTCAATAGTTATGCAATGAAATTACATCCTACTTATGGTGCATTATTCGGTGTTAGTTATGCTCAATGCTCGCTTATGTGAATTTTTGTTTCTTGGTTTGGTTGCTGCTCGATCTATTTGCTAGCCTCCATTTGTACTAAGTAGAAATACTACTTGTGCCACTACACCACGACACTCAAAACTGCGTCAAACAATCTGTCGGCATAGGTCACCTAAGGCGACACATTTAGTGTCGGCAAAGACCTTTGCCGACAGAAAGGAGCTGTCGCCTATAGTCCTGCCGGGAAAGGTCTTCGCCGACAGATAAATCTATGCCGACAGATAGTATGACACGGTAGGTGAGGTCTACGCCGACAAACATTTCTACAGCGACAGACAGTGTTATACCGACAGATCATCTGACAATGGGGTATGCCGACAGATATTGTGACGTCCATAGCTATGCCGACAGTTCATCTGACACTGAGCTATGCCAACAGACTGTGTGACGCCCAATACTTATGCCGACACATTTGCTGCCATGGTTCTGCATTTCAAGAAAAATGAAAATGCACCATATTTTGAATGAAATTACATTCATACTATTCAATTCATGTTTATGCAATACATATACAAGTAATTGCACTGATATATTCATCACAAGATACCACTGATCAATGCATTCATTCAACATATATAAAAGATTCAAAAGTTTTCTTCACTCAAGTTAGCTACAATCACCATGGAAATGCATGTATCAACATACAAGTCGTGGCCTATTACAAAATATGATGGCCAATGTCTCTAAGAGACCAAGTGTTTGATCACTAAACTATATTATATTATTGAAGAAACCAAATCTTCGATCGCCAAGCTGGCATAAACTTCCATTTGAACAAATTGTGTGAACCATGTCCTGAACGAAAGCGACCACGAGAACATATTCGGTCGACCTGAGAACCTGCATCTTTCTGTTTTGTCACTACAAAAAGAATTGGTATGCTTCAGAAAATTTAGAAATAGCAGAATTTATTCAAAATTGTAAGTAGCCCTCGAGTCCAAAGATAAATCAGAGAAATAGAAGATGTACAACAGACTGGCAGCAGTCCTAGAAATAGCAAACAATTATGCACTTGTAAATATACATGCAGTCATATATGTAGTAGCAGGAAGTGTACTAGGTGAAAACAAATCCATTTACAGGACTGGGATTATGTTGCGGTTCATGCATGCTACAAAAAATGTGTACTATACAATAGGGGTTTGCATATATTACAATCTGCTATGGTTAAAAATCTGAACCTGTACATAATTTGCTACCCTGAAAATATTGGTCAATCCTTTTTGGGGCTGATCTCAAAAAGATAGCAAGCTTCAGTTTAGCCACTAGGAACTGCAAACTTATGATCATTTGTACCACCTAGCTTATTAATTTGAACAAAAATGCAAGAAAAACACTCGCACAGAGAGCAGCACCACACCAGATATAAGCTAAGAAGCATGGATACAGGGACGGAGACACGGCAATACGCATACGCGGACAGAGGATACAGAATTTTCCAAAAATAGCCATTCGGGGATAAGGCGAATATATATAAAATAAAATAAAAATATGCTATGTAATATAGAGCTAAGACAAAAATAATAATGAGAAAGAGATAATACAGCCCCATTTGTCGTCTCATTTTTCAAGTGCTTGACTGGTCCTCCAGACCCATGTGATTGATCCTCCCAGATGCCATGCTACCTAACATTAAGCAGCCAAGCAGTAATCATTCATGTGTAGCAAGCAGCAGCACAAGCGTTCAATCAAGCAAGTAGCAGCACAAGCGTTCAATCAAGCAAGCAGCCAAGCACAAGATGGGGAAGCATTCCTGCTGGAATAATATTCACATGAATTTGCTTGCAAACTAAACCATACATTTTCTGCTAGCTGCCATGATTAAGGCTCGGGACTTGATACTATTTGCATGATAACCAGGGTGCTGCTACACATATATAAACATAGAAACCAATTATTCAATGTTCTTCCTTAACCCAGATTTTCTATCACCATGTTGTGCCCTTAATTATTATCAGTTTTGATAGAAACTAGGTATTATGACAGTCCGATGCATCCAATGTTTATAATGACATTACAGACTGTAGTGTGTGTGTTAAGTTATGAAGCATGAAACCTGACAAGAAAATTAAAAGGATACCCGAAAGAAAAACAATATTGTTTAGTTCAAACTGAAGACCCTTTCCCCCATTCTAAACATATTTCTTTCTGAACAAAGCATGACACCACACATAGCAGGGAAGCACACAATGCCCTTTCTCCACACAATACCATTCAATATCTGATACCACACATAGCAGTGAAGCTGTGAAGGAAACATTTTGTTTTCATGAACGTTGTACATACCATTAGATTAACTATCTAAATTAGAAGTGCCATATGACAGGAAAAGTTCACAAGCATAATACCTACCGGTTCAACAAAAAGTCATATAAATTAGAAGTTCCTCGTCGCCATCTTGTGCTACAATCTCTGAGAACTATGGAGGGCGACACAAAAATTGAATTAGTGTACATATGTTTTAGATATGACTTAACAAAAGTGATAACTAAGCATTGTACCACAGGTTGAGAAACGGAATTATGAAGCGAGGGCGTTCCCACATTTTGACTTGCTTGAGGAAATGCCACTTGCTGCATCATCAAATTGTTTCTGCAAAAACAGAGCAAATGAGGCACCTCAAGTTATTTCTACAATGAAGTCAGTTCAACCTATACTTGTCATCAACTGATATTCAGTCACATGCACATCATTATTTAAAAAACACATGATGCATGGTACATGTAACCTGCAATTAGGGCCTCTGCTTGCTGCAGGAGGAACTACACTTTTACAAGTATGTTCTTTGACAAATATGCCTTCTCTCTGCGGGCCGTAGACAAGTTCCTCAGCTGACAAATTTATTTCAACAGTAATTAAAAATAAAGAATTTCAGAAAGAAGAAAAAAAAGTCATTGATGAGCTGCCTGCCAAAAATAAACTTGTGGTAGGCTTGTAGGACCTGCCACAAGCAGTTTACATCCCTAAACGTCGCTGCATCTGCACTTATTGGTTGGCGGAAACTTAGTATGTTGTTTTCTCATAGAGTGTGTACTTGAAATCTGAATATTATTCCTATTACATTTAGGATAGCCATGCTAAAACATTAAGGCAGACCTCAAAGCTACTGAGTTGCATACCACAGAACCACACCCAGCCATGTTAAAACCAAACAATCGCGTGTTGTATTCTTTTTTCCTAGAGAATTCAGATAAGCAGTTATCAAGAATATAGCTGCCATTAGCTGAGACCTAGGTTTAGATTGGGGTGTGTGCGGCGCGATAGAGAGAGGGTCGATGGTAGTTGAACTGAAAGTGCTGCAAGGCCATATGCTTTCATCAAACTAGACACGTTCATACACAAAACCAGGAAACTGTATTTGGATACCAATGAGCTCTACGAGGTGCACCAGATTATGAATCGCAATGTTCAAGTTCATGGTGTGGGTCAAATATATACTGAATCCTCCCAGAAATTAACTAAATACTTAATTTACTTCTAATTACAGAATGAGCCATGAATTAGTTGGCCCTCTGAAATTCTCCGAACTCTGACGAATCAACCAGATCTGTTTCAGTTCATCATCATGGAACCTGCAGGATCTCAAAGCGCTCACATTCATAGGGAAACGAGGAGTAACATAAGAAAACAGAAAAAATGGACGTTCAATCTTACCTGCAGCGGCTGGATTTAGAGGCGGGGCAAGATGCGGGTCGCCGATGGTGGAGATCAACACCATGAGCTTCTGGATGCGGGAGGCATGGCCGGAGCTGCGAGAGTCGGCGACGCGAGCGAACCTGCGGGCGGCGGCGCCCGCCAGGTGAGCGGATAGCCCAGCGGCACCTCGGGCTGCGGATGGTGGCGAGGCACAGCAGACTCGACGGGAGCTTCTGGATTCAAAACCGGGGGTGGGATTGGCAGCGGCGACCGAATCGGCCGAGCGCACGGAGGTGGCGGCGGCGGCTTGGTGGGGATTTTAGTTTTAGGTATGTGTGTGCGTGAGGTAGACGGTGGGTTTGACTTGTTGGGGAGGGGGGCTTGCAAAATATCTGGATTTTGGGCCTCGGGAGCGCGAGGCGCTTGGCGCTTGGATTTTGGCACGCGCGCGCGAAGAGAAGGGTGGGCCAGGTATTACAAACGCCGACACTTTTTCTATCGAGTCGAACCGCCGACACATATTCTACCACTGAAGGTGGTATGTGCCGACAGAAATTACGTCGGTGGTCTGTCACGATATACCGACGGATAATGTGCCAAAGGGATGTATAACACTAACAATCGGTGTGTCGGTATAGTTTGGGGCAAAAAAAGTGTCGGTGTTGTACACTTTTACCAACAGATGCATGTCGCTGTTGTGGTGTCGTGGTGTAGTGTGCATCCTAAATCCTTAAACCAAGTTTTGCCTTATGAGTCCACCATACCTACCTATATGCGGTATTTCCATGCCGTTCCAAGCAAATTTGTATGTGCCACCTCTAAATTTTCAAAATAAATTTTCTCTTTTGTGTGCTCGTACCGCTCATGAAACGGTGGGGAGTGTCCAATATGTTTCCATGCTAGATGTGTTATTCTCAAGATGAGTGTTTATTCACTTGTCATTGCACGAGAGTGCGGCAGGCCGGCGGTAATAGGGATGCCCATTCCTGAAATGAAAAAGAAAAAATATTTACTTTATGTTGTCAAATAATAAATTCCTTGGAAAGTGTTGGTATGGAAGGCAACCGTGGATATGGCCCGCCATGGAATGTGAAAGTTTGGTGGAAAAAGGAATAAACTTTATTTTCTGTTTGGGAACTGCCTATGATATATCTAGCATGGAAAGTATTGTGAGCTACTTTTTCGTTTTCGTTGACAGGAAAGGCATGCCACCCAAAATATTTTTCTCTCTCAATTTAAAACTTTGAGCTCTGGCACCTCTACAAATCCCTACTTCCCTCTGCGAAGGGCCTATCTATTTACTTTACGCAATTTTTATTTTTACTTGGGTCTCCATCTTCTCTTATAAAGCACCAACTAGGGGGCACTATGATCGTACTTGAGCATTGGGTATAGCTAATATTTGAGTGTGTTTCATGAATGGATCAATGATTGAGCATGATGGGCTAGGGATAACTTTCATTAGTGTTGATATGTTGAAAGACATGGTTGCTTGTTGGCATGCTTGAGTATTGAAGTCATTATGTTAAAATTAGACTATTGCTTTGAATCATCTACAAGTCCAAATGTCCATGCTACAAAGAAAAGAATATGAGATGAACATGTTAGGCAGCATTCCACATCAAAAATTCTGTTTTTATCATTTACCTACTCGAGGACGAGTAGGAATTAAGCTTGGGGATGCTTATACGTCTTCAACGTATCTATAATTTTTGCTTGTTCCATGTTGTTATATTATCATTCTTGGATGTTTTACAATCATTTTATAACAACTTTATATCATTTTTTGGGACTAACCTATTGACATAGTGCCAAACAGAGTCCAATCGCGACGAAAATTTTTGGAGATTTTTTCTAGACCAGAAGACACCCAGTGGGCCAAAGAAGTACCAGAGAGGTGGGTTGTGGAGGCCACAACCCACATGGGCGCGCCGGGGCCCCCCTCCATCGCCTCTGACGCCTATAAATTCCCAAATATTCAGAAAACCCTAGGGGAGTCGACGAAACACAATTCCAGCCGCCGCAAGTTCCAGAACCACGAGATCCAATCTAAACACCATCACGGAGGGGTTCATCTTCTTCATAGGTGCCTCTCCGATGATGCGTGAGTAGTCCACCATAGACCTACGGGTCCGTAGGCAGTAGCTAGATGGCTTCCTCTCTCTCTTTTGATTCTCAATACAATGGTCTCTTGGAGATCTATTTGATGTAAACTTTTGCGGTGTGTTTGTTGGGATCCGATGAATTTTGAGTTCATGATCAGTTTCTATCCATGAATATTATTTGAGCCTTCTTTGATCTCTTATATGCATGATTACTTATAGCCTCGTATTTCTTCTTTGAATCTTTGGTTTAGTTAGGCCGAGTAGATCGATTTTTCTTGCCATGGGAAGAGGTGCTTTGTGATGGGTTCGATCTTGCGGTGTCCTTTCCCAGTGACAGAAGGGGCAGCAAGGCACGCATGTATCGTTGCCATTAAGGATAACAAGATGGGGTCTATTCCTACATGAATAGATCTTGTCTACATCATTTCATCGTTCTTATTGCATTACTCCGTTTTTCCATGAACTTAATACACTAGATGCATGCTGGATAGCGGTCGATGTGTGGAGTAATAGTGGTAGATGCAGGTAGGAGTCGGTCTACTTATCTTGGACGTGATGCCTATATAATGATCATCGCCTTGGATATCGTCATGATTATTTGATCTTCTATCAATTGCCCAACAGTAATTTGTTCACCCACCGTGTGCTATACTCATGAGAGAAGCCACTAGTGAATCCTACGGCCCCCGGGTCTACTTTTCCAACATATTGCTTTCCGATCTATCTTTTTGCCTCTTTGTTTTCAGATCTACTAAACCAAAAATCCAAAAATATATTGCTGCACTTTTTATTTTCTCTTTTTATTTTGTGTCTATCTCTCCTATCTATCACTACCTAATCTATCTTTTTACCGTAGAGAGATTGGCAACCTCTCTTTCGCGTCGGGTTGCAAGTATTTGTTATTTGTGTGCAGGTGCTGCTTATTGGGTGGTGGTGATCCTCCTACTAGTTCGATAACCTTGGTTTCATAACTGAGGGAAATACTTACCGTCACTGTGCTGCATCATCCCTTCCTATTTGGCGAAATACCGACGCAGTCTCAAGCCACGTCACATGCCACATCAAAATTTCTGTTTTTATCATCTACCTACTCGAGGACGAGCGGGAATTAAGCTTGGGGATGTTGATACGTCTCCGACGTATCTATAAATTTTGATTGTTTCATGCTATTATATTATCAATCTTGAATCCTTTATATGCTATTTTATATAATTTTTGGGACTAACCTATTAACTCAGTGCCTAGTGTCAGATTCTGTATTTTGACTGTTTTTGGACTTTTCAGGAAATTAATACCAAACGGAGTCCAAATTGGATAAAAAAATTACGAGAGTTATTTTTGGACCAGTAGAGACCCAGGAAGCCACGGGAGGTGGCCAGAAGACCCACGGGGTGGCCACGAGTTAGGCCGGCACGCCCCCTAGCTTGTGAGACCCCCCATGGCACCTCCTGACCTAATTCCACTTCTATATTCCCAATTATCCCAAAAACATCAGAGAGCCACCCAAAACATTTTTTCCGCTGCCACAAGTCTCTGTTCTTCTGCGATCCCATCTGGAGGCCTTTTTCGGTACTTTGCAGGAGGGGAATCTATCACAGAGGCCATCTACATCAACCTTGCTAGCTCCATGATGATGTGTGATTAGTTCACCACAGACCTACGGGTCCATAGCTAGTAGCTAGATGGCTTATTCTCTCTCTTTCATCTTCAATACAAAGTTCTTCGCTATGATCTATCCGATGTAATCTACTTTTGCGGTGCGTTTGTTGGGATCCGATGAATTGTGGGTTTATGATAGATTATTCATGAAAAGTAATTGAGTCTCCTCTGAATTCTATGGTGCATGATTGTTATAGCTCTACAAGTCTCTCCGATCTATCGGTTTGGTTTGGCCAACTAGATTGATTTATCTTCAGTGGGAGGAGTGCATTGTAGTGGGTTTAATCTTACGGTGCTATATATCCCAGTGACAGAAGGGGACAAGACATGTATTGTATTGTTGCTACTAAGGGTAAAACGACGGGGTTTGAATATATTGCTTGTACTTACTTTGTCTACATCATGTCATCTTGCTTAAAGCATTACTCTGTTTGTTATGAACTTAATACCATAGATGCATGCTGGATAGTGGTCGATTGGTGGAGTAATAGTAGTAGATGCAGAATCATTTCGGTCTACTCTTCACTGACGAGATGCCTACATACATGAACATTGCCATGAATAACATCATAATTATGCGCTTTTCTATCAATTTCCCAACAGTAATTTGTCTACCCACTGTATGCTATGCGTTCAAGAGAGAAGCATCTGGTAAAAACTATGCCCCCCGGGTCTATTCAAATCGTATTACAAAAACCTAAAAACCTTGCTTCAATTTATTTACTTTCTTTTTATTTTACTTTTATATTTATCTATCTATCACTATGAGAAGTAATCCTTGCAAGTAACGAGTTCAAGGGGCTTGACAACCCTATTGCCCGCGTTGGGTGCAAGTGTTTGGTTTTGTGTGCAGGTATTGTTGATGCAAGTTGTCGTGGTTCTCCTACTGGTTCTATAACCTTGGTTCTCACTACGAGAAATACTTATCGCTACTATATTTCTTCACCCTTCCTCTTCGGGGAAAAACCCAACGCAACTCACAAGTAGCAACCACTAGTGGAATCATGACATCTTGCATTGTGCGAGGGCACGAGGAAAATACGGTGGCCCTAGTGGCTTCTTGGGGAGCATTGTGCCTCCACACCGCTCCAACGGAGACGTACCTCCACTCAAAGGGAGGGAACTCGGTAACACATCCTTGTCTCCACCGACTCCACTTGTGGTTACTTCTTACCTTTACTTTGTGCAAGCTTTGTTATGTGTGTATCTTGTGCTTGCTATTGTTGTTGTTATTGTGCTCATCATATAGGTTGTCCACCGAGTTGCATATCTAGACAACCTATTTTACTGTTGAGCCTAGTTTGTTAAAAAGAAGCTAAAAAATGTTTGTCGCCTATTCACCCCCCTCTAGTCGACCATATCGATCCTTTGAGTTGCCACTAAGGATGAAACAATGGTTTATTGTCATATGGGTTGATGTTTTACTATCTACGTTATGTCATCCTGCTTATTGCAATGCCCTGTTTCTTGTAAACTTATACTTTAAGATGCATGCGGCATAGCGGTTTTATAGTGGAGTATTAGTTGTTGATGCAGTTAGATAACAGATTACTTATCACAGACGTAATGCCTATATGAGATTATACCATGAATGATCATAGTCATAAATATAAAGATTGCAATTTAATCGTTGCTTAGTTGTAGTTTGTTACCATACTACTTTGCTATGCTTACAAGATATGCATATGAACCTATGCCCCTAGGTCTATTCTTCATTATTGAAATCTTCGTTACAATTACTATTCTTGTTGTACCGTTTTACCTTTCTATCAACTATCACTATACCTTTTAATTTAATCTTGTGACTATTAGGACAAGAAGCTTGACAACCTTCTTGATGTGTTGGGGACGAGTTTGTTTTGTGTTGTGTGTGAAGTTACCAGTGACTTTATTTTCTAGGAGAACTCCTTCTGGTTCAATAAACCTCAGTTCTCTAGTTGAGAGAAATACTTATTGCTAGGTTACTTTACCGTTACACTTGGGTGTTACCCAACCACTCTTACGAGAGAGCAAGTGAAAGCACAACTTCTCCCTAGGTGGTTTTGGTAATTAATAACAACATATATTTCATTGGACTAATGATTCCACCAAGTATATTTCAGGAAAAGTTCAATGAATGGATTGGCAAAGGATTGTGTGGAGATCCCCTAGATGCAAGGAACATCAATTGGCAACAAGCTTCAAGACTCTACATTTTGCATTTTGTGAGAAATCACACTTGAGTCCATAGGAAAGCCAATACTATTAAAAGGGCATGAGGTATCCATGATGATCTGGTTGCTCAAGTGCTTAGAGTTAGCCACCAAAATTACCCATGAAATTCTCCCACAAAATACTCTATCTAAACCCTACCACTCAAATTCGGTGCCACCAATATTTCCAAATCGGCCCTACCGAGTTTCACCCCAGACAGATCCTAAGCCAAACCCTAAGGTCTCGGTGACACCAACTTCCATTTCGGTGAAACCGAAATCAGTGACCAACTCTCTAGTATCCTATTTCTAAAAATCGAAATTTCCGAGTTTTAGGAATCGGTCTCACCGAGTTTTGGTAACTGCCTAGGTCAGCCAATTTGGTCCCACCGAGATTTATATATCGGTCTCACCGGAACGCCAAAAGTTGCCACATTTTGCACTAGTCGGTGCAACAGAGTTTTTGCTTCGGTTTCACCGAGTTGGGCAATAATGTTGTAACGGTTGGATTTTTGGAGATGCCTATATATACCTCTCCACCTACCTCTCACTCGCAGAGAAAGCACTCAGAACATACCACACTTGCCCCATCTATTTTCTGAGAGAGAACCACCTTCTCATGTGTTGAGATCAAGATCTTCCACTCCAACCATATGAATCTTGATTTCTAGCCTCCCCAAGTTGCTTTCCACCCAAACAACCTCTTCTCTCAAGCCAAATCTGTGAGAGAGTGATTGTGTGTTGAGGAGACTATCTTTTGAAGCACAAGAGCAAGGAGTTCATCATTGTTACCACATATATTACCTTTTGGAGAGTGGTGTCTCCTAGATTGGTTAGGTGTCGCTTGGGAGCCTCTGTCTTCGTGTGTGGAGTTGAACCAAGAAGTTTGTAAGGGCAAGGAGATCGCCTACTTCGTGAAGATCTACCCCGAGTGAGGCTAGTCCTTCGTGGACGTAAGCCGTGATGGAATAGACGAGGTTGCTACTTCGTGGACCCTTTTGGGTGGAGCCCTCCGTGGACTCTCATGACCTCTACCCTCTGTGGGTTGAAGTCTCCATCAACGTGGACGTACGATGGCACCACCTATCAGAACCACGGAAAAAATCTTCGTGTCTCCAATTGTGCTTGATCCTCCTATCCCTTCCCTCTACTTATATGTGCATGTCTTTACTTTCTGCTGCTATACTCTTAGACTTGCATGTGTAGGGTGTGCTTGACATGATATAATTGCTAAAACTTGCCAACATCTAAAATTGGGAAAAGGCTAGATTCTTATTTGGTCAAGTAGTCTAATCACTCCCCCTTTAGACATACTTTGGATCCTACAGGTGGTATCAGAGCATTAGTCTACATTGCATTGGTCTCACAACCTAGGAGAGTATGGCGTCTAGTGAGGTAAATTATCATCGTAGAGGTCCATATTTTGATGGTACAAACTTTGCTAGTTGGAAGCACAAAATTAAAATGTATATTCTTGGTCATAACCCTGCCGTTTGGATTGTTATTCATGTTGGATTGCAAGATGAATTCTTTAGTGATGGAAAGGAAGCAGATCGTGAAGCGGCCGCGGAAGAATTGAAGATGTTGCAATACAAGCATGCGACATTCTATTCAACTGCTTATGCCCCGAAGATTTCAACAAGATAATCCATCTTGAGAATGCAAAGGAAATTTGGGATACTTTGGTTGATATGCACGAAGGTACCGAATCCGTCAGGGAATCTAAGTTGGATGTGCTACAAAGTCAACTTGACAAGTTCAAGATGAAGGATGGTGAAGGAGTCGCGGAAATGTACTCTAGGCTTGCTCTCATCACAAATGAGATTGCCGGCTTAGGGAGTGAAGAGATGACCGACAAATTCATCATCAAGAAGATCCTTAGAGCCTTGGATGGAAAGTACGACACCGTGTCCACTTTGATCCAAATGATGCCAAACCACAAAGATCTCAAGCCTACGAAAGTCATTGGAAGGATTGTTGCTCATGAAATGTCACTCAAGGACAAAGAAGAGCTTCATACCAAATCAAGCGGTGCATACAAAGCTACAAGTGACACTCCCGCTTCTTCAAATGACAACCTTGTTACCAATGAAGAGATAAGCCTCATGATCAAGAAGTTCAACAAATTCTACAAGAGTCGAGGCAAAGAGAGAAGCTCCAACTCAAGATATGAAGAGAAGCGTTCCTCTAGTGGTGACCGAAATTGTTACAATTGTGGAAGGCCCGGACACTATTCCAATGAGTGCACGGTCCCCCACAAAAGAAGAGAAGAGTCACCTAGAAGAAGAAGCTCAAGAGATGAGTCACCTCGTAGAAAGAGAAGGAGTAGAAAAGATTGCTATGAACGAAGACCCTCTCGGAGAAGCAAGGACTCGGAGAAGAAGGACAAGTACACCAAGAGCTACACAAGAAGAAGACATCAAGCTCATGTTGGTGAATGGGTTTTCGGCTTCGATTCCGACAACCAATCCAAGAGAAGCTACCACTCCAACCACGACTATAGTCAAGATGAAGGTGTTGCCGGATTAGCACTCGTATCCTCCAATTCCTATGACATATTTGATTCACCAAATGAAGGAAGTGGAAGCTGCTTCATGGCTAAAGTCCCCAAGGTATCACACCCCGAATACATCGACTTTAATAGTGACGAGGATGACTTACTAGGAGATGATGATTTGCTCTTTGATAAAGCTAGTGATATTAGTCAAAATGAACTTGATAATAATCATGCTAGTCAAGATAAGTCGTGTGATGATGATAAGAAGGAGATTGAACGTCTAACTAAAGAACTAAACACTAAGTTAGCCCATGAATCTACTCAAGAAGATCATAGAGAGCTCTTAAGAACTCATGAGAAGCTACGCCTCGAGAAGCTAAATTTAGAGCAAGAGCATGAGTTTCTTAAAGCTATCAATAACGATCTTCGAAAGAAGAGTTCTTCTTATCTTACCAAACGACTACTCTTGTCTACATTTGTTCCACAAGTTAAATCTAAGCAAACTAGTAACAAAGGCAAGAAAGGTTCTTCATCTAGTAACAACAACACTAATGCTAAATCCAATGATGTTGTTCCTATTAGTTCTATTGATTCCACTAATGATTCTCTTAGCCAAGTTACACTTGAGCAAGAAAATGATTTATTGAAAGGAATTATAGAAAAAGGTGTCTACAAGAGTCTTGCTGGAAGTAAGCAATTTGAGGAGATTGTGCGCAAGCAAGGATGGCACTGGAAGAACCAATGCATTAGCTATTTCAACGCCAATGGAGTTGAATGGGAAGAAGGTCAATACCCCAAGACGAAGTTTATTCCCCAAAAGGAGAAGTATGATCCTACTCTCCCGAAGGGAACAAAAGCTCAAGATGACCCTCCACCACAAGACCACAAGCTCAAGGGCAAAGACAAGCTTCAAGAGGAGATTGACTCATTTGAAGAAGAATCACAAGCCATGGTCAAGTGGGTTCCCAAAGCTACTACAAGCTCCACTTCATCAAGTGCTACTTCAACTCCAAGGATCCCCATCAAGTTGACGTGGGTCCCAAAGAAGAAAAACTAGAGAAGTTCTTGAGGGGTGACTCCACCAACAAAATTCACTCTCATTCATATTTGGCAAGAACTAATGCAATCAACTCCAACCTTATGCGATAGTTCAAGGAGTCACACATTCCCTCATAGGTAAGCTAGGGACAAGGTAATTAATGAATCAATGGACATCATATTACATGTGTTTCACTCCATGTCCATAGATATCCTTGTATTTGTTCCTTGTGTGGGACTAACCCATGAAGGTGAGAAGAGTACGATACAACAAGGATGACTCCCAACTCAAGATGATCTTCATCAACTATGAGCATCCACTACTACAACACTTACATGAAATCTTCAACGACAAAACCCAAGGTTAGTTTGTTCCTCTTAGGGGGGATGTCACATCGAGGGGGAGCTTTACTCTAAGACTTGAGTCAAAGCATCTCTTAAGATGTGAACACATTAAAAGCTTTATGTAAAAGTGCCAACCCCACTTGTGCTTAAATGATGAGTATGACCTATGATCAAGTATTCTTACTTGACTCCTAAGTCAATATACTCATATATAGATGACTCCGTCATCGTCAAAGTGCTTGGTAGATACTAGAGTGGTTTTGCATGTTTGCCATATTTCATTTGACATCTTAATGTGTGAGAATGTTGGAAGGCGTATTTTTGCTCATTCAAGGACATCCAATTGTCGTTATGTGGCTTTCATTTTCTTTGCCTAATTGGATGTACAAGAATGCCTAAGTACCTCCCTCCAGCTATCTATGTTTTCTCGTCTCAAATTCTATTCATGCTTCATCACAAAATTTGAGCAAGCACTTTTCGGACCCTCTGTGTGAGGAGCACTCAGAGTTCCGTTTCGACAAGAGCTAACATCCAAAACCTCTCATGTGCCACTCAGTGTAACCAACTCTCAAAACTCGGTTTCACCGAAGCACAAGGGTTGATCTGGTTTTCTATCTCGGTACTACCAATCCCAAAATTTCGGCATCATCGAAGTTCTCTGCTGTTAGGCAGTTAAGAATCTCGGTGGAACCGATATTTCGGAATTGGTGTTACCGACAATAGTTGGGTATATATATCTGTTGGGAAACGTTGCATGGGAAACAAAAATTTTCCTACGCACACGCAAGATCTATCCATGGTGATGAGCATCTACGAGAGGGAGAGTGAATCTACATACCCTTGTAGATCGCTAAGCGGAAGCGTTTAAGAAACGCGGTTGATGTAGTCGATCGTCTCCGCGATCCAAATCGCAAGTCGTCCCTCGATCCGATCACGAACTAGCGCCGAACGGACGGCACCTCCGCGTTCAACACACGTACGGCTTGATGACGCCTTCACCTCCTCGATCCAGCGAGCGATGGTGAAGTAGTGGTTGAGTTCCAGCAGCACGACGGCGTGGTGATGGTGGTGAGGAACAATCTCTGCAGGGCTTCGCCAAGCGCTATGGAGATTATGACGGAGGAACTAGAGGGTTAGGGTTGCCGCACACGGCTTGGGGAAATCTTGATGTATCCCGTGTGCTAGCCCTGCCCCTCTATTTATATGTTGAGCCTTGGGGTCTAAACTTGGAGTAAAAGCCTCCTCCAGGTCGGTTTTGCCCGCACAAGGTCGGTTTGGCCCGCAGGGAAAGAGTCCAACTCGGATCCCTGCCGAACCGTGCACAGCCGCACACAAGCGGTAGTACCGCTTCACACAAGCGGTAGTACCGCTTGGGCGGTAGTACCGCTTCACACAAGCGGTAGTACCGCTAGGGCGGTAGTACCGCTTCACCAAGCGGTAGTACCGCTTACGCGGCAGCAAAACTACTTTTGCACTTTCCAATACCTCGTGGGCTTTTATCCCTTGGCCCATATAAAGTGTTGCTGCACCCGAACACTTCGGTAAACATCCGGAACCCCTTCCGGTGAACTCCGGAACTCTTCCGGAGATCAAAACACTATTATCACATATATCAATCTTTATCTCCGGACTATTCCGGAGATCCTCGTCATGTCCGGGATCTTATCCGGGACTCCGAACAACCTTTGGTCACCAACATAATAACTCAACTATACTAATCGTCACCAAACGTTTAAGTGTGTAGACCCTGCGGGTTCGAGAACTATGTAGACATGACCGAGACACCTCTACGGCCAATAACCAATAGCGGGACCTGGATGCTCATATTGGCTCCTACATATTCTACGAAGATCTTTTATCGGTCGAACCTCTATGTCAAGGATTCAGTTAATCCCGTATGCTGTTCCCTTTGTTCTTCGGTATGTTACTTGCCCGAGATTCGATCGTCGGTATCACTATACCTAGTTCAATCTCGTTACCGGCAAGTCTCTTTACTCGTTCCGTAATACAAGATCCTGTGGCTAACTCTTTAGTCACTTTGCTTGCAAGGCTCAATGTGATGTTGCATTACCGAGTGGGCCCTGAGATACCTCTCCGTCACACGGAGTAACAAATCCCAGTCTTGATCCATGCCAACCCAACAGACACCCTCGGAGATACCTGTAGAGCACCTTTATAGTCACCCAGTTACGTTGTGACGTTTGATACACACAAGGTATTCCTCCGGTGTCAGTGAGTTGCATGATCTCATGGTCAAAGGAACAGATACTTGACATGCAGAAAACAATAGCAATAAACTGACACGATCATATGCTATGTTCGTAGTTTGGGTCTTGTCCATCACATCATTCTCCTAATGATGTGATCCCGTTATCAAATGACATCTCATGTCAATGGCTAGGAAACCTTAACCATCTTTGATCAACGAGCTAGTCAACTAGAGGCTTACTAGGGACACAGTGTTGTCTATGTACCCACACATGTATTTGAGTTTCCAATCAATACAATTATAGCATGGATAATAAACGATTATCATGAACAAGGAAATATAATAATAACCAATTTATTATTGCCTCTAGGGCATATTTCCAACAATATCCCCACCGTTGCCGCCGTAGCGAAATCTTCACCGGGTTAGGGTAAGATTGAAAAAAAAATGTTAATCATGTATATAAAAATGTTAATCGAGCATTTGAAAAAAAGAAGAACTCCGCCTATGTTGTCTCAACATAGCCGGTCCCAAGCCCTGATAAAGGAGGAGGGTTGTGATAGGCTTGGCGAGCCAACGTCAAAACTCAGCCACTCTTATGGAGATGAAACCCAAAAGATTTTCGTTGGGGCGTAACCCTCTCAGCGACGCGCCACATCGGAACCCGGGTGTGGTGGAAAATGGGCAAGGGCCGGGCCGTCACCCCCCAGGTGGCGCGCCGTATCTTGATCTGGATACGGTGGCAAGTGAGCGAGGATCGGGTCGTCGCATCCTTAGTGGCGCGCTACATCGGCGCCCGGGTGTAGTGGAAATTGAGCAAGGGTCTTCGCATTTGACTCGACGAGTGCGAAGGGTAAGGAAGCTAGCCGAGCCTAGGAGGATTCGCTTAGGTAGCTGGAACGTAGGGTCTCTGACAGGTAAGCTTCGGGAGGTAGTTGATACCGCGGTGAGGAGAGGCGTTGATATCCTTTGCGTCCAAGAGACCAAATGGAGGGGACAAAAGGCGAAGGAGGTGGAGGGTACCGGCTTCAAGCTGTGGTACACGGGGACGGTTGCAAACAGAAATGGAGTAGGCATCTTGATCAGCAAGAGCCTCAAGGATGGAGTGGTAGACGTCAAGAGACGTGGGGACCGGATTATCCTGGTCAAGCTGGTAGTTGGGGACTTAGTTCTCAACGTTATCAGCGCGTATGCCCCGCAAGTAGGCCACAATGAGAACACCAAGAGGGAGTTCTGGGAAGGCCTAGAGGACATGGTTAGGAGTGTACCGATTGGCGAGAGGCTCTTCATAGGAGGAGACCTCAATGGCCACGTGAGCACATCTAACACAGGTTTTGAAGGGGTGCATGGGGGTTTTGGCTATGGCATCAGGAACCAAGAAGGAGAAGATGTCTTAAGCTTTGCGCTAGCCTACAACATGATCATAGCTAACACCCTCTTTAAGAAGAGAGAATCACATCTAGTGACTTACAGTAGTGGGCAACACTCTAGCCAGATTGATTTCATCCTCTCGAGAAGAGAAGACAGGCGTGCATGCCTAGACTGTAAGGTGATACCTAGAGAGAGTGTTGTCCCTCAGCATAAGCTTGTGGTTGCTGACCTCCGCTTTCGGATTCGTGTCCAGCGGGACAAGCGTGCCAAAGTCGCTAGAACGTAGTGGTGGAAGCTCAAGGGGGAGGTAGCTCAGGCGTTCAAGGAGAGGGTCATTAAGGAGGGCCCTTGGGAGGAAGGAGGTGATGTAGACAACATGTGGATGAAGATGGCGACTTGCATTCGTAAGGTGGCCTCAGAGGAGTTTGGAGTGTCCAGGGGAAGTAGAAGAGAAGCTAAAGATACCTGGTGGTGGAACGATGATGTCCAGAAGGCAATTAAGGAGAAGAAAGAGTGTTTCAGACGCCTATATCTGGATAGGAGTGCAGACAACATAGAGAAGTACAAGATGGCAAAGAAGGCCGCAAAGCGAGCTGTGAGTGAAGCTAGGGGCCGGGCGTATGAGGACCTCTACCAACGGTTAGACACGAAGGAAGGCGAAAGGGACATCTATAAGATGGCCAAGATCCGAGAGAGGAAGACGAGGGATGTTGACCAAATCAAGTGCATCAAGGACGGAGCAGATCAACTCCTGGTGAAGAACGAGGAGATTAAGCATAGATGGCGGGAGTACTTTGACAAGCTGTTCAATGGGGAGAGTGAGAGCTCTACCATTGATCTGGATGACTCCTTTGCTGATACTAGCAGGCTTTTTGTGCGGCGAATCCAGGAGTCGGAGGTCAAGGAGGCTTTGAAGAGGATGAAAGGAGGCAAGGCGATGGGCCCTGATTGTATCCCCATTGAGGTGTGGAGAGGCCTCGGGGACATAGCGATAGTATGGCTAACCAAACTTTTCAACCTCATTTTTCGGGCAAACAAGATGCCAGAAGAATGGAGACGGAGTATATTAGTACCAATCTTCAAGAACAAGGGGGATGTTCAGAGTTGTACTAATTACCGTGGAATTAAACTGATGAGCCATACAATGAAGCTATGGGAGAGAGTCATTGAGCACCGCTTAAGAAGAATGACAAGCGTGACCAAAAATCAGTTTGGTTTCATGCCTGGGAGGTCGACCATGGAAGCCATTTTCTTGGTATGACAACTTATGGAGAGATATAGGGAACAAAAGAAGGACCTGCATATGGTGTTCATTGACTTGGAGAAGGCCTATGATAAGATACCGCGGAATGTTATGTGGTGGGCCTTGGAGAAACACAAAGTCCCAGCAAAGTACATTACCCTCATCAAGGACATGTACGATAATGTTGTGACAAGTGTTCGAACAAGTGATGGTGACACTGATGACTTCCCGATTAAGATAGGACTGCATCAAGGGTCAGCTTTGAGCCCTTATCTTTTTGCCTTGGTGATGGATGAGGTCACAAGGGATATACAAGGAGATATCCCATGGTGTATGCTCTTTGCGGACGATGTGGTGCTAGTCGATGAGAGTCGGACGGGGGTCAACAGGAAGTTGGAGTTATTGAGGCAAACTTTGGAATCGAAAGGTTTTAGACTTAGTAGGACTAAAACCGAGTACATGAGGTGCGCTTTCGGTACTACTAGGCATGAGGAGGAGGAGGATGTTAGCCTTGATGGGCAGGTGGTGCCGCAGAAGGACACCTTTCGATATTTGGGGTCAATGTTGCAGAAGGATGGGGATATCGATGAAGATGTGAACCATCAAATTAAAGCCGGATGGATGAAGTGGCGCCAAGCTTCTAGCATTCTCTGTGACAAGAGGGTGCCACAAAAGCTAAAAGGCAAGTTCTATAGGACGGCGGTTCGACCCGCAATGTTGTATGGCGCTGAGTGTTGGCCAACTAAAAGGCGACATGTGCAACAGTTAGGTGTGGCGGAGATGCGCATGTTGAGATGGATGTGTGGCCACACAAGGAAGGACCGAATCCGGAATGATGATATACGAGATAGAGTTGGGGTAGCGCCAATTGAAGAGAAGCTTGTCCAACATCGTTTGAGATGGTTTGGACATATTCAGCGCAGGCCTCCAGAAGCCCCAGTACATAGCGGACGACTAAAGCGTGCTGATAATGTCAAAAGAGGCCGGGGTAGACCGAACTTGACATGGGAAGAGTCCGTAATGAGAGACCTGAAGGATTGGAGCATCACCAAAGAACTAGCCATGGACAGGGGTGCGTGGAAGCTTGCTATCCATGTGCCAGAACCATGAGTTGGTCACGAGATCTTATGGGTTTCACCTCTAGCCTACGCCAACTTGTTTGGGACTAAAGGCTTTGTTGTTGTTGTTGTTGTTGAGCATTTGAAAAAAAGTTAAATGTTGATCAAGCGTTCAGAAAATGTTAAATGTGTCTAGCAAAAATGTTGAACATGTATTCAAAAAAATTATCTTTTTATTTGAAAAATGTTAATTTAAGCATTTAAAAATATACAAAATATTGACCATACTAAAAATGTGTAAAGACAAAAATAAACCAAGGAAAAAAGAAAATGAAACCGAAGAATGAAATGCAAAAGAGAATGAAAAACCCGATAAAAACAATGAAAGAAACAAAAGAAAAACGAAAATAACAAAAAAAGGGAGAATGTATAATAAAACCAAACAAAAAACAAAAGAAAAGGAAGGAAAAGAAAAACCAGAGAAAACCAAATAAAAATGAAGAAAGAAGAAACAAAAGAAAAAAAAACTAGTGGAAACAAGGAAAGAAACGAAGAAAATCCATTTTTCAGAAACCAGTCAAACTTGTATTTGAAAATAGAGAAAAATACGGAGAAAAAAGGTGAAAAGGGGGGGAGTGGAAAACCCGAAGTGTCACCTCAAGTAGGATGCACCATACATTTCATTAGTAGGACAATGGTACGTGCTAAATCATTACTGCTAAACCCAAGAGAATGAGAAAGGGGCTAAAATTTTGGAGTAAAAAGCTATCCAATTTGACAGGGATCATTAAAGCAACCAATGAAGTAATTGCAATGTGGGATTTCTTTGGGGGGTATAGAGATATTTCCCCACATGAAAGCTCAGGAAGAAGCATTCTTAAGGAACACCTGCTCTAGATACTTTCCTACCAGAGGATTTATTGGAGGCAGAGGGCTACTATCAGATGGGTGAAATTTGGAGATAAAAACTCCAAAAAAATTCAAGCCAAGGGTACCATAAAGTATAGGAAAATTTTCATTCATTTGCTGCAGGATGAGCAGGGCAATGTGTAGGAGATGTGCCCTAGAGGCAATAATAAATGTTATTGATTATCTCCATGTTCATAATTATGTTTATGTTCCATGCTATAACTGCAATGATTCTCGAGTCTACAAATAAAATGAGGCTTGGAGGGAAACTCATGTGCACGTGTGGGATAATAAAAGGTAAAATTATTCCTAGTCAAGCCTCTATGACTGGCTCAAGTATTGCATGATGATCCTGTTTTCCTGATCATGGGCATGACTATGCCGGCAATTTTGAGGGCACAATTGTTGGTAGAACACTTGTGTTGAATCGACCCGATTGATGTTATGCTATGAGATACATTCGTCATAAGTTTATGGTTAATAACACAGAGAAGTTAATGTTTGCATAATTCCTTAGACCATGAGAGTATCGAGTTTCTTCATGCTTGCTTCATGAACTTTGGGGTTTGTTAAACGTCATCCGTAAATGGGTGGCTATTACGGCGGCTTACGGGTTCATGGAAAAGTGTGTCAAGTAACTTGATAGATCGAGATTGGGATTTGCTCCTCCGACGATGGAGAGATATCTCTGGGCCCTCTCGGTGTTACGGTATCCATCATCGTCTGGCCAGACACAGGGTGATTTGATCACAGGGATGCCGGAACACGGGAACGAGAAAAGAGAACAATACCGGCAACGAGGTAACTGGCATTGTGGACAAGTGTTGATCCACGGGGATGCCTACATGTCTCACCTTGGGTATTTGTAACATATCGCGAAGCAACAGGAATAGCACACGGCAACTGGAGGTTCACTCGAATATTCATTCGTGTGGGTATAGGGGTCAATATGGGTGTCCACGGCTCCGATGTTGATCATTGATCGGAAGGGATTCCGGGTCATGTCTATGCTTCACCGAACCTATAGGGTCACACGCTTAAGGGTCATCTATCTGCTGAATACTAGACGAGGAGTCCGAGAGAAAGTCACTGGAAAAGTTTCGGAGACAACGGAAAAGTTCCGGAGAGAACACCGAAAAAGTTTCGGTAAAACCGAAAAGTTGTTTCGGATAAAACCATTGATCCAAAAAGGTTTCGGCAAGCACCGGGAATGTTTTGGAGGTTGCCAAATTGGTCTGGTAATTTCTGAAATTTTTTCGGAGAAAAAACCGAAAAAGGTTTTCGGAGCTGCCGGAATTGTTTACCGGGTAAACGAAGATGGTTTTAAATTAAACCACCATACCGGAAATGTTCCGGAGCGAGTCCAGATAATTTTAGAGGGTGCCGGAAATGTTCTGGGACCTTCCGGAATTTTTCAGAAGAAATAGTTTCAGAAAACATCTTGTCCCAGCGAGAGGGGACAAGATCCCACGGATCGTGGGGGCTGTTTTTGGGCTGTTTTTGGGGGCGCCCCCTTTAGGGGACAGCCCCCTTGTGACTGGACAAAGTGTTGGGGGGCCCCCCCATGGTGGGGGGCAGCCCCCACAAATGGTGGAGAGTGTTGGGAGGAAGGTGGGGCCCCATGGGGGAACACCATGGACAAGGGAACATGTTTTCTCCATGTTTGGTGGGAACATGTTTCCTTGTTTGGTGGGTGCTTGTTTTGTGGGCTGAAATTTCAGCCCCCCCCCTCACCCCTTCCACCACTATATAAGGAGGTGGAGAGGAGCTCTCCATACTCACTCTAACTCTCACACACATGGCATGCATGATCTGCCTTTCTTCTCTCCCTCCCACGAAATAGTTTCGTAGAGCCGAAAGGCTGTCTGGGTTCCGGCAGGAACTAGTTCTGGACGGCGAAGCCCTGCCGGATAGATGACACCGTATGTGTGCAACTCTGTAGAGAGATCGTAGTTTCGGTCTTAGTTCGAGAGTGCCTCCCGAAGGGCTGTCCGTGTGACCGTCCGAGTTTTGGAGGTCCTCCCGAAGGGCTGTCCGAGTGACAGTCCGAGTTTCGGAGGTCCTCCCGAAGGGCTGTCCGCGACACCGTCCGGGGGACTGTGCGACCGCCTCCCGGAGGGATGTCTGCGGGGTAGATGAGGGTATACATCCTCGCGGTTGGGAGGTTGTAAAATCCTAGCTGCGGGGATCTGCACCGCCGTTCGTCATCGACTCTACTTCCGCTGCGCTACGAGTCGGTAACGAAATGATCAAACCTTGTATGCAGTCTCCATAGTGGTCCTGGGCTGGTGCGTAGGTCGGAAAATTTTATTTTCTGCTGCGTTACCTTACAGTGGTATCAGAGCCAGGGTATGCGTAGATGCAGGTTGCGATCTAGAATACATAGAGATGTATGGGTGTTGCACAATATAATTAGGTAGTAGATGAGATCTATTGCTGAAAATTATTTGTGCGGGTAGCAGATGAAATCTGTTACCCGATGTTCCTGTTGCTTCCCTAGAATTTGCATATTTCTGATCTTGATAACAGTATGGTGGAGTTTCAATGTTCTGGCAATCCGCGATCCTGATTGATCAACGAAGTGCTAACAGTTCATTGAATTCCACCGTAGTTAAAGAGAAAGATGAAATTTCGCAGACGAAAGGGCAATGCAGATGTGATCTGCACGGGGGTCACGCGTATGACGAAGTTTAGTATGGGGCTCGAGATTTTATTATCACGTGTTTCATACACCCTGGAATGTTAATCTAGCGACTTGGATTATCATGCTTGATGATGGACGTTGGTAGCTTCGGTTTGTTTCGAAACCTTAGAAGCCACGTAAAATAAAATTTTGCATGAACCGATTAGAGGAGTCTAACTTGGTTTTGTAGGATGGTTTGCATGTGCATGTGATGTGGTATAGCAATGATTCATAATAATTTGATTATGTATGAGATGACTATATGATGTAAATTGATTAACATGACCTGCGTGTCATGATTCGGCATGATGGTTGGAGCCATATGATTGCACTTTAAATGACCTGCGTGTCAACCTTATGTAATGCACTTATTTTATTAGCTATAGAGATAGCAATATTATCTTGTGCATCGACAAGGTGGTGGCAATCTTCGCAAAGGTGAACACCGACGCGAATGCCGGAGACGAAGAAATACGAGACTTCTCCGTCAGAAAGGGCTATACCATATCATGCTATTATGAATTGCCTGAGATGTTTATCCCTTATGATGCACCCTTCTTGATTGCGCAGTAGTCGCTTTTTATTAGGGTGATCTCTCACTGAAATATCAAGTAGTTAGTGTTCTCCCAAGTGTAGCACCGTCACGGCACCTAACTTTTCGGGGCATTGCATGATCTCCATGGGTGCGAACGATTAGGGATGTGTGAGGCGGGTGAGTTGAGACCTCGCAGCGAGATCACTTGGTTGTCTTGACGTTCAGGCATGAAAGTCATGAGCTCGGAACACACGCATCGAAAGATGAACAAGAATCGCATAGAGATGTGATCGGCAAGTTTGCCTACCGATTAAAGTTCATGCCATGGGTGTTCATCTCGAACTGTGACGTTGAATGGATATGCGGGTCTTGAATCACTCACAATCAATTATGAGAGATATTGATTTGAGTGGGAGCGCACTATAGAATTAACTTGTTTAATTCTCACTGCAATTAATTTTGAACACTGTCTAAGTGTGGTTTGCATAATAGTTGTAGAATAATGGCTCGCGTTTCCACCTTCCCTATTAAAATTGAATAGCTGTTAAATATCTGGTTAAAACTTTACGGTTGGTAACGTAATGTGAGGATTATCCTCAAGAGTGCCGAGAAGGACTTTGTCCTATCGCATGCTTTCGGTATTCTCCCGCTAATGCTATGGATCATGTGACTCTCGTCCTTCGATCCAAAAGCTAGAATTCCTTTTTAGTCAAAGTGCAATATGTTTGCTTCCATGAGACCCGAACTTCGAAAGTTTGGATAGTTATATGATATTCATGGAATCTGAAAATCATTTTCAGAGACAGACAAAGGCTAAAAGATATGAGATATCCAAAGCAATGTTTGTTTGCGAACTGTTAGTAAAGGAGTTTACTATGCATTAGACTGATAAGAGAGGGATCCAGAAGAACGCCTGTCATATGATGATGGTGAATAAAACAACAACTTAAAGAGAAAGGAAGTGTCCGAAGGGTGTTAGTGAAACTTTCAAGCCTAGGAAGTCTGGGGCTAACACCACTCTTAAGTTTGGTGCTTCTTCTGAGAGTAGGAGAATTACTGAAAGTTAAACTGTTAGAAGTATAATGGCAATAGGAAAGAAGACTGGAATATCCAGCTCATGTATGAATGTCATACAAGTTTTTGTTGTATAGAAGGCTGGTCAAAGATATAGTTCTTGGGAATTATGGTTAAACATGTTAATCACTAATTCTTGGGTATTGTGAGTTAATCACAAAGATACCCGCTCGATTGCACTCTGTTGCAACTCGATGTAAGAACTACTACGGCCTAAAAGACTAGCCAGGAATGAGGTTTAGATACACACAGGGAACATAGTAAATGTTACTATACCTTCCATTAGTGTATTCCCTATGTATTTACTTTCATAATTCATTTTAGAGTTTTACACTCTAGCCCATTGCATAAAGTATCTTGCAAGAAGGTTATTCATAAGAGAACTTTTGATGTTCGATGTTATGAATAACATAAGGGCCATACTTTCATTATGAATGAGATGTATGTTATGAATATTGATATTAATACATTGCCTCTGTATTTACTTTCATTTAGAGTTTCATACACTCTAGCCCTTTGCATAAGGTATTTTGCAAGAAGGTTATTCATAAGAGAACTTTTGATGTTCGGTGTTATGAATAACATGAAGGGCCATGCTTCCATACAGGATGGGATGTATGCTATGAATATTGATGGTAATATGATACATCCATAACACTGACACTAAATGTCGCAAGACTAAAAGAATACCACACAAGTGTGGCACTGCATTTGGTCACATTGGAGAAACCCGCATGGAAAATTCCATTATGATGGATTTTGAAGTCATTTGATTTTGAATCATCTGACACTTGCAACTTTCCTCTGAAAAGTGAAGTGACTGAAATACCGTTCACAGGCCATAAGGAACGAGCAAAGAACATATTGGTAATCATACATTATGATGTGTGTAGTCCAATAAATGTTGTTGCAAGTAGTGGATTTATCTATCTTCAGAAATGACTCAAGTAGATATGTGGATATTTACTTGTTGAGACGTAAGTCTGGATCTTTTGAATTCATTCATAAGGTTTTCAAAAATGAAGTAGAAGTTGTTGTAACAAGAAAATTATGTTTCTACAATTCGATTGCAGAAAGGAATATTTGAGTTACAAGTTTAGCGAATGTTTGATGAGTTATGAAAGGGGTTTCATAACTTGCACCTCCCGGAACACCACTGCAAGTGGAAAGTCCGTGAAGATGTAATCGAACCATTTATGACATGGTAAGATCAAAGATGACATAAATAAATTTGCCATTATCCCTTTTATAGAGTGATGCTTTAGAGACTGCGGCTTTTACACTGAAAAGAGCTCCATCAGGTCTGTTGAAATGACGCCATGGTGTGGTACGCCCAACCATGTTATATCTTTTCTTAACATTTGGAATATGGGGCTTGTGTAAAAGGTTACAAACCTATTCCAAATCAGACAAGTGCTACTTTGTAAGGTTATCCCAAGTCGTTTGGGTATTCCCCACCACTATACCGAGGCAAAGGATTTTGCCGCAAAACGGTATGCTTTTAAAGAGAATAGTTCTTACAAAAGGCGAGTGGGAGGACAGTGCAACTCGACGAGATAACCAGTATCTTCGTCATCAGGTCAAAGGAAAGAAACCTTGGAAGTGATTCCGGAGTTTCCTACTGCGACTGATACGGAAGTCTCTACAATAAAATGTATGGACTTCGGTCCCTTACACAATGAGCACACAAAACATGTTGCCAAAGCTTCCATTCTTTGGAAGGCATTCAAAGACAGGCTTTTGCAAACTCCTGATACAAGCAAACTTCTCGATTTGACCTCCCACATTGAAAGAGTTGAAGCCTAGAGGGCTTGAACACCCTTTCACAAAACAGGAAATTGATGCAGTAGTGCAGAAACTCCCCTCTAATAAAGCTCCTGGACCAGATGGATTTAATGGAGATTTCATTAAAAAATGATGGGACATTGTTGCTCCTGATTTCTACAATCTAATCCAAGATTTCCAAGAAGGGAATATTTCTCTACAAGGTATTAATTGTTATTTCATCACCCTGATTCCCCAAAAGGATAATCCCAAGACTGCAAATGATTTTAGGCCCATCTCTCTTCTCAATACATCCATGAAGATCATTACCAAGCTGCTGGCTAGTAGACTGCAAAAAGTGATTTTAAATATTGTCCATGAAAATCAATATTGATTCCTTAAAAAAAGATCTATCTAGGACTGCCTTGCATGGGCATTTGAGTACCTCCACCAGTGTCATCATTCAAGAAACCCTACTGTGGTTCTTCAGTTAGATTTTGGAAAAGCTTTTAATCTTATTGATCATAATGCTATTATGGACATTCTTAAGGCAAGAAGATTTGGAGAGAAATGGCTGACATGAATTCACATGATATTATCCTCTGGTACTTATGCAGTACTATTAAATGGAATTCTTGGAAATATTTTTCACTGCAAAAGAGGAGTAAGACAAGGGGACCCTCTCCCCCCGCTTGATTTTTGTTTTAGTTGTTGATCTGTTACACGCCACTCTAAATAAAGCAATGCAACATGATTTAATATCTCCTCCTCTACAGAGCAAAGCATGCCCCAAATACTGAGTTATTCAATATGTTGATGATACAATTGTAGTACTGCCAGCCATTTCCTCACAACTCATGCAGATCAAAAATGTGTTGCTACATTACTATGATTGCACTGGTTTGAAGGTAAACTACAGCAAATCTTTTTTGGGTCCCCATCAATGTGCCTCAATGGCAGATGCCCCTTTTGCTATCTATTTTGGAGTGCAAGCAAGGATCCTTTCCTTTCATCAATAAGCACTTCCAGACCAAAAATTGAAGATTTCAACCCCATAATGCTCAGAATTGAAAGAAGACTCTCACAGCGTGCCATTATGATTTCTTATGATGGAAGGTTGTAATTAATTAAATTTGTTTTTTCCTCACTGCCAATATTCTTCATGTGCACTCTGTCACTTCCTGTTGGAGTAGTGGAACAAATTAATAAATACCTCAGGGATTTCTTTTGGAGAAAGTATGGTATGGCTGATAAAGGAACTGCACTCATACCCTGGGACAAAGTTTGTAAGCCCAAATCCCAAGGAGGACTTGGAATTCTTGATATTGTGAATCATAATAAAGCTCTCCTGATGAGGAATATTTACAAATTCTTAAACAAGGAAGAAGTGTCTTGGGTCAAGTTAATTTGGGAAAAAATATTATCACAGGAACATGCCCATAGATAAAAGAGAGGGGTCCTTCTCGTGGAAACCCCATGTAACAACCCAAATGCAACATGCCATGTATTTCACCATTTCCATGATCTCACATATGTATGACATTCCATGTTTGGTGGTGTATGATTCATATTTGCTTCATCTCAATATTTTGCATCATGGCATCCCATGTGTTTTGCATCATTTTGTGGATAGTGATATGTGTGTGGTGGTGACGTGTGTGCTTGCCTCCCTTCTTGAGAGATTATCAAGTTTGAGTGTGGTCCAAGATCAACTTCAATTCAAATATTCTCACCTCTTTCCTCTCTCTTTGAAATTTTGCAAGTGGATATTTCCTGCCCAAAATAATGTCCACTATTTTTCTTAATTCTCTAAGCCATGCCAAATGTCTCTCCTACAAGTTTCATCAACTTTGAAATTGTTCTGGACAGATTCAAAAATGGTTTAAGTTTGAATTTCATTCAAACTTGAATTATTTTTCTTTCTGTAAATAATGTGAGGGAAATTTATTCAAATAGTACATATTATTGTGACTCCAAAACCTTTTTTGTTTCAGCCATGAACCCTCTCAATACCTCTGTGCTTTTCTCTCCCTTTTTCTGTTTTGGAAAATAGGAAAAGGAAGTGCAGAGGGAGAGAGAGCAGAGCGGCCTAGCGCAGCCCAGCAGCCGACCCAGCTTCATAGCCCAGCAGCGTCGCCCACGTGTGCCTGCGTCTTTTCTCACTGAATCGCCCGCGCACCCCACGACCCGTATGAGCCACGTGGCCGAGCCGGCCCCGCATGTCAGCCACCCAGCCAGATCGAACCGCACCCACCTTTTCGTCCACCTCTCGCATCACTGCGCACATGGCATGCCCGAGAGCGAGCGTGAGCTCATCCACATCGTTCGGCCGCTATAAAGCCCCTCTCCTTGTCCCCGTGAGCCCTAGGGTTTCCCCTCTACCTCCGCTGCCGTCGTCAAGCAAAGAGAGCCGCTAGACCCACCATAGCCACCACCTCCCGAATGCATCTGAGGGCGAGTCCATGGCGTCGTCGTGTGTTCCATCCATATCCGCCTCGCCGATCATGTCTGTCTGCTTCCCCGTCGTCCACGACGTCGACTACGAACCATGGGACGGTAAGGCCAGGTCGTCTCCTTCCTCTTCGTTTGCGTCGGGAATCTTTGTCGTTCCGGTGATTCCGACGAGCTGCGTCCACGCCATAGCAATCGGAGCTCAGATCCGAGCTCCTAGTACATGCGTGCACCCGTCCATGCCCTCCTCTTCTCTGTTTGACCGTCATAGCACCATTTTCCATGAGAGCCGAAGCTCGGCTCCGCGGACCTCCTCGTCGGCGAGTGCTCCGCCTCCGTTTAGTCGAGTGCGTGCGTCCAGCGAGTTCCTAGCGTTGTGTAGCTTTGATTTTTTTCCTTCAAGCGTCGTGTTTGTCCCTTGCATCATCGAGTTCGAGCAGATGGCCGCTGCATCTGTTCCTCGTGGGCGGCGTCGTTCTTGTCGGTGTTTGGGGCCGTGCAAGCAAGCGTGTGTGCGGGATCATCGTGCGCTTCGATTCCCCATCTCCGTCGCGCCGTTTGGTCACCAGAGCAGCTCCAACGCGACCATCACCGCCCCTGCCTCGCCGCCATTGCCTTCCCCTGCTTCCTCTGCTTTGTTGTCACTAACCACTACTAGGAGAAACCTTATAGGCAGGACACTATCAGTAGCGCTGGAAAGTAACAGGCGCTGCTGGTAATTACCAGTAGCGCTGGATTTCAGCAGCGCTACAAGTAAAGACTTAGCAGTAGCGCTGGAAACATAACGAGCGCTACTGCTAAGCGGGACCCGACGAGCCCACTGACACTATTGGTAGTAGCAGCGCTGTCCAGAATACAGCGCTACTACTAAGATTGTAGCAGTAGCGTTTTTTTCGTGGAACCGCTACTGCTAATGGGCCCCACTTAATAGTAGCGCTCTTTCCAGAAAGCACTACTACTAAGTAACATAGCAGTAGCGCTTTCTGGAAAACAGCGCTACTGCTAGGCGTGGCTGGTGCCACCTTTTCACCCCCCCCTCTCCCCCTCCTCCCCCCTTTGCCCTCTCTCCCCCTCCTTTCCCCTCTCCCCTCACCATTGTTGCCCTTCTTCTCTCTTCCTCCTTCCTCTCTTCTCTCCCCATTAATGCCCCCCTCCACCATAACTCTCCTCCATAAATGTCCTTCTCATCTCTAGCTAGCTCCATAAATGCCCCCTACCTCATTTATTTGGCTCTCCCTCCATTCCATTAGATACAGATCTAGCTAGCTCATCTCTCTCCCTCTCCATTAGTTACCTAGAGTCATCTCTCCTCCCCCAACAACTAGATCTAGCTAGCTATTTAGCCATCCACACACTTTCGATCCCTATAGGTAGCGAAAGGCCTCATCCGGTCGATCGGTCTCTCTCGGGAGATAGGTGAGTAAAAATTTGTTCATTTCAAGAATGGGAATATGTGTGTGAATGGGAATATGTGTGTTTGGGATATGGAGAGATTTGTGCGAGTGACATGCCCCCGAGTTGCTTATGTTTTGCTGAAATGTCGATTTATTTCCGTTTCGGTGAATTTTGAGCAAACTCGACATGTCCTATTTTTAGGCAAGGTCATGCCAAATTTTTATATGACTTTGATGCATGCATGCATTTTGTTTATAACCCTTTTGCTTGTTATACCGTGCATGCAGTCGGTCATGAAGGTGAGTGGATAGAAGGTGGAGCGATACATGCAATCCGCGGTGATGGACATGTATGCAAATAATTGGACTAGGATTAGATGTCCGTGTACAAGATGCAAAGAAGGAGTCCTTTTGGACCCTTTTGATCATGGCAGGTTGAAGGCGCACCTGCTGATGAATGGTTTCATGGATGGCTATACTCGGTGGATAAGTGAAGATGATGATGATGAGGACGTCCACATGGCAGGGAATAATGACATGGGGCTAGACGAAGAGATGACCGATCGACACGAAGACGATGGCGCCGGACATGGCGGCGGGGAAGAGTTAAATGACGGCGGCGGAGAAGATTCCGGACACGGCGAAGAAGAGTCCGGACATGGCAGAGAAGAGGCGGCGGTCACGCCGCAGTCTTCGACGCTACTAAGTGCAGTCGTGCAGGACCCTCATGTTCGAGACCTCCTTCGCAAGAGTACAACTAGCGAGAGAGCTGCTTCTAGAGAGGAGGCCAAGCTGGCGGAACTTCAAGTAGACTCGAAGACTCCATTGTATGACGGTTGCGATCCCGAGGTGACCCGCTTGAATTTCACGCTCGAACTTCTAAAGACGAAGGCCAAAAACAAATGGACAGAGAAAAGCCTCGATGAGCATTTGAAGTATCTACATAATAAAGTTCTTCCCGCGGGGAACCTGTGTCCTACTAGTGTCGATGAGGCCAAGAAAATCGTTTGCCCTTTTGATTTGCCGCACATTAGGTACCACGCATGCATCAACGATTGCATCATTTATCGGGGGGAGCACGCGGAAAAAACCAGCTGTCCAGTGTGCAATGCTTCTCGATACAAGAAGGCAGGAAAGAAAGCTCCTCAAAAAGTTGTATGGTACTTTCCAATCACTCCCCGTCTACAGCGGTATTTCGTAGATCCTAAGGAAGCAAAGCTCATGCGCTGGCATGCGGAGAGGAAGAAGCCCGACGATGGAGATGATCCGAAGCTGAGACACCTCGTAGATGGTAGCCAGTGGAGAGCATTCAACGCCGTATATGGATTTGCTGCAGAAGATCCAAGGAACATCGTGCTTTATGGGAATCAAAGTGCCTTATGGGAATCAAAGTCAGTTCCGGTTACTGTGGGAAGATAAGCAGATTTCTAGACCCCAAGAAGAAAAGGTTCAGCGGGATGAAGTCTCATGACTGTCACGTGATGATGACGCAGATACTCCCGGTTGCCATTAGAGGGATAATGGACAAGCACGTCCGTGACACGCTTACTGGTCTCTGCAACTTCTTCGACGTTATCTCTCGAAAGTCCATAAGTGTGAAGCAGCTCCGAAGGCTACAGGAAGAGATCGTTGTCATACTATGTGAGCTTGAGATGTACTTCCCGCTCGCGTTCTTTGACGTCATGGTGCATCTGTGTGTCCACATCGTGGACGACATCATCGACCTCGGGCCGACATTCCTTCATAGCATGATGCCGTTCGAGAGGATGAATGGGGTCATCAAAGGATTCGTTCGTAACATGTCCCGTCCCGATGGGAGCATCGTCCAGGGGTATCTGACGCATGAGTGCATCTCCTTTTGCGAGAATTATATAGGCGTCGGAGACCCTGTTGTTGGTTTGCCCGTCAAGAAGCACGATGGGAGGCTTGGAGGAGAAGGTCACAACAACGGCCGGAGGGAATTGCGCGTGGACTACTCGGATCGACGGAACGACTTTGACAGGGCTAACTTAGTAGTGCTACAACACCTAGATGTGGTAGATGATTATGTGGCACGGCACAAAGAAACCATCACAAATAAGTACCGTGATAAGGGGATGCTCAAGACGGACGACGAAGTTACTGTAGAGCACAACGCCACTTTCTTGCGTTGGTTCAAAGAGCAAGTTCTTGAAAATCTCTCGGAAGAGGGCAGTTCGGACGGATTGCTCATACACGCCTTAGCACATGGCCCCGCGCCCAAAATCGCGACCTATCAGTCATACGATATCAACGGGTACACGTTCTACACGGAGGCCAAAGACATGGACAGTGATTACCAGAACTCCGGGGTGACGATTGAATGCGTGACCGACGCCAACGGCACAACTGAAAGATTCTACGGAAGGGTCGAAGAGATCTGGGAGCTTGACTATGCTGGAGTGCACGATGCGACGATGTTCCGTGTCAGATGGGCTAAGGACGTCGTAAGAGAAAACAAGTATTTCACTACCATGTCTATACCCGACGCGAAGAGCGCAACCGTGAACATTAACGTCATCGCCAAAACTGAGCCATGGGTACACGCTAAGCACGTGACACAATGCTTCTTCATAACTGACCCGACCAATCCCAGCCGTGTTGTCGTGAGGAGAGGCAAAGGGAGCATCGTCGGAATGGATGGAGTCGCCAACGAGGAAGACTACGACCAATACGGCAACCCGGTGAGGGAAGATGACGATGACGATGAAGCATACGTGAAAAGAAGAATCAATACTACATTACGTAAGAAAGATTGTACTCCATGGTTCCGGAAAAGTCACAAGGAGGGGCTCAATTATTCGGCAACGAACAAGAAAGGGAAGAAGCTCAATGTGAAACGTCGTCGACGCAGCTGAGAAACCATCATTTATATATATGTATCTATTTTGTGTACGCACTTAAGTAACCGTTATCGGTCAAATGATGTATACATCGTATCCCCTTCAATTACCACCACATGGTTCCGGTGATATTCGCGCAGTGTGGGAGGGAGACGTTCTCGTCGACTGCGTGCGAGGTCGTCGGGAGAAAAACAAAACACAAAAACAAAAGGGAGAAAGCAATACAAAAGAAAAAGAAAAGTAAACAGAAAAGGAAAGGAAAATAAGAAAAAGAAAAGAAAACTAAAAACTAGAAAAGGAAAATAATAAAAAGAAAATAATAAGAATTAGCAGTAGCGCTGGATTAGGACCAGCGCTATAGCTAAGTTAGCAGTAGCGCTGGATTAGGACCAGCGCTATAGCTAAGTTATCAGTAGCGCTGGTCCTAATCCAGCGCTACTGCTATTTTTAGTTAACCCTGCCGCGCGGGCTCAAAATTTGGCCAAGTCCTTATCCCCCCCCCCTCGATCTCCACCTCTCCCCCCACTCTGTCGCCGCCGGCCGTCGCCCCTGCCCGCTGTCGACCTCGACGCCGGCCGTCGCCCGAGCCCTCCCTCGACCTCACCATCACCGTGCGGGCCTGCCCTCGACCTCGCCGCCGCCGCCCTCTCCCCTGCCCTCTACCTCGCCGCCGCCGCCCTCTCCCCCACCCTCGACCTCGCCGCTGCCCCGTAAGCCTCTCCCTCTCCTCTCCCCTGCCCTCCTCTCTCTCTCTCTCTCTCTCTCTCTCTCTCTGCTCCATATGATTTTGCTTCGGTCCTGCATTGATGGTGTGGAGTGCCATCCCGTGTCAGTTTGCGGCTGTGGAAGTACATTGTATGACCGAGAGTCCAGCCAGCAACCTGTTGATCTCTGAAACTTGCATGTGCCCATGAGTAGGATTTATGGCATGGTTCTGGTAAATTAGGATTAGTTTGAGTTAGGCAAAATTAGGAGTTTGATGGATGGATGGATAGTTTTTGTATGGCATGGCAGTGCTGATCGACGTTGACGCATGTATACTGTACTAGTAGTAATACTATTTTCAGTACTATTGTATATATTAAGGGATGATAAGCAGTCTTTATTAGTAGCTAAAAATGTGCCTTTAGATGTGTGTGTGTGTGACCGTGTGGTGTGATTGATGTTGATGACAAGTAGTAAAGTAATTGTGCCTAGACGTATTATGATATTTGCAACCAGAAAAGGAAAGGAACCAATTAGTGGTAAAAGATTGGTAGTAGTGTATTAGAAATGAAATGTTTAATTGGTGGAGAATTATTAAAAATTGAATTGCATCCAAGACGCAGAATCAGACAGACAGAAAAACTGCTGCCTTGAAAACAAAAGTATTCATTTTTTTGTTTTGGATTGATGGAACAGAAAGAGATAGAAACAAGACCCAACAAAAGATAGTTGACCCGATCTGATGCATGCAGGAGAGGAGAGAAGAGGAGAGGAAATTACTCTATTCTTCCTGATTTTGTAACTGTTGACATACACTATGCTCATAGGCTCACAACATTCTTACCTACTTGTTGCAAAGCTGTGTTACTTATATGCTTAGTGCTAGAAGAATGTTGTTATGCTGCACTAGAGAAAAATGCTTATGCAAAGAAAATTTGATCTGAATCTGCGCATGATATTATATGATTTTGCAATGTTGGTTGAATGTCGAAGAATATCCGAGTGGCCTATGTTTTGCCGGAATGTTGATTCATTCCCATTCCGGCAAATTTCAGGCGCTCCATATGTCCACTTTTTAGCAAAGGTCATGCCGAAAATTTCCGTGATTTTCGGCATGTCTCGTGCTAGAAACTAGGACATATGGAGTGCCCGGGATTTGCCGGGGGGAATGAATCAACATTCCGACCAAATATAGGCCCCTTTTTTCTCTTCATTATATATTTTATTTACAATTGTTGAATAGGAAACATGTCTAGCCACGCCGAAGCCGGGGGTTCTGCTCGCCTCGAAGAAGACCCCATCGAGGCAGCAAATCACTATTTCGATTACCTGGACGAACACCAGATGGGGGTGCATGGTGGCGGCAGTGGCACCAACCCCGACACCGATGCCGACACCGGCACCAGCACTGGCACCGGCACCGACACCACCCCCGAGACCGGCAACGATGATGTCGTAGCCGGTAAAGCACCGAAGCAGAAAAGGTCACGAAGACCAAACGAGCTCGGCATCGGACAAATTGTGGTCACGGAGATGCACCCCAAGAAATTAGAGCCAACGGCGCCGGATGAAGCGCGCTCGTGCTGGGGCAATCAACTAGGATGCATCCTCAGGGAAACCGCCAACATCAACGACGAGAAGTTGAAGAATATACCACATATGGAGCACATGCTCCTAAAGAAGTTGAACAATAGGTTCCTGTTCCCCGGCCGCACAGAAAGCAAAGAACCGTGGGACGACGACGCCATGACAAAGATAAACAGCAAGGCGATGGTGACGTTCACCAACGACTTGTCCGCCTGGAAAGTTCGGGTGAAAAAAGCGATTGATAAGAATGAACCGTGGTCCAAGATTCATGCTGACAATCCGACACTTATGGAAGAGGACTTTGAAAAATTCAAGGAGACTTGCGCTAGAGATGAAACCAAGAAAAAGTCAGAGAAAATGAAGGCGCTCCAGGCCAGGAACACGCCTCCCCACCGCCTCGGAAGCCGTGGTTACGAGGGGAAGAGGCACGTATGGGCCAAGGAGGACGCCGAACGTGAAAGTCACGGAATCCCAAACCCCATGGCGGAGTTCACCGACCCGCTAGAGCGTGACTGGATCAGGGCCCGGTACAAGTGGGACCGCATCAAGAAGATCTTTTACACGGACCCGAACACGAGGGAGTTCATGAGACTTCTGGTAATTGTTATATTACCACATTATCATATTAGCTTCCAATCAATTCGACTACAAGTTTTGTCACATTATTAGTAAACCATCCACGTTCCTTTTGCAGAAAGAGCAGCACCAAAAGGCAGCCGAAAGCGACGAGTCGTCACAGTCGTCGGCGAGGCCCAAGTGGGACACCCATTTCAAACGGGCCCTGAACATACTGAAAAAGGTCCCGGAGGACCAACCGCCATCCTATGGACGTGTGCACGGCGTCGGAGATGGCGCCTCATGGAAGACGTGCTACCGCGAGGAGCCAGAGGAAAGAAGGAAGAGACGGGCGCTCAACCAGCAGACCATCGACGAGAAGGTCGTGATTGCGGTCAATAAGACCAAAGCTGAGACCAAAGAAGAGTTGCTCGGGGTAGTCAATGCAAGGGTCAATGACTTCTAATCTGCAATTATTACCAGCTTGATTCCGGCAATTATCGATTGGTCGAAGAGCAATCCAGAGAAAGGGCCAGAGGACTTTCCCCTTCCCAGCTACGTCGGGAGCAATTCGGTGAACATCACACCACCAGCACCTGCTCAAGCAACTGCAAAAGGTCCCGCTCCTGTTCATAGCAGCCCGACCTCCGTCTCTGGCATGCTCGGCGGGCCTTCGTCTATGGCTGAGGTCGATGCCCTCACGGTAATTACGCGTCATACCCTTTTCACCAGCATGTCTATATAGTCTTCCGTTTCAGTTGCCTTTCGGATGTTTGACGTCGCAGACATGTCTTCATAGGCCAACGATACCCCGTGCACCCTACTGTATGACATCAAGGGCCAGAAGGTGGCCGTGGGAAAGGCAACGATAGTGAAGCCGAAGGACCGCATGTTCCACAACCGAGAGATGCCCGATGGCGTCTTCAAGGTTAACGTGGCCAGTGTCTTAGCGGGCTTCGAGGATTTGCCTCCTCCGGTACCAGTCGATGACGAGGAGACCCCTCAACGGATTGGCGCATGCAAGAGCTGGTTCTTGCCTTGCCCGAAGACTCTTCTTCGTGTCAAGGCGCCCAGTATCACACCAACGACAGCTTCTCAAGAAGGTATGAACACCACCCCACCTACCAAATTACCTGCACCTATCGTGGCGGGTGATAGCGGACGACGCAAGGGAGAGCCTCCATTAGTGCCAGATGACGTCGCCCCCGTTGTCGAAGAAGCTAATGCTGATGATGACATGGAGGAGGATGATGATGACCCAGACAAGTATTTCAATACCGCCTATGATGATGGAGGATTGATGGCTCAGGACGACGAAGACTCAGGCTATGAGCGTGGAGATGATGACTTGATGTTGCCTGATTTGCCGGAGCCGGAATGTCCTAAGGTGGAATGCAAAAAGTCTCTCTTCAAGCGATCCTCACAGGAGACGCCTCCAGATGCCGCCTCTACCCAGCAACAACCCGAGGGCCGTCCACTGATTAGCCCGACGACACTGGGGGTAGTGGTTAGGGAAGGTATGGTGGGCTCACTACCGCCACCCGCCAAGAAGCAAAGGAGGAGACCGGAGAGGAAAGGCTCTAAAGGCGCCAGAGCTGCTTCAAGTAGCCAGCCGCCTCTGAAGCCCCGGGAGGTAGACAGAATATCTGTCCTAGGTGCGGAGCGTTTCCATGTCGCTGGCCACCCGATCCTACCTCAGAAAGCGCTAGAGGACATACTAAACAATGATCTAAGGAGACTTCATGATGATGTGCTGGCCAGAGAGAAAATCCTTCTCATCTCGGAAAAACCAGGTTACCCGCTTTACGCGGCTCAGGTGCCGGGTGGGAAGTTGTACGTCGAGGGATGGCCCGCGGATAAGTTCATCCTGCGATTTGACTACATCTACGACATGTTCCACATGACCAAGCTGGATTTCCAGTTCATCCGCATGTATGCGCTGTATCTCAACTACTTCATCAGGATCGAGAACATAAAATATATCTACGTCGCGGACCCGTACCATATGCACGAGAGCTTCTTGGCAGTCTGCAAAGAGCACCGTGACTATGCGAGCAAGTACATCGATGGCTTCATGATCGCTAATAAGGACAAGGAAGCGATTCTCCTGCCTTATCATCCCACGTAAGTCATCCGCGCATATCCTTTCGTTAGTGTTAATCATTCCTTTGCAAGCATGGAGGCTAATTTGAGGTGTACTTAATTTGCGCAGTGGGGGGGGGTGCCGTCCTTATCGTTCTGTACCCAGAATACTCCCATGCTATCTACTTGGACTCATCGAAGAACATCAAGAAAAAGGATTACAAGCACATAAAGAGTGTTCTCGATAGTGCCCTGTTAACCTTCATCCTGTCTGGTGGATATATCAAGGTGAAAAAGTACAGGAAGAACGGGCTGGTTTTCAGCCATAAGACCGACTTCTGCTGCATCCAGCAACCGCACATCAGTAAGGCTGATGGATTCTACCTCATGCATCACCTGCTCGAGTTCAGAAGGGATAATCAACGCCTTCGCATGTCAGCTACTACCAACGACGAGATTGTCAACTGGGCCACAAGCATAGGAAAGACACCGGATCATCGAATCCGAGCTGAGTTTTATCACGTACAGTGTGAACTTGCCCAGGTGATCATGAAGCAGGTCCTCGAACCAACAGGGATGTTCTACCATGGGCCAATCACGCGGGATGATGTCCGAGCACTGCTAATCGCTCAGCGTCTGGACCTGAAGCCTTTCAAGAAGCTCGGGTGCTTCCTCCCTGACTATGAAGATTAGACCGCCGACATGGAGGACTGATTGTCGATGACAATATATGTGTCACTACTGTCTTTCTATCGCAAAACTTTGAATTTATGCACGGCGAAACTATGTGATGTAATTAAACCGTGGTCCTGAACTAGCGTAGATCGCTCTAGTTAATTAGTTTGGGTATGAGGAACTTCGTCATTTATGTTTACTATAGGTTGCTTGTATTTTGCTAATTATGCCTCTTTGTTTTCTTAAGTACATTATGTTGCATATTATCGTTCAGTTCATCAACTGACGATGCAGGTACATAGATCAGAGATGGCAAAGGACTGCTACGCCGTGTTCGTTGGAATGTTCCAGGAGTCTACGACCACTGGCCAGACGCTCAGGCCCAGGTGGACAAGTACCCGGGTGCTAGCCACAGAGGGTTCGACAGCAGAGCCGAAGCGGAAAGTAGTTACTTGAGGTGGACACTCCGGCAAGAGCGGGGGCGGAACCGCCGGTGCCTCAAGTACTACATAGTCGCGGTCTTGCTCATGCTGATCGCTCTTCTCTTCTACATCATGGTTTAGATAGAGATGATGAAACTTGTGTGTGTGTGCCATGACCATGCAGTTGCACTTATTCGAGACATGACATGACTTGTGTATCGCTATTTTCGAGATGTGATGATATTTGTGTTGAATGATGATGATGATGGTATGACGAGACTACTGTATGTGTATGATATGATGAGAATAGTGTATGTTTATTGTGATCTGATGAAACTACTGTATAGAGCCTGTACAAATACATCACAAATACGTAGAGGGTGTATGAATCTGTGAAAGCAGGAATACTAGCAGCAGCGCTGGAAGGCATCTAGCAGCAGCGCTGGATTAGCAGCAGCGCTTGCCTTTCTGCAGCGCTACAGATAGTTAGCAGTAGCGCTGGTCAGCGCAGCGCTACTGCTAACCATACTTAGCAGTAGCGCTGCACCAACCAGTGCTACTACTACAACTTAGCTGTAGCGCGTTAGCAGTAGCGCTGGACCCAGCGCTACTGCTATAGGTATTTCAAGCGCTACTAGTAGGCTTTCTCCTAGTAGTGAACGCGTGGGCCCAAGTGGCCTGGAGGGCTAAGTCAAAAGCGATCGAGCCCCTTTCTAGTCAAACCAGCGAGCCAGCCCAACTGGTTCGACCGAACCAGCATCAGCACGCGGCTC
Organism: Elymus sibiricus; assembly: GCA_039707655.1. Taxonomy (NCBI): domain Eukaryota; kingdom Viridiplantae; phylum Streptophyta; class Magnoliopsida; order Poales; family Poaceae; genus Elymus; species Elymus sibiricus. Next base: position 27,032,538 of record CM077671.1, on the reverse strand, counting down.
GGGTTCGATCCCCCCGCGGGTGCGATTATTCCCCCTATTTTTGGATTTAATTGTGTCGTTGACAGCATGCCCCACCTGTCATCCTCCATGCGCCATTTCTCTCCATGCGTGGCCCCAGGCCCCACCTATCATCCTCAGTGGCTTGCAACCGTGTGTATCCATAGCATTTTCCCTCTTATCTTTGTTTTTAGCCAAATTCGGAATATGCCAAATCTAGCATATACTAGGTTTCCCTTTTTGGCAGTTTTGAGTTTGATTCAAATGTGAAATTTTCTTCATAGCAACATATGCATATTATATATGAATTTGGGGTAGAAAAATCCAACTAATCCATCTGTGGCATTAATTTTGCATTTTGAGCAATTTTGTTGCATGTCATTTTAACAGAATGTTGCATTTTCTGAATTTTGTGTGATTTAACCCATGCATTGTCGGGGGGATGACCCCCGAGTACCCCAAAGACGGCGAGTCAGACGGGGTAACCGCCCGCCTGGGCCGGCTGCTTCGACTCACACCCGCGGCCGGCTGCTCCGGCCAACCGGCTGCGCCAACCAGCCGGCTGCCCGGAGCCAACTACGACGTCCCATCGAACACGCGAGGACGAGACGGCCATACCCCGCGATGGTGCACTGTTGGCGAGTAGTACTGCGCTATACATGCATCATGCGGTATCATCTATAGTGTGACTTGTCCCCTGGGCATTGACTTATAAAGTGCCACAGGAGACAAGCATAGCCTAGCTCACAAGCTACATATAGCTTGGCATGTAAGCTACCCACTATAGCTTACATCTCAAGCTACGTACAGCTTGGCATGTAAGCTACCCACTGTAGCTTACATCTCAAGCTACACACTCATGCCTATATAAAAGGCACCATGCCCACTCCCATTGAGGGATTTGGAGACTCACAGGATGGCCTAGCCTCCTCACACTCTCATTCTCACACATACGAGGCAAGGGAAAGAGGCTAGCCAGCTCCCTCTTCCTCCTCAGATACAGCTCTAGGAGCAACTCTGTACTGCAAATGCACCTCATATACAGACATGCAGGAGTAGGGTTATTATCTCTCCGGATAGCCCCGAACCTGGGTAAACCACCGCATGCCGCTACCGTATCCCGTCCCGGATCTCCACTGCAGCCTTGCTCTCACCTCTTTAAGCCATCCCATGGCATCTGCCATGCCGGGGCACCCCCTGTGAGAAAATGACGGCAGTTGGCACCCACCGTGGGGCAAGCTGCTGCTAGAACCACGGTCCGAGCGGGAACCTCTTCGTCATCACCACCACGCCATCGCCATCGTCTCTCCGGCGATGCTCGGGGGCTCAACATCAACACGCCCCCAGGGCGAATACGTGTGATGCCGCGTCCTCGCTGCCGGTCTCGTCATCACCGCCGCGACATCGTCACCGTCTCTCCTGCAGGGCTCGGGGATTCGACGTCAACACGCCCCCGGGGCGGTCGCGCGGGACGGCGCGTCCTCACCATCAGCCTCTGCATCATCCACCTTGCTCTCTGCTCCCGCAAAATCGAGCTGCCGCTCCGACAAACAATCCCCTGCTTTGCTCTCTCCTCCCGCGAAATCGAGCCCCCGCAAAAGCAAGGCAATCGGAGATGGCATCGTCGCCGTCACTACCGCGCGTGTGTGTCACGGCGGCAGCGGGTACATCGCCTCGCGGCTCGTCAAGCTGCTCCCGGGGCTACGTTGTCAACGCCACCGTCCGCGACCCACGTGATCCCAAGACCGCGTGCCTCCAGCAGCTGGGTGGGGCTCCGGAGAACCTGCGGCTGTGGGTGTTCAAATCCGATATGCTCGAGCTCGCTGACTGCGAGGGAGTCTTCCATATCGCCACTCAGTCCAGCGCCTCCGGACCTCCCTGCTCACAGCGTCCGCGCGCTCGTCGCGCTACCGCGCTCCTCCACATCCACTCCCGGCCCCCACGCCGTGCGGCGGCGGCGGGCCCGCCGCCCAACTGCTCCTACTGCGCCTATGGCGCCCCCCCGATCGCTGCTCCTCCGCGTCCGCACGCCCTGCACGCCTGCTCCAGATCCTCCTCACCTCACCCCAGCCGCACGCTCGTCTCACGGCCAGCTCGCCGCCGGCCAGCCCCGCTCGCCCAGCGGCTAGCTCGCCGCCTGCCGGCTCCGCCCCCACCGCCTCCGGCCCGGCCACTCGTCGGCTCGGGCGGCTTCCCCCTGTGCGCCATGGCCGTTCTCTGCATCGCCCCTACGGCTCCCATGTGGCCGGCTGCCCACGCGGTGATAGAAAGGAAGTGGGGCCAGCTGGCATGGTTTTAAATAGCGGATAGCGGGCTGGTAGCGGATTGGGTTCCGCGTAGCAGAATGCGGATATCGGGTGATATTGCGGGCGCTATGTCCGCGTAGCGGATTTATAAAAACACTAGATTCTTATTTATATCACTAGAATATGAATAAAAAGTAATGACATTTAATTTGATTGATAGCGGTCGCTATTGCGCTAGCGCTATTGTGGACGCAATAGCGGATGCTATCTTAGCTATTTGAAACTATGCCAGCTGGTGGATAAAAAAAAGTGGAGCCGGTTGCAAAAAAAACTGCTTCCGGCGAAAAAGAAGACCCGCTCGGTCGGCCGGCCTACCGGCGTGTGTCGCCGCCTGGTCGGCTGGCCTTCCCGTCAACTTTGACACCGGGCCCACTCCGGTCACCCATCTGCTTCGACTTCCGGCCGGCTGGCACACCCGCCGACCGCCAGGGCTCGGCGGCTACACCCAGCGGGTGCGTCGGCGCGCTCCGCTGGCAAAAAGCCACGCCGGCTGTCTTCGATAACAACCGCCTCACCGGCACTAAAAAAGCAATGTGAGCTCTTCACCCGCATATCCTCGTACCGCACACAAAAAACGGATACCTCGAGCGACCCTCGGGGGCCATCCAGGCATTTGTTTCGGCTACTTTACTGTTCACCCCGGCGCCAGCTATTCTCGGCCCGGGGCTGGCCGTTTGGCCCGATACGTTTGTTCCCGCAAGACGGCTTAGTAACATGTATGGTACCGAAGGCCAACTCTTTGTCTCAACTATAGACCGCACCGCGGCTGTCCGGCTAGCGAGAGCAAAAGCTGGAGGTCACCACACGCGAAAAACGTCCGAGGAGAAAACGGCTTGGGCGACCCGGTCGTTTCATTTGTGAGTATCTGCTCGGTCGAGTCCGCTCCCAGAGTCCGAGTACTATACACTCTATTTCGCGGCCCACTCTTCGCCTCGGCTACAAACCGGCTCCCGGCTGTCTGGCTGGCAAGAGCAAAAGCCAAAGAGCGGAGAGAACATGAAAAAGACTTAAGGGGGCTCAGACGAAACTGAGTCAGCACCCTTTGCATAAAGCTTGCACTATGAGAACCAAACATTTGATATATCTGTGCCAACTAATTATGTCTTTTGCACGATCATTTCCATGAGGAACCCCCCACCCGGAGGCTCAAAGGCTACCCCCAGCAGGGTGCGCTGGCGCACCCCCGCTGGAAACAGCCAGCGGGTGCGCTCCGCGTCCGTGCCTGGCAGGGCCCCGCGCCCACCAGCCGGTAGACTCCGCGTCCGCGCTCGGCATGCTCGACGTTGTCGTCTGCTTCAGCAACATCAAAGACCCTTCGCCCGACTCTTCGAGTCTCCCGGAGACTCGGAGGCTACACCCAGCGGGTGCGCTGGCGCGCCCCCACTAGAAACAGCCAGTCGGTGGACTCCGTGTCCGCCCCCTGCAGGGCTCCGCGTCCAACTACCGGCGGACTCCACGTCCGCCCCTGGCAGGGCCCTGCGCCCATCAGTCGGTGGACTCCACGTCCGCACCCGACATCCTCGACGCCACCATCTGCTTCAACAATAGCAAAGACCCTCCGCCCGACTCTTCGAGTCGCCCGGAGGCTCGGAGGCTACACCCAGCGGGTGCTCTGGCGCGCCCCCGCTGGAAATAGCCAACCGGCGAACTCTGTATCCGCGCCCGGCAGGGCTCCGCGCCCATCGGCCGGCGGACTCCGCGTCCGCGCACAGCACAGCTCCGCGCCCATCAGCCGGCAGACTCCGCGTCCTCGCCCGGCAGGGCCGCCACTGGAAGCAACCGTGCGGGCTACGGCCCACAGCCGACCATCATCAACAACTTCTGCAACAACAACGACGACTGCGAAAACCCTCCGCCTTACTCTTCGAGTCACCCGGAGTCTCGGAGGCTACTGTCGTGGGGATGACCCCCGGGTACCCCAAAGACGGCGAGTCAGACGGGGTGCCCGCCCGCCCGGGCAGGCTGCTCCGACTCACACCCGCAGCCGGCTGCCCGGAGCCAACTACGACGTCCCATCGGACACGCGCGGACGAGACGGCCATACCCCGCGACGGTGCACTGTTGACGCGTAGTACTGCGCTATACACGCGTCATGCGGTATCATCTGTAGTGCGACTTGTCCCCTGGGCATTGACTTATAAAGTGCCACAGGAGACAAGCATAGCCTAGCTCACAAGCTACACATAGCTTGGCATGTAAGCTACCCACTATAGCTTACATCTCAAGCTACGTACAGCTTGGCATGTAAGCTACCCACTGTAGCTTACATCTCAAGTTACACACTCATGCCTATATAAAAGGCACCATGCCCACTCCCATTGTGGGATTTGGAGACTCACTGGATGGCCTAGCCTCCTTACACTCTCATTCTCACACATACGAGGCAAGGGAAAGAGGCTAGCCAGCTCCCTCTTCCTCCTCAGATACAGCTCCAGGAGCAACTCTGTACTGCAAATACACCTCATATACTGACATGCAGGAGTAGGGGTATTATCTCTCCGGAGAGCCCCGAACCCGGGTAAACCACCGCATGCCGTTACCCTATCCCGTCCCGGATCTCCACTGTAGCCTTGCTCTCACCTCTTTAAGCCATCCCATGGCATCTGCCGTGCCGGGGCACCCCCTATGAGAAAACGATGACATGCATCATATAAATAAACTTTGAACATGAGTTAGGAGCATTTTCACATATACTTGCTAATGGTATATTTGCCATGCTATGGAAACCATGTTCATCCATTGTTTTCATCATGTAAACATGCCATGCCAATGTTGTCATTTTGAACGATTCAAATTTCACCAAGTCTGAAACAGCTATAGTAACATTGCATTTTGTCTTGATGAATGCCATGAAACCATGATTCCTATGAAGATGTTCATGTTGAATGATTTATAGTCCATGTTGTCTACTACCATGTTGTGCATTTTCATGCCATGATAAGCTATGTTGCATACTTAATTCAAGCCATGAAACTGCCATCATGTTAACTCTGCTCTGTGATAAACTGTGATTTTTACTAAGTCTTAATCTCTAACATCATCCTTGCATGTTGTGAGCTCATTTCCAATGAATCCATGTCTCTAATCATTTTGAACCTTTTGTATGAAATGTTGTGCATTAAACATACTATAACCATATTTCATAAATGAGCATTTTAGGTTCCTGCAACTTGTTGTTTTGATGGTTGCAAAGTGTCATGTTGCTATTTGTGGCAGATTGCATTGCATTATTGTTTTGATCACCATGAGAGTTCCATGCATTTGTTTTTAATGGTCTTTATATGCATTCCATCTAAAATTTCATATCCTGTCCAGTGGAATTTTTGGGAAGCCAAGATTTTGCCCTATCCTTCCTCTTTTCCTGTTCTATCACCGATTCCTTCTGTATCTCGTCGTGAGTGTTTCGAGAGAACCGTAACTCCGATTGCGATGATCTTTATGCGTGCATTTGCATCGATTTCATTTGTAGATTCCATTTTTGTCATATTCAGGCATGTTAAAATAATTAATATTGTTGTTTTGTCCAGAATGTTAAAAACCAATAACTTTGCATATGAAGTGTTGCTTGATCCATGCTTCACATGGATCAAGGCTTCATTTAATTGGACTAGAGTAGGATTGACATGCTAAATATATAAAATGGGCATGCATCATCTTGTTTGTGCATTATGCCATGGTTGTGTGTTTATTGGATGCTTGTTCTTTCTAATGGGTAGTACCGGGTGAAGAGTCCGAGTTCAAGGAACCTGTCGATAACGGTTACGAGGAGCAAACTTTTTATCCCACTGAAGACACACCAGGCAAGATGATCATTACCCTAGATACTGTTACTATCTTTGCTATGCTAGTTGTCTTGTTGCTACTGTTATGTCTCGCTTCCTACCACTTTTCTGTCAAGCCTCCCAAATGCCATGATAAGCCTCTAACCCTCCACATCCTAGTAAACCGTTGTTTGGCTAAGTTACCGCTTGCTCTGCCCCTCTTATAGTGTTGCTAGTTGTAGGTGCAAGTTGATCCATGTGATAACATGGATATCTTGGGATATCACATTATTCTTGCTATTTAATTAATGCATTTATATACTTGGTAAATGGTGGAAGGCTCGGTCTTTTGATTGGTGTTTTGTTCCACTCTTGTTGCCTTCGTTTCCGATTACCGGTGTTATGTTCCATATTGAGAGCTCCTAACATGCTTGGGGTTGTTATGGGGGCCCCCTTGATAATTTGTTTTGGGATAAAACTCTTTCGGTAAGGCCAAACTTTGGTGTTAAAATTTGCATAACTAATAAAACTTACATAGGGAGTAGCTACCCTGTTGGCTAATTAATCAACAAATCAGGCTAGTGCTCCTCATGAGTGTAGGTCCAAAATAGAGTCATGTGCGGGGCCACCCTGGGGCAACTTGGGTATTTAATTTGGCCATTATTTGTTGCGCTCATTGATACTTGTGATCTGCGTTGGGTTTTCCGTGAAGAGGAACAGGTAATTGCAGCACAAAGCGGATAAGAATTTCCCTTAGTTATGAAACCAAGGTTTATCTCACCAATAGGAATATCAATCCTCAACCGTCTTCAGCGGCTGCACACAAATGAACAAACGACTTGCACCCAACGCGGGCAAGAGGGTTGTCAATCCCCTTGATCTCGTTATTTGCAAGCAAATGAGTTGTGTAGATAATTGTTGATAAATATAAATTGCAAATAAATAAAAAGTAAATAAAGGCAGCAAGGTAAATATAGCGTTTGTGAATATATAAGTGAATAGGCCCGGGGGGCCATAGTGTTCCCTAGCGACATCTCTCATGTAGGCAGCATACGGTGGGTAAACAAATTACTGTTGGGCAATTGATAGAAAAGCGGATAGTTATGCGATGTTCACGACAATGATCATGTATATATAGGCATCACGCCCATAAGCAAATAGGCCGACTCCTGCCTGCACCTATTACTATTACTCCACTCATTGACCGCTATCCAGCATGCATCTAGAGTATTAAGTAAAACAGAGTAATGCTTGGAGAACGATGACATGATGTAGACAAAGTAAACTCAAACAATATAAATGAACCCCATCATTTTATCCTTAGTAGCAACAACACAAAGACGCATCTTGTCCCCTACTTTGTCACTGGGATATAGAAATTCACCAGGTTGAACCTACCACAACATACCACTCCCACCGATGAAATATCAATCTACTTGGCCAAAGCATATCAATAGATCGGAGAGCATTACGAAGCTATAATGATCATGCACATAAAAGATAATATAATTCAGAGGCATCTCAAATACTTTTCATGAATAATCTGAACATAAACCCACAATTTATCGGATCCCAAGAAACACACTGCACAATAGGATTACATCGGATAGATCAAAGCGAAGATGCGATGACCATTGTATTGAAGATCATAAGAGAGAGAGAGATTGCCATCTAGGTACTAGCTATGGACCCGTAGGTCTGTGGTGAACTACTCACACATCATCATGAGAGCAGCAAGGTTAATGAAGAGGCCCTCTGTGATAGATCCCCCCTCCGGCAGGGTGCCGGAACGGAGCTCCAGATGGCCTCACGACGGAACAGAGACTTGCGGTGGCGGAAAAAGGGTTTCGGGACTGCCTCCAGGGTTTTCAGAATATTAGAGAATTTATAGGCCGAAGAGGGACGTCGGGAGGTGTCCGAGGGGCCACCACATATTGTTTTATCCTTCCGAAGCTTCTAGGTCTTCATATAGTCCAAAATAATCATCAAAAAGTTTCGTGGCAATTGGACTTCATTTGGTACAGTAAACCTGCAAAGGCAAAAACACGCAGAAAACAACAACTAGCACTGGGCACTGGGTCAATAGGTTAGTGCTCAAAAATATTATAAATTGGTAAATAATGACCCAAAAAGTATCCTAGAATGATAATATATCAGCATGGAACAATCAAAAAATATAGATATGTTGGAGACGTATCACTCATCCGGTTGTGCCTTGAGAACGAGATACGTGCGGCTCCTATCGGGATCTGGCCTGCCGGGCGGTCTTCCCGGATTTGTTTTACCTTTAATGAATGTGTTGTGCACCGGGATTTCGAGGATACCTCGGGATATCCCGCGGTTGAGGTTTTCCACCGCATCTTGTGGCTAGTTTGTGATGGATGAGTTGGAGCACCCCTACAGGGTTAAATCTTTCTGAATTCATTCCCATGATTATGTGGTAACTTGGGAATTTTATAATACCCGGTTATAGAAAAATTGAAGTAAATCCAATTAAAATACACCAATTGTGTGTGTAACCGAGGGGGCCACCACATATCAGGGCGCCCCCCCCAGGGCGCGCCCTGATGTGTGGTGGGGCCCTCGTGCACCTCCCGGCTTCCTTCCAAAGCTTCTAGGTCTTCATATAGTCCCGAAAAAATCATCAAAAAGTTTCGTGGCAATTGGACTTCGTTTGGTACAGTAAACCTTCAAAGGCAAAAACACGCAGGAAACAACAACTGGCACTGGGCACTGGGTCAATAGGTTAGTGCTAAAAAATATTATAAATTGGTAAATAATGACCCAAAAAGTATCCTAGAATGATAATATATCAGCATGGAACAATTAAAAAATATATATACGTTGGAGACGTATCAAGCATCCCCAAGCTTAATTCATGCTCGTCCTCGAGTAGGTAAATGATAAAAATAGAATTTTTGATGTGACATGCTATCCACTATGTAATCTTATTCAGGTATGCTCATTGAGAAAACATGAATCAACAAATATTAACATAGCAATATTCAAAGTGTAAGATACAGAATTGTTAATTCCTAAAAGTATACGATTCTTAAGAAATGTTTACCCCCCCATTCATCTTATTGTATTAGCAAGGCACGGCTCCATCTTCACCACATTAATACAAATGTTAAGCACCACAGTGTCCAAGTCAGGCAATTGGTTCATACTTTTTCAATATGCATCAACTTTTTATTCGTCACGCAATACATGAGCGTGAGCCATTGGACATAGCATTTAGGTGGAATAGAGTATGGTGGTAGATATCAAAGGGGTAAGAAGTGGAGAAGATAGTCTCACATCAACTAGGCGTACCAACGTGCTATGGAGATGCCCATCGATACATGTCAATGCAAGGAGTAGCGATTGCCATGCAAATGATGCACTAGAGCTATAAGTGTATGAAAACCCAAATGAAGCTAAGTGGGGTGTGCATCCAACTTGCTTGCTCATGAAGACCTCGGGCATTTGAGGAAGCCCGTCATAGGAATATACAAGCCAAGTTTGAAATAATGAATAGGTAATTCCCACTAGCATATGAAAGTGATATATCATGAGACTCTCTACATGAGGAACATGGTGCCACTTTGAGACACAAGTGTGGTAAAGGATAGTAGCAAAGTCCCTTCTCTCATTTTCTCTCAATTTTTTTATATGGATGGTGGGCTCATTTGGCCTCCCCCATCTTTATTTTTGTCCGGAGTCTCATCTCGACTTATGGGAGAATCATCGTCTCCATCGTTCTTTCCTCACTAGGACAATGCTCTAACAATGATGATCATCACACTTTTATTTACTTACAACTCAACATGGAGAACTGATATGAAAGTATGACTCTGTATGAATGCCTCTAGAAGTGTACTAGGATGTGCAATGATCTAGCGTGACATGTATTGAAAACATTATGAGGGTGGCTTTGCCACAAATACTATGTCAGCTCGATATGATCATGCAAAGCAATATGACGATGAACGAACTAGTCATGTGAAGTGACGATGGAATTTGCATGGCAATATATCTCGGACTGGCTATGGAAATGCCATGATAGGTAGGTATGGTGGCTGTTTTGAGGAAGATATAATAAGGCTTATGTGCAACAGAGCGTATCATGTCACGGGGTTTGGATGCACCAGCGAAAGTTGCACCGATCCTCAAGATGAGAATGGGCTATGCACGGTACCAAAGAGGCTAGCAAATTATGAAAAGGTGAGATTGTGTATGTCCATGGTTTCACATTAGTCATAAAGAACTCATATACTTATTGTAAAGTTTGGTTAGTTTATCATAAATCAAAGTACTAATCGCATGCCCCGAGGGAAGAGGTTGGTAGGAGTTAACCATCGCGAGCTTCCGACCCGAAACAACACTCGGATTTCAACAAGGAATAGAAATGCTCACACATCATCACCATGGCTCTTTAATTTTTAGGTGAACAAAAAGGTCAACCCCTCTTAATATCCACACTTCTACGGTTTAGCAATTATGAACTCACACCTATTTCACATTACTACATCAATATCATTAACTCACAATTTCTTCATATGTGCTACATGATGGTTTTGTTTATCACTCTTTGAATACCTAATATTTTTGGACTAGTCTGTATGACCCATGCAAATTACCGTCACAATTCATTAACTCTCAAACAAATATAAGTGAAGAATGAGAGTGAAATCATTTCTGTAAAATCTACAGGCCACCGTGCTAAAAAAGATATAAGTGAAGTACTAGAGCAACTGCTAAGCTCAAAAGATATAAGTGAAGCACATAGTGTATTCTAACAAATTATGATGAAGGTGTGTCTCTCTTAAATAGGTGTGTCCAGCAAACAATGATTGTGGCCAACTAAAAGTAAAGCAAACTAAAGCAAACGACGCTCCAAGCAAAACTTATATCATGTGACGAATAAAAATATAGCTTCAAGTGACATACCGATGGATTTGAGACGAAAGAGGGGATGCCTTCCGGGACATCCCCAAGCTTAGACGCTTGAGTATCCTTTAAAATATTACCTTGGGGTGCCTTGGGCGTCCCCAAGCATAGGCTCTTGCTACTCCTTATTCCTTTGTCCATCCAGATAACACCCAAAACTTGAAAACTTCAATCACACAAAACTCAACAAAACCTCGTGAGATCCATTAGTATAAGAAACATATTGCATACTTTAAGTACTGTTTTCAATTGATTCAAATTTCATAAATGCATGATAGGTACTGTATTCTAACTTCTCCATGGCTTATACCCCCGATACAATCCGTAGTTTAATCAAAATAAGCAACTATGCAAGCGAAAACAGAATATGTCTAAACCAGAACAGTCCGTAGCAATCTATAGAGACCCTATACTTATTTTACTCTAAAAATTCTGAAAAATTAGAAAAACCTCGACATTTGTATATAAACACTGTGCAAAAATTTCAGATCATTATCACGCTCCAGTAAAAAATCAAAATTCCTCTACTGGAGTCAAAGTTTCTGTTTTGTTTCAGCATCGATTCTACTCATCTTGTGAGTCATCCCAAAGGCTTTACTTGGCACAAACACTAATTTAAACACAAAAACATAATCATTACAGATTAAATAATCATGTTATTAAAAATAAACAGAAAGTTCTAAGCAAAAATTTAAAGATAACTATTGGGTTGCCTCCCAACAAGCGATGTTGTTTTATGCCCCTAGCTAGGTATAATGCATAGTTTCAAGTATTGTCATCTTTGACACTCCACCCATAAGTGGCTCTCATAATTGATTCATAAGGTGGTTTAATTCTCTTCCTAGGGAAGTGTTCCATCCCTTTCTTTAATGGGAATTGGAATCTTATGTTTCCCTCTTTCATGTCAATGATTGCACCTATAGTTCGTAAGAAAGGCCTTCCAAGTATTATGGGACAAGAAGGATTGCAATCAATATCAAGCACAATAAAATCTAAAGGCACATAATTTTTATTTGCAATAATAAGCACATCATTAATTCTACCTAAAGGTTTCTTTATGGTAGAATCCGCAAGATGCAAGTTGAGGGAACAATCTTCAATATTAGTGAGACCGAGCACATCACAAAGAATTTTAGGAATAGTTGAAACACTAGCACCAAGGTCACACAAAGCATTGCATTCATATTTATTGATCTTTATTTTGATAGTAGGTTCCCACTCGTCATGCAATTTTCTAGGAATAGAAACTTCAAGCTCAAGTTTCTCATCATACGCTCTTATCATAGCTTCTACTATACGTTCGGTAAAAGCTTTGTTTTCTTCATAAGCATTGGGTGAGCTAATAATGAATTGCAACAAGGAAATACATTCTACTAAAGAGCAATTATCATAATTAAAGTCCTTGTAATCCAAAATAGTGAGTGCATCACTAGTTAAAGTTTTGACCTCTCCAAACCCACATTTTTCAGTTTTAGCATTAAAATCATCACCCTCCAAGCAAACGGGGCGCTCCTCTACTAAAGTTGACTCATCTCCAGTCCCTTTATCATTTATATTCAGAGATGTAAATAAATATTCAATAGGAGAAACACCAATCATTTTAAGATTTTCATCATGATACCGGTGAAAACCGGGTGGAAGAGCTTTTTCTAAGAATTCCCGCTTAGCTCTCAACTTAGTGGTCCTCTCCTTACTTACATTGATAGATATTTGGATAGATTTAATGTCATCATTGAAATCATGATTGGGTGGCAAAGCTTTATTTTTAAGATTTTCCACATCGAGAGCAATTCTATCCATATTTTTAGCCAAAGTGTCAACTACATGCAATTTTTCTTCTACCATACTGTTGAAAACCTTTTGAGAATTTATAAATTCTTTAATTGTGTTCTCAAGATCAGAGGGCATCCTATTAGCATTTGTAGAATAATTTCCATAAGAATTACCATAAGAGTTTCCATAGTTGTTAGAGGAATTACCGGGATACGGCCTAGAATTGAAATTTCCTCTATAAGCATTGTTATTGAAATTATTTCGCGAGACACGTCCATAAGCTTGTGGCTAGGCCAACTCCTACCTGCACCTATTACTATTACTCCACTCATCGACCGCTATCCAACATGCATCTAGAGTATTAAGTAAAACAGAGTAATGCTTGGAGAACGATGACATGATGTAGACAAAGTAAACTCAAACAATATGAATGAACCCCATCGTTTTATCCTTAGTAGCAATAATGCAAAGACGCATCTTGTCCCCTACTTTGTCACTGGGATATAGAAATTCGCCAGGTTGAACCTACCACAACGCACCACTCCCACCGATGAAATATCAATCTACTTGGCCAAAGCATATCAATAGATCGGAGAGCATTACGAAGCTATAATGATCATGCACATAAGAGATAATATAATTCAGAGGCATCTCAAATACTTTTCATGAATAATCTGAACATAAACCCACAATTCCTCGGATCCCAACAAACACAACGCAGAATAGGATTACATCAGATAGATCAAAGCGAACATGTGATGACCATTGTATTGAAGATCATAAGAGAGAGAGAGAGATTGCCATCTAGGTACTAGCTATGGACCCGTAGGTCTGTGGTGAACTACTCACACATCATCATGAGGGTAGCAAGGTTGATGAAGAGGCCCTCCGTGATTGATCCCCCCTCCGGCAGGGTGCCAGAACGGAGCTTCAGATGGCCTCGCGCGGAACAGAGACTTGCGGCGGCGGAAAAAGGGTTTCGGGACTGCCTCCAGGGTTTTCAGAATATTAGAGAATTTATAGGCCAAAGAGGGACGTCGGGAGGTTCCCGAGGGGGCCACCACATATTAGGGTGTGCCCGCCCCCAGGGCGCGCCCTGATGTGTGGTGGGCGCGCCCTGATGTGTGGTGGGGCCCTCGTGCGCCTCCCGGCTTCCTTCCGAAGCTTCTAGGTCTTCATATAGTCCAGAAAAATCATCATAAAGTTTCGTGGCAATTGGACTTCGTTTGGTACAGTAAACCTGCACAGGCAAAAACACGCCGAAAACAGCAACTGGCAATGGGCAATGGGTCAATAGGTTAGTGCTAAAAAATATTATACATTGGTAAATATGACCCAAAAAGTATCCTAGAATGATAATATATCAGCATGGAACAATCAAAAATTATAGATATGTTGGAGACGTATCACTCATCCGGTTGTGCCTTGAGAACGAGATACGTGCGGGTCCTATCGGGATCTAGCCTGTCGGGCGGTTTTCCGGGATTTGTTTTACCTTTAATAAATCTCTTGTGCACCGGGATTTCGAGGATACCTCGGGATATCCCGCGGTTGAGGTTTTCCACCGCAGCTTGTGGCTAGTTTGTGATGGATGAGTTGGAGTACCCTTGCAGGGTTAAATCTTTCTGAAAGTCATGCCCATGATTATGTGGCAACTTGGGAATTTTATAATACCCGGTTATAGAAAAAATGAAGTAAATCCAATTAAAATACACCAATTGTGTGTGTAACCGTGATCGTCTCTTTTCGAGGGAGTTCGGTAAGAGAACACGGTGGGGTTATGTATGACTCGTAAGTAGGTGTTTAGGATCACTTCTTTATCATAACTAGTTCACGACCGCTATGCGTAGAACACTCATCTTATTCTTGTACTCATAAGTTAGCCAGGTAAAATGCTTAGTGTTTGCTGCAACCTCACCACTTAACCATGCCATACCTATAAGCTTAGCTAGTCTCGGTACACTGGGTGATGAGATTGTTGAGTTCTTGGGCTCACAGATTCCTACAACAATAGGTGCAGGTACAGATGATCTCGAAGTAGATGATTCCACGGGATTCCAGCGGGAGTACAATGAAGAATGTGACCGTATGTACATGACGTATCCCGATGAGTAGTGGTGATTGCCTTGGTCGGCAACCTGGGCTTAACATGGTGGATGTCATTTTTCGTTCGATTTCATCTGTAGTCGGATCCTGCTCTCCTGTATGATGATTTTTATGGATGAATGTATTTGAGATATTTATGATGTAGTATGGGGCGAGTGTAAGACAACTCCATATATGAAAGGATCGATATGGTTGACTAGAGGGGGGTGAATAGGCAACTACCAATTTTTAGCTCTTCTTAACAAATTAGGTTTAGCAACAAATAAGTTGTCTAGATATGCAACTAGGTGAACAACCTATATGATACTAGCAACAACAACAATACAAGCAAGCAAAGGATACAACACAAGTAAAGCTTCCACAAAGTAAAGGTAAGAAATAACCACAAGTGGAACCGGTGGAGACGAGGATGTGTTACCGTAGTTCCTTCCCTTTGAGGGGAAGTACGTCTCCGTTGGAGCGGTGTGGAGGCACAATGCTCCCCAAGAAGCCACTAGGGCTATTGTATTCTCCTCACACCCTCACACAATGCGGGATGTCGTGATTCCACTAGTGGTGCCCTTGAAGGCGGTGACCGAACCTTTACAAATAAGGTTGGGGCAATCTCCACAACTTTATTGGAGGCTCCCAACACCACCACGAAGCTTCACCATAATGGAATATGGCTTTGAGGTGACCTCTTCCGTCTAGGGTGTTCAACCACCCGAGAGTAACAAAATCCACACAAGAAAGTATGGGGGAATCAAGTTTCCTTTGGTGGAAGTGTAGATCTAGGTCTCCTCCTTTAATCCCTAGCAAATCAACAAGTTTGAGTGGCTAGAAAGAGAGATCGGGCAAGAAAGCTTTAATGGCATTAATGGAGGAGAGAGAGAGAGGCAAGAGGTGAGAAGGTAGGTGGAAGAACCACCCACTTATATAGTGTCCCCCAAATCCAACCGTTACAGCAGTTTTTATACTGCAGTCGTACAACCGCTATGAGCACCGGTACAACCAGAAAACACGCGTACCCTGCAGAAACCCTGCCGAGCAGTACAACCGGTGGTGCGGGCGGTAGTACTGGTTGAACAAGAGTAACCAGAACAACCGCTCCACCAACGCTCAACTACCTCTTTAAAACAAGAGAGGAATCACCCCCGAGCGGTACTTGAGACGGTGGTTGCACCGGTGCAACTGCCAGGACCAAGCACATGTGGTGGCTAAGTCCCGAGCGGTACAACCGCTCCGGACAGTTGTAGTACTGCTCAAAACGAATTGACCAAAACAACCGGGCCACCACTGCCCCACAATAGAGACCAGTCTGGTGGTAGGGTCGTACTGGGCCGATACAATCGCCTGAAGCTACTTTCCAGGGTTGGCCAGATTATAGGCGGTACAACTGCCCGGAGGCAGTGGTACAACCACTGGCAACAATCCTAAGAGCAGCAACCCCAGGGTATCACCCCTGGGGCGGTAGTTGCACCAAACGTACTGATCAAGCGGTACAACCGCTCGAACCAGCAGTACAACCGCTAGGGAGTAAAAACCACTGCTTTAGTAAGAGTTTGAGGACCTCTCTCTCAATTAACGGAAGGATATGCGGTGGGTGAACAGGAATGTGTACGTGCATTGATTCACCCAATACCTTCGGATGAGGATTCCCTCGTAATAGTATGGGTTTCCTACGACCAAAGAAATAAACACGTAAAAAACATCGTCTTCGTTCTTTTCCATCCGGAGGGAATGCCTAATCGTCTTGTATCAAACAAAGTGTACCTGAAGAACTTGACACACAATTAGACCACAAGGTGAGTGGTCATCATCACCAAAATACCAAGGTGGGTAATTCCCTAACAATCCCCCCCTTTTTGGTGGATGATGACAACTACACGATTTGCATTGGAGGACTAGAAAATATAGACGGGCTCCCCTAGATGTGTACACAATTTTGATTTGCTTTTGGAATGCACAGTGCTCACATAAGGGTAAAAGCTCCCCCTAGACTTTATAGACCCACCAATGAGTACAAATTAAATGAATAGACAAAAAGCATGCATTTGTACGAGATAAGAAGTAGAGCAAATATGAAGGGCAACAATAATACTCGAGCTCTAATAGCATAAGAGACAAGATAGATAACTAAGATAAAATGGGATCGCATGTCTCACACCATGCACAAGGTCTCCACACACCAACTCAAAGCAAATAAAAGTTCAACTTGAAGCAAATAACCACACCCATGCAAACCCCGACCTAATAGAACTCTCTCCCCCTTTGGCATCAAGACACCAAAAAGGAAAGGAGCGATGCTAACACCCCAGAGCTCAGTAGTCCTCCTCTGACTCCTCGGTCTCCTCTAGATCAACACCATCAAACTCCTCGTCATCCTCCATAACATCATCAGTGGCAGCAACAGAGGTGGAGGTAGCAGGATGGCCCGAGGCCTCATCATCCGTCCAAGTGCTATGCATAGAGATCCACTTGTCCTCGGGGGTGATGCTCTTCTCGGATCCACTAGTCACTGGGATGTTGAGGTGCTTCATCATTGAAATCTGTCTGCGTCGAGCTTGCTTCTCATTCACATGTGCCTCATAGAGCTTCTTCTGAATGTGAGTCTGCAAGCAAAAGGTCTTCTTCACCTTAGCGGTGAGCTTAGCCACCCAGGAGGGCTGGGCTCCTGACTCAATCTCAAAGTCATCATCATCAAAGGTGGCATAAACATCCTCGGGGTTATCAACAGGAAAGCGAGGCTCGGCATGCTTCTTCTTCCACACTTGCTTGACCTTGTGCACCATGAGGTTGTCTGGAGAATAAAGAGGCTCTCCAGGCCTATGAACTGCCCAGACAGAGTTCAGAAAGCACATGACAAAAGGAGCATATATGGGAACCTTCCGGTAAATGACCATGTTGTACATATCCTCCCACAGCCACTTGGACACATCACCAAAGCCCACTTTGGTCTTCATAGCCACTAGCAGATCCAACAGATAGCCGTAGATCTCATCCTGATTCCCAACCTTGGGCAGAAGCACATTGCGGAACACACGATGCATGATATCATAAACCTTCTCAAAATCCTTGGACTCACTAGGCACTCCACACCCTGGAATACACAAGGGGGCAAGCTTCTCCTTAGCCATGGAGTTGGCACGGTCGTGAGGATGGATCCCACCATTCCCGGTGAGACCGGTATCATCATATCCAAGAGCATTGCAGAAAGCTCTCCAAGGAACCTGAAAGAACTCGTCACGGCACATGAAGGACAAAGTACGGGCATCATCAGTGCCGAAATGGACCGTGGCAAAGAACTGATGAACAAGCTCCACATCAAAGTCACAGTTGATAGACATGAGCTTGATCAAGTCAAACTCCTCACACAGCGCCAACGCCTCACCAAAGTAATCCATGTTGCTCCTCAAGTGATCAATGTCAATGGTCCACTGCTTGGTGTACCTGTTCTTGTGATGCTCAAAAAGCACATGCACAATCCTCATCTGCATCTCATTCCTGAACTGAACGGTGATGCATCTCAGAGCAATGGGGACCTCATAAGGATTCTGAATGCGGAAATTACCAATCCGGTTGTTTCCATCTGTGCATAGGCAAGGCCACCCATTGCTTGACAGTTGCAAACTTCTCACGACGGGTCGGCTTGGTGGTAATCACCACTTCCTATTCTTCCATATCATTAGTGCGCTTGCACCTACGGGCTCGCTTCTTGGCCTTCAGACGCAGAGCAGAGCGAGAACTAGAGCCACCTGCACACACACGAGAAGCACACAAGAAAACCCAGAAAAGATGAGAGGATTGCACACAAGAAATGAGGAATACATTGTTTGTGAATCAGAGAAAACAAAACAGTGTTACAAGGTTCAGAAATGTCAGTTGTACCAGTCTTCCAATCGGTGGTACCGCCAAAACGGTTGTACCGCCATGAGAAGCGGTTGTACCGCCGTCTGCGAACAGTTCCACCCATGGAAGAGCAGGCACAATCGGGATTCAAAGTTAATAGCAATATTTCAACTCCTAAAGATGCACAAACAATAGATAGTAGTATAGAGATCTCTTCCACCCAATAGTTCAGCAAAAAACGTGGGATACCAAGCAATGCCCTAACAATGGTGGATTCAAATATTGAAACCAAGGGAGAAGAAGAACGGGGCATTACTGGCATCCATGGGAAGAGATCGAGGAGGAGGTGGCCTCCACGGAGCGAATCCAAGAGAGACCAATAGATCCGGGGCGCTGAAGGGCACTCCGGGGCGAGGAAGACTACGACCGGTGGCTAGGGCAGGAGAAGGGGACGGGCACGAAGGGGAAAAAGAGATGCCCCTTTGGCCCGAGCCCTTAAATACCCGCCCAGACCGCAGAGCGGTTGTACCGCCCCCGGTACTGCCCTGGGGTTACGAGCAGTACTTCCATTGCCAGAGAGGCAGCGGTAGTATCGACTGTAACCGACCGGTAGTACCGGCCAGTAGCATAGGCCAGGGATAAGCGATAGAACCGCCGACAACCCCGGTTGTACCGCTGGTATGATACACCCTAGTGGCAGAGCGGTTGAACCACCCCAACCACCAATTGTACTACCCGGTCACAGTCACCAATGTCAAGATCAACTTGTGTGCATTTGGACTTAGAGGGTTTATGGGAAGGGCAAGGCTTGCGATGGAGACAAGGCACTAAAATATGGTGAAGTAAACTCCAAGATTGCAAGAAGCAAACAAGAAAGGCCAATACTTGGAGGATACAAACACTTAGGACCTAAGAAATCTAGCAAGAGCGGATAAGATCCAAAAGACAAATAAAAACAAGCTCTATATAGCAAATACCTCACTAGGAGGGGGTGGTGGCCGAAGCCAGCTATGTTTGAGTCAATTGGTATGGCACCGCGAATATTTTAACCTTGGGCCCATGACCAAAACTCGTCTTGGAAGCACAAGTACCATCAAAAATGGCTAAAGTGAAAGACTTGATCAATTTATGCATAATGGGGGAGGGAGAGTTCATTGAGAGAACAACACTCCCCCTATATACATGCCTACATCTAAACAAGAAAAATGATGACTGCGGTGGGGTGTGCAATACTTCAAGCCACATTGCTCGAATCAATGATATTTAGCTCATGCCTTAACTCGCGATATCTTGCTTCATCCAATGGCTTCGTGAAAATATCTGCAAGTTGTTCATGAGTGTTGACATATATAAGATCAATCTCTCCACGCTTGATATGCTCCCAAATGAAGTGATGACGAATCTCAATATGCTTCATCTTGCAATGTTGAACCGGGTTGTGGGAGATCTTGAGAGCACTTTCATTGTCACAGAAAAGAGACACCTTGTCACAATTGACACCGTAATCCTTTAAAGTTTGCCTCATCAATAGCAACTGTGCACAACAACTTGCGGCGACTACATACTCGGCCTCGGGGGTAGAGAGAGAAACACGGTTTTGTTTCTTTGAAGACCAACTTACCAAAGAGCAACCAGTGAATTGGCACCCTTCCGAAGTTGACTTCCTATCCACACGGTCTCCCGCCCAATCCGAGTTCGAGTATCCCATGAGACAAAATGAAGCACCTTTGGGTACCATAAGCCAAAGTTTGGGGTATGAGCCAAATATCGAAAGATTCGCTTGACGGCCACAAAGTGGCTTGATCCATCTCCAATGTATCTACTTTTCCAAACACTTTTGCTCTTGTTTTGGACTCTAATTTGCATGATTTGAATGAAACTAACCTGAACTGATGCTGTTTTTAGCAGAACTACCTTGGTGTTATTTTTATGCAGAAATAAAAGTTATCAGAATTAGACGAAACTTTTTGTGAATTTTTTTGGAATATATAATGAATTATGGAGCTAAGAACTACCAGAAAAGGGCTGCCAGGGGCCACAAGGCAACAGGGCGTGACCCAGCCCCTGGCCGCGCCCTGTTGTGTGGTGGGTCCCACGCAGCTCCTCCGACCCTAACTCTAGTCCTATAAATTCCTATTTCCGGAGAAAAAATAGAAGAGAAGATTTCATCGCGTTTTACGAGACGGAGCCGCCGCCACCTCCCGTTCTTCCTTGGGAGGGCTGATCTGGAGTCCGTTTGGGGCTCCGGGGAGGGGGGATTCGTCGCCGTCGTCATCACCAACCCTTCTTCATCAACACCGCCATGATGCTCACCACCGGGAGTGAGTGATTCCTTTGTAGGCTTGCTGGACGGTGATGGGATTGGATGAGATTGATCATGTAATCGAGTTAAGTTTGATAGGGCTTGATCCCTAGTGTCCACTATGTTCTGAGATTGATGTTGCTATGACTTTGCTATGCTTAATGCTTGTCACTAGGGCCCGAGTGCCATGATTTCAGATCTGAACCTATTATGTTTTCATGAATATAAGAGTAATTTGGATCCTATCTTGCAAGTTGTATGCACCTATTACATGTCATGATCCGCATACCCCAACATGACAATAATTGGGATTCTTTCCGGTGATTGCCGTAGTTTGAGGAGTTCATGTATTCACCATGTGTTAATGCTTTGTTCCAATTCTCTATTAAAAGGAGGCCTTAATATCCCTTAGTTTCCATTAGGACCCCGCTGCCACGGGATGGTAGGAAAAAAGATGTCATGCAAGTTCTTATCGCAAGCACGTATGACTATATACGGAATACATGCCTACATTACATTGATGAATTGGAGCTAGTTCTGTGTCGCCCTAGTGTGTAACTGTTACATGATTGATGTCATCTAAATCATTATCCATCACCTATCCACGTGCCTACACTTTTCACATATTGAATCTTGCTAAGTTACTATTGCTGATGCTACTGCCACAACTGCTACAAAATTATTGTTGTCACTACCACTATTATTGTTACTACTATCATTTGCCGTGCTACTAAAACTTTGCTACAGAGACATATCCCAAGTGTGGTTGAATTTACAACTCAACTGCTAAGGCCGATAAATATTCTTTGGCTCCCCTTATGTCGAATCAATAAATCAGGGTGAAATACTACCCGCGAAGACTTTTGCGATCCCCTATACTTGTGGGTTATCATGGCTTTCCTTGCCATAATAGGTAGGTATGGTGGCTGTTTTGAGGAAGATATAAGGAGGCTTATGTGTGATAGAGCGTATCATATCACGGGGTTTGGATGCACCGGCGAAAGCTGCACCGATCCTCGAGGTGATAATGGGCAATGCACGGTACCGAAGAGCTAGCAATATGCGGAAAGGTGAGTGTGCGTACATCCATGGATTCACATTAGTCATAAAGAACTTATATACTTATTGTAAAGCCTTATTAGCTCTCTCGAAGCAAAGTACTACCGCATACCCCTAGGGAGGAGTTTGAGAGAAGTTAACCATCGCGCGCCTCCGACCCGAACAATTCAACGAGGAATAAGAATGCTCACACATCATCATCATGCCATAACCAATATTTAGATGAGCAACAAGTGACACGCTTCAACTACCAATATTTATACTAACCAACAATCATGTACTCATGCTCTTTCATATTACTACATCAATATCATTAACCCACAATCTCTCTTATATGGTGAGCTACATGAAGGTTTTGATCATACACTCATTGAATAACTATCCTTTTTGGACTAGTCTTATTATAACCTATGCAAATTACCGTTACTGTTTATTAGACTCCCAGACAAGTTTAAGTGAAGCACGAGAGTTCAATTATTTCTATAAAATCTATACGCCACTGTGCTCTAAAAGATATAAGTGAAGCACGAGAGCAACTGCTAAGCTCAAAAGATATAAGTGAAGCACATAAAGTATTCTAACAAATCATGATGAACATGTGTCTCTCTCAAATAGGTGTGTCCAGCAAACAATGATTGTGGCAAACTAAAAATAAAGCAAACTATAATACACGACACTCCAAGCAAAACACATATCATGTGATGAATAAAAATATAGCTCCAAGTGACATACCGATGGAATGAAGACGAAAGAGGGGATGCCTTCCGGGTCATCCCCAAGCTTAGGCATTTGAGCCTTCCAAGAATTTTACATTGGGGTGCCTTGGGCATCCCCAAGTTTAGGCTCTTGCCACTCCTTATTCCTTCATCCATCAAGATCGCACCCAAAACTTGAAAACTTCAGCACACAAAACTCAACAGAAAACTCGTGAGCTCCATTAGTATGATAGGTAAATCAAAAACTTTAGGTACTATTATAAATTGATTCATATTTTATTATTGCATAAGGTACTGTATTCTAACTTCTCCATGGCTTATACCCCCCGATACAATCCATAGCATCATCAAAACAAGCAAATTATGCAAGCAAAAACAGAATCTGTCTAAAACAGAATAGTCTGTAATGATCTGCACAAACACCATATTTTGTAACTCCAAAAATTCTGAAAGTTAGGAAAACCTGGGGAATTTGTATACCAATACTGTGTAAAAAAATTCAGATCAAAAAGACGTTCCAGTAAAATCAGAGATATTTTGCACTGGACACAAAAGTTTCTGTTTTTGCACCGTATCAATTCTACCATCTTCCAAATCAATCCCAAATACTAATTAAAACATAAAAACACAATCATTACAGTAGCAATAATCATTTAAAGACACCAAGACAAAAAGTAAAAACAAAAATGTGAAGATAACTATTGGGTTGCCTCCCAACAAGCGCTATCGTTTTATGCCCCTAGCTAGGCATAATTAATGCATAGTATCAAGTGTTGTCATCTTTGACATTCAGTCAATAGGTGGCCCTCATAATAGATTCATAAGGTGATTTAATTCTCTTTCCAGGGAAGTGTTTCATCCCTTTCTTTTGTGGGAATTGGAATCTTATGTTTCCCTCCTTCATATCAATAATAGCACCTATAGTCCGTAGGAAAGGCCTACCAAGTATTGTTGCACAAGACGGATTGCATTCAATATCAAGCATAATGAAATCTATGGACACATAATTTCTATTAGAAATAATGATCACATCATTTATTCTACCCAATGGTTTCTTAATAGTGGAATCCGCTAAGTGCAAGTTAAGGGAACATTCATTTATATCGGTGAGACCTAGCACATCACATAAAGATTTAGGTATAGTGGAAACGCTAGCACCAAGGTCACACAAAGCATTGCATTCATATTCTTTAATCTTTATTTTAATACTAGGTTCCCACTCATCATGCAAATTTCTAGGAATAGAAACTTCTAACTCAAGTTTTTCTTCATGAGCCTTTAGCATAGCTTCTACAATATGTTTAGTAAAAGCCTTATTTTGTTCATAGGCATTGGGTGAGCTAATTATGGATTACAGCAAGGAAATACATTCTACTAAAGAGCAATTATCATAATTAAAGTCCTTGTGATCCAAGATAGTGGGTACATCACTAGCTAAAGTTTTGACCTCTCCAAACCCACTTTTTCATTTTTATTATTAAGATCGTCACCCTCCGAGAAAATGGGATGCCTTCTACTTAAAGTTGACTCATCTCCAGTCCCTTTATCATCTATTTGCATATTAGTAAACAAAGATTCAATGGGAGAAGTACCAACCATTTTAATATCTTCGTCATGATTACTAATAGGGAGAGATTCCGGTTTAGCCGCCATCCTATTTACTAGAGTGGTTTGCTTATAAAAAAATCCTATTAATTCTTTAGTTTGAGCAAATTGTAATTGAAGATTAGATACTTCTCGATTAACTTCATCAAGTTGTTTACTGATAGCATCAAGTGAAGTTGAGTGTTCCTTGATTTCAGTAGCAAAAAAATTATTGTACTCGTATTGTGAGGTCATGAAAGTTTTCATGCAGCTAGTCATCCTTTGGTAATAGGAAATATTATAGAACATATCTTGAGACACGGTGACGAAACAAGTAAACTAGCAAGCAAACGAGTAAACTAGATAACTAAGCAAACAAGCAAATAGAAATATTTTTTTATTTTTTATTTTTACATAAAGTAAAATATAACAGCAAATAAAAAGTGAAATATAACAGCAAATAAAAAGTAGAACAAGTGAATGATAATTTGTGTGAAGGTACTTGATAAGAATTTGGTGATACTTCCCGGCAACACCGCCAGAAATTCTTCCTGCTACTTGTAAACTGTGTTGTGATTTTCCCCGAAGAGAAGAGGAGATGCAGCATAGTAGAGATATGTATTTCCCTCAGTGAGAACCAAGGTTATCGAACCAATAGGAGGACCACGCAAATTCCCGTCTTCAGCACCAAAACACAAAAGAGCACGCACTTGCACCCAACGCGGGCAAGCAGTTTGTCAAGCCCCTTGAACTCGTTACTTGCAAGCGATAAGTAGTGATAGATAGATAATATAAATATAAAATAAAATAACAGTAAATAAATGGCCACAATATTTTTGGTGTTTTTGTAATAATATATTTTTTGGAGACCCGGGGGCCATAGTTTTTGCTAGAGGCTTCACTCTCGAAGAAAGCATACGGTGGGTAAACAAATTATTGTTGGGCAATTGATAGAAAAGCGCATAGTTATGTAATATTTATTCACGTCAATGATCATGTATATAGGCATCACATCCATAAACAAGTAGACTGACTCCTGCCAGCATCTACTACTATTACTCCACCCACCGACCGCTATCCAGCATGCATCTAGAGTATTAATTAAAAACAGAGTAATGCTTGGAGCAAGATGACATGATGTAGACAAAGTAATCCAATCAATATGAATAAACCCCATCGTTTTCCCCTTAATGGCAGTGATACAATATGTGTCATGTCCCCTTCTGTCACGAGGATTGAGCGCCGCAAGATTAAACCCATCACATTGCACCACTCCCGCTGAAGATAAATCAATCTAGTTGGCCAAACCAAACTGATAGATCGAAGAGCAATACGAAGCTATAACAATCATGCATATAAGAATTCAGTAAAGACTCAATATATTATCATGAATAATCTGAACATAAACCCACAATTCATTCGGATCCCAACAAACACAATGCAAAGAAGGATTACATCGGATATATCACCGTGGGAATCGCGGTGAACTTTGTATTGAAGATCAGAGAGAGAGAAACATCTAGGTACTAGCAATGGACCCGTAGGTCTGTGGTAAAATACTCACACATCATCATGGAGGCAGCAAGGTTGATGTAGAGGCCCTCCGTGATCGATCCCCCCTCCGGCAGGGCACTGGAACAGGGCTCCAGATGGCCTCATGTCGGAACAGAGACTTGCGGAAGCAGAAAAAGAATTTTGGCTGGCTCTCGGGTGTTTTCACTATTTTAGAGAATATATAGAGTTGGAATTAGGTCAGGAAGCGTCAGGAGGTAGTTGCAAGCCATCAGGGCGCGGCCACCCCCCTGGGCGCGCTCTGTTGGCTTGGCACCACCCCGTGTTGCCTCCAGTCTTCCTCCGAAGCCTCTAGGTCTTATTTTTGTCCAAAAAAATCATCAAAAAGTTCCGGGGCATTTGCACTTCGTTTGGTACAGTATTCCTGAAAGGCCAAAACAAGCAGAAAACAGCAACTAGCACTAGGCACTAGGTTAATAGGTTAGTTCACAAAATGATATAAATAGCATATAAATGCATATAAAGTATCCAAGAATGATAATATAGTAGCATGGAACAATCAAAAATTATAGATACGTTGGAGAAGTATCAGAGTTCTTTATGACTAATGTGAGTCCATGGATATATGCACTTTCATCGTTCCGTAATTTGCTAGCCTCTTTGGTACCATGCATTGTCCTTTCTCACCTCGAGAGTCGGTGCAAACTTCGCCGGTAAATCCAAATCCCATGATATGATACACTCTATCGCACATAAGCCACCTTATATCTTCCTCAAAACAGCCACCATACCTACCTATCATGGCATTTCCATAGCCATTCCGAGATATATTGCCATGCAACTTCCACCGTTCCGTCACATGACTAGTGTGTTCACCATCATATTGCTTTGCATGATCATATAGAGCTGACATAGTATTTGTGGCAAAGCCACCGTTCATCATTTATTACATGTTACGCTAAATCATTGCATATCCTAGTACACTGCAAGCGGCATTCATATAGAGTCATATTGTTCTTTATCGAGTTGTGAGTAAATAAAAGTGTGATGATCATCATTATTAGTGCATTGTCCTAGTGAGTGATGTCTACTACACAACTTGTTCTTGTAGACTCGTGTTGGGCCTCCAAGCGCAGAGTTTTGTAGGACAGTAGCAAATTTCCCTCAAGTGGACGACGTAAGGTTTATCAATCCATGGGAGGCGTAGGATGAAGATGGTCTCTCTCAAACAACCCTGCAACCAAATAATAAAAAGTCTCTTGTGTCCCCAACACACCAAATACAATGGTAAATTGTATAGGTGCACTAGTTCGGCGAAGAGATGGTGATACAAGTGTAGTAATGATAGTAGGTATTGATTTTTATAATAGTAACAATAAAAAACAGCAAGGTAGCAAGTAACAAAAGTGAGCACAAACGGTATTGCAATGCTTGAAAACAAGGCCTACGGTCCGTACTTTCGCTAGTGCAATCTCTCAACAATGCTAATATAATTGGATCACATAACCATCCCTCAACGTGTAATGAAGAATCACTCCAAAGTTCTTATCTAGCGGAGAACATAAGAAGAAATTGTTTGTAGGGTACGAAACCACCTTAAAGTTATCCTTTCCGATCGATCTATCCAAGAGTTCATACTAAAATAACACCAAGTTATCCTTTCCGATCGATCTATCTAAGAGTTCGTACTAAAAATAACACCATATGATACGCATCAACCAACTCTAATGTCACCTAGATACCCCAGTGTCACCACAAGTATCCATGAGTTAATTATACGATACGCATGAAATAATTTCAGATTCATAATACTCAATCCAACAAAAAGAACCTCAAAGAGTGCCCCAAGATTTCTACCGGAGAAAGTAGGACGAAAACGTGCATCAACCCCTATGCATAGATTACAACAATGTCAACTCGGGAATCCGCGAGTTGAGTGCCAAGACATAGATCAAGTGCTCTCAAATCCATAAAAGTATTCAATCCGGTAATAACGAAATCTCAAAGGGAAAACTCAATTCATCACAACAAGATAGAGAGGGGAAAACACCATATGATCCAACTATTTAACAAAGCCCGCGATACATCAAGATTGTGCCAAATCAAGAACACAAGAGAGAGAGAGAGAGAGAGAGAGAGAGAGAGAGAGAGATTAAACACATAGCTACTGGTAGAAACCCTCAGCCCCAAGGGTGGACTTCTCCCTCCTCATCATGGAGACCATAGGGATGATGAAGATGGCCTCCGGTGATGATTTCCCCCTCCGGCAGGGTGCCGGAACGGGGTCTAGAATGGTTTTTCGTGGCTACAGAGGCTTGCGGTGGCGGAACTTCTGATCTAGGGTTATTTCTGGGGGTTTCTGAATATATAGGATTTTTGGGCGTCGGTTTCACGCGAAGATGGGCCACGAGGGGCCCACAAGACACCAGGGCGCGCCAGCCCTGGTGGGTTGTGGCCACCTTGTGGCTCATCTGGCCCTCCCACGAAGCTTCTAGTGCCTCTTTTATTCCAAAAAATCGTCAAAAAGTTTCGTTGCATTTGGAGAACTTTTATTTCTGCACAAAAAACAACACCATGGTAGTTCTGTTGAAAACAGCGTCAGTCCGGGTTAATTCCATGCAAATCATACCAAAACCATATAAAATTGTTGTAAATATGGCATGAATACTTCATAAATTATAGATACGTTGGAGACGTATCAGCATCCCCAAGTTTAATTCCTACTTGTCCTCGAGTAGGTAAATGATAAAAGAAATAATTTATGAAGTGTGAATGCTAGCATAGTGCATAAGTTTGATCAATGATAATTCCAACCACTTTTCCTAGCATCATAACAGCAACTCTTTCTCATAAAACTCATCATGATAAAGTAGCAACCAATTCACATGTTATGGTTCAAACAATGAATTCTCTTGAAACTTAACAACCTATGTTCTTAGTCACCAAACAATTGCAATTCAACTTATTCTCAACAAAGTCTAAGTAAGAGCTCCACATACTCAATCATCATATAGTCTTCTATGATTGCTAATACTCAAAGCATATTTTCAAAACAAATGGTATCCATCGAACACAGAGAAAGATAGGGGCTTAATGTTTCGCCTTCCAACTCATTTATCATAGAGATAATTGTCAACAATAATAAGTCATGATCAAATATATTTGACTGGCCATATGTGCCTAGATCTTTCCCCACCACATGATGTTTGCCAACTAGAGAATAATTGAGGTTGAAATGAGAATGCATACTATTGACTCTTGCATAAAAGTAAACACTGAAAGGTAAAAGATAGGCCCTTCGCAGAGGGAAGCAGAGGTTGTCATGCGCTTTTTGGTTTTGTATGCACAATCCCTTAATGCAAAAGAATGTCACGTTATATTGCCCCTTATGATAGCAACCTTTATTATGCAGTCTGTCGCTTTTATTACTTTGCCATCACAAGTTCGTACAACGCTCAATTTTCTCTTACACTAAATGATCAAACACATTTAGAAGCAATTTTTATTGCCTTTTTGCACCGATGACAACTTACTTGAAGGATCTTATTCAATCCATATGTAGGTATGGTGGACACTCATGGCAAGAAACTGGGTTTAAGGGTTTTTGGATGCACAAGTAGTATCTCTACTTAGTATGAATTTTTGGCTAGCAAAAGATCCTAAGCAAACACCACATGTTGGAGGATCCATAACAATATAACTTCTATGCAAATATACACAATCATAACTCATTACGTTGTCTTCCTTGTCCAACTTCAACTAATTTTCTCAAGTTTGAAAATAATTAATGGGTATTCACAATCATAGAAGATGTCCAAGATAATATATTTGTATGTGAAAGTTCTCTTTCTTATACTAATCATTCACGAATTGCTTGTATGACCAATATTGTGATTGTCAAGCTTCAAAAGATTTCACTTTCTAAACCCAATGTGAAGCTACTACTAGGCATGATATGAACATATAATTTCAACTTCATGGTATTCAATTCATTCAACAATTTACTCATAGGATATAAGTGAACCACAAGAGTAAATGACAAGCTACTCCAAAAAGATATAAGTGAAGATCAAGCGAGTAGTTAAGTAAATGGGTAGCCATTTGAGAACTCTCTCTCATCTAAAAACTTTCAGATCTAAGTACTTTATTAAAACAGCAAGCAAAACAAAATAAAATGACATTCCAAGAATAGCACACATCATGTGAAGAAGCAAAAACTTAGGCTCAACCGCTACTAACCGATAATTGTTGATGAAAAAAGGTGGGATGCCTACCGGGGCATCCCCAAGCTTAGATGCTTGAGACTTCTTGAAATATTATCTTGGGATGCCTTGGGCATACCCAAGCTTGAGCTTTTGTGTCTACTAAATTCCTTTTATATCACGGTTTCCCTAAATCTTAAAAACTTCATCCACAAAAACTCGAAAAGAACTCGTGAGATAGGTTAGTACACATAAGAATAAGTCCACACTTCTTGTACTGCCAAGACAAGTTGAACAATAATTTCCAAACATCATCTACTGTTTACTATCGTTTTCACAATTTATATCTACCAATATAGGCTATGGAAACTATAGGATAAGTAGATAACAAAACTATGATAGCAATCTGTCCAAACAGAACAGTTTGTAGCAATTTATGAAAACAGTGTACTTATGTAACTCAAAAAATTATGACAATTTAGGACGTGATAAATAATTTATATGACAACATTGTGTAAAAAATTCAGAAACTTTCCACGTTCCAGTAAAATATGAAAATTCAAACACTACAGAGAAAGTTTCTGTTTTTACACAACACACATCAAATATGCAATGCAAGTATCCTAAGGCAATTCTTGAAACTTTTTATTGAAAAACAAGATTATAAATAACACCTAATAGAAAATAACAAAATATAATGACAATCCTATTGGCGCAGAAAATTGCACCGCGCAACACAAGATAATCCTCGCACTTTCGTGGCGAGGGACGGATGCTTTTCGAGCAAAGCAACAAAGGGGTTCCTCAATTTCGGAGAGGAGGACGACTGCTTTACGGCGCAAAACAGCAAAGATGAACCGCACCCTAGGGTTTCTAGAGCTCGGCGAGAAAGATAGTAAACGAAAGCAAAGGTACGTGAAAACAGTAAATTGAATTGGATGTAGATCGATTGTGTGTCCTTCAATCGGCCGTCACCCCCAACATATATAAGAGGCGGCTGGATTTCCCGTACAAGCAAAGGATTCATCTAAGATTTCCTTACAAGAAAATTACATCAATTCACGTCCTAGAGTCCTAGCTCTAGTCTAACTCGGATTCAACCCGAATCTGGCCCAAATTTCTGTCTTGCTCCTTGCGTGGACTATAGAATCTGCATACGACCTCTGATTGAGACGTTTTTTATATCCAAATCAATCGTTTCGACGAGACGAACAATTCTTCTGTTGATCACTTTTCCAAATAAGGCCATCTTCAATACTCCAGGAGGTCATCTTCAACTTCCAGTCGGATTTGGTCCTGTGGCTGACTAGGCTGTCCGAGTTTTGTAGAGATTTTGCAGGCCGTATATTATCTCAAATGATGATGACTCCAAAAGCAAATTTGACCGTTTCGACGATACGCACAACTTTCATGTAGAACACTTTTCCATACGAGGCCATCTAGATAATCGTTTGAGCCCGTCTTTAGCTTCTGGTCACATTGCCCAAAACTGACATTTTTCACTCGGCCGGCAAGCTTTCACCCGGCAAGCTTTTCACCCGGCAAGCTCTTTGCCCGGCAAGCTTTTCACCCGGCAAGCTTTTCACCCGGCAAGCTCTTTGCCCGGCAAGCTTTTCACCCGGCAAGCTTTTTCCACGGCCGGCAACCACTTTGTCGGCAAGCCTTTTTACTCGGATTTTCTGACCCAAACTTCAGCCTGATCTTATTTTGTCTCTCCAGGTTGCATATGACCTCAGTTAGGAGCAAGGGATGAAAACCAAGTGAATGCAGTGCCGGATAGAGACAAAGGAAATAACCTAACTCTATAAATATCCGAGTTACCAAACTCACTGCATTGTGCTAAGAACTGTCCCACATGTTCAACAGTAGATCTACCACCTTCCCCGGTGAATTTAACAAAGTCAGGGATCCTAACACCACGAGGATAAGGAGTGGAGTCAAAGTACTCGGGGTATGGTTTCTGATAGGCACGTGTTGTACCTTTCGGTGCTAAACCGTACTCTCTAAGTATGTCAACCAACTGATTTTTCCAACTATCATTAGATGATGGAGCATGTGTTTGTGGAACAGTAACATGTGGTGGGTACTCCGGCATAAATGTTTGAGCATATGAAGTTTGCAACGGAGGACCATTAACATGTGAATCAAGTACCGGCCCATATGGAATCCCGGTACTGGCAGCTGGCAGCATAGTCTCCGAGTTATTTGCAATTCGGTGAGGGTTCATACCGAGTTGGTTGTAACTCGGTGGTGAGTTTGCTCCGAGTTGATTGTAACTCGGTGGTGTGGTATACGCTACTGTTTGATAGTAGGGCTGCTGCAAATTTGAATTCAAAACCCTACTTCGGTTGTTGCTGTTGTAATTTTGTGCAACCGAAGTAGAAACCATAGGAGGAGTAGCATTAGGAATAAAATTATGGGCCGAACTACTAGCATGGTTCCGGCCACTTTGATCATTATTTAGAGCAACATGACTTTGATCTACGTTAGCCGATGCACCTGGCATATGAACATTACTAGACATGTTAACTACTCGATTATGTTCCATATGCATCGGTCTTTTATCATAGTACTCACGTTCAACATGTTGCCCTAACGATTGAGCATGATGAGATAAACCAATCCCTAAATCTTTACTAAATTGCTCTTTAAGCTCTTCAAATTTATCAGCCATGGATTTCGAAAGTGTGTGCATCGTATCTGCCATGTTGGATCCAAATTTGCTAGCTACGGATGCATCAATTAGATGAGCAAGGTCTTCGTTTGATTGTTTTACCTCAGTACCGAGTAGATCTGAAATACTCGGCATAGCGCTTGGCGTAGCCACTTTCTTGATGACACCGTTCCGAGTCTTCTGGAATCCCGCCAGCATCATCTTCCTCTGCTCTCCAAGTACACGTTCAATCTCCAGCCAGTCTTCCTCCGAGAGATCTTCCATTGCGGCAGGGATGATGTTGTCTGGGCTGATGTCGCTGTTGTTATTGGGATCGGTGGTCATCTTGTCCGACTGGATGTTGCCCTTGTTCTTCTTGTCGCTGAGCAGATTGGAAGTACTCGGCGTTCTTCGCTGTAATTTGTGTTGGCGCAGAAAATTGCACTGTGCAACACAACGATTTCAGAGTCGCCGTCTTTCTTGTCACCGAGTATATCAGAAGTACTCGGCGTTCTTTTCCCCAGCGGAGTCGCCAATTTGTGTTGGCGCAGAAAATTGCACCGCGCAACACAAGATAATCCTCGCACTTTCGTGGCGAGGGACGGATGCTTTTCGAGCAAAGCAACAAAGGGGTTCCTCAATTTCGGAGAGGAGGACGACTGCTTTACGGCGCAAAACAGCAAAGATGAACCGCGCCCTAGGGTTTCTAGAGCTCGGCGAGAAAGATAGTAAACGAAAGCAAAGGTACGTGAAAACAGTAAATTGAATTGGATGTAGATCGATTGTGTGTCCTTCAATCGGCCGTCACCCCCAACATATATAAGAGGCGACTGGACTTCCCGTACAAGCAAAGGATTCATCTAAGCTTTCCTTACAAGAAAATTACATCAATTCACGTCCTAGAGTCCTAGCTCTAGTCTAACTCGGATTCAACCCGAATCTGGCCCAAATTTCTGTCTTGCTCCTTGTGCGGACTATAGAATCTGCATACGACCTCTGATTGAGACATTTTTATATCCAAATCAATCATTTCGACGAGAAAAACAATTCTTCTGTTGATCACTTTTCCAAATAAGGCCATCTTCAATACTCCAGGAGGTCATCTTCAACTTCCAGTCGGATTTGGTCCTGTGGCTGACTAGGCTGTCCGAGTTTTGTAGAGATTTTGCAGGCCGTATATTATCTCAAATGATGATGACTCCAAAAGCAAATTTGACCGTTTCGACGATACGCACAACTTTCATGTAGAACACTTTTCCATACGAGGCCATCTAGATAATCGTTTGAGCCCGTCTTTAGCTTCTGGTCACATTGCCCAAAACTGACATTTTTCACTCGGCCGGCAAGCTTTCACCCGGCAAGCTTTTCACCCGGCAAGCTCTTTGCCCGGCAAGCTTTTCACCCGGCAAGCTTTTCACCCGGCAAGCTCTTTGCCCGGCAAGCTTTTCACCCGGCAAGCTTTTTCCACGGCCGGCAACCACTTTGCCGGCAAGCCTTTTTACTCGGATTTTCCGACCCAAACTTCAGCCTGATCTTATTTTGTCTCTCCAGGTTGCATATGACCTCGGATTGAAATGATTTATTTATCGAAATCGACCGATTCGACGATATGAAGACAATCCGCGTAGATCATTTTCTCATAGGAAGCCGTCTTGGAGGCGTAATCGGCCGAACAGTACTTTGAATACAAAATTTTGGCACTTCGAGTACAGTTTCGGCCCTCTAGATTAGACCAGATGGCGATGACCCAAACATCAAAGTTTCTCATTTTGACGATAACAAACTTTCTTTTGTTGAGAACTTTTCCATTTGAGGCAATCTTAATTAATTTCTTGACCATGCCAAAATCTGGTGTCAACACAGGATTACCTGAAACTTTAGCTTGGCGTTCGGCTAGGATTTGTCTTTGGCAGCGTACTAGCTCGACGTAAACCAGGATTTGGGCAGGACTTATCCCATGTAACTGCCAATCCATGCAAAATACCTGTTGTAACACTTGAGCAATATATCGGCTGATCAGCTTAATCAATAAATTAATTAATTTGGCCTATTAAAATACCCATCAGCCAAATTATAGCTCCAACACATGCCCCCCTGTTTTTGGTATAATATAATTTATCAAAAACATATATACTCAAGGCGATATTCAGAATAACATATCGGCCATAGCACTACCAATTCTCAGGATATTTCACAAAAATTGTATCTTTCCGAGTTGCTGTAACTCGGTGAACATCATTATTTAGGGCGATGTACAAAGAACACATCGGCCAAGTTTTTCTTAGGGCGATATTTCAAACAACATATCGGCCACAGCATCCTCAAGCCTCCTGCCACATGCTAGGATAGTATTTCTTCAAATATTTTCCATTGAGGGCTTTAGACAACTTCTCCCCTTACAAAGATTGTACAAAATATGAATTGCCGGGAACAATCTCTACAACTTTATATGGACCTTCCCAACTTGGCGACCACTTGCCGAATTTTCTATCTTTAGTTCCAATGGGTAAAATCGTTTTCCATACTAAATCTCCTATTTGAAACGATTTTTCTTTCACCCTTTTGTTATAAGCCTTGGCTACTCTTAATTTTTCTTTCTCAATCTCTCGCAAAGCTTTTAGTCTTTCTTCTGGAATATCATCTATTTTGTCCATCATCAAATTAGTGTACTCCACAGCCGACAAATCATTTTGTCTGGCTACCCTAAGAGCTTGCAACTTAACTTCCACGGGTAACACCGTCTCCTGGCCATACACTAGCTCAAAAGGTGATACTTGAGTAGCTCCATGCTTAGATATTCTATGAGCCCATAAAGCTTCCGAAAGCACCTCGTGCCATCTTCTCGGATGTTCTTCAATCTTCTTCTTTATAAGTTTGATCAAAGTCTTATTGCTAGATTCGGCCTGTCCATTAGCTTGAGCATAATAAGGCGACGAATTCAACAACTTAATCCCATAAGATTCGACAAATTCACGAAATTGATGGGACATAAAAGAAGCACCTTGATCAGTAGTCAAAGTTTGAGGAATACCGAATCTATGAATAATATGCTCCAAAACAAAATTAATCACTTCTCTATGAGTCATATTTCTCAAAGGAATCGCTTCTGTCCACTTGGTGAAATAATCAGTGGCTACTAGGACAAAGCGATGTTGTTCAGAAGACGAAGGATGTATCTCACCAGTAAAATCTAAGCCCCATCCTCTAAACGGCCACGGCTTAATTATGGGATTCAACATAGCTGCGGGTGCTAATTGTATATTGCCAAACTTCGGACAAGCCTCACAGCCTTTATAATAACGGAAGCAATCTTCTAACAAAGTCGGCCAATAAAAACCTGCTCTTTTTATCAACCACCGCATCTTATGAGCCGACTGGTGTGTCCCACATATGCCTTCATGCACTTCACCCATGGCTAATCTAGATTGGTCAGAATCCAAGCATTTTAACAGTAGCCCATCTATAGTTCGGCGATGTAACTCGTTATTCAACATAGTATATTTTAAAGCCTGTCGCCGAACCTTCCTATCCCTGGTTTGACTTGGGTCTTTTAAATGATTAATCAAAGGAATCCTCCAATCTACAGCCTCCGAATTATTAGCTAACTCGGTCACTGGTGGGATTTGTACCGGATTACTAGCTAACTTGGTCGCTGGCAAGCCTTGCACCGAATCACTACCTAACTTGGTCACTGGTGATAATTCGCTCACTTGCTCCGAGTTATTTAACTCAGTCACTGGCGATAACTCGGTCATTTGTCGCGCTGAATTTTCTTCTCCTCGCGCGCTGCAACCCGGTGTGAATTCCGAATTATCTGGCGCTCGATGTAGCTCGGCATAACTCGGTGTATGTTCTGAATTATCTTTCTCTCGGTATGACTCGGTATAACCCGGTGTGTGTTCCGAGTTATCTTTCTCTCGGTATGACTCGGTATAACCCGGTGTGTGTTCCGAGTTATCTGGCACTCGGCGTGTATTCCGAGTTATCTGTAACTCGGTCTCACCCTTTGCAGCAACCAACATCGGTTTTTCTAAGATGAAGAACTTTCCTCTACTGATATTATAACCGGATGCCTGCTGTGCCAAAGAATTAGCCCTAGAATTTTCCTTCCTAGGTATATGACTAATAGTGAAAGTATCCAGGGACTTGATTATATCTAAACATCGGTCCATGTAACTATTTAGTAACCCATCAAAACATTGAAATTCGCCTTTAATTTGTTGCACTACCAGAAGCGAATCACCAAAAGCATCTACATCCTTAACACCCATATCCAGTAAATTTTGTAACCCAAACAAAAGAGCCTCATACTCAGCTTGGTTATTTGTGCAAGGATATTCTAAGCGAACCGATGCCTCATATATAACATTATTAGGAGAAATCAGAACATTGCTGACGCCTTGCCCCTCTCTACAAACCGATCCATCAAAATAAAGTTTCCATGGGCATATGCTAACATAATTAATATCTTCCTCATCTTTAACTCTATGATCAACAATGAAGTCGGCGATAATTTGACCTTTCATAGCACGCAACGATTCATATGTCAAATCATACTCTATTAGTGCATAAGCCCATTTACCAATCCTACCACTAAGAATCGGTTTTTGCAACATGTATTTAACTACGTCGGCTTGACAAGCTACTACACAAGTACTGGACAGCAAATAAGGTCGAAACTTGGTACATGCATAATATAAGGATAAACATAACTTTTCAATAAACACATACCGAGTTTCGGCGTCAATCAAACGGCGACTTAAGTATGCTGATGTACTCCTTCCCGCCATCTTCTTGTGTCAACACCGCGCCGATCACTCTATCTTGTGCAGCAATGTATAATTTGAACGGCGCACCAGATTTGGGTGCACGCAATACCGGAGGATTTAACAAATATCTCTTTATGTTATTAAAAGCCTCCTGTTGTTCTGCCCCCCAAGTGAATTCGGCTTCATTCTTTAGCCGAAGTATTGGAGCAAACGATTCAATCTTCCCTGCCAAGTTAGATATGAATCGTCTCAAGTAATTGATTTTCCCCAATAACTTTTGCACATCTCTTTTACAAGTCGGCTGTTCCAGATTTTTAATTGCCTCCACTTTCTTAGGGTCAATCTCTATACCATCTTCATGAATTATAAACCCCAAGAATTTTCCAGCCGACACACCAAAAGCACATTTAAGGGGATTCATCTTTAACCCATACCGGCGCATTCTTTCAAAACCGAGTCGTAAATCGGCAAGATGATGTTCAAACCCATCCGATTTAACAACTATATCATCAATGTATATTTCTAATATAATGCCAAGAAGATCATGAAATATTAGATTCATGGTACATTGATATGTAGCACCGGCATTCTTCAACCCAAAAGTCATGACTACCCACTCAAACAAACCGACAAAGCCAGGGCACCGAAAAGCAGTCTTAGACATGTCCTTTTCGGCCATAAATATCTGATTATAACCAGCATTACCATCCAAAAAACTGATTATTCTATGTCCCGAAGCATTATTAATAAGGATGTCGGCAATAGGCATAGGATATTCATCTTTCGGAGTAGCCTTATTCAGGTCCCTAAAATCAACACATACTCTAATTTTGCTAGTGTTCTTCTTTTCAACAGGAACAATATTAGACACCCAATCTGCATATCTACGTGGCCGAATAAACCCTGCTTTTATCAACTGATCAACTTCTTCTTTGATGCGGTCATACATGTCAGGATTAAAATTTCTACGGGGTTGCTTATACGGCCTAAAACCAGGTTTGATAGGTAATCTATGTTCCAGTAAATCTCTATTTAAGCCAGGCATCTCGGTATAGTTCCAAGCAAAGCAATCAACAAATTCTTTAAGTAACTCGGTTACCTTGCTTTTCTGATCGGCCTTTTAAGTTAGCATTGATGAATGTAGGTCTCGGAGTGCTTCCATCACCAATGTCTATTTCTTCAAGTGGATCAGCCGATGAGAACCCATGCCCAAGCTTGTCCATGTCTTCAAATTCTTCAACAGTTTCATGCATATCGTTCTTTCTGGAACGATACTCTTCTGTACGTTTTTGTAACCATTTAATGCTATCTTCTTTATTCATCATTTACATAGATAGATCATTAAGCCGAGCTACATCAGCCGGCTGTACATTTACAGGTACAAAACCATCTCTACCTATACTAATGTAGTCATAGTCCGATAGATCTCTACCGGTCAAGCATTGCATATCACCGAGTTGCCAATCAATCGGCGCTTCTGTCAAGGCTATGCAGGTCGAGTTGTCTGCCCCAATCACCTCCACATCGTCATTTACCCATTGAATTAAGCACTGATGCAAAGTAGATGGGATGCAACAATTCGCATGGATCCAGTCACGCCCCAACAGAACATTGTATCGGCCTTTGACATCAACTACAAAGAAAGCAGTCGGCAATGTCTTGCTTCCGACTGTAAGCTCCATAGATATAACGCCCTTGGCTTCAGATAGCTCTCCTGAGAACCCACTGAGTCCCATGTTGGTCCTCATTAGCTCGCTCTCCTTTCGGTTCAGCTTGGAAAACACCGAAAGAGGCATGATATTAACACCTGCGCCGCCATCAACAAGCATGCGCCCAATGGGCTTGCCATCAATATGTCCCCTGATGAATAACGGCTTCAAGTTCTGGTCGAGCTTCTCTGGTTTCTCAAACATAGCCTTACTCGGCCCAAGAACTAACTCGGCAACTTCAGACTCAGGCGCACGGAACTCGGCGGGCAATGCAAAAACCATGTTAATATCCATATCAGTGAATGTATTCTCGCCATCTTCCGAGTTCTCGCCATCAACTGAGTTACGCACGTTCTTGCTATCTTCCGAGTTATTCACGTCATCTCCATCAACCGAGTCCTTTGCTGCGTTATCAACCGAGTAATCTGCAGCAGCATTCCCTTCCTCCGAGATGCGCTTTTCCCTCCAAGTCAGCTTAGGTATCAGTGGTTTTTCCCGGTTGAACAACTCGTCGCGCTTCTTCTTATCTATGTCTTCTCTGATCTCCAGCGCTTGCAGCCGTTGTACTCGGCGTTTCTGAGTGGGCGTGAGTCCCATTGGGCACCATTGAGGCCCCGGTTTAGTCCCTGGAGCGACAGATTTGCTGCCCCCCGAGTTACTCGGTCCTGGTTGGGTCCCTGGAGCGACCAACTTGGCTCTGCTGCTCCCCAAGTTACTCGGCATATACTGATGTACTGTCCTGTTGCCCCCCGAGTTACTCGGCCTGAACTGATGGCCTCCCGAGTAACCCGGCCTGTACTGACTGCCTCCTGAGTATCTCGGCATGTTGCTTCTCACGTAACTCGGCCTGTTCCGAGTAGCCGAAACATCCTTCTGCTGATGTGATACAGCCCCTGCTGCAACCTTCTGGCTTCCACTAGTACTTGGGTTCCCATGCTGATTGAGCGAGCCAAAAATAACTGGAGACTGGCCAGGGGATGCACGTGAGCTGTTCTCTCTGATGAGTGGATCAATTATCACACCAACCGCTCCAACTTTCCGAGTTACGCTGGAAGATACAGTATGTGCATTGGCATCTTCTCTCTGAACAGAATTATCTTTCAACTCGGCAACGTCCTCTTTTCCTGGACTTTTCTCTCCAACTCCAGCCGGTTGACCTTCTCCGAGTTCTTTTACAGGCTTGCGCACCCAAGTAAGCCCACGGCCATTAGGATTTCTACCATCCGACCTACGTACCAGTGACCGATTCCTTCGAATCGTGTCTTCATCGAACCGAGTCCTTTTATCAGGCATTTGTCCTCTGTACAAAGCACTCGGCTGATCCCAGCCCGGCTGAAAACAACCTGCTGGCCCCATAGGGTATGGTGCCCAAGGATTAAACCCCCACGGAGGACACGGAGGAAAATGTGGATGCATAGGAGGTGGGCATCCCCAATAAGCCGGTTCCATTGGGAAACACGGCTGTTGCTCATATGAATTCCTCCCCCAATGCTCATGATCGTTAGGTCCAGGAGGAGACCTCGGACGCTTAACTCCTCCAAGCCGATTGAACATGTTGCTGTTTCTACGTGAAGTGTATTTTTCCAACAGCATGTTAACAGTTGGCTTTGGTCCTGAACCTTGCTTTTTTCCTTCCATTGACCTTCCATACTCCGACCTCTGGATTCTTAGGTTTAATCATCCTTGGTGGAGCATTCTCATCAACAGTATTTTTTTTCTTGGCTGACTCGGTCTGATCCGACCGAATTAGCATCTTCTTGCCTTCAAACTCGATCACATTAATAGGGAAAGGGTCACTATCGAGCTTCATCTTGGCATCCTCTGTGAATGTCAATCGTCCCTCATTGATGGCCGATTGCACCTGTCGATGAAAAATATTACAGTCATTAGTAGCATGTGAAAAAGAGTTATGCCACTTACAGTAAGCTCTTCGTCCCAATTCTTCCGGAGATGGGATCACATGACCTCCTCTCAATCTTATTTGTTTCCCTTGCAATAGCATGTCAAAGATCCTATCACACTTGCTAACATCAAAAGTATATTTAATCTCCTCTCTCTTAGCAGGTGTGGGTTTTAAGGCAGAACACGAAAAAGGTTTGGACTTTGGCGTTTGGATCCACTCGGCTACACATATGTCTACCTCATCATCACTAGCCGAGTCACCTTCACACTCTAAAGTGTTAACCGCAGGAGTAACCTTATCTTTGTTTTTGTTATCTCTAAACCGGCTAGATTGCTTAACTTCTTTAGCTCGGTTTTCTTGCGCCAAAGCCTTTTGTAAGACTTGATTAACATCTAAAAATTCCTGCCCTTCTAACTTATCTTTAATGTGAGCAAGCAGACCCGAAAAGGCAAGATCAGCTAGATCCTTTTCGGCTATAGTTAAGCTAAAACAGCAGTTTTTTACATCTCTAAACCTTCTAATGTAATCATGCACCGGCTCATTATACTTCTGCCTAACCATAGTTAGGTCGGAAAGCCGAAGCTCAGTTTCACCGCTATATAAGTACTCATGAAATCGCTGTTCTAATTGTACCCATGAAGAAATAGAGTTAGGAGCAAGGGATGAAAACCAAGTGAATGCAGTGCCGGATAGAGACAAAGGAAATAACCTAACTCTATAAATATCCGAGTTACCAAACTCACTGCATTGTGCTAAGAACTGTCCCACATGTTCAACAGTAGATCTACCACCTTCCCCGGTGAATTTAACAAAGTCAGGGATCCTAACACCACGAGGATAAGGAGTGGAGTCAAAGTACTCGGGGTATGGTTTCTGATAGGCACGTGTTGTACCTTTCGGTGCTAAACCGTACTCTCTAAGTATGTCAACCAACTGATTTTTCCAACTATCATTAGATGATGGAGCATGTGTTTGTGGAACAGTAACATGTGGTGGGTACTCCGGCATAAATGTTTGAGCATATGAAGTTTGCAACGGAGGACCATTAACATGTGAATCAAGTACCGGCCCATATGGAATCCCGGTACTGGCAGCTGGCAGCATAGTCTCCGAGTTATTTGCAATTCGGTGAGGGTTCATACCGAGTTGGTTGTAACTCGGTGGTGAGTTTGCTCCGAGTTGATTGTAACTCGGTGGTGTGGTATACGCTACTGTTTGATAGTAGGGCTGCTGCAAATTTGAATTCAAAACCCTACTTCGGTTGTTGCTGTTGTAATTTTGTGCAACCGAAGTAGAAACCATAGGAGGAGTAGCATTAGGAATAAAATTATGGGCCGAACTACTAGCATGGTTCCGGCCACTTTGATCATTATTTAGAGCAACATGACTTTGATCTACGTTAGCCGATGCACCTGGCATATGAACATTACTAGACATGTTAACTACTCGATTATGTTCCATATGCATCGGTCTTTTATCATAGTACTCACGTTCAACATGTTGCCCTAACGATTGAGCATGATGAGATAAACCAATCCCTAAATCTTTACTAAATTGCTCTTTAAGCTCTTCAAATTTATCAGCCATGGATTTCGAAAGTGTGTGCATCGTATCTGCCATGTTGGATCCAAATTTGCTAGCTACGGATGCATCAATTAGATGAGCAAGGTCTTCGTTTGATTGTTTTACCTCAGTACCGAGTAGATCTGAAATACTCGGCATAGCGCTTGGCGTAGCCACTTTCTTGATGACACCGTTCCGAGTCTTCTGGAATCCCGCCAGCATCATCTTCCTCTGCTCTCCAAGTACACGTTCAATCTCCAGCCGGTCTTCCTCCGAGAGATCTTCCATTGCGGCAGGGATGATGTTGTCTGGGCTGATGTCGCTGTTGTTATTGGGATCGGTGGTCATCTTGTCCGACTGGATGTTGCCCTTGTTCTTCTTGTCGCTGAGCAGATTGGAAGTACTCGGCGTTCTTCGCTGTAATTTGTGTTGGCGCAGAAAATTGCACTGTGCAACACAACGATTTCAGAGTCGCCGTCTTTCTTGTCACCGAGTATATCAGAAGTACTCGGCGTTCTTTTCCCCAGCGGAGTCGCCAATTTGTGTTGGCGCAGAAAATTGCACCGCGCAACACAAGATAATCCTCGCACTTTCGTGGCGAGGGACGGATGCTTTTCGAGCAAAGCAACAAAGGGGTTCCTCAATTTCGGAGAGGAGGACGACTGCTTTACGGTGCAAAATAGCAAAGATGAACCGCGCCCTAGGGTTTCTAGAGCTCGGCGAGAAAGATAGTAAACGAAAGCAAAGGTACGTGAAAACAGTAAATTGAATTGGATGTAGATCGATTGTGTGTCCTTCAATCGGCCGTCACCCCCAACATATATAAGAGGCGACTGGACTTCCCGTACAAGCAAAGGATTCATCTAAGCTTTCCTTACAAGAAAATTACATCAATTCACGTCCTAGAGTCCTAGCTCTAGTCTAACTCGGATTCAACCCGAATCTGGCCCAAATTTCTGTCTTGCTCCTTGTGCGGACTATAGAATCTGCATACGACCTCTGATTGAGACATTTTTTATAGCCAAATCAATCATTTCGACGAGAAAAACAATTCTTCTGTTGATCACTTTTCCAAATAAGGCCATCTTCAATACTCCAGGAGGTCATCTTCAACTTCCAGTCGGATTTGGTCCTGTGGCTGACTAGGCTGTCCGAGTTTTGTAGAGATTTTGCAGGCCGTATATTATCTCAAATGATGATGACTCCAAAAGCAAATTTGACCGTTTCGACGATACGCACAACTTTCATGTAGAACACTTTTCCATACGAGGCCATCTAGATAATCGTTTGAGCCCGTCTTTAGCTTCTGGTCACATTGCCCAAAACTGACATTTTTCACTCGGCCGGCAAGCTTTCACCCGGCAAGCTTTTCACCCGGCAAGCTCTTTGCCCGGCAAGCTTTTCACCCGGCAAGCTTTTCACCCGGCAAGCTCTTTGCCCGGCAA
The DNA here is from genome assembly GCA_039707655.1 of Elymus sibiricus. Lineage (NCBI taxonomy): Eukaryota > Viridiplantae > Streptophyta > Magnoliopsida > Poales > Poaceae > Elymus > Elymus sibiricus. The sequence continues at coordinate 26,988,418 of CM077671.1, read as the reverse complement.
GCTTTTCACCCGGCAAGCTTTTTCCACGGCCGGCAACCACTTTGCCGGCAAGCCTTTTTACTCGGATTTTCTGACCCAAACTTCAGCCTGATCTTATTTTGTCTCTCCAGGTTGCATATGACCTCAGATTGAGACGATTTATATATCGAAATCGACCGATTTGACGAGACAAAGACAATCCGCGTAGATCATTTTCTCATAGGAAGCCGTCTTGGAGGCGTAATTGGCCGAACAGTACTTTGAATACAAAATTTTGGCACTTCGAGTACAGTTTCGGCCCTCTAGATTAGACCAGATGGCGATGACCCAAACATCAAAGTTTCTCATTTTGACGATATCAAACTTTCTCTTGTTGAGAACTTTTCCATTTGAGGCAATCTTAATTAATTTCTTGACCATGCCAAAATCTGGTGTCAACACAGGATTACCTGAAACTTTAGCTTGGCGTCCGGCTAGGATTTGTCCTTGGAAGCGTACTAGCTCGACGTAAACCAGGATCTGGGCAGGACTTATCCCATGTAACTGCCAATCCATGCAAAATACATGTTGTAACACTTGAGCAATATATCGGCTGATCAGCTTAATCAATAAATTAATTAATTTGGCCTATTAAAATACCCATCAGCCAAATTATAGCTCCAACAGATCCAAGCAAAGCACATATTCTGTGACGAATAAAAATATAGCTCCAAGTAAGATATACCGATAGTGTTCAAGACGAAAGAGGGGATGCCTTCCGGGGCATCCCCAAGCTTAGGCGCTTGAGTCTTCCTTGGATATTACCTTGGGGGTGCCTTGGGAATCCCCAAGCTTAGGTTCTTGTCACTCCTTATTCTTCTCATATCGGCGTCTCATACAAAACTTGAAAACTTCAATCACACAAAACTTAACGGAACTTCGTGAGATGGGTTAGTATAATAAATAAAGATCATTCACTTAGGTACTGTCAAGACAAGATTAATAATTGTTCTCACATAATACCTACTGTATTCTACCATTAACATAATTTATATCACTGAATATAAGCTATGGGAACACTAAAACAAGCAAACTATGCATGCAAAACTGAATCTGTCAAAAACAGAACAGTCTGTGAAGATCTGTAGTATAGAGATACTTCCCTGTTTCTAATCATTCTGAAAAATTAGGAAAACTGATAGAATTTGCATATAAATACTGTGTAAAAATTTCAAGAATTTACCACGCTCTAGCAGATAACAACAAATTCTGCACCGGAGGCAAAAGTTTCTGTTTTTGCACAGATTCAAACTAACAAGTTTCCACACTATCCCAAAGGCTTTACTTTGCACTTTATTGAAATAAAAGACACAAAACATGATTACTACATTAACTTAATCATGTGAAAATATAAAAACAGAAAGTAAAAGTGTTGGGTTGTCTCCCAACAAGCGCTTTTCTTTAATGCCTTTTTAGCTAGGCATGATGATTTCAATGATGCTCGCATACAAGTAAAGAATTGAAACATAAAGAGAGCATCATGAATCACATGGCAAGCACATTTAAGTCTAACCCACTTCCTATGCATAGGGATGTTGTGAGCAAACAAATTATGGGAGCAAGAATCAATTAGCATAGGAAGGCAAAACAAGTATAACTTCAAAAATTTGAACACATAGAGAGGAAACTTGATATTATTGCAATTCCTACAAGCATATGTTCCTCCCTCATAATAAATTTCAGTAGCATCATGAAGGAATTCAACAATATAACTATCGCATAAAATCATTCTTTTCATGATGCACAAGCATATAATTTTCATTACTCTCCACATAAGCAAATTCCTTTTCATCCATGGTAGTGGGAGCAAACTCAACAAAATAACTATCATGAGACACTTGATTGACATAACCACATTCAATATTAAATTCATGATGACAAGTTTCATGGTTACTATCACTCTTTATAGCATACATGTCATCATCATAATCATCATAGATAGGAGGCATGCAATCATCATAATACATTTGCTCATCAAAACTTTGGGGACTAAAAATATCATCTTCATCAAACATAGCATCCCCAAGCTTGTGGCTTTGCATATCATTAGCATCATGGATATTCAGAGAATTCATCCTAGCAACATTGAAATCATGCTCATCATTCAAGGAATTCTCATTAAGTATTTTCATAAATTCTTGCTCTACCAATTGAGCACAATTTTCCGAACCATCATTTTCATGAAAGACATTAAAAAAGACGAAGCAATTGAGGCAACCTAAAGTCCATTTTTTTGTAGTTTTCTTTTATAAAACCAAACTAGTGAAAAACAAGAAACTAAAAGATTTAATTGCAAGATCTAAAGATATACCTTCAAGCACTCACCTCCCCGGCAACGGCGCCAGAAAAGAGCTTGATGTCTACTACACAACTTGTTCTTGTAGACTCGTGTTGGGCCTCCAAGCGCAGAGTTTTGTAGGACAGTAGCAAATTTCCCTCAAGTGGATGACCTAAGGTTTATCAATCCGTGGGAGGCGTAGGATGAAGATGGTCTCTCTCAAACAACCCTACAACCAAATAATAAAAAGTCTCTTGTGTCCCCAACACACCAAATACAATGGTAAATTGTATAGGTGCACTAGTTCGGCGAAGAGATGGTGATACAAGTGTAGTAATGATAGTAGGTATTGATTTTGGTAATAGTAACAATAAAAAATAGCAAGGTAGCAAGTAACAAAAGTGAGCACAAACGGTATTGCAATGCTTGAAAACAAGGCCTACGGTTCGTACTTTCGCCAGTGCAATCTCTCAACAATGCTAATATAACTGGATCACATAACCATCCCTCAACATGCAACGAAGAATCACTCCAAAGTTCTTATCTAGCGGAGAACATGAGAAGAAATTGTTTGTAGGGTACGAAACCACCTTAAAGTTATCCTTTTCGATCGATCTATCCAAGAGTTCGTACTAAAATAACACCAAGTTATCCTTTTCGATCGATCTATCTAAGAGTTCGTACTAAAATAGCACCATATGATACACATCAACCAACTCTAATGTCACCTAGATACTCCAATGTCACCACAAGTATCCATGAGTTAAGTATACGATACGCATCAAATAATTTCAGATTCATAATACTCAATCCAACACAAAGAACCTCAAAGAGTGCCCCAAGATTTCTACCGGAGAAAGTAGGACAAAAACGTGCATCAACCCCTATGCATAGATTACCCCAATGTCACCTCGGGAATCCACGAGTTGAGTGCCAAGACATAGATCAAGTGCTCTCAAATCCATAAAAGTATACAATCCGGTAATAACGAAATCTCAAAGGGAAAACTCAATTCATCACAACCCGAGGATGACTACTCCCTCCTCATCATGGAGACCATAGGGATGATGAACATGGCCTCCGGTGATGATTTCCCCCTCCGGCAGGGTGCCGAAACGGGGTCTAGATTGGGTTTTCGTGGCTACAGAGGCTTGCGGTGGCGGAACTTCTGATCTAGGATTATTTCTGGGGGTTTCTGAATATATAGGATTTTTGGGCGTCGGTTTCATGCGAAGATGGGCCGCGAGGGGCCCACAAGACACCAAGGCGCGTCAGAGGGGGCTGGCGCGCCCTGGTGGGTTGTGGCCACCTCGTGGCTCTTCTGGCCCTCCCACGAAGCTTCTAGTGCCTCTTTTGTTCGAAAAAAATCGTCAAAAAGTTTCGTTGCATTTGGAGAACTTTTATTTCTGCACAAAAACAACACTACGGTAGTTCTGCTGAAAACAGCGTCAGTCCGGGTTAGTTCCATGCAAATCATACCATAACCATATAAAATTGTTGTAAATATGGCATGAATACTTCATAAATTATAGATACGTTGGAGACGTATCAGTGAGCAAAGGATGATGAAGACTATGATTCCCCACAAGTCGGGGTGAGACTCCAGACGAAAAAATGGGGGAGGCCAAATGAGCCATCATATAAAAATGAAAAAAATGAGAGAAAAGGAGAGAATGGGCAATGTTACAATCCTTTACCACACTTCTGCCTCAAAGTGGCACCATGTTATTCATATAAAGAGTCTCCAGTTTTGTTATTTTCATATACTAGTGGGAATTTTTCATTATAGAACTTGGCTTGTATATTCCGATGACGGGCTTCCTCAAATGCCCGAGGTCTTCATAAGCAAGCAAGTTGGATGCACACCCACTTAGTTTCATTTGAGATTTCTTACACTTATAGCTCTAGTGCATCTGTTGCATGGCAATCCCTACTCCTCGCATCGATATCGATTGACGGGCATCTCCATAGCCCGTTGATTTTCCTAGTTGATGTGAGACTTTCCAGCTTTTGACTCCTTTGATATCTACTACCATATTCTATTCCACCCATATGCTATATCCATGGCTCACACTCATGTATTGCGTGAAGTTGAAAATGCTGAAGCACGTTAGAAGTATGATCCAATTGCCTAGTTTGACATCGGGGTGCTCATGATTTATACTTATGCGGTGAGGACGGAGTCATGCCATGCTTAATATGATAAAATGAGTAGGGTATAACATTCTTTAATGATCGCTTATTTTGAAACAGTAATGATTATGCTTCTTATGTTCATGGATATTATTATGTTAATGTTAATTGATTCATCTTTTCTCAATAGCTACACCTGAAAGAGATTACATGTTGGGTAGCATGTTGATACGTCTTCAACGTATCTATAATTTTTGCTTGTTCAATGCTGTTATATTATCATTCTTGGATGTTTTACAATCATTTTATATCATTTTTTGGGACTAACCTATTGACATAGTGCCAAAGTGCCAGTTGCTGCTTTTGCTTGTTTTTTACTTCGCAGAATATCAGTACCAAATGGAGTCCAATCGCGACGAAACTTTTTGGAGATTTTTTTTGGACCAAAAGACACCCAGTGGGCCAAAGAAGTACCAGAGAGGTGGGCTATGGAGGCCACAACCCACATGGGCACGTCGGGGCCCCCCTCCATCGCTTCTGATGCCTATAAATTCCCAAATATTCAGAAAACCCTAGGGGAGTCGACGAAACACAATTCCAGCCGCCGCAAGTTCCAGAACCACGAGATCCAATCTAAACACCATCACGGAGGGGTTCATCTTCTTCATAGATGCCTCTCCGATGATGCGTGAGTAGTCCACCATAGACCTACGGGTCCGTAGGCAGTAGCTAGATGGCTTCCTCTCTCTCTTTTGATTCTCAATACAATGGTCTCTTGGAGATCTATTTGATGTAAACTTTTGCGGTGTGTTTGTTGGGATCCGATGAATTTTGAGTTCATGATCAGTTTCTATCCATGAATATTATTTGAGTCTTCTTTGATCTCTTATATGCATGATTACTTATAGCCTCGTATTTCTTCTTTGAATCTTTGGTTTAGTTAGGCCGAGTAGATCGATTTTTCTTGCCATGGGAAGAGGTGCTTTCTGATGGGTTTGATCTTGCGGTGTCCTTTCCCAGTGACAGAAGGGGCAGTAAGGCACGCATGTATCGTTGCCATTAAGGATAACAAGATGGGGTCTATTCCTACATGAATAGATCTTGTCTACATCATGTCATCGTTCTTATTGCATTACTCCATTTTTCCATGAACTTAATACACTAGATGCATGCTGGATAGCGGTCGATGTGTGGAGTAATAGTGGTAGACGCAGGCAGGAGTCGGTCTACTTATCTTGGACGTGATGCCTATATAATGATCATCGCCTTGGATATCGTCATGATTATTTGATCTTCTATCAATTGCCCAACAGTAATTTGTTCACCCACCGTGTGCTATACTCATGAGAGAAGCCACTAGTGAATCCTACGGCCCCCGGGTCTACTTTTCCAACATATTGCTTTCCGATCTATCTTTTTGCCTCTTTGTTTTCAGATCTACTAAACCAAAAGTCCAAAAATATATTGCTGCACTTTTTATTTTCTCTTTTTATTTTGTGTTCTTGAGAGATCTATCTCTCCTATCTATCACTAACTAATCTATCTTTTTACCGTAGAGAGATTGACAACCTCTCTTTCGCGTCGGGTTGCAAGTATTTGTTATTTGTGTGCAGGTGCTGCTTATTGGGTGGTGGTGATCCTCCTACTAGTTCGATAACCTTGGTTTCATAACTGAGGGAAATACTTACCGTCACTGTGCTGCATCATCCCTTCCTATTTGGCGAAATACCGACGCAGTCTCAAGCCACATCAAAGTAATTTCTGGCGCCGTTGCCGGGGAGGAAGCGGTCTCTTCTACGTGCCAATCTCAGGCGCCGAGGAGACTCCATCATCATCTACCAGGTTCCTAAACACAAATCTCATCTCCTTGCAATTACATTATTTGCCATGAGCCTCTCGTTTTCCTCTCCCCCACTTCACCAATTTGCCGTTTTATTCGCCCTCTTTTTCATTTGCCTTTTTCTCTTCAGATCTCTTGTTTGCTTGTCATCATGAGTGATTTTGGTATGGCAGAAACAGATGATGGCAGGACTGCTAAAATTGGACGTTCTGGTAATCTGGATGCTAAAACTTTTGTTTTTGGGCAAGGGGACGTTATAGGGAAAAAACTATCCAAGAATTTTTCAATTGCGTTGGAAATTTGCCTCTTGATGATACTCCTATACTAAAAAGAACTAAAACTTTTGCGGAAGCTATTTCAGCGTTAGTTCTGAAACTTGAAAATAGGTTTATCCGTACTCATCCTACCTTGCAAAGATTGTTTTATGAGCTACCCGTCAATAAGAATCCCAAGGCTAAGAAGTTAGCTACCCTTGTTCTCATGCATGAATTTGATCAGATAGTACGGGAGGCTAGGGAGATCTTTGATTTCTATGGTATGAGCCGTGAAAAATCGGTAATAGGAGAAATCCTTGACAATAGCGATTACATGATGAGATATTTTCTTGTAAATAATCAAATTTTTGATGAGAATCTCAAAAAGGAAGTCCCCATTTTAGATATGATCCAACAAGTTTTCAATGATGTGAACCAACAATATTCTTTGATTGTGGCCCGGAATCAAAGGGGGTACGTAGATGGACAACTTGATAGCGCCAAGGTTGCTATGGATGATGTGTTTCAAGTTTTATTTGCAAAACCTCTTGATAAAAACACCGCTACGAAAACCAAAGATGACAATACTTGAAAATATGTGTTATGCCTAGCTAGGGGCGTAAAATGATAGCGCTTGTTGGGAGGCAACCCAATGAATAAATTTATATTTGCTTTTTCCTTTCTGTTTTTGAGTGTTGACACAATTATGCCTCTGTTATGATTGTGTTTTTATGGTTTATTTAGTGTTTGTGCCGAGTAGAGCCTTTAGGATGATTCATAAGATGAGTAGAAGCGATGCTGAATCTGAAACAGAAACTTTGCGTCCAGTATTTGAATTTTCATTTTTTACTGGAACGTGATCTTGAGCTGAAATTTTAACACAATGTTTATATACAAATTCTTTACGTTTACCTAATTTTTAAGAATTTTAGAGTTACAGAAGTATGGTTAGAGTACAGATGACTACAGACTGTTATGTTTAAGACAGATTCTGTTTTCGTTGCATTGTCTGCTTGTTTTGATGAATCTATGGGTTATATTGAAGGGTATGAGCCATGGTAAAGTTAAAATACAGTAGGTATAATGCAACAATAAAATATGAATGGGTTTGCAATAGCACCTAAAGTAGTGATTTGCTTTATTATACTAACGGATCTCACGAAGATTTTGTTGAGTTTTGTGTGATTGAAGTTTTCAAGTTTTGGGTGAGATCACGATGGATGAAGGAATAAGGAGTGAAAAGAGCCTAAGCTTGGGGATTCTACAGCACCCCCAAGATATATCCAAAGAGGAACAAGCAACTAAGCTTGGGGATGCCCCCGAGTGGCATCCCCTCTTTCTTCTAACGACCATCGGTATTTTACTTGGAGCTATATTTTTATTCGTCACATATCATGATTTTTGCTTGGAGTGTCTTGTATCATTTGAGTATTTGCTTGCTTTGCTTGTTAGTTTGTCATTTGTATCCTTGCTGGACACACCTATTTGGGAGAGCCAAAATTATGCTATGATTTATTAGAATTGCTCTCTATGCTTCACTTAAACTTTTTTTGAGCTATAGAATTGCTCTAGTGCTTCACTTATATCTTTTTGAGCACGGTGTGGTTGGAAATTTTTGTAGAAATACTCTCATGCTTCACTTAAATTAATTTGAGAGTTAGTAAATTTTGAAGAAATCCTCTCATGCTTCACTTATACCTTTTTGAGAGATGAAATCTTTATGATCATGTGCTTCACTTAGATTTGTTTGAGCTTGTCAAAAAGCAATGGCAATATATGAAACTAGTCCCAAAGTGATAGATATCCAAGGAGGATATAATAAAAACTTTCATGAACATAATTGGATAAATTAAACTTGATCCCTTGTAATAGTTTTGAAACATGATGATAGTAATATGTGAGTCATGTTAGTGAGTAATTATGCTTTAGTAGGAATATTGATGTTAAGGTTTGTGATTCCCTATGCAATTACGAAAGTCAATAGTTATGCAATGAAATTACATCCTACTTATGGTGCATTATTCGGTGTTAGTTATGCTCAATGCTCGCTTATGTGAATTTTTGTTTCTTGGTTTGGTTGCTGCTCGATCTATTTGCTAGCCTCCATTTGTACTAAGTAGAAATACTACTTGTGCCACTACACCACGACACTCAAAACTGCGTCAAACAATCTGTCGGCATAGGTCACCTAAGGCGACACATTTAGTGTCGGCAAAGACCTTTGCCGACAGAAAGGAGCTGTCGCCTATAGTCCTGCCGGGAAAGGTCTTCGCCGACAGATAAATCTATGCCGACAGATAGTATGACACGGTAGGTGAGGTCTACGCCGACAAACATTTCTACAGCGACAGACAGTGTTATACCGACAGATCATCTGACAATGGGGTATGCCGACAGATATTGTGACGTCCATAGCTATGCCGACAGTTCATCTGACACTGAGCTATGCCAACAGACTGTGTGACGCCCAATACTTATGCCGACACATTTGCTGCCATGGTTCTGCATTTCAAGAAAAATGAAAATGCACCATATTTTGAATGAAATTACATTCATACTATTCAATTCATGTTTATGCAATACATATACAAGTAATTGCACTGATATATTCATCACAAGATACCACTGATCAATGCATTCATTCAACATATATAAAAGATTCAAAAGTTTTCTTCACTCAAGTTAGCTACAATCACCATGGAAATGCATGTATCAACATACAAGTCATGGCCTATTACAAAATATGATGGCCAATGTCTCTAAGAGACCAAGTGTTTGATCACTAAACTATATTATATTATGGAAGAAACCAAATCTTCGATCGCCAAGCTGGCATAAACTTCCATTTGAACAAATTGTGTGAACCATGTCCTGAACGAAAGCGACCACGAGAACATATTCGGTCGACCTGAGAACCTGCATCTTTCTGTTTTGTCACTACAAAAAGAATTGGTATGCTTCAGAAAATTTAGAAATAGCAGAATTTATTCAAAATTGTAAGTAGCCCTCGAGTCCAAAGATAAATCAGAGAAATAGAAGATGTACAACAGACTGGCAGCAGTCCTAGAAATAGCAAACAATTATGCACTTGTAAATATACATGCAGTCATATATGTAGTAGCAGGAAGTGTACTAGGTGAAAACAAATCCATTTACAGGACTGGGATTATGTTGCGGTTCATGCATGCTACAAAAAATGTGTACTATACAATAGGGGTTTGCATATATTACAATCTGCTATGGTTAAAAATCTGAACCTGTACATAATTTGCTACCCTGAAAATATTGGTCAATCCTTTTTGGGGCTGATCTCAAAAAGATAGCAAGCTTCAGTTTAGCCACTAGGAACTGCAAACTTATGATCATTTGTACCACCTAGCTTATTAATTTGAACAAAAATGCAAGAAAAACACTCGCACAGAGAGCAGCACCACACCAGATATAAGCTAAGAAGCATGGATACAGGGACGGAGACACGGCAATACGCATACGCGGACAGAGGATACAGAATTTTCCAAAAATAGCCATTCGGGGATAAGGCGAATATATATAAAATAAAATAAAAATATGCTATGTAATATAGAGCTAAGACAAAAATAATAATGAGAAAGAGATAATACAGCCCCATTTGTCGTCTCATTTTTCAAGTGCTTGACTGGTCCTCCAGACCCATGTGATTGATCCTCCCAGATGCCATGCTACCTAACATTAAGCAGCCAAGCAGTAATCATTCATGTGTAGCAAGCAGCAACACAAGCGTTCAATCAAGCAAGTAGCAGCACAAGCGTTCAATCAAGCAAGCAGCCAAGCACAAGATGGGGAAGCATTCCTGCTGGAATAATATTCACATGAATTTGCTTGCAAACTAAACCATACATTTTCTGCTAGCTGCCATGATTAAGGCTCGGGACTTGATACTATTTGCATGATAACCAGGGTGCTGCTACACATATATAAACATAGAAACCAATTATTCAATGTTCTTCCTTAACCCAGATTTTCTATCACCATGTTGTGCCCTTAATTATTATCAGTTTTGATAGAAACTAGGTATTATGACAGTCCGATGCATCCAATGTTTATAATGACATTACAGACTGTAGTGTGTGTGTTAAGTTATGAAGCATGAAACCTGACAAGAAAATTAAAAGGATACCCGAAAGAAAAACAATATTGTTTAGTTCAAACTGAAGACCCTTTCCCCCATTCTAAACATATTTCTTTCTGAACAAAGCATGACACCACACATAGCAGGGAAGCACACAATGCCCTTTCTCCACACAATACCATTCAATATCTGATACCACACATAGCAGTGAAGCTGTGAAGGAAACATTTTGTTTTCATGAACGTTGTACATACCATTAGATTAACTATCTAAATTAGAAGTGCCATATGACAGGAAAAGTTCACAAGCATAATACCTACCGGTTCAACAAAAAGTCATATAAATTAGAAGTTCCTCGTCGCCATCTTGTGCTACAATCTCTGAGAACTATGGAGGGCGACACAAAAATTGAATTAGTGTACATATGTTTTAGATATGACTTAACAAAAGTGATAACTAAGCATTGTACCACAGGTTGAGAAACGGAATTATGAAGCGAGGGCGTTCCCACATTTTGACTTGCTTGAGGAAATGCCACTTGCTGCATCATCAAATTGTTTCTGCAAAAACAGAGCAAATGAGGCACCTCAAGTTATTTCTACAATGAAGTCAGTTCAACCTATACTTGTCATCAACTGATATTCAGTCACATGCACATCATTATTTAAAAAACACATGATGCATGGTACATGTAACCTGCAATTAGGGCCTCTGCTTGCTGCAGGAGGAACTACACTTTTACAAGTATGTTCTTTGACAAATATGCCTTCTCTCTGCGGGCCGTAGACAAGTTCCTCAGCTGACAAATTTATTTCAACAGTAATTAAAAATAAAGAATTTCAGAAAGAAGAAAAAAAAGTCATTGATGAGCTGCCTGCCAAAAATAAACTTGTGGTAGGCTTGTAGGACCTGCCACAAGCAGTTTACATCCCTAAACGTCGCTGCATCTGCACTTATTGGTTGGCGGAAACTTAGTATGTTGTTTTCTCATAGAGTGTGTACTTGAAATCTGAATATTATTCCTATTACATTTAGGATAGCCATGCTAAAACATTAAGGCAGACCTCAAAGCTACTGAGTTGCATACCACAGAACCACACCCAGCCATGTTAAAACCAAACAATCGCGTGTTGTATTCTTTTTTCCTAGAGAATTCAGATAAGCAGTTATCAAGAATATAGCTGCCATTAGCTGAGACCTAGGTTTAGATTGGGGTGTGTGCGGCGCGATAGAGAGAGGGTCGATGGTAGTTGAACTGAAAGTGCTGCAAGGCCATATGCTTTCATCAAACTAGACACGTTCATACACAAAACCAGGAAACTGTATTTGGATACCAATGAGCTCTACGAGGTGCACCAGATTATGAATCGCAATGTTCAAGTTCATGGTGTGGGTCAAATATATACTGAATCCTCCCAGAAATTAACTAAATACTTAATTTACTTCTAATTACAGAATGAGCCATGAATTAGTTGGCCCTCTGAAATTCTCCGAACTCTGACGAATCAACCAGATCTGTTTCAGTTCATCATCATGGAACCTGCAGGATCTCAAAGCGCTCACATTCATAGGGAAACGAGGAGTAACATAAGAAAACAGAAAAAATGGACGTTCAATCTTACCTGCAGCGGCTGGATTTAGAGGCGGGGCAAGATGCGGGTCGCCGATGGTGGAGATCAACACCATGAGCTTCTGGATGCGGGAGGCATGGCCGGAGCTGCGAGAGTCGGCGACGCGAGCGAACCTGCGGGCGGCGGCGCCCGCCAGGTGAGCGGATAGCCCAGCGGCACCTCGGGCTGCGGATGGTGGCGAGGCACAGCAGACTCGACGGGAGCTTCTGGATTCAAAACCGGGGGTGGGATTGGCAGCGGCGACCGAATCGGCCGAGCGCACGGAGGTGGCGGCGGCGGCTTGGTGGGGATTTTAGTTTTAGGTATGTGTGTGCGTGAGGTAGACGGTGGGTTTGACTTGTTGGGGAGGGGGGCTTGCAAAATATCTGGATTTTGGGCCTCGGGAGCGCGAGGCGCTTGGCGCTTGGATTTTGGCATGCGCGCGCGAAGAGAAGGGTGGGCCAGGTATTACAAACGCCGACACTTTTTCTATCGAGTCGAACCGCCGACACATATTCTACCACTGAAGGTGGTATGTGCCGACAGAAATTACGTCGGTGGTCTGTCACGATATACCGACGGATAATGTGCCAAAGGGATGTATAACACTAACAATCGGTGTGTCGGTATAGTTTGGGGCAAAAAAAGTGTCGGTGTTGTACACTTTTACCAACAGATGCATGTCGCTGTTGTGGTGTCGTGGTGTAGTGTGCATCCTAAATCCTTAAACCAAGTTTTGCCTTATGAGTCCACCATACCTACCTATATGCGGTATTTCCATGCCGTTCCAAGCAAATTTGTATGTGCCACCTCTAAATTTTCAAAATAAATTTTCTCTTTTGTGTGCTCGTACCGCTCATGAAACGGTGGGGAGTGTCCAATATTTTTCCATGCTAGATGTGTTATTCTCAAGATGAGTGTTTATTCACTTGTCATTGCACGAGAGTGCGGCAGGCCGGCGGTAATAGGGATGCCCATTCCTGAAATGAAAAAGAAAAAATATTTACTTTATGTTGTCAAATAATAAATTCCTTGGAAAATGTTGGTATGGAAGGCAACCGTGGATATGGCCCGCCATGGAATGTGAAAGTTTGGTGGAAAAAGGAATAAACTTTATTTTCTGTTTGGGAACTGCCTATGATATATCTAGCATGGAAAGTATTGTGAGCTACTTTTTCGTTTTCGTTGACAGGAAAGGCATGCCACCCAAAATATTTTTCTCTCTCAATTTAAAACTTTGAGCTCTGGCACCTCTACAAATCCCTACTTCCCTCTGCGAAGGGCCTATCTATTTACTTTACGCAATTTTTATTTTTACTTGGGTCTCCATCTTCTCTTATAAAGCACCAACTAGGGGGCACTATGATCGTACTTGAGCATTGGGTATAGCTAATATTTGAGTGTGTTTCATGAATGGATCAATGATTGAGCATGATGGGCTAGGGATAACTTTCATTAGTGTTGATATGTTGAAAGACATGGTTGCTTGTTGGCATGCTTGAGTATTGAAGTCATTATGTTAAAATTAGACTATTGCTTTGAATCATCTACAAGTCCAAATGTCCATGCTACAAAGAAAAGAATATGAGATGAACATGTTAGGCAGCATTCCACATCAAAAATTCTGTTTTTATCATTTACCTACTCGAGGACGAGTAGGAATTAAGCTTGGGGATGCTTATACGTCTTCAACGTATCTATAATTTTTGCTTGTTCCATGTTGTTATATTATCATTCTTGGATGTTTTACAATCATTTTATAACAACTTTATATCATTTTTTGGGACTAACCTATTGACATAGTGCCAAACAGAGTCCAATCGCGACGAAAATTTTTGGAGATTTTTTCTAGACCAGAAGACACCCAGTGGGCCAAAGAAGTACCAGAGAGGTGGGTTGTGGAGGCCACAACCCACATGGGCGCGCCGGGGCCCCCCTCCATCGCCTCTGACGCCTATAAATTCCCAAATATTCAGAAAACCCTAGGGGAGTCGACGAAACACAATTCCAGCCGCCGCAAGTTCCAGAACCACGAGATCCAATCTAAACACCATCACGGAGGGGTTCATCTTCTTCATAGGTGCCTCTCCGATGATGCGTGAGTAGTCCACCATAGACCTACGGGTCCGTAGGCAGTAGCTAGATGGCTTCCTCTCTCTCTTTTGATTCTCAATACAATGGTCTCTTGGAGATCTATTTGATGTAAACTTTTGCGGTGTGTTTGTTGGGATCCGATGAATTTTGAGTTCATGATCAGTTTCTATCCATGAATATTATTTGAGCCTTCTTTGATCTCTTATATGCATGATTACTTATAGCCTCGTATTTCTTCTTTGAATCTTTGGTTTAGTTAGGCCGAGTAGATCGATTTTTCTTGCCATGGGAAGAGGTGCTTTGTGATGGGTTCGATCTTGCGGTGTCCTTTCCCAGTGACAGAAGGGGCAGCAAGGCACGCATGTATCGTTGCCATTAAGGATAACAAGATGGGGTCTATTCCTACATGAATAGATCTTGTCTACATCATTTCATCGTTCTTATTGCATTACTCCGTTTTTCCATGAACTTAATACACTAGATGCATGCTGGATAGCGGTCGATGTGTGGAGTAATAGTGGTAGATGCAGGTAGGAGTCGGTCTACTTATCTTGGACGTGATGCCTATATAATGATCATCGCCTTGGATATCGTCATGATTATTTGATCTTCTATCAATTGCCCAACAGTAATTTGTTCACCCACCGTGTGCTATACTCATGAGAGAAGCCACTAGTGAATCCTACGGCCCCCGGGTCTACTTTTCCAACATATTGCTTTCCGATCTATCTTTTTGCCTCTTTGTTTTCAGATCTACTAAACCAAAAATCCAAAAATATATTGCTGCACTTTTTATTTTCTCTTTTTATTTTGTGTTCTTGAGAGATCTATCTCTCCTATCTATCACTACCTAATCTATCTTTTTACCGTAGAGAGATTGGCAACCTCTCTTTCGCGTCGGGTTGCAAGTATTTGTTATTTGTGTGCAGGTGCTGCTTATTGGGTGGTGGTGATCCTCCTACTAGTTCGATAACCTTGGTTTCATAACTGAGGGAAATACTTACCGTCAGTGTGCTGCATCATCCCTTCCTATTTGGCGAAATACCGACGCAGTCTCAAGCCACGTCACATGCCACATCAAAATTTCTGTTTTTATCATCTACCTACTCGAGGACGAGCGGGAATTAAGCTTGGGGATGTTGATACGTCTCCGACGTATCTATAAATTTTGATTGTTTCATGCTATTATATTATCAATCTTGAATCCTTTATATGCTATTTTATATAATTTTTGGGACTAACCTATTAACTCAGTGCCTAGTGTCAGATTCTGTATTTTGACTGTTTTTGGACTTTTCAGGAAATTAATACCAAACGGAGTCCAAATTGGATAAAAAAATTACGAGAGTTATTTTTGGACCAGTAGAGACCCAGGAAGCCACGGGAGGTGGCCAGAAGACCCACGGGGTGGCCACGAGTTAGGCCGGCACGCCCCCTAGCTTGTGAGACCCCCCATGGCACCTCCTGACCTAATTCCACTTCTATATTCCCAATTATCCCAAAAACATCAGAGAGCCACCCAAAACATTTTTTCCGCTGCCACAAGTCTCTGTTCTTCTGCGATCCCATCTGGAGGCCTTTTTCGGTACTTTGCAGGAGGGGAATCTATCACAGAGGCCATCTACATCAACCTTGCTAGCTCCATGATGATGTGTGATTAGTTCACCACAGACCTACGGGTCCATAGCTAGTAGCTAGATGGCTTATTCTCTCTCTTTCATCTTCAATACAAAGTTCTTCGCTATGATCTATCCGATGTAATCTACTTTTGCGGTGCGTTTGTTGGGATCCGATGAATTGTGGGTTTATGATAGATTATTCATGAAAAGTAATTGAGTCTCCTCTGAATTCTATGGTGCATGATTGTTATAGCTCTACAAGTCTCTCCGATCTATCGGTTTGGTTTGGCCAACTAGATTGATTTATCTTCAGTGGGAGGAGTGCATTGTAGTGGGTTTAATCTTACGGTGCTATATATCCCAGTGACAGAAGGGGACAAGACATGTATTGTATTGTTGCTACTAAGGGTAAAACGACGGGGTTTGAATATATTGCTTGTACTTACTTTGTCTACATCATGTCATCTTGCTTAAAGCATTACTCTGTTTGTTATGAACTTAATACCATAGATGCATGCTGGATAGTGGTCGATTGGTGGAGTAATAGTAGTAGATGCAGAATCATTTCGGTCTACTCTTCACTGACGAGATGCCTACATACATGAACATTGCCATGAATAACATCATAATTATGCGCTTTTCTATCAATTGCCCAACAGTAATTTGTCTACCCATTGTATGCTATGCGTTCAAGAGAGAAGCATCTGGTAAAAACTATGCCCCCCGGGTCTATTCAAATCGTATTACAAAAACCTAAAAACCTTGCTTCAATTTATTTACTTTCTTTTTATTTTACTTTTATATTTATCTATCTATCACTATGAGAAGTAATCCTTGCAAGTAACGAGTTCAAGGGGCTTGACAACCCTGTTGCCCGCGTTGGGTGCAAGTGTTTGGTTTTGTGTGCAGGTATTGTTGATGCAAGTTGTCGTGGTTCTCCTACTGGTTCTATAACCTTGGTTCTCACTACGAGAAATACTTATCGCTACTATATTTCTTCACCCTTCCTCTTCGGGGAAAAACCCAACGCAACTCACAAGTAGCAACCACTAGTGGAATCATGACATCTTGCATTGTGCGAGGGCACGAGGAAAATACGGTGGCCCTAGTGGCTTCTTGGGGAGCATTGTGCCTCCACACCGCTCCAACGGAGACGTACCTCCACTCAAAGGGAGGGAACTCGGTAACACATCCTTGTCTCCACCGACTCCACTTGTGGTTACTTCTTACCTTTACTTTGTGCAAGCTTTGTTATGTGTGTATCTTGTGCTTGCTATTGTTGTTGTTATTGTGCTCATCATATAGGTTGTCCACCGAGTTGCATATCTAGACAACCTATTTTACTGTTGAGCCTAGTTTGTTAAAAAGAAGCTAAAAAATGTTTGTCGCCTATTCACCCCCCTCTAGTCGACCATATCGATCCTTTGAGTTGCCACTAAGGATGAAACAATGGTTTATTGTCATATGGGTTGATGTTTTACTATCTACGTTATGTCATCCTGCTTATTGCAATGCCCTGTTTCTTGTAAACTTATACTTTAAGATGCATGCGGCATAGCGGTTTTATAGTGGAGTATTAGTTGTTGATGCAGTTAGATAACAGATTACTTATCACAGACGTAATGCCTATATGAGATTATACCATGAATGATCATAGTCATAAATATAAAGATTGCAATTTAATCGTTGCTTAGTTGTAGTTTGTTACCATACTACTTTGCTATGCTTACAAGATATGCATATGAACCTATGCCCCTAGGTCTATTCTTCATTATTGAAATCTTCGTTACAATTACTATTCTTGTTGTACCGTTTTACCTTTCTATCAACTATCACTATACCTTTTAATTTAATCTTGTGACTATTAGGACAAGAAGCTTGACAACCTTCTTGATGTGTTGGGGACGAGTTTGTTTTGTGTTGTGTGTGAAGGTACCAGTGACTTTATTTTCTAGGAGAACTCCTTCTGGTTCAATAAACCTCAGTTCTCTAGTTGAGAGAAATACTTATTGCTAGGTTACTTTACCGTTACACTTGGGTGTTACCCAACCACTCTTACGAGAGAGCAAGTGAAAGCACAACTTCTCCCTAGGTGGTTTTGGTAATTAATAACAACATATATTTCATTGGACTAATGATTCCACCAAGTATATTTCAGGAAAAGTTCAATGAATGGATTGGCAAAGGATTGTGTGGAGATCCCCTAGATGCAAGGAACATCAATTGGCAACAAGCTTCAAGACTCTACATTTTGCATTTTGTGAGAAATCACACTTGAGTCCATAGGAAAGCCAATACTATTAAAAGGGCATGAGGTATCCATGATGATCTGGTTGCTCAAGTGCTTAGAGTTAGCCACCAAAATTACCCATGAAATTCTCCCACAAAATACTCTATCTAAACCCTACCACTCAAATTCGGTGCCACCAATATTTCCAAATCGGCCCTACCGAGTTTCACCCCAGACAGATCCTAAGCCAAACCCTAAGGTCTCGGTGACACCAACTTCCATTTCGGTGAAACCGAAATCAGTGACCAACTCTCTAGTATCCTATTTCTAAAAATCGAAATTTCCGAGTTTTAGGAATCGGTCTCACCGAGTTTTGGTAACTGCCTAGGTCAGCCAATTCGGTCCCACCGAGATTTATATATCGGTCTCACCGGAACGCCAAAAGTTGCCACATTTTGCACTAGTCGGTGCAACAGAGTTTTTGCTTCGGTTTCACCGAGTTGGGCAATAATGTTGTAACGGTTGGATTTTTGGAGATGCCTATATATACCTCTCCACCTACCTCTCACTCGCAGAGAAAGCACTCAGAACATACCACACTTGCCCCATCTATTTTCTGAGAGAGAACCACCTTCTCATGTGTTGAGATCAAGATCTTCCACTCCAACCATATGAATCTTGATTTCTAGCCTCCCCAAGTTGCTTTCCACCCAAACAACCTCTTCTCTCAAGCCAAATCTGTGAGAGAGTGATTGTGTGTTGAGGAGACTATCTTTTGAAGCACAAGAGCAAGGAGTTCATCATTGTTACCACATATATTACCTTTTGGAGAGTGGTGTCTCCTAGATTGGTTAGGTGTCGCTTGGGAGCCTCTGTCTTCGTGTGTGGAGTTGAACCAAGAAGTTTGTAAGGGCAAGGAGATCGCCTACTTCGTGAAGATCTACCCCGAGTGAGGCTAGTCCTTCGTGGACGTAAGCCGTGATGGAATAGACGAGGTTGCTACTTCGTGGACCCTTTTGGGTGGAGCCCTCCGTGGACTCTCATGACCTCTACCCTCTGTGGGTTGAAGTCTCCATCAACGTGGACGTACGATGGCACCACCTATCAGAACCACGGAAAAAATCTTCGTGTCTCCAATTGTGCTTGATCCTCCTATCCCTTCCCTCTACTTATATGTGCATGTCTTTACTTTCTGCTGCTATACTCTTAGACTTGCATGTGTAGGGTGTGCTTGACATGATATAATTGCTAAAACTTGCCAACATCTAAAATTGGGAAAAGGCTAGATTCTTATTTGGTCAAGTAGTCTAATCACTCCCCCTTTAGACATACTTTGGATCCTACAGGTGGTATCAGAGCATTAGTCTACATTGCATTGGTCTCACAACCTAGGAGAGTATGGCGTCTAGTGAGGTAAATTATCATCGTAGAGGTCCATATTTTGATGGTACAAACTTTGCTAGTTGGAAGCACAAAATTAAAATGTATATTCTTGGTCATAACCCTGCCGTTTGGATTGTTATTCATGTTGGATTGCAAGATGAATTCTTTAGTGATGGAAAGGAAGCAGATCGTGAAGCGGCCGCGGAAGAATTGAAGATGTTGCAATACAAGCATGCGACATTCTATTCAACTGCTTATGCCCCGAAGATTTCAACAAGATAATCCATCTTGAGAATGCAAAGGAAATTTGGGATACTTTGGTTGATATGCACGAAGGTACCGAATCCGTCAGGGAATCTAAGTTGGATGTGCTACAAAGTCAACTTGACAAGTTCAAGATGAAGGATGGTGAAGGAGTCGCGGAAATGTACTCTAGGCTTGCTCTCATCACAAATGAGATTGCCGGCTTAGGGAGTGAAGAGATGACCGACAAATTCATCATCAAGAAGATCCTTAGAGCCTTGGATGGAAAGTACGACACCGTGTCCACTTTGATCCAAATGATGCCAAACCACAAAGATCTCAAGCCTACGAAAGTCATTGGAAGGATTGTTGCTCATGAAATGTCACTCAAGGACAAAGAAGAGCTTCATACCAAATCAAGCGGTGCATACAAAGCTACAAGTGACACTCCCGCTTCTTCAAATGACAACCTTGTTACCAATGAAGAGATAAGCCTCATGATCAAGAAGTTCAACAAATTCTACAAGAGTCGAGGCAAAGAGAGAAGCTCCAACTCAAGATATGAAGAGAAGCGTTCCTCTAGTGGTGACCTAAATTGTTACAATTGTGGAAGGCCCGGACACTATTCCAATGAGTGCACGGTCCCCCACAAAAGAAGAGAAGAGTCACCTAGAAGAAGAAGCTCAAGAGATGAGTCACCTCGTAGAAAGAGAAGGAGTAGAAAAGATTGCTATGAACGAAGACCCTCTCGGAGAAGCAAGGACTCGGAGAAGAAGGACAAGTACACCAAGAGCTACACAAGAAGAAGACATCAAGCTCATGTTGGTGAATGGGTTTTCGGCTTCGATTCCGACAACCAATCCAAGAGAAGCTACCACTCCAACCACGACTATAGTCAAGATGAAGGTGTTGCCGGATTAGCACTCGTATCCTCCAATTCCTATGACATATTTGATTCACCAAATGAAGGAAGTGGAAGCTGCTTCATGGCTAAAGTCCCCAAGGTATCACACCCCGAATACATCGACTTTAATAGTGACGAGGATGACTTACTAGGAGATGATGATTTGCTCTTTGATAAAGCTAGTGATATTAGTCAAAATGAACTTGATAATAATCATGCTAGTCAAGATAAGTCGTGTGATGATGATAAGAAGGAGATTGAACGTCTAACTAAAGAACTAAACACTAAGTTAGCCCATGAATCTACTCAAGAAGATCATAGAGAGCTCTTAAGAACTCATGAGAAGCTACGCCTCGAGAAGCTAAATTTAGAGCAAGAGCATGAGTTTCTTAAAGCTATCAATAACGATCTTCGAAAGAAGAGTTCTTCTTATCTTACCAAACGACTACTCTTGTCTACATTTGTTCCACAAGTTAAATCTAAGCAAACTAGTAACAAAGGCAAGAAAGGTTCTTCATCTAGTAACAACAACACTAATGCTAAATCCAATGATGTTGTTCCTATTAGTTCTATTGATTCCACTAATGATTCTCTTAGCCAAGTTACACTTGAGCAAGAAAATGATTTATTGAAAGGAATTATAGAAAAAGGTGTCTACAAGAGTCTTGCTGGAAGTAAGCAATTTGAGGAGATTGTGCGCAAGCAAGGATGGCACTGGAAGAACCAATGCATTAGCTATTTCAACGCCAATGGAGTTGAATGGGAAGAAGGTCAATACCCCAAGACGAAGTTTATTCCCCAAAAGGAGAAGTATGATCCTACTCTCCCGAAGGGAACAAAAGCTCAAGATGACCCTCCACCACAAGACCACAAGCTCAAGGGCAAAGACAAGCTTCAAGAGGAGATTGACTCATTTGAAGAAGAATCACAAGCCATGGTCAAGTGGGTTCCCAAAGCTACTACAAGCTCCACTTCATCAAGTGCTACTTCAACTCCAAGGATCCCCATCAAGTTGACGTGGGTCCCAAAGAAGAAAAACTAGAGAAGTTCTTGAGGGGTGACTCCACCAACAAAATTCACTCTCATTCATATTTGGCAAGAACTAATGCAATCAACTCCAACCTTATGCGATAGTTCAAGGAGTCACACATTCCCTCATAGGTAAGCTAGGGACAAGGTAATTAATGAATCAATGGACATCATATTACATGTGTTTCACTCCATGTCCATAGATATCCTTGTATTTGTTCCTTGTGTGGGACTAACCCATGAAGGTGAGAAGAGTACGATACAACAAGGATGACTCCCAACTCAAGATGATCTTCATCAGCTATGAGCATCCACTACTACAACACTTACATGAAATCTTCAACGACAAAACCCAAGGTTAGTTTGTTCCTCTTAGGGGGGATGTCACATCGAGGGGGAGCTTTACTCTAAGACTTGAGTCAAAGCATCTCTTAAGATGTGAACACATTAAAAGCTTTATGTAAAAGTGCCAACCCCACTTGTGCTTAAATGATGAGTATGACCTATGATCAAGTATTCTTACTTGACTCCTAAGTCAATATACTGATATATAGATGACTCCGTCATCGTCAAAGTGCTTGGTAGATACTAGAGTGGTTTTGCATGTTTGCCATATTTCATTTGACATCTTAATGTGTGAGAATGTTGGAAGGCGTATTTTTGCTCATTCAAGGACATCCAATTGTCGTTATGTGGCTTTCATTTTCTTTGCCTAATTGGATGTACAAGAATGCCTAAGTACCTCCCTCCAGCTATCTATGTTTTCTCGTCTCAAATTCTATTCATGCTTCATCACAAAATTTGAGCAAGCACTTTTCGGACCCTCTGTGTGAGGAGCACTCAGAGTTCCGTTTCGACAAGAGCTAACATCCAAAACCTCTCATGTGCCACTCAGTGTAACCAACTCTCAAAACTCGGTTTCACCGAAGCACAAGGGTTGATCTGGTTTTCTATCTCGGTACTACCAATCCCAAAATTTCGGCATCATCGAAGTTCTCTGCTGTTAGGCAGTTAAGAATCTCGGTGGAACCGATATTTCGGAATTGGTGTTACCGACAATAGTTGGGTATATATATCTGTTGGGAAACGTTGCATGGGAAACAAAAATTTTCCTACGCACACGCAAGATCTATCCATGGTGATGAGCATCTACGAGAGGGAGAGTGAATCTACATACCCTTGTAGATCGCTAAGCGGAAGCGTTTAAGAAACGCGGTTGATGTAGTCGATCGTCTCCGCGATCCAAATCGCAAGTCGTCCCTCGATCCGATCACGAACTAGCGCCGAACGGACGGCACCTCCGCGTTCAACACACGTACGGCTTGATGACGCCTTCACCTCCTCGATCCAGCGAGCGATGGTGAAGTAGTGGTTGAGTTCCAGCAGCACGACGGCGTGGTGATGGTGGTGAGGAACAATCTCTGCAGGGCTTCGCCAAGCGCTACGGAGATTATGACGGAGGAACTAGAGGGTTAGGGTTGCCGCACACGGCTTGGGGAAATCTTGATGTATCCCGTGTGCTAGCCCTGCCCCTCTATTTATATGTTGAGCCTTGGGGTCTAAACTTGGAGTAAAAGCCTCCTCCAGGTCGGTTTTGCCCGCACAAGGTCGGTTTGGCCCGCAGGGAAAGAGTCCAACTCGGATCCCTGCCGAACCATGCACAGCCGCACACAAGCGGTAGTACCGCTTCACACAAGCGGTAGTACCGCTTGGGCGGTAGTACCGCTTCACACAAGCGGTAGTACCGCTAGGGCGGTAGTACCGCTTCACCAAGCGGTAGTACCGCTTACGCGGCAGCAAAACTACTTTTGCACTTTCCAAT
This sequence comes from Elymus sibiricus, assembly GCA_039707655.1. NCBI lineage: Eukaryota > Viridiplantae > Streptophyta > Magnoliopsida > Poales > Poaceae > Elymus > Elymus sibiricus. Next base: position 26,964,853 of record CM077671.1, on the reverse strand, counting down.
ACCTCGTGGGCTTTTATCCCTTGGCCCATATAAAGTGTTGCTGCACCCGAACACTTCGGTAAACATCCGGAACCCCTTCCGGTGAACTCCGGAACTCTTCCGGAGATCAAAACACTATTATCACATATATCAATCTTTATCTCCGGACTATTCCGGAGATCCTCGTCATGTCCGGGATCTTATCCGGGACTCCGAACAACCTTCGGTCACCAACATAATAACTCAACTATACTAATCGTCACCAAACGTTTAAGTGTGTAGACCCTGCGGGTTCGAGAACTATGTAGACATGACCGAGACACCTCTACGGCCAATAACCAATAGCGGGACCTGGATGCTCATATTGGCTCCTACATATTCTACGAAGATCTTTTATCGGTCGAACCTCTATGTCAAGGATTCAGTTAATCCCGTATGCTGTTCCCTTTGTTCTTCGGTATGTTACTTGCCCGAGATTCGATCGTCGGTATCACTATACCTAGTTCAATCTCGTTACCGGCAAGTCTCTTTACTCGTTCCGTAATACAAGATCCTGTGGCTAACTCTTTAGTCACTTTGCTTGCAAGGCTCAATGTGATGTTGCATTACCGAGTGGGCCCTGAGATACCTCTCCGTCACACGGAGTAACAAATCCCAGTCTTGATCCATGCCAACCCAACAGACACCCTCGGAGATACCTGTAGAGCACCTTTATAGTCACCCAGTTACGTTGTGACGTTTGATACACACAAGGTATTCCTCCGGTGTCAGTGAGTTGCATGATCTCATGGTCAAAGGAACAGATACTTGACATGCAGAAAACAATAGCAATAAACTGACACGATCATATGCTATGTTCGTAGTTTGGGTCTTGTCCATCACATCATTCTCCTAATGATGTGATCCCGTTATCAAATGACATCTCATGTCAATGGCTAGGAAACCTTAACCATCTTTGATCAACGAGCTAGTCAACTAGAGGCTTACTAGGGACACAGTGTTGTCTATGTACCCACACATGTATTTGAGTTTCCAATCAATACAATTATAGCATGGATAATAAACGATTATCATGAACAAGGAAATATAATAATAACCAATTTATTATTGCCTCTAGGGCATATTTCCAACAATATCCCCACCGTTGCCGCCGTAGCGAAATCTTCACCGGGTTAGGGTAAGATTGAAAAAAAAATGTTAATCATGTATATAAAAATGTTAATCGAGCATTTGAAAAAAAGAAGAACTCCGCCTATGTTGTCTCAACATAGCCGGTCCCAAGCCCTGATAAAGGAGGAGGGTTGTGATAGGCTTGGCGAGCCAACGTCAAAACTCAGCCACTCTTATGGAGATGAAACCCAAAAGATTTTCGTTGGGGCGTAACCCTCTCAGCGACGCGCCACATCGGAACCCGGGTGTGGTGGAAAATGGGCAAGGGCCGGGCCGTCACCCCCCAGGTGGCGCGCCGTATCTTGATCTGGATACGGTGGCAAGTGAGCGAGGATCGGGTCGTCGCATCCTTAGTGGCGCGCTACATCGGCGCCCGGGTGTAGTGGAAATTGAGCAAGGGTCTTCGCATTTGACTCGACGAGTGCGAAGGGTAAGGAAGCTAGCCGAGCCTAGGAGGATTCGCTTAGGTAGCTGGAACGTAGGGTCTCTGACAGGTAAGCTTCGGGAGGTAGTTGATACCGCGGTGAGGAGAGGCGTTGATATCCTTTGCGTCCAAGAGACCAAATGGAGGGGACAAAAGGCGAAGGAGGTGGAGGGTACCGGCTTCAAGCTGTGGTACACGGGGACGGTTGCAAACAGAAATGGAGTAGGCATCTTGATCAGCAAGAGCCTCAAGGATGGAGTGGTAGACGTCAAGAGACGTGGGGACCGGATTATCCTGGTCAAGCTGGTAGTTGGGGACTTAGTTCTCAACGTTATCAGCGCGTATGCCCCGCAAGTAGGCCACAATGAGAACACCAAGAGGGAGTTCTGGGAAGGCCTAGAGGACATGGTTAGGAGTGTACCGATTGGCGAGAGGCTCTTCATAGGAGGAGACCTCAATGGCCACGTGAGCACATCTAACACAGGTTTTGAAGGGGTGCATGGGGGTTTTGGCTATGGCATCAGGAACCAAGAAGGAGAAGATGTCTTAAGCTTTGCGCTAGCCTACAACATGATCATAGCTAACACCCTCTTTAAGAAGAGAGAATCGCATCTAGTGACTTACAGTAGTGGGCAACACTCTAGCCAGATTGATTTCATCCTCTCGAGAAGAGAAGACAGGCGTGCATGCCTAGACTGTAAGGTGATACCTAGAGAGAGTGTTGTCCCTCAGCATAAGCTTGTGGTTGCTGACCTCCGCTTTCGGATTCGTGTCCAGCGGGACAAGCGTGCCAAAGTCGCTAGAACGAAGTGGTGGAAGCTCAAGGGGGAGGTAGCTCAGGCGTTCAAGGAGAGGGTCATTAAGGAGGGCCCTTGGGAGGAAGGAGGTGATGTAGACAACATGTGGATGAAGATGGCGACTTGCATTCGTAAGGTGGCCTCAGAGGAGTTTGGAGTGTCCAGGGGAAGTAGAAGAGAAGCTAAAGATACCTGGTGGTGGAACGATGATGTCCAGAAGGCAATTAAGGAGAAGAAAGAGTGTTTCAGACGCCTATATCTGGATAGGAGTGCAGACAACATAGAGAAGTACAAGATGGCAAAGAAGGCCGCAAAGCGAGCTGTGAGTGAAGCTAGGGGCCGGGCGTATGAGGACCTCTACCAACGGTTAGACACGAAGGAAGGCGAAAGGGACATCTATAAGATGGCCAAGATCCGAGAGAGGAAGACGAGGGATGTTGACCAAATCAAGTGCATCAAGGACGGAGCAGATCAACTCCTGGTGAAGAACGAGGAGATTAAGCATAGATGGCGGGAGTACTTTGACAAGCTGTTCAATGGGGAGAGTGAGAGCTCTACCATTGATCTGGATGACTCCTTTGCTGATACTAGCAGGCTTTTTGTGCGGCGAATCCAGGAGTCGGAGGTCAAGGAGGCTTTGAAGAGGATGAAAGGAGGCAAGGCGATGGGCCCTGATTGTATCCCCATTGAGGTGTGGAGAGGCCTCGGGGACATAGCGATAGTATGGCTAACCAAACTTTTCAACCTCATTTTTCGGGCAAACAAGATGCCAGAAGAATGGAGACGGAGTATATTAGTACCAATCTTCAAGAACAAGGGGGATGTTCAGAGTTGTACTAATTACCGTGGAATTAAACTGATGAGCCATACAATGAAGCTATGGGAGAGAGTCATTGAGCACCGCTTAAGAAGAATGACAAGCGTGACCAAAAATCAGTTTGGTTTCATGCCTGGGAGGTCGACCATGGAAGCCATTTTCTTGGTACGACAACTTATGGAGAGATATAGGGAACAAAAGAAGGACCTGCATATGGTGTTCATTGACTTGGAGAAGGCCTATGATAAGATACCGCGGAATGTTATGTGGTGGGCCTTGGAGAAACACAAAGTCCCAGCAAAGTACATTACCCTCATCAAGGACATGTACGATAATGTTGTGACAAGTGTTCGAACAAGTGATGGTGACACTGATGACTTCCCGATTAAGATAGGACTGCATCAAGGGTCAGCTTTGAGCCCTTATCTTTTTGCCTTGGTGATGGATGAGGTCACAAGGGATATACAAGGAGATATCCCATGGTGTATGCTCTTTGCGGACGATGTGGTGCTAGTCGATGAGAGTCGGACGGGGGTCAACAGGAAGTTGGAGTTATTGAGGCAAACTTTGGAATCGAAAGGTTTTAGACTTAGTAGGACTAAAACCGAGTACATGAGGTGCGCTTTCGGTACTACTAGGCATGAGGAGGAGGAGGATGTTAGCCTTGATGGGCAGGTGGTGCCGCAGAAGGACACCTTTCGATATTTGGGGTCAATGTTGCAGAAGGATGGGGATATCGATGAAGATGTGAACCATCAAATTAAAGCCGGATGGATGAAGTGGCGCCAAGCTTCTAGCATTCTCTGTGACAAGAGGGTGCCACAAAAGCTAAAAGGCAAGTTCTATAGGACGGCGGTTCGACCCGCAATGTTGTATGGCGCTGAGTGTTGGCCAACTAAAAGGCGACATGTGCAACAGTTAGGTGTGGCGGAGATGCGCATGTTGAGATGGATGTGTGGCCACACAAGGAAGGACCGAATCCGGAATGATGATATACGAGATAGAGTTGGGGTAGCGCCAATTGAAGAGAAGCTTGTCCAACATCGTTTGAGATGGTTTGGACATATTCAGCGCAGGCCTCCAGAAGACCCAGTACATAGCGGACGACTAAAGCGTGCTGATAATGTCAAAAGAGGCCGGGGTAGACCGAACTTGACATGGGAAGAGTCCGTAATGAGAGACCTGAAGGATTGGAGCATCACCAAAGAACTAGCCATGGACAGGGGTGCGTGGAAGCTTGCTATCCATGTGCCAGAACCATGAGTTGGTCACGAGATCTTATGGGTTTCACCTCTAGCCTACGCCAACTTGTTTGGGACTAAAGGCTTTGTTGTTGTTGTTGTTGTTGAGCATTTGAAAAAAAGTTAAATGTTGATCAAGCGTTCAGAAAATGTTAAATGTGTCTAGCAAAAATGTTGAACATGTATTCAAAAAAAATATCTTTTTATTTGAAAAATGTTAATTTAAGCATTTAAAAATATACAAAATATTGACCATACTAAAAATGTGTAAAGACAAAAATAAACCAAGGAAAAAAGAAAATGAAACCGAAGAATGAAATGCAAAAGAGAATGAAAAACCCGATAAAAACAATGAAAGAAACAAAAGAAAAACGAAAATAACAAAAAAAGGGAGAATGTATAATAAAACCAAACAAAAAACAAAAGAAAAGGAAGGAAAAGAAAAACCAGAGAAAACCAAATAAAAATGAAGAAAGAAGAAAGAAAAGAAAAAAAAACTAGTGGAAACAAGGAAAGAAACGAAGAAAATCCATTTTTCAGAAACCAGTCAAACTTGTATTTGAAAATAGAGAAAAATACGGAGAAAAAAGGTGAAAAGGGGGGGAGTGGAAAACCCGAAGTGTCACCTCAAGTAGGACGCACCATACATTTCATTAGTAGGACAATGGTACGTGCTAAATCATTACTGCTAAACCCAAGAGAATGAGAAAGGGGCTAAAATTTTGGAGTAAAAAGCTATCCAATTTGACAGGGATCATTAAAGCAACCAATGAAGTAATTGCAATGTGGGATTTCTTTGGGGGGTATAGAGATATTTCCCCACATGAAAGCTCAGGAAGAAGCATTCTTAAGGAACACCTGCTCTAGATACTTTCCTACCAGAGGATTTATTGGAGGCAGAGGGCTACTATCAGATGGGTGAAATTTGGAGATAAAAACTCCAAAAAAATTCAAGCCAAGGGTACCATAAAGTATAGGAAAATTTTCATTCATTTGCTGCAGGATGAGCAGGGCAATGTGTAGGAGATGTGCCCTAGAGGCAATAATAAATGTTATTGATTATCTCCATGTTCATAATTATGTTTATGTTCCATGCTATAACTGCAATGACTCTCGAGTCTACAAATAAAATGAGGCTTGGAGGGAAACTCATGTGCACGTGTGGGATAATAAAAGGTAAAATTATTCCTAGTCAAGCCTCTATGACTGGCTCAAGTATTGCATGATGATCCTGTTTTCCTGATCATGGGCATGACTATGCCGGCAATTTTGAGGGCACAATTGTTGGTAGAACACTTGTGTTGAATCGACCCGATTGATGTTATGCTATGAGATACATTCGTCATAAGTTTATGGTTAATAACACAGAGAAGTTAATGTTTGCATAATTCCTTAGACCATGAGAGTATCGAGTTTCTTCATGCTTGCTTCATGAACTTTGGGGTTTGTTAAACGTCATCCGTAAATGGGTGGCTATTACGGCGGCTTACGGGTTCATGGAAAAGTGTGTCAAGTAACTTGATAGCTCGAGATTGGGATTTGCTCCTCCGACGATGGAGAGATATCTCTGGGCCCTCTCGGTGTTACGGTATCCATCATCGTCTGGCCAGACACAGGGTAATTTGATCACAGGGATGCCGGAACACGGGAACGAGAAAAGAGAACAATACCGGCAACGAGGTAACTGGCATTGTGGACAAGTGTTGATCCACGGGGATGCCTACATGTCTCACCTTGGGTATTTGTAACATATCGCGAAGCAACAGGAATAGCACACGCCAACTGGAGGTTCACTCGAATATTCATTCGTGTGGGTATAGGGGTCAATATGGGTGTCCACGGCTCCGATGTTGATCATTGATCGGAAGGGATTCCGGGTCATGTCTATGCTTCACCGAACCTATAGGGTCACACGCTTAAGGGTCATCTATCTGCTGAATACTAGACGAGGAGTCCGAGAGAAAGTCACTGGAAAAGTTTCGGAGACAACGGAAAAGTTCCGGAGAGAACACCGAAAAAGTTTCGGTAAAACCGAAAAGTTGTTTCGGATAAAACCATTGATCCAAAAAGGTTTCGGCAAGCACCGGGAATGTTTTTGAGGTTGCCAAATTGGTCTGGTAATTTCTGAAATTTTTTCGGAGAAAAAACCGAAAAAGGTTTTCGGAGCTGCCGGAATTGTTTACCGGGTAAACGAAGATGGTTTTAAATTAAACCACCATACCGGAAATGTTCCGGAGCGAGTCCAGATAATTTTAGAGGGTGCCGGAAATGTTCTGGGACCTTCCGGAATTTTTCAGAAGAAATAGTTTCAGAAAACATCTTGTCCCAGCGAGAGGGGACAAGATCCCACGGATCGTGGGGGCTGTTTTTGGGCTGTTTTTGGGGGCGCCCCCTTTAGGGGACAGCCCCCTTGTGGCTGGACAAAGTGTTGGGGGGCCCCCCCATGGTGGGGGGCAGCCCCCACAAATGGTGGAGAGTGTTGGGAGGAAGGTGGGGCCCCATGGGGGAACACCATGGACAAGGGAACATGTTTTCTCCATGTTTGGTGGGAACATGTTTCCTTGTTTGGTGGGTGCTTGTTTTGTGGGCTGAAATTTCAGCCCCCCCCCCTCACCCCTTCCACCACTATATAAGGAGGTGGAGAGGAGCTCTCCATACTCACTCTAACTCTCACACACATGGCATGCATGATCTGCCTTTCTTCTCTCCCTCCCACGAAATAGTTTCGTAGAGCCGAAAGGCTGTCTGGGTTCCGGCAGGAACTAGTTCTGGACGGCGAAGCCCTGCCGGATAGATGACACCGTATGTGTGCAACTCTGTAGAGAGATCGTAGTTTCGGTCTTAGTTCGAGAGTGCCTCCCGAAGGGCTGTCCGTGTGACCGTCCGAGTTTTGGAGGTCCTCCCGAAGGGCTGTCCGAGTGACAGTCCGAGTTTCGGAGGTCCTCCCGAAGGGCTGTCCGCGACACCGTCCGGGGGACTGTGCGACCGCCTCCCGGAGGGCTGTCTGCGGGGTAGATGAGGGTATACATCCTCGCGGTTGGGAGGTTGTAAAATCCTAGCTGCGGGGATCTGCACCGCCGTTCGTCATCGACTCTACTTCCGCTGCGCTACGAGTCGGTAACGAAATGATCAAACCTTGTATGCAGTCTCCATAGTGGTCCTGGGCTGGTGCGTAGGTCGGAAAATTTTATTTTCTGCTGCGTTACCTTACAGTGGTATCAGAGCCAGGGTATGCGTAGATGCAGGTTGCGATCTAGAATACATAGAGATGTATGGGTGTTGCACAATATAATTAGGTAGTAGATGAGATCTATTGCTGAAAATTATTTGTGCGGGTAGCAGATGAAATCTGTTACCCGATGTTCCTGTTGCTTCCCTAGAATTTGCATATTTCTGATCTTGATAACAGTATGGTGGAGTTTCAATGTTCTGGCAATCCGCGATCCTGATTGATCAACGAAGTGCTAACAGTTCATTGAATTCCACCGTAGTTAAAGAGAAAGATGAAATTTCGCAGACGAAAGGGCAATGCAGATGTGATCTGCACGGGGGTCACGCGTATGACGAAGTTTAGTATGGGGCTCGAGATTTTATTATCACGTGTTTCATACACCCTGGAATGTTAATCTAGCGACTTGGATTATCATGCTTGATGATGGACGTTGGTAGCTTCGGTTTGTTTCGAAACCTTAGAAGCCACGTAAAATAAAATTTCGCATGAACCGATTAGAGGAGTCTAACTTGGTTTTGTAGGATGGTTTGCATGTGCATGTGATGTGGTATAGCAATGATTCATAATAATTTGATTATGTATGAGATGACTATATGATGTAAATTGATTAACATGACCTGCGTGTCATGATTCGGCATGATGGCTGGAGCCATATGATTGCACTTTAAATGACCTGCGTGTCAACCTTATGTAATGCACTTATTTTATTAGCTATAGAGATAGCAATATTATCTTGTGCATCGACAAGGTGGTGGCAATCTTCGCAAAGGTGAACACCGACGCGAATGCCGGAGACGAAGAAATACGAGACTTCTCCGTCAGAAAGGGCTATACCATATCATGCTATTATGAATTGCCTGAGATGTTTATCCCTTATGATGCACCCTTCTTGATTGCGCAGTAGTCGCTTTTTATTAGGGTGATCTCTCACTGAAATATCAAGTAGTTAGTGTTCTCCCAAGTGTAGCACCGTCACGGCACCTAACTTTTCGGGGCATTGCATGATCTCCATGGGTGCGAACGATTAGGGATGTGTGAGGCGGGTGAGTTGAGACCTCGCAGCGAGATCACTTGGTTGTCTTGACGTTCAGGCATGAAAGTCATGAGCTCGGAACACACGCATCGAAAGATGAACAAGAATCGCATAGAGATGTGATCGGCAAGTTTGCCTACCGATTAAAGTTCACGCCATGGGTGTTCATCTCGAACCGTGACGTTGAATGGATATGCGGGTCTTGAATCACTCACAATCAATTATGAGAGATATTGATTTGAGTGGGAGCGCACTATAGAATTAACTTGTTTAATTCTCACTGCAATTAATTTTGAACACTGTCTAAGTGTGGTTTGCATAATAGTTGTAGAATAATGGCTCGCGTTTCCACCTTCCCTATTAAAATTGAATAGCTGTTAAATATCTGGTTAAAACTTTACGGTTGGTAACGTAATGTGAAGATTATCCTCAAGAGTGCCGAGAAGGACTTTGTCCTATCGCATGCTTTCGGTATTCTCCCGCTAATGCTATGGATCATGTGACTCTCGTCCTTCGATCCAAAAGCTAGAATTCCTTTTTAGTCAAAGTGCAATATGTTTGCTTCCATGAGACCCGAACTTCGAAAGTTTGGATAGTTATATGATATTCATGGAATCTGAAAATCATTTTCAGAGACAGACAAAGGCTAAAAGATATGAGATATCCAAAGCAATGTTTGTTTGCGAACTGTTAGTAAAGGAGTTTACTATGCATTAGACTGATAAGAGAGGGATCCAGAAGAACGCCTGTCATATGATGATGGTGAATAAAACAACAACTTAAAGAGAAAGGAAGTGTCCGAAGGGTGTTAGTGAAACTTTCAAGCCTAGGAAGTCCGGGGCTAACACCACTCTTAAGTTTGGTGCTTCTTCTGAGAGTAGGAGAATTACTGAAAGTTAAACTGTTAGAAGTATAATGGCAATAGGAAAGAAGACTGGAATATCCAGCTCATGTATGAATGTCATACAAGTTTTTGTTGTATAGAAGGCTGGTCAAAGATATAGTTCTTGGGAATTATGGTTAAACATGTTAATCACTAATTCTTGGGTATTGTGAGTTAATCACAAAGATACCCGCTCGATTGCACTCTGTTGCAACTCGATGTAAGAACTACTACGGCCTAAAAGACTAGCCAGGAATGAGGTTTAGATACACACAGGGAACATAGTAAATGTTACTATACCTTCCATTAGTGTATTCCCTATGTATTTACTTTCATAATTCATTTTAGAGTTTTACACTCTAGCCCATTGCATAAAGTATCTTGCAAGAAGGTTATTCATAAGAGAACTTTTGATGTTCGATGTTATGAATAACATAAGGGCCATACTTTCATTATGAATGAGATGTATGTTATGAATATTGATATTAATACATTGCCTCTGTATTTACTTTCATTTAGAGTTTCATACACTCTAGCCCTTTGCATAAGGTATTTTGCAAGAAGGTTATTCATAAGAGAACTTTTGATGTTCGGTGTTATGAATAACATGAAGGGCCATGCTTCCATACAGGATGGGATGTATGCTATGAATATTGATGGTAATATGATACATCCATAACACTGACACTAAATGTCGCAAGACTAAAAGAATACCACACAAGTGTGGCACTGCATTTGGTCACATTGGAGAAACCCGCATGGAAAATTCCATTATGATGGATTTTGAAGTCATTTGATTTTGAATCATCTGACACTTGCAACTTTCCTCTGAAAAGTGAAGTGACTGAAATACCGTTCACAGGCCATAAGGAACGAGCAAAGAACATATTGGTAATCATACATTATGATGTGTGTAGTCCAATAAATGTTGTTGCAAGTAGTGGATTTATCTATCTTCAGAAATGACTCAAGTAGATATGTGGATATTTACTTGTTGAGACGTAAGTCTGGATCTTTTGAATTCATTCATAAGGTTTTCAAAAATGAAGTAGAAGTTGTTGTAACAAGAAAATTATGTTTCTACAATTCGATTGCAGAAAGGAATATTTGAGTTACAAGTTTAGCGAATGTTTGATGAGTTATGAAAGGGGTTTCATAACTTGCACCTCCCGGAACACCACTGCAAGTGGAAAGTCCGTGAAGATGTAATCGAACCATTTATGACATGGTAAGATCAAAGATGACATAAATAAATTTGCCATTATCCCTTTTATAGAGTGATGCTTTAGAGACTGCGGCTTTTACACTGAAAAGAGCTCCATCAGGTCTGTTGAAATGACGCCATGGTGTGGTACGCCCAACCATGTTATATCTTTTCTTAACATTTGGAATATGGGGCTTGTGTAAAAGGTTACAAACCTATTCCAAATCAGACAAGTGCTACTTTGTAAGGTTATCCCAAGTCGTTTGGGTATTCCCCACCACTATACCGAGGCAAAGGATTTTGCCGCAAAACGGTATGCTTTTAAAGAGAATAGTTCTTACAAAAGGCGAGTGGGAGGACAGTGCAACTCGACGAGATAACCAGTATCTTCGTCATCAGGTCAAAGGAAAGAAACCTTGGAAGTGATTCCGGAGTTTCCTACTGCGACTGATACGGAAGTCTCTACAATAAAATGTATGGACTTCGGTCCCTTACACAATGAGCACACAAAACATGTTGCCAAAGCTTCCATTCTTTGGAAGGCATTCAAAGACAGGCTTTTGCAAACTCCTGATACAAGCAAACTTCTCGATTTGACCTCCCACATTGAAAGAGTTGAAGCCTAGAGGGCTTGAACACCCTTTCACAAAACAGGAAATTGATGCAGTAGTGCAGAAACTCCCCTCTAATAAAGCTCCTGGACCAGATGGATTTAATGGAGATTTCATTAAAAAATGATGGGACATTGTTGCTCCTGATTTCTACAATCTAATCCAAGATTTCCAAGAAGGGAATATTTCTCTACAAGGTATTAATTGTTATTTCATCACCCTGATTCCCCAAAAGGATAATCCCAAGACTGCAAATGATTTTAGGCCCATCTCTCTTCTCAATACATCCATGAAGATCATTACCAAGCTGCTGGCTAGTAGACTGCAAAAAGTGATTTTAAATATTGTCCATGAAAATCAATATTGATTCCTTAAAAAAAGTTCTATCTAGGACTGCCTTGCATGGGCATTTGAGTACCTCCACCAGTGTCATCATTCAAGAAACCCTACTGTGGTTCTTCAGTTAGATTTTGGAAAAGCTTTTAATCTTATTGATCATAATGCTATTATGGACATTCTTAAGGCAAGAAGATTTGGAGAGAAATGGCTGACATGAATTCACATGATATTATCCTCTGGTACTTATGCATTACTATTAAATGGAATTCTTGGAAATATTTTTCACTGCAAAAGAGGAGTAAGACAAGGGGACCCTCTCCCCCCGCTTGATTTTTGTTTTAGTTGTTGATCTGTTACACGCCACTCTAAATAAAGCAATGCAACATGATTTAATATCTCCTCCTCTACAGAGCAAAGCATGCCCCAAATACTGAGTTATTCAATATGTTGATGATACAATTGTAGTACTGCCAGCCATTTCCTCACAACTCATGCAGATCAAAAATGTGTTGCTACATTACTATGATTGCACTGGTTTGAAGGTAAACTACAGCAAATATTTTTTGGGTCCCCATCAATGTGCCTCAATGGCAGATGCCCCTTTTGCTATCTATTTTGGAGTGCAAGCAAGGATCCTTTCCTTTCATCAATAAGCACTTCCAGACCAAAAATTGAAGATTTCAACCCCATAATGCTCAGAATTGAAAGAAGACTCTCACAGCGTGCCACTATGATTTCTTATGATGGAAGGTTGTAATTAATTAAATTTGTTTTTTCCTCACTGCCAATATTCTTCATGTGCACTCTGTCACTTCCTGTTGGAGTAGTGGAACAAATTAATAAATACCTCAGGGATTTCTTTTGGAGAAAGTATGGTATGGCTGATAAAGGAACTGCACTCATACCCTGGGACAAAGTTTGTAAGCCCAAATCCCAAGGAGGACTTGGAATTCTTGATATTGTGAATCATAATAAAGCTCTCCTGATGAGGAATATTTACAAATTCTTAAACAAGGAAGAAGTGTCTTGGGTCAAGTTAATTTGGGAAAAAATATTATCACAGGAACATGCCCATAGATAAAAGAGAGGGGTCCTTCTCGTGGAAACCCCATGTAACAACCCAAATGCAACATGCCATGTATTTCACCATTTCCATGATCTCACATATGTATGACATTCCATGTTTGGTGGTGTATGATTCATATTTGCTTCATCTCAATATTTTGCATCATGGCATCCCATGTGTTTTGCATCATTTTGTGGATAGTGATATGTGTGTGGTGGTGACGTGTGTGCTTGCCTCCCTTCTTGAGAGATTATCAAGTTTGAGTGTGGTCCAAGATCAACTTCAATTCAAATATTCTCACCTCTTTCCTCTCTCTTTGAAATTTTGCAAGTGGATATTTCCTGCCCAAAATAATGTCCACTATTTTTCTTAATTCTCTAAGCCATGCCAAATGTCTCTCCTACAAGTTTCATCAACTTTGAAATTGTTCTGGACAGATTCAAAAATGGTTTAAGTTTGAATTTCATTCAAACTTGAATTATTTTTCTTTCTGTAAATAATGTGAGGGAAATTTATTCAAATAGTACATATTATTGTGACTCCAAAACCTTTTTTGTTTCAGCCATGAACCCTCTCAATACCTCTGTGCTTTTCTCTCCCTTTTTCTGTTTTGGAAAATAGGAAAAGGAAGTGCAGAGGGAGAGAGAGCAGAGCGGCCTAGCGCAGCCCAGCAGCCGACCCAGCTTCATAGCCCAGCAGCGTCGCCCACGTGTGCCTGCGTCTTTTCTCACTGAATCGCCCGCGCACCCCACGACCCGTATGAGCCACGTGGCCGAGCCGGCCCCGCATGTCAGCCACCCAGCCAGATCGAACCGCACCCACCTTTTCGTCCACCTCTCGCATCACTGCGCATATGGCATGCCCGAGAGCGAGCGTGAGCTCATCCACATCGTTCGGCCGCTATAAAGCCCCTCTCCTTGTCCCCGTGAGCCCTAGGGTTTCCCCTCTACCTCCACTGCCGTCGTCAAGCAAAGAGAGCCGCTAGACCCACCATAGCCACCACCTCCCGAATGCATCTGAGGGCGAGTCCATGGCGTCGTCGTGTGTTCCATCCATATCCGCCTCGCCGATCATGTCTGTCTGCTTCCCCGTCGTCCACGACGTCGACTACGAACCATGGGACGGTAAGGCCAGGTCGTCTCCTTCCTCTTCGTTTGCGTCGGGAATCTTTGTCGTTCCGGTGATTCCGACGAGCTGCGTCCACGCCATAGCAATCGGAGCTCAGATCCGAGCTCCTAGTACATGCGTGCACCCGTCCATGCCCTCCTCTTCTCTGTTTGACCATCATAGCACCATTTTCCATGAGAGCCGAAGCTCGGCTCCGCGGACCTCCTCGTCGGCGAGTGCTCCGCCTCCGTTTAGTCGAGTGCGTGCGTCCAGCGAGTTCCTAGCGTTGTGTAGCTTTGATTTTTTTCCTTCAAGCGTCGTGTTTGTCCCTTGCATCATCGAGTTCGAGCAGATGGCCGCTGCATCTGTTCCTCGTGGGCGGCGTCGTTCTTGTCGGTGTTTGGGGCCGTGCAAGCAAGCGTGTGTGCGGGATCATCGTGCGCTTCGATTCCCCATCTCCGTCGCGCCGTTTGGTCACCAGAGCAGCTCCAACGCGACCATCACCGCCCCTGCCTCGCCGCCATTGCCTTCCCCTGCTTCCTCTGCTTTGTTGTCACTAACCACTACTAGGAGAAACCTTATAGGCAGGACACTATCAGTAGCGCTGGAAAGTAACAGGCGCTGCTGGTAATTACCAGTAGCGCTGGATTTCAGCAGCGCTACAAGTAAAGACTTAGCAGTAGCGCTGGAAACATAACGAGCGCTACTGCTAAGCGGGACCCGACGAGCCCACTGACACTATTGGTAGTAGCAGCGCTGTCCAGAATACAGCGCTACTACTAAGATTGTAGCAGTAGCGTTTTTTTCGTGGAACCGCTACTGCTAATGGGCCCCACTTAATAGTAGCGCTCTTTCCAGAAAGCACTACTACTAAGTAACATAGCAGTAGCGCTTTCTGGAAAACAGCGCTACTGCTAGGCGTGGCTGGTGCCACCTTTTCACCCCCCCTCTCCCCCTCCTCCCCCCTTTGCCCTCTCTCCCCCTCCTTTCCCCTCTCCCCTCACCATTGTTGCCCTTCTTCTCTCTTCCTCCTTTCTCTCTTCTCTCCCCATTAATGCCCCCCTCCACCATAACTCTCCTCCATAAATGTCCTTCTCATCTCTAGCTAGCTCCATAAATGCCCCCTACCTCATTTATTTGGCTCTCTCTCCATTCCATTAGATACAGATCTAGCTAGCTCATCTCTCTCCCTCTCCATTAGTTACCTAGAGTCATCTCTCCTCCCCCAACAACTAGATCTAGCTAGCTATTTAGCCATCCACACACTTTCGATCCCTATAGGTAGCGAAAGGCCTCATCTGGTCGATCGGTCTCTCTCGGGAGATAGGTGAGTAAAAATTTGTTCATTTCAAGAATGGGAATATGTGTGTGAATGGGAATATGTGTGTTTGGGATATGGAGAGATTTGTGCGAGTGACATGCCCCCGAGTTGCTTATGTTTTGCTGAAATGTCGATTTATTTCCGTTTCGGTGAATTTTGAGCAAACTCGACATGTCCTATTTTTAGGCAAGGTCATGCCAAATTTTTATATGACTTTGATGCATGCATGCATTTTGTTTATAACCCTTTTGCTTGTTATACCGTGCATGCAGTCGGTCATGAAGGTGAGTGGATAGAAGGTGGAGCGATACATGCAATCCGCGGTGATGGACATGTATGCAAATAATTGGACTAGGATTAGATGTCCGTGTACAAGATGCAAAGAAGGAGTCCTTTTGGACCCTTTTGATCATGGCAGGTTGAAGGCGCACCTGCTGATGAATGGTTTCATGGATGGCTATACTCGGTGGATAAGTGAAGATGATGATGATGAGGACGTCCACATGGCAGGGAATAATGACATGGGGCTAGACGAAGAGATGACCGATCGACACGAAGACGATGGCGCCGGACATGGCGGCGGGGAAGAGTTAAATGACGGCGGCGGAGAAGATTCCGGACACGGCGAAGAAGAGTCCGGACATGGCAGAGAAGAGGCGGCGGTCACGCCGCAGTCTTCGACGCTACTAAGTGCAGTCGTGCAGGACCCTCATGTTCGAGACCTCCTTTGCAAGAGTACAACTAGCGAGAGAGCTGCTTCTAGAGAGGAGGCCAAGCTGGCGGAACTTCAAGTAGACTCGAAGACTCCATTGTATGACGGTTGCGATCCCGAGGTGACCCGCTTGAATTTCACGCTCGAACTTCTAAAGACGAAGGCCAAAAACAAATGGACAGAGAAAAGCCTCGATGAGCATTTGAAGTATCTACATAATAAAGTTCTTCCCGCGGGGAACCTGTGTCCTACTAGTGTCGATGAGGCCAAGAAAATCGTTTGCCCTTTTGATTTGCCGCACATTAGGTACCACGCATGCATCAACGATTGCATCATTTATCGGGGGGAGCACGCGGAAAAAACCAGCTGTCCAGTGTGCAATGCTTCTCGATACAAGAAGGCAGGAAAGAAAGCTCCTCAAAAAGTTGTATGGTACTTTCCAATCACTCCCCGTCTGCAGCGGTATTTCGTAGATCCTAAGGAAGCAAAGCTCATGCGCTGGCATGCGGAGAGGAAGAAGCCCGACGATGGAGATGATCCGAAGCTGAGACACCTCGTAGATGGTAGCCAGTGGAGAGCATTCAACGCCGTATATGGATTTGCTGCAGAAGATCCAAGGAACATCGTGCTTTATGGGAATCAAAGTGCCTTATGGGAATCAAAGTCAGTTCCGGTTACTGTGGGAAGATAAGCAGATTTCTAGACCCCAAGAAGAAAAGGTTCAGCGGGATGAAGTCTCATGACTGTCACGTGATGATGACGCAGATACTCCCGGTTGCCATTAGAGGGATAATGGACAAGCACGTCCGTGACACGCTTACTGGTCTCTGCAACTTCTTCGACGTTATCTCTCGAAAGTCCATAAGTGTGAAGCAGCTCCGAAGGCTACAGGAAGAGATCGTTGTCATACTATGTGAGCTTGAGATGTACTTCCCGCCCGCGTTCTTTGACGTCATGGTGCATCTGTGTGTCCACATCGTGGACGACATCATCGACCTCGGGCCGACATTCCTTCATAGCATGATGCCGTTCGAGAGGATGAATGGGGTCATCAAAGGATTCGTTCGTAACATGTCCCGTCCCGATGGGAGCATCGTCTAGGGGTATCTGACGCATGAGTGCATCTCCTTTTGCGAGAATTATATAGGCGTCGGAGACCCTGTTGTTGGTTTGCCCGTCAAGAAGCACGATGGGAGGCTCGGAGGAGAAGGTCACAACAACGGCCGGAGGGAATTGCGCGTGGACTACTCGGATCGACGGAACGACTTTGACAGGGCTAACTTAGTAGTGCTACAACACCTAGATGTGGTAGATGATTATGTGGCACGGCACAAAGAAACCATCACAAATAAGTACCGTGATAAGGGGATGCTCAAGACGGACGACGAAGTTACTGTAGAGCACAACGCCACTTTCTTGCGTTGGTTCAAAGAGCAAGTTCTTGAAAATCTCTCGGAAGAGGGCAGTTCGGACGGATTGCTCATACACGCCTTAGCACATGGCCCCGCGCCCAAAATCGCGACCTATCAGTCATACGATATCAACGGGTACACGTTCTACACGGAGGCCAAAGACATGGACAGTGATTACCAGAACTCCGGGGTGACGATTGAATGCGTGACCGACGCCAACGGCACAACTGAAAGATTCTACGGAAGGGTCGAAGAGATCTGGGAGCTTGACTATGCTGGAGTGCACGATGCGACGATGTTCCGTGTCAGATGGGCTAAGGACGTCGTAAGAGAAAACAAGTATTTCACTACCATGTCTATACCCGACGCGAAGAGCGCAACCGTGAACATTAACGTCATCGCCAAAACTGAGCCATGGGTACACGCTAAGCACGTGACACAATGCTTCTTCATAACTGACCCGACCAATCCCAGCCGTGTTGTCGTGAGGAGAGGCAAAGGGAGCATCGTCGGAATGGATGGAGTCGCCAACGAGGAAGACTACGACCAATACGGCAACCCGGTGAGGGAAGATGACAATGACGATGAAGCATACGTGAAAAGAAGAATCAATACTACATTACGTAAGAAAGATTGTACTCCATGGTTCCGGAAAAGTCACAAGGAGGGGCTCAATTATTCGGCAACGAACAAGAAAGGGAAGAAGCTCAATGTGAAACGTCGTCGACGCAGCTAAGAAACCATCATTTATATATATGTATCTATTTTGTGTACGCACTTAAGTAACCGTTATCGGTCAAATGATGTATACATCGTATCCCCTTCAATTACCACCACATGGTTCCGGTGATATTCGCGCAGTGTGGGAGGGAGACGTTCTCGTCGACTGCGTGCGAGGTCGTCGGGAGAAAAACAAAACACAAAAACAAAAGGGAGAAAGCAATACAAAAGAAAAAGAAAAGTAAACAGAAAAGGAAAGGAAAATAAGAAAAAGAAAAGAAAACTAAAAACTAGAAAAGGAAAATAATAAAAAGAAAATAATAAGAATTAGCAGTAGCGCTGGATTAGGACCAGCGCTATAGCTAAGTTAGCAGTAGCGCTGGATTAGGACCAGCGCTATAGCTAAGTTATCAGTAGCGCTGGTCCTAATCCAGCGCTACTGCTATTTTTAGTTAACCCTGCCGCGCGGGCTCAAAATTTGGCCAAGTCCTTATCCCCCCCCCCCTCGATCTCCACCTCTCCCCCCACTCTGTCGCCGCCGGCCGTCGCCCCTGCCCGCTGTCGACCTCGACGCCGGCCGTCGCCCGAGCCCTCCCTCGACCTCACCATCACCGTGCGGGCCTGCTCTCGACCTCGCCGCCGCCGCCCTCTCCACTGCCCTCTACCTCGCCGCCGCCGCCCTCTCCCCCGCCCTCGACCTCGCCGCTGCCCCGTAAGCCTCTCCCTCTCCTCTCCCCTGCCCTCCTCTCTCTCTCTCTCTCTCTCTCTCTCTCTGCTCCATATGATTTTGCTTCGGTCCTGCATTGATGGTGTGGAGTGCCATCCCGTGTCAGTTTGCGGCTGTGGAAGTACATTGTATGACCGAGAGTCCAGCCAGCAACCTGTTGATCTCTGAAACTTGCATGTGCCCATGAGTAGGATTTATGGCATGGTTCTGGTAAATTAGGATTAGTTTGAGTTAGGCAAAATTAGGAGTTTGATGGATGGATGGATAGTTTTTGTATGGCATGGCAGTGCTGATCGACGTTGACGCATGTATACTGTACTAGTAGTAATACTATTTTCAGTACTATTGTATATATTAAGGGATGATAAGCAGTCTTTATTAGTAGCTAAAAATGTGCCTTTAGATGTGTGTGTGTGTGACCGTGTGGTGTGATTGATGTTGATGACAAGTAGTAAAGTAATTGTGCCTAGACGTATTATGATATTTGCAACCAGAAAAGGAAAGGAACCAATTAGTGGTAAAAGATTGGTAGTAGTGTATTAGAAATGAAATGTTTAATTGGTGGAGAATTATTAAGAATTGAATTGCATCCAAGACGCAGAATCAGACAGACAGAAAAACTGCTGCCTTGAAAACAAAAGTATTCATTTTTTTGTTTTGGATTGATGGAACAGAAAGAGATAGAAACAAGACCCAACAAAAGATAGTTGACCCGATCTGATGCATGCAGGAGAGGAGAGAAGAGGAGAGGAAATTACTCTATTCTTCCTGATTTTGTAACTGTTGACATACACTATGCTCATAGGCTCACAACATTCTTACCTACTTGTTGCAAAGCTGTGTTACTTATATGCTTAGTGCTAGAAGAATGTTGTTATGCTGCACTAGAGAAAAATGCTTATGCAAAGAAAATTTGATCTGAATCTGCGCATGATATTATATGATTTTGCAATGTTGGTTGAATGTCGAAGAATATCCGAGTGGCCTATGTTTTGCCGGAATGTTGATTCATTCCCATTCCGGCAAATTTCAGGCGCTCCATATGTCCACTTTTTAGCAAAGGTCATGCCGAAAATTTCCGTGATTTTCGGCATGTCTCGTGCTAGAAACTAGGACATATGGAGTGCCCGGGATTTGCCGGGGGGAATGAATCAACATTCCGACCAAATATAGGCCCCTTTTTTCTCTTCATTATATATTTTATTTACAATTGTTGAATAGGAAACATGTCTAGCCACGCCGAAGCCGGGGGTTCTGCTCGCCTCGAAGAAGACCCCATCGAGGCAGCAAATCACTATTTCGATTACCTGGACGAACACCAGATGGGGGTGCATGGTGGCGGCAGTGGCACCAACCCCGACACCGATGCCGACACCGGCACCAGCACTGGCACCGGCACCGACACCACCCCCGAGACCGGCAACGATGATGTCGTAGCCGGTAAAGCACCGAAGCAGAAAAGGTCACGAAGACCAAACGAGCTCGGCATCGGACAAATTGTGGTCACGGAGATGCACCCCAAGAAATTAGAGCCAACGGCGCCGGATGAAGCGCGCTCGTGCTGGGGCAATCAACTAGGATGCATCCTCAGGGAAACCGCCAACATCAACGACGAGAAGTTGAAGAATATACCACATATGGAGCACATGCTCCTAAAGAAGTTGAACAATAGGTTCCTGTTCCCCGGCCGCACAGAAAGCAAAGAACCGTGGGACGACGATGCCATGACAAAGATAAACAGCAAGGCGATGGTGACGTTCACCAACGACTTGTCCGCCTGGAAAGTTCGGGTGAAAAAAGCGATTGATAAGAATGAACCGTGGTCCAAGATTCATGCTGACAATCCGACACTTATGGAAGAGGACTTTGAAAAATTCAAGGAGACTTGCGCTAGAGATGAAACCAAGAAAAAGTCAGAGAAAATGAAGGCGCTCCAGGCCAGGAACACGCCTCCCCACCGCCTCGGAAGCCGTGGTTACGAGGGGAAGAGGCACGTATGGGCCAAGGAGGACGCCGAACGTGAAAGTCACGGAATCCCAAACCCCATGGCGGAGTTCACCGACCCGCTAGAGCGTGACTGGATCAGGGCCCGGTACAAGTGGGACCGCGTCAAGAAGATCTTTTACACGGACCCGAACACGAGGGAGTTCATGAGACTTCTGGTAATTGTTATATTACCACATTATCATATTAGCTTCCAATCAATTCGACTACAAGTTTTGTCACATTATTAGTAAACCATCCACGTTCCTTTTGCAGAAAGAGCAGCACCAAAAGGCAGCCGAAAGCGACGAGTCGTCACAGTCGTCGGCGAGGCCCAAGTGGGACACCCATTTCAAACGGGCCCTGAACATACTGAAAAAGGTCCCGGAGGACCAACCGCCATCCTATGGACGTGTGCACGGCGTCGGAGATGGCGCCTCATGGAAGACGTGCTACCGCGAGGAGCCAGAGGAAAGAAGGAAGAGACGGGCGCTCAACCAGCAGACCATCGACGAGAAGGTCGTGATTGCGGTCAATAAGACCAAAGCTGAGACCAAAGAAGAGTTGCTCGGGGTAGTCAATGCAAGGGTCAATGACTTCTAATCTGCAATTATTACCAGCTTGATTCCGGCAATTATCGATTGGTCGAAGAGCAATCCAGAGAAAGGGCCAGAGGACTTTCCCCTTCCCAGCTACGTCGGGAGCAATTCGGTGAACATCACACCACCAGCACCTGCTCAAGCAACTGCAAAAGGTCCCGCTCCTGTTCATAGCAGCCCGACCTCCGTCTCTGGCATGCTCGGCGGGCCTTCGTCTATGGCTGAGGTCGATGCCCTCACGGTAATTACGCGTCATACCCTTTTCACCAGCATGTCTATATAGTCTTCCGTTTCAGTTGCCTTTCGGATGTTTGACGTCGCGGACATGTCTTCATAGGCCAACGATACCCCGTGCACCCTACTGTATGACATCAAGGGCCAGAAGGTGGCCGTGGGAAAGGCAACGATAGTGAAGCCGAAGGACCGCATGTTCCACAACCGAGAGATGCCCGATGGCGTCTTCAAGGTTAACGTGGCCAGTGTCTTAGCGGGCTTCGAGGATTTGCCTCCTCCGGTACCAGTCGATGACGAGGAGACCCCTCAACGGATTGGCGCATGCAAGAGCTGGTTCTTGCCTTGCCCGAAGACTCTTCTTCGTGTCAAGGCGCCCAGTATCACACCAACGACAGCTTCTCAAGAAGGTATGAACACCACCCCACCTACCAAATTACCTGCACCTATCGTGGCGGGTGATAGCGGACGACGCAAGGGAGAGCCTCCATTAGTGCCAGATGACGTCGCCCCCGTTGTCGAAGAAGCTAATGCTGATGATGACATGGAGGAGGATGATGATGACCCAGACAAGTATTTCAATACCGCCTATGATGATGGAGGATTGATGGCTCAGGACGACGAAGACTCAGGCTATGAGCGTGGAGATGATGACTTGATGTTGCCTGATTTGCCGGAGCCGGAATGTCCTAAGGCGGAATGCAAAAAGTCTCTCTTCAAGCGATCCTCACAGGAGACGCCTCCAGATGCCGCCTCTACCCAGCAACAACCCGAGGGCCGTCCACTGATTAGCCCGACGACACTGGGGGTAGTGGTTAGGGAAGGTATGGTGGGCTCACTACCGCCACCCGCCAAGAAGCAAAGGAGGAGACCGGAGAGGAAAGGCTCTAAAGGCGCCAGAGCTGCTTCAAGTAGCCAGCCGCCTCTGAAGCCCCGGGAGGTAGACAGAATATCTGTCCTAGGTGCGGAGCGTTTCCATGTCGCTGGCCACCCGATCCTACCTCAGAAAGCGCTAGAGGACATACTAAACAATGATCTAAGGAGACTTCATGATGATGTGCTGGCCAGAGAGAAAATCCTTCTCATCTCGGAAAAACCAGGTTACCCGCTTTACGCGGCTCAGGTGCCGGGTGGGAAGTTGTACGTCGAGGGATGGCCCGCGGATAAGTTCATCCTGCGATTTGACTACATCTACGACATGTTCCACATGACCAAGCTGGATTTCCAGTTCATCCGCATGTATGCGCTGTATCTCAACTACTTCATCAGGATCGAGAACATAAAATATATCTACGTCGCGGACCCGTACCATATGCACGAGAGCTTCTTGGCAGTCTGCAAAGAGCACCGTGACTATGCGAGCAAGTACATCGATGGCTTCATGATCGCTAATAAGGACAAGGAAGCGATTCTCCTGCCTTATCATCCCACGTAAGTCATCCGCGCATATCCTTTCGTTAGTGTTAATCATTCCTTTGCAAGCATGGAGGCTAATTTGAGGTGTACTTAATTTGCGCAGTGGGGGGGGGGGCGCCATCCTTATCGTTCTGTACCCAGAATACTCCCATGCTATCTACTTGGACTCATCGAAGAACATCAAGAAAAAGGATTACAAGCACATAAAGAGTGTTCTCGATAGTGCCCTGTTAACCTTCATCCTGTCTGGTGGATATATCAAGGTGAAAAAGTACAGGAAGAACGGGCTGGTTTTCAGCCATAAGACCGACTTCTGCTGCATCCAGCAACCGCACATCAGTAAGGCTGATGGATTCTACCTCATGCATCACCTGCTCGAGTTCAGAAGGGATAATCAACGCCTTCGCATGTCAGCTACTACCAACGACGAGATTGTCAACTGGGCCACAAGCATAGGAAAGACACCGGATCATCGAATCCGAGCTGAGTTTTATCACGTACAGTGTGAACTTGCCCAGGTGATCATGAAGCAGGTCCTCGAACCAACAGGGATGTTCTACCATGGGCCAATCACGCGGGATGATGTCCGAGCACTGCTAATCGCTCAGCGTCTGGACCTGAAGCCTTTCAAGAAGCTCGGGTGCTTCCTCCCTGACTATGAAGATTAGACCGCCGACATGGAGGACTGATTGTCGATGACAATATATGTGTCACTACTGTCTTTCTATCGCAAAACTTTGAATTTATGCACGGCGAAACTATGTGATGTAATTAAACCGTGGTCCTGAACTAGCGTAGATCGCTCTAGTTAATTAGTTTGGGTATGAGGAACTTCGTCATTTATGTTTACTATAGGTTGCTTGTATTTTGCTAATTATGCCTCTTTGTTTTCTTAAGTACATTATGTTGCATATTATCATTCAGTTCATCAACTGACGATGCAGGTACATAGATCAGAGATGGCAAAGGACTGCTACGCCGTGTTCGTTGGAATGTTCCAGGAGTCTACGACCACTGGCCAGACGCTCAGGCCCAGGTGGACAAGTACCCGGGTGCTAGCCACAGAGGGTTCGACAGCAGAGCCGAAGCGGAAAGTAGTTACTTGAGGTGGACGCTCCGGCAAGAGCGGGGGCGGAACCGCCGGTGCCTCAAGTACTACATAGTCGCGGTCTTGCTCATGCTGATCGCTCTTCTCTTCTACATCATGGTTTAGATAGAGATGATGAAACTTGTGTGTGTGTGCCATGACCATGCAGTTGCACTTATTCGAGACATGACATGACTTGTGTATCGCTATTTTCGAGATGTGATGATATTTGTGTTGAATGATGATGATGATGGTATGACGAGACTACTGTATGTGTATGATATGATGAGAATAGTGTATGTTTATTGTGATCTGATGAAACTACTGTATAGAGCCTGTACAAATACATCACAAATACGTAGAGGGTGTATGAATCTGTGAAAGCAGGAATACTAGCAGCAGCGCTGGAAGGCATCTAGCAGCAGCGCTGGATTAGCAGCAGCGCTTGCCTTTCTGCAGCGCTACAGATAGTTAGCAGTAGCGCTGGTCAGCGCAGCGCTACTGCTAACCATACTTAGCAGTAGCGCTGCACCAACCAGTGCTACTACTACAACTTAGCTGTAGCGCGTTAGCAGTAGCGCTGGACCCAGCGCTACTGCTATAGGTATTTCAAGCGCTACTAGTAGGCTTTCTCCTAGTAGTGAACACGTGGGCCCAAGTGGCCTGGAGGGCTAAGTCAAAAGCGATCGAGCCCCTTTCTAGTCAAACCAGCGAGCCAGCCCAACTGGTTCGACCGAACCAGCATCAGCACGCGGCTCGGGTTCGATCCCCCCGCGGGTGCGATTATTCCCCCTATTTTTGGATTTAATTGTGTCGTTGACAGCATGCCCCACCTGTCATCCTCCATGCGCCATTTCTCTCCATGCGTGGCCCCAGGCCCCACCTATCATCCTCAGTGGCTTGCAACCGTGTGTATCCATAGCATTTTCCCTCTTATCTTTGTTTTTAGCCAAATTCGGAATATGCCAAATCTAGCATATACTAGGTTTCCCTTTTTGGCAGTTTTGAGTTTGATTCAAATGTGAAATTTTCTTCATAGCAACATATGCATATTATATATGAATTTGGGGTAGAAAAATCCAACTAATCCATCTGTGGCATTAATTTTGCATTTTGAGCAATTTTGTTGCATGTCATTTTAACAGAATGTTGCATTTTCTGAATTTTGTGTGATTTAACCCATGCATTGTCGGGGGGATGACCCCCGAGTACCCCAAAGACGGCGAGTCAGACGGGGTAACCGCCCGCCTGGGCCGGCTGCTTCGACTCACACCCGCGGCCGGCTGCTCCGGCCAACCGGCTGCGCCAACCAGCCGGCTGCCCGGAGCCAACTACGACGTCCCATCGAACACGCGAGGACGAGACAGCCATACCCCGCGATGGTGCACTGTTGGCGAGTAGTACTGCGCTATACATGCATCATGCGGTATCATCTATAGTGTGACTTGTCCCCTGGGCATTGACTTATAAAGTGCCACAGGAGACAAGCATAGCCTAGCTCACAAGCTACATATAGCTTGGCATGTAAGCTACCCACTATAGCTTACATCTCAAGCTACGTACAGCTTGGCATGTAAGCTACCCACTGTAGCTTACATCTCAAGCTACACACTCATGCCTATATAAAAGGCACCATGCCCACTCCCATTGAGGGATTTGGAGACTCACAGGATGGCCTAGCCTCCTCACACTCTCATTCTCACACATACGAGGCAAGGGAAAGAGGCTAGCCAGCTCCCTCTTCCTCCTCAGATACAGCTCTAGGAGCAACTCTGTACTGCAAATGCACCTCATATACAGACATGCAGGAGTAGGGTTATTATCTCTCCGGATAGCCCCGAACCTGGGTAAACCACCGCATGCCACTACCGTATCCCGTCCCGGATCTCCACTGCAGCCTTGCTCTCACCTCTTTAAGCCATCCCATGGCATCTGCCATGCCGGGGCACCCCCTGTGAGAAAATGACGGCAGTTGGCACCCACCATGGGGCAAGCTGCTGCTAGAACCACGGTCCGAGCGGGAACCTCTTCGTCATCACCACCACGCCATCGCCATCGTCTCTCCGGCGATGCTCGGGGGCTCAACATCAACACGCCCCCAGGGCGAATACGTGTGATGCCGCGTCCTCGCTGCCGGTCTCGTCATCACCGCCGCGACATCGTCACCGTCTCTCCTGCAGGGCTCAGGGATTCGACGTCAACACGCCCCCGGGGCGGTCGCGCGGGACGGCGCGTCCTCACCATCAGCCTCTGCATCATCCACCTTGCTCTCTGCTCCCGCAAAATCGAGCTGCCGCTCCGACAAACAATCCCCTGCTTTGCTCTCTCCTCCCGCGAAATCGAGCCCCCGCAAAAGCAAGGCAATCGGAGATGGCATCGTCGCCGTCACTACCGCGCGTGTGTGTCACGGCGGCAGCGGGTACATCGCCTCGCGGCTCGTCAAGCTGCTCCCGGGGCTACGTTGTCAACGCCACCGTCCGCGACCCACGTGATCCCAAGACCGCGTGCCTCCAGCAGCTGGGTGGGGCTCCGGAGAACCTGCGGCTGTGGGTGTTCAAATCCGATATGCTCGAGCTCGCTGACTGCGAGGGAGTCTTCCATATCGCCACTCAGTCCAGCGCCTCCGGACCTCCCTGCTCACAGCGTCCGCGCGCTTGTCGCGCTACCGCGCTCCTCCACATCCACTCCCGGCCCCCACGCCGTGCGGCGGCGGCGGGCCCGCCGCCCAACTGCTCCTACTGCGCCTATGGCGCCCCCCCCCCCCGATCGCTGCTCCTCCGCGTCCGCACGCCCTGCACGCCTGCTCCAGATCCTCCTCACCTCACCCCAGCCGCACGCTCGTCTCACGGCCAGCTCGCCGCCGGCCAGCCCCGCTCGCCCAGCGGCTAGCTCGCCGCCTGCCGGCTCCGCCCCCACCGCCTCCGGCCCGGCCACTCGCCGGCTCGGGCGGCTTCCCCCTGTGCGCCATGGCCGTTCCCTGCATCGCCCCTACGGCTCCCATGTGGCCGGCTGCCCACGCGGTGATAGAAAGGAAGTGGGGCCAGCTGGCATGGTTTTAAATAGCGGATAGCGGGCTGGTAGCGGATTGGGTTCCGCGTAGCAGAATGCGGATATCGGGTGATATTGCGGGCGCTATGTCCGCGTAGCGGATTTATAAAAACACTAGATTCTTATTTATATCACTAGAATATGAATAAAAAGTAATGACATTTAATTTGATTGATAGCGGTCGCTATTGCGCTAGCGCTATTGTGGACGCAATAGCGGATGCTATCTTAGCTATTTGAAACTATGCCAGCTGGTGGATAAAAAAAAGTGGAGCCGGTTGCAAAAAAAACTGCTTCCGGCGAAAAAGAAGACCCGCTCGGTCGGCCGGCCTACCGGCGTGTGTCGCCGCCTGGTCGGCTGGCCTTCCCGTCAACTTTGACACCGGGCCCACTCCGGTCACCCATCTGCTTCGACTTCCAGCCGGCTGGCACACCCGCCGACCGCCAGGGCTCGACGGCTACACCCAGCGGGTGCGTCGGCGCGCTCCGCTGGCAAAAAGCCACGCCGGCTGTCTTCGATAACAACCGCCTCACCGGCACTAAAAAAGCAATGTGAGCTCTTCACCCGCATATCCTCGTACCGCACACAAAAAACGGATACCTCGAGCGACCCTCGGGGGCCATCCAGGCATTTGTTTCGGCTACTTTACTGTTCACCCCGGCGCCAGCTATTCTCGGCCCGGGGCTGGCCGTTTGGCCCGATACGTTTGTTCCCGCAAGACGGCTTAGTAACATGTATGGTACCGAAGGCCAACTCTTTGTCTCAACTATAGACCGCACCGCGGCTGTCCGGCTAGCGAGAGCAAAAGCTGGAGGTCACCACACGCGAAAAACGTCCGAGGAGAAAACGGCTTGGGCGACCCGGTCGTTTCATTTGTGAGTATCTGCTCGGTCGAGTCCGCTCCCAGAGTCCGAGTACTATACACTCTATTTCGCGGCCCACTCTTCGCCTCAGCTACAGACCGGCTCCCGGCTGTCTGGCTGGCAAGAGCAAAAGCCAAAGAGCGGAGAGAACATGAAAAAGACTTAAGGGGGCTCAGACGAAACTGAGTCAGCACCCTTTGCATAAAGCTTGCACTATGAGAACCAAACATTTGATATATCTGTGCCAACTAATTATGTCTTTTGCACGATCATTTCCATGAGGAACCCCCCACCCGGAGGCTCAAAGGCTACCCCCAGCAGGGTGCGCTGGCGCACCCCCGCTGGAAACAGCCAGCGGGTGCGCTCCGCGTCCGTGCCTGGCAGGGCCCCGCGCCCACCAGCCGGTAGACTCCGCGTCCGCGCTCGGCATGCTCGACGTTGTCGTCTGCTTCAGCAACATCAAAGACCCTTCGCCCGACTCTTCGAGTCTCCCGGAGGCTCGGAGGCTACACCCAGCGGGTGCGCTGGCGCGCCCCCACTGGAAACAGCCAGTCGGTGGACTCCGTGTCCGCCCCCTGCAGGGCTCCGCGTCCAACTACCGGCGGACTCCACGTCCGCCCCTGGCAGGGCCCTGCGCCCATCAGTCGGTGGACTCCACGTCCGCACCCGACATCCTCGACGCCACCATCTGCTTCAACAATAGCAAAGACCCTCCGCCCGACTCTTCGAGTCGCCCGGAGGCTCGGAGGCTACACCCAGCGGGTGCTCTGGCGCGCCCCCGCTGGAAATAGCCAACCGGCGAACTCTGTATCCGCGCCCGGCAGGGCTCCGCGCCCATCGGCCGGCGGACTCCGCGTCCGCGCACGGCACAGCTCCGCGCCCATCAGCCGGCAGACTCCGCGTCCTCGCCCGGCAGGGCCGCCACTGGAAGCAACCGTGCGGGCTGCGGCCCACAGCCGACCATCATCAACAACTTCTGCAACAACAACGACGACTGCGAAAACCCTCCGCCTTACTCTTCGAGTCGCCCGGAGTCTCGGAGGCTACTGTCGTGGGGATGACCCCCGGGTACCCCAAAGACGGCGAGTCAGACGGGGTGCCCGCCCGCTCGGGCAGGCTGCTCCGACTCACACCCGCAGCCGGCTGCCCGGAGCCAACTACGACGTCCCATCGGACACGCGCGGACGAGACGGCCATACCCCGCGACGGTGCACTGTTGACGCGTAGTACTGCGCTATACACGCGTCATGCGGTATCATCTGTAGTGCGACTTGTCCCCTGGGCATTGACTTATAAAGTGCCACAGGAGACAAGCATAGCCTAGCTCACAAGCTACACATAGCTTGGCATGTAAGCTACCCACTATAGCTTACATCTCAAGCTACGTACAGCTTGGCATGTAAGCTACCCACTGTAGCTTACATCTCAAGTTACACACTCATGCCTATATAAAAGGCACCATGCCCACTCCCATTGTGGGATTTGGAGACTCACTGGATGGCCTAGCCTCCTTACACTCTCATTCTCACACATACGAGGCAAGGGAAAGAGGCTAGCCAGCTCCCTCTTCCTCCTCAGATACAGCTCCAGGAGCAACTCTGTACTGCAAATACACCTCATATACTGACATGCAGGAGTAGGGGTATTATCTCTCCGGAGAGCCCCGAACCCGGGTAAACCACCGCATGCCGTTACCCTATCCCGTCCCGGATCTCCACTGTAGCCTTGCTCTCACCTCTTTAAGCCATCCCATGGCATCTGCCGTGCCGGGGCACCCCCTATGAGAAAACGATGACATGCATCATATAAATAAACTTTGAACATGAGTTAGGAGCATTTTCACATATACTTGCTAATGGTATATTTGCCATGCTATGGAAACCATGTTCATCCATTGTTTTCATCATGTAAACATGCCATGCCAATGTTGTCATTTTGAACGATTCAAATTTCACCAAGTCTGAAACAGCTATAGTAACATTGCATTTTGTCTTGATGAATGCCATGAAACCATGATTCCTATGAAGATGTTCATGTTGAATGATTTATAGTCCATGTTGTCTACTACCATGTTGTGCATTTTCATGCCATGATAAGCTATGTTGCATATTTAATTCAAGCCATGAAACTGCCATCATGTTAACTCTGCTCTGTGATAAACTGTGATTTTTACTAAGTCTTAATCTCTAACATCATCCTTGCATGTTGTGAGCTCATTTCCAATGAATCCATGTCTCTAATCATTTTGAACCTTTTGTATGAAATGTTGTGCATTAAACATACTATAACCATATTTCATAAATGAGCATTTTAGGTTCCTGCAACTTGTTGTTTTGATGGTTGCAAAGTGTCATGTTGCTATTTGTGGCAGATTGCATTGCATTATTGTTTTGATCACCATGAGAGTTCCATGCATTTGTTTTTAATGGTCTTTATATGCATTCCATCTAAAATTTCATATCCTGTCCAGTGGAATTTTTGGGAAGCCAAGATTTTGCCCTATCCTTCCTCTTTTCCTGTTCTATCACCGATTCCTTCTGTATCTCGTCGTGAGTGTTTCGAGAGAACCGTAACTCCGATTGCGATGATCTTTATGCGTGCATTTGCATCGATTTCATTTGTAGATTCCATTTTTGTCATATTCAGGCATGTTAAAATAATTAATATTGTTGTTTTGTCCAGAATGTTAAAAACCAATAACTTTGCATATGAAGTGTTGCTTGATCCATGCTTCACATGGATCAAGGCTTCATTTAATTGGACTAGAGTAGGATTGACATGCTAAATATATAAAATGGGCATGCATCATCTTGTTTGTGCATTATGCCATGGTTGTGTGTTTATTGGATGCTTGTTCTTTCTAATGGGTAGTACCGGGTGAAGAGTCCGAGTTCAAGGAACCTGTCGATAACGGTTACGAGGAGCAAACTTTTTATCCCACTGAAGACACACCAGGCAAGATGATCATTACCCTAGATACCGTTACTATCTTTGCTATGCTAGTTGTCTTGTTGCTACTGTTATGTCTCGCTTCCTACCACTTTTCTGTCAAGCCTCCCAAATGCCATGATAAGCCTCTAACCCTCCACATCCTAGTAAACCGTTGTTTGGCTAAGTTACCGCTTGCTCTGCCCCTCTTATAGTGTTGCTAGTTGTAGGTGCAAGTTGATCCATGTGATAACATGGATATCTTGGGATATCACATTATTCTTGCTATTTAATTAATGCATTTATATACTTGGTAAATGGTGGAAGGCTCGGTCTTTTGATTGGTGTTTTGTTCCACTCTTGTTGCCTTCGTTTCCGATTACCGGTGTTATGTTCCATATTGAGAGCTCCTAACATGCTTGGGGTTGTTATGGGGGCCCCCTTGATAATTTGTTTTGGGATAAAACTCTTTCGGTAAGGCCAAACTTTGGTGTTAAAATTTGCATAACTAATAAAACTTACATAGGGAGTAGCTACCCTGTTGGCTAATTAATCAACAAATCAGGCTAGTGCTCCTCATGAGTGTAGGTCCAAAATAGAGTCATGTGCGGGGCCACCCTGGGGCAACTTGGGTATTTAATTTGGCCATTATTTGTTGCGCTCATTGATACTTGTGATCTGCGTTGGGTTTTCCGTGAAGAGGAACAGGTAATTGCAGCACAAAGCGGATAAGAATTTCCCTTAGTTATGAAACCAAGGTTTATCTCACCAATAGGAATATCAATCCTCAACCGTCTTCAACGGCTGCACACAAATGAACAAACGACTTGCACCCAACGCGGGCAAGAGGGTTGTCAATCCCCTTGATCTCGTTATTTGCAAGCAAATGAGTTGTGTAGATAATTGTTGATAAATATAAATTGCAAATAAATAAAAAGTAAATAAAGGCAGCAAGGTAAATATAGCGTTTGTGAATATATAAGTGAATAGGCCCGGGGGGCCATAGTGTTCCCTAGCGACATCTCTCATGTAGGCAGCATACGGTGGGTAAACAAATTACTGTTGGGCAATTGATAGAAAAGCGGATAGTTATGCGATGTTCACGACAATGATCATGTATATATAGGCATCACGCCCATAAGCAAATAGGCCGACTCCTGCCTGCACCTATTACTATTACTCCACTCATTGACCGCTATCCAGCATGCATCTAGAGTATTAAGTAAAACAGAGTAATGCTTGGAGAACGATGACATGATGTAGACAAACTAAACTCAAACAATATAAATGAACCCCATCGTTTTATCCTTAGTAGCAACAACACAAAGACGCATCTTGTCCCCTACTTTGTCACTGGGATATAGAAATTCACCAGGTTGAACCTACCACAACATACCACTCCCACCGATGAAATATCAATCTACTTGGCCAAAGCATATCAATAGATCGGAGAGCATTACGAAGCTATAATGATCATGCACATAAAAGATAATATAATTCAGAGGCATCTCAAATACTTTTCATGAATAATCTGAACATAAACCCACAATTTATCGGATCCCAAGAAACACACTGCACAATAGGATTACATCGGATAGATCAAAGCGAAGATGCGATGACCATTGTATTGAAGATCATAAGAGAGATAGATTGCCATCTAGGTACTAGCTATGGACCCGTAGGTCTGTGGTGAACTACTCACACATCATCATGAGAGCAGCAAGGTTAATGAAGAGGCCCTCTGTGATAGATCCCCCCTCCGGCAGGGTGCCGGAACGGAGCTCCAGATGGCCTCACGACGGAACAGAGACTTGCGGTGGCGGAAAAAGGGTTTCGGGACTGCCTCCAGGGTTTTCAGAATATTAGAGAATTTATAGGCCGAAGAGGGACGTCGGGAGGTGTCCGAGGGGCCACCACATATCGTTTTATCCTTCCGAAGCTTCTAGGTCTTCATATAGTCCAAAATAATCATCAAAAAGTTTCGTGGCAATTGGACTTCATTTGGTACAGTAAACCTGCAAAGGCAAAAACACGCAGAAAACAACAACTAGCACTGGGCACTGGGTCAATAGGTTAGTGCTCAAAAATATTATAAATTGGTAAATAATGACCCAAAAAGTATCCTAGAATGATAATATATCAGCATGGAACAATCAAAAAATATAGATATGTTGGAGACGTATCACTCATCCGGTTGTGCCTTGAGAACGAGATACGTGCGGCTCCTATCGGGATCTGGCCTGCCGGGCGGTCTTCCAGGATTTGTTTTACCTTTAATGAATGTGTTGTGCACCGGGATTTCGAGGATACCTCGGGATATCCCGCGGTTGAGGTTTTCCACCGCATCTTGTGGCTAGTTTGTGATGGATGAGTTGGAGCACCCCTACAGGGTTAAATCTTTCTGAATTCATTCCCATGATTATGTGGTAACTTGGGAATTTTATAATACCCGGTTATAGAAAAATTGAAGTAAATCCAATTAAAATACACCAATTGTGTGTAACCGAGGGGGCCACCACATATCAGGGCGCCCCCCCCCCAGGGCGCGCCCTGATGTGTGGTGGGGCCCTCGTGCACCTCCCGGCTTCCTTCCAAAGCTTCTAGGTCTTCATATAGTCCCGAAAAAATCATCAAAAAGTTTCGTGGCAATTGGACTTCGTTTGGTACAGTAAACCTTCAAAGGCAAAAACACGCAGGAAACAACAACTGGCACTGGGCACTGGGTCAATAGGTTAGTGCTAAAAAATATTATAAATTGGTAAATAATGACCCAAAAAGTATCCTAGAATGATAATATATCAGCATGGAACAATTAAAAAATATATATACGTTGGAGACGTATCAAGCATCCCCAAGCTTAATTCATGCTCGTCCTCGAGTAGGTAAATGATAAAAATAGAATTTTTGATGTGACATGCTATCCACTATGTAATCTTATTCAGGTATGCTCATTGAGAAAACATGAATCAACAAATATTAACATAGCAATATTCAAAGTGTAAGATACAGAATTGTTAATTCCTAAAAGTATACGATTCTTAAGAAATGTTTACCCCCCCATTCATCTTATTGTATTAGCAAGGCACGGCTCCATCTTCACCACATTAATACAAATGTTAAGCACCACAGTGTCCAAGTCAGGCAATTGGTTCATACTTTTTCAATATGCATCAACTTTTTATTCGTCACGCAATACATGAGCGTGAGCCATTGGACATAGCATTTAGGTGGAATAGAGTATGGTGGTAGATATCAAAGGGGTAAGAAGTGGAGAAGATAGTCTCACATCAACTAGGCGTACCAACGTGCTATGGAGATGCCCATCGATACATGTCAATGCAAGGAGTAGCGATTGCCATGCAAATGATGCACTAGAGCTATAAGTGTATGAAAACCCAAATGAAGCTAAGTGGGGTGTGCATCCAACTTGCTTGCTCATGAAGACCTCGGGCATTTGAGGAAGCCCGTCATAGGAATATACAAGCCAAGTTTGAAATAATGAATAGGTAATTCCCACTAGCATATGAAAGTGATATATCATGAGACTCTCTACATGAGGAACATGGTGCCACTTTGAGACACAAGTGTGGTAAAGGATAGTAGCAAAGTCCCTTCTCTCATTTTCTCTCAATTTTTTTATATGGATGGTGGGCTCATTTGGCCTCCCCCATCTTTATTTTCGTCCGGAGTCTCATCTCGACTTATGGGAGAATCATCGTCTCCATCGTTCTTTCCTCACTAGGACAATGCTCTAACAATGATGATCATCACACTTTTATTTACTTACAACTCAACATGGAGAACTGATATGAAAGTATGACTCTGTATGAATGCCTCTAGAAGTGTACTAGGATGTGCAATGATCTAGCGTGACATGTATTGAAAACATTATGAGGGTGGCTTTGCCACAAATACTATGTCAGCTCGATATGATCATGCAAAGCAATATGACGATGAACGAACTAGTCATGTGAAGTGACGATGGAATTTGCATGGCAATATATCTCGGAATGGCTATGGAAATGCCATGATAGGTAGGTATGGTGGCTGTTTTGAGGAAGATATAATAAGGCTTATGTGCAACAGAGCGTATCATGTCATGGGGTTTGGATGCACCAGCGAAAGTTGCACCGATCCTCAAGATGAGAATGGGCTATGCACGGTACCGAAGAGGCTAGCAAATTATGAAAAGGTGAGATTGTGTATGTCCATGGTTTCACATTAGTCATAAAGAAC
The DNA here is from genome assembly GCA_039707655.1 of Elymus sibiricus. Taxonomy (NCBI): domain Eukaryota; kingdom Viridiplantae; phylum Streptophyta; class Magnoliopsida; order Poales; family Poaceae; genus Elymus; species Elymus sibiricus. The sequence goes on along the minus strand of CM077671.1, from coordinate 26,929,667 downwards.
TCATATACTTATTGTAAAGTTTGGTTAGTTTATCATAAATCAAAGTACTAATCGCATGCCCCGAGGGAAGAGGTTGGTAGGAGTTAACCATCGCGAGCTTCCGACCCGAAACAACACTCGGATTTCAACAAGGAATAGAAATGCTCACACATCATCACCATGGCTCTTTAATTTTTAGGTGAACAAAAAGGTCAACCCCTCTTAATATCCACACTTCTACGGTTTAGCAATTATGAACTCACACCTATTTCACATTACTACATCAATATCATTAACTCACAATTTCTTCATATGTGCTACATGATGGTTTTGATTATCACTCTTTGAATACCTAATATTTTTGGACTAGTCTGTATGACCCATGCAAATTACCGTCACAATTCATTAACTCTCAAACAAATATAAGTGAAGAATGAGAGTGAAATCATTTCTGTAAAATCTACAGGCCACTGTGCTAAAAAAGATATAAGTGAAGTACTAGAGCAACTGCTAAGCTCAAAAGATATAAGTGAAGCACATAGTGTATTCTAACAAATTATGATGAAGGTGTGTCTCTCTTAAATAGGTGTGTCCAGCAAACAATGATTGTGGCCAACTAAAAGTAAAGCAAACTAAAGCAAACGACGCTCCAAGCAAAACTCATATCATGTGACGAATAAAAATATAGCTTCAAGTGACATACCGATGGATTTGAGACGAAAGAGGGGATGCCTTCCGGGACATCCCCAAGCTTAGACGCTTGAGTATCCTTTAAAATATTACCTTGGGGTGCCTTGGGCGTCCCCAAGCATAGGCTCTTGCTACTCCTTATTCCTTTGTCCATCCAGATAACACCCAAAACTTGAAAACTTCAATCACACAAAACTCAACAAAACCTCGTGAGATCCATTAGTATAAGAAACATATTGCATACTTTAAGTACTGTTTTCAATTGATTCAAATTTCATAAATGCATGATAGGTACTGTATTCTAACTTCTCCATGGCTTATACCCCCGATACAATCCGTAGTTTAATCAAAATAAGCAACTATGCAAGCGAAAACAGAATATGTCTAAACCCGAACAGTCCGTAGCAATCTATAGAGACCCTATACTTATTTTACTCTAAAAATTCTGAAAAATTAGAAAAACCTCGACATTTGTATATAAACACTGTGCAAAAATTTCAGATCATTATCACGCTCCAGTAAAAAATCAAAATTCCTCTACTGGAGTCAAAGTTTCTGTTTTGTTTCAGCATCGATTCTACTCATCTTGTGAGTCATCCCAAAGGCTTTACTTGGCACAAACACTAATTTAAACACAAAAACATAATCATTACAGATGAAATAATCATGTTATTAAAAATAAACAGAAAGTTCTAAGCAAAAATTTAAAGATAACTATTGGGTTGCCTCCCAACAAGCGATGTTGTTTTATGCCCCTAGCTAGGTATAATGCATAGTTTCAAGTATTGTCATCTTTGACACTCCACCCATAAGTGGCTCTCATAATTGATTCATAAGGTGGTTTAATTCTCTTCCTAGGGAAGTGTTCCATCCCTTTCTTTAATGGGAATTGGAATCTTATGTTTCCCTCTTTCATGTCAATGATTGCACCTATAGTTCGTAAGAAAGGCCTTCCAAGTATTATGGGACAAGAAGGATTGCAATCAATATCAAGCACAATAAAATCTAAAGGCACATAATTTTTATTTGCAATAATAAGCACATCATTAATTCTACCTAAAGGTTTCTTTATGGTAGAATCCGCAAGATGCAAGTTGAGGGAACAATCTTCAATATTAGTGAGACCGAGCACATCACAAAGAATTTTAGGAATAGTTGAAACACTAGCACCAAGGTCACACAAAGCATTGCATTCATATTTATTGATCTTTATTTTGATAGTAGGTTCCCACTCGTCATGCAATTTTCTAGGAATAGAAACTTCAAGCTCAAGTTTCTCATCATACGCTCTTATCATAGCTTCTACTATACGTTCGGTAAAAGCTTTGTTTTCTTCATAAGCATTGGGTGAGCTAATAATGAATTGCAACAAGGAAATACATTCTACTAAAGAGCAATTATCATAATTAAAGTCCTTGTAATCCAAAATAGTGAGTGCATCACTAGTTAAAGTTTTGACCTCTCCAAACCCACATTTTTCAGTTTTAGCATTAAAATCATCACCCTCCAAGCAAACGGGGCGCTCCTCTACTAAAGTTGACTCATCTCCAGTCCCTTTATCATTTATATTCAGAGATGTAAATAAATATTCAATAGGAGAAACACCAATCATTTTAAGATTTTCATCATGATACCGGTGAAAACCGGGTGGAAGAGCTTTTTCTAAGAATTCCCGCTTAGCTCTCAACTTAGTGGTCCTCTCCTTACTTACATTGATAGATATTTGGATAGATTTAATGTCATCATTGAAATCATGATTGGGTGGCAAAGCTTTATTTTTAAGATTTTCCACATCGAGAGCAATTCTATCCATATTTTTAGCCAAAGTGTCAACTACATGCAATTTTTCTTCTACCATACTGTTGAAAACCTTTTGAGAATTTATAAATTCTTTAATTGTGTTCTCAAGATCAGAGGGCATCCTATTAGCATTTGTAGAATAATTTCCATAAGAATTACCATAAGAGTTTCCATAGTTGTTAGAGGAATTACCGGGATACGGCCTAGAATTGAAATTTCCTCTATAAGCATTGTTATTGAAATTATTTCGCGAGACACGTCCATAAGCTTGTGGCTAGGCCAACTCCTACCTGCACCTATTACTATTACTCCACTCATCGACCGCTATCCAACATGCATCTAGAGTATTAAGTAAAACAGAGTAATGCTTGGAGAACGATGACATGATGTAGACAAAGTAAACTCAAACAATATGAATGAACCCCATCGTTTTATCCTTAGTAGCAATAATGCAAAGACGCATCTTGTCCCCTACTTTGTCACTGGGATATAGAAATTCGCCAGGTTGAACCTACCACAACGCACCACTCCCACCGATGAAATATCAATCTACTTGGCCAAAGCATATCAATAGATCGGAGAGCATTACGAAGCTATAATGATCATGCACATAAGAGATAATATAATTCAGAGGCATCTCAAATACTTTTCATGAATAATCTGAACATAAACCCACAATTCCTCGGATCCCAACAAACACAACGCAGAATAGGATTACATCAGATAGATCAAAGCGAACATGTGATGACCATTGTATTGAAGATCATAAGAGAGAGAGAGAGATTGCCATCTAGGTACTAGCTATGGACCCGTAGGTCTGTGGTGAACTACTCACACATCATCATGAGGGTAGCAAGGTTGATGAAGAGGCCCTCCGTGATTGATCCCCCCTCCGGCAGGGTGCCAGAACGGAGCTTCAGATGGCCTCGCGCGGAACAGAGACTTGCGGCGGCGGAAAAAGGGTTTCGGGACTGCCTCCAGGGTTTTCAGAATATTAGAGAATTTATAGGCCAAAGAGGGACGTCGGGAGGTTCCCGAGGGGGCCACCACATATTAGGGTGTGCCCGCCCCCAGGGCGCGCCCTGATGTGTGGTGGGCGCGCCCTGATGTGTGGTGGGGCCCTCGTGCGCCTCCCGGCTTCCTTCCGAAGCTTCTAGGTCTTCATATAGTCCAGAAAAATCATCATAAAGTTTCGTGGCAATTGGACTTCGTTTGGTACAGTAAACCTGCACAGGCAAAAACACGCCGAAAACAGCAACTGGCAATGGGCAATGGGTCAATAGGTTAGTGCTAAAAAATATTATACATTGGTAAATATGACCCAAAAAGTATCCTAGAATGATAATATATCAGCATGGAACAATCAAAAATTATAGATATGTTGGAGACGTATCACTCATCCGGTTGTGCCTTGAGAACGAGATACGTGCGGGTCCTATCGGGATCTAGCCTGTCGGGCGGTTTTCCGGGATTTGTTTTACCTTTAATAAATCTCTTGTGCACCGGGATTTCGAGGATACCTCGGGATATCCCGCGGTTGAGGTTTTCCACCGCAGCTTGTGGCTAGTTTGTGATGGATGAGTTGGAGTACCCTTGCAGGGTTAAATCTTTCTGAAAGTCATGCCCATGATTATGTGGCAACTTGGGAATTTTATAATACCCGGTTATAGAAAAAATGAAGTAAATCCAATTAAAATACACCAATTGTGTGTGTAACCGTGATCGTCTCTTTTCGAGGGAGTTCGGTAAGAGAACACGGTGGGGTTATGTATGACTCGTAAGTAGGTGTTTAGGATCACTTCTTTATCATAACTAGTTCACGACCGCTATGCGTAGAACACTCATCTTATTCTTGTACTCATAAGTTAGCCAGGTAAAATGCTTAGTGTTTGCTGCAACCTCACCACTTAACCATGCCATACCTATAAGCTTAGCTAGTCTCGGTACACTGGGTGATGAGATTGTTGAGTTCTTGGGCTCACAGATTCCTACAACAACAGGTGCAGGTACAGATGATCTCGAAGTAGATGATTCCACGGGATTCCAGCGGGAGTACGATGAAGAATGTGACCGTATGTACATGACGTATCCCGATGAGTAGTGGTGATTGCCTTGGTCGGCAACCTGGGCTTAACATGGTGGATGTCATTTTTCGTTCGATTTCATCTGTAGTCGGATCCTGCTCTCCTGTATGATGATTTTTATGGATGAATGTATTTGAGATATTTATGATGTAGTATGGGGCGAGTGTAAGACAACTCCATATATGAAAGGAGCGATATGGTTGACTAGAGGGGGGTGAATAGGCAACTACCAATTTTTAGCTCTTCTTAACAAATTAGGTTTAGCAACAAATAAGTTGTCTAGATATGCAACTAGGTGAACAACCTATATGATACTAGCAACAACAACAATACAAGCAAGCAAAGGATACAACACAAGTAAAGCTTCCACAAAGTAAAGGTAAGAAATAACCACAAGTGGAACCGGTGGAGACGAGGATGTGTTACCGTAGTTCCTTCCCTTTGAGGGGAAGTACGTCTCCGTTGGAGCGGTGTGGAGGCACAATGCTCCCCAAGAAGCCACTAGGGCTATTGTATTCTCCTCACACCCTCACACAATGCGGGATGTCGTGATTCCACTAGTGGTGCCCTTGAAGGCGGTGACCGAACCTTTACAAATAAGGTTGGGGCAATCTCCACAACTTTATTGGAGGCTCCCAACACCACCACGAAGCTTCACCATAATGGAATATGGCTTTGAGGTGACCTCTTCCGTCTAGGGTGTTCAACCACCCGAGAGTAACAAAATCCACACAAGAAAGTATGGGGGAATCAAGTTTCCTTTGGTGGAAGTGTAGATCTAGGTCTCCTCCTTTAATCCCTAGCAAATCAACAAGTTTGAGTGGCTAGAAAGAGAGATCGGGCAAGAAAGCTTTAATGGCATTAATGGAGGAGAGAGAGAGAGAGGCAAGAGGTGAGAAGGTAGGTGGAAGAACCACCCACTTATATAGTGTCCCCCAAACCCAACCGTTACAGCAGTTTTTATACTGCAGTCGTACAACCGCTATGAGCACCGGTACAACCAGAAAACACGCGTACCCTGCAGAAACCCTGCCGAGCAGTACAACCGGTGGTGCGGGCGGTAGTACTGGTTGAACAAGAGTAACCAGAACAACCGCTCCACCAACGCTCAACTACCGCTTTAAAACAAGAGAGGAATCACCCCCGAGCGGTACTTGAGACGGTGGTTGCACCGGTGCAACCGCCAGGACCAAGCACATGTGGTGGCTAAGTCCCGAGCGGTACAACCGCTCCGGACAGTTGTAGTACTGCTCAAAACGAATTGACCAAAACAACCGGGCCACCACTGCCCCACAATAGAGACCAGTCTGGTGGTAGGGTCGTACTGGGCCGATACAATCGCCTGAAGCTACTTTCCAGGGTTGGCCAGATTATAGGCGGTACAACTGCCCGGAGGCAGTGGTACAACCACTGGCAACAATCCTAAGAGCAGCAACCCCAGGGTATCACCCCTGGGGCGGTAGTTGCACCAAACGTACTGATCAAGCGGTACAACCGCTCGAACCAGCAGTACAACCGCTAGGGAGTAAAAACCACTGCTTTAGTAAGAGTTTGAGGACCTCTCTCTCAATTAACGGAAGGATATGCGGTGGGTGAACAGGAATGTGTACGTGCATTGATTCACCCAATACCTTCGGATGAGGATTCCCTCGTAATAGTATGGGTTTCCTACGACCAAAGAAATAAACACGTAAAAAACATCGTCTTCGTTCTTTTCCATCCGGAGGGAATGCCTAATCGTCTTGTATCAAACAAAGTGTACCTGAAGAACTTGACACACAATTAGACCACAAGGTGAGTGGTCATCATCACCAAAATACCAAGGTGGGTAATTCCCTAACAATCCCCCCCTTTTTGGTGGATGATGACAACTACACGATTTGCATTGGAGGACTAGAAAATATAGACGGGCTCCCCTAGATGTGTACACAATTTTGATTTGCTTTTGGAATGCACAGTGCTCACATAAGGGTAAAAGCTCCCCCTAGACTTTATAGACCCACCAATGAGTACAAATTAAATGAATAGACAAAAAGCATGCATTTGTACGAGATAAGAAGTAGAGCAAATATGAAGGGCAACAATAATACTCGAGCTCTAATAGCATAAGAGACAAGATAGATAACTAAGATAAAATGGGATCGCATGTCTCACACCATGCACAAGGTCTCCACACACCAACTCAAAGCAAATAAAAGTTCAACTTGAAGCAAATAACCACACCCATGCAAACCCCGACCTAATAGAACTCTCTCCCCCTTTGGCATCAAGACACCAAAAAGGAAAGGAGCGATGCTAACACCCCAGAGCTCAGTAGTCCTCCTCTGACTCCTCGGTCTCCTCTAGATCAACACCATCAAACTCCTCGTCATCCTCCATAACATCATCAGTGGCAGCAACAGAGGTGGAGGTAGCAGGATGGCCCGAGGCCTCATCATCCGTCCAAGTGCTATGCATAGAGATCCACTTGTCCTCGGGGGTGATGCTCTTCTCGGATCCACTAGTCACTGGGATGTTGAGGTGCTTCATCATAGAAATCTGTCTGCGTCGAGCTTGCTTCTCATTCACATGTGCCTCATAGAGCTTCTTCTGAATGTGAGTCTGCAAGCAAAAGGTCTTCTTCACCTTAGCGGTGAGCTTAGCCACCCAGGAGGGCTGGGCTCCTGACTCAATCTCAAAGTCATCATCATCAAAGGTGGCATAAACATCCTCGGGGTTATCAACAGGAAAGCGAGGCTCGGCATGCTTCTTCTTCCACACTTGCTTGACCTTGTGCACCATGAGGTTGTCTGGAGAATAAAGAGGCTCTCCAGGCCTATGAACTGCCCAGACAGAGTTCAGAAAGCACATGACAAAAGGAGCATATATGGGAACCTTCCGGTAAATGACCATGTTGTACATATCCTCCCACAGCCACTTGGACACATCACCAAAGCCCACTTTGGTCTTCATAGCCACTAGCAGATCCAACAGATAGCCGTAGATCTCATCCTGATTCCCAACCTTGGGCAGAAGCACATTGCGGAACACACGATGCATGATATCATAAACCTTCTCAAAATCCTTGGACTCACTAGGCACTCCACACCCTGGAATACACAAGGGGGCAAGCTTCTCCTTAGCCATGGAGTTGGCACGGTCGTGAGGACGGATCCCACCATTCCCGGTGAGACCGGTATCATCATATCCAAGAGCATTGCAGAAAGCTCTCCAAGGAACCTGAAAGAACTCGTCACGGCACATGAAGGACAAAGTACGGGCATCATCAGTGCCGAAATGGACCGTGGCAAAGAACTGATGAACAAGCTCCACATCAAAGTCACAGTTGATAGACATGAGCTTGATCAAGTCAAACTCCTCACACAGCGCCAACGCCTCACCAAAGTAATCCATGTTGCTCCTCAAGTGATCAATGTCAATGGTCCACTGCTTGGTGTACCTGTTCTTGTGATGCTCAAAAAGCACATGCACAATCCTCATCTGCATCTCATTCCTGAACTGAACGGTGATGCATCTCAGAGCAATGGGGACCTCATAAGGATTCTGAATGCGGAAATTACCAATCCGGTTGTTTCCATCTGTGCATAGGCAAGGCCACCCATTGCTTGACAGTTGCAAACTTCTCACGACGGGTCGGCTTGGTGGTAATCACCACTTCCTATTCTTCCATATCATTAGTGCGCTTGCACCTACGGGCTCGCTTCTTGGCCTTCAGACGCAGAGCAGAGCGAGAACTAGAGCCACCTGCACACACACGAGAAGCACACAAGAAAACCCAGAAAAGATGAGAGGATTGCACACAAGAAATGAGGAATACATTGTTTGTGAATCAGAGAAAACAAAACAGTGTTACAAGGTTCAGAAATGTCAGTTGTACCAGTCTTCCAATCGGTGGTACCGCCAAAACGGTTGTACCGCCATGAGAAGCGGTTGTACCGCCGTCTGCGAACAGTTCCACCCATGGAAGAGCAGGCACAATCGGGATTCAAAGTTAATAGCAATATTTCAACTCCTAAAGATGCACAAACAATAGATAGTAGTATAGAGATCTCTTCCACCCAATAGTTCAGCAAAAAACGTGGGATACCAAGCAATGCCCTAACAATGGTGGATTCAAATATTGAAACCAAGGGAGAAGAAGAACGGGGCATTACTGGCATCCATGGGAAGAGATCGAGGAGGAGGTGGCCTCCACGGAGCGAATACAAGAGAGACCAATAGATCCGGGGCGCTGAAGGGCACTCCGGGGCGAGGAAGACTACGACCGGTGGCTAGGGCAGGAGAAGGGGACGGGCACGAAGGGGAAAAAGAGATGCCCCTTTGGCCCGAGCCCTTAAATACCCGCCCAGACCGCAGAGCGGTTGTACCGCCCCCGGTACTGCCCTGGGGTTACGAGCAGTACTTCCATTGCCAGAGAGGCAGCGGTAGTATCGACTGTAACCGACCGGTAGTACCGGCCAGTAGCACAGGCCAGGGATAAGCGATAGAACCGCCGACAACCCTGGTTGTACCGCTGGTATGATACACCCTAGTGGCAGAGCGGTTGAACCACCCCAACCACCAATTGTACTACCCGGTCACCAATGTCAAGATCAACTTGTGTGCATTTGGACTTAGAGGGTTTATGGGAAGGGCAAGGCTTGCGATGGAGACAAGGCACTAAAATATGGTGAAGTAAACTCCAAGATTGCAAGAAGCAAACAAGAAAGGCCAATACTTGGAGGATACAAACACTTAGGACCTAAGAAATCTAGCAAGAGCGGATAAGATCCAAAAGACAAATAAAAACAAGCTCTATATAGCAAATACCTCACTAGGAGGGGGTGGTGGCCGAAGCCAGCTATGTTTGAGTCAATTGGTATGGCACCGCGAATATTTTAACCTTGGGCCCATGACCAAAACTCGTCTTGGAAGCACAAGTACCATCAAAAATGGCTAAAGTGAAAGACTTGATCAATTTATGCATAATGGGGGAGGGAGAGTTCATTGAGAGAACAACACTCCCCCTATATACATGCCTACATCTAAACAAGAAAAATGATGACTGCGGTGGGGTGTGCAATACTTCAAGCCACATTGCTCGAATCAATGATATTTAGCTCATGCCTTAACTCGCGATATCTTGCTTCATCCAATGGCTTCGTGAAAATATCTGCAAGTTGTTCATGAGTGTTGACATATATAAGATCAATCTCTCCACGCTTGATATGCTCCCAAATGAAGTGATGACGAATCTCAATATGCTTCATCTTGCAATGTTGAACCGGGTTGTGGGAGATCTTGAGAGCACTTTCATTGTCACAGAAAAGAGACACCTTGTCACAATTGACACCGTAATCCTTTAAAGTTTGCCTCATCAATAGCAACTGTGCACAACAACTTGCAGCGACTACATACTCGGCCTCGGGGGTAGAGAGAGAAACACGGTTTTGTTTCTTTGAAGACCAACTTACCAAAGAGCAACCAGTGAATTGGCACCCTTCCGAAGTTGACTTCCTATCCACACGGTCTCCCGCCCAATCCGAGTTCGAGTATCCCATGAGACAAAATGAAGCATCTTTGGGTACCATAAGCCAAAGTTTGGGGTATGAGTAAAATATCGAAAGATTCGCTTGACGGCCACAAAGTGGCTTGATCCATCTCCAATGTATCTACTTTTCCAAACACTTTTGCTCTTGTTTTGGACTCTAATTTGCATGATTTGAATGAAACTAACCTGAACTGATGCTGTTTTTAGCAGAACTACCTTGGTGTTATTTTTATGCAGAAATAAAAGTTATCAGAATTAGACGAAACTTTTTGTGAATTTTTTTGGAATATATAATGAATTATGGAGCTAAGAACTACCAGAAAAGGGCTGCCAGGGGCCACAAGGCAACAGGGCGTGACCCAGCCCCTGGCCGCGCCCTGTTGTGTGGTGGGTCCCACGCAGCTCCTCCGACCCTAACTCTAGTCCTATAAATTCCTATTTCCGGAGAAAAAATAGAAGAGAAGATTTCATCGCGTTTTACGAGACGGAGCCGCCGCCACCTCCCGTTCTTCCTTGGGAGGGCTGATCTGGAGTCCGTTTGGGGCTCCGGGGAGGGGGGATTCGTCGCCGTCGTCATCACCAACCCTTCTTCATCAACACCGCCATGATGCTCACCACCGGGAGTGAGTGATTCCTTTGTAGGCTTGCTGGACGGTGATGGGATTGGATGAGATTGATCATGTAATCGAGTTAAGTTTGATAGGGCTTGATCCCTAGTGTCCACTATGTTCTGAGATTGATGTTGCTATGACTTTGCTATGCTTAATGCTTGTCACTAGGGCCCGAGTGCCATGATTTCAGATCTGAACCTATTATGTTTTCATGAATATAAGAGTAATTTGGATCCTATCTTGCAAGTTGTATGCACCTATTACGTGTCATGATCCGCATACCCCAACATGACAATAATTGGGATTCTTTCCGGTGATTGCCGTAGTTTGAGGAGTTCATGTATTCACCATGTGTTAATGCTTTGTTCCAATTCTCTATTAAAAGGAGGCCTTAATATCCCTTAGTTTCCATTAGGACCCCGCTGCCACGGGATGGTAGGAAAAAAGATGTCATGCAAGTTCTTATCGCAAGCACGTATGACTATATACGGAATACATGCCTACATTACATTGATGAATTGGAGCTAGTTCTGTGTCGCCCTAGTGTGTAACTGTTACATGATTGATGTCATCTAAATCATTATCCATCACCTATCCACGTGCCTACGCTTTTCACATATTGAATCTTGCTAAGTTACTATTGCTGATGCTACTGCCACAACTGCTACAAAATTATTGTTGTCACTACCACTATTATTGTTACTACTATCATTTGCCGTGCTACTAAAACTTTGCTACAGAGACATATCCCAAGTGTGGTTGAATTTACAACTCAACTGCTAAGGCCGATAAATATTCTTTGGCTCCCCTTATGTCGAATCAATAAATCAGGGTGAAATACTACCCGCGAAGACTTTTGCGATCCCCTATACTTGTGGGTTATCATGGCTTTCCTTGCCATAATAGGTAGGTATGGTGGCTGTTTTGAGGAAGATATAAGGAGGCTTATGTGTGATAGAGCGTATCATATCACGGGGTTTGGATGCACCGGCGAAAGCTGCACCGATCCTCGAGGTGATAATGGGCAATGCACGGTACCGAAGAGCTAGCAATATGCGGAAAGGTGAGTGTGCGTACATCCATGGATTCACATTAGTCATAAAGAACTTATATACTTATTGTAAAGCCTTATTAGCTCTCTCGAAGCAAAGTACTACCGCATACCCCTAGGGAGGAGTTTGAGAGAAGTTAACCATCGCGCGCCTCCGACCCGAACAATTCAACGAGGAATAAGAATGCTCACACATCATCATCATGCCATAACCAATATTTAGATGAGCAACAAGTGACACGCTTCAACTACCAATATTTATACTAACCAACAATCATGTACTCATGCTCTTTCATATTACTACATCAATATCATTAACCCACAATCTCTCTTATATGGTGAGCTACATGAAGGTTTTGATCATACACTCATTGAATAACTATCCTTTTTGGACTAGTCTTATTATAACCTATGCAAATTACCGTTACTGTTTATTAGACTCCCAGACAAGTTTAAGTGAAGCACGAGAGTTCAATTATTTCTATAAAATCTATACGCCACTGTGCTCTAAAAGATATAAGTGAAGCACGAGAGCAACTGCTAAGCTCAAAAGATATAAGTGAAGCACATAAAGTATTCTAACAAATCATGATGAACATGTGTCTCTCTCAAATAGGTGTGTCCAGCAAACAATGATTGTGGCAAACTAAAAATAAAGCAAACTATAATACACGACACTCCAAGCAAAACACATATCATGTGATGAATAAAAATATAGCTCCAAGTGACATACCGATGGAATGAAGACGAAAGAGGGGATGCCTTCCGGGTCATCCCCAAGCTTAGGCGTTTGAGCCTTCCAAGAATTTTACATTGGGGTGCCTTGGGCATCCCCAAGTTTAGGCTCTTGCCACTCCTTATTCCTTCATCCATCAAGATCGCACCCAAAACTTGAAAACTTCAGCACACAAAACTCAACAGAAAACTCGTGAGCTCCATTAGTATGATAGGTAAATCAAAAACTTTAGGTACTATTATAAATTGATTCATATTTTATTATTGCATAAGGTACTGTATTCTAACTTCTCCATGGCTTATACCCCCCGATACAATCCATAGCATCATCAAAACAAGCAAATTATGCAAGCAAAAACAGAATCTGTCTAAAACAGAATAGTCTGTAATGATCTGCACAAACACCATATTTTGTAACTCCAAAAATTCTGAAAGTTAGGAAAACCTGGGGAATTTGTATACCAATACTGTGTAAAAAAATTCAGATCAAAAAGACGTTCCAGTAAAATCAGAGATATTTTGCACTGGACACAAAAGTTTCTGTTTTTGCACCGTATCAATTCTACCATCTTCCAAATCAATCCCAAATACTAATTAAAACATAAAAACACAATCATTACAGTAGCAATAATCATTTAAAGACACCAAGACAAAAAGTAAAAACAAAAATGTGAAGATAACTATTGGGTTGCCTCCCAACAAGCGCTATCGTTTTATGCCCCTAGCTAGGCATAATTAATGCATAGTATCAAGTGTTGTCATCTTTGACATTCAGTCAATAGGTGGCCCTCATAATAGATTCATAAGGTGATTTAATTCTCTTTCCAGGGAAGTGTTTCATCCCTTTCTTTTGTGGGAATTGGAATCTTATGTTTCCCTCCTTCATATCAATAATAGCACCTATAGTTCGTAGGAAAGGCCTACCAAGTATTGTTGCACAAGACGGATTGCATTCAATATCAAGCATAATGAAATCTATGGACACATAATTTCTATTAGAAATAATGATCACATCATTTATTCTACCCAATGGTTTCTTAATAGTGGAATCCGCTAAGTGCAAGTTAAGGGAACATTCATTTATATCGGTGAGACCTAGCACATCACATAAAGATTTAGGTATAGTGGAAACGCTAGCACCAAGGTCACACAAAGCATTGCATTCATATTCTTTAATCTTTATTTTAATACTAGGTTCCCACTCATCATGCAAATTTCTAGGAATAGAAACTTCTAACTCAAGTTTTTCTTCATGAGCCTTTAGCATAGCTTCTACAATATGTTTAGTAAAAGCCTTATTTTGTTCATAGGCATTGGGTGAGCTAATTATGGATTACAGCAAGGAAATACATTCTACTAAAGAGCAATTATCATAATTAAAGTCCTTGTGATCCAAGATAGTGGGTACATCACTAGCTAAAGTTTTGACCTCTCCAAACCCACTTTTTCATTTTTATTATTAAGATCGTCACCCTCCGAGAAAATGGGATGCCTTCTACTTAAAGTTGACTCATCTCCAGTCCCTTTATCATCTATTTGCATATTAGTAAACAAAGATTCAATGGGAGAAGTACCAACCATTTTAATATCTTCGTCATGATTACTAATAGGGAGAGATTCCGGTTTAGCCGCCATCCTATTTACTAGAGTGGTTTGCTTATAAAAAAATCCTATTAATTCTTTAGTTTGAGCAAATTGTAATTGAAGATTAGATACTTCTCGATTAACTTCATCAAGTTGTTTACTGATAGCATCAAGTGAAGTTGAGTGTTCCTTGATTTCAGTAGCAAAAAAATTATTGTACTCGTATTGTGAGGTCATGAAAGTTTTCATGCAGCTAGTCATCCTTTGGTAATAGGAAATATTATAGAACATATCTTGAGACACGGTGACGAAACAAGTAAACTAGCAAGCAAACGAGTAAACTAGATAACTAAGCAAACAAGCAAATAGAAATATTTTTTTATTTTTTATTTTTACATAAAGTAAAATATAACAGCAAATAAAAAGTGAAATATAACAGCAAATAAAAAGTAGAACAAGTGAATGATAATTTGTGTGAAGGTACTTGATAAGAATTTGGTGATACTTCCCGGCAACACCGCCAGAAATTCTTCCTGCTACTTGTAAACTGTGTTGTGATTTTCCCCGAAGAGAAGAGGAGATGCAGCATAGTAGAGATATGTATTTCCCTCAGTGAGAACCAAGGTTATCGAACCAATAGGAGGACCACGCAAATTCCCGTCTTCAGCACCAAAACACAAAAGAGCACGCACTTGCACCCAACGCGGGCAAGCAGTTTGTCAAGCCCCTTGAACTCGTTACTTGCAAGCGATAAGTAGTGATAGATAGATAATATAAATATAAAATAAAATAACAGTAAATAAATGGCCACAATATTTTTGGTGTTTTTGTAATAATATATTTTTTGGAGACCCGGGGGCCATAGTTTTTGCTAGAGGCTTCACTCTCGAAGAAAGCATACGGTGGGTAAACAAATTATTGTTGGGCAATTGATAGAAAAGCGCATAGTTATGTAATATTTATTCACGTCAATGATCATGTATATAGGCATCACATCCATAAACAAGTAGACTGACTCCTGCCAGCATCTACTACTATTACTCCACCCACCGACCGCTATCCAGCATGCATCTAGAGTATTAATTAAAAACAGAGTAATGCTTGGAGCAAGATGACATGATGTAGACAAAGTAATCCAATCAATATGAATAAACCCCATCGTTTTCCCCTTAATGGCAGTGATACAATATGTGTCATGTCCCCTTCTGTCACGAGGATTGAGCGCCGCAAGATTAAACCCATCACAATGCACCACTCCCGCTGAAGATAAATCAATCTAGTTGGCCAAACCAAACTGATAGATCGAAGAGCAATACGAAGCTATAACAATCATGCATATAAGAATTCAGTAAAGACTCAATATATTATCATGAATAATCTGAACATAAACCCACAATTCATTCGGATCCCAACAAACACAATGCAAAGAAGGATTACATCGGATATATCACCGTGGGAATCGCGGTGAACTTTGTATTGAAGATCAGAGAGAGAGAAACATCTAGGTACTAGCAATGGACCCGTAGGTCTGTGGTAAAATACTCACACATCATCATGGAGGCAGCAAGGTTGATGTAGAGGCCCTCCGTGATCGATCCCCTTCCGGCAGGGCACTGGAACAGGGCTCCAGATGGCCTCATGTCGGAACAGAGACTTGCGGAAGCAGAAAAAGAATTTTGGCTGGCTCTCGGGTGTTTTCACTATTTTAGAGAATATATAGAGTTGGAATTAGGTCAGGAAGCGTCAGGAGGTAGTTGCAAGCCATCAGGGCGCGGCCACCCCCCTGGGCGCGCTCTGTTGGCTTGGCACCACCCCGTGTTGCCTCCAGTCTTCCTCCGAAGCCTCTAGGTCTTATTTTTGTCCAAAAAAATCATCAAAAAGTTCCGGGGCATTTGCACTTCGTTTGGTACAGTATTCCTGAAAGGCCAAAACAAGCAGAAAACAGCAACTAGCACTAGGCACTAGGTTAATAGGTTAGTTCACAAAATGATATAAATAGCATATAAATGCATATAAAGTATCCAAGAATGATAATATAGTAGCATGGAACAATCAAAAATTATAGATACGTTGGAGAAGTATCAGAGTTCTTTATGACTAATGTGAGTCCATGGATATATGCACTTTCATCGTTCCGTAATTTGCTAGCCTCTTTGGTACCATGCATTGTCCTTTCTCACCTCGAGAGTCGGTGCAAACTTCGCCGGTAAATCCAAATCCCATGATATGATACACTCTATCGCACATAAGCCACCTTATATCTTCCTCAAAACAGCCACCATACCTACCTATCATGGCATTTCCATAGCCATTCCGAGATATATTGCCATGCAACTTCCACCGTTCCGTCACATGACTAGTGTGTTCACCATCATATTGCTTTGCATGATCATATAGAGCTGACATAGTATTTGTGGCAAAGCCACCGTTCATCATTTATTACATGTTACGCTAAATCATTGCATATCCTAGTACACTGCAAGCGGCATTCATATAGAGTCATATTGTTCTTTATCGAGTTGTGAGTAAATAAAAGTGTGATGATCATCATTATTAGTGCATTGTCCTAGTGAGTGATGTCTACTACACAACTTGTTCTTGTAGACTCGTGTTGGGCCTCCAAGCGCAGAGTTTTGTAGGACAGTAGCAAATTTCCCTCAAGTGGACGACGTAAGGTTTATCAATCCATGGGAGGCGTAGGATGAAGATGGTCTCTCTCAAACAACCCTGCAACCAAATAATAAAAAGTCTCTTGTGTCCCCAACACACCAAATACAATGGTAAATTGTATAGGTGCACTAGTTCGGCGAAGAGATGGTGATACAAGTGTAGTAATGATAGTAGGTATTGATTTTTATAATAGTAACAATAAAAAACAGCAAGGTAGCAAGTAACAAAAGTGAGCACAAACGGTATTGCAATGCTTGAAAACAAGGCCTACGGTCCGTACTTTCGCTAGTGCAATCTCTCAACAATGCTAATATAATTGGATCACATAACCATCCCTCAACGTGTAATGAAGAATCACTCCAAAGTTCTTATCTAGCGGAGAACATAAGAAGAAATTGTTTGTAGGGTACGAAACCACCTTAAAGTTATCCTTTCCGATCGATCTATCCAAGAGTTCATACTAAAATAACACCAAGTTATCCTTTCCGATCGATCTATCTAAGAGTTCGTACTAAAAATAACACCATATGATACGCATCAACCAACTCTAATGTCACCTAGATACCCCAGTGTCACCACAAGTATCCATGAGTTAATTATACGATACGCATGAAATAATTTCAGATTCATAATACTCAATCCAACAAAAAGAACCTCAAAGAGTGCCCCAAGATTTCTACCGGAGAAAGTAGGACGAAAACGTGCATCAACCCCTATGCATAGATTACAACAATGTCAACTCGGGAATCCGCGAGTTGAGTGCCAAGACATAGATCAAGTGCTCTCAAATCCATAAAAGTATTCAATCCGGTAATAACGAAATCTCAAAGGGAAAACTCAATTCATCACAACAAGATAGAGAGGGGAAAACACCATATGATCCAACTATTTAACAAAGCCCGCGATACATCAAGATTGTGCCAAATCAAGAACACAAGAGAGAGAGAGAGAGAGAGAGAGAGAGAGAGATTAAACACATAGCTACTGGTAGAAACCCTCAGCCCCAAGGGTGGACTTCTCCCTCCTCATCATGGAGACCATAGGGATGATGAAGATGGCCTCCGGTGATGATTTCCCCCTCCGGCAGGGTGCCGGAACGGGGTCTAGAATGGTTTTTCGTGGCTACAGAGGCTTGCGGTGGCGGAACTTCTGATCTAGGGTTATTTCTGGGGGTTTCTGAATATATAGGATTTTTGGGCGTCGGTTTCACGCGAAGATGGGCCACGAGGGGCCCACAAGACACCAGGGCGCGCCAGCCCTGGTGGGTTGTGGCCACCTTGTGGCTCATCTGGCCCTCCCACGAAGCTTCTAGTGCCTCTTTTATTCCAAAAAATCGTCAAAAAGTTTCGTTGCATTTGGAGAACTTTTATTTCTGCACAAAAAAACAACACCATGGTAGTTCTGTTGAAAACAGCGTCAGTCCGGGTTAATTCCATGCAAATCATACCAAAACCATATAAAA
This sequence comes from Elymus sibiricus, assembly GCA_039707655.1. Taxonomy (NCBI): domain Eukaryota; kingdom Viridiplantae; phylum Streptophyta; class Magnoliopsida; order Poales; family Poaceae; genus Elymus; species Elymus sibiricus. Next base: position 26,911,471 of record CM077671.1, on the reverse strand, counting down.
TTGTTGTAAATATGGCATGAATACTTCATAAATTATAGATACGTTGGAGACGTATCAGCATCCCCAAGTTTAATTCCTACTTGTCCTCGAGTAGGTAAATGATAAAAGAAATAATTTATGAAGTGTGAATGCTAGCATAGTGCATAAGTTTGATCAATGATAATTCCAACCACTTTTCCTAGCATCATAACAGCAACTCTTTCTCATAAAACTCATCATGATAAAGTAGCAACCAATTCACATGTTATGGTTCAAACAATGAATTCTCTTGAAACTTAACAACCTATGTTCTTAGTCACCAAACAATTGCAATTCAACTTATTCTCAACAAAGTCTAAGTAAGAGCTCCACATACTCAATCATCATATAGTCTTCTATGATTGCTAATACTCAAAGCATATTTTCAAAACAAATGGTATCCATCGAACACAGAGAAAGATAGGGGCTTAATGTTTCGCCTTCCAACTCATTTATCATAGAGATAATTGTCAACAATAATAAGTCATGATCAAATATATTTGACTGGCCATATGTGCCTAGATCTTTCCCCACCACATGATGTTTGCCAACTAGAGAATAATTGAGGTTGAAATGAGAATGCATACTATTGACTCTTGCATAAAAGTAAACACTGAAAGGTAAAAGATAGGCCCTTCGCAGAGGGAAGCAGAGGTTGTCATGCGCTTTTTGGTTTTGTATGCACAATCCCTTAATGCAAAAGAATGTCACGTTATATTGCCCCTTATGATAGCAACCTTTATTATGCAGTCTGTCGCTTTTATTACTTTGCCATCACAAGTTCGTACAACGCTCAATTTTCTCTTACACTAAATGATCAAACACATTTAGAAGCAATTTTTATTGCCTTTTTGCACCGATGACAACTTACTTGAAGGATCTTATTCAATCCATATGTAGGTATGGTGGACACTCATGGCAAGAAACTGGGTTTAAGGGTTTTTGGATGCACAAGTAGTATCTCTACTTAGTATGAATTTTTGGCTAGCAAAAGATCCTAAGCAAACACCACATGTTGGAGGATCCATAACAATATAACTTCTATGCAAATATACACAATCATAACTCATTACGTTGTCTTCCTTGTCCAACTTCAACTAATTTTCTCAAGTTTGAAAATAATTAATGGGTATTCACAATCATAGAAGATGTCCAAGATAATATATTTGTATGTGAAAGTTCTCTTTCTTATACTAATCATTCACGAATTGCTTGTATGACCAATATTGTGATTGTCAAGCTTCAAAAGATTTCACTTTCTAAACCCAATGTGAAGCTACTACTAGGCATGATATGAACATATAATTTCAACTTCATGGTATTCAATTCATTCAACAATTTACTCATAGGATATAAGTGAACCACAAGAGTAAATGACAAGCTACTCCAAAAAGATATAAGTGAAGATCAAGCGAGTAGTTAAGTAAATGGGTAGCCATTTGAGAACTCTCTCTCATCTAAAAACTTTCAGATCTAAGTACTTTATTAAAACAGCAAGCAAAACAAAATAAAATGACATTCCAAGAATAGCACACATCATGTGAAGAAGCAAAAACTTAGGCTCAACCGCTACTAACCGATAATTGTTGATGAAAAAAGGTGGGATGCCTACCGGGGCATCCCCAAGCTTAGATGCTTGAGACTTCTTGAAATATTATCTTGGGATGCCTTGGGCATACCCAAGCTTGAGCTTTTGTGTCTACTAAATTCCTTTTATATCACGGTTTCCCTAAATCTTAAAAACTTCATCCACAAAAACTCGAAAAGAACTCGTGAGATAGGTTAGTACACATAAGAATAAGTCCACACTTCTTGTACTGCCAAGACAAGTTGAACAATAATTTCCAAACATCATCTACTGTTTACTATCGTTTTCACAATTTATATCTACCAATATAGGCTATGGAAACTATAGGATAAGTAGATAACAAAACTATGATAGCAATCTGTCCAAACAGAACAGTTTGTAGCAATTTATGAAAACAGTGTACTTATGTAACTCAAAAAATTATGACAATTTAGGACGTGATAAATAATTTATATGACAACATTGTGTAAAAAATTCAGAAACTTTCCACGTTCCAGTAAAATATGAAAATTCAAACACTACAGAGAAAGTTTCTGTTTTTACACAACACACATCAAATATGCAATGCAAGTATCCTAAGGCAATTCTTGAAACTTTTTATTGAAAAACAAGATTATAAATAACACCTAATAGAAAATAACAAAATATAATGACAATCCTATTGGCGCAGAAAATTGCACCGCGCAACACAAGATAATCCTCGCACTTTCGTGGCGAGGGACGGATGCTTTTCGAGCAAAGCAACAAAGGGGTTCCTCAATTTCGGAGAGGAGGACGACTGCTTTACGGCGCAAAACAGCAAAGATGAACCGCACCCTAGGGTTTCTAGAGCTCGGCGAGAAAGATAGTAAACGAAAGCAAAGGTACGTGAAAACAGTAAATTGAATTGGATGTAGATCGATTGTGTGTCCTTCAATCGGCCGTCACCCCCAACATATATAAGAGGCGGCTGGATTTCCCGTACAAGCAAAGGATTCATCTAAGATTTCCTTACAAGAAAATTACATCAATTCACGTCCTAGAGTCCTAGCTCTAGTCTAACTCGGATTCAACCCGAATCTGGCCCAAATTTCTGTCTTGCTCCTTGCGTGGACTATAGAATCTGCATACGACCTCTGATTGAGACGTTTTTTATATCCAAATCAATCGTTTCGACGAGACGAACAATTCTTCTGTTGATCACTTTTCCAAATAAGGCCATCTTCAATACTCCAGGAGGTCATCTTCAACTTCCAGTCGGATTTGGTCCTGTGGCTGACTAGGCTGTCCGAGTTTTGTAGAGATTTTGCAGGCCGTATATTATCTCAAATGATGATGACTCCAAAAGCAAAGTTGACTGTTTCGACGATACGCACAACTTTCATGTAGAACACTTTTCCATACGAGGCCATCTAGATAATCGTTTGAGCCCGTCTTTAGCTTCTGGTCACATTGCCCAAAACTGACATTTTTCACTCGGCCGGCAAGCTTTCACCCGGCAAGCTTTTCACCCGGCAAGCTCTTTGCCCGGCAAGCTTTTCACCCGGCAAGCTTTTCACCCGGCAAGCTCTTTGCCCGGCAAGCTTTTCACCCGGCAAGCTTTTTCCACGGCCGGCAACCACTTTGCCGGCAAGCCTTTTTACTCGGATTTTCCGACCCAAACTTCAGCCTGATCTTATTTTGTCTCTCCAGGTTGCATATGACCTCGGATTGAAATGATTTATATATCGAAATCGACCGATTCGACGATATGAAGACAATCCGCGTAGATCATTTTCTCATAGGAAGCCGTCTTGGAGGCGTAATCGGCCGAACAGTACTTTGAATACAAAATTTTGGCACTTCGAGTACAGTTTCGGCCCTCTAGATTAGACCAGATGGCGATGACCCAAACATCAAAGTTTCTCATTTTGACGATAACAAACTTTCTTTTGTTGAGAACTTTTCCATTTGAGGCAATCTTAATTAATTTCTTGACCATGCCAAAATCTGGTGTCAACACAGGATTACCTGAAACTTTAGCTTGGCGTTCGGCTAGGATTTGTCTTTGGCAGCGTACTAGCTCGACGTAAACCAGGATTTGGGCAGGACTTATCCCATGTAACTGCCAATCCATGCAAAATACCTGTTGTAACACTTGAGCAATATATCGGCTGATCAGCTTAATCAATAAATTAATTAATTTGGCCTATTAAAATACCCATCAGCCAAATTATAGCTCCAACACATGCCCCCCTGTTTTTGGTATAATATAATTTATCAAAAACATATATACTCAAGGCGATATTCAGAATAACATATTGGCCATAGCACTACCAATTCTCAGGATATTTCACAAAAATTGTATCTTTCCGAGTTGCTGTAACTCGGTGAACATCATTATTTAGGGCGATGTACAAAGAACACATCGGCCAAGTTTTTCTTAGGGCGATATTTCAAACAACATATCGGCCACAGCATCCTCAAGCCTCCTGCCACATGCTAGGATAGTATTTCTTCAAATATTTTCCATTGAGGGCTTTAGACAACTTCTCCCCTTACAAAGATTGTACAAAATATGAATTGCCGGGAACAATCTCTACAACTTTATATGGACCTTCCCAACTTGGCGACCACTTGCCGAATTTTCTATCTTTAGTTCCAATGGGTAAAATCGTTTTCCATACTAAATCTCCTATTTGAAACGATTTTTATTTCACCCTTTTGTTATAAGCCTTGGCTACTCTTAATTTTTCTTTCTCAATCTCTCGCAAAGCTTTTAGTCTTTCTTCTGGAATATCATCTATTTTGTCCATCATCAAATTAGTGTACTCCACAGCCGACAAATCATTTTGTCTGGCTACCCTAAGAGCTTGCAACTTAACTTCCACGGGTAACACCGCCTCCTGGCCATACACTAGCTCAAAAGGTGATACTTGAGTAGCTCCATGCTTAGATATTCTATGAGCCCATAAAGCTTCCGAAAGCACCTCGTGCCATCTTCTCGGATGTTCTTCAATCTTCTTCTTTATAAGTTTGATCAAAGTCTTATTGCTAGATTCGGCCTGTCCATTAGCTTGAGCATAATAAGGCGACGAATTCAACAACTTAATCCCATAAGATTCGACAAATTCACGAAATTGATGGGACATAAAAGAAGCACCTTGATCAGTAGTCAAAGTTTGAGGAATACCGAATCTATGAATAATATGCTCCAAAACAAAATTAATCACTTCTCTATGAGTCATATTTCTCAAAGGAATCGCTTCTGTCCACTTGGTGAAATAATCAGTGGCTACTAGGACAAAGCGATGTTGTTCAGAAGACGAAGGATGTATCTCACCAGTAAAATCTAAGCCCCATCCTCTAAACGGCCACGGCTTAATTATGGGATTCAACATAGCTGCGGGTGCTAATTGTATATTGCCAAACTTCGGACAAGCCTCACAGCCTTTATAATAACGGAAGCAATCTTCTAACAAAGTCGGCCAATAAAAACCTGCTCTTTTTATCAACCACCGCATCTTATGAGCCGACTGGTGTGTCCCACATATGCCTTCATGCACTTCACCCATGGCTAATCTAGATTGGTCAGAATCCAAGCATTTTAACAGTAGCCCATCTATAGTTCGGCGATGTAACTCGTTATTCAACATAGTATATTTTAAAGCCTGTCGCCGAACCTTCCTATCCCTGGTTTGACTTGGGTCTTTTAAATGATTAATCAAAGGAATCCTCCAATCTACAGCCTCCGAATTATTAGCTAACTCGGTCACTGGTGGGATTTGTACCGGATTACTAGCTAACTTGGTCGCTGGCAAGCCTTGCACCGAATCACTACCTAACTTGGTCACTGGTGATAATTCGCTCACTTGCTCCGAGTTATTTAACTCAGTCACTGGCGATAACTCGGTCATTTGTCGCGCTGAATTTTCTTCTCCTCGCGCGCTGCAACCCGGTGTGAATTCCGAATTATCTGGCGCTCGATGTAGCTCGGCATAACTCGGTGTATGTTTTGAATTATCTTTCTCTCGGTATGACTCGGTATAACCCGGTGTGTGTTCCGAGTTATCTTTCTCTCGGTATGACTCGGTATAACCCGGTGTGTGTTCCGAGTTATCTGGCACTCGGCGTGTATTCCGAGTTATCTGTAACTCGGTCTCACCCTTTGCAGCAACCAACATCGGTTTTTCTAAGATGAAGAACTTTCCTCTACTGATATTATAACCGGATGCCTGCTGTGCCAAAGAATTAGCCCTAGAATTTTCCTTCCTAGGTATATGACTAATAGTGAAAGTATCCAGGGACTTGATTATATCTAAACATCGGTCCATGTAACTATTTAGTAACCCATCAAAACATTGAAATTCGCCTTTAATTTGTTGCACTACCAGAAGCGAATCACCAAAAGCATCTACATCCTTAACACCCATATCCAGTAAATTTTGTAACCCAAACAAAAGAGCCTCATACTCAGCTTGGTTATTTGTGCAAGGATATTCTAAGCGAACCGATGCCTCATATATAACATTATTAGGAGAAATCAGAACATTGCTGACGCCTTGCCCCTCTCTACAAACCGATCCATCAAAATAAAGTTTCCATGGGCATATGCTAACATAATTAATATCTTCCTCATCTTTAACTCTATGATCAACAATGAAGTCGGCGATAATTTGACCTTTCATAGCACGCAACGATTCATATGTCAAATCATACTCTATTAGTGCATAAGCCCATTTACCAATCCTACCACTAAGAATCGGTTTTTGCAACATGTATTTAACTACGTCGGCTTGACAAGCTACTACACAAGTACTGGACAGCAAATAAGGTCGAAACTTGGTACATGCATAATATAAGGATAAACATAACTTTTCAATAAACACATACCGAGTTTCGGCGTCAATCAAACGGCGACTTAAGTATGCTGATGTACTCCTTCCCGCCATCTTCTTGTGTCAACACCGCGCCGATCACTCTATCTTGTGCAGCAATGTATAATTTGAACGGCGCACCAGATTTGGGTGCACGCAATACCGGAGGATTTAACAAATATCTCTTTATGTTATTAAAAGCCTCCTGTTGTTCTGCCCCCCAAGTGAATTCGGCTTCATTCTTTAGCCGAAGTATTGGAGCAAACGATTCAATCTTCCCTGCCAAGTTAGATATGAATCGTCTCAAGTAATTGATTTTCCCCAATAACTTTTGCACATCTCTTTTACAAGTCGGCTGTTCCAGATTTTTAATTGCCTCCACTTTCTTAGGGTCAATCTCTATACCATCTTCATGAATTATAAACCCCAAGAATTTTCCAGCCGACACACCAAAAGCACATTTAAGGGGATTCATCTTTAACCCATACCGGCGCATTCTTTCAAAACCGAGTCGTAAATCGGCAAGATGATGTTCAAACCCATCCGATTTAACAACTATATCATCAATGTATATTTCTAATATAATGCCAAGAAGATCATGAAATATTAGATTCATGGTACATTGATATGTAGCACCGGCATTCTTCAACCCAAAAGTCATGACTACCCACTCAAACAAACCGACAAAGCCAGGGCACCGAAAAGCAGTCTTAGACATGTCCTTTTCGGCCATAAATATCTGATTATAACCAGCATTACCATCCAAAAAACTGATTATTCTATGTCCCGAAGCATTATTAATAAGGATGTCGGCAATAGGCATAGGATATTCATCTTTCGGAGTAGCCTTATTCAGGTCCCTAAAATCAACACATACTCTAATTTTGCTAGTGTTCTTCTTTTCAACAGGAACAATATTAGACACCCAATCTGCATATCTACGTGGCCGAATAAACCCTGCTTTTATCAACTGATCAACTTCTTCTTTGATGCGGTCATACATGTCAGGATTAAAATTTCTACGGGGTTGCTTATACGGCCTAAAACCAGGTTTGATAGGTAATCTATGTTCCAGTAAATCTCTATTTAAGCCAGGCATCTCGGTATAGTTCCAAGCAAAGCAATCAACAAATTCTTTAAGTAACTCGGTTACCTTGCTTTTCTGATCGGCCTTTAAGTTAGCATTGATGAATGTAGGTCTCGGAGTGCTTCCATCACCAATGTCTATTTCTTCAAGTGGATCAGCCGATGAGAACCCATGCCCAAGCTTGTCCATGTCTTCAAATTCTTCAATAGTTTCATGCATATCGTTCTTTCCGGAACGATACTCTTCTGTACGTTTTTGTAACCATTTAATGCTATCTTCTTTATTCATCATTTACATAGATAGATCATTAAGCCGAGCTACATCAGCCGGCTGTACATTTACAGGTACAAAACCATCTCTACCTATACTAATGTAGTCATAGTCCGATAGATCTCTACCGGTCAAGCATTGCATATCACCGAGTTGCCAATCAATCGGCGCTTCTGTCAAGGCTATGCAGGTTGAGTTGTCTGCCCCAATCACCTCCACATCGTCATTTACCCATTGAATTAAGCACTGATGCAAAGTAGATGGGATGCAACAATTCGCATGGATCCAGTCACGCCCCAACAGAACATTGTATCGGCCTTTGACATCAACTACAAAGAAAGCAGTCGGCAATGTCTTGCTTCCGACTGTAAGCTCCATAGATATAACGCCCTTGGCTTCAGATAGCTCTCCTGAGAACCCACTGAGTCCCATGTTGGTCCTCATTAGCTCGCTCTCCTTTGGGTTCAGCTTGGAAAACACCGAAAGAGGCATGATATTAACACCTGCGCCGCCATCAACAAGCATGCGCCCAATGGGCTTGCCATCAATATGTCCCCTGATGAATAACGGCTTCAAGTGCTGGTCAGGCTTCTCTGGTTTCTCAAACATAGCCTTACTCGGCCCAAGAACTAACTCGGCAACTTCAGACTCAAGCGCACGGAACTCGGCGGGCAATGCAAAAACCATGTTAATATCCATATCAGTGAATGTATTCTCGCCATCAACTGAGTTACGCACGTTCTTGCTATCTTCCGAGTTATTCACGTCATCTCCATCAACCGAGTCCTTTGCTGCGTTATCAACCGAGTAATCTGCAGCAGCATTCCCTTCCTCCGAGATGCGCTTTTCCCTCCAAGTCAGCTTAGGTATCAGTGGTTTTTCCCGGTTGAACAACTCGTCGCGCTTCTTCTTATCTATGTCTTCTCTGATCTCCAGCGCTTGCAGCCATTGTACTCGGCGTTTCTGAGTGGGCGTGAGTCCCATTGGGCACCATTGAGGCCCCGGTTTAGTCCCTGGAGCGACAGATTTGCTGCCCCCCGAGTTACTCGGTCCTGGTTGGGTCCCTGGAGCGACCAACTTGGCTCTGCTACTCCCCAAGTTACTCGGCATATACTGATGTACTGTCCTGTTGCCCCCCGAGTTACTCGGCCTGAACTGATGGCCTCCCGAGTAACCCGGCCTGTACTGACTGCCTCCTGAGTATCTCGGCATGTTGCTTCTCACGTAACTCGGCCTGTTCCGAGTAGCCGAAACATCCTTCTGCTGATGTGATACAGCCCCTGCTGCAACCTTCTGGCTTCCACTAGTACTTGGGTTCCCATGCTGATTGAGCGAGCCAAAAATAACTGGAGACTGGCCAGGGGATGCACGTGAGCTGTTCTCTCTGATGAGTGGATCAATTATCACACCAACCGCTCCAACTTTCCGAGTTACGCTGGAAGATACAGTATGTGCATTGGCATCTTCTCTCTGAACAGAATTATCTTTCAACTCGGCAACGTCCTCTTTTCCTGGACTTTTCTCTCCAACTCCAGCCGGTTGACCTTCTCCGAGTTCTTTTACAGGCTTGCGCACCCAAGTAAGCCCACGGCCATTAGGATTTCTACCATCCGACCTACGTACCAGTGACCGATTCCTTCGAATCGTGTCTTCATCGAACCGAGTCCTTTTATCAGGCATTTGTCCTCTGTACAAAGCACTCGGCTGATCCCAGCCCGGCTGAAAACAACCTGCTGGCCCCATAGGGTATGGTGCCCAAGGATTAAACCCCCACGGAGGACACGGAGGAAAATGTGGATGCATAGGAGGTGGGCATCCCCAATAAGCCGGTTCCATTGGGAAACACGGCTGTTGCTCATATGAATTCCTCCCCCAATGCTCATGATCGTTAGGTCCAGGAGGAGACCTCGGACGCTTAACTCCTCCAAGCCGATTGAACATGTTGCTGTTTCTACGTGAAGTGTATTTTTCCAACAGCATGTTAACAGTTGGCTTTGGTCCTGAACCTTGCTTTTTTCCTTCCATTGACCTTCCATACTCCGACCTCTGGATTCTTAGGTTTAATCATCCTTGGTGGAGCATTCTCATCAACAGTATTTTTTTTCTTGGCTGACTCGGTCTGATCCGACCGAATTAGCATCTTCTTGCCTTCAAACTCGATCACATTAATAGGGAAAGGGTCACTATCGAGCTTCATCTTGGCATCCTCTGTGAATGTCAATCGTCCCTCATTGATGGCCGATTGCACCTGTCGACGAAAAATATTACAGTCATTAGTAGCATGTGAAAAAGAGTTATGCCACTTACAGTAAGCTCTTCGTCCCAATTCTTCCGGAGATGGGATCACATGACCTCCTCTCAATCTTATTTGTTTCCCTTGCAATAGCATGTCAAAGATCCTATCACACTTGCTAACATCAAAAGTATATTTAATCTCCTCTCTCTTAGCAGGTGTGGGTTTTAAGGCAGAACACGAAAAAGGTTTGGACTTTGGCGTTTGGATCCACTCGGCTACACATATGTCTACCTCATCATCACTAGCCGAGTCACCTTCACACTCTAAAGTGTTAACCGCAGGAGTAACCTTATCTTTGTTTTTGTTATCTCTAAACCGGCTAGATTGCTTAACTTCTTTAGCTCGGTTTTCTTGCGCCAAAGCCTTTTGTAAGACTTGATTAACATCTAAAAATTCCTGCCCTTCTAACTTATCTTTAATGTGAGCAAGCAGACCCGAAAAGGCAAGATCAGCTAGATCCTTTTCGGCTATAGTTAAGCTAAAACAGCAGTTTTTTACATCTCTAAACCTTCTAATGTAATCATGCACCGGCTCATTATACTTCTGCCTAACCATAGTTAGGTCGGAAAGCCGAAGCTCAGTTTCACCGCTATATAAGTACTCATGAAATCGCTGTTCTAATTGTACCCATGAAGAAATAGAGTTAGGAGCAAGGGATGAAAACCAAGTGAATGCAGTGCCGGATAGAGACAAAGGAAATAACCTAACTCTATAAATATCCGAGTTACCAAACTCACTGCATTGTGCTAAGAACTGTCCCACATGTTCAACAGTAGATCTACCACCTTCCCCGGTGAATTTAACAAAGTCAGGGATCCTAACACCACGAGGATAAGGAGTGGAGTCAAAGTACTCGGGGTATGGTTTCTGATAGGCACGTGTTGTACCTTTCGGTGCTAAACCGTACTCTCTAAGTATGTCAACCAACTGATTTTTCCAACTATCATTAGATGATGGAGCATGTGTTTGTGGAACAGTAACATGTGGTGGGTACTCCGGCATAAATGTTTGAGCATATGAAGTTTGCAACGGAGGACCATTAACATGTGAATCAAGTACCGGCCCATATGGAATCCCGGTACTGGCAGCTGGCAGCATAGTCTCCGAGTTATTTGCAATTCGGTGAGGGTTCATACCGAGTTGATTGTAACCCGGCGGGTTTACACCGAGTTGGTTGTAACTCGGTGGTGAGTTTGCTCCGAGTTGATTGTAACTCGGTGGTGTGGTATAAGCTACTGTTTGATAGTAGGGCTGCTGCAAATTTGAATTCAAAACCCTACTTCGGTTGTTGCTGTTGTAATTTTGTGCAACCGAAGTAGAAACCATAGGAGGAGTAGCATTAGGAATAAAATTATGGGCCGAACTACTAGCATGGTTCCGGCCACTTTGATCATTATTTAGAGCAACATGACTTTGATCTACGTTAGCCGATGCACCTGGCATATGAACATTACTAGACATGTTAACTACTCGATTATGTTCCATATGCATCGGTCTTTTATCATAGTACTCACGTTCAACATGTTGCCCTAACGATTGAGCATGATGAGATAAACCAATCCCTAAATCTTTACTAAATTGCTCTTTAAGCTCTTCAAATTTATCAGCCATGGATTTCGAAAGTGTGTGCATCGTATCTGCCATGTTGGATCCAAATTTGCTAGCTACGGATGCATCAATTAGATGAGCAAGGTCTTCGTTTGATTGTTTTACCTCAGTACCGAGTAGATCTGAAATACTCGGCATAGCGCTTGGCGTAGCCACTTTCTTGATGACACCGTTCCGAGTCTTCTGGAATCCCGCCAGCATCATCTTCCTCTGCTCTCCAAGTACACGTTCAATCTCCAGCCGGTCTTCCTCCGAGAGATCTTCCATTGCGGCAGGGATGATGTTGTCTGGGCTGATGTCGCTGTTGTTATTGGGATCGGTGGTCATCTTGTCCGACTGGATGTTGCCCTTGTTCTTCTTGTCGCTAAGCAGATTGGAAGTACTCGGCGTTCTTCGCTGTAATTTGTGTTGGCGCAGAAAATTGCACCGTGCAACACAACGATTTCAGAGTCACCGTCTTTCTTGTCGCCGAGTATATCAGAAGTACTCGGCGTTCTTTTCCCCAGCGGAGTCGCCAATTTGTGTTGGCGCAGAAAATTGCACCGCGCAACACAAGATAATCCTCGCACTTTCGTGCCGAGGTACGGATGCTTTTCGAGCAAAGCAACAAAGGGGTTCCTCAATTTCGGAGAGGAGGACGACTGCTTTACGGCGCAAAACAGCAAAGATGAACCGCGCCCTAGGGTTTCTAGAGCTCGGCGAGAAAGATAGTAAACGAAAGCAAAGGTACGTGAAAACAGTTAATTGAATTGGATGTAGATCGATTGTGTGTCCTTCAATCGGCCGTCACCACCAACATATATAAGAGGCGACTGGACTTCCCGTACAAGCAAAGGATTCATCTAAGCTTTCCTTACAAGAAAATTACATCAATTCACGTCCTAGAGTCCTAGCTCTAGTCTAACTCGGATTCAACCCGAATCTGGCCCAAATTTCTGTCTTGCTCCTTGTGCGGACTATAGAATATGCATACGACCTCTGATTGAGACATTTTTTATATCCAAATCAATCATTTCGACGAGAAAAACAATTCTTCTGTTGATCACTTTTCCAAATAAGGCCATCTTCAATACTCCAGGAGGTCATCTTCAACTTCCAGTCGGATTTGGTCCTGTGGCTGACTAGGCTGTCGGAGTTTTGTAGAGATTTTGCAGGCCGTATATTATCTCAAATGATGATGACTCCAAAAGCAAAGTTGACCGTTTCGACGATACGCACAACTTTCATGTAGAACACTTTTCCATACGAGGCCATCTAGATAATCGTTTGAGCCCGTCTTTAGCTTCTGGTCACATTGCCCAAAACTGACATTTTTCACTCGGCCGGCAAGCTTTCACCCGGCAAGCTTTTCACCCGGCAAGCTCTTTGCCCGGCAAGCTTTTCACCCGGCAAGCTTTTCACCCGGCAAGCTCTTTGCCCGGCAAGCTTTTCACCCGGCAAGCTTTTTCCACGGCCGGCAACCACTTTGCCGGCAAGCCTTTTTACTCGGATTTTCTGACCCAAACTTCAGCCTGATCTTATTTTGTCTCTCCAGGTTGCATATGACCTCAGATTGAGACGATTTATATATCGAAATCGACCGATTCGACAAGACAAAGACAATCCGCGTAGATCATTTTCTCATAGGAAGCCGTCTTGGAGGCGTAATTGGCCGAACAGTACTTTGAATACAAAATTTTGGCACTTCGAGTACAGTTTCGGCCCTCTAGATTAGACCAGATGGCGATGACCCAAACATCAAAGTTTCTCATTTTGACGATATCAAACTTTCTCTTGTTGAGAACTTTTCCATTTGAGGCAATCTTAATTAATTTCTTGACCATGCCAAAATCTGGTGTCAACACAGGATTACCTGAAACTTTAGCTTGGCGTCCGGCTAGGATTTGTCCTTGGCAGCGTACTAGCTCGACGTAAACCAGGATCTGGGCAGGACTTATCCCATGTAACTGCCAATCCATGCAAAATACATGTTGTAACACTTGAGCAATATATCGGCTGATCAGCTTAATCAATAAATTAATTAATTTGGCCTATTAAAATACCCATCAGCCAAATTATAGCTCCAACAGATCCAAGCAAAGCACATATTCTGTGACGAATAAAAATATAGCTCCAAGTAAGATATACCGATAGTGTTCAAGACGAAAGAGGGGATGCCTTCCGGGGCATCCCCAAGCTTAGGCGCTTGAGTCTTCCTTGGATATTACCTTGGGGGTGCCTTGGGAATCCCCAAGCTTAGGTTCTTGTCACTCCTTATTCTTCTCATATCGGCGTCTCATACAAAACTTGAAAACTTCAATCACACAAAACTTAACGGAACTTCGTGAGATGGGTTAGTATAATAAATAAAGATCATTCACTTAGGTACTGTCAAGACAAGATTAATAATTGTTCTCACATAATACCTACTGTATTCTACCATTAACATAATTTATATCACTGAATATAAGCTATGGGAACACTAAAACAAGCAAACTATGCATGCAAAACTGAATCTGTCAAAAACAGAACAGTCTGTGAAGATCTGTAGTATAGAGATACTTCCCTGTTTCTAATCATTCTGAAAAATTAGGAAAACTGATAGAATTTGCATATAAATACTGTGTAAAAATTTCAAGAATTTACCACGCTCTAGCAGATAACAACAAATTCTGCACCGGAGGCAAAAGTTTCTGTTTTTGCACAGATTCAAACTAACAAGTTTCCACACTATCCCAAAGGCTTTACTTTGCACTTTATTGAAATAAAAGACACAAAACATGATTACTACATTAACTTAATCATGTGAAAATATAAAAACAGAAAGTAAAAGTGTTGGGTTGTCTCCCAACAAGCGCTTTTCTTTAATGCCTTTTTAGCTAGGCATGATGATTTCAATGATGCTCGCATACAAGTAAAGAATTGAAACATAAAGAGAGCATCATGAATCACATGGCAAGCACATTTAAGTCTAACCCACTTCCTATGCATAGGGATGTTGTGAGCAAACAAATTATGGGAGCAAGAATCAATTAGCATAGGAAGGCAAAACAAGTATAACTTCAAAAATTTGAACACATAGAGAGGAAACTTGATATTATTGCAATTCCTACAAGCATATGTTCCTCCCTCATAATAAATTTCAGTAGCATCATGAAGGAATTCAACAATATAACTATCGCATAAAATCATTCTTTTCATGATGCACAAGCATATAATTTTCATTACTCTCCACATAAGCAAATTCCTTTTCATCCATGGTAGTGGGAGCAAACTCAACAAAATAACTATCATGAGACACTTGATTGACATAACCACATTCAATATTAAATTCATGATGACAAGTTTCATGGTTACTATCACTCTTTATAGCATACATGTCATCATCATAATCATCATAGATAGGAGGCATGCAATCATCATAATACATTTGCTCATCAAAAC
Source organism: Elymus sibiricus (assembly GCA_039707655.1). Taxonomy (NCBI): domain Eukaryota; kingdom Viridiplantae; phylum Streptophyta; class Magnoliopsida; order Poales; family Poaceae; genus Elymus; species Elymus sibiricus. Next base: position 26,896,346 of record CM077671.1, on the reverse strand, counting down.
TTTGGGGACTAAAAATATCATCTTCATCAAACATAGCATCCCCAAGCTTGTGGCTTTGCATATCATTAGCATCATGGATATTCAGAGAATTCATCCTAGCAACATTGAAATCATGCTCATCATTCAAGGAATTCTCATTAAGTATTTTCATAAATTCTTGCTCTACCAATTGAGCACAATTTTCCGAACCATCATTTTCATGAAAGACATTAAAAAAGACGAAGCAATTGAGGCAACCTAAAGTCCATTTTTTTGTAGTTTTCTTTTATAAAACCAAACTAGTGAAAAACAAGAAACTAAAAGATTTAATTGCAAGATCTAAAGATATACCTTCAAGCACTCACCTCCCCGGCAACGGCGCCAGAAAAGAGCTTGATGTCTACTACACAACTTGTTCTTGTAGACTCGTGTTGGGCCTCCAAGCGCAGAGTTTTGTAGGACAGTAGCAAATTTCCCTCAAGTGGATGACCTAAGGTTTATCAATCCGTGGGAGGCGTAGGATGAAGATGGTCTCTCTCAAACAACCCTACAACCAAATAATAAAAAGTCTCTTGTGTCCCCAACACACCAAATACAATGGTAAATTGTATAGGTGCACTAGTTCGGCGAAGAGATGGTGATACAAGTGTAGTAATGATAGTAGGTATTGATTTTGGTAATAGTAACAATAAAAAATAGCAAGGTAGCAAGTAACAAAAGTGAGCACAAACGGTATTGCAATGCTTGAAAACAAGGCCTACGGTTCGTACTTTCGCCAGTGCAATCTCTCAACAATGCTAATATAACTGGATCACATAACCATCCCTCAACATGCAACGAAGAATCACTCCAAAGTTCTTATCTAGCGGAGAACATGAGAAGAAATTGTTTGTAGGGTACGAAACCACCTTAAAGTTATCCTTTTCGATCGATCTATCCAAGAGTTCGTACTAAAATAACACCAAGTTATCCTTTTCGATCGATCTATCTAAGAGTTCGTACTAAAATAGCACCATATGATACACATCAACCAACTCTAATGTCACCTAGATACTCCAATGTCACCACAAGTATCCATGAGTTAAGTATACGATACGCATCAAATAATTTCAGATTCATAATACTCAATCCAACACAAAGAACCTCAAAGAGTGCCCCAAGATTTCTACCGGAGAAAGTAGGACAAAAACGTGCATCAACCCCTATGCATAGATTACCCCAATGTCACCTCGGGAATCCACGAGTTGAGTGCCAAGACATAGATCAAGTGCTCTCAAATCCATAAAAGTATACAATCCGGTAATAACGAAATCTCAAAGGGAAAACTCAATTCATCACAACCCGAGGATGACTACTCCCTCCTCATCATGGAGACCATAGGGATGATGAACATGGCCTCCGGTGATGATTTCCCCCTCCGGCAGGGTGCCGAAACGGGGTCTAGATTGGGTTTTCGTGGCTACAGAGGCTTGCGGTGGCGGAACTTCTGATCTAGGATTATTTCTGGGGGTTTCTGAATATATAGGATTTTTGGGCGTCGGTTTCATGCGAAGATGGGCCGCGAGGGGCCCACAAGACACCAAGGCGCGTCAGAGGGGGCTGGCGCGCCCTGGTGGGTTGTGGCCACCTCGTGGCTCTTCTGGCCCTCCCACGAAGCTTCTAGTGCCTCTTTTGTTCGAAAAAAATCGTCAAAAAGTTTCGTTGCATTTGGAGAACTTTTATTTCTGCACAAAAACAACACTACGGTAGTTCTGCTGAAAACAGCGTCAGTCCGGGTTAGTTCCATGCAAATCATACCATAACCATATAAAATTGTTGTAAATATGGCATGAATACTTCATAAATTATAGATACGTTGGAGACGTATCAGTGAGCAAAGGATGATGAAGACTATGATTCCCCACAAGTCGGGGTGAGACTCCAGACGAAAAAATGGGGGAGGCCAAATGAGCCATCATATAAAAATGAAAAAAATGAGAGAAAAGGAGAGAATGGGCAATGTTACAATCCTTTACCACACTTCTGCCTCAAAGTGGCACCATGTTATTCATATAAAGAGTCTCCAGTTTTGTTATTTTCATATACTAGTGGGAATTTTTCATTATAGAACTTGGCTTGTATATTCCGATGACGGGCTTCCTCAAATGCCCGAGGTCTTCATAAGCAAGCAAGTTGGATGCACACCCACTTAGTTTCATTTGAGATTTCTTACACTTATAGCTCTAGTGCATCTGTTGCATGGCAATCCCTACTCCTCGCATCGATATCGATTGACGGGCATCTCCATAGCCCGTTGATTTTCCTAGTTGATGTGAGACTTTCCAGCTTTTGACTCCTTTGATATCTACCACCATATTCTATTCCACCCATATGCTATATCCATGGCTCACACTCATGTATTGCGTGAAGTTGAAAATGCTGAAGCACGTTAGAAGTATGATCCAATTGCCTAGTTTGACATCGGGGTGCTCATGATTTATACTTATGCGGTGAGGACGGAGTCATGCCATGCTTAATATGATAAAATGAGTAGGGTATAACATTCTTTAATGATCGCTTATTTTGAAACAGTAATGATTATGCTTCTTATGTTCATGGATATTAATATGTTAATGTTAATTGATTCATCTTTTCTCAATAGCTACACCTGAAAGAGATTACATGTTGGGTAGCATGTTGATACGTCTTCAACGTATCTATAATTTTTGCTTGTTCAATGTTGTTATATTATCATTCTTGGATGTTTTACAATCATTTTATATCATTTTTTGGGACTAACCTATTGACATAGTGCCAAAGTGCCAGTTGCTGCTTTTGCTTGTTTTTTACTTCGCAGAATATCAGTACCAAATGGAGTCCAATCGCGACGAAACTTTTTGGAGATTTTTTTTGGACCAAAAGACACCCAGTGGGCCAAAGAAGTACCAGAGAGGTGGGCTATGGAGGCCACAACCCACATGGGCACGTCGGGGCCCCCCTCCATCGCTTCTGATGCCTATAAATTCCCAAATATTCAGAAAACCCTAGGGGAGTCGACGAAACACAATTCCAGCCGCCGCAAGTTCCAGAACCACGAGATCCAATCTAAACACCATCACGGAGGGGTTCATCTTCTTCATAGATGCCTCTCCGATGATGCGTGAGTAGTCCACCATAGACCTACGGGTCCGTAGGCAGTAGCTAGATGGCTTCCTCTCTCTCTTTTGATTCTCAATACAATGGTCTCTTGGAGATCTATTTGATGTAAACTTTTGCGGTGTGTTTGTTGGGATCCGATGAATTTTGAGTTCATGATCAGTTTCTATCCATGAATATTATTTGAGTCTTCTTTGATCTCTTATATGCATGATTACTTATAGCCTCGTATTTCTTCTTTGAATCTTTGGTTTAGTTAGGCCGAGTAGATCGATTTTTCTTGCCATGGGAAGAGGTGCTTTCTGATGGGTTTGATCTTGCGGTGTCCTTTCCCAGTGACAGAAGGGGCAGCAAGGCACGCATGTATCGTTGCCATTAAGGATAACAAGATGGGGTCTATTCCTACATGAATAGATCTTGTCTACATCATGTCATCGTTCTTATTGCATTACTCCATTTTTCCATGAACTTAATACACTAGATGCATGCTGGATAGCGGTCGATGTGTGGAGTAATAGTGGTAGACGCAGGCAGGAGTCGGTCTACTTATCTTGGACGTGATGCCTATATAATGATCATCGCCTTGGATATCGTCATGATTATTTGATCTTCTATCAATTGCCCAATAGTAATTTGTTCACCCACCGTGTGCTATACTCATGAGAGAAGCCACTAGTGAATCCTACGGCCCCCGGGTCTACTTTTCCAACATATTGCTTTCCGATCTATCTTTTTGCCTCTTTGTTTTCAGATCTACTAAACCAAAAGTCCAAAAATATATTGCTGCACTTTTTATTTTCTCTTTTTATTTTGTGTTCTTGAGAGATCTATCTCTCCTATCTATCACTAACTAATCTATCTTTTTACCGTAGAGAGATTGACAACCTCTCTTTCGCGTCGGGTTGCAAGTATTTGTTATTTGTGTGCAGGTGCTGCTTATTGGGTGGTGGTGATCCTCCTACTAGTTCGATAACCTTGGTTTCATAACTGAGGGAAATACTTACCGTCACTGTGCTGCATCATCCCTTCCTATTTGGCGAAATACCGACGCAGTCTCAAGCCACATCAAAGTAATTTCTGGCGCCGTTGCCGGGGAGGAAGCGGTCTCTTCTACGTGCCAATCTCAGGCGCCGAGGAGACTCCATCATCATCTACCAGGTTCCTAAACACAAATCTCATCTCCTTGCAATTACATTATTTGCCATGAGCCTCTCGTTTTCCTCTCCCCCACTTCACCAATTTGCCGTTTTATTCGCCCTCTTTTTCATTTGCCTTTTTCTCGTCAGATCTCTTGTTTGCTTGTCATCATGAGTGATTTTGGTATGGCAGAAACAGATGATGGCAGGACTGCTAAAATTGGACATTCTGGTAATCTGGATGCTAAAACTTTTGTTTTTGGGCAAGGGGATGTTATAGGGAAAAAACTATCCAAGAATTTTTCAATTGCGTTGGAAATTTGCCTCTTGATGATACTCCTATACTGAAAAGAACTAAAACTTATGCGGAAGCTATTTCAGCGTTAGTTCTGAAACTTGAAAATAGGTTTATCCGTACTCATCCTACCTTGCAAAGATTGTTTTATGAGCTACCCGTCAATAAGAATCCCAAGGCTAAGAAGTTAGCTACCCTTGTTCTCATGCATGAATTTGATCAGATAGTACGGGAGGCTAGGCAGATCTTTGATTTCTATGGTATGAGCCGTGAAAAATCGGTAATAGGAGAAATCCTTGACAATAGCGATTACATGATGAGATATTTGCTTGTAAATAATCAAATTTTTGATGAGAATCTCAAAAAGGAAGTCCCAATTTTAGATATGATCCAACAAGTTTTCAATGATGTGAACCAACAATATTCTTTGATTGTGGCCCGGAATCAAAGGGGGTACGTAGATGGACAACTTGATAGCGCCAAGGTTGCTATGGATGATGTGTTTCAAGTTTTATTTGCAAAACCTCTTGATAAAAACACCGCTACGAAAACCAAAGATGACAATACTTGAAAATATGTGTTATGCCTAGCTAGGGGCGTAAAATGATAGCGCTTGTTGGGAGGCAACCCAATGAATAAATTTATATTTGCTTTTTCCTTTCTGTTTTTGAGTGTTGACACAATTATGCCTCTGTTATGATTGTGTTTTTATGGTTTATTTAGTGTTTGTGCCGAGTAGAGCCTTTAGGATGATTCATAAGATGAGTAGAAGCGATGCTGAATCTGAAACAGAAACTTTGCGTCCAGTATTTGAATTTTCATTTTTTACTGGAACGTGATCTTGAGCTGAAATTTTAACACAATGTTTCTATACAAATTCTTTACGTTTACCTAATTTTTAAGAATTTTAGAGTTACAAAAGTATGGTTAGAGTACAGATGACTACAGACTGTTATGTTTAAGACAGATTCTGTTTTCGTTGCATTGTCTGCTTGTTTTGATGAATCTATGGGTTATATTGAAGGGTATGAGCCATGGTAAAGTTAAAATACAGTAGGTATAATGCAACAATAAAATATGAATGGGTTTGCAATAGCACCTAAAGTAGTGATTTGCTTTATTATACTAACGGATCTCACGAAGATTTTGTTGAGTTTTGTGTGATTGAAGTTTTCAAGTTTTGGGTGAGATCACGATGGATGAAGGAATAAGGAGTGAAAAGAGCCTAAGCTTGGGGATTCTACAGCACCCCCAAGATATATCCAAAGAGGAACAAGCAACTAAGCTTGGGGATGCCCCCGAGTGGCATCCCCTCTTTCTTCTAACGACCATCGGTATTTTACTTGGAGCTATATTTTTATTCGTCACATATCATGATTTTTGCTTGGAGTGTCTTGTATCATTTGAGTCTTTGCTTGCTTTGCTTGTTAGTTTGTCATTTGTATCCTTGCTGGACACACCTATTTGGGAGAGCCAAAATTATGCTATGATTTATTAGAATTGCTCTCTATGCTTCACTTAAACTTTTTTTGAGCTATAGAATTGCTCTAGTGCTTCACTTATATCTTTTTGAGCACGGTGTGCTTGGAAATTTTTGTAGAAATACTCTCATGCTTCACTTAAATTAATTTGAGAGTTAGTAAATTTTGAAGAAATCCTCTCATGCTTCACTTATACCTTTTTGAGAGATGAAATCTTTATGATCATGTGCTTCACTTAGATTTGTTTGAGCTTGTCAAAAAGCAATGGCAATATATGAAACTAGTCCCAAAGTGATAGATATCCAAGGAGGATATAATAAAAACTTTCATGAACATAATTGGATAAATTAAACTTGATCCCTTGTAATAGTTTTGAAACATGATGATAGTAATATGTGAGTCATGTTAGTGAGTAATTATGCTTTAGTAGGAATATTGATGTTAAGGTTTGTGATTCCCTATGCAATTACGAAAGTCAATAGTTATGCAATGAAATTACATCCTACTTATGGTGCATTATTCGGTGTTAGTTATGCTCAATGCTCGCTTATGTGAATTTTCGTTTCTTGGTTTGGTTGCTGCTCGATCTATTTGCTAGCCTCCATTTGTACTAAGTAGAAATACTACTTGTGCCACTACACCACGACACTCAAAACTGCGTCAAACAATCTGTCGGCATAGGTCACCTAAGGTGACACATTTAGTGTCGGCAAAGACCTTTGCCGACAGAAAGGAGCTGTCGCCTATAGTCCTGCCGGGAAAGGTCTTCGCCGACAGATAAATCTATGCCGACAGATAGTATGACACGGTAGGTGAGGTCTACGCCGACAAACATTTCTACAGCGACAGACAGTGTTATACCGACAGATCATCTGACAATGGGGTATGCCGACAGATATTGTGACGTCCATAGCTATGCCGACAGTTCATCTGACACTGAGCTATGCCAACAGACTGTGTGACGCCCAATACTTATGCCGACACATTTGCTGCCATGGTTCTGCATTTCAAGAAAAATGAAAATGCACCATATTTTGAATGAAATTACATTCATACTATTCAATTCATGTTTATGCAATACATATACAAGTAATTGCACTGATATATTCATCACAAGATACCACTGATCAATGCATTCATTCAACATATATAAAAGATTCAAAAGTTTTCTTCACTCAAGTTAGCTACAATCACCATGGAAATGCATGTATCAACATACAAGTCGTGGCCTATTACAAAATATGATGGCCAATGTCTCTAAGAGACCAAGTGTTTGATCACTAAACTATATTATATTATGGAAGAAACCAAATCTTCGATCGCCAAGCTGGCATAAACTTCCATTTGAACAAATTGTGTGAACCATGTCCTGAACGAAAGCGACCACGAGAACATATTCGGTCGACCTGAGAACCTGCATCTTTCTGTTTTGTCACTACAAAAAGAATTGGTATGCTTCAGAAAATTTAGAAATAGCAGAATTTATTCAAAATTGTAAGTAGCCCTCGAGTCCAAAGATAAATCAGAGAAATAGAAGATGTACAACAGACTGGCAGCAGTCCTAGAAATAGCAAACAATTATGCACTTGTAAATATACATGCAGTCATATATGTAGTAGCAGGAAGTGTACTAGGTGAAAACAAATCCATTTACAGGACTGGGATTATGTTGCGGTTCATGCATGCTACAAAAAATGTGTACTATACAATAGGGGTTTGCATATATTACAATCTGCTATGGTTAAAAATCTGAACCTGTACATAATTTGCTACCCTGAAAATATTGGTCAATCCTTTTTGGGGCTGATCTCAAAAAGATAGCAAGCTTCAGTTTAGCCACTAGGAACTGCAAACTTATGATCATTTGTACCACCTAGCTTATTAATTTGAACAAAAATGCAAGAAAAACACTCGCACAGAGAGCAGCACCACACCAGATATAAGCTAAGAAGCATGGATACAGGGACGGAGACACGGCAATACGCATACGCGGACAGAGGATACAGAATTTTCCAAAAATAGCCATTCGGGGATAAGGCGAATATATATAAAATAAAATAAAAATATGCTATGTAATATAGAGCTAAGACAAAAATAATAATGAGAAAGAGATAATACAGCCCCATTTGTCGTCTCATTTTTCAAGTGCTTGACTGGTCCTCCAGACCCATGTGATTGATCCTCCCAGATGCCATGCTACCTAACATTAAGCAGCCAAGCAGTAATCATTCATGTGTAGCAAGCAGCAGCACAAGCGTTCAATCAAGCAAGTAGCAGCACAAGCGTTCAATCAAGCAAGCAGCCAAGCACAAGATGGGGAAGCATTCCTGCTGGAATAATATTCACATGAATTTGCTTGCAAACTAAACCATACATTTTCTGCTAGCTGCCATGATTAAGGCTCGGGACTTGATACTATTTGCATGATAACCAGGGTGCTGCTACACATATATAAACATAGAAACCAATTATTCAATGTTCTTCCTTAACCCAGATTTTCTATCACCATGTTGTGCCCTTAATTATTATCAGTTTTGATAGAAACTAGGTATTATGACAGTCCGATGCATCCAATGTTTATAATGACATTACAGACTGTAGTGTGTGTGTTAAGTTATGAAGCATGAAACCTGACAAGAAAATTAAAAGGATACCCGAAAGAAAAACAATATTGTTTAGTTCAAACTGAAGACCCTTTCCCCCATTCTAAACATATTTCTTTCTGAACAAAGCATGACACCACACATAGCAGGGAAGCACACAATGCCCTTTCTCCACACAATACCATTCAATATCTGATACCACACATAGCAGTGAAGCTGTGAAGGAAACATTTTGTTTTCATGAACGTTGTACATACCATTAGATTAACTATCTAAATTAGAAGTGCCATATGACAGGAAAAGTTCACAAGCATAATACCTACCGGTTCAACAAAAAGTCATATAAATTAGAAGTTCCTCGTCGCCATCTTGTGCTACAATCTCTGAGAACTATGGAGGGCGACACAAAAATTGAATTAGTGTACATATGTTTTAGATATGACTTAACAAAAGTGATAACTAAGCATTGTACCACAGGTTGAGAAACGGAATTATGAAGCGAGGGCGTTCCCACATTTTGACTTGCTTGAGGAAATGCCACTTGCTGCATCATCAAATTGTTTCTGCAAAAACAGAGCAAATGAGGCACCTCAAGTTATTTCTACAATGAAGTCAGTTCAACCTATACTTGTCATCAACTGATATTCAGTCACATGCACATCATTATTTAAAAAACACATGATGCATGGTACATGTAACCTGCAATTAGGGCCTCTGCTTGCTGCAGGAGGAACTACACTTTTACAAGTATGTTCTTTGACAAATATGCCTTCTCTCTGCGGGCCGTAGCAAGTTCCTCAGCTGACAAATTTATTTCAACAGTAATTAAAAATAAAGAATTTCAGAAAGAAGAAAAAAAAGTCATTGATGAGCTGCCTGCCAAAAATAAACTTGTGGTAGGCTTGTAGGACCTGCCACAAGCAGTTTACATCCCTAAACGTCGCTGCATCTGCACTTATTGGTTGGCGGAAACTTAGTATGTTGTTTTCTCATAGAGTGTGTACTTGAAATCTGAATATTATTCCTATTACATTTAGGATAGCCATGCTAAAACATTAAGGCAGACCTCAAAGCTACTGAGTTGCATACCACAGAACCACACCCAGCCATGTTAAAACCAAACAACCGCGTGTTGTATTCTTTTTTCCTAGAGAATTCAGATAAGCAGTTATCAAGAATATAGCTGCCATTAGCTGAGACCTAGGTTTAGATTGGGGTGTGTGCGGCGCGATAGAGAGAGGGTCGATGGTAGTTGAACTGAAAGTGCTGCAAGGCCATATGCTTTCATCAAACTAGACACGTTCATACACAAAACCAGGAAACTGTATTTGGATACCAATGAGCTCTACGAGGTGCACCAGATTATGAATCGCAATGTTCAAGTTCATGGTGTGGGTCAAATATATACTGAATCCTCCCAGAAATTAACTAAATACTTAATTTACTTCTAATTACAGAATGAGCCATGAATTAGTTGGCCCTCTAAAATTCTCCGAACTCTGACGAATCAACCAGATCTGTTTCAGTTCATCATCATGGAACCTGCAGGATCTCAAAGCGCTCACATTCATAGGGAAACGAGGAGTAACATAAGAAAACAGAAAAAATGGACGTTCAATCTTACCTGCAGCGGCTGGATTTAGAGGCGGGGCAAGATGCGGGTCGCCGATGGTGGAGATCAACACCATGAGCTTCTGGATGCGGGAGGCATGGCCGGAGCTGCGAGAGTCGGCGACGCGAGCAAACCTGCGGGCGGCGGCGCCCGCCAGGTGAGCGGATAGCCCAGCGGCACCTCGGGCTGCGGATGGTGGCGAGGCACAGCAGACTCGACGGGAGCTTCTGGATTCAAAACCGGGGGTGGGATTGGCAGCGGCGACCGAATCGGCCGAGCGCACGGAGGTGGCGGCGGCGGCTTGGTGGGGATTTTAGTTTTAGGTATGTGTGTGCGTGAGGTAGACGGTGGGTTTGACTTGTTGGGGAGGGGGGCTTGCAAAATATCTGGATTTTGGGCCTCGGGAGCGCGAGGCGCTTGGCGCTTGGATTTTGGCACGCGCGCGCGAAGAGAAGGGTGGGCCAGGTATTACAAACGCCGACACTTTTTCTATCGAGTCGAACCGCCGACACATATTCTACCACTGAAGGTGGTATGTGCCGACAGAAATTACGTCGGTGGTCTGTCACGATATACCGACGGATAATGTGCCAAAGGGATGTATAACACTAACAATCGGTGTGTCGGTATAGTTTGGGGCAAAAAAAGTGTCGGTGTTGTACACTTTTACCAACAGATGCATGTCGCTGTTGTGGTGTCGTGGTGTAGTGTGCATCCTAAATCCTTAAACCAAGTTTTGCCTTATGAGTCCACCATACCTACCTATATGCGGTATTTCCATGCCGTTCCAAGCAAATTTGTATGTGCCACCTCTAAATTTTCAAAATAAATTTTCTCTTTTGTGTGCTCGTACCGCTCATGAAACGGTGGGGAGTGTCCAATATTTTTCCATGCTAGATGTGTTATTCTCAAGATGAGTGTTTATTCACTTGTCATTGCACGAGAGTGCGGCAGGCCGGCGGTAATAGGGATGCCCATTCCTGAAATGAAAAAGAAAAAATATTTAATTTATGTTGTCAAATAATAAATTCCTTGGAAAGTGTTGGTATGGAAGGCAACCGTGGATATGGCCCGCCATGGAATGTGAAAGTTTGGTGGAAAAAGGAATAAACTTTATTTTCTGTTTGGGAACTGCCTATGATATATCTAGCATGGAAAGTATTGTGAGCTACTTTTTCGTTTTCGTTGACAGGAAAGGCATGCCACCCAAAATATTTTTCTCTCTCAATTTAAAACTTTGAGCTCTGGCACCTCTACAAATCCCTACTTCCCTCTGCGAAGGGCCTATCTATTTACTTTACGCAATTTTTATTTTTACTTGGGTCTCCATCTTCTCTTATAAAGCACCAACTAGGGGGCACTATGATCGTACTTGAGCATTGGGTATAGCTAATATTTGAGTGTGTTTCATGAATGGATCAATGATTGAGCATGATGGGCTAGGGATAACTTTCATTAGTGTTGATATGTTGAAAGACATGGTTGCTTGTTGGCATGCTTGAGTATTGAAGTCATTATGTTAAAATTAGACTATTGCTTTGAATCATCTACAAGTCCAAATGTCCATGCTACAAAGAAAATAATATGAGATGAACATGTTAGGCAGCATTCCACATCAAAAATTCTGTTTTTATCATTTACCTACTCGAGGACGAGTAGGAATTAAGCTTGGGGATGCTTATACGTCTTCAACGTATCTATAATTTTTGCTTGTTCCATGTTGTTATATTATCATTCTTGGATGTTTTACAATCATTTTATAACAACTTTATATCATTTTTTGGGACTAACCTATTGACATAGTGCCAAACAGAGTCCAATCGCGACGAAAATTTTTGGAGATTTTTTCTAGACCAGAAGACACCCAGTGGGCCAAAGAAGTACCAGAGAGGTGGGTTGTGGAGGCCACAACCCACATGGGCGCGCCGGGGGCCCCCTCCATCGCCTCTGACGCCTATAAATTCCCAAATATTCAGAAAACCCTAGGGGAGTCGACGAAACACAATTCCAGCCGCCGCAAGTTCCAGAACCACGAGATCCAATCTAAACACCATCACGGAGGGGTTCATCTTCTTCATAGGTGCCTCTCCGATGATGCGTGAGTAGTCCACCATAGACCTACGGGTCCGTAGTCAGTAGCTAGATGGCTTCCTCTCTCTCTTTTGATTCTCAATACAATGGTCTCTTGGAGATCTATTTGATGTAAACTTTTGCGGTGTGTTTGTTGGGATCCGATGAATTTTGAGTTCATGATCAGTTTCTATCCATGAATATTATTTGAGCCTTCTTTGATCTCTTATATGCATGATTACTTATAGCCTCGTATTTCTTCTTTGAATCTTTGGTTTAGTTAGGCCGAGTAGATCGATTTTTCTTGCCATGGGAAGAGGTGCTTTGTGATGGGTTCGATCTTGCGGTGTCCTTTCCCAGTGACAGAAGGGGCAGCAAGGCACGCATGTATCGTTGCCATTAAGGATAACAAGATGGGGTCTATTCCTACATGAATAGATCTTGTCTACATCATTTCATCGTTCTTATTGCATTACTCCGTTTTTCCATGAACTTAATACACTAGATGCATGCTGGATAGCGGTCGATGTGTGGAGTAATAGTGGTAGATGCAGGTAGGAGTCGGTCTACTTATCTTGGACGTGATGCCTATATAATGATCATCGCCTTGGATATCGTCATGATTATTTGATCTTCTATCAATTGCCCAACAGTAATTTGTTCACCCACCGTGTGCTATACTCATGAGAGAAGCCACTAGTGAATCCTACGGCCCCCGGGTCTACTTTTCCAACATATTGCTTTCCGATCTATCTTTTTGCCTCTTTGTTTTCAGATCTACTAAACCAAAAATCCAAAAATATATTGCTGCACTTTTTATTTTCTCTTTTTATTTTGTGTTCTTGAGAGATCTATCTCTCCTATCTATCACTACCTAATCTATTTTTTTACCGTAGAGAGATTGGCAACCTCTCTTTCGCGTCGGGTTGCAAGTATTTGTTATTTGTGTGCAGGTGCTGCTTATTGGGTGGTGGTGATCCTCCTACTAGTTCGATAACCTTGGTTTCATAACTGAGGGAAATACTTACCGTCACTGTGCTGCATCATCCCTTCCTATTTGGCGAAATACCGACGCAGTCTCAAGCCACGTCACATGCCACATCAAAATTTCTGTTTTTATCATCTACCTACTCGAGGACGAGCGGGAATTAAGCTTGGGGATGTTGATACGTCTCCGACGTATCTATAAATTTTGATTGTTTCATGCTATTATATTATCAATCTTGAATCCTTTATATGCTATTTTATATAATTTTTGGGACTAACCTATTAACTCAGTGCCTAGTGTCAGATTCTGTATTTTGACTGTTTTTGGACTTTTCAGGAAATTAATACCAAACGGAGTCCAAATTGGATAAAAAAATTACGAGAGTTATTTTTGGACCAGTAGAGACCCAGGAAGCCACGGGAGGTGGCCAGAAGACCCACGGGGTGGCCACGAGTTAGGCCGGCACGCCCCCTAGCTTGTGAGACCCCCCATGGCACCTCCTAACCTAATTCCACTTCTATATTCCCAATTATCCCAAAAACATCAGAGAGCCACCCAAAACATTTTTTCCGCTGCCACAAGTCTCTGTTCTTCTGCGATCCCATCTGGAGGCCTTTTTCGGTACTTTGCAGGAGGGGAATCTATCACAGAGGCCATCTACATCAACCTTGCTAGCTCCATGATGATGTGTGATTAGTTCACCACAGACCTACGGGTCCATAGCTAGTAGCTAGATGGCTTATTCTCTCTCTTTCATCTTCAATACAAAGTTCTTCGCTATGATCTATCCGATGTAATCTACTTTTGCGGTGCGTTTGTTGGGATCCGATGAATTGTGGGTTTATGATAGATTATTCATGAAAAGTAATTGAGTCTCCTCTGAATTCTATGGTGCATGATTGTTATAGCTCTACAAGTCTCTCCGATCTATCGGTTTGGTTTGGCCAACTAGATTGATTTATCTTCAGTGGGAGGAGTGCATTGTAGTGGGTTTAATCTTACGGTGCTATATATCCCAGTGACAGAAGGGGACAAGACATGTATTGTATTGTTGCTACTAAGGGTAAAACGACGGGGTTTGAATATATTGCTTGTACTTACTTTGTCTACATCATGTCATCTTGCTTAAAGCATTACTCTGTTTGTTATGAACTTAATACCATAGATGCATGCTGGATAGTGGTCGATTGGTGGAGTAATAGTAGTAGATGCAGAATCATTTCGGTCTACTCTTCACTGACGAGATGCCTACATACATGAACATTGCCATGAATAACATCATAATTATGCGCTTTTCTATCAATTGCCCAACAGTAATTTGTCTACCCATTGTATGCTATGCGTTCAAGAGAGAAGCATCTGGTAAAAACTATGCCCCCCGGGTCTATTCAAATCGTATTACAAAAACCTAAAAACCTTGCTTCAATTTATTTACTTTCTTTTTATTTTACTTTTATATTTATCTATCTATCACTATGAGAAGTAATCCTTGCAAGTAACGAGTTCAAGGGGCTTGACAACCCTGTTGCCCGCGTTGGGTGCAAGTGTTTGGTTTTGTGTGCAGGTATTGTTGATGCAAGTTGTCGTGGTTCTCCTACTGGTTCTATAACCTTGGTTCTCACTACGAGAAATACTTATCGCTACTATATTTCTTCACCCTTCCTCTTCGGGGAAAAACCCAACGCAACTCACAAGTAGCAACCACTAGTGGAATCATGACATCTTGCATTGTGCGAGGGCACGAGGAAAATACGGTGGCCCTAGTGGCTTCTTGGGGAGCATTGTGCCTCCACACCGCTCCAACGGAGACGTACCTCCACTCAAAGGGAGGGAACTCGGTAACACATCCTTGTCTCCACCGACTCCACTTGTGGTTACTTCTTACCTTTACTTTGTGCAAGCTTTGTTATGTGTGTATCTTGTGCTTGCTATTGTTGTTGTTATTGTGCTCATCATATAGGTTGTCCACCGAGTTGCATATCTAGACAACCTATTTTACTGTTGAGCCTAGTTTGTTAAAAAGAAGCTAAAAAATGTTTGTCGCCTATTCACCCCCCTCTAGTCGACCATATCGATCCTTTGAGTTGCCACTAAGGATGAAACAATGGTTTATTGTCATATGGGTTGATGTTTTACTATCTACGTTATGTCATCCTGCTTATTGCAATGCCCTGTTTCTTGTAAACTTATACTTTAAGATGCATGCGGCATAGCGGTTTTATAGTGGAGTATTAGTTGTTGATGCAGTTAGATAACAGATTACTTATCACAGACGTAATGCCTATATGAGATTATACCATGAATGATCATAGTCATAAATATAAAGATTGCAATTTAATCGTTGCTTAGTTGTAGTTTGTTACCATACTACTTTGCTATGCTTACAAGATATGCATATGAACCTATGCCCCTAGGTCTATTCTTCATTATTGAAATCTTCGTTACAATTACTATTCTTGTTGTACCGTTTTACCTTTCTATCAACTATCACTATACCTTTTAATTTAATCTTGTGACTATTAGGACAAGAAGCTTGACAACCTTCTTGATGTGTTGGGGACGAGTTTGTTTTGTGTTGTGTGTGAAGGTACCAGTGACTTTATTTTCTAGGAGAACTCCTTCTGGTTCAATAAACCTCAGTTCTCTAGTTGAGAGAAATACTTATTGCTAGGTTACTTTACCGTTACACTTGGGTGTTACCCAACCACTCTTACGAGAGAGCAAGTGAAAGCACAACTTCTCCCTAGGTGGTTTTGGTAATTAATAACAACATATATTTCATTGGACTAATGATTCCACCAAGTATATTTCAGGAAAAGTTCAATGAATGGATTGGCAAAGGATTGTGTGGAGATCCCCTAGATGCAAGGAACATCAATTGGCAACAAGCTTCAAGACTCTACATTTTGCATTTTGTGAGAAATCACACTTGAGTCCATAGGAAAGCCAATACTATTAAAAGGGCATGAGGTATCCATGATGATCTGGTTGCTCAAGTGCTTAGAGTTAGCCACCAAAATTACCCATGAAATTCTCCCACAAAATACTCTATCTAAACCCTACCACTCAAATTCGGTGCCACCAATATTTCCAAATCGGCCCTACCGAGTTTCACCCCAGACAGATCCTAAGCCAAACCCTAAGGTCTCGGTGACACCAACTTCCATTTCGGTGAAACCGAAATCAGTGACCAACTCTCTAGTATCCTATTTCTAAAAATCGAAATTTCCGAGTTTTAGGAATCGGTCTCACCGAGTTTTGGTAACTGCCTAGGTCAGCCAATTCGGTCCCACCGAGATTTATATATCGGTCTCACCGGAACGCCAAAAGTTGCCACATTTTGCACTAGTCGGTGCAACAGAGTTTTTGCTTCGGTTTCACCGAGTTGGGCAATAATGTTGTAACGGTTGGATTTTTGGAGATGCCTATATATACCTCTCCACCTACCTCTCACTCGCAGAGAAAGCACTCAGAACATACCACACTTGCCCCATCTATTTTCTGAGAGAGAACCACCTTCTCATGTGTTGAGATCAAGATCTTCCACTCCAACCATATGAATCTTGATTTCTAGCCTCCCCAAGTTGCTTTCCACCCAAACAACCTCTTCTCTCAAGCCAAATCTGTGAGAGAGTGATTGTGTGTTGAGGAGACTATCTTTTGAAGCACAAGAGCAAGGAGTTCATCATTGTTACCACATATATTACCTTTTGGAGAGTGGTGTCTCCTAGATTGGTTAGGTGTCGCTTGGGAGCCTCTGTCTTCGTGTGTGGAGTTGAACCAAGAAGTTTGTAAGGGCAAGGAGATCGCCTACTTCGTGAAGATCTACCCCGAGTGAGGCTAGTCCTTCGTGGACGTAAGCCGTGATGGAATAGACGAGGTTGCTACTTCGTGGACCCTTTTGGGTGGAGCCCTCCGTGGACTCTCATGACCTCTACCCTCTGTGGGTTGAAGTCTCCATCAACGTGGACGTACGATGGCACCACCTATCAGAACCACGGAAAAAATCTTCGTGTCTCCAATTGTGCTTGATCCTCCTATCCCTTCCCTCTACTTATATGTGCATGTCTTTACTTTCTGCTGCTATACTCTTAGACTTGCATGTGTAGGGTGTGCTTGACATGATATAATTGCTAAAACTTGCCAACATCTAAAATTGGGAAAAGGCTAGATTCTTATTTGGTCAAGTAGTCTAATCACTCCCCCTTTAGACATACTTTGGATCCTACAGGTGGTATCAGAGCATTAGTCTACATTGCATTGGTCTCACAACCTAGGAGAGTATGGCGTCTAGTGAGGTAAATTATCATCGTAGAGGTCCATATTTTGATGGTACAAACTTTGCTAGTTGGAAGCACAAAATTAAAATGTATATTCTTGGTCATAACCCTGCCATTTGGATTGTTATTCATGTTGGATTGCAAGATGAATTCTTTAGTGATGGAAAGGAAGCAGATCGTGAAGCGGCCGCGGAAGAATTGAAGATGTTGCAATACAAGCATGCGACATTCTATTCAACTACTTATGCCCCGAAGATTTCAACAAGATAATCCATCTTGAGAATGCAAAGGAAATTTGGGATACTTTGGTTGATATGCACGAAGGTACCGAATCCGTCAGGGAATCTAAGTTGGATGTGCTACAAAGTCAACTTGACAAGTTCA
This sequence comes from Elymus sibiricus, assembly GCA_039707655.1. Taxonomy (NCBI): domain Eukaryota; kingdom Viridiplantae; phylum Streptophyta; class Magnoliopsida; order Poales; family Poaceae; genus Elymus; species Elymus sibiricus. Next base: position 26,878,383 of record CM077671.1, on the reverse strand, counting down.
AGATGAAGGATGGTGAAGGAGTCGCGGAAATGTACTCTAGGCTTGCTCTCATCACAAATGAGATTGCCGGCTTAGGGAGTGAAGAGATGACCGACAAATTCATCATCAAGAAGATCCTTAGAGCCTTGGATGGAAAGTACGACACCGTGTCCACTTTGATCCAAATGATGCCAAACCACAAAGATCTCAAGCCTACGAAAGTCATTGGAAGGATTGTTGCTCATGAAATGTCACTCAAGGACAAAGAAGAGCTTCATACCAAATCAAGCGGTGCATACAAAGCTACAAGTGACACTCCCGCTTCTTCAAATGACAACCTTGTTACCAATGAAGAGATAAGCCTCATGATCAAGAAGTTCAACAAATTCTACAAGAGTCGAGGCAAAGAGAGAAGCTCCAACTCAAGATATGAAGAGAAGCGTTCCTCTAGTGGTGACCGAAATTGTTACAATTGTGGAAGGCCCGGACACTATTCCAATGAGTGCACGGTCCCCCACAAAAGAAGAGAAGAGTCACCTAGAAGAAGAAGCTCAAGAGATGAGTCACCTCGTAGAAAGAGAAGGAGTAGAAAAGATTGCTATGAACGAAGACCCTCCCGGAGAAGCAAGGACTCGGAGAAGAAGGACAAGTACACCAAGAGCTACACAAGAAGAAGACATCAAGCTCATGTTGGTGAATGGGTTTTCGGCTTCGATTCCGACAACCAATCCAAGAGAAGCTACCACTCCAACCACGACTATAGTCAAGATGAAGGTGTTGCCGGATTAGCACTCGTATCCTCCAATTCCTATGACATATTTGATTCACCAAATGAAGGAAGTGGAAGCTGCTTCATGGCTAAAGTCCCCAAGGTATCACACCCCGAATACATCGACTTTAATAGTGACGAGGATGACTTACTAGGAGATGATGATTTGCTCTTTGATAAAGCTAGTGATATTAGTCAAAATGAACTTGATAATAATCATGCTAGTCAAGATAAGTTGTGTGATGATGATAAGAAGGAGATTGAACGTCTAACTAAAGAACTAAACACTAAGTTAGCCCATGAATCTACTCAAGAAGATCATAGAGAGCTCTTAAGAACTCATGAGAAGCTACGCCTCGAGAAGCTAAATTTAGAGCAAGAGCATGAGTTTCTTAAAGCTATCAATAACGATCTCCGAAAGAAGAGTTCTTCTTATCTTACCAAACGACTACTCTTGTCTACATTTGTTCCACAAGTTAAATCTAAGCAAACTAGTAACAAAGGCAAGAAAGGTTCTTCATCTAGTAACAACAACACTAATGCTAAATCCAATGATGTTGTTCCTATTAGTTCTATTGATTCCACTAATGATTCTCTTAGCCAAGTTACACTTGAGCAAGAAAATGATTTATTGAAAGGAATTATAGAAAAAGGTGTCTACAAGAGTCTTGCTGGAAGTAAGCAATTTGAGGAGATTGTGCGCAAGCAAGGATGGCACTGGAAGAACCAATGCATTAGCTATTTCAACGCCAATGGAGTTGAATGGGAAGAAGGTCAATACCCCAAGACGAAGTTTATTCCCCAAAAGGAGAAGTATGATCCTACTCTCCCGAAGGGAACAAAAGCTCAAGATGACCCTCCACCACAAGACCACAAGCTCAAGGGCAAAGACAAGCTTCAAGAGGAGATTGACTCATTTGAAGAAGAATCACAAGCCATGGTCAAGTGGGTTCCCAAAGCTACTACAAGCTCCACTTCATCAAGTGCTACTTCAACTCCAAGGATCCCCATCAAGTTGACGTGGGTCCCAAAGAAGAAGAACTAGAGAAGTTCTTGAGGGGTGACTCCACCAACAAAATTCACTCTCATTCATATTTGGCAAGAACTAATGCAATCAACTCCAACCTTATGCGATAGTTCAAGGAGTCACACATTCCCTCATAGGTAAGCTAGGGACAAGGTAATTAATGAATCAATGGACATCATATTACATGTGTTTCACTCCATGTCCATAGATATCCTTGTATTTGTTCCTTGTGTGGGACTAACCCATGAAGGTGAGAAGAGTACGATACAACAAGGATGACTCCCAACTCAAGATGATCTTCATCAGCTATGAGCATCCACTACTACAACACTTACATGAAATCTTCAACGACAAAACCCAAGGTTAGTTTGTTCCTCTTAGGGGGGATGTCACATCGAGGGGGAGCTTTACTCTAAGACTTGAGTCAAAGCATCTCTTAAGATGTGAACACATTAAAAGCTTTATGTAAAAGTGCCAACCCCACTTGTGCTTAAATGATGAGTATGACCTATGATCAAGTATTCTTACTTGACTCCTAAGTCAATATACTCATATATAGATGACTCCGTCATCGTCAAAGTGCTTGGTAGATACTAGAGTGGTTTTGCATGTTTGCCATATTTCATTTGACATCTTAATGTGTGAGAATGTTGGAAGGCGTATTTTTGCTCATTCAAGGACATCCAATTGTCGTTATGTGGCTTTCATTTTCTTTGCCTAATTGGATGTACAAGAATGCCTAAGTACCTCCCTCCAGCTATCTATGTTTTCTCGTCTCAAATTCTATTCATGCTTCATCACAAAATTTGAGCAAGCACTTTTCGGACCCTCTGTGTGAGGAGCACTCAGAGTTCCGTTTCGACAAGAGCTAACATCCAAAACCTCTCATGTGCCACTCAGTGTAACCAACTCTCAAAACTCGGTTTCACCGAAGCACAAGGGTTGATCTGGTTTTCTATCTCGGTACTACCAATCCCAAAATTTCGGCATCATCGAAGTTCTCTGCTGTTAGGCAGTTAAGAATCTCGGTGGAACCGATATTTCGGAATTGGTGTTACCGACAATAGTTGGGTATATATATCTGTTGGGAAACGTTGCATGGGAAACAAAAATTTTCCTACGCACACGCAAGATCTATCCATGGTGATGAACATCTACGAGAGGGAGAGTGAATCTACATACCCTTGTAGATCGCTAAGCGGAAGCGTTTAAGAAACGCGGTTGATGTAGTCGATCGTCTCCGCGATCCAAATCGCAAGTCGTCCCTCGATCCGATCACGAACTAGCGCCGAACGGACGGCACCTCCGCGTTCAACACACGTACGGCTTGATGACGCCTTCACCTCCTCGATCCAGCGAGCGATGGTGAAGTAGTGGTTGAGTTCCAGCAGCACGACGGCGTGGTGATGGTGGTGAGGAACAATCTCTGCAGGGCTTCGCCAAGCGCTACGGAGATTATGACGGAGGAACTAGAGGGTTAGGGTTGCCGCACACGGCTTGGGGAAATCTTGATGTATCCCGTGTGCTAGCCCTGCCCCTCTATTTATATGTTGAGCCTTGGGGTCTAAACTTGGAGTAAAAGCCTCCTCCAGGTCGGTTTTGCCCGCACAAGGTCGGTTTGGCCCGCAGGGAAAGAGTCCAACTCGGATCCCTGCCGAACCGTGCACAGCCGCACACAAGCGGTAGTACCGCTTCACACAAGCGGTAGTACCGCTTGGGCGGTAGTACCGCTTCACACAAGCGGTAGTACCGCTAGGGCGGTAGTACCGCTTCACCAAGCGGTAGTACCGCTTACGCGGCAGCAAAACTACTTTTGCACTTTCCAATACCTCGTGGGCTTTTATCCCTTGGCCCATATAAAGTGTTGCTGCACCCGAACACTTCGGTAAACATCCGAACCCCTTCCGGTGAACTCCGGAACTCTTCCGGAGATCAAAACACTATTATCACATATATCAATCTTTATCTCCGGACTATTCCGGAGATCCTCGTCATGTCCGGGATCTTATCCGGGACTCCGAACAACCTTCGGTCACCAACATAATAACTCAACTATAATAATCGTCACCAAACGTTTAAGTGTGTAGACCCTGCGGGTTCGAGAACTATGTAGACATGACCGAGACACCTCTACGGCCAATAACCAATAGCGGGACCTGGATGCCCATATTGGCTCCTACATATTCTACGAAGATCTTTTATCGGTCGAACCTCTATGTCAAGGATTCAGTTAATCCCGTATGCTGTTCCCTTTGTTCTTCGGTATGTTACTTGCCCGAGATTCGATCGTCGGTATCACTATACCTAGTTCAATCTCGTTACCGGCAAGTCTCTTTACTCGTTCCGTAATACAAGATCCTGTGGCTAACTCTTTAGTCACTTTGCTTGCAAGGCTCAATGTGATGTTGCATTACCGAGTGGGCCCTGAGATACCTCTCCGTCACACGGAGTAACAAATCCCAGTCTTGATCCATGCCAACCCAACAGACACCCTCGGAGATACCTGTAGAGCACCTTTATAGTCACCCAGTTACGTTGTGACGTTTGATACACACAAGGTATTCCTCCGGTGTCAGTGAGTTGCATGATCTCATGGTCAAAGGAACAGATACTTGACATGCAGAAAACAATAGCAATAAACTGACACGATCATATGCTATGTTCGTAGTTTGGGTCTTGTCCATCACATCATTCTCCTAATGATGTGATCCCGTTATCAAATGACATCTCATGTCAATGGCTAGGAAACCTTAACCATCTTTGATCAACGAGCTAGTCAACTAGAGGCTTACTAGGGACACAGTGTTGTCTATGTACCCACACATGTATTTGAGTTTCCAATCAATACAATTATAGCATGGATAATAAACGATTATCATGAACAAGGAAATATAATAATAACCAATTTATTATTGCCTCTAGGGCATATTTCCAACAGTCTCCCACTTGCACTAGAGTCAATAATCTAGTTCACATCACTATGTGATTTACATTGTAATGAATCGAACACCCATGCAGTTCTGGTGTTGTTCCTGTTTAGCCCTTGGAAGAGGTTTAGTCATCGGATCTGCAACATTCAGATCCGTGTGTACTTTGCAAATATTTATGTCGTCCTCCTTGATGTAATCGCGGATGGAATTGAAACGTCGCTTTATGTGTCTGGTCCTCTTGTGAAATCTTGGTTCCTTGGCTAGAGCAATGGCACCAGTATTATCACAAAACAGAGTCATTGGGTTAAGTGCACTAGGCACTACTCCAAGATCTGTCATGAACTCCTTCATCCAGACACCTTCCTTCGCCGCCTCCGAGGCAGCGATGTACTCCGCTTCGCATGTAGAATCTGCTACCACGCTTTGCTTGGAACTGCACCAGCTAACCGCACCCCCATTAAGAATAAATACGTATCCGGTTTGCGACTTTGAGTCATCCGGATCAGTGTCAAAGCTTGCATCGACGTAACCCTTTACGACGAGCTCTTGATCACCTCCATAAACAAGAAACATGTCCTTAGTCCTTTTCAGGTACTTCAGGATATTCTTGACCGCCGTCCAGTGTTCCAATCCTGGATCACTTTGAAACCTTCCGACCATACTTATGGCAAGGCTGACATTGGGTCTTGTGCACAGCATTGCATACATGATAGAGCCTATGGCCGAAGCATAGGGGATGACACTCATCTTTTCTCTATCTTCTGCAGTCACTGGGCATTGAGTCTTACTCAACTTCACACCTTGCAATACAGGCAAGAACCCCTTCTTGGACTGATCCATTTTGAACTTCTTCAAAACTTTGTCAAGGTATGTGCTTTGTGAAAGTCCTATTAAGCGTCTCGATCTATCTCTATAGATCTTGATGCCTAATATGAAAGCAGCTTCTCCTAGGTCCTTCATTGAAAAACTCTTGTTCAAATATTCCTTCACGCTTTCCAGCATTTCTATATTGTTTCCAATCAGTAATATGTCATCCACATATAATATTAGAAACGCTATAGAGCTCCCACTCACTTTCTTGTAAATACAAGCTTCTCCGTAAACTTGTATAAACTCGAACGCTTTGATCACCTCATCAAAACGAAGATTCCAACTCCGAGATGCTTGCACCAGTCCATAAATGGATCGCTGGAGTTTGCAAACTTTGTCAGCATTCTCTGGATCGACAAAACCTTCTGGTTGTATCATATACAACTCTTCCTTAAGGTAACCGTTAAGGAACGCTGTTTTGACATCCATCTGCCAAATTTCATAATCGAAAAAGGCAGCTATTGCTAACATGATTCTGACGGACTTAAGCATCGCTACGGGTGAGAAGGTCTCATCGTAGTCAACTCCTTGAACTTGTGAAAAACCCTTTGCCACAAGTCGAGCTTTATAGACGGTGACATTACCGTCCGCGTCCGTCTTCCTCTTAAAGATCCATTTGTTCTGAATGGCCTTACGCCCTTCAGGTAATACTTCCAAAGTCCATACTTTGTTTTCATACATGGATCCCATCTCGGATTTCATGGCCTCTAACCACTTCTCGGAATCCGGGCCCATCATCGCTTCTCCATAGCTCGTAGGTTCATCGTTGTCTAACAACATGACCTCTAAGACAGGGTTGCCGTACCACTCAGGAGCAGTACGTGTTCTTGTCGACCTACGAGGTTCGATAGCAACTTGATCCAAAGCTTCATGATCATCATCATTAACTTCCTCTTCAGCTAATGTAGGCTCCACAGAAACAACTTTCTGCGCTGCGCTACTCTCAGGTTGAAGTAAAGGTTCAACAACCTCATCAAGTTCTATCTTCCTCCCACTCAATTCTTTCGAGAGAAACTCTTTCTCAAGAAATGTTCCGTTTTTAGCGACAAACACTTTGCCTTCGGATCTGAGGTAGAAGGTATACCCAACTGTCTCTTTTGGGTATCCTATGAAGACGCATTTCTCCGCTTTGGGTTCCAGCTTTTCAGGCTGAAGCTTTTTGACATAAGCATCACATCCCCAAACTTTAAGAAACGACAGCTTTGGCTTCTTGTCAAACCAAAGTTCATATGGCGTCGTCTCAACGGATTTCGATGGTGCCCTATTTAAAGTGAATGCAGCTGTCTCTAATGCATAACCCCAAAACGATAGTGGCAAATCGGCAAGAGACATCATAGATCGCACCATATCCAATAGGGTTCGATTACGACGTTCGGACACACCATTACGCTGTGGTGTTCCAGGCGGTGTCAATTGTGAAACAATTCCACACTGTCTTAAGTGACTGCCAAACTCATAACTCAGATATTCTCCTCCTCGATCAGATCGTAGGAATTTAATCTTCTTGTTACGATGATTCTCAACTTCACTCTGAAATTGTTTGAACTTTTCAAATGTTTCAGACTTATGTTTCATTAAGTAAATATACCCATATCTACTTAAGTCATCAGTGAAGGTGAGAAAGTAACGATAACCACCGCGCGCCTTAATACTCATCGGACCACACACATCAGTATGTATGATTTCCAATAAGTCACTTGCCCGTTCCATTGTTCCAGAGAACGGCGTTTTAGTCATCTTGCCCATGAGGCATGGCTCACATGTGTCAAGTGATTCAAAATCAAGTGACTCCAAAAGTCCATCAGCATGGAGCTTCTTCATGCGTTTTACGCCAATATGACCTAAACGGCAGTGCCACAAGAAAGTGGTATTATCATTATCAATTCTACATCTTTTGGCATCAATGTTATGAACATGTGTATCATTACTATCGAGATTCAATAAGAATAAACCCCTCACATTGGGTGCATGACCATAAAAGATATTACTCATATAAATAGAACAACCATTATTCTCTGATTTAAATGAGTAACCGTCTTGCAATAAACAAGATCCAGATATAATGTTCATGCTTAACGCAGGCACCAAATAACACTTATTTAGGTTCATCACTAATCCCGACGGTAATCGAAGAGCGAGCGTGCCGACGGCGATCACATCAACCTTGGAACCATTTCCCACGCGCATCGTCACTTCGTCCTTTGCCAGCCTCCGTCTATTCCGCAGTTCCTAGTTGCAAATATGAGCAACCGCACCGGTATCAAATACCCAGGCACTACAACGAGAGTTGGTAAGGTACACATCAATAACATGTATATCATATATACCTTGTTTGTTGTTGGCCGCCTTCTTGTCAGCCAAATACTTGGGGCAATTCCGCTTCCAGTGTCCAGTTCCCTTGCAATGAAAACACACAGTTTCTGGTTTGGGTCCAGCCTTGGGTTTCTTCACGAGAGGAGCAACTGCTTTGCCACTCTTCTTGGAGTTACCCTTCTTACCCTTGCCATTTTTCTTGAAACTAGTGGTTTTATTGACCATCAACACTTGATGCTCCTTCTGAATTTCAGACTCAGCGGATTTCAGCATCGCAAACAGCTCGGCGACTGACTTGTTCATCCCGTGCATGTTATAGTTCAACACGAAGCTCTTGTAGCTAGGTGGCAATGATTGAAGAACTCTGTCAGTGATAGCCTCTGGCGGAAGGGGCATCCCTAACTCAGCCAGACGGGTGGAGTACCCAGACATTCTGAGCACGTGATCACTGATAGACCCGTTCTCCTCCATCTTGCAAGCATAGAACTTATCGGAGATCTCATATCTCTCAATCCGGGCATTCTTCTGAAAGATAAACTTCAACTCCTGGAACATCTCATATGCTCCATGACGTTCAAAACGTCTTTGAAGTCCCGGTTCTAAGCCATACAACATTGCACATTGAACTATTGAGTAATCATCAGAACGAGCCTGCCAGGCGTTCACAACGTCTAGAGACTCAACTGGAGCGGGTGGATCACCAAGCGGTGCATCAAGGACATAAGCCTTCTGGGAAGCCGTAAGGATAATCCTTAGATTACGGGCCCAGTCCACAAAGTTACTTCCATCATCTTTCAACTTAGCTTTCTCTAGGAACGCATTAAAATTCAGGGGTGCTACTGCGCGAGCCATGATCTACAACATAAATATAGCAAAGACAACTTAGACTATTGTTCTAGATAATGAGTTTTAGTTAATCATATTACTTAAAAACTCCCACTCAAATTGACATCCCTCCGGTCATTCGAGTGTGACATGATCCAAATCCACCAACTCAAGTCCGATCATCACGTGAGTTGAGGTGGTTTCAATGGTGAACATCTTCATGTTGATCATATCTACTATATGACTCATGTTCGACCTTTCGGTCTCTTGTGTTCCGAGGCCATGTCTGTACATGCTAGGCTCGTCAAGTTTAACCCGAGTGTTCCGCACGTGCAACATGGCTTGCACCCATTGTATGCGAACGTAGAGTCTATCACACCCGATCATCACGGCGTGTCTCGAAACGACGAACTTTCGCAACGGTGCACACTCGGGGAGAACACAATTTTATCTTGAAATTTAAGTGAGGGATCACCTTATAATGCTACCGTCGTCCTAAGCAAAATAAGATGCATAAAAAGATTAACATCACATGCAAATCATAAGTGACATGATATGGCCATGAACTTGTGCTTTTGATCTCCATCTCCAAAGCACCGGCATGATCTCCATCGTCACCGGCATGACACCATGATCTCCATCATCTTGATCTCCATCAACGTGTCGCCATAAGGTTGTCGCGCCGACTGTTGCTTCCACGACTATTGCTAACGTTTAGCGATAAAGTAAAGCATTACATAGCGCTTAATGATTGACACGCAGGTCATACAATAATTAAAGACAACTCTATGGCTCCTGCCAGTTGCCGTACTCATCGACATGCAAGTCGTGATATTCTATACAACACATGATCATCTCATACATCACATATATCTCATCATGTAATTGGCCATATCATATCACATCATACCCTGCAAAAACAAGTTAGACGTCCTCTAATTGTTGTTGCAAATTTTACGTGGCTGCTACGGGTTTGCAAGAACCGTTCTTACCTACGCAAAACCACAACGTGGTGTAGTGATTGCTTTTTGATCTTCTAAAAGAACCCTCTTCATTGAAATCGATTCAACTAAAGTGAGAGAGACAGACACCCGCTAGCCATCTTTATGCAACGAAGTTACATGTCAGTTCAAGGAACCTGTCTCGCGTAAGTGTACGCGTAATGTCGGTCCGGGCCGCTTCATCTCACAGTACCGCCGAATCAAATATCAACTAGTAACGGCAAGCAATATGTATACACCCACGCCCACAACTCGTTTGTGTTCTACTCGAGATCTCATCTACGCATAGACCTGGCTCATGATGCCACTGTTGGGAAACGTTGCATGGGAAACAAAAATTTTCCTACGCACACGCAAGATCTATCCATGGTGATGAGCATCTACGAGAGGGAGAGTGAATCTACATACCCTTGTAGATCGCTAAGCGGAAGCGTTTAAGAAACGCGGTTGATGTAGTCGATCGTCTCCGCGATCCAAATCGCAAGTCGTCCCTCGATCCGATCACGAACTAGCGCCGAACGGACGGCACCTCCGCGTTCAACACACGTACGGCTTGATGACGCCTTCACCTCCTCGATCCAGCGAGCGATGGTGAAGTAGTGGTTGAGTTCCAGCAGCACGACGGCGTGGTGATGGTGGTGAGGAACAATCTCTGCAGGGCTTCGCCAAGCGCTACGGAGATTATGACGGAGGAACTAGAGGGTTAGGGTTGCCGCACACGGCTTGGGGAAATCTTGATGTATCCCGTGTGCTAGCCCTGCCCCTCTATTTATATGTTGAGCCTTGGGGTCTAAACTTGGAGTAAAAGCCTCCTCCAGGTCGGTTTTGCCCGCACAAGGTCGGTTTGGCCCGCAGGGAAAGAGTCCAACTCGGATCCCTGCCGAACCGTGCACAGCCGCACACAAGCGGTAGTACCGCTTCACACAAGCGGTAGTACCGCTTGGGCGGTAGTACCGCTTCACACAAGCGGTAGTACCGCTAGGGCGGTAGTACCGCTTCACCAAGCGGTAGTACCGCTTACGCGGCAGCAAAACTACTTTTGCACTTTCCAATACCTCGTGGGCTTTTATCCCTTGGCCCATATAAAGTGTTGCTGCACCCGAACACTTCGGTAAACATCCGGAACCCCTTCCGGTGAACTCCGGAACTCTTCCGGAGATCAAAACACTATTATCACATATATCAATCTTTATCTCCGGACTATTCCGGAGATCCTCGTCATGTCCGGGATCTTATCCGGGACTCCGAACAACCTTCGGTCACCAACATAATAACTCAACTATACTAATCGTCACCAAACGTTTAAGTGTGTAGACCCTGCGGGTTCGAGAACTATGTAGACATGACCGAGACACCTCTACGGCCAATAACCAATAGCGGGACCTGGATGCCCATATTGGCTCCTACATATTCTACGAAGATCTTTTATCGATCGAACCTCTATGTCAAGGATTCAGTTAATCCCGTATGCTGTTCCCTTTGTTCTTCGGTATGTTACTTGCCCGAGATTCGATCGTCGGTATCACTATACCTAGTTCAATCTCGTTACCGGCAAGTCTCTTTACTCGTTCCGTAATACAAGATCCTGTGGCTAACTCTTTAGTCACTTTGCTTGCAAGGCTCAATGTGATGTTGCATTACCGAGTGGGCCCTGAGATACCTCTCCGTCACACGGAGTAACAAATCCCAGTCTTGATCCATGCCAACCCAACAGACACCCTCGGAGATACCTGTAGAGCACCTTTATAGTCACCCAGTTACGTTGTGACGTTTGATACACACAAGGTATTCCTCCGGTGTCAGTGAGTTGCATGATCTCATGGTCAAAGGAACAGATACTTGACATGCAGAAAACAATAGCAATAAACTGACACGATCATATGCTATGTTCGTAGTTTGGGTCTTGTCCATCACATCATTCTCCTAATGATGTGATCCCGTTATCAAATGACATCTCATGTCAATGGCTAGGAAACCTTAACCATCTTTGATCAACGAGCTAGTCAACTAGAGGCTTACTAGGGACACAGTGTTGTCTATGTACCCACACATGTATTTGAGTTTCCAATCAATACAATTATAGCATGGATAATAAACGATTATCATGAACAAGGAAATATAATAATAACCAATTTATTATTGCCTCTAGGGCATATTTCCAACAATATCCCGCGGACCCGAACTTTGAAATTAAATCTTCAAACGTCCTCTCTGCGCCCCACTGCTGCGGCCGCTCGAGTCTACGAACGTCTCACTTGCCTCCTGTGCGCCCTAGCCTCCGGAGTTCGCCACCGTCAACGGGAATCTTCCCCACCGTTGCCGCCGTAGCGAAATCTTCACCGGGTTAGGGTAAGATTTCTACCCCTCGTGCGCTCCAAGCTCCGATTCATGCGCATTAGGATAAGTTCCACATCTTTCCACCAATTGCAACGCATCTATCCACGAGAAAAATCTGATAGATTAGGCGACCAAGAAATTTTAGGTTTAGGTTTCCGCCGTACGCGTCTCGGTGTCACCGAGTGGTGTAGGATCACTAGAAGTGTATGTCTAGAGGGGGGTGAATAGACTACTTGAAAGAATTAAAACCTAACCTTTTCACAAGTTAATTGGTGGGCAGTTTTTAGCAATTATAACAAGTCTAATGCACCCTACACATGCTAGTCAACAAGTATAGCAGCGGAAAGTAAGACAAGCACATGTAAGAGAGAATAGAGGTAGGAAGATCAAACGCAATTTGGAGACGCAAGGATTTTTCCCGTGGTTCCGATAGGTGGCGCTATCGTACATCCACGTTTATGGAGTCTTCAACCCACGGAGGGTACCGGTCGCGAGAGTCCACGGAGGGCTCCACCCATAAGGGTCCACGAAGTAGCAACCTTGACTATTCCATAACGGCTTCCGTCCACGAAGGACTAGCCTCACTATGGGTAGATCTTCATGAAGTAGGCGATCTCCTTGCCCGTACAAACTTCTTGGTTCAACTCCACAACACGAAGTAGGAGGCTCCCAAGCGACACCTAACCAATCTAGGAGGCACCACCCTCCAAAAGGTAATAGGCTCGATAATGTCGATGAACTCCTTGCTCTTGTGCTTCAAGATGATAGACTCCTCAACACACAATCACTCTCTCACAGATTTGGCTTTGGTGGAAGAGATTGATTGGGTGGAAAGCAACTTGGGGAGGTTAGAGATCAAGATTCATATGGATGGAGTGGAATGGCTTGATCTCAACACATGAGTAGGTGGCTCTCTCTCAGAAAATTGGATGGGGCAAGTATGGAATAGTTCTGAGTGCTTCTCTAGCGAGTGGGTGGTTGTGAAGGGGTATATATAGGCATCTCCAAAAATCCAACCATTACACCTAAAGTGACCAACTCGGTGACACCGAAGTATAAAACTCGATGGTACCGAGTTGCTCCAAAGGTAGCAACTTTTGAATCGCGGTGAGACCGATACAAAGATCTCGGCAGTACCGATTAGGTGACCAACGGTCAGTTTCCAAAACTCGGTGACGCCGATCCAAAATCTCGGAAATTCCGATTTTAAGAATCGAGGTAACAGAAAGTTGGCAAGCTGAACTCGGTGGCACCGAAGCAGAATCGGTTGCACCGAAGATCTAGGGTTTGGCATGGGTCTGTCTGAGGTGGAAATCGGTGGGACCGAATGGAAAAAAATTGGCAGCACCGATTTTCATGATAGGCTTGGACAGACTTTTGCGGAAGAGTTTGTGGGTGTTTTTGGTGACTATCACTTGTGCACGTGGAGCATCTTGTTCACCAACAGTACCTTACCCCCTTTTAATAGTATTGGCTTTCCTATGGACTCAAGGTGATTTCTCACAAAGTAAAATGTAGAGTCCTCTTGCTTGAAGCTTTGCCAATGCTATTCCTTCTCCTTCTTCTTCTTGGGGATACTCTTCACAATCCTTAGCCAACCTTCTCTGTGGACTTTATCTGAAATACACTAGATGAAAGTATTAGTCCAAGAGACAATGTATGTTGTCATGAATTATCAAAACCACCAAGGTAGCATATTGTGCTTTCAATCTCCCCCTTTTTGGTAATTGATGACAACATACAATCAAAGCTTCAAATAAAGATATGCAAAGATATAATGAAGACTTTGAGAGATACATGACAAAGACTTGCTCCCCCTAAATGTGTGCAATCCCTTTAAAGGATAGTTGCCTTGGAATGCATAGACACACATATAGTAGAAGGGATAAGATGAGTCATGTGTATCTTGGCTATATGCATCAAATACATGTGAATGAGTTACATCCTTGTTCAAGACTTCACTCTTGCAAACAATATGTGCAAGAAGCAAGAGATCATCTTGATTAAGGATATGATGCATATACTTACCTTGAGTTCTTGAGCATTCTAGTTAGGTAGAAACACACTTGAGAAAACAATGTTAGGAAACACAAGAGTATTCTACCAATCAAGAGGCAATAGAGCTCAATAATACCAAGATGTGGAGAACATGTAGAAGGTAGTGTTCCTTAAGATTGATGTGTCTCCAAGATCATTTAGAACTTTCTCCCCTAGATATGAAATAGTAGGTCATCCTCTCCCCCTGAATCTTAGCATGTAGATATTGGGATTGGATAGGGTGAGACAAGTCTAACATGAGAATAGCAAGTAAGAGTATCAAAATAGAACAAGATTAGGTATGCTCTCTCTCCTTTGGGAAACAACGAAACTTCTCTACCTACTTTGGTATTCTCCCCTTGTCTATGTAAGCATAAGCTTTGATATTCTCTCCCTTGATTGTCTCTCCCCCTTTGCATTGAAGCATGTATCTCCCCCTTTAGCATGAAGCTTTGGTATTTCTCCCCTTTTGGCATTAATTTCCAAAAAGGTCCATACATAGGGTCAGACACAGGGATCATGGAGTAAGAAGGGATCCTTGAGAACAAGGGTCATAGAATGTAGGGTTCACAGAAAGGAATGAGGATCATAGAGAGCATTAAAAACTGATGGAACATAGAGAATAATTTCTCCCTCTTTCACTGAGAGCTTGTAAGACTTCTCCTCCTTTGAGTTAGGGATCCTAGAATAAAGCCCCCCCCCCCTTTTTTTAATAATAAGGGATCATCGAAGAAATGGAGAATTGCTGAGTTTAACAAAGGATAGAAAAGATAGCAAAGTCGGTGGCTCCGAGGCAAATAAGTCGGTGGAACCGACACGTGTATTTGCAGCCTATCTGCTTGATCGGTAGAACCGAGTCATTTGAATTGGAGGCTCCGAGGATATAACAGAAACTTGGCAATTACTAGAAATTCTCAAATGATTTTAGAAAACTTGCAATAAAATCTTAAAAGGATTTGCAAAGAAAATACAAAAGACTTTTCAAAGAAACATCAACTAGAGAAGATTTGAGTGGTTCCAAGGAATCTTGCAAATAGAGGGTCAAGCACATTAGAGGCTTCATCTAGATGATGGTCGGTGACTAGGTCACCTATATTAGAGTATATTGACTTAGGAGCCAAGCAAGAATGCTTGATCATAGGTCATACTCATCGTTAAGCTCAAAATGGGGTTACCATTTTTCGATTAAGCATTTTAATGTTTTCATATCACTTGAGTTGCTTTAACTCATGACTTGGAGTAAAGCTTTTTCAAGGATATGAGTACTTGCCTTTGAGTGATGTTGATGACGTGGCTTGTAGGTGAACTTGATGAGGATGCTCGAGATTGATGAAGTTCATCTTGAGTTGGGAGCAATCCTTCTTGTTTTGGTTCACTTATCACCTACATAGGTTAGTCATGCAAGGAAGAACATGATATGACACGATACCAATTGTGAAATTCAAATATGTGTCAAGGATATGTTTTTGTTGTCCTCTTCCTTCCATCATCAAATGGGGTTGTGGATACTTGGCAATGACAAGATTGCTTAAGATATGAGTTGATGGCAATCTTGTGGAGTGTTGTTCTTCCAAGTACCTACAAAAGGTTAGATGCAATACAAGGGAGCATAGAATTCCAAGTTATGTGAGATTCATTGTAATGATAGCATGGAATGGTCAAGTAAGCTCATCCCCTTGCATGCATCTGAGTGAGCTTTAGTTCAAGTTTGAAGCATCAATGATGTTGAACTCACTCCTCAAATAACAAAACACTTTCTCATCAAGTGGTTTAGTAAAGATATCGGCCAATTGCTTGTTGGTACGAACATGCTTAAGATTAATATCTCCTTTGGCAACATGATCACGAATGAAATGATGTCGAACTTGAATATGCTTAGTTCGAGAATGTTGCACGGGATTATGACCAATCTTAATAGCACTTTCATTGTCACAAAGTAATGGAACATTTTTCACATGGATTCCATAATCCTTAAGCGTTTGTGTCATCCATAGCAATTGTGCACAACACGATCTGGCAAAAATATACTCAGCTTCGGCGGTGGATAGAGATACCGAGTTTTGTTTCTTGGAGGACCAAGAAACAAGAGATCTACCAAGAAATTGACATGTACCCGAGGTGGATTTTCTATCAACCTTGTCACCGGCATAGTCCGAATCGGAATAGCCAACAAGGTTAAAAGAATATCCCTTGGGATACCAAATGCCAAAGTTTGGTGTTTGTATCAAATATCTCACAATACGTTTCACGGCCAAAAGATGACACTCTTTAGGTGCAGCTTGATATCTAGCACACATGCAAACACTAGGCATAATATCGGGACGGGAGGCACATAGATATAACAATGATCCAATCATAGATCGATAAACCTTTTGATTAACCGGTTCGTCCTCCTTGGTAAGATCAACATGTCCACTAGTAGGCATAGGAGTTTTCATACCTTTACACTCTTGCATGTTGAACTTCTTGATCAAGTCCTTGGTATACTTGGTTTGAGAGATGAAAGTTCCTTCTCTCATTTGCTTGATTTGCAAACCAAGGAAGAATTTCAGTTCACACATCATGGACATCTGCGGCCCCTGGGTAGGGCGTCAGGGGACGACTGATCACAGAGTTGGGCTTCACCTATGTTCCCCATCGTCGACACGACCGCGAGCCACCGTACTCCTCCTCGGTCGACCCGACGCACTTCCGCCGCCGCACCACGCCGCTGCCACCCCGCTGCCAGATCCGTCCACTCCATCGTCCCCGTCGTCGGTTCCGTTGCTGCACCTCCGCTGCCCGCCTCCAAATCAGACGAATTGGCCGCTTCTCCGTCGCCGAATCGCCGCCGCGTCACCGCATGATTTGAGCTCCCCGTCGCCCTGTCATCGCCGGATTCGAGCTGCACACCCGCCGCCACGTCACTGCCGTTATTTCGCCGCAAGACTCGACCTTCGCGCGCCGCACGGCCGTCGCTCCGCCACGACCAATCCGCCGCTCGATTCCCGGCCGCGCCGCCGACCATTCGAGCTCCCTCCATCGCATTCGACCTCCCATCTCTCGCCGCTCGGCCGCCGCCGGCGCTCCTCCCGGCTCTCGGCGCTTGGCCACCGACGCTCATGCCGACTAGTTTTACATCTTCAAATACATCATCTATTGAAGTTGTAGTTTGACATCAAATATACATCATCAGGTGGAGTTGGCTCTTTAGTAAAGATGTAAAAAACACTTTTAAAATGTAAATTATACATCGTCTACTTTTAGATCTCCAAATTTACGTCAATCCCCTCCAAAACGCTGGAAATCTAAGTAACCGAACATGGCCTCAACACGTGCACTCACCCGAGGTGGCCGGTTCGAGTCCTCTATACAGCAACTAGTAATTTCAGCCCTATTTCCCTAAAAAAAAAAGTAATTGCAGCCCTATTCCCTCAAGCGAGCCTCCGTCCCGAGCGAACCACCAGTCCTTCCCGAGCGCGACGGCTAGGGTTACTGGCCGGCCCTCCGCCGCGGCGCCCCGAAGCCCGTGCGGTCCCGCCGCCGGTGCAGGATCCCAGCGGCGCCTCCCTCCGTCCCGCCACCAGCGCCTCCCTCCCTGGAGCAGCCGCTCCCGCCCGGAGCCACGCCGGCGACCAGTCCGTAGGCAGGCAGCCACCCCTCCTCCCCCCCCCCTCTTCCCCCCCCCCCCCCCCCCCCCCCCCCCTCCCTCTTCCCTCACCACCCTCCCTCTCTCCTCATGCATCCTCTGTGTGTTCAATTTCGTTTCCTGACTTTCTGTATTGGATGAGGTACTCGCTGTAGATTTGATAATTGTGAGAATATAACGACGATTATTTCCTGACGAGTACTTGCTGCGTGATTTCCCCAGCGCATGTTCCAGTTCATTCACATGCGAAAGGATTTTGCCTGATATATAGATGTTTGTGATAATGCTTGTAGGGGCAAATGCTTACAAACTGTAGATTGATTTATTTTTTCAGATGAGCAAACGTTTTGGTTTAAACATGTTAGCAGTGAAACACGGGATGACTTAAGATATATGAGAAGGAAAAGATTAAGTTGTTTTATCCGCACCGTCTTGACCTGAAACCAAAGCTCAGCAGTAACATGCGATTTGAGAGAGCAGGAGCCTTGTCTTGGTTATACTGGCCGAAATTGGTTAACACATTAGTACTAGTGGTATTGTTGGCATGATAGATGTCCAAATCTTGTTTATGATTGGGAATATGGTGGTACTGTTACGCTGTGGTTTTTTGTTTTAACACTCAGGCCTAAAACATTGCCGTTTAAAGTGACTGTTTCTCCTTTTTCATGTTAGCTGATTGATCTTCAGGTTCCACCTTCCGTGTTATTCCATGATAGATTTACAACTAACTAATGATTTGATTTACTGCTCCATATTCATTTTACACTCACTAAAAGTCTAAATCTATCCCTTTGGAACTTGTAGTTGGAACAGGGCATCAACATTGTCAATTGGAGGGCTTAGAGCTGCTTCGGCATCCACAGTAGAGCAAACAAGAAGGTAATCCGCTGTTCCTAGCTTCTATACATTTTTTTTTGAATTTAAAATATAGTAAAATGTATCTCTGTATTGGTGCTTTTCCAAAGCGAATTTACGTATCCGTGTCAGCCCGATGCTGATACACGTATCCGTATCGGTGCATTTTAGCGTGTCTGTTTGCTTAAAGAAAAGGCTGATAATTCAGGTATAATGTGATAACTGATTAGAACATTCTACCGTGTCCAAGTTCCACACTATAATTTTGTAGGCTTGGTAATATTTTGTACATCACTCATATGCGTTTGTGTGCTTGCTTCACACTGACATCAGGTAGCTCCGAGCCATACTTGCATGTAAAAGTTGAAATTCTCGTGCAAACAGTAGCTGGACTATTGATAAAGCTATCAAAAATTTAGACCCCCCCCCCCCCCTCTCGACAAACACAGCGCATGTAGTACCGCTCGATTCTCTGAACAGTATCATATTTTCAACAGAAACACCACCAAGACATGCAAATGGTAAAGTGGTATATTACAACTGAAGTTTTTACGCGGTATACTTCTAAGCTGAAATGTATAGTGGAACTATTTGGATATACTGCTTTCAACCTTGGTCAAAATGGTTATATGTTGTTGGCACACATCATTTTGCATGCATCTACGGTTGTGAAGAGCTATTCCTCAGACAGGACTTCTGTGCAGTGGGGTAACTTGTTCCACAAACTGGTCGTTCCCTAGTTCTGTTAACTGTAGTTCACCTATATCACCTCACTAGAAAATTTATTTCTAGTTCAACCTAAAAGCTACTCATTTTCTCCATGTCTCATGATCTGCAGCTTGCTTCTGTTCTCTGAATTACTTTTACTCCGCAATATATATTCTCCTCCATTACTATTGAGGAAGTACAATATTCTGCACCTTTCATGTCCATTGAACATTAGACTTCTCTACTTGTGTTTTACATCTTTGGCTGTTTGTTTCTTAAGCTCGTCCAGAACTCAATTCCTCTTCACCAATAAAATTTATTTCTAGTTCAACCTAAAAGCTACTCATTTTCTCCATGTCTCATGATCTGCAGCTTGCTTCTGTTCTCTGAATTACTTTTACTCCGCAATATATATTCTCCTCCATTACTATTGAGGAAGTACAATATTCTGCACCTTTCATGTCCATTGAACATTAGACTTCTCTACTTGTGTTTTACATCTTTGGCTGTTTGTTTCTTAAGCTCGTCCAGAACTCAATTCCTCTTCACCAATATTATTTTTTAATTATGTTTTATTGCTTCCAACTCCAGGTTATGTTTGCAGACATAAATTTTAGAAAGCACCAACCTTCTGGTAATGCAACCTCTACTAGTATGGTGCCCCTGGATGTTCCTAGTCAGGCACCTGAGAAGATTAATTCTCTGAATCAAGTGATTTCAGCAGATGTACCATGCGAGGCTCCCGTTGATATTGATATGAGAGAACTTTACTTTCTCATTGCACACTTCTTATCACTTGGTCCATTCAAGAGGACTGTTGGAGAACTT
The DNA here is from genome assembly GCA_039707655.1 of Elymus sibiricus. Taxonomy (NCBI): domain Eukaryota; kingdom Viridiplantae; phylum Streptophyta; class Magnoliopsida; order Poales; family Poaceae; genus Elymus; species Elymus sibiricus. The sequence goes on along the minus strand of CM077671.1, from coordinate 26,858,276 downwards.
TGCAGTGAACTCCAGGAGCATCAGCTGCTTCCTAGAAGATATCATGCTTGGTATTCGCATGGTGGTTTCCATAGCGGTGAAGAAAATGATGACGGTGTATCACTCCCTTTGGGTTACCTCAAGTTAGTTGAGAGGTAGAAAATACTTTACTCTATTTTTTTGGTCAGCTTGCATCTATTATTATTCATTATTCTCCTTGCTACTAAACATTTTTGAAAGGGATGAACTTAGTAGATCCTGCAAGTAATGAAGAACTGGAGATGCTTCCGTGTTTGAATTCGTTAGGAAAGAACTGGAAAATAGCCGAATACATATCCAGTATATAATGGTGATATATCCATTTGTTTTCTCTTGTGGAGCTCATGTTTCCTCCAGCCTTTTTCAAACTTATTAACAATGACTCTCAGTCAGTATTTTTGTGTGACTAATCCAGAACTGATGAAACACATGATTCTGAATTCTTATTATTATTTGGTAAAGGCCAGCCATATAATAATCAGTGTAAATTAAAAATGATCTCATACCTTAGCAGAAAGATTAACTTATTATCTTCCTTCTTTTTTCTTAATGATCACATGCAATTGAGGTTTTTGTGTACTAAGTTATATGCTGCTTATTTTGTAGATATCCTCACATTGGTAAAGACCACTTGGTAAAGCTTTTAAAGCAACTGATGGTTAGTTCCTGCCACCCAGAGAGCTTGATTGGAGCTGTGTCTCCAAATGCTGCTGATGTTCCAACCCTTCTTGGCTCCAACGCATTTTCCCTTCTTGCATGTATGTACAATATGTTCTTCTAGGCTATAAAGTTGTATCCCCCCCCCCCCTCCCCACACACACACACACACATACACACAATTTTTTTTTCGAGCTATTTATATTCGTTGCAACTTAGCGAGTTTTGAAGTTTGGATAGGTCGTTTTATGTTCAGTAAAATTCTGTGTGTTACTTCTATACTGATGCAATTTTGGATCCTTCAGCTGATAGGGGCCGGCAAGATAAGGAGGCTCACAGGCTACCGACATATCTCCGTTGGCCGCATATACAGGCTGATCAAGTTCATGGTTTAAGTTTGAGAGAGATTGGTGGTTTCACAAAGAATCATCGAGCTCCATCTGTCCGCGCATCATGCTATGCCATTGCGAAGCCATCTACCCTTGTTGAAAAGATGCAAATTATAAAGAAATTGAGGGGACATCAAAACGCTGTGTATTGTGGTCAGTTGAATTTCCTCGTCTACTGAATTTAATCATGTTCAAGTAAATTATTTTAGTACTGGCGAAACTTCTTCTGGGCACACCACTTGGACAACATTTACTGAAACACAACCAGGATTTGGCTCAGGGACGCTATGAATACACTCTGGCCATTACGGCAATAGTTTTTCGAATAGTCAATTTTGTCCTCATAAACTTGCTGAGCCTACCTGTGTTAGTGCCATCTCGCATGCCACACAAACACACTGTACATGAATCCTCTAGTTGTATCTAAGGTAGAGGGCACTCAAAAGTGGGCTAAGTTTGATGCCAACTGCCAAGAGCAAAAATGATTTTTTACCCCTCTCCACAATACCACAATTTTGTAGTGTCCGTGAGCCAAATCATTACTATATGGTGTGTTCAGCACTGCCATCCAAGTAAATTGTCCAGGGCCTATTTTTCCCTTGAATTTTTGGAGTTCTGTCCATATGCCAGTCAATGCTCTTAATGCCATCTATACCAGTACATGCTTTGTCCTAACTGAATGTGCAAGCCTATTTAATACTCCCTCCGTCCGAATTACTTGCCGCTCAGATGGATGTATCTAGCACTAAGTTTAGTGCTAGATACATCCATCTGAGTAACAAGTAATTCGGGATGGAGGGAGTATTATGGGAAGTTCCAGTGATTTTATGTTTGAGGGTTTACTCAATAAAATGCCCACTTTCTGTTTCTAAAGACCGTATTGTTCTCCATACTATATCACCAACAGAGGCAGCTGCTGCTTCCTTGTCCTAGTAGTTTTGGTCAAATATGTTGAAGTGTATATGTGGATTGCCTAGCCATCTCCATTAGTTCGGACTTTTGGTTGTGTTCGCTAGTGCATGAAGCTTGACATGGTATCAGAGCCCAAGGTCTTGAGTTCAAGTCCTGGCTTTCGCAATTTATCCAAAAATTGTTGCTGCCCCCCTCTGTGTCCACGTATAGGCCTCTTGAGCCATACATATTAGTCTATTCACGTGTTGACTTCCTGCGTCACATGTGAGAGGGGGTATTGAAGTGTTGTGGATTGCCTAGTCATTTCCATCAGTTCTGACTTTTGGTTGCGTTGGTTAGTGCATGAAGCTTAACAAAATAATTGTAGTTGTCAATCTGTATATTTCCCTTTTATATGCTGTAATGTTTCTCACACCATTCCTGTTTCTGCAGCTACTTTTGATCGCACAGGGCGTTTTGTTATTACTGGTTCTGATGATCGCCTTGTTAAAATTTGGGCAATGGAAACTGCATTTTGTCTGGCTAGCTGCCGAGGTCATGAAGTAAGTTTGCTTATTGCAATGCAACATTTTAAATATTCACAACCTTTCACTAAATTACATCGTTTCCAAATTAAGGGTGATATCACTGACCTCGCGGTGAGTTCCAATAATGCTGTGGTAGCATCTTCGTCCAATGATTTCATTATTAGAGTGGTAAGATTAGATTGCTAATTTCTGTACTTCCTGAAAAGTCATGACATCGTTCTTTCTTCCATTTATGTTTAATGAATGTGCTCACTAATGCAGTGGCGTATACCTGATGGCATGCCGATCTCAGTGTTGAAGGGGCATACAGGGGTTGTAACTGCTATTGCATTTAGCCCAAGGACAGGTGCTGCTTTCCAGCTATTGTCGTGAGTGTTTCTTTTTCTTCTCATTTTCCTGATAGTATAGTAATTTAGTCTTTACAGCTATTTCGTTCATGATTGTACATAGTAGCTGGATGGCAGCAGCTGTATAGATGGAAAAAGGAACCTGGTAGTATATGTCCTGTCTAATCTGCATTAATTTTACTGAAGCAAATGCTTCTTCGCACGGAGTTTAAAGCTAGGTTTGTCAAAATTAGAAAAAATGAATCAATCCTGGAAAACATATTTGATGCATTTGTTCATTTTCATAATACCTACGTTCTTACTCAGAGCAACTATAGTTACTAAACTTGTAGGTTATATCACTGCTTCCACCATATGAATAAAAGAACTGACACGTGGTGTTCTATCATGTGTTATGTTGCACATGGTAGACATTGCATTGTGATGTACTTTATATGGAATTTGTTTTTTTATGTTCTTTTGATAACACCTCACCAATGATTTGATGTCTGTACTTTTACATTTGTTATACGGTTCTTCTGTCCTGTTTAAGTTCTTTGCTCTACCTAACTTGGCACATATATTGAGGAACAGATCATCAGATGACGGGACATGCAGGATTTGGGATGCCCGATATTCTCAACAACCTCCACGAATATATACACCAAAACCTCCAGATGCTGCCCCTGGTTAGTTCATTGAAACAATGAAACATGTCTATTGCGTTTGCATGTGTAATGCCTACATTTTATTTGTTCCAACGACACGGTGTTGATGTCAGGGAAGAGTGGTGATGCATCTTCAAGTGCCGTTCAAGTTCAACCAATAAATCACCAAATCTTGTGTTGTGCATTTAATGCTAATGGAACTGTGTTTGTTACTGGCAGCTCAGACACTTTTGCAAGGGTGTGTTTTCTTAAATCTACTGCACCTGTGGACTTATGATTTTATCACCAAAAGGTGAATTGCCCTTTTTCATCGCCAGTGTTGATTTCAGGTGTGGAATGCTTGCAAGAGTTCAGAGGAACATGACCAGCCAAATCATGAGATGGATGTATTATCAGGCCATGAGAATGATGTAAACTATGTGCAGTTTAGTGGGTGTGTGGTATCTAGATCCTTTTCGTCTGAAGGCAGTCACACCACTAAGGAAGAAAATAATCATAAACTAAGAAATTCATGGTCAGTACTTTTTGTAGTCATGGAATAGTCATTCACTTGTTTTTATGTAATCCGTCAGTTTATTCACCTCCTGTCTTACATGCTCTTAGGGGTTTCTGTAGTTTCATTCAGTTGTTTTAATCTCATGTCCAACTGGTGGTTATTGTTGGCTTCAGCAGTTCTAAATCATCTGAGTTTGTCCCCTTTTGCCAGGTTCACGCATAATATTGTTACCTGCTCCCGTGATGGCAGTGCAATTATATGGGTTCCACGATCTCGGAGATCACATGTAAGCAAAGGGGACCTAAAACTCTACGGTTTTGCACTTCTGCTCCTAACAAACATTGGTCCAGTGCATTGTGTGTATGGCTATTTGCATCACTGCCCATTCGGGCTGCCACTACACACTACAGTAATATATGTATTACCTCCTGAATAGTGCCCATATATTTTCTGATACATCATATATTTCCCCATCGTGTCACATTCAAATAACTAGACACTTTATAGTAAGAGCTGGTATAAAAGCAACTTGCTGCAGCGGCCAGCTTAATCATGTGCCCTATAGTTAATGCGGGTTTTCTGTCTGGTCAGTCAGAGTAGCGTGTGTTCTGGTAGAAATGTAGCTGGTAGTTGGTGTTATAGTGATATCTTATAGTTCCGTTCCATTCGATATAATGTTATGCATAACTTGTTCCCTGCACCAAACCAGGGAAAGATTGGACGCTGGACACGTGCTTACCATCTCAAGGTTCCTCCACCTCCAATGGCTCCTCAACTAGTTCGTGGTGGTCCACGTCAAAGACATCAGCCAACTCCTCGTGGTGTGAATATGATTGTCTGGAGTTTGGATAACCGATTTGTGCTTGCTGCTATCATGGGTATCCTTATTCTACTTTGTATATTTTCATTATGATCATGCTGATATTTAGTTATTTACCCTTTCTTTATTCCACAGTGTGCATGTATTGCCATGTGGCTCCTAGTGTTCTAGTGTGCGGAAACTCAGTTTTGTAATTACATAGTTAGTTTATATTTCATCATTATCATTTATAACCCCCCCCCCCCCCCTCCCCACCCCCGCGCCTCCTTAAAGTATGTCTCATGTTCTGCAGATTGCAGAATTTGTGTTTGGAATGCTTCTGATGGGAGCTTAGTACATTCACTGATTGGCCACAAGGAATCCGTAAGCATGCACCATTCAGTTTATGCATTAAAGTTACTTTTGTTTAATGACCTGCATACCATGTTTACTACTACTTCATGCATGGTACTTGTCAGTTAGGTGCATATGTGTTAACTTTGTCGCTTACAATTCTTTACTGGCATGCTATTCATCATCACTAATGAAAACATAATTAGATGACTCGTTGTGTTTTCTTAGTAAGTATATGCTGGCAAAGAGCATGGATTAAGATGATATAATATATAAATGGAACTGAAAAACTAGGAAATGGTGCTTTTGGAGGTGTTAAACTTATTTTTTTGTGAAGAATATGAAACTACGAATTGCATTGTAAATTATTGCCTTGAAGCATTAATTCCTTTTTCTTAGTTCTTTTGGTTTTTAGTTTTTTATGTGCTAGAGCTTCCATTTAGTAGTTGTAACAGCATTGTCCTTAACCCCTAAAAAAACACAACATTGTTTTGTTTTGTATTTGATCAGTGCATTTCACATCCATTTCATTGTCCAATTGTGATACCAACTTCTGAACCGTTTGTGCTTTGGCTGCCAAGACTGTTCCTGCAAATTGACCTATGTACTTGCCTAATCCGTTTCACATTGATAACATTCTCCTTGCGGCGTTATAATTCTTTGTCCTATGTCATTGTCGAGCTTGGTTTTTAAAATGAACATTTTACGTCTTGAAACGTATTTTCTTGGTGTAGCCTCGTCGAAGTTGCATGACTTCCATGTACATTTCTGTTTTTTGCATGGCTTAATAGATCAAGAGCACCTGCAGCTTTGTTTGGTTGCAAGTTGCAACATTGTGATTTCCATTCTCTTTCATAATTTATCTACACTTTCTTATTCAACTTCTTTTATTTAAAGGGTTCATAAAGAAACACTCTTATGAATTTCATTATCGACAGACATTTGTTCTTGATGTGCATCCATTCAACCCCCGTATAGCAATGAGTGCTGGGTATGATGGAAAGACAATCATCTGGGATGTAAGTTCCAAACGAGATCTCTGTAATCTTAATCACTATTTCAATCCTCAAAATATGTTATTTCTTTATCCAGATATGGGAAGGAAAACCTGTACAGATCTATGAAACTGGTCAATTTAAGCTAGTTGATGGCAAGTTCTCTCCGTAAGTGTCACTGTCGAATTTCATCATATTCTCAGCAAATTGAACCTTTTGTTTTGTCCCTTCTACAAATGTACATTCTTAACTAGTATTCCTTAACTTGCGATCATTCAGCTAGTAATTCATAAAACATAGAGAAGAATGAAGAAAAACACAGAGAAAAATCAACTGAATCGAGTTATTTCTGTGTGGTGTTGGGATGTTAACATAGAAGGAAGCATCATTGCCATGCAAGTAAAATTTGCACCGTTGATCAATTACCATAGATTGCTGAATTTATTGTATGTGTTGTGTTGTCTTGATGTGTTGCTGGATGGACATTTAGGGATGGAACATCACTTATCCTCACCGATGAGATTGGCCAAATATTCATTATTGGTACAGGGCAGGGTGAGTCCCAGAAGGATGCACAATATGATCAGGTACACAAACTGTTACCAATCAAGTTATTGCGGAGAATGCCTAGTGCAGACCAACGTTGGTTGCAATCATGCAAACTGTCGTTATCACAGTGATCATGTGAACAGTTGGATGAGGCACAAACAGATTCAATATTTTAATTCAGTTTAATCATGTATAACGTTCTAATCTGTTAGATCCTTGGGGGTTATTCACAGAATTATTTCATCCTGTGGTGCTTTAATCCCTAAACTTAGTCCACCAAAAGTTCATTCAGCAGTTCATACTGATAGTTTGCATGACTGTACCCAGATATGTTTGCATTGGATAAACCCCTGTTTAGAGAAATATCCCACCGTTTATTCAATCATTGACGCTCACCTTTCATGTTTTGCAATAGTTCTTTCTTGGAGACTATCGTCCCCTTACTCAAGATACAAATGGAAATGTTATTGATCAGGTTCGTCCAAATCATCTGTTCTCTTCTTCGTGTTAGCTAATTTATTAGTTGTTTTGTTTATGTATGATATTTTGTTCAGTTTGTGAAACTAACTCGCATCAGAGTTCTATCATGTATACTGTTTCCAAGATATGTTTCTGCAATGGAAATTTCCAGTTTGTTATGTTCTGAAGATCTGATAGAAACATGAGTTTTCATTGGGTGTCGCTTTCAAGAAAACTCTTAGACTTGTGTTTGTCATAGAGAGATGAGTTTTCGTTGGGAGTCAGGTGATTTGGACTCTTTGCTATTTGTTTGCCTCCTTGTGACCGCCAACTATACTTCTGAAGTGTTGCTATCTCGGTAGCTAGGCAATGTGGATTATAAAAAGGAGTGCACTGCTGATTGGCTAAAATTTCACTTTGATGGCAATCTTAAAAGCATTCAACATTGAAGTTCTGTTATTGCCTACTACAGTATGTTCTTATAAGTAGAAAAGTGTCCCGCACCATCATCTGATCACCTCACTTAATGTGTTTTCCAAGTAGCTGTAATATATTTAATATGTTCCATATATCAATGATCTTGTGGGGCTACGGCTAGCATCTCATCATGATTCCTACAAAGGGTTTGATGTACTGTTTGTAACTGGTCTATTTTTGGTATTGGTGGTGCTTATCCGGAACAACCAACAAGCAAACATCACAGTAGTAAGGAATGTTAAAGCATGATAAAACACATAACTCCAGATTCCAGAAGCTACTGGACACCCATTTGAGCTGTTATTGAGAAAAAGGAGCCCTTGTCATACGTGCCCGTGTGAATCTATATTTTTCTCTATTCACAAAGTGCATCATGAGCTACCAGGTTTTCTTTACGCTGTTTTTCTTAATGTACCAGGAGACACAGCTCCCACCTTATAGGAGAAATATTCAAGACCTTTTGTGTGACTCGGGTATCTAACTTCTCTACTTTCTGTCCTCTGCATAGTATTAGTAATTTTACTGGGTTGCACATCCTTACAATTGCTATTTGCTAATTGCAGGTATGATGCCATACCCAGAGCCTTTTCAGAGCATGTACCAGAAACGGCGATTAGGTACCATGGGTATTGAGTGGCGGCCTCCCTCTGTAGATTTTGCTGTTGGCCCCACGTACAATGCAACCACTGGTGAATACCAGATCATCCCAGTCATTGATCCAGATAGGTGGGAGCCACTTCCAGAGATACCGGACTTCTTTGAGCTTGAACCTGAAATCGAAGTTATCTCTGATGATACTGATTCCGAGTACAACGGCATGGATGACAAGTCTAGTGAAGGAGAACAGGAGAATTTGAGTGGTGATTCCTCTGGTGCTTCATACTCAAGTGCAGAGATTGATGGGAATAACCTTAGCGATAGTGCTAATCTTCGCAGATCTAGAAGAAAGAAGAAAAAATCGAAGGTAAGAGGCAACAATCAAAGACCATTCCACCTTCCTTTATGTTGCAAATTCCAACCTTTTGACTTGTTTTCCTTTATTACACCTTCTGCAGGCTGGTCTCATGACTTCATCTGGTCGGCGAGTTAAGAAAAGGAATTTGGATGAGCATGATGCTGCAACTGTGTCAAGGCCACACAGAGCTAGGAAGTCTAAGAGTAGTCGCTCTAGTAAAAGGAAAAGATCACCTAAATCTAGGGGATCGCGACCTCAAAGACGCGCTGCTCGCCATGCACTCAGTTTTTTAACAAAGATGGGAGCTTCAACTGATGAGGATGAAGAGGACTCAGAGAGTCTCTCAGAAAGTGAATTGAACACGGAAAGCATTGAAGCTGAGCCGTCAGCATGGTATAGCCGGCCAAGACTTGGTAGAGAGAGTAACCAATATGATTCAGAAGATGTTACACAACCTTCTCATTTCACTGAAACTCGAGGGAGTTCTGGAAATAACAGAAAACTGGTCCTGAGGATACCACGCCGTGATTTGAAAGTTGAATTTCCATCAGCTGTATCAGTCGCGGGGGGCAGACATGGATCAGTTGAGCCGGAACTAGCTTTTGAGCCTGGAAGTTCCTCTGTTTGCAAGGCTGAACCGCCAGCAGATGGAGGTCAAAGCGCGACCTCTGGTCTACATGATGTTTCTTCTGTTCATAGTAACAGCACAATCAAGTGGGGTGAGGTTAAGCAGCGATCTTCAAAGCGTTGCAAGTTTGGTGACTCTTCCGCTGGAGACATGTGGCCCTCTTTAAATAATGCATTTTCACAGGATGGTGGCAAGTCTGGTATTCAGAAGACACCTCATGAATATGGTAACGCCATCCAACAAACGGTTGAGCAAAATGTACAAAATCATGAAGGTGCAATTTGTCTGGATAGCATCCATGAAAACCACGATACTGATGTTTATAGTGAAGGTAATTTACCTGGTGAAGAAAGGACAACTAATAACAATAATACTCATGTAGGGGAAGTAAACAACAAAGAATGCAACCAACAGTCCCACAGTACTTCTCAGTCTACTATTAAACTGAAGTTAGTCAGGTCAAGAGGCATTTCAGATGCAAAAGGTTCACCGGACAAATCAAAGACTACTGCAGTAGGGAGTGACGTGAACTCCGAGTGTGATAAAGTTCCCATGCAGCATGATGAGGATCCTACCACCAATCAACATATAAGCAGTGACTTCCCTAGTGCATCTAGAGATTTCCAGGAATGCACAGATAAAAGCACTGGTTTTCACGATTCAAGGAAGTTCCATCCTGAATCTGGAAAAACGATTGCTGTGTACCAAAGGTCAAAGTTAAGTAAGCACAAGAAAAAATTGGATTCAGATTCTGGCAATGGAGATAGTACCTCCGTCTCCAATGATGATGGTGGGTATCAACATTCAGAGTACAGTCCTGTTGCACCTGGTACTGGTAATTTGCGAAGAAGCACAAGGAGGTCATGTGCATACACTGATGGTGGAGCAAGGAATGCTATCTCTCATTTGAAAAATTCTTCCCATGAAGCATCAACTAGTGGGAGACAAATTGGTGCATATGGGCATGAGTGGGGATCACCATCAAAGACTGCTGGTTTAAGGTCTACTAGGAACAAAGTTCCTGATACACATTCATTGGAAAAAAAGCCTCAAGTATCCCCGAATTGTTGGTTGATGTTGTTGGAGCATGAAGATATTTACCGTTATATTCCTCAACATGGCGATGAGGTTATGTACTTGCGACAGGTAATGTTATTTTCTGTTTTATTCTGTGATGGGGATGACCTCGGAGTTTCCCCACATGTTCCTCAACATGGCGGTGGGTGGGTGCATGTATTGTCAATTTAATACAAACAGATGGATCATTGCGACTCTGGAATAGTAACTATGAAGTATTCTTATCATACTATTTTGTGATTGCTTTTTTCCCCAGGGCCATGAAGAATATCTTAATGAATTGAAATTACCGGATAGTTGCCCATGGAATCGGATCAAAGGCCTTAAAGCTGTAGAGCTTTGCAAAATTCAGGGTCTTTGTTATACAACTTATAAAGGGTCTGGTGAAAGCTGCTGTAAATTAACACTTAAATTCATTGACAACACTTCAAGCGGATTTAACAGAGAGTTTTTAATCACATTGCCTGAGCTGGTTGGCTTCCCCGATTTTCTTGTGGAAAGAACACGGTTTGAAGCTGCTGTTGCGCAGAACTGGACTATCAGAGATAAGTGCAAAGTTTGGTGGGCTGATGGTGCAGGAGGAGGAAGTTGGTGGGAGGGACGTGTGTTGGCAATAAGACCTAAGTCACCTGATTGTCCTGAGAGTCCATGGGAGAAATATGCCATACAATACAAGACTGACGGTTCAGATCATCTGCATAGCCCCTGGGAGCTCTATGACGCTGATAGCCCATTGGTTCCATGGAAACATCCACATATTGATTCCAGTACCAGGAATAAATTGTTATCAGCAGTGACCACTTTACAGAACAAGTCTTGCAGAAACCAGGTAAAGTTAAACTACTATTCATTTTTGCACTTTTTGATTACTCTTGTTGTTGTTGACTCTATGGTATTTCTTTATGGATTTTCAGGATAGCTATGGTGTCCTGAAGTTGGATACTGTTGCAGTAAAATCAGAGTTCATAAACAGGTAACTCGTGTACAAAACTACAAATGCATTGAGTTCTGATGAATTTTGCATTTTTTTTATTTAGCAACACAAGTGAGAATAATGACTAGTGTGAAATAATCATCATCAGGTATAAAACTGAAGGAGAACAGATTTATCATATACATATTATAAAATCACATTATTTTGAACGGGTTAACATAATGTCTATATTTGTGTGATTCTCCCCAACTAAAGGTTTATGGAACTCTACAACAACAACAACAAAGCCTTTCGATCCCAAACAAGTTGGGGTAGGCTAGAGTTGAAACCCATAAGATATCGAAACCAAGTCATGGTTCTGGTATGTGGATAGCTTAACTTTCACGCACTCCTGCCCATGGCTAAATTTCCAGTCCTCCAAGTCTCTCTTTACGGACTCCTCCCATGTCAAGTTTGGTCTACCCCGACCTCTCTTGACATTATCAGCGCGCCTTAATCGTCCTTATGCACCGACACTTCTGGAGGGATGCGCTGAACATGTCCAAACCATCTTAAACCATGTTGGACAAGCTTCTCTTCAATCGGCGCCACCCCAACTGTATGACGTATATCATTACTCAGGACCCGGTCCTTTCTTGTGTGGCCGCACATCATCTCAACATGCGCATCTCTGCTACACCTAGCTGTTGAACATGTCGCTTTTTAGTTGCCCAACATTCAGTGTCATCCAACATCGCAGGTTGAATCGCTGTTCTGTAGAACCTGCCTTTTATCTTTTGTGGAACTCTCTTATCACAGAGAATGCCACAAGCTTGGCGCAACTTCATCCATTCAGTTTTGATTCGATGGGTCACACCATCGTCAATATCACCATCCTTCTGCAGCATTGAGCCTAAATACTGAAAGGTGTCCTTCTAAGGTACCACCTGCTCATCTGCTCATCAAGGCTAACTTCCCTCTCCTCGTGCCTAGTAGTACTGAAACCGCACCTCATGTACTTAGTCTTAGTTCTACTAAGCCTAAAACCTTTTGATTTTAAAGTCTGTCTCCACAGCTCCAGCTTTGTGTTAACCCCGTCCAACTATCGTCGACTAGCACCACATGATACGCAAAGAGAAGATAAGGGCTCATCCATCGTGGGATATCTCCTTGTATATCCCTGGTGACCTCATCCATCACCAAAGCAAAAAAGATAAGGGCTCAAAGCTAACCCTTGGTGCAGTCCTATTTTAATTGGAAAGTCATCGCCATCACTTGTTCGAACACTTGTCCACAACATTATCGTACATGTCCTTGATGAAGAGGTGCTTTGTTTGGACTTTGTGTTTCTCCTTTTTAGTGTTCAAACAAGTGATTCTCTAGGACCCACCACATGACATTCCACGATACCTTATCGTAGGCCCTCTCCAAGTCAATGAACACCATATGCAGGTCCTTTTGCTCCCTGTATCTCTTCATAAGTTGTCGTACCAAGAAAATGGCTTTCATGGTCGCCCTCCTAGGCATAAAACCAAACTGATTTTTGGCCACGCTTGTTATTCTTCTTAAGCGGTGCTCAATGACTCTCTCCTATAGCTTCATCGTATGATTCATCAGCTTAATAATTTAATTTCACGGTAGTTAGTACAACTTTGAACATCCCCTTGTTTTTGAAGATTGGTACTAATATACTCCGCCTCCAGTCTTCAGGCATCTTGGTTGACCGAAAAATGAGGTTGAAAAGTTAAGTTTATGGAACACTAAGCGTAGTTTTTTTAATGATTATTTTAGATGTTGCTTTTTAGGAAATTTACGCGAGCACTTTTACAGAACTACCTTCTATGGTTGGCATATCTCGCAGCGTGCATAAAATTAGATTTTGCTAATTAACATTGTGTTATCAAAGTAAAATAAATGCCGTTTTGACATGAGAAGATGCTGCGTGTGCATGTACAAGGCCCCATTTTCCATTTCAATTATGAGGCATAGTTGTTAGAATACTATAAATGTTTCTTTAGACAAAATTTAACCAATGCATACTCTTCTTTTTTATGTCGTGTGTTGCATTAAATTGTTTTGTAAAGTACTCCTTTCCGTCCATATATGCTCATAGGATGAGTACCTAGAATATCAAAAGGCCCTGTACTTGTTTTGTCTCCTTTCCGTCCATATAAATAAATGTTTATTTCACAGTGAACCTTGATACTATCAAGTTGATAGTACCTGTCATAGCAAAATACTACAGAAGTAGCTTTTCTTCAGACCTGTGCCTCCTTGCCTGAGCACTGTTGGTTTGGAAAATTATTTCCTATGGAGTATATGTGGTGCTTTTTATCGATGAATGATGAAGTAACATCCATCTAAGGATAGATATTTTTGTGTGCAACAATTGTAGGTTTCCTGTCCAGTTTTCCATGGAGGTGATCAGGACAAGACTGGAAAATGGTTACTACAGAACCGTGGAGGCTGTCCAACATGATGCCACTGTGATGCTTGCCAATGCCGAGACTTACTTCTCAAAGAGCGCCGACATGACCAAGAAGCTTCTCAAGCTATCCGAGTGGGTCGATGATCACATCCTATCACTTTAGGGGAAGGTGGCCTTCTTCCTTCTTCTTGAGCAGAATTAGCCAGGCTCTCAGCGAGTGAGAAGGTTCTTCAGACCGAAAGCATAGTTTTGTTAGAGGAATGGGCCAAAGTAAAGTAGTTGGCTGGTTGGGAGGAGATGCAAATTGATCTTTTACTAACAAGTGTCGTCATAGTTCTAAAAGAAAAGCAAATTAGAAAGAGAAGATGCTGGCGTTGTGAAATCTGTTAGAAAATGCTCTACCAGATTATTGGATTTGTATAGTCATCAATCAATAAAAAACAAGGCAAATAATCGATCGGTTGGATAGAATATTCACAAGTTATCTATTGCTTGTCTTGGGTGCCTCTTGTACAGGCCTGTAATGCTTTTTCTTTACCGGTCTTCATCTTGGGCAGCTTCAGTGCAGAGATGTGTTGTGAGCTTAGCCCCGTCCATTCATTGTGCACGGTGCGCAAGGGGCTCAACCCTCGGGCTGTGGGCGTGGACGTCAGAAGATATCACATGATACCATGTTTCAAAACTTAAATTTTGACGTGTCAGAAAAAATCCTGATTTTTTTTTGCGAATGTTCACAAGACCTATGTCTACAATCCCTAAAAAATTCAGATTGAAAATCAAAATATACATGAAGGAACAAAAAAGATAAATCCACATGTGAACAGTGTCATGTTTGCATTTGTCTTTTTGTGACACTATTCATGTTGGATTTGTCCTTTTCATTTCTAAATGTGTATTTCGAATTTGAATATGATTCTTTTAGGGATAGTAGATATCTGTGTTGTGAACATTCACAAAGTATATTTTGTGTCGTCCACTTGGCAATTTTGTGACATGGTATCACGGGATATTTACCCGATGAAATGGATCACCTCCCCCTCCCTGGCAAGAAACAGTGGCGAGCCGGTGTACCACAATCGTGTGCTCAAGCAAGAGTATCGATCCACTTGGCCATCCACTAAGACCCCAAGGTCTCCATGCCCTACAACTGCCGTCTCGACATTGAAAACGGGGCCGCGTGACCGGCGTGGTCGTGACTTCTCCAGAGGTAGCAAGGGACGGGGAGGATGTGCGCTACCACGATCGTGAACGCGACCAGCAAAGTGGTCATGCTGACCGGCATCGGCACACCAACAGTGGCCAACAGCAACTCCCTGCGTGGCTTCGGCTCCGACAACGAGGCGCACGATCGAGGTGCCGATCGAGCTTGCAACCCCTCCTGCTCATTTTACGCCACCCTTGGACCATGGACGCTTCGCTGGACGACAAATACATCACTGAGGCTTCCATGGACGCTTTGGCGGCGCGCTTCAAAGACCAGCTATTGGCGGAGGTGCTCGGTGCAATGCGCTAAAAGGGCATTTATGCCCTTACAAAAATTGGTGTTAGTGAAAACATTATTTGTGTTTTTACCATATGGTTGAGTCTATAAACAATGTTGCCGCATTAAAGAGTCATTTGAGTTGGGGAACCACACTATTGAGAG
Source organism: Elymus sibiricus (assembly GCA_039707655.1). Classification (NCBI taxonomy): domain Eukaryota; kingdom Viridiplantae; phylum Streptophyta; class Magnoliopsida; order Poales; family Poaceae; genus Elymus; species Elymus sibiricus. The sequence goes on along the minus strand of CM077671.1, from coordinate 26,843,004 downwards.
GGGGAGCACCTTGGTGGTACTGTGGGAATCGACATTACATACACATACAAATATGCACCCACATCCAAAATCCAAAACAAAATATCTAAGAGAGAGCTCTGATTTAACTGGAACATCATTAGTCTGTGAAGCCTAGAACTTTCGGTCACCGGTACTTTCGGGGTCGACCAGTATCCATGGAACTCATTAGTTGCAAACCTTCTCGATAACCAGTAGATGCCAACAAATGCCTATTGATTATTCTTTAGTTATTGAATGTTTTGACGCGCGCGTGTGTGTTGGGGGGGGGGGGGGGGGGGCTTTTCAACTTCACATTGCAATACACAAATGGTTAGGCTAAAAGAGCTGAACACACGACTTTTATTAAAATGATTCAAGATGCTATATTTTCGAAGATTGGAGCTCCTGGATATCTTCTGACTGGTGGTGGTTCACACTTTATTCATGGTGCATTTAAGAAAGTCTTAAGTATGATGTCAACCTAGAGTAGCATCACTATATCGCCCTTAGTCTGGCGGGAAATTAGAATTAACTAATGAATATATATAAAATCTTGCAACAGTCAACAGATCAAGCAAATATTGGGCAAAAAATTATATGATACACTCTGGGCTTATAGAATTGCTTACAAAAACGCTAGGGGCATATGTCATCTTATAAAATGGTATATGGAAAATCACATCACATGCCTCTCGAAGTTGAGCACTGAGCCTATTGGGCTATTAAGGAGTTGAATTGTGATTTTAAATTAGGCAGAGAGAAAAAAAATTGCTTGGTAGTGGTGCTTTAAATGAAGGGAGAAACAAGGCGTATGAAAACACTAAGTTATGTAAAGAAAGGTAAAAAGTTCAGGTATAATTTTCCAAGTGAGAAGGTCCATATATCATTGAAGACGTTTACCCGTTATCAACCATGCAACAAACACTAGATCAAAAGTATTGAATAGGCATAGGCTCAAACACTACACTGCTAGTAATTTGCTTGAGATGGACACCATATTAAACAGGTAATAACTCTGAAAAAATATTGAAGATCAACATCAGAACCTTCTAGAATCAGGTAAAAATAGGTACATAAAAAGGTATGAAAACAGTCTTCAAGGAATCCCAAAAAATATAATTTTACAATTTTATAAATGATGGGAATTATTGAGCAAAACATGGGACGGAGGGAAGCTCCAGGGGTCCCACACGGTACCACCAGGTAGTCTGGCCCTAGGTCGCGCCACATGGCCATGTGTGCCCCATTCGCATGCTAATCCCTCTCGCAAAGAAACTACTCTTATATAATTTTCTGGAATTTTCAATCTGCATCAGTAACTGGTAGCTTCTCGGTCTGCTTGCGAGCATTGATTAATTGATGAATCGGCCTATTAAGTGGATTAATAGGTCGCATTAACTGATAGATTAAACAGGAACCTTTGTTAGGGATTATTTTTTCTCTATAGTTTTGGTGATTGATGACAAGGTAATTTGCGGACTAACCGTGTGCCCTAAGTATTTCAGAGTACTTATCAAATGGACACGAGACGGTTTAACTCCCCTCAGTGACACGTAGTGAACGGAGTGTTCCAGCGATTTTTTTGGGTGGTATTTGAGTCATAGGAAATCCGTACTATTAAGAGTGGGTCTGCATCTGAAAGGTTGGGTGGAATCAACACGTCACTAGTGCAGTCGGGTCCTATACAAACGGTTTTTACCCCCTTTCCGCGACGCATTTTTAAACCGTCACCTTGCCTGTGTGGGCGATATGGGGGCCTATCCCACACGACACAAATAAATTGTCGGTGATGCCTCCGTCCGGTCACACACGCCAGGAAAAAATTGAGCGTGTGCGGTTGGGAGGACCATCATAAACAGACATATTGCAGAAGTCGTGTGAGATGTGCTTAGCATCCCACACATGGAATCCCAAAGATACATCTCCGTTTGTATTGCACATCACACACAATTTTCTGCATAACATCAATTGTGATAGGGCTGGCCATCACACACGATAGTTATAATTCTGATGATTCTGTTATTCAATACATCACTCACGGTGCCTAGAAGAAACTGTTTGGCATAAGGTTGTCCATCACACACACTTGTTATGTGAAAACGTTTGTGATAGGGTGGCCTAACGCACACAGTTGTCGACCGGAAGTCATGTGTGACTGTTCACTGATCCAACACGCCAACTTTTTAGAAACCGTGTGGGTTTGTTGAGGTCATTGCCCACGGTGTTGTCTTAGAAACCGTCTGCAATAGAAACCCCAATAATTAGCCTAATTTATCTATTATTTATAATCCATTTAGTAATTAAATTAACATTTCATATCAAGCACATAATATATTTCTTATTCGCATTACGGGAACCAGGATTTCATAATTGAATTACATCAGGGTACAACATCATATAGGCATATACTCCCTCCGTTCCTAAATATAAGTCTTTTTAGACATTCCAATAGGGGACTACATACGGAGCAAAATGAGTGAACCTACATTATAAAATATGTCTATATACATCCGTATGTAATCTAATAGTGAAATCTCTAGAAAGACTTATATTTAGGAACGGAGGGAGTACTACCTAGCTACCCAATTGCACAACAGGACAAAGTTTCAAATGCAACATCTAAAACCTTTGGAAAGTATCATTATAGACGGTAAATAGATAGATGAGTCTCATCTAGAAAACTATTGAAGCGGAAGGCGAATATTGAGCCTTCAATGATGTTGAAGGTCCTCGCAACTTTAGGCCAGTGCCTGTGGATGATTGCCCGCCCATCCTTCGTCCTCTTGATGAAGACTTCAAGATTATACTATGGGTGTTGTATGAATACATTCCTCGCCTCTTGACCATACAGGTGGTTTGAGACGTAATCATCGATGAACTGCCTTGAAAAGGACTGAAAACAAACATATGCAGAAATATCTTTTCTAACATTTGAAATGGAGCAAAGGAAAAAGGACAAGGTGAAAGAGATGGTACCATCCTATAGTTGACTGATGTATTCTTCATTGTGCAGACAAACATCTTGTTATTTTTCGTAGCTAGTTTCTTTATCTTAACAATCTTTATGAATTTCTTGATTTGACTGATATTCAAGGACACCTCATTTCGCCACATGCAAAAAGGGTCGAACAGTGGGTCTAAACCTCTTACAGCCGGACCTACATGTGCAAGAACAAATTATTAAAAACCTTAGTAGTAGAATGGTTCCCACAATTGCACAATAATGTGCTATTAACCAAAGGACCATGGATGTGCAAACCTTGATGGTAAACTTCAGTGTCTCCCATTGTTTTTCCCTGCAACATATTTAAGATAGATATTGATCAGGTTATAAGTGATATTTGACATACTATCAGTGAAATACGTTAATGGAAAATAAACACATTGCAGATCCAACAGATTAATTTGAGCCACATGGAAAAGCCAGTTATCTAAACCAAGCGTGCTAAGAACTAGGAAATATAGCAATTGTATATGTTTCACATGTATTTAGTACATCTAAATTCGATTTATTTCTCACATGCATAACAATACAAAATTGTACCAACAACAATGAAAAATCACATTGCAGAATTGAACTAAATAGTTAAATGATCAACACAACAAATGAATCAAACAGTTAACTAAGCACCACATTGCACAATAGAACATACTAGAAGGTCAGATTGCAAGTAGCATTACATTGGACATTTCAACTGGAATTTCTAAATGAAAGGCAGGAGCAGCATATGCAACAGGTAAACCAAACATGCTTAACCGGTGTAGCTAGCTGAACATAGGTCCTTAGTTATAAAGCTAAGAAAAACAAGATATTCCTCATCGTCGGAGATATCGATGACGATGGGACCCTTCAACTTGGAAGAGGGCGAGGCCTCCACACCGTGGGTGCACCCCTCATAGTGGTGAGTGGCCTGATCCTGCCCCGGGACCAACATGTCGGCTCTGGAGTTGAGGAAAGCACGGGCACACTGAGAAAATACCTTGTAGTCTTCGTCGAACGCACCGGCGGTGCCCTCGAGAAAAGACCACGAGCTGTCGTTTATAGCAGCCAACCGCGTGGCGGCATCCGCGCGCGAGGCGTCGACGGTGGCCTCGATGGCGAGGTGCTCCTCCAAGATCTGGGGGTCGGCACGCATGGAAGCCATCGCTGCCTCATCCGCGCGTGCAGCCGCGATTTACTTCTCCACTACCAAATGCTCCTTGAGATCCTGGCTATACTGCGTGCACCATGGCATTCGACGACGATTATTTGGAGGATGGGGCGGTGATTTGGGTGGAAGATGTCGCGCCGGCGGTCATGCCATTTGGGGTGGAGGAGGAGGGGGTGGGAGAGAGGGGGTATTGGGGAGGTGTCGATTACCTGACTAGATGGACGAGGCTAAGCAACAGGAAGGAGCATCACCGACGAGGAGGCGGTGCTGCAAGCAAGCAGTGAAGGTTTGAACTAGGAAAGGAACAAGGAAACAACGGAAATGTGGCTTTTGATTGGTACCCGGGGGTGAGGGAGGTAGATATTTTCGCGGTAGCCCAAAATTTTCGTTCGGTGAAGCAAAAAACTGGCGCGGAAAATGTCATCGGACACAGTCCCTTATTCAGAACTGTGTGCGATATCTAGACATCACAAACGAATCATGTACTTTAACCTCCTTTGTGATGAGCTTGAACGTGCAAATTATTCAGAACTGTTTGCGATATCTACACATCACAAATGAATCATGTACTTTACCCCGTGTGCGATGAGCTTGAACGTGCAAATTTTTGTGTCCAAGCTTCCGCCGTAAGATTGGATACTACATTGCACACGGTTCGTGCCAACAAATTGTGCGTGATGTACTTGAATTTCATTTTCATTTCGAAGACGGAATGGGAATATGGCGGAAAATTTTGGTCCGGATTTCCCTGGTTACAAAGGTCATCCACATCATCGCATAATTTAACATCAATTGCTAATTTGGGTACTACACAAAAGAGCATACACCAGAGTCCGCACTTACTTAATTGAGCAATTAAACATAGTTGATTGACTTGAACATTACTATAACAAAAGACCAGCGTTCTAAACAAAGACTAATATTCTGCCTGACGCTCGTCGATCTCCGCCGCATCCTCCATGACCAGCTCGCGCTCGACGACCTCCAGGGGAAGGGTCTCCATGGCATCCATCGCCACATACTCCGCAAGAATCTCGCAGTTCGCGTCCGCCATCTCTTTGAAAATGGCCGCCACGGGCCGGGTGTGGGCGGCCACGGTCCGGGCGTTGATGGCCTCCATCTCGGCTAGGGAGGCTGCCAATGAATGGACGGCTGCCCGAGCGCTCTCGACGATTGCCAACTCTTCGGACGTAGGTTGCCGACCGGTGTCGGAGAAGGCCGCTGCTATTTGTGCGGTAACCGACATGAGCTGGGCGTGGGTGGCCTCGACATAAGCGTGGGTAGCCGCCATCAGGGCTACGGTGGCCACCGAGGAACGGACAGCTGCTGTGCCGTTCTCGCCATTTGCTACCCCGGTCGCGGATGTTGCTGCCGCCATCTCAGCTGCAGCAGAAGCCCTTTCGGTGGCTGCAACCGCCCTGTCGGAGATTGCGGCCGTGCTCATGGATGTTGTGAGCGCGTTCATGGCTGATGCGGCCGCGCTCGGGCCGGAGTGGGTCGCCGAAGTTTCCTTCACGGCGTGGATCCACGTCCCCATCTTTCATCGGCGATGTTTGAACAGTACAGTGGTCTTGGGGAGCAAGTGTGACTGTGTGGTTGATGGGTCAGCGGTGGACTGTAGCCGATGAAGCTTCCGGCGTAAGCCATATATGAGGATTGGCCCAAGATATTTTATACCACATCACACACGTTTCATGATCAAGAACTGTTTGCGATGTACTTGATTTTCATATTGTTTTGAACGACAAATGAGGTTACATCGGCAATTGAAGGTGTTAGGATTGCAATAACATTTATCTGCAGTGAACGTGCAACTATAGGAGTGTCTATTAAAATATGGAATTATGCAGAGTTGTTTAGTTCTTTTTAAACATTTAAAGAGTTATTTAGACATTTCATGTGCATAGTTCAAATATGAACTGCAGTTAAGCACGTGTTAGAGTGCACCTGAATGGGTTGAAAAATCATATATGTGTCACTGGATACATGTTTTGGCCCCATGCAAGAAATGGAAATGAATTTCAAACCTCTCGGTATTTTGGCTCGGCCGTAGACATTGAGAATCCGTGTTTTCAAATTCCAGTAAATCCAAATATCGTCAGAAGTTCATGAAACTTTGCATGGTGTCATGTCATGGCTCATGTGTCTTGTGGTAAAAAAATTGCCCGATTTGGGACAAGTTTTGGCACAAACCTCTTAAAACCCGAAGATTCTCATAAGAAGCCATGTGGTTCCGATAGGGAACGTTCACCTTTTATGTGCAAAACAACATCCACTGTCTCTTCTCGCCTTGAATTTATTTCTAGAATCATCATAGAGCAATATGACTGTCGTGCTAAACTATGGAATTTTCCAGGGTTCGTTTGGCATTTTTAATACATTAATTGAGTTATCTAGGCATTTAATGTGCATAATTCAAATTTGAACTACAATCACAAGGTTTAGCGCATGAAAATAGGTTGAAAAATCATATATGTTTTCCTGGATGCATGTTTAGGTCCCACGCAAGAAATGGGAATGAATTTCAAACATCTCAACGTCTTGGCTCGACCGCAAACATTGGGAAACTTGGTTTGTAAATTCCTGTAAATCCAAACCTCGTCAGAAATTCATGAAACTTGGGCATGGTGTCATGACCTTCCTGTTGTGTGTTGTGGTAATTTTTTTTGCCAATTTTTGACAAGTTTTGGCACAAGCCTCTTACAAACCGGAGAATCTCACAAGAAGGCCATGTGGTTCCAATAGGGAACGTTCACCTTTTATGTGCGAAACAACATCCACTGTCTCTTCTTGCCTTGAATATTTCTAGAGTCACCATAGAGCAACATGACTGTCGTGCTAAACTATGGAATTTTCCAGCGTTCGTTTGGCCTTTTTAATACATTAATTGAGTTTTCTAGGCATTTAATGTGCATAATTCAAATTTTAACTACAATCACAAGGTCTAGCGCATGAAAATAGGTTGAAAAATCATATACGTTTCTCTGAATGCATGTTTAGGTCCCACACAAGAAATGGGAATGAATTCAAACATCTCAGCGTCTTGGCTCGGCCGCAAACATTGGGAAACTTGGTTTTTAAATTCCTGTAAATCCAAACCTCGTTAGAAATTCATGAAACTTGGGCATGGTGTCATGACCTTGCCTGTTGTGTATTGTGGTAAAAAAATTGCCCAATTTTGGATAAGTTTTGGCACAAGCCTCTTACAAACCGGAGATTCTCACAAGAAAGCCATGTGGTTCCGATAGGGAACGTTCACCTTTTATGTGTGAAACAACATCCGCTGTCTCTTCTCGTCTTGAATTTATTTCTAGCATCACCATGACTGTTGTGCTAAACTATGGAATTTTCCACGGTTCGTTTGGCCTTTTTAATATATTGATTTATTTTTCTAGGCATTTAATGTGCATAATTCAAATTTGAACTACAATCACAAGGTCTAGTGCATGAAACTAGGTTGAAAAATCTTATACGTTTCCCTGGATGCATGTTTAGGTCCCACGCAAGAAATGGGAATGAATTTCAAACATCTCAACATCTTGGCTCGGCCGCAAACATTGGGAAACTTGGTTTTTAAATTCCCGTAAATCCAAACCTTGTCAGAAATTCATGAAACTTGGGCATGGTGTCATGACCTTGCCTGTTGTGTGTTGTGGTAAAAAAATTGCCCAATTTTGGACAAGTTTTGACACAAGCCTCTTACAAACCGGAGATTCTCACAAGAAAGTCATGTGGTTCTGATAGGGAACGTTCACCTTTTATGTGCGAAACTTGGCATGGTGCGTCGTGACAAGGGCACACATATGCCGTGGTAAAAATTTGTCCAACTTGGACATGTTTTGGCACAAGCCTCACACAAACCGGAGCTTCTAACAAGAAGCTTTGTGGTTTCGATAGGGAACATGCATCTCACATCTGCGGGTGAAACGACATCCGATGCCTCTTCTCTCCTTGATTTTTTTATATAAACAACATAGACAAATATGTGCGAAGTGCAAAATTAAGGGATCATCTGGCTTTTTAATATATTAATTGATTTTTTCGTGTACATAATTCAAATTTGAACTACAGTCACAAGGTCTATGTTGGGCAGGGCCTCATCATATAGCACAAATATGCTGTGGTATTTTTCGTGTCCACTTTGAGAGAGGGTGCAAACATTATTAATAGACAACAAAGGCATTTTGGAACAAAAAGTTGTCACATTACCATCACAAACGTGCATATTATTTATAAATCATGGACGTTCTACTGGCCATTTACGTGATGCCACGTGTCGCACTCTGTATTGGCTAGGAGGTAGCATGTGGACAGGTGTTTGAGTAGACGGGAGGCGTGCGAGCAGTCCTCCGCACGCTCATCAGGGAGGCGTGTCCTTTGACCGTCATCGCAAATGTTTCAGATTGAATACCCGTATGCAGACCAAGGACAATTGTTCCTTCGCTACTAAGCCAAGTCAAAATCTGGCGCGAAGGATCTTCTTTCATTGCGTCATCACAAACGTTTGTGTATGATGACCCGTGTGCTTAGTATAGACAATGAATTCAGTTTTGTATCTGTCATATTGGGTACATTGCCATTTGTCAAATTGGAAACATTGGCATTTGTCGATCTAGTAACATTGACATTTAACATCATTGTAACATTGACATTTGTCAAATTTTGCAGGAACAAAATCACTATTACGGTGCAGTTTTGCAACTGAAATTCAGTAAACATAGATTTCATTCATAGGTTAAGCTCTGGTCTTTGTACAAAACAGTTCAACTGGACAGCTGAACCGAACAAACTTTTCCCCAATTGTAGCCAACCACGTATTGAAATAGCTAGTTCAACTATATATACTAGCTAATTTAAAGTACGTGGTACAGTTCAACCATATCTATAGTTAGATGAACTGAACAAAATAGCCCCTAAATACTACTACGGAGGGGCTTTGTACTACTTCCAGTAGCCTCTCCTCTGCCGAGCGCGTTCAGTAAGAGGCAGAGGAGGAGGAGCATACCGACGAGCTGGAGGAGTCGAATTCATCGCCTGCCGCTGCTGCCCTCCGCCGCTCCTGACGCGCCTCCTCGAAGCGGCGGGACTCGGTGTAGATCTCCTCATTTTCCGCCACAGCTGCGGCGTCTGTTGCGGCCACGACGACGGTGAGCCTCTTTGTGTGCTCGACCTGGTGCTCCTCCTCCACATGTAGGAAGTTGATGTAGCGCGCAAGGCCGCTGACGCAAAAGACGAGCGGCTGGGCTTCGGCGGTGGCCCCCTCCTCCCGCCTTTGGGCCGCAGTGGCGAAGCGGGTGGTGGCCCTGGTGGCTGACGGTGGGGTGGTTGCCAAGACGAACGATGGTGTGGTGGCGGCCAAGGCGGTCGCTGGTGGGGTTGCGACAACGGCGGCCGATGATGGGGTGGCGGCCACGACGGTCGCCGGCAGTAGCAACCTTCGGGCAAAGGTGGCGGAGCGTGTGGTGGGTGGCATGCGCACACCCAACAAGGACGCCACGTACACTACGCTTCCGGGGACTGCGCTGCCGAAGAGGTGCAGCCTCCCAACTGGAGTTGTCCTCTGGTGGAGTGGCGGAGCGACGACGACGGTTAGGTGCCATTGGCGATTGGGGGAGAAGCAAACTATAGAGAAGCTACGGGCAGGGAGGGGATGAATGCGACGTGCAGTCGCCGGCCATGAGGGTTTATAAAGCAGGCGGCCAAGCATTGGGGGTTTGGGGGATTTCGACGAGTTGGGTGGGAAGCTTGCGTGCGAACCTGCACGGTTGCACGGGAACGGGAAGGCCAAAAGAAACGCATGCATGCTCCTGAAGCGTGCACTGGAATCCTCGGGCGGCAACGCGATGACAAGACGGGACAGAGGAGGGAGAAATGACAAGTACACAAATGGTTAATAGTAGAAAAGCGTTTGCGTTTTATTACATAGAAAACGGCTGTTCTGTACGTACTATCGCGAACTGCTCTACGCATGAGGCGCTTGAGGTGGCCGCGGCGTGCTCTGCTCGCGTCTGTGCATGCGCGCTCTGCCAGCGTCCCTCCATGTGCGAACGATCACGTACATTTGAGGCGCCATACGCATGCGCCGCACCCGGCGCCACCATGCAGTTATATGTGTGCCACCGTGCAGTTAAGCGCTGCAAAAACTGCCATGCGAACGTGCCGAAATTCCAGCCCGTCCGGCGCCCACCCTTTTATTCCTGCGGCCATTTACCTTCATCTCTTCCACCTTCCGATCGCGCCACAAAACACAAGAAGCACACCCACAACGACAAATAATAGAGAGAGGATGCACATCTCTTCATCGCTTCAACCTTCCCACGCAGATCCAATGATGGCATCCGGCGCCGAGTGGCAGTTCGCCATTATTGTCAAAGTGGACACCCCCATCAGGAAGACAGACCTCTCGGTGGTGTACACCAATGACCCGGTCATGGTGGAGAAATCCATCAACACGTTGGAGCAGCTGCTTGCTGAGGATGACAAGTACAAAGTGGTCGGCTTCGACCTCGAGTACACCGGCGATCGTGCCGGGCATGATCAGAAGGTTGTCGTCGCCCAGTTGTGTGTGCGACATCATGTGCTCGTCTACCACTACTGCCTGGCCACAAAGCCTTACGAGCATTTCGCCAGGTTTGTCAACAACCCCGACTACAGGTTCGCAATGGTGGACACCACCAATGATCTAAAGGTGCTCAAGACTTTGGGCTTGTCCTGCCAGAAGCTTGTCAACATCCAAGGTCAGTACAGGGTCTGGGGTGGCGAGAAGAATAAGCAGAAGGACTCCCTGGTTGACCTTGCCACGGCCATCATCGACCCCTAGTATAGAGACATTAAGGCTGAGTGCGACAAGGACAAGTTTGTTTGGCACAAGGTCTGGGTGAACGAACTGGATGGAGAACACATCAAGTACGCAGCCACGGACGCGTACACAAGCTACGAGATGTACAAGAGGATCGTTGACATGAGGAAGTGCCACCTTCCTGCAGACGGCGAGGGATAGCCACAAGCAGAGTAGTGGCGGCAACCATCATCAGAAGAACAATATGATTTGATGATCATCTAGTTCTTGTAAATTTATATTGAGGAATGTACATGTGTTGTGTAGTCACTTATGTAATTGGATGTTCAAGTTGGTTATGCAACAATGTTGGTGTTCTGTAGACAGAGCATAGATGTTGTGCAAACAGAGCAAATCACATCGCATACAATTTTTTAGCAGCAACCGTCTGCCCACAACAGACACAACTTGTCAGGATGAATCGTTTGGGTTATTATTGGTCTTCCCACAGAATTCTAATGAATGAATTGTTTGTTGGGTATCACACACACCTTCTTATGCTAACTCTTTTGTGTTCTGCTGGATCAGCGCAAACAGTTTATCTGAGTGAACTGTATGCCGTACTTCGCACACGTATGTGTTTTATTAACCGTTTGTGTTATCTTGGCTAATCGCAAACAGTTTAGAAGAACCAACTATATGCCACGTATCGCACATGTAAGTCTTTTCTAAATCGTATTTGATGGTTCCGCCATCGCACACAGTTTTTGTTGGGGATATGACCCCACGGTATTACCCGCCCAGAAGGGACCGGGTTAGGAAGTTGGCAACTTATCAATAAGGCCGTAAACAGGCCTGAAGACCAGGACAAGCCTGGAGGTAACTTACCAGACGGGCCGGGCGGAGGCCTAGAGCCGGAAGACGGTGCTTGACCCGGAGGCGACTTAGAAGTATGACCGGATACTTAGTTTAACCCGGTCTGGACTCTTGTAACGCCCAGGGCCTCGACCTGTGTATATAAAGGCGAGTCCCTGCGGCGGCTTAGGGTACGAAACAACTGATCGAGAGCTAGGTCAAGCGAATCCGCTCCCTTGTAATCGATACCTAGTCAATACAACACAAAGCAGGACGTAGGTTGTTACCTCCTTCGTGAGGGGCCGAACCTGGGTAAACCTGTGTCTTTCGTCCGGATCAACCCCTTCGAATTAATCACCGTAGCGATGGCTTCACCCCTAAGTCCTTTCACTAGGACATCTGCCATGATAAAACCACGACAGTTGGCGCCCACCGTGGGGCAGATGCGCGGTGGTTTGGAGTACTCGAAGGGCTCTCTCCCAGGGATCGAGGGATACGCCGTTGGCAGGATGACTAAGAGTCGCCGCGGCAAGCTCTACATCGACGACGCTGGCTGGGGCCCGAGGCCGACTCAATCGAGTACGGGTACCAGGTCCCCTTCGGCAGAATTCACGTTTTCATCGGGAATATCGGCGGATCTAAGCCCGGACCGGACATCTGCACCAGCCTCGTCGAGTCGGCCCGGCGCGCACAACCCGACCGGATTCAACCCGGCCGGAAGCACGTCTTCGTCGGTTTCACACAAGGCACGGAGCTCGTGGAGGATTCTGTGTCAGGAGGAGAGACCCTCGTCTACTCGGAGGATGGATCCTCGAGCGGGGAAACAGAGTCAATTTACCAGCTTCATGATGGCGGGCTTGGGGGCTTTTTTGATGGTGACAGTATTCCGGAGCCCTACGAGCCGCCAAGCCAAGCCGCCATCTTCATGGCAGGCACGGCGCCATCTGTTAACAGCACGGCGGCTGGAGCGGCGGCGGCTGCCGACGGCTCAGGGTCCGGATCAGCCAGGCCGCCGGCTCAAGTTTTGCTGGATTTGATGAACGAGCTGACAACTCTGATGGGAACCGAGGTCACAACTGAAAATCAAGCAGGCCGTAATGCAGAGATTGCGAGGCTGAAAGACCAGATGACTAGGGCCCAGGAGGATATCAATGCAATGCAAGCTCAGATGGATGCTGAGTCGGAGCGTTTGAAGGCTGAAGCTTTTCGCCTCAATCTGGATCAGCAAGCCTCAGAAGCAGTTTTTCGGATGAGGCATCAGACCCGCCTGCCTGAGCAGTATGAGCCCAGGAATCTCTTCAACACCCCGGGAGCAGGACCGAATGCACCGTTGACTGTGACCCGGACGACGGAGGTGCCTGGGAATAGGGCAGCGACTCAGCATTGGCAACCAGACCCGCCCCGCAGGAATCAGACCCCGCCGCAGCGTTTTCTGACACCACCTAGCCATTATTCTAACCCGGCGGAGAACATGATAGCGGCGGCTGCCAGGCTCAATGCGCTCCCTCTCACCGACGGGACACCCTTCGCCGAAGAAGCACGGAATGCCATTGAGCTATTGCAGACAGCGGTGGCTCAACAGGAGAAGTCTACATACAGCCGGAGTCGTGTTCATTCAACCCCCCTTTCCAAGCCGCAGTTATAGTCGGCGCATGGAGTCGCCGGCGATCTCCAGCAGCGAGCGACGTCGGAACCCGCCCCATGATGGCCCACCCGTTGTCAATGCTCAGGCGATCGTGGATAATGCCAGAGCTCAGCGTGAGGCGGCGGCCGCGGCGGCTTACCAAGAGCTGCCCCCGGTGACCCCTTCAACTTTGGTAGGAGCCGGAGTCACTTCCAGGGCTGTTGGAGTGGCGTGCTTAGCACCGGCTCTATGGAACGAGCGTCTGCCGAAGGATTTTAAGGGTCCGCGCAAAGTGCCTAACTACACAGCTGATCTACCCCCAGAAGCCTGGATCGAGAGTTATGAGCTAGCCATGGAGATGTTGGACGTCAGTGATGCAGTATGTGCTAAGTACTTCATCATGATGCTGGAAGGACCGGCTCGTACATGGTTAAAGGGTCTGCCCCCAAATACCGTTAATTCCTGGGCCGAGTTGAAAGCACGATTTATTAAGAATTTTCAAGGAACATGCAAGCAACCTATGACGATCGTTGATTTGGATCATTGCATGCAGCGTGAGGATGAGTCGGCCCATCATTGGGTCCAGCGGGTCTCAACCATTATCCACTCGTCTGATAATATTACGGCGGCTCAGGCGGTTCTGATTCTGGAGAAGAATTGCCACCTTTTACCCCTTAAGCAGAAGCTTGGACGGCTCAAGCGCTCTTGCCAGGACATGGGTGAGCTCATGGCGGCTCTCACTAAATATGCAGATTCTGACAGCACGAAGGATCCTGGTTCTGATGACGAAAAGTCTGCTAAGGGTAAGAAGAATGGCAACGGCAAGGGTCAGCAGCAGAATGGGACATGAAATAACAACCCAGGTAATGGCGGTAAACGGAAGCACCCAGACGGCGTATCAGATCTGGTGGCCAATACCAACACTGGGAACGACCGCGCCAAGGGCAACGGTAAACCACCTTTTGGCAAGGGCAAGCCTTTCAACATGGAGGCAATGCTTAACGACCCTTGCCCGAAGCACAATCTTCCCAACAAGCCATCCACTCATGCTTGGAAGGATTGTTATATCATGCGGGAGTTCCGGAATTAAAGCCTTAACCAGCATCATGGTAACGGCAATGGACCGCCCGGCGGGTTAGGATCCGGTTCTCATGGGTCAGGTTTTGGTGCATGCGGCTCAAACTCGGGTTATCAGGGTCAAGGTAACCATGGAGGTCACAATCAGCAACAAGGCAATGGTGGTCAACAGCAAAACAATCAGTCAGGGTATCAAAGTAACCCGAGGCAGCTTAATGGAGGCCAGTATCACGTCTTCACCACGAGTCTGGACAAACGTGATCAGAAGGTGCGCAAGAGGGCAGTTCATGCAACAACGCCGGCGATTTCGCAATACTTAAAGTGGTCTGAGCACACGATATCATGGAGCGGGGAGGATCACCTGCCGCGAGTTGATAACCCGGGGCACTTGGCCCTTGTGGTAGCCCCTCAGGTAGGAGGCTACAAATTTACCAAAGTGCTGATGGACGGTGGCAGCAGTATCAACATTTTGTACTATGACACCTTCCACCGGATGAACCTGACTGACAAGGATCTCAAGCCGTCATCCATAGTCTTTCACGGTGTAGTACCCGGCAAGTCGGCTTATCCAGTAGGAAAAATTGCCCTTGAGGTGGCTTTTGGTGATGAATACAACTACAGGGTAGAGACCTTGTGGTTTGAAATGGTCAAAATCAAGAGTCCCTATCATGCTCTGTTTGGACGGCCGGTTTATGCCAAGTTCATGGCTCAACCCTGTTATGTTTACTTGCAGCTCAAGATGCCAGGTTTGATGGGGACGATTACGGTGCATGGTGATCGAAAAATCGCTCTTGAGTACGAGGAAGGTGATGCTGCTTATGCGGAGTCAAGTTGTGCTGAGGCGGAGCTCAAATTTTACAAAGATAATGTTGACCCGGCGGATATGACCCAGTTGAAGAAGCTCAGCACAGAGTCTGACCCGCCACTGAAGTTTGTGGCAGAGGATACCAAGTTGGTGGATTTCGTTCCTAGCGACTCATCGCAGCAGTTCACTATAGTGGCTAACATGGACCTCAAATAGGAAAGCGCGCTCATCGAATTCATCCGTGAGAATCGGGACATCTTTGCATGGAAACCTTCTGACATGCCAGGTGTACCGAGAGAATTCGCTGAGCACCATCTTAATGTGGATCCTAAGTTTAAGCCAGTCAAGCAATTCCTCCGTCGTTTCAATGAAGAGCGGCATAAAGCTATTGGAGAAGAGGTAGCCCGGCTCTTGGCAGCTGGATTTATTGTGGAAGTCTTTCACCCGGAGTGGTTGGCTAACCCGGTGCTCGTTCTTAAGAAGAACGGCACGTGGCGTATGTGTGTGGACTACACAGACCTTAACAAAGCTTGTCCGGTTGATCCATTTGCTCTCCCCCGTATTGACCAGATCATTGACGCAACGGCGGGTTGCGAGAACTTATGTTTCCTGGATGCTTATTCGGGTTATCATCAGATCAAGATGGCAGTTAAAGACCAAGAGAATACATCTTTCATAACACCTTTTGGAGCTTTCTGCTATGTGTCCATGCCTTTTGGACTCAAAAGTGCCCAGGCGACCTATCAGCGTTGTGTACATAATTGTCTTCATGGTTAGATCGGACGCAACGTTCATGCTTATGTGGACGATATTGTGGTCAAATCAAGGAAGAAGTAGACTCAGCTTGATGATTTGAAGGAAACTTTTGATAACCACGGGTTTACAAGATGATGCTTAATCCAGCAAAGTGTGTTTTTGGTGTGCCTGCAGGCAAGCTCCTGGGATTTTTGGTCTCAGAGCGGGGCATTGAAGCTAACCCAGATAAGATAAAGGCCATCACCTCATTATCTAAGCCGGCGTGTATCAATGACGTTCAGCGCTTGGCGGGTCGTATTGCCGCTTTAAGCCGATTCATAAGCCGCTTGGGAGAGAAGGCTATCCCTTTATATCAGATGATGAAGAAGACAGATGATTTTGTCTGGAGTGATGCTGCCAATGATGCGTTTGAGGCGCTTAAAAAACAGTTATCTGAGCCGCCTGTCTTGGCGGCTCCCATGGAAAAAGAGCCATTGCTCCTGTATGTGGCGGCTAATAACAAGGCCGTCAGCTCTGCAGTTGTTGTGGAGCGCAAGGAGGCAGGCAAAGAGTACCCAGTCCAGGGGCCGGTTTATTACGTCAGTGAGGTTTTGACAGAGTCCAAGCAAAGATACCCGCATTGGCAGAAGCTGGTGTTCGGAGTGTTCATGGAAAATCGCAAGCTGAAGCATTATTTCCTTGGGCATCCAATCACGGTGGTTAGCTCTGCTCCTTTGGGAGATATTATTCAAAATAGAGAGGCCACCGGCAGGATTGCTAAGTGGGCAATTGAACTTGGACCTCTTAATTTGAGGTATGTACCTCGCACAGCTGTCAAGTCTCAAGCTCTGGTGGATTTCATCAATGACTGGACGGAGTGTCAAACACCAGAGGAGAAGCCGGACAATACATATTGGACAATTCATTTTGATGGATCCAGACAGTTGGAAGGCTCAGGGGCTGGAGTTGTTTTAACTTCCCCACGAGGTGATAAATTTTGTTACGTATTAAGGTTAACGTTTCCTTGTACTAACAATGCAGCTGAGTATGAAGCTTTGCTCCACGGGCTCCGTGTGGCCAAACAGATGAATTTAAGCCGGGTCAGATGTCTAGGCGACTCAGACCTGGTGGCTCAACAAGTCTCAGGCACGTGGGATTCTAAATACCCTCGTATGGCGGCTTATCGCCAGGCGGTGGATATCATTGCTGGTCACTTCACAGGTTATCAGGTGGATCACATAGATCGTCGGAAGAACGAGGCGGCTGATGCGTTGTCTCGATTGGGGTCTCAACGTAAGCCGGTGCCGCCTAATGTGTTTTTGGATGTATTGCATCACCCGTCAGTCAAATTACCATCTGAGGAGGATCTTGCCATACCTGACCCAGAAGGGCAGTTAGTGGCGGCTCTCCGCGCTATTCCTGATTGGACGTTGCCTTATTTTGCATATCTGACTCGTGGCGAGTTACCCGAGAACGAGACTTTGGCGCAAAAAATCATGAGGCGGTCTAAGTCTATGACTATTATCAATGGCGAGTTGCACAGGTGCAGCGTGACTGTCGTTTTTCAACGCCGTGTTTCTCCTGAGGAGGGACGTGAAATATTACATGAGATACATGTAGGCGACTGCGGTCATCATGTCGGTTCAAAATCTTTGGTAGCCAAGGCTTTTCGGCACGGTTTTACTGGTTAACAACTCATGCCGATGCAGAGAACATCGTTAGCAAGTGCAATGGGTGCCAGAAATTTGGACGACGAGCCCATGTGCCGGCTCAAGAGTTGCGGATGATTCCGATCACCTGGCCGTTTGCGGTCTGGGGGCTTGATATGGTCGGGCCGTTTCAAAGGTCTAAGGATAAGAAGACCCATCTTTTGGTGGCTGTTGACAAGTTTACCAAGTGGATTGAGGCGGAGCCAGTCAGCAAATGCGACGCAGCAACTGCAGTTCAGTTTGTCAAAAAGCTGATCTTTCATTTTGGTTACCCTCACAGTATTATCACTGATAATGGTACAAATCTGTCTAAGGGAGCTATGAAAGAGTTTTGTGAAGGTGAACACATCCGCCTCGATGTCTCCTCCGTGGCTCATCCACAGTCTAATGGTCAAGCCGAACGTGCTAACCAGGAAATTTTGAGAGGGATCAAACCCCGGCTTATGGTTCCTTTGGAACGAACACCGGGTTGTTGGGTTGAGGAGTTACCTTCAGTTCTTTGGAGCATCAGAACCACCCCCAACAGATCAACAGGCTACACGCCTTTCTTCATGGTTTATGGCGCAGAAGCCGTTCTCCCCAGTGATATTCGTCATGACTCGCCCAGGGTGGCGGCTTACGTTGAAACTGATAATGAGGCGGCGCGTCAGGATGCACTGGACGTTTTGGATGAAGAGCGGGATCTTGCAGCAGCACGATCGGCGATTTATCAACAAGATCTGCGTCGTTATCATAGCCGCAGAGTCAAAACCCGGACGTTCCAAGAAGGCGACTTAGTGCTCCGTCTGATTCAAGATCGGACGGATATGCATAAGTTATCACCCCCCTAGGAAGGACCTTTTGTGATCAGCAGAAATCTCAACAATGGGTCATATTATCTCATTGATGTGCGGGAGAGCGACAAGTCACACACTTCTGGGGAGGAAACTAGCAGGCCATGGAATATTGCTCATCTTCGGCCTTACTACACTTGAGCCATTGGCTCTCATCAATGTACATACTTCTGTCATTGTATATACCCTTTTTATAATATAATAAAGCCGACATCCCCATAATTCGGGGCCTCTGCCGTTGTCATCCAATGATCTTTTATGCAAAAGATGGGTAATACTAAGGTCACTTGGGGGCTTCCAACTCACTGAGTTTAGCTTTCATACCCTCTTGACCGGCTTAAAAGCCATATTTGAGTTAGACCTGCCTGTTTGCAACTTGCTACTCCGCCAGGTGACCCGTCGTACGCTTGACAGTCAATCTTTTTTAAGACCCTGAACTTGTCAAAGTTAAAACGGCGGCTTATGTCACGAGAGAGCCAGCTTACAGAGAGCTAGGATAAACTCACTTGTCCGCTGTAGTCTCTCCGCTATGTGGCCCGTTCATACTCTTAACAGTCAATCTTTTTTAAGACCCTGAACTCGTTAAGGTTAAAATGATGGATTTATGTCACGTGAGAGCCGGCTTACGGGATTGTAGGCGTTAATGCCTAGCTTCTTTGAAGCGAAAATCTTGAGTTTTCTCAAAAATATATGTAAGAGTTGATCTCTTTTGGATGTGCCTTCAAAGCAGCCTTACAACAACTGAAGGTATACATATATATATATTTTCTGTTTGTTATTTTGTAGTGATTTTTCATGAGGAGGTTCTAAGCCTTTAGATGACTACTGATCCGGCTTAGTATTACTCATTGATCAAAGCTTATTGCTGTCATGACCCACTAACGGGTTTGTGTCCATATTTTCAAGATTATGAGGCATTGAGTTATTAACTCACCAAGGAGTGTGGCCATAACCCGCCAGCACAGGAGTTTGTGAATTGATACTGATTCCACTCTCATGAAGCATCAAAAAATATGATCACATCAAACATACACATGATGGATAAAGATTGCAGCAGTTAAGCTGCCAGGATATAAGTTGGTAAAGCTTAAAGTGTGCACGAAGGCACGACACAGGTAATCAGTTTTTAGCTAAGGCTATTACAAGGCTGCATGGAGCCCAAAATATTTGACTAAAGTTTTTCACAAAGTCATAACCCGGCAATTAGTTTATCCGGGTTAACTTCATCTGGGTACCCCGGAGCCAACTTATCATCTAAAGCACTGTTGAGTCATCCTGCGCCGGGTCTTCTGTCTCCTGGATCTGAAGGTTATCCATATCCCAGTTGCAATTGGTTAAGGCCTGGAATTCAGCTTCGTCATGCAAGATGGGAGATGGGTCAACATCAGGGGCAAAGATATGCTTACGACGTTGAGGAGTCAGATCCACCGGCTCAAAAGTGGGCGGTCGAACTCGCACATTGTTGTCATCGTAAGCCGCCTGATATGCCTTCAGATCCGCCTCTGCGACTAGCCGGCTCGCCAATACTCGAGATGCCTTGACGCAACGAGCATAGTCATCTTGTGTGAATTCTGACTCGTCGTCTTTCAGCTATGGAAACCCTCCGACCATCTCTTCCAGGCTAAGCTCTGGTGCATAAGCCAAAGCCCGGCTCAACGAAGCTATTGCGCCTTTACGGGCGGCTGATTTTTTCAACTCTTCAATTTGCTTGGGAATCGTTGAGAGGCGTCTCAGCACATCTTTGATGAGGTTTGGCATGCCTTTTTCACCCATAACAGCCTTGATGGTGAAAAGACTTCCAGCGTACCACTGTTCAGTGAACGAGCTGTCGTCTGGAAGATTGCGAATCCGACGGCCTGTAAACAGTTCAAGTGCATAAGTCGCCGGGCGAGTCTTTTTATAAGACTGTTTGGACAGAATTATCATAATTTAGTCAATAATGCTTACCAAAGACAGCTTCGGTCATCCGAGTTACGTGCTGTTTAAGATTGGTCAGTTCTTCAGTAATGGGTTTCAGTTGGCCCTCCGCTTCTTCCGCACGTTTGGTCAAGGCGGCTTGTTCAGCTTCAACATATTTTTTGTAGGCTTCAAAATCTGCCTTGGTTTTTTCTAGCTCTTCTGCGGATATCCGCAATTTTGCGTCAGCTTCAGCTCGGGCCTCTTGTTGCAAAGCCAAGTTTTTCCTCAAGTCGGTCAAACTTGACTCGGCCACATTTAAAGTTTCCTGCACATTAACAATTGTCAAGTGGATGTTTGCCAATCCTAAGCCGGTAGCACGGTGCATAATGATGCTCGGGGGCAATGAAGAAATTTGTTACAAGTCTCAAGCAGATTGCAAGCAATATACTTGACACTTGGGGGCTAATGTATGTCAGTTCTTTCAAGTATATAATACAAGCAGACCCGGATCATCTTCAAGAAGATAAACCGGCCCTTGGGGGCTGCAGGCTCTACAATTTGCAGAGCACATGACTAGTTTTTCTTTACAAAATTAAAAGACCCGGCTATATCGAGAGATAAGCCAGCCCTTGGGGGCTGCAGTTGGAGTTTTTTCATCATCAGCATAATAAGTGCCGGCTCATTATTTACATAATGACCCGTCCCTTGGGGTCTACACACTGATGAATTAAAATTTACATGTTATTGAAGACCCGACTTATCTTCAAGAAAATAAGCCGGCTCTTGGGGGCTACGTAAGGATATATGGAATGCGGGATAAGTGGGGCATACCTCATATTTTTTCTTCATCATACCAACCAAGTTGGCTTCCATGTCCCGTCTCGCGGAGAGGCGGCTCAAGTATCCAGAATGCAGTTCTTCAGCAGTGAGCTTTTCAAGATCGAGAAGATCAATTTTAACCTTCTCCTTCTCAGGTGAAGGCGCCTCATCCTTGCTAATATGCTTAGTCAGCACGTTGGAAGGGGCTGGAGTTGTGTAACCCGTCCCGGTAATGATAACCCCCTCTTCATGAGAAGCAATATCTTGAGCTGTTTGCAGAGGACTGGCCGGTTTAGGATCAGCTTCTGGGTTAGTTTCAGTGATCACAGCATCAACATCCGCCGACTCAGTAGGCTGGAGTATTTCATCATGGGCGCCTTGATGAGCTTCAGAGGGCTCAACATGGGCTTCAGGAGTGTCAAGTTTCGGATTCTCCGGCTCGGAGGCATCGGGATTGGCAGATGACCCGCTTATTTTCCTCTTCTTAGCTTGGGCCCTGTGAACAAAGATTTCATGATAAGTTATATGCAAGGATAAAGGGTTAGTAAGCAACATTCGATACAAAGAAGACAGTTACCCTGGGTTGATAACAAGAGGGGGCAGTTTTTAAGCGGTTGAGTCGCCAGAGGAAGGAGGTGTTTCCTGAAAAATTAAAGTTGGGCAATATGAGCAGGCTACTGCATGAGACTAATGTACAGAAGAGATGAAAACAAAGTTATGAAATACCTCATTGCGGCGTTTCCGAGGAGCTGGTGTGTCGGGTAAGTCAGCTACTAGATCTTCAGAGCCGCCACTCCGGGTCTGACGCCTGGAGTCATTTTGCTGCTTCTTCAAAAGAAAGTTGGGATCCAAGTGAGCAAGGGGGTGTGAAAACTTTACTTTCCGGATGACCCGCCGTATTTTCTCTCTTGGCAAAGGTTCCGAGTCGGAGGAGATGGTAGTTACCTCTGCTGCACCGGCTTGGCTTGTCTCCGCTTCACCCTGAAAGGAGTCAGCGTCAATAAGTTTCATGAAAAGAAGGCCAAGGGAGTCAAGTTCTACCTCCGAGTCATCCAGCTCGAGCAGCTCTTGAGCTGTCTGCTTCTTTCGACGAGCCGGAGCCCAGATCTTAGTTGCTTTGGTTTTCTTCTTCGAAGTGGAGGCTGTAGTTATTCTCTTCTTCCAGAAGGGAGAGTCGGCCTACATACATACATACATTTGCAGAAAAGTTAAAAGATGTGTGAAAAGTGCAAAATCTAAAGGGAAGGAATGAAGATTAAAGCAAGGGATCTTACTGCAGGAGCTGGGTTAAGAGCATAGAAGGGGTTTAACCCCGTCTTATTGCAAACCTCCTGAAGTTCTCCCAGCAGTGACTTGACAATTAAGTTGAGGTCTTTTTCTATCAGAGGTGTTTGATTGAAGCGCTGAGGGTCATCCACCTCGCTAGTGTATTCACACATTAAGACGCCGCGCTGGCTTAGCGGCAAGATTCTCCAGGTAACCCAGCAGCGGGTCAAATCAACGCCGGTTAAACCGTTGGCTAGTAAAGCCCTAATGTTTGAAAAGGTGTGGGCGTGTTGAGCGCGCTCTGCGGCGGAAAGCCGGTCTGGAAGATCGATGGTAGTGCAGAGCCGATAAGGGCGATAACCCGGCAGCGGCTTCTCTTCAGCCGGAGCAGTGTCTCTGCAGTAGAACCAAGTGCGGTTCCAATCCTTGGGGTGGCTGGGTAGAACGGCAGCAGGAAAAGACACATCTCTCCGCCTCTGGATTGAAACACCTCCGAGTTTAAGGCTTGGTCCATCTGCTATCTCCTTCTGGCGGTTGATGTAAAAAAAGTCTCTGAAGAGGTCAACAGTGGGTTCTTCTTGCAGGTATGCTTCACAAAATACTTGGAATTGGCACAGGTTGGTGACAGAATTGTGGCCAATATCTTGAGGGTGGAGCTTGTAAAAATGCAAGGCGTCCCGGAATTTTTTTGACCCGGGCGGTGAGAAGCCGCGGAGAAGATGATCCGTGAATATAACCACCTCCCCCTCCTTGGGTTCGGGAGTAGTCTCGGGACCAGGAACCCGCCAATGGATGATGTCTTGAGCTGACAAAACCCCCATGGCTACGTACTCATTGAGCATGAGTTCAGTGACCCCGGAGGCTACCCAATCGCAAGAAGAGGGAGCCTTAGTCATGGATGACCGGGTTAAAAGCTGAGGAAAGGCATGGAATTACGGCGGGTTAGGAGTGTTACATGACAAAAACAGCTATGATTCTAAGACGGCAACGCTATTTGGCGGGTTATTGTTAAATTATGAGCCGCTGTCAACTACAGGTATGAGGCGGATTATATTTTGCCAGGGTGAACCGGCAGCATGATGGCGGGTCGATTAGACAGTGAATACTGAAAATGCTGCTAAAGTGTGGACAAACAAGTTTCACTAGCTACAGCTACAATTACAGATCTACGGACGAAGATAAAAGGGGAAGTATTTACTAACCCTAAAAATAGTGATAGAAGAACGGGCAGTCAATGTGCGGATTGCGGGGAAGAAGCGATCTATTCTTAATATGAAATATATACTGAGCAGAGCACCGCGCGATTTTGCTAGCGTTTCGAAGCCGAAAGATGTTTTCCTTTCCAATCAATGGTATGAACTCTGACGAACGGCGGCGGACTCGGAAGAACTCCGATGAACTAATGTAAATCTGAGAGAGATAAAGAGCGGAACCTGGAAGATGCAGGGAGTGCGGGCGTGCGTCAGCGAGCTCTGGTCACGATTAGGTTGATGCAGCGGCCTTGTTGAGGAGGACGGCGCGGTCCGGCACGTGCGGCGAAGCTTCGGTCGCGCGGGGCGCTTGGAGGAAGAAGAAGAGAGAGCGGCAGCGGGGAGAGTGAAAGGAATGGGCCCCCCTGCGCCTATTTATAAGGAAAAGGTGGAACAGCAACAGTCCAATGCGAGAATCGAGGAGACATGATAATGATTGACCAAGACGACGCCTTGATTTTCGGGTTGACCAGTTAATGCAAAGATCCGTTGTGATGTCATGAAGATTTGTTTGGATTTCCTAGAGATGATGTCATCCATTTTATATGGCGGGTCATGAAGATTTATTTTAAGTTAAAAGAGACACAAGACTCGCCAACCAGAAGACTTGAAGATTGACATGAACAGGTTCAAATCAATCTGGGGCCTAATGTTGGGGATATGACCCCACGGTATGACCCGCCGAGAAGGGGCCGGGTTAGGAAGTTGGCGACTTGTCAATAAGGCCGTAAACAGGCCTGAAGACCAGGACAAGCCTGGAGGTAACTTACTAGACGGGACGGGCGGAGGCCCAGAGCCGGAAGACGGTGCGTGACCCGGAGGCGACTTAGAAGTATGACCGGATACTTAGTTTAACCCGGTCTAGACTCCTGTAACGCCCAGGGCCTCGACCTGTGTATATAAAGGCGAGTCCCTGCGGCGGCTTAGGGTACGAAACAACTGATCGAGAGCTAGGTCAAGCGAATCCGCTCCCTTGTAATCGATACCCAGTCAATACAACACAAAGCAGGACGTAGGTTGTTACCTCCTTCGTGAGGGGCCGAACCTGGGTAAACCTGTGTCTTTCGTCCCGATCAACCCCTTCGAGTTAATCACCGTAGCGATGGCTTCACCCCTAAGTCCTTTCACTAGGACATCTGCCGTGATAAAACCACGATAGTTTTCGTTATTGGCGACAGAGCTATAACTATACCTTTTGCGATTGATGGATCAAACACAGTTTGGTTGAAGGGTCTCTGATTGATGTGTCGTCTTAGGACCTTCCTGTAGTAGTGCGTACACATTTTCTTTGCGCCCATCTTTCCTTCCGGCATTATGGAGATTCTCTGATTCCTGCTTAGGGCTTTATGTGGCATCTAAGGTAGTACCGCTGCCCTCAGCGGTAGTACCGCTGGAGCGGCAGTACCATGCTAAGGAGCGGTAGTACCGCTCTAGTTGTACTTCTACCTATTGTGTCGTGGCCTACTCCGCCAGGGTATTGATACGTCTCCAACGTATCTATAATTTTTGCTTGTTCCATGCTGTTATATTATCATTCTTGGATGTTTTATAATCATTTTATAACTACTTTATATCATTTTTTGGGACTAACCTATTGACATAGTGCCAAAGTGCCAGTTGATGTTTTTGCTTGTTTTTTACTTCACAGAATATCAGTACCAAATGGAGTCCAATCGCGACGAAACTTTTTGGAGATTTTTTCTGGACCAGAAGACACCCAGTGGGCCAAAAAAGAGCCAGGAAGGTGGGCTGTGGAGAGCACAACCCACCAGGGCGCGCCAGGGGGCCCTCGGCGCGCCCTAATGGGTTGTGCCCTCCACGGAGCCCCTCGGCACTGCCTCTGATGCCTATAAATTCCCAAATGTTCCAAAAACCCTAGGGGAGTCGACGAAACACAATTCCAGCCGCCGCAAGTCCCAGAACCGCGAGATCCAATCTAAACACCATCACGGAGGGGTTCATCTTCTTCATAGGTGCGTCTCCGATGATGCGTGAGTAGTCCACCATAGACCTACGGTTCCGTAGGCAGTAGCTAGATGGCTTCTTCTCTCTCTCATATGATTCTCAATACAATGGTCTCTTGGAGATCTATTTGATGTAAACTTTTCCGATGTGTTTGTTGGGATTCGATGAATTTTGAGTTCATGATCAGTTTCTATCCATGAATATTATTTGAGTTTTCTTTGATCTCTTATATGCATGATTACTTATAGCCTCGTATTTCTTCTCCGAATCTTTGGTTTAGTTAGGCCAACTAGATCGATTTTTCTTGCCATGGGAAGAGGTGCTTTGTGATGGGTTCAATCTTGCGGTGTTCTTTCCCAGTGACAGAAGGGGCAGCAAGACACACATGTATCGTTGCTATTAAGGATAACAAGATGGGGTCTATTCCTACATGAATAGATCTTGTCTACATCATGTCATCGTTCTTATTGCATTACTCCATTTTTCCATGAACTTAATAGCCTAGATGCATGCTGGATAGCGGTCAATGTGTGGAGTAATAGAGGTAGATGCAGGCAGGAGTCGGTCTATCTATCTTGGACATGATGCCTATATAATGATCATCGCCTTGGATATCGTCATGACTATTCGATTTTCTATCAATTGCCCAACAGTAATTTGTTCACCCACCGTGCGCTATACTCATGAGAGAAGCCACTAGTGAACCCTACGCCCCCCGGGTCTACTTTTCCAACATATTGCTTTCAGATCTATCTTTTTGCATCTTTGTTTTCAGATCTACAAAACCAAAAACCCAAAAACATATTGCTGCATATTTTGTTTGCCCTTTTTATTTTGTGTTCTTGAGAGATCTATCTCTCCTATCTACCACTACCTAATCTATCTTTTTACTGTAGAGAGATTGACAACCTCTCTTACGCGTCGGTTGCAAGTATTTGTTATTTGTGTGCAGGTGCTGCTTATTGGGTGGTGGTGATCCTCCTACTGGTTCGATAACCTTGGTTTCATAACTGAGGGAAATATTTACCGTCGCTGTGCTACATCATCCCTTCCACTTTGGGGAAATACCGACGCAGTTTCAAGCCACGTCAAAAGGAATTTCTAGCGCCGTTGCCGGGGAGGAAGCAGTCTCTTCTATGTGCCTATCGTAGGCGCCGAGGGGACTCCATCATCATCTACCAGGTTCCTAATCACAAATCTCATCTCCTTGCAATTACATTATTTGCCATTTGCCTCTCGTTTTCCTCTCCCCCACTTCACCAATTTGCCGTTTTATTCGCCCTCTTTTTCGTTTGCCTTTTTCTCGCCGGATCTCTTCCTTGTTTGCAATCTTGTTTGCATAGTCACGATGACTCAAGAAAACACCAAGTTGTGTGATTTTTCCAATACTAATAACAATGATTTTATTAGTACTCCGATTGCTCCTCCCGCCACTAGTGCGGAGTCTTGTGATATCAATGTCGCTTTGTTGAATCTTGTCATGAAAGATCAATTTGCCAGTACTCCTAATGAGGATGCCGCGTCCCATCTAAACACGTTCATAGAATTGTGTGATATGAAAAATAAAAAAGATGTGGACAAAGATATTGTTAAGTTGAAACTATTTCCTTTCTCCTTGCGGGATCGTGCAAAAAATTGGTTCTCTTCTTTGCCTCGCAATAGTATCGATTCTTGGAATAAGTGCAAGATGCTTTTATCACTAAGTATTTTCCGCCCGCGAAAATTATTTCCCTTAGGACGCAAATCATGAATTTTAAGTAACTTGAGCATGAACATTGGGAAAGAATGAAGTTGATGCTAAGAAATTGTCCTACTCATGGTTTAAATCTTTGGATGATCATACAAATTTTTTATGCGGGATTGAATTTTGTCTCTAGAAATCTTTTAAATTCCGCCGTGGGTGGTACTTTTATGGAGATTACTTTGGGTGAAGCTACCAAATTGCTAGATAATATCATGGCTAATTATTCTCAATGGCATACCGAAAGAGCACAAACTAGTAAAAAAGTTAATTCGGTAGAGGAAATTAGTACTTTGAGTGATAAAGTTGATGCTTTGATGAAATTGGTTGCTAGCAAAAATGCTCCTATTGATCTTAATGATGTGCCTTTGTCTACTTTGATTGAGCAAAATAGTGATTCCGTAGATGTGAATTTTGTCTCGCGAAACAATTTCAATAACAATGCTTATAGAGGTAATTTTAATCCTAGGCCTTTTCCTGGAAATTCCTCTAATAATTATGGTAATTCCTATGGTAATTCTTCTTACAATAATAATAGGAACACCTCTGATCTTGAGAGTAATATTAAAGAATTTAGCAATGCGCAAAAGGCTTTCAATACTACGATAGAAGAAAAGTTGAATAAGATTGATGATATGTCTAGAAGCATTGATAGAATTTCTCATGATGTTGAAAATCTCAAGTTGAAAGCTTTTGTGCCTAAGATTGATGAATTTATTAAAGCTTTATATGTCTCTATGGATGAAAGTAAGAAAAGAACTGCTATGCTTAGAGCTAAAAGAGAAATCTTAGAAAAATCGTTAGTGATTACCTACATAAAAAAGATGAAGATCTTAAAGTGATTGGTGTTTCCTCTATTTATTCCTTGTTTAGTAATGTTAAAATTGATAATGAAGGGACTGAAGTAGAGTCAACTTTAGCTAGAAGGCGTCCCAATAATTTGGAGGGTGAAATTCTTGATGAAATTTTTGCTAAAAGTGGGTTTGAAGAGGTCAAAACTTTAACTAGTGATGTGCCCACTATCTTGGATTGCAAAGATTTTAACTATGATAGTGGCTCTTTGATTGAATGTATTTCTTTGTTGCAATCTATGTTGAATTCACCCCATGCTTATGAGCAAAATAAAGCTTTTACTAAACATATCGTTGATGCCATGATGAAATCTTTTGAAGAAAAGTTAGAGTTGGAGATTTCTATTCCTAGAAAATTACATGATGAGTGGGAACCTACCATTAAGGTCAAGATTAAAAATTATGAATGCTTTGCTTTGTGTGATTTGGGTGCTAGTGTTTCCACGATTCCGAAATCTCTATGTGATGTGCTTGGTCTTACCAATATTGAAGAATGTTCTCTTAATTTGCACTTGGCGGATTCTACTATTAAAAAACCTTTGGGAAGAATTAATGATGTTCTTATCCTTGCAAATAGGAATTATGTGCCCATTGATTTTATTGTGCTTGATATTGATTGCAATCCGTCTTGTCCCATTATACTTGGTAGACCGTTTTTACACACTATAGGTGCCGTGATTGATATGAAAGAAGGTAATATTCGTTTTCAATTTCCCTTGAGAAAGGGTATGGAACACTTCCCTAGAACAAGAATTAAGCCACCATATGAATCAATCATGAGGGCATCCTATGGATCCAAAACCAAAGATGACAATACTTGAATCTACGCGTTATGCCTAGCTAGGGGCGTAAAACGATAGCGCTTGTTGGGAGGCAACCCAATGAATAAATAATTTTTTGCTTTTTTACTTTCTGTTTTTGTGTGTTGACACAATTATGCCTCTGTTATGATTGTGTTTTTATGGTTTATTTAGTGTTTGTGCCAAGTAAAGCCTTTAGGATGATTCATAGGATGAGTAGAAGTGATGCTGAATCTGAAACAGAAAATTTGCGTCCAGTATATGAATTTTCATTTTTTTCTGGAACGTGATCATGAGATGAAATTTTAACACAGTGTTTCTATACAAATTCCTTACGTTTTCCTAATTTTTCAGAATTTTTAGAGTTACAGAAGTATGGTTAGAGTACAGATTACTACAGACTGTTCTGTTTAAGACAGATTCTGTTTTCGTTGCATTGTGTGTTTGTTTTGATGAATCTATGGTTTGTATCGGGGGGTATAAGCCATGGTAAAGTTAAAATACAGTAGGTATAATGCAATAATAAATATTGAATGGCTTTGCAACAGTACCTAAAGTAGTGATTTGCTTTATTATACTAACGGATCTCACGAAGATTTTGTTGAGTTTTGTGTGATTGAAGTTTTCAAGTTTTGGGTGAGATCACGATGGATGAAGGAATAAGGAGTGACAAAAGCCTAAACTTGGGGATGCTACCGCACAACGGATCTCACGAAGATTTTGTTGAGTTTTGTGTGATTGAAGTTTTCAAGTTTTGGGTGAGATCACGATGGATGAAGGAATAAGGAGTGACAAAAGCCTAAACTTGGGGATGCTACCGCACCCCCAAGATATATCCAAAGAGAAACAAGCAACTAAGCTTGGGGATGCCCCCGAGTGGCATCCCCTCTTTCTTCTAACGACCATCGGTATTTTACTTGGAGCTATATTTTTATTCATCACATATCATGAGTTTTGCTTGGAGCATCTTGTATCTTTGTTTGCTTTGCTTGTTTGTTTTTCCCTTGTATACTTGCTGGACACACCTATTTGAGAGAGCCATAATCATGCTATGATTTGTTAGAATTGCTCTATATGCTTCACTTGAACTTTTTGAGCTGTAGAATTCCTCTAGTGCTTCACTTATATCTTTTTGAGCACGGCGTGCTTGGAAATTTTTATAGAAATACTCGCATGCTTCACTTAGATTAATTTGAGAGTTAGTAAATTTTGAAGAAATCCTCTCATGCTTCACTTATACCTTTTTGAGAGATGAAATCTTTATGCTTATGTGCTTCACTTAAATTTGTTTGAGCTTGCCAAAAAGCAATGGCAATATATGAAACTAGTCCCAAAGTGATAGATAGTCAAGGAGGATATAATAAAAACTTTCATGAAGATCATTGGACAAATTAAACTTGATTCCTTGTAATAGTTTTGAAACATGATGATAGTAATATGTGAGTCATGTTAGTGAGTAATTATGCTTAGTAGGAATATTGGTGTTAAGGTTTGTGATTCCCTATGCATGCACGAAAGTCAATAGTTATGCAATGAAGTTACATCCTACTTGTGGTGCATTATTCGGTGTTAGTTATGCTCAATGCTCACTTATGTGAGTTTTTGTTTCTTGGTTTGGTTGCTTCTCAATCTATTTGCTAGCCTCCATTTGTACTAAGTAGAAATACTACTTGTGCATCCAAAATCCTTAAACCAAGTCTTGCCTTATGAGTCCACGATACCTACCTATATGCGGTATTTCCATGCTGTTCCAAGCAAATTTGTATGTGCCATCTCTAAATTTTCAAAATAATTTTTCTCTTTTGTGTGCCCGTACCGCTCATGAAACGGTGGGGAGTGTCCAATATTTTTTCATGCTAGATGTGTTATTCTCAAGATGAGTGTTTATTCACTTGTCATTGCACGAGAGTACGGTGGTAATAGGGATGCCCATTCCCGAAATGAAAAAGAAAAATAATTACTTTATGTTGTCAAATAATAAATTCCTTGAAAAGTGTTGGTATGGAAGGCAACCGTGGATACGGCCCGCCATGGAAAGTGAAAGTTTGGTGGAAAAAGGAATAAACTTTATTTTCTGTTTGGGAACCGCCTATGATATATCTAGCATGGAAAGTATTGTGAGCTACTTTGTCGTTTTCGTTGACAGGAAAAGCATGCCACCCAAAATATTTTTTCTCTCTCAATTTAAACCTTGAGCTCTGGCACCTCTACAAATCCCTACTTCCCTCTGCGAATGGCCTTTCTATTTACTTTATGCAATTTTTATTTTTACTTTGAGTCTCCATCTTCTCTTATAAGCACCAACTAGGGGGCACTATGATCGTACTTGAGCATTGGGCATAGTTAATATTTGAGTGTGTGTTATGAATGGATCAATGATTGAGCATGATGGGCTAGGGATAACTTTCTTTAGTGTTGATATTTTGAAAAATATGGTTGCTTGTTGACATGCTTGAGTATTGAAGTCATTATGTTAAAACTAGACTATTGCTTTGAATCATTATAAGTCCAAATGTCCATGCTATACAAAAGAAAAGAATATGATGAACATGTTAGGCAGCATTCCACATCAAAAATTCTATTTTTATCATTTACCTACTCGAGGACGAGTAGGAATTAAGCTTGGGGATGCTGATACGTCTCCAACGTATCTATAATTTTTGCTTGTTCCATGCTGTTATATTATCATTCTTGGATGTTTTACAATCATTTTATAACTACTTTATATCATTTTTTGGGACTAACCTATTGACATAGTGCCAAAGTGCCAGTTGTTGTTTTTGCTTGTTTTTTACTACGCAGAATATCAGTACCAAATAGAGTCCAATCGCGACGAAACTTTTTGGAGATTTTTTCTGGACCAGAAGACACCCAGTGGGCCAAAAAAGATCCAGCAAGGTGGGCTGTGGAGAGCACAACCCACCAGGGCGCGCCAGGGGGCCCCCGGTACGCCCTGATGGGTTGTGCCCTCCACGGAGCCCCTCTGCACCGACTCTGATTCCTATAAATTCCCAAATATTCCAAAAACCCTAGGGGAGTCGACGAAACACAATTCCAGCCGCCGCAAGTTCCAGAACCGCGAGATCCAATCTAAACACCATCACGGAGGGGTTCATCTTCTTCATAGGTGCCTCTCCGATGATGCGTGAGTAGTCCACCATAGACCTACGGGTCCATAGGCAGTAGCTAGATGGCTTCTTCTCTCTCTCTTATGATTCTCAATACAATGGTCTCTTGGAGATCTATTTGATGTAAACTTTTGTGGTGTGTTTGTTGGGATCCGATGGATTTTGAGTTCATGATCAGTTTCTATCCATGAATATTATTTGAGTTTTCTTTGATCTCTTATATGCATGATTACTTATAGCCTCGTATTTCTTCTCCGAATCTTTGGTTTAGTTAGGCCGACTAGATCGATTTTTCTTGCCATGGGAAGAGGTGCTTTGTGATGGGTTCGATCTTGCGGTGTTCTTTCCCAGTGACAGAAGGGGCAGCAAGACACTCATGTATCGTTGCTATTAAGGATAACAAGATGGGGTCTATTCCTACATGAATAGATCTTGTCTACATCATGTCATCGTTCTTATTGCATTACTCTGTTTTTCCATGAACTTAATACACTAGATGCATGCTGGATAGCTGTCAATGTGTGGAGTAATAGAGGTAGATGCAGGCAGGAGTCGGTCTATCTATCTTGGACGTGATGCCTATATAATGATCATCGCCTTGGATATTGTCATGACTATTCGATTTTCTTTCAATTGCCCAACAGTAATTTGTTCACCCACCGTGCGCTATACTCATGAGAGAAGCCACTAGTGAACCCTACGGCCCCCGGGTCTACTTTTCCAATATATTGCTTTCAGATCTATCTTTTTGCATCTTTGTTTTCAGATCTACAAAACCAAAAACCCAAAAACATATTGCTGCATATTTTATTTTCCCTTTTTATTTTGTGTTCTTGAGAGATATATCTCTCCTATCTATCACTACCTAATCTATCTTTTTACCGTAGAGAGATTGACAACATCTCTTACTCATCGGGTTGCAACTATTTGTTATTTGTGTGCAGGTGCTGCTTATTGGGTGGTGGTGATCCTCCTACTAGTTCGATAACCTTGGTTTCATAACTGAGGGAAATACTTACCGTCGCTGTGCTGCATCATCCCTTCCTCTTTGGGGAAATACCGACGCAATTTCAATCCACGTCAGGTGTGCATGAACCTTTTCACACGAACGGTAGTAGGAGTGGCAGTTGGTCCAATCCTTCCACTTTAAGCGGTAGTACCGCTCTCTAGAGAGCGGTAGTACCGCATGAAGATGTAGTACCACCACAAGTGCAGCGGTAGAACCGCTTTTTGCAGTAATACTGGCCACACTACCGCCTTGAGCAGGCCCCTGCCCCCTCCGCCCCTTTTAGCGGTAGGATTTGTTGTGGTAGGAGCGGCAGTACCGTCTCAAGCGGTACTACCGCCCTGCCCTGCGGTACTACCGCTTGAGGTTCTATTGTGTTTGTATAAGTGGTAGTACCACTCGTCTGAGCGGTAGTACCTCTTGTAAACTTCAGCATGAGGATAATGGTTGGATTTACTCTACCACTATATAAAGGAGTCTTCTTCCCCAAGAAGACTTCACCTCTTTTCCCCCCAAGCTCTGTTGTTGCTCCTAAGCTCATTTTCGCCCGATCTATCTCCCTAGCCATCAAAACTTATTGATGTTCTAGGGTTTGGAGGAGGGCCTTGATCTACACTTCTACCAAGAGAAATTTGATTCCCTCACTAATACCTTGCGGATCTTGTTACTCTTGGGTGTTTGAGCACCCTAGACAGAAGAGGTCACCTCGAATCCACAATCCAGTGCGATGAAGCTTCTTGGTGGTGTTGGGAGCCTCCTATTAAGTTGGGGAGATTGCCTCAACCTTGTCTGTAAAGGTTCGGTCATTGCCTTCAAGGGCACCACTAGTGGAATCACGGCTCCTCGCATTGTGTGAGGGCGTGAGGAGAATACGGTGGCCTTAGTGGCTTCTTGGGGAGCATTGTGCCTCCACACCGCTTCAACGAAGATGTACTTCCTCTCAAAGGGAAGGAACTTCGGTAACACATCCTCGTCTCCATTGGTTCCACTTGTGGTTACTTCTTACCTTTACTTTGTGCAAGTTATTATCGTGTTGTGTCCTTGTTTGTTTGCTAGTTGTCATTGTTAGCATCATATAGATTGCTCACCTAGTTGCATATCTGGACAACCTATTTGTTACTTAACCTAATTTATTAGAAAGGGGTAAAATTAGTAGTTGCCTATTCACCCCCCCCCCCTCTAGTCAACCATATGGATCCTTTCAATTGGTATCAGAGCTACGTCTCTTTTAAAGGCTTAACCACCTAAAGAGTATGACTGAGGACGAGGCTCGGGATGCAGATAACTCTGCGGTCGAGTCTGAGACCGTAGTCACCCGTGGTGATTTGAATGAGGCCATGGCCTCTCTCAAATCATCTGTGGTGTACAAGGTCAAGGACACGCTCAATAAATTCCTTGAGAGTTTTAAACCCCCTCACCGATCCCAAGGAAATGGTTAGTCCCTTTTCTTCAGAAAGGAATGTCGATTCCACCAAGGAATTGGCTAGTGCCGCTATACCTATTTCCTCTCAAGGAAAGAATGGATCGGGCACCCATGTCGCGGTTGCCCCTCCCCTATCCTATGGTGGACCGGTCCCTTCACCTCATATTAACTCTCATGGGCCCCCACGCAAACTTGATTTGACTAACTTTCCTAATTGGGTTTTTCATATCAAGTCTCATTTGAGTCACAACTCAACACAATTGTGGAGGGTGATCAAGCAAGGCTTTCAAACTCATGATCCTAAAGACATGACTCCAAGAGAAGAAGTGGACTATCAACTTAATGCATCCGCTTTATTCATTCTTCAAGCCGCCATGCCACCCGAAGAGCTTGCCCATTTGCGCCCCTTCACCATTGCCAAAGATGCATGGGCACACATCAACTCCTTGTACAAAGGAAGCTCAAGCATTCAGCGATGCAACTTTGAGGTGGTTCTTGACGAAGCCGATGAGTTTGTGATGAATGAAGATAAATATCCACGGGAGCTGTCATGGTTTTGTGACGGCAGATGTCCTCGTGAGAGAACTTAGGTGTGAGGCCATCGCAACTAGGTGACGGCTTGAACGGGTTTGGTCGGAATCGAGAGACGCGAGTTTTACCTAGGTTCGGCCCCTCGTGGTGGAGGTAAAAGCCTACATCCTGCTTGATTGATATTGATGATGATGATGATCTTGATTACAAGGGTGCTATTTCGCTACCTCTAGTCTCGAGAGCTTCTACTTTGATCTTGTCTAAGACTTGTCTGTCTTGACTTAACTTAACTTGTCCCTCTTGGGGTGCCTTGCCCCTCCTTATATAAGTTGAAGGGGCAGGCATACATGTAGAGTCCTAGTAGGACTACAACTAGTCTCTTTTCTATTACAAGATGAATCCTAGTCCGGGTCTTGCTTCCCTTAATTGGAGTCCTACTCTTAGTCTTGTAGGTCACCTTTGTCTTCCAAGTTGAGGATCCCTCTTGAGTATTCTCCATGAGCCGGCCCTTCGGGGTCCCTCCATGAGCTGGCCTTCGGCCATGTCTCATTCTGGGCCTTTGGGCCTGCCCATACAAGCCGGCATATTGGGCTCCTTATCAAGCCGGCCTCCTGCCGGGTCTTGTCACTGAGCCCTGGATTCTTCCTTGTCATCTTTATCTTAACCCAGAAAATGGGACGACCCATAGAGCTATCAATGTTGTAGGCCGGGTCAAACCTTTAGTTGGGTTATAACCATGGGGAATATCCCCAACATTAGCCCCCATGTTAGCTTGAATTTATTCATGGTAAGCTCCTGAAATAAGAATAATAAATATGTTAAGGGACCTGCTTGCTCCACTGGCCGGCTTATTTCAATGAAGTAGCTCCTCGAAAATCCGGGTCTCTCTTTGTCATATCATCGGGTTGGCTTCTCAATCCACTTGCTGATGTGGTTTCCTCGTAGAAAAAATACTGGAAATAATAATGCCTCTAACGTCAGGCCAGATCCTCGTATTTTTGGTTTGATGAAAATATTGGGAATAGAATTTCGTCTGTTGTTGAACAGGCTTTCTGGGACGCGGCGGCTCTTGCCAGGTCATCGGACATAGTGGATGCTGAATTAGGATGAAAATATTGTTGATTTATGGATGTAGAAATTGCCAACTTGTGAAGCCGAGTTGCATATATATAGACTCTGCCGGGTCATGAACATTGATGATGTCGGATCGTGATCGTTGGTGCTGCCAGGTCAAACAATTGGACTCCAGTTGACTTGATAAAATTATTGGGAATAAAGAAATCCATGTGATGTTGAGCCGGCTTTCAATTCTTCGGCTAGATAAAATTATTGGGAATAAAAGATCCATCTGATGTTGAGCCGGCTTCTGGGCCTTTCTATGAATAACTTGGAGAAGATGATCTTTGCAAACCTCCACCAAGAAATGAGACCTGTCTCGCTAAAAAGTGACAGCTTGAAGCTGTTCTTCTACTTTTTATCTCCATATTACATGTAGCCCCCAAGCTCCGAGTTTATCAGTTTATGATGACTTGGTGCTTTGCAATAATATCTTTGACTGTGTAGCCCCCATGTGCCAGGTTGTCTTGCGTGCAGCAGCCTGGGACTTGTAATTGTCTTATACTTATAAAACTTCAGCCAGTGTGGCCCCCAAGGGCCGGGTTGTTTTGCCTACAACAACCTGGGACTTTGAACTTGGTTTTGAATGTTGTAGATAGATAGCTTTGGAGAAATCCGGGTTGTCATATGAGTCGCTAGATATAGACTGGGTCTTTTGCATTTCACATGTGTGACCCCCAAGGGCCGGCTCATCATTATGTGATGGACCAGGTCTTCAATTTGGACCTTTATAATCTGTTTAAGAAGCTAAATAATGTAGCCCCCAAGTGTCGGGTCACATGCCTGCAGCGACTTGGGACTTTAGAAAATTTGATCTGAGTAGTGTAGCCCCCAAGTGCTGGGTCATTTGCCTGCAGCGACTCGGGACTTATATGTACTTCTCCTTTGAAAAGAAAAACATCATATGATGTAGCCCCCAAGTGCCGGGTCGTATGCCTGGAGCGACTTGGGACTGTGTGAGAATAATATAACCCATCATAATGCACTTCAGAAGTTCTATTGAACTAATATTGATCTGATTTGAATGAATCTTTGACCATGGTTGTAATGTAACCCGGTATTTTATCGTTTGTACGAATATTCTGGAATAATGCCTTTGTCCTTGAAATGAAATCCCTGCTCGTGGTTGCGGTGCAACCCGGCAAATATATGTTTGATAAATCCACAAGTGTTGTAGTTTACTACAGAGCACAAGTTGAAAAAATCCAAGAGCCGGTCAATTAAATGACCCGGTATTATATGTGATAAGTTGGCTTAGCAATATGTAATATATTAGCTTATCAATATAGACCGGCTCTTCGAGAGTAGTCATTTCTTCTGAGCTGGCTTGGAAAACCCCAATCACTTAATACTGGTTATGATAAACCATGATGAAGATCCGGCCATTTTGGCTATCAAAGATTTATTTGTTCCTGCAGAAGTTACGATGTAACCCGGTTTGAAGACCGGCTTTCCGTAACATAAAAAAATATAGATATGTATCTATGATGCATTGCGCAATGATGCATTGCAGGATGATGTATGTATATGATAACAGAGTATAAACATGCCAGTTTTCAAGGCATGATATAAAGACCGGCTTTCGAGGCTCGGGTCTTGTTTCAATGAAGCGGGTGTGATAACCCATGGTTTATCCTCGCTCTCTGTAAGCCGGCTCTCACGTGACTCAAGCCGGTGTTTTAACCTTGATAAGTTCGGGTTCTAGATGGATTGACTTATCAAGAGTACACTGGGTCACCTGTTCGGAGTAGCATCTTGCAAACAGGCAGGTTTAACCATATATGTATTGGCTTGTACCCGAGTCAAGAGGGTTGTTAAAAGCTAACTCGTTGAGTCGGAAGCCCCCAAGTAACCTATGATCATGGAAAAGCTCGGCATAGGATATACAGGAGACAATGCTACTACTGCAAAACATCTGGGGTCCAGATAAGACGGCTTTATTTCATTGATCATAATATGATAATATGATGATCCAATAAGGTAGGATACCTATGTTTGAATAGCGCATCATGGCAGTTGGTCCTCTTTGGCAACCTTTAATTTTTCGCCCATAAGGCAGGGCACCCATGTTTGAACTACGCATCGTGGCAGCTAGTCCTCTTGGGCAACTTTTAATTTTTTGCCAATACTTAAGCAGCCCCCGGGACCGGGTTATCTTCCCTGCAATGACCCGGGATTCTTGTTTTTGTTGAAAACAACCAAATCTATCGAGCCATGTCTGTGTAGCCCGGGGGTCTTAAGTCGACTCGAGGAGGCGGCTTGAGAGTCTTCATACTTGGCTGTGGCATAAACCGGCATAAGGTTGACAGTTGAACGATGGAATTTATTGAAACTGGAGACGATGTGGCGAGTTGATGATCTTCTTAGTGCTCATCATATGTCTTCGGCATATCTCATTCAACAAAGCCATTTTTGTCCAAATTGAGTTCATACGCCTCTGGACCCATTTGTTGCTATTCCCTCTTGATCTGGCTCTCTTGGCTCCTTCGAGGGCCCCTTTTTCTTGCCGATGGCTTTGACCCTGCTGGCTCAGCTGTGGCTGGTCTTCTTTGCTCTTCCAGGGACGTTGCCGTTATGAAAAGCTCTCTTGTTTCTTTTGATATGTTGAAGTAGACCGGACCGCGGGGATAGCAGGCCAATGCGCCTATCCATTGAGTAACCCGGCGCGGGTGGAGTCTGATAATACATATATATTTCTTTTTTTTCAGCGTTGTTGAAGTAGACCGGACCGCGGGGGCGGCGGCTTACGTGCGTCCGTTTGGCGGCTCGTATGGGCGGGCGCGGCCCCGGCGTGTTGATGTTGACTGGACCGCGGGGGTGGCGGCTTACGTGCGTCCGTTTAGCGGCTCGTATGGGCGGGCGCGGTCCTGGCGTGTTGATGTAGACCGGACCGCGGGGGTGACGGCTTGCACGTGACCGTCTGATGGCTCGCACAGGCGGACGCGGCCCTGATATGTTGATGTAGACGCGGGAGTCGGCCGTGGCGTTGTAAGCCAGCGCAGGCACGAGAGTCGGTCACGGCGTTGGAAACCTGCGCGGATGCGCGAGTCGGCCGCGGCATTGGAAACCGGCGCGGATGCGCGAGTCGGTCGCGACGTTGTAAGCCGTCGCGGACGCGCGAGAGTCGGTCATGGCATGTTGATGTAGACTGGACCGCACGGGCGGCGGCCTGCACGCGTATCCGTCGGACAGTGCGGCATGGACGGACACTGGCACATGATGATATTGGCGCGAGCTCCGTATTTACGGTCTAACGCCACGCCACTTTTGTGATACACAATTGTCATGCGTAAAAAATACAAGCCAAAGTAATTGTTCTCAAAGAAATTAATATGTGCTAATAAAAATAAATTGGATAGATAGCACCTGATGTTTTTCGGGTAGTTGACCGTCTAACTTTGTAGACTGATTAGATCATAAAATACGCGGCACCAGTAATATCGTGACATCATGCAGAAAATTGCTTCTCTCGTTTGCTTTTATATCCGGCTAGCATGGCCGATTTTTCTCTTGATGCGGTGGCTGATTAAATTGCTTCTCTCGTTCAATCGGTTACGACGGGTCGCGTTTCTGACATCTCGATGGATCGTGTGCGGCGGTGCTCTGGACGCTGCCAAAAGTTTCTAAAACTCCCAATTTCATTGATCTATCTTCAAGAATGCAGTGCTCTGGACGTTGCCAAAGGTTTAATTGATCTACCCTCACGAACGCAGGAACAATGTGTGTCGCCGCGGCTGGCCGTCTTTGAATACGCTGTGCATGAGATAATTTGGCAGTCTTCACCTTGTCAAATTTACAGACCTATGCGACCCTCTTTGGATGATGTATAGGAGTGGCAGGCTGTTTTGAACAGTATATGCAGTAATAGTCCAGCAGATGTTGGACGCCGTCGCCATCTGGTCCTCCGGTGTAGTCGAAAACATGTGATTGTACTCCGTGGAGAGTAA
The DNA here is from genome assembly GCA_039707655.1 of Elymus sibiricus. Classification (NCBI taxonomy): domain Eukaryota; kingdom Viridiplantae; phylum Streptophyta; class Magnoliopsida; order Poales; family Poaceae; genus Elymus; species Elymus sibiricus. Next base: position 26,802,695 of record CM077671.1, on the reverse strand, counting down.
TACTGGTTCTGTACACTAGTACTCTAGTAGTACTAACACCCATCAATTATGATGGTAGACAAAATAGTCACCCCGTGAGCAAAGATCAATTAAACCTTGGGGTTCACGTTTGTAGTCTAGCTTCTCATGTGGCTGACGCCTTGTGTGCAATACTGCTAATATTGGATCTAACCTAGATTTCTTTGAGCGATGTGACAGCTTCTGTCTTGCTTCTGCAGTCGCTGTTGTTTGCTTTTGGTCTGAGCTTGTATCATCCGTGTTAGATGTGGTTGGAGAGAGCAGCTACGTCAATATATACTAGTACCTCGGGCATTGCTGCTCCTACGTGAGCTCTCCCTGTATGCGACAACGACCTCACTCATGTTAGCGAAGTCGTCGTACAGATATACCAGGCTCTTGGACCGGAGACGGATTTGCTTGACCCCGGTGATGTTCTTGAGCTTCGCACACTCCAGGGATGGGCAATGAGCAAGCATCGCCTGCAGGGCGTCCTGGGAGGTCCGGACATTGGACTGGCGGAGCGTCTAGAGTGCGGGGAGCCGCAGCGTGTCCACCTCCGCGTCCCTGGGAAGGTCGCAGAAGCATACCCTTTAGGGTTTTTAGGGAGGCGAGTTGGAGGAGTGATGCTGCCAGGGTCGGCTTCGTTGTTGTGTACAACATGTCGACGTCGATTTCTCGGATGCCGCAGCCCGCAAGGATGGGGAACCAGCCGCTGACAACGTCCATGCGACTGACGAATCCCTGCCCATGCATCACGAAGCGAAAGCTGCAGATGCGGATGTGGCGGCGCGAGGCGAGGATGGTGTCGACGACGCGGATGAACCAGTCGCACCCGCGGCCCGCCTCCGGCGGGAACGGCTGGCGCGTGTTGAAGTCCAGGAGATACTGGTTGAACAGGCGGCGCGACCGCGAGGAGAGCGTCGTCGAACGGGCGGCGTCGCGGAGCGGGAGGGGTCAATAGCTCATGTGCGACACATTTCGTGGGAATTGGAAGGAGTGCGACTTTGTTCGACAGAATGGTCGTGGTGCGACACATTTGAGCGCGTAAATAGCCCAGGCACAACATGGCCCTTAAACTGAACTGATGCCCTCGTTAGCTGTTAGGGGTTGGACCCACCACTTATCCACGTAAGCGCGGGACCCACCACTTGTCCACGTAAACGCGGGACCCACCTCTCCGCAGCTAGAAGAGAGGAGCGTCCGTGCCCGTCCGCCAGCCGCCGACGCCCATTGCTTCCCCTTTCCCCAATCTTTCTCTTCTCCGGCGACCTAGCGCAGATGTCTATCTCCTCCGCCACGCACTCAAAATGGAGACAGTATGGTCCAGTGCCGCTCACAAGGTGCCCTGACTGCCCACGCCCAGAGCCTCTTAAACGGTTGGTCAGTAAGACTGGTGAGAATGGCAATCTTGGGCGCGAATTTGTGAAATGCTTGAGCAAAACAATGGCAGGAAGGGATGGCAAGGTTAGATCTCAGTTCTTAGCCCGTTCTTTCGCTGCCGTTTGCTCTGATTTCTCCAGATTTCGTTTTTTCTCGTCGAATTTGGGATTTAGGGTTCATGTTGTTGTTTTCAGATCCTGAAAAAATGTACCCATTTCGAGTGGATGGATGATTATATTGAGAGGATTCAGTTTGAGGGCTACATTGATTCGAGCAGGGCCGAAACCTGGGAGCTCAATTTGGGCGGAGTGTCGCCGATTGATGTGGAGAATTTGGGGAGCTCGGACGGGCGAGGGGCGGGCAGAGTCCTGTCGATGGCGAGGTATGCGCGCGATGCTGAACTGCACCCGCAGTCCGAACTGAACGAGGAACTGAAGAAGATCAACAAACATCTAATGCAGATGATCGATTTGCAGAAGCAAGCAAATATCAGGGCAGGGGGGTTCTATTGTTGTATCATTGCTCTGTTTTTATTTTACTTGTTGTTCATCAGTCATTAGAAAGGGCATTTAGGCCTGTCAGGGGATATGACGCGATCTGTGCACCATGCCAAGTTCATGTAACTGAATCGAAGCTATTCAGTGTTCATGCCCGTGTTTTTGTTCTTCAGTTAACAGAGTGCACCCCACCCAAATTCAGTTTCTAGTAAAAAAAATCTGGGCTGCCGAATAGATGTTGGGCCGTGAGAAAATAACCAGGCCCAAAGAGAAACCAGCCCGCCCACGTAGGGGCACGAGCCCTTTTTATAGCACAGAGGCACCCATGTTTAACGAAAAATAGTTCGACTAAATAAACCTCTAACAAACATATACTTCTTGACTTGTCTTTACTTTGGCCAAATTTTTGTTCATGGAACAATGTAAATAAAAATGCGGCAAAATGCAAAGAGGTGGCACATGGCACATGTTTTACTTGGGCCCGTTTTACTTGTGTTAGCTCATAGAAAATTTACTTCTTTTAACGTTTCAAAAAAACTGTTACTTGATTTTGTTCATGGAATAATGTAAATCAAAATGTTCATGAAATAATGTAAATCAAAATGCGGCCAAATGCAAAGAGGTAGCACATATTTTACTTGTTTTACTTGTCTTAACTCAAACAGAAACTTTTCTTCTTTAAACCTTTGAAAAATAATACTTCTGTTAAGTGTTGAATGGTTCATGAAAACTCATAACAATTCCACTATGTTGATTCTCTCTAGCTTGTGTAAATATAGTGTATTGTATTCAAAAAAAGTTTTAAATATAGAGTATTGTTTGCAAAAAAAACACTAAAAAGAAATTATTTGTGGCTTGTGTATAAAAGAGAAATTTCATTGCTACAAAATGACTTTTCACGAGTCATTTTTTGTCCTTTTTACAGTCCACAAAAAATGTCTTTTTTTTTACGTTTTGAAATGCATTTTTTAATAACAGGTGTATCTAGACCTACAAGCCAAAACACCGTGCAACTTAAATAAGTAGCAAGAACTTAATAATAGAAAGAAACATAATATAGATAGTTCGGGCCAACCAAGACCACAGCTGGTACCCATAGTACGCTTACAACTTACAAACATAATATATAGATTTAGCTAAAAAAAGATAGATAGATGGGTAGATCGTCTAAACCCTGGCCGCTGCCTTCCTTGCTCCACCTCGCTCCTCCTCCGGGCGCCCTTCACTGCTCCTCTGGGGTGTTGTCGATGGGGTACGGCAGAGTGTGCATGCACTCCGCGGTGGGGAAGATGTTGGTGTAGTCCGTGAAGATGTTGTGGGTGGTGAAAGCTATGAACTCGCAGCCACACCAGAACACGCGGCCGAGGAGGTAGAACGCGTCGAAGGGGTTGGTGAAGTGGGCAAGGATAGCAACCACAACCCCGTTGTGGATGACCTCCTCGACTCGGTACATCCTTGGAGATCCCCGAGGGAGGTGGCCGAAGCCGAGCGCAAGGAAGGTGTCGGTGAACTCCCTTGCGCCCCTCCATCTTGACATCGCCCACACACGTAGTGTGCTCTCGATGTACACCCCGGCGGGGTAGAGCCACTCCAGCACGGTGGGGGGAAAGCGGTAGGTTGGCCCGGTGAACTGCATGGCTGCGGCGGCCTGGTTTTGGGGTTGAGAAGAAGAAGGACAGATACAGATGGGAGAGGATGGGAGATGGATGAGGGTGTGAGAGGAGGAGGAAGATGATAGGTGGCTTAAATAGCCCAAGTTTGACGTGTTTTTTGACTGGTTTCACCGGTGGAAGTAATGAGCGGGCGGCGTTGGGTGGCATCGGGAACGGGAGGGGTGGGGTGTGTGTACACGCATGGGAAACCGAAGGCTGCATCAATAGCCAGGCTGCGATGTTTCAGCGCTTGTTCTTCTGTGCGTGTACCGCCCGTGCATGCATGCATCGTAGGCTGCTCGTTCGCATGCATGGCAATGTAGTCTGCTGGCTAGGGCCTGGCTGGAGGGAGGCGTGGCAACGTTCGGTCCAAAGGTCCAACGGGTGGGCTTCTTTACCACGGCCCAACGACGCGCATGCATGGCAGCAGCCCACCCTCAAGCGCAGAACAAACCCAGCGCAGAACAAACAGGCGCTGCAGGCTGATCCACACTGTTCGACGCGCAGCGATCCAACGGCCAGAAATGGTTGGGGGGAGTGATCCAGCGTTCTCGAATACGGCCAATCAGAGTGCCTCACGCGGATCGCTGACGTTGTCCTAGCACCTGATCCACACCGTCCATTCGCAGATATCCAGCGGACCAGAAGGATGCGGGGTTTTGGCTAGGGTTTGAGGGGTTTTGAAGAGGTTATGAGGGGTTTTGAGGGGGGGTATGAGGGCTAGGGTTGACCATAACTAATTTTAAAAAATCAGAAAAATATGAAACTTGCACCCATCATCGTTTTATGTTACTAGGTTGCTGGGAAAAATAAGAAACCTGGTCTACGAGTATATTCATGAAAAACCCTTCACAAAACCTAGCTATCACGAACGAGGTTGTGTGGGATTCAGGTTAGGGGTTACGGTTAAGTATGTCATAGTTTATCCAAACGATCCAATATTGGGCATGGACCCTATATTTGCACACTGGAAGTCAAGTTTTGATTTTTGGCTCATTTAGAGAAGGTCGGAAAAAAACTTGCTTGCAAATGGGGTGTTTATCCTAGCTTTGGAGCTCATTTGGAACACATTTTTCATGACTAGTGTTTCACTCAACAAAAAGTCATCGGATTGATCACCTAACATGCATAATATTTGAGAAAGCATTGTAACATCAATACCCAAACTAAACAGCTTCAAATTTGAATTTTGGCTCAAATTTGAATTTTGGCTCAAATTTGAAATTCGGCCAGAATTTGAATAGAGTTTCACAAATACCCATCAAAGTAAAATTAGCATTACACAAATTCAGGAAAGTTTTTTACACAAATCCAGGTAAGTTTTTTTTATTCAGACAAGAACAATACTTCACTTCTACTTCTTCTTACCACTCGATTTCTTCTTCTTTTTCTTGGCACTTGTTGATCCTGCGACGGGTACGACACCCAGTTCACTCAAGCTCCTGGTTTTCTTCACTGGACCATCTAGGACAGATTTAGTTGGCACCACAACGTCTAAATGAGGCTTAGTTTGCACAACATCAACTACAGCAGCTTCAATTTGTAACACAACTTCCAATATAGGTTCAGTTTGCACATCAGCCGCATCAACTCCAGTTCTAGTTTGCACCACATTCTGCTCATTTTGCTCATTTTGCCCCCACATCCAAATCTTGCTCATTGTGCACTTCATCCGAATGTTGCTCATTTTGCACCCCCAACATCATCCAAGTTTGGCTCACCTTGCACCCCAACATCATCCAAGTTTGGCTCATCTTGCACCCCAACACCATCCAAGTTTGGCTCATCTTGCACCACAACATCATCCAAGTTTGGCTCATCTTGCACACTTTCACCAAAACTTCTCTTTTTTCTACAGCCATTGATTCTTGCCTTTTTGATTGCCCAGCAATCTTCAACAACAAGGGGTTGACCTCCACGCTTCCTCCTGGAAAACAAAGCTTGTAATTTGGCTAGTAATTAAAAACAACATCCAAATAAAAAAACACAAACATAAACATACTTTGGCCTTTCAGGAGTGTAACGAGATTTTGGAGATCCTTTTCGGTGCCCAAGTTCCTGGCACAGCTTGCATCTATTTTTGTTACCTTTTTGGGACCTTTTTGGCTTTGCATCCTTCTTTCCCATCCCCTTTTTACTACTCCCACCTTTCTCAAACCATGCCTTGAATCTACTCTCTTTAGGCCTGCCAGCCTTTCTTTTTGTTAGGGGAGGACACACGGAAAATTCTATTTCCACTTCAGGCCACTGAGACTGATCTGTAAGTGCTGGAATTGGAGTTGCATATGCAGCCTTGAATCTTATCACTGAGTAATATTCATGCAAATATGGGTGCATGTTTATCTTGGGTTGGGAGGCCAAGAAAAGTATGGCATGGTCACATGGTTTCCCGGTGTGTTTTCACTCGAGGCAAGTGCAGTCATGCAACTCAGTGTTAACAACGTGCCTCCTTCCAGTCTTGGTATCTCTAACTTCAGCACCCCACAATGAAGATTTTTCAACAGACAAATGTGTAAGATTTCTGCTCCTGTTCACCACCTATTGTACCACTGCAGGAAGCTTACCCCCTTGCAGACAATCACCAATCCTTCTTCTCAATTCCCACATGCGCATGATCATGATCCTCATTTGGTCAACCATGTCATGCACAGGCAAGTTCTTTAACTGCTTTATCTTGTTGTTAAAACTTTCTGCCAAGTTATTGTTGATATGATCACACTTGATGGCAGTGTTAAATCCTCACATGTACCACAATAGAGAATGATAGGTGTCCAACCATGGACCAAACTCACTGCATGCTGCTTTTATCTTATCAAGATGATATGAATGTGTCTGTTTGGTGTAAGATCTTGCTGCTGGCCACATTCTCCCAAATTCTTCTCCTTTGAATTTTTTGATCAAATTGATCCACATATGGCCGAAGCACTCCCTCTGCTCACAATGAGGAAAAACATTCTTCACTGCATTTTCTAGCCCTTTACATGCATATGTGTGTACTGCCAAAGGTGACACTGGCCCTATGCATCTTTTCACTGCATCATGAACCTGTTGGAAATATGCCCTAGAGGCAATAATAAATTAGTTATTATTATATTTCCTTGTTCATGATAATCGTTTATTATCCATGCTATAATTGTATTGATTGGAAACTCAAATACATGTGTGGGTACATAGACAACACTGTGTCCCTAGTAAGCCTCTAGTTATCTAGCTCGTTGATCAAAAGATGGTGAAGGTTTCCTAGCCATGGACATAAGATGTCATTTGATAACGGGATCACATCATTAGGAGAATGATGTGATGGACAAGACCCAAACTATAAACATAGCATATGATCGTGTCAGTTTATTGCTATTGTTTTCTGCATGTCAAGTATCTGTTCCTATGACCATGAGATCATGCAACTCCCTGACATCGGAGGAGTACCTTGTGTGTATCAAACGTCGCAACGTAACTGGGTGACTATAAAGATGCTCTACAGGTATCTCCGAGGATGTCTGGTGGGTTGGCATGGATCAAGACTGGGATTTGTTACTCCGTGTGACGGAGAGGTATCTCAGGGCCCACTCGGTAATACAACATCACAATGAGCCTTGCAAGCAATGTGACTAAAGTGTTAGCCACGAGATCTTGTATTACGGAATGAGTAAAGAGACTTGCTGGTAACGAGATTGAACTAGGTATAGAGATACCGACGATCGAATCTCGGGCAAGTAACATACCGAAGAACAAAGGGAACAGCATACGGGATTAACTGAATCCTTCACATAGAGGTTCGATCGATAAAGATCTTCGTAGAATATGTAGGAGCCAATATGGGCATCCAGGTCCCGCTATTGGTTATTGATCGAAGAGGTGTCTCGGTCATGTCTACATAGTTCTCGAACCCGCAGGGTCTACACACTTAACGTTTGGTGACGATTAGTATAGTTGAGTTATTTTGTTGGTGACCGAAGGTTGTTCGGAGTCCCGGATAAGATCCCGGACATGACGAGGATCTCCGGAAGAGTCCGGAGGTAAAGATTGATATATGTGATAATAGTGTTTTGATCTCCGAAGGGTTCCGGAATTCACCGGAAGGGGTTCCGGATGTTTACCGAAGTGTTCGGGTGCAGCAACACTTTATATGAGCCAAAGGGGTAAAGCCCACGAGGTATTGGAAAGTGCAAAAGGAAGATTTGCTGCTGCCTTAAGCGGTACTACCACTGGTAAGGCAGTACTACCGCGTAAGCGGTACTACCGCATGTGTGAAGCGGTACTACCGCACAAGCGGTACTACCGATCGTGAGCGGTACTACCGCTTGTACGCGATACTGCTGGAATCCGAGTTAGACTCTTTCCGTGCGGGCCAAACCGACCTTGTGCGGGCAAAACCGACCTTGTGGAGGCTTTCTCTCCAAGTTTAGACCCCAGGGCTCAACATATAAATAGAGCAGCAAGGCTAACACACGGGATAGATCAAGATTTCCCAAGCCGTGTGCCGGCAACCCTAACCCTCTAGTTCCTCCCGTCATAATCTCCGTAGTGCTTGGCGAAGCCCTGCAGAGATTGTTCCTCACCACCATCACCACGCCGTCGTGCTGCCGGAACTCATCCACTACTTCACCATCGCTCGCTGGATCGAGGAGGTGAAGGCGTCATCAAGCCGTACGTGTGTTGAACGCGGAGGTGCCGTCCGTTCGGCACTAGTTCGTGATCGGATCGAGGGACGACTTGCGATTTGGATCGCGGAGATGTTCGACTACATCAACCGCGTTTCTTAACGCTTCCGCTTAGCGATCTACAAGGGTATGTAGATTCACTCTCCCTCTCGTAGATGCCCATCACCATGGATAGATCTTGTGTGTGCGTAGGAAAATTTTTGTTTCCCATGCAACGTTCACCAATAGAACCATGTCCATCAAACCTCTGTCTCTGACTGAAACAAACCAATAGCAACAGGGAACATCCAGTTGTGTCCATCTAAAGCATTGGATGCTGCCAATTGACCATTCCATTTGCCAGTCAAAAAAGATGAGTCTATGCTCAAATATGGATGGCACACTGCTTTGAAGCCATCTATGCAAGGCTTTAAAGCCATAAAGAACTTGGAGAAAAGAACTCTACCATCCTCTGTTACCTCAGTATCTATCTCCACAACACTGCCAGGTGACCTCTTCTCCACCTCTGCTTTGAAGTTATAAAGCACCCTAAAAGTATTTGCCCAATCACCATATAATTCTTTCATTGCCCTCTGTTTTGCTTTCCACACTGTGGTATACTTCACCTTAATGGGGTACTGCTTTTCCAAGTCCACTTTAAGTTTCTTTGTTGTAGTGTTTGGTTTCTTGGCTAAAATTGGAGTGATCTTTTCTGCAATCCAAAGCTATGATGTCATGGTCGATACTGTCTGTGAACTTGTAATACAAGTATGTGGATTTGGGATTTGATTTACCCAGATGGTACTTCCATCAGGTTGAATTCTAGCAGATATGTACCACTTGCAAGGCCTGACGCTTCCATCAAAACCTCTGCACCTTGCATAAAATTTCTTTCTATCAGTCCACATAGTCTTGGCATCAAACTCATGTTTGACTGCATAAGTCTTGAAACACATCCTAAACTCCTTCATGCTTGGGAACAAGTTGCCTACTTCGATAACAGGATTTTCTTTGTCATACACACTTACAAGCTCATCATTTTGTGCATCATCTACATCATCTGCAGCATCTTTCATCAGCTGTCCATCCACATCTTCACAAGCATCTATGTTAGCATCATTAGGCAAACTTGATTCACCCCTCTCTTCCTCATCTTGATCATCTACTGGATCTACTGGAATGCCAAAAAAATTGGCCATCTCAGTGTCAGCCATTGGTGCAATGACCAAATCAGTAGTGTCTTCTAATTGTACTGAATTCCAATCAACACAAACAACCCTTACAGCACCATCAGAGCCCTCTTCTGCATCTTGATCAGCCCCCTCTATTACTGTCACTTCACCCGTACACATGGGCGTTATCTGTCTCTGTGAAGCCCAATCATCATCTACCATCTGCGAAGCCAACTTTGAGGGCACATATCCAACCTTAGAATCTGATTTTAGATCAATGAGCTCTGCATGAAAGGTAGTCTGTTTGCTTGCCCAGCCGTTTTGCCGGTCGATTTCATCAACTATCTCTTCACCATTCTCAATTCTCACATACTCACCCTTCCAATTATCAAACCGTAACAATGCTACCTCTTGCTCTGGACCCCAAAAAATGCTTTCCCCAATTTTCTCCACAACATTCCTCACGGCCCTCTCTTCCATGCTCTGTATTTCCTGTGGATCAATCTCTTCAAATTCAACCTCCCATTTCACAATTGTATCTCTCTCTATGTCTCGCACGCTACCATCAACTAGCTTTTCTTTAGATGGTAAGAATTCAACACTGAATTCGAAGGTGGTCCGAGCAACATTGCCCCTGTTTATCAATGGCGGGCACTGTGAGGCAGCGAAAGCAGACGAGGCACACATCGCAGGGTTGAAGAGGTTGGACAGGGTGATTACCTAGTCGACGTTGTCTCTCGTGACTCCATCTCGTTCAGCCCAACGCCGCCCCGCCGCCGCTCCCCAGTCCCACCCACCTCCACAATATGGATCCCGTGGAAAACAGGGGCAAACAGAGGCTCACTTGGTCAGATCTAACTCAAGACGGAGGGGAATGGTGCCGAATACACACCACATGCGCAGCCGCGGCCGTGAACGAAAGCTCCGCCGCTGCCGCCGCCGCCGACGAGAACGAAGAAGAGAGCAGCAACCAGAAGCAGGGGGAAGCGGGGAGAAGCACGTGTTCATTCAGGCGGGGAATCGATGCACTGCCAAGTGGGACCCACCACCAGACGCACTGATTAGTTTGACCCCCTGTTTTTACCTTAACCGTAGTCCCGTTAACAACCGGACCCGTGTTTTAACCACCTGGTCGTATTGGGGCTATTATTGCCATGTAAAACGGCGCACACGAGCTATTTATGGCAAGTACATTGCACTCCTTCCAATTCACATGAAATGTGTCGCACTTGAGCTATTGACCCGAGCGGGAGATAGGAGAGGATGCACAGCAGGATCGCGTCCGGGTGCTCGCTGATGCGGTCCCCACAGTCCTGAGCCGGCGCGTCGCCGCCTAAATCTACGCGTCAGGATCGACCTCGATGCCTACCTCCACCGCGGCATGGACGGCGTGATGTAGCACATCCTCTGGCCGGTGAGCTCCAGTGCGTGTCCGTCAACTTAGTAGCACCATTTTTTTGTAGGGACTTGTTGTCTCTGGTTGGACCCACCATGTGCGTCGAGAGTTGATCTGCTGGTGGATGATGATAGTGCGGCATGAACCCATGCGGGTCTGAACCGATCTGACGCCTGTAACTTGGTCGCTTTGGTGACTTTGCATCTGGTTGTCCATTAGCAATCAAACTCGTGAATAGTAATAGCAGTAGCTACGTCTGATCTCCTCTGGAGTAGCGACGGCAACTCGGCGTAACGGTGGAAACGGTTGATGCCAAGATGCGTTGGAACTCTTCTCGGTCCCGGCGACATCAGTAATCTCTTCTCGGTCTCGAATTGCAGCGACGACGACGCTCCTGACGCAACCTAAATTTTTCTTGAACTCAAACCTCATACTGTCAACTCCAAAATCAATCACGATCCTGATCACAAAACAAGTTTGCCGGCTTGTGTCCCAGGTTGTCCCTCGCCGGCTCTTGTTCTTTTGATCGATCGCGAGCTTCTTGATCCCTAAAAGAGCTCCCTCCAAGAACACAACATCACCGTGTGCTGGCCCCATGGTGGGCGTCAACTGTCGTGGTTTTGTCACGGTAGATGTCCTCATGAGGGAACTTAGGTCTGAGGCCATCGCAACTAGGTGGCGGCTTGAACGGGGTTGGTCGGAATCGAGAGACGCGAGTTTTACCCAGGTTCGGCCCCTCGCGGTGGAGGTAAAAGCCTACATCATGCTTGATTGATATTGATGATGATGACGATCTCGATTACAAGGGTGCTATTTTGCTACCTCTAGTCTCGAGAGGTTCTACTTTGATCTTGTCTAAGACTTGTCTATCTTGACCTAACTTAACTTGTCCCTCTTGGGGTGCCTTGCCCCTCCTTATATAAATTGAATGGGCAGGCATACATGTAGAGTCCTAGTAGGACTACAACTAGTCTCTTTTCTATTACAAGATGAATCCTAGTCCGGGTCTTGCTTCCCTTAATTGGAGTCCTACTCTAAGTCTTGTAGGTCACCTTTGTCTTCCAAGTTGAGGATCCCTCTTGAGTATTCTCCATGAGCTGGCCCTTCGGGGTCCCTCCATGAGCCGGCCTTCGGCCAGGTCTCATTCTGGTCCTTTGGGCCTACCCATACAAGCCGGCATATTGGGCTCCTTGTCAAGCCGGCCTCCTGCCGGGTCTCGTCACTGAGCCCTGGATTCTTCCTTGTCATCTTTATCTTAACCCGGAAAATGGGACGACCCATAGAGCTATCAATGCTGTAGGTCGGGTCAAACCTTTAGCCGGGTTATAACCGTGGGTAATATCCCCGACAGGAGCTTTACCGGAGATTGACCGCTCTTGTCGTCTCTCTTAGAGACCATGGGAGCAAGGACACGGATGAAAATTGGGTCAAGCGCAAGTTCCTCAAAGCCATCATGCCATTCAACAAAGGCATGTCCTCTATGATCCGACAAAGGCTGGATTTCCACGCGTTGACCTCAAGTGAAGTGTTTGATGAGTTCGTTGCTATGAACATCTTGAATAAGACCGCCGACAACGCTCTAGCTCATGTTCAATGGTCAAAGAAGCCCAACCTTGCTTTGAAGGCTAGGGATTTTTCGGAACAGGAAGAAGAGGAAGAAGAAGAGTGTTGTCCTGAAGACACCAAAATGCCTACCATGATCACATGGCTCTTGCATCGAGGCAATTTTGGGCAACAAGAGGAACACCAAGCCCAACTTCTCCAAGGAAAACTCAAGTGGATCCAAGGGCAAGAAACGAGTGAGGATGTGCTACAATTGCGGCAATGTAAGTCATTTTGTTGTAGATTGCCCTTATGAGAAGCGTGAAGACAATGGAGGCAAGCTCATTCGCAAGGACAAGTCCAAGTCCTTCCCCAACAAGAGCAACTTCATGAAGAGGGTACCTCAAAAGGGGTTGACGGTGCAAGAAGAGCACAACTCCGATGATGATGATGATGATGATGATGATGATGATGCTAGTGGTGAAGGGATGGCAACGGCCTCCGTGGCCATTGTCACCTCTTCCCCAACCATGGTGTCGCTCTTAGACTCTCCCAACGAGGACCACATCCCCATCGCCAAGTGCCTAATGGCCAAATCCACCAACAAGGTAACCTCCAACATTAAAACTACCATCTCCACCACTCCATCTTTGATAGATTGTGTGGATGAACAAGAGGAGGAAAAAGTGGATGAGTATGCCTTTGACAAGCTCATGGATAGTCTCAAAGGTGAGATCAAGAAACATTTCATTGCTCTCTTGGGACAATTGGGCGAGGCCAATGATGTCATTGAGTCTCATGAAGACACCATCACCAAGATGGAAGGGCATAGCCGTGATTACGCCGATGAGATTGCGGATCTTTCCCATGCTCTAGAAGAAGAGCAAGGTCTTCGTTTGGCTCTTGAGGAGTCACAAAATGTTTACCTTGCTAAGCTAAAGAAATATTATGATCATGCCCAAGTTCTTGCTCGTGTGCTTAAGACCGAGAAGGTTGAACTTGGGGTTGGCCATGAGAAACTCAAATAGGAGTTTGAAGTACTTGACAAGGCTCATAAGGCCTTGAAAAGTGCCCATGCCACCCTGAAAGTTTCTTATGATCAACTCCAAGCGAAACTAACTAAGGAAATAGCAACTTGTCATCCTTTTGTGTCAATTGATAATGTTCATGCGTCTAACCCTTGTTGTGAGCATGTGCACCTTGTGGAGAAAAATGCCAAGTTGAAAGAGAAACTTTAGAAGGGCCTTGTGACTTGTATACAAGGTGAGAAGAACCTCAATGACCTTTTGAGCAATCAAAAGGAAGTTGTGTCTAAGGAGGGACTTAGGTTTGTACCCAAGTCAAAGAAGAAGAAATCCAAGAAGAAAGGCAAGACCAAGCAAGGTCTCCCTCGCAAAGAAACATTTGTCAAAGAGGGAGAGGGTACTCCTACGGAGAAGAAGAACAATGTGATGGGTGGTGGCGCCAAGAGGGGCAATACCACTCATCCCAACAAAGCCGACGACTTTAACCCCTCTTATGTTTTATTTCGTGCTAGTGATGGGCACGTTTATGCCAAATATGTTGGTTCTCCTTATGAATATATTGAATGGTCTATTTGGGTTCCTAATACCCTTGTTACTAACATCAAAGGACTCATTCAAGAATGGGTACCTAAAACCAAGCATTGATCTTATGTAGGAGTTTGCTTCCGGAGGAGGTTCCTGGTTGCTCGATAGTGGAGCAACAAATCATATGACCGGAAGCAGGGACTTGGTGGTGGACATTCAAGCTAGCTCATCTATGGCCTCCCATGTCCAATTTGGTGATGCTACAACATCAAAGGTATTGGGTCTTGGCAAGGTGGTGATCTCTCCAGATTTGACCATTGAGAAAGTCATGCTTGTTGAGACCCTTGCATACAATTTACTTTCCGTTTGTCAACTTACACTCATGGGCTTTTCTACATTCTTTGATATCAATACCGTGGCCCTCTTGTGGAGCAAGACTCTTAAAGTAGCCTATGTTGGATATGTTGAGAACGCTCTCTATGTGGTCAACTTCTGAGAGAAGCCCACTAAGACGGCAACATGTTTAATGGCTAAAGTTGATGCGGGACGGCTTTGGCATCGCCGTTTATCCCATGTCAATATGAGATCTTTGCAAAGTCTCCTCAATGGGTACCATGTTCGTGGACTATTTTTTTTAGTTTTGCCAAAGATCGTGCTTGTATCGAAGGAAAGGTACATGAGAAGCCTCACCGCTCCACGACTACTATTTATTCAAAGAGGCCCTTGGAGCTCCTTCACATGGATCTTTTTAGTCCTCCATCTTTTGATAGTCTTGGAGGAATAAAATATTGCTCGGTGATTGTGGATGATTATTCAAGATATGCATGGGTATACTTCTTCAAGAGGAAAGTGAAACCCAACAAACCATCATCGACTTTGCAAATGAAGCTTAACACCAACATGATGCAAAGATATTGATGATTAGAAGTGACAATGACTCCGATTTCAAGAACTACACCTTGGGTGAGTTTCTTAGTGATGAGGGGATCAAGCACCAATACTCGGCACCATATACCACTCAACAAAACGGTGTAGCAGAGAGGAAGAACCGGACATTGATGGACGCAACAAGGACTATGATGGTGGAATTCAAATCTCCGTACAACTTTTGGGCCGAGGCCATCAACACTGCATGACATGCATCCAATCGGCTCTACCTCCGCAAAGCTTGAACAAGACTCCATATGAGATACTTACCGGTAACAAGCCCAACCTCAAGTACTTCCAGGTGTTTGGTTGTAAGTGTTTCATTCTCAAGAAAGGAGCACGCTTGTCTAAATTTGAAACTAGAGCTCAAGAGAGCATATTTGTTGGTTATGCTACAAACTCTCATGCTTACTGTGTCCTCAACAAGTCCATTGGACTCATTGAGGAGATGTGTAACGTGGAGTTTGATGAAAATAATGGCTCCCAAGTGGAGCAAAGTGGTCTTTGTGATGTAGGTGATGAAATTCCTCCCCAAGCCATAAGAAGAATGGGTGTGAGACACTTCCTACCCGTTGAGTAACCCCTTGTGGCCGAAGGAGAAGGACAATGTTCTACGCAAGTGGAACCCTCACCAACACTTGACCCACACGCTTCCGAAGAACAAAGTGAAGGCCCTCAACCAAATGAACAAGATCAAGAGCAAGATCAACCTCATGATGATGGTGACTCGCCAAGTGATGCCCAAGATCATGTTCATGACTCCGAGCAAGCTCAAGATCAAGAGCAAGCTCAAGACGATGCTCAAGATGATGAAAATGATGCTCATCAACTTTCGATGGAGGAGATCTTGGAGCGTCGCGCCACCAAGATATCCTCCACTCTACAACGTCAACAACATGTTTTGGAGAATGTCTTTGGAAGTTTGAGTAAAGGGGTAACCACTCGTAGACAATTAACAAATTTTTGTGAGCATCATAAGTTTGTTTCTTGTATTGAGCCCCTAAAGGTACAAGAGGCTCTCGAGGACACGAATTGGCTTGAAGCCATAAATGATGAACATAACAACTTTGAGCGCAACAAGGTGTGGCAATTGGTTCCAAGGACAAAGGTGAACCACAATGTCATTGGAACCAAATGGATCTTCAAGAACAAGCAAGATGCGAACGGTGTTGTCATTTGAAACAAGGTAAGATTGGTGGCTCAAGGCTACTCTCAAGTCGAGGGTATCGACTATGGTGAAACCTTTGCCCCCGTTGCTCAACTTGAATCTATTTGCATGTTGCTTGCATATGCTTCTCATCATAACTTCAAGTTACAACAAATGGATGTGAAGAGTGCTTTTCTTAATGGTCCTCTTAATGAGTCGGTATATGTCAAACAACCCCCAGGGTTCGAGGAGCCCAAGTTCCCCATTCATGTGTACAAGCTCGATAAGGCACTCTATGGACTTAAACAAGCCCCGCGTGTGTGGTATGGGCACCTTACCGAGTTGTTACAAGATCATGGGTTTGAAATGGGGAAAAGTGATCCCACTCTTTTTACTTAAAGGGGATATGTTCATATGCCAACTATATGTTGATGATATTATCTTTGGTTCTCCTAACAAATCTTTCAATGATGAGTTTTCCACACTCATGACCGAGAAGTTTGATATGTCTATGATGGGAGAGTTGAAGTTCTTCCTTGGCTTCAAAATCAAGCAACGTAGAGAAGGAATCTTCATCAACCAAGCAAAATACACTCAAGACATGCTCAAGAGGTTCAAGTTGGGTGATGTCAAGCTGGCCAAGACTCCTATGCAACTCAGGTGCCAACTTGACATTGATCCCAATGGTAAAGTCGTGGATCAAAAGGTATATCGCTCCATGATTGGATCCTTGCTTTATTTTTGTGCATCTAGGCCGGATATTATGTTGAGTGTGAGAATGTGTGCGTGGTTTCAAGCCGCACCTAAGGAAAGCCACTTTGTGGCGGTCAAGCGTATCTTTCGATATTTGCCTCATACCCCCAAACTTTGGCTTATTGTACCCCAAAGGTGCAACTTTTGATCTCATGGGATACTGGACTCGGATTGGGTGGGATACTGTGTGGACAGGAAGTCAACTTCCGGAGTGTGCCAATTCCTTGGTCGCTCTTTGGTGATTTGATCTTCAAAGAAACAAAATTGTGTTTCTCTCTCTACCAGCGAGGCCGAGTATGTAGCCGCCGCAAGTTGTTGTGGTCAACTTCTATGGATGAGGCAAACTTTAAAGGATTACGGTGTCACTTGTGAAAAAGTCGCTCTTCTATGTGACAATGAAAGTGCTATCAAGATCTCCTACAATTCGGCTAAACATTGCAAGACGAAGCATATTGAGATTCGTCATCATTTCATCCGGGAGCATATCAAGCGTGGAGAGATTGGTCTTATATATGTCAACACTCATTAGCAGCTAGCGGATATTTTCATGAAGCCATTGGACGAAGCAGGATTTCGCGAGTTAAGGCATGAGCTAAATATCATTGATTTGAGCAATGTGGCTTGAAGTAATGCACATCCCACCACACACATCATCTTATTTTTTCTTAGATGTAGGCATGTACATAGGGGGTATTGTTCTCTCGATGAACTCTCCCTCCCCCTATTATGCGGAAATAAACCAAATCTTTCACATTCACCATTATTGATGGTACTTGTGCTTAAAAGACGAGTTTTGGTCATGAACCCAAGATTAAAATCTTTGCGGTGCCATACCAATTGACTCAAACATAGGTGGCTTCGGCCACTGCCCCTCTTCCCTTGAAGAGATGTGATTTCTGGTGCTCATTTGCATTTTGGACCACTCCACGTTTGCTTGTGTTTTTCCCTATCTTTTGAACTTGGAGTATTCCTTCCCTTTGAAGATTTTTCTGTTCTCAAACCCAAGCCAATCTCATGGTCAACCCGGGTTGCATAAGCCTCCTCTTTTACTTTGAACTATGGCAGTTCCGGTTGCATTTAGTCGGTACTATCGCTGGTTTGGACGGTATTACCGCTTTAAGAGGTACACACTCCACGTTTTCTTGTGTTTTTCCCTATCTTTTGAACTTGGAGTATTCCTTCCCTTTGAAGATTTTTCTGTTCTCAAACTCAAGCCAATCTCATGGTCAACCCGGGTTGCATAAGCCTCCTCTTTTACTTTGAACTATGGCAGTTCCGGTTGCATTTAGTCGGTACTACCGCTGGTTTGGACGGTATTACCGCTTTAAGAGGTACTACCCATTCACTTCTTCTTCCCCCATGACCTCTCTCCTCATAGGCGACTCGAACTGACACCGGCCACCCTGGGCACGCTGTCTCCATGTCGTCTTCCACGATTCCGGCCGGTGGGATCGTTCCCCACCATCTCCTCTCGTCATGAATCCTGGTATTGCCCTCATTCATTTCCCGTACGGTTCTCTCTTTTGAATCCAGGTTTCTCTGGGTAATGTGGAGCGCTCTTTCGATTTTTGGCTAAATCGAGGCATGAGTAGGCCGTGGTAGACTGCTAGGGTAGGAGAGTTGAAGTTATTTTGGCGAAAATTTGAGCTCGTGATCACCGTACTACTGGATCTTGTCGCGGAAGTATGTCTGCGCTTCCAGCGGTACTACCACTCCCACTGGAGCGGTACTACCGTATCAAGTTGGCGGTACTACCGCTTGTGACGGCTTACTCTAATTTTCTTCTCTCTCAGTTGTTCCCCTTCTTGGCTTATGCATTTTATTCATGTGCTCTCCGCGTGGTTCTTTTGTTTGATTCAGGTGGTAGTTCCTCTGGTCCCCAGCATGCTCGCCGCAAGAATCCCGATCTTAAAGCCTCCAAGCGCGGTCGGCGGAATGATGTTCCTACTAGCTCGAACAACCCAGTCATTCGGCAACCGAAGAAGAACTTCAAGATTGTGGCTTCAAGGCCAACGACAGCGACCAAGTCTCCTGCGGATATGACTAGCAAGGATTTTGGGCATATTGTCAGCGCAACCCCTATAGTCGGGATCAGGATGCCAGTCTCACCAACCATCCATTCTGGAACAGAGATCAGGGTTCAGTATACAATGACATTCTGAAGGCCAAGAAGAACATGTTTGTGGTAACCAAGTCCATTGATCATAACCATATGGATAAGCATCCCGCTTACTTTGGAGAGGTTGTGGCTCTATGTGATCAGTTTGACCTCAACAAAATCATGACCTTCAACAAGGATTTTGACGCGGATCTTGTGGCTCAGTTCTATGCCACGTTTACTTTGGCATCGATGAGGCAAGGACTCTCACTTGGATGACCCATGGCAAGGTTCTGCATGCCAGATGGAAGACCTTTATGAACTGTCTTGGCTATGATGATCAGGGCGAGGAGAGTTGTCTTGGACTTCGCCCCCACAAGTCTGCTCCTACCACTCACAAGTCTGCTCTCATTCGTTACTCCAAGATCAAGAAGACTACTAATGGTGAGGTACATGAGTTGATTCCTTTTCTGGACATTATGCACCGTATCTTCAGGAACCCTCTCTTCCCTCGTGTTGGGAACCTTGATCAAGTTGACTCCTATCTCGTGGATATGCTGTTGATGTGTCAGAAGGAGAAGAACAAGACTTGCCCTCTGGATGTTTCTAATGTGATGTACAATGAGCTTCACTCTGCTGTCTATGACCGCAAATGCCCCATCTATGGTCTGTATCTGATGAAGCTTATTAAGGACATCTGGGCAGCTCAGTTTCCTGGTGAGCATCTTCTGACTGATGATCTTGTGGCCCATAAGGTGATGAAACTGAGGCTGAAGGAGCACTGGGGCGCCCCTCCCGCGGTTCCTGAGGTTGAGATTCCTCCTATAGACTCTAATGAGTTCGATGAGCCCGACTATGTTCCCCCCTCTGAGTAGCCATCTTGGGTTGTGAAGCTCAAGAAGTTGTTTTGTTTCCAGGCTGACACTCAGGAGAAGATGTACAAGGCTTATGTGGCTAAGAAGGTTGCTCATCAGCGTCAGGTTCTACTGATGAGGAAGATGGATCTGCCAGTCGATAGTGGTTCTGAGAAGAAGATTGAGACTAGGGAGGAGTGAATCTTCAAGAACGGCACCTGGACTGATTCAGATGATTCTCCTGGTACTACTTCTGCTCCCCGAGCTGCTGCAGCGAGTGTTGATGACATGATTGAGGATGATCTAACTGATGAGGAGGAGGAGTCTGAGGAGTCAGATGCGTCCATGGATGAGGACTCGAAGAGATTCTTCGACCTTGGGGTGTAGCTATCACTCTCTGTCTTTTTGCGTCTCGATGCCAAGGGGGGGAGAGTTTAGGACCAGGGATTTGCTTTCTCAGGGTTATTGTAGAGTCACAAGCTTGTTTTATCGTCGTGTTTTAGTTGCTTGTGAACTATTTATCTTATTTGCTTTCAGTGTTAGAACTTGGAGACCTTATATGTATGGTGTGAGATATACGTTACCCCCCATCTATCTTATCATGTCGTATTGTGTTATTCCTGTATGTGTTGCTATATTTAGCCTATGCCCGTACTTTCTGCTCACATACCTTACTTGCATCTGTGCTCATTACTCTTATCATATTGATTGCAAGTATTGCCTCGTTTATAAAATATAGGGAGAGTGTTGATCCTAGTGTTTGTTTCTTGCATGCCACAAGCATTCTTGAATGGCACACACATCTAGGGGGAGCCCGTCTATCTTTTATGAACAATAGGGTTTGTTATTATTTATTCCTATCAATTTTGCAAACCCCACGTTTTCATCAATCCACCAAAAATGGGGAGATTGTTAGGGCATATTTATTTCCCTATAGATTTGGCGATTGATGACAAGGTAATTTGCGGACTAACCGTGTGTCCTCGGTATTTCAGAGATCTTAACAAATGGACAAGAGACGGTTTAACTCCCCTCGGTGACACTTTGTGAAGACTGAGTGTTCCGGCGATTCTTTTTCGTGGTATTTGAGTCGTAGGAAATCCGTACTATTAAGAGGGGGTCTGCATCTGAAAGGTTGGGTGGCATCAATACGTACACAATTTTTTGCACCCATCTTTCCTTCCGGTATCATGGATATCCTCTGATTCCTGCATAGGGCTTTATGTGGCATCTAAGCGGTAGTATCGCTACCCTCAACGGTAGTACCACTAGAGCGGCAGTACTGCTCTAGTGGTATTTCTACCTCTTGTATCATGGTCTACTCCTCCAGGGTGTGCACGGGCTTTTCGTACGAACGGTAGTAGGAGCGGCAGTTAGTCCAGTCCTTCCGCTTTAAGCGGTAGTACCACCCCAACTGCAGCGGTAGTACCGCTCGTTGCGATACTACCGGCCACACTACCGCCTTGCGCGGGCCCCTGTCCCCTCCGCCCCTTTTAGCGGTAGTATTTGTTGTGGTAGGAGCGACAGTACCATCTCAAGCGGTACTAACGCCCTGCCCTACGGTACTACCGCTTGAAGTTATATTGTGTTTTTATAAGCGGTAGTACCGCTCATCTGAGCGGTAGTACCGCTTGTAAGCTTCAGCACGAGGATAACGGTTGGATTTACTCTACCACTATATAAAGGAGTCTTCTTCCTCGGGAAGACTCCACCTCTTTTCCCCTCAAGCTCCATTGTTGCTCCTAAGCTCATTTTCGCCCGATCTCTCTCCCTAGCCATTAAAACTTGTTGATGTTCTAGGGTTTGGAGGAGAAGTCCTTGATCTACACTTCGGCCAAGAGAAATTTGATTCCCCCACTAATCCCTTGCGGATCTTGTTACTCTTGGGTGTTTGAGCACCCTAGACAGAAGAGGTCACCTCGAAGCCACAATCCATTGTGGTGAAGCTTCGTGGTGGTGTTGGGACCTCCAATTAAGTTGTGGAGATTGCCCCAACCTTGTTTGTAAAGGTTCGAGCGTGGACTTCAAGGGCACCACTAGTGGGATCACGGCTCCTCGCATAGTGTGAGGAGTGAGGAGAATACAATGGCCTTAATGGCTTATTGGGGAGCATTGCGCCTCCACACCGCTCCAACGAAGATGTACTTCTTCTCAAAGGGAAGGAACTTTGGTAAAACATCCTCGTCTCCATCGGTTCCACTTGTGGTTACTTCTTACCTTTACTTTGTGCAAGTTATTATCGTGTTGTATCCTTGTTTGCTTGCTAGTTGTTGTTGTTAGCATCATATAGGTTGCTCACCTAGTTGCATATCTAGACAACCTATTTGTTGCTTAACCTAATTTATTAAAAAGGGATAAAATTAGTAGTTGCCTATTCACACCCCCCCCCTAGTCAACCATATTGATCCTTTCAACCTTCCAACATATATCTGTTCTTTTAATGTATTATACCATACTTCCGTGCTCCCAGCTATGTAATATACCAAAATATTCTACTGTAGGCATATAAAAAACGTAGAAAAGAGGCAAAATTGATAATCCTAATGCATCCAAACCTAGAAAATCTCAAAAAAAATCAATTAAACATTTGAACTTGTCCACGTAATTTTCAACATACAACCACACAATATGCTACAAACAATAGGGATAATCTATTAATGTTGGATTCTCCACTGACAAAGAGAAATAATATGGTAGTACCTGTGATGCCATGGAGGAAGGGGTTGGGGAGCATCCACCGGGAGGGGTTGGGGAGCAGCCGAGATGGGTCAGGCGATGGGGAGTAGCCCACGGGAGAGGATGGGGAGTACTCAATAGGGGAATAGAGTCTAGGCAGGCGACCGGAGTGTTGGAGCTTGGAGGTGAAGCACGGTGGCTGGCGCCAGTGAGGACCTCGCCATTCGCCAGCCCGATTGGGAGGGGGTGAGAGGAGCTAGAGGGTCGAACCCTAGCTATTGAGGAGCGGGAGTGGGAGGGGAGGGGTAATGGGCTAAATGTTTGGGCTTTATTTGCCCTCCACTTAACGTGTAAGTAGCAGTTAACTGGTATGACAACCAATTAATCAATTTGTCAGGCCAGCTAATTGGAGTAGCAATTTAACACAGTGAATTGGGTCTATTTGAGTCGTCCACCCTAAGAGTAGTGATTAATTGGCCCGTTAACTAATTAATTGGATGAATTCTTGAACAGACTATGTATCATGCTCTTTCGCCTCTCTTCTGTTTCAACATTTTTCCTTCCAGATCCAATTTCCATGTCTTCATCCAGTTCATCAAAGAATCAACTCTTCGAGAAGGTCATCAACTTGTACCGTCAAGGTGTGATGACGCACCCAAAAACCTTGTAATTCAAGGATGGGGTCTTGACTTTCTTTGCCTTAGGCATATCATTGTTTAGAGTAAATTTCTAGTTTGAAATTTCAGGCGCAAATTTTGCAATTTGCTCCTTCAGAGCAATATTATAGATGTATCCGTTGGTGTGATATTATACTAATGCACGTATCACTTTCATGAGATTAATGCATGAATTTTTACGTGCTTTTACTGGACGATTTATAGTAGTCTATTTTTATGATATACTGATTTCTAAAAAAAATCGAAGACCACTTAGATCATTTATGTGATGTTTTAATACGTTATGAGATGCATGTTTGTTTGGTAACCTTGGGTAGTGCATCTTTTGCACCGACCAGTATCGTTTCTTGGCTATGTTTGACTTCACAGGGAAATGAGGTTGTTAAAGCCAAGATTGAAGCTATCGAGGGTTGGCCGCAACCCAAACGGTCACACAAGTGATGAGTTTCCTTGGCCTCATTGTTGTACCATTGTGAAAGATTTCGGCACCATTGTTGCACCTCTAAATGAGCTTACAAGAGAAGGATGTGACCTTTGTTTGGGTACCGCACAAGAAGATGTCTTCACGTTACTGAAAGATAAGTTAACACATGCTTATTTGCTTCAACTCCCTGATTTTAATAAGACTTTTGAGTTTGAATGTGATACTAGTGGGATTGGATTGGGAGGTGTGTTATTACAATATGGCAAACTTGTTGCATACTTTTCTGAAAAAATAGTGGGCCTGGTCTGAACTATTGTACTTATGATAAAAAAAATATGCTCTTGTTCAGATATTAGAAACTTGGCAATATTATTTATGGCCTGAAAAAATTGTTATACATCCTGATCATGAATCTTTGAAACATAAGGTGAAGCAAAACTGAGTGGTAGACATACTAGTTGGTTGAATTCATTGAGACTTTTCCTTATGTCACTGAACATAAGAAGACTAAAGAAAATGTTATTACTGATGCATTGTCTCGTCGCTATACTTGACTTTAAATTTTGGTTTGGAGACCATCAAAAATCAATATGTGCATGATGTTAAATTTAAAGATGTGATGTAGAATTGTAAGAAATGAATAACATGAAACAAGTTCGTTATTAATGATGGATTTGTGTTCCGTGCTAAAAGGTATGCATTCCGACTGCTCCATTCACCTTTTGTTGTTGCAGGGAGGCTTACCGGTGATTACCAGGGCACCCCTTATTCCTCTCATAGACGAGGTTCCACACGTCATGGGAAGTGAGGCTGACATCCCGCAGAGTAGATCGACAACGAGCTCAATGCTCGGGGAGACAAGGTCAATGGCACGAGCTCGTTCCATTCATCGGGGCGATGCACCGAGGTGTTGACGAGGTGGACGTGGCTAGAGGAAGACGCTAGTGCGTTCAATCGATCGGGGGAGCTCAACTGTGAACTTGGCAGTGTCAATGGCGGCGGCGCCTGAGCAAGGAGAGGAGAAGGCGGCATTGTTGCTCGAGACGGTGGGCTTCGCGGCTCAGGCTATTGGGGACTGTGAAGGGCGAGGTCGTTGGCGGTGTGGGTCGTAGGCGTAGCGGCGGCGCATGGTCGTAGTACGAGACGACTCGAGAGGGAAGGAGAATGGTGAGGTCAGTGAGAGGCCTCCTGAGATTAGGTGCAGCGAACCGGTACACCTGTTCATTTGGTATGGCATGCATATGTAATTTGAATGAACTCTCACTTCTTTGACGTCGGTAGAAGCAAATGCTTCTACCAAATGCCTAGCTCCTTAACTTCTCGTAACCCGTTGGGCATGACTTTGGACCGGGGTTAGAAAAGTCATGTTGCGAACTCTGATAGAAGCAAATGCCTATCTAGTTAACTTCTAATGACCCATTTGGCACAACTTCGGACCCAAGGTTAGAAAAGTCATGTGCCGAAGAGCTGCAAACATGCCTTCAATCCTCATGGTTTATGTCTTAATTTGTACCTCAATCCTCATGTTTTATGTCTTTATTTGTACTTAATGTTGTATGAAAGGATATATTCATGGACTTTGTTTTAGGATTACATTTGTTAAGATTAATTAACATACTTAATTAAGGGAAAATCCCTGCCTGTATTAACCGCGGGCGGATGCTATTTCGGCAACCGTCGCGCCGGTTCACATACAGACGCCTCACCAACGAGACGTCCTCCCTGTACCTATATATGTAGAATCATCAATGAAAGAGATAACGGTTCCATTCATTTTTGCTTTGGTTCTCAACACGTTATCAGCACGCTCTACGGCGGAGCGATTTCACGGCGAGGCTCGTCCGTCCGCGGCAGGAGAGCACGCTCTCAAGCAATTTCACGGTCGGGCTCGTCCGGGGCAACGCGGAACCAGTGGGCGCGCGGCGCCGGCATGCCTCACCCCCGCTCGGCGACGCAGGCAACGCCCTCTGGCCGAGCACGCATCACCCTTCAGAGCGGGCGTAGGTCTACCGTCGGCGTGTGGTTACGCGACGCGCTGCCTCGAACTCCAGCACCAGCCCATGGCGGCTTGGTCCCGGCATGGCCCTTGGCCATGGCCTGACGACAGCGACAAACGCCATCCCAGCGCGGTTTCCCCGCACCTGTGGAGAGCAATCCTGAAATTGCAAAAGAAACAAGGAACGGGAATCAACGACACAGCCATCAAGTCGTAAATAGCATCCTGAATCAGGTGATCCAGTTCTAATTTTTGTTCCTGAGTAGTAGTACTAACCTCCACGGTGATGTTTTTCAACATCTGGCGAACGACGACATGCAAACGGCAAGTCCACCCCCAGGCCCTGTTCACGCCGACTGGATAAGTGAACCGAGCCAGCGCACTGCGCCGGCACCCGACAGCGCTCGGGCTCCCCAACGGCGTGGCATCCAACTTCGGCCTCCCTGGTCGATCTTCTCCAAAGGAGGAAGACGGGCTGCCAGGCTCCTGCACGCGCCGCTGCGCCAGGCCGTGGCTGGCCCCGTGCCGCCCGGCCGCCGCACGCGCCCGTCCGCCCGGCCGCAGGCGACGGTTACAGGATGGCCACACAGGAGGAAGAAAAGGCATCTTATCCTTTCAGCCGTTCCTCGATTTAGTCCTCGGATTTTATCTTAATGCTAAATGGGTCCAAGTAAATTCTGATTCGATCCTCAGGCTTACGAATCTTTGCAGTTTAGCTCTACGCTTTACTGTATTTTACAATCGAGCCATCTGGCTCTATGGACTTTGCATTTTCAGCCTTTTTTTTTCTGTTGAGTTTTAACACTCCAGAAAATACATGGCTATTATATGTGGCATGTTCAATGCGTTTGCTTTTTAGCAATCCCTGTAACATGTCTTATTAGTACAATGATATTGTTTTGCGATTGAGATTAAATTTTCTCGCATAACAATACTGATTTGCGATTGAGAAAAAAAATCTCGCAAAACAATCTCATTGCGATTGAGATCAATTTTCTCTCGTAAAATATTAATTCACCCTGCTGAATTATCTTGCAATTTGATACAAGATCATCTCATTTCATTTGAGGTCTATACAATTCAAGTTTTTCACCTGAGCATCAAGTTTGCAACATCATTACTATTCATTACAATAGTAGTGTATATCTGTTGAGTACCGAGATGTATTCCAGATCTTAAGTTGATGTAATATATTTCCACGTTTATCACGTGTCGAGATTAATTACGTCCATTTGCAATTGAGATTTTTAATCTCTTGCAAAGATAAATTCAGTACCTCTGCAATACTGTTTCTCCGTTGAGTACGAGGTATTCCGGAATATTTCTATGATGTATCCGTTTCCATGTTATTCTACATGTTGAGATTATACATCCACTATTTGCAATTGAGATTCTGATTTCTTGCAAATAGATATCAATTCATCGTCTTAATTAAGTCATACGGCTTAATTCGAGCACGAATTGGTAAGCAAAATTCAAAGTGATTTCTCCAAATTGATGCTTAGGATCACAAGGTAGTCATATAGATCTACTGCGTACGCAGATTATCGATGACTACTGTTAAAGCCTACATTTCGTCATTTCGACATTATGATTGCTTTACAAAGTGCTCTCCCACACATTTTTACTAAGTCATGACATGAGGCATTACGAGTGAGTATCTACTGAGTTCATCAGATTATACTCCCTAGTGCTGCGAGATCCACTCCATTTTGGAGATTATCTTCAAGGTGTCATACTTAGCAATTTGAGATTCACACTAATGGTTTCAAGCTAACTTCTTGAAATACCCATTGATTTTGCTAAGTTCATTACAACATCAACCATGATGGTCTTTAATTTACTGGCTGTAAATTAATTATCTCTGGTTTACCCATAGAGGTAACATATGGCTATAGAATTTGAGGCATTCGCCCTCGATGGCCACCACTGCCCTAC
Source organism: Elymus sibiricus (assembly GCA_039707655.1). Classification (NCBI taxonomy): domain Eukaryota; kingdom Viridiplantae; phylum Streptophyta; class Magnoliopsida; order Poales; family Poaceae; genus Elymus; species Elymus sibiricus. The sequence continues at coordinate 26,775,376 of CM077671.1, read as the reverse complement.
CTGGGCCATGGACATCATGATTGCTCTTGTGTCTCGTGGGATAATGTGTGCAATCCTGGGTTCACCTCTGGTCAGGATCACACCGCTAACAGAAAAATGGTGTCTTATATATCATAAGGCATTAGATTCAGATCTCAGCATCTGGTTATTCTGTATTAGCAATTCCTGGGATACAATGAACCTCAAGGGCAAAGGTTTGAATCTTAATTCAACCTTCAATCCAACATCACCTGTTGTGATGGGACCCTATGGGCACGGAGAATGTGATGGTTGAATATGCCTCAACCGACATGTTTGGAGACTATGAATAGTCTTTCGATCTCCTGAGTGGTCAATATAATTAATGTCCATTTATGATGTTGTAACAACAACATAAGTATTGTTGTCATCATATATTGTATATCATAATATATTGTATCAACACTTTGGTACAAATACATTTGTATGTATTCTATATATCTGACAGTGATTTTCATATTGAGAATTTTCATGTCTATATAGAGATTTCTACAGGAGTCAATCCGATGAAAGATGATATGTGCCTTGTGGACATATGCACCACAAACTCTATACTTAGGGAAGTCCAATGTTTCCACTCTCATTGAGAGAAAGGAGATATTTTAAAATCGCTAGACGCGATGAGGTATTTGTTGGCTCAACTCGAGTCATATTTACTATCCCTGTGGGTACTCGAGTAACGTCGGGATGCTTTATTGCTTCCCAGGTTTAACTCGTACCCTACAAAACTATAGAGGTATCCGTCAAAATAGTTTCCATAGCGAAACTTGTGATGACAACAAAGAGAAATAACTTATCTTTACCATATGCAACAGATATGGAAAGCACATTCTCCATGTATCATCTGGATTGTACTACACATACGACACAACCCGTAGCACATGTTGCGTACGAGATAGTTTTCCAGAGTGTCTTGTACATGAGAAACTTGGCATACTCGCCTTGTTCATCGAGACATTGGGTTGAAACCGAAACTATCAGCAATTCCAATAGTTTATGATTATTATGATGCTAAATGTTGGGGAACGTAGTAATAATTCAAAATTTTCCTACGTGTCACCAAGATCAATCTAGGAGATGCTAGCAACGAGAGAGAGGGAGTGCATCTTCATACCCTTGAAGATCGCTAAGCGGAAGCGTTACAAAGAACGTGGTTGATGGAGTCGTACTCGCGGCGATTCAAATCGCGGAAGATCCGATCCAAGCGCCGAACGGACGGCGCCTCCGCGTGCAACACACGTACAGCCCGGGGACGTCTCCTCCTTCTTGATCCAGCAAGGGGGGAAGGAGAAGTTGAGGGAGAGCACCGGCAGCACGACGGCGTGGTGGCGGTGGAGCTCGTGGTTCTCCGGCAGAGCTTCGCTAAGCGCTACGGAGGAGGAGGAGGTGTAGGAAGGGGGAAGGGCTGCGCCAAGGGAAGGGTGTGTGGCTGCCCTCCCACCCCCCACTATTTATAGGGGGAAGGGGAGAGGTGGTCGGCCCCCCTAGATCCATCTAGAGGGGGGGGTGGCGCCCCTCCTAGGGTTTCCAACCCTAGGCGCCTTGGGCCCTTGGGGGGCGGCGGCCCCCCTAGGGTTTCCAACCCTAGGCGCCTTGGGCCCTTGGGGGGCACACCAGCCCACTAAGGGGCTGGTTCCCACCCAACTACAGCCCATTAGGTCCTCCGGGGCAGGTGGACCCCCGGAACCCCTTCGGTGGTCCCGGTACAATACCGATAAACCCCGAAACCTTTCCGGTGACTGAAATTGGACTTCCCATATATAAATCTTCACCTCCGGACCATTCCGGAACTCCTCGTGTCGTCCGGGATCACATCCGGGACTCCGAACAACTTTCGGTTGTAGGGTAACGCAGTAGAAAACAAAAAATTTCCGACCTACGCACCAGCCCAGGACCACTATGGAGACTGCATACAAGGTTTGATCTTTTTCGTTACCGACTCGTAGCGCAGCGGAAGTAGAGTCGATGACAATCGGCGGTGTAGATCCCCGCAGCTAGGATTTACAACCTCCCAACCGTAAGGATGTATACCCTCATCCGCCCCCCGGACAGCCCTCCGGGAGGCGGTCGAACAGTCCCCCGGACGGTGTCGCGGACAGCCCTTCGGGAGGACCTTCAAAACTCGGACAGTCACTCGGACAGCCCTTCGGGAGGCACTCACAAACTAAGACCGAAACCACGATCTCTCTACAGAGTTGCAATCCGGCAGGGCTTCGCCGTCCAGAACTAGTTCCCACCGGAACCCAGACAGCCTTTCGGCACTACGAAACTATTTCGTGGGAGGGAGAGAGAATGCCAGATCATGCATGGCTTGTGTGAGAGAGTTGGAGTGGAGTTGGAGAGCACCTCTCCTCCTCCTTATATAGTGGTGGAAGGGGTGGAGGGGGCTGAAAATTCAGCCCACTAAACATGGGGAAAACATGTTCCCACCAAACAAGGGAAAAACATGTTCCCTTGTCCATGGTGCTCCAACATGGGGCCCCACCACCTCCCAACACTTCCCACCAATTGTGGAGGCTGCCCCCCACCATGGGGGGCCCCCCCAACACCTTTTGTCCAGCCACAAGGGGCTGCCCCCCCAAGGGGAGGCGCCCCAAAACAGCCCCCACGCTTCGTGGGATCTTGTCCCCTCACGCTGGGACAAGATGTTTTCCGTGACTATTACTTCTGAAAAATTCCGGAAGGTCCCAGAACATTTCCAGCACCCTCTAAAATTATCTGGACGTGCTCCGGAACATTTCCGGTATGGTGGTTTAATTTAAAACCATCTTCGTTTACCCGCTAAACAATTCCGGCAGCTCCGAAAACTTTTTTTGGTTTTTTCTCCAGAAAAATTCTAGAAATTACCAGACCAATCTGGCAACCTCCAAAACATTCCCGGTGCTTGCCGAAACCTTTTTGGATCAATGGTTTTATCCGAAACAACTTTTCGGTTTTACCGAAACTTTTTCGGTGTTCTCTCCGGAACTTTTCCGTTGTCTCCGAAACTATTCCAGTGACTTTCTCTCGGACTCCTTGTCTAGTATTCAGCAGATAGATGACCCTTAAGCGTGTGACCCTATAGGTTCGGTGAAGTATAGACATGACCGGAACACTTTCCGATCAATGATCAGCATCGGAGCCGTGGACACCCATATTGACCCCTATACCCACACGAATAAATATTCGAGTGAACCTCCAGTTGCCGTGTGCTATTCCTGTTGCTTCGCGATATGTTACAATACCCGAGGTGAGATTTATCGGCATCCCTGTGGATCAACAACCTTGTCCACTATGCCAGTTACCTCGTTACCGGTATTGTTCTCTTTTCTCGTTTCCGTGTTCCGGCATCCCTGTGATCAAATCACAAAGTGTCTGGCCAGACGGTGATGGATACCGTAACACCGAGAGGGCTCGAGAATATCTCTCCACCGTCGGAGGAGCAAATCCCAATCTTGAGCTATCAAGTTACTTGACACACTTTTCCATGAACCCGTAAGCCGCCGTAATAGCCACCCATTTACGGATGACGTTTAACAAACCCCAAAGTTCATGAAGCAAGCATGAAGAAACTCGATACTCTCATGGTCTAAGGAATCATGCAAACGTTAACCATCTCTGTGTTATAAACCATTAACTAGTGACGAATGTATCTCATAGCATAACATCAATTCGGGTCGATTCAACACAAATGTTCTTCCAACATTGTGCCCTCAAAATTGCCGGCATAGCCATGCCCATGATCAGGAAAACAGGATCATCATGCAATACTTGAGCCAGTCTTAGAGGCTTGACTAGGAATATATTTTACCGTTTATTATCCCACACGTGCACATGAGTTTCCCTCCAAGCCTCGTTTTATTTGTAGACTCGAGAATCATTGCAGTTATAGCATGGAACATAAACATAATTATGAACAGGGAGATAATCAATAACATTTATTATTGCCTCTAGGGCATATCTCCTACAGACTCCCACTTGCACTAGAGTCAATAATCTAGTCAATGCTAATGCACTTTACACCTATGGCATACTGGTGTAAAATATGCTTTGCTTGTGGTATAGCCTGATGTCCAACGGATCTGACAACTTCAGCTCCGTGTGTAACTTTGCATATCCTCGCATTTTCACGCTTTCACAAAATTCATATTTTGTGTGGACTTGGCTTTGCATATGTGTGAATCATGGTCGAAACCTGATTTCTCAGACTGAGCTATGGAGCAACTATCTACAATAGTGTCCCATAGACCAAAGCCATCTTGGAACCATACTAAGTTCATGAATGAACTATATGATTCAACAACTTCTTTGTCGCTTCTTAAGCGTCAACATACTTAGCCTTTGTTATAGAATTCGCCACAGTATCTTGTTTGGAACAATTTCCAACTACCGTGCCACCATATTGTGTATTACACAAAACCCTTAACCTAAATCGAAAATCGCATGGAGCATTAATGAAGATTGTATCGATGTAATTACTTACAACGAGCACTTCATAATCTCTGCTTGCGAGAAAACATGTCATCAGCACTACTCTAGTACTCAATGACATCTTTCACTGTTGTCCCATGATCAGTACTTTGATCACTATGGTATCTATACTCGCAACAACTTTGGAGTATTGGACATATCTGGTTGTTTTTACATACCATGGAATACATGATTAATCCAAACACAAGAGTGCGTGGAATCACCATCATGTATTTTGCTCATCAGTGTTTTGGGACACCAAGTCTTGCATAAAACTCTTTCCATGTGACTTCGGCAAGAATCACTCCTTGACGGTTTTTCAATGCTAAAAGGTTGTAGCATCTTGTCAATATGTATTCATTGCTTAGCCCCATTAGGTAAATCTATCTCCATAGATCATCATGCCTAATATTGAGGCTATTTAGCCTAAGCACTTCATCGAAAAACTATTTTCAAATGAAGTCCTAATTCGTGTCAAGAAATTTATTTCCAATTAACAATGTGTCAAGTACACACGGTTTTTAGAAATATTATTATGCTCCCACTTACTTTCTTGAATCACAAGCATCTTCGATACCCATTTGATGAATTCAAAACCCCTTTGACCATTCCATCAAAAAACGAAGATTCCAACTCCACTTTGCTCTCTTCTGTCCATCGCTGGAACTCTGAAGTTTGCATACTTACTAGCATCCTCTGGATCGACAAATTACTTTGGACTGTATCACATACAAGTCCTAGGTTTCATTCCCATCAGATGGAAATCCTTTTTTCATCCATGTTTCATATCTCATGATTGAAATATGTATTAATTGCTAGTTCAACCCGAACCGACTTCAAGCATCGCTACGGTGAGACAATCTCATCGTAGTCAACTCTTTGAACTTGTTTTTGCAACAAGTCGAGCTTTATGGATAAAACATTTTTATCCGTATCAGTTTTTAGTTTCATAAATATTCGTTAGACTCTAAGCCTTCCGAAAGGTGTATCAAGATTTTAATCTTGAAACATTGATATGGAAACTATCTCAGATTGTATTGGCATTTAGCCAATTCCGGAGTCAGGGCCCATCATCGCTTCCTTGTGTATCGTAGGTATACTGTTGTCTAACAACAATATCTCGTTTGCGCACCTGATAGGTTTGCACGAGCTTTGCCTACGTGGTTCAGCTGCAAGTTCGACCGAAGTCCATACATTTTATTGTAGAGACTTCCGTATCAGTCGCAGTAGGAAACTCCGGAATTACTTCCAAGGTCTCTTTCCTTTGATCTGATGACGAAGATACTGTTTATCTTGTCGAGTTGCACTGTTCTCCCACTCACCTTTTTGAAAGAACCACTTTCTTCAAAAAGCATACCGTTCTTTGTGGCAAACCTATTTGCCTCGGTATAGTGGTGGGGAAATACCCAATGACTTGGGATAACCTACAAAGTAGCACTTGTGTGATTTGGAATAGGTTTGTAACCTTTTACACAAGCCCCATATTCCAAATGTTAAGAAAAGATATAACATGGATGGGCGTACCATACCATGGCGTTATTTCAACAGACCTGATGGAGCTCTTTTCAGTGTAAAAGCCGCAGTCTCTAAAGCATCACTTTAAAAAAGATAATGGCAAATCTATTTATGTCATCTTTGATCTTACCATGTCATAAATGGTTCGATTACATCTTCACAGACTTTCCACTTGCAGTGGTGTTCCAGGAGGTGCAAGTTATGAAACCCCTTTCACAACTCATCAGACATTCGCTAAACTTGTAACTCAAATATTCCTTTCTGCAATCGAATTGTAGAAACATAATTTTCTTGTTACAATAACTTCTACTTCATTTTTGAAAACCTTCTGAATGAATTCAAAAGATCCAGACTTACGTCTCAACAAGTAAATATCCATATATCTACTTGAGTCATTTCTGAAGATAGATAAATCCACTACTTGCAACAACATTTATTGGACTACACACATCATAATGTATGATTACCAATATGTTCTTTGCTCGTTCCTTATGGCCTGTGAACGGTATTTCAGTCACTTCACCTTTCAGAGGAAAGTTGCAAGTGTCAGATGATTCAAAATCAAATGACTTCAAAATCCATCATAATGGAATTTTCCATGCGGGTTTCTCCAATGTGACCAAATGCAGTGCCACACTTGTGTGGTATTCTTTTAGTCTTGCGACATTTAGCGTCAGTGTTATGGATGTATCATATTACCATCAATATTCATAGCATACATCCCATCCTGTATGGAAGCATGGCCCTTCATGTTATTCATAACACCGAACATCAAAAAGTTCTCTTATGAATAACCTTCTTGCAAAATACCTTATGCAAAGGGCTAGAGTGTATGAAACTCTAAATGAATTATGAAAGTAAATACAGAGGTAATGTATTAATATCAGTATTCATAACATACATCTCATTCATAATGAAAGTATGGCCCCTATGTTATTCATAACATCGAACATCAAAAAGTTCTCTTATGAATAACCTTCTTGCAAGATACTTTATGCAATGGGCTAGAGTGTAAAACTCTAAAATGAATTATGCAAGTAAATACATAGGGAATACACTAATGGAAGGTATAGTAACATTTACTATGTTCCCTGTGTGTATCTAAACCTCATTCCTGGCTAGTCTTTTAGGCCGTAGTAGTTCTTACACCGAGTTGCAACAGAATGCAATCGAGCGGGTATCTTTGTGATTAACTCACAATACCCAAGCATTAGTGATTAACATGTTTAACCATAATTCCCAAGAACTATATCTTTGACCAGCCTTCTATACAACAAAAACTTGTATGACATTCATACATGAGCTGGATATCCCAGTCTTCTTTCCTTTTGCCTTTATACTTCTAACAGTTTCACTTTCAGTATTTCTCCTACTCTCAGAAGAAGCACCCAACTTAAGAGTGGCGTTAGCCCCGGACTTCCTAGGCGTGAAAGTTTCACTAACACCCTTCGGACACTTCCTTTCTCTTTAAGTTGTCGTTTTATTCACCATCATCATATGACAGGCGTTCTTCTGGATCCCCTCTTATCAGTCAAATGCCTAGTAAACACTTTTACTAATAGTTTGCAAACAAACATGGCTTTAGATATCTCATATCTTTCAGCCTTTGTTTGTATCTGAAAATTAATTTTCAGTTCCATGAATATCACATAACTATCCCAAAACTTTCGAAGTTCGGGTCTCATGGAAGCAAACATATTTCACTTGACCGTAACCGAATTTTAGCTTTTTGGATCGAAGGACGAGAGTCATATCATCCATAGCATTAGCGGGAGAATACCGAAAGTATGCGATAGGACAAAGTCCTTCTCGGCACTCTTGAGGACAATCCTCATATTACGTTACCAACCATAAAGTTTTAACCAGATATTTAACAGCTATTCAATTTTAATAGGGAAGGTGAAAACGCGAGCCATTATTCTACAACTATTATACAAACCACACTTAGACAAAGTTCATAATTAATTGCACTGAGAATTAAACAAGTTAATTCTATTGTGCGCTCCCACTCAAATCAATATCTCTCATAATTGATTATGAATGATTCAAGACACGAATTTTAATTCAACGCCATTGATGGTTAGCATCACTGATGACGAGAACTTCAATTGTTAGGCAAACTTGCCAATCACATCTCTATGTGACTCTTGTTCATCTTTCGATGCGTGTGTTCCGAGCTCATGACTTTCATGCCTGAACGTCAAGACAACCAAGTGATCTTGCTGCGAGGTCTTAACTCACCCGCCTCACACATCCCTAATCGTTCGTACCCATGTCAGCATGGCGCACCCCGAAAAGTTAGGTGCCGTGACGGTGCTACACTTGGGAGAACACTAACTACTTGATATTTTAAGTGAGAGATCACCCTAATAAAAGCGACTACCGCGCAATCAAGAAGGGTGCAACATAAGGGATAAACATCTCAGGCAATTCATAATAGCATGATATGGTATAGCCCTTTCTGACGGAGAAGTCTTTCATTTCTTCGTCTTCGGCATTCGCGTCGGTGTTCACCTTCGCGAAGATTGCCACCACCTAGTCGATGCACCAGATAATATTGCTATCTCTATAGCTAATAAAATAAGTGCATTACATAAGGTTGACACGCAGGTCATTAAAGTGCAATCATATGGCTCCAGCCATCATGCCGAATCATGACACGCAGGTCATGTAAATCAATTTACATCATATAGCCATCTCATACATAATCAAATTATTATGAACACTGCTATACCACATCACATGCACATGCAAACCATCCTGCAAAACCAAGTTAGACGCCTCTAATCGGTTCATGCGAAATTTTATTTTACGTGGCTTCTAAGGTTTCGAAACAAATCGAAGCTACCAACGTCCATCATCAAGCATGATAATCCAAGTGGCTAGATTAACATTGCGGGGTGTATGAAACACGAGATAATAAAATCTCGAGCCCCATACTGAACTTCGTCATACGCGTGACCCCCGTGCAGATCACATCTGCATTGCCCTTTCATCTGTGAATTTCATCTTTCTTTTGACTATGGCGGAACGCAAAGAACTGATAGCACTTCCTTGATCAATCAGGATCGCGGATTGCCAGAACTTTGTGAAATTCCACCATGCTGTCTCGAGATTGAGCAAACGCAAATTTCAGGGAAGCAACAAGAACATCGGGTAACAGACTTCTTCTGCTACCCGCATAAATAATTTTCAGCAATAGATCTCATCTACTCCAAAATTATATTATGCAACACCCATACATCTCTATGTATTCTAGATCGCAACCTGCATCTACGCATAGCACGGCTCTGATGCCACTGTAGGGTAACGCAGTAGAAAACAAAAAATTTCCGACCTACGCACCAGCCCAGGACCACTATGGAGACTGCATACAAGGTTTGATCTTTTTCGTTACCGACTCGTAGCGCAGCGGAAGTAGAGTCGATGACGATCGGCGGTGTAGATCCCCGCAGCTAGGATTTACAACCTCCCAACCGTAAGGATGTATACCCTCATCCGCCCCCCGGACAGCCCTCCGGGAGGCGGTCGAACAGTCCCCCGGACGGTGTCGCGGACAGCCCTTCGGGAGGACCTTCGAAACTCGGACAGTCACTCAGACAGCCCTTCGGGAGGCACTCACAAACTAAGACCGAAACTACGATCTCTCTACAGAGTTGCACACATATGGTGTCATCTATCCGGCAGGGCTTCGCCGTCCAGAACTAGTTCCCACCGGAACCCAGACAGCCTTTCGGCACTACGAAACTATTTCGTGGGAGGGAGAGAGAATGCCAGATCATGCATGGCTTGTGTGAGAGAGTTGGAGTGGAGTTGGAGAGCACCTCTCCTCCTCCTTATATAGTGGTGGAAGGGGTGGAGGGGGCTGAAAATTCAGCCCACTAAACATGGGGAAAACATGTTCCCACCAAACAAGGGAAAAACATGTTCCCTTGTCCATGGTGCTCCAACATGGGGCCCCACCACCTCCCAACACTTCCCACCAATTGTGGAGGCTGCCCCCCACCATGCCCCCCCCCCCCCAACACCTTTTGTCCAGCCACAAGGGGCTGCCCGCCCAAGGGGAGGCGCCCCAAAACAGCCCCCACGCTTCATGGGATCTTGTCTCCTCACGCTGGGACAAGATGTTTTCCGTGACTATTACTTCTGAAAAATTCCGGAAGGTCCCAGAACATTTCCAGCACCCTCTAAAATTATCTGTACGTGCTCCGGAACATTTCCGGTATAGTGGTTTAATTTAAAACCATCTTCGTTTACCCGCAAAACAATTCCGGCAGCTCCGAAAACTTTTTTCGGTTTTTTCTCCAGAAAAATTCTAGAAATTACCAGACCAATCTGGCAACCTCCAAAACATTCCCGGTGCTTGCCGAAACCTTTTTGGATCAATGGTTTTATCCGAAACAACTTTTCGGTTTTACCGAAACTTTTTCGGTGTTCTCTCCGGAACTTTTCCGTTGTCTCCGAAACTATTCCAGTGACTTTCTCTCGGACTCCTTGTCTAGTATTCAGCAGATAGATGACCCTTAAGCGTGTGACCCTATAGGTTCGGTGAAGTATAGACATGACCGGAACACTTTCCGATCAATGATCAGCATCGGAGCCGTGGACACCCATATTGACCCCTATACCCACACGAATAAATATTCGAGTGAACCTCCAGTTGCCGTGTGCTATTCCTGTTGCTTCGCGATATGTTACAATACCCGAGGTGAGATTTATCGGCATCCCTGTGGATCAACAACCTTGTCCACTATGCCAGTTACCTCGTTACCGGTATTGTTCTCTTTTCTCATTTCCGTGTTCCGGCATCCCTGTGATCAAATCACAAAGTGTCTGGCCAGACGATGATGGATACCGTAACACCGAGAGGGCCCGAGAATATCTCTCCACCGTCGGAGGAGCAAATCCCAATCTTGAGCTATCAAGTTACTTGATACACTTTTCCATGAACCCGTAAGCCGCCGTAATAGCCACCCATTTACGGATGACGTTTAACAAACCCCAAAGTTCATGAAGCAAGCATGAAGAAACTCGATACTCTCATGGTCTAAGGAATCATGCAAACGTTAACCATCTCTGTGTTATAAACCATTAACTAGTGACGAATGTATCTCATAGCATAACATCAATTCGGGTCGATTCAACACAAATGTTCTTCCAACATTGTGCCCTCAAAATTGCCGGCATAGCCATGCCCATGATCAGGAAAACAGGATCATCATGCAATAATTGAGCCAGTCTTAGAGGCTTGACTAGGAATATATTTTACCGTTTATTATCCCACACGTGCACATGAGTTTCCCTCCAAGCCTCGTTTTATTTGTAGACTCGAGAATCATTGCAGTTATAGCATGGAACATAAACATAATTATGAACAGGGAGATAATCAATAACATTTATTATTGCCTCTAGGGCATATCTCCTACATCGGTAACCACATACAATTCCCATTACAACTCTAGCGTCACCGAACCTTAAGTGTGTAGACCCTACGGGTTCGGGAACCATGCAGTCATGACCGAGACACCTCTCCGGCCAATAACCAATAGCGGGATCTGGAAACCCATATTGGCTCCCACATGTTCCACGATGATCTCATCGGATGAACCACGATGTCGGGGATTCAATTAATCCCGTATACAATTCCCTTTGTCCATCGGTATGTTACTTGCCCAAGATTCGATCGTCGGTATCCCTATACCTTGTTCAATCTCGTTACCGGCAAGTCTCTTTACTCGTTCCGTAACACATGATCCCGTGACTAACTCCTTAGTCACATTGAGCTCATTATGATGATGTATTACCGAGTGGGCCCAGAGATACCTCTCCGTCACACGGAGTGACAAATCCCAGTCTCGATTCGTGCCAACCCAACAAACACTTTCGGAGACACCTGTAGTGCACCTTTATAGTCACCCAGTTACGTTGTGACGTTTGATACACCCAAAGCATTCCTACGGTATCCGGGAGTTGCACAATCTCATGGTCTAAGGAAATGATACTTGACATTAGAAAAGCTCTAGCAGACGAACTACACGATCTTGTGCTATGCTTAGGATTGGGTCTTGTCCATCACATCATTCTCCTAATGATGTGATCCCGTTATCAACAACATCCAATGTCCATGGCCAGGAAACCATGACCATCTATTGATCAACGAGCTAGTCATCTAGAGGCTCACTAGGGACATGGTATGGTCTATGTATTCACACATGTATTATGGTTTCCGGCTAATACAATTATAGCATGAACAATAGACAATTATCATGAACAAGGAAATACAATAATAACCATTTTATTATTGCCTCTAGGGCATATTTCCAACAGTCTCCCACTTGCACTAGAGTCAATAATCTAGTTACATTGTGATGAATCGAACACCAATAGAGTTCTGGTGCTGATCATGTTTCGCTCGTGAAAGAGGTTTAGTCAACGGATCTGCGACATTCAGATCTGTATGTACTTTACAAATATCTATATCTCCAACCTGAATGTAACCACGAATGGAGTTGAAGCGGCGCTTGATGTGCTTGGTCTTCTTGTGAAACCTGGGCTCCTTGGCAATGGCAATAGCTCCAGTGTTGTCACAGAAGAGAGTCATCGGGCCCGACGCATTGGGAATCACTCCTAGGTCGGTGATGAACTCCTTCATCCAGACTCCTTCCTGTGCTGCTTCTGAAGCAGCTATGTACTCCGCTTCACATGTAGATGCCGCCACGATGCTTTGCTTGCAACTGCACCAGCTGACTGCCCCACCATTCAAAATATACACGTATCCGGTTTGTGATTTGGAGTCATCCGGATCCGTGTCGAAGCTTGCATCGACGTAACCCTTTACGACGAGCTCTTCGGCACTTCCATAAACGAGAAACATATCCTTAGTCCTTTTCAGGTACTTAAGGATATTCTTGACCGCTGTCCAGTGTTCCAATCCGGGATCACTTTGGTACCTCCCTACCAAACTTATGGCAAGGTTCACATCATGTCTGGTACACAGCATGGCATACATAATAGAGCCTATGGCTGAGGCATAGGGGATGACACTCATCTTTTCTCTATCTTCTGCCGAGGTCGGGCATTGAGCTGTGCTCAATCTCACACCTTGCAATACAGGCAAGAACCCCTTCTTGGACTGATCCATATTGAACTTCTTCAATATCTTGTCAAGGTATGTGCTTTGTGAAAGATCAATGAGGCGTCTCGATCTATCTCTATAGATCTTGATGCCTAATATGTAAGCAGCTTCTCCAAGGTCTTTCATTGAAAAACACTTATTCAAGTAGGCCTTTATGCTTTCCAAAAGTTCTATATCATTTCCCATCAACAATATGTCATCCACATATAAAATGAGAAATGCTACAGAGCTCCCACTCACTTTCTTGTAAATACAGGCTTCTCCATAAGTCTGTATAAACCCAAACGCTTTGATCACCTCATCAAAGCGAATGTTCCAACTCCGAGATGCTTGCACCAGCCCATAGATGGAGCGCTGGAGCTTGCATACCTTGTCAGCATTCTTAGGATCGACAAAACCTTCCGGCTGCATCATATACAATTCTTCCTTAAGGAAACCGTTAAGGAATGCCGTTTTGACGTCCATTTGCCAGATCTCATAATCATAAAATGCGGCAACTGCTAACATGAGTCGGACGGACTTCAGCATCGCTACGGGTGAGAAGGTCTCATCGTAGTCAACTCCTTGAACTTGTCGATAACCCTTAGCGACAAGCCGAGCCTTATAGACGGTCACATTACCATCCGCGTCAGTCTTCTTCTTAAAGATCCATTTATTTTCTATGGCTTGCCGATCATCGGGCAAGTCCACCAAAGTCCATACTTTTGTTCTCATACATGGATCCTATCTCGGATTTCATGGCTTCAAGCCATTTGTTGGAATCTGGGTCCGCCATGGCTTCTTCATAGTTCGAGGGTTCACCGTTGTCTAACAACATGATTTCCAGGACAGGGTTGCCGTACCACTCTGGTGCGGACCGTGTCCTCGTGGACCTACGAAGTTCAGTAGTAACTTGATCAGAAGTTTCATGATCATCATCATTAACTTCCTCTCTAGTCGGTGCAGGCACCACAGAAACATTCTCCTGCGCTGCGCTACTTTTCGGTTCGAGAGGGGGTACAATTACCTCATCAAGTTCTACTTTCCTCCCACTTACTTCTTTCGAGAGAAACTCTTTCTCTAGAAAGGATCCATTCTTGGCAACAAAGATCTTGCCTTCGGATCTGAGGTAGAAGGTATGCCCAATAGTTTCCTTAGGGTATCCTATGAAGACGCACTTTTCCGATTTGGGTTCGAGCTTTTCAGGTTGAAGTTTCTTGACATAAGCATCGCATACCCAAACTTTCAGAAACGACAGCTTAGGTTTCTTCCCAAACCATAATTCATACGGTGTCGTCTCAACGGATTTAGACGGTGCCCTATTTAAAGTGAATGCGGCAGTCTCTAATGCATATCCCCAAAATGATAGCGGTAAATCAGTAAGAGACATCATAGATCGCACCATATCCAATAGAGTGCGATTACGACGTTCGGACACACCATTACGCTGAGGTGTGCCAGGCGGCGTGAGTTGTGAAACAATTCCACATTTCCTTAAGTCCGTGCCAAACTCGTGACTCAAATATTCTCCTCCACGATCAGATCGTAAAAACTTTATTTTCTTGTCACGTTGATTCTCTACCTCACTCTGAAATTCCTTGAACTTTTCAAAGGTCTCAGACTTGTGTTTCATCAAGTAGACATACCCATATCTGCTTAAGTCATCAGTGAGGGTGAGAACATAATGATAGCCACCGCGAGCCTCAATGCTCATTGGTCCACATACATCGGTATGTATTATTTCCAACAAGCTGGTTGCTCGCTCCATTGTTCCGGAGAACGGAGTCTTAGTCATCTTGCCCATGAGGCATGGTTCGCACGTGTCAAATGATTCATAATCAAGAGACTCCAAAAGTCCATCTGCATGGAGTTTCTTCATGCGTTTGACACCAATATGACCAAGGCGGCAGTGCCACAAGTATGTGGGACTATCATTATCAACCTTACATCGTTTGGCATTCACACTATGAATATGTGTAACATCATGTTCGAGATTCAATAAAAATAAACCATTGACCAGCGGGGCATGACCATAAAACATATCTCTCATATAAATAGAACAACCATTATTCTCGGATTTAAATGAGTAGCCATCTCGCATCAAACGAGATCCAGATACAATGTTCATGCTCAAAGCTGGTACTAAATAACAATTATTGAGGTTTAAAACTAATCCCGAAGGTAGATGTAGAGGTAGCGTGCCGACGGCGATCACATCGACCTTGGAACCATTCCCGACGCGCATCGTCACCTCGTCCTTTGCCAGTCTCCGCTTATTCCGCAGCTCCTGTTTTGAGTTACAAATGTGAGCAACCGCACCGGTATCAAATACCCAGGAGCTACTACGAGCGCTGGTAAGGTACACATCAATAACATGTATATCATATCTACCTTTGACGTTGCCGACCTTCTTATCTGCTAAGTACTTGGGGCAGTTCCGCTTCCAGTGACCGGTTCCCTTGCAATAAAAGCACTCAGTCTCAGGCTTGGGTCCACTCTTGGGCTTCTTCCCGGCAACTGATTTACCGGGCGCGGCAACTGTTTTGCCGTCCTTCTTTAAGTTCTTCTTACCCTTGCCTTTCTTGAAACTAGTGGTCTTATTCACCATCAACACTTGATGTTCCTTTTTGATTTCCACCTCCGCTGATTTCAGCATCGAATATAACTCAGGAATGGACTTCTCCATCCCTTGCATATTGTAGTTCATCACAAAGCTCTTGTAGCTAGGTGGAAGCGACTGGAGGATTCTGTCAATAACCGAGTCATCCGGAAGATTAACTCCCAGCTGAGACAAGCGGTTGTGCAACCCAGACATTTTGAGTATGTGCTCGCTGACAGAACTATTTTCCTCCATCTTACAACTGAAGAACTTGTCGGAGACTTCATATCTCTCGACCCGGGCATGAGCTTGGAAAACCATTCTCAGCTCTTGGAACATCTCATATGCTCCGTGTTGCTCAAAACGCTTTTGGAGCCCCGGTTCTAAGCTGTAAAGCATGACGCACTGAACCAGGGAGTAATCATCACTACGCGACTGCCAGGCATTCATAACGTCTTGAATTGCTGGGAAAACGGGTGCGTCACCTAGCGGTGCATCAAGGACATATAATTTCTTGGAAGCTATGAGGATGATCCTCAAGTTACGGACCCAGTCCGTATAGTTGCTTCCATCGTCTTTCAGCTTGGTTTTCTCTAGGAACGCGTTGAAGTTGAGGGCAACATTAGCGTGGGCCATTGGATCTACAAGATAGATTGTAAAGACAATTTTAGACTAAGTTCATGATAATTAAGTTCATCTAATCAAATTATTTAATGAACTCCCACTCAGATAGACATCCCTCTAGTCATCTAAGTGATACATGATCCATATCGACTAGGCCGTGTCCGATCATCACGTGAGACGGACTAGTCATCAATGGTGAACATCTCCATGTTGATCGCATCTACTATACGACTCATGTTCGACCTTTCGGTCTCTCGTGTTCCGAGGCCATGTATGTACATGCTAGGCTCGTCAAGTCAACCTAAGTGTTTCGCGTGTGTAAATCTGGCTTACACCCGTTGTATGTGAACGTTAGAATCTATCACACCCGATCATCACGTGGTGCTTCGAAACAACGATCCTTCGCAACGGTGCACACTTAGGGGGAACACATTTCTTGAAATTTTAGTGAGGGATCATCTTATTTATGCTACCGTCGTTCTAAGCAAATAAGATGTAAAAACATGATAAACATCACATGCAAATCATAAAGTGACATGATATGGCCAATATCATCTTGCGCCTTTGATCTCCATCTTCGGGGCGCGGCATGATCACCATCGTCACCGGCACGACACCATGATCTCCATCATCGTGTCTTCATGAAGTTATCTCGCCAACTATTACTTCTACTACTATGGCTAACGGTTAGCAATAAAGTAAAGTAATTACATGGCGTTTTTGATTGACACGCAGGTCATACAATAAATTAAGACAACTCCTATGGCTCCTGCCGGTTGTCATACCCATCGACATGCAAGTCGTGATTCCTATTACAAGAACATGATCAATCTCATACATCACATATATTTCATCACATCCTTTTGGCCATATCACATCACATAGCATACCCTGCAAAAACAAGTTAGACGTCCTCTAATTGTTGTTGCAAGTTTTACGTGGCTGCTATGGGTTTCTAGCAAGAACGTTTCTTACCTACGCAAAAGCCACAACGGTGATATGCCAATTGCTATTTACCCTTCATAAGGACCCTCTTCATCGAATCCGATCCGACTAAAGTGGGAGAGACAGACACCCGCTAGCCACCTTATGCAACAAGTGCATGTCAGGCGGTGGAACCAGTCTCACGTAAGCGTACGTGTAAAGTCGGTCCGGGCCGCTTCATCCCACAATGCCGCCGAATCAAGATAGGACTAGTAACGGCAAGCAAATTGACCAAATCATCGCCCACAACTACTTGTGTTCTACTCGTGCATAGAATCTACGCATAGACCTAGCTCATGATGCCACTGTTGGGGAATGTAGTAATAATTCAAAATTTTCCTACGTGTCACCAAGATCAATCTAGGAGATGCTAGCAACGAGAGAGAGGGAGTGCATCTTCATACCCTTGAAGATCGCTAAGCGGAAGCGTTACAAAGAACGCGGTTGATGGAGTCGTACTCGCGGCGATTCAAATCGCGGAAGATCCGATCCAAGCGCCGAACGGACGGCGCCTCCGCGTGCAACACACGTACAGCCCAGGGACGTCTCCTCCTTCTTGATCCAGCAAGGGGGGAAGGAGAAGTTGAGGGAGAGCTCCGGCAGCACGACGGCGTGGTGGCGGTGGAGCTCGTGGTTCTCCGGCAGAGCTTCGCTAAGCGCTACGGAGGAGGAGGAGGTGTAGGAAGGGGGAAGGGCTGCGCCAAGGGAAGGGTGTGTGGCTGCCCTCCCACCCCCCACTATTTATAGGGGGAAGGGGAGAGGGGGCCGGCCCCCCTAGATCCATCTAGAGGGGGGGCGGCGACCCCCCGGGGGGCGGCGGCCCCCCTAGGGTTTCCAACCCTAGGCGCCTTGGGCCCTTGGGGGGGCGCACCAGCCTACTAAGGGGCTGGTTCCCACCCAACTACAGCCCATTAGGTCCTCCGGGGCAGGTGGACCCTCCCGGTGGACCCCCGGAACCCCTTCGGTGGTCCCGATACAATACCGATAAACCCCGAAACCTTTCCGGTGACTGAAATTGGACTTCCCATATATAAATCTTCACCTCCGGACCATTCCGGAACTCCTCGTGACGTCCGGGATCTCATCCGGGACTCCGAACAACTTTCGGTAACCACATACAATTCCCATTACAACTCTAGCGTCGCCGAACCTTAAGTGTGTAGACCCTACGGGTTCGGGAACCATGCAGTCATGACCGAGACACCTCTCCGGCCAATAACCAATAGCGGGATCTGGATTCCCATATTGGCTCCCACATGTTCCACGATGATCTCATCGGATGAACCACGATGTCGGGGATTCAATTAATCCCGTATACAATTCCCTTTGTCCATCGGTATGTTACTTGCCCGAGATTCGATCGTCCGTATCCCTATACCTTGTTCAATCTCGTTACCGGCAAGTCTCTTTACTCGTTCCGTAACACATGATCCCGTGACTAACTCCTTAGTCACATTGAGCTCATTATGATGATGTATTACCGAGTGGGCCCAGAGATACCTCTCCGTCACACGGAGTGACAAATCCCAGTCTCGATTCGTGCCAACCCAACAAACACTTTCGGAGACACCTGTAGTGCACCTTTATAGTCACCCAGTTACGTTGTGACGTTTGATACACCCAAAGCATTCCTACGGTATCCGGGAGTTGCACAATCTCATGGTCTAAGGAAATGATACTTGACATTAGAAAAGCTCTAGCAGACGAACTACACGATCTTGTGCTATGCTTAGGATTGGGTCTTGTCCATCACATCATTCTCCTAATGATGTGATCCCGTTATCAACGACATCCAATGTCCATGGCCAGGAAACCATGACCATCTATTGATCAACGAGCTAGTCATCTAGAGGCTCACTAGGGACATGGTATGGTCTATGTATTCACACATGTATTACGGTTTCCGGCTAATACAATTATAGCATGAACAATAGACAATTATCATGAACAAGGAAATATAATAATAACCATTTTATTATTGCCTCTAGGGCATATTTCCAACACTAAATTCTAACAACATTTGGATTTTATGTGCACTACAAGTGACACAGGGAAGCTAATTTTAAGGCTCGCGCACCTTAAAGTCTACGCTGAACCACTCAGACTCCTTGAATGCATCAAGTCGAGGTAAGTGGCTCTTCCCAACCATTGAGTAGACTATTCAGGTATTCCATGGTTTTAAAAGACATATCTACACGATGGTCTTAAGTGTGTGCTTTATTCACACGAAACCATTGGCTCATTATCCTGACATCGATTTCAAGCAAATCGAAGGGATAAAATTGCAGAATTCTCCTTGAGTGCCTTGACTATGGCCCTTGGATTGAAGTTTAGCAATTTGTCCTAATGTCTAGACTCAGAATGGTTTGGTAGAATCCTTTATCCAAAGAGTTAAGCTCATTGCATTATCTTTACTTTGGAATTGCAACTTACCAACTTTACGTTGGAGTCATGCAGTTTTACACACTCATGATAGAACTGCATAATATTATTCCCCTCTATCTTTGGTACATGGAAATCTATCAAGTATTTCCCATCTGCGGTAATTAGGTTGCATGCCGATATCACCACCCGGCATACATCATTGGCCCATCAACATATAGTTGGGATCTATGTGAGGAATAACTGTATATCCGTCAATACCTCAAGCCCCTCGCATGGGGAGTTATTCAAGGCCAGTATGTTGATTCAATGAGGAATATTTCCAAGCATTAGGGGGAGATTTCAAGTACCATAAAGAATGCCAGGAAATTAGTGGAATGTTCAACACATTTCTGCCTCAAATCCACGTACTCAAAGATCTGAACCATGCGTTCAGCAGATTTGCAACACGTTGCAAATAACCTGCCAGATTCATTTACTGAACATAAAGGTGTCACACAATCCTACAATCCTGCAAAAATATGTCGGAAAGAGTGGAGGTACCAACTAAAACCACTCAGCTCCCCGTTCAAAGCAACAGGGGGAGAAGTACGACAATAGTACATCAGGATTCAGCTTCTTGCAAGCAAGGATATCAAGGCCTCTAAAACAGTAAATGCAAGTCAACTTTACGTTGACAGACACCTAATGGGTAGTATACCCAGTGGATGGGAAACCTCCACCAACCCAGGTCATAGTGCACACAATGACCGGGACATCGGAATACCCGACTCAATCGCATTGGGAAATCGCGAGCAGTCACCATGGGTAACGGTATTTCCATCAACTATATATTGATATATAGATTTTGGAGAATCATATGACCGGAAGTCTACAATTGTCGACATACATTTCTCAACTAGATTGCAAAACCTTTCACATGATTCAGGTCCAAAGACCATGGCCATGGCAAAGCGTGAACAACACTCGGACTGAACTCAAGCAAAGGGTATAATCTAGGTAGAAATGATCTTGCTCGATAATGGGAAGGTATTCATAAGAAATACCTACACCAGTTTTCTTCTGGAAACAGAATTGAGAATAACAAGGTGGTGAAACAAAGAGCAAGTATTGTAGCACAAGGGTTCACGCAGATACCCAACTATTCTCCAGAGATGGAATCTCTTTCCGATAACTTATATCATTGGCAGTACACAATCATCTATCTGTGCAGTTGATAGATGTAGTGATTACATATCCATGCGGATCACTAGATTCAGATATAGATGGTTCTCGATGGAATCTCACTTCTGAATCGAAATGCAAAACGCAACATACATTGTGTAAAATCAGTAAGTCACCATAAGACTTATTGTTGTCGGTACATATGGTACGACCGACGTAGTGAGATCCTTATATACAAGGATTACTCCTACAATGATGATTATCCATGTTTGTGTGTCTGCAATGACGACACATGTAATCATCTAAATGACGGAGTTTAAAATAAAGGATTTGGGTAAACCAAACTACCGCTCGTTCTACAACTTGAGCACCTTCATTGATACATTATGGTATACTATGTTGTCTATATCCAAAATATATTGGAGAAATTCATTGTGGACAAATCTTATCCATCCATAACTCTCATGGTAGTTCATTCTCTAGACGTAGAGAAAGATCTATTTAGACCAAGAGATGATGGAAATGAAATATTGGGACTCAACGTTCCATAATGCCATTGGATCCACCAAACACAATTGGTTGGTACTCAAGAATATCTTTCGATATCTCCAAGGCATCAAACATCTTGTCCTGGTTTTTCAGTTTCACAAAAATGTGAACACCGATATCATTGGATACATCGATCAGATCCCCACTATGTCGGATCGTAGACAAGCTTAGTGTTCCTACTAGGTGAGGTAGCCCTCTCATGAAGAGTCTTCGAAACAGACCTCATGGCTACATTCACCAACCATTATCTCAACGATAATGTTTCTTGTGTTGCCCGGATGCAAACAGGTTACATAATAAGCAATATCACTATATTGCATATCTTGCAAGTCAAATCATGCGACTGATTTGTTCATCGGGTCTCTACCAACTTCTATGTTCCAGAAATGTGTTCATGGAATTGGTATGTGACGGCTTCGAATTTTGCAAGAATCAGGGGGAGTATCTTTCTGAATTGTTCCTGTTCAATGCATCATATTATACTCTTTTTTCCTTCGTGAGTTTACTTTACATGTTCTCATAAAGGTTTTTAATGAGGTAATATCAACATGAGATCATATGTCATACTTTCTATTTTCCCTACCGGGGTTTTTAGAAAAGTATATACGACATATTTATTGTCCTTTGAACTCTATGGGTTTTCTCGTATTGAGTTAAAAAGAGACAATAACCATTATATGTTGCATCATTTTCTTCTTATTTTTCCCATTGGGTTTGAAGGAATTTTAACAACATATCAAACACATATCTCCTCATATTTTTCCCACAGGGTTTTGGAGGAGACTCTTTCAAGATGATGATGCTACCTATGCTAGCACGGATTAGGGGGAGTGTTAAGATTAATTAACATACTTAATTAAGGGAAAATCCCTGCCTGTATTAACCGCGGGCGGATGCTATTTCGGCAACCGTCGCGCCGGTTCACATACAAACGCCTCTCCAACGAGACGTCCTCCCTGTACCTATATATGTAGAATCATCAATGAAAGAGATAACGGTTCCATTCATTTTTTATTTTTGCTTTGGTTCTCAACAACATTGAACAAAGAAGAGAAGTGATAACATATTTGATTGCGTGGACAAATTTCTAAAATGATACAGTTTTTACAACATCATATAATTCATAAAAACACAAAAAAAAAAATGTTACTAAATTTTTTCTTTCATGTCAAACACTGTTTTATACTGTTGTACCTTGGAGCTCTTTATGCATTGTAAAAAGAAGAATCCTAGAGCAAAATGAGAAGCTGATATTGCATATAAAGGCATTTCCTATAGCTACATCTAATGTGGTTTTCAAAGCAGGTTTCTAATCTGGTAGTGAGAAAAACAGAGACGACAGAAAACAGTAGTAAATTAAGAATGGCGAACGAAAGCATGCTTTCTGCAACAGGACTAAACTGACGCCAATAAGATGATGCCAACAGGCAAACAGTTTACTACAGATCCAAAAGGTTCAGGCCGAGCCGAATTAGGCGTGCTTGCTCGCTCACCACAAGACCAAAATTGGAGCAAGTTTCAAGTACGTAGGTACATATCCGTCCCATTCACAGCAACATGCGGTACATTATTGCTCGACAAGTCGTAAGAGCTTCAACCATAGTTCATTCCACAAGTTAAGACACGCCCACTTCCACAAAAACAAGTGCAGAGTGGTGATCGTGTCGCAGATGCAGATCCCATCTAGTATGGCTCCACCGGTGCGCGGAACTTGAGGCCGGCATACACAGCAGCAGCGCCCAGCTCTTCCTCGATCCTCAGAAGCTGATCCAATTGGAAAAGAAATAAACCCTTAGGGTAAATTTGGGAAGCCGAAGAAATAAACACATTGAATAAAAGAATATCCGAAACCAAACATGTACTATCAGTCTAACAAAATAACTCTGTCGGAGCCAAACACAGATGAGAAATCATTCTTAAATGAGCACATTGCGTGGGACGATTAATTTCTTTTTTGTAAACGCGAGAGGTCATGTTGGTCAAAAGAATATCAGGAGAATGCTTCAGCAGTACAAGAAGAAAGCCACTTGCCTGGTTGTACTTGGCAAGCCGCTCTGAGCGGCAGGGAGCCCCAGTCTTGATCTGACCCTGTTGCACATGAAGAAACATTGGTCAGTTACGATCGATTGATCCAGAGGAGAAGAAACATTAGTCTCATAAAAATCATGCAGACAAACAATAATATGCAGATTATGATTATAATATCATACCGTGGACAAACCAACAGCCAAATCAGCAATGAATGTGTCCTCGGTCTCACCACTGCAGACAGCAAATGTAAATAAGCATACAGATGGTAACAAGAGAAACACAGGGAAAACAGTCGCGCAACAAGGAAGTATCTCCTATCAAGTACCTCCTGTGGCTGGTCATGACACCCCAGCCAGCGTGTTTCGACATCTTCACAGCCTCGATACTCTCAGTGACGGATCCAATTTGGTTAACCTACACATGATAAGGATGAGACAATCTGACTATGTAGTACATACTCCCTCCGATCAGGTACTTATTTTGGATCGGAGGGAGTACTATGCTGACCACAGGGGAAGAATCAATAACAGCTTATGTTTGAACAGAATAATACCTTCAGCAGAAGAGCATTGCATGACTTCTCCTGGATTGCCTTCGCAACTCTCTGCACAATATAACGACACAACCTAATTAATTACAGTGATCCAACAAAAAGGATGCAACCACCTGCACAACAGAACACAAATCACTCACGGTTGGGTTGGTGACCAGAAGGTCATCACCAACAATCTGAACTTGCTCTCCACATTCTTCAGTCATCTTAGCATAGTGCACCCAGTCATCCTGGTCAAATGGGTCCTCAATCGACACAATGGGGTACTCACTGACGAATGACTTGTATACATTCTTCAGGCTATCGCCAGATATCTTCTGGGAACCATCGTTGTTCTACAAGCAAGAGAAGGCAATGTTAAAAATGCTCATGCAAAGAGAACAAATTGTTACCAAAAAATAAACAATGGGGCCGCTTACCTCTTCCTTGAAGTTGAGGTCATAGGTTTTGTCCTTGTCATTGTAGAACTCTGAAGCAGCAACATCCATTCCAATGACAACCTAGAATTTCCCATACCAACAAATCCCCCTTAATTACAAACATAAAAGTTCACTGAGAAGTGCACAACAACAGATTAATTCAAGCAGACAAACCTTGCCGGTGTATCCAGCCTTTTCAATTGCAGTCTTCAAGAGCTCAAGGCCCTCCTTGTTCTCCTACAATAACAGAAAACGAAAAGAACTCAGATCACACCCCTACAAACATTGACCTCAATGTATAACACAGTAGTTCTATACATCCAAACATGACAGATAGCAACTGTTGTCAAAACACCAAGACATAACAAAGCAAGGAAATCTGATCTTAAACCTCCAAGGACAGGGAAGTACCTGAATGTTAGGAGCAAAACCACCTTCATCTCCAACATTGGTGGCATCTTGCCCGTACTTCTTCTTGATAACAGACTGTCACAGAAAAAGACAGTTTTAGACCATTTATTTTTTACTACAAGATAGCAAAGAGAGAGAAAATAAGATGAAAGAATTACCTTCAAGTTGTGGTACACTTCAACGCCCATCTTCATTGCCTCCTTGAATGAGGTAGCTCCAGTAGGAAGGATCATGAACTCCTGCAAATATGCACATATATGCATAAATAACATATGTGTGAAAACAAAATGACAAAAGATGTGGAAATCTTAGTTCAGAGCATTGCCTGCATAGCAAGCTTGTTTCCAGCATGGGATCCACCATTGATGACATTGAATGCAGGAACAGGCAAAACCAATTGCTTGTTACCAGCAAGGTTGGCAATGTGCTGCAGTGAAGAATATATTCATGTTAGAAGACTTTAGGCAATAGCAAACAAATGTGTAATGTTAAAAGAGGAGATTAGCAATGATGCACACCTGGTACAGCGGAATCTTCTTGACGCTGGCTCCAGCTTTGCAAACAGCTAGTGACACGGCCAGGATAGCATTAGCACCAAGCTGAAAGTACGGAAGAAATTGAGCTGTTAGAAGGGAATCTGGATAGGAAATTAGCATTTGCACAAAGTAAAACTCGTTGTGGATTATGAAATACCTTCTGCTTGCACCAACCCCAGTCGTTTTTGGTTCCATCAAGCTGCTGAACCATAAAGTTGTCGAGCTCAGTTTGAGCGGTAGGGTCCTGTAGAAGGAAATAGAGCACTGAATGAATTATGTATTCAACCCTCATATCACAATAGAAAAGGGGGCAGAGACGATGCTAACCTTGCCAATCAAAGCTGGTGCGATAATGGAGTTCACATTGTCAACAGCCTGTGAAAGAAAAAGTAAAATACATGTAAATACAAAGAAAAGACTAAATTATGCATGCAACTGGAATGTTCACTACAATAGAAAAAACCAGGATAGCTATAGTGAAACATCAAGCACTAAATGATCATGAGTTGCTCATTTCATGGCAGTAATTGAGCAAGTTGGTTTATTAGTAAATAAGGAAATAACGCCTGCAATAGAGATATTGCCCATGATGAGTCATTTCATAAATAAATAGTCCTAAGCTACTACATATAATCAACAGCAATGAGAAATAAAAAAAAATTGGTACAACCTACCACATTAACATTAAGAAAATATACTGTAGTTCACATTAACATTAAGAAAAAAATTCTACAGCCTGGCACAAACTAGAAATATCAAGTTATACAGCACAAGGAAACATGGTATGGATGAAACCAAAATTGGCAAAACAACTTGTTCTCACAAACAAAATAGCCTGTTCTCACAAACAGGATAACTGGAAGGCTACACTAGCACTGGTTGGCCCATTTGGCATAATAATTTGGTAAACAAGTAGGAAAAATTCAAAAGCTGGCAACAATATTGATAGTGTAAGAACAGCATAGAGTAGAGGCAAAAAACATATTTAAACAACATAGTGTGACAACAATGTTACGTGACTAAGAACAATGACATAGATTTAAAGAATGTGAAGATAAAATTCGCTCAAGTGGAAGCAAACCTTGGAAACACCCTTTCCCAAGTAGTCAGATCCACCGTCCCTCAGTTCCAGAGCTTCATAAACACCTATAGAAGAGGGATGGTTCAGACAAGATTACTTCAACAAAATAATACAATAAGATTCAGTAAATAATATTATCCAAATAACAGTTTGTACTTTCACTAGTCAGGAACTCAGGAACCAAAGCAAAAAACTTAAGGTTGAAAAGGAGAGAGTGATGATGACTCACCAGTTGATGCACCACTGGGAACAGCGGCCCTGGCAAAGGTTCCATCTGAGCAGCACACATCAACCTGATGCACAAAACCAAGAGATTAGCCAAATAACTTGCCAAAATAATTTACACTTTGGCATTATGCATAGCTTAAACAATAAAATCCAGACAATGTCGCATTTCAAACAAAGCATCGCATATCAGCACAGCTGCAACTAGGACACAGGCAATATGGCTACATTTAGCTATATAAACACCAAGCACGACTAACAACCAACTGTACTGGATACACACTGAAAACGTAAAATGGACGCCTGGCAGGCAAAATAAAATGTGTACGCACCGCAGCATCTGACTGAACAAACCTCCTTGCGTCAAATCTATCTAACATATCAACAAAAACTGGCCAAGGGGCGACGACATTTACATCCTACAGGCACACCCCAAACCCCTTGGACCAGAATGAGAACCTACACTCATTTACATTTTCGGCGCATTACTTCACACTACGGCATTATGCACGGATCAGACGATAAACACTATGCAACAACCAGCGCACGAAACCATAATGGCTACCCTGAGAAACCCTGGACATGGCGAGCAGCCGATCTGTTGACACACCCTGCGAAACCCTAGAATGCATGACGAGCAGGATGCGTCCGGCTAAACGAACCACCCCGCATCGAATCTAGCACATCCAAACCCCATGAAGTCTGGCCGAGGGGCGGCAGTAACCTCTTCCCCCACCTACCGACCCACCCACCCACCCAAAACCCCTCGAATCTGGCGCATCAGAAACCCACGGCCCGCGCCCCAGAAGCCCCGACCCACGGCCGACGCACGAATCACCAGATCGAAACCGGGCCGCTACCATTGCCGTCCTAGCGAATCGAATCGGACACGATGTATGTACAGATCGGGGAGACGGGCGGGGGCCGGGGATGTACCTCGACGGTGGGGTTGCCGCGGCTGTCGAAGATCTGGCGGGCCTTCACGGACTGGATCGTCGCCGCCATGGCCGGAGAGAGCGCTGTAGCTTGGAGAAGAAGCCGAAATAGATCGAATCGAATGGAGCGGAGGGCGGAGAAGGCGAGGAGAGGGGGGAGGGGGCGAGGGCTTTAGGCAGGGCCGCCCGTTCTATTTTATAGTCGCCGGAGGAAATGGAGTCGGCCCCCCGTTTTTAGCCGTGTCGCTGCCTGTGGGGCCGGCGGGTGCGCGCTCCCCTGGGGCCCGCGTGGAAGGGAGAAACTAGTGTGGGCGGGCGGCCGCACACGGGATGGGATCATCGATGTAAATGTAATGAATGCATCGTATCTACCGTTGTACTGTTGGAGTATCTCCCAAGCCCAAGCCCGTATCAGAGACAATGCTTGTTCCAGGGGTCAAAAGATTTTCCATTAATTATAAGGAGCTTTCTTTCTTAGAGCATTGTTAATAATAATAGTAGAACGCATGTGCGTTGCTACGGGATACAATGCATATAAATGAATAAAACAAATAATTATGGTCGTCTTCAACGTCGAAGCACATTTCTCCCTCATACATTCGGGCGTTTCGGACATCAAACGGGCAGCGGGCTCCCCAAAATCCAACCGTCTGGACATTCCGGGCTTCCCCAAGTCCAATCCATATTTGGGGGAGAAATGTGGTTGTTCGGACTATTCGCTATGTTATCTCCAACACGCGGTCCCAACACAAAAAACCCACCTCACCCTTCCCTTTTCCTGGAGGTCCCTCCCTTCCCGCTTAATTTCCTACCGTAGCGAGACATTTTTCGCTGGAGCCCTTTCCTTGAAAAATGGATGACATCCACCTCACCTTCGTCATGGTGCCCCGCTCTCCATCACAACGTACTTCCGCATGGACCACCAGGGAGGAGGCCCTCATTGACGGCCCCGCTCTCCCCCCCTCCAACCGCGTTCATGTTGATCCCCCTTCGCCATCAAGGGGGACGAGGCATGTGCCGCCCTAGATGCACCTCCATCATTGATGTCTCTCTTTTGCTCATTTGGTGCCTCTCATCAGCAAGCCCGGCCCACAACCTAGATCGTCGTGGGGTGTCAGATCTGGAGTTCGATTGCGTGTCCGGGGTGTTGCCCTGGCCTGATTCGTTCAACGGCAAGGGCTTCACTTTTGGTGAGCCACCTTGAAGGTCCGCAAAGCTGCATATCAGCGATGGAGCCGCATCGAGCTCGGGTGAGAAGGTGATCCGTCATTCTTTTCTTCGGTGGCTGTTGTGGTGGTGTAGGAGGCAGGTGATGCATGTTAGTGTCAAACTCAGAGATGTTCTGCTATCTTTTTCAGTTTTGTCATGATCTTTACATGACTTGTACTTTGATCTTTATGATATGAATGAGACACATATTACCATGTGAAAAAATGCAACATGTGTACCACTAATGCCTTTGAAGACTGGGATCTGCTAGGGCAGCCACGTGTGTGGCATGCAAGGGAAGGAAAAGAAGCAGGCTGCCAAAAATCGGTTGTAGAAAATCGTCATCAGGAGATGGAGGAAAGTCTTGATTATGTTATGAATTTTGCAAGGAAAACATAGGAAGAGGAGAGATCTTTCTGTCGACGTGTGTGAATGATCATGTTGGAAGTCGAGCTTTTTCTGGGAAGATGGGAGGAATCAGTTGACCAGACGGGCGGTGATGCTATCGTTCGATCGGTGGAGTCTGTCGTCGAACCTTTTTCTTTTGGGGGAGGGAGTGGAAGAAACCCAGGAGAGAGAAAACCGGTAGGTAAATTTGCGGAAGAGATAAATAAATTCCATTTGAGCTAAATTATAGAGCAAACCTGGTCAAAACAAACAAGTATTAGACAACTGGAGATGTCATCTCTGACTTTAGACTCCATCAGCAGACAATATTCTTAAGCACGAGACATGCGAGCTATCAATAATTAACGGCTTACGAAGAAATAATATGCCCTAGAACATATAACCGGGCTATCAATAATTAACGGCTTACGAAGAAATAATATGCCCTAGCACATATGACCGTGCGTTGCAATGACAAAAAATATTAACATTATCACTTGTTTCATAAAACCACCATAACAACAGAAGTTATAAAACAACCATAACAATTTATACAGATGAAGATTTATACATTCATTAAATATGTAAAAGCCCAAGTTGAGATTTCCATTGTACCATGAAATAATTCCTTATAAAACAATTATCTATTGTACTAATTTCAGAGCTAAAGTTGAGTGTACAAATATATTGCCAGAAAACAATGAAATAGCAAGTCGTTTCATCAGCGGATAGATGCAGGAGCACATCTACAAAATCACCTCTAATGCATGTTTGTCAGAAAATAGGAACGACTTTAATACAAATGATGCAAACCTTATGGCAAATTTTGTTACAATATTTTCTCGGTTTGAGGACCCCACGTTATACAGAGTTCACCAATGCACTTTTCCTAGCTATTTCAGGACATAAAGATACAAGAACACCACCAACAATATTGAACTCTTGCTCTAGTTTCAGTCCATAAGTTTCAGTCTGCTCAACATCTCATATGTCCATAGGTTTCAGTCTGATCAAGATTTCTTCCACGTTAAACATGTATAATGGCTCCTGAACAGCCCACACCTCAAGAAAAAGAAATAATGATGCCTAACCCCTTCATTCTCCGTCACACGCCACTTGCCGTTGGCGGCGCCCACGAGCTCTGCTGTGGGTGGGAGAGCGATCGCCGCTGCCACAACATGGTGGGAGGGAGACCACATTTCCACTCCAAGCGAGTGTAGCATCACCGCACATGGAAATCATTGCATGATGGGTGGGAGGGTATGTCATTGAACTGAAAATCATTGCATGACGGTGCAGGTGAACAACTAAAGTAAACTGAACCATGGCTTAATACTGAACACTTGAACATATATGAACAATATATAATATTCTCCTAGTTGATTGCTTCTTTATAACTCTGAAACGAAACAAAAGAGCATTACCATAACTTAGTTAAAAGATAATCCATAACATTGAAAGTTTGGAGATAAGGCAAAGGGCGAGGGGAGGAGAGGTTGGTTTATTACATAAGACGATATAGATAACCAAGGGTATATCTCTCTATAGATATGCACAAAAGGGGGAGGAGGGGTTGGTGTATGATCTGAAACGACATAAAGTACTCATATAACTGACTGATATGACGACCAACTTGTTGTTGCTACTTAGTGTTATTAGAGACCTTCTTTGGCTACTTTAGAATACAATGGATCATAATCCATGCTGAAACTCAAGTGTGTCCAACCAAATATAGAAGAACAAATAGAATCCTACCTGCTGTTCTGGCTGTCACATGCAAGCAGTAAAAACAGTTCATATAATAAAAATAGTCTTGCTACATCTCAATCGACCAAGACTTGGTTAAGTCCCAGTCGATGGTACATTCGTTAGATCCTACATCGAGATCCGTGTAAATTTTTTCTTCGACTTTATCTTTTTTCTTTCTTACATGCTATGCCACTTGACTAAGACTTGCTTAAATCCAAGTCGATCGAGACCTAGCCATGGCCTAAAAAAATGTGGTGGCCAACCAACTGAACAAGAACAAACCTTTATTTTCCATGACCACTCGTTCCCGAGCGCAACAAAGGCAATGACATATCCCTTACAATCTTGGAGACATACCTAACAGCCATACTTCAGAAGATCCTGGAGAGCAATGAACATGGCTGGAATTATAATAACATCTTCTTCACAACCTTGTGACTCACCTGGAGAGCGGAGCTAAAGAGCCCTTCCAAGTCTGCTCCAACACCTCATACTGATCAATTCCATCTCACCTTAATATGATACAACCCAAAATATTTGGTTCCCTACAAAGAAAAGGATTGTTCCACAGGGGATTGTAAGAAATTTGCGATGAAATTGTTTGGTACAAATATGTCTCATCCACATCCTCAAATTCTCAAATCAAAACGTGCTTTTATGAAATGGCCAATATGACTATTAGGAGAATATAACAATAACGATGTAGACAATAAACTATGGAGTAAAACAATCATGTCTAAACAGCATTTGTTCCACCAGATTCATTAACGCCAAGATATTTAACTAAAATACACAATTCGGAAAAACAACTCTAAGTCAGTCATATACAAACCTTGACCAGCAGAACAAAACCTAATCCGGAGGAACTAATCACAAGATCAAAAGCAACTCCCGTCCATGAACAAAGGTGCAGATTAACCGCTCGAAAAAGTCTTAAAAAACTTTAAATTTTACGGCACTATTGGTTGATTAATCGCAAAATTAAGATTAAGCAAATAAACACTCTTTACACGAGCGTAGAAGATTACCATGTGATTTTGCTGAGGTAATTGCAGTCAAAGAATTTTGACCCTACGCGACCATAACAACATCACCATCCAAACATGTTGTGCAAACAGCCGGCCACCTGACGTGGCTTGAGACTGCGTCGGTATTTCCCCAAAGAGGAAGGGATGATGCAGCACAGCGATGGTAAGTATTTTCCTCAGTTATGAAACCAAGGTTATCGAACCAGTAGGAGGATCACCACCACCCAATAAGCAACACCTGCGCACAAATAACAAATACTTGCAACCCAACGCGAAAGAGAGGTTGTCAATCTCTCTACGGTAAAAAGATAGATTAGGTAGTGATAGATAGGAGAGATAGATCTCTCAAGAACACAAAATAAAAAGAGCAAATAAAATATGCAGCAATATGTTCTTGGGTTTTTGGTTTAATAGATCTGAAAACAAAGAGGCAAAAAGATAGATCGGAAAGCAATATGTTGGAAAAGTAGACCCGGGGACCGTAGGATTCACTAGTGGCTTCTCTCATGAGTATAGCGCACGGTGGGTGAACAAATTACTGATGGGCAATTGATAGAAGATCAAATAATCATGACGATATCCAAGGCGATGATCATTATATAGGCATCACGTCCAAGATAAGTAGACCGACTCCTGCCTGCATCTACCAGTATTACTCCACACATCGACCGCTACCCAGCATGCATCTAGTGTATTAAGTTCTTGGAAAAATGGAGTAATGCAATAAGAACGATGACATGATGTAGACAAGATCTATTCATGTATGAATAGACCCCATCTTGTTATCCTTAATGGCAACGATACATGCGTGCCTTGCTGCCCCTTCTGTCACTGGGAAAGGACACCGCAAGATCAAACCCATCACAAAGCACCTCTTCCCATGGCAAGAAAAATCGATCTAGTTGGCCTAACTAAACCAAAGATTCGAAGAAGAAATACGAGGCTATAAGTAATCAGGCATATAAAAGATCAAAGAAGACTCAAATAATATTCATGGATTGAAACTGATCATGAACTCAAAATTCATCGGATCCCAACAAACACACCGCAAAAGTTTACATCAAATAGATCTCCAAGAGACCATTGTATTGAGAATCAAAAGAGAGAGAGAGGAAGCCATCTAGCTACTACCTACGGACCCGTAGGTCTATGGTGGACTACTCACGCATCATCGGAGAGGCACCTATGAAGAATATGAACCCCTCCGTGATGGTGTTTAGATTGGATCTCGAGGTTCTGAAACTTGTGGCGGCTGGAATTGTGTTTCGTCGACTCCCCTAGGGTTTTCTGAATATTTGGGAATTTATAGGCGTCAGAGGTGGTAGAGGGGTCCCCGTGGAGGGCACAACCCACCAGGGCGCGCCGGGGGCCCCCTAGCGCGCCCATGTGGGTTGTGGCCTCCACAGCTCACCTCTCTGGCACTTCTTTGGCCCACTGGGTGTCTTCTGGTCCAGAAAAAATCTCCAAAAAGTTTTGTCGCGATTGGACTCCGTTTAGTACTGATATTCTGCGAAGTAAAAAACAAGCAAAAATAGCAGCTGGCACTTTGGCACTATGTCAATAGGTTAGTCCCAAAAATGATATAAAGTTGTTATAAAATGATTGTAAAACATCCAAGAATGATAATATAACAGCATGGAACAAGCAAAAATTATAGATACGTTGGAGACGTATCAGCATCCCCAAGCTTAATTCCTACTTGTCCTCGAGTAGGTAAATGATAAAAACAGAATTTTTGATGTGGAATGCTGCCTAACATGTTCATCTCATATTCTTTTTCTTTTGTAGCATAGACATTTGGACTTGTAGATGATTCAAAGCAATAGTCTAGTTTTAACATAATGACTTCAATACTCAAGCATGCCAACAAGCAACCATGTCTTTCAAAATATCAACACTAACGAAAGTTATCCCTAGCCCATCATGCTCAATCATTGATCCATTCATGAAACACACTCAAATATTAGCTATGCCCAATGCTCAAGTATGATCATAGTGCCCCCTAGTTGGTGCTTTATAAGAGAAGATGGAGACTCAAAGTAAAAAATAAAAATTGCATAAAGTAAATAGATAGGCCCTTCGTAGAGGGAAGTAGGGATTTGTAGAGGTGCCAGAGCTCACAGTTTTAAATTGAGACAGAAAAACTATTTTGGTTGGCATGCCTTTCCTGTCAACGAAAACGACAAAGTAGCTCACACTATTTTCCATGCTAGATATATCATAGGCGGTTCCCAAACAGAAAATAAAGTTTATTCCTTTTTCCACCATTCTTTCACATTCCATGGCGGGCCGTATCCACGGTTGCCTTCCATACCAACACTTTCCAAGGAATTTATTATTTGACAACATAAAGTAAATATTTTTTCTTTTTCATTTCGGGAATGGGCATCCCTATTACCGCCGCACTCTTGTGCAATGACAAGTGAATAAACACTCATCTTGAGAATAACACATCTAGCATGGAGAAATATTGGACACTCCCCACCATTTCATGAGCAGTACGAGCACACAAAAGAGAAGTTTATTTTGAAAATTTAGAGATGGCACATACAAATTTGCTTGGAACGGCATGGAAATACCGCATATAGGTAGGTATGGTGGACTCATAAGGCAAAACTTGGTTTAAGGATTTTGGATGCACAAGTAGTATTTCTACTTAATACAAATGGAGGCTAGCAAATAGATTGAGAAGCAACCAAACCAAGAAACAAAAATTCACATAAGCGAGCATTGAGCATAACTAACACCGAATAATGTACCATAAGTAGGATGTAATTTCATTGCATAACTATTGACTTTCGTACTTGCATAGGGAATCACAAACCTTAACACCAATATTCCTACTAATGCATAATTACCCACTAACATGACTCACATATTACTATCATCATGTCTCAGAACTATTACAAGGAATCAAGTTTAATTTGTCCAATGATCTTCATGAAAGTTTTTATTATATCTTCCTTGGATATCTATCACTTTGGGACTAGTTTCATATATTGCCATTGCCTTTTGACAAGCTCAAACAAGTTTAAGTGAAGCACAAGAGCATAAAGATTTCATCTCTCAAAAAGATATAAGTGAAGCATGAGAGGATTTCTTCAAAATTTACTAACTCTCAAATTAATCTAAGTGAAGCGTGAGAGTATTTCTACAAAAATTTCCAAGCACACCGTGCTCAAAAAGATATAAGTGAAGCACTAGAGCAATTCTATAGCTCAAAAGGTTTAAGTGAAGCATAGAGAGCAATTCTAACAAATCATAGCATAATTTTGGCTCTCCCAAATAGGTGTGTACAGCAAGGATACAAGTGACAAACTAACAAGCAAAGCAAGCAAAGACACAAATGATACAAGACGCTCCAAGCAAAACTCATGATATGTGACGGATAAAAATATAGCTCCAAGTAAAATACCGATGATCGTTAGAAGAAAGAGGGGATGCCACTCGGGGGCATCCCCAAGCTTAGTTGCTTGTTTCTCTTTGGATATATCTTGGGGGTGCTGTACCATCCCCAAGCTTAGGCTCTTTTCACTCCTTATTCCTTCATCCATCGTGATCTCACCCAAAACTTGAAAACTTCAATCACACAAAACTCAACAAAATCTTCGTGAGATCCGTTAGTATAATAAAGCAAATCACTACTTTAGGTGCTGTTGCAAACCCATTCATATTTTATTATTGCATTATACCTACTGTATTTTAACTTTACCATGGCTCATATCCTTCAATATAACCCATAGATCCATCAAAACAAGCACACAATGCAACGAAAACAGAATCTGTCTTAAACAGAACAGTCTGTAGTAATCTGTACTCTAACCATACTTCTGTAACTCTAAAAATTCTGAAAAATTAGGACAACGTAAAGAATTTGTATAGAAATACTGTGTTAAAATTTAAGCTCAAGATCACGTTCCAGTAAAAAATGAAAATTCAAATACTGGGCGCAAAGTTTCTGTTTCAGATTCAACATCGCTTCTACTCATCTTATGAATCATCCTAAAGGCTCTACTTGGCACAAACAATTAATAAACCATAAAAACACAATCATAACAGAGGCATAATTGTGTCAACACTCAAAAACAGAAAGGAAAAAGCTAAAATTTATTTATTCATTGGGTTGCCTCCCAACAAGCGCTATCGTTTTACGCCCTAACTAGTTATAACGCATAGTTTCAAGTATTGTCATCTTTTGTTTTCAACTCTTCAATCACACAACTAGATTTCTTCAAGGATTTAGCATGCATACTCCCTATGACAACACTGCTAGGAATAAAACCAAAAAATTCATTTTTGTAAATAGGGTCCCTTACGATTTCAACAAAGTCGGGATGAATACTAATCATTTTAAGATCTCCCTTGTGGCCACTTGGTGTAGCAACTTTGTTCTTAGTAACTTGGGTGATCTTGCCAATTTTTACGGGAGTTTTTTCAATAGTTTTGACAGAAGAAAAAGCCAAACCTAAATTACTAAAAATTTCTTCCAACTTATCAATCCGGTAAGGACTCTCTACTACCCTTTCGTTAACTACGGTTTCTTTTGCCTTTAGCAATTTAAAGGCATCTCCCGCCTTAGCCCCAATTTTATTAGCAAGATTATGCATTTTCTTATCCAAATCTTCAAGATGTTCTTTGGTAATCATTTTCTTTTCAATAGCATCTAATCTCTCCATAACGTGTTCGAGAGTTAAAGTTGTTTCATTGATCATAAGAGGTGGTGATCCCACTAAACTTCCCATAGCATTAAAAGCATCCAAAGATGGACACATCAAGAAATTCCCACCGGTAATCGTATCAAGGACGAATCTATACCAAGTGGTGATGCCAACATAAAAACTGCGAAGAAGAACAACGGTAGATTGCTTATGGATAGATCTATTATGAGCATTGCAAATCCTATACCAAGCATCTTTTAGGTTCTCCCCTCCCCTTTGCTTAAAATTAAGAACCTCATTATCGGGAGTACAAGCAATAAAGGAAGAACTAGCCATAATGGCAAGGCAAGAGATCTGACGAGAAAAAGGCAAACGAAAAAGAGGGCGAATAAAACGGCAAATTGGTGAAGTGGG
Organism: Elymus sibiricus; assembly: GCA_039707655.1. Lineage (NCBI taxonomy): Eukaryota > Viridiplantae > Streptophyta > Magnoliopsida > Poales > Poaceae > Elymus > Elymus sibiricus. The sequence continues at coordinate 26,738,342 of CM077671.1, read as the reverse complement.
GGAGAGGAAAACGAGAGGCAAATGGCAAATAATGTAATTGCAAGGAGATGAGATTTGTGATTAGGAACCTGGTAGATGATGATGGAGTCTCCTCGGCGCCTAAGATTGGCACGTAGAAGAGACCGCTTCTTCCCCGGCAATGGCGCCAGAAATTCCTTTGACGTGGCTTGAGACTGCGTCGGTATTTCCCCAAAGAGGAAGGGATGATGCAGCACAGCGACGGTAAGTATTTTCCTCGGTTATGAAACCAAGGTTATCGAACCAGGAGGAGGATCACCACCAGCCAATAAGCAGCACCTGCACACAAATAACAAATACTTGCAACCCGACGCGAAAGAGAGGTTGTCAATCTCTCTACGGTAAAAAGATAGACCAGGTAGTGATAGATAGGAGAGATAGATCTCTCAAGAACACGAAATAAAAAGGGCAAATAAAAAGTGCAGCAATATATTTTTGGGTTTTTGGTTTAGTAGATCTGAAAACAAACAGGCAAAAAGATAGATTGGAAAGCAATATGTTGGAAAAGTAGACCCGGGGACCGTAGGATTCACTACTGGCTTCTCTCATGAGTATAGCGCACGGTGGGTGAACAAATTATTGTTGGGCAATTGATAGAAGATCAAATAATCATGATGATATCCAAGGCGATGATCATTATATAGGCATCACGTCCAAGATAAGTAGACCGACTCCTGCGTGCATCTACCACTATTACTCCACACATCGACCACTACCCAACATGCATCTAGTGTATTAAGTTCTTGGAAAACGGAGTAATGCAATAAGAACGATGACATGATGTAGACAAGATCTATTCATGTAGGAATAGACCCCATCTTGTTATCCTTAATGGCAACGATACATGTGTGCCTTGCTGCCCCTTCTGTCACTGGGAAAGGACACCGCAAGATCGAACCCATCACAAAGCACCTCTTCCCATGGCAAGAAAAATCGATCTAGTTGGCCTAACTAAACCAAAGATTCGAAGAAGAAATACGAGGCTATAAGTAATCATGCATATAAGAGATCAAAGAAGACTCAAATAATATTCATGGATAGAAACTGATCATGAACTCAAAATTCATCGGATCCCAACAAAGACACCGCAAAAGTTTACATCAAATAGATCCCCAAGAGACATTGTATTGAGAATCAAAAGAGAGAGAGAGAGAGGAAGCCATCTAGCTACTGCCTACGGACCCGTAGGTCTATGGTGGACTACTCACGCATCATCGGAGAGGCATCTATGAAGAAGATGAACCCCTCCGTGATGGTGTTTAGATTGGATCTCGAGGTTCTGGAACTTGCGGCGGCTGGAATTGTGTTTCGTCGACTCCCCTAGGGTTTTCTGAATATTTGGGAATTTATAGGCGTTAGAGGCGGTGGAGGGGGGCCCGTGGAGGGCACAACCCACCCAGGCACGCCGGGGCCCCCCTGGCGCGCCCATGTGGGTTGTGGCCTCCACAGCCCACCTCTCTGGCACTTCTTTGGCCCACTGGGTGTCTTCTGGTCCAAAAAAAATCTCCAAAAAGTTTCGTCCCGATTGGACTCCATTTGGTACTGATATTCTGCGAAGTAAAAAACTAGCAAAAACAGCAACTGGCACTTTGGCACTATGTCAATAGGTTAGTCCCAAAAAATGATATAAAGTTGTTATAAAATGATTGTAAAACATCCAAGAATGATAATATAACAGCATGGAACAAGCAAAAATTATAGATACGTTGGAGACGTATCACCACCTTGGCGAAGACCTGGACAAGACCAGTGATGCACGCCACATGCTGCCTTCCTGTAGATGGCCGTCTGTTGCCTCTCCCCGGTTCACTTCCTCTCGCGCACTCCTGCACTCGACCGCCATGCTCGGCCGCTCTGTCAGCCCATGCTCAAAGTGCTTGAGCTCACTTCTCTTCCCCTGCAAGGCTTCCCCTATGTGTCCTCGACCTCTGCCTTATGTCAGAGCTTCTCGGGCTTGTTCTTCCTGCCCTTCTTCTTTGTCTCTCCTATAATATTGAAAGTTGTTTTTCAAATCATAGCTTAAAATGAATGTTGCTAGGTGAACAAATTTTTGAACGGGCAAAGTGAAAAATATTCAAGATCTTGGTGGATTTAGAACCAGTAATATCTAAGTAAGCTCAAATGATGAGAAGACATAAGGTCAACATACTCGTAGTAATAGCTATGGAAGTAGAAGAATGATACAATAACACATTAGCCAAATGCTAAAAGAAGACATGAAGATTGTAGCTTACTGAAGATTGTCCCTCTTTCCTGCCTAAAGGTTTGTCATGGGCTCCTGATTAAAAGATGCAATTAGGAAATCAGAATATATTTTATTTGCAGATTCAATACCCTCATTGCTGGTATATTAAATTAGACTATATAGAGCACACAAATAAAGCATCCATGCAGTCTGTTTCATAATTACTGACCATGCCCCTGGTGAACCAATGATCTCAATTCCTAGACATCCTGGTGTTTTGCATTTTCCGAAATCAGAAGAAGGAACCAAAACAGTGCACCTTTGTTGTCAACGGCATTGACGTTCACGCGAAGCTTCTTGACCAGGTAAACGCACATGGGCATCATAAGAAACATATACACTAATGCATGAAGGAGATTCATAATGAAAAAAATTAGTGCATGGATATTACACTAACAATGTGCATGAAGAAAAACATCTCTAAGTCAGTCATATACAAACCTTTGACCAGCAGAACAAAACCTAATAATTCTTTAACTCGTATGGCACTATTTGTTGATTTATCTTGTAGTAATGTTGCACGGTTTCAGAGGTGATAAACACATACAATGATTAGATATATGCAATTTTTCAATCTTGCGGACAATAGATATAACTCTAATATTGCTACCGTTGTGGGCTTCTACTAAACCAGAGATTAGTTCTAACAAATTTCAGTTTAAACAAATCTTTGGATACACCGTACGCTATCCATGTACATACCTGGCAAGTAGAATTCTCAATATCCAATCAAGCACACCTGGGTTCCAAGATGAGATTGTTGGGGAACATTGCATGGGAAACAAAAAAAATTCCTACGCACACGCAAGATCTATCCATGGTGATGAGCATCTACGAGAGGGAGAGTGGATCTACATACCCTTGTAGATCGCTAAGCGGGAAGCGTTAAGAAATGCGGTTGATGTAGTCGAACGTCTTCGCGATCCAAATCGCTAGCCGTCCCGCGATCCAATCACGATCTAGTGCCGAACGGACGGCACCTCCGCGTTCAGCACACGTACAGCTCGATGACGATCTCCGCCTTCTTGATCCATCAAGAGGGAGCGGAGAGGTAGATGAGTTCTCCGGCAGCGCGACGGCGCGGCGGCGGTGGTGGTGGAACTATTCCAGCAGGGCTTCGCCTAAGCGCTGCTGAAAACTAGAGGAATCGATCTATCGGGAGAGAGGGCTGCACCGTGGCCTTTAGGGTTGGGTATCTTTGGCCCTCTCTCCCTCTAGTATATATAGGAGGGAGGGGAGAGGCCGGCGCCCCTAGGGCTGCCCCTAGGAGTCGGCCGAAGGAGGTAGAGGTGGAGGAGTCCACCTCCAATCCTACTCCTAGTAGGACTCCTTCCCTTCCCCACTTGGGTTTTCCTTTTCCCACAAGTCCGGCCGCATAGGCCCTCTTGGGCTGGCCGCCCAGCCCACCAGGGGCTGGTGCGCCACCCTAAGGCCCATGTGACCCCCTTGGGGTGTGGTGGCCCCACTTGGTGGACCCCCGGAACCCATTCGTCACTCCCAGTACACTGCCGGAAATGCCCGAAACTTTTCCGGAGTTCAAACACCACTTTCCTATATATCAATCTTTACCTCCAGACCATTCCGGAGCTCCTCGTGATGTCCGGGATCTCATCCGGGACTCCGAATAATCTTCGGTCACCAACATACATAACTCTACTATACCGAAACGTCACCTAACCTTAAGTGTGCAGACCCTGCGGGTTCGAGAACTATGTAGACATGACCGAGACACCTCTACGGTCAATAACCAATAGCGGGACCTGGATGCCCATATTGGTTCCTACATATTCTACGAAGATCTTTATCGGTTGAACCTCTATGTCCCGTACGCTGTTCCCTTTGTTCTTCGGTATGTTACTTGCCCGAGATTCGATCGTCGGTATCTCTATACCTAGTTCAATCTCGTTACCGGCAAGTCTCTTTACTCATTCCGTAATACAAGATCCCATGGCTAACACTTTAGTCACATTGCTTGCAAGGCTTATTGTGATGTTGTATTACCGAGTGGGCCCTGAGATACCTCTCCGTCATACGGAGTAACAAATCTCAGTCTCGATCCATGCCAGCTCAACAGACACCTTCGAAGATACATGTAGAGTATCTTTATAGTCACCCAGTTACGTTGCGACGTTTGATACACACAAGGTATTCCTCCGGTGTCAGTGAGTTGCATGATCTCATGGTCATAGGAACAGATACTTGACATGCATAAACAATAGCAATAAACTGACACGATCATATGCAACGTTCATTGTTTGGGTCTTGTCCATCACATCATTCTCCTAATGATGTGATCCCGTTATCAAATGACATCTCATGTCTATGGCTAGGAAACCTTGACCATCTTTGATCAACGAGCTAGTCTATTAGAGGCATACTAGGGACACAGTGTTGTCTATGTACCCACACATGTATTTTAGTTTCCAATCAATACAATTATAGCATGGATAATAAACGATTATCATGACCAAGGAAATATGATAATAACTAAATTATTATTGCCTCTAGGGCATATTTCCAACAGTCTCCCACTTGCACTAGAGTCAATAATCTAGCTCACATCGCTATGTGATTTACATTGTTATGAATCTAACACCCATACAGTTGTGGTGTTGATCATGTTTAGCCCGTGGAAGAGGTTTAGTCAACGGGTCTGCGACATTCAAATCCGTGTGTACTTTGCAAATCTATATGTCATACTGCAGATGGTACCACGCTCCACTTGGAGCTATTCCAAATGGTTGCTCCACTATACGTATCCAGATTGCTACTCAGAGTCATCCGGATAGGTGTCAAAGCTTGCATCGACGTAACCCTTTACGACGAACTCTTTGTCACCTCCATAATCGAGAATCATTTCCTTAGTCCTATAGTTACTAAGGATAATTTTGACCGCTGTCCAGTGGTCCACTCTTGGATCACTCTTGTACCCCTTGACAGACTCATGGCAAGGCACACACAGGTGCGGTACACAGCATGGCATACTATATAGAGCCTATGGCTAAGGCATAGGGGACGACCTTCGTCCTTTCTCTTTCTTTTGCCGTGGTCGAGCTTTGAGTCTCACTCAACTCCACACCTTACAAATCAGGCAAGAACTCTTTCTTTGAATGATCCATTTTGAACTCTTTCAAAATCTTGTCAAGGTATGTACTCATTGAAAGTCTTATCAGACGTCTTGATCTATCTCTATAGATCCTGATGCCCAATATTTAAGTAGCTTTATCCAGGTTTTCCTTTGAAAAACTCCTTTCAAACAACCCTTTTATGCTTTCCAGAAATTCTACATTATTTCCGATCATCAATATGTCATCCACATATACTTATCAGAAATTCTATAGTGCTCCCACTCACTTTATTGTAAATACAAGTTTCTCATAAACTTTGTATAGACCAAAAAAACTTTGATCACCTCATCAAAGCATATATTCCAACTCCGAGATGCTTGCTCCAGTCCATAAAAGGATTGCTGAAGCTTGCATACATTTTAGCATCCTTAGGACTGACAAAACCTTCTGGTTGTATCACATACAACCTTCCCTCAAAGAAACCGTTAAGGAAACGATGTTTTGACATCCATCTTCTAGATTTCATAATTGAAAAATGCAGCAACTGCTAACGTAATTCCAACAAACTTTAGCATCGCTACGGGTGAGAAAGTCTCATCGTAGTCAACTTCTTGAATTTGTCGGAAACTTCTTTGCGACAAGTCGAGCTATATAAATGGTGACATTTACCATCAGCGTCTGTCTTCCTTTTAAAGGTCCATTTGTACTCTACGGCCTGCCGTTCAACGGGCAAGTCTACCAAAGTCCATACTTGGTTTTCATACATGGATCCTATCTCGGATTTCATGGCTCCTAGCCATTTGTTGGAATCCGGGCCCACCATTGCTTCTTCATAGCTCGTAGGTTCACTATTGTCTAACAACATGACCTCCAAGACAGGATTGTTGTACCACTCAGGTGCGGTACGATTCCTTGTCGTCCTACGAGGTTCGGTAGTAACTTGATCCGAAGCTTCATGATCATCATCAATTGCTTCCTCTTCACTTGGTGTAGGCGTCGCAAAAAAATCTTTCTGCGTCGTGCTACTATCCAACTGAAGTGACGGTTCAACAACCTCATCAAGTTCTACTTTCCTCCCACTCAATTCTTTCGAGAGAAACTATTTCTCGAGAAAGGACCCGTTTTCAGCAACAAACACTTTGCCCTCGGATCTGAGATAGTAGGTATACCCATTTGTTACATTAGGGTATTCTATGAAGATGCACTTTTCCGCTTTGGGATCGAGCTTATCGGACATAAGCGTCGCATTCCCAAACTCCGAGAAATGACGGCTTAGGTTTCTGCCAAACCAAAATTCATACGGTGTCATCTCAACGGACTTAGATGGTGCCCTATTTAAAGTGAATGTAGTTGTCTCTAATGCATAACCCCAAAACGATAGTGGTAAAACGATAAGAGACATCATAGTACGCACCATATCCAATAGAGCACGACTACGACGTTCGGACACACCATCACACTATGGTGTTCCAGGCGGCATGAGTTGCGAAACAATTTCCACATTGTCTTAAGTTATATACCAAACTCGTAACTCAGATATTCACCTCCACGATCATATCGTAGACATTTTATCTTCTTATCACGATGATCCCAAACTTCACTCTGAATTTGCTTGAACTTTTCAAACGATTCAGACTTGTGTTTCATTAAGTAAATATACCCATATCTACTCAAATCATCAGTGAAGGTAAGAAAATAACGATATCCACCGCACGCTACAACACTCATTGGACCGCATACATCAACATGTATCATTTCCAATAAGTCACTTGCCCGCTCCATCATACCGGAAAACGGGGTCTTAGTCATCTTGCCCATGAGGCATGGTCCGCATGTCTCAACCGATTCGAAATCGAATGAGTCCAAAGATCCATCAGTATGGAGTTTCTTCATGCCCTTTACACCAATATGACAGTTAGCGGCAGTGCCACAAGTATGTGGTACTATCATTATTAACTTTGTATCTTTTGGCATCAATATTACGAACATGTGTATTACTACGATCAAGATTCAATAAACCATTCTCATTGGGCGCATGACCATTGAAGGTATTATTCATGTAAACAGAATAACCATTATTCTCTAACTTAAATGAATAACCGTATTGCAATAAACATGATCTAATCACGTTCATGCTCAACGCAAACACCAAATAACATTTATTTAGGTTCATTACTAATCCCGAAGGTAGAGAGAGCGTGCGATGGTGATCACATCAACCTTGGAAACACTTCCAACACACATCGTCACCTCGTCCTTAGCTAGTCTCCGTTCATTCCGTAGCTTTTATGTCGAGTTACTAACATTAGCAACTGAACCGGCATCTAATACCCAGGTGCTACTAGGAGTATTAGTAAGGTACACATCAATAACACGTATATCAAATATACTTCTGTCGACGCTGCCAGCCTTCTTATCTACCAAGTATCTAGGGTTGTTCCGCTTCAGTGACCGTTCTCCTCATAATAGAAGCACTTAGTCTCGGGTTTCGGTTCAACCTTGGGTTTCTTCACTGGAGCAGCAACTGGCTTCCCATCCATGAAGTTTCCCTTCTTGCCCTTGCCCTTCTCGAAACTAGTGGTTTCACTAACCATCAACACTTGATGCTCCTTCTTGATTTCTACCTTCGCGGTGTCAAACATCGTGAATAGCTCAGGGATCATTATTTCCATCCCTGGCATTTTATAGTTCATCACGAAGCTCTAGTAGCTTAGTGACAGTGACTTGGAGAACTATATCAATCACTATCTTATCGGGAAGATCAACTCCCACTCGATTCAAGCGATTGTAGCACCCAGACAATCTGAGCACATGCTCACCGATTGAGCTATTTTCCTTCATCTTGCAAGCAAAGAATCTTGTTGGAGGTCTCATACCTCTCAACACGGGCACGAGCCTGAGATCCCAATTTCAGCTCTTAGAACATCTCATATGTTCCGTGACGTTCAAAACGTTTTGGAGCCTCAATTCTAAGCCGTAATGCATGACGCACTGAACTATCAAGTAGTCATCAGAACGTGCCTGTCAGATGTTCACAACATCTACAGACGACGCTTGAGGGGGTGGTGCACCGAGCGGTGCATTAAGGACATAAGCCTTCTGTGTAGCAATGAGGACAATCCTCAGATCACGGACCCAGTCCGCATTATTGCTACCATCATCTTTCAACTCTATTTCTCTAGGAACATATAAAAATTCAAGGGAGCTACAGCGCGAGCTAGTAATCTACAACATAATTTGCAAAGACATTTTGACTATGTTCATGATAATGAGTTTAGTTTAATCATATTATTTAAAAACTCCCACTCAAATTGACATCCCTCTGGTCATTCGAGTGTCACATGATCCAAATTCACCAACCCAAGTCCGATCATCACGTGAGATGAGGTGGTTTCAATGGTGAACATCTTCATGTTGATCATATCTACTATATGACTCATGTTCGACCTTTCGGTCTATTGTGTTCCGAGGCCATGTCTGTATATGCTAGGCTCGTCAAGTTTAACCCGAGTGTTCCGCTTGTGCAACACTGGCTTGCACCCGTTGTATACGAACGTAGAGTCTATCACACCCGATCATCACGTGGTGTCTCGAAACGACGAACTTTCGCAACGGTGCACACTCGGGGAAAACACAATTTTATCTTGAAATTTTAGTGAGGGATCACCTTATAATGCTACCGTCGTCCTAAGCAAAATAAGATGCATAAAAGGATTAACATCACGTGCAAATCATAAGTGACATGATATAGCCATGAACTTGTGCTTTTGATCTCCATCTTCAAAGCACCGGCATGATCTCCATCGTCACCGGCATGACACCATGATCTCCATCAACGTGTCGCCATGAGGTTGTCGCACCAACTGTTGCTTCTACGACTATTGCTAACTCATAGCGATAAAGTAAAGCAAAACGGCGAAAATAAATTAAAGACAACCCTATGGCTCCTACCGGTTGCCGTACTCATCGACATGCAAGTTGTGATATTCTATACAAAACATGATCATCTCATACATCACATATATCTCATCATGTAATTGGCCATATCACATCACAACATACCCTACAAAAACAAGTTAGACGTCCTCTAATTGTTGTTGCATGTTTTACGTGGCTGCTACGGGTATCTAGCAAGAACGATTCTTACCTACGCAAAAACCACAACGGTGATACACAAATTGCTATTCAACCTTCTCAAGGACTGCCTTTGTCGAATCCGATCCAACTAAAGTGGGGGAGACAGACACCCACCAGCCATCTTTATGCAACAAAGTTACATGTCTGTTGATGGAACCGGTCTCTCGTAAGCATACGAGTAATGTTGGTCCGGGCCGCTTCATCCCACAATACCGCTGAATCAAGAAAAGACCAAGGGAGGAAGCAATCTGAGCATCAACGCCCACAAACTCCTTTGTGTTCTACTCGTGATCTCATCTACACATAGACCTAGCTCTGATACCACTGTTGGGGAGCGTTGCATGGGAAACAAAAAAATTTCCTACGCACACGCAAGATCTATCCATGGTGATGAGCATCTACGAGAGGGAGAGTGGATCTACATACCCTTGTAGATCGCTAAGCGGGAAGCGTTAAGAAACGCGGTTGATGTAGTCGAACGTCTTCGCGATCCAAATCGCTAGCCGTCCCGCGATCCAATCACGATCTAGTGCCGAACGGACGGCACCTCCGCGTTCAGCACACGTACAGCTCGATGACGATCTCCGCCTTCTTGATCCAGCAAGAGGGAGCGGAGAGGTAGATGAGTTCTCCGGCAGCGCGGCGGCGGCGGCGGTGGAACTATTCCAGCAGGGCTTCGCCTAAGCGCTGCCGAAAACTAGAGGAATCGATCTATCGGGAGAGAGGGCTGCACCGTGGCCTTTAGGGTTGGGTATCTTTGGCCCTCTCGCCCTCTAGTATATATAGGAGGGAGGGGAGGGGCCGGCGCCCCTAGGGCTGCCCCTAGGAGTCGGCCGAAGGAGGTGGAGGTGGAGGAGTCCACCTCCAATCCTACTCCTAGTAGGACTCCTTCCCTTCCCCACTTGGGTTTTCCTTTTCCCACAAGTCCAGCCGCATAGGCCCTCTTGGGCTGGCCGCCCAGCCCACCAGGGGCTGGTGCGCCAGCCTAAGGCCCATGTGACCCCCTTGGAGTGTGGTGGCCCCACTTGGTGGACCCCCGAAACCCATTCGTCACTCCCGGTACACTGCTGGAAATGCCCGAAACTTTTCCGGAGTTCAAACACCACTTTCCTATATATCAATCTTTACCTCCGGACCATTCCGGAGCTCCTCGTGACGTCCGGGATCTCATCCGGGACTCCGAACAATCTTCGGTCACCAACATACATAACTCTACTATATCGAAACGTCACCTAACCTTAAGTGTGCAGACCCTGCGGGTTCGAGAACTATGTAGACATGACCGAGACACCTCTACGGTAAATAACCAATAGCGGGACCTGGATGCCCATATTGGTTCCTACATATTCTACGAAGATCTTTATCGGTTGAACCTCTATGTCCTGTACGATGTTCCCTTTGTTCTTCGGTATGTTACTTGCCCGAGATTCGATCGTCGGTATCTCAATACCTAGTTCAATCTCGTTACCGGCAAGTCTCTTTACTCGTTCCGTAATACAAGATCCCGTGGCTAACACTTTAGTCACATTGCTTGCAAGGCTTATTGTGATGTTGTATTACCGAGTGGGCCCTGAGATACCTCTCCGTCATACGGAGTAACAAATCTCAGTCTCGATCCATGCCAGCTCAACAGACACCTTCGGAGATACCTGTAGAGTATCTTTATAGTCACCCAGTTACGTTGCGACGTTTGATACACACAAGGTATTCCTCCGGTGTCAGTGAGTTGCATGATCTCATGGTCATAGGAACAGATACTTGACATGCAGAAACAATAGCAATAAACTAGCACGATCATATGCTACGTTCATTGTTTGGGTCTTGTCCATCACATCATTCTCCTAATGATGTGATCCCATTATCAAATGACATCTCATGTCTATGGCTAGGAAACCTTGACCATCTTTGATCAACGAGCTAGTCTATTAGAGGCATACTAGGGACACAGTGTTGTCTATGTACCCACACATGTATTTGAGTTTCCAATCAATACAATTATAGCATGGATAATAAACGATTATCATGACCAAGGAAATATGGTAATAACTAAATTATTATTGCCTCTAGGGCATATTTCCAACAGAGATCTTCCTGCCGGTTCTTTCTCAATATCAATTCTGATCGCTAGGCCATGTCCACGCCACAGAATACCCCATCCCATCTGCAACCCACGAGATAGGCCACCGAGGTGGGAGTAGCGACAGTCCTGTGTTACAGCAGTGCATTGCTCCAATCCAGTTGTGATCGTGTATTATCGAACTGCAGAGTCAGGGTTGGCTGATAACCCACAAGTATAGAGGATCGCAACAGTTTTCGAGGGTAGAGTATTCAACCCAAATTTATAGATTCGACACAAGGGGAGCCAAAGAATATTTGAGAGTATTAGCAGCTGAGTTGTCAATTCAACCACACCTGGAGATTAAATATCTGCAGCAGAGTGATCAGCAGCACAGTAGTATGATAGTTTGATAGCAGTAGTAACAGTAGTAGTGATAGCAATAGTTTTGTAGTAGTTGGAATAGTAGTGGCAGCAATAGTAACTTAGCAAGAACAATAAGTGGAAAACTCGTAGGCACTGGATCGGTGAACTCGTTGGATGATATTCATCATATAACAGTCATAACCTAGGGCGACACAGAACTAGCTCCAGTTCATAAATGTAATGTAGGCATGTATTCCGTAAATAGTCATACGTGCTTATGGAAAAGAACTTGCATGACATCTTTTGTCCTACCCTCCCGTGGCAACAGGGTCCATAAGGAAACTAAGGGATATTAAGGCCTCCTTTTAATAGAGAACCGGAACAAAGCATTAACACACGGTGAATACATGAACTCCTCAAACTACGGCCATCACCGGAAAGTATCCCGACTATTGTCACTTAGGGGTTTGCGGATCAGAACACGTAATAGGTGCATATGACTAGCAAGATCGGATCAAGAACATAGATATCATGGTGATCACATAAACGGTTCAGATCTGAAATCATGGCACTCGGGCCCTAGTGATAAGCATTAAGCATGGCAAAGTCATAGCAACATCAGTCTCAGAACATAGTGGATACTAGGGATCAAGCCCTAACAAAACTAACTCGATTACATGATGAATCTCATCCAACTCCTCACCGACCAGCAAGCCTACGAAGGAATTACTCACTCCCGGTGGGGAGCATCATGGAATTGGCGATGGAGAAGGGTTGATGATGACGAAGACCAAAGATTCCCCTCTCCGGAGCCCCAAACGGGCTCCAGATCTGGCCTCCCGATGAAGAACAGGAGGTGGCGGCGGCTCCGTATCGTAAAACGCGATGAAACTTTCTCTCTGATTTTTTTCTCCAAAAATAGGATTTTATAGCGTTGGAATTAGGGTCAGTGGGGCCACGAGGTGGGCACAACCCACCAGGGCGCGCCTGGGGGGCTGGCGTGCCCTAGTGTATCATGCCCAGCCAGGGCCCCCCCTCCGGTTGTTCTTGGCTCCAATATTTTTTATTTATTGTAAAATAATTCTCCAAAAAGTTTCATCCAGTTCCGAGAACTTTTATTTCTGCACAAAAACAACACCATGGTAGTTTTGCTGAAAACAGCGTCAGTCCGGGTTAGTTTCATTCAAATCATGCAAATTAGAGTCCAAAACAAGGGCAAAAGTGTGAGGAAAAGTAGATATGACAGAGACGTATCAACTCCCTCAAGCTTAACCCATTGCTTGTCCTCAAGCAATTCAGTTGATAAACTGAAAGTGATAAAGAAAAACTTTTACAAACTCTTTTGTTCTTGTTTACATATATATGCTTAAGTAGCACCCAGGTGTTCAGCAAAGATTATGACTAACCATGCCAGCAATAACTCTTAGAAATTATATTAACTCATATCAATGACATAAGCAACTATCGAGCAATAATAAGATATCTCAAGGGCCAACACTTTGTCAAAACAATCATGATACAATATGGCCATAGTGGTATCTCGCTAGCCCTTTCCGAGACCGCAAAACATAAATGCAGAGCACCTCCAAAGTTCAAGTAGCGACTAAACATTGTAATTCATGGTAGAAAAGATCCAATCATGCTGCACCCAACATCAACTATACACAATGCATGAGGATGACAATAGTGCTCTCAGGCCTGGCGCTTATTTGAGAAGGTGATGACTCAACATAAAAGTAAATAGATAGTCCCTTCGTAGAGAGAAGCATGGATTTGCAGAGGTGCCAGAGCTCAAATCTTAAAACACAGATAGATATAATTTTGGGAGGTGCACCCTTCCTGTCAACGTTATGACCAAGAGTTATCTTCCATGCTAAACAAATTAGCGGCGGTTGACGTGGCTTGAGACTGCGTCGGTATTTCCCCAAAGAGGAAGGGATGATGCAGCACAACGACGGTAAGTATTTCCCTCAGTTATGAAACCAAGGTTATCGAACCAGTAGGAGGATCACCACCACCCAATAAGCAGCACCTACACACAAACAACAAATACTTGCAACCCGACACGAAAGAGAGGTTGTCAATCTCTCTACGGTAAAAAGATAGATTAGGTAGTGATAGATAGGAGAGATAGATCTCTCAAGAACACGAAATAAAAAGAGCAAATAAAATATGCAGCAATATGTTTTTGGGTTTTTGGTTTTGTAGATCTGAAAACAAAGATGCAAAAAGATAGATCTGAAAGCAATATGTTGGAAAAGTAGACCCGGGGGCCGTAGGGTTCACTAGTAGCTTCTCTCATGAGTATAGCGCACGATGGGTGAACAAATTACTGTTGGGCAATTGATAGAAAATCGAATAGTCATGACGATATCCAAGGCGATGATCGTTATATCGGCATCACGTCCAAGATAGGTAGACCGACTCCTGCATGCATCTACCTCTATTACTCCACACATCGACCGCTATCCAGCATGCATCTAGTGTATTAAGTTCATGGAAAAACGGAGTAATGCAATAAGAACGATGACATGATGTAGACAAGATCTATTCATGTAGGAATAGACCCCATCTTGTTATCCTTAATAGCAACGATACATGCGTGTCTTGCTGCCCCTTCTGTCACTGGGAAAGAACACCGCAAGATCGAACCCATCACAAAGCACCTCTTCCCATGGAAAGAAAAATCGATCTAGTCGGCCTACCTAAACCAAAGATTCGAAGAAGAAATACGAGGCTATAAGTAATCATGGATATAAGAGATCAAAGAAGACTCAAATAATATTCATGGATAGAAACTGATCATGAACTCAAAATTCATCGGATCCCAACAAACACACCGCAAAAGTTTACATCAAATAGATCTCCAAGAGACCATTGTATTGAGAATCATAATAGAGAGAGAAGAAGCCATCTAGCTACTGCCTACGGACCCGTAGGTCTATGGTGGACTACTCACGCATCATCGGAGAGGCACCTATGAGGAAGATGAACCCCTACGTGATGGTGTTTAGATTGGATCTCGAGATTCTGGAACTTGCGGTGGCTGGAATTGTGTTTCGTCGACTCCCCTAGGGTTTTTGGAATATTTGGGAATTTATAGGCATCAGAGGCGGTGGAGAGGGGCCCCGAGGAGGGCACAACCCAGCCCCCTCAGGCGCACCCTGGTGGGTTGTGGTCTCCTCGGCCCACTCCCCCGGCACTTATTTGGCCCACTAGGTGTCTTCTGGTCCAGAAAAAATCTCCAAAAAGTTTCGTCGCGATTGGACTCCGTTTGGTATTGATTTTCTGCAAAGTAAAAAACAAGCAAAAAATAGTAACTGGCACTTTGGCACTATGTCAATAGGTTAGTCCCAAAAAATGATATAAAGTTGTTATAAAATGATTGTAAAATATCCAAGAATGATAATATAACAGCATGTAACAAGCAAAAAATATAGATATGTTGGAGACGTATCAGCGGTTCCCAAGCAGTAAAAGTAAAGGTTTACTCCCCCTCCACCAACAATCACACTCCACGGCTAGCCGAATCCACGGGTACCATCCATACCAACAACATTCCTGGGGGAGTTTTGTTTAATTATTTGTAATTTTTGATTTTGGGACTGGGAATCCCTATTACCGCCCCTCTCGTGTAAGGACGAGTGAATAAACACTCATCATGAGAATAACCCGCTTAACATGGAAGATACTGACCACCTCCTGTCACTCCATGAGCGGTCCAGGCACACAAAACAGATGTTCATTTGAATTTTTAGAGATGGCACATGCAAATTTACTTGGAACGGCAGGGTAATACCGCATATAGGTAGATATAGTGGACTCATCTGGAATAACTTTGGTTTAAGGATTTTGATGCACAAGCAGTATTCCCGCTTAGTACAGGCGAAGGCTAGCAAATAGATTGAGAAGCGGCCAGCTAGAGAGCGAAAACGGTCATGAACATGCATTACATATAATAAACATTGACTACTAGCATGAGTAGGATATGGACACCATGAACATAAATATCATGAAGGCTATGTTGGTTTTGATTCAACTACATGCGTGAACATGTGCCAAGTGAAGCCACTTGAAACATTCAGAGGAGGATACCCTATCATCATACCACATCACAATCGTTTTAATGCATGTTGACATCCAAAATAATTCATTATCCACTCCTAGCTACTTAAGCATGGCATGAACAACTATAATCTCTAATGGTCATTGCAAACATGTTTGATCATAATATGCTAAATCAAGGATACTAGGTTAAACATATTTACAAAAACAAAAACAAGTTGAGTTCATACCCGCTTTTCTCTGCCACAGTCAATTCATCAAATATCGTCATTATTGCCTTTCACTTGCACGACCGAATGATAAGAAAATAATAATAGTGCAAGAGTGCCGTGGACTAAGCTGGAATCTGCAACATTTTATTCAAGAGGAGAAGACAAGGTAACATGGGCTCTTTGTTAGATTAACAATAGTGCATATGAGAGCCACTCAACATTTTCATCGTGGTCTTCTCCTTGGTACTACTCAAACAAAAAGAAAAGAATTTCAGAGAAACACACTGAAATATTTTTGGAGTTTTTGTTTTTTCTTGAAGAAGGCAAATTGAAGAGGAAAAACAAAAACGAGAAAAACTATTTACACGAGAGAGCTCCCAACAAGTAAAAGAAAGAAACGAGAAATCTTTTTGGGTTTTCTTTCGATACTACAATTAAATTAAGCTGGAAAGAAAAACTGAAAAGAAGTAGGAAATGTTTTTAGGTTTTCTCAAAGTTTTTCAAACACACAAGAAGAAAGCGAGAAAACAAATTTAGCATGGATATTACAATGAAAAAGTGTGAACACGAACAACTGGAATGAAATATGTGAACATGAATGTAATGTCGGTGGGAATACGTACTCCCCCAATCTTAGGCTTTTGGCCTAGCTTGGTAATCACCATCCGCATGGATAATAATCTGAGCGATGGCTCATCGAGGCCCTTGGTGCAAACTCCTCAGCCCTCCTGGCAGCTTCATCCTCCACATTGTACGCACGGGCCTCGCTCTCAAGAACATAGTATCTTCCCTTACTGTGAAAATCAAAGAGAGCAGGAGCAGGCAAAGTGACAGGCACAACGTTTTTTTATTAAATCTCAAGTTATAGGTAATTAGTGGCCGTGCCTGTAAGGAACTTATGACGTTTCATGGCCTCAAAGTCTAAATACTGAACAGGTAAGATGGGGTCATTAGGCCAAGGTGATACATTTAGTCTCTCTGCTACACGGGAGGCATAAATCTCTCCATAAAAATTACCACTAGCAGCATTGTGATGCAATCTCCGTGCAACAATTGCTCTGAGATTATAACATTTATTTCCAGTTATGGCAGTGTGTATGAGACTCAAATCAGGAGTACACAATATGCTACAATCTTGTTTGCCTACGATACATTTGCCATTAAAGAGTGCGAAGTAGTGTATTGATGGGAAACGGATACTTTTAATTCTTCCTTGTGTTAGTCCCCTATCTTCACCATAGCAAAGATTAACCAAAAATGACTCGTACTCAGATTTTGGTGGTTCATCAATGGAACCCCAATATGGAAGTTTGCATGCTTCACTGAACAATTCTAAAGGCATGGTGAAGGAACAGTCATAAAGGTTGAATGAAATTCTAGACCCACGAGGAAAATATTTAAATTTCTTTGTGAATGTTTTCATGAGTTCGAGATGTCGAGGGCACTTATCTGCGATGAAGGGATCAAGTACACGGGAATGGTGGCTATGGTGATTTTTTTCTGGAGGTAGGGGATGATGTGGGATAAAGGAATAAGTGAGGGGGGCCATGTGGGGGCCACAACCCACCAGGGCGCGCCTAGGGTTGCTGGCGCGCCCTGGTGTCTTGTGGGCACCAGGTGCACCCCCCTTTGGTATTATTTGCACCAGAAACTCAGAAATATTCGGAAAAAAATTGTATCAAATTTTCAGAACATTTTGAGAACTTTTATTTTTGGGTCATTTTTTTATTGCACGGTGAAAACAAAAAACAGGATAAACATGGAACTTTATTTTATTTGACTAACTAAAACAGAAAATAAAATGTGGGAGCAGAGAGTTGTGCTTACTTGATTCATCAACTTCACACCTTTCAAAAATGATCCATTAATAAGGTTGATTGATACGTCTCCAACGTATCTATAATTTATGAAGTATTCATGCCATGTTTACAATAATTTTATATGATTTTGGTATGATTTTATTAGAACTAACCCGGACTGACGCTGTATTCAGGAGAACTACCATGGTGTCGTTTTTTGTGCAAAAATAAAAGTTCTCGAAATGGGCTGAAAATTTACGGTGATTTTTTATGGACCAGAAGAGAACCACGGGGCATCGGAGTTGGGCCAGAAGAGCCACGAGGCAGCCACAAGCCTAGGGGGCGCCCCCCTGGCTTGTCGCCGCCTCGTGGATCCCCTTGACGTGAGACCGACGCCAAAAATTCCTATAAATACCAAAACCCCCAGAAAGAAACCTAGATCGGGAGTTCCGCCGCCGCAAGCCTCTGTAGCCACGAAAAACCAATCAAGAGCCCGTTCCGGCACCCTGCCGGAGGGGGAAACCATCACCGGAGGCCATCTTCATCATCCCGGCGGTCTCCATGACGAGGAGAGAGTAGTTCACCCTCGGGGCTGAGGGTATGTACCAGTAGCTATGTGTTTGATCTCTCTCTCTCTCGTGTTCTTGAGATGACACGATCTTGATGTACCACGAGCTTTATTAATATAGATGAATCAAATGGAGTTTTCCCCTCTCTATCTTCTTGTGATGAATTGAGTTTTCCTTTTGAAGTTTTCTTATCGGATTGAGTCTTTAAAGGATTTGAGAACACTTGATGTATGTCTTGCGATGGGATATCCGTGGTGACAATGGGATGTTCTATTGATCCACTTGATGTATGTTTTGGTGATCAACTTGCGGGTTCCGTGACCTTGGGAATCTATGCATAGGGGTTGGCACACGTTTTCGTCTTGACTCTCCGGTAGAGACTTTGGGGCACTCTTTGAAGTTCTTTGTGTTGGATTGGACATGATGAATCTGAAATTGTGTGATGCATATCGTATAATCAAGCCCATGGGTACTCGTGGTGACATTGGAGTATCTAGGTGACATTATGGTTTTGGTTGATGTGTATTTTAAGGTGTTATTTTAGTACGAACTCTAGGGCTGTTCGTGACACTTATAGGGATAGCTCATAAGATTGATCGGAAAAGATAACTTTGAGGTGGTTTCGTACCCTACAATAATTTCTTCGTTTGTTCTCCGCTATTTGTGACTTTGGAGTGAACTCTTTGTCGCACGTGAGGGAT
Organism: Elymus sibiricus; assembly: GCA_039707655.1. NCBI lineage: Eukaryota > Viridiplantae > Streptophyta > Magnoliopsida > Poales > Poaceae > Elymus > Elymus sibiricus. The sequence goes on along the minus strand of CM077671.1, from coordinate 26,719,106 downwards.
TTACATATGATTCAACTATGTCAGTATTGTTGAGAGAACTTGAACTAGTGAAAGTATGAACCCTAGGCCTTGTTTCTAAGCATTGCAATACCGTTTGTGCTCACTTTTATCATTAGTTACCTTGCTGTTTTTATATTTTCAGATTACAAAAACCTATATCTACCATACATATTACACTTGTATCACCATCTCTTCGCCGAACTAGTGCACCTATACAATTTACCATTGTATTGGGTGTGTTGGGGACACAAGAGACTCTTTGTTATTTGGTTGCAGGGTTGTTCGAGAGAGACCATCTTCATCCTACGCCTCCCACGGATTGATAAACCTTAGGTCATCCACTTGAGGGAAATTTGCTACTGTCCTACAAAACTCTGCGCTTGGAGGCCCAACACGAGTCTACAAGAAGAAGGTTGCGTAGTAGACATCAAGCTCTTTTTTGGAACATATGCTTGTAGGAATTGCAATAATATCAAGTTTCCTCTCTATGTGTTGAAAATCTTGAAGTTTTGCTTGTTTTACCTTCCTATGCTAGTTGATTCTTGTTCCCATAAGTTGTTTGTTCACAAAATCCCTATGCATAGGAAGTGGGTTAGGCTTAAATGTGCTAGTCATATGCTTCATGATGCTCTCTTTGTGTTTCAATTCTTATCTTTTATGTGAGCATCATTGAAATCATCTTGCCTAGCTAAAACGCATTAAAGAAAAGTGCTTGTTGGGAGACAACCCAATATTTATACTTTCTGTTTTTGTGTGTTCACATGATTAGGATACTGTAGCAATCATGTTTTGTGTCTTTTATTTCAATAAAGTGCCAAGTAAAACCTTTGGGATGACTCACAAGATGAGTAGAATTGATGCTAAACCAAAACAGAAACTTTTGACTCCAGTACATGAATTTTCATTTTTTACTGGAGCGTGATAATGATCTGAAATTTTTACACAGTCTTGATATACAAATTATTCAGGTTTTCCTAATTTTTCAGAATTTTTAGAGACAGGGAAGTATGGTTATACTACAGATCTTCACAGACTATTCTGTTTTTGACAGATTCTGTTTTGCATGCATAGTTTGCTTGTTTTAATGTTCCCATAGCTTATATTCAGTGATATAAATTATGGGAATGATAGAATACAGTAAGTATTACGTGAGAACAATTATGAATCTTGTCTTGACAGTACCTAAGTGAATGATCTTTATTTATTATACTTACCCATCTCACGAAGTTCCGTTAAGTTTTGTGTGAGACACCGATATGAGGAGAATAAGGAGTGACAAGAACCTAAGCTTGGGGATGTCCAAGGCACCCCCAAGGTAATATCCAAGGAAGACTCAAGCGCTTAAGCTTGGGGATGCCCCGTAAGGCATCCCCTCTTTTGTCTTCAACATTATCGGTATATCTTACTTAGAGCTATATTTTTATTCATCACATAATATGTGTTTTGCTTGGAGCATCATTATATTTTGTTATTTTATGTTAGGTGTTATTTATAATCTTGTTTTTCAATAAAAAGTTCCAAGAATTGCCTTTTAGGATGCTTGAATTGCATGTTTGATGTGTGCTGTGTAAAAACAGAAACTTTTGCTGTAGTGTTTGAATTTTCATATTTTACTGGAACGTGGAAAGTTTCTAAATTTTTTACACAGTATTTTCATATAAATTTTATATTGTGTCCTAAATTTTCATAATTTTTTGAGTTATAGAAGTACACTGGTTTAATAAATTGCTACAGACTGTTCTGATTAGACAGATTGCTGTCATAGTTTTGTTATCTACTTATCCTATAGTTTCCATAGCTTATATTGGTAGATATAAATTGTGGAAATGATAGTATACAGTACCTAATGTTTGAAAATTATTGTGCAACTTGTCTTGGCAGTACATAAAGTGTTGATTTATTCTTATGTGTACTAACCTATCTCACGAGTTCTTGTTGAGTTTGGTGTGGATGAAGTTTATAAGAATTAGGGAAACCATGATATGAGAGGAATTAAGGAGACATGAGAGCTCAAGCTTGGGGATGCCCAAGGCATCCCTAATTAATATTTCAAGAAGTCTCAAGCATCTAAGCTTGGAGATGCCCCGGTAGGCATCCCACCTTTTCTTCTTCAACAATTATCGGTTAGTATCGGTTGAACCTAAGTTTTTGCTTCTTCACATGATAGGTGCTATCCTTGGAATATCATTTTATTTTGTTTTGCTGTTTGAATAAAAGCATTGGAGCTGAAATTTTGAATAAGAGAGAGAGTCCTCACATGGCTATTTAACTAATTGACTACGCATTGATCTTCACTTATATCTTTTTGGAGTAGTTTGTCATTCACTCTCGTGCTTCACTTATATCCTATGAGTAAATGGTTGAATGAATTGAATATCATAAATCTGAAATTAAATATGCTTCATATACTTATCCCTTGGGGAGTAATGACTTCACACATAATAAGTATAGGTGGTAAAATTTATTGAAAGTTAGCAAACACCGCATTGGTCACTTGAACAATTCATGAAAGAATATTGAAGGAAGAGAGATTCCACATATAAATATACTATCTTGGACATCTTCTATGATTGTGAGCTCATTAATTATTTTCAAAATCGAGCAAATTAGTTAAAATTGGACAAGGAATACAACTTAATGAGTTATGTTTGGGTATATTTGTATAGAAGTTATATTGTTATGGATCCTCCAACATGTGGTGCTTGCTTCCACCTCATACTAGCCAAAACTTCTGCACCAAGTAGAAATACTACTTGTGCATCCAAACACCCTTAAATCAATTTTGCCATGAGAGTCCACTATACCTACCTATGGATTGAGTGAGATCCTTCAAGTAAGTTGTCATCGGTGCAAAAAGCAATAAAAATTGCTCCTAAACATGTATGATCTTTTATTGTAAGGGAAAATAAGCGTTGTACGAACTTGTGATGGTAAAGAAATAAAAGCGACGGACTGCATAATAAAGGTTGCTATCACAAAGGGCAATACAACGTGGCGTTCCTTTGCATTAAGGGTTTGCACATCCAAAAACAAAAAGCGCATGACAACCTCTGTTTCCCTCTGCGAAGGGCCTATCTTTTACTTTCTAGTACTTACCTTTATGCAAGAGTCATGGTGATCTTCACCACTTCCTATATGTCGCCTTTTTCTCTTGGCAAGCGTCATGTGTTGGGGAATGATCTAGACATATATATCCATACAAATATATTTGATCATGAATTATTATTGTTGACAATTATCTATATAATAAATAAGTTGGGAGGCGAAACATTAAGCCCCTATCTTTCTCTGTGTTCGATGGATGCTATTTGTTCTAAAAATATGCTTTGAGTGTCAATAATCATGGAAGACTATATGATAGTTGAGTATGTGGAATTTTCTAAATCAAAGCTCTTACATAGACCCTTCCTGAAAATAAGATGAATTGCAATTGTTCGATGACTAGGAATATGGTTTGTTAGTTTTCAAGAAACTTTCTGGTCTATACTTTAACATGTGAATAGCTTGTTACTTGATCATGAGAAGTTTTATGAGATGAGCTACTGTTTATGGTTTATATTGATGCTAGAAAAAGTGATTGGAATTATCATTGATCAAACTTGTGCACTTGCTAGCATTCACACTTCATAAATTATTTCTTTTATCATTTACCTACTCGAGGACGAGCAGGAAATAAGCTTGGGGATGCTGATACGTCTCCAACGTATCTATAATTTATGAAGTATTCATGCCATGTTTACAATAATTTTATATGATTTTGGTATGATTTTATTAGAACTAACCCGGACTGACGCTGTTTTCAGCAGAACTACCATGGTGTCGTTTTTTGTGCAGAAATAAAAGTTCTCGGAATGGGCTGAAAATTTACGGTGATTTTTTATGGACCAGAAGAGACCCATGGGGCATCGAAGTTGGGCCAGAAGAGCCACGAGGCAGCCACAAGCCTAGGGGGCGCGCCCCCTTGGCTTGTCACCGCCTCGTGGATCCCCTTGACGTGAGACCGACGGCAAAAATTCCTATAAATACCAAAACCCCCAGAAAGAAACCTAGATCGGGAGTTCCACCGCCGCAAGCCTCTGTAGCCACGAAAAACCAATCGGGAGCCCGTTCCGGCACCCTGCCGGAGGGGGAAACCATCACCGGAGGCCATCTTCATCATCCCGGCGGTCTCCATGACGAGGAGGGAGTAGTTCACCCTCGGGGCTGAGGGTATGTACCAGTAGCTATGTGTTTGATCTCTCTCTCTCGTGTTCTTTAGATGACACGATCTTGATGTACCGCGAGCTTTATTAATATAGATGAATCAAATGGAGTTTTCCCCTCTCTATCTTCTTGTGATGAATTGAGTTTTTCCTTTTGAAGTTTTCTTATCGGATTGAGTCTTTAAAGGATTTGAGAACACTTGATGTATGTCTTGCGATGGGATATCCGTGGTGACAATGGGATGTTCTATTGATCCACTTGATGTATGTTTTGGTGATCAACTTGCGGGTTCCGTGACCTTAGGAATCTATGCATAGGGGTTGGCACACGTTTTCGTCTTGACTCTCCGGTAGAGACTTTGGGGCACTCTTTGAAGTTCTTTGTGTTGGATTGGACATGATGAATCTGAAATTGTGTGATGCATATCGTATAATCAAGCCCATGGGTACTCGTGCTGACATTGGAGTATCTAGGTGACATTAGGGTTTTGGTTGATGTGTATCTTAAGGTGTTATTTTAGTACGAACTCTAGGGCTGTTCGTGACACTTATAGGGATAGCTCATAAGATTGATCAGAAAAGATAACTTTGAGGTGGTTTCGTACCCTACAATAATTTCTTCGTTTGTTCTCCGCTATTTGTGACTTTGGAGTGAACTCTTTGTCGCACGTGAGAGATTTACATATGATTCAACTATGTCAGTATTGTTGAGAGAACTTGCACTAGTGAAAGTATGAACCCTAGGCCTTGTTTCTAAGCATTGCAATACCGTTTGTGCTCACTTTTATCATTAGTTACCTTGCTGTTTTTATATTTTCAGATTACAAAAACCCATATCTACCATCCATATTACACTTGTATCACCATCTCTTCGCCGAACTAGTGCACCTATACAATTTACCATTGTATTGGGTGTGTTGGGGACACAAGAGACTCTTTGTTATTTGGTTGCAGGGTTGTTCGAGAGAGACCATCTTCATCCTACGCCTCCCACAGATTGATAAACCTTAGGTCATCCACTTGAGGGAAATTTGCTACTGTCCTACAAAACTCTGCGCTTGGAGGCCCAACACGAGTCTACAAGAAGAAGGTTGCGTAGTAGACATCATTGATCAAGTCTTATTAACACCCACTTCCGATTAGCATGAAACCGAAGAACTTTCGTAAAACACTAAGTTAGCTCAATGGGGATGTGCATATCCCCAACAATAAGTATATCATATTTCTTTTTGGCAGTAGGGTAATTGAAAACTTCCAATAGCGATTGTCGGAGATTCTTTAATAACATTTATACCATTCACTTGGAATTGTTTCTTTGGAAAGTGCACCGTCTGCTCATTACCATTGATATGAAAGGTGACTTTGCTTTTATTGCAATCAATAACAGCCCCTGTAGTATTCAAAAAGGGTCTACCAAGGATAATCGACATGTTGTCGTCCTCGGGCATCTCAAGAATAACAAAGTCTGTTAAGATAGTAACATTTGGAACAACAACGGGCACATCCTCACAAATACCGATAGGTATGACAGTTGATTTGTCAGCCATTTGCAATGATATTTCAGTAGGTGTGAGTTTATTCAAATCCAGTCTTTTATATAAGGAGAAAGGCATAACACTAACACCGGCTTCCAAATCACACAAAGCAGTTATGACATAATTTCTTTTAATGGAGCAAGGTATAGTTGGTATTCCACGGTCTCCAAGTTTTTTAGGTACTCCATCCTTAAAAGAATAATTAGCAAGCATGGTGGAGATTTCAGCTTCAGGTATCTTTCTTTTATTAGTGATGATGTCTTTCATGTATTTTGCATAAGGGTCCATCTTTAGGATATCGGTTAAGCGGGTACGCAAAAAGACTGGCCTAATCATTTCAGCAAAGCATTCAAATTCTTCATCATCCTTTTTCTTAGATGGTTTAGGTGGAAAGGGCATGGGTTTCTAAACCCATGGCTCTCTTTCTTTACCATGTTTCCTAGCCACAAAGTCTCTTTTATCATAACATTTATTTTTAGGTTGTGGGTTATCAAGATCAACAACAGGCTCTATTTCAACATCATTATCTTATTCTCTATCATTGTTCGGTTGAACATCTTCATGAACATCATCATTATCATTTTTATTATCACTAGGTGCATGTTCATTACCAGATTGAGTTTCAGCATCGGAAATAGAGACATCATTATTATCAGGAGGTTTTTGTATCTCAGGTTCACTAGAGTTATGCAAAGTCCTATCATTTTTCTTTTTCTTTTTCTTTCTAGAAGGACTAGGTGCATCAGTATTCATTCTTTGAGAGTCTTGTTCAATTCTTTTAGGATGACCTTCAGGATAAAGTGGTTCTTGGGTCATTCTACCTCCTCTAGTTACTACTCTAGCAAAAAAATCTTTCGTATTATTATTCATTTCATCAAGCAATTCTTTTTGAGACTTAGCAACTTGTTCTAACTGAGTTTGAACCATAGAGGCATGCTTTCCTACACCTCTAACATCATTACTGATTCTAAATAGCAAGTCACTCAAGCGAGCAATCATATCAGAATTATGTTTCAATTGTTTCAGAACATGTGCATTGAAATGATCTTGCTTCATAATATAGTTGTCAAACTCATATAAGCATTGACTAGGATGTTTATTGTAAGGGATATCACTTTCATTAAACTTTAATAAAGAATTTACCTCTACCACCTGTGGAGGTGGTGGTGTGTCAAGGCCATGTATTTCTTCAATAGGTGGTAAATTCTTAACATCCTCAGCTTTAATACCTTTTTCCTTCATAGATTTCTTTGCCTCTTGCATATCTTCAGGACTGAGAAATAAGATACCCCTCTTCTTCGGAGTGGGTTTAGGCGGTGGTTCAGGGAGAGTCCAATCATCATAATTCTTAAATATGTTATTCAATAAATCCTCAGCTTGTTCAACAGTTCGTTCCCTGAAAACACAACCAGCACAACTATCTAGGAAGTCCCTAGAAGCATCAGTTAGTCCATTATAGAAGATATCAAGTATTTCATTTTTCTTGAGAGGATGATCAGGCAAAGCATTAAGCAACTGGAGAAGCCTCCCCCAAGCTTGTGGGAGACTCTCTTCTTCAATTTGCACAAAGTTAAATATTTCATGTAAGGCAACATGTTTCTTATGAGCAGGAAAATATTTTTCAGAAAAGTAGTAAATCATATCCTGGGGACTACGCACACAACCAGGAGCAAGAGTATTGTACCATATCTTTGCATCACCCTTTAATGAGAACATAAATAACTTGAGAATATAATAGTTGCGAATCTTCTCATCATGAGCAAAGAGGGTGGCTATATCATTCAGCTTAGTAAGATGTGCCACTACAATTTCAGTTTCATAGCGATGGAAAGGATCAGATTCAACCAAAGTAATTAACTCTGGGTCAACAGAGAATTCATAATCCTTATCTGTAACAAAGATAGGTGAAGTAGCAAACTTAGGATCACATTTCATTCTAGCATTCAAAGTCTTTTCCATATACTTGCGTAGCAATTTCTTAAGATCATTTCTATCCTTGCAAGAAAGAATTTATCTAGCTATCTCTCCATCCAAAACATAACCTTCAGGTATCTTAGGCATTTCAAATCTAGGAGAGCTAGGACTAATAGGTGTTTCATAGTCATCATTTTCAAAGGCTTCATCAGCTTCAGCAATCTCATCAGTTTCAGTAATTTCATTCTCTTTAGCTCTAGCAAATTGTTCATCAAGAAATTCACCTAGTGGCACATTATCATCAAGCATGGTACTAGCATCATCATAAGCATCATTCATAGCAGAGGTAGCATCATCAATAACTTGCGACATATCAGGATTACTAGCATGTAGTGGTGTTGCAAACTTACTCATAACAGAAGGTGAATCAAGTGCAGAGCTAGATGGCAGTTCCTTACCTCCCCTCGTCTTAGAGGAAAAAATCTTGGTCTTTGGATCCTTCAGATTCTTCATAGTGATCAATTGATATAAACCCAAGTGACTCAACAAATATAGCTATGCTCCCCGGTAACGGCGCCAGAAAAAGGTCTTGATAACCCACAAGTATAGGGGATCGCAACAGTTTTCGAGGGTAGAGTATTCAACCCAAATTTATAGATTCGACACAAGGGGAGCCAAAGAATATTTGAGAGTATTAGCAGCCGAGTTGTCAATTCAACCACACCTGGAGATTAAATATCTGCACCAGAGTGATCAGTAGCACAGTAGCATGATAGTTCGATAGAAGTAGTAACAGTAACAGTAATGGTAGCAGTGATAGCAATAGTTTTGTAGCAGTTGGAACAGTAGCAGCAGCAATAGTAACTTAGCAAGAACAATAAGTGGAAAACACGTAGGCACTGGATCGGTGAACTTGTTGGATGATATTCATCATATAACAGTCATAACCTAGGGCGACACAGAACTAGCTCCAGTTCATAAATGTAATGTAGGCATGTATTCCGTAAATAGTCATACGTGCTTATGGAAAAGAACTTGCATGACATATTTTGTCCTACCCTCCCGTGGCAGCGGGGTCCATAAGGAAACTAAGGGATATTAAGGCCTCCTTTTAATAGAGAACCGGAACAAAGCATTAACACACGGTGAATACATGAACTCCTCAAACTACGGCCATCACCGGAAAGTATCCCGACTATTGTCACTTCGGGGTTTGCGGATCAGAACACGTAATAGGTGCATATGACTAGCAAGATCGGATCAAGAACATAGATATAATGGTGATAAAATAAACGGTTCAGATCTGAAATCATGGCACTCGGGCCCTAGTGTCAAGCATTAAGCATGGCAAAGTCATAGCAACATCAATCTTAGAACATAGTGGATACTAGGGATCAAGCCCTAACAAAACTAACTCGATTACATGATGAATCTCATCCAACTCCTCACCGACCAGCAAGCCTACAAAGGAATTACTCACTCCCGGTGGGGAGCATCATGGAATTGACGATGGAGAAGGGTTGATGATGACGAAGACCGAAGATTCCCCTCTCCGGAGCCCCAAACGGGCTCCAGATCTGGCCTCCCAATGAAGAATAGGAGGTGGCGGAGGCTCCGTATCGTAAAACGCGATGGAACTTTCTCTCTGATTTTTTCTCCAAAAGTAGGATTTTATAGCGTCGTGATTAGGGTCAGTGGGGCCACGAGGTGGGCACAACCCACCAGGGCGCGTCTGGGGGGGCTGGCGCGCCCTGGTGTATCCTGCCCAGCCAGGGGCCCCCTCCGGTGGTTCTTGGCTCCAATATTTTTTATTTATTGTAAAATAATTCTCCAAAAAGTTTCATCCAGTTCCGAGAACTTTTATTTCTGCACAAAAACAACACCATGGTAGTTCTGCTGGAAACAACGTCAGTTTGGGTTAGTTTCATTCAAATCATGCAAATTAGAGTCCAAAACAAGGGCAAAAGTGTGAGGAAAAGTAGATACGACGAAGATGTATCATCGTCCAGCATGTGTGTTCGTGGAAGGATATCCCGTGCATGTGAGGGGATTTGGCGATGTCGTGATTAGGAGCGACAACAACAGACGGCTTTGGACCGACAGTGCATTTGGGGGTGAGACAACAGCGATGTGCAGGGCCCCAGAGGCGTCATCGCTGGCGGCCTTCTTGACGCGGCCCTTCCCTCCGTCCAGTGCGCTCGCGGTGCCTGAAAAAAAATCCCGTCCAAATCAGGATCGAGCGCAAAATAACAGAAATGCAAATCGGGATCCAAAGGACCTGGACGCGGGCTAGGCAGGGCGTCGTCGGAGGGGCACGCAGCCCACGGGGGCGAGCTCCATGACGCGACCACGGTGGCACCTGCGGAGAGGAACGGCGCGCCGTTCAGAGGAGAGAGGTAGAGGTAGGGGAAAAGAGGAGAAGAGAGACAGGGAGGCACGGCGGCCTGCTGGCTGCTCCCGGCAAGGTCAGAGAGGAATATGCGACGGCGGAGGACGAGAGGAGGCTGGGAACCCTAGCCAGGTTGGGGGAAGAGAGAAAACACGCGGCGTCGATCGAGGGAGGAGTTTGAGCGGCGGCACATTTTTAGCGAGACGAAACCAAATAGGACGAAAATAAACCGGTGGAAGGAGAGATGGAAAAACCCCAGAACTGAAGCTACCAAGTCCCCTTTTAGAAGTAGAGATAGCCGAGTGCTGGCTATAACATGTTGACATGCCATCTATATGATACGTCTCCAATGTATCTATAATTTTTGATTGTTTCATGCTCATATATTATCATTCTACGATTCTTTTTGGGTCATTATTTACCAATTTATAATATTTTTGAGCACTAACCTATTGACCCAGTGCCCAAAGCAAACTGCTGTTTTCTGCATGTTTTTCCTTTTCAGGTTACAGTACCAAACGAAGTCCAATTGCCACGAAACTTTTTGATGATTTTTTCTGGACTATATGAGGACCGAGAAGCTTTGGAAGGAGGTCAGGAGGCACACGAGGGCCCCACCACACATCAGGGCGCGCCCTAGGGGGGGGGCGCCCTGATCTGTGGTGGCCCCCTCGTGGCTCTACCGACGTCCCTCTTCAGCCTATAAATTCTCTAATATCCTAAAAACCCTGGAGACAGTGCCGAAACCCTTTTTCCGCCGCCGCAAGTCGCTGTTCCGTCGCGAGGCCATCTGGAGCTCCGTTTCGGCACCCTGCCGGAGGGGGGATCGATCACAGAGGGCCTCTTCATCAACCTTGCTGCCCTCATGATGATGTGTGAGTAGTTCACCACAGACCTACGGGTCCATAGCTAGTACCTAGATGGCAATCTCTCTCTCTTATGATCTTCAATACAATGATCAACGCATCTTCGCTTTGATCTATCCGATGTAATCCTATTGTGCGGTGTGTTTGTTGGTATCCGATGAATTGTGGGTTTATGTTCAGATTATTCATGAAAAGTATTTGAGATGCCTCTGAATTATATTGTCTCTTAAGTGCATGATCATTATACCTTCGTAATGCTCTCCGATCTATTGATGTGCTTTGGCCAAGTAGATTGATATTTCATCAGTGGGAGTGGTGCGTTGTGGTAGCTTCAACCTAGCGAGTTTCTATATCCCAGTGACAAAGTAGGGGGCAAGATGCGTCTTTGTGTTGTTGCTACTAAGGATAAAACGATGGGGTTCATTCCTATTGTTTAAGTTTACTTTGTCTACATCATGTCATCGTTCTTCAAGCATTACTCTGTTTTACTTAATACTCTAGATGCATGCTGGATAGCGATCGATGAGTGGAGTAATAGTAATAGGTGTAGGTAGGAGTTGGCCTATTTGCTTATGGACATGATGCCTATATACACATGATCATTGCCGTGAAAATCGCATAACTATCCGCTTTTCTATCAATTGCCCAACAGTAATTTGTTACCCACCGTATGTTGCCTACATGAGAGATGTCGCTAGGAAACACTATGGCCCCCGGGTCTATTCACTTATATATTTGCAAACGCTATTATTGCCTCTCTGCCTTTATTTACTTTTTATTTATTTTGCATTTTTCAACAATTATCTACATAACTCATTTGCTTGCAAATAACGAGATCAAGGGGATTGACAACCCTCTTGCCCGCGTTGGGTGCAAGTCGTTTATTCATTTGTATGCAGCCGCTGAAGACGGTTGAGGATTGATATTCCTATTGTCGATAAACCTTGGTTTCACAACTGAGGGAAATACTTATCCGCTTTGTGCTGCAATTACCCGTTCCTCTTCACGGAAAACCCAACGCAGATCACAAGTATCAGGAAGGATTTCTGGCGCCGTTGCCGGGGAATATCATCATCAACTACCAAGTAACTTCAAACAAATTTTCATTCACTTGTTCTTCTTTTTATTTACTATTATATTTAGCTTGTCACATAAAAATCAAAAATACAAAAAAATATTTACCTTTTCTTGTTACTAATTCACTTCTTCGCTTGCTAGTTTACTTGTCTTGTTTGTTACTTTGCTTGTTCGGTCACCATGGCTCAAGATACTACTAAGTTGTGTGACTTCTCAAATACTAATAATAATGATTTTATTAGTACACCTATATCACCCACCACTAGTGCGGAGGCTTTCGATATTAATGCTGCATTGCTAAATCTTGTCATGAAAGATGAATTTTCGGGAAGTCGTAATGAGGATCCCGCGTCACATCTTAATACCTTTGTTGAATTATGTGACATGCAAAATAAGAAGGATATGGATAATTATATTGTGAAATTAAAACTATTTCCTTTTTCATTAAGAGATAAAGCTAAGGCTTGGTTCTCATATTTACCATGTAATAGTATTGGAACATGGGATAAGTGTAAAGATGCTTTTATTGCCAAGTATTTTCCTCCTGCTAAGATCATCTCCCTTAGAAATCAAATAATGAATTTTAAACAGCAAGATCAAGAGCATAATGCACAAGCTTGGGACAGGATGAACTTAATGATAAGAAATTGTCCAACTCATGGTTTAAATATGTGGATGATTATCCAAAACTTCTATGTTGGACTAAACTTTGTGTCTAGAAATCTTCTAGATTCTACTGCAGGTGGTACCTTTATAGATGTGACCTTAGGAGAGGCCACAAAACTTCTGGACAACATTATGACAAATTATTCTCAACGGCATACCGAAAGGGCTCCAACCGGTAAGAAGGTAAATTCTGTTGAAGAAATCGCTACTTTGAGTGAAAAAGTGGATGCCCTTATGAATATGGTTGCTAGTAAAAATTCTCATGTTGATCCCAATGATGTTACCTTGTCTACTTTGATTGAGAAAAATAATGATGCTATTTATGTGAACTTTGTCTCGCGAAATAATTTCAACAACAATGCTTATAGAGGAAACTTCAATTCTAGACCGTATCCCAGTAATTCCTCTAACAACTATGGAAATTCTTATGGAAATTCTTCTACAAATGCTAATATGATACCCTCTGATCTTGAGAACACAATTAAATAATTTATTAATCCTCAAAAGGTTTTCAACACTATGGTAGAAGAAAAATTGCATGTAGTTGACGCTTTGGCTAAAAACATGGATAGAATTGCTCTTGATGTGGAAACTCTTAAAAATAAAGCTTTGCCACCCAAGCATGATTTTAATTATGCTATTAAATCTATCCAAATATCTATCAATGAAAGTAAGGAGACGACCGCTAAGTCGAGAGCTAAGCGGGAATTCTTAGAAAAAGCTCTTCCACCCGGTTTTTACCAGAATCATGATGAAGATCTTAAAATGATTGGTGTTTCTCCTATTGAATATTTATTTACTTCTATGAATATAAATGATAAAGGGACTTTAGATGAGTCAAGTTTAGTGCAGAAGCGTCCTGTTTGCTTGGAGGGTGATGATTTTGATGCTAAAACTGAAAAACGTGGGTTTGGAGGGGTCAAAACTTTAACTAGTGATGTGCCCCACTATTTTGGATTACAAGGACTTTAATTATGGTAATTGATCTTTAGTAGAATGTATTTCCTTGTTGCAATCCGTTATTAGCTCACCCAATGCTTATGAACAAAACAAAGCTTTTACCGAACATATAGTAGAAGCTATGATAAGAGCTTATGATGAGAAACTTGAGCTTGAAGTTTATATTCCTAGAAAATTGCATGATGAGTGAGAACCTACTATAAAAATAAATATCAATAAATATGAATGCAATGCTTTGTGTGACCTTGGTGCTAGTGTTTCAACTATTCCTAAAACTCTTTGTGATGTGCTTGGTCTCACTAATATTGAAGATTGTTCCCTCAACATGCATCTTGCGGATCGTACCATCAGGAAACCTTTAGGTAGAATTAATGATGTGCTTATTATTGCAAATAAAAATCATGTGCATGTATATTTCATTGTGCTTGATATTGATTGCAATCATTCTTGTCCCATAATAAGTGGAAGACCTTTCTTACGAACTACAGGTGCAATTATTGATATGAAAGAAGGAAACATAAGATTACAATTCCCATTAAATAAAGGGATGGACCACTTCCCTAGAAAGAGAATTAAACCACCTTATGAATCAATCATGAGAGCTACTTATGGGTGGAGTGTCAAAGATGACAATACTTGAAACTATGCATTATGCCTAGCTAGGGGCATAAAACAATAGCACTTGTTGGGAGGCAACCCAATAGTTATTTTAATAATTTTCTTTAAACTTTCTGTTTATTTTTAATAGCATGATTATTGCCTCTGTAGGGATGAATCACAAGATGAGGAGAATCGATGCTGAAACAAAACAGAAACTTTTGACTCCAGTACAGGGATTTTCATTTTTTGCTGGAGCGTGATAATGATTTGAAATTTTTACACAGCGTTTCTATACAAATGTTCGAGGTTGTTCTAATTTTCAGAATTTTTATAGTTGTAGAAGTATAGGTTCTCTACAGATTGCTACATATTGTTCTGTTTTAGACAGATTCTGTTTTTGCTTGCATAGTTGCTTGTTTTGATTATGCTATGGATTGTATCGGGGGGTATAAGCCATGGATAAGTTAGAATACAGTACCTATTATTCATTTATGAAATTTGAATCAATTTACAATAGTACTTAAAGTATGCAATATGTTTCTTATACTAATGGATCTCACGAGGTTTTGTTGAGTTTTGTGTGATTGAAGTTTTCAAGTTCTGGGTGTTATCTTGATGGACAAAGGAATAACTAGTAGCAAGAGCCTAAGCTTGGGGATGCCCAAGGCACCCCAAGGTAATATTTTAAAGGAGACTCAAGCGTCTAAGCTTGGGGATGCCCCGGAAGGCATCCCCTCTTTCGTCTCAAATCCATCGGTATGTCACTTGAAGCTATATTTTTATTCGTCACATGATATGAGTTTTGCATGGAGCGTCGTTTGCTTTAGTTTGTTTTTACTTTCAGTTTGCCACAATCATTGTTTGCTGGACACACCTATTTAAGAGAGACACACCTTCATCATAATTTGTTAGAATACTCTATGTGCTTCACTTATATCTTTTGAGCTTAGCAGTTGCTCTAGTACTTCACTTATATCTTTTTGAGCACGGTGGCGTGTAGATTTTATAGAAATGATTTCACTCTCGTTCTTCACTTATATTTGTTTGAGAGTTAATAAATAGTGACGGTAATTTGCATGGCTCATAAAGACTAGTCCAAAAACATTATGTATTCAATGAGTGATAATCAAAACCATCATGTAGCACATATAGACAGATTGGGGGTCAATGATATTAATGTAGTAATATGAAATAGGTGTGAGTTCATAATTGTTAAACCATAGAAGTGTCAATATTAAGAGGGGTTGACCTTTTTGTTCATCTAAAAATTAAAGAGGCATGGTGATGATGTGTGATCATTTCTATTCCTCGTTGAAATCCTAGTGTTGTTTCGGGTCAGAAGCGCGCGATGGTTAACTCCTACCAACCTCTTCCCTCGGGGCATACGATTAGTACTTTAATTTATGATAAACTAATAAAACTTTGCAATAAGTATATGAGTTCTTTATTACTAATGTGAAACCATGGACATACGCAATCTCACCTTTTTCATAATTTGCTAGCCTCTTCGGTACCGTGCATAGCCCGTTCTCACCTTGAGGATCAGTGCAACTTTCGCCGGTGCATCCAAACCTCGTGACATGATACGCTCTGTTGCACATAAGCCTTGTTATATCTTCCTCAAAACAACCACCATACCTACCTATCATGACATTTCCATAGCCATTCCGAGATATATTGCCATGCAAATTCCATCGTCACTTCACATGACTAGTTCGTTCATCGTCATATTGCTTTGCATGATCATATAGAGCTGACATAGTATTTGTGGCAAAGCCACCGTTCATCATATTTTTGATACATGTCACGCTAGATCATCGCACATCCTGGTACATGATACGTCTCCAATGTATCTATAATTTTTTATTGTTCCATGCTGATATATTATCATTCTAGGATACTTTTTGGGTCATTATTTACCAATTTATAATATTTTTGAGCACTAATCTATTGACCCAGTGCCCAGTGCCAGTTGCTGTTTTCTGCATGTTTTGCCTTTCCAGGTTTACAATACCAAACGAAGTCCGATTGCCATGAATTTTTTTGATGATTTTTTTGGACTATATGAAGACCTAGAAGCTTCAGAAGGAGGCCAGGAGGTGCACGAGGGCCCCACCACACATCAGGGCACGCCCTGATATGTGGTGGCCCCCTCAGCCGCCTCCCGACGTCCCTCTTCGGCCTATAAATTCTCTAATATCCTAAAAACCCTGGTGGCAGTCCCGAAACCCTTTTTCCGCCGCCGCAAGTCTCTGTTCCGTCGCGAGGCTGATACGTCTCCAACATATCTATAATTTTTGCTTGTTCCATGCTATTATATTATCATTCTTGGATGTTTTACAATCATTTTATTACAACTTTATATCATTTTTTTGGGACTAACCTATTGACATAGTGCCAAAGTGCTAGTTGCTGTTTTTGCTTGTTTTTTGCTTCGCAGAAAATGAGTACCAAACGGATACAAAATGTTGCGGGGATTTTTGTGGATTTTTTACGGACCAGAAGAAAGAAGATGGGCCAAAGAACACCAGAAGAGGGGGCCCAGGGTGGCCAGCACCCACCAGGGCACGCTAGAGGCCCCCTGGCATGGCCTGGTGGGGGATGGGTGCCTCGGGCACCCCCTCAACCGACTATCGTGCCTATAAATTCCCAGAAAATCCAAAAACCCTAGAGCAGTCGACGAAACACAATTCCAGCCGCCGCAAGTTCCAGAACCGCGAGATCCAATCTAAACACCATCACGGAGGGGTTCATCTTCCTCATAGGTGCCTCTCCGATGATGCGTGAGTAGTCCACCATACACCTTCGGGTCCGTAGGCAGTAGCTAGATGGCTTCTTCTCTCTCTCTCTTATGATTCTCAATACAATGGTCTCTTGGAGATCTATTTGATGTAAACTTTTGCGGTGTGTTTGTTGGGATCCGATGAATTTTGAGTTCATGATCAGTTTCTATCCATGAATATTATTTGAGTCTTCTTTGATCTCTTATATGCATGATTGCTTATAGCATCGTATTTCTTCTTCGAATCTTTGGTTTAGTTAGGACGACTAGATCGATTTTTCTTGCCATGGGAAGAGGTGCTTTGTGATGGGGTTCGATCTTGCGGTGTTCTTTCCCAGTGACAGAAGGGACAGCAAGACACGCATGTATCGTTGCTATTAAGGATAACAAGATGGGGTCTATTCCTACATGAATAGATCTTGTCTACATCATGTCATCGTTCTTATTGCATTACTCCGTTTTTCCATGAACTTAATACACTAGATGCATGCTGGATAGCGGTCGATGTGTGGAGTAATAGAGGTATATGCAGGCAGGAGTCGGTCTACCTATCTTGGACGTGATGCCTATGTAATGATCATCGCCTTGGATATCGTCATGACTATTCGATTTTCTATCAATTGCCCAACAGTAATTTGTTCAACCACCGTGCGCTATACTCATGAGAGAAGCCACTAGTGAACCCTACGGCCCCCCGGGTCTACTTTTCTATCATATTGCTTTCCGATCTACGTTTTTTCCAATCTTTATTTTCAGATCTATAAAACCAAAAAACCAAAAATATATTGCTGCATATTTACTCTTTTTATTTGTGTTCTTGAGAGATCTATCTCTCCTATCTATCACTACCTAATCTATCTATTTACCGTAGAGAGATTGACAACCTCTCTTTCGCGTCGGGTTGCAAGTATTTGTTGTTTGTGTGCAGGTGCTGCTTATTCGGTGGTGGTGATCCTCCTACTGGTTTGATAACCTTGGTTTCATAACTGAGGGAAATACTTACCGTCGCTATGCTACATCATCCCTTCCTCTTTGGGGAAATATCGACGCAGTCCAAGCCACGTCAAAGGAATTTCTGGCGCCGTTACCGGGGAGGAAGCAGTCTCTTCTACGTGCCTATCGTAGGCGCCGAGGGGACTCCACCATCATCTACCAGGTTCCTAATCACAAATCTCATCTCCTTGCAATTACATTATTTGCCATTTGCCTCTCGTTTTCCTCTCCCCCACTTCACCAATTTGCTGTTTTATTCGCCCTCTTTTTCGTTTGCCCTTTTTCTTGCCGGATCTCTTCCTTGCTTGCAATCTTGTTTGCGTAGTCACGATGACTCAAGAGAACACCAAGTTGTGTAATTTTTCCAATACTAATAACAATGATTTTATTAGTACGCCTATTGCTCCTCCCGCCACTAGTACGGAGTCTTGTGATATTAATGTCGCTTTGTTGAATCTTGTCATGAAAGATCAATTTGCCGGTAATCCTAATGAGGATGCCGCGTCCCATCTAAACACTTTCGTTGAATTGTGTGATATGCAAAAGAAAAAAGATGTGGACAATGATATTGTCAAGATGAAACTTTTTCCTTTTTCCTTGCGGGATCGTGCAAAAATTTGGTTTTCATCTTTGCCTGCAATAGTATCGATTCTTGGAATAAGTGCAAGGATGCTTTTATCACTAAGTATTTTCCTCCCGCGAAAATTATTTCCCTTAGGACGCAAATCATGAATTTTAAGCAACTTGAGCATGAACATGTTGCCCAATCTTGGGAAAGAATGAAGTTGATGATAAGAAATTGTCCTACACATGGTTTGAATCTTTGGATGATTATACAAAACATTTATGCGGGTTTGAATTTTGTCTCTAGAAATCTTTTAGATTCCGCCGCGGGTGGTACTTTTATGGAGATTACTTTGGGTGAAGCTACTAAATTGCTAGATAATATCATAGCTAATTATTCTCAATGGCATACCGAAAGAGCACCTACTAGTAAAAAAGTTAATTCGGTAGAGGAAATTAGTACTTTGAGTGATAAAGTTGATGCTTTGATGAAATTGGTTGCTAGTAAAAATGCTCCTATTGATCTTAATGATGTGCCTTTGTCTACTTTGATTGGGCAAAATAGTGAATCCGTAGATGTGAATTTTGTCTCGCGCAACAATTTCAATAACAATGCTTATAGAGGTAATTTGAATCCTAGGCCTTTTCCTGGAAATTCCCCTAATAATTATGGTAATTCCTATGGTAATTCTTCTTACAATAATAATGGGAACACCTCTGATCTTGAGAGTAATATTAAAGAATTTATCAATGCGCAAAAGGCTTTCAATACTACGATAGAAGAAAAGTTGAATAAGATTGATGATATGTCTAGAAGCATTGATAGAATTTCTCATGATGTTAAAAATCTCAAGTTGAAAGCTTTTGTGCCTAAGATTGATGAATCTATTAAAGCTTTATATGTCTCTATGGATGAAAGTAAGAAAAGAACTGCTATGCTTAGAGCTAAAAGAGAAATCTTAGAAAAATCGTCTTCTAGTGATTGCCGTTACAAGAATGATGTAGATCTTAAAGTGATTGGTGTTTCTTCTATTGATTCCTTGTTTAGTAATGTTAAAATTGATAATGAAGGGACTGAAGTAGAGTCAACTTTATCTAGAAGGCGTCCCAATAGTTTGGAGGGTGAAAATCTTGATGAAATTTTTGATGAAAGTGGGTTTGAAGAGGTTAAAACTTTAACTAGTGATGTGCCCACTATCTTGGATTGCAAAGATTTTAATTATGATAGCTGCTCTTTGATTGAATGTATTTCTTTGTTGCAAACTATGTTGAATTCACCTCATTCTTATGAGCAAAATAAAGCTTTTACTAAACATATCGTTGATGCCATGATGAAATCTTTTGAAGAAAAGTTGGAGTTGGAGATTTCTATTCCTAGAAAATTACATGATGAGTGGGAACCTACCATTAAGGTCAAGATTAAAAATTATGAATGCTTTGGTTTGTGTGATTTGGGTGCTAGTCTTTCCACTATTCCGAAATCTCTATGTGATGTGCTTGGTCTTACCAACATTGAAGAATGTTCTCTTAATTTGCACTTGGCGGATTCTACTATTAAAAAGCCTTTGGGAAGAATTAATGATGTTCTTATTCTTGCAAATAGGAATTATGTGCCCATTGATTTTATTGTGCTTGATATTGATTGCAGTCCGTCTTGTCCCATTATACTTGGTAGACCGTTTTTACGCACTATAGGTGCCGTGATTGATATGAAAGAAGGCAATATTCGTTTTCAGTTTCCCTTGAGAAAGGGTATGGAACACTTCCCTAGAACAAGAATTAAGCCACCATATGAATCAATCATGAGGGCATCCTATGGATCCAAAACCAAAGATGACAATACTTGAATCTATCCAATATGCTTAGCTAGGGGCGTAAAACGATAGCGCTTGTTGGGAGGCAACCCAATGAATAAATCAATTTTTGCTTTTTCCTTTCTGTTTTTGAGTGTTTACACAATTATGCCTCTGTTATGATTGTGTTTTTATGGTTTATTTAGTGTTTGTGCCAAGTAGAACCGTTAGGATGATTCATAGGACGAGTAGAAGTGATGCTGAATCTGAAACAGAAACTTTGTGTCCAGTATATGAATTTTCATTTTTTGCTGGAACGTGATCTTGAGATGAAATTTTAACACGGTGTTTATATACAAATTCCTTACGTTTTCCTAATTTTTCAGAATTTTTAGAGTTACAGAAGTATGGGTATAATACATATTACTACAGATTGTTCTGTTTAAGACAGATTCTGTTTTCGTTGCATTGTGTGCTTGTTTTGATGAATCTATGGTTTGTATTGGGGGGTATAAGCCATGGTAAAGTTAAAATACAGTAGGTATAATTCAATAACAAAATATGAATGGGTTGGCAACAGTACCTAAAGTAGTGATTTGCTTTCTTATACTAACAGATCTCACGAAGATTTTGTTGAGTTTTGTGTGATTGAAGTTTTCAAGTTTTGGGTGAGATCATGATGGATGAAGGAATAAGGAGTAGCAAAAGCCTAAGCTTGGGGATGCTACCGCACCCCCAAGATATATCCAAAGAGTAACAAGCAACTAAGCTTGGGGATGCCCCCGAGTGGCATCCCCTCTTTCTTCTAACAACCATCGGTATTTTATTTGGAGCTATATTTTTATTCGTCACATATCATGTGTTTTGCTTGGAGCGTCATGTATCTTTGCTTGCTTTTTTTGTTAGTTTTTCCTTTGTATCCTTGCTGTACACACTTATTTGAGAAAGCCAAAATCATGCTATGATTTGTTAGAATTGCTCTATGTGCTTCACTTAAACTTTTTGAGCTGTAGAATTGCTCTAGTGCTTCACTTGTATCTTTTTGAGCACGGTGTGCTTGGAAACTTTTGTAGAAATACTCTCATGCTTCACTTAGATTAATTTGAGAGTTAGTAAAATTTTGAAGAAATCCTCTCATGCTTCACTTATACCTTTTTGAGAGATGAAATCTTTATGCTCATGTGCTTCACTTAAATTTGTTTGAGCTTCCCAAAAAGAAATGGCAATATATGAAACTAGTCCCAAAGTGATAGATATCCAAGGAGGATATAATAAAAACTTTCATGAAGATCATTGGACAAATTAAACTTGATTCCTTGTAGTAGTTTTGAAACATGATGATAGTAATATGTGAGTCATGTTAATGAGTAATTATGCTTAATAGGAATATTGGTGTTAAGGTTTGTGATTCCCTATGCATGGACGGAAGTCAATAGTTATGCAATGAAGTTACATCCTACTTGTGGTGCATTATTCGGTGTTAGTTATGTTCAATGCTCACTTATGTGATTTTTCGTTTCTTGGTTTGGTTGCTTCCCAATCTATTTGCTAGCCTTCATTTGTACTAAGTAGAAATACTACTTGTGCATCCAAAATCCTTAAACCAAGTTTTGCCTTATGAGTCCACCATACCTACCTATATGCGGTATTTCCATGCCGTTCCATGCAAATTTGTATGTGCCATCTCTAAATTTTCAAAATAAAATTTCTCTTTTGTGTGCCCGTGCCGCTCATGAAACGGTGGGGAGTGTCCAATATTTTTCCATGCTAGATGTGTTATTCTCAAGATGAGTGTTTATTCACTTGTCATTGCACGAGAGTGCGGCGGTAATAGGGATGCCCATTCCCGAAATGAAAAAGAAAAAAGATATTTACTTTATGTTGTCAAATAATAAATTCCTTGGAAAGTGTTGGTATGGAAGGCAACCGTGGATACGGCCCGCCATGGAAAGTGAAAGTTTGGTGGAAAAAGGAATAAACTTTATTTTCTGTTTGGGAACCGCCTATGATATATCTAGCATGGAAAGTATTGTGAGCTACTTTGTCATTTTCGTTGACAGGAAAAGCATGCCACCCAAAATATATTTTCTTCTCTCTCAATTTAAAACTTTGAGCTCTGGCACCTCTACAAATCCCTACTTCCCTCTGCGAAGGGCCTATCTATTTACTTTATGCAATTTTTATTTTTTGCTTTGAGTCTCCATCCTCTCTTATAAGCACCAACTAGGGGGCACTATGATCGTACTTGAGCATTGGGCATAGCTAATATTTGAGTGTATTTCATGAATGGATCAATGATTGAGCATGATGGGCTAGGGATAACTTTCTTTAGTGTTGATATTTTGAAAGACATGGTTGCTTGTTGACATGCTTGAGTATTGAAGTCATTATGTTAAAACTAGACTATTGCTTTGAATCATTTACAAGTCCAAATGTCCATGCTATACAAAGAAGAAAAGAATATGATAAACATGTTAGGCAACATTCCACATCAAAAATTCTGTTTTTATCATTTACCTACTCGAGGATGAATAGGAATTAAGCTTGGGGATGCCGATACGTCTCCAACGTATCTATAATTTTTGCTTGTTCCATGCTGTTATATTATCATTCTGGGATGTTTTACAATCATTTTATTACAACTTTATATCATTTTTTGGGACTAACCTATTGGCATAGTGCCAAAGTGCCAGTTGCTGTTTTTGCTTGTTTTTTACTTCGCAGAAAATCAGTACCAAACGGAGACAAAACGCTGCGGGGCTTTTTGTGGATTTTTTACGGACCAGAAGAAAGCAGATGGGCCAAAGAACACCAGAAGAGGGGGCCCAGGGTGGCCAGCACCCACCAGGGCACGCCAGAGGCCCCCTGGCGCGACCTGGTGGGGGATGGGCGCCTCGGGCACCCCCTCAACCGACTATCGTGCCTATAAATTCCCAGAAAATCTAAAAACCCTAGAGGAGTCGACGAAACACAATTCCAGCCGCCGCAAGTTCCAGAACCGCGAGATCCAATCTAAACACCATCACGGAGGGGTTCATCTTCCTCATAGCTGCCTCTCCGATGATGCGTGAGTAGTCCACCATAGACCTTCGGGTCCGTAGGCAGTAGCTAGATGGCTTCTTCTTCTCTCTCTCTTATGATTCTCAATACAATGGTCTCTTGGAGATCTAGTTGATGTAAACTTTTGCGGTGTGTTTGTTGGGATCCGATGAATTTTGAGTTCATGATTAGTTTCTATCCATGAATATTATTTGAGTCTTCTTTGATCTCTTATATGCATGATTGCTTATAGCATCGTATTTCTTCTTCGAATCTTTGGTTTAGTTAGGCCGACTAGATCGATTTTTCTTGCCATGGGAAGAGGTGCTTTGTGATGGGTTCGATCTTGCGGTGTTCCTTCCCAGTGACAGAAGGGGCAGCAAGACACACATGTATCGTTGATATTAAGGATAACAAGATGGGGTCTATTCCTACATGAATAGATCTTGTCTACATCATGTCATCGTTCTTATTGCATTACTCCGTTTTTCCATGAACTTAATACACTAGATTAATGCTGGATAGCAGTCGATGTGTGGAGTAATAGAGGTAGATGCAGGCAGGAGTCGGTCTACCTATCTTGGACGTGATGCCTATATAATGATCATCGCCTTGGATATCGTCATGACTATTCGATTTGCTATCAATTGCCCAACAGTAATTTGTTCACCCCCCGTGCGCTATACTCATGAGAGAAGCCACTAGTGAACCCTACGCCCCCCGGGTCTACTTTTCTATCATATTGCGTTCCGATCTACGTTTTTGCAATCTTTATTTTCAGATCTATAAAACCAAAAACCCAAAAATATATTGCTGCATACTTACTCTTTTTATTTGTGTTCTTGAGAGATCTATCTCTCCTATCTATCACTACCTAATCTATCTATTTACCGTAAAGAGATTGACAACCTCTCTTTCGCGTCGGGTTGCAAGTATTTGTTGTTTGTGTGCAGGTGCTGCTTATTGGGTGGTGGTGATCCTCCTACTGGTTCGATAACTTTGGTTTCATAACTGAGGGAAATACTTACCGTCGTTGTGCTGCATCATCCCTTCCTCTTTGGGGAAATACCGACGCAATCCAAGCCACGTCAGAGGCCATCTGGAGCTCCGTTCCGGCACCCTGCCGGAGGGGGGGGGTCATTCACGGAGGGCCTCTTCATCAACCTTGCTGCCCACATGATGATGTGTGAGTAGTTCACCACAGACCTACGGGTCCATAGCTAGTACCTAGATGGCAATCTCTCTCTTATGATATTCAATACAATGGTCATCGCATATTCGCTTTCATCTATCCGATGTAATCCTATTGTGCGGTGTGTTTGTTGGTATCCGATGAACTATGGGTTTATGTTCAGATTATTCATGAAAAGTATTTGAGATGCCTCTGAATTATATTATCTCTTAAGTGCATGATCATTATAGCTTCGTAATGCTCTCCGATCTATTGATGTGCTTTGGCCAAGTAGATTGATATTTCATCGGTGGGAGTGGTGCGTTGTGGTTGGTTCAACCTGGCGAGTTTCTATATCCCAGTGACAAAGTAGGGGACAAGATGCGTCTTTGTGTTGTTGCTACTAAGGATAAAATGATGGGGTTCATTCATATTGTTTGAGTTTACTTTGTCTACATCATGTCATTGTTCTCCAAGCATTACTCTGTTTTACTTAATACTCTAGATGCATGCTGGATAGCAGTTGATGAGTGGAGTAATAGTAATAGGTGCAGGCAGGAGTCGGCCTATTTTGCTTATGGACGTGATGCCTATATATACATGATCATTGCCATGAAAATCGCATAACTATCCGCTTTTCTATCAATTGCCCAACAGTAATTTGTTACCCACCGTATGCTGCCTACATGAGAGATGCCGCTAGGGAACACTATGGCCCCCGAGTCTATTCACTTATATATTTGCAAACACTATATTTACCTCGCTGCCTTTATTTAATTTTTATTTATTTTGCATTTACCAACAATTATCTACACAACTCATTTGCTTGCAAGTAATGAGATCAAGGGGATTGACAACCCTCTTACGCGTTGGGTGCAAGTCGTTTGTTCATTTGTGTGCAGCCGCTGAAGACGGTTGAGGATTGATATTCCTATTTGTTCGATAAACCTTGGTTTCATAACTGAGGGAAATACTTATCCGCTTTGTGCTGCAATTACCCGTTCCTCTTCACGGAAAATCCAACGCAGATCACAAGTATCAGGAAGGATTTCTGGCGCCGTTGCCGGGGAATATCATCATCAACTACCAAGTAACTTCACACAAATTTTCATTCACTTGTTATTATTTTTATTTGTTGTTATATTTATATTGTCTCATAAAAATCAAAAATACAAAAATATTTATCTTTGCTTGTTGCTACTTTACTTCTTCGCTTGCTAGTTTACTTGTCTTGCTTGTTACTTTGCTTGCTCGGTCACCATGTCTCAAGATACTACTAAGTTGTGTGACTTCTCAAATACTAATAATAATGATTTTATTAGTACACCTATACCACCCGCCACTAGTGCGGAGGCTTTTGATATTAATGCTGCATTGCTAAATCTTGTCATGAAAGATCAATTTTCGGGAAGTCCTAATGAGGATCCCGTGTCACATCTTAATACCTTTGTTGAATTATGTGACATGCAAAAGAAAATGGATATGGACAATGATATTTTTAAATTAAAATTATTTCCTTTTTCACTAAGAGATAAAGCTAAGGCTTGGTTTTCATCTTTACCGCGTAATAGTATTGGAACATGGGATAAGTGTAAAGATGCTTTTATTGCCAAGTATTTTCCTCCTGCTAAGATCATCTCCCTTAGAAATCAAATAATGAATTTTAAACAACAAGATCAAGAGCATGTTGCACAAGCTTGGGAGAGAATGAAATTAATGATAAGAAATTGTCCAACTCATGGTTTAAATATGTGAATGATTATTCAAAACTTCTATGCTGGACTAAACTTTGTGTGTAGAAATCTTCTAGATTCTGCTGCAGGTGGTACCTTTATGGATGTGACCTTAGGAGAGGCCACAAAACTTCTAGACAACATTATGACAAATTATTCTTAATGGCATACCGAAAGGGCTCCAACCGGTAAGAAGGTAAATTCTGTTGAAGAAATCGCTACTTTGAGTGAAAAAGCGGATGCTCTTATGAATATGGTTGCTAGTAAAAATGCTCATGTTGATCCCAATAATGTTCCCTTGTCTACTTTTATTGAGAAAAATAATGATGCTATTGATGTGAACTTTGTCTCGCGAAATAATTTCAACAACAATGCTTATAGAGGAAATTTCAATTCCGTATCCCGGTAATTCCTCTAACAACTATGGAAACTCCTATGGTAATTCTTATGGAAATTCTTCTACAAATGCTAATATGATACCCTCTGATCTTGAGAACACAATTAAAGAATTTATTAATTCCCAAAGGGTTTTCAACACTATGGTAGAAGAAAAATTGCATGTATTTGACACTTTGGCTAAAAACATGGATATAATTGCTCTTGCTGTGGAAAATCTTAAAAATAAAGCCTTGCCACCCAAGCATGATTTTAATGATGCTATAAAATCTATCCAAATATCTATCAATGAAAGTAAGGAGAGGAACGCTAAGTTGAGAGCTAAGCGGGAATTCTTAGAAAAAGCTCTTCCACCCGGTTTTTACCGGAATTATGATGAAGATCTTAAAATGATTGGTGTTTCTCCTATTGAATCTTTATTTACCTCTCTGAATATAAATTATAAAGGGACTGTATATGAGTCAACTTTAGTAGAGAAGCGTCTCGTTTGCTTGGAGGGTGATGATTTTGATGCTAAAACTGAAAAACGTGGGTTTGGAGAGGTGAAAACTTTAACTAGTGATGTGCCCACTATTTCGGATTACAAGGACTTTAATTATGATAATTGCTCTTTAGTAGAATGTATTTCCTTGTTGCAATCCTTTAGCTCACCCAATGCTTATGAACAAAACAAAGCTTTTACCGAACATATAGTAGAAGCTATGATAAGAGCTTATGATGAGAAACTTGAGCTTGAAGTTTCTATTCCTAGAGAATTGCATGATGAGTGGGAACCTACTATAAAAATAAATATCAATAAATATGAATGCAATGCTTTGTGTGACCTTGGTGCTAGTGTTTCAACTATTCCTAAAACTCTTTGTGACGTGCTTGGTCTCACTAATATTGAAGATTGTTCCCTTAACTTGCATCTTGCGGATTCTACCATTAAGAAACCTTTAGGTAGAATTAATGATGTGCTTATCATTGTAAATAAAAATTATGTCCCTATAGATTTCATTGTTCTTGATATTGATTGCTATCCTTCTTGTCCCATAATACTTGGAAGACCTTTCTTACGAACTATAGGTGCAATCATTGACATGAAATAGGGAAACATAAGGTTCCAATTTCCATTAAAGAAAGGGATGGAACACTTCCCTACAAAGAGAATTAAACCACCTTATGAATCAATCATGAGATCTACTTATGGGTGGAGTGTCAAAGATGACAATACTTGAAACTATGCATTATGCCTAGCTAGGGGCATAAAACAATAGCGCTTGTTGGGAGGAAACACAATAGTTATCTTTAATTTTTGTTTTAAAATTTATGTTTATTTTTTATAGCATGATTATTGCCTCTGTAATTATTATTTTTTTGTGTTTAAATTAGTGTTTATGCCAAGTAAAGCCTTTGGGATGACTCACAAGATGAGTAGAATCGATGCTGAAACAAAACATAAACTTTTGACTCCAGTACAGGAATTTTCATTTGTGACTGGAGAGTGATAATGATCTTAAATTTTTACAGAGTTTTTATATAGAAATTTTAGAGCTTTCCCTAATTTTTCATAATTTTAAGAGTTAAATAAGTATAGGTTCTCTACAGATTGCTACAGACTGTTATGTTTTAGACAGATTCTGTTTTTGCTTGCATAGTTGCTTGTTTTGATTATGCTATGGATTGTATCGGGGGGTATAAGCCATGGAGAAGTTAGAATACAGTACCTATTGTGCATTTATGAAATTTGAATCAATTTACAACAGTACTTAAAGTATGCAATATGTTTTTTATACTAACGGATCTCACGAGGTTTTGCTGAGTTTTGTTTGATTGAAGTTTTCAAGTTTTGGGTGTTATATTGTTGGACAAAGGAATAAGGAGTAGCAAGAGCCTAAGCTTGGGGATGCCCAAGGCACCCCAAGATAATATTTTAAAGGATACTCAATCATCTAAGCTTGGGGATGCCCCGGAAGGCATCCCCTCTTTCGTCTCAAATCCATCGGTATGTCACTTGAAGCTATATTTTTATTCGTCACATGATATGAGTTTTGCTTGGAGCGTCGTTTGCTTTAGTTTGCTTTTACTTTCAGTTTGACACAATCATTGTTTTCTGGACACACCTATTTAAGAGAGACACACCTTCATCATAATTTGTTAGAATACTCTATGTGCTTCACTTATATCTTTTGAGCTTAGCAGTTGCTCTAGTACTTCGCTTATATCTTTTTGAGCACGGTGACGTGTAGATTTTATAGAGATGATTTCACTCTCGTTCTTCACTTATATTTGTTTGAGAGTTAATAAAGAGTGACGGTAATTTTCATGGGTCATAAAGACTAGTCCAAAAATATTAGCTATTCAATGAGTGATAATCAAAACTATCATGTAGCACATCTAAAGAAATTGTGGGTTAATGATATTGATGTAGTAATATGAAATAGGTGTGAGTTCAAAATTGTTAAACTATAGAAGTGTCGATATTAAGAGGGGTTGACCTTTTTTGTTTATCTAAAAATTAAAGAGGCATGGTGATGATGTGTGAGCATTTCTTTTCCTCGTTGAAATCCTAATGTTGTTTCGGGTCAGAAGCGCGCGATGGTTAACTCCTACCAACCTCTTCCCTCGGGGCATGCGATTAGTACTTTGATCTATGATAAACTAATAAAACTTTGCAATAAATATATGATTTCTTTATGACTATTGTGAAACCATGGACATACGCAATCTTGCCTTTTCATAATTTGCTAGCCTCTTCGGTACATGCATAGCCCGTTCTCACCTCGAGGATCGGTGCAACTTTCACCGGTGCATCCAAACCCCGTGACATGATACGCTCTGTTGCACATAAGCCTTATTATATCTTACTCAAAACAGCCACCATACCTACCTATCATGGCATTTCCATATCCATTCCGAGATATATTGCCATGCAAATTCCATCGTCACTTCACATGACTAGTTTGTTCATCATCATATTGCTTTGCATGATCATATAGAGCTGACATAGTATTTGTGGCAAAGCCACCGTCATAATGTTTTTGATACATGTCACGCTAGATCATTGCACAACCTGGTACACTGTCAGAGGCATTCATACAGAGTCATATCTTCATATCAGTTCTCCATATTGAGTTGTAAGTAAATAAAAGTGTGATGATCATCATTATTAGAGCATTGTCCCAGTGAGGAAAGAATGATGGAGACGATGATTCTCCCATAAGTTGAGATGAGACTCCGGACGAAAATAAAGGTGGGGGAGGCCAAATGAGCCCACCATCCATTCAAAAAAATGAGAGAAAATGAGAGAAGGGACTTTGCTACTATCTTTTACCACACTTGTGCCTCAAAGTGGCACCATGCTCTTCATGTAGAGAGTCTCATGATATATCACTTTCATATGCTAGTAGGAATTACCTATTCATTATTACAAACTTGGCTTGTGCAGTCCTATGACGGGCTTCCTCAAATGCCCGAGGTCTTCATGAGCAAGCAAGTTGGATGCACACCCCACTTAGCTTCATTTGAGCTTTCATACACTTAAAGCTCTAGTGCATCATTTGCATGTCAATCCCTACTCCTCACATTGACATCTATCGATGGGCATCTCCATAGCCCGTTGGTACGCCTAGTTGATGTGAGACTATCTTCTCCACTTCCTACCCTTTGATATCTACCACCATATTCTATTCCACCTAAATGCTATGTCCAATGGGTCACGCTCATGTATTGCGTGAAGAATAAAAAGTTGATGCATATTGAAAAAGTACGAACCAATTGCCTGATTTGGACACCGTGGTGCTTAACATTTATATTAATGTGGTGAGATGGAGCCATGTCTTGCTAATACAATAAGATGAATGAGGGGTGATAACCCACAAGTGTAGGGGATCGTTTGTAGCCGTTTTCGATAAATAAGAGTGTCAAACCCAACGAGGAGCTAAAGGTAGAACAAATATTCCCTCAAGTTCTATCGACCACCGATACAACTCTACGCACACTTTAACGTTTGCTTTACCTAGAACAAGTATGAAACTATTTTGTAGGTGATAGGATAGTTTGCACGAATAAAACTAGAAGTAATTAGCGGGAATAAAACTATGAGTAAAATGCAAGATAATAAAAGTTAGTTGTTTAGTAGAAAGCTTTTGTCAAACAAGAAGGTTATTTGTCCCTAGGCAATTGATAACTAGACCGGTAATCATTCTTGCAATTTTATATGAGGGAGAGGCATGAGCTAACATACTTTCCGTACTTGGATCATATGCACTTATGATTGGAACTCTACCAAGCATCCACAACTACCAAAGATCATTAAGGTAAAACCCAACCATAGCATTAAGTATCAAGTCCTCTTTACTCCCATATGCAACAACCCACCTACTCGGGTCTGTGTATTTTGTCACTCACGCCACCCACCATAGGCAAATCATGAACACATTGCAACACCCTACAACGGGGATCCCCCACGTTTGCGCGAGACAGAGGGCACCGTAGGACAGCACCATAATAAAATATACACTTATACCAACCACGATCATCAATTAGCCCATAGGACAAAACGGATCTACTCAAACATCATAGGATAGCCAAATATCATTGGGAAATAATATATGGAGTTGAGCACCATGTTTAAGTAGAGATTACAGCGGGGAAAAGAGGTGTTACACCGCTGCATATAGGGGGAGAGAGTTGGTGTTGACGGCGGCGAAGTTGTTGGTGTAGATCGCCATCACGATGACTGCCCCGGCGGCGTTCCGGCGCCACCGGGAGAGAGGGGGAGAGAGCCCCCCTCCTTCTTCTTCTTCCTTGGCCTGCCCCCCTAGATGGGAGGAGAGTTCCCCCTCTGGTCCATGGCCTCCATGGCAGCTGAGGGGCAGGATCCCCTCCGAGATTGGATCTAGGGGGGGCGGCCCCCTCTTCCCTTCTCCCTATAAATAGTGGGGGGGGGGGGTGGGAGGGCAGCCGTACACCATTCCCTTGGCGCAGCCCTTCCCCCTTCCTACACCTCCTCCTCCTCCGTAGCGCTTAGCGAAGCTCTGCCGGAGAACCACGAGCTCTACCGCCACCACGCCGTCGTGCTGCTGGAGCTCTCCCTCAACTTCTCCTCCCCCCTTGCTGGATCAAGAAGGAGGAGACGTCCCCGGGCTGTACGTGTGTTGAACGCGGAGGCGCCGTCCGTTCGGCGCTTGGATCGGATCTTCCGCGATTTGAATCGCCGCGAGTACGACTCCATCAACCGCGTTCTTTGCAACGCTTCCGCTTAGCGATCTTCAAGGGTATGAAGATGCACTCCCTCTCTCTCGTTGCTAGCATCTCCTAGATTGATTTTGGTGACACGTAGGAATTTTTTTGAATTATTACTACGTTTCCCAACAGTGGCATCATGAGCTAGGTCTATGCGTAGATTCTATGCACGAGTAGAACACAAGTAGTTGTGGGTGATGATTTGTTCAATTTGCTTGCCGTTACTAGTCCTATCTTGATTCGGCGGCATTGTGGGATGAAGCGGCCCGGACCGACTTTACACGTACGCTTACGTGAGACTGGTTCCACCGCCTGACATGCACTTGTTGCATAAGGTGGCTAGCGGGTGTCTGTCTCTCCCACTTTAGTCGGATCGGATTCGATGAAGAGGGTCCTTATGAAGGGTAAATAGCAATTGGCATATCACCGTTGTGGCTTTTGCGTAGGTAAGAAACGTTCTTGCTAGAAACCCATAGCAGCCACGTAAAACTTGCAACAACCATTAGAGGACGTCTAACTTGTTTTTGCAGGGTATGCTATGTGATGTGATATGGCCAAAAGGATGTGATGAAATATATGTGATGTATGAGATTGATCATGTTCTTGTAATAGGAATCACGACTTGCATGTCGATGAGTATGACAACCGGCAGGAGCCATAGGAGTTGTCTTAATTTATTGTATGACCTGCGTGTCAATCAAAAACGCCATGTAATTACTTTACTTTATTGCTAACCGTTAGCCATAGTAGTAGAAGTAATAGTTGGCGAGACAACTTCATGAAGACACGATGATGGAGATCATGATGATGGAGATCATGGTGTTGTGCCGGTGACGATGGTGATCATGCCGCGCCCCGAAGATGGAGATCAAAAGCGCAAGATGATATTGGCCATATCATGTCACTTTATGATTTGCATGTGATGTTTATCATGTTTTTACATCTTATTTTCTTAGAACGACGGTAGCATAAATAAGATGATCCCTCACTAAAATTTCAAGAAATGTGTTCCCCCTAAGTGTGCACCGTTGCGAAGGATCGTTGTTTCGAAGCACCACGTGATGATCGGGTGTGATAGATTCTAACGTTCGCATACAACGGGTGTAAGCCAGATTTACACACGCGAAACACTTAGGTTGACTTGACGAGCCTAGCATGTACAGACATGGCCTCGGAACACGAGAGACCGAAAGGTCGAACATGAGTCGTATAGTAGATGCGATCAACATGGAGATGTTCACCATTGATGACTAGTCCGTCTCACGTGATGATCGGACACGGCCTAGTCGATATGGATCATGTATCACTTAGATGACTAGAGGGATGTCTATCTGAGTGGGAGTTCATTAAATAATTTGATTAGATGAACTTAATTATCATGAACTTAGTCTAAAATTGTCTTTACAATCTATCTTGTAGATCCAATGGCCCACGCTAATGTTGTCCTCAACTTCAACGCGTTCCTAGAGAAAACCAAGCTGAAAGACGATGGAAGCAACTATACGGACTGGGTCCGTAACTTGAGGATCATCCTCATAGCTTCCAAGAAATTATATGTCCTTGATGCGCCGCTAGGTGACGCACCCGTTTTCCCAGCAACTCAAGACGTTATGAATGCCTGGCAGTCGCGTAGTGATGATTACTCCCTGGTTCAGTGCGGCATACTTTACAGCTTAGAACCGGGGCTCCAAAAGCGTTTTGAGCAACACGGAGCATATGAGATGTTCCAAGAGCTGAGAATGGTTTTCCAAGCTCATGCCCGGGTCGAGAGATATGAAGTCTCTGACAAGTTCTTCAGTTGTAAGATGGAGGAAAATAGTTCTGTCAGCAAGCACATACTCAAAATGTCTGGGTTGCACAACCGCTTGTCTCAGCTGGGAGTTAATCTTCCGGATGACTCGGTTATTGACAGAATCCTCCAGTCGCTTCCACCTAGCTACAAGAGCTTTGTGATGAACTACAATATGCAAGGGATGGAGAAGTCCATTCCTGAGTTATATTCGATGCTGAAATCAGCGGAGGTGGAAATCAAAAAGGAACATCAAGTGTTGATGGTGAATAAGACCACTAGTTTCAAGAAAGGCAAGGGTAAGAAGAACTTAAAGAAGGACGGCAAAGC
Organism: Elymus sibiricus; assembly: GCA_039707655.1. Taxonomy (NCBI): domain Eukaryota; kingdom Viridiplantae; phylum Streptophyta; class Magnoliopsida; order Poales; family Poaceae; genus Elymus; species Elymus sibiricus. The sequence continues at coordinate 26,685,078 of CM077671.1, read as the reverse complement.
AGTTGCCACGCTCGGTAAATCAGTTGCCGGGAAGAAGCCCAAGAATGGACCCAAGCCTGAGACTGAGTGCTTTTATTGCAAGGGAACCGGTCACTGGAAGCGGAACTGCCCCAAGTACTTAGCAGATAAGAAGGCCAACAACGTCAAAGGTATATATGATATACATGTTATTGATGTGTACCTTACCAGCGCTCGTAGTAGCTCCTGGGTATTTGATACGGTTGCTCACATTTGTAACTCAAAACAGGAGCTGCGGAATAAGCGGAGACTAGCAAAGGACGAGGTGACGATGCGCGTCGGGAATGGTTCCAAGGTCGATGTGATCGCCGTCGGCACGCTACCTCTACATCTACCTTCGGGATTAGTTTTAAACCTTAATAATTGTTATTTAGTACCAGCTTTGAGCATGAACATTGTATCTGGATCTCGTTTGATGCGAGATGGCTACTCATTTAAATCCGAGAATAATGGTTGTTCTATTTATATGAGAGATATGTTTTATGGTCATGCCCCGCTGGTCAATGGTTTATTTTTATTGAATCTCAAAAGTGATGTTACACATATTCATAGTGTGAATGCCAAACGATGTAAGGTTGATAATGATAGTCCCACATACTTGTGGCACTGCCGCCTTGGTCATATTGGTGTCAAACGCATGAAGAAACTCCATGCAGATGGACTTTTGGAGTCTCTTGATTATGAATCATTTGACACGTGCGAACCATGCCTCATGGGCAAGATGACTAAGACTCCGTTCTCCGGAACAATGGAGCGAGCAAACAGCTTGTTGGAAATAATGCATACCGATGTATGTGGACCAATGAGCGTTGAGGCTCGCGGTGGCTATCGTTATGTTCTCACCCTCACTGATGACTTAAGCAGATATGGGTATGTCTACTTGATGAAACACAAGTCTGAGACCTTTGAAAAGTTCAAGGAATTTCAGAGTGAGGTAGAGAATCAACGTGACAAGAAAATAAAGTTTTTACGATCTGATCGTGGAGGAGAATATTTGAGTCACGAGTTTGGCACACACTTAAGGAAATGTGGAATTGTTTCACAACTCAAGCCGCCCGGCACACCTCAGCGTAATGGTGTGTCCGAACGTCGTAATCGCACTCTATTGGATATGGTGCGATCTATGATGTCTCTTACTGATTTACCGCTATCATTTTGGGGATATGCATTAGAGACTGCCGCATTCACTTTAAATAGGGCACCGTCTAAATCCGTTGAGACGACACCGTATGAATTATGGTTTGGGAAGAAACCTAAGCTGTGGTTTCTGAAAGTTTGGGGATGCGATGCTTATGTCAAGAAACTTAACCTGAAAAGCTCGAACCCAAATCGGAAAGGTGCGTCTTCATAGGATACCCTAAGGAAACTATTGGGTATACCTTCTACCTCAGATCTGAAGGCAAGATCTTTGTTGCCAAGAATGGATCCTTTCTAGAGAAAGAGTTTCTCTCGAAAGAAGTAAGTGGGAGGAAAGTAGAACTTGATGAGGTAATTGTACCCCCTCTCGAACCGGAAAGTAGCGCAGCGCAGGAGAATGTTTCTGTGGTGCCTGCACCAACTAGAGAGGAAGTTAATGATGATGATCATGAAACTTCTGATCAAGTTACTACTGAACTTCGTAGGTCCACGAGGACACGTTCCGCACCAGAGTGGTACGGCAACCCTGTCCTGGAAATCATGTTGTTAGACAACGGTGAACCCTCGAACTATGAAGAAGCCATGGCGGGCCCAGATTCCAACAAATGGCTTGAAGCCATGAAATCCGAGATAGGATCCATGTATGAGAACAAAGTATGGACTTTGGTGGACTTGCCCGATGATCGGCGAGCCATAGAAAATAAATGGGTCTTTAAGAAGAAGACTGACGCGGATGGTAATGTGACCGTCTATAAGGCTCGGCTTGTCGCTAAGGGTTATCGACAAGTTCAAGGAGTTGACTACGATGAGACTTTCTCACCCGTAGCGATGCTGAAGTCCGTACGAATCATGCTAGCAGTTGCCGCATTTTATGATTATGAGATCTGGCAAATGGACGTCAAAACGGCATTCCTTAACGGTTTCCTTAAGGAAGAATTGTATATGATGCAGCCGGAAGGTTTTGTCGATCCTAAGAATGCTGACAAGGTATGCAAGCTCCAGCGCTCCATCTATGGGCTGGTGCAAGCATCTCGGAGTTGGAACATTCGCTTTGATGAGGTGATCAAAGCGTTTGGGTTTATACAGACTTATGGAGAAGCCTGTATTTACAAGAAAGTGAGTGGGAGCTCTGTAGCATTTCTCATTTTATATGTGGATGACATATTGTTGATGGGAAATGATATAGAACTTTTGGAAAGCATAAAGGCCTACTTGAATAAGTGTTTTTCAATGAAGGACCTTGGAGAAGCTGCTTACATATTAGGCATCAAGATCTATAGATAGATCGAGACGCCTCATTGGTCTTTCACAAAGCACATACCTTGACAAGATATTGAAGAAGTTCAATATTGATCAGTCCAAGAAGGGGTTCTTGCTTGTATTGCAAGGTGTGAGATTGAGCACAGCTCAATGCCCGACCTCGGCAGAAGATAGAGAAAAGATGAGTGTCATCCCCTATGCCTCAGCCATAGGCTCTATTATGTATGCCATGCTGTGTACCAGACCTGATGTGAACCTTGCCATAAGTTTGGTAGGGAGGTACCAAAGTGATCCCGGATTGGAACACTGGACAGCGGTCAAGAATATCCTTAAGTACCTGAAAAGGACTAAGGATATGTTTCTCGTTTATGGAGGTGCCGAAGAGCTCGTCGTAAAGGGTTACGTCGATGCTAGCTTCGACACGGATCCGGATGACTCCAAGTCACAAACCGGACACGTGTATATTTTGAATGGTGGGGCAGTCAGCTGGTGAAGTTGCAACGGGCCCGATGACTCTCTTCTACGACAACACTGGAGCTATTGCCATTGCCAAGGAGCCCAGGTTTCACAAGAAGACCAAGCACATCAAGCGCCGCTTCAACTCCATTCATGGTTACATTCAGGATGGAGATATAGATATTTGTAAAGTACATACGGATCTGAATGTCGCAGATCCGTTGACTAAACCTCTTTCACGAGCGAAACATGATCAGCACCAGAACTCTATGGGTGTTCGATTCATCACAATGTAACTAGATTATTGACTCTAGTGCAAGTGGGAGACTGTTGGAAATATGCCCTAGAGGCAATAATAAAATGGTTATTATTATATTTCCTTGTTCATGATAATTGTCTATTGTTCATGCTATAATTGTATTAGCCGGAAACCGTAATACATGTGTGAATACATAGACCACACCATGTCCCTAGTGAGCCTCTAGATGACTAGCTCGTTGATCAATAGATGGTCATGGTTTCCTGGCCATGGACATTGGATGTCGTTGATAACGGGATCACATCATTAGGAGAATGATGTGATGGACAAGACCCAATCCTAAGCATAGCACAAGATCGTGTAGTTCGTCTGCTAGCGCTTTTCTAATGTCAAGTATCATTTCCTTAGACCATGAGATTGTGCAACTCCCAGATACCGTAGGAATGCTTTGGGTGTATCAAACATCACAACGTAACTGGGTGACTATAAAGGTGCACTACAGGTGTCTCCGAAAGTGTTTGTTGGGTTGGCACGAATCGAGACTGGGATTTGTCACTCCGTGTGACGGAGAGGTATCTCTGGGCCCACTCGGTAATACATCATCATAATGAGCTCAATGTGACTAAGGAGTTAGTCACGGGATCATGTGTTATGGAACGAGTAAAGAGACTTGCCGGTAACGAGATTGAACAAGGTATAGGGATACCGACGATCGAATCTCGGGCAAGTAACATACCGATGGACAAAGGGAATTGTATATGGGATTAATTGAATCCCCGACATCGTGGTTCATCCGATGAGATCATCGTGGAACATGTGGGAGCCAATATGGGTATCCAGATCCCGCTATTTGTTATTGGCCGGAGAGGTGTCTCGGTCATGACTGCATGGTTCCCGAACCCGTAGGGTCTACACACTTAAGGTTTGGTGACGCTAGAGTTGTAATGGGAATTGTATGTGGTTACCGAAAGTTGTTCGGAGTCCCGGATGAGATCCCGGACGTCACGAGGAGTTCCGGAATGGTCCGGAGGTGAAGATTTATATATGGGAAGTCCAATTTCAGTCACCGGAAAGGTTTCGGGGTTTATCGGTATTGTACCGGGACCACCGAAGGGGTTCCGGGGGTCCACCGGGAGGGTCCACCTGCCCTGGAGGACCTAATGGGCTGTAGTTGGGTGGGAACCAGCCCCTTAGTGGGCTGGTGCGCCCCCCAAGGGCCCAAGGCGCCTAGGGTTGGAAACCCTAGGGGGGGGGGCGCCGCCCCCCCCGGGGGGCCGCCGCCCCCCAAGGGCCCAAGGAGCCTAGGGTTGGAAACCCTAGGGGGGGCGCCGCCCCCCCCTCTAGATGGATCTAGGGGGGCCGGCCCCCTCTCCCCTTCTCCCTATAAATAGTGGGGGGTGGGAGGGCAGCCGTACACCCTTCCCTTGGCGCAGCCCTTCCCCCTTCCTACACCTCCTCCTCCTCCGTAGCGCTTAGCGAAGCTCTGCCGGAGAACCACGAGCTCCACCGCCACCACGCCATCGTGCTGCCGGAGCTCTCCCTCAACTTCTCCTCCCCCCTTGCTGGATCAAGAAGGAGGAGACGTCCCCGGGCTGTACGTGTGTTGCACGCGGAGGCGCCGTCCGTTCGGCGCTTGGATCGGATCTTCCGCGATTTGAATCGCCGCGAGTACGACTCCATCAACCGCGTTCTTTGCAACGCTTCCGCTTAGCGATCTTCAAGGGTATGAAGATGCACTCCCTCTCTCTCGTTGCTAGCATCTCCTAGATTGATCTTGGTGACACGTAGGAATTTTTTTGAATTATTACTACGTTTCCCAACAATGGTGTGGTCTATGTATTCACACATGTATTACGGTTTCCGGTTAATACAATTATAGCATGAACAATAGACAATTATCATGAACAAGGAAATATAATAATAACCATTTTATTATTGCCTCTAGGGCATATTTCCAACACAATTCCTGTTGACTCTCTAAATAGATATAAGTGAAGCAAGAGAGTTTAATTCTTTCTACAAAAGACCATGCTCTAATAAATATAAGTGAAGCAAAAGATCATTCTACAAATAACGGTTTTCTATGTGAAGAGAAACAGGCAATCCAAACTTCAAATGATATAAGTGAAGCACATGAAGCATTCTATAAAGCCATACTCAAAAGATATAAGTGAAGTGCAATGAGCATTCTATAAATCAACCATGGACTATCTCATACCAGCATGGTGCATAAAATAAAAGTGAAAACTAAACACAAAAGACGCTCCAAGATTTAGACATATCACATGATCGAATTGAAAACGAAAACATATCGATACTTTGTTGAAGAAAGATGGGATGCCTTCCGGGGCATCCCCAAGCTTAGATGCTTGAGTCTCCTTGGATATTTACTTGGGGTGCCTTGGGCATCCCCAATCTTGAACTCTTGCCTCTCCTCCTTCTCCTCATATCGAGACCTCCTCGATCTATGAACACTTCATCCACACGAAACTTAACAGAAAACTGGTGAGATCCGTTAGTATAATAAAGCAAATTACTACTTTAAGTACTGCTGCAAACCCATTCATATTTTATTCATTATCCCTGCTGTATTATAACTTCTCCATGGTTTATACCACCGATAAAATCGATAGTTTCATGAAAACAAGCAAAACAATGCATCAAAAACAGAATCTGTCTTAAACAGGACAGTCTGTAGTAATCTGAACTTTGACCATACTTATGTAGCTCCAAAAATTCTGAAAAATAGGAATAAATAAAAAATTTGTATAGAAATACTGTGTAAAAATTTCAGAAACTTTTGACGTTTCAATAAAAAATATAAATTCACGCACTACAGCCAAAGTTTCTGTTTTTACACCGCACATACCAACAAGAAATCTAATCATCCTAAAGGAAAATCTTGGCACATTATTTTTATAATACAATGGATTTGTAAAAGGGGATAATTATTTTTGTTGAAAAGTTTCTGTGATTCAAGATTCACAAAGTTTCCATGGGCATGAACAAAGTTCAAAGCTAGCCCCCACTTCAACGATGCTCATCATCTCTCTCACTTTCACCTTTCTTTTTGTGAAGTTTTAGGTTCCCCTCTATATTTTTTTTGGTTTTTAAACTTTATAAAAGCACTCAACAGAATAAAATGACTCTCTAAAACTTCCGGGTTGTCTCCCTGGCAGCGCTTTCTTTAAAGCCATTAAGCTAGGCATATAGTGCTCAAGTAATTGATCCACCCGGATCCCAAGGTATATCAAAGCCAATTGTAATTAACAATGATTTGTAATTTAGTAGTGAGCACAAAGTGATATATATCATGTGACAACGAAGTCTAACTCTCTTCCTATGCATTGGCATGTCATACAAGAACAATTCATTCACACAAAATAAAGGCCAATACATAACATAAGTAGTTTCTTGCAATTTTATAGTATTTGAAACATAGAGAGGTGAAGATTTGGTTCCTCTCTCATAATAATTGCAAATAGGAGCAGCAAGCACATGCATATTATATTCATCAAAATCATCATGTGTAGTGGTAAAACGCAACCCATCAATGTAATCCTTAATAAGAGCAAACTTCTCCGATATAGTGTAGTTGGGAGAATTCAAAAAGATAATAGGACTATCATGTGTGGGTGCAATAGCAACAATTTCATTCTTAACATAAGGAACTATACCAAGTTCATCTCTATAAGCATAATTCATATTGGCATCTTGGCCACACGCATAGCAAGCATCAAGTTCATCAAAAAGGGATATTTCAAAAGAATCCACGGGATCATAGCAATTATCATAGCATTCATCCTTCGGTAAGCACGAAGGGAAATTAAATAATGTATGAGTTGAAGAGTTACTCTCATTAGAAGGTGGGCACGGGTAGCTAATCCGCTCTTCCTACTTTTGTTCTTCGCTCTCCTCCTCATCTTTTTCATCTAATGAGCTCACAGTTTCAGCAATTTCTTCTTCCATAGATTCCTACAAAATATTAGTCTCTTCCAAGGCAGCGGTCATTCTTTCAATAAATTCAATAATATCATAATTGTATTCATAATTATCATAGCAATATTGAAGTATGGATAAATTTTCAGATTTGTAAGGAACATCATCATACTTTTCAAGCAAAGAAGCAATTTCATAAGCACCTTTAAAAGCAACAAATTCTTCTATTCGTTCCACATCATAGTAATCATAAATACCTTTAGCATAAGAAGCCAAGGTTTCATTATCGTTAAATTTACATTGAAAGGGAAGGTGTGGAGCCTCTATCTTAGAGCAACAAGTAAAGTCACATCTCAAGCATGCATCCCAAGCAAACCATTGCAATATTCTAATTTGATCCCATAAGTGTTTTCCTTTTTGAGACGAGTGATAATCCCTAAAGTACTCACGTTGATCCAACGTGTCTACCATTATAAAGTTTAATGATGATTTCTCAGGATTATCAAAGGAGTAATTAACGCGTCCCACATAACGAGCATCGAGGGTTTTAGGAGGTTCCCCATCTCCATGAGTAGCAAGTACCACTATTTTTTTTGGTGTTTCGTGTTCCATATCCATAACTAAAGATATAAAACAACTAATAACAGAAAATAAAAATTACTTAGTGATAAAGCAAAAAAGCACACACGAGAATATTCACCCCACGCTATTGCTCCCCGGCAACGGCGCGAGAAAAAGGCCTTGATAACCCACAAGTGTAGGGGATCGTTTGTAGCCTTTTTCGATAAATAAGAGTGTCGAACCCAACGAGGAGCTAAAGGTAGAAAAAATATTCCCTCAAGTTCTATCGACCACCGATACAACTCTACGCACACTTTAACGTTTGTTTTACCTAGAACAAGTATGAAACTATTTTGTAGGTGATAGGATAGTTTGCACGAATAAAACTAGAAGTACTTAGCAGGAATAAAACTACAAGTAAAATGTAAGATAATAAAAGTTAGTTGTTTAGTAGAAAGCTTTTGTCAAACAAGAAGGTTATTTGTCCCTAGGCAATTGATAACTAGACCGGTAATCATTCTTGCAATTTTATATGAGGGAGAGGCATGAGCTAACATACTTTCCGTACTTGGATCATATGCACTTATGATTGGAACTCTAGCAAGCATCCGCAACTACCAAAGATAATTAAGGTAAAACCCAACCATAGCATTAAGTATCAAGTCCTCCTTACTCCCATATGCAACAACCCACCTACTCGGGTCTGTGTATTCTGTCACTCACGCCACCCACCATAGGCAAATCATGAACACATTGCAACACCCTAAAGCGGGGATCCCCCATGTTTGCGCGAGACGGAGGGCACCGTAGGACAACACCATAATAAAATATACACTCATACCAACCACGATCATCAATTAGCCCATAGGACAAAGCGGATCTACTCAAACATCATAGGATAGCCAAATATCATTGGAAAAAAAATATGTGGAGTTGAGCACCATGTTTAAGTAGAGATTACAGCGGGGAAAAGAGGTGTTACACCGCTTCATAGAGGGGGAGAGAGTTGGTGTTGACGGCGGCGAAGTTGTTGGTGTAGATCACCGTCACGATGATTGCCCCGACGACGTTCTGGCGCCACCGGGAGAGAGGGGGAGAGAGCCCCCCTCCTTCTTCTTCCTTGGCCTCCCCCCTAGATGGGAGGAGAGTTCCCCCTCTGGTCCATGGCCTCCATGGCGGCAGAGGGGCAGGAGCCCCTCCGAGATTGGATCTCCCTCTCTGTTCTCTTCTGTTTCGCGTTCCTGTTTTCTGGCCGAAAACCGTTTCTTATATTCCCGAAGATGCGTAACTCCGATTTCGCTGAGATTTTAACACGATTTTTTTCCGGATATAAGCTTCCTTGTGCCCAAAGGAGAGCCCCAACCGACTTACGAGGTGAGCACAACCCACCACCCCGCGCTTGGGCCCTGGGTCGCTCCTTGTGGGTTGTGGTGGTTGTGGACCTCCTTTTGCATTGATTCCACCTCCCAAAATTCACAAATATTCCAAAATAATTCTCCGTAAATTTTTATCGCGTTTGTACTTCGTTTGATATGGAATTTCTGCGAAACAAAAAAACACACAAAAAACAGGAACTGACACTGGGCACTGGATCAATATGTTAGTCCAATAAATCATATAAAATGTTGCCAAAAATATGTGAAAGTTGTATAATATTGGCATGAAACAATCAAAAATTATAGATACGACGGAGACGTATCAAGGGGGTAAACATTTCTTAAGAATTGTATATTTTAAGAATTAACAATTCTGTTTCTTACACTTTGAATATTGCTATGTTAATATATGTTGATTCATCTTTTCTCAATGAGCATACCTGAATAAGATTACGTAGTGGATAGCATATCACATCAAAAATTCTATTTTTATCATTTACATACTCGAGGACGAGCATGAATTAAGCTTGGGGATGCTTGATACGTCTCCAACGTATCTATAATTTTTGATTGTTCCATGCTGATATATTATCATTCTAGGATACTTTTTGGGTCATTATTTACCAATTTATAATATTTTTGAGCACTAACCTATGACCCAGTGCCAAGTGCAAGTTGCTGTTTTCTGCATGTTTTTGCCTTTTCAGGTTTACAATACCAAACAAAGTCCAATTGCCACGAAACTTTTTGATGATTTTTTCTGGACTATATGAAGACCTAGAAGCTTCGGAAGGAGGCCAGGAGGTGCACGAGGGCCCCACCACACATCAGGGCACGCCCTGGGGGGGCGCCCTGATATGTGGTGGCCCCCTCAGCCGCCTCCCGACATCCCTCTTCGGCCTATAAATTCTCTAATATCCTAAAAACCCTGGAGGCAGTCCCGAAACCCTTTTTCCACCGCCGCAAGTCTCTGTTCCGTTGCGAGGCCATCTGGAGCTCCGTTCCGTCACCGTGTCGGAGGGGGGGGGGGTCGATCACGGAGGGCCTCTTCATCAACCTTGCTGCCCTCCTGATGATGTGTGAGTAGTTCACCACAGACCTATGGGTCCATAGTTAGTACCTAGATGGCAATCTCTCTCTCTCTCTCTCCCTCTCTCTCTCTCTCTCTCTTATGATCTTCAATACAATGATCATCGCATCTTCGCTTTGATCTATCCGATGTAATCCTACTGTGTGGTGTGTTTGTTGGGATCCGATGAATTGTGGGTTTATGTTCAGATTATTCATGAAAAGTATTTGAGATGCCTCTGAATTATATTATCTCTTAAGTGCATGATCATTATAGCTTCGTCATGCTCTCCGATCTATTGATGTGCTTTGGTCAAGTAGATTGATATTTCATCGGTGGGAGTGGTGCGTTGTGGTAGGTTCAACCTGGCGAGTTTCTATATCCCAGTGACAAAGTAGGGGACAAGATGCGTCTTTGTGTTGTTGCTACTAAGGATAAAACGATGGGGTTCATTCATATTGTTTGAGTTTACTTTGTCTACATCATGTCATCGTTCTCCAAGCATTACTCTGTTTTACTTAATACTCTAGATGCATGCTGGATAGCGGTCGATGAGTGGAGTAATAGTAATAGGTGCAGGCAGGAGTCGGCCTATTTGCTTATGGACGTGATGCCTATATACACATGATCATTGCCGTGAAAATCGCATAACTATCCGCTTTTCTATCAATTGTCCCACAGTAATTTGTTACCCACCGTATGTTGCCTACATGAGAGATGCCGCTAGGGAACACTATGGCCCCCCGAGTCTATTCACTTATATATTTGCAAACGCTATTATTACCTCGCTGCCTTTATTTACTTTTTATTTATTTTGCATTTTTCAACAATTATCTAGACAACTCATTTGCTTGCAAATAACGAGATCAAGGGGATTGACAACCCTCTTGCCCGCGTTGGGTGCAAGTCGTTTGTTCATTTGTGTGCAGCCGCTGAAGACGGTTGAGAATTGATATTCCTATTGGTTCGATAAACCTTGGTTTCATAACCGAGGGAAATACTTATCCGCTTTGTGCTGCAATTACCCGTTTGTCTTCATGGAAAACCCAACGCAGATCACAAGTATCACTATAGCCAATGTAATAGTAGTCAACATGTATAGTGGTGGGCTACAAGAAAGTACTACTTTTTTATCACATGGCCCACCATACAATGTCGTCGCGCTCTCAAACTAACCAACATGCTCGAGGATGCCCTCAAAGCAAAAAAATCAGACCTTCTAGGCATCATGAAAGACTTCCCTCCATGGAATCTTGTCCATGCCTTGAACCTCGATATGTCGTAGCCGATGTAGAGGAGGTTGAAGGAGTTAACAACATGGTTCCGTGTGGCTTGTCGTAGAGGAGGTGGTCGTATTCTCAAGCTAACCATCATACTTTGGGGGATGTCCTCAATGCAAAGATGGACCTTGTAGGCATGGTGGAAAACTCCCATCCTCAAAAAAAATTATCCAAGTCTTGAACCTCAATATGTCATAGCCAATGTAGAGGAGGTCAAAAGAGTTCACAACCTAGGCACAGATTAATCGTTGGAGAGAAGAAGGAAGTCATCATCATTGTTGATTTGGGTGACATTAAAAATGCTTTTTCAGGATTGCCTCCACCACCATACGACGGTGAATGCAGGGTTTTAGCGCGGCAACAAATGAAGGGTTTCTATCAAGTACTCAGCTTGACGGGTCAAATATCTTCGTAAGTTGACGCTAGTCTGGACTATCTCCATAGGTTGACGCTAGTCTGGACTTGCAAGGTCACCCATCCGGTTCAACTTGCTCTACGAGGTAAGGACATCTCCAAAGCGGACCCGCAAACCTCCTGCATTCGTCTGGACCAGGCTGTCCGGACCGCGGAAGCCATCCAACGCGGGCTTGTATCGGCCTGCAGGGCGGTTCAGACGCGTTTTCTTCCGCAAATTGAAGACAAACGTGGGGGAGCTTTGCGGGAGTCCGGACACTAGAAACGTAGGACTCCGACATCCCCGGCCCACCCAATCCCCCCTCCCGGTCCCATTTTCTTCCACTCCGCCCCTTCCCCTCCTTGCTTTGCATTCGTACCCTTCATCTTCGCTGCCGCTGTTGTACCTCTCCGGCCACCACAGAGGCATTGCCAGACGTCCACAACCAGCACCAACGCGCCCGCTCGCCTTTACGACGGTGTTGCTCACCCTGGAGCCGTTTGTACCCAGGTACATTCTGCCCCCCTATCGACGACCTCCACGACGACACCACACATGGGCAGGTGTTCGGTCAAATGTCATCGAGCTTTTTTTCAAATGCTATGTCGTTTTCTAGAGTACAAACGATTGTGAGCTACAAAAATTCAACCACGCAGCGTCAGGTCCTTGTCGTATCGCTGGCACACTATCCAGATCAGCATCGCCAAGTTTTGCGACATGGTTCGTCAGCTCGAGGCAAGGTGGTCATTGCACACGACAAAGGACGAGATCGTAAGTTTTGCTTCCTCTTGCTTCACTTATTGATTGATTCATTCACTCAATGTTGGTCTACACATTATATGTTGTCCGCACACGCTGCCGTGGTGTACCGCATGACAGAGGGACGGCCATTTACGTGCACCTGGTGTACCATAGGACAGAGGGACGACCATTTACGTGCACATACTGTTGGATGAAACTGAAGGGGGAGTATGTGTGGAACGACATGATCCGTTGATGAAAAACTTGTTGGGCATCCGAGATCTAGTCGAATTTGAAACATTGTTATACTAGACTTAATTTGCATGCTATGTATGGATGATTTTTGCAATTTTTATCCAAACTTTGATGAATATCGGTCGATTTGCATTAATTTCGTTCTGTTTGTTTAAATACGGGTTGAAATTTATGCAACTACGGTTGAATGGTGTCCTCCCGCATCCGTGTCTGCAGTCCGTGGAGGGATGCGGGCAGACTGGTCCCTGTTCGGGGAGGGATGCAGAAGGTCGTGAAGGGATGCGTGCAGACTGGTCCCCTGTTTAGGGAGGGATGCGGAAGGAAATTTACAGGTCACGGTTGGAGATGCCCTAACATCAATAAAAAAAGATAGGACTAAGAGCCTAAGGGCATGACCAATGCATAGCCTCAGGGTGATGCTCCACATGCCATGTAGGATCAAATGTAGGTTCAGATGGTGTAGTGGGATCCTCAATAGGAGACGGATGCTTGAAAAGAAAAAGTGTGGTCCGATGCAAAAAATTGAAAAGTCCGAGTGAAAAATAGAGATGCATGTGTACCGGACTCTATTTTTTTTCTTAATAAGGCCCCCTAATAATAACTTGCATTGAAAAGAAAAAATTAGTTTAGATGCTTCAAACTACCTTTTGTCACGGGACATATACATGCCCTAACCCCGGTCTCCCATAAACACCAGGCAGGATGTAAATAGGGTAAATCAGCACAATATTTGAGTCATTAGTGCAGTTGATAATAATACAGTAGCAGAAAACCAAACAAAGATGAAAACCGGTAGGAATGAAAGAGTGTTGCTTGGAGAAAGCTAAGGGGCTGTTTGGTTTGTGACTAAGTTTATCAAAAATTATCACATCTAAGGTTAGATAAATTTGACCAACTTAGGTGGATGTTTGATTCAAACCACGTCTTTGGCAAGCCACACTAGGGTCCCAAAAAATGTGACAAGATTCCTCTTGTGACTCATTTTAAAAAACTAACCTTAGACAAGTGTGACAACATTGTGTGGCAAAGTATGCATTTACTAGGTAGAACCAAACAGCCCCTAAAAGAAGAAAAGGTGGGCATGAAAGAGCAGTGCTTGGTGAAAAACCAAACAAAGATGAAACATGGCAACCCTTTTCGGAAACATATGCAAGAAAGAGAGCAAACCAACTTAAGAACAGCCAAGTTAATGCGCCAAACTACAAACGTAGTATTACACATCCAAAAGGGTTCATAAGGCCGAATCAGGTACATATCCACAAGGACCAAAATTGGAGCAAGTTTGGGGGTACATATCCGTCGTTCCGTTCACATAGGCACACGGGACATTCATTATTGCTCAAATCCTACGAGCTTCAACCAGAGTTCATTCCGGAGGTTAAAAACACACCCGTTTCCACAAAAACCTCGTGCAGGTCCCCGTTTAGTAGGGCTCCACCGGTGCGCGGAACTTGAGGCCGGCGTACACGGCGGCATCGCCCAGCTCCTCCTCAATCCTCAGAAGCTGTTCCAATTAGAGAAAAAAAATAAACTCTTAGTGTGATTTTTTGAAAATGATGCTGCCAAAACCAAACTAATGATAATGCTTGAATGGACAGATTACACTAAACAGAATAATGAAGCATGGGATTAAATAATTTATTTAACCATTTGTAAAAAGGTTTTGGCCAACGAAGTATCAGGATATTGCTTCATCACTACAAGAATTATATATAGGAGAGACTTGCCTGGTTGTACTTGGCAAGACGCTCTGAGCGGCAGGGAGCCCCAGTCTTAATCTGACCCTGTTGCGGATGAAGAAACAATGGTCAGTCAGTCAGTCCACCATCGATCCAAAGGAGAAGGGTAGCAAGCGTTACAAGTAATGTGCAGATTATAGAATCATACCGTGGACAAACCAACAGCCAAATCAGCAATGAATGTGTCCTCGGTCTCACCACTGCAGACAGCAAATGTAAATAAGCATACAGATGGTAACCAGAGAAACAAAAGGGAAAACAGTCACGCAACAAGGAAGCGTCTCCTATCAAGTACCTCCTGTGGCTGGTCATGACACCCCAGCCAGCGTGTTTTGACATCTTCACGGCCTCGATACTCTCAGTGACGGATCCAATTTGGTTAACCTATACATGAAAAGGATGAAACAATCAGAATGTGCAAGACATCAGACTAGACAAGTCACAGGAAAATAATGAATAAGAAGCAGCTTCTGCTTGAACAGAATAATACCTTCAGCAGAAGAGCATTGCATGACTTCTCCTGGATTGCCTTTGCAACTCTCTGCACATTATAATGACACAACAAATTAATTACAGTGATGCAATAAAATGCAAGTGCCCAAAAACACAACAGAACACAAATCAATCACTCACGGTTGGGTTGGTGACTAGAAGGTCATCACCAACAATCTGAACTTGCTCTCCGCATTCCTCAGTCATCTTAGCATAGTGCACCCAGTCATCCTGGTCAAATGGGTCCTCGATCGACACAATGGGGTACTCGCTCACGAATGACTTGTATACGTTCTTCAGGCTATCTCCAGATATCTTCTGGGAACCATCGTTGTTCTACAGCAAGAGAAGGCAATGCCAATGAAGCTCCTGAATGAAGGATAAAAAGTTATTCACACGAAATAAACAATGGGGCTGCTTACCTCTTCCTTGAAGTTGAGGTCATAGGTTTTGTCCTTGTCATTGTAGAACTCTGAAGCAGCAACATCCATTCCAATGACAACCTAGAATTTCCAAAAGTAACAAATCTCCTTCAATTACAAACTTGAAAGCTCACTGAGAAGTGCACAACAACAGATTAATTCAAGCAGACAAACCTTGCCGGTGTATCCAGCCTTTTCAATTGCAGTCTTCAAGAGCTCAAGGCCCTCCTTGTTCTCCTACAATAACAGAAAAAAAAAGGAACTCAGATCACAACCCAGATACACGAATTTTATACACCAAAACACCAAGAGATAACAAAGCAAGAAAATCTCATCTCAAACCTCTAAGAACAGGGGAGTACCTGAATGTTGGGAGCAAAACCACCTTCATCTCCGACATTGGTGGCATCCTGCCCATACTTCTTCTTGATAACAGACTGTTAAAGAATAATGACAGTCTCAGTTAATTTATTTATTTACAAGATGATAAAGAGACAAAAAAAAGAACAAGGAATTACCTTCAAGTTGTGGTACACTTCAACGCCCATCTTCATTGCCTCCTTGAATGAGGCAGCTCCAGTAGGAAGGATCATGAACTCCTGCATAATTGCAAGTGTAGGCATAAATAACAAATGCGCAAAGAAACATGATATAACAGAAGGGGAAAATCTTAGTTCAGAGCATTGCCTGCATAGCAAGCTTGTTTCCAGCATGGGATCCACCATTGATGACATTGAATGCAGGAACAGGCAAAACCAACTGCTTGTTGCCAGCAAGGTTGGCAATGTGCTGCAGTGAAGAATATATTCATGTTACAAGACAGGATAGCTAAAAGCAAACAAACGTGGAATGTTAACAGATGAGATTGGCATGCTGCATACCTGGTACAGGGGAATCTTCTTGACGCTGGCTCCAGCTTTGCACACAGCTAGTGACACAGCCAGGATTGCATTAGCACCAAGCTGAATTTACAAAAGAAATCGGGCTGTTAGAAGGGAATCTACAAATGGAAATAAGCACTTGCTACAACTCTAAAGGTAAAAGTCTTCATGGGTTATGTTATACACCTTTTGCTTGCACCAACCCCACTCATTCTTGGTTCCATCAAGCTGCTGAACCATAAAGTTGTCGAGCTCAGTTTGAGCGGTAGGGTCCTGTAGAAGGAAAAGGAGCACTGAATAAATTATGCAATCAAATATAATGAAAAGAGAAAGGGGGGCAAAGACAATACTAACCTTGCCAATCAAAGCGGGTGCAATAATGGAGTTCACATTGTTAACAGCCTGTGGCAGAACAGCGAAAACATGTAAATATTACAAGAACTAAATTGTACATGCAAATGGGAATATACTGTTAGCTACAATAGTAATCACCAGAACATTTACCATTTAGTGAAACATCAGGCTTAATATGCAGTTAACTTAATCTCCACTAAATGATCAATAGGTGATTGAAAAAACAAGCTCAACGGCAGGATATATTAAAAAATGACATGCAGAAAGCAGCAGGGCACAATAACATATTGTCACAAAACATGATAATTTAGAAACTACACTATCCACGGATCGCTAGTGTAACAGGAGCATAGAATTAAGGCCACAAAACATAAGAAGCAGTCATAAGAAGTGCTACATAGATTTAAACAATGCGAAGATAAAAGTTCGGTCAAATGGATGTAAACCTTGGAAACACCCTTGCCCAAGTAGTCAGACCCACCGTCCCTCAGTTCCAGAGCTTCATAAACACCTACATAAGAGGGGTGATTCAGACAAGATTAGCTTCAATAAAAAGAATACACGACCTTTCAATAGTGATGGCAACAACATTTTGCAGCGGTATGTTAAGAATGAAAAGGAACACCCACCAGTTGATGCACCGCTGGGAACGGCGGCCCTGGCGAAGGTTCCATCTGAGCAGCACACATCAACCTGACGCATAGTAACCACGAAGTTAGCAACCTTACACTTTGATCACACCACGGCATCATGCACACATATTTATACTATAAACGACAAAATGCTTAGGATGTCACACCGACAGCAAAATTAGAGCATTCCATTTCAGATCAGGCGTAACTAGGACACGGAACCATAAGGCCAAATTAGCTATGCAGACCCTAAGCACGCTGCTAATGACATGGAGGTGGATTTACTATAATCCAGCTTTTGCCTTTGAAGCACGACGAACCGACCGATCCGTGGATATACAACAAAAAAATGGATGCCAAGCAGGCAGGCAAGACGAGAATCGCACGCGCCACAGCATCTGACCAGACAGACCACCACCTGGCGCCAAATCTAGCACAACACAAACCCCCGGAAAAAAAAAAAACTAGCCGAGGGGAATTCGCATCCTGCCGGCTCAACCACCCAAAACCCCTGACTCTTCTGGTCGAAAGGTTCAGGAACCCTGCGCTCCGCTCCGCAGAAACCCCGGCCCGCGGACCTACCGGGCCAGATCGGCCGCGCAATCGAGAAGCCAAGCCGCTGCTACGCGGTACGCACGCGCCTACAGCCGCCAGATCGAGTCGACCCGGATCGACGGCGCACATACAGATCGGGGAGACGGGGGATGGGTGCGCGGGCGCGTACCTCGACGGTGGGGTTGCCGCGGCTGTCGAAGATCTGGCGGGCCTTCACGGACTGGATCGTGGCGGCCATGGCCGGAAGAGCTGTCCCGCGTGGCTGTGGCTTGGAGAAGAAGCCGAGATGGATCGAATCGGAGCGGAGGGCAAGAGGGATGGGGGTTCGCTGTACGGGTGGACGGAGCGGGCGGCCCCTGCTTTCTTATAGCGGCGAGGCGACGGAAGGAGAATGGAACGGGGGCGCCGCTGGGTATTGTTTTTCACGCGCACACGGGACGCCGCGTCTCGCTGCCCGTGGGGCCACCCTAGAGTGCGGTCTCGGGGACCCGCGTGGAAGGGGCGGCCGCACACGGGATGGGAATGGAGGGATTTGCGGAGCGGTCTGAGAGCGCACCGAGGCGGGGGACACGTGTCGCCTGCCCATTGGACCGATCCAGGGTTAACAAAAAAGAGAACAAGAAATGGCACAAGAGCGAGCAAACTTGTTCATCATCATCATCATCATCAGATCTGTCGTATTTATTATATATATATATATATATATATATATATATATTATAACAGCCGTAAACATCGGGTAGCCCGCATCGTATATACCAGTATAAAATTATAAATACAGTTCTTTCATTGTTATTGTATACAGGGAGATCAACATCACAGTGCGACCGTTGCTCCCAGGGGCAGGAAGCAAAACGCGTCTCAGATTTCTATGCTGGGGCGAAGAACACGCAGCTGAAATACGCTTTCCTCTCCGTCTTGAAGAATCAAGACGACTTGTTGGCGAAAGCGACGCCCTTGCGGATGCTCTCGGCCAGCTCGCCCTTGGCCTTCTCCAGCCCGCCCCTGCACGTACCACGCCCGTCAACAACAACAAACACGGCGCATTGCGTCGCAGGACAGCACGGCACACCACACCACAGCAGGGTCCCAAGACATACAACATCGGAAAAGAAAATTGGGCGACACAAACAAATGATCCTTCATAGGTTATGTATTTAGTTGCATACCTCTCAAACTCGTTCAGCGGGCCGAGCGGCAGGACCTCCTCGACGCCGGACCGGCCCAGCCGCACCTTGGACGCGAAGAAGGGCAGCTCCGTCACCTTCGAGATACGCGAAATGGGAACGAGGTTCGCGAGTCAGAGCCACTTGATCGGCGAGGATCAGCTTACTGGTAGTTAAGAAATGAGCCGAGAAGAGAGAGGGAGAATAACCTGAGAGGCTATGTACGAGCACTCTACTATACCGGCGTCGCCGCGCAGCCCTCTCAGGCAGGCGTCCGCGAATTTGGCTGCTGCGTAGGCCTGACAAAGAAAAATGCAATGTCACTGGATCCATCATTTGAAAACGCACAGAACAGTGATGCACGTATGAGCTCATGGAGACCAACCATGGAAAGAGTCGCGGATCCTGCTCCCGCCTTCGCCTGAAATGAATTTGGGTGGTCAGGAAGAAAGCTCATTGCATTAGCATCTACTCCCTCCGTAAACGTTTATAAGACGTTCTAGATCACTAATTTAGTGATCTAAAACGTCTTATAAAAGTGTGCAGAGGTAGTACTATACAACAGTGGTCAAGGTTCCTCTAGAACACAACAGCAACACTGGTCAAACACTGGCTGGCCAGCCAACAGCTTAGGAAAATGCATTGACTATCAGGCAGCCACAAAACCAGAACATGTGTCCGCAGCTAGCACTGGAAATTAGTATAGCCCCTCCCCCTCCCCCTCCCCCCTACACGGGTAAAAGTATTGTGTAAAAGAAGGTTTCTGCTGAACTTAACAGTTAACATGCACCTGATAATTGACCTTTGCTGTCAACACTGTGATGCTCTCAAAAAAATTAATATATGCATCTTTGTCTATTATAAAACACAAGGATTTTGGTAATTTCGCATATCCATCTTAAACCTTTTGTGGTCTGACTATTATGTTCTCAAAACATAGCTCGTCAGATCTTATTCAGCTTTGTTAAGTGTTAACTATAAGCTGAAGAACTGCAAACCAGTATGCCGGACTCTGAACAGAAACGAGAGATATCTGAAAAATGTTTGAGCTGTACTGCTAGTCATGTTTGAACAACGTGTCGATCCAAGCTTTCAGCAACATAAAGGAGAGGACTAAGTCTGTAAAGGCATTGAGATAGAATTTCAGTCCTCCCAAACTTATCTCCGCCTTCTTTCTTTCTCCTTGCTTCTTTTCCAATCTATTGCAGATCCCCAGTTCTGCTGTGAGTTCAGATTAATGATGTGTTCGATTTGTAAGAACATTCTAGCTCTTGCGATCGGACGCAATACAGTGTTCATAGCTAATACAAAACTATTACTTCGTCACTAAGCCACTGTTCAGAGAGAGCAATTGCAAAAGAAACTTTTAAATTGACTTTTATTCCCTCCACTGTGCATACAAGATATGGCATTAGATGATAAGGGAAACCATACCTCAACTACTTCGGTCCCACCATTCTGTATGCGAGAAGTGAGATAACTAATTTCTTCTGAGGTAAACGAACAGGGAGGATTCACCTACAAAAAAAAAGTTCCATGAAGAAAAATAAAAAAAATGAACAAAGTACTAGTTCCATCAGATGGAAATACATTTCCAGCTACATATAAGGTTCAAAATTAAGTGCTAATAACCTGTGAAAGGAGTGGTAATATCGTAACTCCTGCATGCCCACCAACAACAGGAACATTGATATCTCTGGGGTCAAGTCCAAGAACCTCTCCCTGTAGACAGAGATGACAGGAATAGGAATTTGAGAACCCGTCCATATAGAAAGTAGCAATATAATTGGGCACTATGGCAAACATTTTGAAGTACATACCACAAAGGTATTGGCTCTCACTACATCAAGTGTTGTCACCCCCAACAGACGCCTAGGATCATATGTCCCAGCTTTTTTAAATACTTCAGCAGCAATTGGAACGGTAGAATTTACAGGGTTACTAATCACATTCACAATCGCATTTGGGCAGCATTTTGCAATTCCCTCGCAAAGAGTACGAACGATCCCAGCATTGATGTTGAACAAATCATCCCTTGTCATCCCAGGTTTCCGAGGAATGCCGGCAGGAATGATCACAAGATCCATTCCAGTAAGAGCACTTTCCAACTGTGGCTGACCCAAGAAGCCACGCACCTGTAGAAATTATACCTTAGCATAATTACGCCTGACGATCAGATAACTATTAAGGTTCACGAAACAGATGATAATTGTATTCATAGCACAGGACGGTCAAAGATATCTGGAAAGCCATAAAGACCATGAGAATTAAATAGCTGAGTGCTATAAAAATGCAAGTAGGTTATACGCTTTGCTAGCAACATTATTTATGTTTTCAGATTTAAATCCACAACCATTACTGAACGATCAGTTACTACATATAATCTTCGGAGCCCTCTGCCGCACTCCTGATGCAACATGTTTTTAAGAACAATGCACATGTCATAGGAAATTAACTACTTGTTTGCTGAGTTGTGGATTATAAGATTGTTACAGCCAGCTGGCTAATGCTAATTCATTTCCTCTGAATATGTCACAGGAAACCTCTGCTATAACGACAGTACAGACAGAAGACATGCATGGAGTAATTCATTGCCTCCGAACATAACCTACACAGATCAGATGGACAGCAACTGTACTAGAGGCCTATCAACATGCAACTACAATATCCTTTCAGAATCAATTTCAGTGAGCAACTTCGCAAAAACAGGACATAAATACAAGGTCAAGGTGGCATACCACAGCACCAGTGTTCATGTGGCTAATGTCAGCTGTGACTCCAGGTGTGTTGACAACATCATATAAATGGAGCACCGAAACAAGAGGGTTCATCTTCATAAGTAGCGAGAGCGGCTGGCCGATCCCACCAGATGCACCGAGGACTGCGACCTTGAACCCTGGTGCCGCACCTTTTGCACGGCAATTAGAGCCCTTCAAGATGGCCACCTCCTCCATCTTCAAAATAACGGAAGAGAAAATTTTAGCCTAGTAGAAGCCGATTCTGGAGTGGATGATGGAGAACCTTTTATGTATTGACCAACCATGACAGTTCCGCAGGTTTAACTAAGTTTAAGAGCTAAATTTAGGAAGTTGTCAGACAAAACCACCAGCTAATAATAATTCATATGATTCTGAATTCTGAATTTCCCTGACAGCTAGATAGCAATACTGGCCTGAAAGTATCACAATAAAATATCATGCTTGTACTCATCAGGAGAGCTAGTAGATGCTCACTAAATACGTGACTTAAAAGGTTCCAACTGCCAGAATCAGGGAATAGCAGGCGGTAGTTCGAAATTGCATCCCATCGTCATAAGATTCTAGTAAAAACTGACGGGCGTATTTGTCAACTGGCTAATGCTTGTACTACTACTTCTAGTAATTGCTGCATCTGTAACAAATGTTTGTTGTACTATTGTACGCAAGAACTGTGGTGGTGGCTATTATTAGGCTTCCCGAAGCAGCAACTCCAGACTCGAACCTTGCAGATTCAACTCAGATTCAGACAAGGCTACACGACAGTCGCTTCCTGGTCCATAGATCGATAATTCCGATTCCGAAGTATACAAGGATCCTGGAAAGAATGGATGCGCCCAGGCTAAGCAGCTGCGCGCAGAAGCACCGCGGGAAGGAACCGGGTGCCACCGTGGCCGGCGGCGAGAGCTAATCAGGGGGAGATCTCGCTCCGACCAAATCTGAGCTGAGATGGCAGTGGCAAACAAGCGGAGGGAGGGATGGGGGTTGCGGGGTTCGTGCCTGCGAGGTGGGCGGGCGGAGGTGGGAGGCGACCCTGGCCATCCGCCTCGCCGCCCCGGAGTCGGCGCCTTGCTCCATGGTCGCGGTGGCGTGGTCGCCGGAGACTCGGGAGGCGACGAGACGAGAGGAGAGAAGAGAAGAGAAGAGACTCTCGGGAGGACAGGGGAGGTGGTTGGCAGGGCGGGCGAAAAAAGGTAAAGCGGAGGGGCTGGACGCAAAAGTTGCCAGACCGTTCGTCCGTTCAGGGATGCGTGCAAGCTTGTTTTGCTCCCATCATCTCATCGCGTGGATAAGGATAACGTTGATGCCCATATATACACATTTCGAAAACTTATTTATTTATTTTTCGAGGGAAAAATGTTTTATTACACAGAATAACAAAAAAAAAGTAAAATACATCACAGGTGCTAAAACTATTCGAGAGGTGTCAAGTTAGTCCTAAATCTATATCTATACCTATTAATAAAGCAAGGTAATGCGAACCAACCTGTGGTTGGATGATGGACTGTGGTATCCCCAGCCCACCAGGGTTCAAATCCTGGTGCTCGCATTTATTTCTGGATTTATTTCAGGATTTCCGGCGATGCGCATTCAGTGGGAGGAGACGTTCCCGTCAATGACGAGGTGCCTACAGTGACTTCGTAAATTTCAAGATGATATGCTGGCTCAGTCTCTCGAAGGTGCTCATAGGGGTAGGGTGTGCGTGTGTGCGTTCATAGGGGTGAGTGTATGCGCGTATGTATGAGCGCTTGCGTCTGTACTGTGTTAAAAAAATATTTAAAAAATAAAGCAAGGTAATATTTTTGGTTTCGTCCCGCATTACTTTTTTTTTTACTTAACAGAGGGAGCAATCTCGCATCTCCTGAAACTACACGGTCGATCGATCTATTTCTTTACCTAATTTCTTTACCTAATAATAATAAAGCAAATTGGGTTTCTGGTCGTCCGTCATGGCATTTTTTAGAAAAGTCCCTCTATTTCAAAGAATTCAACCCGCAGTCCTGTTTTAAGTAAAAACGAATCGTTTCTTCGTATTTTACACAAAAGCCCATGTGTTTTCTTAAAATCAACCGCAGTCCGGATTTAATTCACACCCGAACCGTTATTTTACATTTTTCGAAAACCCCCCTGATCTTTTACGTAATTCATCCGCGATCATATTTAAGTCAAACAAATGTTTTTCTAAATCATCCATATCTTTTAAACCGTAACTCCGATTTGAACATGTTATATATGAAATTTGATTAGAAAAATATGTAGAATATGAATATGAGATTATTTTTACCTGTTAAGTATTTTTAAATATTATTTTGAAAGATATTTAAGTCAAACAAATGATTTTCTAAATTATCCGTATCTTTTAAACCGTAACTCCGATTTTAACATGTTATATATGAAATTTGATTAGAAAAATGTGTGAAATCTGAATATGATGTTAATTTTACCTGTTAAATATTTTTTAAATATTGTTTTGAAAGCAAACTTATAATTTATAGCGCACGATCCGTTTTTTCTTTCGTACCGGCGGCGAGGGTGAGAAGGAGGATAAGCGGCAACACAAATATGATGCCTCGCTAAAATAAAGGAGATGGACCTGTTGTGGTCTTGAGTGATGGTTGTTGGGTTAAGAGCGTGTGTTATGTTTTCTCTCCCGTTGCAACGCACGGGCTCTTTTGCTATAATATTAAAGGACGGATCGTTTCTCCACATTATTTCGTCCATCAAAGTTGTTTTCGTACGTCAAGGTTCCCCCCCCCCGGGGTACGTTTTCCTACCTCTGTCGTTGTAGAAAAAATTTGCGCTCCGCTGAACCAGCTAACCTCCGAGACCCACTGTGCAATATAGCAAAGAAAAGTTTCTTTTATATAGCTGCTAACGAGTTTTGTCAAAAAAAAAACCTTAAAAGCCAGCCAGACCTATCTGCTCGCTCATCGCTGCGCCTATCCACTCGCTCGTCGTTCGGCCGCCGACGCCGCCGTCCTCCCAATGGCAACCGCCGCCGGCCGCTCACCACTCCTCCGCACCCGCCGCTCACCGCTCCGTCGACCCCCGTCTCTCAGCCCCCTCCTCCTCCGTCTCGGAGTTCCCGTGCCGTGTCCGCGCGGGATAAGAATCCGGGCCGAGCACGCAACCATGGGGTTGACGGAACCCGCCCGAGCACGCAGCCATGGGGTGGTACCCGACTCGGATTTCATCCGAGCCGCTCGCTGCCATAAAAAGGTCTCGACCCCTAACCCCGAGCAATCGCAAGTCACGGCCGTTCCAATCTCGCCTACTTCCTCGGAACAACGTCCGCTCGAGTTCCAGCCGAGATTCCAATCTCGCCTACTTCGTCGGAACGCCGTCCACTCGAACTCCAGCCAAGGTACTAACTTTCAATCATTGTTTTAGGTGTTTCTATCTATACATGAATCCCATGTCTTGATCGCCACCACCTATACAGAGTTAGCCTCATCTGATATGTGATATGTCACCAGCTAACTTACTTAGGTAGATTTGTTGTTTGTTTAGAACAAATTAGTTCCCTTTAAATTTTTAGCCTCATCTTTTCTGTGATATTTCAGCAGCATTCATAATTAATTAGTCCCCTATAATATTATGCATATATGTTCAGTTTTATATGAACAAAAGAGATAGATCATTAGTACAGAGTGACACTGACTGATTAGTTCACGATAGTACAGATTGTATGTGAAAATAGAATTAAAAGGGATCAGCAGTGACCTATGAGTGCATCATGCAGCTACAGATTGTATTGTCAAAAAAATTGAAGGGGTCAGCAGTGAATACCAACTGACAAGAACTGGACTTAATTTATGCACCCTAAGAACCAAAGGGGTTCAGTTTTATGGGCAGAAAAAAGAACAGTACAGAGCAACACTGACGCGAAATAATGTGCTCCTGTGCCCTTTAAACCTTTCAGATTGAGATGTGCCATTAGTATTTAAAAGTTCCTTCTAACCCGTTTTTCTCTCATATGTAATGTTTTCTTTTCTGTATGAAATATTTATGCATGGTAATTCATTCTGAAAGATAAGAGCGAACTTATCTGTGCTATAGAGGGCATCCAACATAAAATAAGTTTTTTTAAGTCTGACAAAGCATTTTTATTGTACAATCTAGTCTGAAAGATAAGAGCAAACTTATCTGCCACTATACAGGGCATCAAACATAAAATAGGTCACATGCAGATTTTCACCAGATTACTTTGTTATGGCATTACTACTCCATTGGTGCATGTTTTTTTGGAATGTCATTGCAGTTTAGTTATTACCATATATTTATTGTTGTTATTTTGCAGAAGATGGATCAAAATGTTGAAGCGAGTGTTGATGAGGATTTTCATAACCGACCTTCAAAAAAAAGCAAAATGTTCTGAATCGAGTGTTTTAGAATCGGACGAACAGATCAATGGTGATCCACTTCCATCTCCTCCATCGCCAATCATCTCGACATCATCTCCGGTTTTTGGAAGTTCTGAAACGAATGGTTTCAAATCAGATGAACAGATAAATGATAATGTACTGCCAGCACTTCCATCATCAACGTTGTCAACATTATCTCCGGTTTCTGGATTGATGAATGAAGAAAAAGTTCCATTAGATGATGATAACCAATCAGATGAACATAAATAGACTGAAGTTGATGAAAGATATGATTATCTCCCACAAGGTTATTTTTCCACTTATACTTTTGTATTTGTCATTTTCATTACAACTAAATGAACATATAAGACCAATCTGGCAATGCCCTCTTGTTACTATTGAATAATTTGCTTAAATTATTGGGCCTTTTGCAGATTATGCATTGACCGAGCGGGATTTGTGCGCTCATGTAATAATAGAAACATCTTTGAAAAATGATTTGCTGGTGAAGATAGATGACATCTCTGTCAAACAACATCAATTGGTGTGCCTGCTAGATGAGAGCAAATGGCTAAATGATGATGTAAGTACTCTTATTTGCAATTAAGTAGTTACTGATTGTTAATAGCCATCAGTAATGTATTTTCTAATCTTTATAGGTAATCAGCGCATATATATGTTGTATAAAGGAGCAAGCACACATGCAAAATCAGAATGATGGTAAAGTATATTTTGAGAATCCCTTTATTTCCAGACTGTTAAAACGGGATGGCAGTATTGGAATACATGAAGATGGCACCTTTATGACAGATATTGTCAGAAACTATCTGAAATATGACATGGTAACATCTATATCCCTAATTTTCAAGTTCTGCATTTAATAGATCTTATCAAATTCGTAATGTTACGTGTGTACAAGTAACTGATTGTCTTGATTTTAGATTGAACTTCCAATAAATATCTACAACAAGCATTGGTATTTAGCCATCGTCAATGCAAAAAAGTCTGAGATACAAGTACTGGACTCATTGTGTTGGGAGTTCGATCGAAATGACCTCACTATTACGGTTAGTAACTATCACTTTCATAATCCTTCATTTATGTAATAAAATGCTATAAATTGATCCTTAAGTTATGTGCATCACTTCTGATCACTAATTATTTTACAGCTACAAGGACTACAATATCATTTGGACATTCTTAGAAGTCAACAAGACTTGATTAGCCATAAATGGACAGATCTTGATGTTACTAAATGGACGATTACAGAACAATTACGAGAGCCAATTCAGGAAGACAGGTATATATATCACCACATATACTCGTAATATATTGTGATCCATGTGGAGTACTTAATTTTGTTTTTAATTATACAGTTCATCATGTGGTTTATTTATGCTTAAATTCATGGAATATTTTACCGAAGATACACTATCCCATCCGATTACACAGGTATACATATTCTTTTGTTTGAGGAACATATATAGTTGATAACATTTTAAATTTCTATATGTACTAATATTTGTTGGTGTTGTGCAGGAAATTATTACTCCTTTCAGATATAAGTTAGTCAGCATATTATTATCTTGGAAAACAAATATTGCGTCAATGACTACCATGCTTGAACAAAGAGATCATATTGAGGAAGATCCTAATGATGTCATGATGTTGGAAAGTCCAGATGATCAAAATAAAGCAAACCAATTAACCTCATTGTCCGTCGATAACAAATACCAATCACTAATATCTGTTATTTCTAACATGAGTCTACATGCGTTAGTAGGTGGCCTTTGTGATTACATCAAATCAATAAATTCTGCAGAGACCTTGGAGTAAGTCATTTCAAATTACTAAAAAATGTGTATTTATTTCATAGTAGTTGAACACGATTGTCATCATGCATACATTATTTTATTTTGTTCCTTGATGATAATGATTGACGACAGGAAAGTGTGGGTGCAAAGCTCCAAGCCATATTCGATTAGCTTGACTTTGAAGAAACTGCAAGAAATTCTAAACGACGATTTGCCCATGGACAGCAATTGTTTCAATTTGGTTGTATGGAAAATTATGTTTGATGACAGAGAAATGGTGAAGAAAAAGAGAGGAAATATATCAAAGCATTATCTAGACATGCAATTTTGGGTATGTTCCTACACTTACTAAACGCGCGCGCGCGCGCGCGTGTGTGTGTGTGTGTGTGTTAGTTAATCCTTTCTCATTGCCTTTCTAAACCCTTATATTATACTCATATTTCCTAGGTGATTACTGATTTTGGACGACACCCAAAATTCCGAAAAAACTTAGACGTGGAACAACTAGCATATTCCGTTCGTAGCTGGCCTGGTATTAACTATAGTGTTTCAATGTGCAAATCGGTAAGAGCACACTTCCAGTCTGCCAACTTAATTATTTTTGTTATTACATATAATATCTAA
Organism: Elymus sibiricus; assembly: GCA_039707655.1. Classification (NCBI taxonomy): domain Eukaryota; kingdom Viridiplantae; phylum Streptophyta; class Magnoliopsida; order Poales; family Poaceae; genus Elymus; species Elymus sibiricus. The sequence goes on along the minus strand of CM077671.1, from coordinate 26,656,534 downwards.
TCTCTAGCCTATAACAGATTCATATTCCAGTACAATCCAACGGTGATTTCATTGTATTCATATTGGACAAAGATACCAGAACTATCTACATTTTGGACCCTTCTCCTCTTGATCCCATTTACCAATATAATCCGCATGCAAAATATGTGCATAAACTTTTATGGATTGCTGAATACTTACCGAAAGCCATGTCAAAGGCATGCCCTAGGTCTAGATGGAACGAGAATGTTTTCCTATGGAAACAAAAAATCCTGAATAATATTCCGGTTCACAACAGGTAACATTTCTTTGTTATTTCAATGTTATTATTTAGCACTATTGTTTTTTGTTATTTAGAATCATATTTTCGATTAATATTTTTGACATCGATTATTAATTTATATCTTATATTAGGGAACTGTCTGGTTATCTTGTTCCCCTCTTCATGTCCACATGGGAAGATGAAAAACTGCATCTACCATTTTCAAAGGTCAATATCATAGCTATTTAAATTATTATATTATTATTATTCACATGTGATACTAATCTTATTTGTTTACAAAAAAAGATGAATGTACGAGATGGAAGCGAACTCAGGAAACAAACTTTGGGACACCTACTAACGTTCAAGGACAATGAATGTGAAGACAACATGCCTGCTGGTGTCTTGGAGTTAGTCCGTTGTATTAAGGAAGCCCAAAGTAAAACTGCTATGTCAAATGACTCAAATTTCGGATTCTACTTGTGACATTTAAACGCATAACTAACCTTATTTTCCTACCAATATGCTTGTCTAGGGAAAAGCTCAATTGGTGGAAGGTGATTTGTCGAAGAGAATTTCTAGCAGCCAACAGTTAATAGGCAGTGAGCAGGGAGACACTGAACATGTAGAGTTGGAGTTTTTTTTAGAAAGTAAAGCTGGAGTTTTGGTTGTACTTAAGACCTCACTTAAGAAGTTCTTCACCAGATGTAAATTCTTTTGGAGCTTGCCAAGATACACATTTTGTCTGGATTGCCAATTATATGGGGTGGTGTAGTGGTTTCAGCTTTGATGTTTGTGGGTTCTGATATGATAACATTGTGGAAATTACAAGAACTACTGAGTTTGTCCTGTGTTTGATCAATAGTAATTTTAGTTACATGCTGCTGGCTTTATATATTTTCCCCTTTTGCTAACATGATCGATATAAATATTGTGGAGAAATAACTGTCGAGTGTTATTACTTTTCTTCGAGTGAATCATGATGGCAATATGTTTTTCTCCTGATATTTCCAGTGACGCAAATATACTTGAACTTTGGCATGTTCAGGTTGATTTGTATGTCCCTTCAACGTTTCAATTCATGAAAATTATCCGACACATATACGTTTGTAAGTCGTCGTCCAGCATGACGTGCTCCAGATCCGTCCGATCATGTGTTACACGAGATGGTGTGCTATTTGATGTTCTGATGATGTTTAGTCTCCTCATAAAAGAACCGAGTTTTGTCTCTGCATCCAACAATGGAAATGATACGAGTGGAAACAAAAACCACGGCAAAGCTTTGTCTGCACCAAAAAAAAGAAGGGCACCACTAGGCATCAGACTACTGATGTTTGGCACCTATCAGACCAGTCCTTCGCCGTTCGATCCAAAGCATGGTGGACGTCCGATGTAACTAGTAATTAGGCCCGTGAGTTTTGCTAATTTGTTTCGTTAATTGAGTGCTTCGTCATAACTGCCCCCGCATCCATCGGACTTCTGGCTTTTCATGTGAGTAGTACGTGGGCTTGAGGTAGCGTGAGCCTGGTAGTTAGCTTACATGCATCTGCATGATGCATGGACCTAGCTTCCGTCAATCACTTGTCATCCATGTACATGCTTCCTAATTCATTATTTTGCTTCCAGGACAACAAAGTATCCTGTGGTTCCCTCAAAAAATTATGCTTCCATGGATATAATATTTTGCTTCCTTTGTGACAGAAATTTGATTCAATTTAATATTTTTATTAAAAAATTGAAAAAAATATTTTTTAACAATTGTTTACTACTTGCTTCCTTTGTGGACACATTTTATTTGGTTTACTATAAATTTAGTTGCTTCATACACAGTTTTATAATGCTTCATGTACTTCCTTATATTAATTGGAAACTTTATTAAACTTTTTCCTATATACTAGGAAAATTTGCTGCTAGTGCATAACAGATTTGCCTCGATCAAGGGAGCATGATGTATGACATTGAGTATCTTCCGCACACCAATATTTGCTTCCAGCTTTATTTGTAATATTTGCTTATAAACCTATCTCCTAGTAACAAATATTTTGTGTCAGAAGCATTGTTCCATTAACTAGAGAATTCATCCAACCAAACAGTGATTTGCTTCCATCAAATAGAACAAATATTTACACTAGTTTCAAAAGCATCAATCTCTTGCTTCCATCAACTATAAAATTGCTTGCAACCAAAGTAGTAATAAAATTGCAACCGAAACGATCTTTTCGGTATAAAGAGTGTTTTTTTGCTTCACAAAGAAATCACGTGGAACAGAACATGTTTGATGATGCATTGAAACAGACTAATACGTACATTGTGAACACAAATTTATAAATTCATTTACAACAAAAGCAAAATACTATTACAACACTATTTTCAGTCGTAGTTGACACAACGGCGGGCGACAATCTGATTATGACAAGATCCGCATTTGCCATGAGCTCTGCGTCGCTCGTTGTAGAACTGACAACTTAGAGCCCGGTTGGTCTAGTACTCAAACACATTACATCATTATTGAGAATCTGTACACTTGAAGCATTCGGTGAGAAAGAAGGAGGCACACAATTTAGCGGCTGATACAAAAATCCACTAAATAAAGCAAAATGGTTGTATAATAAAATTCATGAACAAAAGCAACACTGGCAATGGTTGAAGCAGACACTAGTATCGGATAATGGTTGAAGCAAAATGTTTTGTACAATAAAAGTAGCACATACTTACAATGGTGGAAGCAAAAAAATTCATCACCATAGAACCATATGCAAGAATCAATGAAGCATGGTTGCTAGGAAGCAATATCTTTATTTTCTCGCAACATATATAAAAGACACACTAGAGGAAAAAATATTTTGCTACCATGATCAGATGCATAAAATTGTGCTTCATGAATAAATTACAATTTCAATCAAAAGGAAGCAAAGTCATCGGCAGTAAGAAGCTTATTTGTTAAACAAAGTATGGCAATTTGTATGAAGTGTGAAAATATGGCAGCTCAAGATTATTATTCTTGGTTGGAAGATAAAACATTGATAATGGGGAAAAAACTAATATTGTGGCCAACAAGAGGATGCATGTTTTGTGTCGCATACATACAACTTTATCCAATTTTCTATTGCCCAATGGAAGCAATTTTCTAGCTCAAAAGAAACAAAAAGATTAAAAAATTAAGATGTATCATGGTAAGAAGCACAAAAAAGTGCACTCGCATCATAAGTAGGAAGCGGTTGAAGCAAAAATTGAGTACCATAGAAGCGTTTGTGAGAAATAAAAGTTAAAGCAGCTAAAGCAAAATTTCAGTACATAGAAGCATATGTAAGAAATAAAAGTAGAAGCAGGTGAAACAAAATATCACTACCATAGAAGCATATGCGAGAAATAAAAATGGGATTGATGACTGCATGAAGTAATAATTCACCAAGCACCAGGTCCTGTCAAGTCTCCATTCAGTCAGACCTTCAAGAGCTGAGAAAGAGTAAACATTAAGAAGATTACCTCGGTGTTTTTCATGAATGAGTTTTTTTCACTTGTCGTGAAGACCTAAGACATTATCCTTTAATTGACCCACCACATATCGACTCTTGGGCATACAATCCGCTTCGCCTTGCTTCATTGTCGAGTGTCACCTGAGAAGATAAGAAATGCAATAAGTTAGAAATCTGGAAAAGGGGGGTTAGAGGGAATAAACAGATACATTTGCTGTCTGATGGAAATAGTTGCATGGTAGCAAGACATAGAGATAAGAAAAATAATAATTAAACACGGTACAGTACAACAAGAATCTGATGTCAAGCATGGAATTATAAGGAATAGATATTGGCTTGGAAATCTTGCATGCCACTAATTCGTTAGGAAATCATGGAAGCATATTGTTACACAAATTAGAGAAGCATGGTTGTAGTGTGGCGCTCAAATTGTACATAAGAAGCACATATAGGAGACCTACGAAGCATGGATTCGGAAGCAAAAGTCTCTTGCTATCACAACATAGATGTGACGTGTTGGAAGCATCCTGTTGAGAATGAAAAAGATAGCATGTCTGCTTTCAAGATCTGGGTGCTGAAATTTGTGATGCACAAATCAATCTCATCAACCTAACGAACTGTGGTCATGTGGGCATACATGAAATAAAGTTATGCACACACATGAAATCAACACACGTCCATTTGAATATAAAAGTATAATCTAATACGACCATGCTGATTCGTACTTCAACTTTGCAGGACTAGGTGCTTATGGTATTTGTACGTTGATACAGCGAAGAAATCAGAACCTTAATTATGTTGAAGATGCAAGTCGTTGGTGGTGGAGCCGTGCACACCTGATGCCATGGAGATGATGGGCGCGCCCGTCTAATGGAGGACCGGGGACGGCGGCGAGGTCGCGCGGGGGCCGCATCAAGGGGAACAGATCCGGGCGGTGCGGTCAGCAGTGGACGGTCTATGCGCGGAGGCGGGGCTAGGTCGAAGATCGATGTGCGCAGGAGCTAAAGTTTTGGCGGAGTTGTCGGAGAGAACAGGAGAGGCATGGTGGATGGCGAGCTCGGAGGTGAGGTCTGACGGGGGAAAGAGAGAGGAACGGGAAATCCGTGAGAGATGGATTATGCGAGGGATTAGGGGGCGGTTATGGAAACATATCTTCATGAAAACCGGGTGGTTAGCAACAGGACGAGGGACTATGCTCAGCCGTGGGATTAATAAAGCATCGACGGAGCACGAGTGGTCTGAGAATTGCTTCGTATCAGACTATAGATACAAAGCGTTTCCCAAAAAAGAACTACGATTCAGGCCACGTAGTACAACAAAACACCAGTCGGACTCAGTCTTCACTCTGCATAGATGGTTGCGAGTACTCGGTCAAAAGACAATTATACCATACCAATCGACACATCTGGCATGGAAAACAAAACACCCCGGAGAAACCGTGTTCGAACCCATATACAGTATTAACGAAGAGCCGAATGCACACGACCCATGCGACGGAAACGCTTCGCTTCTTCTCTGGTCGATTGGGCGTCGCAGCCACCTCCCTTTCCAAAGCAGCGTTCGTGCGTTGTGGCCATCAAAGGAATGGTCGTGCGCTGTGTAAATAAACCAAACAAAGCCACACATGGTAGCTGAAAAGCGTGCACACGTTGAATAGGAGTTTGAATCCTACTAGGTACAGGAATCCTGCACACGTGACACGTTCCATAGGAATCTGAATCCTACTAGCAATAGGAATTTCGATCCGACTCTGAGTGGGATCCGTATTTTGCACAAGTGACAATAGAAGGAATCTGGATCCTATTTATAAATACACTTGTACAACACCCTTTTAATGTAATCTCAAGCCTTCGATCAAACAAGGTACTTGGCAACTCAGCTTTGCACGTCGCCACGCCGGCCTCGCCGCTGACACCAAAGACAACAAGCCATCAGCACGTCGCCTCGCCGGCATCGGCGCCAAAGACAAGGAGCCATCAGCACGCCGCCTCGCCGCTGACACCAAAGACAACAAGCCATCAGCACGTAGGCTCGCCGCATCGCCGCTGACACCAAAGACAACGAGGCATCAGCACGTCGCTTCTCCGGCATCGGCGCTGACACGCTGACAGCAAAGACAACGAGCCATCAGGTGTGTTCATCATTATCTCTTTCCATAGGACTTCCTTAAAATGTGCTACCTGCCATATATAAATTAAAAATTTGTCATCACCAATTCAAAGTTTCAGGAACTTTAATTTGGCTCTAATTGATCATAACGTGCTGAACTTTATGCAGCCATACACTTCCTTCATGTGTCTTTTTCCTGCAGATAACGTAACCCAAAGCATCTTATTCTGGATAGCGACTGCTACATACACTGAACAAGCAAACAAATTAACTTCTTGGGATCTTTAACTGATCAAAGAGGAAGGTCAATAATCATCTCTTAGCAAGCAAACTTAGTTACTTGAATTTCTCAATGAGCTGCAGCTGAACAGACTGAATGTAGTACAACATTAGCTGAACATTCATGTACATGCAGCCCCTGGGATGACTGCTTCTTCGTTTTCTATTGTTCCCACTTATTCTCTTCTCTCTACCACTTTTTCTCCTTCGTGTACAGCACTAATCTATAATGCAAAGGCAGAGGACCTGCCATTTACACCTAAAAAGGAATAAAAATGATAGAATAACAATTTCATTGATATCATCCAGTTATGAAACTACCGTATACAAACTTTGATGCAGGCAAGCCATGGATGCGAATGAACAAAGAAGAAAAAGAGATAGAGAGCGGTATGCACGGATGAGCAATGAAGAAAGGGAAGAAAAACTGAAAAAACGCCGTGAAGCCTATCAGCAAAACAAAACAAACAAAGATTCAAGGAATGAACCAGATCAAAAGACTAAACGAAGGCAGGAATATGCAAATACACAACAAAAACAGAAAGAAGTTGGAATAGAACAAATTGCAGCTAACTTTGAATTGGAGTGTGGTACACCAACCAAAGATTCAGTTGAGCCAGAACAAACTCAAGTTGGAATAGAACAAATTGCAGGTAACTGTGAATTGGAGCGCATTACACCAAACAAAGATTCAATCACGACCGAACAGGAAGTTGGTGTAAATGAGAGAAAGCATGCCATGTCAGGAGAAAAACAGCAAAGAGATAGAGAGCGCTACGAACAGGAAGTTGGTGTAAATGAGAGAAAGCGTGCCATGTCAGGAGAAAAACAGAAAAGAGATAGAGAGCGCTATGCAGCGATGAGCAATGAAGAAAGGGAAGAAAAACTGAGGAAACGTCGAGAAGCCTATCAAAAAAACAAACAAACTAAAGATTCGGGGAAGAAGACAGATCAAAAGGCAAAAAAAAAGGCAAGAATATGCAAATATGCAACCGGAACAGAAGAAAGCTAGGATAGAAAAAGTTAAAGCTAATCGTGAATTGAAGCGCAACACGCCAAGCAAAGATTCAATTGCGATGGTGAACCCTGCATATATTGCAAGCGAGCAGAAAGTCTTTACATCTACCTGTACTGTAAAACACGGGAAGCATGTGACAGCGGGAGAAAGACAAACATTGCTACATCGTCGTAACGAAGAATTCACGGCAAGACGTATGAAAGAAAATGACAACGATGACAAAGAACATCCGGAACAACCAGAAGTCATGATTAATGGTAAAAATCTAAATTTTATACAATACTCTCGCATTCCAAAAATATATGCAACCGTATATGCAACTAACCATCTTTTGTGGACAGACATCCCCCTCTCTATAATGTTTCCATCCATTAAAGAAGCGGATGCCCCAACACAAACAGCCTACAACGACGATCACAGTAAGGTGGCTTTTTGGCCAGACATCCCCTCTTCAATGTCTCCAACAATCAAAGAAGTAAATGCACGAATACAATCATTCTACAATGATAATCACGGTAAGGTTATCAATTTCATATTTTCTTTTATACAATACAAAAATTCTATATTAAAAAATTTCTACACAGGTAACGATGAAGGCATATGTGAGCAAGACAAAACCATCAAAGAAGTAGATGCACCAAAACAAACAATCTAAAACGATGATCATGGTAAGGTTATCAATTTCATATATGTCCTTATGCAATACAAAGAAATACATAAACAATAAAAAATTACAACACAGGATATGATGAAGTCATATTTGAAGAAGACACAAACGAGGATGAATATATATTCTTTGGTGAAGGTATGCTCAATACAGTTTAAATATATTTGCATCGTTATATTACCCCTTTACTAATTTTTTATATTGCTACAAATCAAAACAGAATGGGACGGAGAAGTGGAAATTGAAACCAAAGAAGACGAGGAATTACACAACCCTGATCCGTGTGATTTCGTCTACAGCAACATACCAAAGAACACACACGTGTTCAAAACGGAACAAAATTGCAGGTTCTGCAATGCAACGAAATTCAAGTATGAATCTAAGGGGTTATGCTGTAGAAAAGGGCAGATAAGACTAGCCAATCCAGATACACCACCTGAACTTATGAGACTTTGGACAAGCAATGACTCTGATGCAAGACATTTTCGGAACAATATAAGATTTTTCAATGGACACTTTTCATTTACTACTCTATACTGCCAGCTTGACAGAGACAAAACCGACATTCGAACAACTGGTATTTACACCTTTCGAGCTTATGGTCAGATCTATCACAACATACACTCATTTGGTAATAGTCGCTCAGACCCAAAACATCTGGAATTATACTTCTACGATGATGATCCAAGCTTAGAGCATCGGTACCGCCACTGCCGCCAGGAAATGTACGAGCAAGACATGCAGGTGATTGGAATCATAACCGACATTCTACGCGATAACCCATACTCTCAACAGTTTAGGAGTTTGGGACAAGTCCAAAACCTTGAGGACTACAGACTTATCTTGAACCTTGACCAAAGATTGGACCAGAGAACATACAACGCACCAATCAATTCGGAGGTAGCTGCAGTGTGGATTGAAGGAAATGAAAGAAGAGATACTTATGACAGGAATGTAATACTACATGGGAACAACAACGAAATAGAGCACATTAGATCATATATATTACGGGTGCTACGACCCGTTATCGTATCCTCTATTCTTTCCAAGAGCTGAACTCGGTTGGCATAGGAAAATCCTAAAGAAGGATACACAGGAGGAAGATGCTGGTGATGAAAATATCAGTAATGATGATGACCCAGGTAATTGTATTTAAAATTCAATTTTCATATATGGTTCACTACTACATATGCAACTAAAATTTCATGATGCAATATTTGCACAGATTCAGTCAGTGGCCTGTGGGTAACCATGAGAGAATACTACTGCTATAAGTTCCATACACGACCAAACATATTCAACCCAATATTGCACGGCGGAAGGCTTTTCCAGCAGTTTGCTGTAGATACATACATCAAGATTGAAAGCTCCAGACAGGATTACATGTGGCATCATCAAAACAAAATAAGGGCAGATCTATACCAAGGCCTTCTAGACAGCATTGAAGCTGGAGAACAGAATGGAGATGCAATCGGAAAACGGAGAGTACTTGCTTCATCATTTATTGGAGGACCACGAGATAAACTTCGCCGATATCTAGATGCTATGGTTTTAGTTAGAAAATATGGAAAACCAGACGTATTCCTCACAATGACCTGCAACCCAAACTGGGAAGAGATCACACGTGAACTACAGTCTGGACAAACACCATAAGATCGCCCAGACATTGTCGTTCGTGTTTTCAGGGCAAAGCTAGAAGAAATGAAGAAGCAACTATTTGTGAAGGCCATTCTTGGAAAGGTTAAGGCATATACATATGTCGTAGAGTTCCAAAAGAGGGGATTACCCCATGCTCACTTTTTGCTCATCATGACCAGCAAATACAAATACACATGTCCGGAACAGTATGACAGAATCATCTCTGCTGAGCTCCCTAACAAGCACAAGTACCCAGAGCTATACAAAATGGTAGTCAAACATATGATGCATGGTCCTTGCGGTGCATTGAATAAATTTTGTCCATGCACAAAGAATCGTCCATCATGCAAGAACAACTATCCAAGGCCATTTAACGAAACTACCATTCAAGGCAAGGACTCCTACCCACTATATAGGAGACAAAATGACGACCGTAATGAAATGGTCCGAGGTTGCAAACTAGATAATAGGTGGGTGGTTCCTTACAACCCCTATATGTTAAGGATGTTCAACTGCCACATAAATGTTGAGATATGCTCAAGCATTAAAGCCGTTAAGTACCTCTTCAAGTACATCTACAAGGGCCATGACCGTGCATCTGTATCTGTAACTGACAAAGTAGACGAAGTCGAAATCGACGAGATTAAACAGTACAGAGACGCACGGTGGGTGACACCTCCGGAAGCACCGTGGAGAATATATGGCTTCGAACTAAGCAAAATGCACCCACCAGTCTTGCAACTGCAGCTACATCTCCCAAATATGCACATGGTTTCATACCATGGCATGGAAAAAATAAAGAATATTGTCGACCGTGATGGCACAGAAAGATCAATGCTGACTGCGTACTTTGAAGCAAACAGCTTACATGAGAAAGCACGAGGCATACTATACAGAGACTTTCCGGAATATTATACTTGGCGAAGACAAGGGAAGTTTTGGCAAGAGAGAAAACGAGCCGCCGTGTTCCAGGTTGGCAGGGTCGTCTCAGCACACCCGGCTGAAGGAGAACGATACTATCTTCGAGTTCTCCTAAACCACGTGACAGGCGCCACCAACTACGAAGACCTACGAACTGTCGATGGACAAGTAATGCCAACCTTCCGTGAAGCTGCAGAAAAACGAGGGCTCATTGAGGCAGACAACACACTAGATGACTGCATGACAGAAGCAGAGTTGTTTCGAATGCCATCATCGCTACGTAGGCTATTCGTGACAATCTTGGTTTTTTGCGAGCCCAGCGACGTATGTGGCCTCTGGAACAAACACCTTGAGGCAATGTCAGAAGACTACAACAGAAATTGCATATGCAAGCACATGATCGAACAGATGGTTCTGAAAAATATTAGGGACATGTTGCACTCAATGGGAAAAGACATAGAATCATTTCCTCTTCCAGAGATCGACAAACAACATGAGACGACAGAAGACATACCTAGGGAGATCATTGAGGAGACCTCCATTGAGGTGGACCCTGAGGACGTATCGTTGCATCAAAACCTAAACAACGAGCAGAGGAAGGTCTATGACGAAATCCTAGCCACAATTGACCGCAAAGGAGGAGGTATATTCTTTGTCGATGGGCCGGGAGGCACGGGAAAAACTTTTCTTTATAGGGCGCTCTTGGCCACAATACGCGGACAAGGAAAGATTGTTGTGGCGACGGCCACTTCTGGTGTTGCTGCTTCCATAATGCCTGGAGGGAGAACTGTCGTGGGAACGAGCCTGACAGTAGAAGGTAGGGGTACGAAAGGAGAGGGCAGAGTCCTAGCTACGGCGAGGATGTACACACAGATGTATGAGTTCAGGGCCCTCTCGTGGAGGTAACAGCCCTACGTCTCAGTGCTCGGGAGCTCTTGTCGTGTGGAATATGAGTGTTACAGGGGGTGCGAACCCTTGTGCCAGAGGGGAGGGATGGCTTATATAGAGTGCGCTGCCCCTCATCAATACCCAGCAACCAAGGGTTCGTTCATGGTAATAAAGACATACGTTACTGGTAACGTATGTAATAAATACTACTAATGGTTCAGCCGAACGCCTGCCCATTGGCCTCCCTGGAGTGGCTTCTGGTCTTCTGTGGTCGACTGTATTATGGATCTTCCGAGTGAAAGGTAACCGTCGAGTGGAGGGAGGAGACTCCGAGTGGATGTTGTCGAGTGACTCATACGCCTTGGTGATTTCAGTCGGAGACTTCCTTGTAGTCCTTAAGTTTTCTAAGGTAGTGCCCTTGGGTAGGGTATGTAGGTCAGGTTTATGACCCTACCCTAGATACATATCCCCATCATTATCCCCCGAATGGATCGGGGTTCGAGTGAAAATGGGATCGATGCAGGTTCTGATAAGACATAAAAATTCCGAGTGCATTTTAGGGCTTCACAGAAGTCTGCGTCGATTGGAATCTTTGTCATTCACCCTGATCGATTCTATCTTGAAACACATCCGAGTGAACTTGAGCGCGGAATCAGGTCCGAGCGGTCAGCAGGGTCTTCTGATGCGACGGGTCGCTTCGTCAGGCCCGGATTTCACGGGGTTCAAAAATTCGGGAAGCGCGCGCTGCGCGAAGATGACGCCACGACTGGAGCAAGTGGGAGCATAAAACCTCGATTTCCACGCCGCCCATTACGCCACGTACAACGCGTCTTCTGCGCCGGAGATACACAGAGATCTGGCGGGCCCACAGGTCAGCGACCCACTCGGGCTGATATAAGAACGGACCACGCCGCGGACAGCACACTACTTCTCCCCCAAATCCTCTCTTTTCCTCCGCCTCCTCTGCTCCACGCGCGCCGCCCAACTCCGCCTCGACGACCGCCGCCGCAATGACGAAAAGCAAGACGGAGAAGCTCGAGCGCGCCAAGGGAGGAGCCAAGGCGAAGAAGCCGTCGGGTGCTCGATTCACGGCACCGCCGGGGTGGATCCAGGGAGATTTTCTCCCGTCGACGGTCACGGCAGGGGACGTCGAGAACCTCGTCGCCGACGGGCTCGTAGCTGAAGGTTCGTGGAGGCTGTCGGAGGGGGAGGTCGAGCCGGAGCCGCGCGAAGGGGAGCGAGTCCTCCTCCTCACCCACGTCGAGCGAGGTTTTTCTATGCCTCCTCATCCATTCGTCCGTGGGTTTTTGAACTTTTTCGGAGCGCAACTCCACCACTTTCCTCCGAACACCATTTCATACCTTGCCACTTTCATCACCTTGTGCGAGTGCTTCTTGGGTTGTTCTCCCCATTGGGGTTTGTTCAAACATATATTCACCATCCGATCCCAATGTGTCAAAAAGGCCAATCCTAGTGATAGTAAGACCAATGTCATCCAGCTATGCGGTGGCTTGGGGGTCCAGAAGAGGGGTAGGAGTGCGTACCCGTCGATGACCTTCCCTGAATCTGTTCGGGGTTGGCAATCGACATGGTTTTACTGCAAAGATGTTGCCTCCCCCAATATGTTGACTGGACTTCCTCCCTTCACATTGGATAGACCCACTACTCCCAGAACCTTGTCCGTGACAGATGGAGAGAAAGTCCAGGTAGGAATCTTAGTGAATGCTGTAATAGATCTAATCCGTGGTGGAGTGACTGGAATGGACCTTCTAGAGGCATTTCTCAGTCGGCGAATCCAGCCCCTTCAGGCGAGGGACCACACTATGTGGCATTATTCAGGACCTGAAGACACCACTCGGACACATCCAGAGGAAGTCTCTGAAGAGACTGTCGCAAAGTGGCTCAGAAGCATCACTGGAGCGTGCGACAATCCTCTGGGAGCCAAGCGAATCTTGCCCTTCTCTGCTTTGAACCCGCCAACGAACCTGGTGAGTTATATCTTTGTCGAATGCTTTCATGATTCGTCGAGTGATTGGATCTTCAGTCGACTGACTTTACAGTTTGTATCTTGCAGGAGTTTACGAACATGTATTCGCGAGTGCCGAATGGAGCACAGCCTGACGACGGAGAAGAGAGCGCAGGCGGCAGCGCAGATGTCGATTACGCCGATGACAGTGAAGACATCGGTGACGACCTGGAGGAAGGTGAGGTAGAGGTCCAAGCTCTTCCGCGCATCGAGCGTCGTACCAAGCAGCGTGAAGACCCAGAAGCCGTCCCAAGCAAAACTTTGGCATCGAGCACAAGGAATCCGAAGCGCGACCGGGCTGCAACGTCCGAGTCGACTGAAAAGGCTGCGAAACAGCCCAGATCTGACGCACCGAAACCTCGGAAGGCTCTGCCTCGCATGAAGATCACTGTGCCCGTTGCCTCAACATGAGTGTCCACTTTCTTTTCTCTGCTATTGTAGAACTTCATGTCTTTGCTGACCGAGTGGAATTTGTTTGCCAGAGCTGCTACCTCCGTGACGTCGCCTCTGCGAGATGAAGAGGATCACATGGAGGTGGACACTGCTGACGCCGCCACCTCCCAACGAGGTATAACGGATCTTCATTCTACTCTGTTTTTTGAAGAAGAATTGTCGATTGACTTGATTAAGGTTGTCGATTGGTAGCTGACGACGTCATCCACGTGGAAGACGATGAGGAGTTGCAGCAAGGAGTGGATGATGAAGTTGTGCCCTTAGACGCTCCACGCACTCGCACCCGAAGGACATCATCGGGACAGGTGCCTCGAAGGTCGACTGCTGCATCATCTCAAGAACTTGGCGACTCTTCTCGAGCCAGAGCTGATCTCGTGATCCCTCTGTCGAGTGCCCCGCCAACAACTTCAACTCTCGTGGTATCAGCACCACTCGGGCAACCTCCGGCGACTCTAGAGGTCTCAGCTGCAGCACCGACTCACTCGACGCCTGCATACCCTTTATACCATGTCTCAGAGGACCAGACTGGAGCTGCCAAGGAGGCCATGATCCAGGCTGGGCAAATGATGCTGCGAACGAAGGAGGCGTATGAGGACAGCAAGTTGGCTTATGATGCCAGCACAGCCCTCCGTGCCAATGTCCGAGTAAGTGCGATTGTAAGTTCATTTCCGATTGAATTCCTATCCATCTTGACTCTACACCCACTGGGTGTATTCTTTTGACGCATACTTGCTTGCTTTCTCCCCAAGTAGATCAGGTCTTAATCGAGTGGTTTCTGGTCCAGTGGGGGCACGCTGAGTGCACCCACTGGGTGTAGTCCCCGAGACCGCTGTCGAATGACGAAGACATCGGCAGGGGTCTTAAATTTGTTTTGATAGTTGCTTTGTCATGCTTGTCACTCGACAGGACGGACCTGGTCGAGTGATAGTAGGTCCAGTGGGGGCACGCTGAGTGCACCCACTGGGTGTAGTCCCCGAGACCGCCGTCGAGTGCTTGCATCGGCGGGGGTCTGATAGAGACAATGTTTGCTTGCTTTTTGTTATACTCGGACAGGTCGGACCTGGCTGAGTGGTTTCGAATCCAGTGGGGGCATGCTGAGTGCACCCATTGGGTGTAGTCCCCGAGACTACTGTCGATCGTTTACGATGGGCAGTAGTCTTAAGAACTTGGACTCGGAGTCCTTTTTCGTACCTGGAGTACGCTTGTCGCCTGCCTTGCAGGTTTCATGGACATCATTTCCATCAACCATGATATGACGCTTTGCAGGGGTGTGGGGTGGGGCGGCGGGCCGCCGTCCAGTCGACTGAACTTACTCTTTTCCACTCGGGAGTGAAAAAATATTAGTGTCGACTGAATTACTCCTTTGCTGATTTCAGAAAGCTTGTGAGATTGGGACTAAATACGTCGAGCTGGAGAAGGAGAAAAACCAACTTCAGCTGGATCTGGAGGTGATCAAGAACAGCCTAGAGCGTGCACAGACTGAGCTGAAGACCCTGGGAGGTAATCTTCGTCGACCAATTGTACTATCACTTTCATCTTCTATCCTTTGAACCGAGTGTCCTCACTCGAACAGACGTGCGTGATGAGAACCGTCGACTCCGAGCCCGACTCAACAATGTTATTTCTTTAGATACCATGAAGAAGGCGCTTGAAGATAAAGACAAAGCGCTTGCTGATGCTCAGAAGGTGGCGAAGGAGAAAACCGAAGCTGCTGAGAAGAAGCTTGCCGCAGCCAGCAAATTGGAAGAAGAGAACACCAAACTCAAGCAAGAACGGGCCGATTGGATCAAAAAGCTTGAGCTGCAGACCAAGAGAAGGAGCCATCTGGAGAACTACTTGGGAGACTTCGCGAAGAAGATGTTCGGCATGCTTGAAGGTAACTTCCTTCCGTCGAGTGAATTTCTTTAATTTCTCTAGAACAGCTGCGTGAACAACTTTTCCTTTCCCCTTCATATAGAATTCTGCCAAGACTTTGACAAGGAGACCGAAGATATCGAGCCCAATCTGGACCCCACCAAGTCACCCGTCGGGGACGTTGTGGCCATGAACATGTTCAGACTCGACGCTCGTCTCAAAAGTGTTCAGGGGTATATCACTCGACTGAAGGCTGCGCTGGAGAGGATTGACAAAGAGCTGTGGCCAGAAGACACCCTCCAGACTGACCTTGAGTCGATGATGACTCGCCTCAATGAAATTCCCAGTCGAGTGCAAGCATGGAAAAAATCTGTTGCCCGCTGTGGAGCCGACGTGGTGCTGTCACTCGTCCGAGTCCATTGCAGGGAGGCAAAGGAGGACAAGTTGAAGGCACTCCAGGTGGTCAACACGAAGAAACTTCAATTCGAGGACTTTATGGAGACCTTCATCGACGCAGCCACTCGGATCGCTGATGGGATTGATCTGGACACTTTTGTCGAGCCTGCGAGTCCCACCGGAGCTTGATGAAACTTTAATCACAGTTAAAACTTTATTTGCCTCGGTATGCCGAGTGAAGGTGTAACCGTCTAAAACTTCGTTCAGGCCTTAAGCCTGAGTACTTTCGTTTGCTAGAAACTTTGGATTTATCTGCATTTTGCTGTCAATCCTTTGTTTGGCTGAATTTGTTTTGTTCTCGAATGGAACGGATGTTCAGCATTCGGAAGAATTTTTAACTTAGGCGAAAACTAATTCGCAGCTAAATTTCCGAGTGAATAGGATACTATCCACTCGGCAGGGTTTTTAAACTTAGGCGAAAGCTAGTTCGCAGCTAAGTCTCCGAGTGAGAGGATCGCTCGCCACTCGGAGAAGTTTTGGAACTTAGACGAAGACTGGTTCGCAGCTAAGTTTCCGAGTAAATAGAATGCTATCCACTCGGAAGGGTTTTTAACTTAGGCGAAGACTGGTTCGCAGCTAAGTTTCCGAGTGAATGGAGTACTATCCACTCGGAAGAATTTTTAACTTAGGCGAAAACTGGTTCGCAGCTAAGCCCCCGAGTGGGAGGACCGCTCGCCACTCGGAGAAGTTTTGAACTTAGACGAAGACTGGTTCGCAGCTAAGTTTCCGAGTAAATGGAATGTGATCCACTCGGAAGGGTTTTTAACTTAGGCGAAAACTGGTTCGCAGCTAAGCCCCCGAGTGGGAGGATCGCTCGCCACTCAGAGAAGTTTTGAACTTAGACGAAGACTGGTTCGCAGCTAAGTTTCCGAGTAAATGGAATGCGATCCACTCGGAAGGGTTTTTAACTTAGGCGAAAACAGCTTCGCAGCTAAGCCCCCGAGTGGGAGGATCGCTCGCCACTCGGAGAAGTTTTGAACTTAGACGAAGACTGGTTCGCAGCTAAGTTTCCGAGTAAATGGAATACTATCCACTCGGAAGGGTTTTTAACTTAGGCGAAAACTGGTTCGCAGCTAAGCCCCCGAGAGGGAGGATCGCTCGTCACTCGGAGTAGTTTTGAACTTAGACGAAGACTGGTTCGCAGCTAAGTTTCCGAGTAAATGGAATACTATCCACTCGGAAGGGTTTTTAACTTAGGCGAAAACTGGTTCGCAGCTAAGTCCCTGAGTGAGAGGATCGCTCGTCACTCGGGGTAGTTTTTGAATGCGAAATTGTGCGATCGGAATCGACAATAGACTGCGGGAGTCATAACTTTGACAAACGACACTGTCTGGAATACTCTTATTACATCAAAACAACTCAGTCGTCAAGTATAAAAACGTCGAAGTAAATCCGCGTTCCAGGCGCGTGGCTCGTCGATATTCTTCTTGAGGTTGAAGAGGTGGTAAGCTCCATTGTTCAGTACTTTGGTGACGACGAAAGGACCTTCCCACGTGGGGGCGAGCTTGTGAGGTCGCTGCTGATCCACCCGAAGCACAAGATCACCTTCAAGGAATGCTCGACCCCTGACATGCCTTGCGTGGAAGCGACGCAAATCTTGCTGGTATGCAGTCGACCGAATCAGAGCCATTTCGCGTTCTTCCTCCAGGAGATCCACACCATCTTGTCGTGCTTGTTCAGCCTCAGCCTCGGTATAAAGGTCTACACGGGGAGAATTGTGAAGGTTATCACTCGGCAAAACGGCTTCGGCTCCGTATACCATGAAGAAAGGAGTACGCTCAGTCGACCGGTTAGGAGTCGTCCTCAAGCCCCACAGAACAGACGGCAATTCAGTCACCCAAGCTCCAGTTGCATGCTCAAGATCTCGCATGAGTCGAGGCTTCAACCCTTGAAGGATAAGGCCATTCGCCCGCTCAGCTTGACCGTTAGTCTGGGGGTGCGCAACGGATGCGTAATCCACCCGAGTGCCTTGGGAGGAGCAAAAGTGTCTGAACTCTTCCGAGTCGAAGTTTGAACCGTTGTCTGTGATGATACTGTGGGGAACTCCATACCGGAACATTATCTCTTTCATGAATTTGATAGCAGTGCGCGAGTTCAGCTTTTTTATGGGCTTAGCCTCAATCCACTTAGTGAACTTGTCGACTGCTACCAACAAATGTGTAAATCCACTCTGGCCTGTTCGGAGAGGACCGACCATATCCAAACCCCATACAACGAACGGCCAGACGAGTGGAATAGTCTTCAAGGCAGACGCGGGTTTATGTGGCAAGTTTGCATAAAACTGGCATCCTTCGCAGTGATCGACAATATCCTTAGCCATTTCGTTAGCACGCGGCCAGAAGAAACCAGCTCGGTATGCTTTGGCAACAATTGTCCGAGAGGACGCATGATGACCACAAGTCCCCGAGTGGATTTCCTCCAGAATCAATCGACCTTCCTCAGGAGAGATGCACCGCCGAGCTACGCCAGTTACGCTTTCTCTGTAAAGCTGTCCCTCTATCACGGTAAAGGCCTTGGATCTGCGGACAATCTGTCGAGCTTCAACATCGTCATCTGGGAGTTCTTGCCTCAGAATGTATGCGATATAAGGCACTGTCCAGTCGGGCGTGATCACCAGAATCTCCATGACCAGATCTATGACCGCTGGGACATCAACTTCAGTCGGATCAGAGGCGCTCTTTGCTTGCGGGGGCTCTTCAGTGAAGGGATCTTCTTATACCGAAGGAGAATGTAGGTGTTCCAGAAACACATTGCTAGGGACAGGCTTCCGAGTGGATCCAATCTTTGCTAGCTCATCAGCTGCCTGATTCTTCACTCGGGGAACATGATGAAGTTCCAAACCTTCGAACTTCTTCTCAAGCTTTCTTACTGCATTGCAGTATCCAGTCATAGCAGGGTTCCTGACATCCCACTCTTTCATCACCTGATTGACCACCAAATCAGAATCACCGTATACCATCAGGCGCCGAACGCCGAGTGAGATGGCCATACGCAACCCATATAAGAGTGCTTCGTATTCAGCTTCGTTATTGGAGGAATCGAAGTGAATCTGCAGGACATAACTGAGTTTGTCGCCTTTTGGGGATACCAATACTATGCCAGCACCGGACCCATTCAACATCTTCGAGCCATCAAAGAACATGGTCCAGTGCGCCGAGTGGATTTGGATTGGCTGCTGCTGTTCTATCCACTCGGCTAGGAAATCAGCAAATGCTTGAGACTTGATTGCCTTTTTCGCTTCAAACTTGATATCAAAGTAAAGGAGCTCAATAGCCCATTTGGCCACTTGACCAGTCGCATCTCGATTGTTGAGGATCTCAGACAATGGAGCATCACTGACGACTAAAATTGAGTGATCTTGAAAGTAGTGTGCCACCTTCTTTGCTGATAGATATATACCATAGACGAGCTTCTGGTAATGTGGGTACCTTTGCTTTGAAGGAGTCAACACTTCAGAAATATAGTAGACTGGACGTTGGACTTTGTAAGCCTTGCCTTCCTCTTCCCGCTCGACAGTGAGAACTGTACTGCCGACCTGATTAGTGGCCGCAATGTACAGGAGCAAGGGCTCTTTGCTGTGCGGAGCAGCAAGCACCGGCTGGGTGGAAAGGAGGGCTTTGAGCTCAACAAACGCTGCTTCAGCTTCTGGAGTCCACTCGAATGTATCAGACTTCTTCATCAGTCGGTATAAAGGCAATGCCTTCTCACCGAGACGAGAAATGAATCGACTCAACGCCGCCAGGCAACCTGTGAGCTTCTGGACATCGTGCACACGCTCAGGGATTTTCATTCGAGTAATTGCACTGATCTTCTCAGGATTAACGTCGATTCCTCGTTCGGAAACAAGAAAACCGAGCAATTTGCCACCAGGAACACCGAAAGTGCACTTAGACGGGTTTAACTTGATATCGTACCTCCTCAGATTGGCGAATGTTTCAGCCAAGTCAATTAGCAGGTCGGAACCTTTGCGAGACTTGACAACAATATCGTCCATGTACGCTTCAACATTCCGAGGGATCTGATCAAGCAAGCATTTTTGAATCATGCGCATGAAAGTAGCGCCAGCATTTTTCAAACCAAAAGGCATGGTGATATAACAAAAACACCCGAAAGGGGTGATGAAGGCTGTTTTTATTTCGTCTGGACCAAACAGACGGATCTGATGGTAGCCAGAGTACGCATCAAGAAAAGATAGACGCTCGCACCCCGCAGTTGAGTCGACAATCTGATCAATGTGGGGGAGCGGAAAATGATCTTTCGGGCAGACCCGATTGATATGTTTGAAGTCAATACACATGCGGAGTGACTTGTCCTTCTTGGGGACCATGACGACGTTCGATAGCCACTCGGAGTGGTAAATCTCACGTATGAACTTAGCCGCCAAGAGACGAGCCACCTCCTCGCCGATTGCCTTCCGCTTCTCTGCTGCCGACCGACGCAAGTGCTCTTTCACAGGCTTGGCCTTCGGGTCGACTCTCAGTCAGTGCTCAGCCAGTTCCCTGGGTACACCCGACATGTCAGCAGGCTTCCATGCGAAGATGTCCCAGTTCTCACGGAGGAACTGGATGAGCTCGGCTTCCTATTTACTGTCGAGTGTCGTTGAGATGTTGGTCGGGGCAGCATTTGGATCTGTCGGGTGAATGTGGATTTGCTTCACTTCACCTGCCGACTAAAAAGCTGACTCAGAAGCGGGCTTCTTGGCACGCAGTAGGTCGGCAGGATCAGCACTCTTCTTGTATTCCTCCAACTCGACCACAGCCATCTGATGATCGGCAATTTTGGAGCCCTGCTGAAGGCACTCCTCAGCCCTCTGTCGACTGCCAGTGATTGTGATCACACCCTTGGGCCCGGGCATCTTTAGCTTGAGATACACGTAGCATGGTCGGGCCATGAAACGGGCATAAGCCGGATGACCAAGGATGACGTGGTATGCGCTCTGGAAGTCCACAACTTCAAACGTCAATTTCTCTTTGCGAAAATTCTTATCGGTGCCGAACACCACATCCAATGCAATCTGGCCGAGTGACTTGGCCTTCTTCCCAGGGATAACTCCGTGGAACTGCATGTTGCTTTCGCTGAGTCGGGACAACGGAATGCCCATCCCCTTTAGGGTATCCGCATACAAGATGTTCAAACCGCTCCCACCATCCATAAAGACTTTGCGGAGTCGAGTGCCTCCCACAACCGGGTCCACCACCAACGCTTGCCGACCGGGGGTAGCGATATGGGCAGGGTGGTCTGACTGGTCGAACGTGATAGCAGTCTGAGACCATTTGAGGTATGTGGGGGTGGCAGGAACAGCCATGTTGACTTCTCTGTTGATAACTTTCAGTCGACTCTTGCTTTCAACATCAGCAAAAATCAACAGAGTGGCATTGACCTCAGGAAACTCTTCTTTGTCTTCATCATCTTCCTTTTCAGGAGTTTTCTCACTCGACTGACCTTCCTTGAACTGCTGGATGAGTAAACGGCACTGTCGAGTGGTATGCTTAGGCAATATCAAATTGCCTTCCTCATCTTTCTTCGTGTGGATTGCACACGGTAAATCCAAAACGTCTGTTCCCGACTGATTCTTTCCTTTCTTGGAGGTAAACTGTCCTTTGGACTTCCCCTTATTTTTTCCTTGCGCCGCCAGAGCGGCCGCCTCTGCCTGAGCAGGGCCATCAGCTTTGCGCTTCTGTTTTCGACTGGAATTGCCGCCGGCATCAGTGTCGACTGCTTTTCCTTTGTCGCTGCGGTGGCGGTCCTCCTCCTCGCCATTGGCATACCGAGTGGCAATCTCCATCATCTTGCTCAGGGAAATATCCCCTGTGCGACCAAACTTAAGGTAAAGCTCTCTGTACCTAACACCAGCCTTGAAAGCACAAACGGCCTGGTGCTCGGAAACATTCTCCACGGTGTGATGCAGGGTGGACCAACGCTGAATGTAGTCTCTCAAGGTTTCATTGGGCTTCTGAACACAGTGCTGCAGATCAATCAAACCAGCTGGACGCTTGCAGGTGCCCTCAAAAGTTCTGATGAACACACGGGCCAGATCCTCCCAGCAATAGATGCTAGAAGGAGCCAAACGATTCAACCAAGCTCGGGCCGAACCATCCAACATCAAGGACAAATGCTTCATGGCTATGTTATCATTCCCTCCACCAATCTGTACCGCCACTCGGTAATCGTCTAGCCATGTTTCAGGCTTCGACTCTCCCGTGAACTTGCTGATTCCAGCCGCCAACCTGAAGTTGGGGGGAATCTCAGCAGAACGAATGGCTCTGCTGAAACACTCGGGGCCAGAGACAACGGCACCACTTCCACTCGGATAGTCTCTATCATGATCATCCCTGTTTGCCCTGCCCCTGTCGATCCGCCTCTGTGCGAGGACATTCTTCGTGTCGAACCCAGGATTCCGCTCATCGCCGAACGGGCGCCTATCGTCATAGTGCCGGGGCACGTATGAACCACCCCGCGGAGGAGAAGGCACTCGACGGCGGTCATCACGGTGATAACGAGGAGCAAACTGATCTCGCCCCTGATCTTGGTACTGATCCTCATGGTAACCTCCGCCCCTGCGACGCAGAGGTGACCCCGGGCTGTGCGCCGACTGAACTGTATCTGCTCTGGGCGAATTACTGTGTAACCTATTCTGCGACTGAGAAACAGCCGCATTCTGCTGTTGCGCTGCCTCAAGCAACGCTCTGATCTGCTGCAAACCTCTGCCTGCCTCTGAACGTGATGGCTGAATGGAATCGGCAATCTTGGCAGCGGCTGCAACATTCAAAACTGGAGTACGGAATACCTCGACGTTGTTCCGAGATCCACTCGGAAACAACTGTCTCTGACGTCGACTGGAAGGTTGTGGACGCTGTCGGGTACGCTCGTCGAGTGCCCTCTGCATCTCTTCGAGTCGAAGGCGAGTGGCCTCCAAGGCCTAGGCCTCGGCAGTCGCACCGACGATGGGCGTATGGAGAACATCCTCATCCCGGTGCTGCTGCTCATTCGACGGTCCACCAACCTCGCATCTGCCGCGGCCGAAGCCAAGCGGCGGACTCTGATGTGAACCAGCCATGAGAACCTCTGCCGCAGGATCGCAGCTCTCACACTCGGAGGGAACGTCGGACCGATCCGATGCAGAGTCGAACACGCCGTGAAGTGATTTGGTGGGCTCGATAGCTGCAATCTGCGGAGACGAAGTTTGGCGAGCCGCCGCATGCCTCACCCAGCGCTGGAGCCGCGAACAACCGGATCGCTTGAGGCGTCGAACAGCGGGGAGGGTCGACGAGTACGGAGTCGACGGCTGCAGCAGAAGAACACCGCAGGAGCTTGCGCGGAAGTGCGCCGCCCCGCGAATCGGGAGCGCCTCAACAACTAGAGGCGCTTCCTGGAGCCTTGCCGAGTCGTCGGCGATGAAGGTGAGCGCTCCGAGACGGATCTCGTGGCCCAGGAACAAACCACCGCCGGAAGACATGACGAAGGAGAAAAAATGCAACCTCGCCGAAAGTCGCTTAGACGCCTGCCCCACGGTGGGCGCCAACTGTCGTGGGAACGAGCCTAACAGTAGAAGGTAGGGGTACGAAAGGAGAGGGCAGAGTCCTAGCTACGGCGAGGATGTACACACAGATGTATGAGTTCAGGCCCCCTCTCGTGGAGGTAACAGCCCTACGTCTCAGTGCTCGGGAGCTCTTGTCGTGTGGAATATGAGTGTTACAGGGGGTGCGAACCCTTGTGCCTGAGGGGAGGGATGGCTTATATAGAGTGCGCTGCCCCTCATCAATACCCAGCAACCAAGGGTTCGTTCATGGTAATAAAGACATACGTTACTGGTAACGTATGTAATAAATACTACTAATGGTTCAGCCGAACGCCTGCCCATTGGCCTCCCTGGAGTGGCTTCTGGTCTTCTGCGGTCGACTGTATTATGGATCTTCCGAGTGAAAGGTAACCGTCGAGTGGAGGGAGGAGACTCCGAGTGGATGTTGTCGAGTGACTCATACGCCTTGGTGATTTCAGTCGGAGACTTCCTTGTAGTCCTTAAGTTTTCTAAGGTAGTGCCCTTGGGTAGGGTATGTAGGTCAGGTTTATGACCCTACCCTAGATACATATTCCCATCATTAGCCCCCGAATGGATCGGGGTTCGAGTGAAAATGGGATCGATGCAGGTTCTGATAAGACATAAAAATTCCGAATGCATTTTAGGGCTTCACAGAAGTCTGCGTCGATTGGAATCTTTGTCATTCACCCTGATCGATTCTGTCTTGAAACACATCCGAGTGAACTTGAGCGCGGAATCAGGGTCTTCTGATGCGACGGGTCGCTTCGTCAGGCCCGGATTTCACGGGGTTCAAAAATTCGGGAAGCGCGCGCTGCGCGAAGATGACGCCACGACTGGAGCAAGTGGGAGCATAACACCTCGATTTCCACGCCGCCCATTACGCCACGTACAGCGCGTCTTCTGCGCCGGAGATACACAGAGATCTGGCGGGCCCGCAGGTCAGCGACCCACTCGGGCTGATATAAGAACGGACCGCGCCGCGGACATCACATTACTTCTCCCCCAAATCCTCTCTTTTCCTCCGCCTCCTCTGCTCCACGCGCGCCGCCCAACTCCGCCTCGACGACCGCCGCCGCAATGACGAAAAGCAAGATGGAGAAGCTCGAGCGCGCCAAAGGAGGAGCCAAGGCGAAGAAGCCGTCGGGTGCTCGATTCACGGCGCCGCCGGGGTGGATCCAGGTGTAGGAGATATGCCCTAGAGGCAATAATAAATGTTATTGATTATTTCCCTGTTCATAATTAGGTTTATGTTCCATGCTATAACTGCTATGGTTCTCGAGTCTACAATAACCACGAGGCTCGGAGGAAGACTCATATGCACGTGTGGGATAATAAACGGTAAAATGTATTCCTAGTCTGGCCTCTAAGACTGGCTCAAGTATTGCATGATGATCCTGTTTTCCTGATCATGGGCATGGCTATGCCGGCAATTTTGAGGGCACAATTGTTGGTAGAACACTTGTGTTGAATCGACCCGAATTGATGTTATGCTATGAGATTCATTCGTCATAAGTTAATGGTTAATAACACAGAGATGGTTAATGTTTGCATGATTCCTTAGACCATGAGAGTATCGAGTTTCTTCATGCTTGCTTCATGAACTTTGGGGTTTGTTAAACGTCATCCGTAAATGGGTGTCTATTACGGCGGCTTACGGGTTCATGGAAAAGTATGTCAAGTAACTTGATAGCTCAAGATTGGGATTTGCTCCTCCGACGATGGAGAGATATCTCTGGGCCCTCTCGGTGTTACGGTATCCATCATCGTCTGGCCAGACACTTTGTGATTTGATCATGGGGATGCCGGAACATGGAACAAGAAAAGAGAACAATACCGGTAACGAGGTAACTGGCATAGTGGACAAGGTGTTGATCCACGGGGATGCCAACGTGTCTCACCTCGGGTATTTGTAACATATCGCGAAGCAACAAGAATAGCACATGGCAACTGGAGGTTTGCTCGAATATTCATTCGTGTGGGTATAGGGGTCAATATGGGTGTCCACGGCTCCGATGTTGATCATTGATCGGAAGGGGTTCCGGGTCATGTCTATGCTTCACCGAACCTATAGGGTCACACGCTTAAGGGTCATCTATCTGTTGAATACTAGACAGGGAGTCTGAGAGAAAAACACCGAAAAAGTTTCGGACACCGGAAAAGTTTCGGTCAACGGAAAAGTTCCGAAGAGAGAGGTCACCGGATGAGTTTCGGTGAAACTGAAAAGTTGTTTCAGAGGATACCATAAAGTCAAATTGGTTTTGGCACATGCCTGATAATTCTTGGAGGGTGCCAGAATCATTCTGGAAACTTTCTGGAATTTTCCGGGATGAAAACCGGAAATGTTCCGGAGCTGCCGAAACCGCTTCAGATGCTTTTCGCAGATGAAAATCACTAAACCGGAATTGTTCCGGCTCGCGTTGAAAATTAGTTTGGTGGGTACTGGAAATGTTCTAAGCCCACATGAATATTTTCAGTTCGATCAGACGCTGAAAAATGTCGTCGTGAATAGTGAAAGTGCTTTTTGGGATATTTTTGGAAAAGTACCTTTTGGGATATTTTCCCAAAAGGCTTCTAGAAGGGATGGATGGATGGGGACCACCTTTGGGGGGCCCCACAAGGGTTGTGGCCGGCCAAGAAGTGGGCTCCACCTTGGAGCCCCACTTGCCCACTTGCTTTCCCATTTTGCCCTTGGAAAGTGTTTCCTTCATGAGCAAGTTTTGGTATTTTTGAAATGCCCATCCTAGCCCTTGGTTTTCCTATAAATAGAGGTGAGTGGGCTGCCCACAAACTCACTCTTTTCTCACATACAAGTGCCATTGCAATGATCTGGCTTCTTCTCTCCCTCCCAGCGAAATAGTTTCGTAGAGCCGAAAGGCTGTCTGGGTTCCGGCAGGAACTAGTTCTGGACGGCGAAGCCCTGCCGGATAGATGACACCGTATGTGTGCAACTCTGTAGAGAGATCGTAGTTTCGGTCTTAGTTCGAGTGTGCCTCCCGAAGGGCTGTCCGTGTGACCGTCCGAGTTTTGGAGGTCCTCCCGAAGGGCTGTCCGAGTGACAGTCCGAGTTTCGGAGGTCCTCCCGAAGGGCTGTCCGCGACACCGTCCGGGGGACTGTCCGACCGCCTCCCGGAGGGCTGTCCGTGGGGCATATGAGGGTATACATCCTCGCGGTTGGGAGGTTGTAAATCCTAGCTGCGGGGATCTGCACCGCCGATCGTCATCGACTCTACTTCCGCTGCGCTACGAGTCGGTAACGAAAATGATCAAACCTTGTATGCAGTCTGCATAGTGGTCCTGGGCTGGTGCGTAGGTCAGAAATTTTTTGTTTTCTGCTGCGTTACCCTACAGTGGCATCAAGAGCCGTGCTATGCGTAGATGCAGGTTGCGATCTAGAATACATAGAGATGTATGGGTGTTGCACAATATAATTAGGTAGTAGATGAGATCTATTGCTGAAAATTATTTGTGCGGATAGCAGATGAAATCTGTTACCCGATGTTCTT
Source organism: Elymus sibiricus (assembly GCA_039707655.1). Classification (NCBI taxonomy): domain Eukaryota; kingdom Viridiplantae; phylum Streptophyta; class Magnoliopsida; order Poales; family Poaceae; genus Elymus; species Elymus sibiricus. The sequence continues at coordinate 26,629,465 of CM077671.1, read as the reverse complement.
GTTGCTTCCCTAGAGTTTGCATATTTCTGATCTTGATAACAGTATGGTGGAGTTTCAATGTTCTGGCAATCCGCGATCCTGATTGATCAACGAAGTGCTAACAGTTCATTGAATTCCACCGTAGTTAAAAAGAAAGATGAAATTTCGCAGACGAAAGGGCAATGCAGATATGATCTGCACGGGGGTCACGCGTATGACGAAGTTTAGTATGGGGCTCGAGATTTTATTATCTCGTGTTTCATACACCCTGGAATGTTAATCTAGCGACTTGGATTATCTTGCTTGATGATGGACGTTGGTAGCTTCGGTTTGTTTCGAAACCTTAGAAGCCACGAAAAATAAATTTTTGCATGAACCGATTAGAGGCGTCTAACTTGGTTTTCCAGGATGGTTTGCATGTGCATGTGATGTGGTATAGCAGTGTTCATAATAATTTGATTATGTATGAGATGACTATATGATGTAAATTGATTAACATGACCTGCGTGTCATGATTCGGCATGATGGCTGGAGCCATATGATTGCACTTTAATGACCTGCGTGTCAACCTTATGTAATGCACTTATTTTATTAGCTATAGAGATAGCAATATTATTTGGTGCATCGACAAGGTGGTGGCAATCTTCGCGAAGGTGAACACCGACGCGAATGCCGAAGACGAAGAAATGAAAGAGTTCTCCGTCAGAAAGGGCTATACCATATCTTGCTATTATGAATTGCCTGAGATGTTTATCCCTTATGATGCACCCTTCTTGATTGCGCGGTAGTCGCTTTTTATTAGGGTGATCTCTCACAAAAATATCAAGTAGTTAGTGTTCTCCCAAGTGTAGCACCGTCACGGCACCTAACTTTTCGGGGTATCACAGGATCTCCCTGGGTACGAACGATTAGGGATGTGTGAGGCGGGTGAGTTGAGACCTCGCAGCGAGATCACTTGGTTGTCTTGACGTTCTGGAAGGATCTCCCTGAGCTCGGAACACACGCATCGAAAGATGAACAAGAATCACATAGAGATGTGATCGGCAAGTTTGCCTACCGATTGAAGTTCGCGCCATCAGTGTTCATCTCGTTCAATGGCGTTGAATGACAATGCGGGTCTTGTATCACTCACAATCAATTATGAGAGATATTGATTTGAGTGGGAGCGCACTGTAGAATTAACTTGTTTAAATCTCAGTGCAATTAATTTTGAACACTGTCCAAGTGTGGTTTGCATAAAAGTTGTAGAAGAATGGCTCGCGTTTCCACCTTCCCAATTAAAATTGAATAGCTGTTAAATATCTGGTTAAAACTTTACGGTTGGTAACGTAATGTGAGGATTGTCCTCAAGAGTGCCGAGAAGGACTATGTCCTATCGCATACTTTCGGTATTCTCCCGCTAATGCTATGGATGATATGACTCTCGTCCTTCGATCCAAAAGCTAGAATTCCTTTTCAGTCAAAGTGCAATATGTTTGCTTCCATGAGACCCGAACTTCGAAAGTTTGGATAGTTATGTAATATTCATGGAATCTGAAAATCATTTTCAGAGACAGACAAAGGCTAAAAGATATGAGATATCCAAAGCAATGTTTGTTTACAAACTATTAGCAAAGGAGTTTACTATGCATTAGACTGATAAAGAGAGGGATCCAGGAGAACGCCTGTCATATGATGAAAGGTGAATAAAACAAACAACTTAAAGAGAAAGGAAGTGTCCGAAGGGTGTTAGTGAGACTTTCACGCCTAGGAAGTCCGGGGCTAACACCACTCTTAAAGTTGGATGCTTCTTCTGAGAGTAGGAGAAATACTAAAAGTTAAACTGTTAGAAGTATAAAGGCAAAAGGAAAGAAGACTGGAATGTCCAGCTCATGTATGAATGTCATACAAGTTTTTGATGTATAGAAGGCTGGTCAAAGATATAGTTCTTGGGAATTATGGTTAAACATGTTAATCACTAATTCTTGGGTATTGTGAGTTAATCACAAAGATACCCGCTTGATTGCATTCTGTTGCAACTCGATGTAAGAATTACTATGGCCTGAAAGACTAGCCAGGAATGAGGTTTAGATACACGCAGGGAACATAGTAAGTGTTACTATGCCTTCCATAGGTGTATTCCCTATGTATTTACTTTCATAATTCATTTTAGAGTTTCACACTCTAGCCCTTTGCATAAGGTATCTTGCAAGAAGGTTGTTCATAAGAGAACTTTTGATGTTCGGTGTTATGAATAACATAAGGGCCATACTTTCATTATGAATGAGACGTATGTTATGAATATTAATAACAATACATTACCTCTGGGTTTACTTTCATAATTCATTTTAGAGTTTCATACACTCTAGCCCATTGCACAATGTTTGTTGCAAAAGAGTTGTTCATAAAACAACAATTGTTGTTCAGTATTATGAATAACATGAAGGGCCATGCTTCCATCCTAGATGGGATGTATGTTATGAATATTGATGGAAATATGATACATCCATAACACTGACGCTAAATGTCGCAAGACTAAAAGAATACCACACAAGTGTGGCACTGCATTTGGTCACATTGGAGAAACCCGCATGGAAAATTCCATTATGATGGATTTTGAAGTCGTTTGATTTTGAATCATCTGACACTTGCAACTTTCCTCTGAAAAGTGAAGTGACTGAAATACCGTTCACAGGCCATAAGGAACGAGCAAAGAACATATTGGTGATCATACATTGTGATGTGTGTAGTCCAATAAATGTTGTTGCAAGTAGTGGATTTATCTATCTTCAGAAGTGACTCAAGTAGATATATGGATATTTACTTGTTGAGACGAAGTCTGGATCTTTTGAATTCATTCATAAGGTTTTCAAAAATGAAGTAGAAGTTATTGTAACAAGAAAATTATGTTTCTACAATTCGATTGCAGAAAGGAATATTTGAGTTACAAGTTTAGCGAATGTCTGATGAGTTATGAAAGGGGTTTCATAACTTGCACCTCCTGGAACACCACTGCAAGTGAAAAGTCCGTGAAGATGTAATCGAACCATTTATGACATGGTAAGATCAAAGATGACATAAATAAATTTGCCATTATCCCTTTTTATAGAGTGATGCTTTAGAGACTGCGGCTTTTACACTGAAAAGAGCTCCATCAGGTCTGTTGAAATGACGCCATGGTATGGTACGCCCAACCATGTTATATCTTTTCTTAAAATTTGGAATATGGGGCTTGTGTAAAAGGTTACAAACCTATTCCAAATCAGACAAGTGCTACTTTGTAGGTTATCCCAAGTCATTGGGTATTCCCCACCACTATACCGAGGCAAAGGATTTTGCCACAAAACGGTATGCTTTTAAAGAGAATAGTTCTTACAAAAGGTGAGTGGGAGGACAGTGCAACTCGACGAGATAACCAGTATCTTCGTCATCAGATCAAAGGAAAGGAACCTTGGAAGTGATTCCGGAGTTTCCTACTGCGACTGATACGGAAGTTTCTACAATAAAATGTATGGACTTCGGTCGAACTTGCAACTGAACCACGTAGGCAAAGCTCGTGCAAACCTATCAGGTGCGCAAACGAGATATTGTTGTTAGACAACAGTATACCTACAATACACAAGGAAGCATTGATGGGCCCTGACTCCGGAATTGGCTAAATGCCAATACAATCCGAGATAGTTTCCATATAAGTGATTCGAGATTAAAATCTTGATACACCTTTCGGAAGACTTAGAGTCTAACGAATATTTATGGAACTAAAAACTGATACGGATAAAATGTTTTATCCATAAAGCTCGACTTGTTGCAATAACAAGTTCAAGGAGTTGACTACGATGAGATTGTCTCACCGTAGCGATGCTTGAAGTCGGTTCGGGTTGAACTAGCAATTAATACATATTTCAATCATGAGATATGAAACATGGATGACAAAAGGATTTCCATCTGATGGAAATGAAACCTAGGACTTGTATGTGATACAGTCCAAAGAAATTTGTCGATCCAGAGGATGCTAGTAAGTATGCAAACTTCAGAGTTCCCGCGATGGACATAAGAGAGCAAAGTGGAGTTGGAATCTTCGTTTTTGATGGAATGGTCAAAGGGGTTTGACTTCATCAAATGGGTATCGAAGATGCTTGTGATTCAAGAAAGTAAGTGGGAGCATAATAATATTTCTAAAAACCTTGTGTACTTGACACATTGTTAATTGGAAATAAATTTCTTGACACAAATTAGGACTTCATTTGAAAATAGTTTTTCGATGAAGTGCTTAGGCTAAATAGCCTCAATATTAGGCATGATGATCTATGGAGATAGATTTACCTAATGGGGCTAAGCTATGAATACATATTGACAAGATGCTAAAACTTTTTAGCATTGAAAAACGTCAAGGAGTGATTCTTGCCGAAGTCACATGGAAAGAGTTTTTGCAAGACTCGGTGTCCCAAAACACTGATGAGCAAAATACATGATGGTGATTCCACACACTCTTGTGTTTGGATTAATCATGTATTCCATGGTATGTAAAAACAACCAGATATGTCCAATACTCCAAAGTTGTTGCGAGTATAGATACCAAAGTGATCAAAGTACTAATCATAGGACAACAGTGAAAGATGTCATTGAGTACTAGAGTAGTAGTGATGACATGTTTTCTCGCAAGCAGAGATTATGAAGTGCTCGTTGTAAAGTAATTACATCGATACAGTCTTCATCAATGCTCCATGCGATTTTCAATTTAAGTTAAGGGTTTTGTGTAATACACAATATGGTGGCACGGTAGTTGGAAATTGTTCCAAACAAGATACTGTGGCGAATTCTATAACAAAGGCTAAGTATGTTGATGCTTTAGAAGCAACAAAGAAGTTGTTGAATCATATACTTCATTCATGAACTTAGTATGGTTCCAAGATGGCTTTGGTCTATGGGACACTATTGCAGATAGTTGCTCCATAGCTCAGTCTGAGGAATCAAGTTTTCGACCAATGATTCACACATATGCAAAGCCAAGTCCACACAAAATATGAATTTTGTGAAAGTGTGAAAACGCTAGGATATGCAAAGTTACACACGGAGCTGAAGTCGTCAGATCCGTTGGACATCAGGCTATATCACATGCGAAGCATATTTTACACCAGTATGCCATAGGTGTAAAGTGCATTAAGCATTGACTAGATTATTGACTCTAGTGCAAGTGGGAGTCTGTAGGAGATATGCCCTAGAGGAAATAATAAATGTTATTGATTATTTCCCTGTTCATAATTAGGTTTATGTTCCATGCTATAACTGCTATGGTTCTCGAGTCTACAATAACCACGAGGCTCGGAGGAAGACTCATATGCACGTGTGGGATAATAAACGGTAAAATGTATTCCTAGTCTGGCCTCTAAGACTGGCTCAAGTATTGCATGATGATCCTGTTTTCCTGATCATGGGCATGACTATGCCGGCAATTTTGAGGGCACAATTGTTGGTAGAACACTTGTGTTGAATCGACCCGAATTGATGTTATGCTATGAGATTCATTTGTCATAAGTTAATGGTTAATAACACAGAGATGGTTAATGTTTGCATGATTCCTTAGACCATGAGAGTATCGAGTTTCTTCATGCTTTCTTCATGAACTTTGGGGTTTGTTAAACGTCATCCGTAAATGGGTGGCTATTACGGCGGCTTACGGGTTCATGGAAAAGTATGTCAAGTAACTTGATAGCTCAAGATTGGGATTTGCTCCTCCGACGATGGAGAGATATCTCTGGGCCCTCTCGGTGTTACGGTATCCATCATCGTCTGGCCAGACACTTTGTGATTTGATCACGGGGATGCCGGAACACGGAACAAGAAAAGAGAACAATACCGGTAACGAGGTAACTGGCATAGTGGACAAGGTGTTGATCCACGGGGATGCCAACGTGTCTCACCTCGGGTATTTGTAACATATCGCGAAGCAACAGGAATAGCACACGGCAGCTGGAGGTTCGCTCGAATATTCATTCGTGTGGGTATAGGGGTCAATATGGGTGTCCACGGCTCCGATGTTGATCATTGATCGGAAGGGGTTCCGGGTCATGTCTATGCTTCACCGAACCTATAGGGTCACACGCTTAAGGGTCATCTATCTGTTGAATACTAGACAGGGAGTCTGAGAGAAAAACACCGAAAAAGTTTCGGACACCGGAAAAGTTTCGGTCAACGGAAAAGTTCCGAAGAGAGTGGTCACCGGATGAGTTTCGGTGAAACTGAAAAGTTGTTTCAGAGGATACCATAAAGTCAAATTGGTTTTGGCACATGCCTGATAATTCTTGGAGGGTGCCAGAATCATTCTGGAAACTTTCTGGAATTTTCCGGGATGAAAACCGGAAATGTTTCGGAGCTGCCGAAACCGCTTCAGATGCTTTTCGCAGATGAAAATCACTAAACCGGAATTGTTCCGGCTCGCGTTGAAAATTATTTTGGTGGGTACTAGAAATGTTCTAAGCCCACATGAATATTTTCAGTTCGATCAGACGCTGAAAAATGTCGTCGTGAATAGTGAAAGTGCTTTTTGGGATATTTTTGGAAAAGTACCTTTTGGGATATTTTCCCAAAAGGCTTCTAGAAGGGATGGATGGATGGGGACCACCTTTGGGGGGCCCCACAAGGGTTGTGGCCGGCCAATAAGTGGGCTCCACCTTGGAGCCCCACTTGCCCACTTGCTTTCCCATTTTGCCCTTGGAAAGTGTTTCCTTCATGAGCAAGTTTTGGTATTTTTGAAATGCCCATCCTAGCCCTTGGTTTTCCTATAAATAGAGGTGAGTGGGCTGCCCACAAACTCACTCTTTTCTCACATACAAGTGCCATTGCAATGATCTGGCTTCTTCTCTCCCTCCCAGCGAAATAGTTTCGTAGAGCCGAAAGGCTGTCTGGGTTCCGGCAGGAACTAGTTTTGGACGGCGAAGCCCTGCCGGATAGATGACACCGTATGTGTGCAACTCTATAGAGAGATCGTAGTTTTGGTCTTAGTTCGAGTGTGCCTCCCGAAGGGCTGTCCGTGTGACCGTCCGAGTTTTGGAGGTCCTCCCGAAGGGCTGTCCGAGTGACAGTCCGAGTTTCGGAGGTCCTCCCGAAGGGCTGTCCGCGACACCGTCCGGGGGACTGTCCGACCGCCTCCCGGAGGGCTGTCCGCGGGGCAGATGAGGGTATACATCCTCGCGGTTGGGAGGTTGTAAATCCTAGCTGCGGGGATCTGCACCGCCGATCGTCATCGACTCTACTTCCGCTGCGCTACGAGTCGGTAACGAAAATGATCAAACCTTGTATGCAGTCTCCATAGTGGTCCTGGGCTGGTGCGTAGGTCGGAATTTTTTTGTTTTCTGCTGCGTTACCCTACACCAGGGAGATTTTCTCCCGTCGACGGTCACGGCAGGGGACGTCGAGAACCTCGTCGCCGACGGGCTCGTAGCTGAAGGTTCGTGGAGGCTGTCGGAGGGGGAGGTCGAGCCGGAGCCGTGCGAAGGGGAGCGAGTCCTCCTCCTCACCCACATCGAGCGAGGTTTTTCTATGCCTCCTCATCCATTCGTCCGCGGGTTTTTGAACTTTTTCGGAGCGCAACTCCACCACTTTCCTCCGAACACCATTTCATACCTTGCCACTTTCATCACCTTGTGCGAGTGCTTCTTGGGTTGTTCTCCCCATTGGGGTTTGTTCAAACATATATTCACCATCCGATCCCAATGTGTCAAAAAGGCCAATCCTAGTGATAGTAAGACCAATGTCATCCAGCTATGCGGTGGCTTGGGGGTCCAGAAGAGGGGTAGGAGTGCGTACCCGTCGATGATCATTGCGTGATGGCCATTGCGTGTTTTCTGTCTGTACATCAAGTTGTTCTGCTTGGGCCAAGCCCAAACAGTCCAAAAAACAAATACCACAAATGAAATAAAATTGTATTTAAAAATTCATTATCATAAAAATGCTTACATTTCAAAAAATATTTAAAATTATCTAAAAATGTTCTTGAAATTTTTTAAAAACACCTTTTCAAAATAAATAAATATTCATGTTTTTTCTGAAAAACAAAAAATAAAGTTGATTGAAAGACTATTCCACGTACCACAACTCTTTCATCGAATGGAAGTGCGGACCTTAAGTAGGTCCCGTCAAACATCATTATGATGGCTTGTTCGCAACTTTATTTCCGACGTTTTCAAAAATTGAATATAAAAAGTATTGTGTAATGACATGCAGAGTAGAGTTTTTTTTTGCCCGTTGCAACGCACGGGCATTTGTACTAGTCTTTTACAATCGATGGTTGCAGCGTACGATACTGGGCTACATGGGCCTATTGGCCGGAATTTTACTTGTGGGCTCGGAAGCAATGTGACTGTGCCTTTCTAAAATCGAAAAAGGAAATTGATTTTAAGTAGAATCAAACACATGACCTCACGTTCAAACCCATAGAACAGGACCACCTGAGTTAACTCATGCTTGTGTTAGAAGGGGTATCTTCCCGCAGAGTAAATAGTCCCACCTTGCCGTTTCATATCAAGTTCCATCAGTTTTTATACGTTTGAGAGTTTGATAGAAGGACGTGGCTACGCAGCGCATGGGCGCTCGATGGGCTGCTCGAGCACACCCACCATATTAGGAAATAGATGTGACACGTCATTCTAGCCTTCCAAAAAAGGAAAATACATGGTCTTCCATCCTCAGATTACCTCAGCCGAGAGAGACCACGTGCATTTATTTGGAGTTTTAAAAAATCATAACTTTTAATTCGAGTTTCGGAATTTAGATCCGTTTTCACTATTGGGTTTCTCGCGATGAGTTCTTCAAAACTAGATCTCATATGAGTAGGTTTCGACGAACTTTTTTTCCGAGCAACTTTGTGTGCCACAGAGGCAACTTTAGTGTTATAGGGAAGTGACTCCTTTTTTTCCCTAGTATGACTACCTATCAGCGGAGGATTCTTCTAAGTTGGTTACCACGACTACCAATTGACTAGATTCACCTCTAAGTTGCCTACCATAAGGACAACTCCAACGCGGATCACCAAATCGCCCCAAATGTCGGGATCGGTCTCTCTAGACACCTTTAACCGTCCATTGACGGTCACCTAATTTGTTTGAACAAGTCCGTACGTCCGAAATCCTCCAAACCGAACGACGAGGGGGCGTTCTCAGGGCCCCTTAACGTCCATTGCTCCCTTCGACATCAAGCCGGATCCCATCTCCTCAGACGTCAAGAGAGCAGAATCCGCCTCTCCTAGCCGAGGCTGCCGCGATGGACAAAGAGTCCACGTTACAAATGGAGATGCTAACCCAACGGTCAATCTCCGACCACTGTCTGACGATGCCCTCTATGTCGCTCCCGAGCAAACACGACTTCCAAAACTAGATGCCGCGTAAAGGAGCAGACGCCGTCCCCACTGCGCCAACCATTTCTATTGTAACAAGGTGGTGGCAACAACAGCTTCGAATATTGATAAATGCAGCCACATATAGAAAAGACTAAGTTCACCCAACGGAGCCCGTTGAGGGTAGAAAAGAAAAACAACTATGTGACTTATATGCACTGGAGTTGTACTTAAAAAGCCAGCAACTTTTGGGGTGTTTTTGTGCAACTCCAATGCATTCACTAGACAACTCATGTGTAGTGCCGGTCTGACTTGGTATCTAGATAAAGCGTCCACATATAGAAAAACTACGTTCACCAGGTGAGGGAGTCCGGGATTAAGGGGCCCTCGGACTGCCGACTTATTCCTTATGGGCCGGACTCGTGGACCACTCGTTGGAGGATTGGATTGACCGAATACCCCGTTACTAGGGGGGAGGATCTCAGGAGCCGTGGCGTGCCCTTCAAGCTTAAGGCGATAGAATAGGCATGTTTTTCCTTCGATAGGCAACCGACTATGTGTAACCCTAGGACCCCCGGCGTCTATATAAGCCGGAGGGTTTAGATTGTAGAGACAGGTGAACTCATCTAGGGTTTAGTCATTTGATCTCGAGGTAGATCGACTCTGTAATATTCATACACATCAATACAAACAAGCAGGACGTAGGGTTTTACCTCCATAGGAGGGCCCGAACCTGGGTAAAACACCGTCTCCTTTGTCTCCTGTTACCCATCGATCCTAATCTCACAGCTCGGGACCCCCTACCCGAGATCCGCCGGTTTTGACACCGACATTGGTGCTTTCATTGAGAGTTCTGCTGTGCGATCACTGGAAGGATCGATGGCTCGCCTCATCATCAGCGATGAAGTCCGCAACAAGGATGTTTTCGTCCCTGGTCAGATTTTCGCGTTCGGCAGCATCGTAACGCATGCCGATCCGGCCGGCCATCTAAGGCAGGTCGGAAGTTTCATCCCCGATCAGGAAGTCAGGTTCCGGAGCCTTGAGTTCGTCACCGACTCCCGAGGAGATCTTGTCTTGACAAAATTCTCAACCCTCAAGGAGGAACCCGCAGGCCCCGACGCCTTAACGTCGGAGGCAACATGCCCCGCCGTGGAAGTGGTCCCTATCCCTGGGCCGGCCATAACGCCCAACCCATCTGATATGCGCGGAACTGCCACGGCCGAATACGACCCGGGTCCGCCGTCAAGCGACCCTGGGACAACAGCGCTGCGGATCGACCGCATGTGCTCCAACGACTTAGATCCCGCCGACATCTCGTCTTTAAACAAGTTATTTGGTCGGATTCAAACCTTGAACGTTACCGACGGCCAAACCTCGGTTTATGACCGGATCGGGTTTAAACCCGATGATAGGGAGATTCGTGTCCCGCCGATCACTCACCTTGTCGCCACCGTTGAGTGTCCGGCCGAAGGCTCGTCCTCTCAGCCACCGGAATTAAAAACAGTTTATATCCCGGTTTCTGACCGTCAGGATTTCTCCTATAGTCCGGAATCCAGAACCCAGACCGGAAACAGTTCGGAATCGGCCGCCGATCTAGCGCGCGACCTAGAGCCCGTGCAGAGGGGTCTTGTTGGCAATATGGACTCCAACCCACCACGCCGAACTCCGCGATGGCACGGGATGCAAACGCCGTGATCCCGGACTCTGATCCTGGCAAGAAACCAAAAATTTCCCTGCCCACCACCCAAGTCGAGCGTTCGTTAGGCAGCGCAGGACAACCCAAGTTATCGGGCTTATGGGAAGTTAAACAACAGCCAGGGGAATCAGTCCATCACATCTGGGCTAGACTCCTCCTTTTTAAAGACAAAGTACCAGACACTAGTGGCCAGGAGATAATAGCAACCTTCGGGCGCAATTGCCACAATGAAGGAATCTTCAATGCCCTAGCCCGTCGAAACATTCGTGACTTCACCGAGCTATCGGACCTAGTGCAAAAATATTGCACCATGAAAAGCACCTGGCAAGCCGAACGTTTGTTTTCGGATCCGGTCCCCTCCGAACACCTTAGAGGAGCTCGGAGAAAGCGAATACCTCCGCAACGGTCGGCCAAACATGAGCCCGCCGAGAAAAAGAATAGATCCCCCACGGGAGACAAAACTGTCCTCGACGGACTATTAGACAAGCCATGCCCTATACACTCTGTGTTACTAAACACAAACTCGACTCACAGCCTTAGAGCTTGCTGGGTCGTCAGGCAGGTGGCAAAAAGCGGAGAGGACATCCTCGAGGCCCTACCTCCAGTCAGACGCTCAACAGCACCACCCGAATACAACGACGAGATCCTGACGATCTATGAAACGTTTTCCTCCAGGAATAAGAGGAAGAGAGTCCTTCGCGAACTCGAACAAATCTATCAGGTGGCAGCAACAGACTCATGGACAGACACACCGATCACCTTCGGAGAGGCTGACCAACCAATCACACGCCCCGCTCGAACACCTGCCGCACTAGTCCTCAACCCTATTGTTGATGGCTTCAGGTTACAGAAGGTGCTAAGGGACGGCGGCAGCGGTTTAAACCTCATTTACGAGGATACCTTGGAAAAAATGCAGTTCGACCGATCCCGCGTCGAACATAGCAACACAACCTTTCGTGGGATCATCCCTGGGAAAGAGGCACGTTGTTCCAGACGCGTTACCCTCGATGTAGTATTCGGCACCCCCGAGAACTACAGATCCGAAGAACTTCTCTTTCATATCGTGCCCTTTCACAGTGGCTACCACGCCCTGTTGGGGCGTGACGCTTTCACAAGATTTCAGGCTATACCACATTATGGGTATATGAAGCTCAAAATGCCCGGCCCAAATGGGGTTATCACAATAACAAGTGACCCGAATAGAGCCCTTCGAGCCGAAAATAGAATGGCAGCACTCGCCCTCGAAGCACTAGCCGAGACCCTGGCGGCAGAGGAACTGACCGCACTCCGGTCAACAGTGGACAAGGATGATGTGGTCCTTAGCAAGAGGCCCAAACCCACGTCCTTTAAACCCACACACGAAATCGTCAAGTTTCAGGTGCACCCAACGGACCCCAATAAAACAGCATCCATCGGAGCTCAGCTGGACCCCATGGTGGACGAAGCGCTGCGAACATTCTTACGAGAAAACTGGGATATCTTTGCCTGGCATCCTTCAGATATGCCGGGAATCCCATGACGGCTAGCAGAACACAGCCTGAACATAATCGTAGGCTTCAAGCCCGTCAAACAGGCCTTACGCCGATTTTCCGAGCCCAAGCGATAAGCTATGCGCGAAGAACTCGCAAAATTGCTGGAGGCCGGATTTATAAGAGAAATCAAACATCCCGAGTGGTTGGCAAACCTGGTGATGGTACCGAAGAAAGATAAATCCTGGCGGCTGTGTGTCGATTTAAAAGACCTCAATAAAGCTTGTCCAAATGACCCTTTCCCCCTACCACACATAGACCAGATTATTGATGCCACAACCGGACATGACTCATTGTGCTTCCTCGATGCTTATTCCGGATACCATCAGATCAAAATGAAGGAATCCGATCAAGCTGCAACTGCCTTCATCACCCCCTACGGGCCATTCTGCTTTAACACAATGCCTTTCGGGCTGAAGAACGCAGGTGCTACATACCAGCGTATGATCCAGACATGTCTCGAAAAACAAATCGGTAAAACAGTCGAGGCATACGTGGACGACGTGGTCGTCAAGACCAAAAACGTCAGCCAGCTGATAGACGACCTCAAGCAAACTTTTTCTAGTCTGCGGGAATATGATATACGGCTCAATCCGGACAAATGTGTCTTCGGAGTTCCAGCCGGTAAACTACTCGGATTCATCGTTTCCCATAGAGGAATAGAGGCGAATCCTGCTAAAATCCGCGCCTTATCTCAACTTGCAATCCCTACAGAGCTAAAGCACGTCCAAAGGCTGGCAGGTTGCGTGGCGGCCCTGAGCCGCTTTATCTCCCGCCTTGGTGAAAAGGCTTTGCCGCTCTATAGGCTGCTAAAACGGACCAAAAACTTCGAGTGGACCGATGAAGCAACTTGAGTGTAGTCCAAGGCTGAACAACTCCACAGTTTTCCATGGGCAATTAGGCAGTAGCAGAGGAGGAAACACACACACACACACGCACGCATGCACATAGTCATGTGTCTCATATCTCCAGCTAGGAAACCTGACCAGTTCCACCCGCTCCCCTCTATGGTCGCACCAAGGGCTCCCACATGAGGACAGGAAAATCTTGACTCCACCTCTATGGCACAAAAAATTACATGTATCTAAAACCTTTAGATACTTAACAAATAATGGTCTTGGTAAATGTTTCTGTTCATGAGGATTGGGCAACTGGATACATTGTTTTAAGCAAACTGTACGGTTGATTGTGGGCAACTGGATACTTGGTTTTAGGCAACTGTGTGGTTGATTGTGGGAAACTATGCCACGTGAAAAAGGGATAAAGAACATACACATGTTCAATTTTGGTGGGTTCACAGAAAAATGTAATCCCCTAAAAACACTTCACGGTTTTAGTTATGTCCCCATGACCAGCTCCACACCACTCCCCCTCTATGATCATTCGCCTAGTATCTACGATCATACCAAGGGATCAAACCTGAGGAGATGAAATTCTTGATGCATCTCTATGACACAATCTTAATTGAAAGGTATCTAAAACTTTTACATATTAGCCAAATTATGGTCTTGGTAATGTTTCTGTTCATGAGGATCGGGCAACTCGATACATGGTTTTAGACAATTGTATGGTTGATTATGGGCAACTGGATACATGGTTTTAGACAACTGTACGGTTGATTGTGGGCAACTGGATACATGGTTTTAAGCAACATTTTGGTTGATTGTAGACAACTATGACACCTAAAAAAAGGGATAAGAACATAGACATGTTCATTTTTGGAGGGGGTGACAAATAAACTTAATCCAGTAAAAACACTTTGTGGTTTTAGTTATGTCCCCATAACCAGCTCCACACCGCTCCCCTCTATGATCATTCGCCCAGTATCTACGGTCATACCAAGGGATCCAACCTCGAGGAGATAAAATTCTTGATGCATCTCTACGACACAATCTTAATTGAAAAGTATCTAAAACTTTTACATATTAGCCAAATATGGTCTTGGTAATGTTTCTATTCATGAGGATTAGGCAACTGGATCCATTGTTCTAGGCAACTGTATAGCTGATTGTCGGCAACTATGGCACCTAAAAAGGGATGAAGAACATACACTTGTTTGTTTATAGGGGTTCACTGATAAACTTAATCCCATAAAATAACTTCATGGTTTTAGCTATGTCCACATGACCAGCTCCACCATGCCACCCTCTATGATCATTCGCCAAGTGTTTACGACCATACCAAGGGATCCCACCTGAAGAGAAGAAATTCTTGACGCACCACTATGACACAAACTTAATTGAAAGGTATCTAAACCTTTAGATATTGGCCAAATCGTGGTCTTGGTAATGTTTCTGTTCACGAGGATTGGGAAATGGGATACATGGTTTTAGGCAATTGTATGGTTAATTGTGGGCAACTATGTTATCTTTCATGTATTGTGCATAAAAAAGGGATGCAAACTATGTAGGGCAACTATGGTATCTTTTTCTGTGTGTTTTTGTTGTGTGATAGTTTATACAAAATCACACGATGTTCTACGTATTCATCAACGTAGCCGATGACTACATGCAAAAACAAATGGGAGACCTAACTGGCTATGTGCAGGATCCAAAGGAAATTCTTAACTAACATATGCAACCAAGAATAGCAGGGCCAAAAGAACACTTGTCTGAACCAACCTTGTTCTCATGGAAATTTGGTGCCACGAAGAGACAACTTTCGTTTAGGATGTGTATCATGGTTACATGACTTCTCGATCTTCTTTTGAGTTGGTTACGATGGCTAACCAAATGCCTAGCATGACCTGTCAGTTGCCTACCGTGACTACCTATCAATTCTGGTGCTATGTGAAGCACCTTGTTGCCAGGTTGCCTATCATGAGTACCTATCAACTTGATCTTATAAAGTTGTCCATCATGAGGTCAATTTGCCTAGCGTCACCTATGAAGTTGCTTTCGATGAAAAAAAAATCTCGGGCAACTTTGGTGCCACAGAGAGGCAACTTATGTACTACAGTAAGCAACTTTCAGTTATACTGTGTATCATGGTCACCAATCATCCTGATGTCTTTTGAGTTGGCTACAATGAGTACGAATTTGCCTAGCATCACATGTAAGTTGCCTACCGTCACTAGCCATCAGCTTTGGTGCTACATGACATCTTGTTGTCAGGTTCTCTATCATGACGATCTATTAACTCAATGCTATTTATAAAGTTGCCTAGCATCACCTATGAAGTTGCTTTCGATGCATTTTTAGGCAAAATTGGTGCCACGGAGAGGCAACTTTTGTATTACATTAAGCAACTTCCGGTTAGGATGTGTATCATGGTCACCTATCATCCCAATGTTCTTTTGAGTTGGTGATACATGACTAGCATCACTTGCAACCAAATTGCCTAGCATCACTTGTAACTTGCCTACCATGACTACCCATCAGCTTTGGTGCTACATGAAGCACCTTGTTGTCAGGTTGCCTATCATGACTACCTATCGACTCAATGCTTTTATAAAGTTGGCTATCATGACCGTCAAGTTGCCTAGCGTTACCTATGCAGTTGCTTTCGGCATTTTTTCTCTTTGACAACTTTGGTGCCATGGAGAGACAACTTTTGTATTACATTAAGCAACTTTCGGTTATGATGTGTATTATGGCCACCTGTCGTCCCTATGTTCTTTTGAATTGGCTACGATGACTAGCAAATTGTCTAGCATTACCTGTAAGTTGCACTATCCTAACCTGCCTACAAGTAATTTCTAGTAGCGCATCTTAGTTTTAGAAGTAGATTACACATACATTAATTCTCTATATACATCACTAACCAAATATTGAGAATTTTAACATACAGAATGAGAATTTCATAGAATTTTCAGAACTTCTTATACCACCATTGTTTGAAACTGCTGCATGTTGCTGCTACTTTTTTCTCAGAACGTTGTAAACTGAAAACTACTGCCTCTGTCAGTCTGGCTGCTCACCGCTACATCTTTTTTCAGAAAAAATGTAAACTGAAAACTGAAGTACATGAGCTGCCTGCTCACCCTCACGATGTTCACCTGCACCAAGTACGAAATGCATATTCCAACTAGTACCCTTTTTTAAACAAGTTGTCTAATTGACCATAATTGATCCAAACTGGAGATGAATTTTTGTCTCCCCTACAAATTGTATGCCTGTGTTGTTGAGGATGCCGACGCTTAGTTTCACCCACGATCAGCTTCAGTGGAGCTTCAGGGATAAGTACGACGACGTCGTCTCCGCGTCGAGCTTCTCACCTGACACACGAAACGACATTTATATTCTCTAAACTGCTAGCAGTGGTCATCACGAATTCACGATACTGATGATATCTGAATACTGAAAATTCTGCAGCACCGCCGCGCCATGGCTGACTCTGTCGCCCAGCGCGCCATTTTCGGCCTCGCGCGCTGCCCGCCCTGACCGGCTCCTCCGTCGCTCGTGGCTCGCTCTGCCTCCCCACGCCTTGGAGGTAACCACCGCGGGCGTCGGCAGCAAGGCGCGCGGCTGGCGTACATCCGGCGAGGCCGACGCATGGGACGGACGGCAAGTCCAGCCGGGGGTCAAGGGAGAGGCTGGATGCGGCAGGGCGGCAAGGATCGGGCAGGGGCTTGGCGGGTTGACCTCCGGCGGCACGCCATGGAAACCCTCGGGAAGAACCTGAGGGCGGCTCGGTCAGAGAAAGAAGGACGTGGCTAGCGGGCGCTCTGGCGCCCGTTGGTGGGATCGGGCGCACCTCCAAATATGGAGGAAGCTGTCGACATGCATTACACAGTACATTAAAAAAGAAATCTTATCCACACGTGCATTTGTTTGATGGTTCAAAAAGATTAAAAAACTATAACTTTTGATTTAAGCATCAAAATACAATTTCGTTTTCACAGCTAGGTTTCTAGCGACGAGTTTTTTAAAACTAGATCTCATATCGATAGGTTTCGTCAAACTTTTTTTAGGCAACTTTGGCTGCGATTGAGGCAACTCTAGTCTAGTGCTAAAGGAAAGCAACTTCATTTTTTGCCTAGTAGGTATGCGTATTGGGTTGGTTTGTTGAGAAAATCACGCAAAACATGAGGCACCTTTAGTGCTACATATAAGCAACTTCATTGCACTACGTGTAACAATGAATTTTGCTAATATTATCCCAACTTGCATATCGTGGTTGCTCATTTGCTCAGATTTGTGGGCAACTCCTACTCATCTTGTGTGTATGCAATTATACACATCTGCATATAAAAATTGTTCTTACAAACTGTAAGCAACTGCACCCCTAGCAAAAATCCACACAGTTGTTCTAGCAAGATCCAAAGCAACTATTCTTAGCAAAAAAAATCAAGCAATTATCCTAGCAAATACAAACAATTGTATTACCAAACCACAAAACTGTTTCTAGCAAAACCAAGCAAATGTATTACGAAACCACAATGCAAAATTGTTCTAGCAAAACCGAGCAACTGTCCTACAAAACCAAGCAATTGTCCTATACAATCCAAGCAATTATCCTAGCAAATACAAGCAATTGTATTGCCAAAACACAATGGAAAATTGTTTCTAGCAAAACCTCAAATGTATTACCAAACCACAATGCAAAATTGTTCTAGCAAAACCGAGCAACTCTCCTACAAAACTAAGAAACAGTCATATCCCATCCAAGCAACCGCATTACTAAAAACAACTATGGCAAAATTGTCCTAGCAAAACCAAGTAACTGTCCCTAGTATTACTACTTGGCTTGTCTACTTTAGGCAAAAAAAAAACATATGACCAACTTGAATAGCCTTTGTGGACCACTATATGACCCTCCCCCCTCCCCATGCAACTTATCTATTCTAGCAAAAATCCAAAACAATTCAATTGCAAAGAAAACACAAAATAAAAAACTGTTCTACCAAAAAAATACAAGCAACTGTACTAGCAAAACCAAGCAAACGCATTATAAAAAAAAGCAAATGCAAAAACCTGTTCATAACGAATCCGAGCAACTGCGCCAACAAATCACGAGAACTTAACAATGATAATTAGTTGTGTAACAATGATGCCCAGTGCATGTCATCGCTAATTAGTTGGCTACAATACTAGGAAAATTGTCCGTCGGCGTAGCTCATGTTGTTTATACTCTGAAACATAGTGTTAGCATACTCGATAGTGTGGTAGACAACTTATATGTGAATTTAATGAACATGATAGTAAGCAACTTTCACAGTATGGTAGGCTACTAAACAATCTACATCTTAGTTTTCTACGTATACAACTTAAAAACCATGATACAAATCTATTACACTGCTGCTCACAACTAATTAGGATTTTGTTAGGAGAATTCACTTATACACATGGTGCAATTCATCTAGCATCAAAGTTGCTCATGTTTAGCACTAAAGTTGCCTCATCTACATCAAAGTTGCTTTTGAAAAAAATCATCGAAACATATCCATATGGGATCTAGTTTTGAAGAGCTCGTCACGAGGAACCCAACGGTGAAAACGGTTCTTTGTTCTGACACTCGGTTCAAAAGTTGTAGCTTTTTGAAAAAATGAAATGGAATAAATAGGTGACGTTAGTACATGCATGCGCCCAGGTGCAAGATATCCACATGCATCCAGGTGTGATCCCCAATCATTACCATTATCGGTTGTGTTAAAATAGTCACATGCGTCAGCACATGGACGCATCGAATGGTCGCCGTGCGTGCGCTCGGAAACGCCAATTAGTGCAGCTGCACTTTTAAGTATTTGGGTTGATAGAAATATCAACTGGCAGCCTCGAAATTTAACGATGAGAAGGTGAGGTGTATCCCGAATATTTTAAGAAAACATAATACAAAAGTTGTGACGGTGGCTGCACATCCAATAAAGTAAGGGAGCTAATAAAGGAGGGAGGACATGCACGCCTCTGCTAATTCGCACTAATTAAACAGTTCTGCATAGCTGGCTGACTTCCAGTTAAAAGCGGGTGCTTAAGCGCTGCAGTTCATATGTATATGGACGTGAGTTCTCTCTTGTGACATTAATCTGAAAAAATCGTTCATTCTGCATGCTCACATCAGATGTTGTTTCTGTCAGCAACGCACTGACTGGGCATATCTGTCATTGTGCACCATTCGAAGATCACGGACCCTTCGTTGCCCCTGTGAACTTCTTTCTATAGATTTTTAGGCGAATTTTTAGATTTGACAAAGAAGATGTGTAGATAATAGAATTATGTTCAGGGTTACATTACTTATTGCTGTCTCTCCTCCAAGAAAAGGCGGCTAGGGTTTCTGCCTCCCGTCGGCGGTGCCGCCGATCTGCCACGTCTCCTGTGGCCTTAGGGCCATGGGTACGTGGTGGATCTCGGCCCTTGCCGATGGGAGGGCTCCGTTTTTTTGTGCTTCTTCAAGTTTTGTTAAGGTTTGTGTCCGGCTCAAGAAGATGAGACGGCGGCGGCTTCTTGAAGATGGAATAAGGTCCTCCCCGTCTAGCCCCCGCCCCGGTGGTGCGTCTAGCATCGTCGGAGGGCGTGTGGAGGTGTGTCTCCGGCGGATCTCACGGGATTCGGTCGGTGGTTCTCTTTGGTGGATCTGCTCGGATCCAGTCTTTGTTCGTCTTTGTTCTTGTGTCTTCAGGTTGGATCCTTCCGATCTAAACTTATCTTCATCGGCGACGGTTGCTGTTCTGGTGTGTTGGTCCCATGGGGCCTTAGCACGACGACTTCCCGACTGTCTACTACAACAAGTTGTGCCCGGCTCTGGCGATGGAGGGGCGATGACGGCGGCGCGTCTTCGGCTCGCTTCAGTGCTTGTAGTCGTCGCTAGGTGGTCTACGAATATGAATGTAATTTTAATTATTTCTAGTGTTCGTTGTACTGCCATGATTGAAGATGAATAGATTGGAAGTTTCTCACAAAATAAATAAATAATTAAAGGTGCACTTTGGATGGACCAGTAAATACCCTCGAGTCCGTGTCACACATACATTTTTTTTAAGTGGACACACGGACGTGTTATCCTACACACATGTGTTTGTTCTCTGAACAATAAAACGTTGCCGGATTTAGTGCTAATTTTTTTTTTGATGAATACAGAACAGACGCAAGCGCTCATATACACGCGCATACACTCATTCCTATGAACGCACACACACGCACACCCTACCCCTATGAGCACCTCCCGAGAGACCGAGCCGGCATATCATCTTGAAATTTACGAAGTCACCGTAGGAACCTCATTGTCGACGGGAACGCCTGGATTTGAACCCTGGTGGGCTGGGGATACCACATTCCCTCTAACCATCCAACCACAGGCTGGATTTGCTACAGAATTTTTTTAACGTTAAATTTAGCTCTTCTTGTGTCTCTCACGAACTTATACTGACTGACTATTAGGATGCGAAAACTGAAGGGGAAACAAATATCATACATAGATGAATAAGAATTAGGCAATGTTCATAAACCATCGACATGAAAACATAGACATTTACATGTCATGGCAATAGTCTTTAGTTGATCTTAATTACAATGAGAATCTGCATATAAACATGAAGTTAAAACATCTATACGATAATGACTTCACGATTAGCACACACGACAAAAGTACGCATGCTTCATGCTTGCACGTCCGTCAAAGTATATCACATATTTATTGTCTGATGTCGATAACTCAAAATAATCACTACATGTACGGTATTTTTATTATTAGTATGGTATCTACTATTATTGTCATATAAAACTTATTCTCTACCGGTCCAGCCTAATTAATAATAATTTATGTTAGCTTCGCATCTAAGCATATCAATTTTTTTCCGTTGCAACGCACGGGCATGTTTCCTAGTCCTAATACTATGAAAAGACATATCACAGTCCTAGAAGTTTGCCAAGTGTGTCATGCGTCGTGAACATGATGAGCTCCCGAGGCACGCCGTTGGAACTACTCTAACACGTCTACCTTTGCCATCCAGGAAGGATCGTCTCTGTTGGAGAGGAAGTGGGGACGTTGTGGGTTCGTGCATGCGAGCTAGGCGGGCGTAGGTGGGCGGTGACCCTGGACATCCACCTCGCCGCCGCGTCGGCGCCTTGCTCCATGGTCACGTTGGCGTGGTTGCCGGAGACTCGGGAAGCGACGACAGAAGAGAAAATACTCTCGACAGGACAGTGTGGAGGTGGTTCGCAAGGCAGGAGAAAAAAGGTGAAGCGAAGGGACTGGATGCAAAAGTTGTATGTCCGTTCATTCAGAAATGTGTGCCAGTTTGTTTTGCTTCCATCATCGTGTGAATATAAGGATAACGTTGATGCCCATGTACACAAATTTTGAAGATATAATTATTTTACAAGTTTCATTACACTAGCTAAATGTCTGTGTGTTTCCATGGAATAATAAAAATTGATTATTTTACCCATCAAATCGTAGTGTTAAATGTTTGACGGTGATATTACAAGTGTGCCCATGTTAGAGTACATTACAATCTCATCCACTAATTAGAAGGAATGCAAGGTATATGTTAGAGTACATTAAAATCTCATCCACTGCGGGTTCGAGAATCATTTAAACATGACCGAGACACCTCTCCGGCCAATAACCAATAGCGAGACCTGGATGCCCATAGTGTCTCCTACATATTCCACAAAGATCTTCATCGGTCGAACCACGATGCCAAGGATTCAGTTAATCCCGTATGTAGCTCCCTTTGTCCATCGGTATGTTACTTGCCCGAGATTCGATCGTCGGTATCTCCATACCTAGTTCAATCTCGTTATTGGCAAGTCTATTTACTCGTTCCGTAATACAAGATCCCGTGACTAACTCCTTAGTCACGTTGCTTGCAAGCTTCTTGCGATGTTGTATTACCGAGAGGGCCTGGAGATACCTCTCTGTTATACAGAGTGACAAATTCCAGTCTCGATCCATGCCAACCCAACAGACACCCTCGGAGATACCTGTAGAGCACCTTTATGATCACCCAGTTATGAAGTGATGTTTGATAGCACACAAAGGTATTCCTCCAGTGTCAGGGAGTTGCATGATCTCATGGTCTTAGGAACAGATACTTGACATGAAGAAAGCGGTAGCAATAAACTAAGTGATATGATCAGATGATATGCTTACGGTTGGGTCTTGTCCATCACATCATTCTCCTAATGATTTGATCCCGTTATCAAATGACAACACATGTCTATGGTTAGGAAACCTTAACCATCTTTGATCAACGAGCTAGTCTAGTAGAGGCTCACTAGGGACACGGTGTTGTTTATGTATCCACACATGTATCCAAGTTTCCGGTCAATACAATTCTAGCATGGATAATAAACGTTTATCATGAACAGGGAAATATGATAATAACCAATTTATCATTGCCTCTAGAGCGTATTTCCAATATCTATCTCTTTAAAGTGAGCAAACTAAGCTGTTTTGCTACAAATCCGGGAGGTGATCATTGGCGTGCTCTTTAGATAGTAGTGTGCTATCTAAAGGGGGACATGAGCTATGGGATTCACTATACCGGGTATCCAAGAGTACTTGAAGGGTATAGTGAATCTAATTATATTTTTGACACTGATGAGAGCCACAAGTGAACACGTATTCACTCTTGGTGGCGGCGCTATTTCATGGAAGTCTTGCAAGCAAACCATCTTAACGAGGTCAATGATGGAAACTGAACTCACAACATTATACACAACTATTGTTGAAGTAGAATAGCTTCATGAACTTTTAATGGACTTGCCGATGGTTGAGAAACCCATACCGGCTATCCTCATGAACTATGACAATCAAACTGTAGCTGTCAAAGCGAGCAGTTCAAAGGACAACATGAAGAGTTCAAGACATGTTAAAAGCTACCACGAAATTAAAAAAACTCTGGACTAAGAATAACATTGAATCACATTTCAGCTACTAAAAAGCCAGCAGATCCTTTTACAAAAGGTCTACCAAGAAACGTGATAGACTTTGCATCAATGGAGATGGGTTTGAGACCCACTACAATCGTCAAAGGGGAAACCCAACCTTTGTGATCGATGCCCCATGAAGTAGGAACTATAAAAGCAAACCTTTGCAGCCAGAGAGAACAATTAGTAAACTCTCTCCGTTGAAGATGTGGTTCCCTCAACGATACTATAAGGCAGTCTGATTAATTCTTAATGTGTTATGTTTGCCTATGAAAGAGAAGACGCCATCCTACATGGCAGTCTTTGAAGAACACGCGTGATGCGGAAGCGGCGGGGGGCGGCTAGGTCTAGGAACTTGCGGCAGATACCATGTTAGAAGGGAGAGAGGGATTTTGGTGGAATAGTTGATGTATTGCTTGAGCCTCGTGGACATATATATAGGAGTACATGATCATCTTGGAGTACAAGTCAAGGCAGGAACAATCCTAGTCTATCTATGTTTCCTAAACAATCACGATACTCAACAAGACAGAATGATGGTCACAATCTAAGTGATCGGGTAATCTTTAGTAAGCTCATGAAAGGCCAGGAGTATGACTTATATGCTCCACCCTGCGGTGTAGCCCCGACAACCATTTACGAGTAATGACATTCGGTAAAACTTGTTTGCGCAAGACTGACAATTCAAGACATAGTCCATTGTTCAGTTGTGGACAAGTGTGTTTGCTTGTCTAGGTGAAGCTCAATTTTAACCAATCTCCACTGAACTACGGTATATCAAACAATACAATTGGAACAATGCAATCCAATTTGCCTATGAGATATGGTGGGGGTGTTAGATTTTATGGGCCTCGGCCCACTACATATTGTACCTCAACCCAGTTAAAATTTTGAAATCTCAAAGGCCCATTTGAGTTGCATGGCAAGTGTGTAAAATTAGTACTGTATTGCTAGTGAAGTGGAAGAAACATCATTATAGTGTTCTTCTACTCCTTGTATCATGAGAAAAGAGAGCACTAATTAACACGCCCTCACTCACTCACTCACGTCACGCCACGCCATGCAACACGCACGCGTCGCATTCCATGAATCTAGTTTGTATTCGAACTAATGTTATGCACCTTGCTGGTAGAACTATTTTTTGCTCGACGGTGCACTGCTTAGTTCTGGGTGTACGTGTCAATGCTTAAGCTCATTGTGGACACATTTTCTACCCGCAGTGTTCTTCCACCAAGTGTCAGTTACATCTCTTCACTCTTTCCATGTGTCCCCTCTATCGAAAGGAGATGCAAAGGAGAGAGGCTACGCATAGCAGAATACATAAAACAGAACACACAAAACCGTAGAGTTTCTCTGTACCGAGTTACTTCTCTGGTGACACCACTAGTAGAAAAGAGGGCTTTGGTTCTGGCCAGATCAGAGCAATAGTCCCGGTCGAGCTACGAACCGGGACTAATGGGTGTTGGAAATATGCCCTAGAGGCAATAATAAATTGGTTATTATTATATTTCCTTGTTCATGATAATCGTTTATTATCCATGCTATAATTGTATTGATTGGAAACTCAAATACATGTGTGGGTACATAGACAACACTGTGTCCCTAGTAAGCCTCTAGTTGACTAGCTCGTTGATCAAAGATGGTTAAGGTTTCCTAGCCATTGACATGAGATGTCATTTGATAACGGGATCACATCATTAGGAGAATGATGTGATGGACAAGACCCAAACTGTAAACGTAGCATTTGATCGTGTCAGTTTATTGCTATTGTTTTCTGCATGTCAAGTATCTGTTCCTTTGACCATGAGATCATGCAACTCACTGACACCGGAGGAATACCTTGTGTGTATCAAACGTCGCAACGTAACTGGGTGACTATAAAGGTGCTCTACAGGTATCTCCGAGGGTGTCTGTTGGGTTGGCATGGATCAAGACTGGGATTTGTTACTCCGTATGACGGAGAGGTATCTCAGGGCCCACTCGGTAATACAACATCACATTGAGCCTTGCAAGCAAAGTGACTAAAGAGTTAGCCACAGGATCTTGTATTACGGAACGAGTAAAGAGACTTGCCGGTAACGAGATTGAACTAGGTATAGTGATACCGACGATCGAATCTCGGGCAAGTAACATACCGAAGAACAAAGGGAACAGCATACGGGATTAACTGAATCCTTGACATAGAGGTTCGACCGATAAAAGATCTTCGTAGAATATGTAGGAGCCAATATGGGCATCCAGGTCCCGCTATTGGTTATTGGCCGTAGAGGTGTCTCGGTCATGTCTACATAGTTCTCGAACCCGCAGGGTCTACACACTTAACGTTTGGTGACGATTAGTATAATTGAGTTATTATGTTGGTGACCGAAAGTTGTTCGGAGTCCCGGATAAGATCCCGGACATGACGAGGATCTCCGGAATAGTCCGGAGGTAAAGATTGATATATGAGATAATAGTGTTTTGATCTCTGGAAGGGTTCCGGAGTTCACCGGAAGGGGTTCCGGATGTTTACCGAAGTGTTCGGGTGCAGCAACACTTTATATGAGCCAAAGGGATAAAGCCCACAAGGTATTGGAAAGTGCAAAAGTAGTTTTGCTGCCGCGTAAGCGGTACTACCGCTTGGTGAAGCGGTACTACCGCCGGAGCGGTACTACCGCTTGTGTGAAGCGGTACTACCGCCCAAGCGGTACTACCGCTTGTGTGAAGCGGTACTACCGCTTGTGCGCGGCTGTGCACGGTTCGGCAAGGATCCGAGTTGGACTCTTTCCCTGCGGGCCAAACCGACCTTGTGCGGGCAAAACCGACCCGGAGGAGGCTTTTACTCCAAGTTTAGACCCCAAGGCTCAACATATAAATAGAGGGGCAGGGCTAGCACACGGGATACATCAGGATTTCCCAAGCCGTGTGCCGGCAACCCTAGCCCTCTAGTTCCTCCGTCATAATCTCCGTAGTGCTTGGCGAAGCCCTGCAGAGATTGTTCCTCACCACCATCACCACGCCGTCGTACTGCTGGAACTCAACCACTACTTCACCATCGCTCGCTGGATCGAGGAGGTGAAGGCGTCATCAAGCCGTACGTGTGTTGAACGCGGAGGTGCCGTCCGTTCGGCGCTAGTTCGTGATCGGATCGAGGGACGACTTGCGATTTGGATCGCGGAGACGTTCGACTACATCAACCGCGTTTCTTAAACGCTTCCGCTTAGCGATCTACAAGGGTATGTAGATTCACTCTCCCTCTCGTAGATGCTCATCACCATGGATAGATCTTATGTGTGCGTAGGAAAATTTTTGTTTCCCATGCAACGTTCCCCAACAGTGGCATCATGAGCCAGGTCTATGCGTAGATGAGATCTCGAGTAGAACACAAACGAGTTGTGGGCGTGGGTGTATACATATTGCTTGCCGTTACTAGTTGATATTTGATTCGGCGGTACTGTGAGATGAAGCGGCCCGGACCGACATTACGCGTACACTTACGCGAGACAGGTTCCTTCAACTAACATGTAACTTCGTTGCATAAAGATGGCTAGCGGGTGTCTGTCTCTCTCACTTTAGTTGAATCGATTTCAATGAAGAGGGTTCTTTTAGAAGATCAAAAAGCAATCACTACACCACGTTGTGGTTTTGCGTAGGTAAGAACGGTTCTTGCAAACCCGTAGCAGCCACGTAAAATTTGCAACAACAATTAGAGGACGTCTAACTTGTTTTTGCAGGGTATGTTGTGATGTGATATGGCCAATTACATGATGAGATATATGTGATGTATGAGATGATCATGTTTTGTATAGAATATCACGACTTGCATGTCGATGAGTACGGCAACTGGCAGGAGCCATAGAGTTGTCTTTAATTATTGTATGACCTGCGTGTCAATCATTAAAGCGCTATGTAATGCTTTACTTTATCGCTAAACGTTAGCAATAGTCGTGGAAGCAACAGTCGGCGCGACAACCTTATGGCGACACGTTGATGGAGATCAAGATGATGGAGATCATGGTGTCATGCCGGTGACGATGGAGATCATGCCGGTGCTTTGGAGATGGAGATCAAAAGCACAAGTTCATGGCCATATCATGTCACTTATGATTTGCATGTGATGTTAATCCTTTTATGCATCTTATTTTGCTTAGGACGACGGTAGCATTATAAGGTGATCCCTCACTTAAATTTCAAGATAAATTGTGTTCTCCCCAAGTGTGCACCGTTGCGAAAGTTCGTCGTTTCGAGACACGCCGTGATGATCGGGTGTGATAGACTCTACGTTCGCATACAACGGGTGTAAGCCATGTTACACGTGCGGAACACTCGGGTTAAACTTGACGAGCCTAGCATGTACAGACATGGCCTCGGAACACAAGAGACCGAAAGGTCGAACATGAGTCATATAGTAGATATGATCAACATGAAGATGTTCACCATTGAAACCACCTCAACTCACGTGATGATCGGACTTGAGTTGGTGGATTTGGATCATGTTACACTCGAATGATCGGAGGGATGTCAATTTGAGTGGGAGTTTTTTAAATATGATTAACTAAACTCATTATCTAAGAACAATAGTCTAAGTTGTCTTTGCTATATTTATGTTGTAGATCATGGCTCGCGCAGTAGCACCCCTGAATTTTAATGCGTTCCTAGAGAAAGCTAAGTTGAAAGATGATGGAAGTAACTTTGTGGACTGGGCCCGTAATCTAAGGATTATCCTTACGGCTTCCCAGAAGGCTTATGTCCTTGATGCACCGCTTGGTGATCCACCCGCTCCAGTTGAGTCTCTAGACGTTGTGAACGCCTGGCAGGCTCGTTCTGATGATTACTCAATAGTTCAATGTGCAATGTTGTATGGCTTAGAACCGGGACTTCAAAGACGTTTTGAACGTCATAGAGCATATGAGATGTTCCAGGAGTTGAAGTTTATCTTTCAGAAGAATGCCCGGATCGAGAGATATGAGATCTCCGATAAGTTCTATGCTTGCAAGATGGAGGAGAACGGGTCTATCAGTGATCACGTGCTCAGAATGTCTGGGTACTCCACCCGTCTGGCTGAGTTAGGGATGCCCCTTCCGCCAGAGGCTATCACTGACAGAGTTCTTCAATCATTGCCACCTAGCTACAAGAGCTTCGTGTTGAACTATAACATGCACGGGATGAACAAGTCAGTCGCCGAGCTGTTTGCGATGCTGAAAGCCGCTGAGTCTGAAATTCAGAAGGAGCATCAAGTGTTGATGGTCAATAAAACCACTAGTTTCAAGAAAAATTGCAAGGGTAAGAAGGGTAACTCCAAGCAGAGTGGCAAAGCAGTTGCTCCTCTCGTGAAGAAACCCAAGGCTGGACCCAAACCAGAAACTGTGTGTTTTCATTGCAAGGGAACTGGACACTGGAAGCGGAATTGCCCCAAGTATTTGGCTGACAAGAAGGCGGCCAACAACAAACAAGGTATATATGATATACATGTTATTGATGTGTACCTTACCAACTCTCGTTGTAGTGCCTGGGTATTTGATACCGGTGCGGTTGCTCATATTTGCAACTCAAAACAGGAACTGCGGAATAGACGGAGGCTGGCAAAGGACGAAGTGACGATGCGCGTGGGAAATGGTTCCAAGGTTGATGTGATCGCCGTCGGCACGCTCGCTCTTCGATTACCGTCGGGATTAGTGATGAACCTAAATAAGTGTTATTTGGTGCCTGCGTTAAGCATGAACATTATATCTGGATCTTGTTTATTGCGAGACGGTTACTCATTTAAATCAGAGAATAATGGTTGTTCTATTTATATGAGTAATATCTTTTATGGTCATGCACCCGATGTGAGGGGTTTATTCTTATTGAATCTCGATAGTAATGATACACATGTTCATAACATTGATGCCAAAAGATGTAGAATTGATAATGATAATACCACTTTCTTGTGGCACTGCCGTTTAGGTCATATTGGCGTAAAACGCATGAAGAAGCTCCATGCTGATGGACTTTTGGAGTCACTTGATTTTGAATCACTTGACACATGTGAGCCATGCCTCATGGGCAAGATGACTAAAACGCCGTTCTCTGGAACAATGGAACGGGCAAGTGACTTATTGGGAATCATACATACTGATGTGTGCGGTCCGATGAGTATTGAGGCGCGCGGTGGTTATCGTTACTTTCTCACCTTCACTGATGACTTAAGTAGATATGGGTATATTTACTTAATGAAACACAAGTCTGAAACATTTGAAAAGTTCAAACAATTTCAGAGTGAAGTTGAGAATCATCGTAACAAGAAGATTAAATTCCTACGATCTGATCGAGGAGGAGAATATCTGAGTTATGAGTTTGGCAGTCACTTAAGACAATGTGGAATTGTTTCACAACTAACACCGCCTGGAACACCACAGCGTAATGGTGTGTCCGAACGTCGTAATCGAACCTTATTAGATATGGTGCGATCTATGATATCTCTTGCCGATTTGCCACTATCGTTTTGGGGTTATGCATTAGAGACAGCTGCATTCACTTTAAATAGGGCACCATCGAAATCCGTTGAGACGACGCCATATGAACTTTGGTTTGGCAAGAAGCCAAAGCTGTCGTTTCTTAAAGTTTGGGGATGTGATGCTTATGTCAAAAAGCTTCAGCCTGAAAAGCTGGAACCCAAAGCGGAGAAATGCGTCTTCATAGGATACCCAAAAGAGACAGTTGGGTATACCTTCTACCTCAGATCCGAAGGCAAAGTGTTTGTCGCTAAAAACGGAACATTTCTTGAGAAAGAGTTTCTCTCGAAAGAATTGAGTGGGAGGAAGATAGAACTTGATGAGGTTGTTGAACCTTTACTTCAACCTGAGAGTAGCGCAGCGCAGAAAGTTGTTTCTGTGGAGCCTACATTAGCTGAAGAGGAAGTTAATGATGATGATCATGAAGCTTTGGATCAAGTTGCTATCGAACCTCGTAGGTCGACAAGGACGCGTACTGCTCCTGAGTGGTACGGCAACCCTGTCTTAGAGGTCATGTTGTTAAACAACGATGAACCTACGAGCTATGGAGAAGCGATGATGGGCCCGGATTCCGAGAAGTGGTTAGAGGCCATGAAATCCGAGATGGGATCCATGTATGAAAACAAAGTATGGACTTTGGAAGTATTACCTGAAGGGCGTAAGGCCATTCAGAACAAATGGATCTTTAAGAGGAAGACGGACGCGGACGGTAATGTCACCGTCTATAAAGCTCGACTTGTGGCAAAGGGTTTTTCACAAGTTCAAGGAGTTGACTACGATGAGACCTTCTCACCCGTAGCGATGCTTAAGTCCGTCAGAATCATGTTAGCAATAGCTGCCTTTTTCGATTATGAAATTTGGCAGATGGATGTCAAAACAGCGTTCCTTAACGGTTACCTTAAGGAAGAGTTGTATATGATGCAACCAAAAGGTTTTGTCGATCCAGAGAATGCTGACAAAGTTTGCAAACTCCAGCGATCCATTTATGGACTGGTGCAAGCATCTCGGAGTTGGAATCTTCGTTTTGATGAGGTGATCAAAGCGTTCGAGTTTATACAAGTTTACGGAGAAGCTTGTATTTACAAGAAAGTGAGTGGGAGCTCTATAGCGTTTCCAATATTATATGTGGATGACATATTGCTGATTGGAAACAATATAGAAATGCTGGAAAGCGTAAAGGAATATTTGAACAAGAGTTTTTCAATGAAGGACCTAGGAGAAGCTGCTTTCATATTAGGCATCAAGATCTATAGAGATAGATCGAGACGCTTAATAGGACTTTCACAAAGCACATACCTTGATAAGATTTTGAAGAAGTTCAAAATGGATCAGTCCAAGAAGGGGTTCTTGCCTGTTTTGCAAGGTGTGAAGTTGAGTAAGACTCAATGCCCAGTGACTGCAGAAGATAGAGAAAAGATGAGTGTCATCCCCTATGCTTCAGCCATAGGCTCTATCATGTATGCAATGCTGTGCACAAGACCCGATGTCAGCCTTGCCATAAGTATGGTCGGAAGGTTTCAAAGTGATCCAGGAATGGAACACTGGACGGCGGTCAAGAATATCCTGAAGTACCTGAAAAGGACTAAGGACATGTTTCTCGTTTATGGAGGTGATCAAGAGCTCGTCGTAAAGGGTTACGTCGATGCAAGCTTTGACACTGATCCGGATGACTCTAAGTCGCAAACCGGATACGTATTTATTCTTAATGGGGGTGCGGTTAGCTGGTGCAGTTCCAAGCAAAGCGTGGTAGCAGATTCTACATGCGAAGCGGAGTACATCGCTGCCTCGGAGGCGGCGAAGGAAGGTGTCTGGATGAAGGAGTTCATGACAGATCTTGGAGTAGTGCCTAGTGCACTTAACCCAATGACTCTGTTTTGTGATAATACTGGTGCCATTGCTCTAGCCAAGGAACCAAGATTTCACAAGAGGACCAGACACATAAAGCGACGTTTCAATTCCATCCGCGATTACATCAAGGAGGACGACATAAATATTTGCAAAGTACACACGGATCTAAATGTTGCAGATCCGATGACTAAACCTCTTCCAAGGGCTAAACATGAACAACACCAGAACTGCATGGGTGTTCGATTCATTACAATGTAAATCACATAGTGATGTGAACTAGATTATTGACTCTAGTGCAAGTGGGAGACTGTTGGAAATATGCCCTAGAGGCAATAATAAATTGGTTATTATTATATTTCCTTGTTCATGATAATCGTTTATTATCCATGCTATAATTGTATTGATTGGAAACTCAAATACATGTGTGGGTACATAGACAACACTGTGTCCCTAGTAAGCCTCTAGTTGACTAGCTCGTTGATCAAAGATGGTTAAGGTTTCCTAGCCATTGACATGAGATGTCATTTGATAACGGGATCACATCATTAGGAGAATGATGTGATGGACAAGACCCAAACTGTAAACGTAGCATTTGATCGTGTCAGTTTATTGCTATTGTTTTCTGCATGTCAAGTATCTGTTCCTTTGACCATGAGATCATGCAACTCACTGACACCGGAGGAATACCTTGTGTGTATCAAACGTCGCAACGTAACTGGGTGACTATAAAGGTGCTCTACAGGTATCTCCGAGGGTGTCTGTTGGGTTGGCATGGATCAAGACTGGGATTTGTTACTCCGTATGACGGAGAGGTATCTCAGGGCCCACTCGGTAATACAACATCACATTGAGCCTTGCAAGCAAAGTGACTAAAGAGTTAGCCACAGGATCTTGTATTACGGAACGAGTAAAGAGACTTGCCGGTAACGAGATTGAACTAGGTATAGTGATACCGACGATCGAATCTCGGGCAAGTAACATACCGAAGAACAAAGGGAACAGCATACGGGATTAACTGAATCCTTGACATAGAGGTTCGACCGATAAAAGATCTTCGTAGAATATGTAGGAGCCAATATGGGCATCCAGGTCCCGCTATTGGTTATTGGCCGTAGAGGTGTCTCGGTCATGTCTACATAGTTCTCGAACCCGCAGGGTCTACACACTTAACGTTTGGTGACGATTAGTATAATTGAGTTATTATGTTGGTGACCGAAAGTTGTTCGGAGTCCCGGATAAGATCCCGGACATGACGAGGATCTCCGGAATAGTCCGGAGGTAAAGATTGATATATGAGATAATAGTGTTTTGATCTCTGGAAGGGTTCCGGAGTTCACCGGAAGGGGTTCCGGATGTTTACCGAAGTGTTCGGGTGCAGCAACACTTTATATGAGCCAAAGGGATAAAGCCCACAAGGTATTGGAAAGTGCAAAAGTAGTTTTGCTGCCGCGTAAGCGGTACTACCGCTTGGTGAAGCGGTACTACCGCCGGAGCGGTACTACCGCTTGTGTGAAGCGGTACTACCGCCCAAGCGGTACTACCGCTTGTGTGAAGCGGTACTACCGCTTGTGCGCGGCTGTGCACGGTTCGGCAAGGATCCGAGTTGGACTCTTTCCCTGCGGGCCAAACCGACCTTGTGCGGGCAAAATCGACCCGGAGGAGGCTTTTACTCCAAGTTTAGACCCCAAGGCTCAACATATAAATAGAGGGGCAGGGCTAGCACACGGGATACATCAGGATTTCCCAAGCTGTGTGCCGGCAACCCTAGCCCTCTAGTTCCTCCGTCATAATCTCCGTAGTGCTTGGCGAAGCCCTGCAGAGATTGTTCCTCACCACCATCACCACGCCGTCGTACTGCTGGAACTCAACCACTACTTCACCATCGCTCGCTGGATCGAGGAGGTGAAGGCGTCATCAAGCCGTACGTGTGTTGAACGCGGAGGTGCCGTCCGTTCGGCGCTAGTTCGTGATCGGATCGAGGGACGACTTGCGATTTGGATCGCGGAGACGTTCGACTACATCAACCGCGTTTCTTAAACGCTTCCGCTTAGCGATCTACAAGGGTATGTAGATTCACTCTCCCTCTCGTAGATGCTCATCACCATGGATAGATCTTATGTGTGCGTAGGAAAATTTTTGTTTCCCATGCAACGTTCCCCAACAATGGGAGCATCAGTCCCGATTCGAGAGGCCAGGACGCCTGCCGGGCCTCGGCAGGCACCAGTCCCGGTTCGGCTGGGACCTTTAGTCCCAGTTCCAGACACCAACCGGGACTAAAGGGCCTCGCTCCTGGCTGGGACCTTTAGTCCCAATTTGTGTCTGGAACTGGGACTAAAGGTCGTTCTTCAGTCCCGGTTCTATACACCAACCGAGACTAAACAGATTCCTATATATACGCCCTGCCCACGCCCTCTCCTCTGTTTTTTGGCCGTAGGTGGTGGGAGGTGTGTGTTGTGCTATGTTCTCACTTCCTATGCACATGAGGTGTTCGATGAAATGCCCGAGCCACACTTAAGCTTTCTCCTCTGTTCTTCCTCAAAGCTCAACCTCAAGCTCCATTTTCCCCAAGATTTGTCTGGGTTTGGCGGTGCACCAACTATCCAAGTGTTCTAAAAAGTTTAGCAACTTCACCCTTTCATCTCTCACTACTAGTTTAGCTCATTTCAAATGCTCTAGAAGTAGTGTGGTTTGTGGGTTCTAGTGGAGGAGTGTATGTGTGAGTTTATTTGATTTAGATGCACAATTTGAGCTCAAATTAACTTCTTAGTTTGCACATGTGTAGGGTGTCGTCCCGTCCCCGTCCCCGTCCTCACCGCCGTCGATCGCCCGCGTCAATGTCGTCGCCGGCACCATCGTGGTGAGCCTATTTTTCTTATCTTTTTAAAAAAAAATCTTACTTGTATGATTTATATAACTACTTGTATAATTTTCTTACTTGTATTATTGTTTGTTATTATATAGTGCCATAGTTTGGTAGACGCCCCCGTCGGCTCTCGTCCGGTCTATGATTTGGATGTGGTATATTATATTTTATAACTATTTGTTTCATTTAGTGTTTATGACAATTATGCCGACCAAGTTGACATAGATGTCTTTATCTAGGAGGTATGTGAACCAGAAATTCCAACCGACCCTCTTGTCGAGAGGATAAATTTAGTTGAAAAAGAAAACAATTATTTGAAAGGAAAATTGAAAAGAGTTGAAGAAGAGAAGATGAAATTGGAGTTGCATGTTGCCGATGTCGTCGATTTACACAAGATCCACATGGATGCAATGCGCTTGAAGATTAGAAAGATTAGAAAACATGTCATTGATAATGAGGCTTGGTATCATTATGCTGTTGGATCAATTGTTACCTTAGTTGCGATTTTGATCGCATTTATTGTTGCATTTAAATGTTTTACATAGTTGTATGTTAGTTTCAATGTATGTTTTAATTAGATGCTCTAGAGAGCTGTATGTTGTTCTCTAAGAACTATGTATGAACTTTATGTATTTATTTTTTCAGTAATAACATTTGATCACTACTGTACTTTGGTTTTAATGTGATGATGAACTTGTATTAATTTGGTCATTTCTCTATTCATGATGTTCTGTAATGGTTTTTTATATACTTAATTATATAATGCACGCACATGAACTTGTATCTAGGCACCTTTATATTATCTTACATCAGGAGTACAAACCCACATCATGAGTATGATACCTATGAAAAATAATATTAACTTAAAATTATATAAATTTTATGTTAACAAAAAGTATTTTATAATATTCTTCAATATAAAAAAGAATCAACTAAAAAGATTTTATAAAACTCTATTTATGATCAAAATAATATTAACTTACAATTAAATAAAAAGAATCAACTAAAAAGCTTTTATAAAACTCCATTTATCTTACATTAGGAGTAAAAACCCACATCATGAGTATGGTACCTATGAAAAATAATATTAACTTAAAATTATATAAATTTTATATTAACAAAAAGTATTTTATAATATTCTTCAATAGCAAAAAGAATCAACTAAAAAGATTTTAGAAAACTCTATTTATGATCAAAATAATATTAACTTAGAATTAAATAAAATGAATCATCTAAAAAGATTTTATAAAACTCTATTTATCTTACATTAGGAGTACAAACCCACATCATGAGTATGGTACCTATGAAAAATAATATTAACTTAAAATTATATAAATTTTATGTTAACAAAAAGTATTTTATAATATTCTTCAATAGCAAAAAGAATCAACTAAAAAGATTTAATAAAACTCTATTTATGATCAAAATAATATTAACTTAGAATTAAATAAAAAGAATCAATTAAAAAGCTTTTATAAAACTCTATTTATCTTACATTAGGAGTACAAACCCACATAATGAGAGAGAAATTAATCGCTGGAGGTGTTGTCATGCCAGTCAAGTCGATGGGGCTCTCCTGTCTTGTCCCGCTGCTTGATAGCTAGGTTTTGTGAAGGGTTTCTCATGAAAATACCCGTAGACCAGGTTTCTTATTTTTTCCAGCAACCTAGTAACATAAAACGATGATGGGTGCAAGTTTTGCATTTTTGTGTTTTTTTTTGAATTAGTTCTGGTTAACCCTAGCGCTCATAACCCCTTCAAAACTCCTCATAACCCTTCAAAACCCCTCAAACCCTTCCTGGCCGCTGGATATCTGCGATTGGACGGTCTGGATTAGGCGCTAGGGCTGGGTTTCGCGGACTCCAGGCTGGTGGCCCCCCTTTAGTCTCGGTCCGAGCCACAAACCGGGACTAAGGGCCTGGGTTTCGCGCCCTTTGGGCTGGTGTAATTCACCTTTAGTCCCGGTTGGTGGCTCGGACCGGGACTAAAGGGGGGCCTTTAGTCCCGGTTGGAGCCACCAACCGGGACTAAAGGGTTGGGTTTCGCGCCCTTTGGGCTGGTGAAATTCACCTTTAGTCCCGGTTGGATCCACCAACCGGGACTAAATGTCGGGGTATATAAGCTGCACTTAGAAATTTCCCCAATCTCTCCCATTCTCCCCCCCGAAGCCGCCAGGCTGCTGCGCCAGAGTTCGCCGTCGCCGCCCCCGTGAGCTCCGCAGCCATCGCCGCCCCCGTCGAGCTCCGCTGCTTCGTCGCCGGGCCTCCTCGCCATCGTCGCCCCCGTGAGCTCCGCTGCCATCGCCGCCCCCGTCGTTCGAGCTCCGCTGCTTCATCGCCGGGCCTTCTCGCCATCGCCACCGCCGTTTTCCGGAGATCGCCGTCGCCTCGGTGAGCACCGTTCATTCCCCTCCGTTTCCTGCCTCGATCCATCGCCATCGCCGTGGCCGTAGCCGTTGCCATCGCCGTCGCCGTGGACGTAGCCGTCGTCGTCGCCGTGGCCGTGCTCGTCGCCGTCGCCGTGGCCGTGGCCGTCGCCGTGGCCGTCGCCGTGGCCAATCCGTTGCCTAATTTTTTTTCTTTGTTTTGTATAGTTTTACTAGGTTTTTAGATACATGCATATACTCAATGTGATACCTAGTTTGAAGTGTTAATGATTTATGTGTGACCTAGCTAGTTTGCCTAATTTGTTCATGTGCTCACAATGTCAACACACGAACATTTAAAAAATGAGCCAACGACATTTTGCTCGTCCATGTGCTAGCTAGTCATATATGTTGTGTAATTCATAGATGTTTTGGTTCTATGTAATAGCTAGAAATATGTTATTTGTTGTGTGTGCGAGTGTGTGCGTGTGGATTTGTTATAAAATATGGTATTGTTTTTATTGTTGTTAAATGAAATGTTATTTGCTAGCCACAATTTGTTCTCATCGACGATGCCCATCCCGCATCCTCGTCGTCGACTCAGCGCCGACAACTAGTTACGGCATGTCCGGGACTGGGCTCCGCCGTGCTGGCACTGGGAGATGCTACCTTCCGGAGCGCGCAACTTGGTGAGGAATCCGGGTCTCGTCGTCGACTCGGAGCTTCTTTGGTGCCGGTCGCGTGGGCCACTATCGGTGCGGAGGGAGCCGGCCCCTGCGGAGGTGGTACGTCGCCGTGTCAGGAAGGAGGACGAGCACGTCCGTCGCTACATGATTGCTTTGGATGTCAGGTTCTCCAATACCTGGCAGGTTCTTCAGGGATCTCACCCGAGTTATGATCATGTGATGGTTCCTTCTCTTTGGGTGTCTGATACGTCTCCAACGTATCTATAATTTTTTTATTGTTCCATGCTATTATATTATCGGTTTTGGATGTTTTATATGCATTAATATGCTATTTTATACTATTTTTTGGGACTAACCTATTAACCTAGAGCCCAGTGCCAGTTTCTGTTTTTTCCTTATTTTTGAGTTTTACAGAAAATGAATATCAAACGGAGTCCAAACGGAATAAAAATTTACGATGATTTTTTATGGACCAGAAGAGACCCATGGGGCATCGGAGTTGGGCCAGAAGAGCCTTGAGGCAGCCACAAGCCTAGGGGGCGCCCCCCCCTAGGGCGTGCCCCCCTGGCTTGTCGTCGCCTCGTGGCCCCCCTTGACGTGAGACCGACGCCAAAAATTCTTATAAATACAGAAACCCCCAGAAAGAAACCTAGATCGGGAGTTCCGCCGCCGCAAGCCTCTTTAGCCACGAAAAACCAATCGGGAGCCCGTTCCGGCACCTTGCCGGAGGGGGAAACCATCACCTGAGGCCATCCTCATCATCCCGGCGGTCTCCATGACGAGGAGGGAGTAGTTCACCCTTGGGGCTGAGGGTATGTACCAGTAGCTATGTGTTTGATCTCTCTCTCTCGTGTTCTTGAGATGACACGATCTTGATGTACCGCGAGCTTTATTAATATAGATGAATCATATGGAGTTTTCCCCTCTCTATCTTATTGTGATGAATTGAGTTTTCCCTTTGAAGTTTTCTTATCGGATTGAGTCTTTAAAGGATTTGAGAACACTTGATGTATGTCTTGTGATGGGATATCCGTGGTGACAATGGGATGTTCTATTGATCCACTTGATGTATGTTTTGGTGATCAACTTGCGGGTTCCGTGACCTTGGGAATCTATGCATAGGGGTTGGCACACGTTTTCGTCTTGACTCTCCGGTAGAAACTTCGGGGCATTCTTTGAAGTTCTTTGTGTTGGATTGAACATGATGAATCTGAAATTGTGTGA
This sequence comes from Elymus sibiricus, assembly GCA_039707655.1. Classification (NCBI taxonomy): domain Eukaryota; kingdom Viridiplantae; phylum Streptophyta; class Magnoliopsida; order Poales; family Poaceae; genus Elymus; species Elymus sibiricus. Next base: position 26,590,681 of record CM077671.1, on the reverse strand, counting down.
TGCATATCGTATAATCAAGCCCATGGGTACTCGTGGTGACATTGGAGTATCTAGGTGACATTAGGGTTTTGGTTGATGTGTATCTTTAGGTGTTATTTTAGTACGAACTCTAGGGCTGTTCGTGACACTTATAGGGATAGCTCATACGATTGATCGGAAAAGATAAGTTTGAGGTGGTTTCGTACCCTACAATAATTTCTTCGTTTGTTCTCCGCTATTTGTGACTTTGGAGTGAACTCTTTGTCGCACGTGAGGGATTTACATATGATTCAACTATGTCAGTATTGTTGAGAGAACTTGCACTTGTGAAAGTATGAACCCTAGGCCTTGTTTTCAAGCATTGCAATACCGTTTTTGCTCACTTTTGGTACTTGCTACCTTGCTGTTTTTATATTTTCAGATTACAAAAACCTATATCTACCATCCATATTACACTTGTATCACCATCTCTTCGCCGAACTAGTGCACCTATACAATTTACCATTGTATTGGGTGTGTTGGGGACACAAGAGACTCTTTGTTATTTGGTTGCAGGGTTGTTTGAGAGAGACCATCTTCATCCTACGCCTCCCACGGATTGATAAACCTTAGGTCATCCACTTGAGGGAAAATTGCTACTGACCTACAAAACTTTGCGCTTGGAGGCCCAACACGAGTCTACAAGAAGAAGGTTGCGTAGTAGACATCAAGCTCTTTTCTGGCGCCGTTGCTAGGGAGGTGAGTGCTTGAAGGTATATCTTTAGATCTTGCAATTGAATCTTTTAGTTTCTTGTTTTATCACCAGTTTGGTTTTATAAAAGAAAACTACAAAAAAATGGCGTTTAGGTTGCATCATTTGTTTTGTCTCTATAATGTCTTTCGTGAGAATAAGGATTCCGAAAATTGTGCTCAATTGGTAGATGAAGAAATTATGAAATTACTTAATGAGAATTACTTTAATGATGAGCATGATTGCAATGTTGCTAGTATGAATTTTCTGAATATCCATGATGCTAATGATACGCAAAGGCACAAGCTTGATGAAGATGATATGTTTAGTCCCCCAAGTTTTGATGAGCAAATTTATTATGATGAAAGCATGTCTCCTATTTATGATGATTATTGTGATGACATGTATGCTATAAAGAATAATTATAACCATGAAACTTGTCATCATAATTTTAATTTTCAATTGGATTATGCTTAACATGATAGTTATTTTGTTGAGTTTGCTCCCACTACTATTGATGAGAATAAATTTGCTTATGTGGTGAGTAGTAAAATTTCTATGCTTATGAATCATGAAAAGAATGCTTTATGTGATAGTTATATTGTTGAATTCATTCATGATGCTACTGAAAATTATTATGAGGGAGGAGTATATGCTTGTAGGAATTGCAATAATGTCAAGTTTCCTCTCTATGTGTTGAAAATCTTGAAGTTTTGCTTGTTTTACCTTCCTATGCTAGTTGATTCTTGTTCCCATAAATTGTTTGCTCACAAAATCCCTATGCATAGGAAGTGGGTTAGACTTAAATGTGCTTGTCATGAGATTCATGATGCTCTCTAGCATGTTTCAATTACTATTCTTATGTGAGCATCATTGAAATCATCATGCCTAGCTAAAAGGCATTAAAGAAAAGCGCTTGTTGGGAGACAACCCAACACTTATACTTTCTGTTTTTGTGTGTTCACATGATTAATCTACTGTAGTAATAATGTTTTGTGCCTTTTATTTCAATAAAGTGCCAAGTAAATCCTTTGGGATGACTCACAAGATGAGTAGAATTGATGCTGAACCAAAACAGAAACTTTTGACTCCAGTACAGGAATATTCATTTTTTACTGGAGCGTGATAATGATCTGAAATTTTTACACAGTCTTGATATACAAATTCTTAAGATTTTTCTAATTTTTCAGAATTTTTAGAGACAGGGAAGTATGGTTACACTACAGATCTTCACGGACTGTTCTGTTTTTGATAGATTCTGTTTTGCATGCATAGTTTGCTTGTTTTAGTGTTTCCATAGCTTATATTTAGCGGTATAAATTATGGGAATGATAGAATACAGTAGGTATCATGTGGGAACAATTATGAATCTTGTCTTGACAGTACCTAAGTGAATTATTTATCTTTATTATACTAACCCTTCTCACGAAGTTCCGTTAAGTTTTGTGTGATTGAAGTTTTCAAGTTTTGGGTGAGACACCGATATGAGGAGAATAAGGAGTGACAAGAACCTAAGCTTGGGGATGCCCAATGCACCCCCATGTTAATATCCATGGAAGACTCAAGCACCTAAGCTTGGGGATGCCCCGGAAGGCATCCCCTTTTTCGTCTTCAACACTATCGGTATATCTTACATAGAGCTATATTTTTATTCGTCACATAATATGAGTTTTGCTTGGAGCGTCATATTATTTTGTGTTCTCTGTTAGGTGTTATTTATAATCTTGTTTTTAAATAAAAAGTTTCAAGAATTGCATTAGGATGCTTGCATTGCATGTGTTGATATGTGCTGTGTAAAAACAGAAACTTTTGCTGTAGTGTTTGAATTTTCATATTTTACTGCAACGTGGAAAGTTTCTGAAATTTTTACACAGTGTTTTCATATAAATTATTTAGCATGTCCTAAATTTTCATAATTTTTTGAGTTACAATAGTACACTGTTTTCATAAATTTCCACAGGCTGTTCTGTTTGGACAGATTGCTGTCATAGTTTTGTTATCTACTTATCCTCTAGTTTCCATAGCCTATATTGGTAGATATAAATTGTGGAAATGATAGTAAACAGTAGATGATGTTTGAAAATTATTGTGCAACTTGTCTTGGCAGTACATGAAGTGTTGATTTATTCTTATGTGTACTAACCTATCTCACGAGTTCTTTTCGAGTTTTGTGTGGATGAAGTTTTTGAGAATAGGTGAAACCATGATATGAGAGGATTGAATGAGATACAAAATCTCAAGCTTAGGGATGCCCAAGGCACCCCAAGTAAATATTTCAAGAAGTCTCAAGCATCTAAGCTTGGGGATGCTATGCATCCCATCTCTCTTCATCAACAATTATCGGTTAGCCTATGTTGAGCCTAAATTTTTATTCATTCACATGATGCGTGCTATTCTTGGAGTGCTATTTTTATTTAGTTTGCGGTTTGAATAAAAAAACTCAGATCTAAAAATATTTATTGAGAGAGAGCCCTCACATAGCTACTTGATTGTTTACCTACTCATTAATCTTCACTTATATCTTTTGGAGTAGTTTGTCAATCTGCTCTAGTACTTCACTTATATCTTTTTAGAGCACGGCGGTGGTTTTATTTTATAGAAATTGTTGAACTCTCATGCTTCACTTATATTATTTTGAGAGTCTCTAAACAGCATGGTAATTTGCTTAGGTCATGAATTTAGTCCTAATATAATGGGCATCCAAGAGGGATATAATAAAAACTTTCATATAAAGTGCATTGAATACTATGAGAAGTTTGATTCCTTATGATTGTTTTGAGATATAAAGATGGTAATATTAGAGACATGCTAGTGAGTAATTCTGGATTGGTAGAAATACTTGTGTTAAAGGTTGTGATTCCCGTAGCATGCACGTATGGTGAACCGTTATGTGACGAAGTCGGAGCATGATTTATTTATTGATTGCCCTCCTTTGTGTGGAGGTCGGGATTGCGCAATGGTTAACTCCTACCAACCCTTCCCCTAGGAGCATGAGTGTAGTACTTTGTTTTGATAACTAATAGAATTTTACAATATGTATGTGAGTTCTTTATGACTAATGTTGAGTCCATGGATTATACGCACTCTCACCCTTCCACCCTTGCTAGCCTCTCTAGTACCGCGCAACTTTCGCCGGTGCATTAAACCCACCATATACCTTCCTCAAAACAGCCACCATACCTACCTATTATGGCATTTCCATAGCCATTCCGAGATATATTGCCATGCAACTTCCACCGTTCCGTTTATGACACGCATCATCATTGTCATATTGCTTTGCATGATCATGTAGTTGACATCGTATTTGTGGCAAAGCCACCGTTCAGATTTTTTATACATGTCACTCTTGAGTCATTGCACATCCCGGTACACCGCCGGAGGCATTCATATAGAGTCATATTTTGTTCTAAGTATCGAGTTGTAATTCTTGAGTTGTAAGTAAATAAAAGTGTGATGATCATCATTATTAGAGCATTGTCCCGTGTGAGGAAAGGATGATGGAAGCTATGATTCCCCCACAAGTCGGGATGAGTCTCCGGACTTTATGAAAAATAAAAGAGGCCAAAGAAGCCCACAAAAAAAATGAGAGAAAAGAGAGAAGGGACAATGCTACTATCTTTTTTTCCACACTTGTGCTTCAAAGTAGCACCATGATCTTCATGATAGAGAGTCTCCTATATTGACACTTTCATATACTAGTGGGAATTTTTCATTATAGAACTTGGCTTGTATATTCCAATGATGGGCTTCCTCAAATTGCCCTAGGTCTTTGTGAGCAAGCGAGTTGGATGCACACCCACTTAGTTTCTTTTTGAGCTTTCATACACTTATAGCTCTAGTGCATCCGTTGCATGGCAATCCCTACTCACTCACATTGATATCTATTGATGGGCATCTCCATAGCCCGTTGATTCGCCTAGTTGATGTGAGACTATCTCCTTCTTTTTCTCTTCTCCACAACCACTATATTCTATTCCACCGATAGTGCTATATCCATGGCTCACGCTCATGTATTGCGTGAGAGTTGAAAAAGTTTGAGAATACTAAAGTATGAAACAATTGCTTGGCTAAAACCGGGGTTGTGCATGATTTAATACTTTGTGTGATGAAGATGGAGCATAGCCAGACTATATGATTTTGTAGGGATAACTTTCTTTGGCCATGTTATTTTGAGAAGACATGATTGCTTTATTAGTTTGCTTGAAGTATTATTGTTTTTATGTCAACATTAAACTTTTGTTTTGAATCTTATGGATCTGAATATTCATGCCACAATAAAGAAAATTACATGGATGAATATGTTAGGTAGCATTCCACATCAAAAATTCTGTTTTTATCATTTACCTACTCGAGGACGAGCAGGAATTAAGCTTGGGGATGCTTGATACGTCTCCAACGTATCTATAATTTTTGATTGTTCCATGCTATTATATTATCGGTTTTGGATGTTTTATATGCATTAATATGCTATTTTATACCATTTTTTGGGACTAACCTATTAACCTAGAGCCCAGTGCCAGCTTCTGTTTTTTCCTTGTTTTTGAGTTTTACAGAAAAGGAATATCAAACGGAGTCCAAACGGAATAAAAATTTACGATGATTTTTTATGGACCAGAAGAGACCCACGGGGCATCGGAGTTGGGCCAGAAGAGCCACGAGGCAGCCACAAGCCTAGGGGGCGCCCCCCCTGGCTTGTCGTCGCCTCGTGGCCCCCCTTGACGTGAGACCGACGCCAAAAATTCTTATAAATATAGAAACCCCCAGAAAGAAACCTAGATCGGGAGTTCCGCCACCGCAAGCCTCTTTATCCACGAAAAACCAATCGGGAGCCCGTTCCGGCACCCTGTCGGAGGGGGAAACCATCACCGGAGGCCATCCTCATCATCCCGGCGGTCTCCATGACGAGGAGGGGGTAGTTCACCCTCGGGGCTGAGGGTATGTACTAGTAGCTATGTGTTTGATCTCTCTCTCTCTCGTGTTCTTGAGATGACACGATCTTGATGTACCGCGAGCTTTATTAATATAGATGAATCATATGGAGTTTTCCCCTCTCTGTCTTCTTGTGATGAATTGAGTTTTCCCTTTGAAGTTTTCTTATCGGATTGAGTCTTTAAAGGATTTGAGAACACTTGATGTATGTCTTGCGATGGGATATCCGTGGTGACAATGGGATGTTCTATTGATCCACTTGATGTATGTTTTGGTGATCAACTTGCGAGTTCCGTGACCTTGGGAATCTATGCATAGGGGTTGGCACACGTTTTCGTCTTGACTCTCCGGTAGAAACTTTGGGGCACTCTATGAAGTTCTTTGTGTTGGATTGAACATGATGAATCTAAAATTGTGTGATGCATATCGTATAATCAAGCCCATGGGTACTCGTGGTGACATTGGAGTATCTAGGTGACATTAGGGTTTTGGTTGATGTGTATCTTAAGGTGTTATTTTAGTACGAACTCTAGGGCTGTTCGTGACACTTATAGGGATAGCTCATACGATTGATCGGAAAAGATAACTTTGAGGTGGTTTCATACCCTACAATAATTTCTTCGTTTGTTCTCCGCTATTTGTGACTTTGGAGTGAACTCTTTGTCGCACGTGAGGGATTTACATATGATTCAACTATGTCAGTATTGTTGAGAGAACTTGCACTAGTGAAAGTCTGAACCCTAGGCCTTGTTTTCAAGCATTGCAATACCGTTTTTGCTCACTTTTGTTACTTGCTACCTTGCTTTTTTTATATTTTCAGATTACAAAAATCTATATCTACCATCCATATTACACTTGTATCACCATGTCTTCGCCGAACTAGTGCACCTATACAATTTACCATTGTATTGGGTGTGTTGGGGACACAAGAGACTCTTTGTTATTTTGTTGCAGGGTTGTTTGAGAGAGACCATCTTCATCCTACGCCTCCCACAGATTGATAAACCTTAGGTCATCCACTTGAGGGAAAATTGCTACTGTCCTACGAAACTCTGCGCTTGGAGGCCCAACACGAGTCTACAAGAAGAAGGTTGCGTAGTAGACATCAGTGTCCATCGCCCGCGCCTCAGGAACCGCGAGTCAACTAGATTATTTGATAATATTCGAGCTGTATTAGTGATAATATTCGATGCTCCATTAACTGGATTATTCGAGATGTATTAGTGATGTTATCTGATAATATTATATGAAGGGTCCCTGAGGATCGCCGGTGATATTATATGATGATCTTGCTAAAAAATTTGTCGTCGATTTTCAATCTTAGAATCATGAACACAGGAAATGTCGACGTTGTTTGACGATGAGGAGAGGTTCCTTGAGTGCCCTCTGTGCTGGGATGACAGGGGTATATGCGACCTTTGTCCTCACCTAGACAACGGTACATCCTTCACCGTGTGTTCCCTGCCATGCAAGATTCGCTGTGTTGGACAAGTTCCATTTCAAAGAGAAGGGTAGTACAGAGCCTAAGATAGCTCACCTAAGAACGAAGCATTACACTTTTGTTGTTAAGGTGAAAAATAACGAAGATCACACATATTTTGGTTGTTCTAATTGGAGAGCATTTTGCAAGGCGTATGGGTTGGATGAGGACATGAACATTACCTTCGATCTTGGTAATGACGATGTTCATGATAATAATATAGAAATTTGGGTGCATGCGGACGACTTGATTCCAGTTCTACCTCCAGGTGCGTTTGTCAATAGATTTCTTAGGTAATTTATATTGATTATTAAAAAGTATTAATTTGGTACTCATCCTAACTAAATTTCTTTATTTTTAATTATCAGCTTATTTCCGTGCTACAAGAAGTACCCGACAGATAATAGATCGGACCTACTACAGTTATGACTCCAATCTTACTTGTTTGGAGAAAGATCATCTCATCTCATTTATTCATGATATTCAACATCATAATAGAAATTACATGTCTGGCAACATTTATCATGGATATGTGCCACTAGTTCACAAGTTGAACCCTTATAACATCACTAGAGACAACTTTGTAAGAATTTTTTTACTCTTGTGTCATTAGTCCATATACTCTTGTGTCACTAGTTTGCTAACTATGTTATTATAACTTATGTTCTTTAACACGTACTCTCGTCAGAGACCGTGCCTAAATGGATGTTTACCAAATGTGATTTGCATATGGTTAGTTTACGGCCAATGCCGATGAGTTACCCTGGTAAATACAAAATATCTCAAAGTCCACGCGTCCTGAAAATCAAAGGATGGAGCAAGGCAATAAAAGCATCCATGCAACCACTTGGAGACTATAACTTGCGCAAGCCACAAGTTGGAGATAGGTTGATTTGTATTCTTCAATGGGGGGATGCAGGAGTTCACCTTTTTTATGCTATCTTACCTAGGAGAGAGCAGTAGTAGTGTTTCTAACTTATGATAACTTGATCACTTGCTAGTATGGTAACAACCGGAATGATGAGGAGTTCACCTTTTTATGCTATTTTACCTAGAACGATTAAGAGTTGATTAAGATGATGATGAGTTGTTATATGACATATACCTGTACAAATTAGATGGATGCAATAGACCAACTTGGTCTATTGCATCCATCTAATTTGTACTGATGTTGGATGTTATTCTTTCATAATATATACTCATGTTGTATATTAATATGTGTAACCGCGTGAAAATACAATATAATTATAAAAGAAAATGAAAACACAAAATGAAACATGGCCGTTTAGTCCTGGTTGGTGTTACCAACCGGGACTAGAGGTCCTCCTGCATGGGTGCCCACAGTGGCTGACGAGGTCACCTACCCTAGGTAGGGTCATAGACCTCTCATCTAGGACACACCTGGGGTCCTAAAAGTTACGGAAGACCCTGGACTACCTCAGCACTCAGACGAATGTACAAGATACACTCAGATCCTTGAAAGTCACTCGGACGCTATCAACCACTCGGCTTAGCTCTGACACCCGGACGTGAAGAAGCAGAGGCGACGTGGGAGCTGTAACGTTTGAGAGACTTAATTAGCATTGAGTATTGTAGACGTTGCGTTAGCTGTAACGCTTGTAGTTAACTCAGCAGTTACCAGTAACTTCGACAGTTACTAGCATTAATGACCCTCGTAATGGCACTCGGCTGGCGGTGGCGCACTCTATATAAGCCACCCTCGACGCCAGGAGAGGGGTTACGAACTCTCTGTAATCAGAACACATACCAAGCAACACTTAGCCCCAGGGCTCGAGACGTAGGACTTTTACCACTTCTGAGTGGGGTCCGAACTCGTAAACACCGAGTGTTACACTTGCCTCGTAGCTAGGCTTCGCCCTACTCATTCGTACCCCTCGTACTATTGTTAGGATTACTCCCACGACAGTTGGTGCCCACCTTGGGGCGGCAGTTCTAGCAAACTCCGGTGCAAGTGAGATTCCTTTCTTTTTTCCGGCCATCATGCTGGCACTCGGCGGTGAGATCCTCTTCGGCAGCCCCCGCTTCGTCGCTGACGGTTCGTCCTGGCTGCACGATGCACCGCTAGATCCGGATGCTTTCCCCGCCCGTGGGGCTGTGCATTTCAGCGCAGCGGCACAAGGGGTTCTCCCGCGATAGTCGTCGGAGCCGTACGGCTCAGGGTCGATCCGTTCGACCTCCGGTCGTCCCAAGCATTCCGGACGCTCGCGGTTGCAGCGGTGGCTCAAGCATGTCAAGGCGCGGCAACCTACCTCCGAGCAGGTCGTGGTGCTCAACTCCGGCGAGCCTACCATCAGCTTGTCTCCCACATCGGGTGACGAGTTGTCCGACGAATCCGAGTGTGAAAGCAGCGGAAACGCTGCTGAGATACTGATGGCACACTCCACCGATCATGGTGCCCCTGGGTACTCGATGGGTGGTTCTCTTGACCGAGGCGGAGGTCATCTCGGCGACGGTCCTTTCGATGGTTATTTTCCGCAGCCTCTCTTTCGGGAGCAGAGGGAAGAGAGGAGAAGGAGGGACGACAAAGTCCTTCTTATCCCTATCACGGGAACGTCACCCGAAGAGATAGCCTTGGAGGCCACACGCCATGCCACCTTGGCTGAGCGTGAACGTTTAGAGAGGCTCCAGTGAGCGCTCGATGAATGCGCAGCAAGGGAGCAACCAAGCTCCAGTTACGCCAGGCGTCGGCCGCCCAAGATCCCAGTGATGCGTACTCTCATTGAGAATCTAGCTGCAACCACTCGGATAGCTGAATCCATTCAGCCGTCTGGTTCTGCGGCTGGAGAAGGCATTTGGCCGATCCAGACTCTGCTGAAGACGGCGATGAGGCAGAATGCAGACGTGTCTCAGTCGAATCAGCGTGTTTACAACAAGTGCTTTCGGGCTGACACTGTCCAGTACGCGCATAGTCCGCATGCTTATGGGAAACACCGATACTCTCCTCCTCCTCCGAGAGGCCGGCACGGAGGGCATTGGCGCGATGACCGCGATGTCAGTCGGACGCCCCCTCCGAGGGGTGGTTCACACGGCAAACGCCCCTATGATGACGGTCGTCCTCACAGAGAAGACCGCAATCGGACTCCCCCTCGCCCCAGAGGTTATGACGAAGCAGGCCGACACCCCCCGTTGCTCAATGCAAGGTCTACCATCACTCAGAGAATGGTGGATAAAAGCCGAGTGCTCAGGGACCGAGTGAGCGGATGGGGGACGTCAGGTCTCGAATGTTTCTACAGATATATCCGAGAGGCCGAGATTCCCCCCAACTACAGGTTGGCGACGGGGATAGGGAAGTTTAACGGCGAATCCAAGCCTGAAACTTGGCTCGAAGATTACCGAATGGCAGTTCAGATTGGGGGTGGTGATGACTTCGTGGCAATGAAGCATCTTCCCCTCATGCTGGAAGGATCTGCTCGGGCATGGTTGAACGAGTTACCTTCCAGCAGCATCTATTGCTAGGAGGACATGGCGCAGGTGTTCATCAAGGCGTTTGAGGGCACTTACAAGCGTCCGGGTGGATTGACGGAGTTGCAGCATTGTGTCCAAAAGAGCAATGAAACTCTCCGAGAGTACATACAGCGGTGGACCACTCTGCACAACACGGTCGAGAATGTCACCGAGCACCAGGCTGTGTGCACCTTCAAGGCAGGCACTCGGTATCGGGAGCTCTTACTGAAGGTTGGCCGATCGGGGGATCTGTCTCTCAGTTGAGCCATGGAGATTGCCAACAAATACGCCAATGGCGAATAGGAAGACCGCCTCCGCAGCAGCAAAGGGCGAGCTGGCGATGCCCCTCAATCGGCGGGGAACGCAGGCAAGAAGCAGAAGCGGAAAGCCGATCCTCCGGGAAAGGCAGAAGTGGCTGCGGTTTCTGGTCAGGGGAAGCGGTAGCCCAAAAAGAACAAGAAGAAAGGCTGGGCTAACAAAAAGAAGCCCGAGTACAATTCTGAAGTGCTAGATCAGCCCTGTGCCATTCACACTAAAAAGGATGAAGAGGGCAACCTCATTTACCCAAAGCACACCACTCGGGAGTGCCGGATGCTCAAGCATGAGATGGGTGAGGGAGTCCTGGACTAAGGGGTCCTCGGGCCGCCGACCTATCTCTCATAGGCCGGCTTGGTGGGCCGCTCTCTGATTAGTGCAGGAAGGGCCGGGATATGCGACGGCCCCGTATTCTAGAAGGAAACCTCCGAAGACGTGGCGTGCACTCCAAGTTAAGATGAGGGGATCAGCGTCTTTACTTCCGGCTGGAGACTTATCATGTGTAAACCCTAGGTACCCCCGGTGTCTATATAAACCAGGGGGTTTAGATCGTAGAGGGAGAGAGACTCATCTAGGGTTTTGGCTACTTGATCTCGAGGTAGATCGACTCTGTAATCTTCATACACATCAATACAACCAAGAAGAACGTAGGGTTTTACCTCCATAGGAGGGCCCGAACCTGGGTAAACATCGTCTCCTTCATCCCTTGTTACCCATCGATCCTAAACTCACAGCTCGGGACCCCCTACCCGAGATCCGCCAGTTTTGACACCGACATTGGTGCTTTCATTGAGAGTTCCGCTGTGGGATCGCAAGAGGAATTGATGGCTCGCCTAATCATTAGCGATGAAGTCCGTAACGGGGACTCCTTCGCCCCTGGACAGATTTTCGCTTTTGGCAGCATCATGCTGCACGTCGACCCAACCGGCCACCCTGATCGGGTCGGGAGTCTCGCCCCTGATAAAGAGATCAGATTCGGGAACTTAGAGTTCTCCGTAGACTCCCGGGGCGATCTTTCATTCGCTGGGCTCGCGATCTCATCTGACGAGCCCGAAGTCTCCGAAGCCTTAACTTCGGATCTCCTTCTCGACTCCGCCATCGGGTCTATCCTTGCCGATGATCTGGTTCTTAGTCCGGATCCGGTTATAGTACTTGAGGGCCAGGGGTCGGCCCCTGCCGAACACGCTCTTTGTACGGACACGTTGGAGGTTAACTCCGAAAGTCATAGGAAGATCGATCTGGTCGAGCTCTCGACGATCAACGAGGCGTTGGATCGGATCCTATCAATAAAAATCATTGACGACCTGACCTCGACCCATGCTCAGATCGGTCTGAAGGCGGGTCATGAGGAATTTTTCGACCCACCCACCACCACTTGGTAGCCACTATCGAAGACTTAACCGATATGCTGGACTACACCTACGAGGAGGCAGAAGACATGGATGAAGAGGACGGTGCCCCTGCTCCTGTCAACACTGGGCGATGGACCGCCACCTCCACCTATGACGTCTACATGGTAGACACCCCCGGCCATAAGGGCGATCGCACCCCTAAGAAGAATGGCGATAAATCTGGTGAGGAGCCATCAAGGCGCCGAAAACAGCGCAAACGATCTAAGGAAAACAAGGGAAGGGAAGCCATTGCAGGCACTGGGGAAAACAACACCCCGGAAGACCTCGGCGACCCTGAAGTCCCCGAACAGCCACTGGAGGACCAGGAAAGGCCCGAAGATCGGCGCGACACCAAGGATCTTAATGATTTCGAGGACAACAACTACCTTCCCCCTGTCGAGGAGGAGGACAGCCTGGAAGCCGAAGACTTCACCGTCCCCGAAAACCCTGCGGATCAGGAACGGTTTAGGCGGCAGCTTTTAGCCACCGCCCGAAGCCTGAAGGCAAAACAACAGCAGCTCAAAGCCGAACAAGACACCCACAATGATAGATGGACGAGGGTCTTGGCAGCCGTAGAAGGGTACGGTACCAATCTATCGGACCAACCCAAGAGCTACACACGCCGGCGGCTGCTACCGCAGTTCGATGACGAGGTCCTTGAAACATCGCCTCCCAGGCATACTCCGTATGACCAGCCGGACTGCCCTCCCCGAGGACGGGATAGGACGGCCAGGGAGGCCGAGTACAGACCTGCGGTACCCCGCAGGAGAGGAAAAGAGCCAGCAGAGCCGGGGGACAGGTATGACTTACGACAGGACCTGGATTATATAGCAGGCCACACAAGATCCATCTACGGATCTAGAGGGTACTCCCCCTCTAGACGAGACAGGTACTAGTCTTGGCTCGACCGCAACAATGGAGGTTGGGAACAAAACCGGGCCCGATCGACCGCCGATCGTAGGCATGACATAGCTCGGGTCAGAGGCGCTGCCCACCCACTGTGCTTCATAGACGAGGTGATGCAGCATCAGTTCCCTGAAGGGTTTAAACCCGTTAACATAGAGCAATACGACGGGACAACAGACCCAACCGTGTGGATTGAGGACTTCCTCCTCCACATTCATATGGCACGAGGAGATGATCTCCACGCCATCAAGTACCTGCCCCTAAAACTTAAGGGGCCAGCTCGACACTGGTTAAACAGTCTCCCCGAGAATTCCATCGGGAGGTGGGAAGAGATCGAGGATGCCTTCCGATCTAACTTCCAGGGCACTTATGTCCGGCCACCGGACTCCTCCGACTAGAGCAATGTTGTCCAGAAAGTAGGTGAATCGGCTCGGCAATTTTGGAATCGGTTCCTGACCAAGAAAAACCAAATCGTTGACTGCCCGGACGCCGAGGCAATAGCCTCCTTCAGACATAATATCCGGGATGAGTGGCTAGCTCGTCAACTCGGCCAGGACAAGCCGAGGACAATGTCCGCCCTTACCTCACTTATGACCCGCTTTTGCGCGAGTGAGGATAACTGGTTAGCTCGACGAGGCCATAACCCCGAAGACCCCGACACCTCCAAAGTCCGGGATGGAAATGGGAAACCACGATGTAACAAAAACAAACGCCGGCACAACAACGACGACGCTGAGGACACGACCGTTAATGCCGGTTTCCGCAACCCAAAATCCGGACAGCGGAAGAAACCTTCCAAAGGAAATCGAGACGGACCTACCACGCTGGACAAAATCATGGACAGGTCATGCCAGATCCACGACACCCAAGACAAGCCCGCTACCCACACCAACCGTAATTGTTGGGTATTCAAATAAGCTGGCAAACTCGCAGCCGAGGAGCAAGGCAAGGGCCCATGCAGCGAGGACGATGACGAGCCCCGCGGTCCGAGCAATGGAGGACAAAAGCAGTTTCCCCCAGAGGTAAAAATGTGAACATGATATATGCCACTCACATACCAAAAAAGGAGAGGAAGCGCGCCCTTCGGGAAGTCTACGCCGTAGAGCCCGTAGCCCCGAAGTATAACCCATGGCCGGCTTGCCCGATCACCTTCGACCGACGGGACCATCCGACCAGTATCCATCATGGAGGTTCGGCAACCCTCGTCCTAGACCCCATTATCGATGGGTATCACCTCACTAGAGTCCTAATGGACGGAGGAAGTAGCCTTAATCTGATCTACTCAGACACGGTGAAAAAGATGGGTATAGATCCGTCAAGGATCAAACCTAGTAACACTACCTTTAAAGGAGTGATCCCAGGCGTCGAAGCCCGCTGCTTGGGCACCGTGAATCTGGAAGTAGTGTTCGGCTCGCCCGACAACTTCCGCAGCGAAGACTTGATCTTCGACATTGCCCCTTTCCGCTGCGGTTATCACGCCCTACTCGGCCGCACAACATTCGCTCGCTTTAACGCCGTCCCACACTACGCGTACCTGAAGCTCAAGATGCCCGGGCCCAAGGGGGTCATTACCGTCAACGGCAACACAGAGCGCTCTCTCCGAACTGAGGAACACACAGCGGCCCTGGCAGCCGAATTCCAGTACGGTGACGATAGGCCGATGCCCAAATCAGGCATAAAGGCACGTCAGGATAGTAAACGAGCTCGGTCTCAACCCAAACTCCCGGCATCATCTTCCGCCCAACAAAAATAGGGATACGCTCCCCCACAACACAACCCTAGTTCCCGTAAAATATGTGCCAAGAAGGCACAACTTCGCGCTCAAAATACCATGGGCAGCTGTGGGGACCCACTATCAAAGGGAAAGTGTTCGGCTAGACCGAACTACTGCCAACACATGTCTTCGGACAAACCACAGGTAGCATCTAGGACCTTCCAAGCGTAAAGCTCGTCCACACTACGGCGACTTCTCAAGATCTTCTTCCCAAGGTCCGTTCACCGATAGCAATCACATTTAAAGGAACGCAACCCCCTCGGGAGCTAAGGAGCAGACATGCGACAGGGCACATTGAGGACGTCAAGCCACCCATCGAAGACCCCGGGTAAAACCTCTCCTTTGTAAACTTTATTTTTCAAATCAAAATACCGGTAACAGTTGCTTCGGCAGTTTGAGTTATAAGAATTCATCAGAAATAAAGACCATCCTCTACGGCCTCCTCGCTGTATTTTATGTCACATACTCTGTTCTCTACTCACCGACGCCGATAGCAAAGCTGTTCGGTACATATTACGATGCGAACGGCTAATAGACCGGGGGCTCGACTATAAAAATCGCCCCAAGCATCACCCCGGCACTATTGTGTATGTGTTCGGCATCTCGGATGTTGCGTTATATGAATTGGTTCCGAATTATGTCTTGGGTCAATGGTTGGGTTGCCCGGCTCCTGTGTTTGCCCTCTTACGTTCTGCTCGTTCGGCTAAAAGGGTAAAGGGAGAACCACTGCGATTGTGTTTCCAGCTCGCCTGGTCAAGTACCTCAGTGGAAAAAGCCGAAAACTGACTGTCATAATAAGCGAGAACCGGTTTGCAATCTGAGCATAAGTGTCAAACTAAAAATCGATAGTGGTTATTCCGTGTTATACGAGGGGTTTGTACGATTACAAACCATGTGATGCTGGTTTCAACCTCGGTGTATCCAAATATCACAAAACACTGGGGGCTAGTCATCAGCCCCCGCAGTAAAGCTCCTACGGCTAAGTGAAAGCACTAAAGCATCATAGTCCGATTGCCTTGTTCCCCTCGCACTACCACCTTCGGGCACCGATACGTCGACTAAGGGTCACAGTGTGGAGGTAGAAACACCTCGTGTAGTATCTACACGGGGCTGAAGCCGCAACTTTCAGATAAAACGGCCACATAGGAGTCAAAATAATACAAAGCTTAAAGACATGATAAACCATGCAACCGCATTATAAAGCAGAACAGTCAGCGGATACATGACAAAATGCTCATTCATAAATTACATCCTTAGGGCATTGGGCTTCTATCGCCCAAGCACCATCCATCACGGTGGAAAAGTATTGCTCGGGGCGCCTATGCTCCTTCCCAGGGGGTGGAGGCGCGGTGGCCATCTCGGTCGGCTTGAGCCTCGGCCAGTGCATCATGGTCCTTGCAAAGGCCATCCGAGCTCACTCAATGCACGTAGAACGCTTTAGAGCGTCAATCCGAGGCGCAGCGTCGCACAGTTTCTGCACCAAGCCGAAGTAACTGCTCGGCAATGGCTCTGCAGGCCACAACCGGATGCAGAGGTCCTTCATGGCCAGCTCCGCCATCCTGTGCAGCTCCATCAATTGTTTCATCTGTTTGCTTAGGAGGGGAGGATGCTCGGGGGCTTGAAATTGTGCCCAGAACAGCCGAGGCTCAACATCCCCATCCCGGGAGGCGAAGTATTTGTTCACGTCCGCTGCACTCCTCGGGAGGTCCGTAAAGGCGCCTGAGGAACGCCACACCCGGGTGAGCAATGCAAACCTGTTACCACCAAATGCACATTGCAGTAAGTACGGTTTACCATCCGCGATCGCCTTGACTTGGCGGAGTTCTTCTTCAAAGAACCGCCTATCAACTCGCTCCGCTTTGAGCTCGGATTTCAGCGTGGATAGTTCGGTGGACTGGTCTTCGTTCTTTTGCTCAAGGGCCTCGCACTTTGTGCTGGCATCCTTGAGCTCCAGCTGCACCTCTACCACCCGGGCCTCATGCTTGTCGCTCGCGGCTTTTAACGCCGACAGTTCGACTGCTGCTTGTTCGGCTGCCGCTTTATCATCCGCGGCCTCCTGCCTCACCTTTTCCAACTCGGCCTTGAGGTTCTCGACCTCCGCGGCCACAGATGTGGTAACAATGAGTAAATAACACTTAGGGATAACAATCCAGATATCTCAATCAATGAGGATAGACAATAGCCCGAATGATACAATTCGGACTCACCTTGCGTCTCGTCAAATCTCTTGTTCAGGCGATCGAGCTCCTCATCAGAGCTCTTGAGCTTCCAGTTTAGCTCGACAAGCTCTACTGCGTTGGCGGCCACCGCCTACAAAACAACTTATGTGCATTAAAACTCCCGAGCTGTCGGATTCAGACCCTCTGCTAAGTACTCTCCAGAGCTCTTAGAATAATGAGGGACAAAAAGGGTGCCTTAAGCATCATTACTAATTTCCGGACATTTGACCCCCGGGTGGGTTTTCCAAACTCACCCAGGGCTCGGGGGCCACTACACTTATGAGGATTGCATAAACTTGGTAAATTAACTTTTTCTGGAAAAAAGAATATTACGTGGCTCACCTCGAAGCCCGTCAACAGACCTTTGAAGGCCTCTTTCAGTCCGCTATCAATGGAATGAATGCCTTGCAAAACTGCACCCATAAGGGTGCGGTGATCTTCGGCGATGGAGGAGCCGGATAAAGCTTCCTCCATCATGGCTGGCCACCCAATCATGGACGGCACCGGTGGTGACCTGCCAACCCTCCCTCTGGTGGGGGATTGGGCTGGCGGCTCCGGAGGCATAGAGCGCTCTGGAGATGTCCTCGGAGGGGACTGGACTGGACTTTGTCCCCCCTCTTCGGTTGCCAGGAGATGTTCCTCCTCCTGGTCTTCGGCGGCCGAGGTATTAATGTTGGAAATATGCCCTAGAGGCAATAATAAATTGGTTATTATTATATTTCCTTGTTCATGATAATCGTTTATTATCCATGCTATAATTGTATTGATTGGAAACTCAAATACATGTGTGGGTACATAGACAACACTGTGTCCCTAGTAAGCCTCTAGTTGACTAGCTTGTTGATCAAAGATGGTTAAGGTTTCCTAGCCATGGACATGAGATGTCATTTGATAACGGGATCACATCATTAGGAGAATGATGTGATGGACAAGACCCAAACTGTAAACGTAGCATTTGATCGTGTCAGTTTATTGCTATTGTTTTCTGCATGTCAAGTATCTGTTCCTTTGACCATGAGATCATGCAACTCACTGACACAGGAGGAATACCTTGTGTGTATCAAACGTCGCAACGTAACTGGGTGACTATAAAGGTGCTCTACAGGTATCTCCGAGGGTGTCTGTTGGGTTGGCATGGATCAAGACTGGGATTTGTTACTCCGTATGACGGAGAGGTATCTCAGGGCCCACTCGGTAATACAACATCATAATGAGCCTTGCAAGCAATGTGACTAAAGTGTTAGCCACGAGATCTTGTATTACGGAACGAGTAAAGAGACTTGCCGGTAACGAGATTGAACTAGGTATAGTGATACCGACGATCGAATCTCGGGCAAGTAACATACCGAAGAACAAAGGGAACAGCATACGGGATTAACTGAATCCTTGACATAGAGGTTCGACCGATAAAAGATCTTCGTAGAATATGTAGGAGCCAATATGGGCATCCAGGTCCCGCTATTGGTTATTGGCCGTAGAGGTGTCTCGGTCATGTCTACATAGTTCTCGAACCCGCAGGGTCTACACACTTAACGTTTGGTGACGATTAGTATAATTGAGTTATTATGTTGGTGACCAAAAGTTGTTCGGGGTCCCGGATAAGATCCCGGACATGACGAGGATCTCCGGAATAGTCCGGAGGTAAAGATTGATATATGTGATAATAGTGTTTTGATCTCCGGAAGGGTTCCGGAGTTCACCGGAAGGGGTTCCGGATGTTTACCGAAGTGTTCGGGTGCAGCAACACTTTATATGAGCCAAAGGGATAAAGCCCACAAGGTATTGGAAAGTGCAAAAGTAGTTTTGCTGCCGCGAAAGCGGTACTACCGCTTGTGTGAAGCGGTACTACCGCCCGAGCGGTACTACCGCTTGTGTGAAGCGGTACTACCGCCCAAGCGGTACTACCGCTTGTGTGAAGCGGTACTACCGCTTGTGCGCGGCTGTGCACGGTTCGGCAGGGATCCGAGTTGGACTCTTTCCCTGCGGGCCAAACCGACCTTGTGCGGGCAAAACCGACCCGGAGGAGGCTTTTACTCCAAGTTTAGACCCCAAGACTCAACATATAAATAGAGGGGCAGGGCTAGCACACGGGACACATCAAGATTTCCCCAAGCCGTGTGCGGCAACCCTAACCCTCTAGTTCCTCCGTCATAATCTCCGTAGCGCTTGGCGAAGCCCTGCAGAGATTGTTCCTCACCACCATCACCACGCCGTCGTGCTGCTGGAACTCAACCACTACTTCACCATCGCTCGCTGGATCGAGGAGGTGAAGGCGTCATCAAGCCGTACGTGTGTTGAACGCGGAGGTGCCGTCCGTTCGGCACTAGATCGGAAGGATCGTGATTGGATCGCGGGACGCTCGGCGATTTGGATCGCGAAGACGTTCGACTACATCAACCGCGTTTATTAACGCTTCCGCTTAGCGATCTACAAGGGTATGTAGATTCACTCTCCCTCTCGTAGATGCTCATCACCATGGATAGATCTTGCATGTGCGTAGGAAAATTTTTTGTTTCCCATGCAACGTTCCCCAACAGTGGCATCATGAGCTAGGTCTATGCGTAGATGAGATCTCGAGTAGAACACAAACGAGTTGTGGGCGTGGGTGTATACATATTGCTTGCCGTTACTAGTTGATACTTGATTCCGCGGTATTGTGAGATGAAGCGGCCTGGACCGACATTACGCGTACGCTTACGCGAGACTGGTTTCACCGCTGCGTGCACTTGTTGCATAAAGGTGACTGGCGGGTGTCTGTCTCTCTCACTTTAGTTGAATCGGTTCAATGAAGAGGGTTCTTTTAGAAGATCAAAAAGCAATCACTACACCACGTTGTGGTTTTGCGTAGGTAAGAATGGTTCTTGCAAACCCGTAGCAGCCACGTAAAATTTGCAACAACAATTAGAGGACGTCTAACTTGTTTTTGCAGGGTATGTTGTGATGTGATATGGCCAATTACATGATGAGATATATGTGATGTATGAGATGATCATGTGATGTATAGAATATCACGACTTGCATGTCGATGAGTACGGCAACTGGCAGGAGCCATAGAGTTGTCTTTAATTATTGTATGACCTGCGTGTCAATCATTAAGCGCTATGTAATGCTTTACTTTATCGCTAACCGTTAGCAATAGTCGTGGAAGCAACAGTCGGCGCGACAACCTTATGGCGACACGTTGATGGAGATCAAGATGATGGAGATCATGGTGTCATGCCGGTGACGATGGAGATCATGCCGGTGCTTTGGAGATGGAGATCAAAAGCACAAGTTCATGGCCATATCATGTCACTTATGATTTGCATGTGATGTTAATCCTTTTATGCATCTTATTTTGCTTAGGACGACGGTAGCATTATAAGGTGATCCCTCACTTAAATTTCAAGATAAATTGTGTTCTCCCCAAGTGTGCACCGTTGCGAAAGTTCGTCGTTTCGAGACACGCCGTGATGATCGGGTGTGATAGACTCTACGTTCGCATACAACGGGTGCAAGCCATGTTGCACGTGCGGAACACTCGGGTTAAACTTGACGAGCCTAGCATGTACAGACATGGCCTCGGAACACAAGAGACCGAAAGGTCGAACATGAGTCATATAGTAGATATGATCAACATGAAGATGTTCACCATTGAAACCACCTCAACTCACGTGATGATCGGACTTGAGTTGGTGGATTTGGATCATGTTACACTCGAATGACCGGAGGGATGTCAATTTGAGTGGGAGTTTTTTTAAATATGATTAACTAAACTCATTATCTAAGAACAATAGTCTAAGTTGTCTTTGCTATATTTATGTTGTAGATCATGGCTCGCGCAGTAGCACCCCTGAATTTTAATGCGTTCCTAGAGAAAGCTAAGTTGAAAGATGATGGAAGTAACTTTGTGGACTGGGCCCGTAATCTAAGGATTATCCTTACGGCTTCCCAGAAGGCTTATGTCCTTGATGCACCGCTTGGTGATCCACCCGCTCCAGTTGAGTCTCTAGACGTTGTGAACGCCTGGCAGGCTCGTTCTGATGATTACTCAATAGTTCAATGTGCAATGTTGTATGGCTTAGAACCGGGACTTCAAAGACGTTTTGAACGTCATGGAGCATATGAGATGTTCCAGGAGTTGAAGTTTATCTTTCAGAAGAATCCCCGGATCGAGAGATATGAGATCTCCGATAAGTTCTATGCTTGCAAGATGGAGGAGAACGGGTCTATCAGTGATCACGTGCTCAGAATGTCTGGGTACTCCACCCGTCTGGCTGAGTTAGGGATGCCCCTTCCGCCAGAGGCTATCACTGACAGAGTTCTTCAATCATTGCCACCTAGCTACAAGAGCTTCGTGTTGAACTATAACATGCACGGGATGAACAAGTCAGTCGCCGAGCTGTTTGCGATGCTGAAAGCCGCTGAGTCTGAAATTCAGAAGGAGCATCAAGTGTTGATGGTCAATAAAACCACTAGTTTCAAGAAAAATGGCAAGGGTAAGAAGGGTAACTCCAAGCAGAGTGGCAAAGCAGTTGCTCCTCTCGTGAAGAAACCCAAGGCTGGACCCAAACCAGAAACTGTGTGTTTTCATTGCAAGGGAACTGGACACTGGAAGCGGAATTGCCCCAAGTATTTGGCTGACAAGAAGGCGGCCAACAACAAACAAGGTATATATGATATACATGTTATTGATGTGTACCTTACCAACTCTCGTTGTAGTGCCTGGGTATTTGATACCGGTGCGGTTGCTCATATTTGCAACTCAAAACAGGAACTGCGGAATAGACGGAGGCTGGCAAAGGACGAAGTGACGATGCGCCTGGGAAATGGTTCCAAGGTTGATGTGATCGCCGTCGGCACGCTCGCTCTTCGATTACCGTCGGGATTAGTGATGAACCTAAATAAGTGTTATTTGGTGCCTGCGTTAAGCATGAACATTATATCTGGATCTTGTTTATTGCGAGACGGTTACTCATTTAAATCAGAGAATAATGGTTGTTCTATTTATATGAGTAATATCTTTTATGGTCATGCACCCGATGTGAGGGGTTTATTCTTATTGAATCTCGATGGTAATGATACACATGTTCATAACATTGATGCCAAAAGATGTAGAATTGATAATGATAATACCACTTTCTTGTGGCACTGCCGTTTAGGTCATATTGGCGTAAAACGCATGAGGAAGCTCCATGCTGATGGACTTTTGGAGTCACTTGATTTTGAATCACTTGACACATGTGAGCCATGCCTCATGGGCAAGATGACTAAAACGCCGTTCTCTGGAACAATGGAACGGGCAAGTGACTTATTGGAAATCATACATACTGATGTGTGCGGTCCGATGAGTATTGAAGCGCGCAGTGGTTATCGTTACTTTCTCACCTTCACTGATGACTTAAGTAGATATGGGTATATTTACTTAATGAAACACAAGTCTGAAACATTTGAAAAGTTCAAACAATTTCAGAGTGAAGTTGAGAATCATCGTAACAAGAAGATTAAATTCCTACGATCTGATCGAGGAGAAGAATATCTGAGTTATGAGTTTGGCAGTCACTTAAGACAGTGTGGAATTGTTTCACAATTGACACCGCCTGGAACACCACAGCGTAATGGTGTGTCCGAACGTCGTAATCGAACTTTATTGGATATGGTGCGATCTATGATGTCTCTTGCCAATTTGCCACTATCGTTTTGGGGTTATGCATTAGAGACAGCTGCATTCACTTTAAATAGGGCACCATCGAAATCCGTTGAGACGACGCCATATGAACTTTGGTTTGGCAAGAAGCCAAAGCTGTCGTTTCTTAAAGTTTGGGGATGTGATGCTTATGTCAAAAAGCTTCAGCCTGAAAAGCTGGAACCCAAAGCGGAGAAATGCGTCTTCATAGGATACCCAAAAGAGACAGTTGGGTATACCTTCTACCTCAGATCCGAAGGCAAAGTGTTTGTCGCTAAAAACGGAACATTTCTTGAGAAAGAGTTTCTCTCGAAAGAGTTGAGTGGGAGGAAGATAGAACTTGATGAGGTTGTTGAACCTTTACTTCAACCTGAGAGTAGCGCAGCGCAGAAAGTTGTTTCTGTGGAGCCTACATTAGCTGAAGAGGAAGTTAATGATGATGATCATGAAGCTTTGGATCAAGTTGCTATCAAACCTCGTAGGTCGACAAGGACGCGTACTGCTCCCGAGTGGTACGGCAACCCTGTCTTAGACATCATGTTGTTAGACAACGATGAACCTACGAGCTATGGAGAAGCGATGATGGGCCCGGATTCCGAGAAATGGTTAGAGGCCATGAAATCCGAGATGGGATCCATGTATGAAAACAAAGTATGGACTTTGGAAGTATTACCTGAAGGGCGTAAGGCCATTCAGAACAAATGGATCTTTAAGAGGAAGACGGACGCGGACGGTAATGTCACCGTCTATAAAGCTCGACTTGTGGCAAAGGGTTTTTCACAAGTTCAAGGAGTTGACTACGATGAGACCTTCTCACCCGTAGCGATGCTTAAGTCCGTCAGAATCATGTTAGCAATAGCTGCCTTTTTCGATTATGAAATTTGGCAGATGGATGTCAAAACAGCGTTCCTTAACGGTTTCCTTAAGGAAGAGTTGTATATGATGCAACCAGAAGGTTTTGTCGATCCAGAGAATGCTGACAAAGTTTGCAAACTCCAGCGATCCATTTATGGACTGGTGCAAGCATCTCGGAGTTGGAATCTTCGTTTTGATGAGGTGATCAAAGCGTTCGAGTTTATACAAGTTTACGGAGAAGCTTGTATTTACAAGAAAGTGAGTGGGAGCTCTATAGCGTTTCTAATATTATATGTGGATGACATATTGCTGATTGGAAACAATATAGAAATGCTGGAAAGCGTAAAGGAATATTTGAACAAGAGTTTTTCAATGAAGGACCTAGGAGAAGCTGCTTTCATATTAGGCATCAAGATCTATAGAGATAGATCAAGACGCTTAATAGGACTTTCACAAAGCACATACCTTGATAAGATTTTGAAGAAGTTCAAAATGGATCAGTCCAAGAAGGGGTTCTTGCCTGTTTTGCAAGGTGTGAAGTTGAGTAAGACTCAATGCCCAGTGACTGCAGAAGATAGAGAAAAGATGAGTGTCATCCCCTATGCTTCAGCCATAGGCTCTATCATGTATGCAATGCTGTGCACAAGACCCGATGTCAGCCTTGCCATAAGTATGGTCGGAAGGTTTCAAGGTGATCCAGGAATGGAACACTGGACGGCGGTCAAGAATATCCTGAAGTACCTGAAAAGGACTAAGGACATGTTTCTCGTTTATGGAGGTGATCAAGAGCTCGTCGTAAAGGGTTACGTCGATGCAAGCTTTGACACTGATCCGGATGACTCTAAGTCGCAAACCGGATACGTATTTATTCTTAATGGGGGTGCGGTTAGCTGGTGCAGTTCCAAGCAAAGCGTGGTAGCTGATTCTACATGCGAAGCGGAGTACATCGCAGCCTCGGAGGCGGCGAAGGAAGGTGTCTGGATGAAGGAGTTCATGACAGATCTTGGAGTAGTGCCTAGTGCGCTTAACCCAATGACTCTGTTTTGTGATAATACTGGTGCCATTGCTCTAGCCAAGGAACCAAGATTTCACAAGAGGACCAGACACATAAAGCGACGTTTCAATTCCATCCGCGATTACATCAAGGAGGACGACATAAATATTTGCAAAGTACACACGGATCTAAATGTTGCAGATCCGATGACTAAACCTCTTCCAAGGGCTAAACATGAACAACACCAGAACTGCATGGGTGTTCGATTCATTACAATGTAAATCACATAGTGATGTGAACTAGATTATTGACTCTAGTGCAAGTGGGAGACTGTTGGAAATATGCCCTAGAGGCAATAATAAATTGGTTATTATTATATTTCCTTGTTCATGATAATCGTTTATTATCCACGCTATAATTGTATTGATTGGAAACTCAAATACATGTGTGGGTACATAGACAACACTGTGTCCCTAGTAAGCCTCTAGTTGACTAGCTTGTTGATCAAAGATGGTTAAGGTTTCCTAGCCATGGACATGAGATGTCATTTGATAACGGGATCACATCATTAGGAGAATGATGTGATGGACAAGACCCAAACTGTAAACGTAGCATTTGATCGTGTCAGTTTATTGCTATTGTTTTCTGCATGTCAAGTATCTGTTCCTTTGACCATGAGATCATGCAACTCACTGACACCGGAGGAATACCTTGTGTGTATCAAACGTCGCAACGTAACTGGGTGACTATAAAGGTGCTCTACAGGTATCTCCGAGGGTGTCTATTGGGTTGGCATGGATCAAGACTGGGATTTGTTACTCCGTGTGACGGAGAGGTATCTCAGGGCCCACTCGGTAATACAACATCATAATGAGCCTTGCAAGCAATGTGACTAAAGTGTTAGCCACGAGATCTTGTATTACGGAACGAGTAAAGAGACTTGCCGGTAACGAGATTGAACTAGGTATAGTGATACCGACGATCGAATCTCGGGCAAGTAACATACCGAAGAACAAAGGGAACAGCATACGGGATTAACTGAATCCTTGACATAGAGGTTCGACCGATAAAAGATCTTCGTAGAATATGTAGGAGCCAATATGGGCATCCAGGTCCCGCTATTGGTTATTGGCCGTAGAGGTGTCTCGGTCATGTCTACATAGTTCTCGAACCCGCAGGGTCTACACACTTAACGTTTGGTGACGATTAGTATAATTGAGTTATTATGTTGGTGACCGAAAGTTGTTCGGGGTCCCGGATAAGATCCCGGACATGACGAGGATCTCCGGAATAGTCCGGAGGTAAAGATTGATATATGTGATAATAGTGTTTTGATCTCCGGAAGGGTTCCGGAGTTCACCGGAAGGGGTTCCGGATGTTTACCGAAGTGTTCGGGTGCAGCAACACTTTATATGAGCCAAAGGGATAAAGCCCACAAGGTATTGGAAAGTGCAAAAGTAGTTTTGCTGCCGCGAAAGCGGTACTACCGCTTGTGTGAAGCGGTACTACCGCCCGAGCGGTACTACCGCTTGTGTGAAGCGGTACTACCGCCCAAGCGGTACTACCGCTTGTGTGAAGCGGTACTACCGCTTGTGCGCGGCTGTGCACGGTTCGGCAGGGATCCGAGTTGGACTCTTTCCCTGCGGGCCAAACCGACCTTGTGTGGGCAAAACCGACCCGGAGGAGGCTTTTACTCCAAGTTTAGACCCCAAGACTCAACATATAAATAGAGGGGCAGGGCTAGCACACGGGACACATCAAGATTTCCCCAAGCCGTGTGCGGCAACCCTAACCCTCTAGCTCCTCCGTCATAATCTCCGTAGCGCTTGGCGAAGCCCTGCAGAGATTGTTCCTCACCACCATCACCACGCCGTCGTGCTGCTGGAACTCAACCACTACTTCACCATCGCTCGCTGGATCGAGGAGGTGAAGGCGTCATCAAGCCGTACGTGTGTTGAACGCGGAGGTGCCGTCCGTTCGGCACTAGATCGGAAGGATCGTGATTGGATCGCGGGACGCTCGGCGATTTGGATCGCGAAGACGTTCGACTACATCAACCGCGTTTATTAACGCTTCCGCTTAGCGATCTACAAGGGTATGTAGATTCACTCTCCCTCTCGTAGATGCTCATCACCATGGATAGATCTTGCATGTGCGTAGGAAAAATTTTTGTTTCCCATGCAACGTTCCCCAACAATTAACCTCAGCCATAACGTCATCACCCCTGCCGCCGGTGTTCGGCTCAGGAGGAGCCTGGCGCGATAACACCTCCGCGGCCTCCTTCGAGACCTCAGGAGGCGTAGGATGTGACGCAGTCCCACTTTCCACCAGGTCGGCGGGCAGAGACTCCCCGTCTGAGATTTGGTCGGTGGGGAGATCACGTGGTGGGCTGCAAATTGAAAGGCGTTCGCCCATTTAGCATTAAAAGCTCTATATAAGTAACCCAAAGGTTCTTCGGATTCATACCTCTGGGCTGGGGGCTTGACCCTTGGGTTCCTTCGGGGAACCTTTTCCAAAGCCTCAGACTCCTTATCGGAGTCCGTGTTATCGTCGGCCAGGACTGCCTTTGTCCGGCATGTCCTCTTCAGGGCAGGAGGAGGTAGGTCCTCCGCGGCATCCGCTGACGCCGCCCTTTTCCTTGTGAGGGGGGACTCGCACTCCCCTTCGTCCTCATGTTCTTCCTCGTGAGTGGAGGAGGCATGGGTTTCCCCGGACTTAGTGTCCGGGGGACCCCTTAGACGAAGACCCTCTCGGGCGTCCTTCTTCTCCCCTTTCTTCTTCTCCTCCTTCTTCTCTGGCGCTGAATACGGCGCCACAACGAGCATCTCCATCAACAGATCCGACCGAGGGTCTTCGGGCTGCGGGGCCGGACAGTCGATTTGCACGGCCTTGCTCAGCCATTTCTGTGAAGATGAGGGAGAAGGGGTTCAGCTCTTTGTCAAAAAACAGAGCCGGAGAATTAAAGTTTTATCATACCTTGGTAGGAGGGGTTTCGGCGTCAAGACCGGTGTCCTCCTCCTCAGCCGGCCAGCTCTTCTGGGGCTTGAATAGCACTTTCCACAACTTCTCGTGGGTAGTGCGGAAGAATTGACGCACGGTGGCCAGGTCCTCGAGCTGGTGAGCCCACATTGGGGAGGCCCGGTGCTGGCAGGGGAGGAGACGGCGGCGGAGCATGACCTGGATCACGTTGACCAGCTCGATTTTGGCCTCAATCATCGAGGAGATGCGCTTCTGCAGCGATTTTACCTCTGTGGCGGACCCCCAGTCAAGGCCTTTATTGAGCCACGAGGTTAGCCTCGCGGGGGGGGGGTCCGGATCTGAACTCGGTAGGTGCCACCCAGTCCGCGCTCCTTGGTTCGGTGATGTAGAACCATTCCTTTTGCAAGATCTTGACCGTGTCGATAAAGGTGCCGTCTGGCCACTCGACACGGGGGAGCTTGCTGATTACCGCCCCTCCACAATCCGCATGCACGCCCGCAACTGTCTTCGGCTTGACGTTGAACACTTTGAGCCATAGGCCGAAGTGCGGCTGTACCCGCAGGAAGGCTTCGCAGACGATGATGAACGCCGAGATGTGCATGAAGGAGTTCGGGGGGAGGTCATGGAAATCTAACCCGTAAAAGAACATGAGGCCCCTGACGAAGGGGTGGAGCGGAATGCCCAGTCCCCGGATGAAATGGGGGACAAACACCACCCTCTCGCCCAGCTTCAGTGTGGGAACCACCTGATTTGCCTCTGGAGCGCGGTGGGCGATGTCGGCAGAAAGGTAGCAGGCACGCTTTAGCTCCGGAATGTCATTGTCGGTGACGGAGGAGGCCCCCCACTTGCCCATGGAGCCTGAACCAGCCATGGCCGAACTCGGAAGGAAGATTGAGGAAGAAATGGATCTGGGCTCTCGAAGCTTGGGAAGGTTGAGGAGGCAAAGGGTGCGAATTTGGAGCGTGAATAGGCCTTGGGGGTTTTCTCCCTTTTATGGAGTGCCATAATACCAAGAGCCTCCCTTTGCCTCCTCAACCTTCCCAAGCTTGGGATAACCCAGGGCACTAATCATATCCCATAAGAAACGGGACACGATCTACACGTTGATAAGACGTGCCAATGGAGAAACGGCCTCGAACCGCGAATCGAGTTTTTGTAACTAACTCAGCGGTCGTGATAGGCCACGACCCTTCGTCAGAAAGGTTGTCAGGAAATACTGTTCACACTTTGACGTTCGGCCTTCGAGGTTAAGCGACTCGTGGCGTCTGGATAACTACATGATCGGATAACTAAACGTCATTGGCGGCCGGTCTAGAGCCAGCCGGTCATAGAGGGGGAAAAGAACTCACCCTGCAAGACGAAGACTCTAATCACGCGAAGCTGCTAGTGTCATGACCCCTGGCATTGGGGGGCTAGTTCGGGGGCTACTGAGGGAGTCCTGGACTAAGGGGTCCTCGGGCCGCCGACCTATCTCTCATAGGCCGGCTTGGTGGGCCGCTCTCTGATTATCACAGGAAGGGCCGGGATATGCGACGGCCCTGTATACTTGAAGGAAACCTCCGAAGACGCGGCGTGCACTCCAAGTCAAGATGAGGGGATCAGCGTCTTTACTTCCGGCTGGAGACTTATCATGTGTAAACCCTAGGTACCCCTGGTGTCTATATAAACCAGGGGTTTAGATCGTACAGTGAGAGAGACTCATCTAGGGTTTTGGCTACTTGATCTCGAGGTAGATCGACTCTGTAATCTTCAAACACATCAATACAAGCAAGCAAGACGTAGGGTTTTACCTCCATAGGAGGGCCCAAACCTGGGTAAACATCGTCTTCTTCGTCCCTTGTTACCCATCGATCCTAAACTCACAGCTCGGGACTCCCTACCCGAGATCCGCCGCTTTTGACACCGACAATGGGTAAGGAGGCCTCTGCAGAAAAGGACGGTGACGAAGAGGGCGAGCGTGATTCCGAGTACCCTCACGTCGACAAGGTCCTGGACATGATCTTCGCAGCTGTCGAAAGTAAGAGCCGATTGAAGGTCATCAATCGGGAGGTAAACTTGGTAGCCCCGACAACCGTCAAGCACCTCAATTGGACAAAAACTCCTATTACTTACGATCAGTCGGATCACCAAGCCCATATAGCCACCCCCGGGAGGCAGGCGCTGGTTGTCGATCCGGTTGTCAATGGAGTCCGACTGCGCAAAGTCTTGATCGACGGAGGCAGTGGGCTGAACATAATTTACATGGATACACTCAGCGCGATGGGCATTCCGATGTCCCGCCTGAGTAAGAGTAACATGCATTTCAATGGGGTCATTCCTGGAAAGAAAGCCAAGTCACTCGGTCAGATCGCTCTGGACGTCATCTTCAGTGGAGAGAAGAACTTCCGGAAGGAACGCCTGACGTTCGAAGTGGTTGATTTCCAGAGTGTGTATCATGCTATCCTGGGTAGGCCTGCCTACGCGTGTTTCATGGCCCGACCATGTTACGTGTATCTTAAGCTTAAAATGCCAGGACCGAATGGTGTGATCACGGTTACCGGCGATCGGAAGGTTGCTGAAGAGTGCCTCCAGCAGGGCTCCAAAATTGCGAACGAGCAGATACTCGCCGTCGAACTCGATGGGTACAAGAAGACAGTGGACGCTGTAGACTTGTTAAAGTCCAAGCGACCGGCGACGGAATCAGCTTTCCAGTCGGCCGGCGAAACTAAGCAAGTTCACGTTCATCCCACTGATCTGAGTGCGGCTCCGACCAACATCTCGACGACACTCGGTGAAAAATAGGAAGCCGAGCTCATCCAGTTCCTCCGTTAGAACCGGGATATCTTTGCATGGAAGCCGTCTGACATGCCGGGGGTTCCCAGGGGACTGGCTGAGCACCGACTCCGAGTGGATCCTAAAGTTAAACCAGTCTAGGAGCACTTGCGTCGATCCTCCGTAGAGAAGCGCAAGGTGATTGGTGAAGAGATCGCTCGGCTCCTAGCCGCTGAATTCATTCGCGAAGTCTTCCATTCCGAGTGGCTGGCCAACCCAGTGTTGGTGCCCAAGAAAGACAAGTCCCTCCGGATGTGCATCAACTTCAAGCACCTTAATCGGGCTTGCCTGAAAGATCATTTTCCCCTTCCCCGCATAGATCAAATAGTAGATTCCACCGCCGGATGTGAAAGCCTGTCATTCTTAGATGCATACTCCGGGTACCATCAGATCCGAATGTATGGACCAGATGAAATAAAAACAGCTTTCATCACCCCATTCGGGTGTTTCTGCTACATCACTATGCCATTCGGCCTCAAGAATGCTGGTGCAACTTTTATGCGTATGATTCAGAAGTGTTTGCAAGAGCAAATCAGTCGGAATGTAGAGGCTTACATGGATGACATCGTGGTCAAGTCCAGGAAAGGTTCCGACCTCCTGGACGACCTCGCTGAAACCTTCGCCAACCTCCGACGTTTCCAAATAAAACTCAATCCCGCGAAATGCGCATTCGGAGTGCCCTCGGGTAAGCTACTCGGTTTTCTCGTTTCCGAGCGAGGAATTGGTGCTAATCCGGACAAGATCGGTGCCATCGTTCGAATGAAGAAACCTGTCCGTCTGCATGACGTCCAGAAGCTCACGGGATGCCTTGCAGCCCTGCGTAGATTCATATCTCGACTCGGTGAAAAGGCCTTGCCTCTTTACCGATTGATGAAGAAATCTGATACTTTTGAATGGACTACTGAAGCGTAGGCCACATTCGATCAGCTCAAAGCCTTGCTTTCCACCCAGCCGGTGTTAGCTGCTCCGAGCAGCCGAGAGCCTTTGCTCTTGTATATCGCCGCTACGAGCGAGGTGGTCAGTACTGTCCTCACTGTGGAGTGCGAGGAATCGGGAAAAACATTCAAAGTGTAGAGACCCCTTTATTATATTTCAGAGGTCTTGACTCCTTCCAAGCAGAGGTATCCACACTATCAGAAGCTAGTTTACGACATTTACCTCACTGTGAAGAAGGTAGTTCATTACTTCCAAGAGCACTCGGTCACAGTTATCAGCGATGCTCCCCTGTCGGAGATCCTGCATAACAGAGACGCCACGGGCCGAGTGGCCAAATGGGCAATTGAGCTTCTCCCGTTGGAAATCAAGTTCGAAGCCAAGAAGGCGATCAAGTCTCAGGCACTTGTGTAATTTTTAGCCGAGTGGATAGAGCAGGAACAGCCAGCTCCGAGTGTTCCTGAACACTGGACCATGTTTTTTGATGGATCTAAGATGCTTCAAGGGTCTAGAGCTGGAGTAGTTCTTGTTTCCCCCAGAGGAGACCAACTGAGCTACGTCCTTCAAATACATTTTGACTCATCAAACAATGAGGCTGAGTACGGAGCCCTCCTGTATGGGCTCCGAATGGCTATCTTGCTCGGTATCCGACGCTTGATGATATTCGGTGACTCGGACCTTGTGGTTGATACGTCTCCGTCGTATCTATAATTTTTGATTGTTTCATGCCAATATTCTACAACTTTCATATACTTTTGGCAACTTTTTATAATATTTTTGGGACTACCATATTGATCCAGTGCCTAGTGCCAGTTCCTGTTTGTTGCATGTTTTTTGTTTCGTAGAATATCCATACCAAACGAATTCCAAATGTGATAAAAACTTACAGAGATTTTTTTTGGAATATATGTGATTTTTGGGAAAAAGAATCAACGCGAGACGATGCTCGAGGGGCCCACAAGCCATAGGGGCGCGCCCTACCCCCCTGGGCGTGCCAGGGTGGCTTGTGGTCACCCCTTAAGGCGGTTGGGGCCCTTCTTTCACCGCAAGAAAGCTAATATCCGGATAAAAATCATGTTAAAATTTCATCCCAATCGGACTAACGGATCTCCAGGAATTTAAGAAACGGTGAAAGGCCAGAATCTGGGAAGGCAGAAACAGAAGGAAACAGAGAGAGAGATCCAATCTCGGAGGGGCTCTCGCCCCTCCGCCGCCATGGAGGCCATGGACCAGAGGGGAAACCCTTCTCCCATCTAGGGGGAAGGTCAAGGAAGAAGAAGAAGGAGGGGGGCTCTCTCCCCCTCTCTCCCGGTGGCGCCGGAACGCCGTCGGGGCCATCATCGTGACGACGATCTACACCAACAACTTTGCCGCCGTCATCACCAACTATCTCCCCCTCTATGCAGCGGTTCAACACCTCTTCTCCCCGCTGTAATCTCTACTTAAACATGGTGCTCAACGCTATATATTATTTCCCAATGATGTATGGCTATCCTATGATGTTTGAGTAGATCCGTTTTGTCCTATGGGTTGATTGATGATCATGATTGGTTTGAGTTGTATGTTTTATTATTGGTGTTGTCCTATGGTGCTCTCCATGTCGCGCAAGCGTGAGGGATCCCCGCTGTAGGGTTTGCAATATGTTTATGATTCTCTTATGGTGGGTGGCGTGAGTGACGGAAGCACAGACCCGAGTAAGTAGGTTGTTTACGTATGGGAGTAAAGAGGACTTGATACTTAATGCTATGGTTGGGTTTTACCTTAATGATCTTTAGTAGTTGCGGATGCTTGCTAGAGTTCCAATCATAAGTGCATATGATCCAAGTAGAGAAAGTATGTTAGCTTATGCCTCTCCCTCATATAAAATTGCAATAATGATTACCGGTCTAGTTATCGATTGCCTAGGGACAAATAAATTTCTTGTGACAAAAAGCTCTCTACTAAGACTAACTTAGTTGTTTCTTCATCTAAACAGCCCCTAGATTTTATTTACGTGTTCTTTATTATCTTGCAAACCTATCCCGTTACACCTACAAAGTACTTCTAGTTTCATACTTGTTCTAGGTAAAGCGAACGTTAAGCGTGCGTAGAGTTGTATCGGTGGTCGATAGAACTTGAGGGAATATTTGTTCTACCTGTGGTCAATCAGGTGATGAAAGAATGGGACATCCGGAGTCCGTCCATGACCGGGTACTGTAAT
Source organism: Elymus sibiricus (assembly GCA_039707655.1). Taxonomy (NCBI): domain Eukaryota; kingdom Viridiplantae; phylum Streptophyta; class Magnoliopsida; order Poales; family Poaceae; genus Elymus; species Elymus sibiricus. Next base: position 26,557,056 of record CM077671.1, on the reverse strand, counting down.
GCAGTCCGGAAGTTGGAAAAGAACTTTGAAGGCTTAGAACTGCATCATATACCCCGAGTGAAGAACTAGGCTGCTGATGACCTGGCTAAGATCGGATCTACTCGGCGGGTAGTCCCGAAGGGCATATTCCTTGAGCACCTGCACTCTCCTTCAGTCAAGGAAGATCCTTTTACTGAAGAGCCCCCGCAGGCAGTCGGACCCTTCGATCCGACTGAAGTCGACATTCCAGTTGTAGTGGATCTCGTTCAAGAGATGTTGGTGATCACTTTCGAGTGGACCCAACCTTACTTAGCTTACTTGCTCTGGCAAGAGCTTCCTGTAGATGAAGAAGAAGCCAGACTGATCATCCGACGATCCAAATCCTTTGAAGTGATTGGAGAACAGCTATACAAGAAAAGCACTACAGGCGTGGCACAAAAATGCATATCCCCAGAGGAAGGGCTGCAGATTTTGCATGAAATCCATTCGGGAACCTGTGGTCATCACACGTCCTCTCAAACGTTGGTCGCAAAGGCGTTTCGTGCAGGGTTTTATTGGCCCTGAGCCAATGCAGCAGCAAAAGACATGGTCGACCTTTGTGTTGGATGTCAGTTTTTCAAGAATTAGACACACAAGCCTGCATCTGCACTCAAGACCATCTCGCTCACCTGGCCGTTCGTTGTGTGGGGTCTCGACATGGTCGGTTCCCTACGTACGGGGTCGAGTAGGTTTACCCATCTGTTGGTTGCACTGGATAAGTTCACCAAGTGGGTCGAAGCGAAGCCCATCAAAAGCTTGTATGCAGCTACCACAGTCAGTTTCATTCGGCAGATTATCTTCAGATTCAGAGTTCCTCATGATATCATCACAGATAACGGGAACAATTTTGATTCGGATGAATTCCGTGAGTTCTGCTACACTCAAGGGACTCGGGTTAATTACTCTTTCGTAGCTCACCCGCAGTCGAATGGACAAGCAGAACGAGCTAACGGGATGATTCTTCAAGGATTGAAGCCCCGATTGATGAGGGGTCTGAAAATTGCTGCTGGCGCTTGGGTTAAAGAACTACCGTTTGTCCTCTGGGGCATTCGAACGACTCTGAATCGTTCGACCAAGCGCACTCCTTTCTTTATGGTATACGGGTCCGAGGCAGTTCTGCCGAGTGATGTTCGCCACAACGCTCCCTGAGTGGAGCTTTACAATGAAGACGAAGTAGAAGTTGCACGCCAGGACGGTCTGGACCTCTTAGAGGAAGAGAGAGAGAGAGTTAGCCTTGATCAGGTCGACGCTGTATCAGCAAGACTTGAGGCGCCTTTATGACAGACAAGTCAGAAGGCGCGCTTTTCAAGAAGGTGATCTCGTTCTCCGATTGGATCAGCAGAAGCCCCACAAGTTAGCACCTCCGTGGCAAGGGCCTTATGCGATCTCCAAAGTCCTGAACAATGGAGCTTACCGGTTGTAAAATTTCGATACCGATGCAGAAGAGCCCCGAGCGTGGAACGCGGACCTGCTCCGCAAGTTCTACACTTAGTTAAAGAACGCTCTGTCATTCCTGTAATGGGCTTCCGAGTGAATTCGATAAATAAAAGTCTTTATTTTCTTTACTACTTGTCAAAACTTTCTTAATTTTGTTTGTTTTCGTCGCCCCCAGTGGGTGTATGGATAAAACTTAGTTGCAAACCTGATTTCGCCTAAGTTACAAACTACTCGGAGTAAGGACATCATCCGCACTCGGGGGCTTAGCTGCGAACCCGATTTCGCCTGAGTTGCAAACTACTCTGAGTGAGGACATCATCCTCACTCGGGGGCTTAGCTGCGAACCTGATTTCGCCTAAGTTACAAACTACTCCGAGTGAGGACATCATCCACACTCGGGGGCTTAGCTGCAAACCTGATTTCGCCTAAGTTACAAACTACTCCGAGTAAGGACATCATCCACACTCGGGGGCTTAGTTGCGAACCTGATTTCGCCTAAGTTACAAACTACTCCGAGTGAGGACATCATCCACACTCGGGGGCTTAGTTGTGAACCTGATTTCGCCTAAGTTACAAACTACTCTGAGTGAGGACATCATCCACACTCGGGGGCTTTGCTGCGAACCTGATTTCGCCTAAGTTACAAAATACTCCGAGTGAGGACATTATCCACACTCGGGGGGCTTAGCCGCGAACCTGATTTCGCCTAAGTTACAAACTACTCCGAATGAGGACATCATCCACACTCGGGGGCTTAGCTGCGAACCTGATTTCGCCTAAGTTACAAACTTCTCCGAGTGAGGACATCCTCCACACTCGGGGGCTTAGCTGAGAACCTGATTTCGCCTAAGTTACAAACTACTCCGACTGAGGACATCATCCACACTCGGGGGCTTAGCTGCGAACCTGATTTTGCCTAAGTTACAAACTACTCTGAGTGAGGACATCGTCCACACTCGGGGGCTTAGCTACGAACCTGATTTCGCCTCAGTTACAAACTGCTACCTCCGTCCTAGTTTATTGGTCCCCATTGTATTTTGTGCCAAATTTTGACCGTAGATTGAACTAGCAAAATGGTCATGCATGTCACCAAAAATTATATCATTGAAAACTATGTTCAAATATGAATCCAACGATATAATTTTTTTTGACATGCATTAACAATTTATTAGTTAAATCTTTGGTCAAACTTTGGCACAAATTACAAAGGGGAGCAATAAACCAGGACGGAGGTAGTACTCTGAGTGAGGAAATCATCCACTCTCGGGTGCTTAGCTGCGAATATGATTTCACCTAAGTTACAAACTACTCCGAGTGAGGACATCATCCACACTCGGGGGCTTAGCTGCGAATCTGATTTCGCCTAAGTTACAAACTACTTCGAGTGAGGACATCATCCACACTCGGGGGCTTAGCTGCGAACCTGATTTCACCTAAGTTACAAACTACTCCGAGTGAGGACATCGTCCACACTCGGGGGCTTAGCGGCGAACCTGATTTCGCCTAAGTTACAAACTACTCCGAGTGAGGACATCATCCACACTCGGGGCCTTAGCTACGAACCTGATTTCGCCTCAGTTACAAACTACTCCGAGTGAGGACATCATCCACACTCGGGGGCTTAGTTGCGAACCTGATTTCGCCTAAGTTAAAAACTACTCCGAGTGAGGACGTCATCCACACTCGGGGACTTAACTGGGAACGTGATTTCACCTAAGTTAAAAGCAACACCGAGTGAGGACGTCATCCACACTCGGGGACTTAGCTGCGAACCTGATTTCGCCTAAGTTCAAAATCAAGACGAACGTTCAAAACGATCAAGTAAAGACATTCGAATGTCAAGCAGTACAAAGCAAAAGTGCAGATAGTTGTGACCACAAGGTCACTGCAAATGTACGGATAAAGAAATCACTCAGCATACTGAGGCAAATATGGCTTAAAAGTTTTTCTTCCAAGATTCACTCGGCCGATGACGGGGATGTTGCGTCAACGAAATTGTCAAGGTCGACAACCTCGGCAATCCGAGTGGCCGCCGGTAGGAAGGTCTCCATGAAATCTTCGATCTTGGCATTCTTGCGGTTGACGACCTTCAGCGCCTTCAGTTTCTCCTCGTCTACACCCTTGCAATGCACACGGACAAGGGAGAGCGCAATGTCTGCCCCGGCTCGGGCCGCAGACTTCTTACATAACTGCACTCGGCGCGGAATGTCCCGCAGATGGTTGATGAGGGCGTCCAAGTCACTAGGGGGTCCTCGTCAGGGGCAACTTCCTTGTCGATTTCCTTGGCTGCTTCACGTAAACGGTTGAGGAAGATAGCCGCCTCCGAAGTGCGCTCGTCGAGTCGAAGCAATGCAAGAGCCAAGCTGTCACAAAGAAGATCAGCACTCGGATCTAGCTCCTTCTCGATTTTGGAGGTCTCCTCCTCGGCATCCCAGCATAGTGATACGTCCATTTTGCATTGATAACCCACAAGTATAGGGGATCGCAACAGTTTTCGAGGGTAGAGTATTCAACCCAAATTTATAGATTCGACACAAGGGGAGCCAAAGAATATTTGAGAGTATTAGCAGCTGAGTTGTCAATTCAACCACACCTGAAGATTAAATATCTGTAGCAAGGTGATCAGTAGCATAGTAATATGATAGTTTTGATAGCAATAGCAGTAGTAACGGTAACGGTAACAGTGATAGCAGTAGTTTTGTAGCAAGTGTAACAGTAGTAGTAGCAATAGTAACTTAGCAAGAACAATATGTGGAAAACTCGTAGGCACTGGATTGGTGAACTCATTGGATGATATGCGTCATGTAACAGTCATAACCTAGGGCGATACAAAACTAGCTCCAGTTCATCAATGTAATGTAGGCATGTATTCCGTAAATAGTCATACATGCTTATGGAAAAGAACTTGCATGACATCTTTTGGCCTACCCTCCCGTGGCAGCGGGGTCCATAAGGAAACTAAGGGATATTAAGGCCTCCTTTTAATAGAGAACCGGAAAAGAGCATTAACACACGGTGAATACATGAACTCCTCAAACTACGGTCATCACCGGAAGGTATCCCAAATATTGTCACTATGGGGTTTACAGATCATAACACGTAATAGGTGCATATGACTAGGCAAAATCGGATCAAGAACATAGATATAATGGTGATAACATAAACGGTTCAGATCTGAAATCATGGCACTCGGGCCCTAGTGACAAGCACTAGGCATAGCAAAGTCATAGCAACATCAATCTCAGAACACAATGGATACTAGGGATCAAGCCCTAACAAAACTAACTCGATTACATGATGAATCTCATCCAACTCCTCACCGACCAGCAAGCCTACGAAGGAATTACTCACTCCCGGTGGGGAGCATCATGGAATTGCCTATGGAGAAGGGTTGGTGATGACGAAGACCGAAGATTCCGCTCTCCGGAGCCCCAAACGGGCTCCAGATCTGGCCTCCCGATGAAGAACAGGAGGTGGCGGTGGCTCCGTATCGTGAAACGCGATGAAACTTTCTCCCCTATTTTTTTCTCCAAAAATAGGAATTTATAGTGGCGGAATTAGGGTCAGTGGGGCCACGAGGTGGGCACAACCCACCAGGGCGCGCCTAGGGGGCCTGGCGCGCCCGGGTGGGTGCTGGCCACCCTGGCCCCCCCTCTTCGATAGATTTTGGCTTCAATAATTCTTATATATTCTGAAATAATTCTCCAAAAAGTTTCGTTCCGATCCGAGAACTTTTATTTCTGCACAAAAAAACAACACCATGGTAGTTCTTCTGAAAACAGCGTCAGTCCGGGTTAGTTTCATTCAAATCATGCAAATTAGAGTCCAAAACAAGGGCAAAAGGGTGAGGAGAAGTAGATACGTTGGAGACGTATCAACTCCCCCAAGCTTAAACCTTTTCGTGTCCTCAAGCAATTCAGTTGACAAACTGGAAGTGATAAAGAAAAACTTTTACAAACTCTTTTGTTCTTGTTTACATATATATGCTTAAGTAGCACCCAGGTTTTCAGCAAAGATTATGACTAACCATGCCAACAATAACTCTTAGAAATTATATTAGCTCATATCAATAACATAAGCAACTAGCGAGCAATAATAAGATATCTCAAGTGCCAACACTTTGTCAAAACAATCATGATACAATATGACAATAGTGGTATCTCGCTAGCCCTTTCTGAGACCGCAAAACATAAATGCAGAGCACCTCCAAAGTTCATGCAGCGACTAAACATTGTAATTCATGGTAGAAAAGATCCAGTCATGCTGCAGCCAACATCGACTATACACAATGCATGAGGATGACAATAGTGATCTCAGGTCTGGCGCTTATTTGAGAAAGTGATGACTCAACATAAAAGTAAATCGATAGTCCCTTCGCAGAGGGAAGCATGGATTTGCAGAGGTGCGAGAGCTCAAGTTTTAAAACAGAGATAGATATAATTTTGGGAGGTACAACCTTCCTGTCAACGTCATGACCAAGAGTTATCAATATCTTCCATGCTAAACAAATTAGCGGCGGTTCCCAAGCGGTAAAAGTAAAGGTTTACTCCCCCTCCACCAACAATCACACTCCACGGCTAGCCGCATCCACGGGTACCGTCCAAACCAACAACATTCCTAGGGGAGTTTTGTTTAATTATTTTTGATTTTTGATTTCGGGACTGGGACTCCCTATTGCCGCCCCTCTCGTGTAAAGACGAGTGAATAAACACTCATCATGAGAATAACCCGCTTAGCATGGAAGATACTGACCACCCCCTGTCGCTCCATGAGCGGTCCAGGCACACAAAATAGATGTTCATTTGAATTTTTAGAGGTGGCACATGCAAATTTACTTGGAACGGCAGGGCAATACCGCATATAGGTAGATATAGTGGACTCATCTGGCATAACTTGGTTTAAGGATTTTGATGCACAAGCAGTATTCCCGCTTAGTACAGGAGAAGGCTAGCAAATAGATTGAGAAGCGGCCAGCTAGAGAGCGAAAATGGTCATGAACATGCATTACATATAATAAACATTGACTACTAGCATGAGTAGGATATGGACACAATGAACATAAATATCATGAAGGCTATGTTGGTTTTGATTCAACTACATGCGTGAACATGTGCCAAGTCAAGCCACTTGAAATATTCGGAGGAGGATACCATATCATCATACCACATGATACGTCTCCAACGTATCGATAATTTATGAAGTATTCATGCCATATTCACCTATGTTTACAAAACTTTTATATGGTTTTGATGCACTTTATATGATTTATTTAGAACTAACCTGGACTGACGTTGTTTTCAGCAGAATTACCGTGGTGGTGTTTTTGTGTAGAAAATGAAAGTTCTCAAAATCGCCCGGAACTTTTTGGTGATTTTTTCTGGACCAAATAAGCAATATTGGAGCGAAGAACCACCGGAGAAGAGCCACGAGGTGGGCACAACCCACCAGGGCGCGCCAGAGGGCCCAGACGCGCCCTGGTGTATCGTGCCCTCCTCGTGGCCCATCTTGGCGTGAAACCGACACCCAAAAATCCTATAAATATAGAAACCATCAGAAATAACCCTAGACTCTCTGCTCCACCGCCGCAACTCTCTGTATCGACGAAAAACCAATCCGGAGACGTTCCAGTACCCTGCCGGAGAGGGGAATCCATCTCCGGTGGCCATCTTCATCATCCCGGCGGAGGCCATGATGAGGAGGGAGTAGTCCACCCTCGGGGTTGAGGGTATGTACCAGTAGCTATGTGTTCAGTCTCTCTCTCGTGTTCTTGAGATGTCATGATCTTGATGTATCACGGGCTTTGTTAATATAGTCGGATCATATGATGTGTTTCCCTCTCTATCTAGTTGTGATGAATTGAATCTTTCCCTTTGAGATATCATTATATTGGATTGAATATTGGATTTGAGAACACTTGATATATGTCTTGCATGTGGATACCCGTGGTGACAATGGGGTGTTCTATTGATTCACTTGATATATGTTTTGGTACTCAACTTGCGGATTCCCGCGGTGACATTGGGGTAATCTATGCATAGGGGTTGATACACGTTCTTGTCCTACTTTCTCTGATAGAAATCTTGGGGCACTCTTTGAGGTTCTTTGTGTGGATTGAGTATTATGAATCTGAGATTGTTTGATGCGTATCGTATAATTAACTCAAGGATACTTGTGGTGACATTGGAGTATCTAGGTGACATTAGAGTTGGTTGATGCGTATCATATGGTGTTATTCTAGTACGAACTCTTAGATAGATCTAACGGAAAGGATAACTTGATGTTATCTTAGTACGAACTCTTGAATAGATCGATCGGAAAGGATAACTTTAAGGTTGTTTCGTACCCTACAAATAATTTCTTCTTATGTTCTCCGCTAGATAAGAACTTTGGAGTGATTCTTCGTTGCACATTTAGGGATGGTTATGTGATCCAATTATATTAGCATTGTTGAGAGATTGCACTAGCGAAAGTACGGACCCTAGGCCTTGTTTTCAAGCATTGCAATACCGTTTGTGCTCACTTTTGTTACTTGCTACCTTGCTGTTTTTATATTTTTCAGATTACAAAAACCTATATCTACCATCCATATTGCACTTGTAGCACCATCTCTTCGCCGAACTAGTGCACCTATACAATTTGCCATTGTACTGGGTGTGTTCAGGACACAAGAGATTTCTTGTATTTGATTGCAGGGTTGTTTGAGAGAGACCATCTTCATCCTACACCCCCCACGGATTGATAAACCTTAGGTCATCCACTTGAGGGAAAATTGCTACTATCCTACAAAACTCTCCGCTTGGAGGCCCAACAAAGTCTACAAGAATAAAGTTGCGTAGTAGACATCAAGCTCTTTTCTGGCGCCGTTGCCGGGGAGGTGAGTGCTTGAAGGTATATCTTGAGATCTTGCAATTAAATCTTTTAGTTTCTTGTTTTATCACTAGTTTGGTTTTATAAAAGAAAACCACAAAAAAATGGAGTTTAGGTTGCATCATTTGTTTCGTCTTTATAATGTCTTCCGTGAAAATAAGGATTCCGAAAATTGTGCTCAATTGGTAGAGGAAGAAATTATGAAAATACGCATTGAGAATTCCTTGAATGATGAGCATGATAGAAATATTGTCAGCATGAATTTTCTGAATATCCAAAATACTAATGATGATTGCACTAGTCATGATAAAAATATTTCTTATAAGCATGTCAATTTTTGTGGAGTGCATAAAGTTTGTGAAGACGTGCCTTATAGGGATGATAGATTTTGTAAGAAGCATAAACGTGATAGAACCAATTCTTTGCTCAAAGTGATAGATGAATTTGCTACAAAATTATGTTCTCTTTGTCCTATCACTTGTGAACTTTGCAATAAAGTTGGTCATCTTAATTTCCAATGCAAACTTTTTCATGATCAAATCATGACAAAATATTGTAATGACTTGATCACCCTTGAACTTTATGATGAGCTTTATCTATTTTTTGGGAGTGAAGAATTAACACATAAAAATAGTTGGTTTGAAGTATTCATTCTCACGGACGACATTGAAACTAATCTAAAAAATATCTATATGTTTTGCATGGTAAATTGCAATGAGAATGCTTATATTGCCAACTATAGAAAGATGGGAAAACCAATAGAATATAAAAGGAATACTAATGAAAGGGTAAAGAATTCCACTTTCCCTCCTATTGTCTCTCATGATGTAATAGGTGATGAGGAGGAGCTCCCTATTCAACCAATCTCATCAATAAGAAGCTCGAAAAAATTAATTAAACGCACACATGATGTGGTGAAGAAGAAGAAAAGAAGAAAGAGTAGAGGTAAAAAAGGTATCTCTCCCAAATGATGTTGCTCCTATTATTGTTGTGCCTCACGAGGATGATTCAAAAATAATTGTGGAAGATGATACACTTGATGATGATTTTGTTATGCCTATTGCTTGTTGTGATGACTATGATTGGGAAGATAATGATACTTCTTATAATCTTGAAAATCTTTTTGGCACCAACTTGGTAAATTATGATGATAATAATTGTTATACTATTGTTGCTATTCATACTATTAATGATGAGAGTGATTATGCTTATGATATGCCAAGCCAAAAGCTTGGGGATGCTATGTTTAATGAGAATGACATGTTAGAAAATTTATTTGCTGCAATTAATGTTTGTCCCAAGCTTGGGGATGCTATGCTTAATGAAGATGAACTTTTTAGTCCCCCTACTTCGAATGATCAAATTTGTTATTATGATTGCATGCCTCCTATTTATGATGATTGCGATATTTATGAAAGTGGGGTTGGAAGAGTGTCAACTTTAGATAATTATTATCCCACTATTTTGGAGGGTGTTGAATTTTATTATAATGATAAAAGTGGATTTGGAGAGGTCATGACTTTATTTAGTAATGATTCCACTATTTTGGAAGAGGTGTCACTTGACTATGATGAGAACAAAGTTGCTACTTATGATGATTATTGTGATGATACTTATGTTATAAAAAGTAGTGATAATTATTGTCATAATTTTGAAAATCCTTTTACTGAACATTCCTCTTTTAATGTGGAAACAATTTATAGTATTCGAGTTTCATTTGATTCTCCCACCATTATGAATGAGAAGAAATCTGCTTATGTGGAGAGTAATGATAATTATATGCTTGTGCATCATGAAAAGAATTATTTATGTGATAGTTATATTGTTGAATTCCTTCATTATTCTACTGAAATTTATTATGAGGGAGGAACATATGCTTGTAGGAATTGCAATAACATCAAGTGTCCTCTCTATGTGTTCAAAGTTTTGAAGTTATGCTTGTTTTGCCTTCCTATGCTAGTTGATTCTTGTTCCCATAAATTGTTTGATCACAAAATCCCCATGCATAGGAAGTGAGTTAGACTTAAATGTGCTTGTCATGAGATTCATGACGCTCTCTTGCATGTTTCATTTACTACCTTTTTTATGTGAGCATCATTGAAATCATCATGCCTAGCTAAAAGGCATTAAAGAAAAGCTCTTGTTGGGAGACAACCCAACACTTTTAGTTTCTTCTTTTGAGTGTTCACATGATTAAGCTACTGTATTAATCATGTTTTGTGTCTTTTATTTCAATAAAGTGCCAAGTAAAGTCTTTGGGATGACTCACAAGATGAGTAGAATTGATGCTGAACCAAAACAGAAACTTTTTCCTCCAGTAAAGAATTTCTCTGATTTTACTGGAGCGTCAAAAAATTCTGAAATTTTTAAACAGTCTTTATTTACAAATTATTCAGGAGGTCCTAATTTTGCAGAATTTTTAGAGGCAGGTAAGTATGGTTACTCTACATATCTTCACAGACTGTTCTGTTTTTTACAGATTCTGTTTTGCATGCATAGTTTGCTTGTTTTAGTGTTCCCATAGCTTATATTCAATGGTATAAATTATGGGAATGGTATAATGCATTAGGTATCATGTGGGAACAATTATGAATCTTGTCTTGACAGTACCTAAGTGAATGATTTATCTTTATTACACTAACCCTTCTCACGAAGTTCCGTTAAGTTTTGTGTGATTGAAGTTTTCAAGTTTTGGGTGAGCCACCAATAAGAGGAGAATAAGGAGTGACAAGAACCTAAGCTTGGGGATGCCCAAGGCACCCCCAAGGTAATATCCATGGAATACTCAAGCGCCTAAGCTTGGGGATGCCCCGGAAGGCATCCCCTCTTTCGTCTTCAACACTATCGGTATATCTTACTTAGAGCTATATTTTTATTCGTCACATAATATGAGTTTTGCTTGGAGCGTCATTTTATTTTATTATTTTATTTTAGGTGTTATTTATAATCTTGTTTTTCAATAAAAAGTTCCAAGAATTGCCTTAGGATGCTTGCATTGCATGTTTGATGTATGCTGTGTAAAAACAGAAACTTTCTCTGTAGTGTTTGAATTTTCATATTTTACTGGAATGTGGAAAGTTTCTGAAATTTTTACACAGTATTTTCATATAAATTATTTAGAATTACCTAAATTTTCATAATTTTTTAAGTTACATAAGTACACTGGTTTAATAAATTTCTACAGACTGTTCTGTTTGGACAGATTGCTGTCATAGTTTTGTTATCTACTTTTCCTATGGTTTTCATATCCTATATTGATAGATATAAATTGTGGAAACGATAGTAAACAGTAAATGATGTTTGAAAATTATTGTGCAACTTGTCTTGGCAGTACATGAAGTGTTGATTTGTTCTTATGTGTACTAACCTATCTCACGAGTTCTTTTCAAGTTTTGTGTGGATGAAGTTTTTGAGAATAGGTGAAACCGGGATATGAGAGGATTGAACGAGATACAAAAGCTCAAGCTTGGGGATGCCCAAGACACCCCAAGTAAATATTTCAAGAAGTCTCAAGCCTCTAATCTTGGGGATGCTACGCATCCCACCTCTCTTCGTCAACTATCGGTTAGCCTATGTTGAGCCTAAACTATTATTCGTTCACATGATGCGTGCTATTCTTGGAGTTCTATTCTTGTTTAGTTTTCTGTTTGAATAAAATACTCAAATCTGAAAATCTTTATTGAGAGAGAGAGAGTCCTCACATAGCTACTTTATTGTTTGACTACTCATTGATCTTCACTTATATCTTTCGAGAGTAGTTTGATGTTTACTCTTGTGCTTCACTTATATCCGGAGAGTAAATTGTGAATGAATTGAATATCATAAATATGAAATTGTCAATGTGCTTTTATGCTTAGTAGTAGATTCACATCTGGTTTAGAAAGTAAAATCTATTGAAGTTTGACAATCACAATATTGGTCATACAAGCAATTCGTGAATGATTAGTATAAGGAAGAGAACTTTCACATACAAATGTATTATCTTGGACATCTTCTATGATTGTGAATACCCATTAATTATTTTCAAACTTGAGCAAATTAGTTGAAGCTGGACAAGGATGACAATGTAATGAGTTATGGTTGTGTATATTTGCATAGAAGTTATATTGTTATGGATCCTCCAACATGTGGTGTTTGCTTAGGATCTTTTGCTAGCCAAAAATTCGTACTAAGTAGATATACTACTTGTGCATCAAAAAACCCTTAAACCCAGTTTCTTGCCATGAGAGTCCACTATATCTACCTATATGCGGTATTACCCTGCCGTTCCAAGTAAATTTGCATGTGCCACCTCTAAAATTTCAAATGAGCATCTATTTTGTGTGCCTGGACTGCTCATGGAGCGACAGGGGGCGGTCAGTATCTTCCATGTTAAGCGGGTTATTCTCATGATGAGTGTTTATTCACTCATCCTTGCACGAGAGGGGCGGTAATAGGGATTCCCAGTCCCCAAAAAAAAACAATGCAAATAATTAAACAAAACTCCCCCAGGAATGTTGTTGGTAAGGACGGTACCCTTGGATTCAGCTAGCCGTGGAGTGTGTTTGTTGGTGGAGGGGGAGTAAACCTTTACTTTTACCGCTTGGGAACCGCCGCTAATGTGTTTAACATGGAAGATATTGATAACTCTTGGTCGTAACGTTGACAGGAAGGGTGCACCTCCCAAAACTATATTCATCTCTGTTTTTAAACAATGAGCTCTGGCACCTTTGCAAATCCCTGCTTCCCTCTGCGAAGGGACAATCTATTTACTTTCATGTTATTTACTATTCATGTTGAGTCAACTTCCTATTCCAACCTCAATCTATTAGTTGGCAAGCATCATGTGGTGGGGAAAGATCCAAACATATATATCCAGTCAAATATATTTGATCATGATTTATTATTGTTGACAATTATCTCTATGATAAATGAGTTGGGAGGCGAAACATTAAGCCCCTATCTTTCTCTGTGTTCGAGGGATGCCATTTCTTCTAAAAATATGCTTTGAGTACTAGCAATCATAGAATACTATATGATGATTGAGTATGTGGAGCTCTTACTTCGACTTTGTTGAGAATAAGTTGAATTGCAATTGTTTGGTGACTAAGAACATAGGTTGTTAAGTTTTAAGAGAATTCATTGTTTGAACCATAACATGTGAATTGATTGCAACTTTATCATGATGATTTTTATGAGAAAAAGTTGCTATTATGATGCTAGGAAAAGTGGTTGAAATTATCATTGATCAAACTTATGCACTATGCTAGCATTCACACTTCATAAATTAGTTCTTTTATCATTTACCTACTCGAGGACGAGTAGGAATTAAGCTTGGGGATGCTGATACGTCTCCAACGTATCGATAATTTATGAAGTATTCATGCCATATTCACCAATGTTTACAATACTTGTATATGGTTTTGATGCACTTTATATGATTTATTTAGAACTAACCCGGACTCACGCTGTTTTCAGCAGAATTATCGTGGTGTTGTTTTTGTGCAGAAAATGAAAGTTCTCAGAATTGCCCGAAACTTTTTGGTGATTTTTTCTGGACCAAATAAGCAATATTGGAGCGAAGAACCACCGGAGAAGAGCCACGAGGTGGGCACAACCCACCAGGGCGCGCCAGAGGGCCGAGGCGCGCCCAGGTGTATCGTGCCCTCCTCGTGGCCCGTCTTGGCGTGAAACCGACGCCCAAAAATCCTATAAATATAGAAACTATCAGAAATAAGCCTAGACTCTCCACTCCACTGCCGCAACTGTCTGTATCGATGAAAAACCAATCTGGAGACGTTCCAGTACCCTGCCGGAGAGGGGAATCCATCTCCGGTGGCCATCTTCATCATCCCGGCGGAGGCCATGATGAGGAGGGAGTAGTCCACCCTCGGGGCAGAGCGTATGTACCAGTAGCTATGTGTTCAATCTCTCTCTCGTGTTCTTGAGATGTCATGATCTTGATGTATCACGGGCTTTGTTAATATAGTCGGATCATATGATGTGTTTCCCTCTCTATCTACTTGTGATGAATTGAATCTTTCCCTTTGAGATATCGTTATGTTGGATTGAATATTGGATTTGAGAACACTTGATATATGTCTTGCATGTGGATACCCGTGGTGACAATGGGGTGTTCTATTGATTCACTTGATATATGTTTTGGTACTCAACTTGCGGATTCCCGCGGTGACATTGGGGTAATCTATGCATAGGGGTTGATACACGTTCTTGTCCTACTTTCTCCGATAGAAATCTTGGGGCACTCTTTGAGGTTCTTTGTGTGGATTGAGTATTATGAATCTGAAATTGTTTGATGCGTATCATATAATTAACTCATGGATACTTGTGGTGACATTGGAGTATCTAGGTGACATTAGAGTTGGTTGATGCGTATCATATGGTGTTATTCTAGTACGAACTCTTAGATAGATCGAACGGAAAGGATAACTTGATGTTATCTTAGTACGAACTCTTGAATAGATCGATCGGAAAGGATAACTTTAAGGTGGTTTCGTACCCTACAAATAATTTATTCTTATGTTCTCCGCTAGATAAGAACTTTGGAGTGATTCTTCGTTGCACATTGAGGGATGGTTATGTGATCCAATTATATTAGCATTGTTGAGAGATTGCACTAGCGAAAGTACGGACCCTAGGTCTTGTTTTTAAGCATTGCAATACCGTTTGTGCTCACTTTTGTTACTTGCTACCTTGCTGTTTTTATATTTTCAGATTACAAAAACCTATATCTACCATCCATATTGCACTTGTATCACCATCTCTTCGCCAAACTAGTGCACCTATAGAATTTGCCATTGTATTGGGTGTGTTGGGGACACAAGAGATTTCTTGTATTTGATTGCGGGGTGTTTGAGAGAGACCATCTTCATCCTACACCTCCCACGGATTGATAAACCTTAGGTCATCCACTTGAGGGAAAATTACTACTGTCCTACAAAACTCTCCGCTTGGAGGCCCAACAAAGTCTACAAGAATAAAGTTGCGTAGTAGACATCACCGCATCACAACCATTTTAATGCATGTTGACATCCAAGATAAATCATTATCCACTCCTAGCTACTTAGGGATGGCATGAACGACTATAATCTCTAATGGTCATTGCAAACATGTTTGATCATAATATGTTGAATCAAGGGATACTAGGTTAAACATATTTACAAAAACAAAAACAAGTTTAGTTCATACCCGCTCTTCTCTGCCACAGTCAATTCATCAAATATCGTCATCATTGCCTTTCATTTGCATGACCGAATGATAAGAAAATAATAATAGTGCAAGAGTGACGTGGACTAAGCTGGAATCCACAACCTTTTATTCAAGAGGAAAAGACAAGGTAAAATGGGCTCTTTGTTAGATTAACAGTGATGCATCTGAGAGCCACACAACATTTTCATCGTGGTCTTCTCCTTGGTATGACTCAAATAGAAAAGAAAAGAAATTCAGAGAAACACACTGAAATATTTTTGGAGTTTTTGTTTTTTTTTCTTGAAGAAAGCTAATTAAAGAGAAAAACAAAAACGAGAAAAACTATTTACACGGGAAAGCTCCCAACAAGCAAAAGAAGAAATGAGAAATCTTTTTGGGTTCTCTTTTTATACTACAATTAAACTAAGCTAGAAAGAAAAACCGAAAAGAAGTAGGAAATATTTTTGGGTTTTCTCAAAGTTTTTCAAACACACAAGAAGAAAGCGAGAAAACAAATTTAGCATGGATATTACAATGAAAAAGTATGAACACCGACAACTGGAATGAAACGTGTGAACATGAATGTAATGTCGGTGGAAATACGTACTCCCCCAAGCTTAGGCTTTTGGCCTAGCTTGGTAATCACCATCCGTAAGAATAATAATCTGGGTGATGGCTCATCGAGGCCCTTGGTGCAAACTCCGCGGCCCTCCTGGCAGCTTCAACCTCCGCATTGTACGCATAGGCCTCACTCTCAAGAACATAGTATCTGCCTTTACTGTGAAAATCAAAGAGAGCAGGAGCAGGCAAAGCGACAGGCACAACGTTTTTTTATTAAATCTCAAGTTATAAGTGTAGTTAGTAGCCGTACCCATAAGGAATTTATGACGCTTCATGGCATCAAAGTCTAAATACTGAGTAGGTAAGGTGGGGTCATTAGGCAAAGGTGAAACATTTAGTTTCTTCGCTACACGGGAGGCATAGATTCGTCCATAGAAATTACCATTAGCAGCATTAAGCTGCAGTCTCCATGCAACAATTGCACCAAGATTATAATATTTATTTCCAGTTAAGGCAGTGTGTATGAGACTCAAATCATGAGCTCACAATGTGCTACAATCTTGTTTGCCTACAATACATTTACCATTGAAGAGTGCGAAATATTGTATTGATGGGAAATGGATGCTGTTAATTCTCCCTTGTGCTACCCCTCTATCTTCACCAAAGCAAAGATTGACTAAAAATGAATCATATTCAGATTTTGTTGGTTCGTCGAGGGAACCCCAATATGGAAGTTTGCATGCTTCACTGAACATTTCTAATGGCATGGTGAAGGAACGATCATAAAGGTTGAATGAAACTCTAGAGTCACGAGAAAAATATTTAAATTTCTTTGTGAAGGTTTTCGTGAGTTCGAGGTGTTGGGAGCACTTATCTGCGATGAAGGGACCAAGCTCTGTATTATGGATATATTGTTCAAATTCCTCCTTAATACCTTTTCCATGAACTCGTCGCACGGCCACAAGCATGATTTAGTGGCGGCATCTCGCATCGAGCTTTCGCTTGGCTCAACATAAGATTGTCGAACTGAGCTTCCACTTGATGAGGCCTCCGAGGATCTCCTCCTCGAAGAACTCCTAAAGAATTGCATTTTATTTGCGAACAAATTTCTGAAATATTTTTGAGACACAAAATTTTGTTAACAAAACTTCGTGAAATTGATAGCAACTACTCCTAAGCATGCATAGAGGACATATCGAGTATTCAAACCACTTAGAACTCTAAGAATTCAACATGCAAGCTCATCTACAGTAGCACCAAGAGTAGCTAATTACTCTAAAAATAACCCACTAAATCAAAAACTAATTGGAGCAATGGAGGAGTCACATACCAAGTAGCAATCCCTCCAAACAGTTTCAGAAATGGAGCTTCGAGCTAAGAGATCGAAATCCGCGGGTTTGAGAGCAACAACACGGGAATGGTGGCTGTGGTGAATTTTTTCTGGAGGTAGGTGATGATGTGGGCTAAAGAGATAAGTGAGGGGGCCCACGTGGGGGCCACAACCCACCAGGGCGCGCCTGGGGGTGCTGGCGCGCCCTGGTATCTTGTGGGCACCAGGTGCACCCCCCTCTGGTATTATTTGCACTAAAAATTCATAAATATTTGGAAAAAAACCGTGGTAAAATTTCAGGATATTCTGAGAACTTTTATTTTTGGGTCATTTTTTTATTGCACGGCAAAAACAGAAAACAGGATAATCACGGCGTTTTATTTTATTTGACTAACTAAAACAGAAAATAAAAGGTGGGAGCAGAGAGTTGTGCTTACTAGATTCATCGACTTCATACCTCTCAAAAATGACCCATTAATAAGGTTGATCAAGTCTTATTAACAACCACTTCCGATTGGCACGAAACCGAAGAACTTTCATGGAACACTAAGTTACCTCAATGGGGATGTGCATATCCCCTACAATAAGTATATCATATTTCTTTTTGATAGTAGGTAGAGGTAGTTGGAAACTCCCAATAGTGATGGTCGGAGATTCTTCAATAACATTTATACCATTCACTTGGAATTGTTTCTTCGGAAAGTGCACCGTATGCTCATTACCATTGATATGAAAAGTGACTTTGCTTTTATTGCAATCAATAACAGCCCCTGCAGTATTCAAAAAGGGTCTACCAAGGATAATCGACATGTTGTTGTCCTCGGGCATCTCAAGAATAACAAAGTCCGTTAAAATAGTAACATTTGCAACAACAACAACGGGCACGTCCTCACAAATACCGATAGGTATGGCTGTTGATTTGTCAGCCATTTGCAATGATATTTCAGTAGGTGTGAGTTTATTCAAATCAAGTCTCTTATATAAGGAGAAAGGCATAACACTAACACCGGCTCCCAAGTCACACAAAGCAGTTTTGACATAGTTTCTTTTAATGGAGCAAGGTATAGTTTGTATTCCCGGATCTCCAATCTTTTTAGGTACTCCATCCTTAAAAGAATAACTAGTTGACCCGTTGCGCCAAATGGCGTAGAGACCCGCTAAAGCCATGTTGTCGATGAAAATAGTTTCATTTTGTAAGGACATATGGCACAGAAACCCGCTGAATCCATGTGCGCGTTGGCAAAAAATCCATGTTTTAGTTGGGTTAGTTGTGGGCAAGGACATATGATAACGAAATTTACCCCCATTAATAAAAAAAGAATGGAGACTGTTGTCTACAATGAGATGTACACACACATTTTAATTTATATATCGCTGAACCAAATGTCGCAGAGTCCAATTTGACTGTTGTCTACAATGAGATGTATTTTTTTCAATAAGTTTATGTTTGAGCAAGCGCGAAGACCATGTCAAATACAAAGTGTTTTGAAAATATTTGACTTCGCTAGTAGAAATAGGTTTTAGCAACCAGTTAGGGTAGCATGCATATTTTGTTATCTTACCAACGTAACACAGAGCCAAATGGCACAAGGTATATGACATACAACTTTACCACGAAGATGCGACGCGATATCTTCCTCGACTTAATTATGGTCAAACACATTTGGAGATCAAACCCATAAATGGTGTCACCTCCCTGAATTAAAACCCAAAACACAGACCTTGTGCAACATGGCCTTTTACAATGGGAAAAATTATTAGCACAAACAGAGTTCAGATGTTACATGTTACATAAGACTTTAGCTTGAGCAACTGTCCTGCTATAGGTATATAAATTTCCTACAATCACAGCTGCAAACAAGAACCT
Source organism: Elymus sibiricus (assembly GCA_039707655.1). Lineage (NCBI taxonomy): Eukaryota > Viridiplantae > Streptophyta > Magnoliopsida > Poales > Poaceae > Elymus > Elymus sibiricus. The sequence goes on along the minus strand of CM077671.1, from coordinate 26,537,788 downwards.
TCCTAAAGGGCAAACTCCCTTATGCAGTGTTGCCCTCTCATCTGTTTCAAAATTCAACTTGTGCACATGGGCACTGAAACAATCTATCAGTGCACAATAAAATATAGAACACACACAATAGTCTAGTTGAGAATCCAAATGATTGACTTTCACACATCAGCATACACTCAAATCATAGAAAATTTGTTCTTTACGGAAATGGAAACCAACATCAACAAGTCACATGCTCCATCCACCATTTGGACTGCTCTTCTCCTCATGCCTCCCCTTCAATCACTCACCATATTAATAACACCTGAATACGAAAAACCACTTATGAATTATACTGGCATGCAAAACATTGTATACTGTGAAGCATAGCAATGTGCCACTAAGTAAGATGGGCACTCTCATATATTTAAAACCAGAAAATATTTTAAACTATGTATTCAAGAGATATGGTCTAGAATGGTCTACTATAGACCCATATATTTTCGATCAAAACTTTCTTTTTGTGAACTATTCTGTCTATAAAAGATAGGTCAAATGGTTAAAAACTAACATGTAAACAACAAACACAAACCATAGCCAGTCACCAGTCAGCAAAGCCCTATTTTTTTGCAAGGCTGACATTACGGCATCCGTCACTCATGGCCTTCCTTGGAGGCACGACGTGAAGGTTGCCAAAGGTCAGCGCTACCGCAGGTGTTTCTATTCACATCATCAATAGTTCATGTATGCACCTCCAAGTTTTCATCCAGATGTATCCTCTTCAAAGAATATGGGCTACACGGTAGCCTGGATGGAGAGCTGCATGGACAATCACTAAGTTATCCAATCCAGTATCATGTGATTGATTAATTAATGTTGATCGACCAGAATTGCTAGTGAGGCTACACGGTCCCAAAAACTAAGTTGCGCTCTTACCTGCCCCTATTTTGTACATACTGGAAAAAGTGTCCAACCTGGAGCATATTCAAAAAATCTACAGCTCCTTGAAAGAAGGCCCTTCTCCATAGTAACCAAGCAAGCTTACGAAGGTCTTGTGATTTAATTTGAACAAGCCTATTATGTGGAAGTAAAGCCATTCTAATAACTCTATGGAGCTGCAAAAATATACTCCAAACAATGATGAGATACAGTGACAATTCTGGTACAGAGCATAATGTTCATGAGATACATACAGTATAAATTGCGGTATGGGAATGGCCAATTAGGATCCCTGGTCTTCAACATATACCTAATATCCAAACTTTCAATTATTATGGAATGATGCATATGTTGTAAGATAGAATAGAACTTTATTTCTTGATGATTTCGGCCGCGTACATGAGTTTATATAAGGAGTTTACAAACCGACTACGACTATTACAATCTGACTAGGACTCTGTAACTTAAGACCCAAGTAATAGTCTAACATCCCCCCGCAGTATCAACGGGAGGCTCGACGATGTTGAGACTGAACCGAATGTCTTGAAACGGAGTGGTAGGCAGCGCCTTTGTGAAAATGTCAGCAAACTGAGCCGTAGTAGGAACATGAAGAACTCGAACTTGTCCGAGAGCCACCTTCTCACGAACAAAGTGAATATCAATCTCAATGTGTTTAGTCCGTCGATGCTGAACAGGGTTACCCGACATGTAGACAGCTGAGATGTTATCACAGTAAACAATTGTCGCCTGTTGAATGGGACGATGCAACTCCGAGAGCAGCTGACGTAGCCAAATCATATCTGCAACAGCGTGTGCCACTGCACGGTACTCAGCTTCAGCGGACGAGCGGGAGACCGTTACCTGTCTTTTCAAGGACCAAGAAATCAAATTGTTACCAAGAAAAACACAGAAACCGGATGTAGATCTTCGAGTGTCAGGATAACCAGCCCAGTCTGCATCAGAATACGCAGTGAGAGAAGTTGGAGAAGAAGTGTTGATGTGGAGGCTATGATCAAGAGAACCTTTCAAATACCGAAGAATACGTTTAACGTGATTGTAGTGAGGGAGACGTGGATCATGCATGTAGAGACAGGCTTGCTGGACAGCAAAAGAAATTTCAGGGCGAGTGATGGTTAGGTATTGAATAGCACCAATGAGACTACGGTAAAGAGTAGCATCAGGAAAGGGATCGCAGCAGCAGAAAGTTTAGAACTGGTGTCGACAGGGGTGCGAGAAGATTGACAGTCAAGCATACCAGCGCGATTGAGAAGATCAATATTATATTGACGTTGGGAAAGAAAAAGACCAGAAGAATCACGAATAACAGAGATACCCAAAAAATGATGAAGAAGACCTAGATCAGTCATGGAGAATTCAGATCGGAGTTGAGAAATAATACGGTCTAAAAAGGGTTGAGAAGAGGTTGTGAGAATTATATCATCAACATAGAGAAGTAAATAAGCAACCTCAGAATTGCTATTATAAACGAAGAGGGAAGTGTCAGAAAGAGAAGGAAGAAAGCCTATGGTTTGAATGAAAGTGGAGAAACGTTGAAACCAGGCTCTAGGAGCTTGTTTGAGACCGTATAATGATTTGTGGAGAAGACATACGTGGTTGGGATAAGAAGGATTTTCAAAACCAAGAGGTTGTTGACAGTATACAGTTTCTTGAAGAGAACCATGAAGAAAAGCATTTTTGACATCTAATTGGTGGATTGGCCACGAGGAAGAAACTGCAATGCTAAGAACGGTGCGAATGGTACTAGGTTTGACAACAGGGGAAAAAGTTTCGTCGTAATCAATCCCATGCTGCTGAGAGTAACCGCGACAAACCCAACGAGCTTTGTAGCGAGAAAGACTACCATCAGAGTGAAATTTTTGGCGAAAAACCTATTTGCCAGAGACAATATTAGAGTTAGGAGGACGAGGAACAAGTTGCCATGTATTATTCTCAATGAGAGCGGCATATTCTTCTTGCATAGCGGCAGCCCAGTTGGGATCTAAGAGAGCAGATTTGTAAGATTTGGGAACTGGAGAGAGAGTCGTTGTGGCATGAAGGTTTAGGCGGTTGACGGGTTGACGGAAACCGGACTTAGACCTAGTGCGCATAGTATGATCGTTAGTAGGTGGTAGGGTGGGAACAGCACGTGCTGGAAGTAAAGAAACAGTGGGAGACGGGTCCGGCTCCGCGGAGGACGAGGACAGGAGAGGGGGAGATGGTGGATTGGTAACTGGTGAAGAAGGAGGCGACGGTGAGGCAGGATTGCCATCGTCTGTAGTAGGAGAGGAGGATGCTGGTGCTGTAGGATTGCCGACGGGAGAGACGGTTGTGGGAGGAGCATAAAATTGAAGGGGTGAACGACTCGGAGGAGAGGGGGCCGAAGATGGAACTGAGGTGACAGGATTATTGCGTTGAGCAAAGGGAAATATGTGCTCGGCAAAGGTAACGTGCCTAGAAACAAGTACCCGGCCAGTGTGAAGGTCGAGGCAACGATATCCTTTATGTTCATCAGAAAAACCTAAGAGTACACACGGGATCGAGCGGGAGGAAAGTTTGTCGGGGAAGGTAGCAGAGGTGTTTGGAAAACAGAGACTACCAAATACACGAATGTCGGAGTAATTGGGATGACACAAGAAAAGGGAGAAATAGGGAGTGGTGTTGGGGTTAGCTTTAGAAGGGCGAATATTAAGAAGAAAGGTGGCGTTGTGGAGAGCTTCTACCCAGAATTTTGGTGGCATGGAAGATTGAATAAGAAGAGTACAGACAATGTCGTTGAGAGTGCGAAGAGATCGTTCAGCTTTGCCATTTTGAGGAGAGGTATAAGGACAAGAGAAACGAAGAAGAATACCATGTTGGAGAAAGAAAGTACGGTTTTTAATGTTATCAAATTCACGACCATTGTCACACTGTATGAAGCGAATTGGGAGGAAGAAGTGAACAGAAACATAACGCTGAAAGTTAAGAAAAAGGGTATGAACATCAGATTTGTTATGTAGGGGAAAAGTCCAGACAAAGTGTGTAAAATCATCGAGGATGACAAGGTAGTATTTAAACCCGAAAACACTTGCGATTGGGGACGTCCATATATCACAATGTATTAATTCAAAGGGATAAGTGCTGGAAGAGCGAGAGGAACTAAAGGGAAGACGCACATGTTTGCCTAATTGACAAGACTCACAAAAGGAGGAATCGTGAGAATCTTTATTACAAGGTATGGAAAAATCACTAAGAACAGATGCTAAAACAGCAGGGTTGGGATGTCCTAAACGCCGATGCCAGAGATCAACGGACGCCATCATGGAGGTTGGAGGTGCGGCAGCGGAAACACCATGGAGAGAGTACAAATCCCCGGAGCTATTGAAGCGTGCGATCTCGGCCTTGGTCTGATAATCCTTCACAGATAAGCCAAAGGGGTCAAACTCAACAGAAACGAGATTATCACAAGTAAACTTGCGAACAGAAAGTAAATTTTTAATAAGAGCTGGAGCAACAAGAACATCACGAAGAAGAAGTGGTTTAGTAGACGAGGGAAGTTGAGCTTAACCAACACAGTAAATTGGAATGGTGGAACCATCACCAAGAGTGATGGATTGAAAAGAAGATGGTGTACAAGAGGAAAGGAAAGTACTTGATGCAGACATATGACTAGAAGCACCTGAATCAAAAATCCAATCCGTCCCTGAGTTGCCTTGAGAGACAAAATTGTTCATGGCCTGAAGAAAAGCGGCTTGATCCCAGCTTGGCGTTGAAGTTGAGGTTGGTGTAGGTAGCAGGGCCGAAGAGTACGGTGGCGTAGGCAGCAGAGCCGACGGTGGTGTGTAGGAGCGGCCGCCGTCGGCATAGGGTGAGATGTCATTGGATGATGGCGTCGGCAGCAGTGCCGACGGTGTTGGGTAGTTGCCGTCGGCAAAGGGTGGAACACCATAGGACGGAGGCGTCGGCAGCAAAGCCGACGGTGGCGTGTAGCGGCCGTCGGCGTATGATGGGACGGCATGATACGCATGCGTCGGCGGTCAGGGCGTGAGGAACCCGGGGGCACCAGTGTGCGGACGAACGCCGGGCTGCCACGCACCGGTGTATGCAGGAGGAGCGCCAAGAGGAGACGGGGCAGACCAGGGCATGGGCCACGCCTGGACGAGCCCGGTCTAGGGATCATGCGCAGGATGATAAGCAGGAGAAGCCGCAGGAGGAGCACTGACAGGCGGCACAGCTTGCGTACTTGGTGGCGGCGGAGGAGGCGTTGAACGCGACGTGGGCGGCCGGTAGATGGGATTCTTGCCGCGATAGTTGGGACTGGGACGCCAACCCGGTGGTGGAGTGGCCTGTGCTGATGACGGAGGTGCGAGGGACGGCGGCGAAGAGCTGAGGACGAGCCGCTTTGTTTGATTGGGCACGATCGGCCCACTGGAGGATGGAGCGAACTTCGGCAAAGGAAGGAGGCGGCCGCATCATGGGGATGAAGGAGGCATGCTTGTCGAATTGTTCGCTGAGCCTGACGAGGAGAATGTTGATGAGCTGCCGATCGTCAACTGGATCACCAAGTTCACGAAGTTCATCGGAGATGGCCTTGAGTCGTTGACAGTAGACGCTGAGAGAGGTATCTCCTTGCACCGTGTTCCGGAGCTCGGTGTGGAGGATGTGAGTACAAGCATCAATGTTGTCCTGAAACAGTTGCCGAAGAGACGCCCAGAGATCGGCAGCTGTGGCAGCTTCGCGGAAGACAAGGTTGAAGATCTCGGTGGAGACGCGCATGTAGATCCATTGGATGATGGCGAGATCATCCTTGACCCACTGTGGATCATGAGGTTGAGGAATCAAGCCGGCGCAGACGTGGGAACGAAGATTGCAACGCCCAAGGTGGACGTCGAAGAGGTGGCGCCAGTGATAGTAATTGTGGGAGTTGAGATCTAGGGTTATAGGGATATAGGGGCTAATATCGGAGATTGTATCTGTAAAAGATATGGTGGGAGGCATCGGTGGGGCTATAAGAGCGGTGGAGGTAGCGGAGACGGCGGCAGCTTTGGCGAGGATGGCGGCCCGGCGGTCGAAGTAGCCGGGCGGCGGCGGTGGAGGAGGGGTGGGCGGCGGAGCCATACCCTAGGACCGAAAAACTGCTACCATGTAAGATATAATAGAACTTTATTTCTTGATGATTTCGGCCGCGTACATGAGTTTATATAAGGAGTTTACAAACCGACTACGACTATTACAATCTGACTAGGACTCTTAACTTAAGACCCAAGTAATAGTCTAACATATGTGTATGTAATTAGATGCACGTACATTATATTCCTTCATTGAAAACTCTTGTCCTTTTAACCTCTCAAGTTTTAGTTAATTAATCAATCACATATAATTGTCGGTATATATAGTTATATACATACATGCATGGATCGATCCATGCTTGCATGCATTAGGCAGATAGAAGAACGTGAACATACTCTAGGACATGGCGCCGTGCTTATGTCTGGAGGGATTCCCGGTGCAGGCGAGCAGCTACGGCCAGCTCCTCTGTCGTACTTCATATTTAGACAGTGCACTACACAACAATGCAGAGAAGAGGGAGAAATACAGGAAATCATTTTATGAAATTAAAGTCTCTGAAGACAGTTGAATATACACGTGCCAGTGTGGTTTGTTTGATCATATGGGCATGGTCTGTTGCCATATTTTGAAAGGTGAGCTCACACACAATGTTTGAAACATCCTTGATTCTGAGAAAAAAAAATGCAGGGGGTGACACCTCCCTTTCAAGAGAGAAAAAAACGTGAGAGAAGATGATTCCTGATCTCACTGAGTTCATGCAAGCCGTACAACAAAATTCCACATAAAACTTGTAGTTGAGTAGTTGCAATGATATTAAATGAGAAGACAACGATCATCCTACCAAATGACCTTTTCTGATTACTTGTCACAGTACTGCGGCTAATCATCCTAAAAGTTCTTTCTGTAGTAGGTTAAACAAAATTCAGCTTGACGCTGAAACATCCACAATAAGAATTTCACCTTCGAAATATGCTTTTGGATGAAGAGCGCAAGACCATCTTGCCAATGTTGAATTTCTTAATTTCCTCGCTTATAGCAGCAAGTAGCAGGACATCAACAGATTCAGTTAAAACAGCTTCGGCTTCGACCTGTTTGAACAAACCGAGTAAATCATGTCACTATCAGGATCAGATTTCACGAGTTTACACGAGCCGCAAATCGCATGCTAGATCAGACCATCACCGAACATGTTGTAGGCATAGAAAAAATATATACACAAGGATTAAATCAAAAGAGAGAGTGGAAGAGGCAAATCAGGAGAGAGAGGGAGGAATCTTGATTTGTCGAGGTAAGAGAGATCGTACGCATTCCGATTCTCTGCTGTAATTTTCCCTTTTTACTATTGGCTGATTGGAAAAATATAATGGAATCCCACTGGCCGATCAGACAATTATAATGGCATCCCACACTGTACTTTTATGAATCATGCATATGTAAGGAATCTCTTAAATACTACTCCCTCCGATCCAAACTAAGTGTCATGATTTTGAACTAAAACCATGACACTTATTTTGGATCAGAGGGAGTACAATACACAGGTCCAAAATAGGTTGTTGTCACATTACTCACCCTCACTCCACTGGGTGGCCTTGAAAAAATAGTTAGCACTGGATGTCAGCAAATAATGCACCCAGCTGCGCACTAGACACCAGCTCATGTCTAAGTTATCCCATGATCCCATCCGTACACAAGAGTTTAGGCAGAAAATATAGTTTGAATTATATGTCAAGGCGATGTAAAAAATGCAGACCATTTTTGCATGTCTACAAAAATATGTTCAATTCAATTGTTTACTGAAACTTCGACCGAGCAAAGTGATACATCATCATATAGTGCGGTAGCCAAATCTACACAAGATGTAGCCTGCAGATGTGGTACCATCAACTGCATGAAGAAAACAGACTAAATAACCATCCAGTTCAAAAATTACATCAAACCTGTTTTACAATTAAGATATTCAGGAAAGGCTAAACATCCTTGACTTGTAAACCCAAAAATGGAGCAAAAAAGGTGTGTTACCTACACCTTTATCAACTGAAACTGCGTACTCATTTGTTCACCGCATAGAAGCAGGTAATCAACTAATAATAAGTCAAACTTGAAATGATGAAAAATCGATCATGTATATAGCTTGTGCTTCTTTCCATATTTAGCATGGTTCAGCTAGCCTTCTCTTTGCTATACACTCGACTTAACCAAACGTTTAAGAAAGGCACTTATAATAGAGCAACATCGCAACGGTTCTAGTTATCAGGACAAGGTTCAAGTGTAGCTTAAAATATGAACAATTAACTGTACTTCTCTTTCTCTTGCTGAAAATCACCATACTGCATTTGTTCCTACTTATTTGTGATCAGTGGCCATGTGCATGCCTAAACCTGAGATTATGATTCTTTTTTCGCTTCTGCCTACACACCTAAATCAAACTGGTAAGTTAGCAACACCACATCAGTCCAATCTTTAGTGCCTAACATATTTTCAGAGATGCACAATTCAGATCATGCAGTCACAAAGTTGGGAGACACAAATAGAAGCAAGTACGCAGATAGTGATAGATGAGGCAGAACAATTACTATAGAGAAAGTATCCAAGCAATCAACCAATGATAGAAATACCATGCAAATCTTATCCAAGAACACAAACAATAAAAGTTATTAACACTCTGCTGCAGAAATCAAATAGGGGAGGTATTGACCTGAGGTTTGCATAATCAACTTGAGTGAAGTGTGTTGATGCCATGGACGATCTAAGGTCGCCTACCAAGCTGAGGCACAATCAATGGTACCTATTACATCCAGAAATCAAAATCATTAGTTTTCCAAAAAAAAATGATGTATTTAAGGGGAGGCGGGGAGGATTGGAGCAAACTGCCACAGATAACCACTGAAACCTCCTCCTACAAATGCTTGTCGTCGACATAAGAATATACTGCTACCAAAAATCCCAAAGCCAACCATAGGTCACACCTCAAAATCTGCAGAGCAGTCAAGTACAAAATAATTAGCCCTCTAGCACATACTATATGTTAGAGCAAAACTCTTAATCTGAATTATTTGAGGCAATTATCATCCTATATAACCAGTCTAATCCCCCATGCAAAAAAATGTACTCTTAGCAACAACAAAAAAACAGATAATGGAATAGGAAAAGCACTAAAATCTCTACTTCCAGATTCATGGGCGTGCAAGCACCATGGAGTAAAATTGCACAAACAAATCTAAAATACAGGGAATGAGAAGGAGGAGGGGAGGTAGCAGGAAGATAGGCAACGCAAGGGATTGGAGGAAGGAGCTCACGTAGGGAGGTGCCACCAGGGGAGAGGGAGACGGCGGTGTGCTCCGACGATGACCTTGTCGTTCGTCCAGGGCACAAACCAACGCAAGAACACAGCAGCAAAAAATTCTCCTGGGGTCACGCACCTGAGGTGGGGCTCAATTGGCTGACGACTGAAGTTCTCCATGGGCAGATTGGTGAATGGGGAGTAGACGAGGCGAGTCAGGCCGGCGACGGTGAATGGCACCTGGCCGGCGGCGCCGCCTCCAAGATGGACGGCCTGCTCCTTCACCTTGTTCCCTCTCCCCTTGCTTTTCCTCGTCGCCCGCCTCGCCTGCTCCTTCATCCCACCACAGAGCTCCCTAACCAGCGCCCAATCTGGAACCAGGCGCCGCCGACGGCCGAGGAGGACGGATGGAGGAGGGGGGGAGGGTCGCGGCGGCTGTGTCGGCGAGGGCCGAGGAGGACGGATGGAGGAGGAGGGGAGGGTCGCGGCGGCTGTGTCGGGAGGGATTGGGGTTCGTGCGGCGCCAATCACGCACGTCGTGTCAGAGCTGGCCAAACGGGCCGTGCTTTTTGGGCCGGCCCAAAAGCACGGCGGCCCGGCACGCTTTTATCGGGCCGTGCCAGGCACGCGGCCCGCCCCAGGTCGTGCCTGGGCCTGAAGGCTGGGCACGCGGGCCGGCACGGCACGGCCCGTTTAGCTTTTTTTTATTATTTTTTATATTTATATATATAATAAAAAAATAGCCCAGCAGGCCAAAATCGGCCTCAAAATCAGCCCAAAAGGCCCATAGTGTAGCAGGCCAGCGGGCCTAGCGTGCCGACGGGCCGGCCCGTATAGCTCCCGGGCCGTGCCTGGGCCGGAGGGGTCAGCACGTGGGCCGGCACGGCACGGCCCGTTTACTAAACGTGCCTGGGCGGGCCGGGCCGTGCCGGGCCCGTTTATGGCCGTGCCGGGTCGGCCCGTTTGGCCAGGTTTGCGTCGTGTGCGCCAGTGCGCGCGGCTGGAGGAGTGGATCGATGAAACCCTCTTGCACCTGCCCAATGGCTCACCCAGCCAATCCACGTTGGGAACGAGCCCACCAGTCATAGGCCTGGAAAAACAACCGTGAGGTAAAAACCAGAATAACCACAAGGTGAACATCTAACGAAGGAGAGGAAGCAGTTGACCAAAACAACGATGATCCAATGGCCAGAAGTGAACCAAATCGGGGGAGCCTCCTGGGAGCGAGTTGGCTAGCCTCCTTATTGGTTTAAATTAGCAAGCATGGTAGAGATTTCAGCTTCAGGTATCTTTCTTTTATTAGTGATGATGTCTTTCATATACTTTGCATAAGGGGCCATCTTTAGGATATCAGTTAAGCGAGTACGCAAAAAGACTGGCCTAATCATTTCAGCAAAGCGCTCAAATTCTTCATCATCCTTTTTCTTGGATGGTTTAAGTGGAAAGGGTATGGGTTTCTGAACCCATGGTTCTCTTTCCTTACCATGTTTCCTAGCCACAAAATCTTTTTTATCATAACGTTTATTTTTAGTTTGTGGGTTATCAAGATCAGGAGCAGGCTCTATTTCAACATCATTATCTGGTTCTTTATCATTGCTAGGTTGAGCATCTTCATGAACATCATTATTATCATTTTCATTATCACTAGGTGAATGTTCATTACCAGACTGAGTTTCAGCATCGGAAATAGAGACATCATTATTATCAGGAGGTTTTTGTATCTCAGGTTCACTAGAGGTATGCAAAGTCCTATCATTTTTCTTTTTATTTTTCTTTCTAGAAGGACTAGGTGCATCAATATTAATTCTCTGAGAGTCTTGTTCAATTCTTTTAGGATGACCTTCGGGATAGAGTGGTTCTTGGGTCATTCTACCTCCTCTAGTTACTACTCTAGCAGCAAAATCATTCATATTGTTATTCATTTCATCAATCAATTATTTTTGAGACTTAGCAACTTGTTCTAACTGATTTTGAACCATAGAGGCATGCTTTCCTACACCTCTAACATCATTACTGATTCTAAATAGCAATTCACTCAAGCGAGTAATCATATCAGAATTATATTTCAATTGTTTCAAGACATGTGCATTGAAATGATCTTGCTTCATAATATAGTTGTCAAACTCATATAAGCACTGACTAGGATGTTTATTGTAAGGGATATCACCTTCCTCAAATTTTAATAAAGAATTTACCTCTACCACCTGTGGAGGTGGTGGTGTGTCAAGGCCATGTATTTCTTCAATAGGTGGCAAATTCTTAACATCCTCAGCTTTAATACCTTTTCCTTCATAGATTTCTTTGCCTCTTGCATATCTTCAGAACTGAGAAATAAGATACCCCTCTTCTTCGGAGTAGGTTTAGGCGGTGGTTCAGGAAGAGTCCAATCATCATAATTTTTCAATATGTTATTCAATAATTCCTCAGCTTGTTCAACAGTTCGTTCCCTGAAAACACAACTAGCACAAGTATCTAGGAAGTCCCTAGAAGCCTCGGTTAGTCCATTATAAAAGATATAAAGTATTTCATTTTTCTTGAGAGGATGATCAGGCAAAGCATTAAGCAACTGGAGAAGCCTACCCCAAGCTTGTGGGAGACTCTCTTCTTCAATTTGCACAAAGTTAAATATTTTCTGTAAGGCAGCTTGTTTCTTATGAGCAGGAAAATATTTTTCAGAGAAGTGGTAAATCATATCCTGGGGACTACGCACACAACCAGGAGCAAGAGTATTGTACCATGTCTTAGCATCACCCTTTAATGAGAATGGAAACAACTTAAGGATGTAATAGTAGCGAATCTTCTCATCATGAGCAAATAGGGTGGCTATATCATTCAGCTTAGTAAGGTGTGCCACTACAGTTTCAGTTTCATAGCCATGGAAAGGATCAGATTCAACCAAAGTAATTAACTCTGGGTCGACATAGAATTCATAATCCTTATCGGTAACAAAGATAGGTGAAGTAGCAAACTTAGGATCACATTTCATTCTAGCATTCAAAGTTTTTTCCTTATACTTGTGTAGCAATTTCTTAAGATCGTTTCTATCCTTGCAAGAAAGAATTTCTCTAGTTACCTCCTCGTCTATAACATAACCTTCAGGTATCTTAGGCATTTCAAATCTAGGAGAGCTAGGACTAATAGGTGTTTCATAGTCATCATCAGTTTCATAGATTTCATCAGTTTCAGCAATCTCATCAGTTTCAGTAATTTCATTCTCTTTAGCTCTAGCAATCTGTTTGTCAAGAAATTCTCCAAGTGGCACATTATCATCAAGCATGGTACTAGCATCATCATAAGCATCATTCATAACAGAGGTAGCATCATCAATAACTTGCGACATATCAGCATTAGTAGCATGTGGTGGTGTTGCAAGCTTACTCATAACAGAAGGTGAATCAAGTGCAGAGCTAGATGGCAGTTCCTTACCTCCCCTCGTCTTAGAGGGAAAAATATTGGTCTTTGGATCCTTCAGATTCTTCATAGTGATAGTTTGATATAAATCCCAAGTGACTCAACAAATATAGCTATGCTCCCCGGCAACGGCACCAGAAAAAGGTCTTGATAACCCACAAGTATAGGGGATCGCAATAGTTTTCGAGGGTAGAGTATTCAACCCAAATTTATAGATTCGACACAAGGGGAGCCAAAGAATATTTGAGAGTATTAGCAGCTGAGTTGTCAATTCAACCACACCTGAAGATTAAATATCTGCAGCAAGGTGATTAGTAGCATAGTAATATGATAGTTTTGATAGCAGTAGTAGCAGTAACGGTAACGGTAACAGTGATAGCAGTAGTTTTGTAGCAAGTGTAATAGTAGCAGTAGCAATAGTAACTTAGCAAGAACAATATGTGGAAAACTCGTAGGCACTGGATCGGTGAACTCATTGGACGATATTCGTCATGTAACAGTCATAACCTAGGGCGATACAAAACTAGCTACAGTTCATCAATGTAATGTAGGCATGTATTCCGTAAATAGTCATACGTGCTTACGGAAAAGAACTTGCATGACATCTTTTGTCCTACCCTCCCGTGGCAGCGGGGTCGATAAGGAAACTAAGGGATATTAAGGCCTCCTTTTAATAGAGAACCGGAACAAAGCATTAACACACGGTGAATACATGAACTCCTCAAACTACGGTCATCACCGGAAAGTATCCCAAATATTGTCACTATGGGGTTTACGGATCATAACACGTAATAGGTGCATATGACTAGGCAAAATTGGATCAAGAACATAGATATAATGGTGATAACATAAACGGTTCAGATCTGAAATCAAGGCACTCGGGCCCTAGTGACAAGCATTAGGCATAGCAAAGTCATAGCAACATCAATCTCAGAACACAATGGATACTAGGGATCAATCCCTAACAAAACTAACTCGATTACATGATGAATCTCATCCAACTCCTCACCAACCAGCAAGCCTACGAAGGAATTACTCACTCCCGGTGGGGAGCATCATGGAATTGGTGATGGAGAAGGGTTGGTGATGACGAAGACCGAAGATTCCCCTCTCCGGAGCCCCAAACGGGCTCCAGATCTGGCCTCCCGATGAAGAACAAGAGGTGGCGGCGGCTCCGTATTGTGAAATGCGATGAAACTTTCTCCCCTATTTTTTTCTCCGAAAATAGAAATTTATAGTGGCGGAATTAGGGTCAGTGGGGCCACGAGGTGGGCACAACCCACCAGGGCGCGCCTCGGGGGCCTGGCACGCCCTGGTGGGTGCTGGCCACCCTGGCCCCCCTCTTCGGTAGATTTTGGCTTCAATAATTCTTATATATTCTGAAATAATTCTCCAAAAAGTTCCGTTCCGTTCCGAGAACTTTTATTTCTGCACAAAAAAACAACACCATGGTAGTTCTGCTGAAAACAGCGTCAGTCCGGGTTAGTTTCATTCAAACCATGCAAATTAGAGTCCAAAACAAGGGCAAAAGGGTGAGGAAAAGTAGATACGTTGGAGACGTTGTAGGATCAAAAGTATGTCTAGAGGGGGGGGGGAGTGATTAGACTACTTGAGCAAATAAAAATTCTACCTTTTCCCAATTTTAAGTGTTGGCAGATTTTAGCAATGATAGCAATTCAAGTACACCCTACACATGCATGTCTAAGAGTATAGCAGCGGAAAGTAACAACAAGCATATGTAGTAGAGGGTAGGAACGAAGATCAAACGCAATTTGGAGACACGAAGTTTTTCCTGTGGTTCCGATAGGTGGTGCTATCGTACGTCCACGTTTATGGAGTCTTCAAGCCACGGAGGGTAACGGTCGTGAGAGTCCACGGAGGGCTCCACCCATAAGGGTCCACGAAGTAGCAACCTTGACTATTCCATAACGGCTTCCATCCACGAAGGACTAGCCTCACTATGGGTAGATCTTCAAGAAGTAGGCGATCTCCTTGCCCGTACAAACTTCTTGGTTCAACTCCACAACACGAAGTAGGAGGCTCCCAAGCGACACCTAACCAATCTAGGAGGCACCACCCTCCAAAAGGTAATAGGCTCGGTAATGACGATGAACTCCTTGCTCTTGTGCTTCAAGATGATAGACTCCTCAACACACAATCACTCTCTCACAGATTTGGCTTTGGTGGAAGAGATTGAATTGGTGGAAAGCAACTTGGGGAGGCTAGAGATCAAGATTCATATGGATGGAGTGGGATAGCTTGATCTCAACACATGAGTAGGTGGCTCTCTCTCAGAAAATTGGATGGGGAAAGTATGGAATAGTTCTGAGTGCTTCTATTTCGAGTGGGTGGTGGTGAAGGGGTATATATAGGCATCCCCAAAAATCCAACCGTTACACCTAAAGCGACCAACTCGGTGACACCGAAGTATAAAACTCGGTGGTACCGAGTTGCTCCAAAGGTAGCAACTTTTGAATCTCGGTGAGACCAATACATAAATCTCGGTGGTACCGATAAGGTGACCAACGGTCAGTTTGTCAAAACTCGGTGACGCCGATCCAAAATCTCGGTGGTACCGATTTTAAGAATCGAGGTAACAGAAAGTTGGCAAGCTGAACTCGGTGGCACCGAAGTGGAATCGGATGCATCGATGTGCTAGGGTTTGGCATGGGTTTGTCTGAGGTGGGAATCGGTGAGACCGAGTGGAAATTGTTGGTAGCACCGATTTTCAAGATAGGCTTGGACAGACTTTTGTGGAAGAGTTTGTGGGTGTTTTTGGTGACTATCACTTGTGCACGTGGAGCATCTTGTTCACCAACAGTACCTTACCCCCTTTTAATAGTATTGGCTTTCCTATGGACTCAAGGTGATTTCTCACAAAGTAAAATGTAGAGTTCTCTTGCTTGAAGCTTTGCCAATCCATTTCCTTGCACCTTGGGGTTTCTCCACAATCATTTTTCCAACCTATCATTGAACTTTTCCTGAAATATACTTAGTGGAAACATTAGTTCAATGACATATATGTTGTTATTAATTACCAAAACCACCAAGGGAGCAAATGTGCTTTCAATCTCCCCATTTTTGGTAATTGATGACAACATATAGATCAAAGCTTCGACACATGATATAATCAATGAATATAATCGTCGCTTTGAGAAGTATGTGGTAAGCAAGAGTTCCCCCTAAATTTGTGCATTATTTTGAATTTGCGTTTGAATGCAAATGCACAATCGATTAGGTACATGGGGCACTCTTTCATGTCACATACAACTTGGTGGTGTTCGAGAATAATAAGAATGAATATCATAGCACAACACAATCAAGTAAAGGTGAATGATCATCTCATAAGCATCACAAGGATAGGAAATAGTAGCAATACACATCAAGTGTATGATCAAACACCAACAAAGTTTAACACAAGCAAACCAAAAGTGATATCAATGTTTTGAAAAGCGATAAAAAGCAACGCTCTCTCTCTCGAAGCCTAAAGATCTATATACATCTTCTCCCCCTTTGGCAACAAGTTACCAAAAAGTTCAAAGGTATATAACTAAGCCCTCTTCTGGGGCTGATCTCCTCCGGTGGCCGATGAAGGAGTCGAGAGAACGGCATCAGCAAAGACTTCTGCAGACGTCATGGACGGAGTCAGAGTAGCGACTGGAGGTGCTGGAGTAGCTGAAGGAGCTGAAGGAGCTGTGACAGGAGCTGATGAAGAGGGTCTAGACTCTGGAACTGGCACTGTGGCAGATCTGGCCTGAGTCCTGAACTGGGTAGCTGTCTGGAGAGGTGGACTATCCTCATCATCATCAGTAGTGTGGGGGACTGGGCACGCCATCAACTTCCTTCTTGAGCTCATTCACAGACACTGTGAGCTCATCCACCTTGTTGTTGAGAATATGAAATTTGGTGTCAACAATCCTCGAGAGGCTATCCTGGTTCTTCAATATGTTTCCAATGTCCATCTGCATGCTGAGCACAGAGCTAAGTAGAAGATCCATCTGCTCACTCCTAGTCTTTGGCACCTGAGAACTAGAGACTCTAGCTGCCTGTGCCTGTGCTGTAGCTGATGTGGGATGATCTGGGTCCATCACCACAACGTTGTCCTCTAGCTCTGGCAAGAGTGGCAAATTTGGTCGATCAAGTGCATATATGTGTAGGAGATATGCCCTAGAGGCAGTAATTTCAGTTACTTTTGTATCTCCGAGTTTGTAATGAAAGTTTATGTTCCATGCTATAACTGCAATGATTCTCGAGTCTACAAATTAAACGAGGCTTGGAGGGAAACTCATGTGCACGTGTGGTATAATAAACGGTAAACTGTATTCCTAGTCTTGCCTCTAAGACTGGCTCAAGTATTGCATGATGATCCTGTTTTCCTGATCATGGGCATGGCTATGCCGGCAATTTTGAGGGCACGATGTTGGTAGAACACTTGTGTTGAATCGACCCATATTAATGTTATGCTATGAGATACATTCGTCATGAGTTAATGGTTAATAACACAGAGATAGTTATTGTTTGCATAATTCCTTAGACCATGAGAGTGTCGAGTTTCTTCATGCTTGCTTCATGAACTTTGGGGTTTGTTAAACGTCATCCGTAAATGGGTGGCTATTACGGCGGCTTACGGGTTCATGGAAAAGTATGTCAAGTAACTTGATATCTCAAGATTGGGATTTGCTCCTCCGACGATGGAGAGATATTCTCGGGCCCTCTCGGTGTAACGGTATCCATCATCGTCTGGCCAGACACATTGTGATTTGATCACTGGGATGCCGGAACACGGAAACGAGTAAAGAGAACAAAACCGGTTACGAGGTAACTTGCATAATGGACAAGTTGTTGATCCACGGGGATGCATAAATCTCACCTCGGGTTTTGTAATATATCGTGAAGCAACAAGAATAGCACACGGCAACTGGAGGTTCACTCGAATATTCATTCGTGTGGGTATAGGGTTCAATATGGGTGTCCACGGCTCCGATGTTGATCATTGATCGGAAAGTGTTCCGGGTCATGTCTATACTTCACCGAACCTATAGGGTCACACGCTTAAGGGTCATCTATCTGCTGAATACTAGACGGGGAGTCTGAGAGAAATTCACCGGAAAAGTTTCGGACGAAACGGAAACGTTCCGGAGAGGATATCGGAATAGTTCTGGTAAAACTGAAAAGTTGTTTCAGGGGATACCATAAAGTCAAATTGGTCTTGGCACATGCCTGATAATTCTTGGAGGGTGCCAGAATCGTTCTGGAAACTTTTTGGAATTTTCTGGAATGAAAACCGGAAATGTTCCGGAGCTGCCGAAACCGCTTCAGATGCTTTTCGCAGATGAAATCACTAAACCGGAATTGTTCCGGCTCGCGTTGAAAATTATTTTGGTGGGTACTGGAATTGTTCTAAGCCCACATGAATATTTTCAGTTCGATCAGACGCTGAAAAATGTCATCGTGAATAGTGAAAGTGCTTTTTGGATATTTGTGGAAAAACACCTTTTTGGATATTTCCAAAAAGGCTTCTAGAAGGGATTGGGGAGCAAGCAAGCTCCTCATGGGGGGCCCCCCAAGGGTGGCCGGCCAAGGGAGGTGGGGCTCCATGGAGCTCCACTTGCCACCCTTCTTTGCTTTATTCTTTTTAGAAAAGGCATAAAGTGGGGGCACTTTTGGTATTTGTGAATACCATTTTTACCCCTTGGTTTTCCTATAAATAGAGGGGAGGGGGCAGCCCCATATGCTTCATCCTTGCTCTCATACACATGCTATGCTTTGCTAGCTCTCTCTCTCCCTCCCACGAAAAGAGTTTTTCGTAGAGCCGAAAGGCTGTCTGGGTTCCGGCAGGAACTAGCTCTGGACGGCGAAGCCCTGCCGGATAGCTGACACCGTATGTGTGCAACCCCGTAGAGAGATTGTAGTTTTGATCTTTTGCCCGAAGGGCTGTTCGAGTTACCGTTCGAGTTTCCGGCGTCCTCCCGAAGGGCTGTCCGGGTTACTGTTCGGGTTCCGAGGGTCCTCCCGAAGAGCTGTCCGCGACATTGTCCGGGGGACTGTCCGACCGCCTCCCGAAGGGCTATCCGGAGTGGGAGTACATCCTTGCGGTTGGGGGGTTGTAAATCCTAGCTGCAGGGATCTGCACCGACGATCTACACCGACTCTTCTTCCGCTGCGCTTCGAGTTGGTACGGATCAGATCAAACCTTGTATGCAGTCTCCATAGCGATCCTGGGCGTGCTCGCTGTACCGAATTTTTTTTTTTCTGCCGCGTTCCCCTACAGTGGCATCAAGAGCCGTGCTATGCGTAGATGCAGGTTACGATCTAGAATACATGGAGATGTATGGGTATTGCATAATATAATTTTGGAGTAGATAAGATCTATTGCTGAAAATTATTTATGCGGGTAGCAGATGAAGTCTGTTGCCCGATGTTGTTGTTGCTTCCCTGGAATTTGCGTTTGCTCAATCTCGAGACAGCATGGTGGAATTTCACAAAGTTCTGGCAATCTGCGATCCTGATTGATCAACGAAGTGCTATCAGTTCTTTGGATTCCACCATAGTCAAAAGAAAGATGAAATTCGCAGATGAAAGGGCATTGCAGATATGATCTGCACGGGGGTCACGCGTATGACGAAGTTTAGTATGGGGCTCGAGATTTAATTATCTCGTGTTTCATACACCCTGAGATGTTAATCCAGCAATTTTGAATTATCATACTTGATGATGAAACGTTGGTAGCTGCGGTTTAAGTCAAAACCTTAGAAGCCACGTAAAATAAAATTTTGCATAAACCGATTAGAGGCGTCTAACTTGGTTTTGCAGGATGTGCATGAGATGTGATGTGGTATAGCAAAGCTCATATTAATTCGATTATGTATGAGATGACTATATGATGTAATTAACATGACCTGCGTGTCATGATTCGGCATGATGGCTGGAGCTATATGATTGCACTTTAATGACCTGCGTGTCAACCTTATGTAATGCACTTATTTTATTAGCTATAGAGATAGCAATATTATCTGGTGCATCGACAAGGTGGTGGCAATCCGCAAAGGTGAACACCGACGCGAATGCCGAAGACGAAGAATACTTGACTTCTCCGTCAGAAGGGGCTATACCATATCATGCTAATTATGAATTGCCTGAGATGTTTATCCCTTATGTTGCACCCTTTTGATTGCGCGGTAGTCGCTTTTTATTAGGGTGATCTCTCACTTAAATATCAAGTAGTTAGTGTTCTCCCAAGTGTAGCACCGTCACGGCACCTATCTCTTCGGGGTATCACATGGTTGCATGGGTACGAACGATTAGAGAAGTGTGAGGCGGGTGAGTTGAGACCTCGCAGCAAGATCACTTGGTTGTCTTGACGTTCAGGCATGAAAGTCATGAGCTCGGAACACACGCATCGAAAGATGAACAAGAGTCACATAGAGATGTGATTGGCAAGTTGGCCTACCAATTGAAATTCTCGTCACTTGAGATGGTTGCATCCTTGACGCTGAATTGAAAGTTGGGTCTTGCATCACTCACAATCAATTATGAGAGATATTGTTTTGAGTCGGAGCGCACTTTAGAATAAAATTGTTTATTCACTGGTGCAAAAATCATTATGAACAAAGTCTAAGTGAACTTGTGTTTTCCGTTGTAGATCAAATGGCTCGCAATAGCGCGTTCAACTTAGGCCCGATGTTAGAGAAAGAGAAGTTAGCTGCGAATGGAAACAACTATGCGGACTGGGTCCGTACCCTGAGGATTGTCCTCAGGAGCGCTAAGAAAGTGTACGTGCTTGACGGACCTCTTCCACCTAAGCCGGCGGAAACAGCCGAGGCAGACATACAAAATGTCTGGGCCACTAAGGATGATGATTTCAACTTAGTGCAGTGCCTCATGTTGTCTTGCATGAGTTCAGAGCTTCAAAAACGTTTTGAATTCCATAACTCCTTTGATATGATCAAGGATCTGGATGCTCTGTACAAGTTTAATGCACGGTCTGAACGTTTTGATATCATGAAAATGATGGCGGAGACCAAGATGGCTGAGGGCAGTTCAGTTGGCGAGCACGTAGTCAATATGATTGGCTACGCTGAAAGGCTTAAAACCCTGGAATTTCCACTTCCGCCAGAGCATGTTATGGACTTGTTGCTAGGTTCACTCCCCCCGTCTTATAGCGGTTTTATCATGAACTACAACATGAATGGGATGAACAAAACGCCTAATGAGGTGCTTGCCATGCTGAAAACTGTTGAAGGAGGACTGCAGAAAAATCGCAAGCAAGTGTTGCTTGTGAATAAAACTGCCAGTTTCAAAAAGAAAGGCAAGACAAAGAAGGGCAAGGGCGCCGGTAAGACCGGCTTCCAACGCAAATCTAAGGGCGGAGCCAAGAATGAAACAGAGTGCTTCTACTGCAAGGGCACAGGACACTGGAAGAGAAACTGCAAGAAGTATCTGGAAGATAAGAAGTCCGGGAAAACCGGAAAAGGTATAATTGTTATACACGTTAATGTCATTGACGTTTTGCTTGCGAGCGAAAATTCTAAGTCTTGGGTATTTGATACCGGATCGGTTGCTCACATTTGCAACTCGATACAGGGGCTTCAGAAGGTGCGCAAGCTGGCAAAGAATGAAGTCGTGATGCGTGTCGGGAACGGGGCTGGGATCGCCGCTCAAGCCGTCGGCATTATGCCTCTACGTCTCCCTTCAGGATTTATTTTGGAACTTAGAACTGTTATTTTGTTCCGTTGCTGTGTAGAAACATTATCTCTGGATCATGTTTAGTACACGATGGGTACTCCTACAAGTCTGAGAACAATGGTTGTTCACTTTATTGTAAGGATATGTTTTATGGATTTGCACCCATTGTTGGGGGCCTTTTCATACTAAATCTTGAATGTGGAAATGATGTCTTTAACGTGAATGCTAAACGCCTTAAGAAGGCTGATACCACCACCACTTACTTGTGGCACTGTCGGCTTGGCCACATCGGAAAGAAACGCATGCAAAGACTCCATAAAGATGGAGTTTTACCGTCCCTTGATTTTGAATCATTTGACACATGTGAAGCTTGCTTGATGGGAAAAATGACCAAGACGCCGTTCACGGGTCATCCTGAACGGGCGGGTGAATTATTGGAAATAATACATAGTGATGTATGTGGTCCAATGAACACGGCCGCACGGGGTGGGTATTTTTACTTCGTGACTTTTACTGATGATTTAAGTCGGTATGGCTATATCTACTTAATGAAGCATAAGTCGGAAACCTTTGAAAAGTTCAAAGAATTTCAGAATGAGGTAGAAAATCATCGTAACAAAAGGATTAAGTTTCTGCGGTCTGATCGCGGAGGCGAATATCTTAGTCACGAGTTTGGCCAACATCTGAGTGACCGTGGAATCGTTTCACAGCTTACGCCTCCCGGAACACCACAGCGAAACGGAGTGTCGGAACGGCGTAACCGAACCCTGTTAGACATGGTAAGGTCGATGATGTCTCTTACAGATCTTCCGATATCTTTTTGGGGTCACGCACTACTCACTGCCGCTCATACATTAAACAGAGCACCGTCTAAGTCTGTTGAGACGACACCACATGAGATGTGGTATGGAAAGATACCTAGTGTATCGCATCTCAAGGTTTGGGGTTGTGAGGCATACGTAAAACGTTTACAGCCAACCAAACTAGAACCTAGATCAGACAAATGTTACTTTGTAGGTTATCCAAATGAGACCATTGGATATTCCTTCTACCACCAGTCCGAAGGCAAAATGTTTGTCGCAAAGGTTGCACACTTTCTCGAGAAAGAATTTCTCGCTAAAAAATTGAGTGGGAGGACAGTACAACTTAATGAGATTAGTGAATCTTCGGCAACCGTTGATATGGCTAAGGAACCGGAAGAAATTCCGCTAATTATCCATACAACTGAGCCAGAAGTTGTCGCATATGATGCGGAAACTTCAAACACTGTTGTAACTGAACCGCGCAGATCAGGTAGGGCTATCCAGCCACCTGAGTGGTTTCATAACGAAATCTTCATTCTTGAAGACGATGAACCTGCGCACTACAAGGAAGCGATGGCGGGGCCTAGCTCAAGGGAATGGCACAAAGCCATGAGATCCGAAATGGAATCCATGTACGAAAACCAAGTTTGGAACTTGGAAGAACTTCCAGATGGCGTAAAACCCATTGGTTGTAAATGGATTTTCAAAAGAAAGACGGACGCGGATGGTAACATTACTATCCACAAAGCTAGACTTGTCGCGAAAGGGTTCACGCAAGTTCTAGGAGAGGACTACGACGAGACTTTCTCGCCCGTAGCTATGCTTAGGTCTGTTCGGATATTACTAGCAATTGCTGCTTATTTCGATTATGAAATATGGCAGATGGATGTCAAAACGGCTTTCCTAAATGGAAACCTTGATAGGGATGTATACATGATACAGCCAGAAGGTTTTGTCGATCCTAAGAATGCTGGAAAGGTATGTAAGCTTCAGAAAGCCATTTATGGTCTGAAGCAAGCATCAAGGAGCTGGAATATTCGTTTTGACGAAGTGGTCAAAGAGTTTGGCTTCATCAGGAACGATGAAGAATCTTGTGTGTACAAGAAGTTTAGTGGGAGCGCAAAAGCATTTCTAATCTTGTATGTGGATGACATATTGTTGATTGGAAATGACGTGAATTTTCTTAGCGAAATAAAAGACTCATTGAAGAAGAGTTTTTCAATGAAAGACTTAGGCGAAGCAGCATATGTATTAGGCATCAGGATCTATAGAGATAGATCAAGACGCCTGATAGCGCTAAGCCAAAGAACGTACATTGACAAGGTGTTGAAAAGGTTCAACATGGAGAACTCCAAGAAAGGCCTACTCCCCATGTCACCTGGCACAGTGCTTTGCAAGAATCAGAGTCCTCGGACCCTTGATGAGCGAGTACAAATGAATGATATTCCATATGCTTCGGCAGTTGGTTCTATTATGTATGCCATGCTATGTACAAGACCGGATGTTTCCTATGCGCTAAGTGTTAGCAGCCGGTACCAAGGTGATCCAGGATTGGAACACTGGGCCGCAGTCAAGGGTATTCTTAAGTACCTCAGAAGGACCAAGGATTTACTCCTTGTGTACGGAGGTGATGAAGAGCTCATTGTAAGTTGTTACACTGATGCAGGCTTCATGTCTGACCCAGATGACTTCAAATCTCAATCTGGCTATGTTTTCATATTGAACGGCGGCGCAGTTGATTGGAAAAGTTCCAAACAAAAGACTGTGGCGGATTCTACGACGGAGGCGGAATATGTTGCTGCTTCAGAAGCCTCCAAGAAAGCTATCGGTATCAAGCAATTTCTTGAAGATCTTGGTGTGGTTCCAAGTGCTCTGGACCCGGTGGAGATCTATTGTGACAATAGTGGCGCCGTGGCTCAGGCAAGGGAGCCATGTTCGCACCATAAGACAATGCATATTCAACGCAAATATAAACTCATTCGACATCATGTCGAAGAAGGTTTAGTAAAAGTACGCAAAGTTCACACGGATCTGAATGTGTCAGACCCGATGACTAAGCCTCTACCACGAGCAAAGCATGAGCAACACCGGATAGCCATTGGTGTTAGGGAAGCCATGTAACTGGATTATGACTCTAGTGCAAGTGGGAGTCTGTAGGAGATATGCCCTAGAGGCAGTAATTTCAGTTACTTTTGTATCTCCGAGTTTGTAATGAAAGTTTATGTTCCATGCTATAACTGCAATGATTCTCGAGTCTACAAATTAAACGAGGCTTGGAGGGAAACTCATGTGCACGTGTGGTATAATAAACGGTAAACTGTATTCCTAGTCTTGCCTCTAAGACTGGCTCAAGTATTGCATGATGATCCTGTTTTCCTGATCATGGGCATGGCTATGCCGGCAATTTTGAGGGCACGATGTTGGTAGAACACTTGTGTTGAATCGACCCATATTAATGTTATGCTATGAGATACATTCGTCATGAGTTAATGGTTAATAACACAGAGATAGTTATTGTTTGCATAATTCCTTAGACCATGAGAGTGTCGAGTTTCTTCATGCTTGCTTCATGAACTTTGGGGTTTGTTAAACGTCATCCGTAAATGGGTGGCTATTACGGCGGCTTACGGGTTCATGGAAAAGTATGTCAAGTAACTTGATAGCTCAAGATTGGGATTTGCTCCTCCGACGATGGAGAGATATTCTCGGGCCCTCTCGGTGTAACGGTATCCATCATCGTCTGGCCAGACACATTGTGATTTGATCACTGGGATGCCGGAACACGGAAACGAGTAAAGAGAACAAAACCGGTTACGAGGTAACTTGCATAATGGACAAGTTGTTGATCCACGGGGATGCATAAATCTCACCTCGGGTTTTGTAATATATCGTGAAGCAACAGGAATAGCACACGGCAACTGGAGGTTCACTCGAATATTCATTCGTGTGGGTATAGGGTTCAATATGGGTGTCCACGGCTCCGATGTTGATCATTGATCGGAAAGTGTTCCGGGTCATGTCTATACTTCACCGAACCTATAGGGTCACACGCTTAAGGGTCATCTATCTGCTGAATACTAGACGGGGAGTCTGAGAGAAATTCACCGGAAAAGTTTCGGACGAAACGGAAATGTTCCGGAGAGGATATCGGAATAGTTCCGGTAAAACTGAAAAGTTGTTTCAGGGGATACCATAAAGTCAAATTGGTCTTGGCACATGCCTGGTAATTCTTGGAGGGTGCCAGAATCGTTCTGGAAACTTTTTGGAATTTTCTGGAATGAAAACCGGAAATGTTCCGGAGCTGCCGAAACCGCTTCAGATGCTTTTCGCAGATGAAATCACTAAACCGGAATTGTTCCGGCTCGCGTTGAAAATTATTTTGGTGGGTACTGGAATTGTTCTAAGCCCACATGAATATTTTCAGTTCGATCAGACGCTGAAAAATGTCGTCGTGAATAGTGAAAGTGCTTTTTGGATATTTGTGGAAAAACACCTTTTTGGATATTTCCAAAAAGGCTTCTAGAAGGGATTGGGGAGCAAGCAAGCTCCTCATGGGGGGCCCCCCAAGGGTGGCCGGCCAAGGGAGGTGGGGCTCCATGGAGCTCCACTTGCCACCCTTCTTTGCTTTATTCTTTTTAGAAAAGGCATAAAGTGGGGGCACTTTTGGTATTTGTGAATACCATTTTTACCCCTTGGTTTTCCTATAAATAGAGGGGAGGGGGCAGCCCCATATGCTTCATCCTTGCTCTCATACACATGCTATGCTTTGCTAGCTCTCTCTCTCCCTCCCACGAAAAGAGTTTTTCGTAGAGCCGAAAGGCTGTCTGGGTTCCGGCAGGAACTAGCTCTGGACGGCGAAGCCCTGCCGGATAGCTGACACCGTATGTGTGCAACCCCGTAGAGAGATTGTAGTTTCGATCTTTTGCCCGAAGGGCTGTTCGAGTTACCGTTCGAGTTTCCGGCGTCCTCCCGAAGGCCTGTCCGGGTTACTGTTCGGGTTCCGAGGGTCCTCCCGAAGGGCTGTCCGCGACATTGTCCGGGGGACTGTCCGACCGCCTCCCGAAGGGCTGTCCGGAGTGGGAGTACATCCTTGCGGTTGGGAGGTTGTAAATCCTAGCTGCAGGGATCTGCACCGACGATCTACACCGACTCTTCTTCCGCTACGCTTCGAGTTGGTACGGATCAGATCAAACCTTGTATGCAGTCTCCATAGTGATCCTGGGCGTGCTCGCTGTACCGAAATTTTTTGTTTTCTGCCGCGTTCCCCTACAATATGTGCTTCTCCAGCTTGGAGTTGATAATCATATGTATATATGGAGCGTATCCACATGACCTCTTCTGATCTGCTGCGGCCCTCTTCACTGTTTCAACTATTAAGTCCATCACTTTGAATCTGGTATGTTGATCAAGATGGAGCAGCATGTTGATAGAATAGCCTCTTATCATCTTCTCATCTCCAGACTTAGGCATCAAGGTATGCCTTAAGATAGTGTTGATCGTGCGTAGACCAGCCTGGAGGAAGTAAATGGATCCAAACTTGTGTGATGGCAAGTTTGCAGCAGGGATCTCATTGTACATGTTCTTCATAGCATTATGGTTGGCCTTGGACTCGGAGTACACATCCAAGACTCCGTCTTGCACCTGTGGAGCTCCTAAGATGGCAGCCCACTCCTCAACTGAGGATTCATATCTAGTGCCTTCTGTCATCCACACAATCCTACCATCTCCATAAAAATGTGTCGTGGAGTAGAATTGCATGATCATCTCGGCGTTCCAAGCGGTAAATTCCTTACCAACAAAATCATCAAGACCAATGCAGTGGAAGTTATCTTGAACACTTGGGAAGTAGTCCTCATTATCCTTGATGTGCTTCCAATCCACATATCTCATGTCACTCACTGCGGGGCTCTTATCAAGCAAAACTGTTTCATAGAAATCTTGTTGCTCCTTTGTATAGAACCTGTAGTCCACAACAGTCCTCCTCCTCTGAGAGTAGGGATCAATACCTCTCCACTCTCTCAAACCTGAGTCCTTCCTCTTCTTCATGTCCTTAGCAACTGGATGGCTGGCATTATGCTCTGGAAGGTGTGGTCTAAGCATCATCAAAACAAACTGTGTATCATCCGCAGCTTCCCCGAAAGTGGAAGTCTTGTTCTTGGAAGTAGCTGGGATGTCTCTGGAAAACCTCTTGGGTTTGGGAACAGCAGCAGCCTTCTTGGGAGCAGTCTTGGTGCCTTTGGATGATGTATCCTTAGGCATAGCATCAGCCATGAGCTTCTTCTTCTTCTTAGGAGGAACCTTGGCAGCTGGCTCTTCCTCCTCCTCAGCCTCAGCCTCTGGATCCTCATACATAGAGGTAGGCCTGCCCATGACATGTATGATCCTCTTCCTGGACTTCTTCTTCTCTCCTACCTTCTTAGGCATAGACTTCTTGGAGGGCTCAACAGTCATTGTTGCCCTAGCACTCTCTGGTGCTCTCACTGACTCTGAGCTAGCATACTCTTTCCTTATAGCTTTCTTCTTGGAAGTAGTGGCAGCAGCAGTGCTCTTGACAGTTGTGTCTTTCTTGGGCAGCTCTTCTGGAATAAAGTCTTCATCCTCCTCATCAGAATTGAGCTTTCTTCTTGCCCTGGTTGCAACTTTGGGCAAATCTGGTGAGCTAGGTACATCATCATAGCTCCCTTCAGGACTAGTGCCTAAGCTCATGTCAACACTTTTCTCTCTGAAGTCATTCTGGCTATCATCAGAACCTGACATCTCTGACCCTGTGAAATAGAGTATAGAAGAGTGGAAGGGTTGAGTCATCACAAAATGCAGACAATTTTCAAAGATTTGAACTAAAATTTCTCAAGATTTGCATTCTGCCAAGTGCATATCGGTACAGCCGAGGCAAACTTTTCGGAACCACCGAGACAAACAACCTGCATTACAGAAACTTGGCACCACTTTCGGTGAGACCGAAAATGGGCACTTGGTTTCACTGAGGTTGTTCTCAGTTGACCAGAAAAGGGAATCGGTGCTGCCGATTCTTTTGCGTCGGTTCCACCGAGATTCAATTTGCGGATGGCAAACCCTAAAAAAATCTTTCGTTCGCTATTCTACTGGAAGTTCTTGTGGATAGATCAATCTCAAAGCTTGTCATATCGATGGAAAAGTCCTAATGTGCAAGATTTGGAGGGAGGAGCGCACGAGGGGTCGAAACCATACCCTAATTCGGTGATGATCTCGCTACGGCGGCGACGGTGGTGAAGATTTCGTCGACGGCGTGGACTTCCAACGGCGGAGGCGCTCGAGAAGATGAAGGAGATGACCAGGGGTCCTTGTTCGGCAGCTAGGGTTTTGGAGGGGATGACGTTTGAAAAAGTAATTTCAAAAGTCGGGTCCGCCTCTTTATATACCCGTGGCTGTCGGTGACACCGGTTCTAACTTTTCGGTGTCACCGAGTTCCTCTACTGTCAGCTGACAGGGAAACTCGGTGTAACCGAGAAGATGGAATCGGTGATACCGAGTGTGAAAACCAGATCAACCCTAGGCATTCGGTGAGACCGAGAAGTTTGAGTTGGTTTCACCGAGGTGCACTTGGGAGGTTTTAATGGTCAGTCCTTTGTCGATACGGAACTCCGAGTGCTCCTCACACAGAGAGATCGAAAAGTACTTGTTCAAATTTTGTGATGCAGCAAGAATGGAATATGAGACAAGAAAGCATAGATAGCTAGAGAGTGGTCCTAGGCATTCTTGTCCATCCAATTGGCAAAAGAAAAATCAAAAACCAAATAGCAACAATTGGATGTCCTCGAATGGTTAAAGAAATGCAGACCAACATGCTCACACAATAAGATGTCAAATGAAATCATGGCAAACATGCACATACATACTAGCATCTATCAAGCATTTTGGCGATGACGGAGTCATCTATATATGAGTATATTGACTTAGGAGCCAAGTAAGAATACTTGATCATAGGTCATACTCATCGTTTAAGCACAAGTGGGG
Organism: Elymus sibiricus; assembly: GCA_039707655.1. Classification (NCBI taxonomy): domain Eukaryota; kingdom Viridiplantae; phylum Streptophyta; class Magnoliopsida; order Poales; family Poaceae; genus Elymus; species Elymus sibiricus. The sequence continues at coordinate 26,508,661 of CM077671.1, read as the reverse complement.
TTACCACTTTTACATAAAGCATTTAATGTTGTCACATTCTAAGAGATGCTTTAACTCAAGTCTTAGAGTAAAGCTCCCCCTTGATGTGGCATACCCCCATACGAGGGATAAACTAACCTTGGGTTTTGTCGATGAAGACTTCATGTTGGTGAGGTAGTGGTGGATGCTCAAGGTTGATGAAGATCACCAAGAGTTGGGAGCATCCTTGTTGTTTCCTTACTCTTCTCACCTACATGGGTTAGTCCCAACACACAAGAGACAAATACAAGGATATCTATGGACATGGAGTGCAAAGCATACATGATGATGTCCATGGATTGGTTGATTACCTTGTCTCTTGCTTACCTTTGAGGGAATGTGTGACTCCTTGAACTATTGCATGATGTTGACCTTGATTGCAACTAGTTCTTGCCAATAATGAATGTAAGTGAATTTCATTGGCGGAGTCACCCCTCAAGAACTTCTCTAGTTCTTCTTTTTGGGGACCCAAATCAACTTGATGGGGATCCTTGGTGTTGAAGTGGCACTTGTAGAAGTTGAGCTTGAAGTAGCCTTGGGAACCCACTTCACCAAAGCATGGGATTCATCTTCATATGAGTTAATGTCCTCTTGAAGCTTGTTCTTGCCCTTGAGCTTGTGGTCTTGTGGTGGAAGGTCATCTTGAGTGTTTGTTCCCTTGGGAAGAGTATGTTCATACTTCTCCCTTTGAGGAACAAACTTGGGCTTGGGGTATTGACCTTCTTCCGATTCAACTCCATTTGCGTTGAAGTAGCCAATGCCATGGTTCTTCCGCTATCCTCCGTGCTTGCGTACAATCTCCTCAAATTGCTTACACCCGGCAAGACTCTTGTAGATACCTTTCTCTATAATCCCTTTCAATAAATCGTTTTCTTGATCAAGTGTAACTTGGCTAAGAGAATCATCATTAGAGGAATCAATAGAACTACTAGAAGCAACATCATTAGATTTAGCATTTTTAGTGTTGCTACTAGATGAAGAACCTTTCTTGCCTTTGTTATTAGTTTGTCTAGGTTTAACTTGTGGCATGAATGTAGACAAGAGTAATCGTTTGGCTAGATAAGATGAAGTCTTCTTTCGGAGATCATCATTGATAGCTTTAAGAAACTCATGTTCTTGCTCCAAGGTGAGCTTCTCGAAGCGTAGCTTCTCATGAGTCCTTACAAGCTCTCTATGATCTTCGAGAGTAGATTCATGGGCTAACTTAAGAGTGTTTAATTCTTTAGTTAGTCGTTCTATTTCCATCTTATCATCATCACACGACTTATCTTGACTACCATGAAAATTATCAAGTTCATTTTGACTAACATCACTAGTTTTATCAAAGAGCCAAGTCATCATCACCAATTAAATCATCTTCATCACTATTGAAATCAAGATACTCGGGGTGTGATACCTTGGGGCCTTTAGCCATGAAGCAACTTCCACTCCCTTCATTTGGTGAATCAAATAGATCATAGGAGTTGGTAGTCACTAGTGCAATTCCGGCAAGACCTTCATCTTGACTATAGTCGGAGTTGGAGTGATAGCTTCTCTCAGAGTGGTTGTCAGATTCGGAGCCGGAAACCCATTCACCAATGTGAGCTTGATGTCTTCTTCTTGTGTAGCTCTTGGTGTACTTGTCCTTCTTCTCCGAGTCCCTACTTCTCCTTGAGGGTCTTCATTCATAACGATCATCTCTACTCCTTCTCTCTCTTTGAGGTGATTCATTCCTTGAGCTTCGTCTTCTTGGTGATTCTTCTCTTCGTTTGTAGGGAGCCGTGCACTCATTGGTGTAGTGTCCGGGCTTCCCACAATTGCAGCAGTCGGTCACGACTTGACGAACGCTTCTCTTCATATCTTGAGTTGGAGCTTCGTTCTTTGCCTCTATTCTTGTAGAACTTGTTGAATTTCTTGACCATGAGGCTTATCTCTTCATTGGTGACAAGGTTGTCGCTTGAAGTTGTGGGAGCATCACTTGTGGCTTTGTAAGCACCGCTAGACTTGTTGTGAAGCTCTTCTTTGTCTTTGAGTGTCATCTCATGAGCAACAATCCTTCCAATGACTTCCGTAGGCTTGAGATCTTTGTAATTGGGCATCATTTGGATCAATGTGCACACGGTGTCGTATCTCTCATCCAAAGCTCGAAGTATCTTCTTGATGATGAATTTGTCGGTCATTTCCTCGCTTCCTAAGCCGGCAATCTCATTGGTGATGAGAGCTAGCCTAGAGTACATCTCTGCGACTCCTTCACCATCCTTCATCTTGAACTTGTCAAGCTGACTTTGAAGAACGTCCAACTTGGATTCTCTCACGGATTCGGTACCTTCATGCATATCAACCAAAGTATCCCAAATTTCCTTGGCATTCTCAAGACGGCTGATTTTGTTGAATTCTTCGGGGCATAGGCAGTTGAAGAGAATGTCACATGCTTGAGCGTTGTATTGCAACATCTTCAATTCATCCGCGGTCGCTTCACGATCCGGTTCCTTTCCATCACCAAAGAATTCACCTTGCAAGCCAACACGAACAACAACCCAAACAGCGGGGTTATGACCAAGAATATGCATTTTCATTTTGTGCTTCCAACTAGCAAAATTTGTGCCATCAAAGCACGGACCTCTACGGTGATAATTTCCCTCACTAGACGCCATACTCTCCTAGGTTGTGAGACCAATGAAATGGAGACCAAAGATCTGATACCACTTGTAGGATTGAAAGTATGTCTAGAGGGGGGGTGATTAGACTACTTGAGCAAATAAAAATTCTACCTTTTCCCAATTTAAGTGTTGGCAGATTTTAGCAATGATAGCAATTCAAGTACACCCTACACATGCATGTCTAAGAGTATAGCAGCGGAAAGTAACAACAAGCATATGTAGTAGAGGGTAGGAAGGAAGATCAAACGCAATTTGGAGACACGAAGATTTTTCCCGTGGTTCCGATAGGTGGTGCTATCGTACGTCCATGTTTATGGAGTTTTCAACCCACAGAGGGTAACGGTCGCGAGAGTCCACGGAGGGCTCCACCCATAAGGGTCCACGAAGTAGCAACCTTGACTATTCCATAACGGCTTCCGTCCACGAAGGACTAGCCTCACTATGGGTAGATCTTCACGAAGTAGGTGATCTCCTTGCCCGTACAAACTTCTTGGTTCAACTCCACAACACGAAGTAGGAGGCTCCCAAGCGACACCTAACCAATCTAGGAGGCACCACCCTCCAAAAGGTAATAGGCTCGGTAATGACGATGAACTCCTTGCTCTTGTGCTTCAAGATGATAGACTCCTCAACACACAATCACTCTCTCATAGATTTGGCTTTGGTGGAAGAGATTGAATTGGTGGAAAGCAACTTGGGGAGGCTAGAGATCAAGATTCATATGGATGGAGTGGAATAGCTTGATCTCAACACATGAGTAGGTGGCTCTCTCTGAGAAAATTGGATGGGGCAAGTATGGAATAGTTCTCAGTGCTTCTATTTCGAGTGGGTGGTGGTGAAGGGGTATATATAGGCATCCCCAAAAATCCAACCGTTACACCTAAAGTGACCAACTCGGTGACACCGAAGTATAAAACTCGGTGGTACCGAGTTGCTCCAAAGGTAGCAACTTTTGAATCTCGGTGAGACCGATACATAAATCTCGGTCCGATAAGGTGACCAACAGTCAGTTTGTCAAAACTCGGTGACGCCGATCCAAAATCTCGGTGGTACCGATTTTAAGAATCGAGGTAACAGAAAGTTGGCAAGCTGAACTCAGTGGCACCGAAGTGGAATCGGTTGCACCGATGTGCTAGGGTTTGGCATGGGTCTGTCTGAGGTGGGAATTGGTGGGACCGAGTGGAAATTGTTGGTAGCACCGATTTTCAAGATAGGCTTGGACAGACTTTTGTGGGAGAGTTTGTGGGTGTTTTTGGTGACTATCACTTGTGCACGTGGAGCATCTTGTTCACCAACAGTACGTTACCCCCTTTAAATAGTATTGGCTTTCCTATGGACTCAAGGTGATTTCTCACAAAGTAAAATGTAGAGTCCTCTTGCTTGAAGCTTTGCCAATCCATTTCCTTGCATCTTGGGGTTTCTCCACAATCCTTTTGCCAACCTATCATTGAACTTTTCCCGAAATATACTTAGTGGAAACATTAGTTCAATGACATATATGTTGTTATTAATTACCAAAACCACCAAGGGAGCAAATATGCTTTCAGACGTATCATGCATCATGATTTCCTACTGTTATTTATTATGTTTTCTCGAATAATAATGCTTTAGGGAATGATTCTAATGCCTTTTCTCTCATAATATGCAAGGTTTACACAAAGAGGGAGAATACCGGCAGCTGGAATTCTGGACCTGAAAAAGCACATCAGAGATACCTATTCTGCACATCTCCAATGGAGCTGAAACTTTACGGAGATTATTTTTGGAATAATAAAAAATACTGGAGCAAAGAGCTACTGGAGGGGGCCACCCTGGTGGGCACAAGACACCAGCGCGCGCCAGGCCCCCCAGGCGCGCCCTGGTGGGTTGTGCCCTCCTCGGCCCACCTCCCATGCCCATCTTCTGGTATATAAGGTCTTTTGACCTAGAAAAAAATAGGAGAGGACTTTCGGGATGGAGCGCCGCCGTCTCGATGCGGAACTTGGGCAGGAGCAGTTTTGCCCTCCGGCGAAGCGATTCCGCCGGGGGAACTTCCCTCCCGGAGGGGGAAATCGAGGCCATCATCATCACCAACACCCCTCTCATCTTTGGGAGACCAATATTCATCAACATATTCAACAACACCATCTCCTCTCAAACCCTAGTTCATCTCTTGTGTTCAATCTTTGTACCGGAACCTCAGATTGGTACCTGTGGGTGACTAGTAGTGTTGATTACATCTTGTAGTTGATTACTATATGGTTTATTTGGTGGAAGATTATATGTTTAGATCCATTATGCTATTCAATACCCCTCTGATCTTGAGCATGATTATTATGTGTGAGCAGTTACTTTTGTTTTTGAGGTCACGGGAGAAGTCATGTCGCAAGTAATCATGTGAATTTGATATGTGTTCGATATTTTGATGATATGTATGTTGTGATTCCCTTAGTGGTGTCATGTGAACGTCGACTACATGAAAGTTCACCATCCTTGGGCCTAAGGGAATGCATTGTGGAGTAGTTATTAGATTATGGGTTGCTAGAGTGACAGAAGCTTAAACCCTAGTTTATGCGCTACTTCGTAAGGGGTTGATTTGGATCCAAACGTTTAATGCTATGGTTAGATTTTATCTTAATACTTTTCTCGTAGTTGCAGATGCTTGCGAGGGGGTTAATCATAAGTGGGAGGTTGTTCAAGTAAGAACAGCACCCAAGCACCGGTCCACCCACATATCAAATTATCAAAGTAGCGAACACGAATCAGACCGACATGATAAAAGTGACTAGATGAAATTCCCGTGTACCCTCAAGAACAGTTTGCCTATTACTAGAGAGTGTTCTGGCCTATCCTTTGCCACAAAAGGATTGGGCTACCTTGTTGTACCTTATTTACCATTACCGTTACTTGCTCGTTACCAATTATCTTGCTATCAAACTATCTATTACCTACAATTCCAATGCTTGCAGAAATTACCTTGCTGAAAACCGCTTGTCATTTCCTTCTGCTCCTCGTTGGGTTCGACACTCTTACTTATCGAAAGGACTACGATTGATCCCTTATACTTGTGGGTCATCAAGACTCTTTTCTGGCACCGTTGCCGGGGAGTGAAGCGCTCTTGGTAAGTGGAAATCCGTAAGGAAAAACTTATACTATGTGCTGAAATTTATTGTTACTTGCGACTATGGAAAACAATCCTTTGAGGGGTTTGTTCGGGGTATCTTCACCTCGACCGGAACCACAATTAGTTGCCCCTCAACCTACTGCACCTACTGAAAATATTGGTTATGAAATTCCTTCGGGTATGGTAGAACAAGTGCTTGCTAAACCTTATGCAGGAGATGGAACTGAACATCCTGATATGCACCTATTATATGTGAACGAAATTTATGGATTATTTAAGCTTGCAGGTTTACCCGGAGATGAAACTAAGAAGAAGGTTTTCCCTTTATCTTTGAAGGGAAAAGCATTGACATGGTATAGGCTATGTGATGATCTTGGATCATGGAACTGGAATCGATTGCAATTGGAGTTTCATCAAAAGTTTTATCCGATGCATCTAGTTCATCGTGATCGGAATTATATATATAATTTTTGGCCTCGTGAAGGAGAAAGCATCACTCTAGCTTGGGAGAGGCTTAAGTCAATGTTATATTCATGCCCCAATCAGGATATCCTGAGAGAAGTTATTATTCAGAATTTTTATGCTCGGCTTTCTCATAATGATCAATCCATGCTCGATACTTCTTGTGCTGGTTCTTTTATGAAGAAGACTATTGAATTCAGGTGGGATCTCTTAGAAAGAATTAAACGCAACTTTGAAGATTGGGAACTCGACGAAGGTAATGAGTCAGGTATAAAGCTTGAGTTTGATTGTGTTAAATCTTTTATGAATACCGATGCTTTTCACAAGTTTAGCAGTAAATATGGACGTGACTCTGAGATAGTAGCCTCTTTTTGTGAAGCTTTTGTTACTCACGTTGATCTCCCTAAGGATAAGTGGTTTAAATATCGTCCCCCTATTAAAGAAGAAATTAAAGAACCGATAAAAGCTAAAGATGAAACCATCATTTACAATGTTGATCCAGTTGTGCCTACCGCTTACATTGAAAACCCACGTTTCCCTATTAGGATAAAGGAACATGCTAAAGTATCAACTGTGGTTCGCAAGAGTAATATTAGAGCACCTAAACCCCCTGAGCAAATTAAAGTAGAACCTAGTGTTGCTATGGTTAAAGATCTCTTGGTAGAATATATTGATGGGCACGTTATCTACTTCTGTGATGAAGCTGCTAGAATTGCTAAACCTGATGAAAAAGATAAACATAGACCCATAGAGGGCATGCCTGTTGTCTCAGTCAAAATAGGAGATCATTGCTATCATGGTTTATGTGATTTAGGTGCTAGTGTGAGTGCTATCCCTTTTACCTTATACCAAGAAATTGTGAATGAAATAGCACCTGCTGAAATAGAAGACATTGATGTTACTATTAAACTTGCCAATAGAGACACCATCACACCACTTGGGATTGTTAGAGATGTTGAAGTCTTGTGTGGTAAAGTAAAATAACCTACTGATTTTCTAGTTCTTGGTTCCCCACAAGATGACTTTTTTCCCATTATCTTTGGTAGACCTTTGTTGAGCATCGTTAATGCTAAGATAGATTGTGAAAAACAAACCGTCGGTGTCAGTTTTGGTGGTGTGTCTCATGAGTTTAACTTTTCCAAGTTTAGTAGACAACCCCGTGATAGAGCATTATCTATAAGGATAAAATAATTGGTCTTGCTTCTATTGCCGTGCCTCCTACCGATCCATTAGAACAATATTTGCTTGACCATGAAAATGATATGCACTTGCGTGAAAGAAATGAAATGGATAAAATTTTCTTTGAACAACAACCTCTCCTAAAACACAATTTTCCTATCGAAACTCTTGGAGGTCCACCTCCGCCTAAAGGTGATCCTATGTTTGAATTAAAGCAATTGCCTGATACTTTGAAGTATGCTTATCTTGATGAGAAAAAGATATATCATGTTATTATTAGTGCTAACCTTTCAGAACATGAAGAAGAAATATTATTGAAAAAGTTCTAAGGAAGCACCGGGCTGCTATTGGATATACTCTTGATGATCTTAAGGGCATTAGTCCCACTCTATGTCAGCACAAGGTTAATATGGAACCTGATGCTAAACCCGTTGTTGATCACCAACGGCGATTAAATCCTAAGATGAAAGAAGTGGTAAGAACTAAAATATTAAAGCTTCTGGAAGCAGGTATAATCTATCCCATTGCTGATAGTAGATGGGTAAGTCCCGTTCATTGTGTCCCTAAGAAGGGAGGTATTACCGTTGTTCCTAATGATAAAAATGAACTCATTTCACAAAGAATTGTCACTAGCTATAGAATGGTAATTGACTTTAGAAAATTAAATAAAGCTACTAGAAAGGATCATTACCCTCTACCTTTCATTGATCAAATGCAAGAAAGATTATCTAAGCACACACACTTTTGTTTTCTGGACGGATATTCTGGTTTCTCTCAAATACCCGTGTCACAATCTGATCAAGAGAAAACCACCTTTGCTTGCCCTTTTGGAACCTATGCTTATAGACGTATGCCTTTTGTTTTATGCAATGCACCTGCTACCTTTCAAAGATGTATGACTGCTATATTCTCTGACTTTTGTGAACAGATTGTGGAGGGCTTCATGGATGATTTTTCCGTTTACGAGACTTCCTTTGATGATTGCTTAAGCAACCTTGATCGAGTTTTGCAGAGATGTGAACAAACTAATCTCGTTTTGAATTGGGAGAAGTGCTACTTTTGGTTAATTAAGGTATTGTCTTGGGGCATAAAATATCTGAACGAGGTATTGAGGTGGATAAAGATAAAATTGATGCAATTAAGAAAATGTTGTGTCCTAAAGATATTAAAGGTATTCGAAGTTTCCTTGGTCATGCTGGTTTCTATAGGAGGTTCATTAAAGACTTCTCTAAAATTTCTAGGCCTCTTACTAATCTTTTGTAAAAGGATATTCCTTTTGTTTTTGATGATGATTGTGTGGAAGACTTTGAAACACTCAAGAAAGCCTTAACCTCTGCACCCATCGTTCAACCACCTGATTGGAACTTGCCTTTTGAAATTATGTGTGATGCTAGTGATTATGTTGTTGGTGCTGTTCTAGGACAAAGAGTTGATAATAAATTGAATGTTATCCATTATGCTAGTAAAACTCTAGACAATGCCCAACGAAATTATGCTACTACTGAAAAAGAATTTTTAGCAGTTGTGTTTGCTTGTGATAAATTTAGATCTTACATTGTTGATTCCAAGGTTATCGTTCACACCGATCATGCTGCTATAAAATATCTTATGGAAAAGAAAGATGCTAAACCTAGACTCATTAGGTGGGTTCTCTTGCTTCAAGAATTTGACTTGCATATCATTGATAGGAAGGGAGTTGAGAACCCCGTAGCTGATAACTTGTCTAGGTTAGAAAATATTCTTGATGACCCACTACCTATTGATGATAGTTTTCCTGACGAACAGTTAGCTGCAATAAATGTTTCTCAAAACACTCCTTGGTATGCTGATTATGCTAATTACATTGTCGCTAAATATATACCACCTAGCTTCACATACCAACAAAAGAAAAAATTCTTCTATGATTTAAGACACTACTTTTGGGATGACCCACATCTTTATAAAGAAGGAGTAGATGGTATTATTAGACGTTGTGTACCTGAGCATGAACAGGAATAAATCCTACGGAAATGTCATTCCGAAGCTTATGGAGGACATCATGCAGGAGATAGAACTGCTCACAAGGTATTGCATTCTGGTTTTTATTGGACTACTCTCTTCAAGGATGCCCGTAAGTTTGTCTTGTCTTGTGATGAATGTCAAAGAATTGGTAATATTGGTAAGCGTCAGGAAATGCCTATGAATTATTCACTTGTTGTCGAACCATTTGATGTTTGGGGTTTTGATTATATGGGTCCTCTAATGGGTACACTCATATTTTGGTTGCCGTTGATTATGTCACTAAGTGGGTAGAAGCTATTCCAACTAGTAGTGTTGATCACCACACCTCCATTAAAATGCTTAAAGAGGTTATCTTTCCGAGGTTTGGAGTCCCTAGATACTTAATGACTGATGGTGGTTCACACTTTATTCATGGTGCTTTCCGTAAGATGCTTGCTAAATATGATGTTAACCATAGAATTGCATCACCCTATCATCCTCAATCTAGTGGTCAAGTTGAACTTAGCAATAGGGAAATAAAATTAATATTACAAAAAACTATTAATAGGTCTCGAAAGAATTGGTCTAAAAATTAGATGATGCACTTTGGGCCTATAGAACAGCTTATAAAAATCCTATGGGTATGTCTTCATACAAAATGGTATATGGTAAAGCTTGTCATTTGCCTCTAGAGTTAGATCATAAAGCATTTTGGGCAATTAAAGAACTCAATTATGATTTCAAACTTGCCGGTGAGAAGAGGCTATTTGATATTAGCTCACTAGATGAATGGAGAACCCAAGCCTACGAAAATGCCAAACTATTCAAAGAAAAAGTAAAAAGATGACATGACAAAAGAATCCAAAAGCGGGAATTCAAAATAGGAGACTATGTTCTTTTGTTCAACTCTCGTTTAAGATTTTTTGCAGGTAAGCTTCTCTCTAAATGGGAAGGACCATATATTATCGAAGAGGTTTATCGTTCTGGAGCTATCAAGATTAATAATGCCGAAGGTACTAACCCGAAGGTGGTCAATGGACAAAGAATTATGCACTATATCTCAGGTACGCCTATTAACATTGAAAGCAATGTTATCCAAACCATGACACCGGAGGAACACATAAAAGAAACCTTCTGGAACACTCCAGAATTCTGAAAAAAATAGGAGGTACGTGACACGGTAAGTAAACGGACTCCGAAAAGTCCGCAAAAATATTTTTTGTCAGTTTTGGAATATTAGAAAATTTTGGAAATTAAGAAATAAACCGGAAGGCGATCGAGGTGAGCACGATACACCAGGGCGCGCGAGCCTTGCCAGGCGCGCCCTGGTGGGTTGTGCCCACCTCAGACACCTTTCCGACTCCATTTTCCTTCCATATGTTTATTTCCCAAGAATAAAAATTCTCTATATATATCCCAAACTGTTTTGACGACTACATCGCAGAAAAATCCTCTATTCTTGTTTCGTGCTATTTTTCCTGGTAGATCTGAAAATATGTCGTCTCAAGATTCAGTGGGGGAGAGCTATGTTGCTGACTATATTGCAAACCCCAAGATCTATGGAGAAGTGGAGCATTGTGGATGGACCTCAGATGAGGAGGAAGACGCAGCCATGAAGGAAACAAAGGATGATAGCTCTGAGGAGGAGGATGACCCGCTACCTCAACCCAGAGACATGCATGTGGAATTCAAGAAGTCAAGCCTCCCTAGAGGATACAAACCTGAGGTTCAATTTATTCCATCTCGTTTTCTGCAGGAGAGCAAGGCGGCATTATGCAAAAAAGATATTAAAGCTCGAGTTAGAGAATGATGATCTAAGGGAGGAAAATTTTATACTCAAATATAAGTTGAAGAAGAAGGCTACATCATCACCACCACCTACTTCATCACCACCACCAAAGGAGACTTGAGCACATGAGTATGGGCACTCCCCTTGGCTTGAGCCAAGCTTGGGGGAGGTGCCTCGGTATCGTATCACCATCACATTTATTCACCTTTACCTATTTTAGTTCGATCTTTAGTTCCCTTTTGATTTAGTTGAATAAAAGTTTAGCATGATCTATTTTCGTGTGTTAGTTTCGTGGTCTATCTATCTATGTAATCGAGTGAGAGTTATATATAATAAAGTTTAGTTTGAGTTTTTGCCTCTCTGCTTTCTTGTTGCAATCAAAATAAAGGAAAAAGAAATAAATGAAAAGAATCATATGCTAATCTTATGGTGAGTAATGACATCACATAAGGAAAAGTATAAGTAGTAAAATTTATTGGAGATTGTCAAACATAGCGTTGGTCAATGATGCAATTCATGAAAGAATTAATAAGGGAAGAGAAGATTCACATGCAAACACACTATCTTGGACATCTTTTATGATTGTGAGGCCCCATTAAATATTATATGTCAAAATGGTTGACGTTGGAAAAGGAAGACAACGTAATGATTTATGTTTGTTCATATCCACATAGAAGTTATATTGTCATAGATCCTTCAACATGTGGTGCTTGCTCAATACCTTTGCTAGCCAAAAATTCTACACTAAGTAGAGATACTACTTGTGCATCCAAAAACCCAAAGCCAAATTCATTCTTTGAGAGTCCACCATACCTACCTACAGATCGAGTAAGATCCTTCAAGTAAGTTGTCATCGGTGCAATAAGGCAATAAAAATTGCTTCTAAATGTGTTTTGATCAATTAGTGTAAGAGAAAATTGAGCGCTATACGAACTTATGATGGCAAAGTAATAAAAGCGATGGACTGCATAATAAAGGTTGCTATCATAGGGGGCAATATAGCGTGACGTTCTTTTACATTAAGGGACTGGGCATACAAACCAAAAAGCGCATGACAACCTCTGCTTCCCTCTGTGAAGGGCCTATCTTTTACTTTTATGTATTTACTTTTATGCAAGAGTCAAGTATTCTTCCCTATTCCTTTTTACCTTTTTCTATTGCAAGCATCATGTGGTGAGGAAAGATCTAGGCACATATATCCATTTGGATGTGAGTGGGCATGAGTTATTATTGTTGACATCACCCTTGAGGTGAATACATTGGGAGGCGAAACTATCAGCCCCTATCTTTCTATGTGTCCGGTTGAAACTTTTTGCTCATGGGTATGCTGTGAGTGTTAGCAATCATAGAAGACTAAATGATGGTTGAGTATGTGGACTTGCCAAAAGGCTCCGACATGAGACCCTTCCTGAAAATATGATGAATTGTAGTTGCAAAGTTGACTGAGAACACAGTTTGTTGGTTTTCAATAAGGTTTATGCTTTATACTTCTATGTTGTGATGAATTGTTACTTGTGCATGAGAAGCTATATGATGAAAGTATATGAATAAGTTTTATGATTGAGTTTGTTTCTGTTATGATAATAAGCATGATGCTACTATGTCCGTATTTTGTTTTTATCGACACCTCTCTCTCAAACCATGCATGTGGACATCTTTTCAATTTTGGCTTTTCGCTTGAGGACAAGCGAGGTCTAAGCTTGGGGGAGTTGATACGTCCATTTTGCATCATGATTTCCTACTGTTATTTATTATGTTTTGTCGAATAATAATGCTTTAGGGAGTGATTCTAATGCCTTTTCTCTCATAATATGCAAGGTTTACACAAAGAGGGAGAATACCGGCAGCTGGAATTCTAGACGTGAAAAAGCACATCAGAGATACCTATTCTGCACATCTCCAATGGAGCTGAAACTTTACGGATATTATTTTTGGAATTAATAAAAAATACTGGAGCAAAGAGCTACCGGAGGGGGCCACCCTGATGGGCACAAGACACCAGGGCACGCCAGGCCCCCCAGGAGCGCCCTGGTGGGTTGTGCCCTCCTCGTCCCACCTCCGGTACCCATCTTCTGGTATATAAGGTCTTTTGACCTAGAAAAAAATAGGAGAGGACTTTCGGGACGGAGCGCCGCCGTCTCGAGGTGGAACTTGGGCAGGAGCACTTTTGCCCTCCGGCGGAGCGATTCTGCTGGGGGAACTTCCCTCCCGGAGGGGGAAATCGAAGCCATCGTCATCACCAACACCCCTCTCATCTTTGGGAGACCAATCTTCATCAACATCTTCAACAACACCATCTCCTCTCTAACCCTAGTTCATCTCTTGTGTTCAATCTTTGTACCGGAACCTCAGATTGGTACCTGTGGGTGACTAGTAGTGTTGATTACATCTTGTACTTGATTACTATATGGTTTATTTGGTGGAAGATTATATGTTCAGATCCATTATGCTATTCAATACCCCTCTGATCTTGAGCATGATTATTATGTGTGAGTAGTTACTTTTGTTCTTGAGGTCACGGGAGAAGTCATGTCGCAAGTAATCATGTGAATTTGATATGTGTTCAATATTTTGATGATATGTATGTTGTGATTCCCTTAGTGGTGTCATGTGAACGTCGACTACATGACACTTCACCATCCTTGGGCCTAAGGGACACTAGTAGAAAACAGGCCTTCGGATCGAAGCATTAGTCCCAGTTGGCTTCTGGACTGGGTCTAATGCTACCACTAGTCCCGGTTCATTAGGCTAGGCATTAGTCCCGGTTCAAGAGGAACCTTTAGTCCCGGTTGGTGTTGCCAACTGGGACTAAAGGGGTGGTGGCAGGGTTGTGTTAGGCTGGGCCCCCCGCGAGACCCTTTAGTCCCGGTTTGTAACACCAACCGGGACTAGAGATGGACCTCTAGTCCCGGTTCGTATAACCAACCGGGACTAAATGTATCCCTATATATAGATGGTTCATCCAGCCCGAGCTCATCCTCTCCATTCTCTGTTTTCTCTTCCTCTTCTCGAGCTCATCCCTCCATTTTTGCCAAGATTTGTCAGGATTTGAGGCACCCCAATCCATCCAAGTGTTCACAAAGGTTAGCAACTTTGTCCTTTCATCTCTCATTGCTAGATCAGCTCGTGCAATGCTTTATAAGTATAGTGATTTGTGGGTTTTTGTTTGGGTGTAATTATGTGGGAGTTTTTTTGATTTATATGCAATTTGAGCTCAAATTAACTTCTTAGTTTGCATATGTTTGTAGGTGTGGTTTACTTAGTGCCTTCCCGTCCCCGTCCTAACCACCGTCGATCGCCCGCACCGTCCCGTCGCCGGCACCACCTTGGTGAGCCTCTTCTTGTTCTTATCCTTTTTATAAAAAAAATCGTATTTGTATGATTTAGATAGTTACTTGCATAATTTTCTACCTTGTATGATTGTTTGTTATATATAGTGCCATGGTTTTGATATCCGTGCCCGTCGGCCCTCGTCCGGTTTACGATTCGGATGTGGTATATTCTCTTTTATAAGTATTTGTTGCATTTCGTGTTAATGACAATTATGCCCATCAAGTTGACATAGATATTTTTATCTAGGAGGTAGTTGAACCGGAAATTCCAACCGACCCTATTGTCGAGAAGTTAAATTTAGTTGAAAAAGAAAACGAGGATTTGAAAGGAAAATTGAAAAGAGTTGAAGAAGAGAAGATGAAATTGGAGTTGTACGTTGCCGATGTCGTCGATGATCACAAGATCAAGATGGATGCAATGCGCTTGAAGATTAGAAAGATTAGAAAATATGTCATTAATAAAGAGGCTTGGTATCATTATGCTGTTGGATCAATTGTTACCTTAGTTGCGATTTTGATCGCATTTGTTGTTGCATTTAAATGTTTTAGCTAGATAGTTGTATGTTGTTTTATGAGAATAAGTGTGTATGAACTTTATGTATGAACTTGTACTAATTTGGTCTTTTTGGTATTGTGTAACGAAGATGAACCGGCAATGGATGTACGATGACCGACGCTCTCCCCAGTTCATTAATGGCGTGCATAGTTTTTTGCGTGCGGCTGAGGCAAACAAGCGGGATGGTTTTATGTGTTGTCCATGTGGTGTGTGTAAGAATGATAAGACTTACTCTAGCTCAAAACACATTCACGTCCACCTGTTTACGTCCGGTTTCATGTCCGGCTATAATTGTTGGACCAAGCACGGAGAAAGAGGTGTTCTAATGGAAGAGAATGAAGAAGAAGAGGACGATGATAACTATCCTGGGTTTCCTGAATATGATGGTACTACAATGGGGGAAGAGAATGAAGAAGAAGAAGCTGAGGCATCAGATGAGCCCGCTGGTGATCTTGGTCGGGCCATTGCTGATGCAAAGAGAAACTGCGAAAGTGAAAAGGAGAAGTTGAAGTTGCAGCGCATGTTAGAGGATCACAAAAAAGGGTTGTACCCAAATTGCGAATATGACAACACAAAGCTCGGTACCACACTAGAATTGCAGCAATGGAAGGCAGAGAATGGTGTATCTGACAAGGGATTTGAAAAGTTGCTGAAAATAATGAAGAAGAAGCTTCCAAAGGACAACGAATTGCCCGACAGTACATACGAAGCAAAGAAGGTTGTCTGCCCTCTAGGATTAGAGGTGCAGAAGATACATGCATGCCCTAACGACTGCATCCTCTACTGCGGTGACGAGTACGAGAATTTGAATTCATGCCTGGTATGCGGGGCATTGCAATATAAGATCAGTCACGATGACCCCGGTGATGATGTTGAGGGCGAGCGCCCCAGGAAGAGGATTCCTGCCAAGGTGATGTGGTATGCACCTATAATACCATGGTTGAAACATTTGTTCCAAAACAAAGAGCATGCCAAGTCGTTGCGATGGCACAAAGAAGACCGTAAGAAAGACGGGAAGTTGAGAGTACCCGCTGATGGGCCGCAGTGGAGAAAAATCGAGAGAAAGTGGGCGGACTTTGCAGATGACCCAAGGAACTTATGGTTTGGTTTAAGTGTAGATGGCATTAATCCTTTTGGGGAGCAGAGCAGCAAGCATAGCACATGGCCTGTGACTCTATGTATCTATAACCTTCCTCCTTGGTTGTGCATGAAGCGGAAGTTCATTATGATGCCAGTGCTCATCCAAGGCCCTAAGAAACCTGGCAACGACATTGATGTGTACCTAAGGCCATTAGTTGATGAACTTTTACAGCTTCGGAATAAAAAAGGTGTACGTGTGTGGGATGAGCACAAACAGCAGGAATTTGACCAGTGAGCGTTGCTGTTTGTAACCATCAATGATTGGCCTGCTCTTAGTAACCTTTCAGGACAGACAAACAAGGGATACCATGCATGCACGCACTGTTTAGATGAGACTCAAAGTATGGACAAATGCAAGAAGAATGTGTACCTGGGACATCGTCGATTTCTTCCGACCAAGCATGCCTTAAGAAAGAAAGGCAAGCATTTCAAAGGTGAGGCAGATCACCGAAAGAAGCCTGTCCTCCATACTGGTGATGATATAGTTGATATAGTCAAGGATTTACAAGTAATCTTGGGAAAGGGTCTTGGTGGACAATCTGTTCCGATTAACGCTGACGGACACGGCCCCATGTGGAAGAAGAAATCTATATTTTGGGAGCTAGAATATTGGAAAGTCCTAGAGGTCCGCTCTGCAATCGACGTGATGCACATCACGAAGAATCTTTGCGTGAACCTGCTAGGCTTCCTGGGCGTGTATGGGAAGACAAAAGATACACTGGAGGCACGGCAGGACCAGCAACGTATGAACGCAAAAGACGGCATGCATCCAGAGCAGTATGAAGGTCCTGCCAGCTACGCTCTTACCAAAGCAGAGAAGGAAATGTTTTTTGAATGCCTGCTCAGTATGAAGGTCCCGTCTGGCTTCTTGTCGAATATAAAGGGAATAATAAATATGACAAAGAAAAAATTCCAGAACCTAAAGTCTCATGACTGCCACGTGATCATGACGCAATTGCTTCCAGTTGCGTTGAGGGGGCTTCTACCAGAAAATGTTCGATTAGCCATTGTGAAGCTATGTTCATTCCTCAATGCAATTTCTCAAAAGGTAATCGATCCGGAAATCCTACCAAGCTTACAGAATGATTTGGTCCAATGTCTTGTCAGTTTCGAGTTGGTGTTCCCACCATCCTTCTTCAATATTATGACGCACGTCCTAGTTCACCTAGTCGAAGAGATTGCCATTCCGGGTCCTGTATTTCTACACAATATGTTCCCCTTTGAGAGTTTCATGGGAGTCTTTAAGAAATATGTTTGTAACCGTGCTAGGCCAGAAGGAAGCATCTCCAAGGGCCATGAAACAGAGGAAGTTATTGAGTTTTGTGTTGACTTTATTCCTGACCTTAAGCCGATTGGTGTTCCTTAATCGCGACATGAGGGGAGACTGCGTGGAAAAGCCATGCTTGGACCAAAACCAAAAGGGACGGGCATTCTTGGGCGCAAGCACACTACGCAGTTCTACAAAATTCTACCTTGGTGACCCCATATATCGAGAAACACATGGATATTATACGCTCCAAGAACCCGGAGCAGTCTGACCCCTGGATTAAACGTACACACATTGAGGCTTTCGGCGGTTGGTTGCAAACACATCTCATGATTGACGACATTGTTGAAGATGAGTTGTACTTGTTGGACAAGAGACCATCTTCGACTGTATTGACTTTCCAAGGGTACGAGATAAATGGGAATACATTTTACACGATCGCCCAAGATAAAAAGAGCACACACCAAAACAGTGGTGTCTGCTTTGATGATGCAGCAAACACCAATAGGGAAAAGGACACATATTATGGTTACACAGAGGAGATATGGGAACTTGACTATGGAGGTGATTTGAAGGTCCCTTTGTTCCGGTGCAAATGGGTCAATCTGACTGGAGGAGGGGTAATGGTAGACCCGCGGTACGGAATGACAACAGTGGATCTCAACAATCTTGGGTACACAGAGGAACCATTCGTCCTAGCCAA
Source organism: Elymus sibiricus (assembly GCA_039707655.1). Lineage (NCBI taxonomy): Eukaryota > Viridiplantae > Streptophyta > Magnoliopsida > Poales > Poaceae > Elymus > Elymus sibiricus. The sequence goes on along the minus strand of CM077671.1, from coordinate 26,490,493 downwards.
TGATGTGGCGCAAGTTTTCTATGTGAAGGACATGTCTACCAAACCGAGAAAAAGAAAAGATAAGAAAGCGGATACATCATACGATGAGCCAAAGCGCCACATAGTTCTTTCAGGGAAAAGAAACATCGTGGGAGTGGAGGACAAGACAGACATGTCAAAAGATTATGAAAAGTTTGATGAAATTCCTCCCTTCACAGTGAAGACTGGCCCAAGCATCCTGTTAAATGATGAAGATTGTCCATGGTTACGGCACAATAAGCAAGGGACACACGCGAAGAAAAAGTTTTATACCCCAAGATCCCACTCTGGGATGTGATTGGCTTCACCGTCATCACTTTTCTTCTCTAGTGAGTAGCCGAGATGATCCAGTTTTGTACACGAAGTGCATCCAGTTTTTGCTGTAACCCTCTCAACTTTTTAGCACATGCTATGTGGTCGAAATGATGATACCATGCCAAGTTTCAACCTTTTCAGAGTTCATTTGTAGTGCTTTTTAATTTCAGGGTCATTTAGCTCAAAAAAATCATTAAATGCATGAAAAATAGCAAATGAAGTTAGAAAGGGTTGAAATTTGAAGATGTGGCTTAGAATAGTCCATATTGAATGCACAAAAAGTCTGGAGTTGAAATAAGTTAAAAAATTAAATGCCTTTGTAACAGATGAGTTTTCGTCCGAAATCATCATACTTCGAAGGAGATGGTCCAGTTTGTACACGAAGTGCATCCAGTTTTTTCCGTAGCCCTCTCAACTTTTTAGCACATGCTATGTGGGTGAAATGATGATACCATGCCAAGTTTCTACCTTTTCAGAGTTCATTTGTAGTGCTTTTTAATTTCAGGGTCATTTAGCTCAAAAAATCATTAAATGCATGAAAAATAGCAAATGAAGTTAGAAAGCGTTGAAATTTGAAGATGTGGCTTAGAATGGTGCATATTGAATGCACAAAAAGTCTAGAGTTGAAATGAGTTAAAAAAAATGAAATGCCTTTGTAACAGATGAGTTTTCGTCCGAAACCCTCATACTTCGAAGGAGATGGTCCAGTTTGTACACGAAGTGCATCCAGTTTTTGCCATAACCCTCTCAACTTTTTAGCACATGCTATGTGGGTGAAATGATGATACCATGCCAAGTTTCTACCTTTTTAGAGTTCATTTGTAGTGCTTTTTAATTTTAGGGTTATTTAGCTAAAAAAAATCATTAAATGCATGAAAAATAGCAAATGAAGTTAGAAAGGGTTGAAATTTTAATATGTGGCTTAGAATGGTGCATATTGAATGCACAAAAAGTCTGGAGTTCATTTGGGTGATTTTGATTAAAACAAATGAAGGTATAAAACTAAAAGAGTTAAACAGAATCTGGTTTTGATTAAAACACCTATTTAAATTATCCTAAAAATTCCCAAATTTAACATAATGATAAAACATAATAATATTAAACAACAGGAAAAACAATCACTCAAAAATCTATTTTGAAACTAAAGTTATTCACAAACTAGTGATTCACACAAATTTCAAAAGAATTCAAATTTAAACTATTTAAATTTGAAAACTACTGGCACTAACAGAAAGTTTGTAATTGTTTTGACCTAAAGAAAAAAGATTCATTAAAAAACTATAAATATTCTAACAGTTATTCCAAATCTAAAAACAGAAATTAGAAGAACAAAACAAAACAAAAAAGAGAAAATACACCTTTAGTCCCGGTTTGATCCACCAACCGGGACTAAAGGTCCCTTCCAGCACCGAATTTGGGCCGCCGAAAAGATGGGCCTTTAGTCCCGGTTGCAACCACCAACCGGGACTAAAGGCCCTGGGGTATTTAACCCCGCCTTCTCCTTCCTCTCGTCAGTTTCTCCCCCGACGCCACTCCACTACGTACGCCGCCAGGCTGCCCAAATCCGCCCCGACGTCGTCGCCGTCGCCGCTCCTCATCTCCGACCTCCTCCTCGCCGGTCTCCTCCGTCGCCATCGCTGCCCCTCTCCTCGGCAATGCCGGTAAGGCTCTCCCCCCTTCCTCTGTCCCCGTCGACCCCGCGCGCCTCCGCCGCTCGCCCCCGCCCACCGCAGCACCGCCTCCGGCCCCGCCTCCTCCTCCGCCTCCGCTGACGCTGACGCCACAGCAGCACCGCCGCCGGCCCCGCCTCCGCCTCCGCCCCTGCCTCCGGTGCCTCCGCCTCCATCCTAAGTGCTATTGTAGTGTCCCCGACAATCGCCGGAGGAGTCCTCGACGATCGCCGGAGGAGTCCTCGACGATCGCCGGAGGAGTCCGCGACGATCGCCGGAGGAGTCCGCGACGATCGCCGGTGTGGAGTCCCGGACGATCGCCGGAGGAGTCCCCGACGATCGCCGGTGAGGAGTGCCGGACGATCGCCGGAGGAGTCCGCGACGATCGCCGGTGAGGAGTCCCGGACGATCGCCGGTGAGGAGTCCCGGACGATCGCCGGAGGAGTCCCCGGCGATTGCCGGAGGATGATATATGATGTTTAGGGTTTAGATGTTAATATGTTTTAGTAAATGAGACTTTTTATTAGGCATTAACTATTTTATATTAGGCAGATATATGATGTTTAGATGTTTAAATGTTTAGTTGCATAGCGTAGCCGTTGAGTCGACGATGCCCGGCCAGCATCCTCATCGTCGACTCGGTGGCAACAACCTGCTTGAGAGGCGCCATGTCCGGGACTGGGCTCCGCCGGGCTGGCACTGGGAGGTGCTGCCTTCCGGGGTGCGCAACTTGGTGAGGAATCAGGGTCTCGTCGTCGACCCGGAGCTTCTTTGGTGGCGGTCGCATGGACCACTGTCGGTGCAGAGGGAGCCGGCCCCTGCGGAGGTGGTACGTCGCCGTGTCAGGGAGGAGGACGAGCACGTCCGACGCTACATGGCTGCGTTGGACGTCAGGTTCTCCAATACCTGGCAGGTTCTTCAGGGATCTCACCCGAGCTATAATCCTGTCATGGTTCCTTCTCTTTGGGTGTCCACCGCCTGCGCCGCGAGACGTCAACTGGATCTATATTAGTGATATCTTTATCTTTATCTTTACCTATAATAATAATAATAAAGCGGCTATCATTTCTGCCCGCTCACTGTCGCGGCGGTTTTACAAAAACGTCCCTATACTTTTTGATAATTGAACCCGCAATCCACCATTGCCCAACCGTAAGTGACAAAAAAAACGGTTCGTACACATCCATGCCCCGCACGAGAACCTGATGGTTTCTTCCGCCGCGGCACCCCAATCCCTCCGTAGCCGCCGTCCCTCCACTCTGCGGTGCCCGTCCTCGATCCGCGGTCGCCAAATCCAGACGAGATCGGTAGGATCCGTCGCATCTCGCGACACCCAGCCGCAGCTGCTATGGCCCTCTCCTTCCGCCCAGCTCCGGTCCGTCGCCGGTCGTCCGTGGCGCAGCTCCGGTCCGCGCCTCCTCCTCAACCTCCTCGTTCCGCGCCGCCCCGACTGCACTGCGCACACACGCCTCCGGAGCCACGGCAGCCTTTTTCGCGGCGCGGGATCGACGTCTGACCGGCGCCACGACCGGCCTCTTGCGCAGCTCCCGGCGGCGTCCCCTGCACCTCGTCCCGCGTCTACCTTCTCGCCTATACATCACCGTGTCTGCGCGTATCCAGCGCCATCTGCTGCAGCCCCGCGGTCAACCGCCTGCACGCCATGGGCAGCGGGATGCCCCTCGCCGTCGGCACCGTGACCATACCCTCTGAAGATGTAGGGAGTCACTGGACACTCTCGTGTGACGCCTTTGCACTGCCTTTGAGGAGCATGGCGACTTCCTGGAGGCCAAGCCATTCGGTGTGACCGTCATGCCTGTCCTTTCCTGCCTCTTCCCTGTCCTTCCCTCTTACTCAAGAAGTCAAGATCGAGCACCAACTCGACGACAAGCACCAAGCAGCAGCTCAGCCAAACCCCGGTATTCTTTCTGAATTTTATTTGTACCTGTAGCACGTACATGTTATGCCTGATGCTGAATTTGGACACTGAAATACACTAAACAGACAACAAGTGCTGAACCGGTTCACGGACTAGCCTCATTGATTCAATCCCCACGTGTTTGTGTCAATGCCTGCAAGGAAGCAAGCGTACTGGAGGGATGGTTGGACGGAGAGTAATTTTCTCCAATGCTTTATCATTTATGGTTATTTCCTGAATCTGTATTTATAATATATAATGCATTTTCTGCAGAAACCAAAATGATGTTCATGAGATTCGTTTAACCGTGTTTCTGCCATTCATTTCTGATTTGAGAAAATTGCTCAGAATTAGGTGAATATCATTTATGGTTTAGCATCTGTCGCACACTGTGGTTACCGTGTGTGGCTTGAATCAAATAGCATGTGATTGAGCAAATGAACGAAATATAGGCAAAACATTTATTTTTTAGAAGAGATGGGTGCTGCGTACTTCTGTTCAAGTATTCCCTTTAATTTTTCATAGTTTACATTGAGACACAGTAATTGCTTAAAGCATGTTTTTGACTGTAGTTTTGCTCGCCGGCATCTCCATCATTCATCTTGTCATTGACAGAAACCCCATATTGTCACTGATAGAACCCCATGCTCTTCTACCTGCAGCAAACCAATTAAAAGGACTTTGATTTATGGGCTTGTAAATTGGTTGTATCCACGAGTCATAGTTGATATATGTCCTTGCATGAGCAAGATGCCGTATCTACATGGAAGTTACTACATCACTACACATATCTTGCAGAGTCTTTCTTTTGCTGAAAATAGTAGGTGAGCGTTAATCTTTTGCAGGTTCTGAATTTGACACTATCCTGTATGTTTAAAGGATAAAATTCTACTACTCTTCACTTCTGCAAGCGAATAACTTGGATCACTTATGATGTTTGTTGTGCCATAGTTCTAACTGAAATATGTAGTGTAGCGCATCTTACACTATCTGCTTGTCCAGAAACTGGAACAGCCAGCCGATGTTGGGTAGCGAAGGATCCTTATATTTCTGTTGATATTTGTCGAGGATTTGTTGGGTGTCACTTAAAGGATACTTGCTATGGCCCCGTTGCAACGCACGTGATCTTTTGCTATGGTTTATGGAAAGATGCAGCATGCTGAAGAGATCCATCAAGGCCGAGGACCAAGAGATGAAACGGTGAGCGACAGAGGATGCCGATGCATGTTGTGGCAGCTGTGTAGTCAACCAACGAGTATTGGCTCTCATACCTCGAGGTTACTTTGAGAAACTACACATATCTGCACAGTCTGCTAATCATGCAGTGTGCTTGCTGTAGAGTGGTTCCATGTTGTTGGCATAGGAGTACTGATCAATGTGAGCTTCAGTTACAATGGCAACATATGATCCAATGCCCATGTATCATAATTTATGTTGTACCTGATATTAGGAGCCGATGTCTGATACGTTTAGCTGCATACACTGATTTATGACCAAAATCTATAATATAGGCAGATGGAGCTCATGATATATTCACTCAAGAGGTAAGTAGTTGATAGAATCATGTACATGTGGGAAGATCATGTTTTCCTTTTCAAATGATCATTTATATGTTATTAGCGTACATATCACTTTTTTTTATGGTCGATTATCATATCGGGCGAGGACACGGGCGCTGCTGTCATCAAGGCCATGGGCGTAGATGTGAGTGTTGTGGTCTCTCATTCGCGAGCAATTTGACAAATTGCCACCCTTTTCCTGCGACATAGCTCTAATACCACAATTTTTTATTTGATTCAATAATACACATTGATGATAACTAGAACAACATGAGTTTTTTTGCCACTTTCCACGTCCAGGCCGACACATCTTATTTTGTTGGACGATTTTGCCCTCAGTCATTTTTACCTAGGGACTCCTGGTTCGATCGAAACAGAAACATGACGAAGCAGAGGCGCCATATTGCCGTGCTTCCTCCCAAGACCGTCATCACCTTGACGCCCCACACTACCACCTCGTCCGCGCGTCATCCATTCATGTGGAGGATGCGATGCCTTCCGCTCCCTTGTTGTGCCGGACAAGAAAGGCGCCGTCGTCCGCCGTGCTCCGGTCGCTCCCTCGTTGATGCTACTTCCGTGTACGCAGGGAGATAACTGTGAAGGGTGGGCCTCGCTTCTAGCTCGACGAGATTGTTTTTCAAAGTTTTTATTTATTGCATTAGCATGATTCAGTGACATGTGTATGGTGGCCGACTTTATCGCCTTGAGACAGACCATGTTCAGGTGAACACAGTAGCCATCATTGGCAGGGATCAAAAGGAGGATAATAAGCGACAACACAAATGGGTTGCCGTGTTGAAATAGAAAAAAGTGGACTTAGGGAGGATGTCTTGACCTACCCTTATTGGTTAGGGGTGTGCGATGTTTTTCTTTCTCCCGCTGAATAAAATTTTCTAGGTCTTAGTGTCACCTCATGATACTATCCATGCATTCTAAGTCATCCATTTAACTTTAATCATTTGTTCGATTCGTTTAATTGCATTGTCACCCGTAGCAACGCACGGGCATATTTACTAGTTATATAATAATATTCGAGATGTATTAGTGATTGTCGTCGTTTTCTCACAACAGATGCCATGGGGTGGCTTATCGAGAGTGGTTGGGGCCGAAAGACGCCGGTGGACTCCGGGAACGGGATTGGGCAGAAGCAGTGGAGGACACGCGATGTACCCAGGTTCGGGGCCCTCTGTGGGAGGTAACACCCGTAGTCCTGCCTGCCTAGTTGATGGACTAAGAGAACTACAATGGTGCTCCTTGAGCTGTTGGCGAGAGGAGGAAGAAGGGGCTGTTGGCTTTTGAACCGTAGATCAACTCACCCAGAAATACGTACGTGCAAGCTAGCTAGCTAGCTAGCTAGCAAGCAAGCTCACAGGCTGGTTGATTGATCAACAATAGCCACACACATGCACGTACTGCGGCGTACGTAGACGTGAGAACTAGACTAACTTGAACTCGGCGGAACGGCTCGGCTTCTCTCGGCGGACGCGGAAACTCTCGATGTATTGCTACAGGCTCGTCTCGAGCCTGGTAAACTTTGTATTACTTTGATCTGGTGACTACAAGGGGTAGGGGTACAAGTATATATATATATATGCGCAGGAGAGCCTACCAGCAAACCTACTCGGAAACGTATACCTATACGACTCGGACATTGGGTTTAATCCCTACATTCACCCCCTAAACACGATGTCAGTCTTTGTTACGACCTGGGTCCCAAATGCGACTACTACTATTCATATGCATTATCTTTGGCATTGCTTTTGCCGTTCTTTGTAGCATTTGAGAGACCGTCTTTACTGTCGTCGGCTCATCCGTAGTTTGAAGACAACACTTCTTCTTGGTCATGTCTTCAATTTTCACCTCTTCTTTGGTGCTTGATAGACCGTCTTTCGGATCCCCGAGGAGACATCTTTTGAACCCGAAACTTTGGTCTAACTTTGAATTCCAAGCTCTTGGCTCTTGCTTCAGTCCGTAAAGTGCCTTCTTGGGCTTGTAATCTTCCCCTTCTTCGCCTTTCTTCTCATAATCAAGGGGTTGTTCCACGTACACTTCTTCTGTGAGATCACCGTTGAGGAAAGCGGATTTAACATCCATATGATGAACTTTCCAATCTTGTTGTGCTGCCAAAGCTAGGAGCACTCTCACCGTCTCGAGTCGAGCAACCGGTGCAAACACCTCATCATAGTCAACTCCTTGACGTCGTACGTAGCCCTTTGCAACGAGTCTTGACTTGTACTTCACAATGGCACCCTCCGTGTCCTTTTTTAACTTGTAAACCCACTTCAAACCTATGGCCTTTTGGTTCGGAGGTCGGGTTATCAAAGTCCACGTACCGTTGCTCTCAATCGCCTTCATTTCCTCATCCATGGCGTGCGTCCAGCTTGAACTTTTGCTCGCCTCTACAAAGTTGGTTGGCTCCTCAACTCCGAGCAAACATAGTCCGGAGTACTCGAGCGTAACTGGCTTTGTGTACTTGTAGATTTTCTTGAGGGTCTTGTAGCGACGAGGCCCGGAGGAGTCCGTTGTGACTTGTGAAGGAGGCGACACAAATTGTGTCGGCGTCGATGCACTTGAGGAAGACGGCTGAGTCCCGGGCGTGTCGTTGACATCTGCGTCGTCGGCGTAGTCGTTGTGACCGTGACCATCATCTTGATTGTCGTCGTCACTATGCGCCTCGTTGTCGATGTCGTTGCCGAGATCTCCGCTCGTGTCGTGTGCGTCATTGTCGCTATCACCTTGCGACCCTTGCGCGTCGTCGTCGGTGTCGGCACCATGGTGATCACCACCATTGTGGTCACCTTGGTTGGGCGTCTTGCCGACCACCTGGACGTCTTCCCCTACATCATCATCAGGAAACTCAACTATGAATATGTTACCGTTTGGAGCATCGTTGGCTGCTGCGCTCCAATTCCACGCTTTGTTTTCTTCAAACACGACGTCGCGTGAAATCCGTAGACGCTTGGTTTGTGGATCGTAGAAGCGGTATGCCTTGGTGCCGGAACTCCTCTCGTATCCGATGAACACCATCTTGGTGCTACGATCGGCAAGCTTTGAGAGATGCGGCTCTGCCGTCTTCACATGTGCCACGCACCCGAACGTCCGTAGATGAGACACATTCGGCTTACGTCCGTAAATTGCTTCATACGGAGTCTTGCCGATCACCGCCTTCGTTGGAGCCCGGTTGAGAAGATAGACCGCCGTCGAGACAGCTTCTCCCCAAAAAGTCCCCGGCAGGTTCTTGCTCTTGAGTAAACTCCTTGCCATGTCAACGACGGTTCGATTGCGCCTTTCAACAACCCCGTTCTGCTGCGGCGTATCAGGTGCCGTGAGGAACCTTTTTATGCCAATCTTCTCGTAGTAGTCGTTGAACTCGTTCGACGTAAACTCTCCGCCGCGATCTGTCCGTAGAGCGCGAACCTTCAACTTGTGTTCCATCTCCGTTGCAGCCTTTAGCTTCTTGAACGCTTCAAACGCCTCATCTTTAGATCGTAGGAGAACGACCCACATATATCTCGAGTAGTCATCTACCACAAGGAAGAAGTACTTCTTTCCTGCGTGAGTTGCCGGGGTGATAGGGCCACATAGATCACCATGGAGCAGCTCGAGTGCATCACTTGCACGATAGGTAGACTGAGCAGGGAACGGCCTGCAGTGCTGTTTTCCAACCAAGCACCCGTCACATACTCGATCAACATGGTCGATAAATGGCATCCCGGATACCATCTCCATCTTTGACATCTTCTTCAAGGCGTAGAAGTTAACGTGTCCAAATCTAACATGCCATAACCACGAATCATCATCACTCTTGGCGAGCCAACACTCCGGTTGAGATTGATCAAGGTTGAGGATATAGAGCCTGTTCCGTGTGCGATTAACACGGGCTAGCACGTTTTGGAGGTTGTCGAAGATCGTCATCACTCCGTTCTCGATATCCACCTTGCATCCATTCTCGTCAAGCTTCCCGATAGAGATGATGTTGTTGCGAAGGCGTGGGATGTAGTACACTCCGGTGAGTATGCGATGTTCGCCTGTGAGACCCTCGAAGAGGACAGATCCTTGCCCACAAATCTCCACATTTGAACCATCACCAAACTTGACCGAGCCTTCAACGTCATATTCCAGCTCGAGGAATTTCTCCTTGCACCCGGTCATGTGGTTACTGGCACCCGTGTCGAGATACCACGACACGTTCTGATCCCCGGATAGCTTTGGTGTCACTTTCTTCTCGTGAAGTAGCACCTTCCGGTTAGGTTTCACAACCACTGTTTCAGTGAGATCACAAACTTCGGCCATCAGAAGACCTGGACCTTCGTCTTCCTGCTTCGCCAAATTTGCTTTGATCTCCCGCTTGTCAGGCTCCGGACAATCCTTTGCAAAGTGACCCATCTCGTTGCAGTTATAGCACTTGACCTCAGACATATCCAAGTTCCGTTGCTTCCGCTCTTTAGATCGGTCCGCCTTACCACGACCTTGTGGCTTGCCTTTTCCTTTGCCTTCTCCGGTTTGTCCATCGCGCTTCGCGTTGCTTGAGCCTTCGCCACCGTCACGCCTTCCTTTGCTACTTGGGGCCTCCCAATCTGCGCGCGAGTACATGAGTTGGTCACCACCTCCTCCTTTGCCTTTCCGACAGCCACCAGCATTCTCTTCCCATGTTCGCAGGCGTCCGATAGCCTCCGTTATGGTCATGTCGTCGATGTCGTAAAGCTGCTCGAGCGTGCCGATGATGTACCTTAGTTGCGATTTTGATCGCATTTGTTGTTGCATTTAAATGTTTTAGCTAGATAGTTGTATGTTGTTTTATGAGAATAAGTGTGTATGAACTTTATGTATGAACTTGTACTAATTTGGTCTTTTTGGTATTGTGTAACGAAGATGAACCGGCAATGGATGTACGATGACCGACGCTCTCCCCAGTTCATTAATGGCGTGCATAGTTTTTTGCGTGCGGCTGAGGCAAACAAGCGGGATGGTTTTATGTGTTGTCCATGTGGTGTGTGTAAGAATGATAAGACTTACTCTAGCTCAAAACACATTCACGTCCACCTGTTTACGTCCGGTTTCATGTCCGGCTATAATTGTTGGACCAAGCACGGAGAAAGAGGTGTTCTAATGGAAGAGAATGAAGAAGAAGAGGACGATGATAACTATCCTGGGTTTCCTGAATATGATGGTACTACAATGGGGGAAGAGAATGAAGAAGAAGAAGCTGAGGCATCAGATGAGCCCGCTGGTGATCTTGGTCGGGCCATTGCTGATGCAAAGAGAAACTGCGAAAGTGAAAAGGAGAAGTTGAAGTTGCAGCGCATGTTAGAGGATCACAAAAAAGGGTTGTACCCAAATTGCGAATATGACAACACAAAGCTCGGTACCACACTAGAATTGCAGCAATGGAAGGCAGAGAATGGTGTATCTGACAAGGGATTTGAAAAGTTGCTGAAAATAATGAAGAAGAAGCTTCCAAAGGACAACGAATTGCCCGACAGTACATACGAAGCAAAGAAGGTTGTCTGCCCTCTAGGATTAGAGGTGCAGAAGATACATGCATGCCCTAACGACTGCATCCTCTACCGCGGTGACGAGTACGAGAATTTGAATTCATGCCTGGTATGCGGGGCATTGCAATATAAGATCAGTCACGATGACCCCGGTGATGATGTTGAGGGCGAGCGCCCCAGGAAGAGGATTCCTGCCAAGGTGATGTGGTATGCACCTATAATACCATGGTTGAAACATTTGTTCCAAAACAAAGAGCATGCCAAGTCGTTGCGATGGCACAAAGAAGACCGTAAGAAAGACGGGAAGTTGAGAGTACCCGCTGATGGGCCGCAGTGGAGAAAAATCGAGAGAAAGTGGGCGGACTTTGCAGATGACCCAAGGAACTTATGGTTTGGTTTAAGTGTAGATGGCATTAATCCTTTTGGGGAGCAGAGCAGCAAGCATAGCACATGGCCTGTGACTCTATGTATCTATAACCTTCCTCCTTGGTTGTGCATGAAGCGGAAGTTCATTATGATGCCAGTGCTCATCCAAGGCCCTAAGAAACCTGGCAACGACATTGATGTGTACCTAAGGCCATTAGTTGATGAACTTTTACAGCTTCGGAATAAAAAAGGTGTACGTGTGTGGGATGAGCACAAACAGCAGGAATTTGACCAGTGAGCGTTGCTGTTTGTAACCATCAATGATTGGCCTGCTCTTAGTAACCTTTCAGGACAGACAAACAAGGGATACCATGCATGCACGCACTGTTTAGATGAGACTCAAAGTATGGACAAATGCAAGAAGAATGTGTACCTGGGACATCGTCGATTTCTTCCGACCAAGCATGCCTTAAGAAAGAAAGGCAAGCATTTCAAAGGTGAGGCAGATCACCGAAAGAAGCCTGTCCTCCATACTGGTGATGATATAGTTGATATAGTCAAGGATTTACAAGTAATCTTGGGAAAGGGTCTTGGTGGACAATCTGTTCCGATTAACGCTGACGGACACGGCCCCATGTGGAAGAAGAAATCTATATTTTGGGAGCTAGAATATTGGAAAGTCCTAGAGGTCCGCTCTGCAATCGACGTGATGCACATCACGAAGAATCTTTGCGTGAACCTGCTAGGCTTCCTGGGCGTGTATGGGAAGACAAAAGATACACTGGAGGCACGGCAGGACCAGCAACGTATGAACGCAAAAGACGGCATGCATCCAGAGCAGTATGAAGGTCCTGCCAGCTACGCTCTTACCAAAGCAGAGAAGGAAATGTTTTTTGAATGCCTGCTCAGTATGAAGGTCCCGTCTGGCTTCTTGTCGAATATAAAGGGAATAATAAATATGACAAAGAAAAAATTCCAGAACCTAAAGTCTCATGACTGCCACGTGATCATGACGCAATTGCTTCCAGTTGCGTTGAGGGGGCTTCTACCAGAAAATGTTCGATTAGCCATTGTGAAGCTATGTTCATTCCTCAATGCAATTTCTCAAAAGGTAATCGATCCGGAAATCCTACCAAGCTTACAGAATGATTTGGTCCAATGTCTTGTCAGTTTCGAGTTGGTGTTCCCACCATCCTTCTTCAATATTATGACGCACGTCCTAGTTCACCTAGTCGAAGAGATTGCCATTCCGGGTCCTGTATTTCTACACAATATGTTCCCCTTTGAGAGGTTCATGGGAGTCTTTAAGAAATATGTTTGTAACCGTGCTAGGCCAGAAGGAAGCATCTCCAAGGGCCATGAAACAGAGGAAGTTATTGAGTTTTGTGTTGACTTTATTCCTGACCTTAAGCCGATTGGTGTTCCTTAATCGCGACATGAGGGGAGACTGCGTGGAAAAGCCATGCTTGGACCAAAACCAAAAGGGACGGGCATTCTTGGGCGCAAGCACACTACGCAGTTCTACAAAATTCTACCTTGGTGACCCCATATATCGAGAAACACATGGATATTATACGCTCCAAGAACCCGGAGCAGTCTGACCCCTGGATTAAACGTACACACATTGAGGCTTTCGGCGGTTGGTTGCAAACACATCTCATGATTGACGACATTGTTGAAGATGAGTTGTACTTGTTGGACAAGAGACCATCTTCGACTGTATTGACTTTCCAAGGGTACGAGATAAATGGGAATACATTTTACACGATCGCCCAAGATAAAAAGAGCACACACCAAAACAGTGGTGTCTGCTTTGATGATGCAGCAAACACCAATAGGGAAAAGGACACATATTATGGTTACACAGAGGAGATATGGGAACTTGACTATGGAGGTGATTTGAAGGTCCCTTTGTTCCGGTGCAAATGGGTCAATCTGACTGGAGGAGGGGTAATGGTAGACCCGCGGTACGGAATGACAACAGTGGATCTCAACAATCTTGGGTACACAGAGGAACCATTCGTCCTAGCCAATGATGTGGCGCAAGTTTTCTATGTGAAGGACATGTCTACCAAACCGAGAAAAAGAAAAGATAAGAAAGCGGATACATCATACGATGAGCCAAAGCGCCACATAGTTCTTTCAGGGAAAAGAAACATCGTGGGAGTGGAGGACAAGACAGACATGTCAAAAGATTATGAAAAGTTTGATGAAATTCCTCCCTTCACAGTGAAGACTGGCCCAAGCATCCTGTTAAATGATGAAGATTGTCCATGGTTACGGCACAATAAGCAAGGGACACACGCGAAGAAAAAGTTTTATACCCCAAGATCCCACTCTGGGATGTGATTGGCTTCACCGTCATCACTTTTCTTCTCTAGTGAGTAGCCGAGATGATCCAGTTTTGTACACGAAGTGCATCCAGTTTTTGCTGTAACCCTCTCAACTTTTTAGCACATGCTATGTGGTCGAAATGATGATACCATGCCAAGTTTCAACCTTTTCAGAGTTCATTTGTAGTGCTTTTTAATTTCAGGGTCATTTAGCTCAAAAAAATCATTAAATGCATGAAAAATAGCAAATGAAGTTAGAAAGGGTTGAAATTTGAAGATGTGGCTTAGAATAGTCCATATTGAATGCACAAAAAGTTTGGAGTTGAAATAAGTTAAAAAATTAAATGCCTTTGTAACAGATGAGTTTTCGTCCGAAATCATCATACTTCGAAGGAGATGGTCCAGTTTGTACACGAAGTGCATCCAGTTTTTTCCGTAACCCTCTCAACTTTTTAGCACATGCTATGTGGGTGAAATGATGATACCATGCCAAGTTTCTACCTTTTCAGAGTTCATTTGTAGTGCTTTTTAATTTCAGGGTCATTTAGCTCAAAAAATCATTAAATGCATGAAAAATAGCAAATGAAGTTAGAAAGCGTTGAAATTTGAAGATGTGGCTTAGAATGGTGCATATTGAATGCACAAAAAGTCTAGAGTTGAAATGAGTTAAAAAAAATGAAATGCCTTTGTAACAGATGAGTTTTCGTCCGAAACCCTCATACTTCGAAGGAGATGGTCCAGTTTGTACACGAAGTGCATCCAGTTTTTGCCATAACCCTCTCAACTTTTTAGCACATGCTATGTGGGTGAAATGATGATACCATGCCAAGTTTCTACCTTTTTAGAGTTCATTTGTAGTGCTTTTTAATTTTAGGGTTATTTAGCTAAAAAAAATCATTAAATGCATGAAAAATAGCAAATGAAGTTAGAAAGGGTTGAAATTTTAATATGTGGCTTAGAATGGTGCATATTGAATGCACAAAAAGTCTGGAGTTCATTTGGGTGATTTTGATTAAAACAAATGAAGGTATAAAACTAAAAGAGTTAAACAGAATCTGGTTTTGATTAAAACACCTATTTAAATTATCCTAAAAATTCCCAAATTTAACATAATGATAAAACATAATAATATTAAACAACAGGAAAAACAATCACTCAAAAATCTATTTTGAAACTAAAGTTATTCACAAACTAGTGATTCACACAAATTTCAAAAGAATTCAAATTTAAACTATTTAAATTTGAAAACTACTGGCACTAACAGAAAGTTTGTAATTGTTTTGACCTAAAGAAAAAAGATTCATTAAAAAACTATAAATATTCTAACAGTTATTCCAAATCTAAAAACAGAAATTAGAAGAACAAAACAAAACAAAAAAGAGAAAATACACCTTTAGTCCCGGTTTGATCCACCAACCGGGACTAAAGGTCCCTTCCAGCACGGAATTTGGGCCGCCGAAAAGATGGGCCTTTAGTCCCGGTTGCAACCACCAACCGGGACTAAAGGCCCTGGGGTATTTAACCCCGCCTTCTCCTTCCTCTCGTCAGTTTCTCCCCCGACGCCACTCCACTACGTACGCCGCCAGGCTGCCCAAATCCGCCCCGACGTCGTCGCCGTCGCCGCTCCTCATCTCCGACCTCCTCCTCGCCGGTCTCCTCCGTCGCCATCGCTGCCCCTCTCCTCGGCAATGCCGGTAAGGCTCTCCCCCCTTCCTCTGTCCCCGTCGACCCCGCGCGCCTCCGCCGCTCGCCCCCGCCCACCGCAGCACCGCCTCCGGCCCCGCCTCCTCCTCCGCCTCCGCTGACGCTGACGCCACAGCAGCACCGCCGCCGGCCCCGCCTCCGCCTCCGCCCCTGCCTCCGGTGCCTCCGCCTCCATCCTAAGTGCTATTGTAGTGTCCCCGACGATCGCCGGAGGAGTCCTCGACGATCGCCGGAGGAGTCCTCGACGATCGCCGGAGGAGTCCGCGACGATCGCCGGAGGAGTCCGCGACGATCGCCGGTGTGGAGTCCCGGACGATCGCCGGAGGAGTCCCCGACGATCGCCGGTGAGGAGTGCCGGACGATCGCCGGAGGAGTCCGCGACGATCGCCGGTGAGGAGTCCCGGACGATCGCCGGTGAGGAGTCCCGGACGATCGCCGGAGGAGTCCCCGGCGATTGCCGGAGGATGATATATGATGTTTAGGGTTTAGATGTTAATATGTTTTAGTAAATGAGACTTTTTATTAGGCATTAACTATTTTATATTAGGCAGATATATGATGTTTAGATGTTTAAATGTTTAGTTGCATAGCGTAGCCGTTGAGTCGACGATGCCCGGCCAGCATCCTCATCGTCGACTCGGTGGCAACAACCTGCTTGAGAGGCGCCATGTCCGGGACTGGGCTCCGCCGGGCTGGCACTGGGAGGTGCTGCCTTCCGGGGTGCGCAACTTGGTGAGGAATCAGGGTCTCGTCGTCGACCCGGAGCTTCTTTGGTGGCGGTCGCATGGACCACTGTCGGTGCAGAGGGAGCCGGCCCCTGCGGAGGTGGTACGTCGCCGTGTCAGGGAGGAGGACGAGCACGTCCGACGCTACATGGCTGCGTTGGACGTCAGGTTCTCCAATACCTGGCAGGTTCTTCAGGGATCTCACCCGAGCTATAATCCTGTCATGGTTCCTTCTCTTTGGGTGTCCACCGCCTGCGCCGCGAGACGTCAACTGGATCTATATTAGTGATATCTTTATCTTTATCTTTACCTATAATAATAATAATAAAGCGGCTATCATTTCTGCCCGCTCACTGTCGCGGCGGTTTTACAAAAACGTCCCTATACTTTTTGATAATTGAACCCGCAATCCACCATTGCCCAACCGTAAGTGACAAAAAAAACGGTTCGTACACATCCATGCCCCGCACGAGAACCTGATGGTTTCTTCCGCCGCGGCACCCCAATCCCTCCGTAGCCGCCGTCCCTCCACTCTGCGGTGCCCGTCCTCGATCCGCGGTCGCCAAATCCAGACGAGATCGGTAGGATCCGTCGCATCTCGCGACACCCAGCCGCAGCTGCTATGGCCCTCTCCTTCCGCCCAGCTCCGGTCCGTCGCCGGTCGTCCGTGGCGCAGCTCCGGTCCGCGCCTCCTCCTCAACCTCCTCGTTCCGCGCCGCCCCGACTGCACTGCGCACACACGCCTCCGGAGCCACGGCAGCCTTTTTCGCGGCGCGGGATCGACGTCTGACCGGCGCCACGACCGGCCTCTTGCGCAGCTCCCGGCGGCGTCCCCTGCACCTCGTCCCGCGTCTACCTTCTCGCCTATACATCACCGTGTCTGCGCGTATCCAGCGCCATCTGCTGCAGCCCCGCGGTCAACCGCCTGCACGCCATGGGCAGCGGGATGCCCCTCGCCGTCGGCACCGTGACCATACCCTCTGAAGATGTAGGGAGTCACTGGACACTCTCGTGTGACGCCTTTGCACTGCCTTTGAGGAGCATGGCGACTTCCTGGAGGCCAAGCCATTCGGTGTGACCGTCATGCCTGTCCTTTCCTGCCTCTTCCCTGTCCTTCCCTCTTACTCAAGAAGTCAAGATCGAGCACCAACTCGACGACAAGCACCAAGCAGCAGCTCAGCCAAACCCCGGTATTCTTTCTGAATTTTATTTGTACCTGTAGCACGTACATGTTATGCCTGATGCTGAATTTGGACACTGAAATACACTAAACAGACAACAAGTGCTGAACCGGTTCACGGACTAGCCTCATTGATTCAATCCCCACGTGTTTGTGTCAATGCCTGCAAGGAAGCAAGCGTACTGGAGGGATGGTTGGACGGAGAGTAATTTTCTCCAATGCTTTATCATTTATGGTTATTTCCTGAATCTGTATTTATAATATATAATGCATTTTCTGCAGAAACCAAAATGATGTTCATGAGATTCGTTTAACCGTGTTTCTGCCATTCATTTCTGATTTGAGAAAATTGCTCAGAATTAGGTGAATATCATTTATGGTTTAGCATCTGTCGCACACTGTGGTTACCGTGTGTGGCTTGAATCAAATAGCATGTGATTGAGCAAATGAACGAAATATAGGCAAAACATTTATTTTTTAGAAGAGATGGGTGCTGCGTACTTCTGTTCAAGTATTCCCTTTAATTTTTCATAGTTTACATTGAGACACAGTAATTGCTTAAAGCATGTTTTTGACTGTAGTTTTGCTCGCCGGCATCTCCATCATTCATCTTGTCATTGACAGAAACCCCATATTGTCACTGATAGAACCCCATGCTCTTCTACCTGCAGCAAACCAATTAAAAGGACTTTGATTTATGGGCTTGTAAATTGGTTGTATCCACGAGTCATAGTTGATATATGTCCTTGCATGAGCAAGATGCCGTATCTACATGGAAGTTACTACATCACTACACATATCTTGCAGAGTCTTTCTTTTGCTGAAAATAGTAGGTGAGCGTTAATCTTTTGCAGGTTCTGAATTTGACACTATCCTGTATGTTTAAAGGATAAAATTCTACTACTCTTCACTTCTGCAAGCGAATAACTTGGATCACTTATGATGTTTGTTGTGCCATAGTTCTAACTGAAATATGTAGTGTAGCGCATCTTACACTATCTGCTTGTCCAGAAACTGGAACAGCCAGCCGATGTTGGGTAGCGAAGGATCCTTATATTTCTGTTGATATTTGTCGAGGATTTGTTGGGTGTCACTTAAAGGATACTTGCTATGGCCCCGTTGCAACGCACGTGATCTTTTGCTATGGTTTATGGAAAGATGCAGCATGCTGAAGAGATCCATCAAGGCCGAGGACCAAGAGATGAAACGGTGAGCGACAGAGGATGCCGATGCATGTTGTGGCAGCTGTGTAGTCAACCAACGAGTATTGGCTCTCATACCTCGAGGTTACTTTGAGAAACTACACATATCTGCACAGTCTGCTAATCATGCAGTGTGCTTGCTGTAGAGTGGTTCCATGTTGTTGGCATAGGAGTACTGATCAATGTGAGCTTCAGTTACAATGGCAACATATGATCCAATGCCCATGTATCATAATTTATGTTGTACCTGATATTAGGAGCCGATGTCTGATACGTTTAGCTGCATACACTGATTTATGACCAAAATCTATAATATAGGCAGATGGAGCTCATGATATATTCACTCAAGAGGTAAGTAGTTGATAGAATCATGTACATGTGGGAAGATCATGTTTTCCTTTTCAAATGATCATTTATATGTTATTAGCGTACATATCACTTTTTTTTATGGTCGATTATCATATCGGGCGAGGACACGGGCGCTGCTGTCATCAAGGCCATGGGCGTAGATGTGAGTGTTGTGGTCTCTCATTCGCGAGCAATTTGACAAATTGCCACCCTTTTCCTGCGACATAGCTCTAATACCACAATTTTTTATTTGATTCAATAATACACATTGATGATAACTAGAACAACATGAGTTTTTTTGCCACTTTCCACGTCCAGGCCGACACATCTTATTTTGTTGGACGATTTTGCCCTCAGTCATTTTTACCTAGGGACTCCTGGTTCGATCGAAACAGAAACATGACGAAGCAGAGGCGCCATATTGCCGTGCTTCCTCCCAAGACCGTCGTCACCTTGACGCCCCACACTACCACCTCGTCCGCGCGTCATCCATTCATGTGGAGGATGCGATGCCTTCCGCTCCCTTGTTGTGCCGGACAAGAAAGGCGCCGTCGTCCGCCGTGCTCCGGTCGCTCCCTCGTTGATGCTACTTCCGTGTACGCAGGGAGATAACTGTGAAGGGTGGGCCTCGCTTCTAGCTCGACGAGATTGTTTTTCAAAGTTTTTATTTATTGCATTAGCATGATTCAGTGACATGTGTATGGTGGCCGACTTTATCGCCTTGAGACAGACCATGTTCAGGTGAACACAGTAGCCATCATTGGCAGGGATCAAAAGGAGGATAATAAGCGACAACACAAATGGGTTGCCGTGTTGAAATAGAAAAAAGTGGACTTAGGGAGGATGTCTTGACCTACCCTTATTGGTTAGGGGTGTGCGATGTTTTTCTTTCTCCCGCTGAATAAAATTTTCTAGGTCTTAGTGTCACCTCATGATACTATCCATGCATTCTAAGTCATCCATTTAACTTTAATCATTTGTTCGATTCGTTTAATTGCATTGTCACCCGTAGCAACGCACGGGCATATTTACTAGTTATATAATAATATTCGAGATGTATTAGTGATTGTCGTCGTTTTCTCACAACAGATGCCATGGGGTGGCTTATCGAGAGTGGTTGGGGCCGAAAGACGCCGGTGGACTCCGGGAACGGGATTGGGCAGAAGCAGTGGAGGACACGCGATGTACCCAGGTTCGGGGCCCTCTGTGGGAGGTAACACCCGTAGTCCTGCCTGCCTAGTTGATGGACTAAGAGAACTACAATGGTGCTCCTTGAGCTGTTGGCGAGAGGAGGAAGAAGGGGCTGTTGGCTTTTGAACCGTAGATCAACTCACCCAGAAATACGTACGTGCAAGCTAGCTAGCTAGCTAGCTAGCAAGCAAGCTCACAGGCTGGTTGATTGATCAACAATAGCCACACACATGCACGTACTGCGGCGTACGTAGACGTGAGAACTAGACTAACTTGAACTCGGCGGAACGGCTCGGCTTCTCTCGGCGGACGCGGAAACTCTCGATGTATTGCTACAGGCTCGTCTCGAGCCTGGTAAACTTTGTATTACTTTGATCTGGTGACTACAAGGGGTAGGGGTACAAGTATATATATATATGCGCAGGAGAGCCTACCAGCAAACCTACTCGGAAACGTATACCTATACGACTCGGACATTGGGTTTAATCCCTACATTCACCCCCTAAACACGATGTCAGTCTTTGTTACGACTTGGGTCCCAAATGCGACTACTACTATTCATATGCATTATCTTTGGCATTGCTTTTGCCGTTCTTTGTAGCATTTGAGAGACCGTCTTTACTGTCGTCGGCTCATCCGTAGTTTGAAGACAACACTTCTTCTTGGTCATGTCTTCAATTTTCACCTCTTCTTTGGTGCTTGATAGACCGTCTTTCGGATCCCCGAGGAGACATCTTTTGAACCCGAAACTTTGGTCTAACTTTGAATTCCAAGCTCTTGGCTCTTGCTTCAGTCCGTAAAGTGTCTTCTTGGGCTTGTAATCTTCCCCTTCTTCGCCTTTCTTCTCATAACCAAGGGGTTGTTCCACGTACACTTCTTCTGTGAGATCACCGTTGAGGAAAGCGGATTTAACATCCATATGATGAACTTTCCAATCTTGTTGTGCTGCCAAAGCTAGGAGCACTCTCACCGTCTCGAGTCGAGCAACCGGTGCAAACACCTCATCATAGTCAACTCCTTGACGTCGTACGTAGCCCTTTGCAACGAGTCTTGACTTGTACTTCACAATGGCACCCTCCGTGTCCTTTTTTAACTTGTAAACCCACTTCAAACCTATGGCCTTTTGGTTCGGAGGTCGGGTTATCAAAGTCCACGTACCGTTGCTCTCAATCGCCTTCATTTCCTCATCCATGGCGTGCGTCCAGCTTGAACTTTTGCTCGCCTCTACAAAGTTGGTTGGCTCCTCAACTCCGAGCAAACATAGTCCGGAGTACTCGAGCGTAACTGGCTTTGTGTACTTGTAGATTTTCTTGAGGGTCTTGTAGCGACGAGGCCCGGAGGAGTCCGTTGTGACTTGTGAAGGAGGCGACACAAATTGTGTCGGCGTCGATGCACTTGAGGAAGACGGCTGAGTCCCGGGCGTGTCGTTGACATCTGCGTCGTCGGCGTAGTCGTTGTGACCGTGACCATCATCTTGATTGTCGTCGTCACTATGCGCCTCGTTGTCGATGTCGTTGCCGAGATCTCCGCTCGTGTCGTGTGCGTCATTGTCGCTATCACCTTGCGACCCTTGCGCGTCGTCGTCGGTGTCGGCACCATGGTGATCACCACCATTGTGGTCACCTTGGTTGGGCGTCTTGCCGACCACCTGGACGTCTTCCCCTACATCATCATCAGGAAACTCAACTATGAATATGTTACCGTTTGGAGCATCGTTGGCTGCTGCGCTCCAATTCCACGCTTTGTTTTCTTCAAACACGACGTCGCGTGAAATCCGTAGACGCTTGGTTTGTGGATCGTAGAAGCGGTATGCCTTGGTGCCGGAACTCCTCTCGTATCCGATGAACACCATCTTGGTGCTACGATCGGCAAGCTTTGAGAGATGCGGCTCTGCCGTCTTCACATGTGCCACGCACCCGAACGTCCGTAGATGAGACACATTCGGCTTACGTCCGTAAATTGCTTCATACGGAGTCTTGCCGATCACCGCCTTCGTTGGAGCCCGGTTGAGAAGATAGACCGCCGTCGAGACAGCTTCTCCCCAAAAAGTCCCCGGCAGGTTCTTGCTCTTGAGTAAACTCCTTGCCATGTCAACGACGGTTCGATTGCGCCTTTCAACAACCCCGTTCTGCTGCGGCGTATCAGGTGCCGTGAGGAACCTTTTTATGCCAATCTTCTCGTAGTAGTCGTTGAACTCGTTCGACGTAAACTCTCCGCCGCGATCTGTCCGTAGAGCGCGAACCTTCAACTTGTGTTCCATCTCCGTTGCAGCCTTTAGCTTCTTGAACGCTTCAAACGCCTCATCTTTAGATCGTAGGAGAACGACCCACATATATCTCGAGTAGTCATCTACCACAAGGAAGAAGTACTTCTTTCCTGCGTGAGTTGCCGGGGTGATAGGGCCACATAGATCACCATGGAGCAGCTCGAGTGCATCACTTGCACGATAGGTAGACTGAGCAGGGAACGGCCTGCAGTGCTGTTTTCCAACCAAGCACCCGTCACATACTCGATCAACATGGTCGATAAATGGCATCCCGGATACCATCTCCATCTTTGACATCTTCTTCAAGGCGTAGAAGTTAACGTGTCCAAATCTAACATGCCATAACCACGAATCATCATCACTCTTGGCGAGCCAACACTCCGGTTGAGATTGATCAAGGTTGAGGATATAGAGCCTGTTCCGTGTGCGATTAACACGGGCTAGCACGTTTTGGAGGTTGTCGAAGATCGTCATCACTCCGTTCTCGATATCCACCTTGCATCCATTCTCGTCAAGCTTCCCGATAGAGATGATGTTGTTGCGAAGGCGTGGGATGTAGTACACTCCGGTGAGTATGCGATGTTCGCCTGTGAGACCCTCGAAGAGGACAGATCCTTGCCCACAAATCTCCACATTTGAACCATCACCAAACTTGACCGAGCCTTCAACGTCATATTCCAGCTCGAGGAATTTCTCCTTGCACCCGGTCATGTGGTTACTGGCACCCGTGTCGAGATACCACGACACGTTCTGATCCCCGGATAGCTTTGGTGTCACTTTCTTCTCGTGAAGTAGCACCTTCCGGTTAGGTTTCACAACCACTGTTTCAGTGAGATCACAAACTTCGGCCATCAGAAGACCTGGACCTTCGTCTTCCTGCTTCGCCAAATTTGCTTTGATCTCCCGCTTGTCAGGCTCCGGACAATCCTTTGCAAAGTGACCCATCTCGTTGCAGTTATAGCACTTGACCTCAGACATATCCAAGTTCCGTTGCTTCCGCTCTTTAGATCGGTCCGCCTTACCACGACCTTGTGGCTTGCCTTTTCCTTTGCCTTCTCCGGTTTGTCCATCGCGCTTCGCGTTGCTTGAGCCTTCGCCACCGTCACGCCTTCCTTTGCTACTTGGGGCCTCCCAATCTGCGCGCGAGTACATGAGTTGGTCACCACCTCCTCCTTTGCCTTTCCGACAGCCACCAGCATTCTCTTCCCATGTTCGCAGGCGTCCGATAGCCTCCGTTATGGTCATGTCGTCGATGTCGTAAAGCTGCTCGAGCGTGCCGATGATGTACGTGAATTTGTCAGTCACCGAACTGAAAAATTTCTCCACAATCTCGGTCTCATCGAGCTTTGCACCAAGCGCGCGGATCTCTCCCACCAAAGTAGTAAGACGCATGGCATAGTCATTCACCGATTCAGTTTCCTCCATCTGCAACTTGTGAAATTGGCGCTTCAGCACTTGTGCCCGAGCCTTGGTGACGCGATCTTCTCCGATCCTCATCTCCTTGAGTGCGTTCCATGCCTCTCTTGCCGTCTCAAACTCCGCCAATGTCATCAGCACGGAATCCGGTACGGACTGGGCTATGGCGGCCATGGCACCTTCATCGCACTCCTCGTTGACGTCGTCGTCCGTGATTGCCTGCCACACTCGAAGAGTTCGGAGAATAATCTTCATCTTCACCGCCCACACGCCATAATTGGCGTCCGTGAGCATCGGGTACTGGATGGGGATGTTGCGATGCGCCTGGACATTGGCGCCGCCCGTTCCTCCACCACTGGTCGCTGACTTGCCGCTCTTCTTCACCTTGTCGCCGTTCTTGATCGCCTTGGGACCGCCGTTGCCGGACTTGACCGACTCAGCGTCGCTGTCCACCATCGTAGATCGTAGATCGTCGAGGCTCTAGATACCAATTGTTGGCTTTTGAACCGTAGATCAACTCACCCAGAAATACGTACGTGCAAGCTAGCTAGCTAGCTAGCTAGCAAGCAAGCTCACAGGCTGGTTGATTGATCAACAATAGCCACACACATGCACGTACTGCGGCGTACGTAGACGTGAGAACTAGACTAACTTGAACTCGGCGGAACGGCTCGGCTTCTCTCGGCGGACGCGGAAACTCTCGATGTATTGCTACGGGCTCGTCTCGAGCCTGGTAAACTTTGTATTACTTTGATCTGGTGACTACAAGGGGTAGGGGTACAAGTATATATATATATGCGCAGGAGAGCCTACCAGCAAACCTACTCGGAAACGTATACCTGTACGACTCGGACATTGGGTTTAATCCCTACAGGGGCTAGCCGGCTCCTCCTGCCTCTCTACGTATGGGGGTAAGTGAAAGGTGGTGAGAATGCTCGCCCGTGCATGGGGGGCCTCGGGGTGTTTTATAGGCCAACCCCCCCGCTTACAATATACATAAATGGTACTGGAGGGGGGGGGGACCCGGCTGACAGCCTCTCTAGCCGGCCAGGGGTCCCACCAGCGGAGTCGTCCCGTCACCCGTAGGGCCCGCTGGCTGCGCGGTCCCGTCGAGGGCTGGGGCCCGCAAGCCGACCGCTGCTATTGGCCCTCGCCCACCTGCCGTGGCACAGGCTACATCTTGCGGCATCGTCTTGCGGCAGCCGGCTACGGTCTTTGGTACGGCCAGCTGCGCTGTAGCCACGACGGGGCAAGTAATGGAGTAGACGGGGGCATGGCCGCACGGTCGCCCCGCAAGGTCACGATCGGCCGCGGCCAGCGGTACGACTGCCCTGGAAAGGAAAATTGTGCTCAAGTGTTAGAATAAGAAGTTATTAAAATGTTTGGCACTAAATCTTTCAGTGATGAGCATGATTGCAATGTTGTTAGTATGAATTCTTTGAATATCCATAGTACTAATGATGATTGCACTAGTCATGATAAAAAGATTTCTTATAAGCATGTCAATTTTTGTGGAGTGCATAGAGTTTGTGAAGACATGCCTAAAAGGGAAGATAGATTTTGTAAGAGGCATAAGTATTTAGAAACTAAATGGTTGCAAGAGAGGCTATATGTTTGTGCTCAAAGACTTAATATTTCTCGCCGTCCTTGTGAACTTTGCAATGAAAGTGGTCATTTTAATTTCCAATGTGAATTATTTCATGATCGAATTGTGTCCAAAAATTGTGATAACCTCATTACCCTTGAGCATCATAATGAACTTAGTCTATTTTGGGGGTATGAAGAAATGAAACATAAAACTAAGGATGTTCCAGCTTGGGTTCTCATGAAAATGATTGATTTTGATCTAAATGAAATCTGTATGTATTGCGTGGTAAATTACATTGAGAATCCTTATATTGCCAATTACTTAAAGACAAGAAAACAAATAGAAGATGAAGAGAATACTAATGAAGGGGAAGAGGTTTCCCAATATCCTCCTTTTTTTTCTTTTGATGAATCAGGTAACGAGGAGGAGCTTTTTATTCAACCAACCCCTTCAAAAAGAAGGTTGGAGGAATTAAATAAACCCACACATAATGTGGTGAAGAAGAAGAAAATAAGAAAAAGTAAAGGTAAAGAGGTATCTCTCCCAAATAATGTTGCTCCCATTATTGATAGGCCTCATGAGAATGAATCAAAAATAGTTGTGAAAGATGATACACTTGAGGATGATTTTGTTATGCCTATTGCTTGTTGTGATAATTATGATTGGGAAGATAATGATACTTCTTATAATCTTGAAAATATTTATGGCACCAACTTGGAAAATGATGATAATAATTGATATACTATTGGTGCCATTCATACTATTAATGATGAGAGTGATTATGTTTATGATATACAAAGCCACAAGCTTGGGGATGCTATGTTTGATGAAAATGACATGTTTGAGAATTTATTTGCTGCAATTAATGTTTGTCCCAAGCTTGGGGATGCTATGCTTAATGAAGATGATCTTTTTATTCCCCCTACTTTGAATGATCAAATTTGTTACAATGACTGCATGCCTCCTACTTATGATGATTATTGTGATGATACTTATGCGATGAAAAAGAGTGATGATTACTATTATGATACTTGTCATAATTATGAATATACTTTTACTGAATATTACTCTTTTAATGTGGAACCAATTTGTAGTATTCAATTCTTTTATGATACTCCCACTATTAGTCATGAGAAGAAATTTTCTTGTGTGGAGAGTAGTAAAATTTCTATGCTTGTAGATCATGAAAAGAATGCTTTATGTGCTGGTTATATTGTTGAATTCGTTCATGATGCTACTGAAAATTATTATGAGAGAGGATCTTATGCTTCTACATATTGCAATTTTATCAAGTTTCCTCTCTATGTGTTGAAAGTTTTGAAGTCATGCTTGTTTTGCCTTCCTATGCTAGTTGATTCTTGCTCCCATAAATTGTTTGATCACAAAATCCCTATGCATAGGAAGTGGGTTAGACTTAAATGTGCTTGCCATGTGACTCATGATGCTCTCTTGCATGTTTCAATTATTATTCCTATACGAGCATCATTGAAATCATCATGCCTAGCTAAAAGGCATTAAAGAAAAGCGCTTGTTGGGAGACAACCCAATATTTATCCCTACTATTTTAGTGTGTTCACATGATTAAGCTACTGTAGTAATCATGTTTTATGCCTTTTATTTCAATAAAGTGCCAAGTAAAGCCTTTGGGATAGTGTGGATGATAGTTGACTTGATTCTGTGCAAAAACAAAAACTTTTGCTCTCAGTCCAGGAATTTTGTAAATTCACTGGAACGTGCTTTTGATCTGAATTTTTTACACATGATTGATATACAAATTTCCTAGATTTTCCTAATATTTTAGAATTTTTAGAGATAGGGGAGTATGGTTATACTACAGATCTTCACAGACTGTTCTGTTTTTGACAGATTCTGTTTTGCATGCATAGTTTACTTGTTTTAGTGTTTCTATAGCTTATATTGAGTGATATAAATTATGGGAATGATAGAATACAGTAGGTATCATGTGGGAACAATTATGAATCTTTTCTTGACAGTACCTAAGTGAATGATCTATCTTTATTACACTAACCCTTCTCACGAAGTTCCGTTAAGTTTTGTGTGATTGAAGTTTTCAAGTTTTGGGTGAGACACCGATATGAGGAGAACAAGGAGTGACAAGAACCTAAGCTTGGGGATGCCCAAGGCACCCCCAAGGTAATATCCATGGAATACTCAAGTGCCTAAGCTTGGGGATGCCCCGGAAGCATCCCCTCTTTCGTCTTCAACACTATCGGTATATCTTACTTGGAGCTATATTTTTATTCGTCACATAATATGTGTTTTTCTTGGAGCGTCATTATATTTTGTTATTTTATGTTAGGTGTTATTCATAATCTTGCTTTTCAATAAAAAGTTCCAAGAATGTCTTAGGATGCTTGCATTGCATGTTTTGATGTGTCCTGTGTAAAAACAGAAACTTTTGCTGTAGTGTTTGAATTTTCATATTTTACTGGAACGTGGAACGTTTCTGAAATTTTTACACAGTATTGTCATATAAATTTTATAGCATGTCCTAAATTTTCATAATTGTTTGAATTACAGAAGTGCACTGGTTTAATAGATTGCTACAGACTGTTCTGTTTGGACAGATTGCTGTCATAGTTTTGTTATCTACTTATCCCATGGTTTTCATAGCCTATATTGGTAGATATAAATTGTGGAAATGATAGTAAACAGTAGATGATGTTTGAAAATTATTATGCAACTTGTCTTGGCAGTACATAAAGAGTTGATTTATTATTATGTGTACTAACCTATCTCGCGAGTTCTTTTCAAGTTTTGTGTGAATCATGTTTTTGAGAATAGGTGAAACCATGATATGAGAGGATTGAGCGAGATACAAAAGCTCAAGCTTGGGGATGCCCAAGGCACCCCAAGTAAATATTTCAAGAAGTCTCAAGCATCTAAGCTTGGGGATGCTACGCATCCCACCTCTCTTCATCAACAATTATCGGTTAGCCTATGTTGAGCCTAAATTTTTATTCGTTCACATGATGCGTGCTATTCTTGGAGTGCTATTTTTATTTTGCTTGCTGTTTAATAAAATGCTTAAGATCTGAAATTCTTAGATGAGAGAGTCCTCACATAGTTATTTAATTGTTTACTACGCATTGATCTTCACTTATATCTTTTTGGAGTAGTTTGTCATTCACTCTCGTGCTTCACTTATATCCTATGAGTAAATGGTTGAATGAATTGAATATCATAAATCTGAAATTAAATATGCTTCATATACTTATCCCATGGGGAGTAATGACTTCACACATAATAAGTATAGGTGGTAAAATTTATTGAAAGTTAGCAAACATCGCATTGGTCACTTGAAAAATTCATGAAAGAATATTGAAGGAAGAGAGATTCCACATGTAAATATACTATCTTGGACATCTTCTATGATTGTGAGCTCATTCATTATTTTCAAACTCGAGCAAATTAGTTGAAATTGGACAAGGAAGACAACTTAATGAGTTATGTTTGGGTATATTTGTATAGAAGTTATATTGTTATGGATCCTCCAACATGTGGTGCTTGCTTCCACCTCATACTAGCCAAAACTTCCACACCAAGTAGAAATAATACTTGTGCATCCAAACACCCTTAAACAAGTTTTTCCATGAGAGTCCACCATACCTACCTATATGCGGTATTTACCTGCCGTTCCAAGTAAATTTGCATGTGCCAAACTCTAAACCATCAAATAATATTCTGTTTTGTATGCCCGAATCGCTCATATAGTGACTAGGGGTTGTCAGTATCTTCCATGCTAGGTGGGTTATTCTCACGATATGTTTTGATTCACTATCATTCACGAGAAAGTGGCTGGTATTCGGGATGCCCAGTTCCATTCTCAAAAATCAAATCAAAATATAATGAAACAAAACTCCCCCAGGATTGTTGTTTGTATGGACGGTACCCGTGGATTCGGCTCGCCGTGGAGTGTGATTGATTGGTGGAGGGGGAGTAAAAACTTTACCATTCTGTTTGGGAACCGCCTATAATGTATCTAGCATGGAAGATACCGAGATCTCTCAGTTGTTATGTTGACAATGAAAGCATACCGCTCAAAATTATTATTCATCCCTGTTTTAAAAGCTCGAGCTCTGGCACCTCTGCAAATCAATGCTTCTCTCTGCGAAGGGCCTATCTTTTACTTTCTAGTACTTACCTTTATGCAAGAGTCATGGTGATCTTCACCACTTCCGATATTTCGCCTTTTTCTCTTGGCAAGCGTCATGTGTTGGGGAATGATCTAAACATATATATCCACACAAATATATTTGATCATGAATCATTATTGTTGACAATTATCTATATGATAAATAAGTTGGGAGGCGAAACATTAAGCCCCTATCTTCCTCTGTGTTCGATGGATGCTATTTGTTCTAAAAATATGCTTTGAGTGTCAATAATCATGGAAGACTATATGATAGTTGAGTATGTGGAATTTGCTAAATCAAAGCTCTTACATAGACCCTTCCTGAAAATAAGATGAATTGCAATTGTTCGATGACTAGGAATATGGTTTGTTAGTTTTCAAGAAACTTTCTGGTCTATACTTTAACATGTGAATAGCTTTTTACTTGATCATGAGAAGTTTTATGAGATGAGCTACTGTTTATGGTTTATAAGGATGCTAGAAAAAGTGATTGGAATTATCATTGATCAAACTTGTGCACTTGCTAGCATTCACACTTCATAAATTATTTCTTTTATCATTTACCTACTCGAGGACGAGCAGGAATTAAGCTTGGGGATGCTGATACGTCTCCAACGTATCTATAATTTATGAAGTATTCATGCCATGTTTACAATAATTTTATATGATTTTGGTATGATTTTATTAGAACTAACCCGAACTGACGCTGTTTTCAGCAGAACTACCATGGTGTCGTTTTTTGTGCAGAAATAAAAGTTCTCGGAATGGGCTGAAAATTTACGGAGAATATTTTTGGAAAATATAAAAAATACTGGAGCAAAAAGATACCGGAGAGGAGTCCCAAGGAGGCCACAAGCCTAGGGGGCGCCCCCCTAGGGCGTGCCCCCCTGGCTTGTGGGTCCCTCGAGCACCCCCCCTGACGTGATTCCAACGCCAAGTACTCCTATGAATCGAGAAACCCCCAGAAAGAAACCTAGATCGGGAGTTCCGCCGCTGCAAGCCTCTGTAGCCACGAAAAACCAATCGGGAGCCCGTTCCGGCACCCTGCCGGAGGGGGAAACCATCACCGGAGGCCATCTTCATCATCCCGGCGGTCTCCATGACGAGGAGGGAGTAGTTCACCCTCGGGGCTTAGGGTATGTACCAGTAGCTATGTGTTTGATCTCTCTCTCTCGTGTTCTTGAGATGACACGATCTTGATGTACCGCGAGCTTTATTAATATAGATGAATCATATGGAGTTTTCCCCTCTCTATCTTCTTGTGATGAATTGAGTTTTCCCTTTGAAGTTTTCTTATCGGATTGAGTCTTTAAAGGATTTGAGAACACTTGATGTATGTCTTGCGATGGGATATCCGTGGTGACAATGGGATGTTCTATTGATCCACTTGATGTATGTTTTGGTGATCAACTTGCGGGTTCCGTGACCTTGGGAATCTATGCATAGGGGTTGGCACATGTTTTCGTCTTGACTCTCCGGTAGAAACTTTGGGGCACTCTTTGAAGTTCTTTGTGTTGGATTGAACTTGATGAATCTGAAATTGTGTGATACATATCGTATAATCAAGCCCATGGGTACTCGTGGTGACATTGGAGTATCAAGGTGACATTAGGGTATTGGTTGATGTGTATCTTAAGGTGTTATTTTAGTACGAACTCTAGGGCTGTTCGTGACACTTATAGGGATAGCTCATAAGATTGATCGGAAAAGATAACTTTGAGGTGGTTTCGTACCCTACAATAATTTCTTCGTTTGTTCTCCGCTATTTGTGACTTTGGAGTGAACTCTTTCTCGCACGTGAGGGATTTACATATGATTCAACTATGTCAGTATTGTTGAGAGAACTTGCACTAGTGAAACTATGAACCCTAGGCCTTGTTTCTAAGCATTGCAATACCGTTTGTGCTCACTTTTATCATTAGTTACCTTGCTGTTTTTATATTTTCAGATTACAAAAACCTATATCTACCATCCATATTGCACTTGTATCACCATCTCTTCGCCGAACTAGTGCACCTATACAATTTACCATTGTATTGGGTGTGTTGGGGACACAAGAGACTCTTTGTTATTTGATTGCAGGGTTGTTTGAGAGAGACCATCTTCATCCTACGCCTCCCACGGATTGATAAACCTTAGGTCATCCACTTGAGGGAAATTTGCTACTGTCCTACAAAACTCTGCGCTTGTCCGACAGGTGCAGGACTTGGTGTATAACTATCCGGGAATCACAAACCTTAACATCAATATTCCTACTAAGCATAATTACTCATTAACATGACTCACATATTACTATCATCATGTTTCAAAACTATTACAAGGAATCAAGTTTAATTTGCCCAATGATCTTTATGAAAGTTTTTATTATATCCTCCTTGGATATCTATCACTTTGGGACTAATTTCATATATGGCCATTGCTTTTTGGCAAGCTCAAACAAATTTAAGTGAAACACATGAGCATAAAGATTTCATCTCTCAAAAAGGTATAGGTGAAACATGAGAGGATTTCTTCAAAATTTACCTACTCTCAAATTAATCTAAGTGAAGCATGAGAGTATTTCTACAAAAGTTTCCAAGCACACCGTGCTCAAAAATATATAAGTGAAGCACTAGAGCAATTTCTATAGCTCAAAAAGTTTAAGTGAAGCACATAGAGCAATTCTTACAAATCATAGCATGATTTTGGCTTTCTCAAATAGGTGTGTACAGCAAGGATACAAAGGAAAAACTAACAAACAAAGCAAGCAAATATACAAGATGCTCCAAGCAAAACTCATGATATGTGACGAATAAAAATATAGCTCCAAGTAAAATACCGATGGTCGTTAGAAGAAAGAGGGGATGCCACTCGGGGGCATCCCCAAGCTTAGTTGCTTGTTTCTCTTTGAATATATCTTGGAGGTGCGGTAGCATCCCCGAGCTTAGGCTTTTACTACTCCTTATTCCTTCATCCATCGTGATCTCACCCAAAACTTGAAAACTTCAATCACACAAAACTCAACAAAATCTTCGTGAGATCCGTTAGTATAATAAAGCAAATCACTACTTTAGGTTCTGTTGAAAACCCATTAAAATTTTATAATTGCATTATACCTACTGTATTTTAACTTTACCATGGCTCATACCCTTCAATATAACCCATAAATTCATCAAAACAAGCACACAATGCAATGAAACAGAATCTGTCTTAAACAGAACAGTCTGTAGTAATCTGTACTCTAACCATACTTCTGTAACTCTAAAAATTCTGAAAAATTAGGAAAACGTAAGGAATTTGTATAAAAACATTGTGTTAAAATTTCAGCTCAAGGTCACGTTCCAGCAAAAAATGAAAATTCATATACTGGACGCAAAGTTTCTATTTCAGATTCAGCATCACTTCTACTCATCCTATGAATCATCCTAAAGGCTTTACTTGGCACAAACACTAAATAAACCATAAAAACACAATCATAACAGAGGCATAATTGTGCCAACACTCAAAAACAGAAAGAAAAAGACGAAAATAAATTTATTCATTGGGTTGCCTCCCAACAAGCGCTATCGTTTTACGTCCCTAGCTAGGCATAATGATTTCAATGATGCTCACATAAAAAGTAGTAATTGAAATATGCAAGAGAGCATCATGAATCTCATGACAAGCACATTTAAGTCTAACCCACTTCCTATGCATAGGGATCTTGTGAGCAAATTTATGGGAACAAGAATCAACTAGCATAGGAAGGCAAAACAAGCATAACTTCAAAACTTTGAACACATAGAGAGGAAACTTGTTGTTATTGCAATTCCTACAAGCATATATTCCTCCCTCATAATAAATTTCAGTAGCATCATGAAAGAATTCAACAATATAACTATCACATAAATCATTCTTTTCATGATGCATAAGCATAGAATTTTCATTACTCTCCACATAAGCAAATTCATTTTTATCCATAGTAGTGGGAGCAAACTCAACAAAATAACTATCATTAGACACTTGATTGACATAACTCATTATAGCATACGTGTCATCACCATCATCATGAATAGGAGGCATGCAATCATAATAAATTTGCTCATCAAAACTTGAGGGACTAAAAATATCATCTTCATCAAACATAGCATCCCCAAGCTTGTGGCTTTGCATATCATTAGCATAATTGACATTAATAGAATTTATAGTAACATCATTGCAATCATGCTTTTCAATCAAGGAGCTATCATGAATCACCTTATAAATTCTTCTTTCAACACTTCATCAAAATTTTCAAATTCATGATTTTCAAGCAAAACTTCATAGAGATAATCCAGTGCACTCAACTCACTAGCAATTGGTTCATCATAATTTGGTCTTTTGAAAAGATTAGCAAGTGGATGAGGATCCATATCAATAGATTTTTAGCAAGCGAAGATGCAAGCAAATAGAAGGCACATGGCAACACAAGCAAACATAGCAAACAAGCAAACAAAAAGAGATTCGACGAGAAAAAGGCGAACGAAAAAAAGGGGCGAATAAAACGACAAATTTGTGAAGTGAGGGAGGGGAAAATGAGAGGCAAATGGCAAATAATGTAATTGCAAGGAGATGAGATTTGTGATTAGAAACCTGGTAGATGATGATGGAGTCCCCTCGGCGCCTACGATAGGCACGTAGAAGAGACCGCTTCCTCCCCGGCAACGGCGCCAGAAATTCCTTTGACGTGGCTTGAGACTGCGTCGGTATTTCCCCAAAGAGGAAGGGATGAGGCAGCATAGCGACGGTAAGTATTTCCCTCAGTTATGAAACCAAGGTTATCGAACCAGTAGGAGGATCACCACCACCCAATAAGCAGCACCTGCACACAAACAATAAATACTTGCAACCCGACGCGAAAGAGAGGTTGTCAATCTATCTACGGTAATAAGATAGATTAGGTAGTGATAGATAGGAGAGATAGATCTCTCAAAAACAGAAATAAAAAGAGTAAATATGCAGCAATATGTTTTTGGGTTTTTAGTTTTGCAGATCTGAAAACAAAGATTGCAAAAAGATAGATCGGAAAGCAATATGATGGAAAAGTAGACCCGGGGGGGGGGGGCGTAGGGTTCACTAGTGGCTTCTCTCATGAGTATAGCGCACGGTGGGTGAACAAATTACTGTTGGGCAATTGATACAAAATCGAATAGTCATGACGATATCCAAGGCGATGATCATTATATAGGCATCACGTCCAATATAGATAGACCGAATCCTGCCTGCATCTACCTCTATTACTCCACACATCGACCGCTATCCAGCATGCATCTAGTGTATTAAGTTCATGAAAAAACGGAGTAATGCAATAAGAACGATGACATGATGTAGAAAAGATCTATTCATGTAGGAATAGACCCCATCTTGTTATCCTTAATAGCAACGATACATGCGTGTCTTGCTGCCCCTTCTGTCACTGGGAAAGAACACCGCAAGATCGAACCCATCACAAAGCACCTCTTCCCATGGCAAGAAAAATCGATCTAGTCGGCCTAACTAAACTAAAGATTTAGAGAAGAAATACGAGGCTATAAGTAATCATGCATATAAGAGATCAAAGAAGACTCAAATAATATTCATGGATAGAAACTGATCATGAACTCAAAATTCATCGGATCCCAACAAACACATCGCAAAAGTTTAAATAGATCTCCAAGAGACCATTGTATTGAGAATCATAAGAGAGAGAGAAGAAGCCATCTAGCTACTGCCTACGGACCCGTTAGTCTATGGTGAACTACTCACGCATCATCGGAGAGGCACCTATGAGGAAGATGAACCCCTCCGTGATGGTGTTTAGATTGGATCTCGAGGTTCTGGAACTTGCGGCGGCTGGAATTGTGTTTCGTCGACTCCTCTAGGGTTTTCCGAATATTTGAGAATTTATAGGCATCAGAGGCGGTGCGGAAGTGGGTCGAGGAGGGCACAACCCATCAGGGCGCGCCGGGGCCCCCCTGGCGTGCCCTGGTGGGTTGTGCTCTCCACAGCCCACCTCTCCGGCAGTTGTTTGGCCCACTGGATGTCTTCTGGTCCAGAAAAAATCTCCAAAAAGTTTCGTCGCGATTGGACTCCGTTTGGTATTGATTTTCTACGAAGTAAAAAACAAGCAAAAACAGCAACTGGCACTTTGGCACTATGTAAATAAGTTAGTCCCAAAAAAATGATATAAAGTTGTTATAAAATGATTGTAAAACATCCAAGAATGATAATATAACAGCATGGAACAAGCAAAAATTATTGATACGTTGGAGACGTATCACGCGCCCCCACCGGAGAACTACAGGTTCTACACCCCGGCGGTCAGTGTCGAGAGGCTCTGGTCCATGGACCATCACCGCATCCTCTTCGACATGTATCTCGTCATTCGGATTCTATTACATTCGGATTCTGAGACTGTTGCCGACTGCTTCAGTCGATGGCAGCCTCGGGGACTACACCCAGTGGGTGCGCTCAGCGTGCTCCCACTGGAAGACTATGGGCTTTACACCCCGACGGTCAACGTTAAGAAGCTCTGGTCCATGGACCATCACAGCATCCTCTTCAACAAGTATGACTACAAGATCTGCTATGAATAATATTCAGAAGTCTCTAAGACTCCACCCAGTGGGTGCGCTCCAGACGCAAACCTACTCGGAACGTCAAAAACATCTACAACGCGCAAAAACTTTGTCTAAAGAAGGTACTTACAAGAGTACTTACTCGGACATTCTTCTCCAAAGCCTCCCCAGCGCCGCATGCCTCCTTCAGCTTGTCGTTCATCAGCCTCAGTTAGATCAGAGCCTCCTTACTTGCTCCCACTTGGTCCTCCGGGACGCGCAGCAGCCCGATGGCGCTGGACGCAGGTGGGACAGTTGGAGACATTACGAGTGTTGGTCCAGTTCCCGAAGGGTTTCCCCGAGTGGGTGCTGGCACTTGAGCAGGCGAGACGTCCCGCATGACGATATCCTTGTTGGAGATGGGATTTGGTGGTGTGACCCGGTCATCTACATCAATCTCAATCACTTCGTGTGGCTCTGCAAGTATTCGAAAGCCATTCAGAAGTAAGTTGGAGATGAAATGAGGTGTTCAAAGATTATACATGATCGGGACCGAGTGCTACCTTTTGAAGTTGCAGCGTCGACCTCGACCTTGTCCTTCTCCAGGGAAGCAGTCGACGTGTCGGCTCTGCAGAAGAGTCACTCGGAATGTTATTACATCTGATCAGTCATTCGGAAGGATAGTTGGAGTGAAAGTACTTACGCAGAGTCCACCGACACGTTCATCTTGGTCTTGGGCAGAACTGCCTTCCGAGGTTTGCTGGAAGTGATCTTCGGCTGCTTAGTGCTCTTCTCTGGAGATGGAACAAGCTCGTCACGCCCACGCTTTGAAGTCCGAGTGGGAGGGATGACCAGAGAAGGCTTGGCGGTGCTCGACCCCCCTGCATTGCCTCCACGGACCCCAGGATCTTGGCGCGTCCTCTTACGGGGCTCGGGAAGCACCTCCTCCGAAGGAGAAGACTCCGCCTCGCCCCCTAGTTCTGACTCCTTCTCGTCCCCTCCGTCCTCACTGTCGTCCACGTACTCCTCCTCTCCGTCCAAGTCGTCGTGACGCTCATTGTCGCTTGCCACGTCAGCAGGAGCGTGGTCGCCAGCAGGTATCAAGCTCACCATGCCTGTGAAGGTCTGTCAGGATAAAAGTTACTCCAATCAGGATTTGATAATTGAAAGCTGCATCACTCGGAAATAGTAATGGCACTCGGAATTTACCTCGTTCGCCGGATTCTCCATCAAGTACGGAGGCACGCGCCTCGTACCCCTAGGGTTGTCCCGAGCTGGGGTGATGGCCTTGAGCTTGTTAGCCACAGCCTCCTCGCTAAGCTCCTCCGGGTGCGTTCGCGTAAGGTCATCCTGACCCGAGTACAGCCACATGGGGTGGGCTCTGGCCTGCAGCGGCTGGATCCTCCTCTGGAAGAAGACCTCCAGCAGGTCCAGTCCGTTGATCCCATGGTTTACCAGAGATACCAGCGCAATCACGAGAATGTCTACATCTACCTTCTTGTCCTTGGACACTGTCAGCTTGGGGAGTCGCCGAATGCGCTCGGCCGAGTATGGAGGGAGACCCGACTGACCCTCTCCGACTGGAACGTCCTCACAGTAAAACCAAGACGACTGCCAACCCTTAACAGTGTCTGGGAAAGTCATAGATGGGAAACTACTCTTGCGTCTCAACTGAATACCCAGGGCCCTGCACAACTGAACTACGTTCGTCTTCTCCTCCGTCAGATTGGTTTTCTTTACACTCATCACTCGGCACGTGAATAAGTGTTTGAACAAACCCCAGTGGGGGTGGCAACCAAGGAAGTTCTCACAAAGCGAAACGAAAGCGGCCAGATAGGTGATGGAATTGGGGGGAAGATGATGAAGTTGAGCTTCGAAAAAAACCAAGAAAGTACGGAAGAAAGGGCGCGGGGGCAAAGAAAAACCTCTGTCGAGGTGAGTGGTGAGGAGGACCCTCTCATTCTCGCGCAGCGCGGGCTCTGTCTCCCCCTTCTCCGGTAGCCTCCAACTTCCGGCGACTAGGAGCCCATGGCTCTCTAGGTCCTCCAACCGACTGGCTGTGACCCGAGAGGCCAGCCAATCGCCTTGGACGAAGCCGGCTGGGGCGCCCGCGCTCGAGGAGGACTCATGCGAGGTCTTCTTCGCCCTCTGGCCCTCACAGTGGCACTCTTCGTCATCTTCAGCGTGGAGCGGCAGCGAATCGGCGGGAAGCGAAGCTTTCGGTGGAGCGGAGGAGCGAATCGGGAGAATGGAGATGTTTTTCCTATCTCCCTCCCGACCTGCTTTTATACTATGTCTCAGCGAAATTTCAGTCGTCGGACCTACAGCGGTCGCGCAATCAACGGACGCGGGCATATCCGCGATATCTTCGGGGCAGAGAGGCGGGGACGCGTGGCGAAATTCCCGGCGTGGAAATCGAGGCGCCGCGGCCACTTTCCCCACTTTCCTAACACAACCATCACGATCACACGCGCGCGCCTCCCCACGATTTCGAAATCGCCAGAGGTTTCGCGGAACCGTCGTCCGAATGAACTCTGCGTTCTCTGAAGCATTCCAATGCAACAAAACTGCTCGAGTGAACTCTGTGTTCATTGGTGCATTCCGGTGCATTAAAACTAACCGAATGGGCCTCGTGCTCACTGGTGCGTCCCGATGCACCAAAATTGACCGAATGAGCCCCGTGCTCGCTGGTGCGTTCCAATGCACTAAAATCAATCGAGTGAGCTCCAAGCTCACCGGCGTGTTCCGATACGCCAAAACTCACCGAATGAACCAAAAAGGCCCGTCGAGGATTCGGTTGAATTTCACACCTATTCAAAAGCCTCAGAGTGAAGTCAAACGGAAGGTTCAACAATCTTATCTCTAGGCTGTAAGGCTATTTCTCCCGAGAACTGATCTGCGCCAGGTCGGGTGACTTGAACAATCGGGTCCACTCGAATCATTCAAAATTTACTTAACCTGAATCGGCCGCGGTTTCGATGTCGAGTGAGGAGCAATCCGCCTTGCTTCCTAGCGTCCCCTAAACACTACCAACATCTAAGTGTGTTAGTCACTCGGCTCTCAAAAACCTCAACCGATTCGGGGGCTACTGACGAAGTCACCTACCCTAGGTAGGGTCATAGACCTCTCATCTAGGACACACCTGGGGTCCTACAAGTTACGGAAGTCCCTGGACTACCTCAGCACTCAGACGAATGTACAAGATACACTCGGATCCTTGAAAGTCACTCGGACGCTATCAACCACTCGGCTTAGCTCTGACACCCGGACGTGAAGAAGCAGAGGCAACGTGGGAGCTGCAACGTTCGAGAGACTTAATTAGCATTGAATACTGTAGACGTTGTGTTACCTGTAACGCTTGTAGTTAACTCAGCAGTTACCAGTAACTCCGGCAGTTACTAGCATTAATGACCCTCGTAATGGCACTCGGCTGGCGGTAGCGCACTCTATATAAGCCACCCCCCGACGTCAGGAGAGGGGTTACGAACTCTCTGTAATCAGAACACATACCAACACTTAGCCCCAGGGCTCAAGTCGTAGGACTTTTACCACTTCCGAGTGGGTTCTGAACTCGTAAACACCGAGTGTTACACTTGTCCCGTAGCTAGGCTTCGCCCTACTCATTCGTACCCCTCGTACTACTGTCAGGATTACTCCCACGACAGCGGCCACGTGGAGCACCTTTAGCTAGTGCCGATTCGTAACCCAACCGGACTAAAAGTTGGGGCCTTTTGTCCCGATTGTTTAGTCCCGGTTACAGAACCGGGACTGAAGACCCTCTGGAACCGGGACTGATGCCCTGTTTTCTACTAGTGCACCATCCCGACGACTGTGTGCACAACCACCCGAGAGAGCAGGCCTCTAAAACCCGTCACATGAGAATCCGCACCGGGCTAAAGTTTTTGGATAGCGTCTCAGCGTGACGTTTTGCGCAAGTTCGACTACATCTTCGATGTTCGTCTATCTACTTCGACTACTTTCTCTAAGACGGATGGCCATCCTGTTTTCACCACCATGCATATGTAGACGGTGCTGGAGTTTCCAATACCTCGTATGTTATAACCCTTTCTCTTTTGACATGTGTCATTGGTCCGTATGTGTATCTGATAGATGTTTGTAGCTGTTGCATATGATTTGCCATGTCAGTAATTTTATGATGACGCTAGTTTGAAACAAGCTTAAACGAAATCTATCTAATTTCCTAACAATATCGAGTTATAGAAAAGAAGAGGAGTAAAAAGGGGCAGACAATAGTTTGTGTTAGAGATATATTTGGTAATTACAGATTATCCGGGATTAGATAGGAATTGTTTCCATCTTATCTCTAGGAGGTGTCTTGCCCTCCAAGTCTTGTACCCTATATATACTCACCCATGAGGCTCAATACAACATCCATCACATTACGCCAATATCCCTCTCTCTCCCTTCCAACATGGTATCAGCCTAACCGGTCCAAACTCTAGCTTCCGCCCGTCGCTTCCACCCCGCGCGCCGCCCCTGGGGCAGTCGGTCTCCATGACCGCCATCGGGGGCCGCGCTGTCCGTATCTAGGGTTCGTCCGCCGGTCGTGTTGACCGACTGCCCTAGAGAGTCTTTTTCCCGATCTCTTGATCCGGGTTTTTCTCTCTTCCGCAGGTCGGATTGCTCATCGTTTTCTTTTTGCTTTTCCGATCTAAGATCGGTTTGCGTCGCCTGCCGCCGCCGTTGGCCACCGTGCCTCTACTCCGACATCGGCGCGACCCGGCCTCTACACCGACCAGGCGGCCTCGCGCGACGCGACGGCCCCTCACGGCCGTCGACCGCGCGTCTGTTTGCCCGTCGCCCTGTGCCGGCC
Source organism: Elymus sibiricus (assembly GCA_039707655.1). NCBI lineage: Eukaryota > Viridiplantae > Streptophyta > Magnoliopsida > Poales > Poaceae > Elymus > Elymus sibiricus. The sequence goes on along the minus strand of CM077671.1, from coordinate 26,449,679 downwards.
GTCGCCGCCCTTCTCCGACCGAGACTGCTCCATCACCACCCGCCTCAGCCGCGCGTGTATAGCCGCCCAGCCATCTCCTTGCCGGCCCCGTCGCTGGCTGTCGGGCACGCCGGCTCCGGCCGCTTCGGGCTCGTCGGCTGCCGGCCGTCGGCCTCGCTGGCTTCGGTCGTGTCGGGCCGCCTGCATCTGACCGGCTGCCTAGTCGGCCGCGTCGGGCCGCCTGCTGGCTCCGGCCGCGACCGTCCTCGCCGACATCATCTCGGACGCCGCCACCCGCCTCCACCGAGCGACGTCCCCGACCTCGCACGCGATCGGATTGATCACCCGCCCGTCCACGATCCACCTCATCTACGCCGTGTGACCGATCTGGCCCGTCGGTTGCGCGCGCCTCCGCAGGTCCCATGAAGACTGTCCCGAGTAAAGCGCGCCCCTCCACCGATCGAGCACCGGGCTGCCGCTGCGTCGCCCCGTCGGGCTGCAGCGCCGCCGCCCCGTGGTTCTCCTCGCGGCTGCACCGACTCGCCCATTGTCGCTATGTCGCCCCTTCGGGCCGTAGTGCCGCGACACGCGGTCCAAGCGACCCGCGAGCCGCCGCTACACCGCCCCTTCAGGATGTAGTGCCGTGACATGCAGTTCCCGCCGCCGCCCGAGGCTGTCCCTGTGGTTGCACCGACCCGCGCACCGCCGCTATGCCGCCCCTTCGGGCCGTAGCGCCGCGACACGCGGTCAACACAGCTGCCCCGAGGTCTTCTCGTCGTCGCCCCGACCGCCTGCTGTCGCTGCATCGCCCCATCGGGCCGTAGCGCCGCGGCCCGCGGTTCACTCCGCCTTCTTCGCGCATCGACTCTACGTACTATGCGCCGCGCTGCCTCCCTTGGCGCGGGAACACCACCGTTCGCGCTGGTCTTCGTCACACTGTCGGGTTCTTTGTCGCCTACTTCGATTCTCGCCGCCGCGCTCCTAACCAGCCGCGGCCGCCGCTCTTCTTCGGCGCCGCTGCAGCTCGCTCACCCGAGCCGTGCTGCCAGTCCACCCCCTTCTTCTTCGTCCAACACCAGCTCATCGCCAGCGTCGCCGTCGTCTACCCCGACCACTTCATCTACTCCGACCACCGCGGGCGACATCGGCCCCCCGTCGTTTTGCACCGCAACAGTCGTCAAGTCCTTCTCTGCTAGCCTCCTTGACATGGCGTACAAGTTGTGTGCAGGTCCCCGTCTACGCATGCCCGGTGCTGGCAACACCGACGCGTGCCTTCGTCCCCGATGTGTTCCCAGGTCTGGCAAGCCTGGAGCGACGCATCGTCAACATCAACTTCGTCAGTCTACGCATGCCCGGTGCTGGCAATACCGATGCGTGCCTTCGTCCAGGACGTGTCCCCGGACTTGGCAATCCCTGTGCGACGCGTCTCAACTTCGTCTTCTTCCCGGCGCACCACTACTTCGACACCACCGCGCCCATGACTAACTCTGCGCCTCCTTGCGCCCGCGGCTCCTCGGCGACTACCTCGACACCGGCTACCTCGACTCGACATCGACCACGGCATTCTTCGCACGGCTACCTCGACCACGGCTACACCACCCTACGCTCTCGGCTACCTCGACATCGGAACAAAGGGCTATCATCTCGCTTGAGCAACTCATCGGCTTCCTCTACAGTCCACGCGTCCGCGATGCGACACCGTCCCCGACGCTCCCGCTACGACTGCGGGGGGATGTCAGCCCGTCGGCTGTTATTCTCTCTAGTCTGACCGTCCGCGACGCTCTTGTTGTTCGCAACGCTATCGCTACGACTGCGGGGGGATGTTAGAGATATATTTGTTGGTAGTTAGAGATTGTCCGGGATTAAATAGGAATTGTTTTCATCTTATCTCTAGAAGATGTCTTTCCTCCAAGTCTTATACTCTATATATACTCGCCAATGAGGCTCAATACAACATCCATCGCATTACGTCAATATCCCTCTCTCTCCCTTCCAACAGTTTGGGCCCGTGGTCAATCGCCCACGTAACAATAGACTCTTGAGAGATCAATCATTTTACCTTCAGATCAATCATTTTACCACTTTGCATGGGTGGTAAGCTATATCAAAAACAATGAGAGATCAATCATTTAACACGCACGACGGTACTACGTGCAAACAAATACTCAAACAAACAAAATCTCTTGATCATGACAGTCATGGTTTTGCGGATCGGGCCGGCAGCTCAGACGCCATAAAATATTGAGCCTCTGTGTGGCACAGACGAGATGCAGGCTGGCTCAATCGATCGTCGGCGAGGGATCAGATTCTAAATTATTATTTCCTGATTGATTGAGGGGATGAAGTCGGAGTTGGTTGGGGGTAGGGCATGGGAAGAGTTTGTTTCTGCGGAAAGGTGTGATAGGTCCCGGGAGTCCCGGCACCCTCTTATCCTATGTGTTGAGGCCCGCCGAGATTCGTGCGGTGGTGTGTGGTGTCGCAGACAATTAACAGCGGCAGCATACTTATCCAGGCATTTGACAAAGCTGATATCGGTGGCAGTAGGTACTAGGCCCGTGACCTATCCTGACATGAGTGACATGCAGTCACTGTACAGGTCACATGTGAAGGAGAGAAAGAAGAGAAAAAAACAGAAGAGGGAGAGAGAGCGCCTTGTTTCTGTCTCTTTCATGCGAACGTGTAAGAGAGAGGAGAGAGGGCGTGAGGGAAAAGAACTGTGAGGAGAGAGAGAGAGAGAGCAGTTTTAACAAAGAGAAAGCTGAGGAGAGAACTGTTTTTACATTGAAAGCTGAGGTGAGAAATGTTATGGGCACCTGCAAAGTTTGGTGGTCAAATAACAGTCGAAGAGCTCTGTACAAAAAAGACAAAATTACAAAATCTGCTCAAACAGTGTACTTACATTTTGACTATTTTTCAGTGATTTTTTCTTTTTTGTACAGCGCTCCTCGAATATTATTTGACTACCAAACTTTGCAGGTGCCCATAACATTTGTTAAAGATCATTCTCATAAAGTTTCATATTTTTTCAAAATGTTTTGATACGTTTTCTTGCGTGGGTGCACCGAGCGTGGGTGTAGAAAAACCACTCTCCATTGTTTCAGACAAGCAAGTGGCAAGCTCCGCTCTATATATAGCGGCCAGTGCCGTCGTCCCGCTCCAGCGATAACCGAATACGCAGCCATGGCGCTTCGAGTGCTCGCTTCGGCTCCGTCGGCTCCCAAATGGCCTAGAGCACGCTTGGTGTCCGCTCCAGCTCCGCTCCGGCTCGTCCTTGGCAGGCCTCCTCCGCCTCCGGCTAGGCTCGGCACCGCAGCAGCGGCAGCCGGGACAAGCATGGTACTGTACAATCGTTATATAGTCAAATAAAATTAGGAAGGAAAAAAGAAATATAAGAACGTTTATACTCTAGAACACTAAAGTAATGATCTAAACAATCTTATATTTTTTCACGAAGGGAACAATAAAATAATCAGGCTCTACGTGTGTCTTTCATTTCCATACGGCGCCTTCCAATGGGCCCTTCGGTAGACTGGGCTTTCCCGTTGAATTTATCCCGACGAATGCTTCAAAGCAAGTTCTTGTTTTCTTATGTTTCGAGTTTCAACTATGTCCTATTTTGTTTAAACTAAAAAAGGTAAAGGAAATCATACTTTTGACTTACTTTACTTTGCCCGGTGGAGAGCATGCATGCAATGAGCTATGTTGATAAAATCCGCGTTGATACACCTACTAGGCTATATATGACAGGAACAAGTAGGAGATGAGCTCAAGGTGTTGGGGACATGGCAGAGCCCATTCGCTCTACGAGTGAGGCTAGCGCTTAACTTCAAGGGCCTACGCTATGAGTACTTTGAGGAGGACCTCGACAACAAGAGCGACCTCCTCCTCAAGTATAACCCATTCATCAAGAAATTGCCCGTTTTCATCCACAACGGTGTCCCAGTATGCGAGTCACTCGTGATCTTGGAGTACATTGAGGAGAAGTTTAGTGATGTGGGTCCATCCCTCCTCCCCGTTGACCCCTACGAGCGTGCCATGGCACGGTTCTGGGCCAGGTACATTGAAGATAAGGTACATACGTGTCTGACTGTGAACCCACTTACATATGTAGCAACATATATGTGTGTCACCGACTACATGGGTGTTCCCGCTTGATCAATTGCAGCTAGTCGCCCCATGGTTGAAGATGTTTAGGGGAAAGCTGAATGGACGAGAGAGACGGTGGAGGCAGTGAAGACACTGGAGGGGGTGCTCTCCATAAAATCAGCGCCCTTCTTCGGCGGTGACGATGTCGGATACGTCGACGTCGTGCTCTCCGGCATGATCGCGTGGATGCAAGGAACTAAGGCAATTTGTGGTGTCGAGCTCTTGGACGCGGCAAAGAGCCCGCTCATTGTGGAGTGGACGGAGCGCTTTGCCGGGTTGGACGGTGCTAAGGTGGTTATGCCGGACGTGGACAAGTTGGTCGAGTTTGCCAAGATAAAACGAGCCAAAATGATGGCACTCAATAATAATTAAGCTATGCATGCATGCATGCACTCTTTGTTTAACCTTCATGCATTCTCTCTGGTTGTTGGTTGTTGTCTCTTCATCGCAGTCGTTCGGTTTGATGTACTCATGCAAAGAACAAGGAATGAAAACTATGAAAGAAGTGAATAAGAAGATAATGGAATACACATCATATATCCTGCATACATAAGAAGTTGATTTTTACTATCATATTTATCTCAACATGCACGCATGCCACCTCATCAAGTATTACTAGACGATGCCCCGCACTTTGCGGCGGGATTTTGTATGAAATAAATTTTCTCTTGTAGTGAGATAATCTGTTTATCAGTATTTTACCAAATCTCTCTGTATAAGTTTAAAATTCGACGAAAATAAAATAAAATATGCATGCATGTCTCACTTGTCGTTCATAGAGCACTCGAGTATAAGGCTATGAGCTGCATGCACGCGTCAATTTTTTTCTTGATTCAAACACTCATAGATGGCAGTTACTACATGCATTTGCATGCATGCGTCAAATACTACATGTGGTTGATGCAGCAGCTCTCAATGTGTAGATCGGACGCATATTATTGATTGATCTAGTATGTCCAACGGCTAAATCAATTTGGATGATGTGGCTTAAGGAGAAGCGAGAGAATTCCTAATAGTGGGGTCTAGCTATTTAGATATAGAAGATTCTCTCTTTCTTAATTGCATGCTTCACCTAACCAACACACTTCATGCACATGCAACCATGTGTATACATTGTAAAATGTCCATCTCAATACACAACCATGCATGAAAAAAAGTTTTACACTATACAATAATCACATGATATCATTAGTTCACATATTTATGCTCCATACAATCAATCTCATTAGAATATATTGCAAGCAGTTCCCACCGCAACACGCAGAGTATCATCTAGTTATCTCTATGCTTCCATGCATGATTCAGGAAACCCAGCCATTTTTTATTCATTGTGTCTATAAATTTCATCGCTTCTTCTTCCTCTCAGCGGATATATCTCATGAGTGAAGAGTTATGGTTCAAGATTAATTAGCGTGTTTGGAGTGTGTGTGTGTGTGTTTGTGTGTGGACATACGAGCGACAAATAGGCTCCATCCCCACTAGTAACATGTGACTACACTATTACTACATGACTTGCAGGATATACAAACTTCTAGCTCAAATTTTAGGGTTTGCAAGTTTTAGGTTAAGCTAGTTTGTCTATATTTGTTCCACTCATTAAATCCCTCGAAATCCATATAATTTGTTTCTTTTTTATCATAATATATTCATCACTTGAAAACAATGATCTTGATGTTGATGACTTTTATGCCAAATCCATTCCGACACACTTCATGCATCACCTATGGAACATTTCTTTGTACATTAAAATGCAATTGTTGCTCCACAGGAACTGTCATTCCAATCATGGGGCACATGTGCCTCTAGCCACGCCCTCGGTAGCACCTCTTGCGCGTCAACAACCCCCTTTGCGCCCTACACTGCCATGTCAACAAGCTCTTGTGCCACCGTCTTAAGTGCCCTTGACCCCTCCTGAAGCAGTGGATCAAGTGCTAGACGCCAGATATAAGGACATCATTTGTTTTAACGGGGGAGGACCAAAACACTATGTAGGCAATTGTATTAAACCAAAGACTTGCTTCATATGCAATCAACTAGGTCACAATGCTAACAACTGTGCGACATGGCTGCAACTACATCGAGTGGAAACATACTTTGATAGGGCCGCTAGGGGACATGGTTTTTATCACATTGATGTGCCTATACCTAATGAGACTAATTGGCGCAACTTTAGAAATTTTATAGACCTAAATGTGGTGAAATGTGAATTTAGCAGGGATGATTTATAGGAATATTTAATTTGAGTACTTCATTTTGCAAACAGAAACAAAGTAAATAAAAGACTTGATTGAGTTAGTTAACTGAAGGGGTGAATGTCAAGATAACTGAATCGAAGGGCAGTGTGGATCATTTCTGGAGAATTAACCGACGCTTCAATCTTGATTTGAGGGACTTCCTCCTGAATGGTACATGTACTTGGGAAGGTTTTTGCAGATGGGACTTGGTTTGCGGGACTTCTTCCTGAATGGTACATGTACTTGGGAAGGTTTTTGCAGATGGGACTTACTGTTTTGGCACATTGATCATGTGGATTGGAATGGGATGTTCATTGTTTTTGTGAGAAAGTAAGGATCAAAGTATCTTTCAAGGATCCTTGTAAGGTTCCTTTGGAGAGACTAGTAGAAATGAATAAGAAAATGTTTTTCCCCTTGCTTTTACTACAAAGGCTTTGACTAGACGGGCAATAATGATGATAAAGAGCATAGGATGGAAGACACTGATATGGGAAAATATGAGCTCAGAGAAGGAGAGGAACCTATTGATGAATTGGACAAATCCAAATCAGTTGTTGATGGTGGATCTGGAAGTGTTAAGTCCAAGCAAAAAATGAATATGCGGTATAGGTTTTCTTTCTACCCCCAGCTGCTAGGTGACGAAATCCATGGCCGTTTTTCGCCCGAGGAGAAAATGGAAAAAAAATCCCATGACGGAGTTAGCTGGGATTTCCTTAGGGGAATGCTACCCTTTAGAGGTTTTAGAGAAAAAGGGTTGGATGGGTCAAAAGTGTGCTTGTGCAAAGTTCCTTTTTGTGTGAGATAAAATGATAAGGATGGACCTTCTTTTATAAGTGGTAAATGACTTAAGCAGGGGAACCCTCTCTTTCCCATCCTTTTTAATTTAGTAGCTGATGTCTTTACAAAAATGTTGTAAAAAGTTGTCCATCATGGGTTTATTTTCGGCCTACCCCCTCATGTGTTTCCCAAGGGTGTTGTCAGCCTGCAATATGTTGACGATACCATCATTGTCTTGGGAAAATCAATTGAACGTGATAGAAATCTTTAATGGATATTATCATGTTTTCAGGCCCTTTCCGACATGAAAATAATTTTCATTAAACTAATCTCTTTGCAATTAACTTGGGATGCCTTTACATTATAATAAGTTACAGAGAGAAGATATATAACCTATCATTGATAAGATCATCGAGAGCATTTTTTGATGGGTGGGCAAACACCTTTTTATATGGGTAATTTGATCTTGCATTGCACTTGTGTTGCCATCATCGCTTGAAATCTTTTATTAAATTTCCCCAAATGGGCCATTAGGGCTATTACCCTCCCAAAATGGAGCACTTCTTTTGGGACAATTTGGGATATGTACATAAATATCGCTTGGCCAACTAGGTTTGATTTCTAGAAAATGATCTTTTTGGGTATGTATGTTCCTAATCTTAGGGATTTTAGTATGGCTCTGTTGGGCTCCTTCAGTAAAAATACTTATGTGGTGGTGATAAGAACTAGCAAAGAATTTTGGCATTTAAATATGGAACTACTAGACCTAATTTGCTTTGGTCTAAAACTGACATTGGTTCCCCTTTTTGGAAAGGCATGACTTGGGTTATATATGACTCTAGACTTTTTACATACGAAATGTAGGAAATGGTGAAAATATTAGCTTCTAGCATGATGTTTGATATGGGAGTGCTCCCTAAATCCTAACTTTTGGGATCTTTTATATATATATGTGAATCAACAAGATTGTTCTTTATCCCATGTTGGGATGGTACTACCTTGAAGTTAACTTTCTGGAGATGTTTTGTTTCTAGGCTTATGTGGGGTTGACAAAAATTGCTTTGTTTGATATAAACCGTAACTTTGTATTCCGACAAAGGTTGCCCAATCTAGATGTTGGAGCCATCTGGCTATTACTATGTTAAATCCTTTTATAATGTCATAATTTGGGAGGAGTAATATCATCATTAAAAGATTTGATGTGGACATTTTTGGTTCCTCCAAAAACCCATGAGTTTCTTTGGTTGGTAGTTTATAACATAATATTAACTAGGACCGTCGATGATAAGTCTTGCTTAAGATGTTGTGAGAATGAATTTGTTCAACACTTTCTATTTGATTGTGTTGTGGCTAAGGAACATTGGAAGTTTGACACTGTAGCTTTTGAAATACCTAGCACTAAATGCGTTGATGATATTTCTATGTTTTGGTGTCGAAATAAATACATTTATATCTATAATATGGTTAACTCTACTTCCTTGTGGAGCATTTGGTGCCTTCGAAATTAGTTTTGTTTCCAAGGGAGAATGTGGAGAAGTGCAAGATACGCGCTAGAAAAAATGGATACTCTCCTCCATCAATGGAAAGTGCTCTGCGGTGATGCACATTTACTGTCGTCGATGCGCTGCCTACATCTTCTGCATCGTCGTCGAGGAGAGCTCCTAAGGACTGTGTCGGTTTAGTTCCCCCACTAGTGTCAGATGCTGATCGCCAACACCAATTGCTTCATTCGTGATGAGTGATCTGCTTTGTATTTTGGATGTTAAGTTACTTTAGCTGTAGTTCTTCTTGGGTTTTCATTCGATGCTTGTAATGAACAAGAGTGAAAGTTTACCTTCGAGTTAAAGCTGGAAACGTGTTTGGCTGCTCAAATTTAGCCTGCGGTTTGATACCATGTTACTTGGTTTCATTTTTTCTTTCAAAAAAAGACACGCAAAGGGTATCTTAGAATAGATAGATATAAAGAAAAAACAATACCTAATACAATGTACAAACAACTGGGTTGAGAACGAGCATTAAAAAGTAAGATTACATTGTAAACTAGCCTTATTCTTATCCGATTGTTCGCCGCTCATCGAGGCATGAAAATTGTACCGAACCGACATTAAAAAAAGAGATACCTGCAAACGTCTTCGCCATAGCGTGCTTTAAAGACCGCAGTAATTGCTGCAACAACATTGATTGGAGCATCATCCTATGCAATACATGCTTATAATTCATCACTACAGTTCTAGATGGCTGAAAGAACATGACCATACGGAAGAATATGTGGAAGTCATCACATCAATAGCCAGCCAATTGCTCTTCTCAAAAGACACACTAACTACCAAGATCTGAAGAGAGCCAATAGACTTGGCGATACAAACTCGCACAGACCTTTCGTTGGCGTCAGATTGGATGTGGTCGATGTAGGAAGAGACCAGAGAGACCTTGTTCCAACACGTCATCGACACGACCGCCTCATCGATGTCGCGAGGAGAAAAAAACTAAGGAAAATAAGAGATGATGCCTACCGTTCGCTGTTACTTTTCGTTTAATTGAAATGAAGTAGTTTGGGTTTGGCGACCGGGCGACTTTTGTATTAATATAGAAAGGGAAAAATATTCGTCGTCGTCACTTACAAGTAATGCAACATTAGGTCCGGCCAGTACCAGTTGCCTAAGCCCGATGCCCAGAGTCCATCCTGTTACTCCTTCCCTATGGGAAAGGGCGCAAACGCGTAGATCATCTAAAAAAGCAGAAATGATAACAAACAGACTCGGGTTTTTCCCAGTGGTTGTCAACACTTCCTCGTTGTCATGCGAAAAAGATAAAACCGTCATGATGTTGTAAGGAACTTGCCATGCTCTAAAGCGACGTTACCATGTAGTAAAATAAATAGCCGAAAAATTGTCACGCTGCGGAAAGTAATTGTTATGCGTTTGATCGGGATCTGACGATTCTAAGCGCATCCCAACTGTTTAAAAACTCTTACGTTTGTGGGGGAGTAATCTATACCTAATAATAAAGGGGATATTCTTTCTAGCAGTACGTTATGAAAATTGCCCGTAAAGTTGTAAAATATTACCCAGCAATGCCATATATAAGTGATAAAAAACGTTTTATACAGGGAAATCCCCCGTCTGGGCCGGCTCATGCAACAGGGACCTCTCATACTACGCTCTGTGTGCTGGGAGAAGACGCAGCGCGCCCGTTTGGCCTAGCCCATGTCCGGACGGCCTGTTTTTTAAATTTGTTTTTATTTTTTTCTTTTTTCTACTTTAAATAATTTAGGACTTCAAACATGTTCCGAAAATAAAATAAATGATAATAAAAAATAAAATGTTTGATAAAGCATAAAATATTTGTGGATTCAAAATAGTTTGTGATTTAGTAATAAAATGTTTGTTTATTAAAAAAATCGAATTTTTGAAAATAAATGTTTGGCAAATAAAAAAATGTTCATGTTTTTTTGTGTGTTTTAAAATATGTTAGTGAAATTGAAAAAAAAAATCAATTCAAAAATTATTCATGAATGGAAAAATATCTTAAAAATTCAAAAGGTTTTCGGGACTTACAAAATAGTTTATTAATTCATAAAATGTTCGCTGATTCAAAAAATAATCATGCATTTCAAAAAATGGTCGTTAACTAAAAAAAAAGTCCTTGAATTTCAAAACTTATTCCAGCAATTTTCAAAAAAAAAAAAGTTCGTCGATTCTAGAAATGTCCGCCAATTCAAGATTTTTTCAAAATATTCACAAATTTAAATATGTTTTAAAATAGTATAAAATGTTCATGATTTAAAAAAATGTTTTTGATTTTAGAAAATGTTCGAAAATTTATAAAAGTGTTCATGAATTCGAAAAATTTCAGAATTTCAAATATGTGCATGATTTTAAAAATTGTTCATGATTTCGCAAAATTGAGAGGAATTGTATCTCGATGATGCAGCAAAATATGATCATAGTCATTGAAGATTGTGATATTGTTTTCTTTGGTTGCAACGCACGGACCCTCTCGCTAGGAAGAATACAAAAGGGTACAAACGCGTGGATGGCCCGGCCCGAAGCCTCAGCGGCGCGTCGCCATCCTCGCCGCCGATTCAACGCTCCTCCTCCTCGGTCCGGCCGTCTCCATGCCGACGAGGTCCAGACCCTCGAGCTCAGAGGTGCGCGCGCCTCCTCCCCTCCTCCCCTCCTCCCCACACCACCAACCCCACCCACTCGCGCGCCTCCTCCGGCGGTGCTGAGCTCCTCTCGTGTTTGTTTGTTTGTTTGTTTGGTTAGCTGGGTCCCTTTCGCCTTCCCGAGCCGTGCCTTGTACGCTCCACCCTGTCCCCCTCCGCCCGTCGCCGTCGGCCTTCGCCACTGAGCTACGACCACGAGGCGCCCCGCCCTTGGAGTTCCCGGCCGGCCTAGTCGTGTCTGCGGGTTTAAATGGCGGCGGAGGCCACTGGCCAGTGCAGCAGCCGGGGCGGGGTTCCCAGTCGAGATTCGCCGTTCGCATGGTGAGCCAGTCCGCCTCCCCCTCCCCCCCTCACTTCATTCCAGCCAGGCCGCGTCGCTCGTAACTGGACGCGTTTCGCTAATCCGCTGTAGTGCTAGTTAAATTGCTGTGTGCGATTGTTCTAGGGTTTGAGCGTGCTTGGTGCGGATCTGGGGTAGTACTAGATTTTGTGCTCCAGTGGATGACTTTCCCGTGGAAGTTTGAGCCAGATATCACTAGTAGATATTATGGTTGAAAAATTAACTCTCAGTCAGACCATTGACTATGGTGACCTCCCGTTTCAAACTTTAAGTGGGAAATTGAGAGCTCCCAAATACTAGTTCCGGGAAATGTCGTGATACTAAATAGGGGAAACTGCATCTCTTCTAAGGGGACAATATTCAAGATACAAATCCTAGGGTTTTCTTTTTCTAGAAAAAACATTGAATGGATTTTATGATTTCTGAAAATTCAAAGTTTTAACTGGGAAACCCAGGACTCCACTATACTAATTCTAGGAGTTTTTATGATACTAAATCTAGGAATTTACGTCTCTTCTAAGAAAACTCAGAATTTCATGATACTAATTCCAAGATTTTTTTTTGGAAAAAAGTTGAGTGAATTTCATGATTTTTCCATAATTTAAATTTGTGGCAAATTGAAAATTTTGGACAGGAATTCAGCAATAGCAAATTGAATTGAGTGTACTCTGGGCCCTGAGAGCCAAAAATCCCCATCCATTAGGTACTAATACACCACTACTGATTCCAGAGTCCAGACCTACCTACCAAACGGACCCCAGTTCATCAAACCATTAACCCGTAAAGAATAGGCCATTAATGCCTCCTAGTTCAGAACTCCTACTTCATTTAGTAAACCATGTTATCACCTGCCAGATGATGAGATGGACCACGTATCAGTCAGATCCACCAAATCGAAGCCACCAAATCGAAGCCATACCTCCGCTGGCCCATGAGCACTCAGGAGATGGCGATCCGGAAGCCTGGCCCACGCCACATTACTGTTTTCTTTATTGCGGGGACACTATATTTATAGCTTAACATGTACTTGTGTCATTATAGCTTGGTAATCTTGTTGGATACTAGTATGCACCCTTTCCCTTGCATCAGTATGATAGAATGTTTGGTGATTTTTTTTAATAGGCTTTTCTTATCTTTTGCAGAGTGCAGTTAAATTTTTTGTTCTCTCGAGGCTTCTGACTTGCACTAGTTAATTAACAACTTCATTCCCTGGTTCCTTCCTGATGGAGGCATCGTCTTGCTTGCGCTACCAAATCTGCGGTTTTGGTTTGTCCGGGATATGGATATGTCTTCTTTTACTGCACCTCCTTCAGAATTGCAGCCTGGTGCTCTCAGACTCTCCTTATCTGGTCGGCATGGGGAGCTATGACATAACAGGGCCTGCGGCAGATGTTAACATGATGGGATATGCAAATGCTGAGCAGGTTGCATCAGGGATTCACTTCAGGCTAAAGTCACGCGCGTTTATTGTTGCCGAGCCTGATGATGGAAAACGTGCTGCCTTTGTGAATCTTGACGCTTGCATGGCATCACAGCTTGTGAATATAAAGGTGCTTGAAAGGCTAAAAGCGAGGTAGTAAGAATCAAGTTCTCCTGAATTAATTATCAGAAAATTCTAAAATGTTGGTTTCAACTCTGAGTGCATGTTTGGTGTCTCTTTGTAGATCATGCATACAGTTGCATGGTTCCATCATCCTTTGTGCATCTTTCTCTCTTGAAACATTAGTTCATTATGAAGTTGTTTTCTTACTTGTACCATGTTTATTCTCTTGATTATGTTAAGCCATCATTAGCTGCTGGTGTCTTTCTGTACGTTATTTAGATTATATGAACTGAGGTACTGTCACTTAACGTGCTTAGCCATTTCACAATGCACATACATACTGTACAGAAGGCACTTAATGACACAGTTTAAAGTCTTATAATCCGCTTGGTCTACTTCATCAATAAGAAAGTAGATTCTGCCGTGCACGCTCATGAAGTTGGTTTGACTTGGCAAGCCTCGATTTGGCAGGTACGGTGATCTTTATAATGAGAATAACGTGGCTATCAGTGGCATCCATACCCATGCTGGGCCTGGAGGTTATCTGCAGTATGTAGTCTATATTATCACATCACTTGGGTTTGTTCGTCAGTCATTTGATGTAATTGTTGATGGCATTGAGCAAAGTATTGTTGAAGCTCATAACAATCTCCGTCCTGGGAAAATCTATGTGAATAAAGGTATGCAATTAGTTGCACTGTCTTAAACTAATGTCTTGCCAAACTGCCATTTGTACTGATCTCACACATCTAATTAAAACACATACATTTAATATTTATAGCGTTTTCCACCTGGCTTTAAAATGTCATTTAGTTTCAGTTTGGTTTTTAAATGTTACTTGAAGTCTGTCTGCAATTATTTTTCTCACTATTACATCCATGTAATAGTCAATGCAGTATAAGTTTGGATGTTCAATTCCTCATGTCATGCCTACTTTTTGTCTCTATATGGTATTGTGATGCCGGCTAAGCTTAGATTTAGTCGCTGCGAAGATTTTGTTGTCAATCTCATACGCTTGATGTTCAGGTGACCTTCTGGATGCTGGTGTGAATCGCAGCCCGAGTGGGTATCTGAATAATCCGGCTGAAGAGAGAAGCAAATATCGATACAATGTTGATAAAGAAATGACCCTTGTTAAGTTTGTAGATGATGAATTCGGTCCAGTTGGAAGTTTTAATTGGTTTGCGACTCATGGAACATCAATGAGTCGTACAAATTCTTTGATAAGTGGTGATAACAAAGGAGCAGCTGCACGTTTCATGGAAGACTGGGCTGAACAAAATGGCCTTCCAAAGCAGACAGGTCATGCAAATTCTGATAATTTTGGATCTTTGCACCTTCCGAGAAGAGTCTCTACAATAATACCAGAACCAGATGAGATAAGTATGTTCCATCCTTCTTGCCTTGTATATATAGTGTTTCGGAATGAACATGTTAGGTTGGTCCTAAACCTACTATTTTCTCCATTTGCTTTTGTTCAGCGGATGACTTAATGCAATTAGCATCATCCTACAAGGCCTCAGGTGGCAGAATATTGGCAGGTTCAAATATCACTAGGCGCATTAGAAACACTCAAGAAAACAATGCCAAATTTGTTTCCGCATTTTGCCAGTCAAACTGTGGAGATGTTAGTCCAAATGTCTTGGGAGCATTTTGCATAGACACCAACCTTCCTTGTGACTTCAATCACAGCACGTGTAATGGGAAGAACGAACTTTGCTATGGACGAGGCCCAGGGTATTCTTCTCGCATAGCAAGTTATTAACCTTCCATGAACATCAGCGACAAGTCCTTATAAGTGAGTTTTTCAAATATTGCTGTCTTGCAGGTATCCTAATGAGTTCGAAAGTACCCGGATAATTGGGAATAGGCAATTTCTGAAGGCTGTAGATCTCTTTAATTCGGCTTTGGAAGAACTGCAAGGAAAAATTGACTATCGTCACACTTACTTAGATTTCTCGCAACTCGAAGTTAGTGTTTCTACGAGTACGGGAGGTCAGCAGGTGGTGAAAACATGCCCAGCAGCCATGGGGTTTTCATTTGCTGCTGGAACCACAGATGGCCCTGGAGCTTTTGATTTCAAACAAGGAGATGACAAGGTCTGATATATCAGTTAAATACTTGCTTCAAAATTGTAGATGACGTGGTATTCACTGATTGCGCACCTTCTATTATCAGGGAAACCCTTTCTGGAGATTAGTGGGGGGCATACTAAAGAAACCAGGGAAAGAGCAAGTCGAGTGCCAAGCTCCAAAACCAATATTGCTAGACACTGGTGAAATGAAGGAACCATATGATTGGGCGGTATGATATGCTTTTTTTAAGTAATCATAAACAGGCTTGTTACGTCGCTTTCTCTGAAATGTCTCAATTCCAATTTCATTAGCTGACACCAATGCCACCATCAATAAGGACCAATTGCTGCTGCATCAAATCAGCACTGCATAGGCTGATATATAAGATATAATTTTGTTTCTGCAATGAACTTGATTTTTTTTCCGTGGCAGTTTCTTAGGTTTAGAGATTAATGTGTAGGCACTATACATCTGCATGTTCATTCTCGACGTTGTTTTTTTGGTAGAGGTGATGGGATCAAATGGGCTGTTATTTGTGAACTGCAGGGCACCTGTTGTGTGCGAGCTCCACAATATGTCAAATCAGAACCAAAATCTCCAACTAGAAACCAATTTACCGAATTAACACGAATTTTGTTTCCTGGTCTTATTGACTTCCGTAATGTTTTGCAGCCTGCGATACTTCCCATTCAGATCATAAGAATCGGTCAGCTCGTTATCTTGTCTGTTCCTGGAGGTATATTCCAGTTCGTCAACCATATTATGTCTGTGCATGTTTTTTTTTTTTTCTATCAAGACATGCCATGCTCATGTTATCCAATGTTTTGAGTTACCGTTCTTTCTCAACAACACCAGCAACATGCATGTCTGCATCATTTTCCCACTTTGCTTTGCTAGGCAAGAAAAAAGTAGCCCACTTGAGCACTAGCTCAAGGCAGCAAGGCCAGCAAAGCTAAGCGAAATTATATATACTACCTCTGTCTCATATTAGTTGTCACTCAAACGGATAAATCTAGCACTGAATTACATCTAGATACATCCATTTCAGCGACAACTAATATGGGATGGAGGGAGTAGTAACTATGTGAGACTTCTTAGCGGACCACAGGTCCCCAACATGACAAAAGGAAGACTTTTCCCATGTTAACGAACTTGCTTTACATAGCAAGGTTTTTGAGCCCTGCCAAACACCTAGTCTTGCCGGGCAGGAGTTAGGTGGGGGGCAATTGCTTGGGTTTCAGAGCTAGCAATCATATGATCAATAAGCGTCAGCACTCCTCTAATATTTTTTTGTTATGTTTTGGCACAGAATTCACGACAATGGCTGGCAGGCGGTTACGCGATGCTATAAAAAATGTACTGATAAGTGGCAGCAATGGTGAATTTAATTCCAACACTCACGTTGTTATTGCGGGGCTGACAAACACATATTCTCAGTATGTTACAACATTCGAAGAATACCAGGTCCAAAGATACGAGGTATGTGAACTTTGCTTCTGTACACCCCCGTAAATAAATTGACGGTGGAGATTAAAACACACCCCTTCAATCAAAATGGTAATATAGTCCATTAAATATTAAATACTGGAGCGGTTTCATAGAGCTATGACCCTTGATTATGATTATTGTTTGTTGTGTGAACTTCGTGAGTGGCTATCTCTAATCAGCTCCACCCCAAGAAAACTGAGTTGGCCGGGATCTGCTACAGCAGCCTGCTCGTGGCTGGATTCCACAACAGATTACATCCATCAGTAGACTTCCTGCTGTGATGTTTTTCATGTCCTTGCTACCCCTTCTTCACGGGAAGGAGGGAGTACCCTCGGCCTCTACATCAAGCGAATGCATGTAGTCCATATGTCCCTGCCCCATCTTGATATGTCAGAATATTAGTCCTTCCTCTTCGATTTGCTTCCAAACCTGCACTAGATTTAAGTGTCATTATTTGAAGATGTCAGAACTGGTTTCAGCCACATCCAATTTTTTCTAGCGCAAACCAATATATTTGGTTTTGTTAGAAACTCTCCACAATTATATTTATACCAGTTTGGCTTTAATTGATGTTTTTTTTTTGCTAAAGATCTGTCATTTCTGAACCTGAATTTCCAGTGATTGTTCCATCAAACATATGAAATAGATCCACTCACATATGTACGAATGCATGAATAATTCGTTGGAGTGAATATGTGTTCTGCAGGGTGCGTCGACTTTGTACGGTCCCCACACCTTGAGTGCATACATTCAAGAGTTTCAGAAACTTGCCACAGCTATGGTTGCAAACAAAGAGATCCCAGCAACAAACATCCTACCTCCTGACATGTTGGACAAGCAAATCGGACTGCTGCCAGGCGTCATTCTCGACTCGACTCCTCCTGGTGTTCACTTTGGGGATGTCAGCTCCGACGTCGCAGCAAACTCAGACTTCCGGAAGGGCAGTACTGTGAATGCTACATTCAATTCGGCCTGTCCAAGGAATGATCTTCTAACCAATGGTACCTTCGCGCTCGTTGAGAGGCTGAATGGTAACGATTGGATTCCTGTCTATGACGATGACGATTGGTCATTGCAGTTCAAGTGGTCGAGGCCTTCGAAACTCAGTCCGGAGAGCTTTGCGACGCTGGAGTGGACCATTCCTGAAGATGCTGCCCCTGGTGTTTATAGGCTGAGGCATTTTGGTGCCTCCAAGGCGCTGTTAGGGTCGATCGAGCATTTTACAGGTACCTCTCGCGCGTTTGCAGTACGTTAAGCAATACACAACTTGTGATGATGTCCGAGATTGTATGGAACTGCTGCTCTTTTTATGCTTTTGATACAAGGAAATATATAGCGTGTACATCAGGAAAAATACATCGCACTGTCGGGTGCGTGTTCATATTATACCATCATGTAGATATATCCAGTGTTTTGCAATAGCGGCAGGACATTTCAGGATTAATAACTGTATGTCGTGGATTCACTCACGCATTAGTTACTGTCGCCCATCTCCTTTTACCTTATTCCTCAAGAACCGAGTTAACAGTGGATTGCGTAAATTTGGACTCGATTTCTTTCCCCTTGAGACACTATAGTTCAGATTGTTCGATGCCATGTTGGATGTACAGTATATGTTAAGGTTGAGATACATGCAGATTGGATGCCATGTTGTATGGACATATAATTTATCCATGGTTGACCACTGTTCTCCTCATGTGAGGTTTACCACCTTTTAGCGCTGGCTACGCTGATGAGATTGTGTTGTTTGATGGAAAATTCTCTGGCAAGATTGATCGATGTAATTCATGGGAAATGGGAAGTGGCACAGCCTGACTAGAGTAGCATTTTCAAGCACAGGGCTGCAAAATCAGCAAAAGTATGTGGAGATGCTGTAACATCATGTATCAGCGAACCTTGTTGTTAAGCCACCTGGTATGGATATTTTTGTCATGCATACCTACATGATAAGAAGGATGAAATATGAGACACGTTTTCTGAATGAATTGCCATATTGATGGACGGCAATTTTCAGAAATCATTTGCTGAAAGATGCTTTTCCTTGATCGATGAGTATGCGCCGCACTTCAGCTCACCAGTGATAGGCTATGATATGCCGACTCCACTTGATCTTGAAGGGGAGTTTGGCTTAACATGTAACTTCTCTCCATACTGTGCAATATGGATACATTGTTTTTTGTATGTGGTGCAGACCTGATACCACTGTGAACTTTGTTAAACAGAGAACTAACATTTTTCTCAGGAGACAACATCTTCCACGGCGCAATGGGATTGGATTCTCTCTTTCTAATATGGCCTGCCAAGGGATGGCAAGGTTCAGAATTAGTGCCTTTGCGATCATGGCCAACCTGTTTCTGCTTTGCACCAAACATGTCAGATTACAGAACCCTGTGAAGGGGCTGTACTCCTGCGGCAGTGGCGCACACTCAGGCGGTTGGGTGATGGGGTGCCCTGGGCTGCAATGCTGCTTTCGTGGTTTTGGATGATCTGAAGGCAAGATAGATGTAATTCATGGAACATGGAAAATTGCAGCTAACACAAGGGTAGCATTTTCAGGCTTGGATGATCTCAAGGTTGCAAAAGCAGCAAGAGTATCTTGATATTGTAATCTCTGGTATGGAATACAAACCTTGTTGTTAAGCCATCTGGTAGAGACCCTTTTTCATGCATAGTTACTTACATGATAAACTGAGACACATTATCCAAACGAATCCCGGCACACCTATTCCGTGGAGATCTTTATTTTCTTATTTGGGCGGTAAAAGGGAATATTTCTAAGTTATATGTTTACATCTATTTCCTTCTTTATCGGAATAGTCTCTCGAACCTTTACTAATCTGATATCAAGAGAAGTAGAGCTCCATACATGGTAGGATTAACAATGGATTCCAACAATATGATCAAGAGATGGATAATTGGAGGAAAACAACATGAAGTATAGCTAGACAAGGAGAATTCTCAGAACCCGTGTTTGCTCGTCTTTTGGCTTCCTCCAATATTCCAGACTGTTCGGTGGACTGATTTCACATTTGCGAATCACAAGTCTTGAATACAATCTTGATGTGACTATTTATACAATTGATGACGATGAATTTCTCACCCCTCTTCATGCAGTTGACACCCCTTACCCATTTCATGCAGTTTTAACCATTTTTCGCAAGTGGAAATGAATACGATCGGTAGGATGGTCACATGATTTTGCACTTGAAGTGTGCGTCACTACGGGAAACAGCTAATTTGTCGTCAGGGGTCGTCTTTGCCGTCAGCTTTTCCTCGGGCAGACGGCAAAGAAAGGGTTTGCCGACATCAGCAGACGGCAAACAAAAACTAACGGCAAAATAGACTTTGCCGTCTGCGAAACAAAACACAGACGACAAAGAGCTCACTTTGCCGTCTGCAACAAAAATCACAGACGGCAAAGAATCTTTGCCGTCTGTGTTTGTTTTGGCAGACGGCAAAGAATCTTTGCCATCTGTATTTTTTCCGCAGACGGCAAAATGAGTTCTTTGCCGTCTGCATTTTGTTTCGCAAACGGCAAAGAGAAAGCACACCACGCGAATCGAACACACGGATCGATGACTTGGCAACATCTCAGACGCACATCCGCCCCACGCGCAGCCCGCCCCCACGGATGGATCCACCCCACGCGCAGCCCGCCCCCACCACTCACCAGGATCCACCCCACCACGTCGTTGCATGGGAAACAATTTTTTTTCCTACGCACACACAAGATCTATCCATGGAGATGTATAGCTACGAGAGGGGGAGTGCATCTACATACCCTTGTAGATCGCTAAGCGGAAGCGTTTAGAAACGCGGTTGATGTAGTCGTACGTCTTCACGATCCAATCGTGATCCGTCCCGATTAAGCACCGAACGGACGGCACCTCCGCGTTCTGCACACGTGTAGCTCGATGACGTCTCCGCCTCCTCGATCCAGCGAGCGAGGGCGGAGTAGTAGATGAGTTCTCCGGCAGCACGACGGCGTGGTGGTGGTGGTGGTGGAGCAATCTCAGCAGGGCTTCGCCAAGCGCTGCTGTAGATGCGATCGGAGGAGAAAACGATCTAGGGAGAGAGGGAGGGCTGCACAAAGGCTTGGTGTGTGGCTGCCCTCCCTCTCCTCTTATATATATAGGGGGAAGGGAGGAGGGCCGGCCCCTCTAGGATTTCCCTAGAGGTGGGGGCGGCGGCCAGGGTGGGTGCCTTGGCCCCCAAGCCAGGGTGGCGCCCCTCCCTTTAGGGTTTGTCCCCCCACCAGCCCTGGCCGCATGGGCCTAGGTGGGGAGGGGTGCCCAGCCCACCAGGGGTTGGTGCGCACCCATCTTGGCCCATGTGCCCCCCGGGGCTGGTGGGCCCCTTCCGGTGGACCCCCGGAACCCTTCCGGCACTCCCGATACACTACCGGTGATGCCCGAATTCTTTCCGGTGACCAAAATGGAACTTTCCATATATGAATCTTTACCTCCGGACTATTCCGGAGCTCCTCGTCATGTCCGGGATCTCATCCGGGACTCCGAACAACATTCGGTCACCAACACATATAACTCATAAATACCATATCGTCATCGAACGTTAAGCGTGCGGACCCTACGGGTTCGAGAATCATGTAGACATGACCGAGACACCTCTCCGGTCAATAACCAATAGCGGGACCTGGATGCCCATATTGGTTCCTACATATTCCACGAAGATCTTTATCGATCGGACCACGATATCAAGGATTCAATCAATCCCGTATGCAGTTCCCTTTGTCCATCGGTATGTTACTTGCCCGAGATTCGATCGTCGATATCTCCATACCTAGTTCAATCTCGTTACCGGCAAGTCTCTTTACTCGTTCCGTAATACAAGATCCCATGACTAACTCCTTAGTCACATTGCTTGCAAGCTTCTTGTGATGTTGTATTACCGAGAGGGCCCAGAGATACCTCTCCGTCATACGGAGTGACAAATCCCAATCTCGATCCATGCCAACCCAACAGACACCCTCGAAGATACCTGTAGAGAACCTTTATGATCACCCAGTTATGAAGTGACGTTTGATACACACAAGGCATTCCTCCGGTGTCAGGGAGTTGCATGATCTCATGGTCATAGGAACAGATACTTGACATGAAGAAAGCAGTAGTAATAAACTTAGTGATACGATCAAATGCTATGCTTACGGTTTGGGTCTTGTCCATCACATCATTCTCCTAATGATGTGATCCCGTTATCAAATGACAACTCATGTCTATGGTTAGGAAACCTTAACCATCTTTGATCAACGAGCTAGTCTAGTAGAGGCTCACTAGGGACACAGTGTTGTCTATGTATCCACACATGTATCTGAGTTTCCGATCAATACAATTCTAGCATGGATAATAGACGATTATCATGAACAAGGAAATATGATAATAACCACTTTATTATTGCCTCTAGGGCATATTTCCAATAGTACCCCTATCTTATCCTCTCATACCCCTCTCTCTCTCTGCCTTATTCTCTCTCGTACCTCTCTCTGTTTCTCGTGCAGGAATCGCCGTCGCTCGCCCCATCGGCTGTCACCGCCGTTCGCCCCTCCGGCTGCTGTCGCCGTTCCATCACTCGCCACCCTGGCCGCCGCTCCGCCATTCGCCGCCCCGGCCACCGCTCCGCCACTCGCCGCCCGCGCTGTTCTTCCTCTCCCCCGCCGTCGTCCTTCTTCCGCCCGCCGCCCTTCTTCCTCTTCCCCGCACTTAAGCTCCGGCGAGCTCACCTCCGGCCAC
The DNA here is from genome assembly GCA_039707655.1 of Elymus sibiricus. Lineage (NCBI taxonomy): Eukaryota > Viridiplantae > Streptophyta > Magnoliopsida > Poales > Poaceae > Elymus > Elymus sibiricus. Next base: position 26,427,182 of record CM077671.1, on the reverse strand, counting down.
TGCTCCGCCATGCCCGTGACCTTCTTCCTCTCCCCTGCCGCCCATCTTACGCGCTGCCCCACGCTCCTACTCCCTCCATGCGCCTGACTGGTGGTGCTGCCCTCGCCTGGATCGGGCAGTGACCAGAGCTCCGCTCACCGCGCGCATTCACTGCCGCTCCTGTCGCGCCCTGCCTCTCCCCAGGCCGCGCCCGGGCACACCCTGCGCCGCCCCCGCATGCGCTCGCGGGCCCGCCTACAGCCGCCCGCCGCTGCCTGTGCTCCCCCACGCTCGCATGGCCATGGCCGCGACAAGGCCACCAGGAGCTCCACCGGAACACGAGCACCACCCCTCTTCAAGTCCCAGTAGTCGCCGCTTTGCTTCCTGGCGAAGGAGGAGGACGAGTGCCTCGACGCCTCTTCTGTTTCCTTGTTTTTTTTTCATTGTGCAACTGTTTCCTTGCTTTTTTTTCATTGTGTAATCTTTTATGTGGATTACCTTGTAATTAGCTATCGTGGTGAAAACTGCTCTACAGGTGACAAACATTGTAATTAGCTATTTTGTAATGAGCAAAAAAAAAGAGAAATTCTATGCCTTTGACCATTTACGGCTTGTGTACCTCTATACCTGGACTATTGTTTCATATTTTTTAAATAAATAATTTTCTTTGCCGTCTAGGTTGTATGAGGCTGACGACAAAGCCAGAGTCTGGCTCACGGCAAAGATGCTTCTCTTTGCCGTCTATAGTTAATTGGCTGACGGCAAAGCCGCAGTTTGGCTGACGGCAAAATCTTTGCCGTCTGCCCGATGAAATGCTGCCGGCAAAGAACTCTTTGCCGATTTAGGCTTTGCCGACACCCTTTGCCGTCAGCCGGTTGACGGCAAAATCTTTGCCGTCTGTACTTGCCTGACGGCAAACTGCCTGATTCCCGTAATGTGTATTCACATGATAAAACAGTTCCTGGATGATTCTCTCCATACTCATGTCATGCTTTGGTAACACAAGAACAATACGGCCTGTGGAATATATCGTCCTTTTGCAAGATGTTTTTTGATGGGGTTTGGATAATTTTTTGAGTATGTGCCCTCCTGCCATCATCTAAAAAGAACTCTTAAATATACCCACTTACCTTTTGAATTTGGATGTCAAGGGTCATGAGTTCAAATATGATTTCTTCTAAATTACATTGAATCTATGGATATCCTAGAATATCAGAGGCGGGCAAGAGAGCATAGTAGTAAGCATTTGTCTTTTTGGGCATTTTCACCAAGATATTCGTAGATTTAAAATAGAGTCATTTCTCACAGATTTAAATTAGACTGGTGTTACTGTGATCGGTCTTTTCAAGCTAACAATGTTTTTCTATCTCAACTATAGTCATCCATGCAGAATATGTTGCATGAGTTCAAGAAACAGATTTTTTTTAGAAAGGAGGCCATCGCCCGGCTTTAAATTAATGAAGCCCTTACAACTACCGGTACAACACGACACGACACACACAACAACTAAAATAAAGCAAACGAAACAAAACAAAAGTGGCTAGATACAATAGTGTCGAGGACCAGCAACTAAACCCCAAAAGACTACAAGTAAACATTAGGTGGGACAATGAAGTACCGCTTGAAGTTATCGAGGCCCTCATCCGCAATCAAGCCAACCAGAGCCAGAACGAGGCTAACTCTATAAGGGCATATTTCTACCCTAGTGGTTTTGGTGATTGATGACAATGCTTTTGCGGACTAATTGTGTGCATTAAGCCTTTCAAATAATTCATCATATGGCACAAGACGATTCTAGCCCCTCAGTGGATTATAGTGAAGACGGTTTCTTCCCCGCGTTTCGTTTTCGGTGGAATTGAGTCATAGGAGAACCGTACTATTAAGAGGGGTCCGCATCAGAAATGTTTGGGTGGAATCAACACGTACACTTTCATTTGCACCCTTGTTCTTTTCCCGCATCAATGGAGTTGTTCCAACGTTACCTTTGTTCTGGTCCGGAAGGAACCAAGCGGCTGTACCGCGCACGCCAGCGTTAGTACCGCCTACACCAGTAAGCGGTAGTACCGCCCACGGGTGGTAGTACCAATGCCCAGTACCACTGGCTTTGGAGTCTCCACTTTTCATGTTGGACTGAGCGATTTTTAGCCGATAGTAGTGCGCGGTAGTACCGCTCCCAAGCGGTAGTTCTGCCGACTACTACCGCGCTAGTACCGCCCTTCCTTCTGGCCTAAGAACTCTCAGCGAATCTCGAGCGGCGGTAGGGCAAGGTACTGCTGCCCTCAAGCGGTAGTACCACTCTAGTGAGAGGTAGTACCGCTTAGGCGAAACTACCTCTGCTCTCGCTACTTCTCTGTGTTCGAGAGCTGCTGCACTGCAACCTAAGCGGTAGTACCGCTTGGGCGAGCGGTAGTACTTCTCCGGCGGCAATATCACATCGTGGCCTCGTGCCACTGCCCTGTGTGGCTGGCTCAGCCGCCCCAGCGATAGTACCGCTCCCTTGAGCGGTAGTACCGCTTATGTGCGGGCTGAGAAGGGATAACGGTTGGATTTGTTCCCCCACTATATAAAGGGGGCCTTCTTCCCAAGAAGACCACCTCTTCCAACCCTAAGCTCCATTGTTGCTCCAAGCTCCATTTTCGCCCGGTCTCTCTCCCTAGCCAACAAAAGTTGTTGATCTTCTAGGGTTTGGGTGAGAGGGCCCCGATCTACACCTCCACCAAGAGAAATTTGATTCCCCCCCACTAATCCCTTGCAGATCTTGTTACTCTTGGGTGTTTGGGCACCCTAGACGGTTGAGGTCACCTCGGAGCCACAATCCACTATGGTGAAGCTTCATGGTGTCATTGGGAGCTTCAATTAAGTTGTGGAGATTGCCCCAACCTTGTTTGTAAAGGTTCGGTCACCGCCTTCTAAGTGCACCACTAGTGGAATCACGACATCTCGCATTGTGTGAGGGCGTGAGGAGAATACGGTGGCCCTAGTGGCTTCTTGGGGAGCATTGCGCCTCCACACTGCTCCAACGGAGATGTACTTCCCCTCAAAGGGAAGGAACTTCGGTAACACATTCTCGTCTCCACCGGCTCCACTTGTGGTTATTTCTTACCTTTACTTTGTGCAAGCTTTACTTGTGTTGTATCATTTGCTTGCTTGTATTGTTGTTGTTGCTAGCATCAGATAGGATGTTCACCTAGTTGCATATCTAGACAACCTATATATTGCTAAACCTAATTTGTAAAAAAGCTAAAAATTGGTAGTTGCCTATTCACCCCCCTCTAGTCAACCATATCGATCCTTTCAATTGGCATCAGAGCTACGTCTCTTTTAAAGGCTTAACCGCCCATAGAGTATGGTTGACGTAGTAGTGGACGAAGGGGAGCACTCCGCGGCCGCGTTTGAGACCGTGGTCACCCGCGATAATTTGAACGAGGCCAGTGTCTCGCTCAAATCATCCATAGTGAATGAGGTCAAGGACACGCTAAATAAATTCCTTGAGAATCTTAAACTCCCCACCGATCAGAAGGATTACAACCCTTTCCATTCCGAGACGGATGCCGGTTTCGCTAAGGATCAGCTACTGTCGAGCTACCCGAATCCTCTCATGGAGTTAATGGTTCGGGCACCCATGCCGCGGTTGCCCCTCCCCACTCCTATGGTGGACCGGTTCCCTCACCACATATTAACTCTAATGGCCCCCCACCTAAGCTTGATTTGACTAACTTTCTTGACTGGGTTTTTCGTATCAAGTCTCATTTGAATCACAGCTCAACACAACTATGGAGAGTGATCGAGCAAGGCTTTCACCCTCATGATCCCAACAACATGACACCAAGATAAGAAGTGGACAACCAACTCAATGCTTCCGCTTTGTTCATTCTTCAATCTGCCTTGCCACCCGAAGAGCTCTCCCACTTGCACCCGTTCACCATTGCCAAAGAAGCATGGGCGCACATCAACTCCTTGTACAAAGGGAGTTCGAGCATTCAACGATGCAACTTTGAGGTGGTTCTTGATGAAGCCGATGAGTTTGTGATGTAGGAAGATGAGGACCCAAGAGAGCTCTACCGAAGATTGACCACCCTTGCCGTCTCTCTCCAAGATCATGGGAGCAAGGAAACGGATGACATTTGGGTCAAGCGCAAGTTCCTCAAGGCCATCATGCCATTCAACAAAAGCATGTCTTCCGTGATCCATCAAAGACCGCACTTCCACACCTTGTCCTCAAGTGAAGTGTTGGATGAGTTCGTTGCTATGAACATATTGAACAAGACCGCGGACAATGCTCTAGCTCGTGTTCAACGGTCAAAGAATCCCATCCTTGGTTTGAAGGCCAAGGCAATCTTGGAAGAGGAAGAAGAAGAAGAGGGTTGCCCCGAAGACACCAAATATGCTTACCACGAGCACATGGCTCTTGCGTCTAGGCAATTTTGGGGCAACAAGAGGAACACCAAGCCCACCTTCTCCAAAAACAACTCAAGTGCATCCAAGGGCAAGCAACGGGTGAGAACATGCTACAATTGTGGTAATGTAAGTTACTTTGTTTTAGATTGCCTCTATGAGAAGCGAGAAGACAATGGAGGCAAGCTCATTCGCAAGGACAAGTCAAAGTCCTTCTCCAACAAGAACAACTTCACGAAGAGGGTGACTCCAAAGGGGTTGACGGTGCAAGAAGAATACAACTCCGATGATGATGATGATGATGCAAGTGGAGAAGGAATGGCGATGGCTTCCGTGGCCATTTCTATCTCTCCATCAACCACGGTGTCTCTCTTTGACGCACCAAACAAAGATCACATCCCCATCGTAAAGTGCCTAATGGCCAAAGCCACCAACAAGGTAACCTCCAACATCAAAACTTCCATCTCCACTACTCCTTCTCATATAGATAGTGGGGATGAAAAAGACGAGGTAAAATTTGATGAAAACCCCTTTGATAAATTCATGAGCAAACTCAAGGGTGAATCCAAGAAGTATTTCATTGCTCTCTTGGAACAATTAGGTGAGGCCAATGATGTCATTGAGACTCATGAAGAGACCATCTTAAAGATGGAAGGGCATAGCCGTTACTATGCCGATGAGATTGCGGATCTTTCCAATGCTTTAGAAGAAGAGCAAAGTCTTCGTTTGGCTCTTGAGGAGTCACACAACGTTGAATTATCTAGACTCAAGAAAGATTTAGAACATGCTCAAGTTCTCATTCGCATGCTTAAATCCGAGAAGGTTGAACTTGGGGTTGGCCATGAGAAACTCAATGAGGAGTTTGGGTTGCTTGACAAGGCTCATAAGGTCTTGAAAAGCACTCACGCAAGCCTCAAGGTTTCTTATGATCAACTCCAAGCAAAACTAACAAAGGAGATTGCTACTTTTCCTCCTTTTGTGTTAATTGATAATGCTCATGCTACTAACCCTTTTTGTGAGCATGCGCACCTTGTGGAGGAAAAATGCTAAGTTGAAAGAGCAACTTGAGAAGGTCCTTGTGATTTGCATCCAAGGTGAGAAGAACCTTAACGACCTTTTGAGCAATCAAAAGGAAGTCGTGTCTAAGGAGGGACTTGGGTTTGCACCCAAGTCAAAGAAGAAGCAATCCTAGAAGAAAGTCAAGACCAAGCAATTTCTCCCTCTTAAAGAAACATTTGTCAAAGAAGAAGAGGGTGCTCCTAAGGAGAATAAGAACAAGGTCATGGGTGGCAAGGCCACAAGGGGCAATGCCATTCATCCCAACAAGACCAGCGATTTTAATCCTTCATATGTTTTATGCCGTGCTAGTGATGGGCATGTTTATGTCACATTTGTTGGTTCTTCTTATGAGTACATTGAATGGTCTATTTGGGTTCCTAATACCCTTGTTAGTAACCTCAAAGGACCCATTCAAGAATGGGTACCTAAATCCATGCATTGATCTTATGTAGGAGTTTACTTCTGGAGGAGGTTCATGGTTGCTTGATAGTGAAGCAACAAATCATATGTCTGGAAGCAAGGACTTGGTGCTGGACGTACAAACTAACTCATCTATGGCCACTCAAGTCCAATTTGGTGATGCATCAATTTCAAAGGTATTGGGTCTTGGCAAGGTGGTGATCTCTCCGGACTTAACCATTGAGAAAGTCATGCTTGTTGAGACCCTTGCATTCAATTTTCTTTCCGTTCGTCAACTTGCACTCATGGGGTTTTCAACTTTCTTTGATATTGATACCGTGGACCTCTTGTGGAGCAAGACTCTTAAAGTAACCTATGTTGGACATGTTGAGAACGGTCTCTATCTGGTCAACTTCTCGGAGAAGCCCACTAAGACCGCAACATGTCTAATGGCTAAAGTTGATGTGGGATGGCTTTGGCATCACCGACTAGCCCACGTCAATATGAGATCTTTGCAAAGTCTCCTCAATGGGGACCATGTCCGTGGACTAACAAATGTTAGTTTTGCCAAAGATCGTGCTTGCAGTGCTTGTATCAAAGGAAAGCTTCATGAGACGCTCATCGCCCCACAACTACGATTTACTCCAAGAGGCCCCTAGAGCTCCTTCACATGGATCTTTTCGATCCTCCATAATTTGATAGTCTTGGGGGAAGAAAGTGTTGCCTGGTGATTGTGGATGGTTATTCAATATATACATGGGTATATTTCTTCAAGAGGAAGAGTGAGACCCAACAAACCATCATCGAATTTGCAAATGAAGCTCAATGCCAACATGATGCAAAGATTTTGATGATTAGAAGCGACAACGGCTCCGAGTTCAAGAACTACACCTTGGACGAGTTTTTGAGTGATGAGGGGATCAAGCACCAATACTCTGAACCTTATACCCCTCAACAAAATGGTGTAGCAGAGAGGAAGAACCAGACGTTGATGAACGCGGCAAGGACCATGATGGCGGAATTCAAATCTCCGTACAATTTTTGGGCCGAAGCCATCAACACCGCATGTCATGCATCCAATCGGCTCTACCTCCGCAAAGGCTTGAACAAGACTCCATATGAAATTCTTACCGGTAACAAGCCCAACCTCATGTACTTTCAGGTGTTTGGGTGTAAGTGTTTTATTCTCAAAAAGGGAGTTCGTTTAGCTAAATTTGACTCTAGAGCTCATGAGGGCATATTTGTTGGTTATGCTACAAACTCTCGCGCTTACCGTGTTCTCAACAAGTCCACCGGCCTCATTGAGGAGATGTGTAACGTGGAGTTTGATGAAAATAATGGCTCCCAAGTGGAGCAAAGTGGTCTTTGTGATATAGGTGATGAAATTCCTCCCAAGCCATAAGAAGAATGGGTGTGGGACACTTCCTACCCGTTGAGGAACCCCTTGTGGCTGAAGGAGAAGGACAATGTTCTACTCAAGTGGAACCCTCACCATCACTTGACCCACAATCTTCCGAAGAACAAAGTGAAGGCCCTCAACCTAATGAACAAGATCAAGGGCAAGATCAACCTCACGATGACGATGCTTCACCTAGTGATGCCCAAGATCAAGTTCATGACTCCGAGCAAGCTCAAGATCAAGAACAAGTTCTAGATCAAGAGCAAGCTCACGACGACACTCAAGATATTGTTCATGTTGCTCCCCAACCATCCTTGGAGGAGATTTTGGAGTGTCATGACGCCAAAGTAGCCTCCAAACTCAAATATAATCAACATGTTTTGGAGAATGTCTACAGGAGCTTGAGTAAAGGGGTAACCACTTGTAAACAATTAACAAAATTTTGTGAGCATCACGTGTTTGTTTCTTGTATTGAACCCCTAAAGGTACAAGAGGTGCTCGAGGACTCAGATTGGCTTGAGGCCATGCATGATGAACTCAACAACTTCGAGCGCAACAAGGTGTGGCAATTAGTTCCAAGGCCAAAGGAGAATCATAATGTCATTGGAACCAAGTGGATCTTCAAGAACAAGCAAGATACAAATGGTATTGTCATTTGAAACAAGGCAAGATTGGTGGCTCAAGGCTACTCCCAAGTCGAGGGTATCGACTACGGTGAAACCTTTGCCCCCGTTGCTTGCCTTGAATCTATTCGCATGTTACTTGCTTATGCATCGCATCATAATTTTGTCTTACAACAAATGACTATGAAGAGTGCATTTTTAAATGGTCCCTTAAATGAGTTGGTATATGTCAAACAACCCCCGGGGTTCGAGGATCCCAAGTTCCCAAATCATGTCTATAAACTCGATAAGGCGCTCTATGGCCTTAAACAAGCCCCACGTGCGTGGTATGAGAACCTTACCGAGTTGTTAGAACATCGTGGGTTTGTAATTGGGAAAATTGATCCCACTCTTTTTACAAAGAGGGTTAAAGGGGATTTGTTCATATGCCAATTATATGTTGACGATATTATATTTGGTTCTCCTAACAAATCTTTCAATGATGAGTTTGCCGCACTCATGACCAAAGAGTTTGAGATGTCTATGATGGGAGAGTTGAAGTTCTTCCTTGGATTCGAAGTCAAGCAATGAAGACAAGGAACCTTCATCAACCAAGCCAAATACACTCAAGACATGCCGAAGAGGTTCAAGTTGGATGATGTCAAGCCGGCCAAGACACCTATGCAACTCAAGTGCCAACTTGACATTGATCCCAATGGTAAAGCCATGGATCAAAAGGTATATCGCTCCATGATTGGATCCTTGCTTTATCTTTGGGCATCTAGACCAGATATTATGTTGAGTTTGGGAATTTGTGCATGATTTCAAGCTGTACCTAAGGAAAGTCACTTTGTGGCGGTCAAGCGAATCTTTCGATATTTGGCTCATACCCCAAACTTTGGCTTATGGTACCCCAAAGGTGCTTCATTTGATCTCATGGGATACTCGGACTCGGATTGGAGAGGAGACTGTGTGGATAGGAAGTCAACTTCTGGAGGGTGACAATTCTTTGGTCGCTCTTTGGTAAGTTGGTCTTCAAAGAAACAAAATTGTGTTTCTCTGTCGGGACCCCGATCCTAAGCCATATGAATCTAGCATGTAACACATCATATCATTTTGCGGCCTCACGCACGGTAAGCTCCACGGCTGCCACCTTACCTTGGCCGGGACCATTTGCACCTTTTGGCTCACGTATATGAATATGTCGCTAGCAATCATATGTCAGAGAACCCGGGTCGACATGACTAGTTATGGACCCAAGTGGCACAACCGTATAGGGACATGCATACATAACCCAGCAATGCATGTGTCGGTCATCAACGTGTGTAGACGAGTCATAGCAAGCTACATGGACTCCATTATATCGTGTGACATTTCTGTCAACAACGTGTGTAGACGAGTCGTAGCAGGCTACACAGACTCCATTACACCGCATGGCATTTCTCCATAGGGACAGACACAGCAGCAAAGAAGGATACACGCCGGTCAATCAATGTGTCCTGAGCAGTAGCAAGCTACCAAGGCTCAGTGGAGGCACAAATAGGCATTTCCCTGTAAAGAGGGCTACTAAAGGCACACAACTAGGTGTCGAATCCCACACATACCAATGCATTTCAAACATACACGCAATATGCACGATATGCGTAGATACAACATGGCATATGACTCAAGTATTTATTAAAGACTCATAAGAGCCAACATAGTGTGATATTACAAAGAGGGGTCACATGACCCAACACTCAAGTCATACAAGCAACAAGTAGAAGCATAGCATGTTTGAGTACAGACATCTACTAAAAGTGGTTGGAGGAGCCTGAAAATCTACAACGACCCTCCCAAAGGAGCCAGACCTCTGTTTGGGATTTCCAAGCTAATCGGTCAACGTCAAACTTTGCATAGAAATCATTAGTGAGACTAAGGTCTCCTCTGCAAAAACATAAATTAAGCAACCGTGAGTACAAAGGTACTCAGCAAGACTTACATCAGAACTAGCTACATATGCATCAGTATCAACAAGGGGGTTGTGGAGTTTATTGTAGCAAGCCAGCTTTGACTCTTGGCTAACCTGTACTATGACTACGAGTAGTATCTTTGAGGTGAGATAGCGCACACGAGTCCACATATTCACCAAATCAATACACCACTATGGATCCACTCCCGTCTCCCTACGTGAAGGCCATCCATAGCACTCACACTTATCTTGCGCATTTTAGAGTATCCATTTCAAGTTGTCTATGAACAATGCAAGTCTCCAAGTAGTCCATATCCGAGGACGCGACTATTCAAACAGATTAGTTAACCCTGACTCAGAGGAACCGACGTCCTTGTCCCATCAGCAACGTTCCCTCCTATAACACGTATCTGCGTCCAGTCCGGCACATGTGCCATGCCGTGTGCCACGACGGGCCACACACGCCATGCGCCACATGCCCGCGCACCTGACCCGCACATGTCCGTGTAACAAAGAGGTAGGCACTGATAAGCACGAAACCCAGTTCCTATGAGCCGTATCACAAAAACACCCTTCCCAAACCTTAAAGACTTTGGCAACAAAAATTTGGCGCGACGATGACAATTTACTTCGAATGACTTTTCAGCCACATAGGTAGGTATGGTGGACTCTTTTTGGCATAACTTGGTTTAGGGAAGTGGATGCACAAGCAGCATTCCCGCTTAGTGCAGGCGTAGGCTAGCAATAAAGATTAGCAACGACCAATCAGGGAGCCTAGAGATCATAATCATGCATTCTGAACAACTAAAACTGAGTGCAGCCGGTGCAAAATGCAAACTCTTTTAAATTGACACACCATGGAGGCTAAATTATTGAATAATTTTACATGCGTGAACATGTGCCAAATCAATCACCGAGACTCCAAAGGGAAATACTCAATTAACATCTTCTGTTAAGATTTAACTCAGTCCAATTGCTACCCAATAATTTGCATGATCCTCTAGTCGGTGATGATTTTAGCATGCAAAAGCGCAGACTGTCTACCCCTCACAATGTGGATGCATATAAATCTATGATGTTATGAGTAAAGCACCTTGGTATACTATACACAAGTGTTAAGTAAGATAATCATGCCAGCTTTCCCGTCACGGCCACTCGTCAAATTTCATCATTATTGCCCACTTCCTCCAAATGAATAACTTTCAAAAGAGTAAGCAAGTGTAACCAGGTCCATGTAGTAGGAGTTATCATCTGCAAGGAAAAACAACTATACAAAGAAGAAGAAATATTTTTTGGGTTTTTGGGTTTAACAAAAGGAAAGCAACTTAGATACAAAAGAAGGCAAGGAAAAAAGCACTTCAAAAGTAAAGAAGAACCAAAAAGGACCACAAAGAACCAAAAGAACAAATAAAGAGAAATCTTTTTGGAATTTTTATTTTCTTTTACAAAATGAAAGAGTCAAAGAGAAAGCACAAGATCCAAAAAGAACCGAAGAAAAACTCAAAAGAACCAAGAAAAAGGCAGACAAGAAAAAGGACAAAGCAAATCTTTTTGTGTTTTTCAAAGGTATAAGAAGCAAGAAGGAAGCAAAAAAGCAAGGAAATAATTTTGGGATTTTCATAAACTCTTGAAACAGCAAACAAAACCAAACAAAGCAAGGGAATACAAAAATATTTTTGTTGTTTTCAAAAGATCGAGAATCAAACCGAAAAGAATGAGAGAAGAATAAATGAAATCTTTTTGGAGTTTTCTTTAAAGGAAGCAAAAGAGGCAACTAAAACCCAAATAAGAATAAAAAAGAAGCAAACAAAGAAAAAAAAAGCAAAGAATTAAAGATTTTTTTGGGTCTTTTTATAAGTTCAAGAATGAAAGAAAGAAAACAAAGTCAACAAAGAAACAAAACAAATGAAATTTAAAACAAAACCGGCAAGCTAAGAAATGATCAAACTAACAAATGGAGGGTACAACAAGCTCACTAAAGGATAAGTCATCTATAGTACATCAAGGATGATGAAAAAGAGTGACATACGTACTCCCCCAAGCTTGGCTTTTGGCCAAGGCTTGGCAATCTCACTGGTTCGGGCCACCGGGATAGTAGAACGGCGGAGGTGGTTGATAAACTGCTTGCCGAGCCAATTGTTGGATTCGTGCCTCCTCATCATAATAATCCATCACATATGTGATGTTTATGTTCCATCTTCCCATGGTTTGGACATCAAAGAAAAATGGACAAGGAAGAGGCACAATCCAAACACAATCTTTTCCTTTAGTCACAAAAGTGTACTTATAAGGCCCCTACTCATTTTTAAAACTTAAGTAGTGATGCTTTATCAATGTAGGGGCATCTAAGTACTTAGAACCAGGTGCTTCATAATCATTAGATATGTCAAGTACGTTCAACCTAAGGGCACACAAAGTGGCAATAACACCATAGCAAAGGTTATAACTCCTGCCCCCAGAAAGAGCAACATGACGTGCAAAAATAGCTCCTAAGTTATACCTTCCGGTGAACTGAGGATAAACACCGCACATAAGAATGTAAAGATCATCCATGTTAACATCAGTGTGTTCATATATCCTAGTAAAGCCACAGTCTATAAAATAAGAGAAGTACCTAAGTGCAGGGTGCTGAATTTTAGACAACTTGCCATCAGTGAGTGAAGGTATATATGTTGTCATCACATATTTCTTTAATGAACTCATCAATATGACCATTCTCATCATCTACTTTACTAACTCTCCCTTCACAAGGAACATAGATAGCTTCACAATTTTTTTCTAAAGACATGATATGAGCCTGACCATACATCACAAAAGAAACTTCATTCATACCATACTCAAACTCAGCAGCCCAACATAACTAGGAGCCACATTATGAGCATAACCAAGAGAACCTGCATTGGAGACACACTACTAGGAAAAAGTCTAGTAGTAGCGCGGGTTAAACACCTAGTAGTAGCGTGGGTGCCTGCGCTACTACTACGACGCTACAGCTAACTGGTAGTAGTAGCGCGGTGCATCCCGCGCTACTAGTACGTGTGTTAGTAGTAGCGCGGGTTCCACGCGCGCTACTACTAACTATCTGTAGCGCGTGTCTGTGACCCGCGCTACTACTATTAATTTCAAAAACCAAAAAAAAATCTCGATCCCGTGCGTGCTGTCAATGGTGTCAATGGTTCGATCTAGCGATGACTGGGGTCGCCGGAGGTGCGGATGGGCAGTGGCAGACCAGATCCGGCGACAGCTGTTGGAGAGGGAACGGATCCAGGGCAGAGCAAGATGATGGTGTGAGGATCCTCTTCACGGCCAAGGCAGAGAGCTCTTGGTTGGCCATGTCGATGACCTGCGCAAGCATGGGCATGGGAGGTGAGTAAAACCGGAGGGAGATGGAGAGGGAAAAAGAGAAACAAGGGAGAGAGGAAGGAGATGGAGGGCGCATCGGGGCTGGTCGCCGGTGGTGAGGTGCTCCGTCGTGGTGGCATGGAGGTGAGGGGGAAGATGGGTGAGCTCCTGGACGCCAGCAACGTGAGGAGGCGGCCTCGTTGGGCGCCATGGAGGAGGAGGTGTGCTTGGGCAGGAGCACCATGGGAGAGCCTATGGAGAGAGGGGGGAGAGTGAGGGAGAGAGGAGGGATTCGGCCGAGGATATGGGGACTTCACCTACCTTGTACTTAGTAGTAGCGAGGGGTATAAACCCTCGCTACTACTATGGCATGTCCCATGGGGGGCACGGTAGAGACCACTTAGTAGTAGCGAGGGGTATAAATCCGCGCTACTACTCAACTTAGTAGTAGCGCGGGTTTATACCCCTCGCTACTACTATGTCATGTCCCGGGGGGCACGGTAGAGACCACTTAGTAGTAGCGAGGGGTATAAACCCGTGCTACTACTATCAACTTAGTAGTAGCGAGGGGTATAAACCTGCGCTACTAGTAAGTAGCAGTAGCGAGGGGTATAAACCCACGCTACTAGTAAGCGTCTACCTATAAGCTTTTCCCTAGTAGTGACAAGCCCATGAAGTGCTCTCTAAGTTGTAGAGTTTCCAATATGGTATAATCCAGCCAAAAAGTGTTATGCACTTTGGGTATCTTCGTGGAAATTCTAGGAGGTTCAAAGTACCCTTGCCTTGAAGGAGAGTCCTCCATATCCTGAGACCTTGTTTTTCTTGAGGAAGATGAGGTTGAACTCCCCATGAGCTTCTTCCCTAAGCTCTTCCACATAGTGCCTAGTTCTGAAATTTTTGAACAAGTACAAGAAAAGTGAAACTAGCACATAAAAATTAGGGGGAACAACTTTGGTAAGCTCCTAGTAACTTTCCCATGCATCAAAACTACTCAAAAATTTCTTAAATCACCATGTAAGCTCAAGTTCATTACTAATAATAGTAGCTAATATCTCTAAGCATAGAGCACCAATAAAAAATATAATTGGAGGTGTGGAAGAGTCACATACCAAGCAACAATTCCACCAAAGGAATTTGCAAAACAAGTTCAAACAAACGAGATCGAAAATGAGCAACAACCCGAGTGCGAAGAAATGAAACGAAAATTGGTTCAGTGGTTTCGGGGAAGAAGGAAGCTCCCGGGCACCTAAGGCACTTGAGGGGAGCCAGGTGGGCATGGGTGCCCGTAGGTGCCCAGGCCCACCAGGAGCCTAGGGTGGGCGCCTAGGCAGCCCACAAAGGCCCAGGTGACCCATTTGCACTTTTTGGGCCCCTTTCTGTTCAGATATGCCCAAACCAATTTTCTTTTATTTTTGCAAAATTTTCATTTTGTGATTTTCTCGAGAACATTGAAAATGACAATTACACGATGCTGAAATTTATTCTTAAAAAATTAAATGACTAACCGGGAAGCAAAGAAAAAAATTAAAAAAATGAAGAAAAGTGATGTCAATGGTTTTGTCATTATGTAAATTAAACATTGGAAAGGCTCTCTTCAGGCTTCAAGAGCAGATTGAACATCTCCAAGCTCAGATCCGTGACCTACAAAACCAAAACTATGAGTATGAAGCTAGGTTCAACAGGATGAGCATTGCTGCCACTTTCAGGATTCTGGAGACAAGGCCCTCTTTCTATGATGGGGAGCCTATGCCCTGGAAGGAGGAGGACAAGCCTACTACATCATCACCACCACCACCCAAGAGGGACACTTGAGTACATGGGTATGGGCACCACCCTCAGCTTGTTCCAAGCTTGGGGGAGGTGCCCCGGTATCGTATCACCATCACTTTTATCATTACCATCTATCTTAGTTCGATCCTTAGTTATTTCGTAATTTAGAGAAATAAAATTTCAGATTTGCTTTGCTTAGAATTTTTGCTTTGAGATCTATCTATCCTTGTAATTGAGTGTGAGAGTTATATAATAAAGATTAGTTGAGTTTGTGTGTTTTACTCTCATGCATCTATCATCATAGCATTGAAATAAAAGAGAAAGATCATATGCTAATCCCATGAGGAGTAATAACTTCACATAGAAAAAGTGTAAGTGATAAAAGTTGTTGGTAATAAACAAATATAGCATTAGTCATTGATACAATCTATGCAAGATTATGATAGAGGAGAGGAGATTCACATATAAATACATTCACATAGAAGTTATATGGTCATGGATCCTTTAACATGTGGTGCTTGCTTTAGATCTTTTGCTAGCCAACAATTTTCTGCACCAAGTAGAGATACTACTTGTGCATCCATAGCCACTTAAACCCAATTTCTTTCCATGAGAGTCCACCATACCTACCTATGGATTGAGTAAGATCCTTTAAGTAAGTTGTCATCGGTGCATCATGCAATAAAAATTGCTCTTAAATATGTAAGATCTTTTATTGTAAGGTAAAATAAGCTTTGTACAATCTTGTGATAGCAAAGAAATAAAACTGACAGAGTGCATAATAAAGTTTGCTATCATAAGGGGCAATATAAAGTGACGTTCCTTTCCATCAAGAGTTTGCACATCCAACTTAAAAGTGCATGACAACCTCTACTTCCCTCTTCGAAGGGCCCATCTTATATCTTCATGAAACTATTTATGTGCAAGAGTCAATAAAGTTTATTCTTACCCCTTCTTATTAATTCTATAGTTGGCAAGCACTATGTGTTGAGGAAAGATCCAGATACATATATCCAGTTGAATGTAGGAGATCATGAACCATTACTGTTGACATTATCCTTGTGGTAAATAAGTTGGGTGGCAAGAGCAATTAAGCCCCCATCTTCCTATGTGTCCATCGGAAAGCACTAGCTCCAAAAATATGCAATGGGTGTCAACAATCATAAAAGACTAAATGATAGTTGAGTATGGGAACTTGCTAGAATGAAAGCTCTTATATAGACTCTTCACTGGAATATGATGAATTATGATTGCACCAATGACTAAGAGCATAGTTTGTTGATTGTCAATAGTGTTTATGCTTTGTACTTCAATATTGTGAATGGATTGTTACTTTCTTATGAGAAGCTATATGATGAAAATGTTGCTGCTATGACAATATTCATGATGCACTCATGTCCGTATTCTATTTTTATCGACACCTCTCTCTCAAATTATGTGGTTATTATTCTCGAGTTCGGCTTTCGCTTAAGGACAAGCGAGGTCTAAGCTTGGGGGAGTTGATACGTCCATTATGCATCATGAATTCTTATTGATATTTATGCTATTCTTGGTTATTATTCCTTATTTTGATATAATTCTTATACCTTTTCTCTCTGAATATGCAAGGTACATCACAAAGAGGGAAATCTCTGGAAACTGGAATTCTGGACCTGCAAACCAAGAAAATGGCAGAAAACTCATTAGACTCCAAATGACCTAAAATTTTACGGAGAATTTTATGGAATATATAAGAATTTTGGGTCCAAAAATATGCCAGAGTGGGGTGGCCAGTTGGCCACAAGCCAAAAGGGCGCGGCCCACCCCCTGGCCGCGCCCTGTTGGGTAGTGGGGCCCCTGCAGCTCCTCTGGCCCCCCTCTTCTCCTATATGGTGTGTTTTGACCTAGAAAAAAAATCATAAGATTACTTTCGGGACGAAGCACCGCCATCTCAAGGCTGAAACCTGGGCAGAGGCCCTTTTTCTCTCCGGCAGAGAGATTCTGCAGGGGAAACTTCTCTCCGGGAGGGGGAGATTGAAGCCATCGTCATCAGCAATGCTCCCTCTTTCGTGGGAGGACCAATCTTCATCAACATCTTCACCAGCACCATCTCATCTCCAACTCTAGTTCATCTCTTGTATTCAATCTTTGTCTCAAAACCTCAGATTGGTACCTGTGGGTTACTAGTAGTGTTGATTACATCTAGTAGTTGATGCTTGTTGGATTAATTGGTGAAAGATATTATGTTTAGCTCCTTGATCATCATTATTGCACCTCTGATCTTGAACATGTTGATGAGGTGTGAGTAGTTACTATTGTTCCCGAGGACATGGGATAAGTCTTCTTATAAGTAATCATGTGAAATTGGCATTCGTTCGATATTTTGATGATATGCATGTTGTTGCTTCTCTTAGTGGTGTCGTGTGAACGTCGACTACACGACACTTCACCATGTTATGGGCCTAAGGGCAGGCATTGTGGAGTAACAAGCAGATGATTGGTTGTGAGTGACGGAAGCTTAATCCCCAGTTTATGTGTTGCTTCATAAGGGGCTGATTTGGATCTACACGTTTCATGCTATGGTTAGATTTATCTTAATTCTTCTTTCATAGTTGCGGATGCTTGCGAGAGAGGGTAATTATAAGTGGGTTATTTGTTCAAGTAAGAACAGCACCTTAGCACCGGTCCACCCACATATCAAATTATCAAAGTAGCGAACGCGAATCAATTCAATATGATGAACATGACTAGAAAAAAAATCACCATGTGTCCTCGGGAGCACTTTCTTCATATAAGAACACTTTCCGGCCTGTCCTTTGCTATAAAAAGGATTGGGCTACCTTGCTGCACCTTGTTTACTATTGTTACTTGTCACTTGTTATGAAATATCTTGCTTCAAAACTATCTACTACTGTCACTAATAGCACTTGCAGATAATACCTTACTGAAAACCGCTTATCATTTCCTTCTGCTCCTCGTTGGGTTCGACACTTGTTGGGGATATTACCCCGTGGTATGACCCACCCAGGATGGGCCGGGTCATACCTGGCGGCTGCTAATCAAAAGCTTTAGGTGGGCCTAAAGGTTGAAGACACGCCGGAGAGGCGACTTGCTAGAAGGGCCTGGATGAAGGACCAGAGCCGGAAGACGGCGCGAGACCCGGGCGCGTAAGCCGCCCGGAAGATGGCTTGTCCAGGAAGGAAAGGCAGGTTAGAAGATTTGTCCGGATACTTTGTATAAGCCGGACATGACTCTTGTAAGCCTAGGGCCTCAACCTATCTATATAAAGGCGAGTCCCTGTGGCGGCTTAGGGTACGAAACAATTGATCGATAGCTAGGTCAAGCAAACTCGCTCCCTTGTAATCGATATCCAGTCAATACAACACAAAGCAGGACATAGGCTTTTACCTCTTCCCGAGGGGCCAAACCTGGGTAAACCCTTGTCTCTCGATTCCGATCAACCCCATCGAGCTCACCGCCTTAGCGATGGCCTCGAACCTAAGTCCTCTCACTAGGACATCTGCTGTGAGAAAACCACGAACGTTGGCGCCCACCGTGGGGCTAGCGCTCGATGCACTACTGGAATCAGGATCTTTGCCGTCTGCCATGGCTGACGGCAAAGGCATGCATTGCGGACGGCAAAGGTCTTTGCTGTCAGCCAGCAGACGGCACCACATCTGGCATAGCGAGCCACGGTAAAGGGCACTTTGCCGTCTGCTGGCAGACGGCAAAGATGCAAAGGTCTTTGCCATCTGCCAGCAGACAGCAACGGGCATGGACGGCACGCGCGGCAGCTTAGGTCCGTTAAGGGGTTAACGGCGTGCTTTGCCATCTGCTAGCAGACGGCAAAGTGGCCAAATAGGCCAGCCCAGGTCCCCCCAGATAGCTGCCACGTGGCTCGCTATGCCGTCTGCTGGCAGACGGCAAAGATGCAAAGTTCTTTGCCGTCTGCCAGCAGACGGCAAAGCAACCACATAGGCCAGCCCAGTGCCCCCTAGGTTGCACAGGTAGCTGCCACGTGGCAGCTTTGCTGTCTGCTGGCTGATGGCAAAGCTCTTTGCCGTCTGCCAGCAGACGGCAAAGAGCCTGTATAGCCCCTGTTTTTTCTGTTTTTTCTTAAATTCATTCAATTTCATAGAATTTCATAGATATATATATACACACATTTGAAAATACTTTCAACAAGCATACCAACACATATCCAACAACAAGTTTCCAACAACATATCCAACAACAAGTTTCCAACAACATATCCAACAACAAGTTTCCAACAACAAAGTTCATCGTACAAAATCAAAACAAAAAGGAAGCACAAGGAGAAGAGTTGACTCCATCAACGCAAGCTTCCTCATCTAAAGCAAATCTGCAAATTGGGAATGAAGAAAGTTAGAAGAAGAAGACGAAGAAGAAGAAGAAGACTAGCTAGAAGAAGAAGAAGAAGAATAAGAAGAAGATGAAGAATTTTTCTTCTCTTTCTTTTTCTCCTCTCCTCTTGTTTATCTTCTTCTTCTTCTAACTAAGGTAGGTAAAAATGCCATTTTTTAGCTAAGCTAGGTAAAAATGCTAAGTGTAGGTCATTTTAGAGCTAAGCTAGGTAGTTATGCCATTTTTGAGCTAACCTAGGTAGTTATGCCATTTTTTAGCTAACTAAGCATATTTATAGCTATCCTAGGTAAAGTATGTCAGTTTGGAGATAAGTAAGGTTATTATGTCATTTTCGAGGAAAATAAGGTAAGTATAGGTCATTTTGGAGCTAAACCAAGGTTATTATGCCATTTTTTACCTAAGTGAGCTAATTATGTCATAAATGAACTAGCTAAGCTAAGTATAGATCATTATTGAGCTATCCTAGGTAGTTATGCCATTTTTTAGCTAACTAAGCATATCAAGTCATTTTGGAGGAAAAAATGCTAAGTATAGGTCATTTTATAGCTATCCTAGGTAAAATATGTCATTTTCGAGCTAAGTAAGGTTATTATGTCATTTTCGAGGAAAATAAGCTAAGTATAGGTCATTTTGGAGCTAAGTAGGTCATTTCTTAAGCTAAGTATGCATTTGTTAAGCAAAACACTTGGGAAAACTTACCATCATCACGGAGGTGAAGGACCGGTCGGGCTTGCGCCAGTGTGAGACGGAGAAGGACCGGTCGGGGTTGCGGCAGACGCAGAAGGATCGGTCGATGCTTGTCGGGAGGCATGCTGCAACAAAGATCATTTGCAATGTCTCGTTAGCATGATGCAACTCAAATGTGAATACTAGTAACTAATGACCAAAGATCATTTGCAATGTCTCGTTAGCATAATAATTGAATACCTGACATTACTAATATTAATCTTCATCGTCTATATATGCTCCGGGATCAATAAATGCATAATCATCATCACTATCATTAATGACGTGCTCATCAGCATCATCAATAAATGCATCAACATGTGGAAGGCCTCCTTTATGTAATCGGTCAAGCATTGACAGGTCATCCGCAGCAGTAACCTCTTCTTCTTCCGTCTCTTCTTGTTCCGGCTCAGGGGTGAAGTCGGATTCACTGTCGCTGTCTACCTCAATGTTCTGGGGTGAAGTAGAGCGGTTCTTGAAACATTTTTTGGAAACACGTGTTTCTTGGAAGAATTCTCCTTCATATGTGTCTGGGTTAATGTGAGGTTCATAATCATCTTCATTGAGGGGAGGTGGTCTAAAATGTGGCGGCACATCATAAACGACATCCCAACCATTCAGATTTGGATCAGTTTGGCAGGCCCACGGTAGATAGAAAACTTGGGTCGCCTGTTGAGCCGTAATATAGACATCGGGAACATCTAAATGGGTGCTTTGTTTGATTTCGACTAGCCCTATATGTTCATGAGTCCTTCTAGTCTCCTTCGGCTGGAACCAATAACATTTGAAGACTACGATGTTTGGTGGGTTTTCACCAAAGAATGTAAGTTCATAAATTGCTTCAACTCTTCCATAATACTCGACCCCTCCTTCGCCGACAGCGGAGACACAACAATTTGTAGACTTTCGGTCGGCCATAGATAGCTCTTTGCCAAAAGTACGAAAGCGATACCCGTTGATGTCGTATTTGTCAAATGAACGGACCTTATAGTCAAAACCATTAGCGACTTGTCTCAATTCGGAGTCCATAGACTCTGCATTAGCCTACAAGTTTAATACGAAAGGATTGTTGCATTAGCCGCAAACTATACGAAGAAATGAAATGGTCTAATGGAAATTACCGTTTGTTTGAACCAACAGATGAAACCGGGATAGCCACCTCCATGCTTTGCCAGAAGCTCATACTCTTCGATGGAATCCTTTTGGATCACCGCTCCATCCGAGAATTTGGCGACGTATCGACTGTATCACATATCCGGGAATAAGAGCATTTCAAAGGAATTAGAAGTTGCGAAACAATGTACCGAGAACTTACTCGATGTACGGCCGCACTTCTGTTAGGTTGTTGAAGATATACAACGAAATGGTCCGCCATTCTTCGACATCCAACGCTATTGCTTTCGAAGCACCGGCTGGTGCGAGCTTCCCTTTGAATAGGCTGAGGTTGGATCGACCTTTTTCACGGTCGCCATCATTGTACCGAGGCTTCGGATTATGCAAATGACGATTCTTAGCTTTGTAGTGTGTTGTCACGAAGTTTGCCGCCTCCTCAGTAATGAATGCCTCGGCCATCGATGCTTCAATTCTATGTTTATTTTTACATTTTGCTCGAAGCGTCTTCTGCATCCTCTCAGTTGCGAAGCACCAACGATTTTGCACGGGCCCCCCCAATCTTGCCTCGGTCGGGAGATGCAAAATCAAATGCTGCATTGGATTAAAGAATCCCGGTGGAAAGATCTTTTCTAACTTGCAGATCAACTCCGGCGACAACTCTTCCAGTTCGTCTAGCACATCAGGCGATAGTTCTTTCGCACAAAGAGCACGGAAGAAATAGCTCAGCTCTGCCAGTACTAGCCATTCATCCTCAGATATAAAGCCACGCAACATCACCGGCATTACCCGCTCAAGCCATATGTGCCAATCATGACTCTTGAGACCAAATATTTACAATTTGTCAATACTCGCTCCCCTCTTTAGATTCGCTGCATACCCATCGGGGAACATCAACTGCATTTTCACCCACAAGATCATTTCCCTCATAGCTGGCCTTCCAAGATTGAACCATACCTTTGGCTTCCGCCAGTTCTTCTTTCCTTTCGGTTGTCGCATGTTTTGTAACGGTCTATCACATAGAGCCTCCTGATCGACTCTAGCCTTAGGATTATCCTTCGACTTCCCCTCGATATCGAACAATGTACCAAAAAGGGCCTCGGCGATATTCTTTTCAGTGTGCATCATGTCGATGTTGTGTGGGCAAAGGAGGTCTTTAAAGTAAGGAAGATCCCACAAGCATATCTTGTGAGTCCAGGCGTGTTCCAAATTATACCCTTTGAAATATCCTGGACGCTCTGGATCAGGCTCGAGAGCGTTTATCTAATCCAGGGTCTGTTGGCCTATCAATGCAGGTGGTGCAGAGTTTTTGACAACTCTACCTTTCATGAAATTTTTCTTGTCTTATCTGAACTTATGGCCAGGATCCAGGAACTGTCTATGCAAGTCGAAGCAAGAATACTTGCGACCCGCCTGCAGCCAACGGAACTGAAGAGCTGCCTTGCATGTGGGGCACGGGAACCTTCCATGCACACACCAGCCAACGAATAGCGCATATGCCGGCAAGTCATGCGTCGAGTACATGTACCACACATGCATTTTGAAGTTTTGTTTTGTAGCGGCGTCATATGTCTTGATCCCATTATCCCAAGATTCTTGCAATTCATCCTTAAGCGACTGCATGTACACATTCATATTCTTCCCCGGATAGTTGGGCCCTGGAATTATCAACGTCAAGAAAATGTTCTTTCTTTTCATAATCTCTCCGGGGGGAGATTGAGTGGAATGACAAATACAGGCCAGCAACTGTATTGGGTTGCCATCATACCAAACACTTGGAACCCATCTGTGCTGATGGCGACTCGAGGATGCCTTGGATCTGCCGCTTTGTCCTTATGTAATGCATCGAAGTGCTTCCACGCAAAAGCGTCTGAAGTGTGTCCCAACATCGGATTCCCATCTGCATCTAGTTCGGTTCTTTTGCCCAATTTATGCCACGTCATCTGTCTGGCCATCTCTTCGACCATGAAAAGACGTTGAAGTCTTGGTATGATTGGCATATACCGAAGAACATTAACTGGGATTTTGGTCTGACTCTTCTCACCCATACCGTTGTCTACCACAACATACCTGGAAGACTTGCAAATGGGACAATAGTTCAAGCCCGCATACTCAAGCCTAAATAAGGCACATCCATTCTCACAGGCATCTATCTTCTGATAGGGCATCTTAAGCGCACGTAGGATTTTGTCCGACTGGTACAGGTTTGCTGGCAATACATGGCCTTTGGGTAGAAAGCGTCCAAATATCGTCATCGTCGCGTCGTAGCATTCTCTGCCTAGGTTGAACTGAGCCTTCAAAGCCATTACTTGCGCGATGGCATCCAGCTGACAAAGCTCAGTGTGCTCGTGGAGAGGACGTTTGGAAGACTCCAACATTTCATAGAAGGCCTTTGCAGATTCCTCCATCTCCTCGTCCGAATCCCAAGCATCATCAAAGTCTTGCATCATGTCTTTGATCCCGGTACCATGCTCGTCGGTGCGACGACGAACCACCTCAGCTCTGGCACGTTGGGCAGACTCACCATGAAATCTCCACACCGTATAATCAGTCGTAAAACCCCACTTCTGCAAGTGTTTACCCATTTCATCCCGTGTCCACTTTTTATGGTTTTCGCACCGGACACAGGGGCACCAGGTTATTTCCTGGCCATTTGCAAATGCGGCGCTCAGAAACCCCTTGGTTTTTGTTAACCATTCAATGGTCATTTCTTTCTGACTAGGGTGACCGGTGTACATCCAAGCACGATCACTCATCTTGCCTACCTACTAAACACACAAGAAATATATATATAATTCCTCATCTATATTCATCCGTTAATCAAGGTTGTCAGTTTTATTACGTCCATGCAACCTACACGCTAATAGGTAGAGATAGGTCCTAATCCCACCCGAGTATGTGTAGATTGGGTTCGTTTTCCCATGCTCTGCTCCGGATCCGATGCAGAATTTCGGCAGCACCTCCCCTCTATTCTCCTGATACACGTCTCGGCAATAAGCAGAGAGGATGTTTACCCGGAGAACAACAGGGAGGCACTGACGAAATTCCGCATCGGATCCGGAGCAGAGCATAAGGGAAAACGAACCCAATCTACACATACTCGGGCTGTCCATGGATAACGTTGGACAATTCGAAAGGATGGCGGTTATAAATATGCAAAGACATGCATATTTATAGATGCCGCCCTTTCGAACGGGAGACGCATACTAGTCACGCATACTGATGATTGAAGACACCTATAGCTAGCAAGTTTCATCGGCATGAAGACCGGAACAGAGCAAATTAAGGGGGGAGGAGGAGATGTCATTTGTGCTCACCCACGAATGCAGGGGCGGAGCTCGTCGAACGCACGGGGAGGTCGTCGAACGCACGGGGAGGTCGTCGAACACCAGACCCTCGCAGCGACGAAACAACTGCACATTTAAATCCACCCGATCAACACAAATATATATGATGTTTTTCATAACAAAATCGGAAAATATATGACCTAACTCATAATTCACAAATATATGACCCCGTCGGCCTCTGGAAGGCCGAAGAGCACCTTTTCGGTCAACAGGGGTGTGGTGTCGGGCTGTCGGGGTGTGGTGTCGGGCTGTCGGGGTGTCGGGGTGTCCTGTCGGGGTTGGGGTGTCGTGTCGGGGTCGGGGTGTCAGGGGTGTCGTGTCTGGGTGTCGTGGTGTCGTGGTGTCGGGGTGTGGTGTCGGGCTGTCGGGGTGTCGTGGTGTCGGGGTGTCGAGTCGGGGTCGGGGTGTCGTGTCGGGGTCGGGGTGTCAGGGTGACAGGGGTGTCGTGTCTGGGTGTCGTGGTGTCGTGGTGTCGGGGTGTGGTGTCGGGCTGTCGGGGTGTCGGGGTGTCGGGTCGGGGTCGGGGTGTCGGGTCGGGGTGTCGTTTTCTTCTTCTTCCTCTTCTTCTTTTTTTCCTCTTTTTTCCTTTTCTTCTTCTTCCTCTTCTTCCTCTTCTTCCTCTTCTTCTTCTTCTTCTTCTTCTTCTTCTTCTTCTTCTTCTTCTCCTCTCCTCTTTCTTCTTCTTCTTCTTCTTCTTCTTCTTCTTCTTTTTTCTTCTCCTCCTCTTCTTTTCCTTTTTCTTCTTCTTCTTCTTCTTTTCTTCTCCTCTTCTTCTTCTTCTTCCTTCTTTTCCTTTTCCCTCTTCTTCTTCTCCTTCTCCTTCTTCTTCTTCTTCTTCTTCTTTTCCTTTCTCCCTCTTCTTCTACTTTTTCTGTTTTTTTTTCATCTTTCTTCTTCCTCTTCTATTTATCTAAACCTAAACCTAAACCTAGCATTAAACCTAAAACTAAACCTAAACCAAGAACTAAAACGGAAATAACAGAAAAAAATGGAGCTCACCTTGCTCCGGCGAGGTCGGCCGGTGGAGGCTGGCCGCGGGGAGGGGGCCGCTGGAGGAAGGCCGAGGGCTCCGGCGGCGGGGCGGGGCGGCGCAGGGGCCGCGGGGAGGGTTCCGGCGGCGGGGCGGGGTGGCCGCCGCGGCCTGGGTCCGGTGGGCGGGACGGGCGGGCTGGCCGGCGGCGGGGTTGGCTCCGGGGGCGGGACGGGCGGGCTGGCCGGCGGCGGGGCTGGCTCCGGGGGCGGGGCTGGCTCCGGGGACGGCGGCGACTGGCGGCGGCGATAAAAGGAGGAGAGGGCGCGGGAGGGAGAGAGAGAGAGAGAGGGGGGGGGGGAGACGGCCGCCCGTTAAGTGGCCCCTCTTTGCCGTCTGCTAGTAGACGACAAAGAAGGTGACCGTTAGGGCTTGCCCACGTCACTTCTTTGCCGTCTGCTAGCAGACGGCAAAGGAGGGACATTGCCATCTGTCCCCTCTTTGCCCTCTGCCAGCAGACGGCAAAGAAGTTGACCTAGCCACGCCGTGCCCCGTGGGGCCCACCTGGCTCTTTGCCGTCTGCCTTTGACCTTTTTGCCGTCAGCTGGCAGACGGCAAAGAACCTGCTGATGGCAAAGAGCCTCTTTGCCATGAGCTGGTTCTTTGCCGTCTGCTTTCCACAAGCAGATGGCAAAGAGCCTCTTTGCCATGAGCTGGCAGACGGCAAAGAGCTGGCAGACGACAAAATTCCAGTTTCCAGTAGTGATGGTGTGGAGTTCTCGAAGGGCTCTCTCCCAGGGATCGAGGGATATGCCATTGGCTTAATGACTTAGAGCCGCCATGGTAAGCTCTGGATCGATGACGCTGGATGGGGTCCCGAGGCCGACTCAATCGAGTACGGATACCGGGTCCCCTTTGGCGGGATTCACGTTTTCATCGGGAAGATCGGCGGATGTGAGCCGGGGCCGGACATCTGCACCAACATCGTCGAGCCGGCCCGGCGTACGCAAGCCACCCGTGTGCAACCCGGGCGGAGGAGCGTCTTCGTCGGTTTCACGCAAGGCATGGAAGACTCCATGTCAGGAGAGGAGACTCTTGTTCTCGCCGATGACGGGTCCTCAAGTAAAGAGGCGGAGTCGATCTACCGGCTTCATGATGATGGTCTTGGGGTCTATGCCGATGGCGATGGTATTCCGGAGCCCTATGACCCACCAAGCCGAGCTGCCATCTTCATGGCAGGCACGGCACCGGTTTTCAACAGCAACGCAGCGGGAACAGCTATTGACCCGTCAGGATCCGGGTCTGCGAGGCCGCCAGCTCAGATTTTGTTAGAGCTGATGGAGGAACTGACGACTGCGATGGGAACCGAGGTCACGGTGGAAAATCAAGCCGCCCGTAACGCGGATATTGCGAGGCTAAAGGACCAGATGACCAGGGCCCAAGAGGAAATCTACACAGTGCGGGCTCAGATGGATGTTGAGGTGGAACGTTTAAAGGCGGAAGCTTTTCGTCTAAGTTTGGATCAACAGGCCTCAGAGGCGATCCATCGGATGCGGCACCAAACCCGCCTGACCACGCAGATTGAGCCGAGGAACCTCTTCAACACCCCGGGGGCAGGGGCAAACGTGCCGCCGCTGGCCATCACCCGCGCCAGGGAAGCACCAGAGGGCCGGGTGTCGCCTCAGCCCCGACAGCCTGACCCGCCGAGGCGGAATCAGACGGTGCCACAGCGTTTCCAGACACCACCCGGTCATTATTCTAACCCGGTGGAGAACATGATAGCAGCAGCGGCCAGGCTCAATGCGCTCCCTCTCGCCGTTGATACCCCGTTTGCTGAGGAAGCACGGAACGCTATTGAGTTATTACAGATGGCGGTAGCTCAGCAAGAGAAGTATACGTACAGCCGGAGCCATGTGCACTCAACCCCTGTCCCAAGCCATAGCTACAGCCGGCGCATAGAGTCGCCAATAGTCTCTAGTAGTGAGCGACAACGCGACCCGCCCTGTGATGACCCACCCCATGTCAATGCCGAGGACATCATGGACAGAGGCAGAGTTCATCGGGGAGGGACGCAGTGACAAATTACCCGGATATTCATAACCCATCCCCAGTAACCCCTTCAACCTCGGGAGGAGCCGGAGTTTTCGCTGGGGGTGTTGGTGTGCCTTGCTTAACAGCAGCATTACGTAATGAGCGTTTGCCAAAGGACTTTAAGGGGCCACGCAAGGTGCCTAATTACACAGCCAATCTACCTCCAAAGGCCTGGGTTGAAAGTTACGAGCTCGCCATGGAGATGTTGGACGTCAGTGAGGCGGTTTGTGCAAAGTACTTCATCATGATGCTGGAAGGACCGGCTCGTACATGGTTAAAGGGTCTGCCTCCCAATACCATTACATCTTGGGCCGAGTTGAAAGCACGTTTTATCAAGAATTTCAGAGGAACATGCAAGCAGCCGATGACTATTGTTGACCTTGATCATTGTGTGCGGCACGAGGATGAGTCGGCTCATCATTGGGTCCGGCGGGTCTCCACGGTTATCCACTCGTCTGACAATATCTTGGCGTCTCAAGCAGTTCTGATTTTGGAGAAAAATTGCCACTTCTTACCCCTTAAGCAGAAACTTCGGCGGCTGAAGCGTTCATGTCAGGACATGGGTGAACTCATGTCGACTCTCACCAAATACGCAGATTCAGATACAACTAAGGATCCCGGGTCTGACGAAGAGAAATCGGCTAAAGGTAAGAAGAATGGCGGCGGCAAGGGCCAGCAGCAGAACGGGGCAGGAAATAACAACCCTAGCAATGGTGGTAAGAGGAAGAACCCGGACGGCGGATCGGATCTGGTAGCCAACGCCAGTACTGGGAATAATCGTTGTAAGGGCAACGGTAAGCCACCTTTCAACAAAGCCAAGACCCCGTTTAATTTGGAAGAGATGCTCAATAAGCCTTGCCCGGAGCATAGTCAACCCGGTAGGCCGGCGGGTCATACTTGGAGAAATTTTTATATAATGCAGGAGTTCCGGAACTACAGCCTTCATCAGCATCATGGCGGCGGCAATGGACCATCTGGCGGGTTAGGATCCGGCTCTCATGGGTCTGGGTTTGGCGGAGGTGGCACAAAGTCAGGTTATCAAGGTCAGGGCAATCAAGGTGGTCACCATCAAGTGCTATGGAGGAAAGCCGTAACTTTTTCTCAGCCTCAGCCCGGGCGTTTTGTTGAAAAGATAGATTCTTTCTCAGCTCAGCCAAGTTAGACCCGGCAACGTCTAGCGATTCCTGCAGATTGGTCAAGAATAGAGCAAAAATTATTTTAAAACCGCCAGAGCAAGGTGTGACAAGCATTTAGGGGCAATAAGGAAGACATTACAAGTCTCAAGCAGATTGCAGGCAATATACTTGACACTTGGGGGCTAATGTGCATCAGTTCTTTCCAAGGTCATGTTTCATACAAGACCCGGATTATCTTCAAGAGGATGACCCGGCCCTTGGGGGATAATGTGCATCAGTTTTTTCCAAAGCTATATTATACACAAGACCCGGATCATCTTCAAGAAGATGATCCGACCCTTGGGGGCTACAATTGGCTTCTATTTTTTGTTAAAGTGCCGGCTCATTATTTCATATTAACCCGACCCTTGGGGGCTACACTGGGTTCTTACTCTATGATTGAGTGCCGGCTCATTATAAATATAATGACCCAGCCCTTGGGGGCTACAAGGTGATTCATCAAAAACTACAAAGTGATTGAAGACCCGGCCGACCTTTAAAAAGCTCAACCGGCTCTTGGGGGCTACATAAGTATATATGGAAAGACAAAATAAGAAGAGTACCTCATATTTCTTCTTCATCATACTGACCAAGCTAGCTTCCATATCCCGACTTGCAGCAAGATGGCTCAGATAGCCAGAGTGTAACTCGTCAGCAGATAACTTCTCTAAATTAGCAAGATCAAATTGAGTCTTCTCATCCTGAAGAAGGGCTGCCTTGTCTTTATCAGAGTGTTTAGATAACACTTTGGAAGCAGCCGGAGGTTTGTAAGCCGCCCCGGTGACAGCAACTTCTTCATGAGAAGCCATATTTTCATTTGTCGGCTTGGGGCTGGGTGGCTTAGGATCAGTTTCCGGAGGAGCGTCAGGAGCATTAATATCCATTTCAGCCGACTCATCATGTTGAGGAGCTTCTTCATGGGTATCTTTGTCAGCTTCAGAAGGGTCAACGTGAGCCTCAGGAGGGTTAGATTTTGAGATCTCCGGCTCAGGAATGTTAGGAGTGATGGTTGACCCGCTCACCTTTCTTCGTTTGGCTTGAGACCTATGAGCGAAGGTGGTATTACACATCATCAGTAAGGATAGAATGTTAATACATGGAGTGGGGCATGAAAGTACTCACCCCAAGTTAATAGTAAAAGGAGGCAACTTTGAGGCGGTTGAGTCGCCATAAGAAGGAGATGAGTCCTGAAAAGTTAGCATTGCGAAAGATAAATAAAGTTGCGGCATAAGTTTAAAACATACAGAAGAAATGGGTTCAAGGCAAGGAAGTACATCAGTGCGCCGTTTCCGAGGAGCCGGATCATTTCGTATGCCGGCCAAAAGGTCTTCAGAGCCGGTGCTCCGGGTCTGACGTCTGTGGTCATCTTGCTGTTTCTTCAAAAGAAAGTTGGGATCCAAGTGAGCAAAAGGGCGAGAACATTTTACCTTCCGTACAGCCCGCCGTGTTTTCTTTACTGGTAAAAGTTCCGGGTCAGAAGAGATAGTGGTTAGCTCTACAACATCAGCATGGCTAGCTTCTGCATCCTCCTGTGAATAATCATTGTCAATGAGTTGCATAAAGAGAAGACCAAGGGGGTCAAGTTCTACCTCTGAGTCTTCAAGTTCGAATAGTTCAAAAGTAGTTGGTTTCTTCTTACGACTCGGACCACGGGCCTTGGTCACTTTTGTTTTCTTCTTTGGAGCAGGAGTGTACTTCCTTTTCCAAAAAGGGGAGTCGGCCTACATACAAGTCATGGAAGGATCAGAAAGGCTATAAAGCATACAAGCTCAAACAAATAGTTGGTTCAAGGGATCTTTACCTCGGGAGCCGGGTTGGTAGCGCAAAACGGTTTTAACCCGGTCTGGTTGTATATAGCTTGAGGATCTCCAAGCAGCGACTTGACGATGGTGTTGAGTTCCTTTTCCTTCAAAGGTGTCCGGTTGAAATGCATCGGATAGTTCACTTTACCAGAGTACTCACACATCAGCCTGTCACGCCGACTCAGCGGCAGAATCCTCCAGCTAACCCAACAGCGGGTCAGGTCCACACCGATTAATCCATTAGCCAGTAGAGCCTGGATCTTTACAAAGGATGAAGCATATTTGACGCAATCCGCGGCGCTCATCCGCCTGGGAAGCTCGGCGGTGGAGCTGAGCCGGGTAGGTCGGTAACCCGGCAGCGGGTTCTCTCCTTCTGGGGAGGTGTCTTTGCAATAAAACCAGCTTCGATTCCAGTCTTTAGGATGGCTTGGCAGGGCGGCTGCAGGAAAAGCCAAGTCTCTCCACCTCTGGATTGTTATGCCACCAAGCTCAAAACTCGGCCCGGCTGCTAGCTCAGTCTGGCGATTGAGGTAGAAAAAATCTCTGAAGAGGTCAACAGTGGGTTCTTCCTGAAGATAGGCTTCGCAAAGGACTTGAAACTGGCACAAATTGGTAACAGAATTGGGACCAATATCTTGAGGGTGGAGTTTGTAGAAGTGCAAGGCGTCACGGAAGAATTTTGACCCGGGCGTTGAAAAGCCGTGGAGGAGATGATCCGTGAACACAATTATTTCCCCTTCCTTAGGAGTGGGTTTAGTCTCTTTACCCGAAACCCGCCAGTGAATGATGTCTTGATCCGGCAGGACTCCCATAGTTACAAACTCTTTCAGGGTTGTCTCAGTAACCCCGGAACTGACCCAATCACAAGAGACAGGGGCCTTGTCCTTGTCCATGATGGCGGGTTAGATTCTGTGAGAAAGGAGAAGAGCGTGCCGGGTTAAGAAAGCCTCGCAGCAATAGTGACTAAGGCTAAAGTGAAGCCGCCAATTATGAGACGGAGGCGTATTAAAGTGGCCATAATAAGAGCCGGCGACATAACGACGGGTCAAAAAGCTGGCAGATGTTTGGAATTTTCAATAGTGTTGACAAACATGTTCTTTCAACTACGGCGACTGCTACAAGATCTACGGGCAAAGGTAAAAGGAAATATATTCTAAACCTAAAAACAGGTAGTGGAAGGAACTAACGAGAAATATGCAGATCTGGAAGGAAATGTATCTAACCTATGTATGAAAGCTTTCTATACAGAGCACCGCGCGAGATTACTACTACTCCCGATCCTAGATGGTTTCATTTATGGCAAGAATACAAA
Source organism: Elymus sibiricus (assembly GCA_039707655.1). NCBI lineage: Eukaryota > Viridiplantae > Streptophyta > Magnoliopsida > Poales > Poaceae > Elymus > Elymus sibiricus. The sequence continues at coordinate 26,395,388 of CM077671.1, read as the reverse complement.
GAATTCTGATGAGCTCTGATGAACTCCGAAGAACTCCAAAGAACTCGAATAGATCTGACATAAGGAAGGGTGGCGGAACCTGGAAGGTGCAACGAATGCGGACGCAACCGACGAGCTCTTGTCACAATCAGGTCGATGCAGCGGCCATATGACGAGGAAGACGAGAGGTCCTGGCGGCGGCAATGGAGCTCCAGTCGCGCGGACGTTGGAGGAGGAAGAAGAAGAAGGCAGACAGTGGCGGCGGAGAGAGATAGAGAAATAAGGGCCCCTCCCCCGCCTATTTATGAGACTAGACGGCAACGGTCCACGCAAGAATCGAGGAGCCACAAATGATGATTGACCAAGAAAGACGCCTCGATCTTCGGGACGGCCGTTCAATGAGATGATCCATTGTGACGTCACGGAATCTTTTTGATCAAGATGACGTCATCCATTTTTATGGCGGGTTACTGAGTTTTATATTCAGATGGAGCGAAAGCGTGAGGCTCGCTGCCGGATGAAGTTGAAGATTGACATGAACAGGTTCAAATCAATCTAGGGCCTAATGTTGGGGATATAACCCCGCGGTATGACCCGCCCAGGATGGGCCGGGTCATACCTGGCGGCTCATAATCAAAAGCTTTAGGTGGGCCTGAAGGTTGAAGACACGCCGGAGAGGCGACTCGCTAGAAGGGCCTGGATGAAGGCCCAGAGCCGGAAGACGGCGCGAGACCCGGGCACGTAAGCCGCCCGGAAGATGGCTTGTCCAGGAAGGAAAGGCAGGTTAGAAGATTTGTCCGGATACTTTGTATAAGCCGGACAGGACTCGTGTAAGCCCAGGGCCTCGACCTATCTATATAAAGACGAGTCCCTGCGGCGGCTTAGGGTACGAAACAATTGATCGATAGCTAGGTCAAGCAAACTCGCTCCCTTGTAATCGATATCCAGTCAATACAACACAAAGCAGGACGTAGGATTTTACCTCTTCCCGAGGGGCCAAACCTGGGTAAACCCTTGTCTCTCGATTCCGATCAACCCCTTCGAGCTCACCGCCTTAGCGATGGCCTCGAACCTAAGTCTTCTCACTAGGATATCTGCCGTGACAAAACCACGACAACACTCTTACTTATCGAAAGGACTATGATTGATCCCCTATACTTGTGGGTCATCAAGAGAGCACGATGGCTGAAGCCGACTGAAGTCATGGACTGTATCAGACTAAGTTACTCGGATGGATTATCTGATTGAGTGACTCGGACAGGATCTGACTAAGGAGCCATACTATTTCATAGTTAATTTGATTATCTATGATTGTTATTTTCTTGTTTTACTTCTATGCTTTATGTGATAGTAGTGGAAAGATCCCTCATATAATGTCAAGTAAAATTTGCCTCCCCGAATGCTGCAACATCACAAGTCATGTATATCTAGTGGTGGGCCTATAAAATTAGAGTGCCACTAGGTCTCCTTGAAGTGATGGGTTCGTGTCAGACACTTACATGAAAGGCATTGGTTAACTTGACGGGCTATCAAAATAATTTTGGGCCTTGGGGCAAAGGATGTCGAAGTAGGCGAATGTGATGTTGTCCGACTGACAGAAATCGCATGAGATGAGATTAGCATGTGTTGCTTACCATTTGGCTCATTCCTCTAGTAGTGATGCTAAAGGTTACTAGTCAGCTCGCTCCACTCGGATCTTGAATCATTAAGTGTCAACTAGAGGGATGTTGATCTTAGTGGGAGTATTTCATGATTACAGTGTTTTAATGTGAATTACTTTTTTGTGAATACAAGTCTTAGTGTTTTGCATATTCTTTGTTGTAGATCACTGGCACCATCTGCTCAAGTTTCTAGTTTTGTGTTGAAATCTATCTTTGAGAAAGATAAACTTAATGAACAAACTTCACAACTTGGTATGGAAATCTGAGAATTGTTCTCAGGCATGATAAAAGGGAACATGTTCTAGAGGAGCCACTTCCGGAGGAACCAACTAAAAATGCTAATGCTACTGCCTGGAACACCTATAAGAAACTCGTTGATGAGTTGACTGAAATCCACTGTCTCATGCTTGCCTGCATGGATACGGACTTGCAAGAGCAATTCCAAAACACAGAGGGTTTTTATATGATCGAGAGTCTCAAGGGCATGTTTGAAACTCAGGCAAGGACAGAGAGATTTAACGTCTGGAGGTCCTTGATGGAGTGTAAGCTGAAAGAGGGTGATCCACTGAGTCCACATGTGATCAAAATGGTTGGTTACATGCAGACTCTAGAAAGGTTAGGCTTCCCTTTGAACCAAGAGTTGCCCACGGATACAATTCTGGCTTCACTTCCGGCTAGCTATGGCTCATTCATCTTGAACTACCATATGCATGGCATGGATAAGAAGCTCACTGAGTTGCATAGGATGCTTAAGATGGCAGAGCAGGACATTAAGAAAGGTGCACATCAAGTGTTGATGGTGCAAAATAAGACTAAGTTCAAGAAGGGTTCTTGGGCTAAGAAAAGGGCTAAGGCAAAGGGCAAGGATAAGGATGTGATCCCAACTACAGCCGTTGAGCCCAAGTCAGGGCCGGACTCAAAGACTGTGTGCTATAATTGCAAGGAAACTGGTCACTAGAAGAGGAATTGCAACAAGTTTCTCACCGAGAAGGGCAAGAAGGGTGGAAGTGTGACTTCTACCAAAGGTACGCTTGTTGCATATGTTATAGACATTTACCTTGTCGACTCGGCTAGTAGCTCTTGGGTATTTGATATCGGATCTGTTGTTCATATTTGCAACTTGATGCAGGAGCTGGTAAAAACTAGAGGAGTCAAACGAGGAGAGGTTGACATTCGAGTCGGCAATAAAGCAAGAGTTGCTACATTGATGGTCATGACGATGCAATTGCAACTTCCTTCAGGATTTTTGCTAGAACTACATAATTGTTATTATATTCCAGCGCTTAGTCAAAACATTATTTCTGCCTCATGTTTGATAAGACAAGGTTATGAATTCAATATTAAGGGCAAAGGTTGTTCTATATTTTTAATGGAATATTTTATGGCTTTCCACCCATTGAGAACGGCCTTTTTATATTAAATCTTGGAATGGAGTCAATCTATAACGTAAATGTCAAGAGGAATAAGCCTAATGAGATAAATCCAACTTACTTCTGGCATTGTCGACTCGGACACATTAGTCAAAAATGCATGAAGAAGCTCCATGATGATGGACTTCTAACTTTGTTCGATTTCGAATCGTTCGAGATGTGTGAATCCTGACTACTCGGCAAGATGATTAAGGCTCCCTTTGTAAAGAATTGCGAGAGGGCATCCGAGTTGCTGGAGCTTATACATAGTGATGTATGTGGGCCAATGAGCATGACTACTAGTGGTCGGTTCCAATACTTCGTGACTTTTTATCAGGACACGGGATCTAAGACATACAAGTCTAGCCACACTAATCAATCAGGACGTTGAGATTAGCACTCACGGATCAAATCTGAGTGCCAAAATCAAGGTTTAGGCAATCGGCCCTTATCGATACCGCTTGCAGCCTGTACAGGTTGGACCTGAACCCCAATACTCTATTTGACTGAGCCGAAGCGCCACACCTGGAGTATTGTGGTAGGAACTCCCGAGCTCTTAGTCAAACTGAGTCACCAACCCAAATAGCTGAGCCAAAGCATCACACCTAGAGTAGTGTGGTAGGAACTCCCAAGCTCCCAGCTAAATGAGTTATCACATCCCAAAGTAAATAATGCTAGCAAGTGTATCTCAAAGATTCCAAGAGCGTACTCACAACGTGCACTTTATAAACACACATCATGCAGGCCATGAAGGTGAAACAACTGGTAACACAACACAACTCTACGACCAAAGGATATATATCCAAAAGCTCATTCGTAAGCTGAGATAGCAAATATAACACATAGAGTTCACATGACCCGATGCGGTCCCAAGTGTTGTGTGACGGGTCAGGATCCCAAGCCCACCTCTCTCAGATGGTACTATGCTTGGCCCGACTGACCCACATCCCAGGTGAAACCACATCACACCACACCACAGTCTTCATCTTGTTCTTTTGTACCTGCATCCATGATGACCCACAAGTATAGGGGATCGCAACAGTCTTCGAGGGTAGTATTTCGCCCAAATTTATTCATTCGACATGAGGGGAGCTAAAGAATATTTATAAGCCTTAGCAGTTGAGTTGTCAATTCAACCACACCTAAGAATCAACTTCCTTGCAGCAATTTATTAGTAGCACAATAATATGATAGTGATAGTAGTTGAGTAACAGTAATAGCAGCAGCAGTAGTAACTAGTTTATAGTAAACAGAGGAGTAATAGTAACTTGAGTAGTAACAATAGCAGTAAAATGTAGGCATGGAGTAACAATAGGGTGTTTCAGATGAGATTCAATATGCAACAGTTACAACCTAGAGCGGCATAGAACTAGCTCCATTTCATGAATCATATGTAGGCACGTATTCCGTATATAATCATACGTGCTTGCGATAAGAACTTGCATAACATCTTTTGTCCAACCCACCCATGCAGCGGGGTCCTAATGGAAACTAAGGGTAATTAAAGCACTCCTTTTATTAGAGAACCGGAACAAAGCATTAACACATAGTGAATACATGCACTCCTCAAATTACTGTCATCCCCGTAGAGTATCCCAATTATTGTCACTTTGGGGTCTAGGGTTTAGAACAATAACAGGTGCATATAACTTGCAGATAGGATCAAGAACTCAGATATATTCATGAAAACATAATAGGTTCGGATCTGAAATCATGGCACTCGGGCCCTAGTGACAAGCATTAAGCATAGCAAAGTCATAGCAACATCAATCTCAGAACATAGTGGATACTAGGGATCAAGCCCTAACAAATTGACAACGATTGCATATGAAATCTCATCCAAATCCCATCATCTCTAGCATGCCTACAGGGGAATTACTCACACAAGGGGGTGAGCATCATGAGATTGTTGATGAAGAAGGGTTGGTGATGATGACGGCGATGAATCCCTCTCTCCGGAGCTAGAAACGGGCTCCAAATCAAGGCTCCCAACGAAGAACAGGAGGTGCCGGTGGCTCCGTATCGTAAAACGCGATGAAACTTCTTCTTGATTTTTTTCCGAAGGGATGTGAATTTATAGCGCTGGAATTAGGTCGAGGCGGTTGCCAGGGACCCCGCACGGTCAGGTGGCGCGCCATGGGGGGTGGCCGTGCCACCAGGTCATGTGAGCTCCTTGTGCCCCCCCGCCAGTACTTCTTCATTCCAGTATTTTTTATTTATTCCAAAATAAATCTCCAAAAAATTCGTCCAATTCTGAGAACTTTTATTTTTGCACAAAAACAACACCATGGTAGTTCTGCTGAAAATAGCGTCAGTCCGGGTTAGTTTCATTGAAATCATGCAAATTAGAGGCCAAAACAAGATGGGGCCAGTTATTTTGGCCGATTCTACCAGAATCGCCACCCTCCCCAGCTTTTCCCAGAATCGCCAATCCATATTTTTTTTGACAATCCTAGCTAATTAGACCTTAACTAGATAGGATTGTAAAAAAAAATGGAGTGGCGATTCTGGGAGAAGCTGGGGAGGGGGCGATTCTAGGAGAATTGGCCCCAAAAGTGTTTGGAAAAGTAGATACATTGGAGACGTATCAACTCCCCCAAGCTTAACCCATTGCTTGTCCTCAAGCAATTCAGTTGAAAACTAAAGGTGATAAAGAAAAACTTTTACAAACTCATTTGCTATTGTAGATGAACATAAATTTAGCTAGTTATCAGGTGTAAATCACAAAGTAACCACATATATTATAACAACTAGCAGCCACATTTACTCATATGAATAACTTAAACAAATAGCGAGCAATAGTAATATATCTCAAATGACAACACTTTGTCAAAATAACCATGATACAATATGATAGAATGGTATCTCGCTAGCCCTTTCTGAGACCGCAATACATAAATGCAGAGCACCTCTGAAGTTCAAGCAGCGACTAAACATTGTAATTCAGGATAGAAAACATCTAGTCACGCTCACATCCAACATCAGTTAGACCAAATGCATGTTAAATTATGAATGACAATAGCGCTCTCTATGTTGGTGCTTGAATGAGAAGGTGATGACTCAGCAATAAATTAAAAGATAGGCCCTTCGCAGAGGGAAGCGGAGATTTGCTTCTGTGCCAAAGCTCATTGTTTAAAACAGAGAAAGATTCATTTTAAGCGTTGTATTTTTTAGTCAATGGTTTAACGACAGAGAATCTCATCATCTTATATGATAAACATGTGTTAGAGCGGTTCCCATGCTTAACACTCCCCCTCCACCTTTGTCTTTCCACAAACCATGGCTAGCCGAATCCACGGGTGCCTACCAATCATACCCCGGGGTGGATTGTCTTTTGTTTGTTTAATTAATTCGGAACTGGGCATCCCATTTACCAGCTCTTTTTGCAATATTAAGACAAGTAGATGTCATACTCATCGAGAGGAACACAATGTTTATTATGCAAGATGATGCTCTCCTCTATTACTCCATGAGCTTTTGGATACACAAAAAAGGTATTTGTTTGAGAGTTTAGAGATGGCAGATGCAAATTTACTTGGAAAAGCAGGGTAATACTGGCATAACTTTGGTTCAAGGGATTTGGATGCACAAGCAGTATTTCCGATTAGTACAGGCGAAGGCTAGCAATAGACGGGGAAGCGACCAACAAGAGAGCAACAATGGTCATAATCATGCATTTTGAATAACCAACATTGAATGCTAGCATGGTGAGGATGTAAACATGCAGAACATAAATATCATAGAGGCAAGATTGGCTTTGAATCAATTTCATGTGTGAACATGTGCCAAGTCAAGCCACTTAAATTCTTCAGAGGAGGATACCATCCTAACATACTGCATCATAATCAATTTAATGCATATTGACACTCAAGATAACATATTATCAACTCCTAGCTAATTAAGCATGGCATAATAGAATATGAACTCTAATCATCATCATACACATGTTTATCCATAATATGCTGAGACAGGATCAGTCAGAAAACATATGTACAAAAACAAGAACAAGTAGAGTTCATACGAGCTTTTCCTCACCCCAGTCACTTCATCAAATAATCGTCATTATTTCTTTTCACATGCACGATCGGATGATATGGAAAATATAACATAGTGCAAGTGTCGCCGTGGACTAAGCTGAAATCTGCAAACACTATATATAAGGAGAAGACATGGAAATTTTTTGGTCTTTCATTAGTTCAACGATAAAGCACATAAGAGCCAATTTAGAAATTCTTTTTATTGTCAACTCCTTTTTGAAACAAGGCTCGATAAGACACAAAGAAAAAGAAACGATGAAGGAAAAGAACAAAAAGAAGAGAGCAAGAAGAATGAAAGGGAAACTGGAGAAATCTTTTTGTTCTTTTCTGAATAAAAATTTTTATAAGACAAAAGAAGTTCAGAGAAACACACTGAAATATTTTTGAAGTTTTGATTTTTCTTCAAAAAGCAAATAAAAGAAGGTTCAAAGAAAAAGCGAAAAGCGAGAAAAATATTTACACCAAAGAACTTCAAACAAATGACAAAAGAAGAAATGAGAAATCTTTTTGGATTTTCTTTTTATGAAAGCAAACCAAAAAGTAAAAGAAAGAAAACCAAAAAGAAGTGAATGAAAACAAACAAAAACCAAAAAGAAACAACGAGAGAAGTGAGAAATATTTGTTCGGTTTTCAGTTTTAATAAAATCAAAAGCAAAACTTGGATATACAAAGATAACGACGTATACCGACAAGTGTAGTGAATGTGTATGATAACATGAATGAAATATCGGTGAGAATACGTACTCCCCCAAGCTTAGGATTTTGGCCTAGCTTGGCTCAATCCCACTGGTAGTGCGGAAACTATGATGACCCTGCCCTAGAGTCCGGCAGATTATCCCTCATTTGAGTCTGATGGAAGCTCCATCTATCCCTCTACTCGTTCCTCCTCGCGGCACGAGCAGCCTCTATTGCTGCTAGATGGGCGTCAGCCTCTTCTCGAGTGACATAATATCATTCTTTGCCCTGATAATCAAATAAAGAAGGGCAGGCAAAGTAATAACAATAGGATGATACATATCAAATATTAGGTTGACTTATAATCATTAGGCCCAGCGTCAGGATGAATAAACTGATGACGCTGCATAACTGCAAAATCTAGCTGGACAGTGGGAAGCTCATAATCTACATTAAATCTGATATGCATCTCAAAATGAGCCACCAAGCGAGAAGCATAAATTTCCCCCATAAACATCACCATGGGAAGCATTCTTACTCAGACGGCGCTCAACAATTAAACCCATATTATAAGTTATGTCGCCATAAAGAGCGTTACGCAAAATACTCAGATCAGGGGCACAAATAGCACTAGGGTCTTGTTTAGTAGTAACACACCTTCCTATGAATAAAGCAAAATTATGAACAGAAGGGAAATGAATGCTACCAATTCTGCCATGTGTAAGTCCTCTTGTTTCACCATTACAGAGGCTCATAAGAAATTCGTCGAACTCGCCTCGACGAGGATCTCTGCACAACCCAATATGGAATCATACATAGAGCACAGAATTGTTCTAAAGGGATAGTAATGGAATGATCATATAAGTAAAAGGCTACCCTGATCCCCATATGGCTAGATATAATGTTGAAGTTTAGCACAAAGGTATTTTTTAGGAGATGATACTAAGGACACTTATCTGCGAGGAAAGCGGTTAAACCTGCTCTTTGCATGAATTGTTCAACCTCCATTTTAATACATGTACTTTCCATGAATGTCTCACATGGCCATTGACAGGGTCGGACGTCGGCATTACGAGGGGTATTATATCTTTGTTCATGATAAGCGGTTCTAGCAAAACCAATGCTTACAGAGCTTCTTGGGAGGAGTCTCCTCATCCTCTCCATATTCTAAAAAAAATCAACAACTCATAAAAAGTGAACAAAACCCAATCAAATTGATAGCAACTACTCCCACAAACTTCTCGTGCCTAAACCAAGCAACAAAACTACTTGGAACCACACAAATTTGACATGCAAGCTCATATACAAGGTCACCAATAGTAGTAAAATAAGCAAAGTATAAACCACTAAAGCAAAAACTAATTGGACCAATGGAGGAGTCACATACCAAGGAGTAATCCCTCCAAAAATTATCGAAAATGGAGCTCCGAGCAAAGAGATCGAAAACCAACCTAAAAACAGCAAGAACACGGGTTTGGGAGCTAGAGAAAACTTTTATGGAGGAAGAAGAAGCCAGGGTCCATGGGCACCAAGTGAGTGGGTGCCCATGGGCCCCATGCAGCCACATGGCATGGCCCGGGGTGTGGCCGTGCCACCATTCCGTGTGAGCCCCTGGTGCACCCCCCCCAAGTTGTTTTTTATGCCAAAAATTCTTAAATAATTGGGAAAAAAATCATGTAAAATTTTTAGGGCATTCGGAGAAACTTTATTTTGCACCCTTTTTTACTATGTAGGAAATTCAGAAACCAGGCCGGACCAGGTATTTTAAATCATTTAAACTTTAATAAAACTAATTCAAATAGAAGGTATAATAAATTTACAGAAAGTTGTGTTTACGGAATTCATCGATCATATGTCTTTCAAAAAGAATCCATTAATATGGTTGATCAAGTCTTATTAACGAACTATTTCCGAGCAACATAAGACCGAAGAACTTTTGTAAAACACTATATTACCTCAACTTGGAGGGGCATGGTTCCAATCATGAGAGTTTGATATTTCGTTTCTGGAACCGGAATAGGAAATTCAAAGTCTCCAATAGTAATAGTCATAATTTTTTTTGATAAAATTGAGACCTTGTCCTTTACTTGGCTTTTTCAGGAAATAGACTCTATGCTCATTGCCATTAACATGGAAAATAAACTTTCTTTTGTTACAATCAATAACAGCCCCTGCAGTGTTAAGAAAAGGTCTACCAAGAATGACAGACATGTTGTCATCCTCAGGCATATCAAGTATAACAAAGTCTGTCAAGATCATAACATTAGCAACCACAACAGGAACATCCTCGCAAACACCGACGGGAATAGCAGTGGATTTATCAGCTATTTGCAAAGAAATTTCAGTAGGTATCAATTTATTTAAATCAAGCCTTTTATATAGAGACAAGGGCATCACACTCACGCCTACACCTAAATCACATAAAGCAGTTTTAAGATAGTTATTTATAACGGAGCAAGGTATGGTAGGTATCCCATGGATCTCCTAGATTTTTAGGGATTTTTCCTTTGAAAGAATAATTAGCAAGCATAGTAGATATTTCAGTTTCAGGTATTTTTCTTATATTAGTAACAATATCTTTCACATACTTAGCATATGGAGGCATTTTAATAGCATCAGTCAAAGGAACTTGCAAGAGTAGAGGTCTAAGCAATTCAACAAAATGATTAAATGCCTCTTGATCTTTAGATTTCAAAGTTTTAATAGGAAAAGGCATATGTTTTTGTACCATGGTTCTCTTTCTCTTCCATGCTTCCTAGCAACAAAATCTTTTTTATCATATCTTTTATTTTTAGCAGGTGGGTCATTAAGATTAACTTCAGGTTCTACCTCAACCTCCTTATTAGATTCATTATCATTATTAGGTAGAGCATAATTATCAATATCATCATTAGGTTCACGCTCTTCACCATCTTGGGTTTCAGCATCCGAAATAGAAACATCATTAGGATTCTCAACAGGTTTTTCTATAACAGGTTCACTAGAAGCAGTTTTATTTTTCTTTTTCTTTTTATTCTTCCTAGGTGAACTAGGAGTATTATCATTAATTATCTGATAATCCTGTTCTATTCTTTTAGGATGACCTTCAGGATACAAAGGATCCTGAGTAAATTTGCCTCCTCTAGTACCTACTCCATAATCATTTTGTTGTTGTATTTTAAATAAATCATGTTGTGATCTAGAAACTTGCTCAAGTTGAGTCTTAAGCATAGAGACATGCTTGCATAAACCTTTGGAATCAGGACATTTGCCGTCAGCCATTTCTTTGCCGTCAGCTGGCGGATAGCAAAGAAGGTATTTGCCGTCAGCTTAGAGAAAGCGGACGGCACAGAAGTGGCGGACGGCAACTACACAGTTTGCCATCAGCCAAGTCTTTGCCGTCGGCCAGCCGACGGCAAAGAGCCCAGATGGGCCCCACTGGACCGTGGAGCGGGCTAGGTGAGGTGGGCGGCCTGGATGCCATCCGCTGCTACTTTGTCGTCCGCTTGCGCACTCTTTGCCGTCCGCTAGCGGACGGCAAAGAGCTGGCTAACTAACGGCCGTCCCCAACGGCCCTAAGTGACCGTTTCCCCCCTCTCACTCCCCCTCAATCTCTCTCCCCCCACCAACTCACCCACCCCACCCGCCGCCCCAGCCCCGCCCGACGCCTTCGAGCCCCGCCGTCGATCCAGCACCGCCGTCGGCCCTTGTGCCCGCGACGCCGCATAGCCGCTCCCTCCCGCCGCCCGCTCCCCGCAACGCCGCACCGCCTCCCCAGCCCCGCCCGACGCCACCGAGCCCCACCGCCCCCTCCCCGCTGCCCGCTCCCCGCGATGCCACACCGCCTCCCCAGCCCCGCCCGACGCCGCCGAGCCCCACCACCGGCCCCTACGCCCAGCACCACCGCCGGCCCCTGCTACCGCCCCGCCCCCGGACCCTGTGCCCGCGCGCCGCACCGCCCCCTCCCCGCTGCCCCCTCCCCGCGACGCCGCACCGCCTCCCCCTCCCCGCGGCGCCCCCTCCCCGCGGCCCTTCTCCAGCACCACCGGGCCGGCGTCCTCCCTACGGCGGCCGTCCTCTACCGGCCTCGTCCTCCACCGGCACCCTCCTCCACCGGCCCCCTCCTCCACTGGCCCCTCCAAGGTGAGTTTTTTTTTGTTTTTTAGGTTAGTTTAGGTTTAGTTTTAGGTTAGTTTAGGTTTAGGTTTAGGTTGGTTTATTAGGTTAGTTTAGGATTAGGTTAGTTGGTTTATTTATTAGAAAAGAAAAAACCTAGAAGAAAAAAACCCCGACACGACGCCCCGACACCCGACACGACGCCCCGACCCGACACCCCGACACGACGCCCCGACATGACACCCCGACACCCCGACACGATGCCCCGACACCCCGACACGATACCCCAACACCCCGACACGACGCCCAAACATGACACCCCGACACCCCGACATGACGCCACTGACCCCCGACCCCCGACATCACATATTTTCCGATTATGAGTTAGGTCACATGTTTTTCCGATTACTAGCTAGGCAAGATGACTGATCGTGCGTGGATGTACACCAGTCACACCAGTCAGAAAGACATGACCAAAGAATGGTTAATAAATACCAAGGGGTTTGTGAGAGCCGCATTTGCAAATGGCTAGGAAAAAACATGGTGTCCATGTCCCCGGTGCGACAACTATAAAAGGCAGACAGAGGGTGAAATGGTTAAACACCTGCAGAAGTGGGGTTTTAGGCCTAATTATACGGTGTGGACTTTTCATGGTGAGTCTGCCCAACGTGCCAGAGCTGAGGTGGTTCGTCATAGCACCGACGAGCATGGTACCGGGATCGAAGACATGGTGCAAGACTTTGATGATGCTCGGGATTCGGACGATGAGATGGAGGAATCTGCAAAGGCATTCTATGAAATGTTGGAGTCTTCAAAACGTCCTCTCCACGAGCACACTGAGCTTTGTTAGCTGGATGCCATCGCGCAAGTAATGGCTCTAAAGGCTCAATTCAACCTGGGCAGAGAATGCTACGACGCGATGATGACAATATTTGGACGCTTTCTACCCAAAGGCCATGTACTGCCTGAAAACCTGTACCAGTCGGACAAAATTCTCCGTGTACTTAAGATGCCCTATGAGAAGATAGATGCCTGTGAGAGTGGATGTGCCTTATTTAGGCTTGAGTATGCGGACTTGAACTATTGTCCCATTTGCAAGTCTTCCAGGTATGTTATGGTAGACAACGGTATGGGTGAGAAGATGCAGACAAAAATTCATGTTAACGTTCTTCGCTATATGCCAATCGTACCAAGACTTCAACGTCTTTTCATGGTCGAAGAGACGGCCAGACAGATGACATGGCATAAATTGGGCAAAAGAACCGAACTAGATGCAGATGGGAATCAGATGTTGGTACACACTTCAGACGCTTTTGCGTGGAAGCACTTCGATGCATTACATAACGATAAAGCGGCAGATCCAAGGCATCCTCGAGTCGCCATCAGCATGGATTGGTTCAATGTGTTTGGTATGACGGCAACCCAATACAGTTGTTGGCCTGTATTTGTCATTCCACTCAATCTCCCCCCCGGAGAGGTTATGAAAAGAAAGAACATTTTCCTGACGTTGATAATTCCAGGGCCCAACTATCCGGGGAAGAATATGAATGTGTACATGCAGCCGCTTAAGGATGAATTGCAACAAGCTTGGGATAATGGGATCAAGACATACGACGCCGCAACCAAAAAAACTTCAAAATGCATGATTGGTACATGTACTCGACGCATGACTTGCCGACGTATGCCCTATTCGTTGGCTGGTGTGTGCATGGAAGGTTCCCGTGCCCCACATGCAAGGCAGCTCCTCTGTTCCGTTGGTTGTAGGCGGGTCGCAAGTATTCTTGCTTCGACATGCATAGACAGTTCCTGGATCCTCGCCATATGTTCAGAAAAGACAAGAAGAATTGTCAAAAACTCTGCACCACCCGCGTTGACAGGACAACAGCTCCTGGATCAGTTAAACGCTCTCGAGCCGGATCCAAAACGTCCTGGGTATTTCAAAGGGTATAATACGGAACAGGTATGGACTCACAAGTCATGCTTATGGGATCTGCCTTACTTCAAAGACCTCCTTTGCCCACACAACATCGACGTGATGCACACTGAAAAGAATATCGCCGAGGCCATTGTTGGTACATTGTTTGGCATAGAGGGGAAGTCAAAGAATAATCCTAAGGCTAGAATCGATCAGGAGGCTCTATGTGATAGACCGTTACAAAACATGCGACAAGGGAAAGGAAAGCAGAACTGGACTAAGCCAAAGGCATGGTTCAATCTTGGAAGGTCGGCTATGAGGGAAATGATCTTGTGGGTGAAAATGCAGTTGATGTTCCCCGATGGTTATGCAGCGAATCTAAAGAGGGGAGCGAGTCTTGACAAACTGAAGATATTTGGTCTCAAGAGTCATGATTGGCACATATGGCTTGAGGGGGTAATGTCGGTGATGCTGCGTGGCTTTATCCCTGAGGATGAATGGCTAGTACTGGCAGAGCTGAGCTATTTCTTCCGTTCTCTTTGTGCGAAAGAACTATCGCCTGGCGTGCTAGATGAAATGGAAGAGTTGGCGTCGGAGTTGATATGCAAGTTAGAGAAGATCTTTCCACCGGGCTTCTTTAATCCAATGCAGCATTTGGTTTTGCATCTCGCGACCGAGGCAAGATTGGGGGGGCCCGTGCAAAATCGTTGGTGCTTCGCAACTGAGAGGATGCAGAAGAGGCTTCGAGCAAAATGTAAAAATAAACGTAGAATTGAAGCATCGATGGCCGAGGCATTCATTACTGAGGAGGCGGCAAACTTCGTGACAGCACACTACGAAGCCAAAAATCGTCATTTTCATAATCCGAAGCCTCGGTACAATGATGGCAACCCAAAAAAAAGTCGATCCAACCTCAGCCTATTCAAAGGGAAGCTCGCACCAGCCGGTGCTTCTAAAGCAAAAGCTTTGGAAGTTGATGAATGGCGGACCATTTCGTTGTATATCTTCAACAACCTAACAGAAGTGCGGCCGTACATCGAGTAAGTTGTCGATACATTATTGTTTCGCAACTTGTAATTCCTTAGAACTGCTCTTATTCCCGGATATTTGAGATAGTCGATACGTCGCCAAATTCTCGGATGGAGTGGTCATCCAAAAGGATTCCGTCGAAGAGTATGAGCTCCTGGCGAAGCATGGAGGCGGCTATCCCGGTTTCATCTCTTGGTTCAAACAAACAGTAATTACCATTAATGGACCATTTCATGTCTTCGTCTTATTTGCGGCTAATGCAACAATCCTTTCATATTAAACTTGTAGGCTAATTCAGAGTCTATGGACGCCGAGCTGAGACAAGTCGCTAATGGTTTTGACAATAAGGTCCGTTCATTTGACAGATACGATATCAACGGGTATCGCTTTCGTACCTTTGGCAAAGAGCTATCTATGCCCGACCTGAAGAATACAAATTGTTGTGTCTCTGCTATCGGCGAAGGAGGTACAGAGTACTATGGAAGAGTTGAAGCAATTTATGAACTTCTATTCTATGGTGAAAACCCACCGAACGTCGTAGTCTTCAAATGTCATTGGTTCCAGCCGAAGGAGACTAGAAGGACTCATGAACATATAGGGCTAGTCGAAATCAAACAAAGCACCCATTTAGATGTGCCCGATGTCTATATTATGGCTCAACAGGCGACCCAAGTTTTTTATCTACCGTGGGCTTGCCAAACTGATCCAAATCTGAAAGGTTGGGATGTCGTTTATGAAGTGCCGCCACATTTTAGACCACCTCCCCTCAATGAAGAGGATTATGAACCTCACATTAACCAAGACATATATGAAGGAGAATTCTTCCAAGAAACACGTATTTCCAAAAAACGTTTCAAGAACCGCTCTACTTCACCCCGGAACATTGAAGTAGACAGCGACAATGAATCCGACTTAACCCCTGAGCCGGAACAGGAAGAGCCGGAACAAGAAGAGGTTACTGATGCGGATGACCTGTCAATGCTTAACCGATTACATGAAGGAGGCCTTCCACACGTTGTTCCTGATAGTGATGATGATCATGCATTTATTGATTATAGTGATGATGATGATGCATTTATTGATCCCGGAGAATATATAAGCGATCAAGATTATTATTAATTCATGTCAGGTAATAAACTTTTAGTTCATGTTTGGTATATACATTTTATTATTCATGTCGGTATTCAATTTTATGTTGTACTAATTTCGTTTACTATTTGTCATGGCAGTTGTTGAAAGATGGTGGGAAAGGGTCAAGAGCACTCCGCGGCTCCTTCGTCGGAGGGTGGTGGGATGGGTACTTCCATTCCTGCCGAATCTCTCCGGAGAGCGTTGCTCTCTAGTCTGCATACACCGGTGGCCGCTTCTTCGTCGACCCCCGTGAGAGGAGGTCGGGGGAAGAAGAGAGGTAGTAGAGGTGGAAGAGGAGGGAGAGGAGGCCGCGGCAAAGGTAGGGTGGCTGCTACGCCTTCCTCGCCGCCACCCCCAGCTGATTCACCCGAGCACAGGACTGCTAGGGTGGACCCGTCTGAGGACAAGGCTACGCGGACTCCGGTCCACGAGCCTCGGGTCGACGAGCCTTCGACCTACACGGCTCCTGTCCCAGAGGCTTCGTCCCACGAGACTCCGGAGCAGAGTAGGGATGAGGGCACGTCCCGGTAGACCCCATGGGATACCTGGACGGAGGAGCCTAGTGGCCATGCTGATGGTGGCGGGGATCGTTTTTCTTCTAGCGACGAGGAGCTGCCTGAGGGCGCCACCGTCTACCAGCGTGGTATGACACGGCTCCTGCCCGTGCCGGTGACCCGCGAGCTGAGGTGGTTGATTAGGCCTGATGGGGAGAGGTAAGTGCATGTACTCTTTTTTAACCTTTTGCCTTCATGTTTTTTCAAATATCTAATGTGTTGGCTTTGTCATACTGCAGGGGTTGGCATCATCCCAAGGATGCCCGCAGGCCCAACAGCATCCTTGTTGTCCTTGTTAGGCAAAACTTCCTGGGGTTTGTCATGTTGCCTGGTGAGGGTCATGTTCGAGAGTTAGGACTGACCTGGGAGCACTACTTGGCTGCACTGGCCCCGCCTGTGGAGAGGATCGACGGTGTTTTGTGCCACACGAGGGCGGAGATGGTGATCAGGCATTTTTGGGTAATTTCTCCTTTACACAATTAAAAATCAACAATAGCTAGTTATTGTACTAATAAGTGTTGTGTCGTTTGATTGCAGACCTTCTACAGGTGTCAGGAGGGATACGAGGAGGCCGCGGCAAAGGTTATCGATCAGCAATGCTAGCGCCTATTGCAAAACTTTCGGCATGAGGCTTGGGTGCAGGCTGTTCGAGACTACTACGCCTCGCGGCGTATTAGGAAGGAGAAGTCGACGTGCCGCAGAAAGAAGATGGAGAAGGAGCATTACATGAAGGTAATTTCGTATTCTTAAGGCCTTGTACTTAGTTTCCTACATTTGATTCCTACGCGTAGCGCTCAAATATCTCTTTATTAACTTAGGTGCCCCCAAGATGGTGTGCGGATATGATGGATTGTTGGGAGGCGTTGGTGGATGAGTGGTGCTCATAACAATGGCTATCCGTCCACAACAATGCCAAGGACCGGCGTAACAAAATGGTTGGTGTGCCACATCATCAAGGGAGCGCCAACTTAAATCAGTTTGGTGTGAACTGGGTATGTGGTTAGCTTCATGATTCATGCAATTCATTCTTGATTCTAGCTTGAGCCCTTTACTAATACTTTGTTCCTCTCTCACTCTTTTAGGCGCATCACAATAAAATGGAGGTGCCACAGATGTACGACCTCTATGCGATGGCCCATACTGCCTCGTACAAGAAGGTCAAGGCATTCTTTGAGTCTGACCTCGATGATCCCTTGAAGTTCAGCAACATCTCCTCCCACAACAAGCTCGTGAGGTACAGAGATGAGGGGAAGGGGAGGACTTTAACCCGAGCCAGGAGCCTATTGATCCAGAGCTGGTGATGATAGCTGGCAACGGGAGGCCCCATGGCTCGATTGCCATTGGAGATGGCCTTATACGTTGTCCTAGCAACCTCCGGGAGATCAAGGCGCGCCAAACGAGCTCCTGTCCTGAGATAAGGCCTCGTCCATGGCCAGTCGAGCTCGCCATCGAGGTTAGTTATACGGACTCAGATATCTTTCCTCATTACATTGTGTGTGTGAACAAAGATGATTACAATGCTAACGAGGAGTTGTGTTGCAGGCTGCTATTCAGAAAGAGAGAGAGGCAACACAGACGCTGATGGCGGCGAAGGAGAAGGAGATGGAGGAGAGGACGGCAAGGTTGTTGGAGGAGGAGAGGGCACGGTCCAATGCGTCTTACCAGGCCATCTACGAGCTCTTCGTGGTAAGATTCTTCTTCATATTTGTCAAATCTTGCATTTAATGTTTGTTTCATTAATAATGAATATCGTTGACCTGTGAAAACCAAATGTGCAGACTATGTGCGAGAAGACCGGCCAGGCCGCTCCGCCGATGCCAGTCATTACCACGGCTGCAACGGTGAGTTTCATTTCAATGCAATGATCTTTTCAGTGTCATCATGCTAACGAGACATTGCAAACCATCTTTGGTGCAGCTTAACTCCGGATTCGCATCGCACGACCCTTCTCCAGGGCAGCCTTCTCCAGGTGAAACCGGTCCGAGCAACCGCGGTGCCTCTCCTCTGTGATGACGAGGACGGTAAGCCCCAAACTTAGCTCGTTTTCTCAAAGAAAGACAAACTTAGCACTTAGACAAACTTAGCTCCTTCTGAAATATTAGTGTTCTTCATCTTCTTCTTCTTATTCTAGTCTTCTTCATCTAACTTTCGCCCGAATGACACAAATAAGCAATAAGAAGAAGAAAACAAGAGGAGAAAGATAGAGAGAAGAAAACCGCTTCTTCATCTTCTTCTTCTTATTCTAGTCTTCTTCATCTAACTTTCGTATTTCCCATTTTGCAGATTAGAGTCACTTCACGGAAGCTTGCATTGATGGAGTGCTTGTGATTTTGTATCGATGAACAATGTTAAACTTGCTACATATGTGAAACTTGTTACTATTGTAATATGATGAACAATGTGACATTTGTTTTGGTATGTTTGTTGGATACTTGTGCTTGTGCTTGTTGTTGGATGACCATCAGTAGGGTTATTGTGAAATATATACATGTATATCATATTTTGCGTGTGAAAATTGTTGGATATAAGAAAAAACAGAAAAAACTGGGGCAGTATTGCCACTTTGCCGACGGCCACCGTCGGCATAGTTTCTTTGCCGTCCGGCCCCGACGGCAACGGTGACACATGGCACTCACCTGTGCACCCTCGGACTGCAGGCCTGATGCCATTTGGTACATTTGACGTCCGGGGGCGGACGGCAAAGAATATATGCCGACGGTGGCCGTCGGCAAAGGAGCGGCCGTCGGCAAAGGAGGGTGGCGGGGGGGGGGGGGGGGGGCGGCAAAAGAGATATGCCGACGGTGGCCGTCGGCAAAGATGCGGTCGTCGGCAAAGGAGCGGAGGCAGACGGCATAGTGTGCGGACGGCAAAGGGGGGGTGGCAGACGGCAAAGGCTCCGTTAGCCACTAACGGGGCTAACTCAAGTTTAGGTCGTCCAGTTGCTTTGCTGTCTGCTGCCTGACGGCAAAAACACTTTGCCGTCCGCTGTGTAAAGGCAGACGGCAAAGCAGTCCTTTACCGGAGTTCATAGTGCCGGATTTTTTCCCATCTGCTCCCGGACGGCAAAGGCTTTGCCATCGATGGTCCTGCCCTTTGCCGTCCGCTATGGCAGATGGCAAAGTACCTGATTCCAGTAGTGTAACATCATTGGAAATTCTAACTAGAAAGTCACTCAAACGTTAAATAACAATAGCATTATGTTTCAAATGATCACTTATTTGCATATTAAAATTGTGTTGTTTAACAACAAAGTTATCAAGTTCTTCTAGGTATTAAGCAGGAGACTTATTATAAGGAATATCACCTTCATCAAATTAATCAAGAGAATTTACTTCTACTATCTGATTTGAAGTGGGAAGTTCATATAATTCTTCGATAGGAGGCAAGTTCTTCACATCTTCAGCTTTAATACCTTTTTCTCTCATAGATTTCTTAGCTTCTTTCATATCTTCAGGACTGAGAAATAGAATACCTCTCTTCTTCAGAGTTGGCTTAGGTCGTGGTGCAGGAAATGTCCAATCATCAGCATTTGTCAATAGATTATTCAATTAGTCCTAAGCCTGTTCAATTATTCTTTTCCTGAAAACACAACCAGCACAACTATCTAGGTAGTCCCTAGATTCAGTGGTTAGTCCATCATAAAAGATATCAAGAATTTCATTCTTCTTAATAGCGTGATCTGGCAAAGCCCTAAGTAGCTTGCAAAGCCTCCCCCAAGCTTGAGGGAGACATTCTTCCTCAAATTGTTTAAAATTATATATTATCTGCAAAGCAACTTGTTTTATATGGGCAGGAAAATATTTTTCAGTGAAGTAATAGATCATATCTTGTGGACTACGCACACAAACAGGAGAAAGATTATTAAACCAGACTTTAGCATCACACTTTAGAAAGAAAAGAAACAACTTAAGTATGTAATAATAACGTGTGACACCCTGGTTTTTGACAACCTTTCTTTCAAAAACCCATTTGAAATTTTCTTGAAATTTGAACAGGATTTCATTTTTTAATGCCTCTATGGACTTGAAACTTGGTAATGATTTTTCTCTCTGTTCCCAAGTGAATCCAAGCGCTTACAACTTTTCCAAAGTCATGCCATTCCTATTCTATCCCAGCCCTAATCTTTATCCCATCCCAATATTCCTTTTTCCAATAAAGGAATAGTCCTTTTTGCCCTAGGTGGTGCAGCAACGTATATTTTTGTCATCCCAAAAATTCCAAGTAAATTCTCATAAATTATTTGGATCATATCAACCTTGGATATGTGAAAATATTCAAGATCACATGCTCATGGTGAGCACAACATCCAAATCTTGTTTCTGGTTAGAATCCAGGCTTGTGAAGGGAGTGCATCTTATCTTGGTCAACAACTCCTGAAATTTTTCCAGTAAGGGCATCTTCCTATATCTCTTGAGCATGCAAAAATTCATATCAATTCTCCAAGACATTTCCTCAAAACAATTCTCCAAAGTTTCTGTCCAGAGGGGAGCACTCTGAAGGAAGTACCATCTGTAAGTACTCAAATGGTATGAAGTTTCACTAGTGCACTTATACCCCTATATCATCTCCTCATGCCAAGTTTCATCTAAATTCATCAAGCCAATTTGTCCCAATAATTCAATCTAGCTTCTGGACAAAATTCTGCTTTGTGAAGGAAGATATTCATTCAGTGCTCAACTGGTCTGAAATTTCTCTAGTAGAGGCACCTTTCTACCCCATTTCATTGTGACAACATTTCTACTCCAATTACCAAGCCTTTGTATCCGAGTAATTCACCAAAGTTCCTATCCAGAAACTGTTTTGGATGGATTGATCAACCCAAGCTATCTCTAGCCATTCCAGTGTCATAGCCTGACTATTTGGTCTTAGATCGGCACCCCAGACAACCTTTGCCAGGCCTGCGTGTCCTGGATGCGCCAAGTGCACTCAGTGACCACATGGCTGGCATGCCATCAGCGTGCTCTGCGTGTCGGGTCACCTTAGCCAACCCATCTTCGACCATCTCAACTTCTCCTTTGGTGTTGGAGATGTCGTAGCCATCCATGTCACCCCTCCAGACTCTTCTCCCCCTCTGGCAGTGTCCTCACCGGACGCGGCCAAGCCCACCGCTGTATCCGACGTATGGGAACTGTGGCCGTGCTGGCTGGAAGCTTTCCCCCAACCGCTTCCTACTCGCATTAACTCCCCTGGCCGCTCTAGTCACGTCACCCACCTCCACGCCACCCAGCTTGCGGTCCTTGCCCTGCCAGCTTAACCGTGGCCGCATCCGGCCACGGCCATCACCGACGGCCTATAAAAGCAGCCCCGGACCCCATCCTTCTTCACCACACGCCATCCCCGTCTCTCAATCGACCTCCGAAGCTAAGAACCCAAGCCGAGAGGCTCTTCTTCCTCGGCTCCGGTAGTGTGTTCCACCGCACTGCCCCTCATCCTTGAGCTCGCTTCGGTACAACTCAGACCAAACCAACTCCACCGTTGTACTCCCCGCAACCCCATGATTCTCCCCAACCCATCAACAGCCCCAATCCTCGCCAAAATCATCAGTTCCGTCAACTCCCATAGTGCGTCAATGCCATCCGGGCACCTCCCGAGGATCTGCGGGCACAAGGAGGTTCATCGTCATCTGCTAGATCCATTTCAACCACCTCTGAGCCCATCTGCTTCCTTCTCGCCAGCGCACGGCCGCCGATAAGCTCACCGCCTGTTGGGGATGTTCCCCATGGATGAGACCCGACATAGTATGACCCGGTTTTGAGCCTGTATGCTCTGGGAGTCACACCACTTATGGGTCACGGAGAAGCTAAAGCAAAGAGAGAACGAAGGCCTTCTCGAAAGACCCGTCCTGAGGATGCCGGTTCTTAGACGAGCCGTGTGGGCCGACTTACATAGAAGACCGGCATGTAAGGTGCCGGCTCTCAACTGAGACATGTGGGCTGGCTCCCGCAGTAACCCGGCCCGCCGACGCCGGCTCTCACATGAGACTTGTGGGCCGGCTCACGCAGAGGCCCATGAGGAAGGCTTTCCTAACTTAGCAAGATCATGGAGAGATAGAGTAGGATACGGGTTGAGAATACGACCCGGAATCTTTTGTAAAACTAGGGACTCGTCCTATTATATAAAGGGGAGTTCGTACGGCCGAAGAGGGCAAGTAAGCAATCCTCGAGAGCTAGGTAGCAAAAAGCGATACCTTGTAATCGAGATCATCATCATCAATATCAATCAAGTAGGAGTAGGCCTTTACCTCCACCGTGAGGGGCCGAACCTGGGTAAACTTGCATCTCTCATTTCTGATCAACCCCATTCAAGCAATCACCTAGCAGCGATGGCCTCACGACTTAGTTCTCTTACGAGGACATCTACCGTGACAAAACCACGACACCGCCCCTGTTCCCTCCCTCTCTCTATTTAAAACTAGCAAAGGGGCCCCACTGTCAGCGACAAGGCCCGCTCCTAAATCGTTTCCTAAGTGGAAACACATTCTGGGACTGCGCCATCGATGTGGCCTCCTCTGGTATTTTAAGAAAATCTGTTTTAATCCATATTTTAAATCCAGTTTCACCAGAACTTTGGCTGCCTCTTGTTTTTAAACCACAAGTCCAAATGAGTTGATTCTTTTTGTAATGTCTTTGTATAGTTTGGTATTTTTCTGATGTATCTAGAATTTCTAGACAAAAGAAAATGCTTTATGTGATATTTACAATTGTGTTTTAAAAATGTTTTCCAGAGGATAAAAATAGGTGTTGGTTATCAGGAGTACTCCTACACTCTCCTAGAGCAAGGCAAGCCACACCCTCCACTTTGCATTATGGTAATGCAATGCCACGGGTTTTAAATAATATTTTGGCCCTATTTGAATTGTTGATAAAATGGTTTATTCATGCTAGTTGGGCAATGATGGTAGTATAGGTTCGTGTCATGTTTAGATTGATCTTGCTTAGTAGTTCATGTTTGGATTAGTCATACGTCCGTATATAATGCTCATTATTTTATTTATGAGATTAGTAGAGATGACATGCCTAAGTTATTCATCGGAGCAAGAGTTGGATAATGCTATAGCTTGGATGATAAGTTTGGGGATATAACTCCGTCATGGTTGATCAAGTGCCACCAAACCGAACTTGCCAGTGCAGCCACATTTGCCTTTATGGGAAGGCCCTGACTTGGTCTATCGTTATGCCTTTTATCGGTATCACCAAAGAGGGAAGCTTATGCATGCATACTACCCTCATCAGGTAGGCGGCGATAGCCTTGTGAGCCCGAGTTATTTGGCCATGGGTCCTTATTTGGGACAGTTTTAGCCACGAGGTGGCAGGTGTCGAGTGATGACACAGGGGACACCCAGAACATGACCCGGGTGGTATGTCGGTGGTATGGTGAAAGTGTCATAAGATAGACAAGTTTCATTGGACGAAGGTCCATAGTGTGGGTAAAGTTCGCAACCTCTGCAACGTGTAAGAATCTATTCGAATGGCCGGGTCCACGGTATTGGGCACACTTTGTATTAAGTCACACTGTTTATCGGGACCCCAATCCTAGGTCACACAGATCTAGCATGTAACACATCATATCACTTTGCGGCCTCACGCACGGCATCCCATGGCTAAAGCCATTACCTTGGCCAGGACCGTTTGCGTCTTTTGGCTCATGTATATGATTATGTCGCTAACATCCATATGACAGAGAACCCGGGTCGACATGATTAGTTATAGACCAAGGTGGCACAAACGTACATGGATAGACATAGGTAACCCAGCAATGCACGTGTCGGTCATCAGTGTGTGTAACCGAGTCATAGCAAGCTACAAGGACTCTAGTAAACATCGCGTGACATTTCCCTGTAGGGACAGGCACAGGAGCAAAGAAGGATACATGTCGGTCAATCAATGTGTCCGGAGCAGTAGCGAACTACCAAGGCTCAGTGGAAGCACAAAGAGGCATTTCCCTATAAGGAAGGCTACCATAGGCATACAACTAGGTGCCGAACCCTACACATAGCAATACATATCACACGTATGCATAACATGCAAGTATGTGTTGGTACAACATGGCATCACAACATAACTCTACAACTTGAGTATAGATAAGGCTCGAAAGAGCCAGCATAGTATGACATTACAAACCGAGGTCACATGACCCATCATACAAGTCATACAAGCAACAGAAGCATAAACCTGTCTGAGTACACACAGCTAAAAAGAAAGAAGGCTTGAAAGCCTGTCTATCTACAAGACCCTCCATAGAAACCATACCTCTGTCTGGGATTCCCAAGCCACTCGGTCAACATCGAACTCATCGTTGAAACCACTAGTGAGACTGAAGTCTCCTCTGCAAAAACATAAATTAAGCAACCGTGAGTACAAAGGTACTCAGCAAGACTTACATTAGAACTATCTACATATGCATCAGTATCAACAAGGGGGTTGTGGAGTTTATTGCAGTAAGCCAGCTTTGACTCTTGGCTAACCTGTACTACGACTACGAGTATTATCTTTGAGGTGAGAGAGTGCACACGAGTCCACATAGTCACCACAACAATACACCACTATGGATCCTCTCGTGTCTCCCTACGAGAAGGCCATCCATAGCACTCACATTTATCTTGCGCATTTTAGAGTATACCTTTAAAATTATCTATGAACCATATAAGCTTCCAAGTAGTCCATATCCGAGGAGACGGCTATTTGAATAGATTTATAACCCTGCAGGGGTGTACTTCTTCACACATGTGTCCACCACTTAGCGCCATATACATGTCATGTATCTCGGCAACCTTCAAGCGGAAGCCCGGCATGGGTGTAGACCACAACCGTTAATCGCTCAAGACTCTAGTACAGGTTTATTGCCTATTTGAGGTTGTATCCACAAGGGAAGTCCGGCCGAATTTTCTATTATGGCCCCAAACGATGTGAGCAAGGTTCCCAAGCCCACCAATCGGGTGCCACTTGGTACACCGTGCCACTGGTGCATCTACCGCACTGAAGCCCACCCCATCGGGCAACGCTAAACACGACCCCCAGCACATCCTACAAACACCAGAAACTAGTTGCAACTCCCGGACAGAGATCAAGTGGATTAATAGTCCGAGCAGGTCAGGGTCACTGAGTTCCCAATGTGTGGTAGTAACTATCTTGGATCACATACATAGAACTCAGTTCCTAAGGACGGTTCCAATGAGACAACCCACCATGTAGTCCTACATGGCCTCTCATCGCTAACTTTACCAAATTGGGTTCATACACTTAACTCTCACACAGCAGGGCATGAACACGCCATTCCAATTCATCGCCCAGATGGATCCGACCCGACACGACTCTAAGCATAGCAAGCATAGCAAGCAAGCATGGATTAGTAGTCACAACATGGCTCAAGCAATTCCTACTCATGCTAAGAGGTTTTAACTATTTACTGTGACAAATACAGGTCATGCAGAGGAATGGGTTCAACTACCAAAACAAATAACAGTTGATGCGTTGTTGTCCTAATGCAATAAAAGAGAGCAAGAGTTAGAGAGTGGGATTGTATCAGAATGCTCAAGGGGGTTTGCTTGCCTGGCACTTCTGAAGATAGTAATGCTCATCATCGGTGTCAACGATCACAATGTCGGAATCGTCTTCTACCGAGAAGCAACAAGCACCGACAAACAAAGGAAGGAACAACATTCAATGCAATGCACATCCAAATGTATGACATGACATGTTAAGGTATTGAGTTGACCTAATGCAATATTTAGCCAAGTTAATTGAAGTGGAATGCAAACCTATATCAAATTCCAACTCCAAATCTATTTAATAAATTGCCCTAATCATCATTTGTCCTAAACAGTGAATTTAGGTTGTTGAAACATGCATGAACATGGCATAAACAGATTCATTGGATTTTTCTGATAATTTTTCATATATAAATTATTTTCATCTGAGTTATAGATTATTTTCTATGAATTTTAGAAGTTTTAAACATTTTCTGAAATAGATAAATCATTTTTTGATTGTTCAAAATCAGCAAATACTTTTGTTACTCAGGGGCTGGTAGCCTATCTCACTGATAGTGGGTCCAATCAGCTGCTAACTAGGCCTGGTCAAACCAGACACATGGGGCCTACTGGGTTATATCTAATCTAAACAGGGAAATTAAACTAATTAATTTGGGCACTAGGGCCCACATGGCAGTGGCTCTAGGGGTGATTAGCGGGGTCATTAGTGGCTAGTTAAATGGGCCACATCAGCCGGCCGGGGCTAACTGACGACCTTCCCGCACGACGGAGGGGCTTCGGGTTCACTTACAAGGGGCTAAACAGCGCGCGGTTGATCCCGTTAGAACGCTGGCACTCGGTCGCTTCCAACCTTGGTGGCTTCTGGTGTGAGGGTGGTCGGGTTTGAGTGCGGCGATGAGTTTGGCGGTGGCCGAAGCACGGGGTCGGTCGTGCGCGAAGTTGCGGCTCCATAGCGAGCAAACAAAGCGGCTAGGCAGCACCTATTGAGCACGGGGAGCACCCTAGACAGCACGGGGAGGCCTAGCAATCTCGGCGACGATGAGTTCAACGGCAATGGTGGACGACGGCTACGGGGCTCACGAGGAATAGTGCTATGGCACGGGAGCAGACAAAAGGGGAGGGGGTAACTAAACAAGAGATCACCACAAAGAGTCGCGTGCACGCAGACGAGTCGTGGAAGCACGGGAGCCAACAAATCGAAGACGGCGGCTGATGGTGCCAAAGGTTGAAGATGAAGTTGTTCACGAGGACAGAAGGTGTCTGGTGTCACACGCGTTGGCGTGGAGAAGCGCAGCTTCATGGCAGTGCTCGGGGATATGGTGGGGCGGCTATTCGACGTTGTTGGCCACGCTAGCGAGCGATGGCGGCGAGGCAAGGCTTTTGGGTGCATGCGGGAGAGAGGCTAGAGGGGAGGAGATAGCGTGGAGAGGGAGGGAAGAGGCAGAGGAAACTCGTCCACGTCTCCTGGGCGCGAAGATAGGCTCGGGGAGGCCTTGGTGGCTTGGGAAGCAGGAGGTGGCATCGGGGTCTCGTGCGTGCGCCACGGCGTCTGCCTACTGGCCGGAGGTGGAAGACAATGGTATCCCTGGTGGGCTGGGCCTTCGGTTGGGCCAGGTAAGTTAGGTAGGTTTTCTTGTTTTTCTATTTTTCTTCTGTTTCTTTTTTACTTTGCCACTGTTTTAAAATTCAAAACAAATTCAAAACCGTGCCAAATATCCTCTGAATAATGTCATGTTGCGGAATGGATTATTCCAAATGCACATAAAATATTTCAGGGTATTTGAAAATATATTTAGTATATATTATAAATATAAGTTCAAATTCAAATATAGGATTGATTTAAATTCAATGCCCAAAGTATTCCTTAAAAATGTTCACTATTTTTGGTTTGGGTCAAAACCCTTATCAAAAATGTCAAACACTGATCAAGAGCATTTTGGGTTCACTGAATGCAATTTGTAGGGTTCTTTGCCCCTTTTTATTTAATTTTTGAAGCTTCAAATTTTTCCCAATTCCAATTTCAGATATTTAAATATGATGCATGAATGCTTCTAATGCATTTAATCACACTCAAATATTCTAGGGCTGTGACACTGCCTGATCAATGCTGATAATGATGGAAGAACTCGTCTCATAGTTGGCTGAGTAATAGCTCTGCAGCAAGCCAGTGATGCTTATGAGGTGATCGTGGGCATCAGTTTGATGCTCAGGAGATGGTCATGGGGAGATCTTGAGGATGAGTTAATTGATCGGGTGATCATGAGTAAGGCAGTCCATGTGACTTTAAACGATGATTTATTATATTACTAGTTTTCAATATCATGCTTATTATTTTCTTCCACCCTTTTTGTAACTGATCTTGGCATAATCCATTATTGTCGTGTATTGTTTTATCTTGATGCTTTTGGTTGTTGTGAGCTTGCGAGTACATTCAAAGTACTCACCTGGTGTGTCATGCCAGATGCAGGTAATGCCGTGATTGCGTAACTCGAGGAGCCTATGTCCGCGACTAGGAAGTGCCCCAGCAGTGTCCCTTGGGAGTGGAGTCCACCATCATCATGCCGTTCCGCTACTGGATGTTATTTCACTACCAGCAACCGATGCGCAAGCATGTTCTCCACCTTGCTTCGCTAGCATTGTATATCAGAACCTTTGTACCCACAGTATTTGTAATAAAGAATTGTTTTGTGCTATGCCAAGTTGTACTATGTTCCAGAAGAATTGATCTCTGGGCTGGAATGCAGGGTATTCCGGTTCCCTGAGCCGGGGTGCCATAAGACTTGGTATCAGAGCCAGGACTGACTGTAGGACACCATAGTTAGCACGGACGTTAGAATGGTGCTAGGTCTAGAGTCCAGCTTGTTTGCGTGATGCATTTGATTGATGCACTTGTTTGTTGCATAGCATGCATATAGATCTGATATTTTGATCACTAACGGGCTAATTTGGTGAGTGTAACATGGCAGCTTTACCGATTGACCTCCACCCAGCTCACGCAACACTCAGTTTCGCACACCTACTTTTCGATGTCTGGCATCTTCTCTATCCCAGTGCAGAGATGTCGCGGTACCAAGTGTTCCAGGCACCACTTGTAGGATTGGTGCTCGAGTACCATGCCAATGTCTTCCTGTCAGCTAGGATACCCATCGGTCGGCGCACTTACAGTTTCCATGGTGGATATGCTTCTATGTTGGATCGTGCCATCCAGCTTGCCGCTCTAGCAGGTCTCACTGGTCTTCGACACCGGGAAAGTGCGAGGCAAGAGAACCGTGCCTTCCATTTCTATCCTACTCTGGCAGCCACCCCCAGACGACTAAGGTTTCCTCCTACCGATGCGGATGGCGATGCGGCTGTGGCATTCATGTCCCGCTACATGATCGCCGAGTACATTCTCAACATTGAGCTAGTCAGAGACGCAACCCGTGCCAGAAGAGCGCTTGGCATGGCTCTAGCCCCACCAACCCCTCCACCAGCTCCTTCGTCTTCGAGCAACCCGCCGCTAGACCATAGTACCTAAGTTCTTGTGAGGTTCATGTTGCATGAGTTGTAGTAGTCTTGCATGCTGTAAATTACTTTGAGTAGCAATAAAATGTGATCATACTTGTGTGATCTTGGTACATTTTGTGTGCTATCTGTCCTTTACTCAGTTGAGTCATTTTATCTACTTCTTTATTTGATTCTCCAGGGTTACCTTATTTCCCCTTATGGAAGTTGCTTATCAATCTGCCTCCAGACTCGAAGAATCAGCAAGGATCAAAAAGACTTGGAAGTTCAGTTAAACCCAATAGGATTCTCAGCCGACTGTGTTTTATTAAAAACATCTGGCTCGGGAGCAAACATTGTCCTGGAGGAACTATCAACATCAAGTCTACCTCAGTTGTGCAACCCTTAAAGTGGTAACAATTGAATTAGCAGGAGAACAAGCTATGTTCATGACCCCCTAGAACATCCTCAGACAAAGGTATGGCAGATACAAAGTCTCGTTTCTAAATTTTGGGGTATGCTATCCAGAAATACCCCAGACGGAAGTCGGAATATTCTATGATCCAGTAATCTGCAAGAAAGATAGTCAGGCAACCCTTTTCATACAAGGGACCAGCCACAAAAGTTTCAGAATATAGTACTCAGTCCTCCTTCGCACACTACCGTGGAAAGCTTCCAGTGTAAGGAACCTAGCCTTCTTCAACAAGCTACCAATAGAAGCTTACGATGTAAGGCACCCAATCTTCCTCGGTATGCAACAAGGATGGCTTCCAGCACAAGACACTCAGTCTTCTACAGCAAGCCACCGCAGAAAGCTTTCGGCATAAGGTACCTAATCATCTTCAGTATGCAACCAGAGAGGAAACATCCAGGGTAAGGAACCCAATCTCCTTCGGCAAGTCATCAGGAGAAGCTTCCCACGTACGACACTTAGTCTTTCTTGTTACACTACTGGGAAAAGCTTTCGAGGTACGGTACCCAATCTTCCACAGCATGCTACCCCGGAACAGCTTCGGGCATAAGATACCTAGGCTTATTCAGCATGCCATCCTGCCCACAACAGTTTGATTAGAAGCACGCCTGCTCAGGATCTAAGTCTATCTCAGCACATCCGAGCATATATATGTCAGCATATATTGTGAGCCTGTAGTTCAAGTCATGCCAGCCACTCATATGTGGATGCGACTGTGCTCATAGACAAGCAGATCATGTATACACGTAAAGAAGTGAAGGCACAGTGAGAAGGAGAATTTCAGATATACATCTCAGCATGGTACAAGGGCAGACGAGTCATGAAGAAAGAAAGGAAGCTTTGGAACAACAGTTTTGACAATAGCTACAAGGCCCAACTCCCCTCACCTGACAAGGTGATATCATTGACCCTTGTCATTCTCTTGTATATTTGGCTACAACAATGCATAACCATGAGCTTGTCATATAATGATACGAGTCATGGACAAGGATAAATTATGATCCTGGAATACTACACGAATTAGCAACCATGGTCACACAAGGGACTATGGGTATACATGGCCAAGCCATCTTGATACGTCCATTATGCATCATGAATTCTTATTGATATTTATGTTATTCTTGGTTATTATTCCTTATTTTGGTATAATTCTTATACCTTTTCTCTTTGAATATGCAAGGTACATAGAGGGAAATCTCTGGAAACTGGAATTCTGGACCTGAAAACCAAGAAAATGGTAGAAAATTCACTGGACTCCAAATGACCTGAAATTTTACGAAGAATTTTTATGGAATATATAAGAATTTTGGGTCCAAAAATATACCAGAGGGGGGTGGCCAGTTGGCCACGAGCCAACAGGGTGCGGCCCACCCCCTGGCCGCGCCCTGTTGGGTAGTAGGGGCCCTGGAGCTCCTCTGGCCCCCCTCTTCTCCTATATGGTGTGTTTTGACCTAGACAAAATCGTAAGATTACTTTTGGGATGAAGCGCCGCTGTCTCGAGGCAGAAACCTGGGTAGAGGCCCTTTTTCTCTTCGGCAGAGAGATTCTGCCGGGGAAACTTCCCTGCGGGGGGGGGGGGGGGGAGATCGAAGACATCGTCATCACCAACGCTTCCTCCTTCGTGGGAGGACCAATCTTCATCAACATATTCACCAGCATCATCTCATCTCCAACCCTAGTTCATCTCTTGTATTCAATCTTTGTCCCAAAACCTCAGATTGGTACCTGTGGGTTACTAGTAGTGTTGATTACATCTTGTAGTTGATGCTTGTTGGATTAATTGGTGAAAGATATTATGTTCAGATCCTTGATCACCATCATTACACCTCTGATCTTGAACATGTTGATGAGGTGTGAGTAGTTACTATTGTTCCTGAGGACATGGGATAAGTCTTGTTATAAGTAATCATGTGAAATTGGCATTCGTTCGATATTTTCATGATATGTATGTTGTTGCTTCTCTTAGTGGTGTCGTGTGAACATCGACTACACGACACTTCACCATGTCATGGGCCTAAGGGAAGGCATTGTGGAGTAACAAGTAGATGATGGGTTGCGAGAGTGACAGAAGTTTAAACCCCAGTTTATGCGTTTCTTCATAAGGGGCTGAATTGGATCCACACGTTTCATGCTATGGTTAGATTTATCTTAATTCTTCTTTCATAGTTGCGGATGCTTGCGAGAGGGGGTAATCATAAGTGGGTTGTTTGTTCAAGTAAGAACAGCACCTTAGCACTGGTCCACCCACATATCAAATTATCAAAGTAGTGAACGCGAATCAATTCAACATGATGAACATGAGTAGACAGAAATCCCCATGTGTCCTCAGGAGCACTTGCTTCATATAAGAGTACTTTCCGGCCTGTCCTTTGCAATAAAAAGGATTGTGCTACCTTGCTGCACCTTGGTTACTATTGTTACTTGTCACTCATTACGAAATATCTTGCTACAAAACTATCTACTATTGTTACTAACAGCACTTGCAGAAAATACCTCGCTGAAAACCGCTTATCATTTCCTTCTGCTCCTCGTTGGGTTTGACACTCTTACTTATCAAAAGGACTACGATTGATCCCATATACTTGTGCGTCATCAAGACTATTTTTTGGCACCATTGCCGGGGAGTGAAGCGCCTCTGGTAAGTGGAAATTGGTAAGGAAACATTTTCACTAAGTGCTGAAATTTACTGTTACTTGTTGCTATGGACGGTAACCCTTTGAGTGGCTTGTTCGGGGCATCTTCACCTCGAATGGAAGTGGAAAAGGTTGCTCCTCAACCTACTGAACCTACTGAAAATACTTATTATGAGATTCCTTCTGGTATGTTAGAGAAACTGCTAGCTAGTCCTTATGATGGTACGACTCATCCTGATTATCATTTAATATTTGTCGATGAGGTTTATGGATTATTTAAGCTTGCAGGTTTGTCTAGAGACAAAGCTAAGAAGAAGGTTTTCCCTTTATCTTTGGAGGGAAAGGCATTGACATGGTACAGGCTATTGGATGATATTGGATCAAGGGACTGGAATCGCTTGAAGCAGGAATTTCATCAGAAGTTTTATCCTATGCATCTAGTCCATCGTGATCGGAACTTTATTTATAATTGATGGCCTCGTGAAGGAGAAAGTATAGCTCAAGCTTGGGGGAGGCTTAAATCTATGATGCACACTTGTCCCAACCATGAGCTCTCAAGAAAAATGATTATAGAAATTTTTTATGCTCGGCTTTCTCATAATGATCAATTACTACTCGATTCTTCTTCTACTGGTTCCTATATGAATAGGACTATTGAATTCAAATGGGATCTTTTGGAAAGAATTAAACTCAACTCTAAAGATTGGGAACTCGACAAAGGTAAAGAGCCAGGTATAAAGTTTAAGTTTGATTGTGTTAAATCTTTTATGGAAACCAATACTTTCCATGAGTTTAGCAATAAATATGGCCTTGACTCTGAGATAGTAGCTTCTTTCTGTGAATCATTTGCTACTCATGTTGATCTCCCTAAGGAGAAGTGGTTTAAATATCATCCACCCATTGAAAAACAATTAGAGGAACCTGTTAAAATTAAGAAGGAAGAAATAATTGTTAGCCACGTTGATCCAATTGTTCCTACTGCATACATTGAGAAACCACCTTTCCCTGTTAGAATTAAGGAACATGCTAAAGCTACAATTGTGGTTAATAAGAGCCATGTTAGATCACCTAAACCTTCTGAACAAATAAATATTGATCCCAATGTTGCTATAGTTAAAGATCTTCTAGTTGATCATATTGAGGGTCAGGTTCTTTACTTCTATGGTGAAGCCGCTAGAATTGCAAAACCTGTTACAAACGTATAGGACAAGCTAGATAAAAACAAACCAGTTGTTCGCATGCCTGTTGTTTCAGTTAAAATTGGAGATCATTATTATCATGGCTTGTGTGACATGGGTGCTAGTGTTAGTGTTAAACCTTTTACCTTATATCAAGAAATCATGAATGACATAGCACCCTCTGAACTTGATGATATTGATGTTACTACTAAACTTGCAAACAGAGACACTATTACACCACTTGGGATTGTTAGAGATGTTGAAGTCTTGTGTGGAAAAGTTAAGTACCCAACTGATTTCTTAGTACTTGGTCCTGAACAAGATAATTTCTGTCCCATTGTATTCGGTAGACCTTTCTTGAGTACTGTTAACGCTGAAATTAATTTTGCTACTGAGAAGGTCAAAGTAAGTTTTGGTGATGTGTCCCATGAATTTAATTTCTCCAAGTTTAGTAAGCAACCGCATGATAAAGAATTACCTAGTAGGGATGAAATAATTGGTCTTGCTTCTATTGTCATGCCTCCTACTGATCCACTAGAACAATATTTGCTAGACCATGAGAATGATATGCATATGAATGAAAGAAATGAGACCGATGATATATTTCTTAGACAAACACCTATTCTTAAACACAACTTACCAGTTGATATTTTAGGGGATCCTCCTCCACCCAAAGGAGATCCCGTGTTTGAGATAAAGACTTTACCTGATACCTTGAAATATGCTTATCTGGATGAAAAGAAGTTTATCCTGTTATTATCAGTGCTAACCGTTCAGAGCATGAAGAAAAGAGATTACTTAAAACTCTGAAGAAGCACAAGGCTGCTATTGGATATACTCTTGATGATCTTAAGGGCATAAGTCCCACTCTATGTCAGCACAAGATTAATATGGAACCGGATGCTAAACATGTTGTTGATCATCAACGCCGCTTAAATCCTAAGATGAAAGAAGTGGTGAGAACTGAAATATTAAAGCCTCTGCAGGCAGGTATAATCTATCCTATTGCTAATAGTAGATGGGTAAGTCATGTTCATTGTGTTCCTAAGAAAGGAGGTATAACTGTTGTCCCTAATGATAAAAATGAACTTATTCCGCAAAGAATCATAACTGGTTATAGGATGGTAATAGATTTTAGGAAATTAAATAAAGCTACTAGGAAAGGTCATTACCCCTTGCCTTTTATTGATCAAATGTTAGAAAGATTATCTAAGCACACACACTTTTGCTTTCTTGATGGATATTTTGGTTTCTCTCAAATACCTGTGTCCAAAGAGGACCAAGAGAAAACCACTTTCACATGCAATTTTGGAACCTATGCTTATAGACGTATGCCTTTTGGTTTATGCAATGCACCTGCTACCTTTCAAAGATGTATGGCTGCTATATTCTCTGACTTTTGTGAAAAGATTGTTGAGGTTTTCATGGATAGTTTTTCTGTTTACGGGACTTCTTTTGATGATTGCTTGAGCAACCTTGATCGAGTTTTGCAGAGATGTGAAGAAACTAATCTTGTCTTGAATTGGGAGAAGTGCCACTTATGGTGAATGAAGGTATAGTACTTGGGCATAAAATATCTGAGCAAGGTATTGAAGTAGACAAAGCTAAAGTTGATGCAATAGAGAAAATGCCATGTCCAAAAGATATCAAAGGTATAAGAAGTTTCCTTGGTCATGCTGGTTTTTATAGGCGTTTCATTAAAGATTTCTCAAAGATTTTTAGGCCACTAAATAATCTTCTTCAAAAAGATATTCCTTTTGTTTTTGATGACGATTGTGTAGAAGCCTTTGAAATACTTAAGAAAGCCTTAATTTCTGCACCTATTGTCCAACCACCTGATTGGAATTTACCATTTGAAATTACGTGTGATGCTAGTGAATATGCTGTTGGTGCTGTTCTAGGGCAAAGAATTAAGCATTATATCTCAGGTACGTCCCGTAATGTTGAAACTAACAATATTCAAGTTATGACCCCGGAAGAACACATAAGAGAGACCTTCCGGAACGCTCCAGAATGCTGAAAAGGGGTAGGTATGTGATACGGTAAGCAAACCGACTCCAAAAATTCCAAAAAAATATTTTCTATTGGTTTTGGTATTTTAGAAAAATTCCAAAAGTAAAAAGGAGTCAGGGGGACTCACGAGGGAGCCACTACCCAACAGGGCGCGGCCCACCCCCTGGCCGCGCCCTGTTAGCTCGTGGCACCGTCGTGCGCCTCCCGGACTCCGTTTTCTTCCTTGACACGTATTTTTACCTAGAAAAAATTATTATATATACTCCCATATGTTTTGACCACCGCATCGCAAGTTTCTCCTCTGTTCTTGTTTTAGGCTATTTTTCTGACAGATCTAGATCACCATGACGTCGCCAAGCTCCTCCATGGACAAGTTCTTCGAGAACGTCATCAACCCCTACCTGCCGGAGGTGATGAAGCTCCCTCAATCCATTGAGATGCATGAGGGGGTGCTTCACATCTGGGATGTCCAAGGCCCTAAGAAGGAGGGGAGCGAGAAGGCCAGGCTTGCAGCGGTGGAGCAGGAGATCTTCAAGTGCCAAGGGATGGTGGAACGTGGTTTGAGTGCCAATCACTCTATGATCACGGACTTCATCCGAGAGAACAAGCTGGACACAAACAACATGGGAAAGGCTCTCTTCAAGCTTCAAGAGCGGACTGAACATCTCCAAGCTCAGATCTATGACCTACAAAACCAAAACTGTGAGTATGAAGCTAGGTTCAACAGGATGAGCATTGCTGCCACTTTCAGGATTCTGGAGACAAGGTCCTCTTTCTATGATGGGGAGCCTATGCCCTGGAAGGAGGAGGACAAGGCCACTACATCATCACCACCATCACCCAAGAGGGACACTTGAGTACATGGGTATGGGCACCACCCTTAGCTTGTTCCAAGCTTGGGGGAGGTGCCCCGGTATCGTATGACCATCACTTCTATCATTACCATCTATCCTAGTTCGATCCTTAGTTATTTCGTGATTTAGAGAAATAAAATTTCAGATTTGCTTTGCTTAGAATTTTTCCTTTGACATCTATCTATCCTTGTAATCGAGTGTGACGGTTATATAATAAAGATTAGTTGAGTTTGTGTGCTTTACTCTCATGCATCTATCATCATAGCATTGAAATAAAATAAAAAGATCATATGCTAATCCCATGGGGAGTAATAACTTCACATAGAAAAAAGTATAAGTGATAAAAGTTGTTGGGAATAAACAAACATAGCATTAACATGTGGTGCTTGCTTTAGATCTTTTGCTATCGGCTTCCCACCACTGATCAGATGCAAGCGAGAGGCTGTGATCACGCTTCCACTTGGGCACTTTGTGATCAGGCTGACGAAATGGCGGCTCACTTGTTCTTCCATTGCCCTTTCACTGTTGAAGTCCGTTTCAAGTTGCGTTGGACTCTTTATAGTTCTAGCTCCAAGCAAGACACCCAGCAAGCAATGTATTTCGCATGGAATATCTAGAATGAACGCAATTGGCGCGTTCTCCAAAACTCTTTCTCAACTTCTGATGAGATCGCCTCCTTGATCGCCTATGATCTGAACCAACCGGAGACAAGGTCCTCTTTCTATGCAAGATTATGACAGAGGAGAGGAGATTCACATATAAATACACTATCTTGGACATCTTTTATGATTGTTAGCCCCCATCAAATATTATATAATGATCTAGTGTTGATGTTAGACATGGAAGACAACGTAATGATCATGATAGTTTACATTCACATAGAAGTTACATGGTCATGGATCCTTTAACATGTGGTGCTTGCTTTAGATCTTTTGCTAGCCAATAATTTTCTGCACCAAGTAGAGATACTACTTGTGCATCCATAACCACTTAAACCCAGTTTCTTTCCATGAGAGTCCACCATACCTACCTATGCATTGAGTAAGATCCTTCAAGTAAGTTGTCATCGGTGCATCACGCAATAAAAATTGCTCTTAAATATGTATGATCTTTTATTATAGGGGAAAATAAGCTTTGTACGATCTTGTGATGGCAAAGAAATAAAAGCGATAGAGTGCATAATAAAGTTTGCTATCATAAGGGGCAATATAAAGTGACGTTCCTTTGCATTAAGAGCTTGCACATCCAACTTAAAAGCGCATGACAACCTCTGCTTCCCTCTGCGAAGGGCCTATCTTATATCTTCATGAAACTATTTATGTGCAAGAGTCAATAAAGTTTATTCCTACTCCTTCCTATTAATTCTCTAGTTGGCAAGCACTATGTGTTGAGGAAAGATCCAGATAAATATATCCAGTTGAATGTAGGAGATCATGAACCATTACTGTTGACATTACCCTTGAGGTAAATAAGTTGGGTGGCAAGAGCAATTAAACCCCCATCTTCCTATGTGTCAATCGGAAAGTACTAGCTCCAAAAATATGCAATGAGTGTCAACAATCATAAAAGACTAAATGATAGTTGAGTATGTGAACTTGCTAGGAAAGCTCTTATATAGACTCTTCTCTGGAATATGATGAATTATGATTGCATCAATGACTAAGGGCATAGTTTATTGATTGTCAATAGTGTTTATGCTTCATACTTCAATATTGTGAATGGATTGTTACTTTCTTATGAGAAGCTATATGATGAAAATGTTGCTGCTATGACAATATTCATGATGCACTCATGTCCATATTCTATTTTTATCGACACCTATCTCTCAAATCATGTGGTCATTATTCTCGAGTTCGGCTTTCGCTTGAGGACAAGCGAGGTCTAAGCTTGGGGGAGTTGATACGTCCATTATACATCATGAATTCTTATTGATATTTATGTTATTCTTGGTTATTATTCCTTATTTTGGTATAATTCTTATACCTTTTCTCTCTGAATATGCAAGGTACATCACAAAGAGGAAAATTGCTACTTCTTGAGCTTGCATTGGTTTTCCCTTGAAGAGGAAAGGGTGATGCAGCAAAGTAGATAAGTATTTCCCTCAGTTGTTGAGAACCAAGGTATCAATCCAGTAGGTGGTACAAGCAAGTCCCCAATTTATGCACCTACACAAACAATCAAACACTTGCACCCAATGCTAAAAAGGGGTTGTCAATCCTTTCATGGGTATTTGCAAGGATGAGATCTGATAGAGATAGATATAAAAGATTACTAAAAGTAAAACTAAAATAAAAGGTAAAAGATTGCAGCAAAGTATTTTTGGTATTTTTGGTTTATAGATCTGAAAATATAATATGGAAAATAGACCCGGGGGCCATAGGTTTCACTAGAGGCTTCTCTCTTGAAGGAAAATAATACGGTGGGTGAACAAATTACTGTCGAGCAATTGATAGAAAAGCGCAAAGTTATGACGATATCCAAGGCAATGATTATGCATATAGGCATCACGTCCGTGTCAAGTAGACCGAAACGATTCTGCATCTACTACTATTACTGCACACATCGACCGACTCCTGCCTGTATCTAGAGTATTAAGTTCATGAAGAACAGAGTAACGCATTAAGTAAGATGACATGATGTAGAGGGATAAACTCAAGCAATATGATGAAAACTCCATCTTTTTATCCTTGATGGCAACAATACAAATACGTGCCTCGCTACCCCTACTTTGTCACTGGGTGAGGACACCGCAAGATTGAACACAAAACTAAGCACTTCTCCCATTGCAAGAATTACCAATCTAGTTGGCCAAACCAAACCAATAACTCGAAGAGACTTGCAAAGATATGAAATCATGCATAAAAGAATTCAGAGAAGATTCAAATAATATTCATAGATAAGCTGATCATAAATCCACAATTCATCGGATCTCGACAAACACACCGCAAAAGAGTATTACATCGGATAGAACTCCATGAAGATCGTGAAGAACATGGTATTGAAGATCAAAGAGAGAGAAGAAGCCATCTAGCTACTAGCTATGGACCCGAAGGTCTGTGGTGAACTACTCACGCATCATCGGAGGGGCAATGGTGTTGATGTAGATGCCCTCCGTGATCGAATCCCCCTCCGGCAGATTGCCGGAAAAGGCCCCAGATGGGATCTCACGGGAACAAAGAATTATCATGGCTCTTTTTGGTATTGGGGGAATATTCCTGAATTTATAGGCGGAAGATTAGGGTTGGAGGACCTACAGGGGGCCACAAGCCAGGGGGGCGCCCCCCCCAGGGCGCGCCCTGCAGGCTTGTCGCCGTACGGCAGGTCTCCTGCCCTCCTCTCCAAGTCTGATAGGTGTCTTCTAGTCCAAGAAAAATCATCGCGAAGATTTTATTCTGTTTGGACTCTGTTTGATATTCCTTATCTGCAATACTCAAAAACAAGAAAAAATAGAAACTGGCACTGGGCTCTAGGTTAATAGGTTAATCCCAAAAATAATATAAAATAACATATTAATGCATATAAACATCCAAAACAGATAATATAATAGCATGGAATAATCAAAAATTATAGATACGTTGGAGACGTATCAGAAATCTCTGGAAACTGGAATTCTGGACCTGAAAACCAAGAAAATGGCAGAAAATTCACTGGAATCCAAAAGACCTGAAATTTTACGAAGAATTTTTATGGAATATATAAGAATTTTGGGTCCAAAAATATACCAGAGGGGGGTGGCCAGTTGGCCACGAGCCAACAGGGCGCGGCCCACCCCCTGGCCGCGCCCTGTTGGGTAGTGTGGGCCCTGGAGCTCCTCTGGCCCCCCTCTTCTCCTATATGGTGTGTTTTGAACTAGAAAAAATCATAAGATTATTTTTGAGACGAGGCGCCGCCGTCTCGACGCGGAAACCTGGGTAGAGGCCCTTTTTCTCTCTGGCAGAGAGATTCTGCCGGGGAAACTTCCCTCCGGGAGGGGGAGATCGAAGCCATCGTCATCACCAACGCTTCCTCCTTCATAAGAGGACCAATCTTCATCAACATCTTCACTAGCACCATCTCATCTCCAACCCTAGTTCGTCTCTTGTATTCAATCTTTGTCCCAAAACCTCAGATTGGTACCTGTGGGTTACTAGTACTGTTGATTACATCTTGTAGTTGATGCTTGTTGGATTAATTGGTAAAAGATATTATGTGCAGATCCTTGATCACCATCATTACAGCTCTGATCTTGAACATGTTGATGAGGTGTGCGTAGTTACTATTGTTCCTAAGGACATGGGATAAGTCTTGTTATAAGTAATCATGTGAAATTGGCATTCGTTCGATATTTTGATGATATGTATGTTGTTGCTTCTCTTAGTGGTGTCGTGTGAACGTTGACTACATGACACTTCACCATATTATGGGCCTAAGGGAAGGCATTGTGGAGTAACAAGTAGATGATGGGTTGCGAGAGTGACAAAAGCTTAAACCCCAGTTTATGTGTTGCTTCAAAAGGGGCTGATTTGGAGACACACGTTTCATGCTATGGTTAGATTTATCTTAATTCTTCTTTCGTAGTTGCGGATGCTTGCGTGAGGGGGTAATCATAAGTGGGTTGTTTGTTCAAGTAAGAACAGCACCTTAGCACCGGTCCACCCACATATAAAATTATCAAAGTAGCGAACGCGAATCAATTCAACATGGTGAACATGACTAGACAGAAATCCCCATGTGTCCTCGGGAGCACTTGCTTCATATAAAAGTACTTTCCAGCCGGTCCTTTGCTATAAAAAGGATTGGGCTACCTTGCTGCACCCTGGTTGCTATTGTTACTTGTCACTCGTTACGAAATATCTTGCTACAAAACTATCTACTATTGTTACTAATAGCACTTGCAGAAAATACCTTGCTGAAAACCGCTTATCATTTCCTTCTGCTCCTCGTTGGGTTCGACACTCTTACTTATCGAAAGGACTACGATTGATCTCCTATACTTGTGGATCATCACATCTCAGCAAAGGGTTGAGACATGGCAAGAGCTAAGAGACAAGCACGATAGGGAAAGGATTGAATATCCTGGCCATAAGGATCATGGCAAACAGACATCTCATATAATGAGGTTTGTCGTGACCCAGCTGATAAGATTAAAGCTACACCTCACCAGCCGCTGGATTACTACAACCTATGCAAATCCTACAACGGCAATAAGATGGTATTACATGGACCTTAAGGTCAATTTATCCAAGTGGCCTGAGGTCCTGATTCCATATGGATCATGGGGGACACCCATATCCAAGTGACCCACTTTATTCATGCGAGGAGTAGTGACCGAGTCAACCGACTTGTCCACCTATGCACGCACAGGATTGTCAGTATGGGATACCCAAGTCTATCCCGTCAGGCCAGTGATTCTCTAGCTATCGCGGCATTTTAGCTGCATGGACTGTGTGAAAGCATAGCACGGCCCATCACCCACTTACAAATGCAACGACAGAATAAGTGAGCTGCAGGCTGAGCAACAAGCTCAAATCAGGTAACCTCGCATATGAAACCAAGTGGAAGGATAGCCTGTCATGAACAAAATTCTCCTACCAGAAACCTTTGTCAGTTAAGACCCCAAAAGGGTATGATTTGAGGCATTTCATGGATCTAAAAGTTATAGCCCTTATATTGGTCACAGATAGGAGATAGTCAAATCGTTGATATGGATTGGATGCTTGGGACCAAGGAGCCGGTAAAGGTGATTCAGTACCATCCACAAATAGTGAAATTCCGCCAAAAGAACTGTTATGACTCACAGTATCATGGATTAAGCCATGGACCCAGAGAGTATACTTGTCTTCAAGTGACCCCGGAGAAAGAGTTGAAAGGTTTTACGCCCGCACAAGGTGTGTTCCTGGTATTAGCAAATCTTTTCAGGAATAGCTCAAAGAGTGGCATGTCAGTTGGAAACCACCAACGGATCCACTGAAAGCTTGTGAATTCCAGCGGTGGCAGTACACCATGTCACCAGCCAAGCTGACAGGCATGAAGGGATTAAAGTCAGCATGAGGTGGGTCGTATAAATGAAAACACCCATCAGACTTATGGATAAGGTGAAATAAGTCAATTAGAGAAAGATAGTCATATTGGATAAGGGTCGGTAGGGACGCCTTACACAGGAAAAGGATACCCGAGAAGGAAAAAGGGGCTCCTTGAGTCAGCAAATTCATGTGTGTTCCCTGAGCAACCAAATCTCGAGGACGAGATTTATCCTCAGGGGGGTAGGTTTTTGACAACCTTTCTTTCAAAAACCCATTTGAAATTTTATTGAAATTTGAACTGGATTTCATTTTTGAATGGCTCTATGGACTTGAAACTTGGGAATGACTTTTCTCTCTGTTCCCAAGTGAATCCAAGCGCTTGCAACTTTTCCAAAGTCATGCCATTCCTATTCTAGCTCAACCCTAATATTTATCCCATCCCAATATTCCTTTTTCCAGTAAAGGAATACTCTTTTTTGCCCTAGGTGG
The DNA here is from genome assembly GCA_039707655.1 of Elymus sibiricus. NCBI lineage: Eukaryota > Viridiplantae > Streptophyta > Magnoliopsida > Poales > Poaceae > Elymus > Elymus sibiricus. Next base: position 26,352,289 of record CM077671.1, on the reverse strand, counting down.
TGAAGCAACCTATATTTCTATCATCCCAAAAATTCCAAGTAAATTCTCATAAATTATTTGGACCATATCAACCTTGGATATGTAAAAATATTCAAGATCACATGCTCATGGTGAGCACAGCATCCAAATCTTGTTTCTGGTCAGAATCGAGGCTTGTGAAGGGAGTGCGTCTTATCTTGGTCTAAAACTCCTGAAATTTTTCCAGTACGGGCATCTTCCTATATCTCTTTGTAACAGCCCGAGACCGGTTCTCCAGATGCGCTGCGTAATATTATTATTATATCATGTTTATTATTTATTCATTGCATTCATCATATCATCATCCATGTTGCATCGGCAATCCGTTGCCATCGTACTGGATTCATTCGGGTGTTTTCATAAAAACTTATAGCCATTTGTAGTTGATGTTTCCCCATTGTCTCCGTTTACCTTTCTCAGACCAACCAGACACTTGCACGCGCCCGCGATGTCATTTTAATATTATTTTTAAGTGCGAATAAAACGTTCTCGGAATGAGTTAAAACTTGACGTGTGGTGTTGCTATATTTTAGGTAGACCGCCTGTCAAGTTTCGTCGCATTTGGAGGTTGTTTGGTACCCCGAACGGTTAAACTAGTAAGGCACTATAGCTGGATTAAAATTGTAGATGTTTTCTAAATAAAACTTGTCTGTGCAGGCTCTCTTTTCCCGCTCGTCTAAAGCCCATGGCATTCTAACACAGCCCACTAGTCCACCTAAACTCCCCCTCTCATCTTAGCCATCGGATCATCATCCGACGGACGAGCTCCATCCCAGCTAGCCATCTTCCCTATATAAAGATCACCCCATGGAGAGAGCCCCTCCACTCTCTAGGGTTTCCCTCTTGCCAAAATTGCAGCCACCCCCCTACCAAACCTCCCCTCTAGCCATCGAAACCCCCAGATCTAGATCTGAAATCTGAGACCCAGATTCATCTAAAATGCCCCACCGGACATTGTCCGTGGCCAACCCGGACATGTCCGGTGACCACAGTGCCCGCAGCCTCCTCCCGCGCCCGAGAATCTCCATGGCTCCCGAGGCCACCGCAAGCCGCCGGCGACCAGGCGCCCCTGCAGCCCCCTTTCCTTCTCCTTCCCTTCCTTTCCATCCTCCCCCTCTTTTCCTCTCTCTATTAATCTCTCTCTCTCTCTTGCAACAGGAACTAGCGTCGGCCACCATTGGCGTAAGCAGGAGCACGCCGCCGCCCGATCTGCTTCACCACCGCCGGAACTAAACCCCCACATCCGGATCCAATAATCCATCGCTGGATCTCCTCACCGGAACCGCCTCCTTCCCGCCTCACCCGACTCTGCCCCACTCGTCCTCTGCGCCCGTTGATGAGCACCGCCGGCTGCCTGCTCTACCCCCTGCCTCGACCACGCCCGTGCGCGTGCGCAAGGCCCAGCCCCGCGTCGGCCTCAAGGCCCAGCACCTCACCTCCAAGCCCAGCCCAAGGCCGAGCCAAGGCCCAGCTCTGCCTCCCCAAGATCTGACCCAGTGCCGCATCACCGAGCTACCCCAGCCACGGCCTGGCCTAGCCCAGCCGTGAAGTGAGGCCCAGAACGCCTAACCCTCGCCCAGTGCATCAGATATTATATCGCGCTTGCTGCTGTGTAGCCATGTTTCGTCTAGATTCGGCCCGTTTGTGTTTAGATTATCCAGCGCTCAGTGCACGTTATATTATATCGCGCTCCCCAGTTTTGGCCTGTTTAGGGTTTTTTTAGTTCTGCGATTTATCTATTTATCCAGGATTAACAGTTTTGCAATTTAGGCCCTAGACTTCACGCATTTGATAACTCACAAACCGTGCATCGGATTAAAATGATTTTTATATGTAAAATGCTTAGAACTTCATGTAGATTCGTAATATCCAACTTTCATCCATGTTTGAAATTTTTTAATTGATTTTTGCATCTAGTTGTAATAATGACTTGCTAAAATGGTTTATTATATAACTAAATAACCGTAACTCCGATTTAAATAAATTATATATATATATGTAAGTGGGCTAGAAAAGTGTGTAGAATAACATGGTGGGTATTACTTTTGTTGTTTAACAACTATAAAATATGTTTCAGGATAGAACAATACCGAATCTTTAAATTGCATATGGGGTCATTTCGTAAATGATATATGTTGTTTCCGGCCTCATTTAAATTGCCTAGATAGGTGGTTTACTTATGCTTCACCTCTTGCCACGTTTAACAACATTTAAACTTGTGGAGTACATAAACGGGATTGAACTGAATAATTGAAAGTTGCATAGTGAGCATCACTTAATGTGTAGTATTTGATTGTTGCACCTTGCCATGTCATGCATATTAAACTTGACATGCATCATACTCGGTTGTGCATCATGCCATGAATATGTTGTGATTGTTGACCGTGTCATTTGCCCTTTCTGGTTTGCTTCTTCTCATTAGCATTCGGTAACGATATGGAGTGCGTGGATTCGTTCGACTACACTTTGTTCGACTACTTCATGGATTCGTTCTTCTTCAAAACGGGATTCCAGGCAACATGATAATTACCTTGGATACCATTACTAGCTTTGCTTGCTTGATGTCTAGATGCTATCATTTGGTCTCGTTACCTACCACTTGTTTGTAAGCCTCTCAATTGCCATGATAAAGCATCTAACCTCCACTATCGTAGCAAACCTTTGTTTGCCCATGTTACCACTTGCTCAGCCCCTCTTATAGCGTTGCTAGTTGCAGGTACAGTTTGTTCCATGTTTGGGACATGGATTTCATGGGATACCATTATACCATGCTTATTTAATTAATTCATCTATACACTTGGTAAAAGGTGGAAGGCTAGGCCTTTTACTTGGTGTTTTGTTCCACTCTTGCCAACCTAGTTTCCGTTATACCGGTGTTATGTTCCTCGATGAGCGCTCCTAACATGTGTGGGGTTTATGGGGCCCCCTTGATCATTATATCTTTGTGTTGAACCTGTCCAGCGAGGCCTCAACTTTGGTACTAAAATTTGCCTAACATAATAAGCTGATAATTAATTAATGCATAGGGGTTGATCACCTCGGGAATTCTTTTAATTCAACATAAGTAGGTGGTCCAGCACTGAGGGTGTTGGTCCAAAACAAAGCCACTTGCGGTGCTACTCAGGGCAACTTGGGACTTCAGCATCCGTAAGTCACGCTCATCCGGTCGTGTCCTGACTATGAGATGCGCGCGGCTCCAATCGGGGTGTCGACACACCGGGAGGCCTTGTTGGATTTGTTTTACCTTACCTGGAGGACTCGTTACTCTGGACTCTGATGATGCTTCGTGCAATCATGATGTTGAGGTTTCCAACGTATGCATGTGATCGTTTATAATGGATTAGTAGGAGCACCCCTACAGGGTTAAATCTTTCAAAAAGCTGTGCTCGTGGTTATGTGGTGACTTGGAAATTTATAACATTCGGTTGTAGAGAACTTCAAACGAAACTAATTAAAACTTGCCAACCGTGTGCATAATCGTGATTGTCTCTTCTTGTGAGATTGGGATCAAGAAGAGAACATGGTGGGGTTATGTATGACTCGTAGGTTGGTGTTCAGGATCACTTATTGATCATTCTAGATGCGCCCCCTTATGCGTAGGATTTATCTCATCTTTTTCTAGTACTCCTAGGACTAGTTGGTTACAAATGCTTAGTGCTTGATGCAACCTCACCACTTAACCATATCTAGCCCATTAAGTATTGTTAGTCTTGATATCCTTGGTAATGTAATTGCTGACTCCCCAAAGGCTCACATATACTACAACAACAGGTGCAGGTACGAGTAAAGCTATGGACTAACGTGAGAGCAATGCGTTGATCTATTTGGAGTTCTTCTTCTTCGACGACGATCATAGGATGGGTTCCTAGTTGGCAGCCTGGGATTAGCAGGGTGGACGTCTTGCTTGTTTCATTTGGGGCCTCTTAGGCCAATTTGCTTCTTGTCCGCACCCGAACCCTGTCTTATTGTAGGATGGATGATATGCTTGTGGATGATGATATTTATGTTTAGACCCTCTTGTTGTAGCGAGTGTAAGCCAACTTAAATGCTTGTATTCTCATCTCATCTTGTATGGTATTTTGTAATGATGTCCACCTTGTTATCGACATATGACACTTGCGTATATGATTTAGTCATATGTTGGGGCGACCCGAAATGCGCCTCTATCTCTATAGTGGATTGAAAAGTCTAATTGGAGATAGGACCGCATTTTGGGCGTTACAAGTTGGTATCGAAGCAGTACCGACCATAGGAGCCCATTGCTTGATCGAAACTTGGCCATTGTTGAGTCTAGAAAGAAAAACTATTTTGGTAGTTATTAGGTAGTTTCGGAGCGTAGGAATTCCTTTTACTCCTTTCCCCATCGTCGCTCTGGTGAGAAAGTGCAACATAAGTGTTTTGATCTACTCCTTTCCTCCTTCAAACTTTTTAGGATCACGCGGGTTTTTGGAATCGTTACGATATCGATGTGGCGGAATTCTATTCTTGGTGCCTCCCGAATATATGGTTGGTGTCCCGGGGAGTTGAGCTCCAAGGGGTTCTTGCCACATTTGCTATTGTTTTAGTTCCCACTACCTGAGGGCGCCGATTTTCGAAATCGCTTCAATACTATTCATGGCGAGAGGAGTTTGGCATCACCCGGTATAGGGGAGAGCGTCCAGATGTACTGCCATATTTAGTATCGTTGCATTTTTCGAAAGTCGGAGGTAGACAAGTTTGCGAAGTTTTTGGTTATGTGTTGATGGAGGTGATACATTTGGAGCGTAGCATGTTATTAGGTTGTCTTTGTGTGAAATTATTTTGCTCCTTGTATCAATTGGACCAGATTGCATAACCAAACATTTCGGAAGCTCATAGGTGGGAATTCAAGTAGTACACCTAGGTCCTTATTTCCATCAAATGCTTGATGTGAGGTTGGGGTTCGACATCTAGTGGTTCATTCATTCACGGACTTTCTTAGAGAGGTTGGTCTCGGAATGCTTCGTCAAGCCCTGTAGTTCGCTACGCCTAGGGAGCATATTCGAGCGTCATTGCACTATGAAACCGATGTAAGATCGAGCCCGTGCGGGTCTCACCACGAAAATATCGAACGGAATCTCTGTCATGGATTTGTTTCCGGCTTAATTTACAAGCCAAATCCTTTGTTTTAGTCAAGTTCTGGTATTTGAGTTGCTTCGATGTCAAGTGTTGATTTCATACCTTTCCAAATGGTGTTCTCATATTTATGTGGGAATGCTAATATTTTTGATCAATCACAATTTTTCATTGTAATTCTTTTCTAACCGGTGTGCTTTCTCTTCAAGATAATTCTATCTGCTTCAAAATTTGCAAGATCAATCCTCAGTTTTTCTCAACAGTCTTCGTTTCATCCGTCCTAAGTTGTCTTTGTTTTTCCCCACCCTCTTCTTCAAGAAGTCAGAGAAAACTTAAATCTTGTGTCCTTCTTATTCATGTGAAGCTTCAGCTTCCTTTTCCTTCCATGTTTCAATCTGGTGATCCCTTGTGAAGATGCTCAGGAGCTTCGAGTCATCATTCTTCCTTCTCATTTTCTTCACCGGTGGACTAAATTCAAGCTTTCAGGGTTCGTGATGCCTTTTCATTTGTTCAATGCTTTTCTATGTCAGAAGTTCTTATCTAAGCCTCTTTTTATCTTTCACTTCTCTCTATTTCATCTCCGGAGTGCAGAAGATATCTTAGAAGACTTGCGTTTCCATTTAAGATCATTTCAAGTTATATCAGGGTTCTCACCTCATCAAGTCATTCAAATCATCTCGGCGCAATCTCTCTCTTTCTGACCAATCGTTTCGATGGTGTTTTCCTTTGAGTGGGCCCATAACCCACCGGTTTCTACCCATGATCTTATCTAGCATTTCAAATCTTTTCTCGAAGATGTTTTGAAGTTCTTTTTCAAGTCTGACGTAAGAATGGATTCCATCAGTCAGATGCCTTCTCTAAGATCGCTTTCAAATTCTTTTTCATTTTGGTTCCAAGCCTCTTGTTTCGGAGTGTCCTAGTAATTCATGATGGTGTTCCTCATCGTCATTCTTAGATTTGAAGACCGAAGAAGAGTTTTCCCTAAATCTTTGCCCGTTCTCTTGAAGATTCATGAATATAGCTTGATGCTATCCTCTCAAGTATATTTCTGGTTGTAAGAAGTTCTTATCATGTCCTATCCCTAACTCTTTTTAGGAGTTTTTTTCGTTTTAATTCCTCCGAAGATCGTTGTCATTCCAGGAGTTTTTCCTTTGTTTTCAATTCTTCTAAATTGATGTTTTCTTTGTTTGTCTCAAATTCTTTGGGTGCTTCGTTCAAGTTTTCTCCTAGTCGGGTCATGGTCTCTTCGTTCTCATGTGCCTTCATCCCTTCGGAGTATCTTCATTCGATCTCAATTTGTTCCCGATGTTTCATTGAAGACTTCTCAAAGATTGTTCTATCTCTCTTCAATCTTTTTCAACAAGAATAAGTAGTATGTAAAATCCATTGCTTGTCATCTAGTTAAGTTGATGAAGTATAAACATACCATAATTCTTATTCTTCTTCCTCAAGGTGTTCCAAATTCTTTTCCAAGCCTTGTGTTCAAGGTTTCAAGTGTTTCTTTCGTTTCTTTTCCGGAGCTTCAAGTGTTTCTCGGTTATCTCATCAAGAAGCTTCATCTTTTCGTTCTTAAGCTTGTTGGAAGGAAATTGTTGTAGATTTCATCCTTTTATCTTTCCATTTTCATTTTCCCAATCATCCTTTTATTTTTGAAGTTCGTCATTCCAGAGGCTCATCTTGGTAGTTCTTCTAGGATTTCATTCATTCTGAAGTGTTCTCAAGATTCTTTCTCGAAGTTAAGATCCACCAAGCTATAATCCTAAAAGCCACATGATGTCCAACACATGTTTTGTTTTTAGGAGTTAAAGCATTCTTCATCTTGCATTCTGCAGTGCAATTCATTCTTCCTTGTCTTTTGAGGTTGTGTTATATCATTCTTGATTCATGAGGAGACATGAAGAGAAGTTGTCAAGAATGAGATCTTGGCAACCCATCTTCTCTTCGTTCAGGAGGATCTTTCAACCCATCAATTTATTCGTTGGAGTTATCTTGGGTTATGTTTCACCTAAAAGCCTTTCCTAATGAATGTTGCTGTTTGTGGTGCTTATCGATGATCCAAGTTTCTGTTTATCCTCTTGGTGAAAGAAGTTTTGCATCTCTTTGTTGCTCTCAAGCAATCAGTTGTTTCCGTTAGTGGCAGGTTTTAACCTCAAAAGTTTTGAGATGTTTTCCATAAGCCCACGAGAAGCATATCTTTTGGTTGTTGAATTTTTCAACAACTCCGCTCAAGCCTTCCTCGTAAGGATGCTCTTTCAAGTTTCTTTGTGGTAGAAGATGTTGTTTTCTTCTTCGTTCTTTTGGTTCCAGCTAACTAGCTATCTTTCCTTTGTTTCAGAGGCTTTGTGTTGTTGCTCTCTTCGAAGTATCGTCCCATCTTGTCAATTCATGTTCTATTTCTTGATTCTATTTTCAGCAGGAGTGGTTTCAAATTCTTTCTTGTCCCTTGTGCCCTTTCTCATGTCTGTGCAACCTCCAAGATTCTATTGGTCTCATGCATTTGTCAAAGAAGCAACTTTGTTCTACCTCTTCATCCGTTTCATTCCTAGATCTCGGGGCGAGATGTCTTGTAAGTGGGAGAGAGTTGTAACAGCCCGAGACCGGTTCTCCAGATGTGTTGCATAATATTATTATTATATCGTGTTCATTATTTATTCATTGCATTCGTCATGTCATCATCCATGTTGCATCGGTAATCCGTTGCCGTCGTACCGGATTCATCCGGGTGCTTTCAAAAAAACTTATAGCCGTTTGTAGTTGTCGTTTCTCCTTTGTCTCCGTTGACCTTTCTTAGACCAACCGGACAATTGCACATGCCCGCGATGTCATTTTAATATTATTTTTAAGTGGGAGTAAAATGTCCTCGAAATGAGTTGAAACTTGATGTGTGGCGTTGTTATATTTTAGGTAGACCACCTGTCAATTTTTGTCGCATTTGGAGGTCGTTTGGTACCCGAACGGTTAAACTAGTAAGGCAGTATAGCCGGATTAAAATCGCGGATGTTTTCTAAATAAAACTTATCTACGCGGGATCTCTTTTCCCTCTTGTCTAAACCCCATGGCCTTCTAACACAACCCACTAGCCCACCTAAACTCCCCCTCTCATCTTAGCCATCGAATCGTCATCCGACGGACAAGCTCCATCCCACCTAGCCACTTTCCCTATATAAAGACCACCCCATGGAGAGAGCCCCTCCACTCTCTAGGGTTTCCCTCTTGCCAAAATTGCAGCCACCCGCCTACCAAACCTTCCATCTAGCCATCCAAACCCCCAGATCCCGGAACCCTAGCCCCTCCTCAAATTCTGGCCCTCAGATCTGAAATCTGAGACCCAGATTCATCTAAAATGCCCCACCGGACATTGTCCGTGGCCAACCCAGACATGTCCGGTAACCACAGTGTCCGGAGCCTCCTCCCGCGCCCGAGGATCTCCATGGCGCCCGAGGCCACCGCAAGTCGCCGACAACCAGGCGCCCTTGCAGCCCCCCTCTCCTTCTCCTTCCCTTTCCTCTCCTTCCTCCCTCTTTTTTCCTCTCTCTCTCTCTTGCTACAGGAACTAGTGCTGGCTGCCACCGCCCGTGCACGTGCGCAAGGCCCAGCCCCGCGTCGGCCTCAAGGCCCAACACCTCGCCTACAAGCCCAGCCCAAGGTCGAGCCAAGGCCCAGCTCTGCCTCCCCAAGATCCGACCCAGCGCCGCATCGCCGAGCTGCCCCAGCCACGGCCTGGCCCAGCCCAACCATGAAGTGAGGCCCAGAACGCCTAACCCTTGCCTAGTGCGTCAGATATTATATTGCGCTCACTGCTGTGTAGCCCTGTTTCGTCCAGATTTTGCCCGTTTGTGTTTGGATTATCCAGCGCTCAGTGAGTGTTATATTATATCGCGCTCTCCAGTTTTGGCCTGTTTAGTTTTTTTTCAGTTCTGTGATTTATCTATTTATCCATGATTTATAGTTTTGTAATTTAGTCCCTAGACTTCGTGCATTTGATAACTCACAAACCATGCATCGTATTAAAATGATTTATATATGTTAAATGCTTAGAACTTCGTGTAGATTCATAATATCTAACTTTCATCCATGTTTGAAATATTTAAATTGCTTTTCGCATGTAGTTGTAATAATGACTTGCTAAAATGGTGTAGATTAACATGGTGGTATTACTTTTGATGTTTAACAACTATAAAACATGTTTCAGGACAGAACAGTACTGAATCTTTAAATTGCATATGGGGTTGTTTTGGAAATGATATATGTTGTTTCCAGCCTCATTTAAATTGCCTAGATAGGTAGTTTACTTATGCTTCACGTCTTGCCATGTTTAACAACATTTAAACTTGTGGAGTACATAAACGGGATTGAACTTAATAATTGAAAGTGGAGTTTCGCCAATATGCAACTCGTTGCATATTGAGCTTCACTTAATGTGTAGTATTTGATTGTTGCACCTTGCCATGCCATGCATATTAAACTTGACATGCATCTTACTTGGTTGTGCATCGTGCCATGAATATGTTGTGATTGTTTACCGTGTCGTTTGCCCTTTCTGGTTTGCTTCTTCTCGTTAGCCTTCGGCAACGATACGGAATGCGAGGATTTGTTTGACTACGATTGGCTCGACTACTTCATGGATTCGTTCTTCTTCAAAGCGGGATTCCAGGCAAGATGATCATTACCTTGGATACCACTACTAGCTTTGCTGGCTAGATGTCTCGATGCTATCATTTGGTCTCGTTACCTACCACTTGTTTGCAAGCCTCCCAATTTCCATGATAAAGCCTCTAACCTCCACTATCCTAGCAAACCTTTGTTTGCCCATGTTACCACTTGCTTAGCCCCTCTTATAGCATTGCTAGTTGCAGGTGCAGTTTGTTCCATGTTTGGGACATGGATATCATGGGATACCATTATACCATGCTTATTTAATTAATTCATCTATACACTTGGTAAAGGGTGGAAGGCTAGGCCTTTTGCTTGGTGTTTTGTTCCACTCTTGCCAACCTAGTATCCGTTATACCGGTGTTATGTTCCTCGATGAGTGCTCCTAACATGTGAGGAGTTTATGGGGCCCCCTTGATCATTCCATCTTTGCATTGAACTTGTCCAGTGAGGCCTCAACTTTGGTACTAAAATTTGCCCAACATAATAACCTGATAATTAATTAATGCATAGGGGCTGATCACCTCGGGGATTCTTTAATTTCAACATAAGCTAGTGAACCAGTCCCGAGGATGTTGGTCCAAAACAGAGCCAGTTGCGGTGCTACCCGGGGCAACTTGGGACTTCAGCATCCGTAAGTCATGCTCATCCGGTCATGTCCTGACTACGAGATGCACGTGGCTCCAATCGGGCTGTCGACACACCGGGAGGCCTTGTTGGATTTGTTTTACCATAGTTGGAGGACTTGTTACACCGGACTCCGATGATGCTTTGTGGAATCACGATGTTGAAATTTATAAGATCCTGTTGTAGAGAACTTCAAACTAAACTAATTAAAACTTGTCAACCATGTGCGTAACCGTGATCGTCTCTTCTTGTGAGATTGGGATCAAGAAGAGAACACGGTGGGATTATTTATGACTCATAGGTTGGTGTTTAGGATCACTTATTGATCATTCTAGATGCGCCCCCTTATGCGTAGGATTTATCTCATCTTGTTCTAGTACTCCTAGGACTAGTTGGTTACAAATGCTTAGTACTTGCTGCAACCTCACCACTTAACCATATCCAACCCATTAAGTATTGTTAGTCTTGATATCCTTGGTAATGTAATTGCTGAGTCCCCAAAGGCTCACAGATACTGCAACAACAGGTACAGGTAAAGCGATGCACTAACGTGAGAGTGATGCATTGATCTATTTGGAGTTCTTCTTCTTCGATGACGATCATAGGATGGGTTCCTGGTTGGCAGCCTGGGATTAGCAGGGTGGAGGTCTTGCTTATTTCATTTGGGGCCTCTTAGGCCAATTTGCTTCTTATCCGCACCCGGACCCTGTCTTATTGTAGGATGGATGATATGCTTGTGGATCATGATATTTATGTTTAGACCCTCTTGTTGTGGCGAGTGTAAACCAACTTAAACGCTTGTATTCTCATCTCATCTTGTATGGTATTTTGTAAAGATGTCCACCTTGTTACCGACATATGACACTTGCGTGTATGATTTAGTCATATGTTGGGGCAACCCGAAATGCACTTCTATCTCTATAGTGGATTGCAAAGTCTTATTGGAGATAGGACCGCATTTTGGGCGTTACACTCTTGAGCATTCCAAAATTCATATCCATTCTCCAATCCATTTCCTCTAAACAATTCTCCAAAGTTTCTGTCCAGAGGGGAGCGGTGTGAAGGAAGTACCATCTGTAAGTACTCAAATGGCATGAAGTTTTACCTGTGCACTTATACCCCTATATCATCTCCTCATGCCAAGTTTCATCTAAATCCATCAAGCCAATTTGTCCCAACAATTCTATCTAGCTTCTAGACAAAATTATGGTTTGTGAAGGAAGTATATTCATTCAGTGCTCAACTGGTCTGAAATTTCTCCAGCAGAGGCACCTTTCTACTCCTTTTCATTGTGACAACATTTATACTCCAATTATCAAGCCTTTTTGTCCCAGTAATTCACCAAAGTTCCTATCCAGAAACTGTTTTGGATGGGATTAATCAAACCAGGCTATCTCTACCAATTCTAGTGTGATAGGCTGACTATTTGGTCTTAAGTCGTCACCCCAGACAATCTTTGCTAGGCCTGCGTGTCCTGGATGGGCCAGTGCACGCGGTGACCGCGTGGCTAGCATGTCATCAATGCGCTCTATGTGTCGGGTCACATCGGCCAGCCCATATCCGGCCGTCTCTACTTGGCCTTTGGTGCCGGAGATGTCGTAGCTGTCCACGTTGCCCCTCCAGACTCTTCTCCCCTTCCGGCAGCATCCTTGCCAGACGCGGCCAAGACCACCGCTGTAGACGCCATACGGGAACTATGGCCGTGCTGGCTAGAAGCTTTCCCCCGACCGCTCCCTACTCGCATTAACTCCCCTGGCCGCTCTAGTCACGTCGCCCAGTGCTACTTCTCGAGCATGCGTTGGTTTCCGTGAAGAGGAACGGGTGATGCAGCAAAGTAGATAAGTATTTCCCTCAGTTGTTGAGGACCAAGGTATCAATCCAGTAGGAGATACAAGCAAGTCACCAATGGATGTACCTACACAAATAATCAAACACTTGCACCCAACGCTATAAAGGGGTTGTCAATCCCTTCACGGTTACTTGCAAGGATGAGATCTGATAGAGATAGATAGAATAGATTGCTTGAACGGAAAGTAAAACAAAAGTAAAAAATATTGCAGCAAGGTATTTTTGGTGTTTTTGGTTTTAGATCTGAAAGTATAAGATTGAAAATAGACCCGGGGGCCATAGGTTTCACTAGAGGCTTCTCTCATGATGGCAAGTATTACGGTGGGTGAACAAATTACTGTCGAGCAATTGATAGAAAAACGAATAATTATGAAGACATCCAAGGCAATGATTATGCATATAGGCATCACGTCCGTGTCAAGTAGACCGAAACGATTCTGCATCTACTACTATTACTCCACACATCGACCGACTCCTGCCTGCATCTAGAGTATGAAGTTCATGAAGAACAGAGTAACGCATTAAGTAAGATGACATGATGTAGAGGGATAAACTCAATCAATATGATGAAAACACCATCTTTTTATCCTCGATGGCAACAATACAATACGTGCCTCGCTACCCCTACTATGTCACTGGGTGAGGACACCGCAAGATTGAACCCAAAACTAAGCACTTCTCCCATTGCAAGAATTACCAATCTAGTTGGCCAAACCAAACCAATAACTCGAAGAGACTTGCAAAGATATGAAATCATGCATATAAGAATTCAGAAAAGATTCAAAAATATTCATAGATAATCTGAACATAAACCCACAATTCATCGGATCTCGACAAACACACCGCAAAAGAGTATTACATCGGATAGATCTCCATGAAGATCATGAAGAACATGGTATTGAAGAGCAAAGAGAGAGAAGAAGCCATCTAGCTACTAGCTATGGACCCGAAGGTCTGTGGTGAACTACTCACGCATCATCGGAGGGGCAGTGGAGTTGATGTAGATGCCCTCCGTGATCGAATCCCCCTCCGGCAGATTATCGGAAAAGGCTCCAAGATTGGATCTCACGGGAACCGAGGCTCCTAGTGGCGGAAAAGTGTTTTCGTGGCTCTCTCTGGTATACAGGGAATATTTTGGAATTTATAGGCTGAAGAATAGGGTTGGGAGAATTGCCGTGGGCCCACAAGCCAGGGGGCGCGCCCTACCCCCCTGGGCGCGCCCCTGTGGCTTGTGGCCACACGGCGGCTCTCCTGCCTTGGTCTCCAAGCTTGGTAGATGTCTTCTGGTCCAAGAAAAATTATTCCGAAGATTTTATTCCGTTTGGACTCCGTTTAATATTCCTTATCTGCAATACTCAAAAACAAGGAAAAAACAGAAACTGGCACTAGGCTCTAGATTAATAGGTTAGTCCCAAAAATAATATAAAATAGCATATTAATGCATATAAAACATCCAAAACAGATAATATAATAGCATGGAACAATCAAAAATTATAGATACGTTGGAGACGTATCACCCAGCTCCACGCTAATCAGCTCGACGTCCTTGCCCCGCCAGCTTAACCGTGGTGGCATTCAGCCACAGCCATCCCCGACAGCCTATAAAAGCCGCCCTAGACCCCGTCACTCCTCACCACTCGACCTCCCTGCCTCTCAATCGACCTCCAGCACCAGGAACCCAGGCTGGGAGGCTCTTCTTCCTTAGCTCCGGCAGTGTGCTCCGCTGCGTTGCCCCTCCTCCTCGAGCTCACTTCGGTGCAGCTTCGACCAAACCACCTCCACCGTTGCACCCTCCGCAACCCCTTGATTCTCCCCAACCCATCAGCAGCCTGAATCCTTGCCGGAATCATCTGTTCCATCGATGCCCGTAGCGCGCCGCCGCCTGAGAGCAAGGGACCGACGTCGTCCAGCCACCTCCCAAGGATCTACGGGTATAAGGAAGTTCGTAGTCGTCTGTCAGATCCATCCAAATCACCTCCGAGCTTGTTCGTTTCCTCCACGCCAGCGAACGGCCGTCGGTAAGCTCGCCACCACTGTTCCCTCCCTCTCTCTATTTAAAACCAGCGAAGGGGCCCCACTGTCAGCGACAAGGCCTGCTCCCGAATCGTTTCCTAAGTGGAAATGCATTCTGGGAGTGCGCCATCGACGAGGCCTTCTCTGGTATTTTCAGAAAATCTATTTTAATTCATATTTTAATCTAGTTTGACCAGAATTTGACTGCCTCTAGTTTTTAAACCACAAGTCCAAATGAGTTGATTCTTTTTTGCATTGTCTTTGTTATAAAATTCTTTATCCCTTGGTAAAGTTTGTTATTTTATTATCTGTCTAGAATTTCTGGACAAAATAAAATGCTTTATGTGATATTTACAATTGTGTTTTAAAAATATTTTCCAGAGGATAAAAATAGGTGTTGGTGATCAGGAGTACTCCTACACCCTCCTGGAGCTAGGCAAGCCACACCCTCCACTTTGCATTATGGCAATGCAATGCCACGGGTTTTAAATAATATTTTGGTCCTATTTGAATTGTTGATAAAATGGTTTATTCATGCTAGTTGGGTAATGATGGTAGTATAGGTTCGTGTCATGTTTGGATTGATCATGCTTAGTAGTTCATGTTTTGATTAGTCATACGTCCGAATATAATGCTCATTATTTTATTTATGAGATTAGTAGAGATGACATGGCTAAGTTATTCATCGGAGCAAGAGTTGGATAATGCTATAGCTTGGATGATAAGTTGACAAGTGCTATTAGTGGAATCATTAAGTCAGATAAGTTTGGGGATTTAACTCCATCACGGTTGATCAAGTGCCACCAAACCAAACTTGCCAGTGCACCAACATTTGCCTTTATGGGAAGGCCCTGACTTGATCTATCGTTATGCCTTTTATCGGTATCACCAAAGAGGGGAGGTTATGTGTGCGTACTACCCTGATCAAGTAGGCGGCAATAGCCTTGTGAGCCCAAGTTATTTGGCCATGGGTCCCCCTTTGGGAAAGTTTTAGCCACGAGATGGCAGGTGTCGAGTGATGACACATGGGACACCCAAGACATGACCCGCGGGGTATGTCGGTGGTACGGTGAAAGTGTCATAAGATAAACAAGTTTCGTTGGACGAAGGTCCATAGTGTGGGTAAAGTGCGCAACCTCTGCAGAGTGTAAGAATCTATTCGAATAGCCGGGTCCACGCTATTGGGCACAGTTCATATTAAGTCACACTGTCTGATCAATGCTGATAATGATGGAAGAACTCGTAACCCTTATTAGTAACAAATATAGAAGAAGTAGCAAATTTAGGATCATTTTTAATCATTTGATTCATGGCCTTTTCTTTAAGTATAGCAATCAAACCCTCTATACCATTATTAGTATCATCAGCTAAAAACTCTCTAGAAAAGTCCTCATCAAGCTCAGGCACATCAGGTATTTTATCTATAATAGGAGTACTAGGTGTAACAGGTGATTCATAAATTTCATAAGTTTCAAGTTCTTTAGTTTTAGCAATTTGAGCATCCAAAAATTCACCAAATGGAACAGTATTATCAAGCAGAGTAGAAGCATCAAAACGAGTATCATCAATAGTAGAAGCAGTGACTACTGTGTGTGACATATTATTATGTAAAGCATGTGGTGGAGGTGTGACAACTTGACTTAAAATAGAAGGCGAATCAAAAGTAGAGCTAGTTGGCAGTTCCTTACCTCCTCTAGTCTTCGAGGGCATAATCTCGGTTTTGGAATCCTGGAGGTTCTTCATAGTAAAGATACATTGCAGCAGATAATTAACTCCCAAGTGAACTTAATAAATAGAGCTATGCTCCCCAGCAACGGTGCCAGAAAATAGTGTTGATGACCCACAAGTATAGGGGATCGCAACAGTCTTCGAGGGTAGTATTTCACCCAAATTTATTGATTCGACACAAGGAGAGCCAAAGAATATTTATAAGCCTTAGCAGTTGAGTTGTCAATTCAACCACACCTGAGAATCAACCTCCTTGCAGCAATTTATTAGTAGCACAATAATATGCTAGTGATAGTAGTTGAGTACCAGTAATAGCAGCGGCAGTAGTAACAAGTTTATAGTAAATAGAGCAGTAGTAGTAACTTGAGTAGTAACAATAGCAGTAAAGTGTAGGCATGGAGTAATGATAGGGTGTTTCAAATGAGATTCAATATGCAACGGTCACAACCTAGAGCGACACAGAACTAGCTCCAATTCATCAATCATATGTAGGCATGTATTCCGTATATAGTCATACGTGGTTGCGATAAGAACTTGCATAACATCTTTTTTCCTACCCTCACGTGGCAGTGGGGTCCTAATGGAAACTAAGGGTAATTAAGGCACTCCTTTTAATAGAGAAACGGAACAAAGCATTGACACATAGTGAATACATGAACTCCTCAAATTACAGTCATCCCGTAGAGTATCCCAATTATTGTCACTTTGGGGTCTAGGGTTCAGAACAATAACAGGTGCATATAACTTGCAGATAGGATCAAGAACTCAAATATATTCATGAAAACATAATAGGTTTAGATCTGAAATCATGGCACTCGGGCCCTAGTGACAAGCATTAAGCATGGCAAAGTCATAGCAACATCAATCTCAGAACATAGTGGATACTAGGGATCAAGCCCTAACAAATTAACAATGATTACATATGAAATCTCATCCAAATCCCATCATCTCCAGTATGCCTACAAGGGAATTACTCACACAAAGAGGTTAGCATCATGAGATTGTTGATGGAGAAGGGTTGGTGATGACGACGGCGATGAATCCCTCTCTCCGGCGCCAGATCAGGGCTCCCGATGAAGAACAGGAGCTGGTAGCGGCTCCGTGTCATAAAACATGATGAAACTTCTTCTTGATTTTTTTTCCGAAGGTATGTGAATTTATAGTGGTAGAATTAGGTTGAGGCGTTGGCCAGGGACCCCACATGGCCAGATGGCGTGCCCTAGGGGGTGGCCGCACCACCAGGCCGTGTGAGCTCCTAGTGGCCCCCTCCAGTACTTCTTCATTCTAGTATTTTTTATTTATTCCAAAATAAATATTCAAAAAGTTCTGTCCAATTCCGAGAACTTTTACTTCAGTACAAAAACAACACCATGGCAGTTCTACTGAAAACAACGTCAGTCCGGATTAGTTTCATTCAAATCATGTAAGTTAGAGGCCAAAACAAGAGCAAAAGTGTTTGGAAAAGTAGATACGTTGGAGACGTATCAATCCACACACACCGCAAATGGAAAGCCTGAATCTAAGTGACTCCTGGAAAAGCCGAGATCAGGAACTACGTCGTAGGGGGGCCCCACAACCATTATCCCACATGTGGTTAGTGCGTATATATTCTTGGATCAATATAACGAGAATTCGAGTCCTAGGGCAGCTTAAGTGGAACAAATCAGCATGCTCTCCAGCACAGCCTCCCACCTTTGCCTTTTTAGTCATGTTTATTATAATTATCACCTGGAGCACACTCCATCTGATCATCATGTCCATATCCATTCATCATGTCCATCTCATCTCATATCAACTCAAAAGCCCGCTCATGTATCATGTATAACTACCATAGTGATTCATCAAACCCAGATGGATCACTGCCAATAAGCTAAGCATAGCAAAACACGACAAGAATGTAGGGCCAACATGATGATAGCACAAGCATCTACCAGGCATGCTAGGATTACAGGTAAAGGCAATATAAGGCGACAATGAGAGATATGCAAAGGAATAGGTGACAATTATCGATCAACAACTAGAACGATACTCTAATGCATGAATAAGGGAGAAAGAATGGGCGATATATGGATGATCAAGGGGGGTTTTCTTGCCTTCTGCTCGGCAGGCTGGTACTACTTCTCAGTGTAGTCGTACTCTACATCAATCTTGGGATCTACTGATAAGAAGCAAATACCGAAAAACAATAAATAACATGGCATTTCAATGTGTAACATATGTATACATGGCATGGCATAATGTGGTGCTGATTTAAGCTAATGCATTATTATTCAATTTAATTGAAGTGGGAATGACCTAAGTGGCATTTTCCCAACTCCAAATATTTAATAGAAATTGGCCTAATCATGTTTATACCTAAACAGTATTTTATTCCATGTTATCATGCATGAAAATGACATATTTGGAAACTACACATTTTTTTAACCAATTTTCATATATAATTTATATTTTTTTGAATTAGTTATGAATTTTTTAAATTTAATTGATTTTTTGGAATTTCCTGGTTTTATTTTAATTCAAAATAAATTTTGGAATTTCATTTGTTACACGAAGTTGTCTAGCCACAAACAATGATAGGTGGGGTCAGTGTGTTGAGTCAGCCCAATCAACAGTCAACTGTTGACTAGTCAAACCTGGATAGTGGGGCCAAGGTGTCATAGGCACAAGGGTTAAATAGGTTTAATTAAAGTGTTAATTAGGTATCGGGGTCCATTGTGAATGTCACTGGTTAAATCTAATTGCTACATGGCAGGGCCCACATGTCATAGGCTGGGTATTAAACTAAAATGGTTTATCTAACTAATTATGAGGGGGTGGCCCACTGGTCAGTGGATATTAAGTGTGAGGTTAGTACTAACTAAGGATTACACTAACATGGGATTAGCCCTAAGCTAACCACACCTGCCGATGAAACGCCGGCGATTTAAACCACAGGCTAGTGCGTGTGCCCGGTGGCCGCGCACTGGGTGGCTCGGGAACGAGCTAGGAGGAGCTGCGCATTGCCCTGGGGCGAGCTGGGACTGCGACGAGCTCGGCATGGTTGCTGGGTCATCATGGGGTGGCCAAAATCATCGGCACGGCCGAGATCCGCGGCGGCGGTGACATTGATTCATCGGAAATGAGCCGATGGGCGCAGATCCGGGGGTGTAAGGGGTGTGCGAGCATCCTGGAAGCTCCAGGAGCTCGAATCGAAGCCCAGTTCATCTGAGGTTGGACGATATCATCGACACAAAGCATGGCGGTGATGGTAGTGCTACGGCGGTGCATGATCTCGGTGCTAGTTAGCTAGAGCTCGCGATCGAGTGAGACAAATAGGGGGACTGCGTGTTAGCTCAACACGAATGCACGGCGAGGTCAAGAAGGACGGGAAGTCATGAATGGTGGTGGATCAACGCTGGTAACCGGTGCCAGTGTCAGGGAAGACACGGTCGAAAGTGAGGCTTGATGGCTTCCCTGCTCGGCTTCTCCGGTGAAGACACTCAGCACGCCATGGCGGGGCTCCAGGACATGGTGAGGCAGCGAAAGACGGTCGGGGCCACGGAAACATCGACGGAGGTGGTGACTGCGGGCTCGGCACGTCTGCCAGATCAGAAATGAGAGAGAACGAGAGAGAAAAGGAAGCTAGGGTTTGTTCGAGAGGGAGAGTCGGCCGGTGAGGCCTTATCCTCTCCACGGGCGCGTGTACTGACGCAGGTGTCGGGCATTGGATGGTCATGGCGGCATGCGGGCACGCGCGTGCTGACATGCACGAGGGAGGAGAAAGGTTGAAGACAGGCCGCGGTGGGCTGGCTGTTGTCTACTCCTACAGTGTCGGCTCAAGTGTACAGTGCCATTTATCTTTAAACTTTTTCTGGGATTTGAGTTTTATGTTGTTTGTAATTTTTGGCTGATTCAAATGAGCTCCATTTTTTGTGAAACTTTTTATATATCCTTTCTTCACTAATGTAAAGCCACTCAATAATTTCCATAACTTTTGGAACCTTATTTATATTTGTTTAATTCATTTGGCCAATTATGTGAGGTTCAAAATTTAATCCAAATATCCAATTTGAGTTCCTTTAAAATTCTCAAAAAAATTGGAAGAGCCCCCATAAGTTAGATGAGGTCCTAACCAAGTCTTGGAGTTTGATAAAATATTTTTTGACACTTTGGAAAATATTTTTGCGTTTGGCCTTTTAGTAAATATGTGAGGGTTTTATTAATTCCTAATTTCAATTTAAATTAAAGAAATATGATGACATGGCAAGATTAATTTGCTTAATTACACTATTATAGTTGGGGTTGTTACACCTCTCCTCCTCTCAAAAGAATCTCGTCCCGGGATTCAAAGGTTAGGTTAGGGGAGAAAGGATGGGTTACGAATCCGCGAATCTTCTCATTCCATGTTGCTCTTCTCGAGGGGTTGATCCATTGCGTTGCTGAAGAACTTGGAATCCTTTCTTCAAGAACTTCATCGAACCATGAAAGAGACAAGAGGGAAAACTCTGGAAGGATGGATCTCTACAAAGATTGGGTACCTGATAGTCAACTCAGAGAATGACGCATAAAAGCATTTGTTGAGTTGAAACACATGAAACACATTGAGAGCGATATAAGAAGGTACAATAAGTTCCAATTGGGTAGGCAACCATTCGATGCTCAACATAGAATGTAACGGGATTCAGAGTAGCGAGGCGTTAACTTGTGTTTGATATTAGGACGGGGCACCTTAAGGAATGTGGCTCATGGAAATATTCACAAATAAAAGTGCATAGGATAACTTCTAATACAAAGATTATATAGTTTCTTTGCATGAAACTTAGGATTGATAAGAGATCTGTCGTGAGGAATTCAAAAGAATGACATGCTCAGGTGATGACCTACAAGTGCACAGGACTATTGCAATTCATGATAAGTACAGTTTGTCGAACCCAAAGGGAGCGACGCGCAGGTAACTACCAACCCCGCAGCTACGTTGTCACGGATGCGGCTATGTTCACACCCATATCGTAGTCTGGAAATAGTCTATTCTGTCGGTTGCTATGGAAACGATAATAAGAGTGGTTTTATCTAAACAACTAAGTGAAGGTAAAAATATAAATAAAAAGGAAACTAAAGTGAATGGAATGGCGCTTGAGTAATAAAGGCGTTCTCGAGGAGTTCGGAGTCATCACTACACAACTGGGAAAAGGCTTATAGGTGGGCTCACATTAGTGGCGGGCGCACTCTAGCGCCTGCCACTGGTAATCTGGCAAATTATCAGTGGCAGGCACAAAACTACACCCGCCACTGCTATTGCTTACCAGTGGCGGGCGCCCGTTTGCGCCTGCCACTGGTAACATCTATCCAGATTAGCCATCGGACAAATGTTACCGGTGGCAGGCACAAAACCACGCCCGCCGCTGGTACTTGAGTTACCAGTGGCGGGCAGGTATATGGGCCTGCCACTGGTATTTTTGGTCCCACGACTATTCTGACCTAATGTACCAGTGGTGGGCCCATATTGTTGCCCGCCAGTGGTAACTAAAGTAGCAGTGGCGGGTGCGGTTTTGTGCCCGCCACGAGTAACTTTTTTTTGCCCGCCACTAGTAACTCAAGTACCAGTGGCAGGCGCTTTTTTTGTGCCGACCACTGGTATTTTTTTCTGCCATTTTTTTGTAATGCTAGGGTTTTAGTGTTTTAGGTTTAGGCTTACGGTCCAAAAAAAATTCTACATTAAAGGTACATCATTTAAAGTTTCATGTAAGAGTTTGGACCTTTTTACTATTAATTAGCTATTTTTAGGACATTAAATAGATTTTGAGGTATTTAATGAAGGAAAATGCACTTAAAGGCTTAAATATAGCAGATAGACCGAGTGTAATGGTCTATGTTGAGTGTGGAAAGAGTTTGAACACTAACCGAGGAAGGAGCGGTCGCTTCGAATGCAAACCGGTCTATTTCAAATGGCTAGAAATGCCTTTAATTGCTTAAATATAGCAAACGGATCCCAGAAAATGCCGAATTTTGACATGATACATGTAATAGTGTGTGGAAAAAATTTCAAAGTCAACCAACAAAGTAGCGCTCGATTCACATGCAAACTTGACCCATTCCCTCTCGAAACCTAGTTTCTTCCTCGGAGATGGTCCAGTTTATAAGCAGTCTACGTGACAACTTTTGCAAAACATCCTCAATTTTTTACCACAACCTCTATGGGTCATATCATGACACCATGCCTAGTTTCATGATTTTCGGGCATCGTTTGAATTTTTCTGAATTAAAATGCCACTAACCACCATGTTGGTGCCCCGATCTCGGGCACCTATGGTGTATGAGAGTCCTTATTTTTCCTTACACAAGGACTAAACATATACTAAAGATCACTAATAAGATTTTTCAACCCATTCCTTGATATTATTTAGTGTACCTCCAGTTCAAATTTGGATTATATCCATTAAATGCTTGGAAATGCATTTAATGGCTTAAATATAGCAAACGGACCCCGGAAAATGCCAAATTTTGACATGATACACGTAATGGTGTGTGTTGAGTGTGGAAAAAATTTCAAGGCCAACCGACAAAGCAGCGCTTGATTCACATGTAAACCTGACCCGTTTCTTCTCGAAACCTAGTTCCTTCCTTGGAGATGGTCCGGAAAAAGTTTCAAGGCTAACCAAGGAAGCAGTGGTCACACTCTTGACCACTCTTACATAACACAATAAAAAGTTTCAAGGCTAACCAAGAAATGCATCGGATCGTTCACTTTACCAGAGTACTCACACATCAGCCTGTCACGCCGGCTCAGCGGCAGAATCCTCCAGCTAACCCAACAGCGGGTCAGGTCCACACCGATTAATCCATTAGCCAGTAGAGCCTGGATCTTTACAAAGGATGAAGCATATTTGACGCAATCCGCGGCGCTCATCCGCCTGGGAAGCTCGGCGGTGGAGCTGAGCCGGGTAGGTCGGTAACCCGGCAGCGGGTTCTCTCCTTCTGGGGAGGTGTCTTTGCAATAAAACCAGCTTCGATTCCAGTCTTTAGGATGGCTTGGCAGGGCGGCTGCAGGAAAAGCCAAGTCTCTCCACCTCTGGATTGTTATGCCACCAAGCTCAAAACTCGGCCCGGCTGCTAGCTCAGTCTGGCGATTGAGGTAGAAAAAATCTCTGAAGAGGTCAACAGTGGGTTCTTCCTGAAGATAGGCTTCGCAAAGGACTTGAAACTGGCACAAATTGGTAACAGAATTGGGACCAATATCTTGAGGGTGGAGTTTGTAGAAGTGCAAGGCGTCACGGAAGAATTTTGACCCGGGCGTTGAAAAGCCGTGGAGGAGATGATCCGTGAACACAATTATTTCCCCTTCCTTAGGAGTGGGTTTAGTCTCTTTACCCGAAACCCGCCAGTGAATGATGTCTTGATCCGGCAGGACTCCCATAGTTACAAACTCTTTCAGGGTTGTCTCAGTAACCCCGGAACTGACCCAATCACAAGAGACAGGGGCCTTGTCCTTG
Organism: Elymus sibiricus; assembly: GCA_039707655.1. NCBI lineage: Eukaryota > Viridiplantae > Streptophyta > Magnoliopsida > Poales > Poaceae > Elymus > Elymus sibiricus. Next base: position 26,328,839 of record CM077671.1, on the reverse strand, counting down.
TCCATGATGGCGGGTTAGATTCTGTGAGAAAGGAGAAGAGCGTGCCGGGTTAAGAAAGCCTCGCAGCAATAGTGACTAAGGCTAAAGTGAAGCCGCCAATTATGAGACGGAGGCGTATTAAAGTGGCCATAATAAGAGCCGGCGACATAACGACGGGTCAAAAAGCTGGCAGATGTTTGGAATTTTCAATAGTGTTGACAAACATGTTCTTTCAACTACGGCGACTGCTACAAGATCTACGGGCAAAGGTAAAAGGAAATATATTCTAAACCTAAAAACAGGTAGTGGAAGGAACTAACGAGAAATATGCAGATCTGGAAGGAAATGTATCTAACCTATGTATGAAAGCTTTCTATACAGAGCACCGCGCGAGATTACTACTACTCCCGATCCTAGATGGTTTCATTTATGGCAAGAATACAAAGAATTCTGATGAGCTCTGATGAACTCCGAAGAACTCCAAAGAACTCGAATAGATCTGACATAAGGAAGGGTGGCGGAACCTGGAAGGTGCAACGAATGCGGACGCAACCGACGAGCTCTTGTCACAATCAGGTCGATGCAGCGGCCATATGACGAGGAAGACGAGAGGTCCTGGCGGCGGCAATGGAGCTCCAGTCGCGCGGACGTTGGAGGAGGAAGAAGAAGAAGGCAGACAGTGGCGGCGGAGAGAGATAGAGAAATAAGGGCCCCTCCCCCGCCTATTTATGAGACTAGACGGCAACGGTCCACGCAAGAATCGAGGAGCCACAAATGATGATTGACCAAGAAAGACGCCTCGATCTTCGGGACGGCCGTTCAATGAGATGATCCATTGTGACGTCACGGAATCTTTTTGATCAAGATGACGTCATCCATTTTTATGGCGGGTTACTGAGTTTTATATTCAGATGGAGCGAAAGCGTGAGGCTCGCTGCCGGATGAAGTTGAAGATTGACATGAACAGGTTCAAATCAATCTAGGGCCTAATGTTGGGGATATAACCCCGCGGTATGACCCGCCCAGGATGGGCCGGGTCATACCTGGCGGCTCATAATCAAAAGCTTTAGGTGGGCCTGAAGGTTGAAGACACGCCGGAGAGGCGACTCGCTAGAAGGGCCTGGATGAAGGCCCAGAGCCGGAAGACGGCGCGAGACCCGGGCACGTAAGCCGCCCGGAAGATGGCTTGTCCAGGAAGGAAAGGCAGGTTAGAAGATTTGTTCGGATACTTTGTATAAGCCGGACAGGACTCTTGTAAGCCCAGGGCCTCGACCTATCTATATAAAGACGAGTCCCTGCGGCGGCTTAGGGTACGAAACAATTGATCGATAGCTAGGTCAAGCAAACTCGCTCCCTTGTAATCGATATCCAGTCAATACAACACAAAGCAGGACGTAGGATTTTACCTCTTCCCGAGGGGCCGAACCTGGGTAAACCCTTGTCTCTCGATTCCGATCAACCCCTTCGAGCTCACCGCCTTAGCGATGGCCTCGAACCTAAGTCTTCTCACTAGGATATCTGCCGTGACAAAACCACGACAACACTCTTACTTATCGAAAGGACTATGATTGATCCCCTATACTTGTGGGTCATCAAGAGAGCACGATGGCTGAAGCCGACTGAAGTCATGGACTGTATCAGACTAAGTTACTCGGATGGATTATCTGATTGAGTGACTCGGACAGGATCTGACTAAGGAGCCATACTATTTCATAGTTAATTTGATTATCTATGATTGTTATTTTCTTGTTTTACTTCTATGCTTTATGTGATAGTAGTGGAAAGATCCCTCATATAATGTCAAGTAAAATTTGCCTCCCCGAATGCTGCAACATCACAAGTCATGTATATCTAGTGGTGGGCCTATAAAATTAGAGTGCCACTAGGTCTCCTTGAAGTGATGGGTTCGTGTCAGACACTTACATGAAAGGCATTGGTTAACTTGACGGGCTATCAAAATAATTTTGGGCCTTGGGGCAAAGGATGTCGAAGTAGGCGAATGTGATGTTGTCCGACTGACAGAAATCGCATGAGATGAGATTAGCATGTGTTGCTTACCATTTGGCTCATTCCTCTAGTAGTGATGCTAAAGGTTACTAGTCAGCTCGCTCCACTCGGATCTTGAATCATTAAGTGTCAACTAGAGGGATGTTGATCTTAGTGGGAGTATTTCATGATTACAGCGTTTTAATGTGAATTACTTTTTTGTGAATACAAGTCTTAGTGTTTTGCATATTCTTTGTTGTAGATCACTGGCACCATCTGCTCAAGTTTCTAGTTTTGTGTTGAAATCTATCTTTGAGAAAGATAAACTTAATGAACAAACTTCACAACTTGGTATGGAAATCTGAGAATTGTTCTCAGGCATGATAAAAGGGAACATGTTCTAGAGGAGCCACTTCCGGAGGAACCAACTAAAAATGCTAATGCTACTGCCTGGAACACCTATAAGAAACTCGTTGATGAGTTGACTGAAATCCACTGTCTCATGCTTGCCTGCATGGATACGGACTTGCAAGAGCAATTCCAAAACACAGAGGGTTTTTATATGATCGAGAGTCTCAAGGGCATGTTTGAAACTCAGGCAAGGACAGAGAGATTTAACGTCTGGAGGTCCTTGATGGAGTGTAAGCTGAAAGAGGGTGATCCACTGAGTCCACATGTGATCAAAATGGTTGGTTACATGCAGACTCTAGAAAGGTTAGGCTTCCCTTTGAACCAAGAGTTGCCCACGGATACAATTCTGGCTTCACTTCCGGCTAGCTATGGCTCATTCATCTTGAACTACCATATGCATGGCATGGATAAGAAGCTCACTGAGTTGCATAGGATGCTTAAGATGGCAGAGCAGGACATTAAGAAAGGTGCACATCAAGTGTTGATGGTGCAAAATAAGACTAAGTTCAAGAAGGGTTCTTGGGCTAAGAAAAGGGCTAAGGCAAAGGGCAAGGATAAGGATGTGATCCCAACTACAGCCGTTGAGCCCAAGTCAGGGCCGGACTCAAAGACTGTGTGCTATAATTGCAAGGAAACTGGTCACTAGAAGAGGAATTGCAACAAGTTTCTCACCGAGAAGGGCAAGAAGGGTGGAAGTGTGACTTCTACCAAAGGTACGCTTGTTGCATATGTTATAGACATTTACCTTGTCGACTCGGCTAGTAGCTCTTGGGTATTTGATATCGGATCTGTTGTTCATATTTGCAACTTGATGCAGGAGCTGGTAAAAACTAGAGGAGTCAAACGAGGAGAGGTTGACATTCGAGTCGGCAATAAAGCAAGAGTTGCTACATTGATGGTCATGACGATGCAATTGCAACTTCCTTCAGGATTTTTGCTAGAACTACATAATTGTTATTATATTCCAGCGCTTAGTCAAAACATTATTTCTGCCTCATGTTTGATAAGACAAGGTTATGAATTCAATATTAAGGGCAAAGGTTGTTCTATATTTTTAATGGAATATTTTATGGCTTTCCACCCATTGAGAACGGCCTTTTTATATTAAATCTTGGAATGGAGTCAATCTATAACGTAAATGTCAAGAGGAATAAGCCTAATGAGATAAATCCAACTTACTTCTGGCATTGTCGACTCGGACACATTAGTCAAAAATGCATGAAGAAGCTCCATGATGATGGACTTCTAACTTTGTTCGATTTCGAATCGTTCGAGATGTGTGAATCCTGACTACTCGGCAAGATGATTAAGGCTCCCTTTGTAAAGAATTGCGAGAGGGCATCCGAGTTGCTGGAGCTTATACATAGTGATGTATGTGGGCCAATGAGCATGACTACTAGTGGTCGGTTCCAATACTTCGTGACTTTTTATCAGGACACGGGATCTAAGACATACAAGTCTAGCCACACTAATCAATCAGGACGTTGAGATTAGCACTCACGGATCAAATCTGAGTGCCAAAATCAAGGTTTAGGCAATCGGCCCTTATCGATACCGCTTGCAGCCTGTACAGGTTGGACCTGAACCCCAATACTCTATTTGACTGAGCCGAAGCGCCACACCTGGAGTATTGTGGTAGGAACTCCCGAGCTCTTAGTCAAACTGAGTCACCAACCCAAATAGCTGAGCCAAAGCATCACACCTAGAGTAGTGTGGTAGGAACTCCCAAGCTCCCAGCTAAATGAGTTATCACATCCCAAAGTAAATAATGCTAGCAAGTGTATCTCAAAGATTCCAAGAGCGTACTCACAACGTGCACTTTATAAACACACATCATGCAGGCCATGAAGGTGAAACAACTGGTAACACAACACAACTCTACGACCAAAGGATATATATCCAAAAGCTCATTCGTAAGCTGAGATAGCAAATATAACACATAGAGTTCACATGACCCGATGCGGTCCCAAGTGTTGTGTGACGGGTCAGGATCCCAAGCCCACCTCTCTCAGATGGTACTATGCTTGGCCCGACTGACCCACATCCCAGGTGAAACCACATCACACCACACCACAGTCTTCATCTTGTTCTTTTGTACCTGCATCCATGATGACCCACAAGTATAGGGGATCGCAACAGTCTTCGAGGGTAGTATTTCGCCCAAATTTATTCATTCGACATGAGGGGAGCTAAAGAATATTTATAAGCCTTAGCAGTTGAGTTGTCAATTCAACCACACCTAAGAATCAACTTCCTTGCAGCAATTTATTAGTAGCACAATAATATGATAGTGATAGTAGTTGAGTAACAGTAATAGCAGCAGCAGTAGTAACTAGTTTATAGTAAACAGAGGAGTAATAGTAACTTGAGTAGTAACAATAGCAGTAAAATGTAGGCATGGAGTAACAATAGGGTGTTTCAGATGAGATTCAATATGCAACAGTTACAACCTAGAGCGGCATAGAACTAGCTCCATTTCATGAATCATATGTAGGCACGTATTCCGTATATAATCATACGTGCTTGCGATAAGAACTTGCATAACATCTTTTGTCCAACCCACCCATGCAGCGGGGTCCTAATGGAAACTAAGGGTAATTAAAGCACTCCTTTTATTAGAGAACCGGAACAAAGCATTAACACATAGTGAATACATGCACTCCTCAAATTACTGTCATCCCCGTAGAGTATCCCAATTATTGTCACTTTGGGGTCTAGGGTTTAGAACAATAACAGGTGCATATAACTTGCAGATAGGATCAAGAACTCAGATATATTCATGAAAACATAATAGGTTCGGATCTGAAATCATGGCACTCGGGCCCTAGTGACAAGCATTAAGCATAGCAAAGTCATAGCAACATCAATCTCAGAACATAGTGGATACTAGGGATCAAGCCCTAACAAATTGACAACGATTGCATATGAAATCTCATCCAAATCCCATCATCTCTAGCATGCCTACAGGGGAATTACTCACACAAGGGGGTGAGCATCATGAGATTGTTGATGAAGAAGGGTTGGTGATGATGACGGCGATGAATCCCTCTCTCCGGAGCTAGAAACGGGCTCCAAATCAAGGCTCCCAACGAAGAACAGGAGGTGCCGGTGGCTCCGTATCGTAAAACGCGATGAAACTTCTTCTTGATTTTTTTCCGAAGGGATGTGAATTTATAGCGCTGGAATTAGGTCGAGGTGGTTGCCAGGGACCCCGCACGGTCAGGTGGCGCGCCATGGGGGGTGGCCGTGCCACCAGGTCATGTGAGCTCCTTGTGCCCCCCCGCCAGTACTTCTTCATTCCAGTATTTTTTATTTATTCCAAAATAAATCTCCAAAAAATTCGTCCAATTCTGAGAACTTTTATTTTTGCACAAAAACAACACCATGGTAGTTCTGCTAAAAATAGCGTCAGTCCGGGTTAGTTTCATTGAAATCATGCAAATTAGAGGCCAAAACAAGATGGGGCCAGTTATTTTGGCCGATTCTACCAGAATCGCCACCCTCCCCAGCTTTTCCCAGAATCGCCAATCCATATTTTTTTTGACAATCCTAGCTAATTAGACCTTAACTAGATAGGATTGTAAAAAAAAATGGAGTGGCGATTCTGGGAGAAGCTGGGGAGGGGGCGATTCTAGGAGAATTGGCCCCAAAAGTGTTTGGAAAAGTAGATACATTGGAGACGTATCAACTCCCCCAAGCTTAACCCATTGCTTGTCCTCAAGCAATTCAGTTGAAAAATAAAGGTGATAAAGAAAAACTTTTACAAACTCATTTGCTATTGTAGATGAACATAAATTTAGCTAGTTATCAGGTGTAAATCACAAAGTAACCACATATATTATAACAACTAGCAGCCACATTTACTCATATGAATAACTTAAACAAATAGCGAGCAATAGTAATATATCTCAAATGACAACACTTTGTCAAAATAACCATGATACAATATGATAGAATGGTATCTCGCTAGCCCTTTCTGAGACCGCAATACATAAATGCAGAGCACCTCTGAAGTTCAAGCAGCGACTAAACATTGTAATTCAGGATAGAAAACATCTAGTCACGCTCACATCCAACATCAGTTAGACCAAATGCATGTTAAATTATGAATGACAATAGCGCTCTCTATGTTGGTGCTTGAATGAGAAGGTGATGACTCAGCAATAAATTAAAAGATAGGCCCTTCGCAGAGGGAAGCGGAGATTTGCTTCTGTGCCAAAGCTCATTGTTTAAAACAGAGAAAGATTCATTTTAAGCGTTGTATTTTTTAGTCAATGGTTTAACGACAGAGAATCTCATCATCTTATATGATAAACATGTGTTAGAGCGGTTCCCATGCTTAACACTCCCCCTCCACCTTTGTCTTTCCACAAACCATGGCTAGCCGAATCCACGGGTGCCTACCAATCATACCCCGGGGTGGATTGTCTTTTGTTTGTTTAATTAATTCGGAACTGGGCATCCCATTTACCAGCTCTTTTTGCAATATTAAGACAAGTAGATGTCATACTCATCGAGAGGAACACAATGTTTATTATGCAAGATGATGCTCTCCTCTATTACTCCATGAGCTTTTGGATACACAAAAAAGGTATTTGTTTGAGAGTTTAGAGATGGCAGATGCAAATTTACTTGGAAAAGCAGGGTAATACTGGCATAACTTTGGTTCAAGGGATTTGGATGCACAAGCAGTATTTCCGATTAGTACAGGCGAAGGCTAGCAATAGACGGGGAAGCGACCAACAAGAGAGCAACAATGGTCATAATCATGCATTTTGAATAACCAACATTGAATGCTAGCATGGTGAGGATGTAAACATGCAGAACATAAATATCATAGAGGCAAGATTGGCTTTGAATCAATTTCATGTGTGAACATGTGCCAAGTCAAGCCACTTAAATTCTTCAGAGGAGGATACCATCCTAACATACTGCATCATAATCAATTTAATGCATATTGACACTCAAGATAACATATTATCAACTCCTAGCTAATTAAGCATGGCATAATAGAATATGAACTCTAATCATCATCATACACATGTTTATCCATAATATGCTGAGACAGGATCAGTCAGAAAACATATGTACAAAAACAAGAACAAGTAGAGTTCATACGAGCTTTTCCTCACCCCAGTCACTTCATCAAATAATCGTCATTATTTCTTTTCACATGCACGATCGGATGATATGGAAAATATAACATAGTGCAAGTGTCGCCGTGGACTAAGCTGAAATCTGCAAACACTATATATAAGGAGAAGACATGGAAATTTTTTGGTCTTTCATTAGTTCAACGATAAAGCACATAAGAGCCAATTTAGAAATTCTTTTTATTGTCAACTCCTTTTTGAAACAAGGCTCGATAAGACACAAAGAAAAAGAAACGATGAAGGGAAAGAACAAAAAGAAGAGAGCAAGAAGAATGAAAGGGAAACTGGAGAAATCTTTTTGTTCTTTTCTGAATAAAAATTTTTATAAGACAAAAGAAGTTCAGAGAAACACACTGAAATATTTTTGAAGTTTTGATTTTTCTTCAAAAAGCAAATAAAAGAAGGTTCAAAGAAAAAGCGAAAAGCGAGAAAAATATTTACACCAAAGAACTTCAAACAAATGACAAAAGAAGAAATGAGAAATCTTTTTGGATTTTCTTTTTATGAAAGCAAACCAAAAAGTAAAAGAAAGAAAACCAAAAAGAAGTGAATGAAAACAAACAAAAACCAAAAAGAAACAACGAGAGAAGTGAGAAATATTTGTTCGGTTTTCAGTTTTAATAAAATCAAAAGCAAAACTTGGATATACAAAGATAACGACGTATACCGACAAGTGTAGTGAATGTGTATGATAACATGAATGAAATATCGGTGAGAATACGTACTCCCCCAAGCTTAGGATTTTGGCCTAGCTTGGCTCAATCCCACTGGTAGTGCGGAAACTATGATGACCCTGCCCTAGAGTCCGGCAGATTATCCCTCATTTGAGTCTGATGGAAGCTCCATCTATCCCTCTACTCGTTCCTCCTCGCGGCACGAGCAGCCTCTATTGCTGCTAGATGGGCGTCAGCCTCTTCTCGAGTGACATAATATCATTCTTTGCCCTGATAATCAAATAAAGAAGGGCAGGCAAAGTAATAACAATAGGATGATACATATCAAATATTAGGTTGACTTATAATCATTAGGCCCAGCGTCAGGATGAATAAACTGATGACGCTGCATAACTGCAAAATCTAGCTGGACAGTGGGAAGCTCATAATCTACATTAAATCTGATATGTATCTCAAAATGAGCCACCAAGCGAGAAGCATAAATTTCCCCCATAAACATCACCACGGGAAGCATTCTTACTCAGACGGCGCTCAACAATTAAACCCATATTATAAGTTATGTCGCCATAAAGAGCGTTACGCAAAATACTCAGATCAGGGGCACAAATAGCACTAGGGTCTTGTTTAGTAGTAACACACCTTCCCATGAATAAAGCAAAATTATGAACAGAAGGGAAATGAATGCTACCAATTCTGCCATGTGTAAGTCCTCTTGTTTCACCATTACAGAGGCTCATAAGAAATTCTTCGAACTCGCCTCGACGAGGATCTCTGCACAACCCAATATGGAATCATACATAGAGCACAGAATTGTTCTAAAGGGATAGTAATGGAATGATCATATAAGTAAAAGGCTACCCTGATCCCCATATGGCTAGATATAATGTTGAAGTTTAGCACAAAGGTATTTTTTAGGAGATGATACTAAGGACACTTATCTGCGAGGAAAGCGGTTAAACCTGCTCTTTCCATGAATTGTTCAACCTCCATTTTAATACATGTACTTTCCATGAATGTCTCACATGGCCATTGACAGGGTCGGACGTCGGCATTACGAGGGGTATTATATCTTTGTTCATGATAAGCGGTTCTAGCAAAACCAATGCTTACAGAGCTTCTTGGGAGGAGTCTCCTCATCCTCTCCATATTCTAAAAAAAATCAACAACTCATAAAAAGTGAACAAAACCCAATCAAATTGATAGCAACTACTCCCACAAACTTCTCGTGCCTAAACCAAGCAACAAAACTACTTGGAACCACACAAATTTGACATGCAAGCTCATATACAAGGTCACCAATAGTAGTAAAATAAGCAAAGTATAAACCACTAAAGCAAAAACTAATTGGACCAATGGAGGAGTCACATACCAAGGAGTAATCCCTCCAAAAATTATCGAAAATGGAGCTCCGAGCAAAGAGATCGAAAACCAACCTAAAAACAGCAAGAACACGGGTTTGGGAGCTAGAGAAAACTTTTATGGAGGAAGAAGAAGCCAGGGTCCATGGGCACCAAGTGAGTGGGTGCCCATGGGCCCCATGCAGCCACATGGCATGGCCCGGGGTGTGGCCGTGCCACCATTCCGTGTGAGCCCCTGGTGCACCCCCCCCAAGTTGTTTTTTATGCCAAAAATTCTTAAATAATTGGGAAAAAAATCATGTAAAATTTTTAGGGCATTCGGAGAAACTTTATTTTGCACCCTTTTTTACTATGTAGGAAATTCAGAAACCAGGCCGGACCAGGTATTTTAAATCATTTAAACTTTAATAAAACTAATTCAAATAGAAGGTATAATAAATTTATAGAAAGTTGTGTTTACGGAATTCATCGATCATATGTCTTTCAAAAAGAATCCATTAATATGGTTGATCAAGTCTTATTAACGAACTATTTCCGAGCAACATAAGACCGAAGAACTTTTGTAAAACACTATATTACCTCAACTTGGAGGGGCATGGTTCCAATCATGAGAGTTTGATATTTCGTTTCTGGAACCGGAATAGGAAATTCAAAGTCTCCAATAGTAATAGTCATAAATTTTTTTGATAAAATTGAGACCTTGTCCTTTACTTGGCTTTTTCAGGAAATAGACTCTATGCTCATTGCCATTAACATGGAAAATAAACTTTCTTTTGTTACAATCAATAACAGCCCCTGCAGTGTTAAGAAAAGGTCTACCAAGAATGACAGACATGTTGTCATCCTCAGGCATATCAAGTATAACAAAGTCTGTCAAGATCATAACATTAGCAACCACAACAGGAACATCCTCGCAAACACCGACGGGAATAGCAGTGGATTTATCAGCTATTTGCAAAGAAATTTCAGTAGGTATCAATTTATTTAAATCAAGCCTTTTATATAGAGACAAGGGCATCACACTCACGCCTACACCTAAATCACATAAAGCAGTTTTAAGATAGTTATTTATAACGGAGCAAGGTATGGTAGGTATCCCATGGATCTCCTAGATTTTTAGGGATTTTTCCTTTGAAAGAATAATTAGCAAGCATAGTAGATATTTCAGTTTCAGGTATTTTTCTTATATTAGTAACAATATCTTTCACATACTTAGCATATGGAGGCATTTTAATAGCATCAGTCAAAGGAACTTGCAAGAGTAGAGGTCTAAGCAATTCAACAAAATGATTAAATGCCTCTTGATCTTTAGATTTCAAAGTTTTAATAGGAAAAGGCATATGTTTTTGTACCATGGTTCTCTTTCTCTTCCATGCTTCCTAGCAACAAAATCTTTTTTATCATATCTTTTATTTTTAGCAGGTGGGTCATTAAGATTAACTTCAGGTTCTACCTCAACCTCCTTATTAGATTCATTATCATTATTAGGTAGAGCATAATTATCAATATCATCATTAGGTTCACGCTCTTCACCATCTTGGGTTTCAGCATCCGAAATAGAAACATCATTAGGATTCTCAACAGGTTTTTCTATAACAGGTTCACTAGAAGCAGTTTTATTTTTCTTTTTCTTTTTATTCTTCCTAGGTGAACTAGGAGTATTATCATTAATTATCTGATAATCCTGTTCTATTCTTTTAGGATGACCTTCAGGATACAAAGGATCCTGAGTAAATTTGCCTCCTCTAGTACCTACTCCATAATCATTTTGTTGTTGTTGTTTAAATAAATCATGTTGTGATCTAGAAACTTGCTCAAGTTGAGTCTTAAGCATAGAGACATGCTTGCATAAACCTTTGGAATCAGGACATTTGCCGTCAGCCATTTCTTTGCCGTCAGCTGGCGGATAGCAAAGAAGGTATTTGCCGTCAGCTTAGAGAAAGCGGACGGCACAGAAGTGGCGGACGGCAACTACACAGTTTGCCATCAGCCAAGTCTTTGCCGTCGGCCAGCCGACGGCAAAGAGCCCAGATGGGCCCCACTGGACCGTGGAGCGGGCTAGGTGAGGTGGGCGGCCTGGATGCCATCCGCTGCTACTTTGTCGTCCGCTTGCGCACTCTTTGCCGTCCGCTAGCGGACGGCAAAGAGCTGGCTAACTAACGGCCGTCCCCAACGGCCCTAAGTGACCGTTTCCCCCCTCTCACTCCCCCTCAATCTCTCTCCCCCCACCAACTCACCCACCCCACCCGCCGCCCCAGCCCCGCCCGACGCCTTCGAGCCCCGCCGTCGATCCAGCACCGCCGTCGGCCCTTGTGCCCGCGACGCCGCATAGCCGCTCCCTCCCGCCGCCCGCTCCCCGCAACGCCGCACCGCCTCCCCAGCCCCGCCCGACGCCACCGAGCCCCACCGCCCCCTCCCCGCTGCCCGCTCCCCGCGATGCCACACCGCCTCCCCAGCCCCGCCCGACGCCGCCGAGCCCCACCACCGGCCCCTACGCCCAGCACCACCGCCGGCCCCTGCTACCGCCCCGCCCCCGGACCCTGTGCCCGCGCGCCGCACCGCCCCCTCCCCGCTGCCCCCTCCCCGCGACGCCGCACCGCCTCCCCCTCCCCGCGGCGCCCCCTCCCCGCGGCCCTTCTCCAGCACCACCGGGCCGGCGTCCTCCCTACGGCGGCCGTCCTCTACCGGCCTCGTCCTCCACCGGCACCCTCCTCCACCGGCCCCCTCCTCCACTGGCCCCTCCAAGGTGAGTTTTTTTTTGTTTTTTAGGTTAGTTTAGGTTTAGTTTTAGGTTAGTTTAGGTTTAGGTTTAGGTTGGTTTATTAGGTTAGTTTAGGATTAGGTTAGTTGGTTTATTTATTAGAAAAGAAAAAACCTAGAAGAAAAAAACCCCGACACGACGCCCCGACACCCGACACGACGCCCCGACCCGACACCCTGACACGACGCCCCGACATGACACCCCGACACCCCGACACGATGCCCCGACACCCCGACACGATACCCCAACACCCCGACACGACGCCCAAACATGACACCCCGACACCCCGACATGACGCCACTGACCCCCGACCCCCGACATCACATATTTTCCGATTATGAGTTAGGTCACATGTTTTTCCGATTACTAGCTAGGCAAGATGACTGATCGTGCGTGGATGTACACTAGTCACACCAGTCAGAAAGACATGACCAAAGAATGGTTAATAAATACCAAGGGGTTTGTGAGAGCCGCATTTGCAAATGGCTAGGAAAAAACATGGTGTCCATCTCCCCGGTGCGACAACTATAAAAGGCAGACAGAGGGTGAAATGGTTAAACACCTGCAGAAGTGGGGTTTTAGGCCTAATTATACGGTGTGGACTTTTCATGGTGAGTCTGCCCAACGTGCCAGAGCTGAGGTGGTTCGTCATAGCACCGACGAGCATGGTACCGGGATCGAAGACATGGTGCAAGACTTTGATGATGCTCGGGATTCGGACGATGAGATGGAGGAATCTGCAAAGGCATTCTATGAAATGTTGGAGTCTTCAAAACGTCCTCTCCACGAGCACACTGAGCTTTGTCAGCTGGATGCCATCGCGCAAGTAATGGCTCTAAAGGCTCAATTCAACCTGGGCAGAGAATGCTACGACGCGATGATGACAATATTTGGACGCTTTCTACCCAAAGGCCATGTACTGCCTGAAAACCTGTACCAGTCGGACAAAATTCTCCGTGTACTTAAGATGCCCTATGAGAAGATAGATGCCTGTGAGAGTGGATGTGCCTTATTTAGGCTTGAGTATGCGGACTTGAACTATTGTCCCATTTGCAAGTCTTCCAGGTATGTTGTGGTAGACAACGGTATGGGTGAGAAGATGCAGACAAAAATTCATGTTAACGTTCTTCGCTATATGCCAATCGTACCAAGACTTCAACGTCTTTTCATGGTCGAAGAGACGGCCAGACAGATGACATGGCATAAATTGGGCAAAAGAACCGAACTAGATGCAGATGGGAATCAGATGTTGGTACACACTTCAGACGCTTTTGCGTGGAAGCACTTCGATGCATTACATAACGATAAAGCGGCAGATCCAAGGCATCCTCGAGTCGCCATCAGCATGGATTGGTTCAATGTGTTTGGTATGACGGCAACCCAATACAGTTGTTGGCCTGTATTTGTCATTCCACTCAATCTCCCCCCCGGAGAGGTTATGAAAAGAAAGAACATTTTCCTGACGTTGATAATTCCAGGGCCCAACTATCCGGGGAAGAATATGAATGTGTACATGCAGCCGCTTAAGGATGAATTGCAACAAGCTTGGGATAATGGGATCAAGACATACGACGCCGCAACCAAAAAAACTTCAAAATGCATGATTGGTACATGTACTCGACGCATGATTTGCCGACGTATGCCCTATTCGTTGGCTGGTGTGTGCATGGAAGGTTCCCGTGCCCCACATGCAAGGCAGCTCCTCTGTTCCGTTGGTTGTAGGCGGGTCGCAAGTATTCTTGCTTCGACATGCATAGACAGTTCCTAGATCCTCGCCATAAGTTCAGAAAAGACAAGAAGAATTGTCAAAAACTCTGCACCACCCGCGTTGACAGGACAACAGCTCCTGGATCAGTTAAACGCTCTCGAGCCAGATCCAAAACGTCCTGGGTATTTCAAAGGGTATAATACGGAACAGGTATGGACTCACAAGTCATGCTTATGGGATCTGCCTTACTTCAAAGACCTCCTTTGCCCACACAACATCGACGTGATGCACACTGAAAAGAATATCGCCGAGGCCATTGTTGGTACATTGTTTGGCATAGAGGGGAAGTCAAAGAATAATCCTAAGGCTAGAATCGATCAGGAGGCTCTATGTGATAGACCGTTACAAAACATGCGACAAGGGAAAGGAAAGCAGAACTGGACTAAGCCAAAGGCATGGTTCAATCTTGGAAGGTCGGCTATGAGGGAAATGATCTTGTGGGTGAAAATGCAGTTGATGTTCCCCGATGGTTATGCAGCGAATCTAAAGAGGGGAGCGAGTCTTGACAAACTGAAGATATTTGGTCTCAAGAGTCATGATTGGCACATATGGCTTGAGGGGGTAATGTCGGTGATGCTGCGTGGCTTTATCCCTGAGGATGAATGGCTAGTACTGGCAGAGCTGAGCTATTTCTTCCGTTCTCTTTGTGCGAAAGAACTATCGCCTGGCGTGCTAGATGAAATGGAAGAGTTGGCGTCGGAGTTGATATGCAAGTTAGAGAAGATCTTTCCACCGGGCTTCTTTAATCCAATGCAGCATTTGGTTTTGCATCTCGCGACCGAGGCAAGATTGGGGGGGCCCGTGCAAAATCGTTGGTGCTTCGCAACTGAGAGGATGCAGAAGAGGCTTCGAGCAAAATGTAAAAATAAACGTAGAATTGAAGCATCGATGGCCGAGGCATTCATTACTGAGGAGGCGGCAAACTTCGTGACAGCACACTACGAAGCCAAAAATCGTCATTTTCATAATCCGAAGCCTCGGTACAATGATGGCAACCCAAAAAAAAGTCGATCCAACCTCAGCCTATTCAAAGGGAAGCTCGCACCAGCCGGTGCTTCTAAAGCAAAAGCTTTGGAAGTTGATGAATGGCGGACCATTTCGTTGTATATCTTCAACAACCTAACAGAAGTGCGGCCGTACATCGAGTAAGTTGTCGATACATTATTGTTTCGCAACTTGTAATTCCTTAGAACTGCTCTTATTCCCGGATATTTGAGATAGTCGATACGTCGCCAAATTCTCGGATGGAGTGGTCATCCAAAAGGATTCCGTCGAAGAGTATGAGCTCCTGGCGAAGCATGGAGGCGGCTATCCCGGTTTCATCTCTTGGTTCAAACAAACAGTAATTACCATTAATGGACCATTTCATGTCTTCGTCTTATTTGCGGCTAATGCAACAATCCTTTCATATTAAACTTGTAGGCTAATTCAGAGTCTATGGACGCCGAGCTGAGACAAGTCGCTAATGGTTTTGACAATAAGGTCCGTTCATTTGACAGATACGATATCAACGGGTATCGCTTTCGTACCTTTGGCAAAGAGCTATCTATGCCCGACCTGAAGAATACAAATTGTTGTGTCTCTGCTATCGGCGAAGGAGGTACAGAGTACTATGGAAGAGTTGAAGCAATTTATGAACTTCTATTCTATGGTGAAAACCCACCGAACGTCGTAGTCTTCAAATGTCATTGGTTCCAGCCGAAGGAGACTAGAAGGACTCATGAACATATAGGGCTAGTCGAAATCAAACAAAGCACCCATTTAGATGTGCCCGATGTCTATATTATGGCTCAACAGGCGACCCAAGTTTTTTATCTACCGTGGGCTTGCCAAACTGATCCAAATCTGAAAGGTTGGGATGTCGTTTATGAAGTGCCGCCACATTTTAGACCACCTCCCCTCAATGAAGAGGATTATGAACCTCACATTAACCAAGACATATATGAAGGAGAATTCTTCCAAGAAACACGTATTTCCAAAAAACGTTTCAAGAACCGCTCTACTTCACCCCGGAACATTGAAGTAGA
Organism: Elymus sibiricus; assembly: GCA_039707655.1. NCBI lineage: Eukaryota > Viridiplantae > Streptophyta > Magnoliopsida > Poales > Poaceae > Elymus > Elymus sibiricus. The sequence continues at coordinate 26,312,722 of CM077671.1, read as the reverse complement.
CAGCGACAATGAATCCGACTTAACCCCTGAGCCGGAACAGGAAGAGCCGGAACAAGAAGAGGTTACTGATGCGGATGACCTGTCAATGCTTAACCGATTACATGAAGGAGGCCTTCCACACGTTGTTCCTGATAGTGATGATGATCATGCATTTATTGATTATAGTGATGATGATGATGCATTTATTGATCCCGGAGAATATATAAGCGATCAAGATTATTATTAATTCATGTCAGGTAATAAACTTTTAGTTCATGTTTGGTATATACATTTTATTATTCATGTCGGTATTCAATTTTATGTTGTACTAATTTCGTTTACTATTTGTCATGGCAGTTGTTGAAAGATGGTGGGAAAGGGTCAAGAGCACTCCGCGGCTCCTTCGTCGGAGGGTGGTGGGATGGGTACTTCCATTCCTGCCGAATCTCTCCGGAGAGCGTTGCTCTCTAGTCTGCATACACCGGTGGCCGCTTCTTCGTCGACCCCCGTGAGAGGAGGTCGGGGGAAGAAGAGAGGTAGTAGAGGTGGAAGAGGAGGGAGAGGAGGCCGCGGCAAAGGTAGGGTGGCTGCTACGCCTTCCTCGCCGCCACCCCCAGCTGATTCACCCGAGCACAGGACTGCTAGGGTGGACCCGTCTGAGGACAAGGCTACGCGGACTCCGGTCCACGAGCCTCGGGTCGACGAGCCTTCGACCTACACGGCTCCTGTCCCAGAGGCTTCGTCCCACGAGACTCCGGAGCAGAGTAGGGATGAGGGCACGTCCCGGTAGACCCCATGGGATACCTGGACGGAGGAGCCTAGTGGCCATGCTGATGGTGGCGGGGATCGTTTTTCTTCTAGCGACGAGGAGCTGCCTGAGGGCGCCACCGTCTACCAGCGTGGTATGACACGGCTCCTGCCCGTGCCGGTGACCCGCGAGCTGAGGTGGTTGATTAGGCCTGATGGGGAGAGGTAAGTGCATGTACTCTTTTTTAACCTTTTGCCTTCATGTTTTTTCAAATATCTAATGTGTTGGCTTTGTCATACTGCAGGGGTTGGCATCATCCCAAGGATGCCCGCAGGCCCAACAGCATCCTTGTTGTCCTTGTCAGGCAAAACTTCCTGGGGTTTGTCATGTTGCCCGGTGAGGGTCATGTTCGAGAGTTAGGACTGACCTGGGAGCACTACTTGGCTGCACTGGCCCCGCCTGTGGAGAGGATCGACGGTGTTTTGTGCCACACGAGGGCGGAGATGGTGATCAGGCATTTTTGGGTAATTTCTCCTTTACACAATTAAAAATCAACAATAGCTAGTTATTGTACTAATAAGTGTTGTGTCGTTTGATTGCAGACCTTCTACAGGTGTCAGGAGGGATACGAGGAGGCCGCGGCAAAGGTTATCGATCAGCAATGCTAGCGCCTATTGCAAAACTTTCGGCATGAGGCTTGGGTGCAGGCTGTTCGAGACTACTACGCCTCGCGGCGTATTAGGAAGGAGAAGTCGACGTGCCGCAGAAAGAAGATGGAGAAGGAGCATTACATGAAGGTAATTTCGTATTCTTAAGGCCTTGTACTTAGTTTCCTACATTTGATTCCTACGCGTAGCGCTCAAATATCTCTTTATTAACTTAGGTGCCCCCAAGATGGTGTGCGGATATGATGGATTGTTGGGAGGCGTTGGTGGATGAGTGGTGCTCATAACAATGGCTATCCGTCCACAACAATGCCAAGGACCGGCGTAACAAAATGGTTGGTGTGCCACATCATCAAGGGAGCGCCAACTTAAATCAGTTTGGTGTGAACTGGGTATGTGGTTAGCTTCATGATTCATGCAATTCATTCTTGATTCTAGCTTGAGCCCTTTACTAATACTTTGTTCCTCTCTCACTCTTTTAGGCGCATCACAATAAAATGGAGGTGCCACAGATGTACGACCTCTATGCGATGGCCCATACTGCCTCGTACAAGAAGGTCAAGGCATTCTTTGAGTCTGACCTCGATGATCCCTTGAAGTTCAGCAACATCTCCTCCCACAACAAGCTCGTGAGGTACAGAGATGAGGGGAAGGGGAGGACTTTAACCCGAGCCAGGAGCCTATTGATCCAGAGCTGGTGATGATAGCTGGCAATGGGAGGCCCCATGGCTCGATTGCCATTGGAGATGGCCTTATACGTTGTCCTAGCAACCTCCGGGAGATCAAGGCGCGCCAAACGAGCTCCTGTCCTGAGATAAGGCCTCGTCCATGGCCAGTCGAGCTCGCCATCGAGGTTAGTTATACGGACTCAGATATCTTTCCTCATTACATTGTGTGTGTGAACAAAGATGATTACAATGCTAACGAGGAGTTGTGTTGCAGGCTGCTATTCAGAAAGAGAGAGAGGCAACACAGACGCTGATGGCGGCGAAGGAGAAGGAGATGGAGGAGAGGACGGCAAGGTTGTTGGAGGAGGAGAGGGCACGGTCCAATGCGTCTTACCAGGCCATCTACGAGCTCTTCGTGGTAAGATTCTTCTTCATATTTGTCAAATCTTGCATTTAATGTTTGTTTCATTAATAATGAATATCGTTGACCTGTGAAAACCAAATGTGCAGACTATGTGCGAGAAGACCGGCCAGGCCGCTCCGCCGATGCCAGTCATTACCACGGCTGCAACGGTGAGTTTCATTTCAATGCAATGATCTTTTCAGTGTCATCATGCTAACGAGACATTGCAAACCATCTTTGGTGCAGCTTAACTCCGGATTCGCATCGCACGACCCTTCTCCAGGGCAGCCTTCTCCAGGTGAAACCGGTCCGAGCAACCGCGGTGCCTCTCCTCTGTGATGACGAGGACGGTAAGCCCCAAACTTAGCTCGTTTTCTCAAAGAAAGACAAACTTAGCACTTAGACAAACTTAGCTCCTTCTGAAATATTAGTGTTCTTCATCTTCTTCTTCTTATTCTAGTCTTCTTCATCTAACTTTCGCCCGAATGACACAAATAAGCAATAAGAAGAAGAAAACAAGAGGAGAAAGATAGAGAGAAGAAAACCGCTTCTTCATCTTCTTCTTCTTATTCTAGTCTTCTTCATCTAACTTTCGTATTTCCCATTTTGCAGATTAGAGTCACTTCACGGAAGCTTGCATTGATGGAGTGCTTGTGATTTTGTATCGATGAACAATGTTAAACTTGCTACATATGTGAAACTTGTTACTATTGTAATATGATGAACAATGTGACATTTGTTTTGGTATGTTTGTTGGATACTTGTGCTTGTGCTTGTTGTTGGATGACCATCAGTAGGGTTATTGTGAAATATATACATGTATATCATATTTTGCGTGTGAAAATTGTTGGATATAAGAAAAAACAGAAAAAACTGGGGCAGTATTGCCACTTTGCCGACGGCCACCGTCGGCATAGTTTCTTTGCCGTCCGGCCCCGACGGCAACGGTGACACGTGGCACTCACCTGTGCACCCTCGGACTGCAGGCCTGATGCCATTTGGTACATTTGACGTCCGGGGGCGGACGGCAAAGAATATATGCCGACGGTGGCCGTCGGCAAAGGAGCGGCCGTCGGCAAAGGAGGGTGGCGGGGGGGGGGGGGGGGGGGGACGGCAAAGGAGATATGCCGACGGTGGCCGTCGGCAAAGATGCGGTCGTCGGCAAAGGAGCGGAGGCAGACGGCATAGTGTGCGGACGGCAAAGGGGGGGTGGCAGACGGCAAAGGCTCCGTTAGCCACTAACGGGGCTAACTCAAGTTTAGGTCGTCCAGTTGCTTTGCTGTCTGCTGCCTGACGGCAAAAACACTTTGCCGTCCGCTGTGTAAAGGCAGACGGCAAAGCAGTCCTTTACCGGAGTTCATAGTGCCGGATTTTTTCCCATCTGCTCCCGGACGGCAAAGGCTTTGCCATCGATGGTCCTGCCCTTTGCCGTCCGCTATGGCAGATGGCAAAGTACCTGATTCCAGTAGTGTAACATCATTGGAAATTCTAACTAGAAAGTCACTCAAACGTTAAATAACAATAGCATTATGTTTCAAATGATCACTTATTTGCATATTAAAATTGTGTTGTTTAACAACAAAGTTATCAAGTTCTTCTAGGTATTAAGCAGGAGACTTATTATAAGGAATATCACCTTCATCAAATTAATCAAGAGAATTTACTTCTACTATCTGATTTGAAGTGGGAAGTTCATATAATTCTTCGATAGGAGGCAAGTTCTTCACATCTTCAGCTTTAATACCTTTTTCTCTCATAGATTTCTTAGCTTCTTTCATATCTTCAGGACTGAGAAATAGAATACCTCTCTTCTTCAGAGTTGGCTTAGGTCGTGGTGCAGGAAATGTCCAATCATCAGCATTTGTCAATAGATTATTCAATTAGTCCTAAGCCTGTTCAATTATTCTTTTCCTGAAAACACAACCAGCACAACTATCTAGGTAGTCCCTAGATTCAGTGGTTAGTCCATCATAAAAGATATCAAGAATTTCATTCTTCTTAATAGCGTGATCTGGCAAAGCCCTAAGTAGCTTGCAAAGCCTCCCCCAAGCTTGAGGGAGACATTCTTCCTCAAATTGTTTAAAATTATATATTATCTGCAAAGCAACTTGTTTTATATGGGCAGGAAAATATTTTTCAGTGAAGTAATAGATCATATCTTGTGGACTACGCACACAAACAGGAGAAAGATTATTAAACCAGACTTTAGCATCACACTTTAGAAAGAAAAGAAACAACTTAAGTATGTAATAATAACGTGTGACACCCTGGTTTTTGACAACCTTTCTTTCAAAAACCCATTTGAAATTTTCTTGAAATTTGAACAGGATTTCATTTTTTAATGCCTCTATGGACTTGAAACTTGGTAATGATTTTTCTCTCTGTTCCCAAGTGAATCCAAGCGCTTACAACTTTTCCAAAGTCATGCCATTCCTATTCTATCCCATCCCTAATCTTTATCCCATCCCAATATTCCTTTTTCCAATAAAGGAATAGTCCTTTTTGCCCTAGGTGGTGCAGCAACGTATATTTTTGTCATCCCAAAAATTCCAAGTAAATTCTCATAAATTATTTGGATCATATCAACCTTGGATATGTGAAAATATTCAAGATCACATGCTCATGGTGAGCACAACATCCAAATCTTGTTTCTGGTTAGAATCCAGGCTTGTGAAGGGAGTGCATCTTATCTTGGTCAACAACTCCTGAAATTTTTCCAGTAAGGGCATCTTCCTATATCTCTTGAGCATGCAAAAATTCATATCAATTCTCCAAGACATTTCCTCAAAACAATTCTCCAAAGTTTCTGTCCAGAGGGGAGCACTCTGAAGGAAGTACCATCTGTAAGTACTCAAATGGTATGAAGTTTCACTAGTGCACTTATACCCCTATATCATCTCCTCATGCCAAGTTTCATCTAAATTCATCAAGCCAATTTGTCCCAATAATTCAATCTAGCTTCTGGACAAAATTCTGCTTTGTGAAGGAAGATATTCATTCAGTGCTCAACTGGTCTGAAATTTCTCTAGTAGAGGCACCTTTCTACCCCATTTCATTGTGACAACATTTCTACTCCAATTGCCAAGCCTTTGTATCCGAGTAATTCACCAAAGTTCCTATCCAGAAACTGTTTTGGATGGATTGATCAACCCAAGCTATCTCTAGCCATTCCAGTGTCATAGCCTGACTATTTGGTCTTAGATCGGCACCCCAGACAACCTTTGCCAGGCCTGCGTGTCCTGGATGCGCCAAGTGCACTCAGTGACCACATGGCTGGCATGCCATCAGCGTGCTCTGCGTGTCGGGTCACCTTAGCCAACCCATCTTCGACCATCTCAACTTCTCCTTTGGTGTTGGAGATGTCGTAGCCATCCATGTCACCCCTCCAGACTCTTCTCCCCCTCTGGCAGTGTCCTCACCGGACGCGGCCAAGCCCACCGCTGTATCCGACGTATGGGAACTGTGGCCGTGCTGGCTGGAAGCTTTCCCCCAACCGCTTCCTACTCGCATTAACTCCCCTGGCCGCTCTAGTCACGTCACCCACCTCCACGCCACCCAGCTTGCGGTCCTTGCCCTACCAGCTTAACCGTGGCCGCATCCGGCCACGGCCATCACCGACGGCCTATAAAAGCAGCCCCGGACCCCATCCTTCTTCACCACACGCCATCCCCGTCTCTCAATCGACCTCCGAAGCTAAGAACCCAAGCCGAGAGGCTCTTCTTCCTCGGCTCCGGTAGTGTGTTCCACCGCACTGCCCCTCATCCTTGAGCTCGCTTCGGTACAACTCAGACCAAACCAACTCCACCGTTGTACTCCCCGCAACCCCATGATTCTCCCCAACCCATCAACAGCCCCAATCCTCGCCAAAATCATCAGTTCCGTCAACTCCCATAGTGCGTCAATGCCATCCGGGCACCTCCCGAGGATCTGCGGGCACAAGGAGGTTCATCGTCATCTGCTAGATCCATTTCAACCACCTCTGAGCCCATCTGCTTCCTTCTCGCCAGCGCACGGCCGCCGATAAGCTCACCGCCTGTTGGGGATGTTCCCCATGGATGAGACCCGACATAGTATGACCCGGTTTTGAGCCTGTATGCTCTGGGAGTCACACCACTTATGGGTCACGGAGAAGCTAAAGCAAAGAGAGAACGAAGGCCTTCTCGAAAGACCCGTCCTGAGGATGCCGGTTCTTAGACGAGCCGTGTGGGCCGACTTACATAGAAGACCGGCATGTAAGGTGCCGGCTCTCAACTGAGACATGTGGGCTGGCTCCCGCAGTAACCCGGCCCGCCGACGCCGGCTCTCACATGAGACTTGTGGGCCGGCTCACGCAGAGGCCCATGAGGAAGGCTTTCCTAACTTAGCAAGATCATGGAGAGATAGAGTAGGATACGGGTTGAGAATACGACCCGGAATCTTTTGTAAAACTAGGGACTCGTCCTATTATATAAAGGGGAGTTCGTACGGCCGAAGAGGGCAAGTAAGCAATCCTCGAGAGCTAGGTAGCAAAAAGCGATACCTTGTAATCGAGATCATCATCATCAATATCAATCAAGTAGGAGTAGGCCTTTACCTCCACCGTGAGGGGCCGAACCTGGGTAAACTTGCATCTCTCATTTCTGATCAACCCCATTCAAGCAATCACCTAGCAGCGATGGCCTCACGACTTAGTTCTCTTACGAGGACATCTACCGTGACAAAACCACGACACCGCCCCTGTTCCCTCCCTCTCTCTATTTAAAACTAGCAAAGGGGCCCCACTGTCAGCGACAAGGCCCGCTCCTAAATCGTTTCCTAAGTGGAAACACATTCTGGGACTGCGCCATCGATGTGGCCTCCTCTGGTATTTTTAGAAAATCTGTTTTAATCCATATTTTAAATCCAGTTTCACCAGAACTTTGGCTGCCTCTTGTTTTTAAACCACAAGTCCAAATGAGTTGATTCTTTTTGTAATGTCTTTGTATAGTTTGGTATTTTTCTGATGTATCTAGAATTTCTAGACAAAAGAAAATGCTTTATGTGATATTTACAATTGTGTTTTAAAAATGTTTTCCAGAGGATAAAAATAGGTGTTGGTTATCAGGAGTACTCCTACACTCTCCTAGAGCAAGGCAAGCCACACCCTCCACTTTGCATTATGGTAATGCAATGCCACGGGTTTTAAATAATATTTTGGCCCTATTTGAATTGTTGATAAAATGGTTTATTCATGCTAGTTGGGCAATGATGGTAGTATAGGTTCGTGTCATGTTTAGATTGATCTTGCTTAGTAGTTCATGTTTGGATTAGTCATACGTCCGTATATAATGCTCATTATTTTATTTATGAGATTAGTAGAGATGACATGCCTAAGTTATTCATCGGAGCAAGAGTTGGATAATGCTATAGCTTGGATGATAAGTTTGGGGATATAACTCCGTCATGGTTGATCAAGTGCCACCAAACCGAACTTGCCAGTGCAGCCACATTTGCCTTTATGGGAAGGCCCTGACTTGGTCTGTCGTTATGCCTTTTATCGGTATCACCAAAGAGGGAAGCTTATGCATGCATACTACCCTCATCAGGTAGGCGGCGATAGCCTTGTGAGCCCGAGTTATTTGGCCATGGGTCCTTATTTGGGACAGTTTTAGCCACGAGGTGGCAGGTGTCGAGTGATGACACAGGGGACACCCAGAACATGACCCGGGTGGTATGTCGGTGGTATGGTGAAAGTGTCATAAGATAGACAAGTTTCATTGGACGAAGGTCCATAGTGTGGGTAAAGTTCGCAACCTCTGCAACGTGTAAGAATCTATTCGAATGGCCGGGTCCACGGTATTGGGCACACTTTGTATTAAGTCACACTGTTTATCGGGACCCCAATCCTAGGTCACACAGATCTAGCATGTAACACATCATATCACTTTGCGGCCTCACGCACGGCATCCCATGGCTAAAGCCATTACCTTGGCCAGGACCGTTTGCGTCTTTTGGCTCATGTATATGATTATGTCGCTAACATCCATATGACAGAGAACCCGGGTCGACATGATTAGTTATAGACCAAGGTGGCACAAACGTACATGGATAGACATAGGTAACCCAGCAATGCACGTGTCGGTCATCAGTGTGTGTAACCGAGTCATAGCAAGCTACAAGGACTCTAGTAAACATCGCGTGACATTTCCCTGTAGGGACAGGCACAGGAGCAAAGAAGGATACATGTCGGTCAATCAATGTGTCCGGAGCAGTAGCGAACTACCAAGGCTCAGTGGAAGCACAAAGAGGCATTTCCCTATAAGGAAGGCTACCATAGGCATACAACTAGGTGCCGAACCCTACACATAGCAATACATATCACACGTATGCATAACATGCAAGTATGTGTTGGTACAACATGGCATCACAACATAACTCTACAACTTGAGTATAGATAAGGCTCGAAAGAGCCAACATAGTATGACATTACAAACCGAGGTCACATGACCCATCATACAAGTCATACAAGCAACAGAAGCATAAACCTGTCTGAGTACACACAGCTAAAAAGAAAGAAGGCTTGAAAGCCTGTCTATCTACAAGACCCTCCATAGAAACCATACCTCTGTCTGGGATTCCCAAGCCACTCGGTCAACATCGAACTCATCGTTGAAACCACTAGTGAGACTGAAGTCTCCTCTGCAAAAACATAAATTAAGCAACCGTGAGTACAAAGGTACTCAGCAAGACTTACATTAGAACTATCTACATATGCATCAGTATCAACAAGGGGGTTGTGGAGTTTATTGCAGTAAGCCAGCTTTGACTCTTGGCTAACCTGTACTACGACTACGAGTATTATCTTTGAGGTGAGAGAGTGCACACGAGTCCACATAGTCACCACAACAATACACCACTATGGATCCTCTCGTGTCTCCCTACGAGAAGGCCATCCATAGCACTCACATTTATCTTGCGCATTTTAGAGTATACCTTTAAAATTATCTATGAACCATATAAGCTTCCAAGTAGTCCATATCCGAGGAGACGGCTATTTGAATAGATTTATAACCCTGCAGGGGTGTACTTCTTCACACATGTGTCCACCACTTAGCGCCATATACATGTCATGTATCTCGGCAACCTTCAAGCGGAAGCCCGGCATGGGTGTAGACCACAACCGTTAATCGCTCAAGACTCTAGTACAGGTTTATTGCCTATTTGAGGTTGTATCCACAAGGGAAGTCCGGCCGAATTTTCTATTATGGCCCCAAACGATGTGAGCAAGGTTCCCAAGCCCACCAATCGGGTGCCACTTGGTACACCGTGCCACTGGTGCATCTACCGCACTGAAGCCCACCCCATCGGGCAACGCTAAACACGACCCCCAGCACATCCTACAAACACCAGAAACTAGTTGCAACTCCCGGACAGAGATCAAGTGGATTAATAGTCCGAGCAGGTCAGGGTCACTGAGTTCCCAATGTGTGGTAGTAACTATCTTGGATCACATACATAGAACTCAGTTCCTAAGGACGGTTCCAATGAGACAACCCACCATGTAGTCCTACATGGCCTCTCATCGCTAACTTTACCAAATTGGGTTCATACACTTAACTCTCACACAGCAGGGCATGAACACGCCATTCCAATTCATCGCCCAGATGGATCCGACCCGACACGACTCTAAGCATAGCAAGCATAGCAAGCAAGCATGGATTAGTAGTCACAACATGGCTCAAGCAATTCCTACTCATGCTAAGAGGTTTTAACTATTTACTGTGACAAATACAGGTCATGCAGAGGAATGGGTTCAACTACCAAAACAAATAACAGTTGATGCGTTGTTGTCCTAATGCAATAAAAGAGAGCAAGAGTTAGAGAGTGGGATTGTATCAGAATGCTCAAGGGGGTTTGCTTGCCTGGCACTTCTGAAGATAGTAATGCTCATCATCGGTGTCAACGATCACAATGTCGGAATCGTCTTCTACCGAGAAGCAACAAGCACCGACAAACAAAGGAAGGAACAACATTCAATGCAATGCACATCCAAATGTATGACATGACATGTTAAGGTATTGAGTTGACCTAATGCAATATTTAGCCAAGTTAATTGAAGTGGAATGCAAACCTATATCAAATTCCAACTCCAAATCTATTTAATAAATTGCCCTAATCATCATTTGTCCTAAACAGTGAATTTAGGTTGTTGAAACATGCATGAACATGGCATAAACAGATTCATTGGATTTTTCTGATAATTTTTCATATATAAATTATTTTCATCTGAGTTATAGATTATTTTCTATGAATTTTAGAAGTTTTAAACATTTTCTGAAATAGATAAATCATTTTTTGATTGTTCAAAATCAGCAAATACTTTTGTTACTCAGGGGCTGGTAGCCTATCTCACTGATAGTGGGTCCAATCAGCTGCTAACTAGGCCTGGTCAAACCAGACACATGGGGCCTACTGGGTTATATCTAATCTAAACAGGGAAATTAAACTAATTAATTTGGGCACTAGGGCCCACATGGCAGTGGCTCTAGGGGTGATTAGCGGGGTCATTAGTGGCTAGTTAAATGGGCCACATCAGCCGGCCGGGGCTAACTGACGACCTTCCCGCACGACGGAGGGGCTTCGGGTTCACTTACAAGGGGCTAAACAGCGCGCGGTTGATCCCGTTAGAACGCTGGCACTCGGTCGCTTCCAACCTTGGTGGCTTCTGGTGTGAGGGTGGTCGGGTTTGAGTGCGGCGATGAGTTTGGCGGTGGCCGAAGCACGGGGTCGGTCGTGCGCGAAGTTGCGGCTCCATAGCGAGCAAACAAAGCGGCTAGGCAGCACCTATTGAGCACGGGGAGCACCCTAGACAGCACGGGGAGGCCTAGCAATCTCGGCGACGATGAGTTCAACGGCAATGGTGGACGACGGCTACGGGGCTCACGAGGAATAGTGCTATGGCACGGGAGCAGACAAAAGGGGAGGGGGTAACTAAACAAGAGATCACCACAAAGAGTCGCGTGCACGCAGACGAGTCGTGGAAGCACGGGAGCCAACAAATCGAAGACGGCGGCTGATGGTGCCAAAGGTTGAAGATGAAGTTGTTCACGAGGACAGAAGGTGTCTGGTGTCACACGCGTTGGCGTGGAGAAGCGCAGCTTCATGGCAGTGCTCGGGGATATGGTGGGGCGGCTATTCGACGTCGTTGGCCACGCTAGCGAGCGATGGCGGCGAGGCAAGGCTTTTGGGTGCATGCGGGAGAGAGGCTAGAGGGGAGGAGATAGCGTGGAGAGGGAGGGAAGAGGCAGAGGAAACTCGTCCACGTCTCCTGGGCGCGAAGATAGGCTCGGGGAGGCCTTGGTGGCTTGGGAAGCAGGAGGTGGCATCGGGGTCTCGTGCGTGCGCCACGGCGTCTGCCTACTGGCCGGAGGTGGAAGACAATGGTATCCCTGGTGGGCTGGGCCTTCGGTTGGGCCAGGTAAGTTAGGTAGGTTTTCTTGTTTTTCTATTTTTCTTCTGTTTCTTTTTTACTTTGCCACTGTTTTAAAATTCAAAACAAATTCAAAACCGTGCCAAATATCCTCTGAATAATGTCATGTTGCGGAATGGATTATTCCAAATGCACATAAAATATTTCAGGGTATTTGAAAATATATTTAGTATATATTATAAATATAAGTTCAAATTCAAATATAGGATTGATTTAAATTCAATGCCCAAAGTATTCCTTAAAAATGTTCACTATTTTTGGTTTGGGTCAAAACCCTTATCAAAAATGTCAAACACTGATCAAGAGCATTTTGGGTTCACTGAATGCAATTTGTAGGGTTCTTTGCCCCTTTTTATTTAATTTTTGAAGCTTCAAATTTTTCCCAATTCCAATTTCAGATATTTAAATATGATGCATGAATGCTTCTAATGCATTTAATCACACTCAAATATTCTAGGGCTGTGACACTGCCTGATCAATGCTGATAATGATGGAAGAACTCGTCTCATAGTTGGCTGAGTAATAGCTCTGCAGCAAGCCAGTGATGCTTATGAGGTGATCGTGGGCATCAGTTTGATGCTCAGGAGATGGTCATGGGGAGATCTTGAGGATGAGTTAATTGATCGGGTGATCATGAGTAAGGCAGTCCATGTGACTTTAAACGATGATTTATTATATTACTAGTTTTCAATATCATGCTTATTATTTTCTTCTACCCTTTTTGTAACTGATCTTGGCATAATCCATTATTGTCGTGTATTGTTTTATCTTGATGCTTTTGGTTGTTGTGAGCTTGCGAGTACATTCAAAGTACTCACCTGGTGTGTCATGCCAGATGCAGGTAATGCCGTGATTGCGTAACTCGAGGAGCCTATGTCCGCGACTAGGAAGTGCCCCAGCAGTGTCCCTTGGGAGTGGAGTCCACCATCATCATGCCGTTCCGCTACTGGATGTTATTTCACTACCAGCAACCGATGCGCAAGCATGTTCTCCACCTTGCTTCGCTAGCATTGTATATCAGAACCTTTGTACCCACAGTATTTGTAATAAAGAATTGTTTTGTGCTATGCCAAGTTGTACTATGTTCCAGAAGAATTGATCTCTGGGCTGGAATGCAGGGTATTCCGGTTCCCTGAGCCGGGGTGCCATAAGACTTGGTATCAGAGCCAGGACTGACTGTAGGACACCATAGTTAGCACGGACGTTAGAATGGTGCTAGGTCTAGAGTCCAGCTTGTTTGCGTGATGCATTTGATTGATGCACTTGTTTGTTGCATAGCATGCATATAGATCTGATATTTTGATCACTAACGGGCTAATTTGGTGAGTGTAACATGGCAGCTTTACCGATTGACCTCCACCCAGCTCACGCAACACTCAGTTTCGCACACCTACTTTTCGATGTCTGGCATCTTCTCTATCCCAGTGCAGAGATGTCGCGGTACCAAGTGTTCCAGGCACCACTTGTAGGATTGGTGCTCGAGTACCATGCCAATGTCTTCCTGTCAGCTAGGATACCCATCGGTCGGCGCACTTACAGTTTCCATGGTGGATATGCTTCTACGTTGGATCGTGCCATCCAGCTTGCCGCTCTAGCAGGTCTCACTGGTCTTCGACACCGGGAAAGTGCGAGGCAAGAGAACCGTGCCTTCCATTTCTATCCTACTCTGGCAGCCACCCCCAGACGACTAAGGTTTCCTCCTACCGATGCGGATGGCGATGCGGCTGTGGCATTCATGTCCCGCTACATGATCGCCGAGTACATTCTCAACATTGAGCTAGTCAGAGACGCAACCCGTGCCAGAAGAGCGCTTGGCATGGCTCTAGCCCCACCAACCCCTCCACCAGCTCCTTCGTCTTCGAGCAACCCGCCGCTAGACCATAGTACCTAAGTTCTTGTGAGGTTCATGTTGCATGAGTTGTAGTAGTCTTGCATGATGTAAATTACTTTGAGTAGCAATAAAATGTGATCATACTTGTGTGATCTTGGTACATTTTGTGTGCTATCTGTCCTTTACTCAGTTGAGTCATTTTATCTACTTCTTTATTTGATTCTCCAGGGTTACCTTATTTCCCCTTATGGAAGTTGCTTATCAATCTGCCTCCAGACTCGAAGAATCAGCAAGGATCAAAAAGACTTGGAAGTTCAGTTAAACCCAATAGGATTCTCAGCCGACTGTGTTTTATTAAAAACATCTGGCTCGGGAGCAAACATTGTCCTGGAGGAACTATCAACATCAAGTCTACCTCAGTTGTGCAACCCTTAAAGTGGTAACAATTGAATTAGCAGGAGAACAAGCTATGTTCATGACCCCCTAGAACATCCTCAGACAAAGGTATGGCAGATACAAAGTCTCGTTTCTAAATTTTGGGGTATGCTATCCAGAAATACCCCAGACGGAAGTCGGAATATTCTATGATCCAGTAATCTGCAAGAAAGATAGTCAGGCAACCCTTTTCATACAAGGGACCAGCCACAAAAGTTTCAGAATATAGTACTCAGTCCTCCTTCGCACACTACCGTGGAAAGCTTCCAGTGTAAGGAACCTAGCCTTCTTCAACAAGCTACCAATAGAAGCTTACGATGTAAGGCACCCAATCTTCCTCGGTATGCAACAAGGATGGCTTCCAGCACAAGACACTCAGTCTTCTACAGCAAGCCACCGCAGAAAGCTTTCGGCATAAGGTACCTAATCATCTTCAGTATGCAACCAGAGAGGAAACATCCAGGGTAAGGAACCCAATCTCCTTCGGCAAGTCATCAGGAGAAGCTTCCCACGTACGACACTTAGTCTTTCTTGTTACACTACTGGGAAAAGCTTTCGAGGTACGGTACCCAATCTTCCACAGCATGCTACCCCGGAACAGCTTCGGGCATAAGATACCTAGGCTTATTCAGCATGCCATCCTGCCCACAACAGTTTGATTAGAAGCACGCCTGCTCAGGATCTAAGTCTATCTCAGCACATCCGAGCATATATATGTCAGCATATATTGTGAGCCTGTAGTTCAAGTCATGCCAGCCACTCATATGTGGATGCGACTGTGCTCATAGACAAGCAGATCATGTATACACGTAAAGAAGTGAAGGCACAGTGAGAAGGAGAATTTCAGATATACATCTCAGCATGGTACAAGGGCAGACGAGTCATGAAGAAAGAAAGGAAGCTTTGGAACAACAGTTTTGACAATAGCTACAAGGCCCAACTCCCCTCACCTGACAAGGTGATATCATTGACCCTTGTCATTCTCTTGTATATTTGGCTACAACAATGCATAACCATGAGCTTGTCATATAATGATACGAGTCATGGACAAGGATAAATTATGATCCTGGAATACTACACGAATTAGCAACCATGGTCACACAAGGGACTATGGGTATACATGGCCAAGCCATCTTGATACGTCCATTATGCATCATGAATTCTTATTGATATTTATGTTATTCTTGGTTATTATTCCTTATTTTGGTATAATTCTTATACCTTTTCTCTTTGAATATGCAAGGTACATAGAGGGAAATCTCTGGAAACTGGAATTCTGGACCTGAAAACCAAGAAAATGGTAGAAAATTCACTGGACTCCAAATGACCTGAAATTTTACGAAGAATTTTTATGGAATATATAAGAATTTTGGGTCCAAAAATATACCAGAGGGGGGTGGCCAGTTGGCCACGAGCCAACAGGGTGCGGCCCACCCCCTGGCCGCGCCCTGTTGGGTAGTAGGGGCCCTGGAGCTCCTCTGGCCCCCCTCTTCTCCTATATGGTGTGTTTTGACCTAGACAAAATCGTAAGATTACTTTTGGAATGAAGCGCCGCTGTCTCGAGGCAGAAACCTGGGTAGAGGCCCTTTTTCTCTTCGGCAGAGAGATTCTGCCGGGGAAACTTCCCTGCGGGGGGGGGGGGGGGGGAGATCGAAGACATCGTCATCACCAACGCTTCCTCCTTCGTGGGAGGACCAATCTTCATCAACATATTCACCAGCATCATCTCATCTCCAACCCTAGTTCATCTCTTGTATTCAATCTTTGTCCCAAAACCTCAGATTGGTACCTGTGGGTTACTAGTAGTGTTGATTACATCTTGTAGTTGATGCTTGTTGGATTAATTGGTGAAAGATATTATGTTCAGATCCTTGATCACCATCATTACACCTCTGATCTTGAACATGTTGATGAGGTGTGAGTAGTTACTATTGTTCCTGAGGACATGGGATAAGTCTTGTTATAAGTAATCATGTGAAATTGGCATTCGTTCGATATTTTCATGATATGTATGTTGTTGCTTCTCTTAGTGGTGTCGTGTGAACATCGACTACACGACACTTCACCATGTCATGGGCCTAAGGGAAGGCATTGTGGAGTAACAAGTAGATGATGGGTTGCGAGAGTGACAGAAGTTTAAACCCCAGTTTATGCGTTTCTTCATAAGGGGCTGAATTGGATCCACACGTTTCATGCTATGGTTAGATTTATCTTAATTCTTCTTTCATAGTTGCGGATGCTTGCGAGAGGGGGTAATCATAAGTGGGTTGTTTGTTCAAGTAAGAACAGCACCTTAGCACTGGTCCACCCACATATCAAATTATCAAAGTAGTGAACGCGAATCAATTCAACATGATGAACATGAGTAGACAGAAATCCCCATGTGTCCTCGGGAGCACTTGCTTCATATAAGAGTACTTTCCGGCCTGTCCTTTGCAATAAAAAGGATTGTGCTACCTTGCTGCACCTTGGTTACTATTGTTACTTGTCACTCATTACGAAATATCTTGCTACAAAACTATCTACTATTGTTACTAACAGCACTTGCAGAAAATACCTCGCTGAAAACCGCTTATCATTTCCTTCTGCTCCTCGTTGGGTTTGACACTCTTACTTATCAAAAGGACTACGATTGATCCCATATACTTGTGCGTCATCAAGACTATTTTTTGGCACCATTGCCGGGGAGTGAAGCGCCTCTGGTAAGTGGAAATTGGTAAGGAAACATTTTCACTAAGTGCTGAAATTTACTGTTACTTGTTGCTATGGACGGTAACCCTTTGAGTGGCTTGTTCGGGGCATCTTCACCTCGAATGGAAGTGGAAAAGGTTGCTCCTCAACCTACTGAACCTACTGAAAATACTTATTATGAGATTCCTTCTGGTATGTTAGAGAAACTGCTAGCTAGTCCTTATGATGGTACGACTCATCCTGATTATCATTTAATATTTGTCGATGAGGTTTATGGATTATTTAAGCTTGCAGGTTTGTCTAGAGACAAAGCTAAGAAGAAGGTTTTCCCTTTATCTTTGGAGGGAAAGGCATTGACATGGTACAGGCTATTGGATGATATTGGATCAAGGGACTGGAATCGCTTGAAGCAGGAATTTCATCAGAAGTTTTATCCTATGCATCTAGTCCATCGTGATCGGAACTTTATTTATAATTGATGGCCTCGTGAAGGAGAAAGTATAGCTCAAGCTTGGGGGAGGCTTAAATCTATGATGCACACTTGTCCCAACCATGAGCTCTCAAGAAAAATGATTATAGAAATTTTTTATGCTCGGCTTTCTCATAATGATCAATTACTACTCGATTCTTCTTCTACTGGTTCCTATATGAATAGGACTATTGAATTCAAATGGGATCTTTTGGAAAGAATTAAACTCAACTCTAAAGATTGGGAACTCGACAAAGGTAAAGAGCCAGGTATAAAGTTTAAGTTTGATTGTGTTAAATCTTTTATGGAAACCAATACTTTCCATGAGTTTAGCAATAAATATGGCCTTGACTCTGAGATAGTAGCTTCTTTCTGTGAATCATTTGCTACTCATGTTGATCTCCCTAAGGAGAAGTGGTTTAAATATCATCCACCCATTGAAAAACAATTAGAGGAACCTGTTAAAATTAAGAAGGAAGAAATAATTGTTAGCCACGTTGATCCAATTGTTCCTACTGCATACATTGAGAAACCACCTTTCCCTGTTAGAATTAAGGAACATGCTAAAGCTACAATTGTGGTTAATAAGAGCCATGTTAGATCACCTAAACCTTCTGAACAAATAAATATTGATCCCAATGTTGCTATAGTTAAAGATCTTCTAGTTGATCATATTGAGGGTCAGGTTCTTTACTTCTATGGTGAAGCCGCTAGAATTGCAAAACCTGCTACAAACGTATAGGACAAGCTAGATAAAAACAAACCAGTTGTTCGCATGCCTGTTGTTTCAGTTAAAATTGGAGATCATTATTATCATGGCTTGTGTGACATGGGTGCTAGTGTTAGTGTTAAACCTTTTACCTTATATCAAGAAATCATGAATGACATAGCACCCTCTGAACTTGATGATATTGATGTTACTACTAAACTTGCAAACAGAGACACTATTACACCACTTGGGATTGTTAGAGATGTTGAAGTCTTGTGTGGAAAAGTTAAGTACCCAACTGATTTCTTAGTACTTGGTCCTGAACAAGATAATTTCTGTCCCATTGTATTCGGTAGACCTTTCTTGAGTACTGTTAACGCTGAAATTAATTTTGCTACTGAGAAGGTCAAAGTAAGTTTTGGTGATGTGTCCCATGAATTTAATTTCTCCAAGTTTAGTAAGCAACCGCATGATAAAGAATTACCTAGTAGGGATGAAATAATTGGTCTTGCTTCTATTGTCATGCCTCCTACTGATCCACTAGAACAATATTTGCTAGACCATGAGAATGATATGCATATGAATGAAAGAAATGAGACCGATGATATATTTCTTAGACAAACACCTATTCTTAAACACAACTTACTAGTTGATATTTTAGGGGATCCTCCTCCACCCAAAGGAGATCCCGTGTTTGAGATAAAGACTTTACCTGATACCTTGAAATATGCTTATCTGGATGAAAAGAAGATATATCCTGTTATTATCAGTGCTAACCGTTCAGAGCATGAAGAAAAGAGATTACTTAAAACTCTGAAGAAGCACAAGGCTGCTATTGGATATACTCTTGATGATCTTAAGGGCATAAGTCCCACTCTATGTCAGCACAAGATTAATATGGAACCGGATGCTAAACCTGTTGTTGATCATCAACGCCGCTTAAATCCTAAGATGAAAGAAGTGGTGAGAACTGAAATATTAAAGCCTCTGCAGGCAGGTATAATCTATCCTATTGCTAATAGTAGATGGGTAAGTCATGTTCATTGTGTTCCTAAGAAAGGAGGTATAACTGTTGTCCCTAATGATAAAAATGAACTTATTCCGCAAAGAATCATAACTGGTTATAGGATGGTAATAGATTTTAGGAAATTAAATAAAGCTACTAGGAAAGGTCATTACCCCTTGCCTTTTATTGATCAAATGTTAGAAAGATTATCTAAGCACACACACTTTTGCTTTCTTGATGGATATTTTGGTTTCTCTCAAATACCTGTGTCCAAAGAGGACCAAGAGAAAACCACTTTCACATGCAATTTTGGAACCTATGCTTATAGACGTATGCCTTTTGGTTTATGCAATGCACCTGCTACCTTTCAAAGATGTATGGCTGCTATATTCTCTGACTTTTGTGAAAAGATTGTTGAGGTTTTCATGGATAGTTTTTCTGTTTACGGGACTTCTTTTGATGATTGCTTGAGCAACCTTGATCGAGTTTTGCAGAGATGTGAAGAAACTAATCTTGTCTTGAATTGGGAGAAGTGCCACTTATGGTGAATGAAGGTATAGTACTTGGGCATAAAATATCTGAGCAAGGTATTGAAGTAGACAAAGCTAAAGTTGATGCAATAGAGAAAATGCCATGTCCAAAAGATATCAAAGGTATAAGAAGTTTCCTTGGTCATGCTGGTTTTTATAGGCGTTTCATTAAAGATTTCTCAAAGATTTTTAGGCCACTAAATAATCTTCTTCAAAAAGATATTCCTTTTGTTTTTGATGACGATTGTGTAGAAGCCTTTGAAATACTTAAGAAAGCCTTAATTTCTGCACCTATTGTCCAACCACCTGATTGGAATTTACCATTTGAAATTACGTGTGATGCTAGTGAATATGCAGTTGGTGCTGTTCTAGGGCAAAGAATTAAGCATTATATCTCAGGTACGTCCCGTAATGTTGAAACTAACAATATTCAAGTTATGACCCCGGAAGAACACATAAGAGAGACCTTCCGGAACGCTCCAGAATGCTGAAAAGGGGTAGGTATGTGATACGGTAAGCAAACCGACTCCAAAAATTCCAAAAAAATATTTTCTATTGGTTTTGGTATTTTAGAAAAATTCCAAAAGTAAAAAGGAGTCAGGGGGACTCACGAGGGAGCCACTACCCAACAGGGCGCGGCCCACCCCCTGGCCGCGCCCTGTTAGCTCGTGGCACCGTCGTGCGCCTCCCGGACTCCGTTTTCTTCCTTGACACGTATTTTTACCTAGAAAAAATTATTATATATACTCCCATATGTTTTGACCACCGCATCGCAAGTTTCTCCTCTGTTCTTGTTTTAGGCTATTTTTCTGACAGATCTAGATCACCATGACGTCGCCAAGCTCCTCCATGGACAAGTTCTTCGAGAACGTCATCAACCCCTACCTGCCGGAGGTGATGAATCTCCCTCAATCCATTGAGATGCATGAGGGGGTGCTTCACATCTGGGATGTCCAAGGCCCTAAGAAGGAGGGGAGCGAGAAGGCCAGGCTTGCAGCGGTGGAGCAGGAGATCTTCAAGTGCCAAGGGATGGTGGAACGTGGTTTGAGTGCCAATCACTCTATGATCACGGACTTCATCCGAGAGAACAAGCTGGACACAAACAACATGGGAAAGGCTCTCTTCAAGCTTCAAGAGCGGACTGAACATCTCCAAGCTCAGATCTATGACCTACAAAACCAAAACTGTGAGTATGAAGCTAGGTTCAACAGGATGAGCATTGCTGCCACTTTCAGGATTCTGGAGACAAGGTCCTCTTTCTATGATGGGGAGCCTATGCCCTGGAAGGAGGAGGACAAGGCCACTACATCATCACCACCATCACCCAAGAGGGACACTTGAGTACATGGGTATGGGCACCACCCTTAGCTTGTTCCAAGCTTGGGGGAGGTGCCCCGGTATCGTATGACCATCACTTCTATCATTACCATCTATCCTAGTTCGATCCTTAGTTATTTCGTGATTTAGAGAAATAAAATTTCAGATTTGCTTTGCTTAGAATTTTTCCTTTGACATCTATCTATCCTTGTAATCGAGTGTGACGGTTATATAATAAAGATTAGTTGAGTTTGTGTGCTTTACTCTCATGCATCTATCATCATAGCATTGAAATAAAATAAAAAGATCATATGCTAATCCCATGGGGAGTAATAACTTCACATAGAAAAAAGTATAAGTGATAAAAGTTGTTGGGAATAAACAAACATAGCATTAACATGTGGTGCTTGCTTTAGATCTTTTGCTATCGGCTTCCCACCACTGATCAGATGCAAGCGAGAGGCTGTGATCACGCTTCCACTTGGGCACTTTGTGATCAGGCTGACGAAATGGCGGCTCACTTGTTCTTCCATTGCCCTTTCACTGTTGAAGTCCGTTTCAAGTTGCGTTGGACTCTTTATAGTTCTAGCTCCAAGCAAGACACCCAGCAAGCAATGTATTTCGCATGGAATATCTAGAATGAACGCAATTGGCGCGTTCTCCAAAACTCTTTCTCAACTTCTGATGAGATCGCCTCCTTGATCGCCTATGATCTGAACCAACCGGAGACAAGGTCCTCTTTCTATGCAAGATTATGACAGAGGAGAGGAGATTCACATATAAATACACTATCTTGGACATCTTTTATGATTGTTAGCCCCCATCAAATATTATATAATGATCTAGTGTTGATGTTAGACATGGAAGACAGCGTAATGATCATGATAGTTTACATTCACATAGAAGTTACATGGTCATGGATCCTTTAACATGTGGTGCTTGCTTTAGATCTTTTGCTAGCCAATAATTTTCTGCACCAAGTAGAGATACTACTTGTGCATCCATAACCACTTAAAACCAGTTTCTTTCCATGAGAGTCCACCATACCTACCTATGCATTGAGTAAGATCCTTCAAGTAAGTTGTCATCGGTGCATCACGCAATAAAAATTGCTCTTAAATATGTATGATCTTTTATTATAGGGGAAAATAAGCTTTGTACGATCTTGTGATGGCAAAGAAATAAAAGCGATAGAGTGCATAATAAAGTTTGCTATCATAAGGGGCAATATAAAGTGACGTTCCTTTGCATTAAGAGCTTGCACATCCAACTTAAAAGCGCATGACAACCTCTGCTTCCCTCTGCGAAGGGCCTATCTTATATCTTCATGAAACTATTTATGTGCAAGAGTCAATAAAGTTTATTCCTACTCCTTCCTATTAATTCTCTAGTTGGCAAGCACTATGTGTTGAGGAAAGATCCAGATAAATATATCCAGTTGAATGTAGGAGATCATGAACCATTACTGTTGACATTACCCTTGAGGTAAATAAGTTGGGTGGCAAGAGCAATTAAACCCCCATCTTCCTATGTGTCAATCGGAAAGTACTAGCTCCAAAAATATGCAATGAGTGTCAACAATCATAAAAGACTAAATGATAGTTGAGTATGTGAACTTGCTAGGAAAGCTCTTATATAGACTCTTCTCTGGAATATGATGAATTATGATTGCATCAATGACTAAGGGCATAGTTTATTGATTGTCAATAGTGTTTATGCTTCATACTTCAATATTGTGAATGGATTGTTACTTTCTTATGAGAAGCTATATGATGAAAATGTTGCTGCTATGACAATATTCATGATGCACTCATGTCCATATTCTATTTTTATCGACACCTATCTCTCAAATCATGTGGTCATTATTCTCGAGTTCGGCTTTCGCTTGAGGACAAGCGAGGTCTAAGCTTGGGGGAGTTGATACGTCCATTATACATCATGAATTCTTATTGATATTTATGTTATTCTTGGTTATTATTCCTTATTTTGGTATAATTCTTATACCTTTTCTCTCTGAATATGCAAGGTACATCACAAAGAGGAAAATTGCTACTTCTTGAGCTTGCATTGGTTTTCCCTTGAAGAGGAAAGGGTGATGCAGCAAAGTAGATAAGTATTTCCCTCAGTTGTTGAGAACCAAGGTATCAATCCAGTAGGTGGTACAAGCAAGTCCCCAATTTATGCACCTACACAAACAATCAAACACTTGCACCCAATGCTAAAAAGGGGTTGTCAATCCTTTCATGGGTATTTGCAAGGATGAGATCTGATAGAGATAGATATAAAAGATTACTAAAAGTAAAACTAAAATAAAAGGTAAAAGATTGCAGCAAAGTATTTTTGGTATTTTTGGTTTATAGATCTGAAAATATAATATGGAAAATAGACCCGGGGGCCATAGGTTTCACTAGAGGCTTCTCTCTTGAAGGAAAATAATACGGTGGGTGAACAAATTACTGTCGAGCAATTGATAGAAAAGCGCAAAGTTATGACGATATCCAAGGCAATGATTATGCATATAGGCATCACGTCCGTGTCAAGTAGACCGAAACGATTCTGCATCTACTACTATTACTGCACACATCGACCGACTCCTGCCTGTATCTAGAGTATTAAGTTCATGAAGAACAGAGTAACGCATTAAGTAAGATGACATGATGTAGAGGGATAAACTCAAGCAATATGATGAAAACTCCATCTTTTTATCCTTGATGGCAACAATACAAATACGTGCCTCGCTACCCCTACTTTGTCACTGGGTGAGGACACCGCAAGATTGAACACAAAACTAAGCACTTCTCCCATTGCAAGAATTACCAATCTAGTTGGCCAAACCAAACCAATAACTCGAAGAGACTTGCAAAGATATGAAATCATGCATAAAAGAATTCAGAGAAGATTCAAATAATATTCATAGATAAGCTGATCATAAATCCACAATTCATCGGATCTCGACAAACACACCGCAAAAGAGTATTACATCGGATAGAACTCCATGAAGATCGTGAAGAACATGGTATTGAAGATCAAAGAGAGAGAAGAAGCCATCTAGCTACTAGCTATGGACCCGAAGGTCTGTGGTGAACTACTCACGCATCATCGGAGGGGCAATGGTGTTGATGTAGATGCCCTCCGTGATCGAATCCCCCTCCGGCAGATTGCCGGAAAAGGCCCCAGATGGGATCTCACGGGAACAAAGAATTATCATGGCTCTTTTTGGTATTGGGGGAATATTCCTGAATTTATAGGCGGAAGATTAGGGTTGGAGGACCTACAGGGGGCCACAAGCCAGGGGGGCGCCCCCCCCAGGGCGCGCCCTGCAGGCTTGTCGCCGTACGGCAGGTCTCCTGCCCTCCTCTCCAAGTCTGATAGGTGTCTTCTAGTCCAAGAAAAATCATCGCGAAGATTTTATTCTGTTTGGACTCTGTTTGATATTCCTTATCTGCAATACTCAAAAACAAGAAAAAATAGAAACTGGCACTGGGCTCTAGGTTAATAGGTTAATCCCAAAAATAATATAAAATAACATATTAATGCATATAAACATCCAAAACAGATAATATAATAGCATGGAATAATCAAAAATTATAGATACGTTGGAGACGTATCAGAAATCTCTGGAAACTGGAATTCTGGACCTGAAAACCAAGAAAATGGCAGAAAATTCACTGGAATCCAAAAGACCTGAAATTTTACGGAGAATTTTTATGGAATATATAAGAATTTTGGGTCCAAAAATATACCAGAGGGGGGTGGCCAGTTGGCCACGAGCCAACAGGGCGCGGCCCACCCCCTGGCCACGCCCTGTTGGGTAGTGTGGGCCCTGGAGCTCCTCTGGCCCCCCTCTTCTCCTATATGGTGTGTTTTGAACTAGAAAAAATCATAAGATTATTTTTGAGACGAGGCGCCGCCGTCTCGACGCGGAAACCTGGGTAGAGGCCCTTTTTCTCTCTGGCAGAGAGATTCTGCCGGGGAAACTTCCCTCCGGGAGGGGGAGATCGAAGCCATCGTCATCACCAACGCTTCCTCCTTCATAAGAGGACCAATCTTCATCAACATCTTCACTAGCACCATCTCATCTCCAACCCTAGTTCGTCTCTTGTATTCAATCTTTGTCCCAAAACCTCAGATTGGTACCTGTGGGTTACTAGTACTGTTGATTACATCTTGTAGTTGATGCTTGTTGGATTAATTGGTAAAAGATATTATGTGCAGATCCTTGATCACCATCATTACAACTCTGATCTTGAACATGTTGATGAGGTGTGCGTAGTTACTATTGTTCCTAAGGACATGGGATAAGTCTTGTTATAAGTAATCATGTGAAATTGGCATTCGTTCGATATTTTGATGATATGTATGTTGTTGCTTCTCTTAGTGGTGTCGTGTGAACGTTGACTACATGACACTTCACCATATTATGGGCCTAAGGGAAGGCATTGTGGAGTAACAAGTAGATGATGGGTTGCGAGAGTGACAAAAGCTTAAACCCCAGTTTATGTGTTGCTTCAAAAGGGGCTGATTTGGAGACACACGTTTCATGCTATGGTTAGATTTATCTTAATTCTTCTTTCGTAGTTGCGGATGCTTGCGTGAGGGGGTAATCATAAGTGGGTTGTTTGTTCAAGTAAGAACAGCACCTTAGCACCGGTCCACCCACATATAAAATTATCAAAGTAGCGAACGCGAATCAATTCAACATGGTGAACATGACTAGACAGAAATCCCCATGTGTCCTCGGGAGCACTTGCTTCATATAAAAGTACTTTCCAGCCGGTCCTTTGCTATAAAAAGGATTGGGCTACCTTGCTGCACCCTGGTTGCTATTGTTACTTGTCACTCGTTACGAAATATCTTGCTACAAAACTATCTACTATTGTTACTAATAGCACTTGCAGAAAATACCTTGCTGAAAACCGCTTATCATTTCCTTCTGCTCCTCGTTGGGTTCGACACTCTTACTTATCGAAAGGACTATGATTGATCTCCTATACTTGTGGATCATCACATCTCAGCAAAGGGTTGAGACATGGCAAGAGCTAAGAGACAAGCACGATAGGGAAAGGATTGAATATCCTGGCCATAAGGATCATGGCAAACAGACATCTCATATAATGAGGTTTGTCGTGACCCAGCTGATAAGATTAAAGCTACACCTCACCAGCCGCTGGATTACTACAACCTATGCAAATCCTACAACGGCAATAAGATGGTATTACATGGACCTTAAGGTCAATTTATCCAAGTGGCCTGAGGTCCTGATTCCATATGGATCATGGGGGACACCCATATCCAAGTGACCCACTTTATTCATGCGAGGAGTAGTGACCGAGTCAACCGACTTGTCCACCTATGCACGCACAGGATTGTCAGTATGGGATACCCAAGTCTATCCCGTCAGGCCAGTGATTCTCTAGCTATCGCGGCATTTTAGCTGCATGGACTGTGTGAAAGCATAGCACGGCCCATCACCCACTTACAAATGCAACGACAGAATAAGTGAGCTGCAGGCTGAGCAACAAGCTCAAATCAGGTAACCTCGCATATGAAACCAAGTGGAAGGATAGCCTGTCATGAACAAAATTCTCCTACCAGAAACCTTTGTCAGTTAAGACCCCAAAAGGGTATGATTTGAGGCATTTCATGGATCTAAAAGTTATAGCCCTTATATTGGTCACAGATAGGAGATAGTCAAATCGTTGATATGGATTGGATGCTTGGGACCAAGGAGCCGGTAAAGGTGATTCAGTACCATCCACAAATAGTGAAATTCCGCCAAAAGAACTGTTATGACTCACAGTATCATGGATTAAGCCATGGACCCAGAGAGTATACTTGTCTTCAAGTGACCCCGGAGAAAGAGTTGAAAGGTTTTACGCCCGCACAAGGTGTGTTCCTGGTATTAGCAAATCTTTTCAGGAATAGCTCAAAGAGTGGCATGTCAGTTGGAAACCACCAACGGATCCACTGAAAGCTTGTGAATTCCAGCGGTGGCAGTACACCATGTCACCAGCCAAGCTGACAGGCATGAAGGGATTAAAGTCAGCATGAGGTGGGTCGTATAAATGAAAACACCCATCAGACTTATGGATAAGGTGAAATAAGTCAATTAGAGAAAGATAGTCATATTGGATAAGGGTCGGTAGGGACGCCTTACACAGGAAAAGGATACCCGAGAAGGAAAAAGGGGCTCCTTGAGTCAGCAAATTCATGTGTGTTCCCTGAGCAACCAAATCTCGAGGACGAGATTTATCCTCAGGGGGGTAGGTTTTTGACAACCTTTCTTTCAAAAACCCATTTGAAATTTTATTGAAATTTGAACTGGATTTCATTTTTGAATGGCTCTATGGACTTGAAACTTGGGAATGACTTTTCTCTCTGTTCCCAAGTGAATCCAAGCGCTTGCAACTTTTCCAAAGTCATGCCATTCCTATTCTAGCTCAACCCTAATATTTATCCCATCCCAATATTCCTTTTTCCAGTAAAGGAATACTCTTTTTTGCCCTAGGTGGTGAAGCAACCTATATTTCTATCATCCCAAAAATTCCAAGTAAATTCTCATAAATTATTTGGACCATATCAACCTTGGATATGTAAAAATATTCAAGATCACATGCTCATGGTGAGCACAGCATCCAAATCTTGTTTCTGGTCAGAATCGAGGCTTGTGAAGGGAGTGCGTCTTATCTTGGTCTAAAACTCCTGAAATTTTTCCAGTACGGGCATCTTCCTATATCTCTTTGTAACAGCCCGAGACCGGTTCTCCAGATGCGCTGCGTAATATTATTATTATATCATGTTTATTATTTATTCATTGCATTCATCATATCATCATCCATGTTGCATCGGCAATCCGTTGCCATCGTACTGGATTCATTCGGGTGTTTTCATAAAAACTTATAGCCATTTGTAGTTGATGTTTCCCCATTGTCTCCGTTTACCTTTCTCAGACCAACCAGACACTTGCACGCGCCCGCGATGTCATTTTAATATTATTTTTAAGTGCGAATAAAACGTTCTCGGAATGAGTTAAAACTTGACGTGTGGTGTTGCTATATTTTAGGTAGACCGCCTGTCAAGTTTCGTCGCATTTGGAGGTTGTTTGGTACCCCGAACGGTTAAACTAGTAAGGCACTATAGCTGGATTAAAATTGTAGATGTTTTCTAAATAAAACTTGTCTGTGCAGGCTCTCTTTTCCCGCTCGTCTAAAGCCCATGGCATTCTAACACAGCCCACTAGTCCACCTAAACTCCCCCTCTCATCTTAGCCATCGGATCATCATCCGACGGACGAGCTCCATCCCAGCTAGCCATCTTCCCTATATAAAGATCACCCCATGGAGAGAGCCCCTCCACTCTCTAGGGTTTCCCTCTTGCCAAAATTGCAGCCACCCCCCTACCAAACCTCCCCTCTAGCCATCGAAACCCCCAGATCTAGATCTGAAATCTGAGACCCAGATTCATCTAAAATGCCCCACCGGACATTGTCCGTGGCCAACCCGGACATGTCCGGTGACCACAGTGCCCGCAGCCTCCTCCCGCGCCCGAGAATCTCCATGGCTCCTGAGGCCACCGCAAGCCGCCGGCGACCAGGCGCCCCTGCAGCCCCCTTTCCTTCTCCTTCCCTTCCTTTCCATCCTCCCCCTCTTTTCCTCTCTCTATTAATCTCTCTCTCTCTCTTGCAACAGGAACTAGCGTCGGCCACCATTGGCGTAAGCAGGAGCACGCCGCCGCCCGATCTGCTTCACCACCGCCGGAACTAAACCCCCACATCCGGATCCAATAATCCATCGCTGGATCTCCTCACCGGAACCGCCTCCTTCCCGCCTCACCCGACTCTGCCCCACTCGTCCTCTGCGCCCGTTGATGAGCACCGCCGGCTGCCTGCTCTACCCCCTGCCTCGACCACGCCCGTGCGCGTGCGCAAGGCCCAGCCCCGCGTCGGCCTCAAGGCCCAGCACCTCACCTCCAAGCCCAGCCCAAGGCCGAGCCAAGGCCCAGCTCTGCCTCCCCAAGATCTGACCCAGTGCCGCATCACCGAGCTACCCCAGCCACGGCCTGGCCTAGCCCAGCCGTGAAGTGAGGCCCAGAACGCCTAACCCTCGCCCAGTGCATCAGATATTATATCGCGCTTGCTGCTGTGTAGCCATGTTTCGTCTAGATTCGGCCCGTTTGTGTTTAGATTATCCAGCGCTCAGTGCACGTTATATTATATCGCGCTCCCCAGTTTTGGCCTGTTTAGGGTTTTTTTAGTTCTGCGATTTATCTATTTATCCAGGATTTACAGTTTTGCAATTTAGGCCCTAGACTTCACGCATTTGATAACTCACAAACCGTGCATCGGATTAAAATGATTTTTATATGTAAAATGCTTAGAACTTCATGTAGATTCGTAATATCCAACTTTCATCCATGTTTGAAATTTTTTAATTGATTTTTGCATCTAGTTGTAATAATGACTTGCTAAAATGGTTTATTATATAACTAAATAACCGTAACTCCGATTTAAATAAATTATATATATATATGTAAGTGGGCTAGAAAAGTGTGTAGAATAACATGGTGGGTATTACTTTTGTTGTTTAACAACTATAAAATATGTTTCAGGATAGAACAATACCGAATCTTTAAATTGCATATGGGGTCATTTCGTAAATGATATATGTTGTTTCCGGCCTCATTTAAATTGCCTAGATAGGTGGTTTACTTATGCTTCACCTCTTGCCACGTTTAACAACATTTAAACTTGTGGAGTACATAAACGGGATTGAACTGAATAATTGAAAGTTGCATAGTGAGCATCACTTAATGTGTAGTATTTGATTGTTGCACCTTGCCATGTCATGCATATTAAACTTGACATGCATCATACTCGGTTGTGCATCATGCCATGAATATGTTGTGATTGTTGACCGTGTCATTTGCCCTTTCTGGTTTGCTTCTTCTCATTAGCATTCGGTAACGATATGGAGTGCGTGGATTCGTTCGACTACACTTTGTTCGACTACTTCATGGATTCGTTCTTCTTCAAAACGGGATTCCAGGCAACATGATAATTACCTTGGATACCATTACTAGCTTTGCTTGCTTGATGTCTAGATGCTATCATTTGGTCTCGTTACCTACCACTTGTTTGTAAGCCTCTCAATTGCCATGATAAAGCATCTAACCTCCACTATCGTAGCAAACCTTTGTTTGCCCATGTTACCACTTGCTCAGCCCCTCTTATAGCGTTGCTAGTTGCAGGTACAGTTTGTTCCATGTTTGGGACATGGATTTCATGGGATACCATTATACCATGCTTATTTAATTAATTCATCTATACACTTGGTAAAGGGTGGAAGGCTAGGCCTTTTACTTGGTGTTTTGTTCCACTCTTGCCAACCTAGTTTCCGTTATACCGGTGTTATGTTCCTCGATGAGCGCTCCTAACATGTGTGGGGTTAATGGGGCCCCCTTGATCATTATATCTTTGTGTTGAACCTGTCCAGCGAGGCCTCAACTTTGGTACTAAAATTTGCCTAACATAATAAGCTGATAATTAATTAATGCATAGGGGTTGATCACCTCGGGAATTCTTTTAATTCAACATAAGTAGGTGGTCCAGCACTGAGGGTGTTGGTCCAAAACAAAGCCACTTGCGGTGCTACTCAGGGCAACTTGGGACTTCAGCATCCGTAAGTCACGCTCATCCGGTCGTGTCCTGACTATGAGATGCGCGCGGCTCCAATCGGGGTGTCGACACACCGGGAGGCCTTGTTGGATTTGTTTTACCTTACCTGGAGGACTCGTTACTCTGGACTCTGATGATGCTTCGTGCAATCATGATGTTGAGGTTTCCAACGTATGCATGTGATCGTTTATAATGGATTAGTAGGAGCACCCCTACAGGGTTAAATCTTTCAAAAAGCTGTGCTCGTGGTTATGTGGTGACTTGGAAATTTATAACATTCGGTTGTAGAGAACTTCAAACGAAACTAATTAAAACTTGCCAACCGTGTGCATAATCGTGATTGTCTCTTCTTGTGAGATTGGGATCAAGAAGAGAACATGGTGGGGTTATGTATGACTCGTAGGTTGGTGTTCAGGATCACTTATTGATCATTCTAGATGCGCCCCCTTATGCGTAGGATTTATCTCATCTTTTTCTAGTACTCCTAGGACTAGTTGGTTACAAATGCTTAGTGCTTGATGCAACCTCACCACTTAACCATATCTAGCCCATTAAGTATTGTTAGTCTTGATATCCTTGGTAATGTAATTGCTGACTCCCCAAAGGCTCACATATACTACAACAACAGGTGCAGGTACGAGTAAAGCTATGGACTAACGTGAGAGCAATGCGTTGATCTATTTGGAGTTCTTCTTCTTCGACGACGATCATAGGATGGGTTCCTAGTTGGCAGCCTGGGATTAGCAGGGTGGACGTCTTGCTTGTTTCATTTGGGGCCTCTTAGGCCAATTTGCTTCTTGTCCGCACCCGAACCCTGTCTTATTGTAGGATGGATGATATGCTTGTGGATGATGATATTTATGTTTAGACCCTCTTGTTGTAGCGAGTGTAAGCCAACTTAAATGCTTGTATTCTCATCTCATCTTGTATGGTATTTTGTAATGATGTCCACCTTGTTATCGACATATGACACTTGCGTATATGATTTAGTCATATGTTGGGGCGACCCGAAATGCGCCTCTATCTCTATAGTGGATTGAAAAGTCTAATTGGAGATAGGACCGCATTTTGGGCGTTACAAGTTGGTATCGAAGCAGTACCGACCATAGGAGCCCATTGCTTGATCGAAACTTGGCCATTGTTGAGTCTAGAAAGAAAAACTATTTTGGTAGTTATTAGGTAGTTTCGGAGCGTAGGAATTCCTTTTACTCCTTTCCCCATCGTCGCTCTGGTGAGAAAGTGCAACATAAGTGTTTTGATCTACTCCTTTCCTCCTTCAAACTTTTTAGGATCACGCGGGTTTTTGGAATCGTTACGATATCGATGTGGCGGAATTCTATTCTTGGTGCCTCCCGAATATATGGTTGGTGTCCCGGGGAGTTGAGCTCCAAGGGGTTCTTGCCACATTTGCTATTGTTTTAGTTCCCACTACCTGAGGGCGCCGATTTTCGAAATCGCTTCAATACTATTCATGGCGAGAGGAGTTTGGCATCACCCGGTATAGGGGAGAGCGTCCAGATGTACTGCCATATTTAGTATCGTTGCATTTTTCGAAAGTCGGAGGTAGACAAGTTTGCGAAGTTTTTGGTTATGTGTTGATGGAGGTGATACATTTGGAGCGTAGCATGTTATTAGGTTGTCTTTGTGTGAAATTATTTTGCTCCTTGTATCAATTGGACCAGATTGCATAACCAAACATTTCGGAAGCTCATAGGTGGGAATTCAAGTAGTACACCTAGGTCCTTATTTCCATCAAATGCTTGATGTGAGGTTGGGGTTCGACATCTAGTGGTTCATTCATTCACGGACTTTCTTAGAGAGGTTGGTCTCGGAATGCTTCGTCAAGCCCTGTAGTTCGCTACGCCTAGGGAGCATATTCGAGCGTCATTGCACTATGAAACCGATGTAAGATCGAGCCCGTGCGGGTCTCACCACGAAAATATCGAACGGAATCTCTGTCATGGATTTGTTTCCGGCTTAATTTACAAGCCAAATCCTTTGTTTTAGTCAAGTTCTGGTATTTGAGTTGCTTCGATGTCAAGTGTTGATTTCATACCTTTCCAAATGGTGTTCTCATATTTATGTGGGAATGCTAATATTTTTGATCAATCACAATTTTTCATTGTAATTCTTTTCTAACCGGTGTGCTTTCTCTTCAAGATAATTCTATCTGCTTCAAAATTTGCAAGATCAATCCTCAGTTTTTCTCAACAGTCTTCGTTTCATCCGTCCTAAGTTGTCTTTGTTTTTCCCCACCCTCTTCTTCAAGAAGTCGGAGAAAACTTAAATCTTGTGTCCTTCTTATTCATGTGAAGCTTCAGCTTCCTTTTCCTTCCATGTTTCAATCTGGTGATCCCTTGTGAAGATGCTCAGGAGCTTCGAGTCATCATTCTTCCTTCTCATTTTCTTCACCGGTGGACTAAATTCAAGCTTTCAGGGTTCGTGATGCCTTTTCATTTGTTCAATGCTTTTCTATGTCAGAAGTTCTTATCTAAGCCTCTTTTTATCTTTCACTTCTCTCTATTTCATCTCCGGAGTGCAGAAGATATCTTAGAAGACTTGCGTTTCCATTTAAGATCATTTCAAGTTATATCAGGGTTCTCACCTCATCAAGTCATTCAAATCATCTCGGCGCAATCTCTCTCTTTCTGACCAATCGTTTCGATGGTGTTTTCCTTTGAGTGGGCCCATAACCCACCGGTTTCTACCCATGATCTTATCTAGCATTTCAAATCTTTTCTCGAAGATGTTTTGAAGTTCTTTTTCAAGTCTGACGTAAGAATGGATTCCATCAGTCAGATGCCTTCTCTAAGATCGCTTTCAAATTCTTTTTCATTTTGGTTCCAAGCCTCTTGTTTCGGAGTGTCCTAGTAATTCATGATGGTGTTCCTCATCGTCATTCTTAGATTTGAAGACCGAAGAAGAGTTTTCCCTAAATCTTTGCCCGTTCTCTTGAAGATTCATGAATATAGCTTGATGCTATCCTCTCAAGTATATTTCTGGTTGTAAGAAGTTCTTATCATGTCCTATCCCTAACTCTTTTTAGGAGTTTTTTTCGTTTTAATTCCTCCGAAGATCGTTGTCATTCCAGGAGTTTTTCCTTTGTTTTCAATTCTTCTAAATTGATGTTTTCTTTGTTTGTCTCAAATTCTTTGGGTGCTTCGTTCAAGTTTTCTCCTAGTCGGGTCATGGTCTCTTCGTTCTCATGTGCCTTCATCCCTTCGGAGTATCTTCATTCGATCTCAATTTGTTCCCGATGTTTCATTGAAGACTTCTCAAAGATTGTTCTATCTCTCTTCAATCTTTTTCAACAAGAATAAGTAGTATGTAAAATCCATTGCTTGTCATCTAGTTAAGTTGATGAAGTATAAACATACCATAATTCTTATTCTTCTTCCTCAAGGTGTTCCAAATTCTTTTCCAAGCCTTGTGTTCAAGGTTTCAAGTGTTTCTTTCGTTTC
This sequence comes from Elymus sibiricus, assembly GCA_039707655.1. Classification (NCBI taxonomy): domain Eukaryota; kingdom Viridiplantae; phylum Streptophyta; class Magnoliopsida; order Poales; family Poaceae; genus Elymus; species Elymus sibiricus. Next base: position 26,278,689 of record CM077671.1, on the reverse strand, counting down.
TTTTCCGGAGCTTCAAGTGTTTCTCGGTTATCTCATCAAGAAGCTTCATCTTTTCGTTCTTAAGCTTGTTGGAAGGAAATTGTTGTAGATTTCATCCTTTTATCTTTCCATTTTCATTTTCCCAATCATCCTTTTATTTTTGAAGTTCGTCATTCCAGAGGCTCATCTTGGTAGTTCTTCTAGGATTTCATTCATTCTGAAGTGTTCTCAAGATTCTTTCTCGAAGTTAAGATCCACCAAGCTATAATCCTAAAAGCCACATGATGTCCAACACATGTTTTGTTTTTAGGAGTTAAAGCATTCTTCATCTTGCATTCTGCAGTGCAATTCATTCTTCCTTGTCTTTTGAGGTTGTGTTATATCATTCTTGATTCATGAGGAGACATGAAGAGAAGTTGTCAAGAATGAGATCTTGGCAACCCATCTTCTCTTCGTTCAGGAGGATCTTTCAACCCATCAATTTATTCGTTGGAGTTATCTTGGGTTATGTTTCACCTAAAAGCCTTTCCTAATGAATGTTGCTGTTTGTGGTGCTTATCGATGATCCAAGTTTCTGTTTATCCTCTTGGTGAAAGAAGTTTTGCATCTCTTTGTTGCTCTCAAGCAATCAGTTGTTTCCGTTAGTGGCAGGTTTTAACCTCAAAAGTTTTGAGATGTTTTCCATAAGCCCACGAGAAGCATATCTTTTGGTTGTTGAATTTTTCAACAACTCCGCTCAAGCCTTCCTCGTAAGGATGCTCTTTCAAGTTTCTTTGTGGTAGAAGATGTTGTTTTCTTCTTCGTTCTTTTGGTTCCAGCTAACTAGCTATCTTTCCTTTGTTTCAGAGGCTTTGTGTTGTTGCTCTCTTCGAAGTATCGTCCCATCTTGTCAATTCATGTTCTATTTCTTGATTCTATTTTCAGCAGGAGTGGTTTCAAATTCTTTCTTGTCCCTTGTGCCCTTTCTCATGTCTGTGCAACCTCCAAGATTCTATTGGTCTCATGCATTTGTCAAAGAAGCAACTTTGTTCTACCTCTTCATCCGTTTCATTCCTAGATCTCGGGGCGAGATGTCTTGTAAGTGGGAGAGAGTTGTAACAGCCCGAGACCGGTTCTCCAGATGTGTTGCATAATATTATTATTATATCGTGTTCATTATTTATTCATTGCATTCGTCATGTCATCATCCATGTTGCATCGGTAATCCGTTGCCGTCGTACCGGATTCATCCGGGTGCTTTCAAAAAAACTTATAGCCGTTTGTAGTTGTCGTTTCTCCTTTGTCTCCGTTGACCTTTCTTAGACCAACCGGACAATTGCACATGCCCGCGATGTCATTTTAATATTATTTTTAAGTGGGAGTAAAATGTCCTCAAAATGAGTTGAAACTTGATGTGTGGCGTTGTTATATTTTAGGTAGACCACCTGTCAATTTTTGTCGCATTTGGAGGTCGTTTGGTACCCGAACGGTTAAACTAGTAAGGCAGTATAGCCGGATTAAAATCGCGGATGTTTTCTAAATAAAACTTATCTACGCGGGATCTCTTTTCCCTCTTGTCTAAACCCCATGGCCTTCTAACACAACCCACTAGCCCACCTAAACTCCCCCTCTCATCTTAGCCATCGAATCGTCATCCGACGGACAAGCTCCATCCCACCTAGCCACTTTCCCTATATAAAGACCACCCCATGGAGAGAGCCCCTCCACTCTCTAGGGTTTCCCTCTTGCCAAAATTGCAGCCACCCGCCTACCAAACCTTCCATCTAGCCATCCAAACCCCCAGATCCCGGAACCCTAGCCCCTCCTCAAATTCTGGCCCTCAGATCTGAAATCTGAGACCCAGATTCATCTAAAATGCCCCACCGGACATTGTCCGTGGCCAACCCAGACATGTCCGGTAACCACAGTGTCCGGAGCCTCCTCCCGCGCCCGAGGATCTCCATGGCGCCCGAGGCCACCGCAAGTCGCCGACAACCAGGCGCCCTTGCAGCCCCCCTCTCCTTCTCCTTCCCTTTCCTCTCCTTCCTCCCTCTTTTTTCCTCTCTCTCTCTCTTGCTACAGGAACTAGTGCTGGCTGCCACCGCCCGTGCACGTGCGCAAGGCCCAGCCCCGCGTCGGCCTCAAGGCCCAACACCTCGCCTACAAGCCCAGCCCAAGGTCGAGCCAAGGCCCAGCTCTGCCTCCCCAAGATCCGACCCAGCGCCGCATCGCCGAGCTGCCCCAGCCACGGCCTGGCCCAGCCCAACCATGAAGTGAGGCCCAGAACGCCTAACCCTTGCCTAGTGCGTCAGATATTATATTGCGCTCACTGCTGTGTAGCCCTGTTTCGTCCAGATTTTGCCCGTTTGTGTTTGGATTATCCAGCGCTCAGTGAGTGTTATATTATATCGCGCTCTCCAGTTTTGGCCTGTTTAGTTTTTTTTCAGTTCTGTGATTTATCTATTTATCCATGATTTATAGTTTTGTAATTTAGTCCCTAGACTTCGTGCATTTGATAACTCACAAACCATGCATCGTATTAAAATGATTTATATATGTTAAATGCTTAGAACTTCGTGTAGATTCATAATATCTAACTTTCATCCATGTTTGAAATATTTAAATTGCTTTTCGCATGTAGTTGTAATAATGACTTGCTAAAATGGTGTAGATTAACATGGTGGTATTACTTTTGATGTTTAACAACTATAAAACATGTTTCAGGACAGAACAGTACTGAATCTTTAAATTGCATATGGGGTTGTTTTGGAAATGATATATGTTGTTTCCAGCCTCATTTAAATTGCCTAGATAGGTAGTTTACTTATGCTTCACGTCTTGCCATGTTTAACAACATTTAAACTTGTGGAGTACATAAACGGGATTGAACTTAATAATTGAAAGTGGAGTTTCGCCAATATGCAACTCGTTGCATATTGAGCTTCACTTAATGTGTAGTATTTGATTGTTGCACCTTGCCATGCCATGCATATTAAACTTGACATGCATCTTACTTGGTTGTGCATCGTGCCATGAATATGTTGTGATTGTTTACCGTGTCGTTTGCCCTTTCTGGTTTGCTTCTTCTCGTTAGCCTTCGGCAACGATACGGAATGCGAGGATTCGTTTGACTACGATTGGCTCGACTACTTCATGGATTCGTTCTTCTTCAAAGCGGGATTCCAGGCAAGATGATCATTACCTTGGATACCACTACTAGCTTTGCTGGCTAGATGTCTCGATGCTATCATTTGGTCTCGTTACCTACCACTTGTTTGCAAGCCTCCCAATTTCCATGATAAAGCCTCTAACCTCCACTATCCTAGCAAACCTTTGTTTGCCCATGTTACCACTTGCTTAGCCCCTCTTATAGCATTGCTAGTTGCAGGTGCAGTTTGTTCCATGTTTGGGACATGGATATCATGGGATACCATTATACCATGCTTATTTAATTAATTCATCTATACACTTGGTAAAGGGTGGAAGGCTAGGCCTTTTGCTTGGTGTTTTGTTCCACTCTTGCCAACCTAGTATCCGTTATACCGGCGTTATGTTCCTCGATGAGTGCTCCTAACATGTGAGGAGTTTATGGGGCCCCCTTGATCATTCCATCTTTGCATTGAACTTGTCCAGTGAGGCCTCAACTTTGGTACTAAAATTTGCCCAACATAATAACCTGATAATTAATTAATGCATAGGGGCTGATCACCTCGGGGATTCTTTAATTTCAACATAAGCTAGTGAACCAGTCCCGAGGATGTTGGTCCAAAACAGAGCCAGTTGCAGTGCTACCCGGGGCAACTTGGGACTTCAGCATCCGTAAGTCATGCTCATCCGGTCATGTCCTGACTACGAGATGCACGTGGCTCCAATCGGGCTGTCGACACACCGGGAGGCCTTGTTGGATTTGTTTTACCATAGTTGGAGGACTTGTTACACCGGACTCCGATGATGCTTTGTGGAATCACGATGTTGAAATTTATAAGATCCTGTTGTAGAGAACTTCAAACTAAACTAATTAAAACTTGTCAACCATGTGCGTAACCGTGATCGTCTCTTCTTGTGAGATTGGGATCAAGAAGAGAACACGGTGGGATTATTTATGACTCATAGGTTGGTGTTTAGGATCACTTATTGATCATTCTAGATGCGCCCCCTTATGCGTAGGATTTATCTCATCTTGTTCTAGTACTCCTAGGACTAGTTGGTTACAAATGCTTAGTACTTGCTGCAACCTCACCACTTAACCATATCCAACCCATTAAGTATTGTTAGTCTTGATATCCTTGGTAATGTAATTGCTGAGTCCCCAAAGGCTCACAGATACTGCAACAACAGGTACAGGTAAAGCGATGCACTAACGTGAGAGTGATGCATTGATCTATTTGGAGTTCTTCTTCTTCGATGACGATCATAGGATGGGTTCCTGGTTGGCAGCCTGGGATTAGCAGGGTGGAGGTCTTGCTTATTTCATTTGGGGCCTCTTAGGCCAATTTGCTTCTTATCCGCACCCGGACCCTGTCTTATTGTAGGATGGATGATATGCTTGTGGATCATGATATTTATGTTTAGACCCTCTTGTTGTGGCGAGTGTAAACCAACTTAAACGCTTGTATTCTCATCTCATCTTGTATGGTATTTTGTAAAGATGTCCACCTTGTTACCGACATATGACACTTGCGTGTATGATTTAGTCATATGTTGGGGCAACCCGAAATGCACTTCTATCTCTATAGTGGATTGCAAAGTCTTATTGGAGATAGGACCGCATTTTGGGCGTTACACTCTTGAGCATTCCAAAATTCATATCCATTCTCCAATCCATTTCCTCTAAACAATTCTCCAAAGTTTCTGTCCAGAGGGGAGCGGTGTGAAGGAAGTACCATCTGTAAGTACTCAAATGGCATGAAGTTTTACCTGTGCACTTATACCCCTATATCATCTCCTCATGCCAAGTTTCATCTAAATCCATCAAGCCAATTTGTCCCAACAATTCTATCTAGCTTCTAGACAAAATTATGGTTTGTGAAGGAAGTATATTCATTCAGTGCTCAACTGGTCTGAAATTTCTCCAGCAGAGGCACCTTTCTACTCCTTTTCATTGTGACAACATTTATACTCCAATTATCAAGCCTTTTTGTCCCAGTAATTCACCAAAGTTCCTATCCAGAAACTGTTTTGGATGGGATTAATCAAACCAGGCTATCTCTACCAATTCTAGTGTGATAGGCTGACTATTTGGTCTTAAGTCGTCACCCCAGACAATCTTTGCTAGGCCTGCGTGTCCTGGATGGGCCAGTGCACGCGGTGACCGCGTGGCTAGCATGCCATCAATGCGCTCTATGTGTCGGGTCACATCGGCCAGCCCATATCCGGCCGTCTCTACTTGGCCTTTGGTGCCGGAGATGTCGTAGCTGTCCACGTTGCCCCTCCAGACTCTTCTCCCCTTCCGGCAGCATCCTTGCCAGACGCGGCCAAGACCACCGCTGTAGACGCCATACGGGAACTATGGCCGTGCTGGCTAGAAGCTTTCCCCCGACCGCTCCCTACTCGCATTAACTCCCCTGGCCGCTCTAGTCACGTCGCCCAGTGCTACTTCTCGAGCATGCGTTGGTTTCCGTGAAGAGGAACGGGTGATGCAGCAAAGTAGATAAGTATTTCCCTCAGTTGTTGAGGACCAAGGTATCAATCCAGTAGGAGATACAAGCAAGTCACGAATGGATGTACCTACACAAATAATCAAACACTTGCACCCAACGCTATAAAGGGGTTGTCAATCCCTTCACGGTTACTTGCAAGGATGAGATCTGATAGAGATAGATAGAATAGATTGCTTGAACGGAAAGTAAAACAAAAGTAAAAAATATTGCAGCAAGGTATTTTTGGTGTTTTTGGTTTTAGATCTGAAAGTATAAGATTGAAAATAGACCCGGGGGCCATAGGTTTCACTAGAGGCTTCTCTCATGATGGCAAGTATTACGGTGGGTGAACAAATTACTGTCGAGCAATTGATAGAAAAACGAATAATTATGAAGACATCCAAGGCAATGATTATGCATATAGGCATCACGTCCGTGTCAAGTAGACCGAAACGATTCTGCATCTACTACTATTACTCCACACATCGACCGACTCCTGCCTGCATCTAGAGTATGAAGTTCATGAAGAACAGAGTAACGCATTAAGTAAGATGACATGATGTAGAGGGATAAACTTAATCAATATGATGAAAACACCATCTTTTTATCCTCGATGGCAACAATACAATACGTGCCTCGCTACCCCTACTATGTCACTGGGTGAGGACACCGCAAGATTGAACCCAAAACTAAGCACTTCTCCCATTGCAAGAATTACCAATCTAGTTGGCCAAACCAAACCAATAACTCGAAGAGACTTGCAAAGATATGAAATCATGCATATAAGAATTCAGAAAAGATTCAAAAATATTCATAGATAATCTGAACATAAACCCACAATTCATCGGATCTCGACAAACACACCGCAAAAGAGTATTACATCGGATAGATCTCCATGAAGATCATGAAGAACATGGTATTGAAGAGCAAAGAGAGAGAAGAAGCCATCTAGCTACTAGCTATGGACCCGAAGGTCTGTGGTGAACTACTCACGCATCATCGGAGGGGCAGTGGAGTTGATGTAGATGCCCTCCGTGATCGAATCCCCCTCCGGCAGATTATCGGAAAAGGCTCCAAGATTGGATCTCACGGGAACCGAGGCTCCTAGTGGCGGAAAAGTGTTTTCGTGGCTCTCTCTGGTATACAGGGAATATTTTGGAATTTATAGGCTGAAGAATAGGGTTGGGAGAATTGCCGTGGGCCCACAAGCCAGGGGGCGCGCCCTACCCCCCTGGGCGCGCCCCTGTGGCTTGTGGCCACACGGCGGCTCTCCTGCCTTGGTCTCCAAGCTTGGTAGATGTCTTCTGGTCCAAGAAAAATTATTCCGAAGATTTTATTCCGTTTGGACTCCGTTTAATATTCCTTATCTGCAATACTCAAAAACAAGGAAAAAACAGAAACTGGCACTAGGCTCTAGATTAATAGGTTAGTCCCAAAAATAATATAAAATAGCATATTAATGCATATAAAACATCCAAAACAGATAATATAATAGCATGGAACAATCAAAAATTATAGATACGTTGGAGACGTATCACCCAGCTCCACGCTAATCAGCTCGACGTCCTTGCCCCGCCAGCTTAACCGTGGTGGCATTCAGCCACAGCCATCCCCGACAGCCTATAAAAGCCGCCCTAGACCCCGTCACTCCTCACCACTCGACCTCCCTGCCTCTCAATCGACCTCCAGCACCAGGAACCCAGGCTGGGAGGCTCTTCTTCCTTAGCTCCGGCAGTGTGCTCCGCTGCGTTGCCCCTCCTCCTCGAGCTCACTTCGGTGCAGCTTCGACCAAACCACCTCCACCGTTGCACCCTCCGCAACCCCTTGATTCTCCCCAACCCATCAGCAGCCTGAATCCTTGCCGGAATCATCTGTTCCATCGATGCCCGTAGCGCGCCGCCGCCTGAGAGCAAGGGACCGACGTCGTCCAGCCACCTCCCAAGGATCTACGGGTATAAGGAAGTTCGTAGTCGTCTGTCAGATCCATCCAAATCACCTCCGAGCTTGTTCGCTTCCTCCACGCCAGCGAACGGCCGTCGGTAAGCTCGCCACCACTGTTCCCTCCCTCTCTCTATTTAAAACCAGCGAAGGGGCCCCACTGTCAGCGACAAGGCCTGCTCCCGAATCGTTTCCTAAGTGGAAATGCATTCTGGGAGTGCGCCATCGACGAGGCCTTCTCTGGTATTTTCAGAAAATCTATTTTAATTCATATTTTAATCTAGTTTGACCAGAATTTGACTGCCTCTAGTTTTTAAACCACAAGTCCAAATGAGTTGATTCTTTTTTGCATTGTCTTTGTTATAAAATTCTTTATCCCTTGGTAAAGTTTGTTATTTTATTATCTGTCTAGAATTTCTGGACAAAATAAAATGCTTTATGTGATATTTACAATTGTGTTTTAAAAATATTTTCCAGAGGATAAAAATAGGTGTTGGTGATCAGGAGTACTCCTACACCCTCCTGGAGCTAGGCAAGCCACACCCTCCACTTTGCATTATGGCAATGCAATGCCACGGGTTTTAAATAATATTTTGGTCCTATTTGAATTGTTGATAAAATGGTTTATTCATGCTAGTTGGGTAATGATGGTAGTATAGGTTCGTGTCATGTTTGGATTGATCATGCTTAGTAGTTCATGTTTTGATTAGTCATACGTCCGAATATAATGCTCATTATTTTATTTATGAGATTAGTAGAGATGACATGGCTAAGTTATTCATCGGAGCAAGAGTTGGATAATGCTATAGCTTGGATGATAAGTTGACAAGTGCTATTAGTGGAATCATTAAGTCAGATAAGTTTGGGGATTTAACTCCATCACGGTTGATCAAGTGCCACCAAACCAAACTTGCCAGTGCACCAACATTTGCCTTTATGGGAAGGCCCTGACTTGATCTATCGTTATGCCTTTTATCGGTATCACCAAAGAGGGGAGGTTATGTGTGCGTACTACCCTGATCAAGTAGGCGGCAATAGCCTTGTGAGCCCAAGTTATTTGGCCATGGGTCCCCCTTTGGGAAAGTTTTAGCCACGAGATGGCAGGTGTCGAGTGATGACACATGGGACACCCAAGACATGACCCGCGGGGTATGTCGGTGGTACGGTGAAAGTGTCATAAGATAAACAAGTTTCGTTGGACGAAGGTCCATAGTGTGGGTAAAGTGCGCAACCTCTGCAGAGTGTAAGAATCTATTCGAATAGCCGGGTCCACGCTATTGGGCACAGTTCATATTAAGTCACACTGTCTGATCAATGCTGATAATGATGGAAGAACTCGTAACCCTTATTAGTAACAAATATAGAAGAAGTAGCAAATTTAGGATCATTTTTAATCATTTGATTCATGGCCTTTTCTTTAAGTATAGCAATCAAACCCTCTATACCATTATTAGTATCATCAGCTAAAAACTCTCTAGAAAAGTCCTCATCAAGCTCAGGCACATCAGGTATTTTATCTATAATAGGAGTACTAGGTGTAACAGGTGATTCATAAATTTCATAAGTTTCAAGTTCTTTAGTTTTAGCAATTTGAGCATCCAAAAATTCACCAAATGGAACAGTATTATCAAGCAGAGTAGAAGCATCAAAACGAGTATCATCAATAGTAGAAGCAGTGACTACTGTGTGTGACATATTATTATGTAAAGCATGTGGTGGAGGTGTGACAACTTGACTTAAAATAGAAGGCGAATCAAGAGTAGAGCTAGTTGGCAGTTCCTTACCTCCTCTAGTCTTCGAGGGCATAATCTCGGTTTTGGAATCCTGGAGGTTCTTCATAGTAAAGATACATTGCAGCAGATAATTAACTCCCAAGTGAACTTAATAAATAGAGCTATGCTCCCCAGCAACGGTGCCAGAAAATAGTGTTGATGACCCACAAGTATAGGGGATCGCAACAGTCTTCGAGGGTAGTATTTCACCCAAATTTATTGATTCGACACAAGGAGAGCCAAAGAATATTTATAAGCCTTAGCAGTTGAGTTGTCAATTCAACCACACCTGAGAATCAACCTCCTTGCAGCAATTTATTAGTAGCACAATAATATGCTAGTGATAGTAGTTGAGTACCAGTAATAGCAGCGGCAGTAGTAACAAGTTTATAGTAAATAGAGCAGTAGTAGTAACTTGAGTAGTAACAATAGCAGTAAAGTGTAGGCATGGAGTAATGATAGGGTGTTTCAAATGAGATTCAATATGCAACGGTCACAACCTAGAGCGACACAGAACTAGCTCCAATTCATCAATCATATGTAGGCATGTATTCCGTATATAGTCATACGTGGTTGCGATAAGAACTTGCATAACATCTTTTTTCCTACCCTCACGTGGCAGTGGGGTCCTAATGGAAACTAAGGGTAATTAAGGCACTCCTTTTAATAGAGAAACGGAACAAAGCATTGACACATAGTGAATACATGAACTCCTCAAATTACAGTCATCCCGTAGAGTATCCCAATTATTGTCACTTTGGGGTCTAGGGTTCAGAACAATAACAGGTGCATATAACTTGCAGATAGGATCAAGAACTCAAATATATTCATGAAAACATAATAGGTTTAGATCTGAAATCATGGCACTCGGGCCCTAGTGACAAGCATTAAGCATGGCAAAGTCATAGCAACATCAATCTCAGAACATAGTGGATACTAGGGATCAAGCCCTAACAAATTAACAATGATTACATATGAAATCTCATCCAAATCCCATCATCTCCAGTATGCCTACAAGGGAATTACTCACACAAAGAGGTTAGCATCATGAGATTGTTGATGGAGAAGGGTTGGTGATGACGACGGCGATGAATCCCTCTCTCCGGCGCCAGATCAGGGCTCCCGATGAAGAACAGGAGCTGGCAGCGGCTCCGTGTCATAAAACATGATGAAACTTCTTCTTGATTTTTTTTCCGAAGGTATGTGAATTTATAGCGGTAGAATTAGGTTGAGGCGTTGGCCAGGGACCCCACATGGCCAGATGGCGTGCCCTAGGGGGTGGCCGCACCACCAGGCCGTGTGAGCTCCTAGTGGCCCCCTCCAGTACTTCTTCATTCTAGTATTTTTTATTTATTCCAAAATAAATATTCAAAAAGTTCTGTCCAATTCCGAGAACTTTTACTTCAGTACAAAAACAACACCATGGCAGTTCTACTGAAAACAACGTCAGTCCGGATTAGTTTCATTCAAATCATGTAAGTTAGAGGCCAAAACAAGAGCAAAAGTGTTTGGAAAAGTAGATACGTTGGAGACGTATCAATCCACACACACCGCAAATGGAAAGCCTGAATCTAAGTGACTCCTGGAAAAGCCGAGATCAGGAACTACGTCGTAGGGGGGCCCCACAACCATTATCCCACATGTGGTTAGTGCGTATATATTCTTGGATCAATATAACGAGAATTCGAGTCCTAGGGCAGCTTAAGTGGAACAAATCAGCATGCTCTCCAGCACAGCCTCCCACCTTTGCCTTTTTAGTCATGTTTATTATAATTATCACCTGGAGCACACTCCATCTGATCATCATGTCCATATCCATTCATCATGTCCATCTCATCTCATATCAACTCAAAAGCCCGCTCATGTATCATGTATAACTACCATAGTGATTCATCAAACCCAGATGGATCACTGCCAATAAGCTAAGCATAGCAAAACACGACAAGAATGTAGGGCCAACATGATGATAGCACAAGCATCTACCAGGCATGCTAGGATTACAGGTAAAGGCAATATAAGGCGACAATGAGAGATATGCAAAGGAATAGGTGACAATTATCGATCAACAACTAGAACGATACTCTAATGCATGAATAAGGGAGAAAGAATGGGCGATATATGGATGATCAAGGGGGGTTTTCTTGCCTTCTGCTCGGCAGGCTGGTACTACTTCTCAGTGTAGTCGTACTCTACATCAATCTTGGGATCTACTGATAAGAAGCAAATACCGAAAAACAATAAATAACATGGCATTTCAATGTGTAACATATGTATACATGGCATGGCATAATGTGGTGCTGATTTAAGCTAATGCATTATTATTCAATTTAATTGAAGTGGGAATGACCTAAGTGGCATTTTCCCAACTCCAAATATTTAATAGAAATTGGCCTAATCATGTTTATACCTAAACAGTATTTTATTCCATGTTATCATGCATGAAAATGACATATTTGGAAACTACACATTTTTTTAACCAATTTTCATATATAATTTATATTTTTTTGAATTAGTTATGAATTTTTTAAATTTAATTGATTTTTTGGAATTTCCTGGTTTTATTTTAATTCAAAATAAATTTTGGAATTTCATTTGTTACACGAAGTTGTCTAGCCACAAACAATGATAGGTGGGGTCAGTGTGTTGAGTCAGCCCAATCAACAGTCAACTGTTGACTAGTCAAACCTGGATAGTGGGGCCAAGGTGTCATAGGCACAAGGGTTAAATAGGTTTAATTAAAGTGTTAATTAGGTATCGGGGTCCATTGTGAATGTCACTGGTTAAATCTAATTGCTACATGGCAGGGCCCACATGTCATAGGCTGGGTATTAAACTAAAATGGTTTATCTAACTAATTATGAGGGGGTGGCCCACTGGTCAGTGGATATTAAGTGTGAGGTTAGTACTAACTAAGGATTACACTAACATGGGATTAGCCCTAAGCTAACCACACCTGCCGATGAAACGCCGGCGATTTAAACCACAGGCTAGTGCGTGTGCCCGGTGGCCGCGCACTGGGTGGCTCGGGAACGAGCTAGGAGGAGCTGCCCATTGCCCTGGGGCGAGCTGGGACTGCGACGAGCTCGGCATGGTTGCTGGGTCATCATGGGGTGGCCAAAATCATCGGCACGGCCGAGATCCGCGGCGGCGGTGACATTGATTCATCGGAAATGAGCCGATGGGCGCAGATCCGGGGGTGTAAGGGGTGTGCGAGCATCCTGGAAGCTCCAGGAGCTCGAATCGAAGCCCAGTTCATCTGAGGTTGGACGATATCATCGACACAAAGCATGGCGGTGATGGTAGTGCTACGGCGGTGCATGATCTCGGTGCTAGTTAGCTAGAGCTCGCGATCGAGTGAGACAAATAGGGGGACTGCGTGTTAGCTCAACACGAATGCACGGCGAGGTCAAGAAGGACGGGAAGTCATGAATGGTGGTGGATCAACGCTGGTAACCGGTGCCAGTGTCAGGGAAGACACGGTCGAAAGTGAGGCTTGATGGCTTCCCTGCTCGGCTTCTCCGGTGAAGACACTCAGCACGCCATGGCGGGGCTCCAGGACATGGTGAGGCAGCGAAAGACGGTCAGGGCCATGGAAACATCGACGGAGGTGGTGACTGCGGGCTCGGCACGTCTGCCAGATCAGAAATGAGAGAGAACGAGAGAGAAAAGGAAGCTAGGGTTTGTTCGAGAGGGAGAGTCGGCCGGTGAGGCCTTATCCTCTCCACGGGCGCGTGTACTGACGCAGGTGTCGGGCATTGGATGGTCATGGCGGCATGCGGGCACGCGCGTGCTGACATGCACGAGGGAGGAGAAAGGTTGAAGACAGGCCGCGGTGGGCTGGCTGTTGTCTACTCCTACAGTGTCGGCTCAAGTGTACAGTGCCATTTATCTTTAAACTTTTTCTGGGATTTGAGTTTTATGTTGTTTGTAATTTTTGGCTGATTCAAATGAGCTCCATTTTTTGTGAAACTTTTTATATATCCTTTCTTCACTAATGTAAAGCCACTCAATAATTTCCATAACTTTTGGAACCTTATTTATATTTGTTTAATTCATTTGGCCAATTATGTGAGGTTCAAAATTTAATCCAAATATCCAATTTGAGTTCCTTTAAAATTCTCAAAAAAATTGGAAGAGCCCCCATAAGTTAGATGAGGTCCTAACCAAGTCTTGGAGTTTGATAAAATATTTTTTGACACTTTGGAAAATATTTTTGCGTTTGGCCTTTTAGTAAATATGTGAGGGTTTTATTAATTCCTAATTTCAATTTAAATTAAAGAAATATGATGACATGGCAAGATTAATTTGCTTAATTACACTATTATAGTTGGGGTTGTTACACCTCTCCTCCTCTCAAAAGAATCTCGTCCCGGGATTCAAAGGTTAGGTTAGGGGAGAAAGGATGGGTTACGAATCCGCGAATCTTCTCATTCCATGTTGCTCTTCTCGAGGGGTTGATCCATTGCGTTGCTGAAGAACTTGGAATCCTTTCTTCAAGAACTTCATCGAACCATGAAAGAGACAAGAGGGAAAACTCTGGAAGGATGGATCTCTACAAAGATTGGGTACCTGATAGTCAACTCAGAGAATGACGCATAAAAGCATCTGTTGAGTTGAAACACATGAAACACATTGAGAGCGATATAAGAAGGTACAATAAGTTCCAATTGGGTAGGCAACCATTCGATGCTCAACATAGAATGTAACGGGATTCAGAGTAGCGAGGCGTTAACTTGTGTTTGATATTAGGACGGGGCACCTTAAGGAATGTGGCTCATGGAAATATTCACAAATAAAAGTGCATAGGATAACTTCTAATACAAAGATTATATAGTTTCTTTGCATGAAACTTAGGATTGATAAGAGATCTGTCGTGAGGAATTCAAAAGAATGACATGCTCAGGTGATGACCTACAAGTGCACAGGACTATTGCAATTCATGATAAGTACAGTTTGTCGAACCCAAAGGGAGCGACGCGCAGGTAACTACCAACCCCGCAGCTACGTTGTCACGGATGCGGCTATGTTCACACCCATATCGTAGTCTGGAAATAGTCTATTCTGTCGGTTGCTATGGAAACGATAATAAGAGTGGTTTTATCTAAACAACTAAGTGAAGGTAAAAATATAAATAAAAAGGAAACTAAAGTGAATGGAATGGCGCTTGAGTAATAAAGGCGTTCTCGAGGAGTTCGGAGTCATCACTACACAACTGGGAAAAGGCTTATAGGTGGGCTCACATTAGTGGCGGGCGCACTCTAGCGCCTGCCACTGGTAATCTGGCAAATTATCAGTGGCAGGCACAAAACTACACCCGCCACTGCTATTGCTTACCAGTGGCGGGCGCCCGTTTGCGCCTGCCACTGGTAACATCTATCCAGATTAGCCATCGGACATATGTTACCGGTGGCAGGCACAAAACCACGCCCGCCGCTGGTACTTGAGTTACCAGTGGCGGGCAGGTATATGGGCCTGCCACTGGTATTTTTGGTCCCACGACTATTCTGACCTAATGTACCAGTGGTGGGCCCATATTGTTGCCCGCCAGTGGTAACTAAAGTAGCAGTGGCGGGTGCGGTTTTGTGCCCGCCACGAGTAACTTTTTTTTGCCCGCCACTAGTAACTCAAGTACCAGTGGCAGGCGCTTTTTTTGTGCCGACCACTGGTATTTTTTTCTGCCATTTTTTTGTAATGCTAGGGTTTTAGTGTTTTAGGTTTAGGCTTACGGTCCAAAAAAAATTCTACATTAAAGGTACATCATTTAAAGTTTCATGTAAGAGTTTGGACCTTTTTACTATTAATTAGCTATTTTTAGGACATTAAATAGATTTTGAGGTATTTAATGAAGGAAAATGCACTTAAAGGCTTAAATATAGCAGATAGACCGAGTGTAATGGTCTATGTTGAGTGTGGAAAGAGTTTGAACACTAACCGAGGAAGGAGCGGTCGCTTCGAATGCAAACCGGTCTATTTCAAATGGCTAGAAATGCCTTTAATTGCTTAAATATAGCAAACGGATCCCAGAAAATGCCGAATTTTGACATGATACATGTAATAGTGTGTGGAAAAAATTTCAAAGTCAACCAACAAAGTAGCGCTCGATTCACATGCAAACTTGACCCATTCCCTCTCGAAACCTAGTTTCTTCCTCGGAGATGGTCCAGTTTATAAGCAGTCTACGTGACAACTTTTGCAAAACATCCTCAATTTTTTACCACAACCTCTATGGGTCATATCATGACACCATGCCTAGTTTCATGATTTTCGGGCATCGTTTGAATTTTTCTGAATTAAAATGCCACTAACCACCATGTTGGTGCCCCGATCTCGGGCACCTATGGTGTATGAGAGTCCTTATTTTTCCTTACACAAGGACTAAACATATACTAAAGATCACTAATAAGATTTTTCAACCCATTCCTTGATATTATTTAGTGTACCTCCAGTTCAAATTTGGATTATATCCATTAAATGCTTGGAAATGCATTTAATGGCTTAAATATAGCAAACGGACCCCGGAAAATGCCAAATTTTGACATGATACACGTAATGGTGTGTGTTGAGTGTGGAAAAAATTTCAAGGCCAACCGACAAAGCAGCGCTTGATTCACATGTAAACCTGACCCGTTTCTTCTCGAAACCTAGTTCCTTCCTTGGAGATGGTCCGGAAAAAGTTTCAAGGCTAACCAAGGAAGCAGTGGTCACACTCTTGACCACTCTTACATAACACAATAAATTACTTACTCTGTAACTTTCCTAGGATTGCCACATACCACATAACACAATAAATTACTTACTCTACGACTTTACCATATTTACCACTTAGTACATAACACAATAAATTATTTACTCTGTGACTTTACCATATTTACCACGTAGTACTAAGTGGTAAATATGGTAAACTGGTTAGAGTGATGAAGTGGCATCTTACGAGTGGCAGGCACACTCTAGCGCCGGCCACTAATACTTGGGCAATCCACAATCTGATTGGCCGAGGCGACCCTCCCACGGATCGTCATCCCGGTCGTCCGTCCTGGCCGTCCATTTTTTTCTTTCTCCCATCCACTGCCTACCTAACCTCTCTCTCCCAAAAATGCTCCCAAACACCCTCTCTCTCCCGAACACGCCTTCAACGCCTCGCGTTGCGGTGGCAAGGCGCTTGTCCACAACGACGGCAAGGCGCTCGTCCACAACGCAGATCCGGCCTCCTCCAGCGTGAATTCCGCGGCAAGGCGCACGTCCACAACGCGGATCTGGCCTCCTCCAGTGTGGATTCAGCGGCAAGGTGCTCCTCCATGGTGCCGTCGACCGTGTGCTCGCCTGGAGGCTCCTCTGCTCACCACCGATGACTGGGGTGCACATGCGTGGTTGCTGCTCCGCCGCCTCTTCTCCTCGCCATCACCAAGTGTGTGTGTTGCAGCCGCTCCTGTGCCTCGAAGCTCATCCAGGTGAACATCATGGCGAGGTGCCTGTCCGGCACCATCGATCGGGTGCTCAGTTTCCATCTCTGCTCGTCACTGACGGGGCATGCGTGTGGCCAGCCGCTTCGGCGCCTCATCTGCTTGCCACCACCGGGACGACACAACATGGATCTACGACGGCGTAACACGCGTGGCTAGACTGTCACTCCTATTTTTAAAATCATGAAAATGTAATCAGTGGCGGGCAGAGAAACATGACCACCACTAGTGTTCTTTTACTCTAGTGGCAGGCGCGTAGGTACACTCGCCACAGGTGAGTACCTATAGCAGTGGTGGGTGGCCTGTTGCACCCGCCACTGGTTATAGGTCACCAGTGGTGGGCAGCTCGCCCGCCACTAGTGACCTGTTAGCAGTGGCGGGAGGTTAGTGGCGGGCGCCCCTGACAGCCACGCCTGCCACTGATGGGCTTTCTGTGCCCGCCACTGCTAGCCAATTGTACAGTAGTTCTACCGGTACGATCTATGTAACATATGCAAATGCATAGTTCTAGGTTGCGGATTTCTAAGCCACTTTATATGTTTCTACAAGTGGACGGAGCCAGGTACAGATACGTGCATACATGCCGCAGCCCCGTATCACATACGTCACCACCGTTCCTTCCCACTCTGCTTTTAGAACGGTGATTAAGGGTTTCCCCATGGACACAGCCAAAGGCGGTCTCTGTTGATCCCCTATTGCAATGATAAGGAGGGAGGTAGCTTCTGTCACCGCGGTACCTCCGCAAACCCACCTTCACACCAATAGTAATAACCTTTCGTCCAAAATAGGCAAATATTGAGTGGTCGACTTCACCCAACATCGAGAAGATTATTAACATAAACATACAAAGAGGATGCATAGAGGGGAGAGAATTTACAAGCCAACATGGTGTCGGGGAAGGAGAGAGGCATGGCGGTGCTGATGGAGATGGCACCGCCCTTCGGCATGGTGCTGGACGTTGGCGGAGCCTCGTCTCTTCTTCTTCCTTGTCTTCAGGGCCGGCTCTGGTGTATGGCCAAAGGGGCGATGGCCTAGGGTCCAGCCTTGGCAGGGCCCATGATCTGGTATGCATGTATATGTATAGCCCAGTAAAAATAGAGAAAAAAAGAAGGAAGGAGCAGCGTGATGGGCTTGGCCCAATTGGCTGATCGCTAGCGCAGGAAAAAGGTCAAGCACCGAGTGGCAGGCCCGGTCAGCACACTTAAATTATCTTGAAATATTCGTTTTTTTAGGAAAAAGGTCAAGCGTCGCACTCGCACGGCCGCATCTCACACGCATCCATCCATCGCGATCGCTAGGTCCCAAAAAAAATCCATGCGATTTCTTCTTTGTCTCATCGTCTGTTCGTCGCTCAACCGTCGCTCGCGATTCTTGCCGCCGCTCAGGACACTGCCGGCTGCCGCCACTGCAGCCTGCTGGCTGCTCTTGCCATCTTGTGTAGTGTCGTCGTTTAGCTGTTGGCCGTTGCCGCCTTGCCGCTGTTGTCCCATCTTGCTCTTGCCGTCTGGCCATCCGGGAGGCTGCGACGGTGCGACCCACGAGTTCATCGATCATCGTCCTCTCGGTCTTTCAAAAGTACGTATATGATTCATCCATCCCCAATTTCAGTATACATGGTATAGGATTGTTAAGATGTTGAACTATTGATGTACAAATTTCTAATTCTATGTGCTATTTTTTCTTCATAATTTTAGGTCATTAGTCTTACAATGTTGCCCCCCGAAGAAACGCCCAAAGAAACTATTTTGTGAAGCACTGAAGAATTATTGTTGTCGACGGAATCACTAGAATTTGGTTCTTATTTGAGGTAATCATGTCAGTTTGATTTTGCTATCTTTTTAGTCTTTTTATTGTAATATGACATTTCCCAACAATTATTATTAGACATCTCAAACTGAGGATGTATGGCTAAAAATTTACTCTTAATATTTTGCAAATGAAGATAGACATATGAGAAAGTAGTGGCTGCACCCACCTTCGGTGCACCCACACAGTGAACAGTAAATTCGAAAAAATTAGAAAAAAAATTCAAAAAATTCTGAAACTTGGTGGATGTGATTATGAGCAAATGTTTTCGGAGCTTGCAAAGTTTGGTCACCAAAAAACATCAAATGATCTCCATACAAAACGAAATACAAATGATGCTCTGCACCCACGTTACTGTTCACATGTTTTCAGCACAAAATTTGTTTTTTTTGTACAGATTTCCATGGATGTTATTTGACCACCAAATTTTGCAAGCACCTAAGATATTTGGTCATAATCACATCCACAAAGTTTCAGATTTTTTCGAAAAGTTTTGCTATGATTTCTTGCGTGGGTGGACCGTGGGTGCAACATGCGTGGGTGCAAAAAAACCACACTCATAGACATATACATGTTTATATAGTGTGCAAACTCAAACATATAAGGATAGTATTAGGGGCCCATGTCGTCGTGTTCGCCCAAGGGCCCTCTGAAACATAGAGCCGGCCCTGCATGTCTTGGCCCTTCCTCTATGGTGGAGATGGTGTTATTGCTGCAATGGAGGTGTGACGACACGTGGGGGAATAGATGGAACTTGATGATGATAGCCGACAGCTAGAGTTGGAGGTGTTTATATAGGAGGCCTCCTCGGGTCTCCTTCATTGATGTGACTGCTCCTCTTTCATACAAGGGCTCTAGGGGAGCCAAATCCTCTCCCAAAACCTTTCTTGTTTGAGAAGGATTGCGTAGGAACAAACCAGGACGAAATCAGTGAAAAATCGCAGAAGTTATGACTGATTTACGAAGCTCTCAGAGTCTGGTACGAGCAATGGTACGACCGGGCCTGCTCGTACTGGAGTCCGACATTTGTTCTGGTGCTGCGGGAGCAGTTTAGTATTTTGGTCACCAATTCTTCATACGAACTCTGATTTTGATGTTTTTGGGCTCGTTGGATTCGTATGAACGACGTCGATGCACCTATGGTGTTAGATATTCAATTTGGACACCATGAAAAATGTCAAAACATCAAACACTCCATAGGGCCCGAATCTAATACCTGGAACTTTTCCGGTTTGACCCCAACTTTGTCCTTTTTGATATGCTAAGTCCATGATCATGCCAATACACCTACAAAGACAACAAAACAAAGAAAAACTAGTAAAAACAAATAAAAACTAAAATTGTGCAATGAACTTGGTAAAACAGGTAAAGATTGGAAACTATGCATTATGGACATGAAAAGGTGCTAGATGGATATGATATGAGGGATTTTGGCACTAAGATATACTCTAAAAAGTGTGCAAAAAATCCACTCATCATCAGGCTGGTACGGGAAATTTATAGTTATGGGAACAATTTGGTATTTGTAGGGCACATTATCAACTGATACCGAAGGATGAGACACATTACCCAAGCAAGCATTTGAGGACTCAATCATTCTCCGATCATTTGAATTGACCAAAATGAAATTGATCAACTCCATACCACCATGATAAATAGGGTAGGATAGATCAAGGAACAAAAGGTAGGAAACACTTTGTCATATATTAGATTCCTTGGCTTAGCACGATGCTTACCAACATAATAGTGTGTGAATGATTTTACGGAGAGACGTTTAGCATCTCGCTTCTAATGTTTTGCTTAATGTTCTAGATACCACAATCATGCTTCAGAGTAGCAATGATATGGTGATTAAGTAAAGGTTGGGTTTTCAAGAACACAAAGAATACATAAGCAACAATTTCTAGAATAAGCCGTACTAATTCCTTACGGAGGAGTGGCTATTCTTACGGAAATTAGAAATTTTGGCTATAGTTCTTCTAGATAAGTGTGTCAGTCACAACATCAACTTCACCGAGTTTAGTGAGGAACCTAAAGCATAATCAAAACACAACCAATTCTTTGTTGGGAGACACTATTGACGAAAAACGAGGTCCTTGTGGGAGTATGAGAAGATTAACACTTAAGATTAAGCTCCTCCTTTTGAGTAAACCAATCAATGGCTTGGGGTGCTTAAAGAGAAATTAATAGAGTGGAGGTAACAATCTATAATCTCAAGAATACTTGATACATCTCAAACGTATCAACTTTTCCGAACACTTTTGCTTAACTGCGGACTCAAAACTTGCCGAAATGAATAAAGAACTAACCCGGACTGACACTGTTTTCAGTAAAATTTCTATGTTGTTATCTTATGTGCAGAAAAATGTCCGAGAAAAAAAAAGATAAATGGTTTGCGAAGATTCATGTTAGGAGGGACCCCTGGGGCCTGGACTTGGGCCAGAGGTGGCCCACAGTGCCTAGGCGCGCCCCAGGCGCCTACAGCCTATGGGGCCCCCATGGTCAGCCTCCGGTGCCCCCTGGCTTTATATTGCTCCAAAACCCTCACCGAAATTATCGATGATTTTTCTGCAACACGTAGATGCCGCCACCATTGTTCTTCTCTCAGAGGGCTCCTGGAGGCTAGTGTTTTGCCTCCGGAGAGGGGGATTCTTCACCGACATCACCATCCACCCCTTCTCCAACACTGTCATCATGCTCTCCCCAACCATGTGTGAGTAATCCATTGTAGGCACATGGGATGGATGGGAATTGGATGAGATTTATCATGTATTAGACTTCATATTGATAGGGGAATGATCCCTTGTGTAATGATTGTTTGAGAATTTATGTTGTTATGAGTTATGACTTTGTTGTGCCCAATGCGTATTACTAGGGCCCGAGTAATATGATTTAAGATCTGAACCTTTATGTCATTTATGTCTATTTGTTCATGGTTGTACCTGCAAGTCATATACACTTATTACAGTTTAGATCCGGAGACCCCGAGGGTGACAGACCGGGATATCAATGGGAATGGTTGTAGTTTGAGTATAACATGTATTCATAGAGTGTTAATGCATTGTTCCGATTGACCATAAAGGTCACCTTAATTACCCTTAGTTTCCTTTTGGACCCCAACATATGGGAGGGTAGGAATGTAGATGAGAGATAAGTTCTTTGTTTAGCATGTTTCTCAAGTAATGCAATACATGCCTACAATAATTCAAGAACATGAGCTAGGTAGTGACCCCGTGAATTGTCCATTTCATTTAGAAATCATCCATGCAACATCCCAATATCCATCCTCAAGCCTACGCTTTAACGCTATTGTTTCTCTCTTTAAGTCACTTATACTTGGCAACTGTTGGGCATTTTTGCTGCTACGAAACTGCTCTGTTACATAAACAACTCCATTGACCATATTGTCATTGCTACTAATAATTCTTGCAAGCAAGTATTTGTCGCATGTGTGGCTGAATTGATAACTCAACTGCTAAAGCTTATAAATATTCTTTGGCTCCCCTTGTGTCGAATCAACAAATTTGGGTTGTTTTACTTCCCTTGAAGACTGTTGCAATCCCCTACACTTGTGGGTTATCAAGATAATTTTCTGGCACCGTTGCCAGGGAGAATTACTACTGAATCTCCTCCTTTGGGAGAATTACTTGATTGCCATCTTGCTATGCTTAAAGAAAAAGAAATACTTGATGATGAACCATCGACTCCTACTTTGAGGACACCACCTACTCCTAGCACACCCATTGAACTTGAATTGAGATTTGCTAAGGCTATTAGGGAGTGTGACACTGATAAAGATCAGGATGCATTGGAAAAACTATTTAAACAAAGAGCTTTGGGGGACTCGTTTTTACTTGATGATGAATTTTGTGCCTCTCCTATATATGTTGAAGATGATGCTTATGATTTTCCCATGGAACCTGAAGTTATTAAAATCTGTGAAACTCTCAATTTCCAAGGATTAGATAGTGACAGTGTTTTTGATCATGTTCATAAAGTTGAAGATCTTGTTAAACTTTTTATGAAAAAGGGCACTAGTCTCCCTCACTTTATACTTAAGTTATTTACTTTTTCACTTGGAGGAGATGCTAAAATATGGTTTAACAACTTGCAACCTAGAAGCATAAAAAGTCTTAAGGATATGATCTACACTTTTATGGGAAAGTATATGCCACAACATAAACAACATGCTATAATTAGAGAAATTCATAACTTTTCTCAAAACAAGCATGAGGCCTTGCCTCAAGCTTGGAAGAGGTTTTTTGAGATACAAAGGAGAAATGCCTATCATAATATTAAAGAACATGCCTTGCTTGATATATTTTACAATGCTCTAACCCCTGAATCTAGGACACAACTAGATAGCTATGCAGGAAATGTTTTCGGGGACATGACATTAAATGAAGCTAAGGATCTTCTTGATGGGATTACTAAAAAATATGATGATTGGAATTTGGATGAGGCACAACCAGCATCTAATTCCAAGAAAAGAGGGATGTATGTCTTGAGTGATGAAGATATGAAAGAAGCTAAGAAATCTTTTCAAGAAAAGGGTATTCCAGCTTCTATAGTGAAAAAGCTGCCTCCTATGGGTGATACTCTTATATCTCAAACTTTTAATCATGTCATTGAAGTTAATTCTTTATATAAGTTTGATGAAGGTGATCTCCCTTATAACAAATCTCCTAGTCAATGCCATGAGGAACTAGATAATTTCCTTGTTAAACAACATCACTTTAACTTGGAGATTAGGAAAGAAATTTCTGAAAATTCTTCCAGGATTGCAAACATGGCTAAAACTTTAGAAAGAACTACGAATGATATTAAAGGTCTTGCTAAACATTGCAATATTATCCAAACCCAAATTTTTTAAATTATGCAAACTAAAAAAACATCATTCTTGATAGGGCAAAATCAAATAATAAAATTTGTGGAGTAGGCACTAGAGGTGGAGCTTCCACCCAAGATCCTTTATATCCTGAAGGTCACCCAAATAGAATTATTTAAGAATCACAGAATGTAGATGGGGCAGCACCTAACACTTCTAAAAATAGAAATAAAAAGAAGAAACCTAGAGAGGTTGAACCCTTTGAAGTTGCTAATGAAAATCATGATGGTAATAATAATTCACAAGAACCTCAGCATGATATTTCTATCTCCGATGATGAATCTAAAAGTGGTAATGAGGGACAAGAAGCCAATCATGATAATGAAAATGCCACACAAGAAGAAGAAGAAGTAGTAGAAAAGGAAACTCCTGATAGTGAAGTCGAAAAAGAAAAAGATGAAACTCCACCTGTTAAGAAAGCTTCTAGGAAAACTAAACAAGTTACTAGACATGGTAAAGAGAGAGAACTATGGGTTCAAAAACCTATGCCCTTTCCTAGTGAAGCTCAAAAATAAAGATGATGAAAGATTTGCAAAGTTTCTTGAATTGCTTAGAGATCTTTATTTGCAAATTCCTCTTACTGAAGCTATTAAGGTTCCACCTTATTCCAAGTATATGAAAGATATTATCACTAATAAAAGAAAGATACCTATTGATGAAATATCAACTATGCTTGCCAAGTATTCTTTTGAGGGTAAAATTCCAAAGAAGTTGGGAAATCCTGGAGTTCCTACTATACCTTGCACCATTAAAAAGAATTATGTTAAGTATGCTTTATGTGAATTTGGTCCTGGTGTGAGTGTCATGCCTCTCTCTCTTTATAAGAAACTTGATCTTCTAAAGCATATACCTACTGATATATCATTGCAAATGGCTGACAAATCAATTGATGTTCATGTTGGTATTTGTGAAGATGTTCCTGTTATTGTTGCAAATGTTTTGATCTTAACAGACTTTGCAGTACTTGATATGCCAGAGGATGATAGTTTGTCTATTATTTTGGGAAGGACATTTCTTAACACTGCAGGAGCTATTATTGATTGTACTCAAGGGAAGGTTACCATTAATGTCATTGACAAGCAACATACCGTTTACTTCCCAAGGAAAGTTGTTAATCCCAAGAAGTATTGCCCACCTCCAAAAATGGTGATGACTATTACTATTGGGAGTTTTGAATGTCATGTGCCTCCAATCAAGATGAAATATCAAACCATTATGATTGGATCCATCCCTATCCAGGTTGAGGTAACATAAAAGATATATTTTGATGGCTTAATGATTATCTCTCAGATGAAGTCCATGATCATAGAGTGATTGGCACTCAAACCACGTTCCACCATCCCTTGGCACTTGAAGATCTCCTACTCCACCGCTGCAAGCTTAGCCTTCTCGCTCCCCTCCTTCTTGGGGCCTTGGACATCCCGGATGTGAAGCACCCCCTCACGCATCTCAATGGATTGAGGGTGCTTCATCACCTCCGGTAGGTAGGGGTTGATGACCTTCTCGAAGAACTTGTCCTTGGAGGAGCTTGGCGACGACATGGTGATCTAGATCCGTCAGAAAATAGCCCGAAACAAGAACAGAGGAGAAACTTGCGATGCAGTGGTCAAAACATACGGGAGTATATATAATGATTTTTTCTAGGTAAAAATACGTGTCCAGGAAGAAAACAGAGTCCGGGAGGCGCACGAGGGCGCCACGAGCTAACCGGGCGCGGCCAGGGGGTGGGTCGCGTCCTGTTGGGTAGTAGCTCCCTCGTGGGCCCCCCTGACTCCTTTTTATTTTTGGAATTTTTCTAAAATACCAAAACCAACAGAAAATATTTTTTTGGAATTTTTGGAGTCGGTTTACTTACCATATCACATACCTACCCCTTTTCAGCATTCGGAAGCATTCCGGAAGGTCTCTCTTATGTGTTCTTCCGGGGTCATAACTTGAATAATGTTAGTTTCAACATTAAGGGGAGTACCTGAGATATAATGCTTAATTCTTTGCCCATTTACCACTTACGGGTATTTGCCTTCGAAGTTGTTAATCTTTATAGCACCGGAGCGATAGACCTCCTCAACAACATAAGGGCCTTCCCATTTGGAGAGAAGCTTACCTGCAAAAAATCTGAAACATGAATTGTACAAAAGAACTAGGTCTCCTACATTGAATTCTCGTTTCTGGATTCTCTTGTCATGCCATCTTTTAACTTTTTCTTTAAACAACTTGGCATTTTCATAAGCTTGTGTCCTCCATTCATCTAATGAGCTAATATCAAATAACCTCTTTTCACCGGCAAGCTTAAAATCATAGTTAAGTTCTTTAATTTCCCAATAAGCTTTATGTTATAACTCAAGAGGTAAATGACAAGCTTTTCCATAGACCATTTTATAAGGGGACATTCCCATAGGATTTTTGTAAGCAGTTCTATAAGCCCATAAAGCATCATCAAGTTTCTTAGACCAATTCTTTCTAGATCTATTAATAGTCTTTTGCAAAATTAGCTTTATTTCTCGATTGCTCAATTCAACTTGGCCACTAGACCGAGGATGATAAGGTGATGCGATTCTATGGTTAACATCATATTTAGCTAGAAGTTTACGGAAAGCACCATGAAAAAAATGGGAACCACCATCAGTCATTAAATATCTAGGGACTCCAAACCTCGGGAAAATAACATCTTTAAGCATTTTAATAGAAGTGTTATGATTAGCACTACTAGTAGGAATAGCTTCTACCCACTTAGTAACGTAATCAACAGCAACTAGAATATGTGTATACCCATTAGAGGAAGGAAAAGGTCCCATATAATCAAATCCCCAAACATCAAATGGTTCAATAGCAAGTGAATAGTTCATAGGCATTTCCTGACGTCTACCAATGTTACCAATTCTTTGACATTCATCACAAGAAAGGACATACTTACGAGCATCTTTAAAAAGAGTAGGTCAATAAAAACCAGATTGTAGTACCTTGTGTGCAGTTCTGTCACCAGCATGGTGTCCTCCGTAAGCCTTGGAGTGACACTTCCGTAGGAATTGTCCCTGTTCATGCTCAGGTACACAACATCTAATAATACCATCTACTCCTTCTTTATAAAGATGTGGGTCATCCCAGCAGTAATTTCGTAAATCATAGAAGAATTTTTTCTTTTGTTGATAGGTGAAGTTAGGTGGTATATATTTAGCAACAATGTAGTTAGCATAATCAGCATACCAAAGAGTACTATGTGAAGTATTTATAGCAGCAAGTGGTTCATCAGGAAAATTATCATCAATAGGCAGTGGGTCATCAAGAACATTTTCCATTCTAGACAAGTTATCTGCTACGGGGTTTTCAGCTCCCTTCGTATCAATGATATGCAAATCAAACTCTTGTAGTAAAAGCACCCACCTAATAAGTCTAGGTTCAACATCTTTCTTTTCCATGAGGTATTTAATAGCAGCATGATCAGTGTGAATAGTAACTTTTGAGTCAACAATGTAAGGTCTAAATTTATCACATGCAAACACAACTGCTAAAAATTCCTTCTCAGTGGTAGCATAATTTCTTTGAGCGTTGTCTAGGGTCTTACTAGCATAATGAATAACATTCAATTTCTTGTCTACTCTTTGCCCTAGAACAGCACCAACATCATAGTCACTAGCATCACACATAATTTCAAATGGTAAATTACAATCAGGTGGTTGGACAATAGGTGCAGAAATCAATGCTTTCTTAAGTATTTCAAAGGCTTCTACACAATCATCATCAAAAACAAAATGAATATCTTTTTGAAGAAGATTTGTTAGTGGCCTAGAAATTTTTGAGAAATCTTTAATGAAACACCTATAAAAACAAGCATGACCAAGGAAACTTCTTATACCTTTGATATCTTTTGGACACGACATTTTCTCTATTGCATGAACTTTAGCTTTGTCCACCTCAATACCTCGCTCAGATATTTTATGCCCAAGTACTATACCTTCATTCACCATAAAGTGGCACTTCTCCCAATTCAAAACGAGATTAGTTTCTATACATCTCTGCAAAACTCGATCAAGGTTGCTCAAGCAATCATCAAAAGAAGTCCCGTAAATGGAAAAATCATCCATGAAAACATCAACAATCTTTTCACAAAAGTCAGAAAATATAGCAGTCATACATCTTTGAAAGGTAGCAGGTGCATTGCATAAACCAAAAGGCATACGTCTATAAGCATAAGTTCCAAAAGGGCATGTGAAAGTAGTTTTCTCTTGGTCCTCTTTGGACACAGGTATTTGAGAGAAACCAGAATATCCATCAAGAAGGCAAAAGTGTGTGTGCTTAGATAATGTTTCTAACATTTGATCAATAAAAGGCAAGGGGTAATGATCTTTCCTAGTAGCTTTATTTAATTTCCTGAAATCTATTACCATCCTATAACCAGTTATGATTCTTTGTGGAATAAGTTCATTTTTATCATTGGGGACAACAGTTATACCTCCTTTCTTAGGAACACAATGAACAGAACTTACCCATCTACTATCAGCAATAGGATAGATTATACCTGCCTCCAGAAGCTTTAGTATTTCAGTTCTTACCACTTCCTTCATCTTAGGATTTAAGCGGCGTTGATGATCAACAACATGTTTAGCGTCCAATTCCATATTAATCTGTGCGCACATAGAGTGGGACTTATGCCCTTAAGATCATCAAGAGTATATCCAATAGCAGCCCTGTGCTTCTTCAGAGTTTTAAGTAATCTCTTTTCTTCATGCTCTGAAAGGTTAGCACTGATAATAACAGGATATATCTTCTTTTCATCAAGATAAGCATATTTCATGGTATCAGGTAAAGTCTTTAGCTCAAACACGGGATCTCCCTTGGGTGGAGGAGGATCCCCTAAAATATAAACTGGTAAGTTGTGTTCAAGAATAGGTGTTTGTCAAAGAAATATATCATATATTTCATTTCTTTCATTCATATGCATATCATTCTCATGGTCTAGCAAATACTGTTCTAGTGGATCAGTAGGAGGCACCGCAATAGAAGCAAGACCAATTATTTCATCCTTACTAGGTAATTCTTTATCATGCGGTTGCTTACTAAACTTGGAGAAATTAAATTCATGGGACACATCACCAAAACTTACTTTGACCTTCTCAGTAACACAATTAATTTAAGCATTAACAGTACTCAAGAAAGGTCTTCCAAATATAATGGGACAAAAATTATCTTGTTCGGAACAAAGTACTAGGAAATCAGTTGGGTACTTAACTTTTCCACACAAGACTTCAACATCTCTAACAATCCCAAGTGGAGTAATACTGTCTCTGTTTGCAAGTTTAATAGTAACATCAATATCTTCAAGTTTAGATGGTGCTATGTCACTCATGATTTCTTGATATAAGGTAAAAGGTATAGCACTAACCCTAGCACCCATGTCACACAAGCCATGATAACAATGATCTCCAATTTTAACTGAAACAACAGGCATGCCAACAACTGGTTTGTTTTTATCTAGCTTGTCCCGTGCATTTGTAGCAGGTTTTGCAATTCTAGTAGCTTTGCCATCCAAGTAAAGAACCTGACCCTCAATATTATCAACTAGAAGATCATTAACTATAGCAACATTAGGCTCAACATTTATTTGTTCAGAAGGTATATGTGTCCTAACATGACTTTTATTAACCACAGATGTAGCTTTAGCATGTTCCTTAATTCAAACAGGGAAAGGTGGTTTCTCAATGTAAGCAGTAGGAATAATTGGTTCAACGTGGGTAACAATTATTTCTTCCTTCTTAATTTTAACAGGTTCCTTTAATTGTTTCTCAATGGGTGGATGATATTTAAACCACTTCTCCTTAGGGAGATCAACATGAGTAGCAAACGATTCACAGAAAGAAGCTATTATGTCAGAGTCAAGGCCATATTTATTGCTAAACTCATGGAAAGTATTGGTTTCCATAAAAGATTTAACACAATCAAACTTAAGCTTTATACCTGGCTCTTTACCTTTGTCAAGTTCCCAATCTTCAGAGTTGCATTTAATTCTTTCCAGAAGATCCCATTTAAATTCAATAGTCCTCTTCATATAGGAACCAGTAGAAGAAGAATCGAGTAATACTTGATCATTATGAGAAAGCCGAGCATAAAAATTTTCTATAATCATTTTTCTTGAGAACTCATGGTTGGGACAGGTGTGCACCATAGATTTAAGCCTCCCCCAAGCTTGAGTGGTACTTTCTCCTTCACGAGGCCAGCAATTATAGATAAACTTTCGATCACAATGTACTAGATGCATAGGATAAAACTTCTGATGAAATTCTAGCTTCAAGCGATTCCAGTCCCATGATCCAATATCATCCAATAGCCTATACCACATCAATGACTTTCCCTCCAAAGATAAAGGGAAAACCTTCTTCTTAGCTTTGTCTCTAGACAAACCTCCAAGCTTAAATAATCCACAAACCTCATCGACAAATATTAAATGATAATAAGGATGAGTCGTACCATCATAAGGACTAGCTAGCGGTTTCTCCAACATACCAGAAGGAATCTCATAATAAATATTTTCAGTAGGTTCAGTAGGTTGAGGAGCAACCTTTTCCACTTTCGTTCCGTCCATAGCAACAAGTAACAGTAAATGTCAGCACTTAGCAAAATGTTTCCTTACCAATTTCCACTTACCAGAGGCGCTTCACTCCCCGGCAACAGCACCAAAAAAGAGTCTTGATGACCCACAAGTATAGGGGATCAATCGTAGTCCTTTCGATAAGTAAGAGTGTCGAACCCAACGAGGAGCAGAAGGAAATGATAAGCGGTTTTCAGTAAGGTATTCTCTCCAAGTGCTATTAGTGACAGTAGTAGATAGTTTTGAAGCAAGATATTTCATAACAAGTGACAAGTAACAATAGTAGACAAGGTGCAGCAAGGTAGCCCAATCCTTTTTAACGCAAAGGACAGGCCAGAAAGTGTTCTTATATGAAGAAAGTGCTCCCGAGGACACATGGGGATCTTTGTCTAGTCATGTTCATCATGTTGAATTGATTCGCGTTTGCTAATTTGATAATTTGATATGTGGGTGGACCGGTGCTAAAGTGCTATTCTTACTTGAACAAACAACCTACTTATGATTACCCTCTCTTGCAAGCATCCACAACTACGAAAGAAGAATTAAGATAAATCTAACCATAGCATGAAACGTGTGGATCCAAATCAGCCCCTTATGAAGCAACGCATAAACTGGGGTTTAAGCTTCTGTCACTCTCGCAACCCATCATCTACTTGTTACTCCACAATGCCTTCCCTTAGGCCCATAACATGGTGAAGTGTCGTGTATCGACGTTCACACGACACCACTAAGAGAAGCAACAACATACATATCATCAAAATATAACGAATGCCAATTTCACATGATTACTTATAACAATACTTATCCCATGTCCTCAGGAACAATAGTAACTACTCACACCTCATCAACATGTTCAAGATCAGAGGTGTAATGATGGTGATCAAGGATCTAAACATAATATCTTTCACCAATTAATCCAACAAGCATCAACTACAAGATGTAATCAACACTACTAGTAACCCACATGTACCAATCTGAGGTTTTGGGTCAAAGATTGAATACAAGAGATGAACTAGGGTTGGAGATGAGATGGTGCTGGTGAAGATGTTGATGAATATTGGTCCTCCTACGAAGGAGGGAGCGTTGGTGATGATGATGGCTTCGATCTCCCCCTCCCGGAGGGAAGTTTCCCCGGCAGAATCTCTCTGTCGGAGAGAAAAAGGTCCTCTGCCTAGGTTTCTGCCTCGAGACGGCGGCGCTTCGTTCCAAAAGTAATTTTATGTTTTTTTTCTAGGTCAAAACACACCATATAGGAGAAGAGGGGGGCCAGAGGAGCTACATGGGGGCCCACTACCCAACAGGGCGCGGCCAGGGGGTGGGCCGCGCCCTGTTCGCTCGTGGCCAACTGGCCACCCCCCTCTGGTATATTTTTGGACCCAAAATTCTTATATATTCCATAAAAATTCTCCGTAAATTTTTAGGTCATTTGGAGTCCAGTGAATTTTCTGCCATTTTCTTGGTTTTCAGGTCCAGAATTATAGTTTCCAGAGATTTCCCTCTTTGTGATGTACCTTGCATATTCAGAGAGAAAAGGTATAAGAATTATATCAAAATAAGGAATAATAACCAAGAATAGCATAAATATCAATAAGAATTCATGATGCATAATGGACGTATCATGCTCCTGTGTCCTCCATGCACTTATGAGTTAAGCTAGCTAGTGATAAATTACATAGAGAAAGACATGACACGTCGACATGCAGGTTGTTATACATTATAATGACAGCACTTTGGCTCCATCCGGCTGACAAACTCATGACACCCAGGTCACACATATTACACACATGCATCGCATACACATGAGCCATACTATTCACATGAACCCTACAAAAGAAACTTATGCACATAATCGCATTCTACCGGGTTGAGCGAATCTCATACGCAATCTACGGTGCTACAACAGGTAGCAACGGTGGCCCCGCTAGCCATTTAGCAGGTGGGGTTCGAAGGGGCAGCGCCCCTCGCGGGTGCGTGCAGCACTCGACGATTTCAGAAATCACATATCGAATCTGTACTTTTATGTCACACCCCTAATCTAGGTATGCACTTGGGCTAGACATACTCTGTTGCATCATGTTTGAATTTCATCTAAACCTGAAATGGGGGAAAAGCAAACCCTAGCACCATCATTGAAATACCCTTTCAAACCAAATCTATTCCCAATGAACCCAAAATGGCCTTCACAAATGTTCATCATTTCCGATAAATGTTGCAAACAACATACCATAGGTGATGCACATTTATCAATGCCATTTAGCACTTTAACATAACCTTTTAATGCATCTGAATTGGGCTACAAATAGTTACAAAATACTTAGTAGCTCCAAAATTACTAAAACTCGGTGTGGGGCATTGAAATAATAAACATTGCCTCCACAATTATTTTTAGCTCTAATAGAAATGTTTTAGTACATTTAATAAAGCAAAACAGAATACAGAAATAAAAAAAAGTTTTAAAGAGAGAAAACTTACCTGGGCATACCTGGAAGAGGCCCAGCCCAGGGGCAGGGTCGTCTTCCACCTCTGCCAGTAGGCAGAGTCAAAGGCGAGCACGGTGGGCGACCGCGCCAGCACCTACTTCACCGTGTCGCTGCCTCCTTCACCCCAACTTGTCACCCATCGTTTCCCCCTCCTCTGGTCATTCCTCCCCTCTTCCCTCGCCTCTGCTGCGCCATGACCGAACCGGCTGAGAGCTCGCCATTGTTAAACACGTAGCCACAGCCATCGTCGCGCACGCCCAAGCTGTCCAACAGCTCCGCCTCGACGCCCTGAAGCTCCCTATCGAAGCACGTGAGCCCGGATGCCCTACTCTGCCGCCCTTGAGCTCTTCTTCAACCTCAGGCACTGGTGATCGCCGTCGCCGATTTGCTGCATACAGAACGTCCCCGAGCCTGCCATCCGTCTCGTTCGAACCGTGCTAAGATCCAGAGTGTTTACCCTCTCCTCCCCTGTTTGATTTCTTCCCATAGGCCATAGCCCCGCCATGTCTGAAAGCTTATGCTGCTGTGCTCATCGCCATCATCATTGCAATGGGTCAATGTCACGTCTGAGTTCATGGATGAGTTCCTGCAACTGCGTAGATGCCCTAGCCCGTTTATTTGCTCGTTTTCAAGCTGCAACCCTTCGCGCGACCGAGCCCGAGCTCCGGCCTCTACCAAGCTCGTCGCCGGCCTTGATTCTAGCGACCCCTTGGCCTCTTGTGTTGACTATTAGACGCGAACGAGTGTGGGCTACCTTCTGGTGACCCCAGCTCGTCGAATGGTCCCCTGTGGGCAAAACCCGTCAGACACCGCCGTGTTCTGTGGTCACCGCCGGCTGAACTCCAGCGAGATGACATGGCACTGGCTTAGCTGGTGTTAATCACCCCTTAATCACCCACTAGGGTCAATGACAGGTGGGCCCGGTGCCCTAAAAACCCTGGTTAAGTTTATTTAATCTCTATTTAACCACTGTGCCTATGACATGTGGATCCCAGCCATTAGGTTTGACCAGGACTAGGGCTGTTGACCTGCTGACATCATGTTGACATCAGGCTAATGCTGTAAGAGATTTTTGGAATTAAATTTAATCAGGAAATTCCAGAAATTATTCTAAACTTCTAAAAATCATAGAAAATAATCTATAAGTCCAATGGAAATGATTTATATATGAAAATTGATCAGAAAAATCCAAAGAATCCATTTGTACCATTTTCATGCATGACAAAGCAACCTATATACATGTATAGGTGAAAACATGTAATAGGCAATATAAAGGCTTATGTGTGAATTTGCATTTGAACCCTTGGTTCAAATGGGCTTCATCACATTGACTCATTAGATGAAATAGCTCAACCATGTCATTGCATCATACCATGATCATGCATCATATTGTTGCACTTGTAGTGTATTGATTGCTTCCGGTATTGTTCCCTCTCGATAGGTTTCGCTCCTGCGAGTGGCACCGATCATATTTTCGAGGACCAGTATTACGCTTCTGACATACTAGGCAAGCAAACCCCCTTGATCATCTCTGATACAATCCCACTCTCTCACTCTTGCTCTCTTTTACTGCATAGGACGACAATGTTTCAACTGTCTTTGTTTCAATAGTTGAACCCATTCCTTTGCATGACCTGTCATTGTCACAGTAAATAGTTGAGAATTCCTAGCATGATCAGGAGTTGCTTGAGCCATGTCGTGACCTCTTCAACTGCCATGCTTGCTATTGCTTAGAGTTGTGTCAGGTCTGATTCATCGGGGATGAATTGGAATTGTGTGATCATGTTCTGATGTTAAGGGTAAGCTTATGAACCAGATTTGATAAAGGTAGGGATGAGAGGCCATGTAGGAGTACATGGTGGGTTGTCTCGTTGATACCGTCCTTAAGAACTGAGTTTTGTGTATGTTGTCCAAGCACAGTTACTACCAAACATTGGGCTCCGGGTAATCCAAGCCCTCTCGGCCTATTAATCGCCTCGATCTCTGTCCAAGAGTCGCAAGCAGTTTTTGGTGTGTTTGTAGGATGTGCTAGGGGTCGTGCATAGCGCTGACCCTCGGGGTGGGCTATGTTGCGGTAGATGCACCTATGGCACGGTGTACCAAGCGAAGTACCATCTGAGAAGGTGGGCTTGGGAACCCTGCACATATCGTTTGAGGCCGTACTTGAAACTTTGGCCGGACTTTCTTGCGGATACAACATCAAATAGGCGATACACCTAGACTACAGTCGTGCGTGGTTAACGGTTGTGGCCGACACCCTCGCCGGGCTTCTGCTTGAAGGTTGCCGAGTACATGACGTGTAAAGGGGCGATAAGTGGTGAGAGCGTGTCTGAAGAAGTACACCCCTACAGGGTATTGATCTATTCGAATAGCCGCGTTCGCGGATATGGACTACTTGGAAACTTATATAGTTCATAGACAACTTAAATGGTTACTCTAAAAGATACCCGATAAGTGTGAGCGCTATGGATGGCCTTCTCGTAGGAAGATGAGAAAGGATCCATGGTAGTGTATTGTTGTGGTGATTAGTTAGCGGACTCGTGTGCACTGTCTTATCTTATCAAACTGCTGGTAGTCCTTATACAGATTAGCCACTAAGTCAAAGCTGGCTTGCTGCATTAAACACCACAACACCATTATTGATACTGATCATATAGTTTAGTTCTGATGAAAGACTTGCTGAGTACATCTGTACTCACCCTTGCTTATTATGTTATTGCAAAATAGACCCACGACAACTCAGGTGGGTTTTATCTAGACGTCGATGGCGATGAGTAGCTGGTATCCCAGCTACGATCTTGCACCCTTGGGAGGGTCTGTAGATAGTCAGGCTTCGAGCCTTCTTTGTATTTCAGCTGTCTGTACTCACTACTCAGACAGGTTTACGGTTCTGCATGTTTGTATGACTTTGTGTGCCGGGTCATGAGACCCCTACCTGTAATGACTAAGTTATGTATGGCTCTCCGGAGCCTTAAATAAAGTACTTGAGTTATAAAGTTATGTTGTGATACCATGTTGTACCAACACATATCATGCATATTGTGTGTATGCTTTGGAATGCATTGGTATGTGTGGGGTTCGACACCTAGTTGTTCAGTTTGGTTGCCTTGCTTATAGGGAAATGCCTCGCAATGTTTCACTGAGCCCTGGTAGCTTGCTACTGCTCGAAACACGTGCGATTGACCGACATGTATCCTTCTTTGCTCCTGTGTCTATCCCTACGGGGAAATGTCACGCGATGAAACACTCGCTGATGACCGACACGTGCATCACTGGGTTACCTATGTCTGTTCCTGTATGTTTGTGCCACCTTGGTTTATAACTAATCATGTCAGGCCGGGGTTCTTTCATGTACTACTAGCAACTTACCATATAAGCTTGAGACAATAGTTGCAAACGGTCCCGGCCCAGGTAAGGTGGCAGCCGTGGGCACCGTGCGTGAGGTCTCGAGGTACTTATATGGTTAGTTACAGGCTAGGCCTACATGTATTGGATCACGGGTCCTGACATTTGATCACAATGATTTTTCTAATTTCATCATCGTGAATGTGAGTCAGATTTATGTTTCATAATCTACCCCGATGGCGGAAACCGTTCGCTATGGGTTTGTTGTGTCATGACCTCATCGATCATGATCATCAAAAAGTAATCATCCATGATTCCCCGAGTGTGGCCGATCTCATCGACCCATCACAAAACAGATCTATCAAACAGATTAACCACCAAAAATGGCATTAGATCACATCTACTTCTTCCCACATATCACATATGCATGTAAACAAAATCTAAAACCAGCAGCAGAGGCTCTGATACCACTGTTGGGTTACGCAGCGTGCAACGCTTGCATAATAAAAAAAATCTACCACATAGAACACCCAGGAACATGCTTAGGAGATAGATCACGGGTTTACCACTAGGAGCACAGTCCTTGTAGCGGAAGAAGAGCTGGAGTAGCGCACCGATCTGCCAAATTGTCTCCTCGCTCGACTAGCCAATTTCCGATCCCATGTACAGTTCGGCAGAGCGGTACAAGTGCATCACCTCTAGAAGTATCCGTGCGTGCAGGTCAGAACGTCAAGCGGTGGACTACTAGGTCTGATCGCACGACCGGGGCGAGTGGAGGTAGCTAGGATACGACACACGTATGACCTAGCCGACGCAGTTGCAATCACCCTGCACGGGCACCGTCCCTCCATTTATATAGACACCCATCGCGGGCTCATCACTTGAGGCCCACTGGAACTCTAAAGCCCACAATCTACTCACCTCGTGACTCAAGTTCTAGTCGGATCACATCCAAGTGGTGAAGTCAGATCACAGCCGAGTAGGATCCTTCCCTTAAGCGCGCGACCCTTTGGGTTCACGCACACATGTTCTTGAGTCGGATCTCATCTGACTCAGTTAGTCAGTATTGGTACCTAGCAGAACATGTTGACTTCCATGTGGATGCAAAAGCCGACTGGCGAACCTGTTACAGTGTGTCATATTCTGGTTCCCTTTGCCTCACGATATATGTTGTTGGGCTCAAGGTGAGTCGGTTATCCTTGTGCCAACCCAGCCCCTTTTCTCATTCTTGTGATACTGACTGCCGAAACCAGATTAACACTTAATCCGAGTCGCATGGACATGCTTATTCCAGTTGGATCACATGAGAGGGCCCAGAGAATATCTCTCCAAGTCAGAGGGGAAAATCCTTTCTTGGTCAACCACGTTTCGCGACATGGATCTGGACTAGCCCAAAATCTACCTTTACAACTATCAAGTTAGGGAGTAGATTTTGATAGACCCTAAGCCAGTCGGTCAGCATCCCGAGTCCATATACCAACCTCAGGTCTAGGATACAGAGCATATGTCCCACTAAGACTAACAGATGATCACATCTCGATGTGTCTCAGAGTCGGTCTGTCTGACTGGGTTACCTATCTCAAGTCTGTTCCGAGTCCACACTATCCAGCTAGCATCCAATGCTACATGGCCTGTGAGTCAGAGCCATCAACCGTGTTGCATGCTAGTCAAAAGATGTGAGTCCACAAAAACCTTGCCAACTAGGGACTGTTAGAACAATTAGTAAACAACACATAGTCTCACCAACAAGTCACATACTTGTTGATATACATGAGTGATAATGTTCAAGGACTATATAAATAACTTCATGAATACATAGGAAATATAGTCATCACATGATTGCCTCTAGGGCATATTTCCAACAGATGTAAAATCCGAACCATTCTTTTGCTTAATTCAAAGGCCGTTCTCACAACAAGATCGGCTACATGATAAGAAGTATACCTTTGATTTGAGCATGTGTGATCTTATCTTCGATATATTGCTAAAGAATGATTGTATTAGAATTCTCGATCACCATGTCTAGCCATCAATGTAAGGACAAATGTATTGCAAGTTGCATGATTCATTCGAGCATAATTTTGAAGATTGCAAGATGTTTCATTTTATAGTATGATCAGCCATTAATAAAGGACGATTAAAGTTTGTTTAAACACAAATGGTTGACCAGTCTATTCTGATTGGTCTTGATGGGAAAAAACTATTGCATCGGCTACTTCAAGCTGACTCATTAGAGACGAGAAGGTAAAAGTTGCAGATGACAGGATCAAGCTTTCAAGTAGGGATATTGTTCAAGAGCATAATGAAGACATTCTTGAAGGGCAGCATGCTATCAAAGTTACAATGAAGATGCCATGCACTGGGGAAAAAAAGGAAATTCAAGCATCAATGCATGTAAAGCCAAAGAAGACAAAGGCCGCAATAAACACAAGCGCAAGAAATCAAAGGTTACTTTCCAGCGGTTACAAGATAAATACCAAAAGGAGAGTGAGGCAGAAAATGCTTATCATCCTGGTAATGCAAGGAAGTAAAGATCACCCCCAAGGCACAAGTTTGAAAACCAGTATTTGAAAAGGGAGAAGTTTAATACAATAACTCCATATCCTCCTTTTTGGATGCCAATGCTAATGTCATTGATAACTCCTTATGCTAATTTCTATCCATATTCATCATGGGATAGGTATGATTCAAGGGCACACACTCCATCTTACTTTAGACCATCTCAACTAGACTATGCAGCTCCAAGATGGCCAACATTTGATGAACAATCACATGTCAAAGAACGTTTCAATAAAAAAGAATCAGTCCAAAGCTCGAGAAACAAGAAAGAGGTGCTCAAGCAAGTTTATCATGCCAAAAGAGATGAAGCAATCAATTGTTGAAAATCAAAGTGCCAAATCTGAACAAAAGAAGTTGAAAGTACGGAAAGTGCACAAGGTCAAGAAAGATCTACCATTCTTTAAAACAAAATCATGGCCGAGACGCCCACTCGGCTTATCAATTTGGCAAAAGAAAAAATTGCAAAGTCCTAATGCACAAGAGCTAAAAAAGAAGAACATGGCATGGGTTCCCAAAGGAAGTAGTCAAAACAAAAATGATGTGGAAGCTTCTATTGCAACAAGTTCAACAAAAGTGAAGAAGGAGAAGAATTGAAGCAATAAACAATTAAACTGAAGGTTTGCATATACCCATCAAAATCTTCAGTTCGCACATCCTACATATTATTCAACCATGCCATTGATGCCTATGTCATGGAATTCATCCCCAGATATTCATGCCTTGGTGGATGGAGTTTACATGGACCTCACGGTAATGGCCGGTATTTAATTATAGCCCTAAGAATTTACCTAAACATGGCCAGTGTGGTGTTCTAACATCGTCCTTAG
The DNA here is from genome assembly GCA_039707655.1 of Elymus sibiricus. Taxonomy (NCBI): domain Eukaryota; kingdom Viridiplantae; phylum Streptophyta; class Magnoliopsida; order Poales; family Poaceae; genus Elymus; species Elymus sibiricus. Next base: position 26,239,434 of record CM077671.1, on the reverse strand, counting down.
TCAGATTTGAGACCGAGACAAGGTACACATTCATTGAAAATTATTCTTATGCCTATAGTATGCTTGCATAAAGTTGAGACATTATTTATTATCTAATGCTTGTATAGTAGCTTGTCAAACCAAAGTCATTAAATATATATTGCATAAACCAATTCATAGTGGTCGAATTGGCAAGTGGACTTATACTTTGATTGAATATGATTTGGCATATGAATCTTCACAATCTATGAAAGGCCAAATCATTGCTAGTTTTATTGTTGAGTATCAGATTGACAATATGCATAATATTGACATTAACCTTGTCTCTCTAGTTCCATGGAGATTATATTTTTGATGGTTAAGTTTATAGCAATGGCCAAGGTGTTGTTGTTGTTTATATATCTCCTTATGGTGCTGTTTTTGAAGTCTCGTGACACTTAGAATATTTTTGCACAAATAATCAAGCCGAATATGCATTGTTATTCGGATTGGAGCTTTTGGTTGCTATAGGTGCTACACATATTGGGGCTTTCAGTGATTCATTGTTAGTAGTGCAACAAAATATATCCAAGGATTATTAATGTTTTGATGAATCACTAATTATTTTGGTACATGTCTAGATGTAATTGCCACCTTGAATTGCTTTAATATTCTCATATATCTACACATGGAAACTTGAGAGCAGATGAGTTGGCGCAGCAAGCATCCGACTACTATGTTGATCATGGTGTATTTCTTATTTTACAGGAGCCGATGCTTGGTCTCACTGACATAGGTAAGACCGAATCGGAGCCCACCGCTTTGTCCACTAATGAAAATTTTAATGTAGGTCAAAGTGGGGACCGAAGATGCTCATTCTTAATTATCTATAAGATCATAGCAACAGGGTGGACAAGATGATTGTGACACCCCGGCTCAGAGAGACCGGAACACTCCGTATTCCAGCCCAGAGATCAAGTCTTCTCAAATATGGCACTGCTTGGCATAGAACATAACAACTCTTTATTATGAATAATATGGATACAAGGGTTCTGATATAACAAAGGTTACAAGGGTACTGCGACACTACGCCTACTAAGGTAGCTCTATGCTAGTAGTGGACCAACTCATAGTAGCGGAATAGCTTCTAGCAGTGGAACGGCGACGACGGTGATGGACTCCACTCCAAAGGGACACTGGATGGGACACATCCTAGCTCGCAAACTCGGGATCCTCAACAAGCAATCAATCATGGCATCACCTGCAATCTGGCATGACACGCCAGGTGAGTACGTTGAATGTACTCGCATGCTCACAACAACAAAAAGCATCAAGGCAAAACAATAACATAGCAATGACAGGTTAAGTTATGAGCGAGCATTAAAAGGATGGAACTAAATACTAAGCATGATATTGCAAAACTAGTTGTAATGATAACCATCGTTTAAGGTCACATGGACAATCTTACTCTTGACTATCCAGTCAATCACTTATCCTCGTGATCACCCCGTGACCACCTCATGGCCATCCAATGATCATTACTTTTGATTATCCAGTCAATCAACTTATCCTCCAGATCACCCCGTGATCTCCTCATGATCATTCCATGATCTTGACTGGCTTTCTGCCAAACTGTACTTGACCAACTCCGAGACGAGTTCTTCCATCATTAAAATCAGTCATTCCATCACTTGTGTTGATCAGATAGTGTGACTTAGTACGAATTGTGTCCAATACCATGGACGCAACTATTCAAATAGATTCTTACACTCTGCAGAGATTGCGCACTTTACCCACACTATGGACACCCATCCAACGAAACTTGTCTAACCCGTGGCACCTCTACCGTAGCACCGACATACCCCCCCCCGGGTCATGTCCTGGGTGTCCCCTGTGTCACTCCTGACACCTACCACCTCGTGGCTAGTCTGTCCTAAACGGGGACCCAATAACTGTCCCAAACGGGGACCCATGGCCATATAACTCGGGATCATAAGGTTATCACCGCCTACCTGATCAGGGTAGCACGCATGCATAACCTTCCCTCTTTGGTGGTACTGATAAAAGGGCACGACGATAGACCAAGTTAAGGCCTTCCCATAAAAGGCAAATGTGGTTGCACGTGGTAGGTTCGGTTCAGTGGCACTTGATCAACGAATGACAGAATTGTATCCCCAAGGTTATCTCTGTCACAACTGTTCCTCCAATATCATAAATCAACATGTGATCCATCTCATAGCAATATGCAACTAACAATCCAATGAATAGTATAGCAAAATCATTCCTACTAACTCCATAATATCAACTGTCATCCTCATGTCATCATAGCAAATACCCTACAAATCCAATAGGAACATGGAAGTATCAATCTTGTAAACTACTAGTCATGTGGAATCTAAGCATTAACATGGCAGTAGCAAGATCAAATAATTTCCCAAGAATTATCATGAATAAACAACCATCAAGTAATTCAAATAAATCAAATTTTATTATATTTAAACCATGGAATTGCATTGCAATAAGGCAAATGAGAGTTGTTGATTGCCTTGCTCCAAGGGACAGTAGGAAATACTCCTTTCTCCAACACCTATTTTTATCCTCTGGAATTTTTTTTTAAAAGCATTTGTAAATAACACATAAAGCATTTTTCTCTGTCCAGAAATTCTAGATAGATCAAAAAAAGTCAAACTTTGTGAATAAATAGAGGAGCTCAAAAGAAAAAAATTTGGAAAAAGAATGAGCTAATTTGGACATGTGGTTTAAAAAATAGAGCTGGTCAAAGTTGGGTCAAATCTGGATTTAATTTGAATTAAATGAAATTTCTGGAAATTCTACAGAGGGCCACGTCGATGGCGTAAACAGAGAATACGTCCCCACTTAAAAACGGTTCAGGAGGGCTCTGTCTCGCTGATAGGTGGGCCCGGTCGGGCAGGTTTAAGAGAGAGGGAGAGAAGCAGATGAACGGCGGGGCTCACCGGCGATGCTCACAGGCGTAGAGGCCACGGCGGTGGCCAGAGACGTCGGGTATGGAACTGGCGCATGACAGTGAGTCTTCCCGTACCCGTAGCTCCTCGAACGGTGGCCAGACGGCATGGCGCCCTTCGTCTTTGGCAGAGGCAAGCTAAGGTGATGGAGGGAGTCGACGGTTCTGGCGTGGAATCGAGCACCTGGGGATCTAGGGCAGATGGGTGGAGCACTAGGAGCTTAGTGGTGGTCTTGGTTCAGGCTAGGGTACACCGGAGTGAGCTGGCCGAGGCGAAGGCCAAGCGGTGAAGCTCCCACCAGAGCTGAGGAAGCAGGCCTCCCAGGCGTCGCTACTGAGCACCGGGGGTCGATTGGGAGGGGGAGGAGGCGAGTGGTGAAGAGCGGGGCACCGGGCTGCGGCTTTTATAGGCGAGCAACATCGACAGAGGCCGAAAGCCACCGCGGAGATGCTGCCAAGGCGAGGACGGTGAGCTGGCACTGCGTAGGCCGTCTGGGAGTGAGGTGAGGTGACGGAAGAGGGGCGGAGGAGATAAGGCAGCAGGCTAGGCGCCAAGGCATTCAATGCCGCGGTTGGCCACCGTGCTGCACTGTGCGGCCCGTGGTGGTCATTGGCCGTGTTCGGCAAGGACGCTGCCAGAGGGGGAGAGGTTTCAGGAGGGGCGACGTGGACGGTGGGGAGGCTGTTGGTATGACTGGACAAGCTAGGGCCACCGGAGTTGGCACATCCCACGCGGTCCGACGCGCAGAGCGTGTGTTTGGCATGCTGACCATGCGGTCACTATGTGCACTGGTGCACCGGGGACACGCTGGCCTAGCTCACCTTGCCTGGGGTGCCAGCCAACCCTCACACAGCCCAGGTAGGCCACTGGTTTGGCGAATATAGGCCTAGGTTGATGGTTCTTGTCCAAAACAGCTTCTGGATAGAAATTTGGGAGGTTTCCAAAGATGAGACGAGCTGGGGCTTGGGGTATAAAAGTTGTCACATGGGCACTAGGGTAGGAAGGAGTCTTTGCTAGAAAAATTTCAGAAGGATTTGACAAGTTTTGAGCATAGCTCCTTTACAACTGTCGAATTGGTCGAGAAACAAGGTTTTGATGTTGTGCTCAACTCGTTTGATGGATTTATCTGAAATTTGGCGGAGAGGGATTGTATAGGCATAGGGAGGCACTGGTAAATTTTTAACTTATTTCCATACTCCTAGCTAGCATTTCCTTCACAATGCTTTTCTCTGGACAGAAGCTTTGGGAATTTACTAAGGAAGTTTGGCTAGGCAAATGAAGTTGAATTTTGGCATGATACAATTAAATGGCTAGGATAGAATGCTCAAAAAGTTTGAGGGCAATCAAGCAAAGATAAAGAGTACTTCCTTCACAAAGTACTATTCTAGACAGAATAGAAAATGAATATTCCTGAATTATTTTTGAACTAGGAAAGGAAGGGTTTTGGCATATTTGGAGGAGATATGATCCCAATGATTTATAGGAATTTTCTTGGGATTTATGGCAAGGCAGAAATATAGGTTGGCAGAAAGGATTATTCCTTTAATAAAAAAGGAATATTTAGTTGGAATAAAAAATTAGGGTTGGGCTAGAACGGAAATGGCATGACTTGGGAAAGTTTTTGAAAGCTTTGATTCACTTGGGAAAAGAAAGGGAAAAGATTCCCAATCTTTTAAGTCCATAGAGCCATTGATACAAAAATCCAATGCAAATTCCACCAAATTTTCAAATGGCTTTTTTGAAAAGAAGAATTGTGAAAACCAGGGTGTCACAAACCTACCCCCCCCCAGGATAAATCTCGTCCTTGAGATTTGATTGCTCAGGAAACAAGTATGAACATTCTGACTTCAGGAAACCGTTTCCAACTCGGGTATCCTTTTCCATTGTGTGTTGTTCCCATTAAATCTCATATCACCTTGCCTTAGGGTGGTTTGCTTCACCTTACCCAAAATTTTGATGAGTCTTTCTTGATATGTATAACCTCATGTTGACTCTAATTCTTTCATATCTGTCGGCTTGGCTAGGGTGCGGTATATTATCACAACTGGGATATATGAGCTTTCCACAAGTCTGGAGGTAATTTCCAATTGACATTCTACTCTTCGATCTATATTGTAGTAATGAATCCGGGAACACATTCTCCTTGAACACAAAACCTTTGAATCCTTTCATCGAGTTACACAAAAAGAGGATGTCCTCTGGGTCCAAAGCTTAACTCATGATGCTGAGAATCATAGCGGCTCTTTTGACGGAATTCGATTGTTCGTGTATGGCGATGTATCACCTTTCCTAGCTTGTCTGATTGCCTTGATCCTTATTGACAAGCTGTCCAATCTTTTTCCTGTCGTATCTGTCCCTTAGCTCTTTCTATGTTAGCCTCCTTGGCTGAGATGGCTTGGCCACCTTGTCGGGAGTGGGGAAGCTAGTCGTTGTAGATGTTGTCAAGACTGTCGTTCCAAAGATTCTTTTACTTGGAGCGTTTCCCCGTGACTTGCCAGTCCTTGTATCATGCTGGGGTGTATACCCGAATTTCTCCTTCTTGCATATCTCGTAGGAATCGCTATGTTCTTACTTCTTTCCATGTATATGATCTTCCTATCCCTGAACACAGTCGCGTCCTCGTGGGAGTGGATTGCATGACTTGTGCTACATGCTCACAACATGTGCAGCATATACAGTTGAATATAATATAATGGGATAAACTTGGGTCTTGAACAGTCGTGCTTCTGACAAAACTGTTGTGGGTACGATGGCATGATGAATAAGGCTGAGTATCTTATGCTCGAAGCTTTTCTCCAGGGTAGCGTGCTAAGGAAGATTTAGTACCGTATCTCAGAAGCTTTTCCCCCAGTGGTGTAATAAGGAGGACTGAGTCTCGTACATGAGAAGTTTCTCCTGGTGCCTTGCTGAAGAAGACTGGGTGCGTTGCATACTGAGGATGATTGGCTGCCTTATGCCGAAAGCTTTCTACGGTGGCTTGTTAAAGAAGGCTGGGTTCCTTGCACTGGAAGCTTCTCCTAGTAGCTTGCTGCAGAAGGTTGGGTTGCTTACACTGGAAGCTTTCCGCGGTGGCGTGTGGCGGAAGATTGAGTAGCTTAGGCTAGAAGCGTATCCATATATCATATTGGGGAAGATTGGGAAGCCTTGCATCATAGGCTTCTCTGGCAGCTTGCAGAGGAAGACTGGGTTCCTTACACCAGAAGCTTCATACTGTGGCACGCGGACTGAATGCCATATAACCTTGATACATTTGTAGTTGGTTACTTGTATGAAAAGGGTTGTCCAACTGTCCTTCTTGCGGAGTACTGGGTCCATAGCACATTCTGGCTTCCTTCAAGAGCATATTCTATATTTTACCCATAGAGGAATCAGAACTTTGTATAAGCCATACCTTGACTGAAGATCTTCCATTAGTCGGGCACATGGCTTGTCTTCCTACGAGTTTGATCATCACTGTTGTACAGGTGGCACAACTGATATGGACTTGATGCTGATAGTCCATCAAAGATAGTGTTTATAATTGAACCATAGATTTCCAATAGAATGGAGTTGGGTGAGAATTCCATTTGGTTTAGCTGAACTTCCAAGTATTTGCAGTCCTTATTGATTCCTTGAGTCAGGTGGCAGGTTGATGAGCAACTTCCATAAGGGAAAATAAGGTAACACCGAAGAACCAAATAAAAAGAAAATGGAACGGCACAATCAAGCAACAAGCAAATAGCACATAGAATGCACCAACTTCACACAAAGACCACACTTTATTGCTACTCGATATTATTTACAACATGCATACTACTACAACCAATGCAACATGAACTCCACAGAAACTTTGGTACTGTGGTTTGGTGGCGGGTTGCTAGAAAATGAAGGAGCTGGTGGAGGGGTTGGTGGAACTATAGCTAGGGCAAGTGCTCTTCTGGCACGGGTTGCATCTCTGACTAGCTCAGCGATGAGGACATACTCAACGATCATGTAACAGGACGTGAATGCCACAGCCGCATCGCCATCCGAGTGGGCAGGAGGAAACCTTACTCTTCAGGGGGTGGTTGCCCAAGTGGGATAGTAGTGGAGGGCACGTTCTCTCGCATTGCGCTTTCTTGGTGACGAAGACCAGTGAGGCCTGCCAGAGCGGCAAGCTGGATGGCACGATCTGGCATAGAAGCATATCCACCATGGAAATTATAGGTGCGCATATCGACGGGTAAGCTGGCTGTCAGGAGGACATTGGCATGGTACTCGAGCACCAATCCTGCAAGCGGTGTCTAAAACACTTGGTACCTTGGCATCTCTCCACTGGGATAGAGAAGACGCCAAACATTGTAGAGTAGGTATACGAAGCTAGGTGGTGTAGGAGCTGAGTTGTAGTGGATCGGAACCGATGCCATCTACATTCAGAAGAACAACCGTTAGTGAAGAGATAATAAGTCTATATGCATGCTATGCAATAGGAAAACGCGGTAATCAAATGCAGCAAACAAGTTAGACTCTATTCTACTGGTATCTAACGCTCGCTCTACCTAGGGTGTCCTATAGCCAGCCCTACTCTGATACCATTAGCTGTGGCACCCCTGCTCAAAGAGGCCGAAACACCCCGTATTAAAGCCCAGAGATCAAGTCTTCTGGAATACGGCACTGCTTCGCATAGAACAAAACAGCTCTTTATTAATAATAATATGGGTTCAAGGGTTCTGATATAACAAAGGTTACAAGGGTACGGCGACACTATGCCTACTAAGGTAGCACTATGCTAGCAGTGGACCAACTCATAGCAGTGGAATAGCTTCTAGCAATGGAATGGCGACGACGGTGATGGACTCCACTCCAAAGGGACACTGGCTGGGACATATCCTTGCTCGCAAACTCGGGATTCTCAACAAGCAATCAATCATGGCATCACCTGCAATCTGGCATGACACGCCAGGTGAGTACTTTGAATGTACTCGCAAGCTCACAACAACCAAAAGCATCAAGGCAAAACAATAACATAGAAATCACAGGTTAAGTTATGAGCAAGCATTAAAAGGATGGAACTAAATACTCTTACTCTTCGTTTAAGGTCACATGGACCATCTTACTCGTAAAAGAAAGGATTATTCCTTTAATAGTAAAATGAATATTTAGTTGGAATAAAAAAATTAGGGTTGGGCTAGAATTAAAATGGCATGACTTGGGAAAGTTTTTGAAAGCTTTGATTCACTTGGGAAAAGAAAGGAAAAAGATTCCCAAGCTTTTAAGTCCATAGAGCCATTCAAACAAAAATCTAATGCAACTTCCAACAAATTTTCAAATGGCTTTTTGAATAGAAGAATTGTGATAACCAAGCTGTCACAATGATTCGCCGGATAATCTTCACATAAATATTGGTATAATGATCTTTATCTCTGGATTGTTGATGGTATTCTTTTGAAATGCTTGGATGAAAACCAAGCAAGATGTCGTGAAATGTCCACCCAAGTGCAAGAAGCCCAACCAAGCAATGGCCGATATATACTTATTTGCCCTAAGCACATGTGTGAAAGATGTCCGATGGAGTGTTGACATCGTCCTTAGAACAAAATTGGTGCAAGTTATTTTTTGACACACTAACTTTGCCAAAAAACAGGGGGGAATGTGTTGACACCATATTTTTGACATGGCAATAAACGTAATTAATATGGCCTCTAATAAAAAAGTGCTCAACATGAAAGTTTTTTGCCTCGTCGAGACAAACAACTTTTCTTTTTGGGTCATCTCTATCCAAGGAAGTATGCAACCTTGGGAGCCAAAATAGTGTAGCACAGCTGAAAAACACCGCCCAGTCTAACAGGGTCATTTTACCCGGTATAACCAGGTCTGACCCAAGAAGGTCCAGAGGTTTGCCCAACCGTAACCGTGCCAGGCCCGAGAAGAGCCCATGATTTTCCCAGTATAACCGGGACCAACCCGAGAGGAGCCGGTATATTACCCGGTATTATCGGTCCAACTCGATTTGTCCCGGAAAATTATTTTGATGCCACGGGGCATTTTTCAGCATCAAGACAACCCAAAATAAAAAAAATGTTCAACATGAAAGTAGTTTGTCTCGTCGAAAGGAAAAACTTTTATTTTGGAATCATCTCCATCCAATGTCGTTTGCAACCTCCACCAACATGGCAACACAGATACATCTCGGAAACATACCTTAATAAATCGTGACAAGTATCAGTTTCAATATGGCTTCAAATGGAAAGTTACGTAACATGAAAGTTGTTCTCCTCATCGAAGCGAACAACTTTTCTTTTTTGATCATCTCGATCCGAGCTCGTATGCGACCTCTACAGCTGATGTAATGTGACTGCCATTTGACCTGCGTGAAACTCTGGACACACTTTTCCGAATTAAGGTAGGTTTAGATATTTGGTTGAAAATTGGAGTCCTTTTCTTCTATGGGAAGTCCATCTGTCTCATATATAGATCAGAGGTGATGTCCGATTGAGCAACACATAATCGTCAAACCAATCTATCACTTTGATCTTTTACCTTTTCTCCTTCACCTTCGTTTTCTTCTTCCTCACTCTTCGTTGTACTTTGTGTTAGACGGCAGTGAACCTCGAGGCCCTAGGGCGGTCAGGCCAACCTAGGGCAGCCCATAGCTATCGCACGCCCTGACGGGTGATGCTTGTGATCTGCGTTGGGATTTCCGTGAAGAGGAACGGGTGATGCAACACAATGTGGGTAAGTATTTCCCTTAGTTAAGAACCAAGGTTTATCGAACCAATAGGAATATCCTCCGTCAACCATCTTCAGCGGCTGCACACAAAAGAGCAAACACTTGCACCCAACGCGGCAAGAGGGTTGTCAATCCCCTTGGTCTCGTTATTTGCAAGTGGATAAGGTGTGTAGATAATTGTAGAGAATTGTAAAGTACAAAATAAAATAAAAAGAAATAAATAACAACAAGGTAATGATAGCGTTTGTAAACTTATAAGTAAATAGACCCGGGGGCCGTGGTTTTCTCTAGTGGCATCTCTCATATAGCAAGCATACGGTGGGTAAACAAATTACTGTTGGGCAATTGATAGAAAAGCGGATAGTTCTGCAATCTTTATTCACGGAAATGATTATGTGTATGTAGGCATCACGTCCATAAACAAATAGACCGACACCTGCCTACACCTATTACTATTACTCCACTTCAAGAGTGCTTCTATGCTTTCCTCTCTACGTATTAAGTTCATGACAAACAGAGTAATGCTTGGAGAATGATGACATGATGTAGACAAATATAATTCAATTAATATGAACTAACCCCATCCTTTTATCCTTAGTGGAAGCAATACAAAGGCTTGTCTTGTCCCTTTGTCACTGGGATATAGAGCACCGCCAGATTGAACCCACTACAACACACCCCTCTCACTGAAGAAATATCAATCTAGTTGGCCAAACTATTTCAATAGATCGGAGAGAATTACGAAGCTATAATAATCATGCAAATAAGAATCATAATAATCAGAGGTGACTCGAATACTTTTCATGAATAATCTGAACATAAACCCACAATTCATCGGATCCCAACAAACACACCGCACATAAGGATTACATGGAGTGGATCAAAGCGAAGATGCGATGATCATTGTATTGAAGATCAAAAGAGAGAGAGAGATAGCCATCTAGATACAAACCACGGACCCGTAGGTCTGTGGTGAACTACTCACAACTCATCATGGAGTCAGCAAGGGTGAAGTAGAGCCCCTCCGTGATCGATTCCCCTCCGGCAGATCGCTGGAAAAGGTCGCCAGATGAGTATACGGCGGAACAGGGACTTGCGGTGGCGGAAAAACTGTTTTGGGTGCTCCTCTAGGGTTTTCAGAATATTTGAGAATTTATAGGCCAAAGAGGTACGCGAGAGGGCGGCCGAGGGGGCCACTACCCAACCGGGCGCGGCCTGCCCCTCTGGCACGCCTAGTTGGGTAGTGGGCCCCTCGTGCGGCCTCTCGTCTACTTCTAAAGCTTCCAGGTCTTCATATAGTCCAGAAAAAATTATATTAAAGTTTCGTAGCAATTGGACTTCGTTTGGTAGGGTAAACCTGAAAAGCAAAAAACATGCAGAAAACAGCAACTGACACTTGGCACTAGGTCAATAGGTTAGTGCTCAAAAATAATATTAATTGGTGTATAAACACCCAAAAAGTATCCTAGGATGATAATATAATAGCATGGAACAATCAAAAATTATAGATACGTTGGAGACGTATCAACATCCCCAAGCTTAATTCCTACTCGTCCTCGAGTAGGTAAATGATAAAAACAAGAGTTTTTTATGTGACATGCTACCCATTATGTAATCTATTGCAGGTACGCTCATTGAGAAATGATGAATTAACAAACAGCAACATAGTAATATTTCTAAGTATTAGCAACAAAATCATTGATTTTCAAAGTATACGATCCTAAAAGAATGTTTACCCCCATTCATCATATTATATTAGCAAGGCATGACTCCGTCTTCACCACATAAATACAAATTTTAAGCACCACGGTGTCCAAGTCAGGCAATTGGATCGTACTTTTTCAATATGCATCAACTTTTTATTCTTCATGCAATACATGAGCGTGAACCATTGGACATAGCATATAGGTGGAATAGAATATGGTGGTAGATATCAAAGGGGTAAAAAGCGGAGAAGATAGTCTCACATCAACTAGGCGTACCAACGAGATATGGAGATGCTCAGTTATAGATGTCAATGCGAGGAGTAGGGATTGCCATGCAAATGATGCACTAGAACTACAAGTGTATGAAAGCTCAACTGAAGCTAAGTGGGGTGTGCATCCAACTTGCTTGCTCATGAAGACCTAGGGCATTTGAGGAAGCTCGTCATTGGAATATACAAGCCAAGTTTGTTATGATAAGGTAATTCCCACTAGCATATGGAAGTGAAAACATATGAGACTCTTGATATGAAGAACATGGTGCCACTTTGAGGCACAAGTGTGGTAAAGGATAGTAGCAAAGTCCCTTCTCTCTTTTTCTCTCAATTTTTTATATTGTGGGCTTTTCTTTTTTCTTTTTGCCTCCCCATAATTTTTTTTATGGTGGGCTCATTTGGCCTCATCCATTTTATTTTCTTTTTCGTTCGGAGTCTCATCCCGACTTGTGGGGGAATCATAGTCTCCATCATCCTTTCCTCACTGGGACAATGCTCTAATAAGGATGATCATCACACTTTTATTTACCTACAACTCAATATGAAGAACTGATAGGAAGATATGACTCTTTGTGAATGCCTCTAGCAGTGTACCAGGATGTGCAATGATCTAGCGTGACATGTATCAAAAACATGATAGATGGTGGCTTCGCCACAAATACTATGTCAGCTCTATATGATCATGCAAAGCAATATGACGATGAACGAACTAGTCATGTGAAATGACGATGGAATTTGCATGGCAATATATCTCGGAATGGCTATGGAAATGCCATAATAAGTAGGTATGGTGGCTGTTTTGAGGAGGATATAATGAGGCTTATGTGCAACAGAGCGTATCATGTTATGGGGTTTGGATGCACCAGCGAAAGTTGCACCGATCCTCGAGGTGAGAATGGGCTATGCACGGTACCGAAGAGGCTAGCAAATATGGGAAGGTGAGGATGCGTATGTCCATGGTGTCACATTAGTCATAAAGAACTCATATACTTATTGCAAAGTTTTATTAGTTTTATCACGAATCAAAGTACTACTCGCATGCCCCGAGGGAGGAGGTTTGTAGGAGTTAACCGCCGTGCACCCTCGACTCAAAACAACACTAGGATTTCAACGAGGAATAGAAATGCTCACACATCATCACCATGCCTCTTTAATTTTTAGACGAATAACAAGTTAAGACCTCTTAATCTCGACACTTATACGAATCAACAATTATGGACTCACACCTTTTTCATATTACCACATTAATGTCATTAACCCACAATTTCTCTATATGTGCTACATGATGGTTTTGATTATCATTCATTGAATACCTATTATTTTTGGACTAGTCTTATGACCCATGCAAATTACCATCACTATTTATTCAGCTATCAAACAAATATAAGTGAAGAACGAGAGCGTATTGTTTCTATATAATCTACACGCCACCGTGCTCAAAAAGATATAAGTGAAGTACTAGAGCAACTGCCTAACTCAAAAGATATAAGTGAAACACATAGAGTATTCTAACAAATTATGATGATATTGTCTCTCTCTCAAGTGTATGTGTGCAGCAAGCAATGATTGTGGGGAACTGAAAGTAAAAGTAAACGACGCTCCAAGCAAAACACATATCATGTGATGAATAAAAATATTGCTCCAAGTGACATACCGATGGATTGAGACGAAAGAGGGGATGCCTTCCGGGGCATCCCCAAGCTTAGACGCTTGAATATTCCTAGAATATTACCTTGGGGTGCCTTGGGCATACCCAAGCTTAGGCTCTTGTCACTCCTTATTCCTTCGTCCATCGTGATCACACCCAAAACTTGAAAACTTCAGCACACAAAACTCAACAGAAAGCTCATGAGATCCGTTAGTATAATAAACATATCAAATACTTTAGGTACTGTTATAAATTGATTCATATTTTATTATTGCATAAGGTACTGTATTCTAACTACTCCATGACTTATACCCCCCGATATAATCCATGGCATCATCAAAACAAGCAAACATGCAAGCAAAAACAAAATCTGTCTAAAACAGAACAGTCTGTAAAGATCTGTTTGGAAACTATACTTATGTATCTCACAAAATTCTTAAAAATTAGAACAACCTGGGGAATTTGTATAAAAATACTCTGTAAAAATTTCAAGAATTTACCACGCTTCATCAGAGAATTAAAAATTCTGCACTGGAGGTGAAAGTTTCTGTTTTTAAACAGCATCAATCATACTCATCATGCAAATTATCCCAAAGGCTTTACTTGGCACAAACACTAATTAAAACATAAAAACACAATCATTACAGAGGCAACAATCATTTTGTGACATTAAAACAGAAAGTATTGGGTTGTCTCCCAACAAGCTCTTTCTTTATAGCCATTAAGATAGGCTCGAGATTTCAATGATGCTCACTTAATAGACAAGAATTGAAGCACAAAGAGAGCATCATAAAGCATGTGAAAAACACGTTTAAGTCTAACATGCTTCCTATGCATAGGCATTTTATAGGAAAACAAATTCTCAAGACATGTGAAATCAAGCATATGCAAATAGGAAGAGTGAAGCATTAATAATTTCAACACGAAGAGAGGTGAGTGAGTAACATGAAAGTTTCTATAACCATATTTGCCTCTCTCATAATAATCACATATAGGATCATATTCAAATTCAACAATATAGCTATTGTATAAAATATTTTCTCCATGATCCACATGCACAAAAGTTTTATAATCTTCCAATATAGTGGGATTATTATTACCTAAAGTTGACACTCTTCCAAACCCACTTTTAGTAGTGTTGCAAATATCATACTCAATAATAGATAAATCATGAAGCTTAGAATTATCAAGATCACAAGGAACATCATGATTATCACCCCAATCATGATCATTAGCACAATTGATATTCATAGAATTTATACTAACAACATGGCAATCATGCTTTTCATTCAAGGAACTATCATGAATCACTTTATAAATTTCTTTTAACACTTCATCACAATTTTTAGATTCATGATTTTCAAGCAAGACCCCATAAAGATAATCTAGTGCACTCTCACTAGCAAAGGGTTCAACATAATCGGGTCTTTCGAAAAGATTAGCAAGTGGATGAGGATCCATTTATCTTAAATTTTTGCATTTACTTCCTATTTTGGTGTGACAAAGATAAAGATAACATAACTAGGCAAGCAAGCAAATAGAAATATTTTTGTATTTTTGATTTTTATAATGCAAACTAAATATAACAGAAAATAAAAAGAAGAACAAGTGAATGATAATTTGTGTGAAGTTACTTGATAGTTGACGATGATATTCCCCAGCAATGGCGCCAGAAATCCTTCCTGATGCTTGTGATCTGCGTTGGGTTTTCCGTGATGAGGAACGGGTGATGCAGCACAATGCGGGTAAGTATTTCCCTCAGTTAGGAACCAAGGTTTATCGAACCAATAGGAATATCCTCCGTCAACCGTCTTCAGCGGCTGCACACAAAAGAGCAAACACTTGCACCCAACGCGGCAAGAGGGTTGTCAATCCCCTTGGTCTCGTTATTTGCATGTGGATAAGGTGTGTAGATAATTGTAGATAATTGTAAAGTGCAAAATAAAATAAAAAGAAATAAATAACAGCAAGGTAATGATAGCATTTGTAAACTTATAAGTAAATAGACCCGGGGGCCGTGGTTTTCTCTAGTGGCATCTCTCATATAGCTAGCATATGGTGGGTAAACAAATTACTGTTGGGCAATTGATAGAAAAGCGGATAGTTTTGCAATCTTTATTCACGGCAATGATTATGTGTATATAGGCATCATGTTCAAAAGCAAATAGGCCGACTCCTGCCTGCACCTATTACTATTACTCCACTTCAAGAGCGCTTCTATGCTTGCCTCTCTACGTATTAAGTTCATGACAAACAAAGTAATGCTTGGAGAATGATGACATGATGTAGACAAAGATAATTCAATTAATATGAACTAACCCCATCGTTTTATCCTTAGTGGCAGCAATACAAAGGCTTTTCTTGTCCCTTTCTGTCACTGGGATATAGAGCACCGCCAGATTGAACCCACTACAACGCACCCCTCTCACTGAAGAAATATCAATCTAGTTGGCCAAACTATTTCAATAGATCGGAGAGAATTACGAAGCTATAATAATCATGCAAATAAGAATCATAATAATCAAAGATGACTCAAATACTTTTCATGAATAATCTGAACATAAACCCAGAATTCATCGGATCCCAACAAACACACCGCACATAAGGATTACATCGAGTGGATCAAAGCGAAGATGCGATGATCATTGTATTTAATATCAAAAGAGAGAGAGATAGCCATCTAGATACAAACCATGGACCCGTAGGTATGTGGTGAACTACTCACAACTCATCATGGAGGCAGCAAGGGTGATGTAGAGCCCCTCCGTGATCGATTCCCCCTCCAGCAGATCACCGAAAAAGGTCGCCAGATGAGTATACGGCGGAACAAGGACTTGCGGCGGCGGAAAAAGTGTTTTGGGTTCTTCTCTAGGGTATTCGGAATATTTGAGAATTTATAGGCCAAAGAGGTACGCGAGAGGGCGGCCGAGGGGACCACTACCCAACCGGGCGCGGCCTACCCCTCTGGCGCACCTGGTTGGGTAGTGGGCCCCTTGTGCGGCCTCTCGTCTACTTCCGAAGCTTTTAGGTCTTCATATAGTCCAGAAAAAATTATATTAAAGTTTCGTAGCAATTGGACTTCGTTTGGTAGGGTAAACCTGAAAAGCAAAAAACATGCAGAAAACAGCAACTGGCACTTGGCACTAGGTCAATAGGTTAGTGCTCAAAAATAATATTAATTGGTGTATAAACACCCAAAAAGTATCCTAGGATGATAATATAATATCATGGAGCAATCAAAAATTAAAGATACGTTGGAGACGTATCAACGGGGTCCCTCCCGGGCGTGTGGGGTTTCGGGTCTTCCAGAGAGCTTACTAGCGTGTCTTGCATATCGCGCTCCTGGCGAGACTCCCCCGGCGACATGTCCTTCATATCGCACTCGACACCAGGGCCGACACGGTGACGTGTTCATGTGCAAACACAAAATTTGGTGTCAACAACTATTATGTTGTATGTCTTGACCAACCTATCCGAAGTGGAGCCGTACATAGAGTAAGTGCTCAATAAATTATTTCACAACTAGTCACCAGTTTGTGTCTAACTCCACATCTTCTCATTGTTATAGGGAATTCATTGATCAATTCTGGATGGAATCAAGGGATCCGACCAGGGAGGAAGCTTCGGCCCTTCCTAGAAATGGTGCCATAAGTCGCATGCCTGATTTTGTTTTTTGGTTCAAGCAAAAAGTACTCTCATACTTGGCTCATAGTTTAACATTTCAAGTTGGTCTTACATGTGATTAATACATCAAACTTTTCCTGTTAAACTTGTTAGGAACAACTGACGAGTCTATGAGTGTCGAATTGAGACAAGTTGCTAATAGTTGTGCCTATAAGGTCAGAT
Organism: Elymus sibiricus; assembly: GCA_039707655.1. Taxonomy (NCBI): domain Eukaryota; kingdom Viridiplantae; phylum Streptophyta; class Magnoliopsida; order Poales; family Poaceae; genus Elymus; species Elymus sibiricus. The sequence continues at coordinate 26,222,332 of CM077671.1, read as the reverse complement.
CATTTAATGATTACGACGTGAATTGGTATGGCTTCCATACAGAAAGGCATGAGCAGAATCAGCCTAATCGAAGAACAACAAATACTAGTGTTTACTCTAGGGGTAGATAGAGTTGAGTATTATGGAAGAATTGAAGACATATACGAACTGAATTTCCTTGGAAGCAAATATCTAAATCCCGTTGTCTTCAAATGCCATTTGTTCGATCCAAAACAAGTGATACATACTCTTTCCTTTGGACTAGTCGAAATTCAACAATCAACCATCGTACCAGGAGATGATGTCTTTATTGTGGCTCAACAGGCCACACAAGTTTATTATCTCTCATACCTGTGCAAAACTGTGGAGCATCTAAAGGGCTAGGATATTGTGTACAAGTTACCGCCACATGGTAAACTACCAATCCCAAACAATGAACATTGCAACATAGACCTCAACACATATGATGGAGAGTTCTTTCAAGAAGATGGGCTCACAGGGCATTTCAAGATCGACTTGACGGAAGCTCAGGGCATGTAAGTAGACAATGCACAAGACAAGATGAGGAGGTTGAGAATGAGAAGGACTTTGAATTACTTCACCGGTTACATATAGGCAATGACAGTGTTGATGACATTCCACCTCCAGATCACCAGGATGAATATTTCTACACGCATGATAGTGATGATGAAATTTTTGATCCAATTGATCCCAATGATGATGATTATTTTGAACAACTGTATGTTGTATGCATCCCAACTTTCTCATTGCGTAGTTTATTTCACCATGCTTTTTTATAGAAATTGTATCGTTGCATCTATATTATTGGTTTACTCTTTGTCATTGCAAAGTTTGTTAGTACATTTCTTTCTTTGAACATACTTGTTGTATCTATACTAATAGCTTTACTTTTTCTCCCTTGCGTTTTTTTTAGGATGCTTCTTTTCTTTACATCAAGTTGTATCATCCATACTAATTGGTTTACTCTTTCTCATAGCAGGTGGTGCATGAGGGCAATGAAGAAAACTATAGCCTCTATAATGGCGACTACTGGAAAGGTAGTCAAAATGAGAGGTGCGGAAGAAGCTGAAGGGTCCACAAAGAGAGGCTGGGTTCGAAAACCCCCAAGAGGAAGGTTGACAGCTAGAGGTGGGGGTAGAGGAGGTGGTCGGTCTTCCTCCTCTAGTTCTATACCCCCCGCTTCCGTGGAGGAAGAGTCGACATAGGAGGAGGAGGAGGAGCAGGTGATTCTGGATCCAGAGGTGCGGCGGGAGTAGTATGGGGGTGAGGAAGCTTAGGAGGAGGTGGAGGAGGACGAGGAGGGATCTCACTCCGGCGAAAACTGTGGTTCAGTGGTCCTTCAAGCCCCCCCCCCCCAAACGTCCCATAGCATATAATAAATGACCTATCATTCAACCACAAGGCGACAGGTAAATGGCTCTCGCAGCTCTTACAAATTACTAGCTTCCGTACCTTCAATATTTCAACTTGTACAAATGACTGGGCTTCCCTTTGTGTAGGGATTGGATTCTGGTTGGTGAGGGTGAGCACTCACGACGTGTCAACGACATCATTGGACTTTTTCTCAAGGAAAAATTCCATGGCTTGGTTACTTGGATGGCGTGTATCCAACATGGACATGGGCCCACTATCAAGCCGCGCCAGATGTCATGCACCAGGATGGCAGGGTGTTTCCCAACAGAGTCGAGCGGGTGAAGGGTGAACTGTCGGTAAGTGTCTTTCACACTACATTAGTCAATACTAAAAGCTTGGAAATTATTTAGCTCATGACTTGATCCTTTTTACGGCTATATGCATGATTGTAGGATTTCTTTAGATGCGTCGAGGGTTCCCTGGATCACGCAAGTGGGTTGTGGATAAGACTGCCATGAAACTTGTCCATGATATGCACTATGAGGCGTGCGTCCAGGTCATGATCAAATATCATGCATAACACCTTGGAGTGTGGAAGACGAAGCAACAAGACCAAACCTTATACCATACACAAGAACAATACTTGTCGGTAATTAATATTAATGCTTATTATTCCTTAGATGACTAACACTTAATTTCTTCTTCATACAATGTATTCATTTATTTAGGTGGTTCCGCAGTGGTGCACCAGCTTCCTTCCACGCTGGGAGCATATGGTGGACAATTGGTGTGATCCTGTGTGGATGGTGACACGCCTAGACACAAAGGACATGCAATTGATGATGAATGGGGCATCACACTGTCAAGGCAACCTCTCCCTGCCTGGTTTCCAGAAAAGATGGGTATGCAAGTTTCTTCCCATTTGTTTCTTATTTTATGCATGGACACCCCATTCATGAATCTTATTGCTTTCTGTCACAAATGAAAAACCACGATAGTGAGGAGATCTCCTCCTTCCAGGCATACTTCTTGGTCCATGCTGGAAAGGTGCTGGGCCAAGAGTATTGCAATAGCCACGTCTAGGCAAGGGTGCAAGGATACACAGAAATGGTCCAGGAGATCCATGGGATAGAGTATGATCCTAAGAAGCTTCTCATTGATCCCCTGGTGGCTATGAAGGCGGGAGGAGACAAGAAACCTGACCGGTTCTGGATCAGGGACCGCCTCATCGATACGTCCTCCACTCCCACTCTCCCTCAGATCCAAACTCAAAGTATTAGTTTGAGTTCTTCTGTACGCCCTCGCCTAGAGCCTGCTTCATCCAGGATTACCCAACTCAAGGTTAGTTCTGCTTCATTCAACCTCCCCGGTCTTTACATGATTGCATTGCGATGATGATAAGATTGCGGTGATGGAGGAGAAAGGAGGCTCTGAGAGAAAGCACGGAGAAGGGCAACGGTAGAGAATCAGGCCCTCCAGGCGTGGATGGAGGCGAGGATGGAGCAAGAACGAGCTTTCTACCAGGAGCCATTCCAGGTTAGTTTTTGCCCATAATAGCCAAGAGGAAGTATTAGTTTCATTACGTAACAAACATCTTTGCTACAATATGTAACCTTGCCTCTTAAAAAATAATTTGCAGATGCTTTTTGCTCGTTTCAGTGAAACTACGCCAAAGATGACATGCCCTCCTCCACATCCTCCAGAGACTACTGTGAGTTCTCTTCAAATCTTTTCAATCACCATTATGGCCCTTCCAAGCCATAGATAGTTGTGCTTACTATCTCATGCTTACAGATGCATCCATCATTTGGATCGAATGAACCTAGAGGTGGATCTGCACATGGTCGAGGAAGCCCAAGCACCCCTCATGGTAGTTGTACTCCAACGTCAAGAAATGGACAATGAAGGTAAGCGTTCTCCATGAATCCGTGGCATCAACTTCGATCATATTGTCATCCCATTATTTTGAAAACTGACATTTGTGTCTCCCCCGCTATAACTATATTCGATTCAACTACTATGTTATCATTACATAGCAACTAAGCCTACTCCTTTGCATGGCCGGATCTTGTAACCCCATATCCATGAACCTTACAATCCTAGCATGATTAGGATTTCGTCGTACATTTCTACTTCTTCTACATACTTCTAGTCCATTCTGTATAGGTTGGTCCTTAGGTCAAAAGTTGTTGTATTTATTTGTTTTCTTAGTATTTAAGTAATCCTATTTCATTTTATAGGTTTTCATCGGGGATGCCGTCGATTGTGGATGTCGAAGTTGCCGTCGATGGTGAACTTGTGATATGTGCTTGCCTTCTTGTTGGCGTGCTTGTGGACTTGTCTTGTTTGGACACTTGTGAATGAACTAGTGATATGTGATGTTTGGCTACTTGTGATATGTGATGTCTGGGCACTTGTGAATGAACTTGTCATATCTGATGTTTGGCTACTATATGATATGTGAAGTTTGGGTACTTGTGATATGTGATGTTTGGGTACGTGTGAATGTTCAATATTGATGCGCAAATTTGAATTGCAGAGCTATTTCCAGGATACAGACAAAACTAAAAATCTTGCACAAGTTTGCCGAGTGTTACACTCGGCGAAGAGAGGGTTTGCCGAGTGCCTAGCAATAGACACTTGGCAAACTGGACACATGGCAGCCACTAGTGCATTCTCGTACGATTTTGCCGAGTTTACTTTGCCGAGTGTCACAGTTGCCACAATTCGGCATATCTTTGCCGAGTGTCAGCTACAGGACACTCCGCAAACAGGTGACACATGGCGCCCTGGCGTGCGGCAGCCTTTGCCGAGTGGTGGTTATAGGACACTCGCCAAAAAGGCAACACGTGGCGCCCTGGCATGCTCCAGCCTTTGCCGAGTGTCAGTTACAGAACACTCGGTACACATGTGACATGTGGTGTCAAGGCGTGATCCAACATTTGCCTAGTGTCAGCTAGAGGACACTTGGCAAAGTATTGCCACATGGCACCGTTTGTTCCATCTCCGTGCCGTCTATGCACTTTTTTTTTTGCCGAGTACACGTTTTTGACACTCGGCAAAGCTTTGCCGAGTGCCCAAGGGGAAACACTCGGCACAGATGGCTTTGCCAGTACCACCTCTGCCGAGAGATGTTAGCCGAGTACTACACTCGGCAAACACTTCACTTAGTATTTTCCACCCTCTAGACACTCGGCAAAGCACTAGATTCCAGTAGTGACTGTGGGTGAAGCCCAGCATGTTATATTCCCCAGGGGTTGAATTGTGAGCTACTGTAATCCATGGGAACAGTAGTGACTGTGGGTGAAGCCCAGCATGTTATATTCCCCACGGGTTGAATTGTGAGCTACTGTAATCCATGGGAATTGTGTGTACCCTGCTGTTGTCAGGTCCCTGATTGGGAACCGGATCCTCTGACTTGCAGGAGGCAAGTCAGGGAGTTACAGCGCCTCTTTGTATAAAATGGGAAAGGCAAGTCAGGGGCCTTACACTATTCACAAATCACTGATCACACATCAACGCACGCAATTACTGTTCATATATCAATGCACACAAAAGTCAGGTACTGTAGCTTACCTGACTTCCCTCCCTAACTCAGAGGATCTGGATCCCCCTGATTGTATCATTCTCAAAACTTGAGAAAAGTTTATTTGATTACTTTTTTGTGTGTACCGTGTTGTGGTTTGGTTTTCATCACTCTTCTAGTAGGAACCACGGGTAGTTGGCCAGACCGTACCATACCTGCAACAGGTACGTGCGCATCCTGTTTTCCCTAGTGCCATGCGTGTCGTTTTTCCTCTTCCCTGACAACAAAAATCGTGCATATCTCCTTAGGCTGGCGAGGAAGAGAAAAACATGCAAAAGAGGATTCTCTGAAGGTGAAAGGGTGATGATAGACACAGCTATTATCATAGGCATCAGTTTCTGTCCATGTCCAAAACTGGAATCTAAATCCTTAAAAACTGGGTAGGATGTCGTTGAAGGATAGAGGATAGAGTGTGATATGTTAGGATCTGATGAGACTGCATATTAATTAGACATGGATAGTATAGGTTGTTGTTAGGGTTTTATGTAATCAACTAACTAGGCTTATCAAACAATAAAGAGACAAGGAATAAGATCCTCTTAGGTGTCGGCACCTCAAGGCTGGCTTATATATGTACAGCAGCAATGTATGGTAGCTAGGTTAGGTCTTTGTGATTCATGTCACTTTGTCAAAGAATCAGAATCAAGTACACACAGTACTGTTCAAATGTACTACGTACTTCCGCACCTCTCCAGTTGTATTTCGAAACTATCTGCTACATCTCCGACAAATTCGAACAGCAGCTGCTGTACACAAAATGCAGTGGTACCACTTTCTCTCAGCGTGCCACACATGTAAACTTCAGAATTTCTATTTTTTCAGAATGTGGGGCACATGTTAGATCGATCTGAAGTGCTGCACTAGACATTCTTCTTGCAGGAGCCAAGGCTAACCCTTGAGAAGGTGAGGAGCCAAGAATTGATGAAGAACCATAAGATCCTTGAGGAGCTAGCTATGGAGATTGCTAGTACATAACACTAGCCTTTTCTTTCCAGTTGAAGAATATCAAGGCAAATCTAGAGGATAAAGGATATCTCTATCAAGACATATATCCATTCGTAGGTGTTGGGATGTTTGCGTCATGCATTAAAACTACAGAAAAATAATGAAAAAAAATCTGGTAATATATATCTGACTGTAGATGCTTGCAACACCATACATGTAGCAACTGTGTGGTGCGGTGCCGCATGCAGCATCTCTCTCTTTCTCTCTCCCTCTCTCTCTCAGAACTTTCCTTGCTTCCGCAGAGCTTTGTAGGATCCATTCGGCGAGGATGTCAGAGAAAAAGCAAGGATGGCACAGTCGTCGGTATCGCGATGCCTCATATCTAATAGAGAAAAGTATATTTTTTGGTCCCTCAAGTTTATTGAAAGTCGACATCGAGTCCCTCAATTTTTTTTAGCGACATTTCGTCCCTCATGTCTCGAAACCGGACAAATTTCGTCCACAACCAGAGTAGAGTGGAAAACCGGCCACATGTCAGCGGTTTTCTCTCTCCTCACTTGCTTTTTTTTTCGCGAATACGCAAAGCTTGCGTATCATTTCATTGATAGAGAGAATAGAATGAGTACAACGGGGATACAACACATTACACGAACGCAGACAGGCGTGAACATGGTGTCCGGAGCAGAAAGAGAAGGGATGCTCAGCCCGAACAAAGGAAACAACACAGCTAGAACCAACCCAACCCGAACCAAGAGCGACAATGCCGAACGAGCATTAAGCCTCAACATCACCAAGCCAACACCGGGGACACCGCGAGCGAACAAGATAGTGCCTTCAAGAAGGAAGACGACGCCGAGACGTCTTCGCCATCCGGTCCGGAGCAGCCGGACCTAGGGTTTCCCCCGAGCTCGAAGAGGGGCGCAACTAAAGGCCATGGCAGCGCCTTCAAGAAGGAAAGACGACACCCGCGAGCGCCGCCGCTGCCAGCACCGCAAGCAGAGCGGAGATTTCTCCCTGGCCAGAAGTTGAGCAATCCCATAGCCGCCGGGCATGGAATCTTGGATGAGGAAGCCAACGCTGGCCGGAACCATCAAGCTGGAAGGGGGTAGGTGGGGCTGCACCTGTCTCCGGAGGGTGGCACCGCATCCGGACCTACGAGCATCGGATCTGGCGAAAGGAGGAGGCTTTTGAGGCGTACAGGGTAAGGTCGGCGACGAGGCAAAGACCACCGCGAAGGGAGACGACGGCGACCGGCGACGACGGCGAGCTAGGACTGGAGGGACACAGACCTAGCTTTCGTGGCCATAGCCGTCAGGACATCGGCGAACCAAGCAAACTGGAAGGGACGCAGCCGCTGGTCGCCGAGGCGGAAGCCACCCGGCAGAGACGCCGGCAAGCCTAGGACACCGGAAAACGCGGGTACTAGACCACCGGGGCCGGAGCAGCACCAGCAAGGACCCGTCGCGGAGTGCCCCGCGCCTACCAAAACCACTGAAGCCTCGCCACCGCCGCACAAAAGCAATCACCTTGGCTCGAGGGGGAGGGAGTGCCGCCGAAGAGGGGAGGGGGGCTGCACGAGGCAGGCCGTACGCATCCCGCAACCCGGCGCAAGTCCCCCGCCCAGCTGCGGCCAGCAGCAGCACCAGCGGCAGGCCGGGCCGCGCCGCCGGTGGGAGGAGGAACTACAGGGATGGCCAGGGCACGGCGCATCCACCGCCGGTGGGCGCGTGCGTGCGTGCTTTACATACCTAGGAAGAAGATCGGAGCCCGGGGTGGGAGGCGTAGGGCAGGGGCTCGGGGACAGGCGTGATATCGGGGGCGGCGAGGGCGACGGCGACCGTGATGGCTTCTGAATCTGAGTGAGCTCTGTTGTGAATGGACGAGGTCCGGTCGTCCCTCTCCTCACTTGCCACCTCATCTTCTTCTTCCTTCTCATTCTCGCTATGTAGTGGGCATTTTACCAAGCAATTGGCGTGCTCGCTTGCAAGGCGCTGCTCCCGGCCTCCGATGACGTCAACACATGCAGGCGCAGGCGAGGAGGCCCTAGGAGCTAGCCGAGGTGCAGGCACGGGCACCTGCAGAGCTGGCCGAGACGGGCACCAGAGCGCGTGCACCGCACCGTGCACACAAGCGAGCAAGCCCATGCCATGCGCCTCCGCTCCTCCTTTCCACGCGCCATGGCCCTTCTGGTATGCGCGCGTCCTCCCCTTCTGGCCGCACGTCGCCAAGGCATGGCCACCATGCGCCGGCACTAGCTCCGCTCAAGCCGCTCCGACATCGCCCATGAGCTCTGCATCCATCCCCTCGCCTCCCTAGAGCTCCCCACCGCTCTAACCCGGGGCGCACTGGTCTTCTCCTTCGGCTTCGACGGAAACCGCCGCCGCGGCCTCGCCGTCAATAACGACCCCCTTAGTTCGTCTTCCTTCAATTCCTCCGGCCTGCATCGTCCTCTTGACCACACTGACCTCCTTCACCCTTCAATTGCAGCGGAGATGGCCCCCTGTGTGCTCGCGACGAGCGCAGCCGATGAGCCCCACCTGGAACGTGCCCTCCGTCACCTTCGGCATACCCTAGCAGCCACACTTGCTTCACCTGAAGCGGGGGAGCTCTGGAAGCAGCGACGCATCCTCGGCAACTGTCCCCACATCGCCTGGCTGCCGGCAACGAAGCTTCGATGAACCCCGCATCGTCGCCGCGGTTGGCATCTGCTCAGGACGACGCTGCTGTCGTCTCCGGCATCCCCCACTGGCCATACCGCACCTCTCCAGGATCGCCGTGCAGCCCTCTATCCATTCCCGTGATCACCGACCTCCGCCGCCTCCTCGTCCGAGTACGAAGTGGGATGCACGGTGGCCGAGCTTGAAGTAGCGCGCACGGTGGAGCTCCAGGTCGCCTCCCTCGTTGACGAGGCCACGGCCACAGGTACAACCTCCTCGTCCAAGACGAGGTGGCGATGGTGAGCAGCAAGAGGCCGGCCGGCGGCGAGGATATGTACAGGGTCATGGCGGTGCACAAGGTGCTGGACACAATGGCTACCCCCGGAGAGAGAAGAAGAAGATATGACATGGCAGTGGAGCTGACTTTGACCGCCATGTGGCAAAGTGGGATTCAAAACCGGGGACACGTCAGCCCTAGTCTAGTTTGGGACCATTCATGTCCGGTTTGAAAACATGAGGGACCCAATGTAGCCCAAAAATTTTTGAGGGACGAAATGTATACTTTGTGTAAATTTGAGGGACCAAAAATATATTTTTCTCTATCTAATACGGCCAGGCCGATGACGATCATGGGCGTTTCTCAAAGCAGAAGCTGCTAAATCTTGAGAGAAAAAAGCAGGCAAGTTGTATAGATTATGTGCCTACCGATAAGGCAGTGTGAGTGGTGAGAGATTGAGAGCTCTGTCGACAATGCTATTCTCAGAACCAGTGGCGACTCATCGCCGGTTACTCAGAAACAAGATGGTCGGAATCGGATTCCTTACAAGCAAAGTATTGGCCGCTCCGTATGGGCATTCCGCATCATTGTCGCTATGGTTCGTGTTGTCGCAGATCGGCACGTTTTCATCATTGCAAATCTTACAGCTGCTGTTCATCTATACTTTCGTGAAACTGACATATGAGTACACTACAGATGATGAGATTCATATTCTGAGCTTCTTCCTTTCCGGATTTCTACTTGATGCGCTAATGGATCTTAATCTGTAGCTTGTACATTTTTCACCAATTAGCAAATATACTGTTTCCCCGGTGAGTGCCGTGGCCATGACCCCTTAATTAGTTTGCCGGGCCTAGAGATAGAGATGGTCTGGGTGCGGGGCTGCGGGCAGGTGAGAAGGGCACCGGAGTGGCATCACCGGCGAGCTACATGCTTAAGTGTTATAGAGCTACGATCTTGCAGTTACAAGCAACATCAGACGATTTGCTTCCGGTAACATGCTAGATCAAAAAAGTACAATACCCAAAATTCTAAACTGAAGTTTAACTTCTGTTTTTATTTCTCAAATTCTTCCATGCATGCATGTATATCATCAAATTCTATGTTAATTTGGATTCTCCAACGAGGAAAGACATAGATCAAGAACTAGCCATGTGTTGGGTAGCTAGTAGAGGTGGTTGTACACCCAACCCCTTAGATAAAAAACCCTTTTTTCTTTTTTCCTTTTTACTATGGTTTATTTGTTATTATATTCTTTAAACTCTGCTTGCCTCCTTATTTTCCAATTGTTCTAAAACTCCCGTAATTATTTCTTTTTTTTCTCCATTTATGTATTTTTTCTTTATTTTACCAAAAAATTAGATTACACTAATTCAACAATTTCCATCCACATGAACATTATTGAATTGCATGACTAGCCAGTTCATCCAAAAGCCCGAACTGATGGAGAAGGGCGGACAATATATTTCAACAAACATTATGTGATAAACATAAATGGTATTTAGGCTCCACATCTGTCAAACCACCGCGTTGGGGAGAGGAGGGGGAGGATAAAGTAAATAAAGTTAATAATTTTGAGGCGCGGATGGTTAATCAAAGTAAACTTTGGTCATAGTCACAGCGGGGGGTAATGTGCATTTATCTCTAAGTAAAATAACAAGTACATGAGAAACGCATAACGTGTGGACACATATAACTCCTAATGAATGGCCCTTTACTTACGGATAATTCATGAAATATATAGCTAACTCAGAGGAATAGAGGAAGTTGCATGAGTCAATTAAGATTGACCACTCCTTCAAAGTTCTTAATTAGTTCTCCTAAAGATTAGTTGCATGCATGTTGTGCATACTTAAACGGCCAAATAAATGTCAAAAGCAGGACCTGTCCATAGGCATATATATGGGATTCCCACTAGCTAGGTCAATACAAACTATCAAATTATTCCAGTCGTGTTTGGGTCCCTGTTGATCAAAACACGGCTCCACGCGCGCATTATCCAATCTGATCTCTTGGATACCAATATGCTTTCGAACAAACAAATGGCGCCATACCTGGTATGCTAGCACATATGTCATGGTTTTTTTTTTCTAGAAAAATCCAAAGTAGTCTTGCACAATTTTAAAGATGCCTATATCACACTGGCCTGTTCCAAACACTTCCTGATCTTACTTGCACTTGGATATTCCAACCTGTCAAGGACACCATAGTGCATAGAAACACTACCCTTTTGTAGCTCTATAAAAGGAAGCCACCCCCTGTGCTATCAAACCATCCAAGTTTCCTCTTTGGCACAAGGTAGCAACAACTAGCTATAGCTATACAAAGGCTCCAACACATTTCAAAGTTTTCCTTCAGTTATCTTCAAGCAAAGCACATACGCTTAGAGATCCGTGCAAACACATAACCCATTAGAAGGCAGATGGACCATGTGATGAAGCTTGCGTCGGAGCGGGCAGTAGTGATCTTCACTCTGAGCTCCTGCTGCATGTGCCACACCATGGTGCGCCTCTTCTGCGACCTCGGTGTCAATGCATTGGTGCACGAGCTAGACCAGTACCCTAGGGGAAAGGAAATGGAGAGAGCTCTCCTCAAGATGCTTGGGAAAGGCCCGTCTGTTCCTGTGGTGTTCATTGGCGGGAAGCTTGTCGGCGGGACAAACAAGGTCATGGCCATGCATCTTAGCGGCGAGCTGGTCCCAATGCTGAGGAATGCAGGTGCCCTCTGGCTATAGAGTGAACAAAGGGCGAGGAAGACCTAGCTCTGGTGCCACTTGGAAAATAAAATTTTGTCGAAGAGTGTGAAGTATGCATTTTCCTAGAATAACCTAATGGCCTAGTTAGCGTCAAGCAGGTTTTTTCAATCCTGTTCTAACAATAAGAAGGTTTTTTGTATGGCAGACAATAGCAAGGTTTGTGAGTGGGTTTTACGTATGGGTTTATATATGTAATCCGTTTTTCATGTTTGTGTTGTAACTCCAGTGTTATTTGTGCACGTGTAGCACCCTTTTTCAAAGAGCTACTAATAAATATATGTATTCACAGTCACAGTTCATCATCTTTTCTTTTGAGAGCTAGTTAATAAATATATGTATTTCCAGAAGAATTTTTTTTGTATTCACAGTCACAGTCCTTTATCAATGACACGTAGTGCGCATCTTTAACGTGCAAATTTCGTACATGCATTGCATATTGATGATCCTAATTTTATCAACGTCTCCTGTTAGTTTTCTAATTATTTGCTATCACAAATATATTGATATGTTCTCCTTTGGAGATATACACGTACGTGCACGTCTGCCTAGTTAATATACATTTATTATAGGAGGGTTGCTTCCGTACACTCCCTTATGAAACTTTAAAAATGATTATCGTCCGTGTGCTAATTGAGATTAACTGGAAATGAGTTGGCCAATACAATGGTTTGCACCAAAAGTCCCAACCTATCCCTGTGCTAAACAAAGTATCCAGAACCTACCTCTCCGTTAAAAAAAGGGTCTAGAACCCATCTTCAACCTCCGATTGCTTTGCCACGCCCCACCTCTAATCTAGGCATACAACAACGTTGCCATCGCCAACATTAGTAGCATCGCCATCACCTTGGGCCTCAGAGTGCCTATGCTCGCGTTTCGTATTTTCTCTCTTCTCTCACTCTAATGTAGGCCAGTGGGAACTGCCTGCAGCGAGCTCGCTACTGCTGTTTTATAGACAAGCTTACCTGCAGTGGCGTGTGCCAGTGCGGGCCCATCACTGGTATATGACATACCAGTGACAAGTGTTAGTGCGGGCACGTCACTAATAAGTTGGCCCACAGCAACTGCTGTCACGAAATACCAGTGATGGGCCCCACGCCGCGCACGCCACTGGTACTAGCCATACCAGTGACGAGCGTCAACGAGTGCTCGTCACTGGTAAGTGGAAGATTACCAGTGCACCAGAAAGCGCCCGCCACTGGTAAGTTTTTACCAGTGACATGTGGGAAGAAGTACCCGTCACTGGTATTTTTTTCTGTTACCAGTGACGTGTGCCATCGTAGGCACGTCACTAGTGATGTATCACCTGTTGCTGTTTCTGCAGTAGTGATACCTTGTTAGATACTCACGTTTTTTTTGAATCTGCTAGATAGTCACGTTGGGTGACCTTGGTTACACTAAGTTATGTATGCATAAGCATGTAAACAAACAATCACATAATTTCCGAAAAGAAACCGGCCCTAATCGTCACCAGATCAATCTACTCCCCACTCCGCCCCTGATCGTTACCCCAGCGCCGTGGGACCGAGGTGAGGGAATTCTCATCTCGTCCGTTGTGTAATAGGTTTTGGTGTCATGGCGACGTCACTCCGATGGTGGTGGTGGTGTTGTAAGAAAAATTCCTTCATCTCCAATCCCATCTCGCTGGCGTTTGGTGCAATCACCACTGGAATCTGGGACTTTGCTTAGTGTCAGGTTGTTTGTCGAGTACATTTCATCGGGCACTAGGCAAACATGACTTTTGCCGAGTACATTTTTTTTTGCACTAGGCAAGCAATTCTTTGTCGAGTGCTTTTTTTAGCACTCGGCAAACAATTCTTTGCCGATTTTCCTTTTTTTGCACTCGGCAAAGAATTCTTTGCCGAGTACCTTTTTTCCTGCATTTGGCAAACACTTATATTTGTTTCTTTTTCTTCTCCTTTCTTTTGTTTCTTTTCTTTTGTACATTTTTTTATGCTCTGTTCTTTTCAACATTTTTTTTATTTTCTTTTCTTTTTCCCTCTCTATTTTCTTTTATAAGCATTAAGTTCATTTTTCAGGCATTTCGTGAGTATAATAAAAAAAATAAACTACAAGTGCATGGAAAATTTGGCAAAATTGGGTTAAAAAATCCTATTTGTGTTCTTGAGTCTATGTTTAGTCCTTTTACAAGAAAAAGAAAGGAATTCCAAACATGAGGGTGCCAAGACTCGACCCCGGACATGGAGTTTATTGGTTTTTTTAATTTCAAAAAATGCGAACGAAGTCCAAAAAATATAGAACTTGGCATGGTGTCATTATATGATCCCTAGAGGTTGTGGTAAAAATTTCAAAAAGTTTCGTAAATGTTGTCGCGTACACTGCTTAGAAACCAGACCATCTCCGAGGAAGAAACGTCGTTTCGAAAGGGAACATGTCAGGTTTGAAGGCGATGTGACCACTGCTTTATCGATTGACTTTGATTTTTTTTTCTATGCTCAAGATACACCATTACATGATCCATATAAAAACTTGGAATCTTCCGGGGTCTGTTTGCTATATTTAAGCCATTAAGTACATTTTTTAGCTATTTAGTGAATATAATAAATATTTCAACTGTAAGTGCATGAAAAAGTTAGCAAAATTGGGTTGAAAAATCCTATTTGTATTCTTGAGTCTATGTTTAGCTCTTATACAGGAAAAGGAAAGGAATTTCAAACATGAGGGTGCCAAGACTCGACCCCGAACATGGAGTTTATTGGTTTTTTAATTCCAAAAAAATTGGAACTTGGCATGATGTCATTATATGATCCCTAGAGGCTGTGGTAAAAAATGTGAAGGTTTCATAAAAGTTGTGACGTACACTGCCTAGAAACCGGACCATCTCCAAGGAAGAAACGCAGTTTCGAAAGGGAACATGTCAGGTTTGAAGGCGATGCGACAGCTGCTTCTTCCATTGGCTTTGAATTTTTTTTCTACACTTAATATACACCATTACAGGATCCATATAAAAATTTGGCATCTTTTGAGGTCCGTTCGCTATATTTAAGTCATTAAATGCATTTTTAGGGATTTATAAAATATAATAAAATTTTAAACTGCAAGCGCATGGAAAAGTTGAAAAATTGGGTTGAAAAATCATATTTATGTTCTTGAGTTATGTTTAGGCCTTATACAAGAAAAAGAAAGGAATTCCAAACATGAGGGTGCCAAGACTCGACGTCGAACATGGAGTTTATTATTTTTTTAATTTCAAAAAATACAAACGAAGTTTGAAAAACATGAAACTTGGCATGGTGTCATTATATGATCCCTAGAGGCTGTGGTAAATTTTTAAGAAGGTTTCACAAAAGTTATGACGTACACTGCTTATAAACCGGACCTTCTCCAAAGAAGAAACGTGGTTTCGAAAAGGAACGGGTCAGATTGGAAGGCGATGCGACAGCTGCTTCATCCGTTGGTCTTGAATATTTTTTCTAAACTCAAGATACATCATTACATGATCCATGTCAAAATTTGGCATTTTTCTGGATCTGTTTGCTATATTTTAGTCGTTAAGTGCATTTCTAGACATTTACTGAATATAACAAAAAATTGAACTGTAAGTGCATGAAAAAGTTGGCAAAATTCGGTGGAAAAATCATATTCTATTCTTGAGTCTATGTTTAGGTGCTATACAAGAGAAAGAAACTAATTCCAAACATGAGGATGCCAAGAGTCAACCCCGAACATGGAGTTTATTGGTTTTTAAATTCCAAAAAGTGCAAACGAAGTCTAAAAAACATGAAACTTGGCATGGTGTCATTATATGATTCCTAGAGACTGTGGTAAAAAATAAAGAAGATTTCGCAATAGTTGTGACGTACACTGCTTACAAACCGAACGATCTCCGAGGAAGAAATGTGGTTTCAGAAGGGAATGAGTCAGGTTTGAAAGTGATGCGACCGCTGCTCCATCCGTTGGAGTTGAAATTTTTTTACACTCAAGATACACCATTACATGATACATGTCAAAATTTGGCAATTTTCAGGGTCTGTTTGCTATATTTAAACCGTTAATTTCATTTGTAGGCATTTACTGAATATAACTAAAATTTGAACTGCAAGCGCATGAAAAAGTTAAGAAAATTGGGTTGAAAATCATATTTGTGTCTTGAGTCTATGTTTAGGTCTTATAGAAGAAAAAGAAAGGAATTTCAAACATGAGGGTGCCAAGACTCGACCCCGAACATGGAGTTTATTTTATTTTTTTTGAAAAATGCAAACGAAGTCCCGAAAACATGAAACTGGACATGGTGTCATTATATGATCCCTAGAGGTTGTGGTAAATCTTTGAGAAGGTTTCACAAACGTTGTGATGTACACTGCTTGGAAAAGGAAATTCAAACAGCCAGGTGCCAAGACTCGACCCGAACATGGAGCTTATTAATTTTTTTTTTGGAAAATGCAAACTCGGCAGTGCGTGCCCCGAGCGGGTCATGGCCTGTGTCTGGCGTGACGCCTTGCATCACTTTGGTCATAGGGTAGCATGGGAACCCTCCTCCAACAGTAGCCCCTCACAGGTCCCGGCGGTAGAGTAGCGCCCGTCCACGCCGACACACCAATCCTTAAGGGGTTAGCGCGCTGGCCGGAACAAGGATCTTCACCCCACGGAGCGTGCTGGTTGGAAAAATATAGAATGGTGATTTTGAAAATGGCTGGACAATTCATGCATTTTATTATGAAATTTTACACACATTTCATATGAACGTGTAGATTTTTTTGAGATTTTTTTGAAACTTTGAAATACGATTTTTGATTTCTTTATAACGCCGCAATATTGATTCCTCGTTCTATTTTTATTTACGTGGGAAAACTTGTACCGAGAGAAGCACACAGCTCAATAAAAAAAAGCACACAGCCGATCGAGAAAACACACATCTGTTTGGTTGACGCCCATTGGTCCGCGCTCATCCGAAGTGGAGCTGGCTGATGACAAAATCTTTGCCGTCTGTAATACTGCCTTTCCGTCTGTACAAGCCTGATGGCAAACTAACTGTTTCCCGTAGTGTGACTGATACGGAAGCCTCTATACGAGATGTAAGGACTTCGGTCGAACTTGCAGCTGAACCACATAGGCAACAACTGGGATATATGAGCTTTCCACAAGTCTGGAGGTAATTTCCAATTGACATTCTACTCTTTGATCTATCTTGTAGTAATGAATCCGGAAACACATTCTCCTTGAACACAAAATCTTTGAATCCTTTCATCGAGTTACTCAAAAAGAGGATGTCCTCCGGGTCCAAAGCTTAACTCATGATGCTGAGAATCATAGCGGCACTTTTGACGGAATTCGATTGTTCGTGTATGGCGATGTATCACCTTTCCTAGCTTGTCTGATTGCCTTGATCCTTATTGCCAAGCTGTCCAATACTTTTCCTATCGTATTTGTCCCTTAGCTCTTTCTATGTCAGACTCCTTGGCTGAGATAGCTTGGCCACCTTGTCGGGAGTGGGGAAGCTGGTCATTGTAGATGTTGTCAAGACTGTCGTTCCAAAGATTCTTTTACTTGGAGTGTTTCCCCATGACTTGCCAGTCCTTGTATCATGCTGGGGTGTATACCCGAATTTCTCCTTCTTGCATATCCCGTAGGAATCGCTATGTTCTTACTTCTTTCCATGTATATGATCTTCCTATCCCTGAACACGGTCGCGTCCTCGTGGGAGTGGATTGCATGACTTGTGCTACATGCTCACAACATGTGCAGCATATACAGTTGAATTTAATGGGATAAACTTGGGTCTTGAACAGTCGTGCTTCTGACAAAACTGTTGTGGGTACGATGGCATGATGAATAAGGCTGAGTATCTTATGCTCGAAGCTTTTCTCCAGGGTAGCGTGCTAAGGAAGATTTAGTACCATATCTCAGAAGCTTTTCCCCCAGTGGCGTAATAAGGAGGACTGAGTGTCATACGTGAGAATTTTCTCCTGGTGCCTTGCCAAAGAAGACTGGGAATTGCATTGCAATAAGGCAAATGAGAGTTGTTGATTGCCTTGCTCCAAGAGACAGTAGGAAATACTCCTTTCTCCAACACCTATTTTTATCCTCTGGAAAAACATTTTTAAAAGCATTTGTAAATAACACATAAAGCATTTTTCTCTGTCCAGAAATTCTAGATAGATCAAAAAAAGTCAAACTTTGTGAATAAATAGAGGAGCTCAAAAGAAAAAAAATTGGAAAAAGAATGAGCTCATTTGGACATGTGGTTTAAAAACTAGAGCTGGTCAAAGTTGGGTCAAATCTGGATTTAATTTGAATTAAACGAAATTTCTGGAAATTCTACAGAGGGCCACGTCGATGGCGTAAACAGAGAATACGTCTCCACTTAAAAACGGTTCAGGAGGGCTCTATCTCGCTGACAGGTGGGCCCGGTCGGGCAGGTTTAAGAGAGAGGGAGAGAAGCAGACGAACGGCGGGGCTCACCGGCGATGCTCACAGGCGTAGAGGCCACGGCGGTGGCCAGAGACGTCGGGTATGGAACTGGCGCATGACAGTGAGTCTTCCCGTACCCGTAGCTCCTCGAACGGTGGCCAGACGGCATGGCGCCCTTCGTCTTTGGCGGAGGCAAGCTAAGGTGATGGAGGGAGTCGACAGTTCTGGCGTGGAATCGAGCACCTGGGGATCGGGGGCAGATGGGTGGAGCACTAGGAGCTTAGTGGTGGTTTTGGTTCAGGCTAGGGTACACCGGAGTGAGCTGGCCGAGGCGAAGGCCAAGCGGTGAAGCTCCCACCAGAGCTGAGGAAGCAGGCCTCCCAGGCGTCGCTGCTGAGCACCGGGGGTCGATTGGGAGGGGGAGGAGGCGAGTGGTGAAGAGCGGGGCACCGGGCTGCGGCTTTTAGAGGCGAGCAACATCGACAGAGGCCGAAAGCCACCGCGGAGATGCTGCCATGGCGAGGACGGTGAGCTGGCACTGCGTAGGCCGTCAGGGAGTGAGGTGAGGTGACGGAAGAGGGGCGGAGGAGATAAGGCAGCAGGCTAGGCGCTAGGGCATTCAATGCCGCGGTTGGCCACCGTGCTGCACTTTGCGTCCCGTGGTGGTCATTGGCCGTGTTCGGCAAGGACACTGCCAGAGGGGGAGAGGTTTCAGGAGGGGCGACGTGGACGGTGGGGAGGCTGTCGGCATGACTGGACAAGCTAGGGCCACCGGAGTTGGCACATCCCACGCGGTCCGACGCGCAGAGCGTGTGTTTGGCATGCTGACCAAGCGGTCACTATGTGCACTGGTGCACCGGGGACACGCTGGCCTAGCTCACCTTGCCTGGGGTGCCGGCCAACCCTCACACAGCCCAGGTAGGCCACTGGTTTGGCGAATATAGGCCTAGGTTGATGGTTCTTGTCCAAAACAGCTTCTGGATAGAAATTTGGGAGGTTTCCAAAGATGAGACGAGCTGGGGCTTGGGGTATAAAAGTTGTCACATGGGCACTAGGGTAGGAAGGAGTCTTTGCTAGAAAATTTTCAGAAGGATTTGACAAGTTTTGAGCATAGCTCCTTTACAACTGTCGAATTGGTCGAGAAACAAGGTTTTGATGTTGTGCCCAACTCGATTGATGGATTTGTCTGAAATTTGGCGGAGAGGGATTGTATAGGCATAGGGAGGCACTGGTAAATTTTTAACTTATTTCGATACTCCTAGCTAGCATTTCCTTCACAATGCTTTTCTCTGGACAGAAGCTTTGGGAATTTACTAAGGAAGTTTGGCTAGGCAAATGAAGTTGAATTTTGGCATGATACAATTAAATGGCTAGGATAGAATGCTCAAAAAGTTTGAGGGCAATCAAGCAAAGATAAAGAGTACTTCCTTCACAAAGTACTATTCTGGACAGAATAGAAAATGAATATTCCTGAATTATTTTTGAACTAGGAAAGGAAGGGTTTTGGCATTTTTGGAGGAGATATGATCCCAATGATTTATAAGAATTTTCTTGGGATTTATGGCAAGGCAGAAATATAGGTTGGCAGAAAGGATTATTCCTTTAATAAAAAAGGAATATTTAGTTGGAATAAAAAATTAGGGTTGGGCTAGAACGGAAATGGCATGACTTGGGAAAGTTTTTGAAAGCTTTGATTCACTTGGGAAAAGAAAGGGAAAAGATTCCCAATCTTTTAAGTCCATAGAGCCATTGATACAAAAATCCAATGCAAATTCCACCAAATTTTCAAATGGCTTTTTTGAAAAGAAGAATTGTGAAAACCAGGGTGTCACAAACCTACCCCCCCCCCCCAGGATAAATCTCTTCCTTGAGATTTGGTTGCTCAGGAAACAAGTATGAACATTCTGACTTCAGGAAACCGTTTCCAACTCGGGTATCCTTTTCCATTGTGTGTTGTTCCCATTAAATCTCATATCACCTTGCCTTGGGGTGGTTTGCTTCACCTTACCCAAAATTTTGATGAGTCTTTCTTGATATGTCAAACCTCATGTTGACTCTAATTCTTTCATATCTGTCGGCTAGGCTGGGGTGCGGTATATTATCACAACTGGGATATATGAGCTTTCCACAAGTCTGGAGGTAATTTCCAATTGACATTCTACTCTTCGATCTATATTGTAGTAATGAATCCGGGAACACATTCTCCTTGAACACAAAAGCTTTGAATCCTTTCACCGAGTTACTCAAAAAGAGGATGTCCTCTGGGTCCAAAGCTTAACTCATGATGCGGAGAATCATAGCGGCTCTTTTGACGGAATTCGATTGTTCGTGTATGGCGATGTATCACCTTTCCTAGCTTGTCTGATTGCCTTGATCCTTATTGACAAGCTGTCCAATCTTTTTCCTGTCGTATTTGTCCCTTAGCTCTTTCTATGTTAGCCTCCTTGGCTGAGATGGCTTGGCCACCTTGTCGGGAGTGGGGAAGCTGGTCGTTGTAGATGTTGTCAAGACTGTCGTTCCAAAGATTCTTTTACTTGGAGCGTTTCCCCGTGACTTGCCAGTCCTTGTATCATGCTGGGGTGTATACCCGAATTTCTCCTTCTTGCATATCCCGTAGGAATCGCTATGTTCTTACTTCTTTCCATGTATATGATCTTCCTATCCCTGAACACAGTCGCGTCCTCGTGGGAGTGGATTGCATGACTTGTGCTACATGCTCACAACATGTGCAGCATATACAGTTGAATATAATATAATGGGATAAACTTGGGTCTTGAACAGTCGTGCTTCTGACAAAACTGTTGTGGGTACGATGGCATGATGAATAAGGCTGAGTATCTTATGCTCCAAGCTTTTCTCCAGGGTAGTGTGCTAAGGAAGATTTAGTACCGTATCTCAGAAGCTTTTCCCCCAGTGGTGTAATAAGGAGGACTGAGTCTCGTACATGAGAAGTTTCTCCTGGTGCCTTGCTGAAGAAGACTGGGTGCGTTGCATACTGAGGATGATTGTCTGCCTTATGCTGAAAGCTTTCTACGGTGGCTTGTTAAAGAAGGCTGGGTTCCTTGCACTGGAAGCTTCTCCTAGTAGCTTGCTGCAGATGGTTGGGTTGCTTACACTGGAAGCTTTCCGCGGTGGCATGTGGCGGAAGATTGAGTAGCTTAGGCTAGAAGCGTATCCATATATCATATTGGGGAAGACTGGGAAGCCTTGCATCATAGGCTTCTCTGGCAGCTTGCAGAGGCAGACTGGGTTCCTTACACCAGAAGCTTCATACTGTGGCACGCGGACTGAATGCCATATAACCTTGATACATTTGTAGTTGGTTACTTGAATGAAAAGGGTTGTCCAACTGTCCTTCTTGCGGAGTACTGGGTCCATAGCACATTCTGGCTTCCTTCAAGAGCATATTCTATATTTTACCCATAGCGGAATCAGAACTTTGTATAAGCCATACCTTGACTAAAGATCTTCCATTAGTCGGGCACATGGCTTGTCTTCCTGCGAGTTTGATCATCACTGTTGTACAGGTGGCACAACTGATATGGACTTGATGTTGATAGTCCATCCAAGATAGTGTTTATAATTGAACCATAGATTTCCAATAGAATGGAGTTGGGTGAGAATTCCATTTGGTTTAGCTGAACTTCCAAGTATTTGCAGTCCTTATTGATTCCTTGAGTCAGGTGGCGGGTTGATGAGCAACTTCCATAAGGAAAAATAAGGTAACATCGAAGAACCAAATAAAAAGCAAATGGAACGGCACAATCAAGCAACAAGCAAATAGCACATAGAATGCACCAAGTTCACACAAAGACCACACTTTATTGCTACTCGATATTATTTACAACATGCATACTACTACAACCAATGCAACATGAACTCCACAGAAACTTTGGTACTGTGGTTTGGTGGCGGGTTGCTAGAAAATGAAGGAGCTGGTGGAGGGGTTGGTGGAACTATAGCTAGGGCAAGTGCTCTTCTGGCACGGGTTGCATCTCTGACTAGCTCAGCGATGAGGACATACTCAACGATCATGTAACGGGACATGAATGCCATAGCCGCATCGCCATCCGAGTGGGCAGGAGGAAACCTTACTCTTCTGGGGGTGGTTGCCCAAGTGGGATAGTAGTGGAGGGCACGTTCTCTCGCATTGCGCTTTATTGGTGACGAAGACCAGTGAGGCCTGCCAGAGCGCCAAGCTGGATGGCACGATCTGGCATAGAAGCATATCCACCATGGAAATTATAGGTGCGCATATCGACGGGTATGCTGGCTGTCAGGAGGACATTGGCATGGTACTCGAGCACCAATCTTGCAAGCGGTGTCTAAAACACTTGGTACCTTGGCATCTCTCCACTGGGATAGAGAAGACGCCAAACATTGCAGAGTAGGTATACGAAGCTGGGTGGTGTAGGAGCTGAGTTGTAGTAGATCGGAACCGATGCCATCTACATTCAGAAGAACAACCGTTAGTGAAGAGATAATAAGTCTATATGCATGCTATGCAATAGGAAAACGCAGCAATCAAATGCAGCAAACAAGTTAGACTCTATTCTACCGGTATCTAACGCTCGCTCTACCTAGGGTGTCCTATAGCCAGCCCTGCTCTGATACCATTAGCTGTGGCACCCCTGCTCAAAGAGACCGGAACACCCCGTATTACAGCCCAGAGATCAAGTCTTCTGGAATACGGCATTGCTTGGCATAGAACAAAACAGCTCTTTATTAAGAATAATATGGGTTCAAGGGTTCTGATATAACAAAGGTTACAAGGGTACGGCGACACTATGCCTACTAAGGTAGCACTATGCTAGCAGTGGACCAACTCATAGCAGTGGAATAGCTTCTAGCAATGGAACGGCGACGACGGTGATGGACTCCACTCCAAAGGGACACTGGCTGGGACATATCCTAGCTCGCAAACTCGGGATTCTCAACAAGCAATCAATCATGGCATCACCTGCAATCTGGCATGACACGCCAGGTGAGTACTTTGAATGTACTCGCAAGCTCACAACAACCAAAAGCATCAAGGAAAAACAATAACATAGAAATCACAGGTTAAGTTATGAGCAAGCATTAAAAGGATGGAACTAAATACTAAGCATGATATTGCAAAACTAGTCGTACTGATAACCATCGTTTAAGGTCACATGGAACATCTTACTCTTGACTATCCAGTCAATCACTTATCCTCGTGATCACCCCCCTGACCACCTCATGGTCATCCAATGATCATTACTCTTCACTATCCAGTCAATCAACTTATCCTCGAGATCACCCCGTGATCTCCTCATGATCATCCCATGATCATGACTGGCTTTCTACCAAACTGTACTTGACCAACTCCGAGACGAGTTCTTCCATCATTAAAATCAGTCATTCCATCACTTGTGTTGATCAGGCAGTGTGACTTAGTACGAACTGTGTCCAATAGCGTGGATGCTGCTATTCGAATAGATTCTTACACTCTGCAGAGGATGCACACTTTACCCACACTATGGACATCCGTCCAACAAAACTGGTCTAACCCGTCGCACTTCTACCATACCACCGACATACCCCCGGGTCATGTCCTGGGTGTCCCCTGTGTCACTCCTGACACCTGCCACCTCGTGGTTACTCCATCCCAAACGGGGACCCAATAATTGTCCCAAACGGGGACCCATGGCCATATAACTCGGGATCATAAGGTTATCGCCACCTACCTGATCAGGGTAGCACGCACGCATAACCTTCCCTCTTTGGTGGTACTGATAAAAGGGCACGGCGATAGACCAAGTTACGGCGTTCCCATAAAAGGCAAATGTGGCTGCACTTGGTAGGTTCGGTTCAGTGGCACTTGATCAACGAATGCCAGAATTGTATCCGCAAGGTTATCTCTGTCACAACTGTTCCTCCAATATCATAAATCAACATGTGAATAGTATAGCAATATGCAACTAACAATCCAATGAATAGTATAGAAAAATCATTCCTACTAACTCCATAATATCAACTATGATCCTCATGTCATCATAGCAACTACCCTACAAATCCAATAGGAACATGGAAGTATCAATCTTGTAAACTACTAGTCATGTGGAATCCAAGCATTAACATGGCACTAGCAAGATCAAATAATTTCCCAAGAATTGTCGTGAATAAGCCACCATCAAGTAATTAAAATAAATCAAATTTTATTATATTTAAACAATGGAATTGCATTGCAATAAGGCAAATGAGAGCTGTGGCTTGCCTTGCTCCACGGGACAGTAGGAAATACTCCTTGTCTCCAACACCTATTTTTATCCTGTGGAAAATCATTTTTAAAAGCATTTGTAAATAACACATAAAGCATTTTTGTCTGTCTAGAAATTCTAGACAGATCAGAAAAATGTCAAACTTTGTAAATAAATAGAGGAGCTCAAAAGAAAAATACTGCAAAAAGAATGAGCTCATTTGGACTTGTGGTTTAAAAACTAGAGCTGGTCAAAGTTGGGTCAAATCTGGATTTAATTTGAATTAAACAGAATTTCTGGAAATTCTATAGGGGGCCACGTCGATGGCATAAATAGAGAATACACCTCCACTTAAAAACGATTCATTAGTGCTCTGTCTCGCTGACAGGTGGGGCCGGCCTGGCAGGTTTAAGAGAGAGGGAGAGAAGCAGAGGAACGGCTGGGCTCACCGGCGTAGAGGCCACGACGGTGGCCAGAGATGTTGGGGATGGAACGGGCGCACGACAACGAGTCTTCCCGTACCAGTAGCTCTCAAACGGTGGTCGGACGGCGCGGCGCCCTTCGTCTCCGGCAGAGGCGAGCTACGGTGATGGAGGCAGTCGACGGTTCCGGCGAGGAATCAAGCACCTGGGGATCTGGGGCGGATGGGTGGAGCACTAGGAGCTTAGTGGTGGTCTTGGTTGAGGCTGGGGTTCACCAGAGTGAGTTGGCCGAGGAGGAGGCCGAAGCTTCTCCGGAGCTGAGGAAGGAGGCCTCCCGGGCATTGCTGCTGAGCACCGGGGGTCAATTGGGAGGGGGAGGAGGCGAGTGGTGAAGAGCGGGGCACCGGGCTGCGGCTTTTATGGGTGAGCGGCGTCAATAGAGGCCGAAAGCCACCGCAGAGATGCTGCCATGGCGAGGACGGCGAGATGGCACCGCATTGGCCGTCGGGGAGTGAGGTGAGGTGACGGAAGAGGGGCGGAGGAGATAAGGCAGCAGGCTAGGCACCGGGGCATTCAATGCCGCGGTCGGCCACAGTGCTTCACTGTGCGGCTCATGGCGGTCGTTGGCCGTGTCCGGTGAGGACGCTGTCGGAGGGGGAAAGGCTGCGGGAGGGGCGACGTGGATGGTGGGGAGTCTGTCAGCACGACTGGACAAGCTAGGGCCGCCGGAGTTGGCACATCCGACTCGGTCCGACGCGCAGAGCGCGTGTCTGGTGTGCTGACCTTGTGGTCACCGCGTGCACTGGTGCACCGGGGACACGTCGGCCTGGCTCACCTTGTTTGGGGTGCCGGCATACCCTCACACAGCCCAGGTAGGCCACTGGTTTGGCTAATATAGGCTTGGGTTGATGGTTCTTGTCCAAAACAGCTTCTGGACAGGAATTTAGGAGGTTTCCAAAGATGAAACAAGCTGGGGCTTGGGGTAGATTAGTTGTCATAGGGCACTAGGGAAGGAAGGAGTCTTTGCTGGAAAAAATTCAGAAGAATTTGACAAGTTTTGAGCATTGCTCCTTTACAACTGTCAAATTGGTCCAGAAACAAGGTTTTGATGTTGTGCCCACTTGGCTTGATGGATTTGGCTGAAATTTGGTGGAGATGGATTGTTTAGGCATAGGGAGGTACTGGTAAAATTTCAACTTATTTGGATACTCCTAGCTAGCACTTCCTTCGCAATGCTTCTATCTGGACAGAAGCATTGGAAATTTATTGAGGAAGTTTGGCTAGGAAAATGAAGTGGAATTTTGGCATGATAAAATTAAATGTCTAGGATAGAATGCTCAAAAAGTTTGAGGGCAATCAAGCAAAGATAAATAGTACGTCCTTCACAAAGTACTATTTTGTACAGAATAGAAAGTGAATATTCTTGAATTATTTTTGAACTAGGAAAGGAAGGGTTTTGGCATATTTGGAGGAGATATTATCCCAATGATTTATTAGATTTTTTTTGGGATTTATGGCAAGGAAGAAATATAGGTTGCTTCACAACCTAGGGCAGAAAGGATTATTCATTTCATAGAAAACGGAATATTTAGTTGGAATACAAAAATTAGGGTTGGGCTAGAATGGAAATGGCATGACTTGGGAAAGTTTTTGAAAGCTTTGATTCACTTGGGAAAAGAAAGGAAAAAGATTCCCAAGCTTTTAAGTCCATAGAGCCATTCAAACAAAAATCCAATGCAACTTCCAACAAATTTTCAAATAGCTTTTTGAAAAGAAGAATTGTGAAAACCAGGGTGTCACAATGATTCGCCGGATAATCTTCACATAAATATTGGTATAATGATCTTTATCTCTGGATTGTTGATGCTATTCTTTTAAAATGCTTGGATGAAAACCAAGCAAGATGTCGGGAAATTTCCACCCAAGTGTGTGGCAAGAATCCCAACCAAGCAATGGCCGATATATACTTATTGCCCTAAGCACATGTGTGAAAGATGGCCGATGGAGTGTTGACACGTCCTTAGAACAAAATTGGTGCGAGTTATTTTTTGACACACTAACTTTGCCAAAAAACAGAGGGGAATGTGTTGACACCATATTTTTGACATGGCAATAAACGTAATTAATATGGCCTCTAATAAAAAGTGCTCAACATGAAAGTTTTTTGCCTCGTCAAGACAAACAAATTTTCTTCTTGGGTCATCTCTATCCAAGGAACTATGCAACCTCAGGAGCCAAAACAGTGCAACACAGCTGAAAAACACCGCCCAGTCTAACAGGGTCATTTTACACAGTATTACCAGGTCTGGCCCAAGAAGGTCCAGAGGTTTGCCCAACCGTAACCGTGCCAGGCCCGAGAAGAGCCCTTGATTTTCCCAGTATAACTGGGCCCAACCCAAGAGGAGCCGGTATATTACCCGGTATAATCGGTCCAACTCGATTTGTCCCGGAAAATTATGTTAACGCCACGGGGCATTTTTCAGCATCAAGACAACCCAAAATAAAAAAAATGTTCAACATGAAAGTTGTTTGTCTCGTCAAAAGGAAAAACTTTTATTTTGGAATCATCTCCATCCAATCTCGTTTGCAACCTCCACCAACATGGCAACACAGATACATCTCGGAAACATACCTTAATAAATCCTGACAAGTATCAGTTTCAATATGGCTTCAAATGGAAAATTACTTAACATGAAAGTTGTTCTCCTCGTCGAAGCGAACAACTTTTCTTTTTTGATCATCTTGATCCGAGCTCGTATGCGACCTCTACAGCTGATGTAATGTGACTGCCTTTTGACCTGCGTGAAACCGTGGACCCACTTTTCCAAATTAAGGTAGGTTTAGATAGTTGGTTGAAAATTGGAGTCCTTTTCTTCTATGGGAAGTCCAGCCGCCTCATATATAGATGAGAGGTGATGTCCGATTGAGCAACACATAATCGTCAAGCCAATCTATCACTTTGATCTTTTACCTTTTCTCCTTCACCTTCGTTTTCTTCTTCCTCACTCTTCGTTGTACTTTGTGTTAGACGGCAGCGAACCTCGAGGCCCTAGGGCGGTCAGGCCAACCTAGGGCAGCCCATAGCTACCGCACGCCCTGACGGGGTCCCTCCCAGGTGTGTGGGGTTTCGGGTCTTCCAGAGAGCTTACTAGCGTGTCTTGCATATCGTGCTCCTGGCGAGACTCCCCCGGCGACGTCTCCTGCATATCGCACTCGACGCCAAGGCTGACACGGTGACGTGTTCATGTGCAAACACAAAATCTGGTGTCAACAACTATTATGTTGTATGTCTTGACCAACCTATTCGAAGTGAAGCCGTACATAGAGTAAGTGCTCAATAAATTATTTCGCAACTAGTCATAAGTTTGTGTCTAACTCCACATCTTCTCATTGTTATAGGGAATTCATTGATCAATTCTGGATGGAATCAAGGGATCCGACCTGGGAGGAAGCTTCGACCCTTCTTAGAAATGGTGCCAGAAGTCGCATGCCCGATTTTGTTTCTTGGTTCAAACAAAAAGTACTCTCATAATTGGCTCATAGTTTAACATTTCAAGTTGGTCTTACATGTGATTAATACACCAAACTTTTCCTATTAAACTTGTTAGGAACAACTGACGAGTCTATGAGTGTCGAATTGAGACAAATTGCTAATAGTTGTGCCTATAAGGTCAGATCATTTAATGATTATGACGTGAATGGGTGTGGCTTCCATACAGAAAGGCATGAGCAGAATTAGCCTAATCGAAGAACAACAAATACTAGTGTTTACTCTAGGGGTAGATGGAGTTGAGTATTATGGAAGAATTGAAGAAATATACGAACTAAATTTCCTTGGAAGCAAATATCTAAATCCCGTTGTATTCAAATGCCATTTGTTTGATCCAAAACAAGTGATACATACTATTTCCATTGGACTAGTCAAAATTCAACAATCAACCATCGTACCAGGAGATGATGTCTTTATTGTGGCTCAACATGCCACACAAGTTTATTATCTCTCATACCTGTGCAAAACTGTGGAGCATCTAAAGGGCTAGGATATTGTGTACAAGTTACCGCCACATGGTAAACTACCTATCCCAAACAATGAACATTGCAACATAGACCTCAACACATATGATGGAGAGTTCTTTCAAGACGATGGGCTCACATGGCATTTCAAGATCGACTTGACAGTAGCTCAGGGCATGTAAGTAGACAATGCGCAAGACAAGAAGAGGAGGTTGAGAATGAGAAGGACATAGAATTACTTCACCGGTTACATATAGGCAATGACAGTGTTGATGACATTCCACCTCCTGATCACCAGGATGAATATTTCTACACGCGTGATAGTGATGATGACAGTTTTGATCCAATTGATCCCAATGATGATGATTATTTTGAACAACTGTATGTTGTATGCATCCCAACTTTCTCGTTGCGCGGTTTATTTCACCATGCTTTTTTATTTAAATTGTATCGTTGCATCTATATTATTGATTTACTCTTTGTCATTGCAAAGTTTGTTAGTACATTTCTTTCTTTGAACTTACTTGTTGTATCTATACTAATAGCTTTACTTTTTCTCACTTGCATGTTTTTTTAGGATGCTTCTTTTCTTTACATCAAGTTGTATCATCCATACTAATTGGTTTACTCTTTCTCATAGCAGGTGGTGCATGAGGGCAATGAAGAAAACTATAGCCTCTATAATGGCGACTACTGGAAAGGTAGTCAAAATGAGAGGTGCGGAAGAAGCTGAAGGGTCCACAAAGAGAGGCCAGGTTCGAAAACCCCCAAGAGGAAGGTTGACAGCTAGAGGTGGGGGTAGAGGAGGTGGTCGATCTTCCTCCTCTAGTTCTATACCCCCCGCTTCTGTGGAGGAAGAGTCGAGACAGGAGGAGGAGGAGGAGCAGGTGATTCTGGATCCAGAGGTGCGGCGGGAGTCATATGGGGGTGAGGATGCTTAGGAGGAGGAGGTGGAGGAGGACGAGGAGGGATCTCACTCCGGTGGAGCGTCGCGCGGGGGGGGGGGGGGGGGGTACCTCCAGCTCTACACTCGGGAAACTGTGGTTGCGTGGTCCTTCAAGCCCCCCCCCCCCCAACGTCCCATAGCATATAATAAATGACCTATCATTCAACCACAAGGAGACAGGTAAATGGCTCTCCCGGCTCTTAGAAATTACTAGCTTCCGTAGCTTCAATATTTCAACTTGTACAAATGACTGGGCTTCCCTTTGTGTAGGGATTGGATTCTGGTTGGTGAGGGTGAGCACTCACGACGTGTCAACGACATCATTGGACTTTTGCTCAAGGAAAAATTCCACGGCTTGGTTACTTGGATGGGGTGGATCCAACATGGACATCGGCCACTATCAAGCCGCGCCAGATGTCATGCACCAGGATGGCAGGGTGTTTCCCAACAGAGTCGAGCGGGTGAAGGGTGAACTGTCGGTAAGTGTCTTTCACACTACATTAGTCAATACTAAAAGCTTGTCGGTAATTAATATTAATGCTTATTGTTCCTTAGATGACGAACACTTAATTTCTTCTTCATACAATGTATTCGTTTATTTAGGTGGTTCCGCAGTGGTGCACCAGCTTCCTTCCGCGCTGGGAGCATATGGTGGACAATTGGTGTGATCATGTGTGGATGGTGACACACCTAGACACAAAGGACATGCGATTGACGATGGATGGTGCATCACACTGTCAAGGCAACCTCTCCCTGCCTGGTTTCCAGAAAAGATGGGTATGCAAGTTTCTTCCCATCTGTTTCTTATTTTATGCGTGGACACCCCAATCATGAATCTTATTGCTTTCTGTCGCAAACGAAAAACCATGATAGTGAGGAGATCTCCTCCTTCCAGGCATACTTCTTGGTCCATGCTGGAAAGGTGCTGGGCCAAGAGTATTGCAATAGCCACGTCTAGGCAAGGGTGCAAGGATACACAGAAATGGTCCAGGAGATCCATGGGCTAGAGTACAATCCTAAGCAGCTTCTCATTGATCCCGTGGCGGCTATGAAGGCAGGAGGAGACAAGAAACATGACCAGTTCTGGATCGCGGACGACCTCATCGATACGTCCTCCACTCCCACTCTCCCTCAGATCCGAACTCAAAGTATTAGTTTGAGTTCTTCTGTACGCCCTCGCCTAGAGCCTGCTTCATCCAGGATTACCCAACTCAAGGTTAGTTCTGCTTCATTCAACCTCCCCCGTCTTTACATGATTGCATTGCGACGATGATAAGATTGCGGTGATGGAGGAAGAAAGGAGGCTCTGAGAGAAAGCACAGAGAAGGGCAACGGTAGAGAATCAGGCCCTCCAGGCGTGGATGGAGGCGAGGATGGAGCAAGAACGAGCTTTCTACCAGGAGCCATTCCAAGTTAGTTTTTGCCCATAATAGCCAAGAGGAAGTATTAGTTTCATTACGTAACAAACATCTTTGCTACAATATGTAACCTTGCCTCTTAAAAAATAATTTGCAGATGCTTTTTGCTCGTTTCAGTGAAACTGTGCCAAAGATGCCATGCCCTCCTCCACATCCTCAAGAGACTACTGTGAGTTCTCTTCAAATCTTTTCAATCACCATTATGGCCCTTCCAAGCCATAGATAGTTGTGCTTACTATCTCATGCTTACAGATGCATCCATCATTTGGATCGAATGAACCTAGAGGTGGATCTGCACACGGTCGAGGAAGCCCAAGCACCCCTCATGGTGGTTGTACGCCGACGTCAAGAAATGGACAATGAAGGTAAGCGTTCTCCATGAATCCGTGGCATCAACTTTGATCATAGTGTCATCCCATTACTTTGAAAACTGACATTTGTGTCTCCCCCTCTATAACTATATTTGATTCAACTACTATGTTATCATTACATAGCAACTAAGCCTACTCCTTTGCATGGCTTGATCTTGTAACCCCATATCCATGAACCTTACAATCCTAGCATGATTAGGATTTGGTCGTACATTTCTACTTCTTCTATATACTTCTAGTCCATTCTGTATAGGTTGGTCCTTAGGTCAAAAGTTGTTGTATTTATTTGTTTTCTTAGTATTTAAGTAATCCTATTTCATTTTATAGGTTTTATCGGGGATGCCGTCGATGGTGGATGCCGAAGTTGCCGTCGATGGTGAACTTGTGATATGTGCTTGCCTTCTTGTTGGCATGCTTGTGAACTTGTCTTGTTTGGACACTTGTGAATGAACTTGTGATATGTGATGTTTGGCTACTTGTGATATGTGATGTCTGGGCACTTGTGAATGAACTTGTCATATCTGATGTTTGGCTATTTTATGATATGTGAAGTTTGGGTACTTGTGATATTTGATGTTTGGGTACGTGCGAATGTTCAATATTGATGCGCACATTTGAATTGCAGGGCTATTTGCAGGATACAAACAAAATTAAAAATCTCGCACAAGTTTGCCGAGTGTTACACTCGGCAAATAGAGGGTTTGCCGAGTGCCTAGCAATAGACACTCGGCAAAGTGGACACATGACAGCCACTAGTGCATTCTGGTACGATTTTGCCTAGTTTACTTTGCCGAGTGTCACAGTTGCCACCACTCGGCATATCTTTGCCAAGTGTCAGCTACAGGACAGTCAACAAACGGGTGACACATGGCGCCCTGGCGTGCGCCAGCCTTTGCCGAGTGGCGGTTACAGGACACTCGCCAAAAAGGCGATACGTGGCCCCCTGGCGTGCTCCAGCCTTTGCCGAGTGTCAGTTACAGAACGCTCGGTACACATGTGACACGTGGCGTCAAGGCGTGATCCAACGTTTGCCTAGTGTCAGCTAGAGGACACTTGGCAAAGTATTGCCACGTGGCACCGTTTGTTCCGTCTCCGTGCCGTCTGTGCACTTTTTTTTTGCCGAGTACACGTTTTTGACACTCGGCAAAGCTTTGCCGAGTGCCCAAGGGGAAACACTCGGCAAAGATGGCTTTGCGAGTACCACCTCTGCCGAGAGATGTTAGCCGAGTACTACACTCGGCAAACACTTCACTGAGTATTTTCCACCCTCTAGACACTCGGCAAAGCACTAGATTCCAGTAGTGACTGTGGGTGAAGCCGAGCATGTTATATTCCCCAGGGGTTGAATTGTGAGCTACTATAATCCATGGGAATTGTGTGTACCCTGCTATTGTCAGGTCCCTGATTGGGATCCGGATCCTCTGACTAGCAGGAGGCAAGTCAGGGAGCTACAGCGCCTCTTTGTATAAAATGGGAAAGGCAAGTCAGGGGCCTTACACTATTCACAAATCACTGCTCACACATCAATGCACACAATTACTGTTCATATATCAATGCACACAAAAGTCAGGTACTGTAGCTTACCTGACTTTCCTCCCTAGCTAACTCAGAGGATCTGGATCCCCCTGATTGTATCATTCTCAAAACTTGAGAAAAGTTTATTTGATTACTTTTTTGTGTGTACCGTGTTGTGGTTTGGTTTTCATCACTCTTCTAGTAGGAACCACGGGTAGTTGGCCAGACCGTACCTTACCTGCAACAGGTAAGTGCGCATCCTGTTTTCCCTAGTGCCATGCGTGTCGTTTTTCCTCTTCCCTGACAAGAAAAATCGTGCATATCTCCTTAGGCTGGCGAGGAAGAGAAAGACATGCAAAAGAGGATTCTCTGAAGGTGAAAGGGTGATGATAGACACAGCTATTATCATAGGCATCAGTTTCTGTCCTTGTCCAAAACTGGAATCTAAATCCTTAAAAACTGGGTAGGATGTCGTTGAAGGATAGAGGATAGAGTGTGATATGTTAGGATCTGATGAGACTGCATATTAATTAGACATGGATAGTATTGGTTGTTGTTAGGGTTTTAAGTAATCAACTAACTAGGCTTATCAAACAATAAAGAGCCAAGGAATAAGATCCTCTTAGGTGTCGGCACCTCAAGGCTGGCTTATATATGTACAGCAGCAATGTATGGTAGCTAGGTTAGGTCTTTGTGATTCATGTCACTTTGTCAAAGAATCAGAATCAAGTACACACAGTACTGTTCAAATGTACTACGTACTTCCGCACCTCTCCAGTTGTATTTCGAAACTATCTGCTACATCTCCGACAAATTCGAACAGCAGCTGCTGTACACAAAATGCAGTGGTACCACTTGCTCTCAGCGTGCCACACATGTAAACTTCAGAATTTCTATTTTTTCACAATGTGGGGCACATGTTAGATTAATCTGAAGAGCTGCACTAGACATTCTTCTTGCAGGAGCCAAGGCTAACCCTTGAGAGGGTGACGAGCCAAGAATTGGTGAAGAACCACAAGATCCTTGAGGAGCTAGCTATGGAGATTGCTAGTACATAACACTAGCCTTTTCGTTCCAGGTGAAGAATATCAAGGCAAATCTTGAGGATAAAGGATATCTATATCAAGGCATATATCCATTCGTAGGTGCCGGGATGTTTGCGTCATGCATTAAAACTGCTGAAAAATAATGAAAAAAAAAGATCTGGTAATATATATCTGACTCTCTGTAGATGCCTGCATTCCCTGCAACACCATACATGTAGCATCTGTGTGGTGCGATGCGACATGCAGCATCTCTCTTTCTCTCTCTCTCTCTGAATTTTCCTTGCTTCAACAGATCTTTGTAGGATCGATTCGGTGAGGGTGTCAGAGAAAAAAGCAAGGATGGCAGCATCGTCGGTATCGCGACGCCTCATATCTGATAGAGAAATGTATATTTAAGTCCCTCAAGTTTACTGAAAGTCGACATAAAGTCCCTCAACTTTTTCTAGGCGATATTTCGTTCCTCATGTCTCAAAACCGGACAAATTTCGTCCAAAACCAGAGTAGAGTGGAAAACCGGCCACGTGTCAGCGGTTTTCTCTCTCCTCACTTGCCACCTCATCTTCTTCTTCCTTCTCATTCTCGCTATGTAGTGGGCATTTTACCAAGCAATTGGCGTGCTCGCCTGCAAGGCGCTGCTCCCGGCCGCCGAGGACGTCAACACATGCAGGCGCAGGCGAGGAGGCCCTAGGAGCTAGCCGAGGTGCAGGCACCGGCACCTGCCTAGACGGGCACCAGAGCGCGTGCACCGCACCGTGCACACAAGCGAGCATGCCGATGCCATCCGCCTCCGCTCCTCCTTTCCATGCACCATGGCCCTTCTGGTATGTGCGCGTCCTGCCCTTCTGGCCGCACGTCGGCAAGGCATGGCCACCGTGCTCCGGCACTAGCTCCGCTCAAGACGCTCCGACATCGCCCACGAGCTCTGCATCCATCCCCTAGCCTCCCTAGAGCTCCCCGCCACTCTAACCCGAGGCGCACTGGTCTTCTCCTTCGGCTCCGACAGAAACCGCCGCCGCGGCCGCGCCGTCAATGACGACCCCCTCAGTTCATCTTCCTACAATTCCTCCGGCCTGCATCGTCCTCTTGACCACACGGACCTCCTTCACCCTTCAATTGCAGCGGAGATGGCCCCCTGCGTGCTCGCGACAAGCTTCACCGATGAGCCCCACCTGGAACGTGCCCTCCGTCACCATCGGCATCCCCTAGCAGCCACACTTGCTCCACCTGAAGAGGGCGAGCTCTGGAGGCAGCGACGCATCCCCGGCAACCGTCCCCACATCGCCTGGCTGCCGGCAACGAAGCTCCGGTGAACCCCGCATCGTCGCCGCGGTTGGCATCCGCTCGGGACGACGCTGCTGTCGTCTCCGGCATCCCCCACTGGCCATACCGCACCTCTCCAGGATCGCCGTGCAGCCCTCTATCCATTCCCGTGATCGCCATCCTCCGCCGCCTCCTCGTCCGAGTTTGAGTGGCATGCACGGTGGCCGAGCTTGAAGTAGCGCGCACGGTGGAGCTCCAGGTCGCCTCCCTCGTCGATGAGGTCACGACCACAGGTACAACCTCCTTGTCCAAGGCAAGGTGGCACTGGTGAGCGGCAAGAGGCCGGTCGGCGGCGAGGATATGCACAGGGTCAGGGCGGTGCACAAGGTGCTCGACACAATGGCTACCCCCGGAGAGAGAAGAAGAAGATATGACGTGGCAGTGGAGCTGACTTTGACCGCCATGTGGCAAAGTGGGATTCAAAACCGGGGACACGTCAGCGCTAGTCTAGTTTTGGACCATTCATGTCCGGTTTGAAAACATGAGGAACCAAATGTAGCCCAAAATTTTTTGAGGGAGGAAATGTATACTTTGCGTAAACTTGAGGGACTAAAAATATACTTTTCTCTATCTAGTACGGCCAGGCCGATGATGATCACGGGCGTTTATCAAAACAGAAGCAGCTAAATCTTGAGAGAAAAAAGCAGGCAAGTTGGACAGATTATGTGCCTAGAGATAAGGCAGTGTGAGTGATGAGAGATTGAGAGCTCTGTCGACAATGCTATTCTCAGAACCTGTGGCGACTCATCGCCGGTTACTCAGAAACAAGATGGTTGGAATCGGATTCCTTACAAGCAAAGTATTGGCCGCTCCGTATGGGCATTCCACATCATTGTCGATATGGTTCGTGTTGTCGCAGATCGGCACGTTTTCATCATTGCAAATCTTACCGCTGCTGTTCGTCTATACTTTCGTGAAACTGTTTCCCCGGTGAGTGCCGTGGCCATGACCCCTTAATTAGTTTGCCGGGCCTAGAGATAGAGATGGTCTGGGTGCGGGGCTGCGGGCAGGTGAGAAGGGCACCGGAGTGGCATCACCGGCGAGCTACATGCTTAAGTGTTATAGAGCTACGATCTTGCAGTTACAAGCAACATCAGACGATTTGCTTCCGGTAACATGCTAGATCAAAAAAGTACAATACCCAAAATTCTAAACTGAAGTTTAACTTCTGTTTTTATTTCTCAAATTCTTCCATGCATGCATGTATATCATCAAATTCTATGTTAATTTGGATTCTCCAACGAGGAAAGAGATAGATCAAGAACTAGCCATGTGTTGGGTAGCTAGTAGAGGTGGTTGTACACCCAACCCCTTAGATAAAAAACCCTTTTTTCTTTTTTTCCTTTTTACTATGGTTTATTTGTTATTATATTCTTTAAACTCTGCTTGCCTCCTTATTTTCCAATTGTTCTAAAACTCCCGTAATTATTTCTTTTTTTTCTCCATTTATGTATTTTTTCTTTATTTTACCAAAAAATTAGATTACACTAATTCAACAATTTCCATCCACATGAACATTATTGAATTGCATGACTAGCCAGTTCATCCAAATGCCCGAACTGATGGAGAAGGGCGGACAATATATTTCAACAAACATTATGTGATAAACATAAATGGTATTTAGGCTCCACATCTGTCAAACCACCGCGTTGGGGAGAGGAGGGGGAGGATAAAGTAAATAAAGTTAATAATTTTGAGGCGCGGATGGTTAATCAAAGTAAACTTTGGTCATAGTCACAGCGGGGGGTAATGTGCATTTATCTCTAAGTAAAATAACAAGTACATGAGAAACTCATAACGTGTGGACACATATAACTCCTAATGAATGGCCCTTTACTTACGGATAATTCATGAAATATATAGCTAACTCTGAGGAACAGAGGAAGTTGCATGAGTCAATTAAGATTGACCACTCCTTCCAAGTTCTTAATTAGTTCTCCTGAAGATTAGTTGCATGCATGTAGTGCATGCTTAAACGGCCAAATATATGTCGAAAGCAGGACCTGTCCATAGGCATATATATGGGATTCCCACTAGCTAGGTCAATACAAACGATCAAATTATTCCAGTCGTGTTTGGGTCCCTGTTGATCAAAACACGGCTCCACGCGCATATTATCTAATCTGATCTCTTGGATACCAATAGGCTTTCGAACAAATCAATGGCGCCATACCTGGTATTCTAGCATTTATGTCTTTTTTTTTCTAGAAAAATCCAAAGTACTCTTGCATAATTTTAAAGATGGCTAGATCACACTGGTCTGTTCCAAACACTTCCTGATCTTACTTGCACTTGGATATTCCAACCTGTCAAGGACACCATAGTGCATAGAAACACTACCCTTTTGTAGCTCTATAAAAGGAAGCCACCCCCTGTGCTATCAAACCATCCAAGTTTCCTCTTTGGCACAAGGTAGCAACAACTAGCTATAGCTATACAAAGGCTCCAGCACATTTCAAAGTTTTCCTTCAGTTCTCTTCAAGCAAAGCACATACGCTTAGAGATCCGTGCAAACACAT
This sequence comes from Elymus sibiricus, assembly GCA_039707655.1. Lineage (NCBI taxonomy): Eukaryota > Viridiplantae > Streptophyta > Magnoliopsida > Poales > Poaceae > Elymus > Elymus sibiricus. The sequence continues at coordinate 26,184,598 of CM077671.1, read as the reverse complement.
AACCCATTAGAAGGCAGATGGACCGCGTGATGAAGCTTGCGTCGGAGCGGGCAGTAGTGATCTTCACTCTGAGCTCCTGCGGCATGTGCCACACCATGGAGCGCCTCTTCTGCGACCTCGGTGTCAATGCATTGGAGCACGAGCTAGATCAGGACCCTAGGGGAAAGGAGATGGAGAGAGCTCTCCTCAAGATGGTCGGGAAAGGCCCGTCTGTTCCTGTGGTGTTCATTGGCGGGAAGCTTGTCGGCGGGACAAACAAGGTCATGTCCATGCATCTCAGCGGCGAGCTGGTCCCAATGCTGAGGAATGCAGGTGCCCTCTGGCTATAGAGTGAACAAAGGGTGAGGAAGACATAACTCTGGCCGGTGCCACTTGGAAAATAAAATTTTGTCGAAGAGTGTGAAGTATGCATTTTCCTAGAATAACCTAATGGCTTAGTTAGCGTCAAGCAGGTTTTTTCAATCCTATTCTGACAATAACAAGGTTTTTTGTATGGCAGACAATAAGAAGGTTTCTGAGTGAGTTTTACGTATGGGTTTATATATGTAATCCCTTTTTCATGTTTGTGTTGTAACTCCAGTGTTATTTGTGCACGTGTAGCACCCTTTTTCAAAGAACTACTAATAAATATATGTATTCACAGTCACAGTTCATCATCTTTTCTTTTGAGAGCTAGTTAATAAATATATGTATTTCGAGAAGAAAAAAATTGTATTCACAGTCACAGTCCTTTATCAATGACACGTAGTGCGCATCTTTAACGTGCAAATTTCGTACTTGCATTGCATATTGATGGTCCTAATTTTATCAACGTCTCCTGTTAGTTTTCTAATTATTTTCTATCACAAATATATTGATATTTTCTCCTTTGGAGATATATACGTACGTGCACTCTCCTTTGGCCGCGCCGCCCCTCGGAGCTCCGCCGCCGCCGCCCTGAGGCTCACCGGAGCTCGCCCCTCAGCCGGATCCGGCCGGTCTCCTCCTCCGCCGCCGCTAGCCGCGTCCTCGCCATCGCCGGACGTGCACGCAGCCGCCATCGGCCTCTGCTCGAGGACGAGCACAAGCGCCCGTGCGTGGACCGCGACCAGCTCCAGCCCAGCTCATCGTGCCGCCTTGCCTCGGCCCAGCTCCGCCTCTCGCCCGGCTTGCCTCTCCACCGACATGGGCTGCGAGGCCCACGAAGGTGATTCCAGTCCAGCCTCTCTCTCCTTGCGTAGTGGGCTTGGCCAAGTTCTGTAAAGGGCGCAGCCCTTTTATTTGTCGACGTGGGTGCTCGTTAGTATCTGACGCGTAGCCGAGTCGGGCCAGATTATCAGTTTCAGCCCAGTTCACGTTTAATATTTCTGAGCATTTAACTATTTACATAACTGCCATTATTTTTGCATTGGCTATATCTTTTAAACCGTTTACCGGTTCGAGGCATGTCATATATGTAACTTTCTTAGAATTTCGTGTAGTTTCATAATATGCAGTTTTCACACATGTTTAAAATGTTTAAATTCCTGTTTGCATACAATTTGTCCAAATAACATATTAAAACAGTTTATTTCATAACTAAATAACCGTAACTCCGATTTAAATAATATATATATAACTTGACTAGAAAAATGTGTAAAATAACATGGTGCTATTACTTTGCATGTTTAACTACAATAAAATATGTTTTATGTCAGAACAGCACCGAATCTTTAATTTGCATATGGGGTCATTTCGGAAATTATATATGTTGTTTCCGGCCTCATTTAAATTGCCTAGATAGTGTAGGTTACTTCCACTTCACCTATTGCTATGTTTAACAACATTTAAACTTGTTGGTTACATAAACGGGATTGAACTCAATAATTGATTGTGGAGTTTCGTCAATATGAAACTCGTTGCATATTGAGCTTCACTTAATGTGTAGTATTTGATTGTTGCATCTTACCATGCCATGCATATTCAACCTTGAAATGCATCATACTTGATTGCGCATCATGCCATGGTTATGTTGTGATTGTTTACCGTGTCGTTTGCTCTTTCTGGTTTTGCTTCTTCTCGCTAGTTCCCGGTAATGATACGAAGTGCAAGGATTCGTTCAACTATGCTTCGTTCGACTACTTCATGGATTCGATCTTTTTCAAAGCGGGATTCCAGGCAAGAATGATCATTACCTTGGATATCTTAACTAGCTTTACTTTGCTAGATGTCTCGATGCTATCGTTCGGTTTTGCTACCTACCACTTGTTTGCAAGACTCCCAATTGCCATGATAAAGCCTCTAACCTCCACTATCCTAACAAACCTTTGTTTGGCTATGTTACCACTTGCTCAGCCCCTCTTATAGCGTTGCTAGTTGCAGGTGCAGTTTGTTCCATGTTGGGACATGGATATCATGGGATATCATTATATCATGCTTATTTAATTAATTCATCTATACACTTGGATAAGGATGGAAGGCTAGGCCTTTTGCTTGGTGTTTTGTTCCACTCTTGCGCCCTAGTTTTCGTTATACCGGTGTTATGTTCCTCGATGAGCTCTCCTAACATGTGCGGGATTTATGGGCCCCCCTTGATCATTCCTTCTTTGCGTTGAACTTGTCCAGCGAGGCCCAACATTGGTACTAAAATTTGCCCAACATAATAACCTGATAGTTATTTAACGCATAGGGGGTCGCGCCCTCGGGGATTCTTTTAATTCAATATAAGCAGGTGGGCCAGTGCTAATGGTGCTGGTCCAAAACAGAGCCACTTGCGGCACCTCCCGGGGCAACTTGGGTTTTGGTAGCTGTACGTAGAGCTCATCCGGTCATGTCCTGACTACGAGATGCGCGCAGCTACAATCGGGTTGTCGACACGTCGGGAGTCCTTGTTGGACTTGTTTTACCTTAGCTGGAGGACTTGTTACACCGGACCCCTACGATGCGCCATGCAATCATGATGTTGAGGTTTCCAATGTATGCATGTGATCGTTTATAATGGATTAGTTGGAGCACCCCTACAGGGTTAAATCTTTTGGAATGCCATGCCCGCGGTTATGTGGCGACTTGGAAATTTATAACAACCGGTTGTAGAGAACTTCAAACTAAATATAATTAAAACTTGCCAACCATGTGCGTACCGTGATTGTCACTTGTGTGATTGGGATCAAGAAGTGGACACAGTGGGGTTATGTATGACTCGTAGGTTGGTGTTCAGGATCACTTATTGATCATTCTAGTTGTGCCCGTTTATGCATAGGAATTACTCTTCTTGTTCTAGTACTCGTAAAAATAGTTGGTTACAAATGCTTAGTGCTTGCTGCAACCTCACCACTTAACAATATCCAACCCATTAAGTATTGTTAGTCTTGATATCCATGGTAATGTTATTGCCGAGTCCCCAAAGGCTCACATATACTACAACAACAGGTGCAGATACAGGTAAAGCGATGTTCTAACATGAGAGCGATACGTTGATCTATTTGGAGTTCTTCTTCTCCTTCTTCGATGATCATAGTATGGGTTATCCCAATCTCACAAGAAGAGACGATCACGGTTACGCACACGGTTGGCAAGTTTTATATATGTTTAATTTGAAGTTCTCTACAACCGATTGTTATAAATTTTCAAGTCACCACATAACCACGGGCACGACTTTCCGAAAGATTTAACCCTGCAGGGGTGCTCCAACTAATCCATTATAAACGATCACATGCATACGTTGGAAACCTCAACATCGTGATTGCACGAAGCATCGTAGGGGTCCGGTGTAACAAGTCCTCCAGCTAAGGTAAAACTAGTCCAACAAGGCCTCCCGGTGTGTCGACACCCCGATTGGAGCCGCGCGCATCTTGTAGTCAAGACACGACTGGATGAGCTCTACGTACAGCTACCAAAAACTCAAGTTGCCCCGGGGGGTGCTGCAGGTGGCTCTATTTTGGACCAGCACCATCAGCACTGGCCCACCAGGATTATGTTGATTAAAAGAATCCCCGAGGGCGTGACCCCCTATGCATTAAATAATTATTACATTATTATGTTGCGCAAATTTTAGTACCAATGTTGGGCCTCGCTGGACAAGTTCAACGCAAAGACGTAATGATCAAGGAGGGCCCATAAACCCCTCACATATTAGGAGCACTCATCAAGGAACATAACACCGATATAACGGAAACTAGGGTGGCAAGAGTGGAACAAAACACCAAGCAAAAGGCCTAGCCTTCCACCCTTATCCATGTGTATAGATGAATTAAATAAATAAGCATGATATAATGATATCCCATGATATCCATGTCCAAACATGGAACAAACTGCACCTGCAACTAGTAACGCTATAAGAGGGGCTGAGCAAGTGCTAACATAGCCAAACAAAGGTTTTGTTAGGATAGTGGAGGTTAGAGGCTTTATCATGGCAATTGGGAGGCGTGCAAACAAGTGGTAGGTAGCGAGACCGAACGATAGCATCGAGACATCTAGCAAAGTAAAGCTAGTAATGCTATCCAAGGTAATGATCATCTTGCCTGAAATCCCGCTTTGAAGAAGATCGAATCCATGAAGTAGTCAAAGAAACGTAGTCAAACGAATCCTCGCAACTCTGTATCGTTACCGGAAACTAGCAAGAAGAAGCAAAACCAGAAAGAGCAAACGACACGGTAAACAATCACAACATAACCATGGCATGATGCACAATCAAGTATGATGCATGTCAAGTTTAATATGCATGGCATGGCAAGATGCAACAAGCAAAATACTACACATTAAGTGAAGCTCAATATGCAACGAGTTGCATTTTGACGAAACTCCACATTCAAATTTTTAGTTCAATTCCGTTTATGTACTGAACAAATTTAAATGCTATTAAACATGTCAAGAGGTGAAGCGGAAGTAAACTACCTATCTAGGCAATTTAAATGAGGCCGGGAACAACATATATAATTTCCGGAACGACCCCATATGCAAATTTCGAAGTTGGTACTGTTCTGACCTAATACATATTTTATGGTTGTTAAACAACAAGAGTAATAGCACCATGTTATTCTTCACATTTTTCTAGTTAAGTTACATATATATAAATAAAGTCCCCTCACGTTAGGGTTACCCTACTCTCGCCGCCGGACGTTGAGATCCTTCCCCTCCATCGTCGCTTCCCCTGCCTCCCTCACGCTGACCACTACTCGGGCTGAATAAGGGATGGCCCTGTGTTGCTACCCGGCCTTGGCGGTGTTGTTGGTGTAGGGTCTTGGGAAGGTCTCGGTGTTAGGATTCGATGAGGTTGGTCACTGCAGACATGGCGTTGAGCGCGCAGAATTCTTCGGAATTGGCAGATCGGGAGAAGAAGGACTTGGAGGACATGATGGCGAGATTGGGACTGTCTGAAACAGATTTTGATGATGTGGTTTATGAGCAAGAAGATCAGCCGCCGCCTGAAGCGACCAGATGGCTTGCTCTGATCAAGCTGCATATACAGAAAGAGTATGGAGAATTTTGGTTTTACAAACAGATGTGGATTGCTTGGGAGTTGGCACAAGAGGTAAAATTCAGATCCCTAGGGGATAACCTATTCACGGCTCAGTTTTCGTGTCTAGGTGATTGGGATAAGGTGATGGATGGAGGACCATGGGCATTCAGTGGAGGCCTGGTGATCTTGGCTCCATACGATTGATTTACAAAGCCGTCTACAATTGAATTGAATTGCTTCAATATTTGGGTACGGATTGATGATATGCCAGATGGCATGAGCTCTATGGTGAAACCCCTTGCTGCAAAGCTAGGGGAATTTGTTTTGGTGGATGAAGAAGCTAATTTCTGAGGAAACTTTTACCGTGCAAAGATCTGGATTGATGTTAGGAAGCCACTTAAGAATCATACGTCCATGGTGAAGGAGAAAAAAGACAGATTTATTTGGTGAGATATGAAAGACTTCCCGACTGGTGTGCCCTGTGTGGTACGATTGGGCATCTTCACACCGAGCAAGGTGATGGTGTGCACCCTCCTTCAAAACTGTGTTTCAAGGATTTGCGCGCAACTGTCAGTTTTAGTGGAGGTCGAGGCCGAGGGGCTGGCAGGCGTTCAGATCGTGGCCATGGGCGTTTCAGTAATCGCTGTTATGATGTTGGCACTAGTCAGTACGAGAAGTTTTCATATGGACGACAGGAGGACAGGGTTGCTACTGATTTAGTTGATGATCTAGACGAAGAGGAGTTACTACGAAGATTGGATAGTATTCGCCAGAAGAAGTTAGCTATTGGGACTGCTAGTGAGTACGCTCCTCCGTCCTCTGATCTGGACATGTTGGAAGCTGAACAGAAAAGAAAAAGGGAGCTACTTACATTGCCCACAAGCGGCAATGGCTTATTAGAACGGAACGTGGTTGATACTACGGCTGTAATGCCGACTACGACGACGGCACACACTCTTAACAGGGATCCCAAGCGGCCCAAAACAAATGATGGAATTAACACAGACGCTATGAGCGATGAACTGGCGGGCTCCAATCCGGAGTCGCGCCGGGAACAATGAATCTTTTAAGTTGGAACTGCCAGGGGGTGGGGAACTCCCGGACAGTTCGTGAAGTGGCGACTTTTATTCGGTCGCATTCCCCGGCTTGGTGTTTTTATGTGAAACAAGGCAACCGAAGGATAAAATGAAGAGATACAGAGCTAGATTTGGTCTCAAAGGATTTGACGGAGTTGATAGCATTGGTAAAACTGGTGGTCTGGCTTTATTTTGGCATGAATCAATCAATGTAGAGGTCATTTTATCTAACCAGAGGTGTATTGATGCTCATGTTAAGTTAGGTCCCGATGGAGCTAGGTGGAGAATAACGTGTGTTTACGGAGAACCAAGGGTTGAGGATAGACACAATATGTGGACTTTACTAAATAACTTGAGCTCACAATCTGATCTCCCTTGGTTAGTAGTTGGTGATTTCAATGAGTGCATGTGGGATTTTGAACACTTCTCACTAACCCCGAGACCTTCTGGACAGATGCAAGCTTTTCACGACACTCTGGAGATATGTGGGTTATCAGATTTGGGTTTCAAGGGGGTCCCTCATACGTATGATAACCGGAGAAGTGGCTTGGGCAATGTGAAGGTGCGATTGGATAGGGCGGTAGAGACCCCATCCTGGCGCAATATTTTTGAACACACTGTAGTTCGGCACTTGGTCTCGCCTGTTTCGGATTATGTGGCCTTGCATGTTAAGTGTGATCTAGTAGAGGACAGGCATGTAAAGAAAAAGTTTAGACAATATGAAGTGATGTGGGAAAGGGATCCAGCCCTACAGGAAGTAATTGCACGCGCATGGGAATAAGCTGGTCAGAAATCTTGTCTTGGAGATGTCCATGCAGCACTTCGGTCTACTATAGAGTAAAGAAAAGTTCGGTAACATTTCTAGTGAGCTTGAAAAATCCAGAACACAGCTAGAGGAATTGATGTCAATGAACGCTGACAGATGTGAGATACGGCGTGTGGAAGATAAGATGAATGAATTACTGTACCGAGAGGAGTTGATGTGGTTGCAAAGGTCCAGAATTGATTGGCTGAAGGAGGGCGATCGCAACACTAATTTTTTTCATGCAAAAGTAGTATGGCGAGCTCGAAAAAAACAGAATTAAAAAGAAAGAAGATGTGCATGGGACAGTTCACACGGGAATCAAGGAGCTGGGAGCTGCGGCTACTGGATATTTTGAGAGCTTATTCATGGCCGACCCTAATATTTACCACCCAACTATTACGGAGTTATTTATTCCAGTAGTTTCTCCTGAGTCCAATGCAGTCTTGTGTGCTGAATTTACAGATAAGGAGATTGCTGATGCTCTCTTTCAGATTTGCCCTCTGAAGGCGCCAGGTCCAGACGGATTCCCTGCACGTTTTTTTTCAGCGTAATTGGGCCACAGTGAAGGAACGTATTATTACGGCGGTGAAGGAATATTTTCGTACTGGTATAATTCCCCCGAAAGTTAACGAGACCATAATTGTTTTGATCCCGAAAATAGATAATCCGGTGAAAGTTACGGATTTCAGGCCCATTAGCTTGTGCAATGTTGTATACAAAGTGGTCTCAAAATGCTTAGTAAATCGCTTGAGACCTGTCCTTGATGATATTATTTCACCTGCTCAGAGTGCATTTATTCCTAGACATATGATCACTGATAATGCCTATGTAGCGTTTGAACGTATTCATCACATCAAGCAAGAAAAGGATCCTACTAAGAGCTATTGTGCATATAAGCTTGATCTCTCAAAGGCTTATGACAGGGTGAATTGGAATTATCTTAAGCAAATGATGCAAAAGCTTGGCTTTGATCACCGTTGGGTTGACTGGATAATGTCGTTGTGACCTCAGTGAGATATTCCGTAAAATTTAATGGAGCCATCTTGGATTCGTTTGCACCGTCGCGTGGTCTACGGCAAGGTGATCCATTATCCCCTTATTTGTTCCTTTTTGTTGCTGACGGTCTTTCTGCTCTTATCAACAAGGGTATTGTCTCGGGGGATCTATCCTGCTGAAAATTACCAGAAGGGCTCCGGGGGTTACACATCTATTATTTGCGGATGATACGCTTTTATTCTTCAAAGCTGGTAACCAAGAAGCAAACTATATTAAGAATATCTTGGAGGTTTATGCAAATGCTACTGGGCAGCTGGTAAACCCTTCAAAGTGCTCATTGTTGGTTGGGAAATCTCGTCTGGAGGATATCATGGAGAACGTGAAAAATATTCTACAAATCATCTCGTTGGGTTTTGAGGAGAAATATTTGGGACTGCCCACTCCAGATGGGAGGATGTCAAAAGGCAAATTTAAGAACTTGCAAGTAAAATTAACTAAACGTCTGTTTGCTTTCGATGGTCACCCTACTCAAGCAGGTAAAGAAGTGTTCATCAGATCGATTGCACAATCAATTCCAACATATTCAATGAGTGTGTTCAAGCTTCCGTTTTAAGTGTGTAATGACCTAAATCATATGGTGAGAAATTATTTTTGGGATGCAGAAAAGGGGAAGAGAAAGACTCACTAGTATGCCTGGCATAAAATGATAAGGCCCAAGAATCAAGGAGGTCTTGGTTTTAGGGATTTCCGCCTCTTCAATCAAGCCTTATTGGCACGTCAAGCTTGGAGGATATTAGAGTACCCCAACAGTTTATGTGCACGGTTGTTTAAAGCGAAGTATTTCCCTAATGGGTGTCTTCTGGATACGGTTTTCATTGGAAACCCGTCGCCCACGTGGCAGGCTATTGCGCATGGCTTAGAGCTCCTCAAGAAGGGCGTAATTTGGAGAATCGGTAATGGCCAAAATATCCGTATTTGGCGTGACCGTTGGATTGCGCATGAGCCATGTGGAGGGTTAGTTACGCCCCGAGGGAGATGTCGCTTAAGGTGGGTTTCTGATCTTTTAAATCACCAAGGCAATTGGGACTGGGACAAGATTAATCAGTACTTTCTACCAGTTGATGTAATTGAAATCCAGAAAATCAGATTGTATCCTCATGTTGGAGAGGACTTTGTTGCTTGGGCGCCCGAGAAAAATGGTGTTTTTACAGTCTGAAGTGCATACAAATTAGCTAGTGATGAAATATCAAATGCGAGGGAGTCATCTACTAGCTCCAGACCAAATGGATCTCAGGACGGTTGGAATTTCATTTGGCGAAGTATAGCTCCCCCAAAAGTTCAATCTTTCGCTTTGCGATTGGCTACTGACTCGCTAGCTAACGGGTTAAATAAGTTTCAGAGGAAACTAGAGATTACAGCTATGTGTCCTGTGTGTGGACGGGAAGAAGAGGACTCGTTTCATGTTTTTGCACATGCAATCATGCGGTGCTATTATGGAAAGCAATGGCGAAGGAGTGGGACTTGCCAGCACGAACACACATAAATCCAGTGGGCCGGGACTGGTTTCTTCACCTTCTTTCTGAGTTGCATGAAGATGGACGAGTGCGCATTATGATGCTGTTTTGGAGGATCTGGTTTGTTCGAAATGAAATAGTACACTCAAAACAACCACCTCCTGTAGATGTTTCAGTTCGTTTCTTGGCTAGCTATTTGTCTTCTATGGTGACTATTCATTCTGATATAATTGGTGATCCTATAAAAGGGAAGACAGTTGTTGGGTTGCACCATGCACCGAGACAGACCATATGTGATCAGGGGGATGCACAAGGCGTTTGTGCTTGGATTAGACCGATGGCTGGCAGAGTGAAATTGAACACAGATGCCTCGGTCCTGGGAGATGATGCTGGAGCGGTTATGGTACTTAAGAGACCATGATGGGTCCGTAATCTTTAGCTCTTGCAGATGTATACGTTCTTGTACGGATATTTTGGAAGCTGAACTTCTTGCATTGAAGGAAGGAATTTCTTTGGCGCTACAATGGAGTAATTTACCCATTGATGTGGAATCAGATTGTTTGGAGGCTGTCATGATGATCAAAGGAGGAAATGGGAACAAGTCTAAGTATGCTTTTATCATTAGAGAGATTATTAGTAGCTTGAGTGAGAGGAATTCTTGCATTGCTCATATTGGTTGGAGGTGTAATAATGTTAGTCATGCCTTGGCTAATTTTGGTAGGGTTCAACGCCGGTGGTTAGGCTCTGGTCCAGATGAGGTCTTGGATCTTGTACGGCGAGATTGTAACTTTTAATTCTGAGTAATGCAAGAATTTATTCGCAATATATATATATATATATATATATATATATATATATATATATATATATATATATATATATATATATATATATTTCCTAGTTCGTGTGTAATCCCTTCGGGGTTTCCCGAAAGGGAAAACCAAATGTAAATTATGTTGTTGAAATGATGTAGTTTCTTGGTTTCACTTGATATTTTTACTTATGAATTTATGTGAAGAGTTCTTATGCTAGGGATCCTATAGGAGAAACCTCTGCGTGTTTGTTCTCTGTGTAGCCCAGAGTTGGCGTTGAATGAGAACCTTGTTGCCGTAGAGAAGTGTTCCCTTCGGGTGGAACTGCCTGAGAAGACGATAAAAATTTAACATATAAATTTGCAATTAAAACCATCAAGTGAACGTAACTAGCTACATATGATGCAACATAATGATAAATATGGTGAGTACCAAGTAGGAATATTACACCACTGCGCGCACCGTCGGACGAACTGAATAAATCCTGCATATTAAGTTTGAATCAGTCAGATTAATAGCCAGACAAGCGCATATAATTGAAATAGTCCTAAATAGTAAACGAATAATCAGCCAGACAGACGCCAATTATTTGAATAGTAGCAAATAGTAAATACTATTGTGAATAGTGAACAGTGTTTTGCTACACGCGGTGAACAGTACACTGAATATTAACGTTGAATATCAGCGCACTAATTAAGACCGCGCTTAGCCATCAAATATTTTGAGTTACATATTTTTAATTTTGCTGCTATATACATTTATTATAGGAGGGTTGCTTCCGTACACTCCCTTATGAATCTTTAAAAATGATTATCGTACGTCTGCTAATTGAGATTAGCTGGAAAAATCAGTTGGCCAATACAATGGTTTGCACCAAAAGTCCCGACCTATCCCTCTGCTAAACAAAATATCCAGAACCTACCTCTCCGTTAAAAAAAGGGTCTAGAACTCATCTTCAACCTCCGATTGCTTCGCCACGCCCCACCTCTAATCTAGGCATGCAACAACGTTGCCATCGTCAACATTAGTAGCATCGCCATCACCTTGGGCCTCAGATTGCCTATGCTCGTGTTTCGTATTTTCTCTCTTCTCTCACTAATGTAGGCCGGTGGGAGCAGCCTGCAGCGAGCTCGCTACTGCTGTTTTATAGACAAGCTTACCAGTGGCGTGCGCCAGTGTGGGCCCATCACTGGTATATGACATACGAGGGACGAGCGTTAGTCCAGGCACGTCACTAGTAAGTTGGCCCACGGCAACTGTTGTCACGAAATACCAGTGATGGGCCCCACGCCGCGCACGCCACTGGTACTAGCCATACCAGTGACGAGCGTCAACGAGTGCTCGTCATTGGTAAGTGGAGGATTACCAGTGCACCAGAAAGCGCCCGCCACTGGTAAGTTTTTACCAGTGACATGCGGGAAGGACCCGTCACTAGTATTTTTTTCTGTTCCCGGTGACGTGTGCCATTTTTTTGCGGGAAAAACTTCCGATCTATTCATCAACTATCAAGGTAGTACAAAGAACACCAGAAGTAAAAATTACATCCAGGTCCGCAGACCACCTAGCGACGACTATAAGCACTGGAGCGAGCCGAAGGCGCGCCGCCGTCATCGCCCCTCCCTCACTGGAGTCGGGCAAACCTTGTTATAGTAGACAATCGATGACGTGTGCCATTGTAGGCACGTCACTAGTGATGTACCACCTGTAGTTGTTTCTGCAATAGTGATACCTTGTTAGATATTCACGTTTTTGTTTGAATCTGCTAGATAGTCACATTGGGTGACCTTGGTTACACTAAGTTATGTATGCATAAGCATCCAACAAACAATCACATAATCACTGAAAAGAAACAGGCCCTAATTGTTACCAGATCAATCTCCTCTCCACTCCGCCTTTGATCGTTACCCCAGCGCCGTGAGAGGGAGGCGAGGGAATTCTCATCTCTCGTCCGTTGTGTAATAGGTTTTGGTGTCACGGTGACGTCGCTCCGACGGTGGTGGTGGTGTTGTAAAAAAAAGTCCTTCAGCTCCAATCCCATCTCGGTGGCGCTTGGTGCGGTCACTACTGGAATCTGGGACTTTGCCTAGTGTCAGGTTGTTTGTCGAGTACATTTCGTCGGGCACTAAGCAAACATGACCTTTGCCGAGTACATTTTGTTTGCACTCGGCAAGCAATTCTTTGTCGAGTGCTTTTTTTTAGCACTCGGCAAGCACTTTTTTGCCGAGTTCCTTTTTTTTGCACTCGGCAAAGAATTCTTTGCCGAGTACCTTTTTTCCTGCACTCGGCAAACACTTATATTTGTTTCTTTTTCTTCTCCTTTCTCTTGTTTCTTTTCTTTTGTACATTTTTAATGCTCTGTTCTTTTCTACATTGTTTTTTTATTTTCTTTTCTTTTCCCCTCTCTATTTTCTTTTATAAGCATTAAGTGCATTTTCCAGGCATTTAGTGAATATAATAAAAATTTAAACAGCAAGTGCATGGAAAAGTTGGCAAAATTGCGTTGAAAAATTCTATTTGTGTTCTTGAGTCTATGTTTAGTCCTTATACAAGAAAAAGAAAGGAATTCCAAACATGATAGTCTCAAGACTCAACCCCGAACATGGAGTTTATTGGTTTTTTAATTTCAAAAAATGCAAACGAAGTCCAAAAAATATAGAACTTGGCATGCTGTCATTATATGATCCCTAGAGGCTGTGGTAATTTTTTTTTAAAGTTTCGTAAAAGTTGTGACGTACACTGCTTAGAAACCGGACCATCTTCGAGGAAGAAACGTCGTTTCGGAAGAGAACATGTCAGGTTTGAAGGCGATGAGATCGATGCTTTATCCATTGACTTTGATTTTTTTTTTCTACACTCAAGATACACCATTACATGATCCATATAAAAACTTGGCATCTTTCGGAGTCTGTTTGCTATATTTAAGCCATTAAGTGCATTTTTCAAATATTTAGTGAATATAATAAATATTTGAACTGCAAGTGCATGAAAAAGTTTGTAAAATTGGATTGAAAAATCCTATTTGTATTCTTGAGTCTATGTTTAGTCCTTAAAAAAAGGAATTCCAAACATGAGGGTGCCAAGACTCGACCCTGAACATGGAGTTTATTGATTTTTTAATTCCAAAAAATATGGAACTTGGCATGATGTCATTATATGATCCCTAGAGGCTATGGTAAAAATTTAAGAAGGTTTCGTAAAAATTGTGACGTACACTGCTTAGAAACCGGACTATCTCCGAGGAAGAAACATGGTTTTAAAAGGGAACGTGTCAGGTTTGAAGGCGATGCGACTGCTGCTTCATCCACTGGCTTTAGAATTTTTTTCTACACTTAAGATACACCATTACATGATCCATATAAAAATTTGGAATCTTTTGGGTCCGTTTGCTCTATTTAAGTCATTAAGTGCTTGAAAAAGTTGGCAAAATTGGGTTGAAAAATCATATTTGTGTTCTTGAGTCTATGTTTAGGCGCAAGAAAGGAATTTCAAACATGAGGGTGCCAAGAGTCAACCCCGAACAAGGAGTTTATTGGTTTTTAAATACCAAAAAATTGCAAACGAAGTCGAAAAAACATTAAACTTGGCATGGTGTCATTATATGATCCCTAGAGACTGTGGTAAAAAAATTAAGAAGATTTCGCAAAAGTTGTGACGTACACTGCTTATAAACCAAACCATCTCCAAGGAAGAAGTGTGGTTTCAGAAAGGAACGAGTCAGGTTTGAAAGCGATGTGACTGCTGCTCCATCCGTTGGACTTGAAATTTTTCTACACTCAAGATACATCATAACATGATACATGTCAAAATATGACATTTTTCAGTGTCTGTTTGCTATATTTAAACCGCTAAGTGCATTTGTAGGTTTTTACTGAATATAATTAAAATTTGAACTGCAGGCACATGAAAAAGTTGATAAAATTGGGTTGAAAAATCATATATATGTCTTGAGTCTATGTTTAGGTGTTATAGAAGAAAAATAAAGTAATTCCAAACATGAGGGTGCCAAGACTTGACTCCAAACATGGAGTTTATTGGTTTTATAATTTTAAATAATGCAAACGAAATCCCAAAAACATGAAACTGGGCATGGTGTCATTATATGATCTCTAGAGGCTGTGATCAAACTTTAAGAAGGTTTCACAAATGTTGTGACGTACACTGCTTAAAAAGGGCAATTCAAACATCCAGGTGCCAAGACTCGACCCCAAACATGGAGCTTATTTTTTTTTAATTTTGTAAAATGCAAAGTCGGCAGTGCGTGCCCCGAGCGTGTCGTGGCCTGTGTCTGGCGTGACGTCTTGCATCACTTTGATCGTGGGGTAGCATGGGAACCCTCCTCCAACAGTAGCCCCTCGCAGGTCCCGGCGATAGAGTAGCGCCGGTCCGCGCCGACGCACCAATCCTTAAGGGGTTTAGCGCGCTGGCTGGAAAAAGACAGAATGGTGATTTTGAAAACGGCTGGACAATTCATGTATCTTATTACGAAATTTTACACACATTTCATATGAACATGTAGATTTTTTTTCAGATTTTTTTGAAACTTTGAAATACGATTTTTCATTTTCTTTAAAACGTCGCAATATTGATTCCTCGTTCTATTTTTCTTTACGTGGGAAAACTTGTACCGAGAGAAGCACACAGCTCAATAAAAAAAAAACACACAGCCGATCGAGAAAACAGTCAAACACACATCCGTGTGCTTAACGCCCATTGGTCCGCGCACGTCCAAAGCGTATCGATGAGTTGGCTGTTTCTTCTCTTCGTCTTCTCTCCTCGCAGGGTCGAGCCGTGGAGCAACAACACAAGGCAAGAGCAGCAGCAGCCGTGGAGTCATGGGTTCGGTGGAAATCGCTCGCGGCCACCGTCCACGCCGCCCGGCTGGCCGCCCGCTCCTACTCGTCCGAGGCCGTCGCGGCAGGGACGCTGCTCGCGGGGAGCGAGAACCCGCTGCGCCGGTCGACCTCGCCTTTCTCAGCTTCGACTCCAGCGTCTTCGTACTCACTGGCCAGGAGGCGCGCTTCGACGCTGGCCCCATCATCCCTCTCGCCTACGTCGTCGCGGGGCTCTTTGCCTGCCACAACCCAACACCGTGCGCTGCCCAGCGCGGAGGCTAGTCTCACCTCACGCACACATCTTCTTCCCGAGTAGCAGCACACGCACGCGCCGGCGAGCGGCAGCGCTGGCAGTGCCTGGCGGAGCTGAACGGGCCGTGCCCGACGGAGCTGAGGGTGTCGGGCCCGACGGCGTCGGCATCGCCTACAAGAGCGCGTGAAAGGCGTTCGGGCGGTCCGACGCTTGCTGATGACGGGTGATTTGGCCGCCCGCGGGAGGCTGCCTGACGGCTGCGGCTTGTTTTTTTTATTATTATGCTAACATCAGAGTACTCGGCAAATGTTTCACAGCCGTTACGGGCCGTTCCGTTTGCATACAAATGTTTGCCGAGTTCCTTTTTTTTTTTTGCACTTGGCAAAGTTTCTTCACGTGTTTGCCGAGTGCCCGTCAAAAAGGACTTGGCAAAGTTAACATGGCCGACTAGCGCCCAGCCGAGTCTTTTTTGCCGAGTGTTGCACTCTGCAAAATCTTTGCCGGGCACTCGGCAAAGCTACAGATTCCAGTGGTGGGTGCTACTGAGGAGGTTTGGAGTTTTTTTCTCCATTGTTCTTCGTGGATGAGTGTTGATTATTCGTGTTGTTTTTTGGTGTGCCTCCATAGGTATCGTCGGAGATAACATCGTTTTTCCTCAACAACCCCTTCTTTCAAGCCGATGCAAGCAAGATTGTCGGCTAGGTCTCATAATACTAGCGCAGCCGTCAGCTAGGATCCGGGTGATGCCCCCACCGATATGCTTGGTGCGATTGCCAATCTCCCTCGTATGCGGCGGTCCACTATTGTGGCCAGGGCCGTCTCCAGGATTTCGGGGGCCCTGTGCGAAATGTTAAATGGGCGTCTAGAATTTTTAAAAATCGTACAAATAAAGAACTAATATAGTCAAATCATACTTAATTTCATTTTAATTTATGACTTCTAATATGTGTTATTTCATTCAAATATGGGTTACTTCATATAATAATTAGAATATCAAGCATGAGTGCTAAAAGAGGAAAGGTAACACTAGATTAATAAACTGAGCTCATGTGTAAAATATTTTGATGTATGAGCACCTATCTTCATCAAACGGTTCTACCAATTCATGTGAAGTCAGAACCTTGGGCTGTAGAGCATAAAGTAAGTTATGAATTATCAATCTATCTAAAGTATGAAGAATAAGGCTACAGATGACTAATTATCAGTTATGCTACTAGTGCATTGCAAATTGTCAAAAATAGCTAGACAAGCTACAAAGTCAATTACTGAATCTACTAGCGAAACACTGGCTGCAACATCAAAGCCTAACTATTAACAACATATAACACTGTCACATACTACTCACTGGCCCAAACAAATTCAGCCGAACAACTCTACTAATGCTTGGATTAAAAAATCGAATCAGATTGATCTGGCCGTGTATGCTGAATTTGAGGAAGAGAGGGGAAACCGGAGATTAAACAAAACTTCTTACGGAACGGGCGGCGACCGGGCAGATGGAAAGGAACCGGCCGGCAGCAGGCGGCGGCGCCCTGCTCGGTGAACAGTCATTCGTCTCGCAGCGGGTACTAGGGCAAGGCGCGCACGTGATCGAGGGAACAGCCAAAACGCGAACGAGTGAAGCTAGCAGGCCGGCCGGAAGCCTGCAGCGATCTGTACGTGCAGGTTGGCTGTTTTGCTGCTGGTTTTTTTTTCTTATGATTAAGCCTACATATCCAGTGATTTGGGGGCCCCAAAAAATTGGGGGCCCTGTGCGGTCGGCCACTTTGGCCTGCCTTGTCAACGAGGTTTGGTCCTCTACAGGTCTTTACGGGTACTTCAGTGTCTGAATTTCTCGATATTGTCCATCATCGGCAAGAGCTATGGTGGCACAATGATGATAAGTTCAGCTGCGACTTTGGCAACAATTTTGAGGCACATGGTCGTAGTTGTAATCTTCCTTTTGTTTATGGTCGTTTTTGTGCATGTGGGTTCAATTACCCCATTATCTGGTTATATCCGATGTTCTATTGATCTAATATATACCTTGATTTAAAAAGAAGTCATGCATGCATAAACTCTATGTCTATGGCTTAGCGATAATGCTATCTAAGTCAAGTTGATGTCATGCACGTGCTATATGCATGTATGATAGATTGCAGTCGATCGATCTCGGATCTCGGCCAGGTGAGATAAGTGCGGCGAGCACCAGCACTGCAAGCTACAGAAAGAGATCGATGCCCTCCCTATAGTTACTTGCGTTGGTGACTCGCTACTTTAATTATCTTTTCCATCGGCATGCATCAAAGGCGCTTTAGCTAACATATTCCAAAACCACAAAAGGAAATGCATGAATAGATAAGATTCAGAAAGGTATGTAGCCATAGCCAATGGCGTGGACAATTGGGTGCCCCACTGTGAGCATAAATGCCAGGGTTAGCTACCCGAATCTTGGACATCATTTACAAATTACATTGGCAAACGAAGAATGAAATAACCCAATTTTGTAAAAACTGTAGAAATCCTTTTAAATGTATAAGATTAACTACTGAAGCATCCATATTTTTTCAACTACACCACTTTTTATTGCTAAATTTATCTATTGTCTGTAATTGGAAAAATGAAGCAATAAATCATAACATGTGATTTTAGAAATGCCATGCATGGGTGCATTGTGCCATCTCCAGCGCGTACCGGCAATGGCATACCTAGCAGCATGTCCGGTGTAGCGGCACGTTGGAGGAGGCTCCCATGTCACGGTGGAGGAGGCTCCCACGTAACGGCAACGACCTACCCAACAACATTGAGGAGGCAGCTCATGCATCCCCGGCGGCGGCTCGTGTGGAACATGAAGCGGAAGTTGACATATTGTTTCAATGCTTTTGCAAAAATTGTAACCTGAAACCAAACGTGGTAAAGTCTAGGCTGAGGTGAACAACTCAGTAGCAGCAAGAATACAAAACACTGATCCTTGCATAGATTTGGAGCAGCAGGCTTGGGAATAAAGCACAAGCAGAAGTACACCCGATAATAGCATGAGACCAACGCCGTTGAGATCGCCCGCACTACGGGAAACTAATCGTTTGCCGACAACTCCAAACAATCGCCAAAGGTTATAAAGCTGTCGGCAAAGCCTTTGCCGAGGGAAAACTGTCAGCAAACTCTGTCAGGAACGAATAAGCCGGGAAAGGGCTCTTTGCCGACGGTTTTCTGTCGGGCTGTCGGCAAAGACTTTGCCGATAGTCGAACCTTGTTGACGGCAAAGAAAAGCAGTTTGACGGACGGACGATGAAAACGACATAGACACAACTTTGCCACAGTCAGACTGTCGGCATAGACCTAGCGTGTGGGTCCCGACCGTCAGCTCTTTGCTATCCGCCTGTATAAAATCCGTCGGCAAATGACTGACACATGGGTCCCGGTTGTCAGATCTTTGTCGTGCGCCAAAAATTCGGCCGTCGGCAAACACTTAACAGGTGGGTCCCAATGTCAAAGCTTTGCCGTTTGTCTTGTCCTCAAATGTCGGCAAAGCCTTGATCAATGCCTTGTCTCCGGGCGTCAGCTGTCGGCAATGCCCGGATCAATGTCGTGTCTCTGGGCGTCAGTTGTCGGCAAAGCCCTGGCAAAAAAAATTGCAATTTTTTTTCAAATTTTCAATATTTCCTACATTTCAAATATACAAATATGTACACTTCATATATCTCACACAACACGATCATAACATACATATATCTCATATATCACATATACATATAACATGCATATCATCAGCAAGATCACAAGATCATCCACATGTATATATCTCACACATCACAAGATCATCAGCAAGATCACAAGATCATCCACATGCATACATCACAAGATCAAACCTCTCTCATCATCCACATGCATAATATACATACATCTCATCCACATGCATACATCACAACACAGCATGGCTGGCTCACAAGGATTTCCCCAGCTCTGATGATGGGATGTGGGTTCCGTCAAGTTCGCTCTGCAGCACAAGGTGGGTTCAGTCAAGTTCAAGGTATACATGAAGAAATCCTAACTGATGATTGACAAACTAGCATGGAAAATATATATATATATATATATATATATATAGATCAACGAACGGGGGATATATATATATATAGATCAACAAATGTAGGCATGAAAATACCTTCTCCATGACCCATTTCAAAGAAACGAAGAAGTTTCAAAAAAAGCAAATGCCTCTAGGACATGGCTACTCTGGCAGAGGCAGCTAGTTCCCATGTATGCCAGCTATAATGCGTATGTGGCTTGGTCCAAAAGTTCAATGGAATATCATCATTACATATTAATCGAGTAGCTAGGAACTTGCAACCTCAACTTAATTAATCCACACAAGCTTCATCTACAAATATATATGGTAAAATTTTGAGAAAACCAAGTTGGCGACGCTCCAATTTTAGCAAGAAAAAAAATAAAAGCTGAGAAAGGAAATTAGCACATTTCCAGTAGTGGGAGAGCTAAACCATGTGCCATTACCTTTCTTCTTCTTCTTCTTCTCCTTCTTTTCATTCATTTTCTCAGAATATGCAAAATATAAAGTCTAAATGATGCCTCATCAACTTTTTTGTTTATAGTGCTCAATGTTGTACGTGGTATGACCTTGACTGTTGACTTCATGACTATTACAACATGTTACACAGGAAAGTTCCTAAATGAAACTTGGATGTCATGCGGGGGAGACACAAAAGTAAAATTTGAAGGTACCATGATGACAATATGATAAGAGTTAAGGAGAACTAACCGGAGTCGATCTCAAAGCGGTGGAGAATAACCAAGATGGTTGCTTGGGCATGCGTGTGAAGATGCAGGATCATTCGATCCAGCGCCTGATGGATGCTGCATGAAGGATTAGATAGTTAGCATGACCCTCAATTGCTAGGAAGGGCAATAATGGTGATTGAAAGGTTTTCACCCGGCTTGCTGCCTTCAAATGGTTCGGCTTTCACCCGGTCAGCTCTGTTATCATACCTCATCTCGATGGTGTCATCAAAGTTCGGGGCGGCTTTATAGTGGGCCCAAGTCCATGCTGGCTCTGCACTCTACCAGGACTGTGCAAAGTAACCATGCCAAGGAAATGCTCCTTAAGGAGGAGCCCAAGGATGCCGTTAACAAGGCTGCACTCACCCTCCTCTCCAACCTTCTTCCAGGCCCTGCATAACGAAAACCAAAGTCATTTGCAATTGTTGCAATAGTGAAGTTACAAAATCTAAAATTAGTGAGAGTAGTTGAGAAATCAGTCAGACCGGGAGGCTTGACCCACCACGTAGGTACATTTTTACAAAAGAAGAGCTGGAAGTATCACCCCGCGATGTGTCAACACGGGTGAGAGCCCCCTCCTCCGCCTCATCCTCCACCTCATCCTCATCCTCATCACCCTCCACCCCATCCTCCTCCTCACCCTCCTGTGTCTCCTGCTGGATCGGAGACACCGGCTCCTCCTTCCTCTCCTCCTCAGGTGGTGTCTCTGCTATGGGCGGTGAGGGATACCGAACACGCCTTCTACCCCTTCCTCCTTTGGAGGTTTTTCCTGGCTTCTCCCTCGTGACGCCCAAGGAGGAGAGGAAGGATGACCAGTGGCCACGTAAGATTGAAGCAAATTTCTTTGAAGGGGGAGCGGGGATCACCTTCCCTCGCCGGTGCCCGTACCCCAAGCATGGCGAGGCATGACACCACCGCCCATCATGCTTCAATCACCTGCTATGAAAAAGAGTACAACAATTAATACAGATGATAAATAAATAAATAAATAGGCATTGACAAAAGAATAGAGCAATGACGTCGTATTTGTCGAATGTACCGACCTTATAGTCAAAACCCTTAGCAACTTCTCTCAAGTCACTGCGCATAGACTCATCGTAGATAGCCTACAAGTTTAAGCGGAAAAGATTAGTGTATGTAAGACAAACTTGAGATGTTAAACTAACTAGGAGGCAATTTAGAAAGTACCCTTTGTTCGAACCAAAAAATGAAACATGGATAGCGATCTCCTTCACCTGCAAGAAGTTCATACCTTGCAACGGGTTAGGTGGGACCTCTCCATTCCAGAATTGGGCAATGAATTGACTGTAACAATGAGAATAAGCGGAATTAGACAAAAAAATTTGAGTAGTTGCGAAATAATGTACGGAGCACTTACTCAATGTACGGCCACACTTCTGTTAGGTTGGTCAAGACATACAACCTAAGCGAATGCCAGTCTTTTGGTCCCAAGATCTTTGTTCCCGAAGCACCCGCAGGTCTGAGTTGCCCTTTGAAGAGGCTAAGCTTTGATTCATGTTCGGGGTCGCCAGTATTGTAGCGAGAGACTGGATTATGCAAGGTGGGAATACTGTCATGATAGTATGATGTCGTAAAGTGTAACGCCTCCTCGTGCAGGAATGCCTCCGCTATGGATGCTTCAATTCTACATTTATTTTTACATTTAGCTTGAAGAGTCTTTTGTAATCTCTCAGTTGCATAGCACCAACGGTTGGGCACAGGGCCCCCCATTTTTGGCTCAGACGGGAGGTGTAAAATCATATGTTGCATCGGATTAAAGAAGTCCGGTGGAAAGATCTTCTATAATTTGCAGAGCAACTTGGGTGCCAGTTCTTCCATGTCTTCTATCACGGTAGGAGATAGTTCTTTAGCACAAAGAACACAGAAGAAATTTCTCAGGTCTGCCAATACTTGACATTCATTCTTGGGGATATAGCCTCGAGTCATCACCGACAGTATCCGCTCAAGCCATATGTGCCAACCATGACTCTTGAGCCCATTGATTCACAAGGTATCAAGATTCACTCCCCTCTTTAGATTCGATGCATACCCTTGAGGGAACATCAAAGTTTTGAACCACCAGAGTATTTCCCTCCTTTGTTCCATAGTAAGAACAAAAGTGGCCTTTGGCTTCCTCCAATTTTTTCCGCCATCAGGTGGCTGCATGTTTAGTTTGGGTCTACCACATAGCTTCTCTTGATCGGCTGTAGCCTTAACATTATCATTCATCTTCTCAGCAATGTCCAACATTGTGCCAAAAATGGCCTCAGTGATATTCTTTTCAGTGTGTATTACATCAATGTTATGTGGAAGCTTGAGCTGGTCGAAGTAGGGGAGATCCTAGAAGCATGGCTAGTGAGTCCAGGCGTGTTGCTCACCATATCCCAAAAAATACCTTGGACGTTCGGGATCGGGCTCGAGAGCGTTTAACTAAGCACGAATCTATTGACCCGTCATCTTAGGTGGTGCTGAGTGTTTGACAACTGCATCTTTGATGAAGTTCTTCTTGTCTTGTCTGAATGGATGGTCGAGAGCCAGGAATTGTCTTTGCAAATTGAAGCAAGAATACTTGTGACCCTTGTCCAGCCAACATAACTGAAGAGCTGCCTTGCATCTTGGGCATGGGAACCTCCCATGCACACATCGGCCAACGAATATCGCATACGCTGGTAGGTCAAGCAATGAGTACAAGTACCAAACATGCATTTTGAAGTTTGTTTTTGTAGCTCGATCGTATGTCCTGACCCCATTCAACCAAGCTTCTTTCAAGTCATTAATCAGCGGCTGCATGTACATAGTCATATTCTTCCCCGGATAGTCGGGCCCTGGAATTATCAATGACAGTAATATGTGCTTTCGTTGCATAAGGACGCTGGCGGGGGCGGGGGATTGAGGAGAATAACAAACAAGGGCCAACAACTATATGATGAAGCGGTCATACCAAAAGGATTGAACCCATCGGCTATTGATACATATCCAACGTATCTATAATTTACGAAGTATTCATGCAATATTAACATCAATTATATATGGTTTTCATGCACTTTTATATTATTTTTATGGACTAACTTATAAATCTAGTGCCCAGTGCCAGTTGTTGTTTTCTGCACGTTTTTTGTTTTACAGAAAATCAATATCTAGGTAGGTGAAAATACCTCGGTGATTTAATATGATTTTCTATGGAATATATGTGATTTTTGAGCAAAGGAAATAACGCAAAAAGATGCCCGAGGGCCCCACATGGATAGGTGGCGTGGCAAACCCCCTGGCCGCACCATGGCCCCGTGTGACTAGCCCTTAAGTTGGTTGGAGCCCTTCTTTCGCCGCAAGAAAGCTAAGTTTTGGAAGAAAATCCCCTCAAAAATTCAGCCTGATCGGAGTTATGGATCTCCGGCTATAAAAGAAACGGTGAAAGGCTAAACAAATAAACGTGACAAAAAAAGACAGAAGAGAGATCCAATCTAGGGGAGAGCTCCCTCTCACCCCGGAGGGCCAACGAAGAAGAAGAAGGAGGGGGGTGTTGGAAATATGCCCTAGAGGCAATAATAAAGTAGTTATTATTATATTTCCTTGTTCACGATAATCTTTTATTGTCCATGCTAGAATTGTATTAATTGGAAACTCAAATACATGTGTGGATACATAGACAACACACTGTCCCTAGTTAGCCTCTAATAGACTAGCTCGTTGATCAAAGATGGTCAAGGTTTCCTGGCCATAGACAAGAGTTGTCATTTGATAACGGTATCACATCATTAGGAGAATGATGTGATGGACAAGACCCAAACTATGAACGTAGCATGTGATCGTGTCAGTTTATTGCTACTGTTTTCTGCATGTCAAGTATCTGTTCCTATGACCATGAGATCATGTAACTCACTGACACCGGAGGAGTACCTTGTGTGTATCAAATGTCGCAACGTAACTGGGTGACTATAAAGGTGCTCTACAGGTATCTCCGAGGGTGTCCATTGAGTTGCCATGGATCAAGACTGGGATTTGTCACTCCGTGTGACAGAGAGGTATCTCAGGGCCCACTCGGTAATACAACATCACAACAAGCTTGCAAGTAGTGTGACTAAAGAGTTAGTCACGAGATCTTGTATTACGGAACGAGTAAAGAGACTTGACGATAACGAGATTGAACTAGGTGTGCAGATACCGACGATCGAATCGCGGGCAAGTAACATACCGATGGACGAAGGGAACAGCGTACGGGATTAACAGAATCCTTGACATAGAGGTTCAACCGATAAAGATCTTCGTAGAATATGTAGGAACCAATATGGACATCCAGGTCCCGCTATTGGTTATTGACCGGAGAGTGTCTCGGTCATGTCTGCATGGTTCTCGAACCCGCAGGGTCTGCACACTTAAGGTTCGGTGACGTTTCGGTATTATTGAGTTATGAGTGTTGGTGACCGAAGGTTGTTCGGAGTCCTGGATGAGATCCCGGACGTCACGAGGAGCTCCGGAATAGTCCGGAGGTAAAGATTGATATATAGGAAGTTGGTATTCAAGTTTCGGAAAAGTTCCACGACCCATCCCGGAGGGCCACATGGGCCTAAGAAGTGGTGCACCAGCCCCTAGTGGGCTAGGCGGCCAACCCTTAAGGGCCCATGCTCCAAGGTGGTAGGTTAGGAGGAGTCCCAAAGGAGGGGGACTCCACCCTAGGCGCCCCACCTCCCTTGTTGGAGGAGGACTCCTTCTCTCGGGCGGCGGCCAAGGCCCTAGGGGAAACCCTAGGGCGCCCCACCTACCCCCGTCCTCCTATATATATTGGAGGGGAGAGAGGGCAGCAGCACCCAAGCCACAGCGCAGCACTCTCTCCCTCCCTTCAGTTCGTTCCTCCTCTAGATCGGTTCGGTAGTGCACGACGAAGCCCTGTCGGATCAGCTCCACCACCATCGCCGCCACGCCGTTGTGCTGCCGGAGCACTCGTCTACCTCTCCGCCCCCTCTTGCTTCGGAGGTGCCGTCCGTTCGGCACTTGATGGGGAGTTCGCGGGACGGATCGTGATTGGATCGCGAAGACGTTCGACTACATCAACCGCGTTCCTTAACGCTTCCGCTTAGCGATCTACAAGGGTATGTAGATGCAATCTCTCCTCTCGTAGATGGTCTTCTCCTAGATTGATCTTGGTGAGCGTAGGAATTTTTTTGTTTCCCATGCAACGTTACCCAACAGTGGCATCATGATCTATGTCTATGCATAGATGACATCACGAGTAGAACACAAAGGAGTTTGTGGGCGTTGATATTCATATTGCTTCCTCCCTTAGTCTTTTCTTGATTCAGCGGTATTGTGGGATGAAGCGGCTCGGACCAACCTTACTCGTCCACGTACGAGAGACCGGTTCCATCGACTGACATGTGACTTTGTTGCATAAAGATGGCTGGCGGGTGTCTGTATCTCCCACTCTAGTTGAATCGGATTTGACTAAGGCAGTCCTTGTAGAAGGTTGAATAGCAATTTGTGTATCACCATTGTGGTTTTGCGTAGGTAAGAAGCGTTCTTGCTAGATACCCATAGCAGCCACGTAATACATGCAACAACAATTAGAGGACGTCTAACTTGTTTTTGCAGGGTATGTTGTGATATGATATGGCCAAATACATGATGAGATATATTTGATGTATGAGATGATCATGTGTTGTAATAGTTCATATCGACTTGCATGTCGATGCATACGGCAACCGGCAGGAGCCATAGGGTTGTCTTTAATTATTGTATGACTTGCGAGTCAATCATTAAGCGCTATGTAATGCTTTACTTTATCGCTAAACGGTAGCAATAGTAGTAGAAGCATGGTTGGCGCGACAACCCCGATGGCGACACGTTGATGGAGATCAAGATGATGGATATCATGGTGTCATGTCGGTGACGATGGAGATCATGCCGGTGCTTTGGAGATGGAGATCAAAAGCACAAGTTCATGGCCATATCATTTCACTTATGATTTGCATGTCATGTTAATCCTTTTCTGCACCTTGTTTTGCTTAGGACGACGGTAGCATTATAAGGTGATCCCTCAATAAAATTTTAAGATAAAATTGTGTTCTCCCCGAGTGTGCACCGTTGCGAAAGTTCGTCGTTTCGAAGCACCACGTGATGATCGGGTGTGATAGACTCTACGTTTGCATACAACGGGTGCAAGCCAGTGTTGCACATGCGGAACACTCGGGTGAAACTTGACGAGCCTAGCATGTACAAACATGGCCTCGGAACACAAGAGACCGAAAGGTCGAACATGAGTCATATAGTAGATATGATCAACATGGAGATGTTCACCATTGAAACCACCTCATCTCACGTGATGATCGGACTTGGGATGGTGAATTTGGATCATGTAGCACTCGAATGACCAGAGGGATGTCAATTTGAATGGGAGTTTTAAGTAATATGATTAACTAAACTCATTATCTTGAACAATAGTCTAAGTTGTCTTTGCAAAATTTATGTTGTAGATGGCTCGCGCAGTAGCACCCCTGAATTTCAATGCGTTCGTAGAGAAAGCCAAGCTGAAAGATGGTGGAAGTAACTTTGTAGACTGGGCCCGTAATCTGAGGATTGTCCTCACGGTTTCCCAAAAGGCTTATGTCCTTGATGTACCTCCCGTGAAGAAACCCAAGGCTGGACCCAAGCCAGAAACTGAGTGCTTTCATTGCAAGGGCACTGGCCACTGGAAGTGGAACTGCCCCAAGTATCTGGCCGATAAGAAGGCGGCCAACACCAAACAAGGTATATATGATATACATGTTATTGATGTGTACCTTACCAACTCTCGTTGTAGTGCCTGGGTATTTGATACCGGTTCGGTTGCTCACATTTGCAACTCAAAGCAGGAACTATGGAATAGACGGAGGCTGGCAAAGGACGAAGTGACGATGCGTGTGGGAAATGGTTCCAAGGTTGATGTGATCGCCCTTGGCACGCTCTCTCTTCGATTACCATCGGGATTAGTGATGAACCTGAATAATTGTTATTTAGTGCCTGCGTTGAGCATGAACATTATATCTGGATCTTGTTTAATGCGAGACGGTTGCTCATTTAAATCAGAGAATAATGTTTGTTCTATTTGTATGAGTAATATCTTTTATGGTCATGCACCCAATGTGAGGGGTTTATTCTTATTGAATCTCGATAGTGATGATACACATGTTCATAACATTGATGCCAAAAGATGTAGAGTTGATAATGATAGCACCACTTTCTTGTGGCACGGCCGTTTAGGTCAGATTGGTGTAAAACGCATGAAGAAGCTCCATGCTGATGGACTTTTGGAGTCACTTGATTTTGAATCACTTGACACATGTGAACCATGCCTCATGGGCAAGATGACTAAGACTCCGTTCTCCGGAACAATGGAGCGCGCAAGTGACGTATTGTAAATCATACATACTGATGTGTGCGGTCCAATGAGCATTGAGGAGCGTGGCGGATATCGTTATTTTCTCACCTTCACTGATGACTTAAGTAGATATGGGTATATTTACTTAATGAAACACAAGTCTGAAATGTTTGAAAAGTTCAAGCAATTTCAGAGCGAAGTTGAGAATCATCGTAACAAGAAGATCAAATTCCTTCGATCTGATCGAGGAGGAGAATATCTGAGTTATGAGTTTGGCACTCACCTAAGACAATGTGGAATTGTTCCACAGTTGACGCCGCCTGGGACACCACAGCATAATGGTGTGTCCGAACGTCGTAATCGAACCTTATTAGATATGGTGCGTTCTATGATGTCTCTTGCCGATTTGCCGTTATCATTTTGGGGTTATGCATTAGAGACAGCTGCATTCACTTTGAATAGGGCACCATCTAAATCCGTTGAGACGACGCCATATGAACTATGGTTTGGCAAGAAACCAAAGTTGTCGTTTCTTAACGTTTGGGGATGCAATGCTTATGTCAAAAAGCTTCAGCCTGAAAAGCTGGAACCCAAAGCGGAGAAATGCGTCTTCATAGGATACCCAAAAGAGACAGTTGGGTATGCCTTCTATCTCAGATCCGAAGGCAAAGTGTTTGTCGCTAAGAACAAAACATTTCTTGAGAAAGAGTTTCTCTCGAAAAAATTGAGTGGGAGGAAGATAGAACTTGATGAGGTTGTTGAACCTCTACTTCAAACTAAGAATGGCGCAACACAGAAAGTTGTTTCTGTGGAGCCTACATCAACTGAAGAGGAAGCTAATGATGATGATCATGGAGCTTCGGATCAAGTTGCTATCGAACCTCGTAGGTCGACAAGGGAACGTACTGCTCCTGAGTCGTACGGTAACCATGTCTTAACAGTCATGTTGTTAGACAACAATGAGCCTGCGAACTATGGAGAAGCGATGGTGGGCCCGGATTCCAACAAATGGTTAGAGGGCATGAAATCCGAGATAGGATCCATGTATGAAAACAAAGTATGGACTTTGGAAGTATTACCTGAAGGGCAAAATTCCATTCAGAATAAATGGATCTTTAAGAAGAAGACGGATGCGGATGGTAATATCACCGTCTATAAAGCTCGACTTGTGGCAAAAGGTTTTTCACAAATTCAAGGAGTTGACCACAATGAGACTTTCTCACCCATAGCGATGCTTAAGTCCGTCAGAATCATGTTAGCAATAGCTGCATTTTTCGATTATGAAATTTGGCAGATGGATGTCAAAACCGCGTTCCTTAACGGTTTCCTTAAGGAAGAGTTGTATATGATGCAACCGGAAGGTTTTGTCGATCCAGAGAATGCTGACAAAGTGTGCAAGCTCCAGCGATCCATTTATAAGCTTTTGCACGCATCTCGGAGTTGGAATCAGCGCTTTGATGAGGTGATCAAGGCGTTTGGGTTTATACAAGTTTATGTAGAAGCTTGTATTTACAAGAAAGTGAGTGGGAGCTCTATAGCGTTTCTAATATTATATGTGGATGACATATTGCTGATTGGAAACAATATAAAATTTTTGGGAAGTGTAAAGGATTATTTGAATAAGAGTTTTTCAATGAAGGACCTAGGAGAAGCTGCTTACATATTAGGCATCAAGATCTATAGAGATAGATCAAGACGCTTAATAGGACTTTCACAGAGCACATACCTTGACAAAGTTTTGAAGAAGTTCAAAATGGATCAATCCAAGAAAGGGTTCTTGCCTGTATTGCAAGGTGTGAAGTTGAGTAAGACTCAATGCCCAGTAACTGCAGAAGATAGAGAAAAGATGAGTGTCGTCCCCTATGCTTCTGCCATAGGTTCTATCATGTATGCAATGCTGTGCACAAGACCTGATGTCAGCCTTGCCATAAGTATGGTGGGAAGGTTTCAAAGTGATCCATGGAACACTGGACAGCGGTCAAGAATATCCTGAAGTGCCTAAAAAGGACTAAGGAAATGTTTCTCGTTTATGGAGGTGATCAAGAACTCGTCGTAAAGGGTTACGTCGATGCAAGCTTTGACACTGACCCGGATGACTCTAAGTCGCAAACCGGATACGTATATATTCTCAATGGCGGTGCGGTGAGCTGGTGCAGTTCCAAGCAAAGCGTCGTAGCTGATTCTACATGCAAAGCGGAGTACATAGCAGCCTGAGAGGCAGCTAAAGAAGGTGTCTGGATGAAGGAGTTCATGAAAGATCTTGGAATCGTGCCCAGCGCACTCAAGCCAATGACTCTGTTCTGTGACAACACTGGTGCCATTGCTCTGGCCAAGGAACCAAGGTTTCACAAGAGGACCAGACACATAAAGCGACGCTTCAATTCCAACCGCGATTACATCAAGGAGGAGGACATAAATATTTGCAAAGTGCACACGGATCTGAATGTTGCAGACCCGTTGACTAAACCTCTTCCACAAGCGAAACATAATCAACACCAGAACTGTATGGGTGTTAGATTCATTACAATGTAAATCACATAGTGATGTGATCTAGATTATTGACTCTAGTGCGAGTGGGAGACTGTTGGAAATATGCCCTAGAGGCAATAATAAAGTAGTTATTATTATATTTCCTTGTTCACGATAATCGTTTATTGTCCATGCTAGAATTGTATTGATTGGAAACTCAAATACATGTGTGGATACATAGACAACACACTGTCCCAAGTTAGCCTCTAATAGACTAGCTCGTTGATCAAAGATGGTCAAGGTTTCCTGGCCATAGACAAGAGTTGTCATTTGATAACGGGATCACATCATTAGGAGAATGATGTGATGGACAAGACCCAAACTATGAACGTAGCATGTGATCGTGTCAGTTTATTGCTACTGTTTTCTACATGTCAAGTATCTGTTCCTATGACCATGAGATCATGTAACTCACTGACACCGGAGGAGTACCTTGTGTGTATCAAACGTCGCAACGTAACTGGGTGACTATAAAGGTGCTCTACAGGTATCACCGAGGGTGTCTGTTGAGTTGGCATGGATCAAGACTGGGATTTGTCACTCCGTGTGACGGAAAGGTATCTCAGGGCCCACTCGGTAATACAACATCACAACAAGCTTGCAAGCAGTGTGACTAAAGAGTTAGTCACGGGATCTTGTATTATGGAACGAGTAAAGAGACATGCCGGTAACGAGATTGAACTAGGTAGGCGGATGGGTGGAGCACTAGGAGCTTAGTGGTGGTCTTGGTTGAGGCTGGGGTTCACCGGAGTGAGTTGGCCGAGGCGGAGGCCGAGCGGCGAAGCTCCACCGGAGATGAGGAAGGAGGCCTCTCGGGCATTGCTATTGAGCACCGGGGGTCAATTGGGAGGGGGAGGAGGCGAGTGGTGAAGAGCGGGGCACCGGGCTACGGCTTTTATGGGTGAGCGGCATCGATAGAGGCCGAAAGCCACCACAGGGATGCTGCCATGGCGAGGACGGCGAGCTGGCACCGCGTTGGCCTTCGGGGAGTGAGGTGAGGTGACGGAAGAGGGGCAGAGGAGATAAGGCAACAAGCTAGGCACCGGGGCATTCAATGCCGTGGTCGGCCATAGTGCTGCACTGTGCAGCCCATGGCGGTCGTTGGCCGTGTCCGATGAGGATGCTGCCGGAGGGGGAGAGGCTTCGGGAGGGGCGATGTGGATGGTGGGGAGGCTGTCGGCACGACTGGACAAGCTAGGGCCGTCGGATTTGGCACATCCGACTCGGTCCGACGCGCAGAGCGCGTGTCTGATGTGCTGACCACGTGGTCACCGCGTGCACTGGTGCATCGGGGACACGTTGGCCTGGCTCACCTTGTCTGGGGTGCCGGCCTACCCTCACACAGCCCAGGTAGGCCACTGGTTTGGCTAATATAGGCCTGGGTAAGGTTGATGGTTCTTGTCCAAAACAGCTTCCGGACAGGAATTTAGGAGGTTTCCAAAGATGAAACGAGCTGGGGCTTGGGGTAGATTAGTTTTCATAGGGCACTAGGGAAGGAAGGAGTCTTTGCTGGAAAAATGTCAGAAGAATTTGACAAGTTTTGAGCATAGCTCCTTTACAACTGCCAAATTGGTCCAGAAACAAGGTTTTGATGCTGTGCCCAACTGGCTTGATGGATTTGGCTGAAATTTGGTGGAGAGGGATTGTTTAGGCATAGAGAGGTACTGGTAAAATTTCAACTTATTTGGATACTCCTAGCTAGCACTTCCTTCACAATGCTTCTCTTTGGACAGAAGCATTGGAAATTTACCGAGGAAGTTTGGCTAGGCAAATGAAGTTGAATTTTGGTATGATAAAATTAAATGTCTAGGATAGAATGTTCAAAAAGTTTGAGGGCAATCAAGCAAAGATAAATAGTACTTCCTGCACAAAGTACTTTTCTGGACAAAATAGAAAATGAATATTCCTAAATTATTTTTGAACTAGGAAAGGAAGGGTTTTGGCATATTTGGAGGAGATATTATCCCAATGATTTATGAGAATTTTCTTGGGATTTATGGCAAGGAAGAAATATAGGTTGCTTCACAACCTAGGGCAGAAAGGATTATTCCTTTAATAGAAAAAGGAATATTTAGTTGGAATAAAAAAATTAGGGTTGGGCTAGAATGGAAATGGCATGACTTGGGAAAGTTTTTGAAAGCTTTGATTCACTTGGGAAAAGAAAGGAAAAAGATTCCCAAGCTTTTAAGTCCATAGAGCCATTCAAACAAAAATCTAATGCAACTTCCAACAAATTTTCAAATGGCTTTTTGAAAAGAAGAATTGTGATAACCAAGCTGTCACAATGATTCGCCGGATAATCTTCACATAAATATTGGTATAATGATCTTTATCTCTGGATTGTTGATGGTATTCTTTTGAAATGCTTGGATGAAAACAAAGCAAGATGTCGTGAAATGTCCACCCAAGTGTGTGGCAAGAAGCCCAACCAAGCAATGGCCGATATATACTTATTTGCCCTAAGCACATGTGTGAAAGATGGCCGATGGAGTGTTGACATCGTCCTTAGAACAAAATTGGTGCAAGTTATTTTTTGACACACTAACTTTGCCAAAAAACAGGGGGGGAATGTGTTGACACCATATTTTTGACATGGCAATAAACGTAATTAATATGGCCTCTAATAAAAAAGTGCTCAACATGAAAGTTTTTTGCCTCGTCGAGACAAACAACTTTTCTTTTTGGGTCATCTCTATCCAAGGAAGTATGCAACCTTGGGAGCCAAAATAGTGTAGCACAGCTGAAAAACACCGCCCAGTCTAACAGGGTCATTTTACCCGGTATAACCAGGTCTGACCCAAGAAGGACCAGAGGTTTGCCCAACCGTAACCATGCCAGGCCCGAGAAGAGCCCATGATTTTCCCAGTATAACCGAGACCAACCCGAGAGGAGCCGGTATATTACCCGGTATTATCGGTCCAACTCGATTGGTCCCGGAAAATTATTTTGACGCCACGGGGCATTTTTCAGCATCAAGACAACCCAAAATAAAAAAAATGTTCAACCTGAAAGTTGTTTGTCTCGTCGAAAGGAAAAACTTTTATTTTGGAATCATCGCCATCCAATGTCGTTTGCAAGCTCCACCAACATGGCAACACAGATACATCTCGGAAACATACCTTAATAAATTGTGACAAGTATCAGTTTCAATATGGCTTCAACTGGAAAGTTACTTAACATGAAAGTTGTTCTCCTCATCGAAGCGAACAACTTTTCTTTTTTGATCATCTCGATCCAAGCTCGTATGCGACCTCTACAGCTGATGTAATGTGACTGCCATTTGACCTGCCTGAAACTCTGGACACACTTTTCCGAATTAAGGTAGGTTTAGATATTTGGTTGAAAATTAGAGTCCTTTTCTTCTATGGGAAGTCCATCTGTCTCATATATAGATCAGAGGTGATGTCCGATTGAGCAACACATAATCGTCAAACCAATCTATCACTTTGATCTTTTACCTTTTCTCCTTCACCTTTGTTTGTTCTTCCTCACTCTTCGTTGTACTTTGTGTTAGACGGCAGTGAACCTCGAGGCCCTAGGGCGGTCAGGCCAACCTAGGGCAGCCCATAGCTATTGCACGCCCTGACGGGTGATGCTTGTGATCTGCGTTGGGCTTTCCATGAAGAGGAACGGGTGATGCAACACAATGTGGGTAAGTATTTCCCTTAGTTAAGAACCAAGGTTTATCAAACCAATAGGAATATCCTCCGTCAACCATCTTCAGCGGCTGCACACAAAAGAGCAAACACTTGCACCCAACGCGGCAAGAGGGTTGTCAATCCCCTTGGTCTCGTTATTTGCAAGTGGATAAGGTGTGTAGATAATTGTAGAGAATTGTAAAGTGCAAAATAAAATAAAAAGAAATAAATAACAACAAGGTAATGATAGCGTTTGTAAACTTATAAGTAAATAGACCCGGGGGCCGTGGTTTTCTCTAGTGGCATCTCTCATATACCAAGCATACGGTGGGTAAACAAATTACTGTTGGGCAATTGATAGAAAAGCGGATAGTTCTGCAATCTTTATTCACGGCAATGATTATGTGTATGTAGGCATCACGTCCATAAACAAATAGACCGACACCTGCCTACACCTATTACTATTACTCCACTTCAAGAGTGCTTCTATGCTTTCCTCTCTACGTATTAAGTTCATGACAAACAAAGTAATGCTTGGAGAATGATGACATGATGTAGACAAAGAGAATTCAATTAATATGAACTAACCCCATCGTTTTATCCTTAGTGGCAGCAATACAAAGGCTTGTCTTGTCTCTTTGTCACTGGGATATAGAGCACTGCCAGATTGAACCCACTACAACGCACCCCTCTCACTGAAGAAATATCAATCTAGTTGGCCAAACTATTTTAATAGATCGGAGAGAATTACGAAGCTATAATAATCATGCAAATAAGAATCATAATAATCAGAGGTGACTCGAATACTTTTCATGAATAATCTGAACATAAACCCACAATTCATCGGATCCCAACAAACACACCGCACATAAGGATTACATCGAGTGGATCAAAGCGAAGATGTGATGATCATTGTATTGAAGATCAGAAAAAAGAGAGAGAGATAGCCATCTAGATACAAACCATGGACCCGTAGGTATGTGGTGAACTACTCACAACTCATCATGGAGGCAGCAAGGGTGATGTAGAGCCCCTCCGTGATCGATTCCCCCTCCAGCAGATCACCGAAAAAGGTCACCAGATGAGTATACGGCGGAACAGGGACTTGCGGCGGCGGAAAAAGTGTTTTGGGTGCTTCTCTTGGGTATTCAGAATATTTGAGAATTTATAGGCCAAAGAGGTACGCGAGAGGGCGGCCAAGGGGACCACTACCCAACCGGCGCGGCCTGCCCCTCTGGCGCACTTGGTTGGGTAGTGGGCCCCTCGTGCGGCCTCTCGTCTACTTCCGAAGCTTGAAGGTCTTCATATAGTCCAGAAAAAATTATATTAAAGTTTCGTAGCAATTGGACTTCGTTTGGTAGGGTAAACCTGAAAAGCAAAAAACATGCAACTGTCACTTGGCACTAGGTCAATAGGTTAGTGCTCAAAAATAATATTAATTTGTGTATAAACACCCAAAAAGTATCCTAGGATGATAATATAATAGCATGGAGCAATCTAAAATTAAAGATACATTGGAGACGTATCAATGGGGTCCCTCCCGGGCGTGTGGGGTTTCGGGTCTTCCAGAGAGCTTACTAGCGTGTCTTGCATATCGCGCTCCTGGCGAGACTCCCCCGGCGACATGTCCTGCATATCGCACTCGACACCAGGGCCGACACGGTGACGTGTTCATGTGCAAACACAAAATCTGGTGTCAACAACTATTATGTTGTATGTCTTGACCAACCTATCCGAAGTGGAGCCGTACATAGAGTAAGTGCTCAATAAATTATTTCGCAACTAGTCACGAGTTTGTGTCTAACTCCATATCTTCTCATTGTTATAGGGAATTCATTGATCAATTCTGGATGGAATCAAGGGATCCGACCAGGGAGGAAGCTTCGGCCCTTCTTACAAATGGTGCCATAAGTCGCATGCCTGATTTTGTTTTTTGGTTCAAGCAAAAAGTACTCTCATACTTGGCTCATCTTTTAATATTTCAAGTTGGTCTTACATGTGATTAATACACCAAAAATTTCCTGTTAAACTTGTTAGGAACAACTGACGAGTCTATGAGTGTCGAATTGAGACAAGTTGCTAATAGTTGTGCCTATAAGGTCAGATCATTTAATGATTACGACGTGAATGGGTATGGCTTCCATACAGAAAGGCATGAGCAGAATCGGCCTAATCGAAGAACAAAAAATACTAGTGTTTACTCTAGGGGTAGATGGAGTTGAGTATTATGGAAGAATTGAAGACATATACGAACTGAATTTCCTTGGAAGCAAATATCTAAATCCCGTTGTCTTCAAATGCCATTTGTTCGATCCAAAACAAGTGATACATACTCTTTCCTTTGGACTAGTCGAAATTCAACAATCAACCATCGTACCAGGAGATGATGTCTTTATTGTGGCTCAACAGGCCACACAAGTTTATTATCTCTCATACTTGTGCAAAACTGTGGAGCATCTAAAGGGCTAGGATATTGTGTACAAGTTACCGCCACATGGTAAACTACCAATCCCAAACAATGAACATTGCAACATAGACCTCAACACATATGATGGAGAGTTCTTTCAAGAAGATGGGCTCACAGGGCATTTCAAGATCGACTTGACGGAAGCTCAGGGCATGTAAGTAGACAATGCACAAGACAAGATGAGGAGGTTGAGAATGAGAAGGACTTTGAATTACTTCACCAGTTACATATAGGCAATGACAGTGTTGATGACATTCCACCTCCTGATCACCAGGATGAATATTTCTACACGCATGATAGTGATGATGACATTTTTGATCCAATTGATCCCAATGATGATGATTATTTTGAACAACTGTATGTTGTATGCATCCCAACTTTCTCATTGCGTAGTTTATTTCACCATGCTTTTTTATTTAAATTGTATCGTTGCATCTATATTATTGATTTACTCTTTGTCATTGCAAAGTTTGTTAGTACATTTCTTTCTTTGAACTTACTTGTTGTATCTATACTAATAGCTTTACTTTTTCTCACTTGCGTGTTTTTTAGGTTGCTTCTTTTCTTTACATCAAGTTGTATCATCCATACTAATTGGTTTACTCTTTCTCATAGCAGGTGGTGCATGAGGGCAATGAAGAAAACTATAGCCTCTATAATGGCGACTACTGGAAAGGTAGTCAAAATGAGAGGTGCGGAAGAAGCTGAAGGGTCCACAAAGAGAGGCTGGGTTCGAAAACCCCCAAGAGGAAGGTTGACAGCTAGAGGTGGGGGTAGAGGAGGTGGTCGGTCTTCCTCCTCTAGTTCTATACCCCCGCTTCCGTGGAGGAAGAGTCGACATAGGAGGAGGAGGAGGAGCAGGTGATTCTGGATCCAGAGGTGCGGCGGGAGTAGTATGGGGGTGAGGATGCTTAGGAGGAGGTGGAGGAGGATGAGGAGGGATCTCACTCCGGCGAAAACTGTGGTTCAGTGGTCCTTCAAGCCCCCCCCCCCCAAACGTCCCATAGCATATAATAAATGACCTATCATTCAACCACAAGGCGACAGGTAAATGGCTCTCGCGGCTCTTACAAATTACTAGCTTCCGTACCTTCAATATTTCAACTTGTACAAATGACTGGGCTTCCCTTTGTGTAGGGATTGGATTCTGGTTGGTGAGGGTGAGCACTAATGACGTGTCAACGACATCATTGGAATTTTTCTCAAGAAAAAATTCCATGGCTTGGTTACTTGGATGGCGTGTATCCAACATGGACATGGGCCCACTATCAAGCCGCGCCAGATGTCATGCACCAGGATGGCAGGGTGTTTCCCAACAGAGTCGAGCGTGTGAAGGGTGAACTCTCGGTAAGTGTCTTTCACACTACATTAGTCAATACTAAAAGCCTGGAAATTATTTAGCTCATGACTTGATCCTTTTTACGGCTATATGCATGATTGTAGGATTTCTTTAGATGCGTCGAGGGTTCCGTGGATCACGCAAGTGGGTTGTGGATAAGACTGCCATGAAACTTGTCCATGATATGCACTATGAGGCGCGCGTCCAGGTCATGATCAAATATCATGCAGAACACCTTGGAGTGTGGAAGACGAAGCAACAAGACCAAACCTTATACCATACACTAGAACAATACTTGTCGGTAATTAATATTAATGCTTATTATTCCTTAGATGACTAACACTTAATTTCTTCTTCATACAATGTATTCATTTATTTAGGTGGTTCCGCAGTGGTGCACCAGCTTCCTTCCGCGCTGGGAGCATATGGTGAACAATTGGTGTGATCCTGTGTGGATGGTGACACGCCTAGACACAAAGGACATGCAATTGACGATGAATGGGGCATCACACTGTCAAGGCAACCTCTCCCTGCCTGGTTTCCAGAAAAGATGGGTATGCAAGTTTCTTCAAATTTGTTTCTTATTTTATGCGTGGACACCCCATTCATGAATCTTATTGCTTTCTGTCACAAATGAAAAACCACGATAGTGAGGAGATCTCCTCCTTCCAGGCATACTTCTTGGTCCATGCTGGAAAGGTGCTGGGCCAAGAGTATTGCAATAGCCACGTCTAGGCAAGGGTGCAAGGATACACAGAAATGGTCCAGGAGATCCATGGGATAGAGTATGATCCTAAGAAGCTTCTCATTGATCCCGTGGTGGCTATGAAGGCGGGAGGAGACAAGAAACCTGACCGGTTCTGGATCAGGGACCGCCTCATCGATACGTCCTACACTCCCACTCTCCCTCAGATCCGAACTCAAAGTATTAGTTTGAGTTCTTCTGTACGCCCTCGCCTAGAGCTTGCTTCATCCAGGATTACCCAACTCAAGGTTAGTTCTGCTTCATTCAACCTCCCCGGTCTTTACATGATTGCATTGCGATGATGATAAGATTGCGGTGAATGAGGAAGAAAGGAGGCTCTGAGAGAAAGCACAGAGAAGGGCAACGGTAGAGAATCAGGCCCTCCAGGCGTGGATGGAGGCGAGGATGGAGCAAGAACGAGCTTTCTACCAGGAGCCATTCCAGGTTAGTTTTTGCCCATAATAGCCAAGAGGAAGTATTAGTTTCATTACGTAACAAACATCTTTGCTACAATATGTAACCTTGCCTCTTAAAAAATAATTTGCAGATGCTTTTTGCTCGTTTCAGTGAAACTACGCCAAAGATGCCATGCCCTCCTCCACATCCTCCAGAGACTACTGTGAGTTCTCTTCATATCTTTTCAATCACCATTATGGCCCTTCCAAGCCATAGATAGTTGTGCTTACTATCTCATGCTTACAGATGCATCCATCATTTGGATCGAATGAACCTAGAGGTGGATCTGCACACGGTCGAGGAATCCCAAGCACCCCTCATGGTGGTTGTACTCCGACGTCAAGAAATGGACAATGAAGGTAAGCGTTCTCCATGAATCCGTGGCATCAACTTCGATCATATTGTCATCCCATTACTTTGAAAACTGACATTTGTGTCTCCCCCGCTATAACTATATTCGATTCAACTACTATGTTATCATTACATAGCAACTAAGCCTACTCCTTTGCATGGCCGGATCTTGTAACCCCATATCCATGAACCTTACAATCGAGGATTTCGTCGTACATTTCTACTTCTTCTACATACTTCTAGTCCATTCTGTATAGGTTGGTCCTTAGGTCAAAAGTTGTTGTATTTATTTGTTTTCTTAGTATTTAAGTAATCCTATTTCATTTTATAGGTTTTCATCGGGGATGCCGTCGATTGTGGATGTCGAAGTTGCCGTCGATGGTGAACTTGTGATATGTGCTTGCCTTCTTGTTGGCGTGCTTGTGGACTTGTCTTGTTTGGACACTTGTGAATGAACTAGTGATATGTGATGTTTGGCTACTTGTGATATGTGATGTCTGGGCACTTGTGAATGAACTTGTCATATCTGATGTTTGGCTACTTTATGATATGTGAAGTTTGGGTACTTGTGATATGTGATGTTTGGGTACGTGTGAATGTTCAATATTGATGCGCACATTTGAATTGCAGAGCTATTTCCAGGATACAGACAAAACTAAAAATCTTGCACAAGTTTGCCGAGTGTTACACTCGGCGAAGAGAGGGTTTGCCGAGTGCCTAGCAATAGACACTTGGCAAACTGGACACATGGCAGCCATTAGTGCATTCTGGTACGATTTTGCCGAGTTTACTTTGCCGAGTGTCACAGTTGCCACCATTCGGCATATCTTTGCCGAGTGTCAGCTACAGGACACTCCGCAAACAGGTGACACATGGCGCCCTGGCGTGCGGCAGCCTTTGCCGAGTGGTGGTTATAGGACACTCGCCAAAAAGGCAACACGTGGCGCCCTGGCGTGCTCCAGCCTTTGCCGAGTCTCAGTTACAGAACACTCGGTACACATGTGACATGTGGCGTCAAGGCGTCATCCAACATTTGCCTAGTGTCAGCTAGAGGACACTTGGCAAAGTATTGCCACATGGCACCGTTTGTTCCATCTCCGTGCCGTCTATGCACTTTTTTTTTTTGCCGAGTACACGTTTTTGACACTCGGCAAAGCTTTGCCGAGTGCCCAAGGGGAAACACTCGGCAAAGATGGCTTTGCCAGTACCACCTCTGCCGAGAGATGTTAGCCGAGTACTACACTCGGCAAACACTTCACTGAGTATTTTCCACCCTCTAGACACTCGGCAAAGCACTAGATTCCAGTAGTGACTGTGGGTGAAGCCGAGCATGTTATATTCCCCAGGGGTTGAATTGTGAGCTACTGTAATCCATGGGAACAGTAGTGACTGTGGGTGAAGCCCAGCATGTTATATTCCCCAGGGGTTGAATTGTGAGCTGCTGTAATCCATGGGAATTGTGTGTACCCTGCTATTGTCAGGTCCTTGATTGGGAACCGGATCCTCTGACTAGCAGGAGGCAAGTCAGGGAGCTACAGCGCCTCTTTGTATAAAATGGGAAAGGCAAGTCAGGGGCCTTACACTATTCACAAATCACTGCTCACACATCAATGCACACAATTACTGTTCATATATCAATGCACACAAAAGTCAGGTACTGTAGCTTACCTGACTTCCCTCCCTAGCTAACTCAGAGGATCTGGATCCCCCTGATTGTATCATTCTCAAAACTTGAGAAAAGTTTATTTGATTACTTTTTTGTGTGTACCGTGTTGTGGTTTGGTTTTCATCACTCTTCTAGAAGGTGAGGAGCCAAGAATTGATGAAGAACCATAAGATCCTTGAGGAGCTAGCTATGGAGATTGCTAGTACATAACACTAGCCTTTTCTTTCCAGTTGAAGAATATCAAGGCAAATCTAAAGGATAAAGGATATCTCTATCAAGACATATATCCATTCGTAGGTGTTGGGATGTTTGCGTCATGCATTAAAACTACAGAAAAATAATGAAAAAAAATCTGGTAATATATATCTGACTGTAGATGCTTGCAACACCATACATGTAGCAACTGTGTGGTGCGGTGCCGCATGCAGCATCTCTCTCTCTTTCTCTCTCCCTCTCTCTCTCAGAACTTTCCTTGCTTCCGCAGAGCTTTGTAGGATCCATTCGGCGAGGATGTCAAAGAAAAAGCAAGGATGGCACAGTCATCGGTATCGCGATGCCTCATATCTAATAGAGAAAAGTATATTTTTTGGTCCCTCAAGTTTATTGAAAGTCGACATCGAGTCCCTCAATTTTTTTTTGAGCGACATTTCGTCCCTCATGTCTCAAAACCGGACAAATTTCGTCCACAACCAGAGTAGAGTGGAAAACCGGCCACATGTCAGCGGTTTTCTCTCTCCTCACTTGCCACGTCATCTTCTTCTTCCTTCTCATTCTCGCTATGTAGTGGGCATTTTACCAAGCAATTGGCGTGCTCGCTTGCAAGGCGCTGCTCCCGGCCGCCGATGACGTCAACACATGCAGGCGCACGCGAGGAGGCCCTAGGAGCTAGCCGAGGTGCAGGCACGGGCACCTGCAGAGCTGGCCGAGACGGGCACCAGAGCGCGTGCACCGCACCGTGCACACAAGCGAGCAAGCCCATGCCATGCGCCTCCGCTCCTCCTTTCCACGCGCCATGGCCCTTCTGGTATGCGCGCGTCCTCCCCTTCTGGCCGCACGTCGCCAAGGCATGGCCACTATGCGCCGGCACTAGCTCCGCTCAAGCCGCTCCGACATCGCCCCTGAGCTCTGCATCCATCCCCTCGCCTCCCTAGAGCTCCCCGCCGCTCTAACCCGGGGCGCACTGGTCTTCTCCTTCGGCTTCGACGGAAACCGCCGCCAGGGCCTCGCCGTCAATAACGACCCCCTTAGTTCGTCTTCCTTCAATTCCTCCGGCCTGCATCGTCCTCTTGCCCACACTGACCTCCTTCACCCTTCAATTGCAGCGGAGATGGCCCCCTGTGTGCTCGCGACGAGCGCCGCCGATGAGCCCCACCTGGAACGTGCCCTCCGTCACCTTCGGCATCCCCTAGCAGCCACACTTGCTTCACCTGAAGCGGGGGAGCTCTGGAAGAAGCGACGCATCCTCGGCAACCGTCCCCACATCGCCTGGCTGCCGGCAACGAAGCTTCGATGAACCCCGCATCGTCGCCGCGGTTGGCATCTGCTCAGGACGACGCTGCTGTCGTCTCCGGCATCCCCCACTGGCCATACCGCACCTCTCCAGGATCGCCGTGCAGCCCTCTATCCATTCCCGTGATCACCGACCTCCGCCGCCTCCTCGTCCGAATTCGAAGTGGGATGCACGGTGGCCGAGCTTGAAGTAGCGCGCACGGTGGAGCTCCAGGTCGCCTCCCTCGTCGACGAGGCCACGGCCACAGGTACAACCTCCTCGTCCAAGGCGAGGTGGCGCTGGTGAGCAGCAAGAGGCCGGCCGGCGGCGAGGATATGCACAGGGTCATGGCGGTGCACAAGGTGCTCGACACAATGGCTACCCCCGGAGAGAGAAGAAGAAGATATGACATGGCAGTGGAGCTGACTTTGACCGCCATGTGGCAAAGTGGGATTCAAAACCGGGGACACGTCAGCCCTAGTCTAGTTTGGGACCATTCATGTCCGGTTTGAAAACATGAGGGACCAAATGTAGCCCAAAAATTTTTGAGGGACGAAATGTATACTTTGCGTAAATTTGAGGGACCAAAAATATACTTTTCTCTATCTAATACGGCCAGGCCGATGATGATCATGGGCGTTTCTCAAAGCAGAAGCTGCTAAATCTTGAGAGAAAAAAGCAGGCAAGTTGGACAGATTATGTGCCTACCGATAAGGCAGTGTGAGTGGTGAGAGATTGAGAGCTCTGTCGACAATGCTATTCTCAGAACCTGTGGCGACTCATCGCCGGTTACTCAGAAACAAGATGGTCGGAATCGGATTCCTTACAAGCAAAGTATTGGCCGCTCCGTATGGGCATTCCGCATCATTGTCGCTATGGTTCGTGTTGTCGCAGATCGGCACGTTTTCATCATTGCAAATCTTACAGCTGCTGTTCATCTATACTTTCGTGAAACTGACATATGAGTACACTACAGATGATGAGATTCATATTCCGAGCTTCTTCCTTTCCGGATTTCTACTTGATGCGCTAATGGATCTTAATCTGTAGCTTGTACATTTTTTCACCAATTAGCAAATATACTGTTTCCCCGGTGAGTGCCGTGGCCATGACCCCTTAATTAGTTTGCCGGGCCTAGAGATAGAGATGGTCTGGGTGCGGGGCTGCGGGCAGGTGAGAAGGGCACCGGAGTGGCATCACCGGCGAGCTACATGCTTAAGTGTTATAGAGCTACGATCTTGCAGTTACAAGCAACATCAGACAATTTGCTTCCGGTAACATGCTAGATCAAAAAAGTACAATACCCAAAATTCTAAACTGAAGTTTAACTTCTATTTTTATTTCTCAAATTCTTCCATGCATGCATGTATATCATCAAATTCTATGTTAATTTGGATTCTCCAACGAGGAAAAAGATAGATCAAGAACTAGCCAT
The DNA here is from genome assembly GCA_039707655.1 of Elymus sibiricus. Taxonomy (NCBI): domain Eukaryota; kingdom Viridiplantae; phylum Streptophyta; class Magnoliopsida; order Poales; family Poaceae; genus Elymus; species Elymus sibiricus. Next base: position 26,140,652 of record CM077671.1, on the reverse strand, counting down.
GTGTTGGGTAGCTAGTAGAGGTGGTTGTACACCCAACCCCTTAGATAAAAAACCCTTTTTTCTTTTTTCCTTTTTACTATGGTTTATTTGTTATTATATTCTTTAAACTCTGTTTGCCTCCATATTTTCCAATTGTTCTAAAACTCCCGTAATTATTTCTTTTTTTCTCCATTTATGTATTTTTTCTTTATTTTACCAAAAAATTAGATTACACTAATTCAACAATTTCCATCCACATGAACATTATTGAATTGCATGACTAGCCAGTTCATCCAAAAGCCCGAACTGATGGAGAAGGGCGGACAATATATTTCAACAAACATTATGTGATAAACATAAATGGTATTTAGGCTCCACATCTGTCAAACCACCGCGTTGGGGAGAGGAGGGGGAGGATAAAGTAAATAAAGTTAATAATTTTGAGGCGCGGATGGTTAATCAAAGTAAACTTTGGTCATAGTCACAGCGGGGGGTAATGTGCATTTATCTCTAAGTAAAATAACAAGTACATGAGAAACTCATAACGTGTGGACACATATAACTCCTAATGAATGGCCCTTTACTTACGGATAATTCATGAAATATATAGCTAACTCTGAGGAATAGAGGAAGTTGCATGTGTCAATTAAGATTGACCACTCCTTCAAAGTTCTTAATTAGTTCTCCTAAAGATTAGTTGCATGCATGTAGTGCATACTTAAACGGCCAAATAAATGTCAAAAGCAGGACCTGTCCATAGGCATATATATGGGATTCCCACTAGCTAGGTCAATACAAACTATCAAATTATTCCAGTCGTGTTTGGGTCCCTGTTGATCAAAACACGGCTCCACGCGCGCATTATCCAATTTGATCTCTTGGATACCAATATGCTTTCGAACAAACCAATGGCGCCATACCTGGTATGCTAGCACATATGTCATGGGTTTTTTTTTCTAGAAAAATCCAAAGTAGTCTTGCACAATTTTAAAGATGCCTATATCACACTGGCCTGTTCCAAACACTTCCTGATCTGACTTGCACTTGGATATTCCAACCTGTCAAGGACACCATAGTGCATAGAAACACTAGCTACCCTTTTGTAGCTCTATAAAAGGAAGCCACCCCCTGTGCTATCAAACCATCCAAGTTTCCTCTTTGGCACAAGGTAGCAACAACTAGCTATAGCTATACAAAGGCTCCAACACATTTCAAAGTTTTCCTTCAGTTCTCTTCAAGCAAAGCACATACGCTTAGAGATCCGTGCAAACACATAACCCATTAGAAGGCAGATGGACCGTGTGATGAAGCTTGCGTCGGAGCGGGCAGTAGTGATCTTCACTCTGAGCTCCTGCTGCATGTGCCACACCATGGTGCGCCTCTTCTGCGACCTCGGTGTCAATGCATTGGTGCACGAGCTAGACCAGGACCCTAGGGGAAAGGAAATGGAGAGAGCTCTCCTCAAGATGCTCGGGAAAGGCCCGTCTGTTCCTGTGGTGTTCATTGGCAGGAAGCTTGTCGGCGGGACAAATAAGGTCATGGCCATGCATCTCAGCGGCGAGCTGGTCCCAATGCTGAGGAATGCAGGTGCCCTCTGGCTATAGAGTGAACAAAGGGCGAGGAAGACCTAGCTCTGGTGCCACTTGGAAAATAAAATTTTGTCGAAGAGTGTGAAGTATGCATTTTCCTAGAATAACCTAATGGCCTAGTTAGTGTCAAGCAGGTTTTTTCAATCCTGTTCTAACAATAAGAAGGTTTTTTGTATGGCAGACAATAACAAGGTTTGTGAGTGGGTTTTACGTATGGGTTTATATATGTAATCCCTTTTTCATGTTTGTGTTGTAACTCCAGTGTTATTTGTGCACGTGTAGCACCCTTTTTCAAAGAGCTACTAATAAATATATGTATTCACAGTCACAGTTCATCATCTTTTCTTTTGAGAGCTAGTTAATAAATATATGTATTTCCAGAAGAATTTTTTTTGTATTCACAGTCACAGTTCTTTATGAATGACACGTAGTGCGCATCTTTAACGTGCAAATTTCGTACATGCATTGCATATTGATGATCCTAATTGATGATCCTAAGTTTATGAACGTCTCCTGTTAGTTTTCTAATTATTTGCTATCACAAATATATTGATATGTTCTCCTTTGGAGATATACACATACGTGCACGTCTGCCTTGTTAATATACATTTATTATAGGAGGGTTGCTTCCGCACACTCCCTTATGAAAGTTTAAAAATGATTATCGTCCGTGTGCTAATTGAGATTAACTGGAAATGAGTTGGCCAATACAATGGTTTGCACCAAAAGTCCCGACCTATCCCTGTGCTAAACAAACTATCCAGAACCTACCTCTCCGTTAAAAAAAGGGTCTAGAACCCATCTTCAACCTCCGATTGCTTTGTCACGCCCCACCTCTAATCTAGGCATACAACAACGTTGCCATCGCCAACATTAGTAGCATCGCCATCACCTTGGGCCTCAGAGTGCCTATGCTCGCGTTTCGTATTTTCTCTCTTCTCTCACTCTAATGTAGGCCAGTGGGAACTACTGCAGTGAGCTCGCTACTGCTGTTTTATAGACAAGCTTACCTGCAGTGGCGTGTGGCAGTGCGGGCCCATCACTGGTATATGACATACCAGTGACAAGTGTTAGTGCGGGCACGTCACTAGTAAGTTGGCCCACAGCAACTGCTGGCACGAAATACCAGTGATGGGCCCCACGCCGCGCACGCCACTGGTACTAGCCATACCAGTGACGAGCGTCAACGAGTGCTCGTCACTGGTAAGTGGAAGATTACCAGTGCACCAGAAAGCGCCCGCCACTGGTAAGTTTTTACCAGTGACATGTGGGAAGAAGTACCCGTCACTGGTATTTTTTTCTGTTACCAGTGACGTGTGCCATCGTAGGCACGTCACTAGTGATGTATCACCAGTTGCTGTTTCTGCAGTAGTGATACCTTGTTAGATATTCACGTTTTTTGTTTGAATCTGCTAGATAGTCACGTTGGGTGACCTTGGTTACACTAAGTTATGTATGCATAAGCATGTAAACAAACAATCACATAATCACCGAAAAGAAACCGGCCCTAATCGTCACCAGATCAATCTCCTCCCCACTCCGCCCCTGATCGTTACCCCAGCGCCGTGGGACCGAGGTGAGGGAATTCTCATCTCGTCCGTTGTGTAATAGGTTTTGGCGTCATGGCGACGTCGCTCCGATGGTGGTGGTGGTGTTGTAAGAAAAATTCCTTCATCTCCAATCCCATCTCGCTGGCGTTTGGTGCAATCACCACTGGAATCTGGGACTTTGCCTAGTGTCAGGTTGTTTGTCGAGTACATTTCATCGGGCACTAGGCAAACATGACTTTTGTCGAGTACATTTTTTTTTGCACTAGGCAAGCAATTCTTTGTCGAGTGCTTTTTTTAGCACTCGGCAAACAATTCTTTGCCGATTTCCCTTTTTTTGCACTCGGCAAAGAATTCTTTGCCGAGTACCTTTTTTCCTGCATTCGGCAAACACTTATATTTGTTTCTTTTTCTTCTCCTTTCTTTTGTTTCTTTTCTTTTGTACATTTTTTTATGCTCTGTTCTTTTCAACATTTTTTTTATTTTCTTTTCTTTTTCCCTCTCTATTTTCTTTTATAAGCATTAAGTTCATTTTTCAGGCATTTCGTGAGTATAATAAAAAATTAAACTACAAGTGCATGGAAAATTTGGCAAAATTGGGTTAAAAAATCCTATTTGTGTTCTTGAGTCTATGTTTAGTCCTTATACAAGAAAAAGAAAGGAATTCCAAACATGAGGGTGCCAAGACTCGACCCCGGACATGGAGTTTATTGGTTTTTTTAATTTCAAAAAATGCGAACGAAGTCCAAAAAATATAGAACTTGGCATGGTGTCATTATATGATCCCTAGAGGTTGTGGTAAAAATTTCAAAAAGTTTCGTAAAGGTTGTGGCGTACACTGCTTAGAAACCGGACCATCTCCGAGGAAGAAACGTCGTTTCGAAAGGGAACATGTCAGGTTTGAAGGCGATGCGACCACTCCTTTATCGATTGACTTTGATTTTTTTTTCTATGCTCAAGATACACCATTACATGATCCATATAAAAACTTGGAATCTTCCGGGGTCTGTTTGCTATATTTAAGCCATTAAGTACATTTTTTAGCTATTTAGTGAATATAATAAATATTTCAACTGTAAGTGCATGAAAAAGTTAGCAAAATTGGGTTGAAAAATCCTATTTGTATTCTTGAGTCTATGTTTAGCTCTTATACAGGAAAAGGAAAGGAATTTCAAACATGAGGGTGCCAAGACTCGACCCCGAACATGGAGTTTATTGGTTTTTTAATTCCAAAAAAATTGGAACTTGGCATGATGTCATTATATGATCCCTAGAGGCTGTGGTAAAAAAATGTGAAGGTTTCATAAAAGTTGTGACGTACACTGCCTAGAAACCGGACCATCTCCAAGGAAGAAACGCAGTTTCGAAAGGGAACATGTCAGGTTTGAAGGCGATGCGACAGCTGCTTCTTCCATTGGCTTTGAATTTTTTTTCTACACTTAATATACACCATTACAGGATCCATATAAAAATTTGGCATCTTTTGAGGTCCGTTTGCTATATTTAAGTCATTAAATGCATTTTTAGGGATTTATAAAATATAATAAAATTTTAAACTGCAAGCACATGAAAAAGTTGAAAAATTGGGTTGAAAAATCATATTTATGTTCTTGAGTTATGTTTAGGCCTTATACAAGAAAAAGAAAGAAATTCCAAACATGAGGGTGCCAAGACTCGACGTCGAACATGGAGTTTATTATTTTTTTAATTTCAAAAAATACAAACGAGGTTTGAAAAACATGAAACTTGGCATGGTGTCATTATATGATCCCTAGAGGCTGTGGTAAATTTTTAAGAAGGTTTCACAAAAGTTATGACGTACACTGCTTATAAACCGGACCTTCTCCAAAGAAGAAATGTGGTTTCGAAAAGGAACGGGTCAGATTGGAAGGCGATGCGACAGCTGCTTCATCCGTTGGTCTTGAATATTTTTTCTAAACTCAAGATACATCATTACATGATCCATGTCAAAATTTGGCATTTTTCGGGGTCTGTTTGCTATATTTTAGTCGTTAAGTGCATTTCTAGACATTTACTGAATATAACAAAAAATTGAACTGTAAGTGCATGAAAAAGTTGGCAAAATTCGGTTGACAAATCATATTCTATTCTTGAGTCTATGTTTAGGTGCTATACAAGAGAAAGAAACTAATTCCAAACATGAGGATGCCAAGAGTCAACCCCGAAAATGGAGTTTATTGGTTTTTAAATTCCAAAAAGTGCAAACGAAGTCTAAAAAACATGAAACTTGGCATGGTGTCATTATATGATTCCTAGAGACTGTGGTAAAAAATAAAGAAGATTTTGCAATAGTTGTGACGTACACTGCTTACAGACCGAACGATCTCCGAGGAAGAAATGTGGTTTCAGAAGGGAATGAGTCAGGTTTGAAAGTGATGCGACCGCTGCTCCATCCGTTGGAGTTGAAATTTTTTTACACTCAAGATACACCATTACATGATACATGTCAAAATTTGGCAATTTTCAGGGTCTGTTTGCTATATTTAAACCGTTAATTTCATTTGTAGGCATTTACTGAATATAACTAAAATTTGAACTGCAAGCGCATGAAAAAGTTAAGAAAATTGGGTTGAAAATCATATTTGTGTCTTGAGTCTATGTTTAGGTCTTATAGAAGAAAAAGAAAGGAATTTCAAACATGAGGGTGCCAAGACTCGACCCCGAACATGGAGTTTATTTTATTTTTTTTGAAAAATGCAAACGAAGTCCCGAAAACATGAAACTGGACATGGTGTCATTATATGATCCCTAGAGGTTGTGGTAAATCTTTGAGAAGGTTTCACAAACGTTGTGATGTACACTGCTTGGAAAAGGAAATTCAAACAGCCAGGTGCCAAGACTCGACCCGAACATGGAGCTTATTAATATTTTTTTTGGAAAATGCAAACTCAGCAGTGCGTGCCCCGAGCGGGTCATGGCCTGTGTCTGGCGTGACGCCTTGCATCACTTTGGTCATAGGGTAGCATGGGAACCCTCCTCCAACAGTAGCCCCTCACAGGTCCCGGCAGTAGAGTAGCGCCCGTCCACGCCGACACACCAATCCTTAAGGGGTTAGCGCGCTGGCCGGAACAGGGATCTTCACCCCACGGAGCGTGCTGGTTGGAAAAATATAGAATGGTGATTTTGAAAATGGCTGGACAATTCATGCATTTTATTATGAAATTTTACACACATTTCATATGAACGTGTAGATTTTTTTGAGATTTTTTTGAAACTTTGAAATACGATTTTTGATTTTCTTTATAACGCCGCAATATTGATTCCTCGTTCTATTTTTCTTTACGTGGGAAAACTTGTACCGAGAGAAGCACACAGCTCAATAAAAAAAAGCACACAGCCGATCGAGAAAACACACATCTGTTTGGTTGACGCCCATTGGTCCGCGCTCGTCCGAAGTGGAGCTGGCAGATGACAAAATCTTTGCCGTCTGTAATACTGCCTTTGCCGTCTGTACAAGCCTGATGGCAAACTAACTGTTTCCCGTAGTGTGACTGATACGGAAGCCTCTATACGAGATGTAAGGACTTCGGTCGAACTTGCAGCTGAACCACATAGGCAACAACTGGGATATATGAGCTTTCCACAAGTTTGGAGGTAATTTCCAATTGACATTCTACTCTTTGATCTATCTTGTAGTAATGAATCCGGAAACACATTCTCCTTGAACACAAAATCTTTGAATCCTTTCATCGAGTTACTTAAAAAGAGGATGTCCTCCGGGTCCAAAGCTTAACTCATGATGCTGAGAATCATAGCGGCACTTTTGACGGAATTCGATTGTTCGTGTATGGCGATGTATCACCTTTCCTAGCTTGTCTGATTGCCTTGATCCTTATTGCCAAGCTGTCCAATACTTTTCCGATCGTATTTGTCCCTTAGCTCTTTCTATGTCAGACTCCTTGGCTGAGATGGCTTGGCCACCTTGTCGGGAGTGGGGAAGCTGGTCATTGTAGATGTTGTCAAGACTGTCGTTCCAAAGATTCTTTTACTTGGAGTGTTTCCCCATGACTTGCCAGTCCTTGTATCATGCTGGGGTGTATACCCGAATTTCTCCTTCTTGCATATCCCGTAGGAATCGCTATGTTCTTACTTCTTTCCATGTATATGATCTTCCTATCCCTGAACACAGTCGCGTCCTCGTGGGAGTGGATTGCATGACTTGTGCTACATGCTCACAACATGTGCAGCATATACAGTTGAATATAATGGGATAAACTTGGGTCTTGAACAGTCGTGCTTCTGACAAAACTGTTGTGGGTACGATGGCATGATGAATAAGGCTGAGTATCTTATGCTCGAAGCTTTTCTCCAGGGTAGCGTGCTAAGGAAGATTTAGTACCGTATCTCAGAAGCTTTTCCCCCAGTGGCGTAATAAGGAGGATTGAGTGTCGTACGTGAGAATTTTCTCCTGGTGCCTTGCCGAAGAAGACTGGGTGCCTTACCCCAGAAGTTTCTTCCCTGGTTGCATACTGAGGATGATTGGCTGCCTTATGCCGGAAGCTTTCTGCGGTGGCTTGGTAAAGAAGGATCGGTTCCTTGCACTGGAAGCTTCTCCTAGTAGGTTTCTGCAGAAGGTTGGGTTGCTTACACTGGAAGCTTTCCGCGGTGGCGTGTGGAGGAAGATTGAGTAGCTTAGGCTAGAAGCCTATCCACATATCATATTGGGGAAGATTGGGAAGCCTTGCATCATAAGCTTCTCTGGCAGCTTGCAGAGGAAGACTGGGTTCCTTACACCAGAAGCTTCATACTGTGGCACGCGAACTGAATGCCATATAACCTTGATACTTTTGCTGTTGGTTACTTGTATGAAAAGAGTTGTCCAACTGTCCTTCTTGCGGAGTACTGTGTCCATAGCACATTCTGGCTTCCTTCCAGAGCATATTCCATATTTTACCCATAGCGGAATCAGAACTTTGTACAAGCCATACCTTGACTGAAGATCTTCCGTTACTCAAGCACACGGCTTGTCTTCCTGCGAGTTTGATCATCATTGTTGTACAGGTGGCACAACTAATACAGACTTGATGCTGATAGTCCATCCAAGATAGTGTTTATAACTGGACCATAGGTTTCCAATAGAATACAGTTGGGTGAGAATTCCATTTGGTTTAGCTGAACTTCCAAGTCTTTGCAGTCCTTATTGATTCGTTGAGTCAGGTGGTGGGTTGATGAGCAACTTCCATAAGGGAAAATAAGGTAACACCAAAGAACCAAATTAAAAGCAAATGGAACGGCGTAATCAAGCAACAAGCAAATAGCACATAGAATGCACCAAGTTTACACAAAGACCACACTTTATTGCTACTCGACATAATTTACAACATGCCTACTACTACAACCGATGCAACATGAACTCCACAGAAACTTAGGTACTGTGGTTTGGTGGCGGGTTGCTAGAAAATGAAGGAGCTGGTGGAGGGGTTGGTGGAGCTATAGCTAGGCCAAGTGCTCTTCTGGCACAGGTTGCATCTCTGACTAGCTCAGCGATGAGGACGTACTCGGCAATCATGTAACGGGACATGAATGCCACGGCCGCATCGCCATCCGAGTGGGCAGGAGGAAACCTTACTCTTCTGGGGGTGGTTGCCAAAGTGGGATAGTAGTTGAAGGCACGGTTCTCTTGCATTGCGCTTTCTTAGTGACGAACACCAGTGAGGCCTGCGAGAGCGGCAAGCTGGATGGCACGATCTGGCATAGAAGCATATCCACCATGGAAATTATAGGTGCGCCTACCGACGGGTATGCTGGCTGTCAGGAGGACATTGGCATGGTACCCGAGCACCAATCCTACAAGCGGTGTCTGAAACACTTGGTACCTTGGCATCTCTCCACTGGGATAGAGAAGAAGCCAAACATTGCAGAGTAGGTATACGAAGCTTGGTGGTGTAGGAGCCGAGTTATAGTGGATCGGAACCGATGCCATCTACACTCACAAGAACAACCATTAGTGAAGAGATAATAAGTCTATATGCATGCTATGCGACAAGAAAATGCAGCAAACAAGTTAGACTCTATTCTACCGGTATCTAATGCTCGCGCTACCTAGGGTGTCCTATAGCCAGCCCTACTCTGATACCATTAGCTGTGGCACCCCGGCTCAAAGAGACCGGACCACCCCGTATTCCAGCCCAGAGATCAAGTCTTCAGGAATACGGCACTGCTTGGCATAGAACAGAACAACTCTTTATTAAGAATAATATGGGTACAAGGGTTCTGATATAACAAAGGTTACAAGGGTACGGCGACACTATGCCTACTGAGGTAGCTCTATGCTAGCAGTGGACCAACTCGTAGTAGCGGAATAGCTTCTAGCAGCGGAACGGCGACGACGGTGATGGACTCCACTCCAAAGGTACACTGGCTGGGACATATCCTAGCTCGCAAACTCGGGATTCTCGACAAGCAATCAATCACGGCATCACCTGCAATCTGGCATGACACGCCAGGTGAGTACTTTGAATGTACTCGCAAGCTCACAACAACCAAAAGCATCAAGGCAAAACAATAACATAGTAATGATAGGTTAAGTTATGAGCAAGCATTAAAAGGATGGAACTAAATACTAAGCATGATATTGCAAAACTAGTCGTACTGATAACCATCGTTTAAGGTCACATGGACCATCTTACTCTTGACTATCCAGTCAATCACTTATCCTCGTGATCACCCCTTGACCACCTCATGGTCATCCAATTGTCATTACTCTTGACTATCCAGTCAATCAACTTATCCTCGAGATCACACCGTGATCTCCTCATGATCATCCCATGATCATGACTGGCTTTCTGCCAAACTGTACTTGACCAACTCTGAGACGAGTTCTTCCATCATTAAAATCAGTCATTCCATCACTTGTGTTGATCAGACAGTGTGACTTAGTATGAACTGTGTCCAATACCGTGGACGCGGCAATTCGAATATATTCTTACACTCTGCAGAGGTTGCGCACTTTACCCACACTATGGACATCCGTCCAACGAAACTTGCCATCCAACGAAACTTGTCTAACCCGTGGCACTTCTACCATACCACCGACATACCCCCGGGTCATGTCCTGGGTGTCCCCTGTGTGACTCCTGACACCTGCCACCTCGTGGTTACTCTGTCCCAAACGGGGACCCAATAACTGTCCCAAACGGGGACCCATGGCCATATAACTCGGGATCATAAGGTTATCGCCACCTACTTGATCAGGGTAGCACGCACGCATAACCTTCCCTCCTTGGTGGTACTGATAAAAGGGCACGGCGATAGACCAAGTTAAGGCCTTCCCATAAAAGGCAAATGTGGATGCACTTGGTAGGTTCGGTTCAGTGGCACTTGATCAACGAATGCCAGAATTGTATCCCCAAGGTTATCTCTGTCACAACTGTTCCTCCAATATCATAAATCAACATGTGAATAGTATAGCAATATGCAACTAACAATCCAATGAATAGTATAGAAAAATCATTCCTACTAACTCCATAATATCAACTATGATCCTCATGTCATCATAGCAACTACCCTACAAATCCAATAGGAACATGGAAGTATCAATCTTGTAAACTACTAGTCATGTGGAATCCAAGCATTAACATGGCAGTAGCAAGATCAAATAATTTCCCAAGAATTGCCGTGAATAAGCCACCATCAAGTAATTAAAATAAATCAAATTTTATTATATTTAAACAATGGAATTGCATTGCAATAAGGAAAATGAGAGCTGTGGCTTGCCTTGCTCCACGGGACAGTAGGAAATACTCCTTGTCTCCAACACCTATTTTTATCCTGTGGAAAATCATTTTTAAAAGCATTTGTAAATAACACATAAAGCATTTTTGTCTGTCCAGAAATTCTAGACAGATCAGAAGAATGTCGAACTTTGTAAATAAATAGAGGAGCTCAAAAGAAAAATACTGCAAAAAGAATGAGCTCATTTGGACTTGTGGTTTAAAAACTAGAGCTGGTCAAAGTTGGGTCAAATCTGGATTTAATTTGAATTAAACAGAATTTCTGGAAATTCTATAGGGGGCCACGTCGTTGGCATAAACAGAGAATACACCTCCACTTAAAAACGGTTCATTAGTGCTCTGTCTCGCTGACAGGTGGGGCCGGCCTGGCAGGTTTAAGAGAGAGGGAGAGAAGCAGAGGAACGGCTGGGCTCACCGGCGTAGAGGCCACGGCGGTGGCCAGAGATGTTGGGGATGGAACGGGCGCACGACAATGAGTCTTCCCGTACCAGTAGCTCTCGAACGGTGGCCGGACGGCGCGGCGCCCTTCGTCTCCGGCGGAGGCGAGCTACGGTGATGGAGGCAGTCGACGGTTCCGGGAAGGAATCAAGCACCTGGGGATCTGGGGAGGATGGGTGGAGCACTAGGAGCTTAGTGGTGGTCTTGGTTGAGGCTGGGGTTCACCAGAGTGAGTTGGCCGAGGCGGAGGCCGAAGCTTCTCCGGAGCTGAGGAAGGAGGCCTCCCGGGCGTTGCTGCTGAGCACCGGGGGTCAATTGGGAGGGGAAGGAGGCGAGTGGTGAAGAGCGGGGCACCGGGCTGCGGCTTTTATGGGTGAGCGGCGTCAATACAGGCCGAAAGCCACCGCAGAGATGCTGCCATGGCGAGGACGGCGAGCTGGCACCGCATTGGCCGTCGGGGAGTGAGGTGAGGTGACGGAAGAGGGGCGGAGGAGATAAGGCAGCAGGCTAGGCGCCGGGGCATTCAATGCCGCAGTCGGCCACAGTGCTGCACTGTGCGGCTCATGGCGGTCGTTGGCCGTGTCCGGTAAGGACGCTGCCGGAGGGGGAGAGGCTGCGGGAGGGGCGACGTGGATGGTGGGGAGTCTGTCGGCACGACTGGACAAGCTAGGGCCGCCGGAGTTGGCACATCCGACTCGGTCCGACGCGCAGAGCGCGTGTCTGATGTGCTGACCTTGTGGTCACCGCGTGCACTGGTGCACCGGGGACACGTCGGCCTGGCTCACCTTGTCTGGGGGTGCCGGCCTACCCTCACACAGCCCAGGTAGGCCACTGGTTTGGCTAATATAGGCCTGGGTTGATGGTTCTTGTCCAAAACAGCTTCTGGATAGGAATTTAGGAGGTTTCCAAAGATGAAACAAGCTGGGCTTGGGGTAGATTAGTTGTCATAGGGCACTAGGGAAGGAAGGAGTCTTTGCTGGAAAAATTTCAGAAGAATTTGACAAGTTTTGAGCATAGCTCCTTTACAACAGCCAAATTGGTCCAGAAACAAGGTTTTGATGTTGTGCCCACTTGGCTTGATGGATTTGGCTCAAATTTGGTGGAGATGGATTGTTTAGGCATAGGGAGGTACTGAAGCATTGGAAATTTATTGAGGAAGTTTGGCTAGGCAAATGAAGTTGAATTTTGGCATGATAAAATTAAATGTCTAGGATAGAATGCTCAAAAAGTTTGAGGGCAATCAAGCAAAGATAAATAGTACTTCCTTCACAAAGTACTATTTTGTACAGAATAGAAAGTGAATATTCTTGAATTATTTTTGAACTAGGAAAGGAAGGGTTTTGGCATATTTGGAGGAGATATTATCCCAATGATTTATTAGAATTTTTTTGGGATTTATGGCAAGGAAGAAATATAGGTTGCTTCACAACCTAGGGCAGAAAGGATTATTCCTTTCATAGAAAACGGAATATTTAGTTGGAATACAAAAATTAGGGTTGGGCTAGAATGGAAATGGCATGACTTGGGAAAGTTTTTGAAAGCTTTGATTCACTTGGGAAAAGAAAGGAAAAAGATTCCCAAGCTTTTAAGTCCATAGAGCCATTCAAACAAAAATCCAATGCAACTTCCAACAAATTTTCAAATAGCTTTTTGAAAAGAAGAATTGTGAAAACCAGGGTGTCACAATGATTCGCCGGATAATCTTCACATAAATATTGGTATAATGATCTTTATCTCTGGATTGTTGATGCTATTCTTTTAAAATGCTTGGATGAAAACCAAGCAAGATGTCGGGAAATTTCCACCCAAGTGTGTGGCAAGAATCCCAACCAAGCAATGGCCGATATATACTTATTGCCTTAAGCACATGTGTGAAAGATGGCCGATGGAGTGTTGACACGTCCTTAGAACAAAATTGGTGCAAGTTATTTTTTGACACACTAACTTTGCCAAAAAACAGAGGGGAATGTGTTGACACCATATTTTTGACATGGCAATAAACGTAATTAATATGGCCTCTAATTAAAAAAGTGCTCAACATGTAAGTTTTTTGCCTCGTCGAGACAAAAAAAAAATTCTTCTTGGGTCATCTCTATCCAAGGAAGTATGCAACCTCAGGAGCCAAAACAGTGCAACACTGCTGAAAAACACCGCCCAGTCTAACAGGGTCATTTTACACGGTATAACCAGGTCTGGCCCAAGGTCCATAGGTTTGCCCAACCGTAACCGTGCCAGGCCCGAGAAGAGCCCTTGATTTTCCCAGTATAACTGGGCCCAACCCAAGAGGAGCCGGTATATTACCCGGTATAATCGGTCCAACTCGATTTGTCCCGGAAAATTATGTTGACGCCACGGGGCATTTTTCAGCATCAAGACAACCCAAAATAAAAAAAATGTTCAACATGAAAGTTGTTTGTCTCGTCAAAAGGAAAAACTTTTATTTTGGAATCATCTCCATCCAATCTCGTTTGCAACCTCCACCAACATGGCAACACAGATACATCTCGGAAACATACCTTAATAAATCATGACAAGTATCAGTTTCAATATGGCTTAGATTGGAAAATTACTTAACATGAAAGTTGTTCTCCTCGTCGAAGCGAACAACTTTTCTTTTTTGATCATCTTGATCCGAGCTCGTATGCGACCTCTACAGCTGATGTAATGTGACTGCCTTTTGACCTGCGTGAAACCGTGGACCCACTTTTCCAAATTAAGGTAGGTTTAGATATTTGGTTGAAAATTGGAGTCCTTTTCTTCTATGGGAAGTCCAGCCGCCTCATATATAGATGGGAGGTGATGTCCGATTGAACAACACATAATCGTCAATCCAATCTATCACTTTGATCTTTTACCTTTTCTCCTTCACCTTCGTTTTCTTCTTCCTCACTCTTCGTTGTACTTTGTGTTAGACGGCAGTGAACCTCAAGGCCCTAGGGCGGTCAGGCCAACCTAGGGCAGCCCATAGCTACCGCACGCCCTGACGGGGTCCCTCCCAGGTGTGTGGGGTTTCGGGTCTTCCAGAGAGCTTACTAGCGTGTCTTGCATATCGCGCTCCTGGCGAGACTCCCCCGGCGACGTCTCCTGCATATCGCACTCGACGCCAAGGCCGACCCGGTGACGTGTTCATGTGGAAACACAAAATCTGGTGTCAACAACTATTATGTTGTATGTCTTGACCAACCTATTCGAAGTGAAGCCGTACATAGAGTAAGTTCTCAATAAATTATTTCGCAACTAGTCATAAGTTTGTGTCTAACTCCACATCTTCTCATTGTTATAGGGAATTCATTGATCAATTCTGGATGGAATCAAGGGATCCGACCTGGGAAGAAGCTTCGACCCTTCTTAGAAATGGTGCCAGAAGTCGCATGCCCGATTTTGTTTCTTGGTTCAAACAAAAAGTACTCTCATAATTGGCTCATAGTTTAACATTTCAAGTTGGTCTTACATGTGATTAATACACCAAACTTTTCCTATTAAACTTGTTAGGAACAACTGACGAGTCTATGAGTGTCGAATTGAGACAAATTGCTAATAGTTGTGCCTATAAGGTCAGATCATTTAATGATTATGACGTGAATGGGTGTGGCTTCCATACAGAAAGGCATGAGCAGAATTAGCCTAATCGAAGAACAACAAATACTAGTGTTTCCTCTTGGGGTAGATGGAGTTGAATATTATGGAAGAATTGAAGAAATATACGAACTAAATTTCCTTGGAAGCAAATATCTAAATCCCGTTGTATTCAAATGCCATTTGTTTGATCCAAAACAAGTGATACATACTATTTCCATTGGACTAGTTGAAATTCAACAATCAACCATCGTACCAGGAGATGATGTCTTTATTGTGGCTCAACAGGCCACACAAGTTTATTATCTCTCATACCTGTGCAAAACTATGGAGCATCCAAAGGGCTAGGATATTGTGTACAAGTTACCGCCACATGGTAAACTACCTATCCCAAACAATGAACATTGCAACATAGACATCAACACATATGATGGAGAGTTCTTTCAAGACGATGGGCTCACAGGGCATTTCAAGATCGACTTGACGGAAGCTCAGGGCATGTAAGTACACAATGCGCAAGACAAGAAGAGGAGGTTGAGAATGAGAAGGACTTAGAATTACTTCACCGGTTACATATAGGCAATGACAGTGTTGACGACATTCCACCTCCAGATCACCAGGATGAATATTTCTACACGCGTGATAGTGATGATGACATTTTTGATCCAATTGATCCCAATGATGATGATTATTTTGAACAACTGTATGTTGTATGCATCCCAACTTTCTCGTTGCGCAGTTTATTTCACCATGCTTTTTTATTTAAATTGTATCGTTGCATCTATATTATTGATTTACTCTTTGTCATTGCAAAGTTTGTTAGTACATTTCTTTCTTTGAACTTACTTGTTGTATCTATACTAATAGCTTTACTTTTTCTCACTTGCATGTTTTTTTAGGATGCTTCTTTTCTTTACATCAAGTTGTATCATCCATACTAATTGGTTTACTCTTTCTCATAGCAGGTGGTGCATGAGGGCAATGAAGAAAACTATAGCCTCTATAATGGCAACTACTGGAAAGGTAGTCAAAATGAGAGGTGCGGAAGAAGCTGAAGGGTCCACAAAGAGAGGCCGGGTTCGAAAACCCCCAAGAGGAAGGTTGACAGCTAGAGGTGGGGGTAGAGGAGGTGGTCGATCTTCCTCCTCTAGTTCTATACCCCCCGCTTCTGTGGAGGAAGAGTCGACACAGGAGGAGGAGGAGGAGCAGGTGATTCTGGATCCAGAGGTGCGGCGGGAGTCATATGGGGGTGAGGATGCTTAGGAGGAGGAGATGGAGGAGGACGAGGAGGGATCTCTCTCCGGTGGAGCGTCGCGCGGGGGGGGGGGGGGGGGGAGGGGGGTACCTCCAGCTCTACACTCGGGAAACTGTGGTTGCGTGGTCCTTCAAGCCCCCCCCCCCCCCAACGTCCCATAGCATATAATAAATGACCTGTCATTCAACCACAAGGAGACAGGTAAATGGCTCTCCCGGCTCTTACAAATTACTAGCTTCCGTACCTTCAATATTTCAACTTGTACAAATGACTGGGCTTCCCTTTGTGTAGGGATTAGATTCTGGTTGGTGAGGGTGAGCACTCACGACGTGTCAACGACATCATTGGACTTTTGCTCAAGGAAAAATTCCACGGCTTGGTTACTTGGATGGGGTGGATCCAACATGGACATCGGCCCACTATCAAGCCGCGCCAGATGTCATGCACCAGGATGGCAGGGTGTTTCCCAACAGAGTCGAGCGGGTGAAGGGTGAACTGTCGGTAAGTGTCTTTCACACTACATTAATCAATACTAAAAGCTTGTTGGTAATTAATATTAATGCTTATTGTTCCTTAGATGACTAACACTTAATTTCTTCTTCATACAATGTATTCGTTTATTTAGGTGGTTCCGCAGTGGTGCACCAGCTTCCTTCCGCGCTGGGAGCATATGGTGGACAATTGGTGTGATCCTGTGTGGATGGTGACACACCTAGACACAAAGGACATGCGATTGACGATGGATGGTGCATCACACTGTCAAGGCAACCTCTCCCTGCCTGGTTTCCAGAAAAGATGGGTATGCAAGTTTCTTCCCATCTGTTTCTTATTTTATGCGTGGACACCCCATTCATGAATCTTATTGCTTTCTGTCGCAAACGAAAAACCATGATAGTGAGGAGATCTCCTCCTTCCAGGCATACTTCTTGGTCCATGCTGGAAAGGTGCTGGGCCAAGATTATTGCAATAGCCACGTCTAGGCAAGGGTGCAAGGATACACATAAATGGTCCAGGAGATCCATGGGCTAGAGTACAATCCTAAGCAGCTTCTCATTGATCCCGTGGCGGCTATGAAGGCAGGAGGAGACAAGAAACATGACCAGTTCTGGATCGCGGACAACCTCATCGATACGTCCTCCACTCCCACTCTCCCTTAGATCCGAACTCAAAGTATTAGTTTGAGTTCTTCTGTACGCCCTTGCCTAGAGCCTGCTTCATCCAGGATTACCCAGCTCAAGGTTAGTTCTGCTTCATTCAACCTCCCCTGTCTTTACATGATTGCATTGCGACGATGATAAGATTGCGGTGATGGAGGAAGAAAGGAGGCTCTGAGAGAAAGCACAGAGAAGGGCAACGGTAGACACTACTACAAAACTGGCTATAGCCAATATCCATATTAGTGGCGCACCATGGTGGTGGTGCGCCACTGCTATATAGCAATGGCGCACCAGAAACAGGTGCGCCATTGTTATTTTTTTAGTAGTGGCGCACCACCTGAGCAGTGCGCCATTGCTATTTTTTGGCCCACCCCCCCCCCACCCCACCAGACATAGCAATGGCGCACCACACCTAGGTGCGCCATTACTATGCACCTTAGTAATGGCGCACCTTGGTGTGGTGCGCCATTGCTATGTCTGGTGGGGGGGGGGTGCGTCTGTGTGTGTGCTAGCAATGGCGCACCAGGGAGGGTGCGCCATTACTATGTCTCGCACACACAGACACACACCCCACCACACACACACAGACACCCACCCACCCCCCCTGGATCGCCTTTTCAGTTTGAAAAAAAATAAAAGAAAATGATAAATGATTCAAAAAAATTCAAAAAAATAGATGCCGATGTGTTATGTGTTCTAGTTGTTACAAAAATTAACAAAGATGAATTTTGAATTTTTTTGCAAAAAAAAACCGCCGTGTTTCGGTAAAATGGCCGTAACTTTTGCATACGACCTCCGATGAAAAAGTTTTCTATATGAAAAAGATACTACTCGAAAAGTTACATCCGAATTTGATTGTCTATGCCCGTTATCGATTTTTTAGAATCCTCAAAAACCTAACAGAAAATAAGTTACAGCAATTTTAAGATCTGCAGGCAAAAAAATAAAAAAATTACAAAAAAGTTAGCAGTGGCGCACCAATGCATAGTGCGCCACTGCTAACTTTCCCGCCTTTCAAATTCAAAAAAATTTAAAAATAGTAATGGTGCACCATGGGGTGGTGCGCCATTGCTATGGTACATAGTAATGGCGCACCACACCGTGGTGCGCCATTACTATGTCACAGCCCCACCACGTGCGCACCCACCCACCTCTCTCCTTCATCTCTCCTTATCCCCATCCCCCTCCCTCCTCCTCCCTTCTCCTTCCCCGTCTCCCTTCCCCTTCTTCCTCCCTTCCCCTTCATACTTCTCCTCCTCTCCTCCACTCCATCTCCTCCTCTCCTCCTCTCCTCCTCTCCATCTCCTCCTCTCCGGTGACCTCCTCCTCCTCAAGGTGCTCCTCCTCCGGTGACATCCTCCTCACGGCCGGTGCTCCTCCTCCGGCGACCTCCTCCTCCCTCCTCTCCTCCTCACGGTGCTCCTTCTCCTCCCTCCTCTCCTCCTCACGGTGCTCCTTCCTCTCCTGCTCACGGTCCTCCTCCTCTCCGGCGACCTCCTCCTCCTTCTCCGGCGACCTCCTCCTCCTCTCCGGCGACCTCCTCCTCCTCCTCCTCCTCTCCGGCGACCTCCTCCTCCCTCCTCTCCTCCTCACGGTCTCTCCTCCCTCCTCCCTCCTCCTCTACTTCCGGCCACATGTGGAGCCAAAAATTTGAAAAAAATTTAACCAAAAAAAACGAGGCAAAAAAATTTAACCAGGTCGAGAACGAAATTTGAAAAAAATTTAACCAAAAAAAACGAGCCAAAAAAATGAGCCAGATCCAAATTCAAAATTCAAAAATAGCAATGGCGCACGGTGGGGGTTAGACGGTGCGCCACTACTATTTTCCCGCCTTCAAAATTCAAAAAAAATCAAAAAAAAAAAATTACCAGTGGCGCACCTGTAGCAATAGTAATGGCACACCAGAGGTGCGCCACTGTTACCTGCAATACTAATGGCGCACCAGAGGTGCGCCATTAGTATTTCTTATTAGTGGCGTGGTAATAGTGGCGCACCTATGGTGCGCCATTAATACCCAAAAGTGGTGCGCCACTAATGTGCTTTTTTCTAGTAGTGAGAGAATCAGGCCCTCCAGGCGTGGATGGAGGCGAGGATGGAGCAAGAACGAGCTTTCTACCAGGAGCCATTCCAGGTTAGTTTTTGCCCATAATAGCCAAGAGGAAGTATTAGTCTCATTACGTAACAAACATCTTTGCTACAATATGTAACCTTGCCTCTTAAAAAATAATTTGCAGATGCTTTTTGCTCGTTTCAGTGAAACTGTGCCAAACATGCCATGCCCTCCTCCACATCCTCCAGAGACTACTGTGAGTTCTCTTCAAATCTTTTCAATCACCATTATGGCCCTTCCAAGCCATAGATAGTTGTGCTTACTATCTCATGCTTACAGATGCATCCATCATTTGGATCGAATGAACCTAGAGGTGGATCTGCACACGGTCGAGGAATCCCAAGCACCCCTCATGGTGGTTGTACTCCGACGTCAAGAAATGGACAATGAAGGTAAGCGTTCTCCATGAATCCGTGGCATCAACTTCGATCATAGTGTCATCCCATTACTTTGAAAACTGACATTTGTGTCTCCCCCGCTATAACTATATTCGATTCAACTACTATGTTAACATTACATAGCAACTAAGCCTACTCCTTTGCATGGCCTGATCTTGTAACCCCATATCCATGAACCTTACAATCCTAGCATGATTAGGATTTCGTCGTACATTTCTACTTCTTCTACATACTTCTAGTCCATTCTGTATAGGTTGGTCCTTAGGTCAAAAGTTGTTGTATTTATTTGTTTTCTTAGTATTTAAGTAATCCTATTTCATTTTATAGGTTTTCATCGGGGATGCCGTCGATGGTGAACTTGTGATATGTGCTTGCCTTCTTGTTGGCATGCTTGTGGACTTGTCTTGTTTGGACACTTGTGAATGAACTTGTGATATGTGATGTTTGGCTACTTGTGATATGTGATGTCTGGGCACTTGTGAATGAACCTGTCATATCTGATGTTCGGCTATTTTATGATATGTGAAGTTTGGGTACTTGTGATATTTGATGTTTGGGTACGTGTGAATGTTCAATATTGATGCGCACATTTGAATTGCAGGGCTATTTGCAGGATACAAACAAAATTAAAAATCTGGCACAAGTTTACCGAGTGTTACACTCGGCAAATAGAGGGTTTGCCGAGTGCCTAGCAATAGACACTCGGCAAAGTGGACACATGACAGCCACTAGTGCATTCTGGTACGATTTTGCCTAGTTTACTTTGCCAAGTGTCACAGTTGCCACCACTCGGCATATCTTTGCCAAGTGTCAGCTACAGGACAGTCAGCAAACGGGTGACACATGGCGCCCTGGCGTGCGCCAGCCTTTGCCGAGTGGCGGTTACAGGACACTCGCCAAAAAGGCGACACGTGGTGCCCTGGCGTGCTCCAGCCTTTGCCGAGTGTCAGTTACAGAACACTCGGTACACATGTGACACGTGGCGTCAAGGCGTGATCCAACGTTTGCCTAGTGTCAGCTAGAGGACACTTGGCAAAGTATTGCCACGTGGCACCGTTTGTTCCGTCTCCGTGCCGTCTGTGCACTTTTTTTTTGCCGAGTACACGTTTTTGACACTCGGCAAAGCTTTGCCGAGTGCCCAAGGGGAAACACTCGGCAAAGATGGCTTTGTGAGTACCACCTCTGGCGATAGATGTTAGCCGAGTACTACACTCGGCAAACACTTCACTGATTATTTTCCACCCTCTAGACACTCGGCAAAGCACTAGATTCCAGTAGTGACTGTGGGTGAAGCCGAGCATGTTATATTCCCCAGGGGTTGAATTGTGAGCTACTGTAATCCATGGGAATTGTGTGTACCCTGCTATTGTCAGGTCCCTGATTGGGAACCGGATCCTCTGACTAGCAGGAGGCAAGTCAGGGAGCTACAGCGCCTCTTTGTATAAAATGGGAAAGGCAAGTCAGGGGCCTTACACTATTCACAAATCACTGCTCACACATCAATGCACACAATTACTGTTCATATATCAATGCACACAAAAGTCAGGTACTGTAGCTTACCTGACTTCCCTCCCTAGCTAACTCAGAGGATCTGGATCCCCTGATTGTATCATTCTCAAAACTTGAGAAAAGTTTATTTGATTACTTTTTTTTGTGTACCGTGTTGTGGTTTGGTTTTCATCACTCTTCTAGTAGGAACCACGGGTAGTTGGCCAGACCGTACCTTACCTGCAACAGGTACGTGCGCATCCTGTTTTCCCTAGTGCCATGCGTGTCGTTTTTCCTCTTCCCTGACAACAAAAATCGTGCATATCTCCTTAGGCTGGCGAGGAAGAGAAAAACATGCAAAAGAGGATTCTCTGAAGGTGAAAGGGTGATGATAGACACAGCTATTATCATAGGCATCAGTTTCTGTCCATGTCCAAAACTGGAATCTAAATCCTTAAAAACTGGGTAGGATGTCGTTGAAGGATAGAGGATAGAGTGTGATATGTTAGGATCTGATGAGACTGCATATTAATTAGACATGGATAGTATAGGTTGTTGTTAGGGTTTTAAGTAATCAACTAACTAGGCTTATCAAACAATAAAGAGCCAAGGAATAAGATCCTCTTAGGTGTCGGCACCTCAAGGCTGGCTTATATATGTACAGCAGCAATGTATGGTAGCTAGGTTAGGTATTTGTGATTCATGTCACTTTGTCAAAGAATCAGAATCAAGTACACACAGTACTGTTCAAATGTACCACTTGCTCTCAGCGTGCCACACATGTAAACTTCAGAATTTCTATTTTTTCACAATGTGGGGCACATGTTAGATCGATCTGAAGTGCTGCACTAGACATTCTTCTTGCAGGAGCCAAGGCTAACCCTTGAGAAGGTGAGGAGCCAAGAATTGATGAAGAACCATAAGATCCTTGAGGAGCTAGCTATGGAGATTGCTAGTACATAACACTAGCCTTTTCTTTCCAGTTGAAGAATATCAAGGCAAATCTAGAGGATAAAGGATATCTCTATCAAGACATATATCCATTCGTAGGTGTTGGGATGTTTGCGTCATGCATTAAAACTACAGAAAAATAATGAAAAAAAATCAGGTAATATATATCTGACTGTAGATGCTTGCAACACCATACGTGTAGCAACTGTGTGGTGCGGTGCCGCATGCAGCATCTCTCTCTCTCTTTCTCTCTCCCTCTCTCTCTCAGAACTTTCCTTGCTTCCGCAGAGCTTTGTAGGATCCATTCGGCGAGGATGTCAAGGAAAAAGCAAGGATGGCACCGTCGTCGGTATCGCGATGCCTCATATCTAATGGAGAAAAGTATATTTTTTGGTCCCTCAAGTTTATTGAAAGTCGACATCGAGTCCCTCAATTTTTTTTGAGCGACATTTCGTCCCTCATGCTCAAAACCGGACAAATTTCGTCCACACCCAGAGTAGAGTGGAAAACCGGTGACATGTCAGCGGTTTTCTCTCTCCTCACTTGCCACCTCATCTTCTTCTTCCTTCTCATTCTCGCTATGTAGTGGGCATTTTACCAAGCAATTGGCGTGCTCGCCTGCAAGGCGCTGCTCCCGGCCGCCGAGGACGTCAACACATGCAGGCGCAGGCGAGGAGGCCCTAGGAGCTAGCCGAGGTGCAGGCACCGGCACCTGCGGAGCAGGCCTAGACGGGTGCCAGAGCGCGTGCACCGCACCGTGCACACAAGCGAGCATGCCGATGCCATCCGCCTCCGCTCCTCCTTTCCATGCACCATGGCCCTTCTGGTATGTGCGCGTCCTGCCCTTCTGGCCGCACGTCGGCAAGGCATGGCCACCGTGCTCCGGCACTAGCTCCGCTCAAGACGCTCCGACATCGCCCACGAGCTCTGCATCCATCCCCTAGCCTCCCTAGAGCTCCCCGCCGCTCTAACCCGAGGCGCACTGGTCTTCTCCTTCGGCTTCGACGGAAACCGCCGCCGCGGCCTCGCCGTCAATAACGACCCCTTAGTTCGTCTTCCTTCAATTCCTCCGGCCTGCATCGTCCTCTTGACCACACTGACCTCCTTCACCCTTCAATTGCAGCGGAGATGGCCCCCTGTGTGCTCGCGACGAGCGCCGCCGAAGAGCCCCACCTGGAACGTGCCCTCCGTCACCTTCGGCATCCCCTAGCAGCCACACTTGCTTCACCTGAAGCGGGGGAGCTCTGGAAGCAGCGACGCATCCTCGGCAACCGTCCCCACATCGCTTGGCTGCCGGCAACGAAGCTTCGATGAACCCCGCATCGTCGCCGCGGTTGGCATCTGCTCAGGACGATGCTGCTGTCGTCTCCGGCATCCCCCACTGGCCATACCGCACCTCTCCAGGATCGCCGTGCAGCCCTCTATCCATTCCCGTGATCACCGACCTCCGCCGCCTCCTCGTCCGAGTTCGAAGTGGGATGCACGGTGGCCGAGCTTGAAGTAGCGCGCACGGTGGAGCTCCAGGTCGCCTCCCTCGTCGACGAGGCCACGGCCACAGGTACAACCTCCTCGTCCAAGGCGAGGTGGCACTGGTGAGCAGCAAGAGGCCGGCCGGCGGCGAGGATATGCATGACAGTGGAGCTGACTTTGACCGCCATGTGGCAAAGTGGGATTCAAAACCGGGGACACGTCAGCCCTAGTCTAGTTTGGGACCATTCATGTCCGGTTTGAAAACATGAGGGACCAAATGTAGCCCAAAAAATTTTGAGGGACGAAATGTATACTTTGCGTAAATTTGAGGGACCAAAAATATACTTTTCTCTATCTAATACGGCCAGGCCGATGATGATCATGGGCGTTTCTCAAAGCAGAAGCTGCTAAATCTTGAGAGAAAAAAGCAGGCAAGTTGGACAGATTATGTGCCTACCGATAAGGCAGTGTGAGTGGTGAGAGATTGAGAGCTCTGTCGACAATGCTATTCTCAGAACCTGTGGCGACTCATCGCCGGTTACTCAGAAACAAGATGGTCGGAATCGGATTCCTTACAAGCAAAGTATTGGCCGCTCCGTATGGGCATTCCGCATCATTGTCGCTATGGTTCGTGTTGTCGCAGATCGGCACGTTTTCATCATTGCAAATCTTACAGCTGCTGTTCATCTATACTTTCGTGAAATTGACATATGAGTACACTACAGATGATGAGATTCATATTCCGAGCTTCTTCCTTTCCGGATTTCTACTTGATGCGCTAATGGATCTTAATCTGTAGCTTGTACATTTTTTCACCAATTAGCAAATATACTGTTTCCCCGGTGAGTGCCGTGGCCATGACCCCTTAATTAGTTTGCCGGGCCTAGAGATAGAGATGGTCTGGGTGCGGGGCTGCGGGCAGGTGAGAAGGGCACCGGAGTGGCATCACGGGCGAGCTACATGCTTAAGTGTTATAGAGCTACGATCTTGCAGTTACAAGCAACATCAGACGATTTGCTTCCGGTAACATGCTAGATCAAAAAAGTACAATACCCAAAATTCTAAACTGAAGTTTAACTTCTATTTTTATTTCTCAAATTCTTCCATGCATGCATGTATATCATCAAATTCTATGTTAATTTGGATTCTCCAACGAGGAAAAATATAGATCAAGAACTAGCCATGTGTTGGGTAGCTAGTAGAGGTGGTTGTACACCCAACCCCTTAGATAAAAAACCCTTTTTTCTTTTTTCCTTTTTACTATGGTTTATTTGTTATTATATTCTTTAAACTCTGCTTGCCTCCTTATTTTCCAATTGTTCTAAAACTCCCGTAATTATTTCTTTTTTTCTCCATTTATGTATTTTTTCTATATTTTACCAAAAAATTAGATTACACTAATTCAACAATTTCCATCCACATGAACATTATTGAATTGCATGACTAGCCAGTTCATCCAAAAGCCCGAACTGATGGAGAAGGGCGGACAATATATTTCAACAAACATTATGTGATAAACATAAATGGTATTTAGGCTCCACATCTGTCAAACCACCGCGTTGGGGAGAGGAGGGGGAGGATAAAGTAAATAAAGTTAATAATTTTGAGGCGCGGATGGTTAATCAAAGTAAACTTTGGTCATAGTCACAGCGGGGGGTAATGTGCATTTATCTCTAAGTAAAATAACAAGTACATGAGAAACTCATAACGTGTGGACACATATAACTCCTAATGAATGGCCCTTTACTTACGGATAATTCATGAAATATATAGCTAACTCTGAGGAATAGAGGAAGTTGCATGAGTCAATTAAGATTGACCACTCCTTCAAAGTTCTTAATTAGTTCTCCTAAAGATTAGTTGCATGCATGTAGTGCATACTTAAACGGCCAAATAAATGTCAAAAGCAGGACCTGTCCATAGGCATATATATGGGATTCCCACTAGCTAGGTCAATACAAACTATCAAATTATTCCAGTCGTGTTTGGGTCCCTGTTGATCAAAACACGGCTCCACGCGCGCATTATCCAATCTGATCTCTTGGATACCAATATGCTTTCGAACAAACCAATTGCGCCATACCTGGTATGCTAGCACATATGTCATGGTTTTTTTTTTCTAGAAAAATCCAAAGAAGTCTTGCACAATTTTAAAGATGCCTATATCACACTGGCCTGTTCCAAACACTTCCTGATCTTACTTGCACTTGGATATTCCAACCTGTCAAGGACACCATAGTGCATAGAAACACTACCCTTTTGTAGCTCTATAAAAGGAAGCCACCCCCTGTGCTATCAAACCATCCAAGTTTCCTCTTTGGCACAAGGTAGCAACAACTAGCTATAGCTATACAAAGGCTCCAACACATTTCAAAGTTTTCCTTCAGTTCTCTTCAAGCAAAGCACATACGCTTAGAGATCCGTGCAAACACATAACCCATTAGAAGGCAGATGGACCGTGTGATGAAGCTTGCGTCGGAGCAGGCAGTAGTGATCTTCACTCTGAGCTCCTGCTGCATGTGCCACACCATGGTGCGCCTCTTCTGCGACCTCAGTGTCAATGCATTGGTGCACGAGCTAGACCAGGACCCTAGGGGAAAGGAAATGGAGAGAGCTCTCCTCAAGATGCTCGGGAAAGGCCCGTCTGTTCCTGTGGTGTTCATTGGCGGGAAGCTTGTCGGCGGGACAAACAAGGTCATGGCCATGCATCTCAGCGGCGAGCTGGTCCCAATGCTGAGGAATGCAGGTGCCCTCTGGCTATAGAGTGAACAAAGGGCGAGGAAGACCTAGCTCTGGTGCCACTTGGAAAATAAAATTTTGTCGAAGAGTGTGAAGTATGCATTTTCCTAGAATAACCTAATGGCCTAGTTAGCGTCAAGCAGGTTTTTTCAATCCTGTTCTAACAATAAGAAGGTTTTTTGTATGGCAGACAATAACAAGGTTTGTGAGTGGGTTTTACGTATGGGTTTATATATGTAATCCCTTTTTCATGTTTGTGTTGTAACTCCAGTGTTATTTGTGCACGTGTAGCACCCTTTTTCAAAGAGCTACTAATAAATATATGTATTCACAGTCACAGTTCATCATCTTTTCTTTTGAGAGCTAGTTAATAAATATATGTATTTCCAGAAGAATTTTTTTTGTATTCACAGTCACAGTCCTTTATCAATGACACGTAGTGCGCATCTTTAACGTGCAAATTTCGTACATGCATTGCATATTGATGATCCTAATTTTATCAACGTCTCCTGTTAGTTTTCTAATTATTTGCTATCACAAATATATTGATATGTTCTCCTTTGGAGATATACACGTACGTGCACGTCTGCCTTGTTAATATACATTTATTATAGGAGGGTTGCTTCCGTACACTCCCTTATGAAACTTTAAAAATGATTATCGTCCGTGTGCTAATTGAGATTAGCTGGAAATGAGTTGGCCAATACAATGGTTTGCACCAAAAGTCCCGACCTATCCCTGTGCTAAACAAACTATCCAGAACCTACCTCTCCGTTAAAAAAAGGGTCTAGAACCCATCTTCAACCTCCGATTGCTTTGCCACGCCCCACCTCTAATCTAGGCATACAACAACGTTGCCATCGCCAACATTAGTAGCATCGCCATCACCTTGGGCCTCAGAGTGCCTATGCTCGCGTTTCGTATTTTCTCTCTTCTCTCACTCTAATGTAGGCAAGTGGGAACTGCCTGCAGCGAGCTTGCTACTACTGTTTTATAGACAAGCTTACCTGCAGTGGCGTGTGCCAGTGCGGGCCCATCACTGGTATATGACATACCAGTGACGAGTGTTAGTGCGGGCACGTCACTAGTAAGTTGGCCCACAGCAACTGCTGTCACGAAATACCAGTGATGGGCCCCACGCCGCCCACGCCACTGGTACTAGCCATACCAGTGACGAGCGTCAACGAGTGCTCGTCACTGGTAAGTGGAAGATTACCAGTGCACCAGAAAGCGCCCGCCACTGGTAAGTTTTTACCAGTGACATGTGGGAAGAAGTACCCGTCACTGGTATTTTTTTCTGTTACCAGTGACGTGTGCCATCGTAGGCACGTCACTAGTGATGTATCACCTGTTGCTGTTTCTGCAGTAGTGATACCTTGTTAGATATTCACGTTTTTTGTTTGAATCTGCTAGATAGTCACGTTGGGTGACCTTGGTTACACTAAGTTATGTATGCATAAGCATGTAAACAAACAATCACATAATCACCGAAAAGAAACCGGCCCTAATCGTCACCAGATCAATCTCCTCCCCACTCCGCCCCTGATCGTTACCCCAGCGCCGTGGGACCGAGGTAAGGGAATTCTCATCTCGTCCGTTGTGTAATAGGTTTTCGTGTCATGGCGACGTCGCTCCGATGGTGGTGGTGGTGTTGTAAGAAAAATTCCTTCATCTCCAATCCCATCTCGCTGGCGTTTGGTGCAATCACCACTGGAATCTGGGACTTTGCCTAGTGTCAGGTTGTTTGTCGAGTACATTTCATCGGGCACTAGGCAAACATGACTTTTGCCGAGTACTTTTTTTTTTGCACTAGGCAAGCAATTCTTTGTCGAGTGCTTTTTTTAGCACTCGGCAAACAATTCTTTGCCGATTTCCCTTTTTTTGCACTCGGCAAAGAATTCTTTGCCGAGTACCTTTTTTCCTGCATTCGGCAAACACTTATATTTGTTTCTTTTTCTTCTCCTTTCTTTTGTTTCTTTTCTTTTGTACATTTTTTTATGCTCTGTTCTTTTCAACATTTTTTTTATTTTCTTTTCTTTTTCCCTCTCTATTTTCTTTTATAAGCATTAAGTTCATTTTTCAGGCATTTCGTGAGTATAATAAAAAATTAAACTACAAGTGCATGGAAAATTTGGCAAAATTGGGTTAAAAAATCCTATTTGTGTTCTTGAGTCTATGTTTAGTCCTTATACAAGAAAAAGAAAGGAATTCCAAACATGAGGGTACCAAGACTCGACCCTGGACATGGAGTTTATTGGTTTTTTTAATTTCAAAAAATGCGAACGAAGTCCAAAAAATATAGAACTTGGCATGGTGTCATTATATGATCCCTAGAGGTTGTGGTAAAAATTTCAAAAAGTTTCGTAAAGGTTGTGGCGTACACTGCTTAGAAACCGGACCATCTCCGAGGAAGAAACGTCGTTTCGAAAGGGAACATGTCAGGTTTGAAGGCGATGCGACCACTCCTTTATCGATTGACTTTGATTTTTTTTTCTATGCTCAAGATACACCATTACATGATCCATATAAAAACTTGGAATCTTCCGGGGTCTGTTTGCTATATTTAAGCCATTAAGTACATTTTTTAGCTATTTAGTGAATATAATAAATATTTCAACTGTAAGTGCATGAAAAAGTTAGCAAAATTGGGTTGAAAAATCCTATTTGTATTCTTGAATCTATGTTTAGCTCTTATACAGGAAAAGGAAAGGAATTTCAAACATGAGGGTGCCAAGACTCGACCCCGAACATGGAGTTTATTGGTTTTTTAATTCCAAAAAAATTGGAACTTGGCATGATGTTATTATATGATCCCTAGAGGCTGCGGTAAAAAAATGTGAAGGTTTCATAAAAGTTGTGACGTACACTGCCTAGAAACCGGACCATCTCCAAGGAAGAAACGCAGTTTCGAAAGGGAACATGTCAGGTTTGAAGGCGATGCGACAGCTGCTTCTTCCATTGGCTTTGAATTTTTTTTCTACACTTAATATACACCATTACAGGATCCATATAAAAATTTAGCATCTTTTGAGGTCCGTTTGCTATATTTAAGTCATTAAATGCATTTTTAGGGATTTATAAAATATAATAAAATTTTAAACTGCAAGCGCATGGAAAAGTTGAAAAATTGGGTTGAAAAATCATATTTATGTTCTTGAGTTATGTTTAGGCCTTATACAAGAAAAAGAAAGGAATTCCAAACATGAGGGTGCCAAGACTCGATGTCGAACATGGAGTTTATTATTTTTTTAATTTCAAAAAATACAAACGAAGTTTGAAAAACATGAAACTTGGCATGGTGTCATTATATGATCCCTAGAGGCTGTGGTAAATTTTTAAGAAGGTTTCACAAAAGTTATGACGTACACTGCTTATAAACCGGACCTTCTCCAAAGAAGAAACGTGGTTTCGAAAAGGAACGGGTCAGATTGGAAGGCGATGCGACAGCTGCTTCATCTGTTGGTCTTGAATATTTTTTCTAAACTCAAGATACATCATTACATGATCCATGTCAAAATTTGGCATTTTTCGGGGTCTGTTTGCTATATTTTAGTCGTTAAGTGCATTTCTAGACATTTACTGAATATAACAAAAAATTGAACTGTAAGTGCATGAAAAAGTTGGCAAAATTCGGTTGACAAATGATATTCTATTCTTGAGTCTATGTTTAGGTGCTATACAAGAGAAAGAAACTAATTCCAAACATGAGGATGCCAAGAGTCAACCCCGAACATGGAGTTTATTGGTTTTTAAATTCCAAAAAGTGCAAACGAAGTCTAAAAAACATGAAACTTGGCATGGTGTCATTATATGATTCCTAGAGACTGTGGTAAAAAATAAAGAAGATTTCGCAATAGTTGTGACGTACACTGCTTACAAACCGAACGATCTCCGAGGAAGAAATGTGGTTTCAGAAGGGAATGAGTCAGGTTTGAAAGTGATGCGACTGCTGCTCCATCCGTTGGAGTTGAAATTTTTTTACACTCAAGATACACCATTATATGATACATGTCAAAATTTGGCAATTTTCAGGGTCTGTTTGCTATATTTAAACCGTTAATTTCATTTGTAGGCATTTCCTGAATATAACTAAAATTTGAACTGCAAGCGCATGAAAAAGTTAAGAAAATTGGGTTGAAAATCATATTTGTGTCTTGAGTCTATGTTTAGGTCTTATAGAAGAAAAAGAAAGGAATTTCAAACATGAGGGTGCCAAGACTCGACCCCGAACATGGAGTTTATTTTTATTTTTTTTGAAAAATGCAAACGAAGTCCCGAAAACATGAAACTGGACATGGTGTCATTATATGATCCCTAGAGGTTGTGGTAAATCTTTGAGAAGGTTTCACAAACGTTGTGATGTACACTGCTTGGAAAAGGAAATTCAAACAGCCAGGTGCCAAGACTCGACCCGAACATGGAGCTTATTAATTTTTTTTTTGGAAAATGCAAACTCGGCAGTGCGTGCCCCGAGCGGGTCATGGCCTGTGTCTGGCGTGACGCCTTGCATCACTTTGGTCATAGGGTAGCATGGGAACCCTCCTCCAACAGTAGCCCCTCACAGGTCCCGGCGGTAGAGTAGCGCCCGTCCACGCCGACACACCAATCCTTAAGGGGTTAGCGCGCTGGCCGGAACAAGGATCTTCACCCCACGGAGCGTGCTGGTTGGAAAAATATAGAATGGTGATTTTGAAAATGGTTGGACAATTCATGCAATTTATTATGAAATTTTACACACATTTCATATGAACGTGTAGATTTTTTTGAGATTTTTTTGAAACTTTGAAATACGATTTTTGATTTTCTTTATAACGCCGCAATATTGATTCCTCGTTCTATTTTTCTTTACGTGGGAAAACTTGTACCAAGAGAAGAACACAGCTCAATAAAAAAAAGCACACAGCCGATCGAGAAAACACACATCTGTTTGGTTGACGCCCATTGGTCCGCGCTCGTCCGAAGTGGAGCTGGCTGATGACAAAATCTTTGCCGTCTCTAATACTGCCTTTGCCGTCTGTACAAGCCTGATGGCAAACTAACTGTTTCCCGTAGTGTGACTGATACGGAAGTCTCTATACGAGATGTAAGGACTTCGGTCGAACTTGCAGCTGAACCACATAGGCAACAACTGGGATATATGAGCTTTCCACAAGTCTGGAGGTAATTTCCAATTGACATTCTACTCTTTGATCTATCTTGTAGTAATGAATCCGGAAACACATTCTCCTTGAACACAAAATCTTTGAATCCTTTCATCGAGTTACTCAAAAAGAGGATGTCCTCCGGGTCCAAAGCTTAACTCATGATGCTGAGAATCATAGCGGCACTTTTGACGGAATTCGATTGTTCGTGTATGGCGATGTATCACCTTTCCTAGCTTGTCTGATTGCCTTGATCCTTATTGCCAAGCTGTCCAATACTTTTCCTATCGTATTTGTCCCTTAGCTCTTTCTATGTCAGACTCCTTGGCTGAGATGGCTTGGCCACCTTGTCGGGAGTGGGGAAGCTGGTCATTGTAGATGTTGTCAAGACTGTCGTTCCAAAGATTCTTTTACTTGGAGTGTTTCCCCATGACTTGCCAGTCCTTGTATCATGCTGGGGTATATACCCGAATTTCTCCTTCTTGCATATCCCGTAGGAATCGCTATGTTCTTACTTCTTTCCATGTATATGATCTTCCTATCCCTGAACACAGTCGCGTCCTCGTGGGAGTGGATTGCATGACTTGTGCTACATGCTCACAACATGTGCAGCATATACAGTTGAATATAATGGGATAAACTTGGGTCTTGAACAGTCGTGCTTCTGACAAAACTGTTGTGGGTACGATGGCATGATGAATAAGGCTGAGTATCTTATGCTCGAAGCTTTTCTCCAGGGTAGCGTGCTAAGGAAGATTTAGTACCGTATCTCAGAAGCTTTTCCCCTAGTGGCGTAATAAGGAGGACTGAGTGTCATACGTGAGAATTTTCTCCTGGTGCCTTGCCGAAGAAGACTGGGAATTGCATTGCAATAAGGCAAATGAGAGTTGTTGATTGCCTTTCTCCAAGGGACAGTAGGAAATACTCCTTTCTCCAACACCTATTTTTATCCTCTGGAAAAACATTTTTAAAAGCACTTGTAAATAACACATAAAGCATTTTTCTCTGTCCAGAAATTCTAGATAGATCAAAAAAAGTCAAACTTTGTGAATAAATAGAGGAGCTCAAAAGAAAAAAAATTGGAAAAAGAATGAGCTCATTTGGACATGTGGTTTAAAAACTAGAGCTGGTCAAAGTTGGGTCAAATCTGGATTTAATTTGAATTAAACGAAATTTCTGGAAATTCTATAGAGGGCCACGTCGATGGCGTAAACAGAGAATACGTCTCCACTTAAAAACGGTTCAGGAGGGCTCTGTCTCGCTGACAGGTGGGCCCGGTCGGGCAGGTTTAAGAGAGAGGGAGAGAAGCAGACGAATGGCGGGGCTCACCGGCGATGCTCACAGGCGTAGAGGCCACGGCGGTGGCCAGAGACGTCGGGTATGGAACTGGCGCATGACAGTGAGTCTTCCCATACCCGTAGCTCCTCGAACGGTGGCCAGACGGCATGGCGCCCTTCGTCTTTGGCGGAGGCAAGCTAAGGTGATGGAGGGAGTCGACGGTTCTGCTCTGGGGCAGATGGGTGCAGCACTAGGAGCTTAGTGGTGGTCTTGGTTCAGGCTAGGGTACACCAGAGTGAGCTAGCCGAGGCGAAGGCCAAGCGGTGAAGCTCCCACCAGAGCTGAGGAAGCAGGCCTCCCAGGCGTCGCTGCTGAGCACCGGGGGTCGATTGGGAGGGGGAGGAGGCGAGTGGTGAAGAGCGGGGCACCGGGCTGCTGCTTTTATAGGCGAGCAACATCGACAGAGGCCGAAAGCCACCGTGGAGATGCTGCCATGGCGAGGACGGTGAGCTGGCACTGCGTAGGCCGTCAGGGAGTGAGGTGAGGTGATGGAAGAGGGGCGGAGGAGATAAGGCAGCAGGCTAGGCACCAGGGCATTCAATGCCGCGGTTGGCCACCGTGCTGCACTGTGCGGCCCGTGGTGGTCATTGGCCGTGTTCGGCAAGGACGCTGCCATAGGGGGAGAGGTTTCAGGAGGGGCGACGTGGACGGTGGGGAGGCTGTCGGCATGACTGGACAAGCTAGGGCCACCGGAGTTGGCACATCCCACGCGGTCCGACACGCAGAGCGTGTGTTTGGCATGCTGACCATGCGGTCACTATGTGCACTAGTGCACCGGGGACACGCTGGCCTAGCTCACCTTGCCTGGGGTGCCGGCCAACCCTCACACAACCCAGGCAGGCCACTGGTTTGGCGAATATAGGCCTAGGTTGATGGTTCTTGTCCAAAACAGCTTCTGGATAGAAATTTGGGAGGTTTCCAAAGATGAGACGAGCTGGGGCTTGGGGTATAAAAGTTGTCACATGGGCACTAGGGTAGGAAGGAGTCTTTGCTAGAAAAATTTCAGAAGGATTTGACAAGTTTTGAGCATAGCTCCTTTACAACTGTCGAATTGGTCGAGAAACAAGGTTTTGATGTTGTGGCCAACTCGTTTGATGGATTTGTCTGAAATTTGGCGGAGAGGGATTGTATAGGCATAGGGAGGCACTGGTAAATTTTTAACTTATTTCGATACTCCTAGCTAGCATTTCCTTCACAATGCTTTTCTCTGGACAGAAGCTTTGGGAATTTACTAAGGAAGTTTGGCTAGGCAAATGAAGTTGAATTTTGGCATGATACAATTAAATGGCTAGGATAGAATGCTCAAAAAGTTTGAGGGCAATCAAGCAAAGATAAAGAGTACTTCCTTCACAAAGTACTATTCTGGACAGAATAAAAAATGAATATTCCTGAATTATTTTTGAACTAGGAAAGGAAGAGTTTTGGCATATTTGGAGGAGATATGATCCCAATGATTTATAAGAATTTTCTTGGGATTTATGGCAAGGCAGAAATATAGGTTGGCACAAAGGATTATTCCTTTAATAAAAAAGGAATATTTAGTTGGAATAAAAAATTAGGGTTGGGCTAGAACGGAAATGGCATGACTTGGGAAAGTTTTTGAAAGCTTTGATTCACTTGGGAAAAGAAAGGGAAAAGATTCCCAATCTTTTAAGTCCATAGAGCCATTGATACAAAAATCCAATGCAAATTCCACCAAATTTTCAAATGGCTTTTTTGAAAAGAAGAATTGTGAAAACCAGGGTGTCACAAACCTACCCCCCCCCCCCAGGATAAATCTCGTCCTTGAGATTTGGTTGCTCAGGAAACAAGTATGAACATTCTGACTTCAGGAAACCGTTTCCAGCTCGGGTATCCTTTTCCATTGTGTGTTGTTCCCATTAAATCTCATATCACCTTGCCTTGGGGTGGTTTGCTTCACCTTACCCAAAATTTTGATGAGTCTTTCTTGATATGTCAAACCTCATGTTGACTCTAATTCTTTCATATCTGTCGGCTTGGCTGGGGTGCGGTATATTATCACAACTGGGATATATGAGCTTTCCACAAGTCTGGAGATAATTTCCAATTGACATTCTACTCTTCGATCTATATTGTAGTAATGAATCCGGGAACACATTCTCCTTGAACACAAAACCTTTGAATCCTTTCATCGAGTTACTCAAAAAGAGGATGTCCTCTAGGTCCAAAGCTTAACTCATGATGCTGAGAATCATAGCGGCTCTTTTGACGGAATTCGATTGTTCGTGTATGGCAATGTATCACCTTTCCTAGCTTGTCTGATTGCCTTGATCCTTATTGACAAGCTGTCCAATCTTTTTCCTGTCGTATTTGTCCCTTAGCTCTTTCTATGTTAGCCTCCTTGGCTGAGATGGCTTGGCCACCTTGTCGGGAGTGGGGAAGGTGGTCGTTGTAGATGTTGTCAAGACTGTCGTTCCAAAGATTCTTTTACTTGGAGCGTTTCCCCGTGACTTGCCAGTCCTTGTATCATGCTGGGGTGTATACCCGAATTTCTCCTTCTTGCCTATCCCGTAGGAATCGCTATGTTCTTACTTCTTTCCATGTATATGATCTTCCTATCCCTGAACATAGTCGCGTCCTCGTGGGAGTGGATTGCATGACTTGTGCTACATGCTCACAACATGTGCAGCATATACAGTTGAATATAATATAAGGGGATAAACTTGGGTCTTGAACAGTCGTGCTTCTGACAAAACTGTTGTGGGTACGATGGTATGATGAATAAGGCTGAGTATCTTATGCTCGAAGCTTTTCTCCAGGGTAGCGTGCTAAGGAAGATTTAGTACTGTATCTCAGAAGCTTTTCCCCCAGTGGTGTAATAAGGAGGACTGAGTCTCGTACATGAGAAGTTTCTCCTGGTGCCTTGCTGAAGAAGACTGGGTGCGTTGCATACTGAGGATGATTGGCTGCCTTATGCCGAAAGCTTTCTACGGTGGCTTGTTAAAGAAGGCTGGGTTCCTTGCACTGGAAGCTTCTCCTAGTAGCTTGCTGCAGAAGGTTGGGTTGCTTACACTGGAAGCTTTCCGCGGTGGCGTATGGCGGAAGATTGAGTAGCTTAGGCTAGAAGCGTATCCATATATCATATTGGGGAAGATTGGGAAGCCTTGCATCATAGGCTTCTCTGGCAGCTTGCAGAGGAAGACTGGGTTCCTTACACCAGAAGCTTCATACTGTGGCACGCGGACTGAATGCCATATAACCTTGATACATTTGTAGTTGGTTACTTTTATGAAAAGGGTTATCCAACTGTCCTTCTTGCGGAGTACTGGGTCCATAGCACATTCTGGCTTCCTTCAAGAGCATATTCTATATTTTACCCATAGCGGAATCAGAACTTTGTATAAGCCATACCTTGACTGAAGATCTTCCATTAGTTGGGCACAGGGCTTGTCTTCCTGCGAGTTTGATCATCACTGTTGTACAGGTGGCACAACTGATATGGACTTGATGCTGATAGTCCATCCAAGATAGTGTTTATAATTGAACCATAGATTTCCAATAGAATGGAGTTGGGTGAGAATTCCATTTGGTTTAGCTGAACTTCCAAGTATTTGCAGTCCTTATTGATTCCTTGAGTCAGGTGGCGGGTTGATGAGCAACTTCCATAAGGGAAAATAAGGTAACACCGAAGAACCAAATAAAAAGCAAATGGAACGGAACAATCAAGCAACAAGCAAATAGCACATAGAATGCACCAAGTTCACACAAAGACCACACTTTATTGCTACTCGGTATTATTTACAACATGCATACTACTACAACCAATGCAACATGAACTCCACAGAAACTTTGGTACTGTGGTTTGGTGGCGGGTTGCTAGAAAATGAAGGAGCTGGTGGAGGGGTTGGTGGAACTATAGCTAGGGCAAGTGCCCTTCTGGCACGGGTTGCATCTCTGACTAGCTCAGCGATGAGGACATACTTAACGATCATGTAACGGGACATGAATGCCACAGCCGCATCGCCATCCGAGTGGGCAGGAGGAAACCTTACTCTTCTGGGGGTGGTTGCCCAAGTGGGATAGTAGTGGAGGGCACGTTCTCTCGCATTGCGCTTTCTTGGTGACGAAGACCAGTGAGGCCTGCCAGAGCGGCAAGCTGGATGGCACGATCTGGCATAGAAGCATATCCACCATGGAAATTATAGGTGTGCATATCAACGGGTATGCTGGCTGTCAGGAGGACATTGGCATGGTACTCGATCACCAATCCTGCAAGCGGTGTCTAAAACACTTCGTACCTTGGCATCTCTCCACTGGGATAGAGAAGACGCCAAACAATGCAGAGTAGGTATACGAAGCTGGGTGGTGTAGGAGCTGAGTTGTAGTGGATCGGAACCGATGCCATCTACATTCCGAAGAACAACCGTTAGTGAAGAGATAATAAGTCTATATGCATGCTATGCAATAGGAAAACGCAGCAATCAAATGCAGCAAACAAGTTAGACTCTTTTCTACCGGTATCTAACGCTCGCTCTACCTAGGGTGTCCTATAGCCAGCCCTGCTCTGATACCATTAGCTGTGGCAACCCTGCTCAAAGAGACCGGAACACCCCGTATTACAGCCCAGAGATCAAGTCTTCTGGAATACGGCACTGCTTGGCATAGAACAAAATAGCTCTTTATTAAGAATAATATGGGTTCAAGGGTTCTGATATAACAAAGGTTACAAGGGTACGACGACACTATGCCTACTAAGGTAGCACTATGCTAGCAGTGGACCAACTCATAGCAGTGGAATAGCTTCTAGCAATGGAACGGCGACGACGGTGATGGACTCCACTCCAAAGGGACACTGGCTGGGACATATCCTAGCTTGCAAACTCGGGATTCTCAACAAGCAATCAATCATGGCATCACCTGCAATCTGGCATGACACGCCAGGTGAGTACTTTGAATGTACTCGCAAGCTCACAACAACCAAAAGCATCAAGGCAAAACAATAACATAGAAATCACAGGTTAAGTTATGAGCAAGCATTAAAAGGATGGAACGAAATACTAAGCATGATATTGCAAAACTAGTCGTACTGATAACCATCGTTTAAGGTCACATGGACCATCTTACTCTTGACTATCCAGTCAATCACTTATCCTCGTGATCACCCCCCTGACCACCTCATGGTCATCCAATGATCATTACTCTTCACTATCCAGTCAATCAACTTTTCCTCGAGATCACCCCGTGATCTCCTCATGATCATCCCATGATCATGACTAGCTTTCTGCCAAACTGTACTTGAGCAACTCCGAGACAAGTTCTTCCATCATTAAAATCAGTCATTCCATCACTTGTGTTGATCAGACAGTGTGACTTAGTACGAACTGTGTCCAATAGCGTGGATGCTGCTATTCGAATAGATTCTTACACTCTGCAGAGGTTGCACACTTTACCCACACTATGGACATCCGTCCAACAAAACTGGTCTAACCCGTCGCACTTCTACCATACCACCAACATACCCCCGGGTCATGTCCTGGGTGTCCCCTGTGTCACTCCTGACACCTGCCACCTCGTGGTTACTCCATCCCAAACGGGGACCCAATAACTGTCCCAAACGGGGACCCATGGCCATATAACTCGGGATCATAAGGTTATCGCCACCTACCTGATCAGGGTAGCACGCACGCATAACCTTCCCTCTTTGGTGGTACTGATAAAAGGGCACGGCGATAGACCAAGTTACGGCGTTCCCATAAAAGGCAAATGTGGCTGCACTTGGTAGGTTCGGTTCAGTGGCACTTGATCAACGAATGCCAGAATTGTATCCGCAAGGTTATCTCTGTCACAACTGTTCCTCCAATATCATAAATTAACATGTGAATAGTATAGCAATATGCAACTAACAATACAATGAATAGTATAGAAAAATCATTCCTACTAACTCCATAATATCAACTATGATCCTCATGTCATCATAGCAACTACCCTACAAATCCAATAGGAACATGGAAGTATCAATCTTGTAAACTACTAGTCATGTGGAATCCCAGCATTAACATGGCAGTAGCAAGATCAAATAATTTCCCAAGAATTGCCGTGAATAAGCCACCATCAAGTAATTAAAATAAATCAAATTTTATTATATTTAAACAATGGAATTGCATTGCAATAAGGCAAATGAGAGCTGTGGCTTGCCTTGCTCCACGGGACAGTAGGAAATACTCCTTGTCTCCAACACCTATTTTTATCCTGTGGAAAATCATTTTTAAAAGCATTTGTAAATAACACATAAAGCATTTTTGTCTTTCCAGAAATTCTAGACAGATCAGAAAAATGTCAAACTTTGTAAATAAATAGAGGAGCTCAAAAGAAAAATACTGCAAAAATAATGAGCTCATTTGGACTTGTGGTTTAAAAACTAGAGCTGGTCAAAGTTGGGTCAAATCTGGATTTAATTTGAATTAAACAGAATTTCTGGAAATTCTATTGGGGGCCACGTCGATGGCATAAACAGAGAATACACCTCCACTTAAAAACGGTTCATTAGTGCTCTGTCTCGCTGACAGGTGGGGCCGGCCTGGCAGGTTTAAGAGAGAGGGAGAGAAGCAGAGGAACGGCTGGGCTCACTGGCGTAGAGGCCACGGCGGTGGCCAGAGATGTTGGGGATGGAACGGGCGCACGACAACGAGTCTTCCCGTACAGTAGCTCTCGAACGGTGGCCGGACGGCGCGGCGCCCTTCGTCTCCGGCGGAGGCGAGCTA
Source organism: Elymus sibiricus (assembly GCA_039707655.1). Lineage (NCBI taxonomy): Eukaryota > Viridiplantae > Streptophyta > Magnoliopsida > Poales > Poaceae > Elymus > Elymus sibiricus. Next base: position 26,101,000 of record CM077671.1, on the reverse strand, counting down.
TGGTGATGGAGGCAGTCGACGGTTCCGGCGAGGAATCAAGCACCTGGGGATCTGGGGCGGATGGGTGGAGCACTAGGAGCTTAGTGGTGGTTGGTTGAGGCTGGGGTTCACCAGAGTGAGTTGGCCGAGGCGGAGGCCGAAGCTTCTCCGGAGCTGAGGAAGGAGCCCTCCCGGGCATTGTTGCTGAGCACCGGGGGTCAATTGGGAGGGGGATGAGGCGAGTGGTGAAGAGCGGGGCACCGGGCTGCGGCTTTTATGGGTGAGCGGCGTCAATAGAGGCCGAAAGCCACCGCAGAGATGCTGCCATGGCGAGGACGGTGAGCTGGCACCGCATTGGCCGTCGGGGAGTGAGGTGAGGTGACGGAAGAGGGGCGGAGGAGATAAGGCAGCAGGCTAGGCGCCGGGGCATTCAATGCCGCGGTCGGCCACAGTGCTGCACTGTGCGGCTCATGGCGGTCGTTGGCCGTGTCCGGTGAGGACGCTGCCGGAGGGGGAGAGGCTGCGGGAGGGGCGACGTGGATGGTGGGGAGTCTGTCGGCACGACTGGACAAGCTAGGGCCGCCGGAGTTGGCACATCCGACTCGGTCCGTCGCGCAGAGCGCGTGTCTGGTGTGCTGACCTTGTGGTCAGCGCGTGCACTGGTGCACCGGGGACACGTCGGCCTGGCTCACCTTGTCTGGGGTGCCGGCCTACCCTCACACAGCCCAGGTAGGCCACTGGTTTGGCTAATATAGGCCTGGGTTGATGGTTCTTGTCCAAAACAGCTTCTGGACAGGAATTTAGGAGGTTTCCAAAGATGAAACAAGCTGGGGCTTGGGGTAGATTAGTTGTCATAGGGCACTAGGGAAGGAAGGAGTCTTTGCTGGAAAAATTTCAAAAGAATTTGACAAGTTTTGAGCATAGCTCCTTCACAACAGCCAAATTGGTCCAGAAACAAGGTTTTGATGTTGTGCCCACTTGGCTTGATGGATTTGGCTGAAATTTGGTGGAGATGGATTGTTTAGGCATAGGGAGGTACTGGTAAAATTTCAAATTATTTGGATACTCCTAGCTAGCACTTCCTTTACAATGCTTCTCTCTAGACAGAAGCATTGGAAATTTATTGAGGAAGTTTGGCTAGGCAAATGAAGTTGAACTTTGGCATGATAAAATTAAATGTCTAGGATAGAATGCTCAAAAAGTTTGAGGGCAATCAAGCAAAGATAAATAGTACTTCCTTCACAAAGTACTATTTTGTACAGAATAGAAAGTGAATATTCTTGAATTATTTTTGAACTAAGAAAGGAAGGGTTTTGGCATATTTGGAGGAGATATTATCCCAATGATTTATTAGAATGTTTTTGGGATTTATGGCAAGGAAGAAATATAGGTTGCTTCACAACCTAGGGCAGAAAGGATTATTCCTTTCATAGAAAATGGAATATTTAGTTGGAGTACAAAAATTAGGGTTGGGCTAGAATGGAAATGGCATGACTTGGGAAAGTTTTTGAAAGCTTTGATTCACTTGGGAAAAGAAAGGAAAAAAGATTCCCAAGCTTTTAAGTCCATAGAGCCATTCAAACAAAAATCCAATGCAACTTCCAACAAATTTTCAAATAGCTTTTTGAAAAGAAGAATTGTGAAAACCAGGGTGTCACAATGATTCGCCGGATAATCTTCACATAAATATTGGTATAGTGATCTTTATCTCTGGATTGTTGATGCTATTCTTTTAAAATGCTTGGATGAAAACCAAGCAAGATGTCGGGAAATTTCCACCCAAGTGTGTGGCAAGAATCCCAACCAAGCAATGGCCAATATATACTTATTGCCCTAAGCACATGTGTGAAAGATGGCCGATGGAGTGTTGACACGTCCTTAGAACAAAATTGGTGCAAGTTATTTTTTGACACACTAACTTTGCCAAAAAACAGAGGGGAATGTGTTGACACCATATTTTTGACATGGCAATAAACATAATTAATATGGCCTCTAATAAAAAAGTGCTCAGCATGAAAGTTTTTTGCCTCGTCGAGACAAACAAATTTTCTTCTTGGGTCATCTCTATCCAAGGAAGTATGCAACCTCAGGAACCAAAATAGTGCAGCACAGCTGAAAAACACCGCCCAGTCTAACAGGGTCATTTTACACGGTATAACCAGGTCTGGCCCAAGAAGGTCCAGAGGTTTGCCCAACCGTAACCGTGCCAGGCCCGAGAAGAGCCCTTGATTTTCCCAGTATAACTGGGCCCAACCCAAGAGGAGCCGGTATATTACCCGGTATAATCGGTCCAACTCGATTTGTCCCGGAAAATTATGTTGACGCCACGGGGCATTTTTCAGCATCAAGACAACCCAAAATAAAAAAAAATGTTCAACATGAAAGTTGTTTGTCTCGTCAAAAGGAAAAACTTTTATTTTGGAATCATCTCCATCCAATCTCGTTTGCAACCTCCACCAACATGGCAACACAGATACATCTCGGAAACATACCTTAATAAATCCTGACAAGTATCAGTTTCAATATGGCTTCAAATGGAAAATTACTTAACATGAAAGTTGTTCTCCTCGTCGAAGCGAACAACTTTTCTTTTTTGATCATCTTGATCCGAGCTCGTATGCGACCTCTACAGCTGATGTAATGTGACTGCCTTTTGACCTGCGTGAAACCGTGGACCCACTTTTCCAAATTAAGGTAGGTTTAGATATTTGGTTGAAAATTGGAGTCCTTTTCTTCTATGGGAAGTCCAGCCGCCTCATATATAGATGAGAGGTGATGTCCGATTGAGCAACACATAATCGTCAAGCCAATCTATCACTTTGATCTTTTACCTTTTCTCCTTCACCTTCGTTTTCTTCTTCCTCACTCTTCATTGTACTTTGTGTTAGACGGCAGTGAACCTCGAGGCCCTAGGGTGGTCAGGCCAACCTAGGGCAGCCCATAGCTACCGCACGTCCTGACGGGGTCCCTCGCAGGTGTGTGGGGTTTCGGGTCTTCCAGAGAGCTTACTAGCGTGTCTTGCATATCGCGCTCCTGGCGAGACTCCCCCGGCGACGTCTCCTGCATATCGCACTCGACGCCAAGGCCGACACGGTGACGTGTTCATGTGCAAACACAAAATCTGGTGTCAACAACTATTATGTTGTATGTCTTGACCAACCTATTCGAAGTGAAGTCGTACATAGAGTAAGTGCTCAATAAATTATTTCGCAACTAGTCATAAGTTTGTGTCTAACTCCACATCTTCTCATTGTTATAGGGAATTCATTGATCAATTCTGGATGGAATCAAGGGATCTGACCTGGGAGGAAGCTTCGACCCTTCTTAGAAATGGTGCCAGAAGTCGCATGCCCGATTTTGTTTCTTGGTTCAAACAAAAAGTACTCTCATAATTGGCTCATAGTTTAACATTTCAAGTTGGTCTTACATGTGATTAATACACCAAACTTTTCCTATTAAACTTGTTAGGAACAACTGACGAGTCTATGAGTGTCGAATTGAGACAAATTGCTAATAGTTGTGCCTATAAGGTCAGATCATTTAATGATTATGACGTGAATGGGTGTGGCTTCCATACAGATAGGCATGAGCAGAATTAGCCTAATCGAAGAACAACAAATACTAGTGTTTACTCTAGGGGTAGATGGAGTTGAGTATTATGGAAGAATTGAAGAAATATACGAACTAAATTTCCTTGGAAGCAAATATCTAAATCCCGTTGTATTCAAATGCCATTTGTTTGATCCAAAACAAGTGATACATACTATTTCCATTGGACTAGTCGAAATTCAACAATCAACTATCGTACCAGGAGATGATGTCTTTATTGTGGCTCAACAGGCCACACAAGTTTATTATCTCTCATACCTGTGCAAAACTGTGGAGCATCTAAAGGGCTAGGATATTGTGTACAAGTTACCGCCACATGGTAAACTACCTATCCCAAACAATGAACATTGCAACATAGACCTCAACACATATGATGGAGAGTTCTTTCAAGACGATGGGCTCACAGGGCATTTCAAGATCGACTTGACGGAAGCTCAGGGCATCTAAGTAGACAATGCGCAAGACAAGAAGAGGAGGTTGAGAATGAGAAGGACTTAGAATTACTTCACCGGTTACATATAGGCAATGACAGTGTTGATGACATTCCACCTCCTGATCACCAGGATGAATATTTCTACACGCGTGATAGTGATGATGACATTTTTGATCCAATTGATCCCAATGATGATGATTATTTTGAACAACTGTATGTTGTATGCATCCCAACTTTCTCGTTGCGCAGTTTATTTCACCATGCTTTTTCATTTAAATTGTATCGTTGCATCTATATTATTGATTTACTCTTTGTCATTGCAAAGTTTGTTAGTACATTTCTTTCTTTGAACTTACTTGTTGTATCTATACTAATAGCTTTACTTTTTCTCACTTGCATGTTTTTTTAGGATGCTTCTTTTCTTTACATCAAGTTGTATCATCCATACTAATTGGTTTACTCTTTCTCATAGCAGGTGGTGCATGAGGGCAATGAAGAAAACTATAGCCTCTATAATGGCAACTACTGGAAAGGTAGTCAAAATGAGAGATGCGGAAGAAGCTGAAGGGTCCACAAAGAGAGGCCGGGTTCGAAAACCCCCAAGAGGAAGGTTGACAGCTAGAGGTGGGGGTAGAGGAGGTGGTCGATCTTCCTCCTCAAGTTCTATACCCCCCGCTTCTGTGGAGGAAGAGTCGACACAGGAGGAGGAGGAGGAGCAGGTGGAGGATGCTTAGGAGGAGGAGGTGGAGGAGGACGAGGAGGGATCTCACTCCGGTGGAGCGTCGCGGGGGGGGGGGGGGGGGCTACCTCCAGCTCTACACTCGGGAAACTGTGGTTGCGTGGTCCTTCAAGCCCCCCCCCAACGTCCCATAGCATATAATAAATGACCTGTCATTCAACCACAAGGAGACAGGTAAATGGCTCTCCCGGCTCTTACAACTTACTAGCTTCCGTACCTTCAATATTTCAACTTGTACAAATGACTGGGCTTCCCTTTGTGTAGGGATTGGATTCTGGTTGGTGAGGGTGAGCACTCACGACGTGTCAACGACATCATTGGACTTTTGCTCAAGGAAAAATTCCACGGCTTGGTTACCTGGATGGCAGGGTGTTTCCCATCAGAGTCGAGCGGGTGAAGGGTGAACTGTCGGTAAGTGTCTTTCACACTACATTAGTCAATACTAAAAGCTTGTCGGTAATTAATATTAATGCTTATTGTTCCTTAGATGACTAACACTTAATTTCTTCTTCATACAATGTAATCGTTTATTTAGGTGGTTCCGCAGTGGTGCACCAGCTTCCTTCCGCGCTGGGAGCATATGGTGGACAATTGGTGTGATCCTGTGTGGATGGTGACACACCTAGACACAAAGGACATGCGATTGACGATGGATGGTGCATCACACTGTCAAGGCAACCTCTCCCTGCCTGGTTTCCAGAAAAGATGGGTATGCAAGTTTCTTCCCATCTGTTTCTTATTTTATGCGTGGACACCCCATTCATGAATCTTATTGCTTTCTGTCGCAAACGAAAAACCATGATAGTGAGGAGATCTCCTCCTTCCAGGCATACTTCTTGGTCCATGCTGGAAATGTGCTGGGCCAAGAGTATTGCAATAGCCACGTCTAGGCAAGGGTGCAAGGATACACATAAATGGTCCAGGAGATCCATGGGCTAGAGTACAATCCTAAGCAGCTTCTCATTGATCCCGTTGCAGCTATGAAGGCAGGAGGAGACAAGAAACATGACCAGTTCTGGATCGCGGACGACCTCATCGATACGTCCTCCACTCCCACTCTCCCTTAGATCCGAACTCAAAGTATTAGTTTGAGTTCTTCTGTACGCCCTCGCCTAGAGCCTGCTTCATCCAGGATTACCCAACTCAAGGTTAGTTCTGCTTCATTCAACCTCCCCTGTCTTTACATGATTGCATTGCGACGATGATAAGATTGCGGTGATGGAGGAAGAAAGGAGGCTCTGAGAGAAAGCACAGAGAAGGGCAACGGTAGAGAATCAGGCCCTCCAGGCGTGGATGGAGGCGAGGATGGAGCAAGAACGAGCTTTCTACCAGGAGCCATTCTAGGTTAGTTTTTGCCCATAATAGCCAAGAGGAAGTATTAGTTTCATTACGTAACAAACATCTTTGCTACAATATGTAACCTTGCCTCTTAAAAAATAATTTGCAGATGCTTTTTGCTCGTTTCAGTGAAACTGTGCCAAAGATGCCATGCCCTCCTCCACATCCTCCAGAGACTACTGTGAGTTCTCTTCAAATCTTTTCAATCACCATTATGGCCCTTCCAAGCCATAGATAGTTGTGCTTACTATCTCATGCTTACAGATGCATCCATCATTTTGATCGAATGAACCTAGAGGTGGATCTGCACACGGTCGAGGAAGCCCAAGCACCCCTCATGGTGGTTGTACTCCGACATCAAGAAATGGACAATGAAGGTAAGCGTTCTCCATGAATCCGTGGCATCAACTTCGATCATAGTGTCATACCATTACTTTGAAAACTGACATTTGTGTCTCCCCCGCTATAACTATATTCGATTCAACTACTATGTTATCATTACATAGCAACTAAGCCTACTCCTTTGCATGGCCTGATCTTGTAACCCCATATCCATGAACCTTACAATCCTAGCATGATTAGGATTTCATCGTACATTTCTACTTCTTCTACATACTTCTAGTCCATTCTGTATAGGTTGGTCCTTAGGTCAAAAGTTGTTGTATTTATTTGTTTTCTTAGTATTTAAGTAATCCTATTTCATTTTATAGGTTTTCATCAGGGATGCCGTCGATGGTGAACTTGTGATATGTGCTTGCCTTCTTGTTGGCATGCTTGTGGACTTGTCTTGTTTGGACACTTGTGAATGAACTTGTGATATGTGATGTTTGGCTACTTGTGATATGTGATGTCTGGGCACTTGTGAATGAACCTGTCATATCTGATGTTTGGCTATTTTATGATATGTGAAGTTTGGGTACTTGTGATATTTGATGTTTGGGTACGTGTGAATGTTCAATATTGATGCGCACATTTGAATTGCAGGGCTATTTGCAGGATACAAACAAAATTAAAAATCTGGCACAAGTTTGCCGAGTGTTACACTCGGCAAATAGAGGGTTTGCCGAGTGCCTAGCAATAGACACTCGGCAAAGTGGACACATGACAACCACTAGTGCATTCTGGTACGATTTTGCCTAGTTTACTTTGCCGAGTGTCACAGTTGCCACCACTCGGCATATCTTTGCCAAGTGTTAGCTACAGGACATTCAGCAAACGGGTGACACATGGCGCCCTGGCGTGCGCCAGTCTTTGCCGAGTGGCGGTTACAGGACACTCGCCAAAAAGGCGACACGTGGCGCCCTGGCGTGCTCCAGCCTTTGCCGAGTGTCAGTTACAGAACACTCGGTACACATGTGACACGTGGCGTCAAGGCGTGATCCAACGTTTGCCTAGTGTCAGCTAGAGGACAATTGGCAAAGTATTGCCACGTGGCACCGTTTGTTCCGTCTCCGTGCCGTCTGTGCACTTTTTTTTTGCCAAGTACACGTTTTTGACACTCGGCAAAGCTTTGCCGAGTGCCCAAGGGGAAACACTCGGCAAAGATGACTTTGCGAGTACCACCTCTGCCGAGAGATGTTAGCCGAGTACTACACTCAGCAAACACTTCACTGAGTATTTTCCACCCTCTAGACACTCGGCAAAGCACTAGATTCCAGTAGTGACTGTGGGTGAAGCCGAGCATGTTATATTCCCCAGGGGTTGAATTGTGAGCTACTGTAATCCATGGGAATTGTGTGTACCCTGCTATTGTCAGGTCCCTGATTGGGAACCGGATCCTCTGACTAGCAGGAGGCAAGTCAGGGAGCTACAACGCCTCTTTGTATAAAATGGGAAAGGCAAGTCAGGGGCCTTACACTATTCACAAATCACTGCTCACACATCAATGCACACAATTACTATTCATATATCAATGCACACAAAAGTCAGGTACTGTAGCTTACCTGACTTCCCTCCCTAGCTAACTCAGAGGATCTGGATCCCCCTGATTGTATCATTCTCAAAACTTGAGAAAAGTTTATTTGATTACTTTTTTGTGTGTACCGTGTTGTGGTTTGGTTTTTGTTGGGGATATAACCCCGCGGTTAACTCTGCTGGCGACTCATAGTGCAAGAGACTAAGCCGGCCCAGGAAGGCAAGACGTGAAGACGACGACTTACAGATGGGCCAGTCGAAGGCCTAAAGCCTGGTGGCGACTCAAGGCCCGAAAGGGTAAACCGCCATGTGAAGACTTATCTTGTAAGACTAGGAAAGTAGAACCTGGGTCGGTTACGTTGTATAACCCGACCCGGACTCTTGTAAGCCCAGGGCCTATACCTATGTATATAAAGGTGAGCCCCTGCGGCGGGTTAAGAGAAAAAAAGAGGGGAAGAAAGACAGACAAGCCTTACGGCGAGAGAGATCAAGTAATCGAGAGTTAGGGCAAGCAAGCCGCCCCGTGTACTAGATATACCAGTTAATACAGCTTAAGCAGGACGTAGGCCTTTACCTCCACCGTGAGGGGCCGAACCTGGGTAAACCCGTGTCCCTTGTCCCGCTTAACCCCTTTGAGTCCACTTCCATGGCGTTGACTCCGAACCTAAGCCTTCGGGCATCTGCCGTGACAAAACCACGACAGTTGGCGCCCACCATGGGGCTAGCGCTCGGTGGTGTTGAGTTCTCAAAGGGTGCTCTCCTCGGGGGCGAGGGGTACGTGGTCGGCGAGATGACTAAGAACCGCCGCGGAAAGCTTTACATCGACGACGCCAGCTGGGGTCCTGAGGCTGACTCAATAGAGTACGGCTTCCGGGTCCCCTTCGGTGGAATCCATGTCTTCATCGGCAAGATTGGCGGATCCGAACCTGGGCGGATATCTGCACCAACATCGTCGAGCCGGCCGGGCGCAAGCAACCCGCCCCAAGCATGCAACCCGCCCGTTCTGACCCGGGAAGGAAGCATGTCTTCGTGGGCTTCACTCAGGGCGTAGAACTTGAGGGTTCTGTGTCCGAGGAAGAAACTCACGACTACTCCGGGGAGGAATCTTCATGTGGGGAGACGGAATCTATCTATCAGCTTCAGGATGGAGGGCTTGGGGGCTACGATGAGCTTTACCCCGAGTCAGAATACCATGAGCCGGAGGGTTATGAGCCGCCAAGTCATGCAACCATCTTCATGGCCGGTTCAGCGGCGGCTCAGGGCAGTACACCTGCTGGTGCGACCGTGTCCGGGTCAGGCGCGCCCCCGGCTCAAGTTCTCCTAGATCTGATGAACGAGCTTACAACCTTGATGGCAACTGAGGTCACTGTTGCGAACCAAGCGGCCCGCAATGCAGAAATCACTAGGTTGAAGGATCGGATGGCCGCGGTCCAGCAGGAAGTTAACGAGCTGAAGGCTCAGATGGATGCTGAGGCGGAGCGCCTTAAGGCAGACGCTCTTCGCCTCGAGATAGAGCAACAGTCGGCCGCGGCGGTTCAGCGGATGAGACATCAGTCCCGCTTGCCGGAGCAGTATGAAGCTAGGAATCTTTTCAACACGCCAGGAACGGGACGAAGTGTGCCTTTGGCCATAACCCGGACGGCGGAAATACCTGGGAGCCGGGCGGCGGTTCAGCGTCAAGACCTGCCACGACGGGGCCAAACCCAGCCACCGCTTTATCCGACACCGCCGGGTCATTATTCTAACCCGGCGGAGAACATGGTGGCAGCAGCAACCAGGCTTGATACAATTCCGATCCCCGATGATGCGCCTTATGCAGAAGAGGTGCGGAACGCCATCGGATACCTGCGCACGGCGATGGCCTAGCAGGAGAAGTATAATTACAGCCGGAGTCGCGTGCACTCAACGCCCATCCACAGCCGTAGCTACAGCCGGCGTTATGAGTCGCCGGCGGTTTCTAGCAGCGAACGACATCGTAACCCGCCGCAAGGGGATCGGGCGGCTCTGGATGACTTATTCCAAAATTGGGGTGCAGCGAGTTGAGAACTTACCCCCTCTTTTGATGATTTTTTTCCAAATTGGGGTGCAGCGAGTTTAATACTTACCCCCTCTTTGATGACTTATTCCAAAATTGGGGTGCAGCGAGTTGAGAACTTACCCCCTCTTTTGATGATTTTTTCCAAATTGGGGTGCAGCGAGTTTAATACTTACCCCCTCTTTGATGACTTATTCCAAAATTGGGGTGCAGCGAGTTGAGAACTTACCCCCTCTTTTGATGATTTTTTCCAAATTGGGGTGCAGCGAGTTTAATACTTACCCCCTCTTTGATGACTTATTCCAAAATTGGGGTGCAGCGAGTTGAGAACTTACCCCCTCTTTTGATGATTTTTTCCAAATTGGGGTGCAGCGAGTTTAATACTTACCCCCTCTTTGATGACTTATTCCAAAATTGGGGTGCAGCGAGTTGAGAACTTACCCCCTCTTTTGATGATTTTTTCCAAATTGGGGTGCAGCGAGTTTAATACTTACCCCCTCTTTGATGACTTATTCCAAAATTGGGGTGCAGCGAGTTGAGAACTTACCCCCTCTTTTGATGATTTTTTCCAAATTGGGGTGCAGCGAGTTTAATACTTACCCCCTCTTTGATGACTTATTCCAAAATTGGGGTGCAGCGAGTTGAGAACTTACCCCCTCTTTTGATGATTTTTTCCAAATTGGGGTGCAGCGAGTTTAATACTCACCCCCTCTTTGATGACTTATTCCAAAATTGGGGTGCAGCGAGTTGAGAACTTACCCCCTCTTTTGATGATTTTTTCCAAATTGGGGTGCCGCGAGTTGAATACTTACCCCCTCTTTGATGACCTTTTTTCAAAATTGGGGTGCAGCGAGTTAGCCACTCACCCCCTCTTTTGATAACCTCTTCAACATTTGGGTGCAGCGAGTTGGCCACTTACCCCCTTTTTGGATGACTTGTAAGAGCAGAGAACATCATACATCATGCATTTTATCATGCATCGTGCATTGCATCATACGTCATGCATTGCATCATACATCACACTTACATATCATTCCGGTTTTTACAAGCCGGGTCAAGGAAAGATTATGAAACAAGACGCAAGACCATAAAAGACATCTCCGGGTTGTGCTGTTATAAGCCGCCCTGACAACAATACAGAAGTTTTCTGTCTTGTTTATTTTGCAGGTTTTATCTTTTCTGATAAGCCGCCATGGACCTTGAAAGCATGGTTGAGAGTAAGAGCATATGAAAGATATCATTGCAGCAAGACTACTCATTAAGGGTTATACGTGCACGAAGGCACGACTCAGGCATTTCAGATGTCTCTACAGCTATTACAAAAGCTCCCCATGGAGTACAAGACAAGGCAAGATTATTTTTTTTTACAAAAGACAGCCTTGGCGGCTCAGATAGGCCGAGTTATCAGTTTCAGCCGAAAGTACATCTCGCTGGCTAGTCATCCTTCGCCGGGTCTTCGACCTCTTCGATCTGAAGATTGTCGACATCCCAGTTGCAGCGTGTTAAGGCCTCAAATTGGGTCTGGTCGAAGAAGGGAGATGCATCAAGGTCAGGAGCGAAGAGCTGCTTACGACGTGCGGGAGTCAGGCTCCTCGATTCAAAGGTTTGGCCGCGCACGTGTTTGTTTTTCGCGTCATAAACCGCCTGGTATGTGGAAAGGTCTAACTCATTGGCAAGACTTGAGGCCAGCACCCGGGAATCTTTCATACATTTGATGTAGTCGGCTTCTGTGAAATCTGAGCCGTCGACCTTTTTGGCTGGGAACCCGTTCGTCATTTCTGCTGTAGTTAACTCCGGGGCAAAAGCAAGACACCGGCTTAAAGCAGCTATGGCTCCCTGCCTGGCGGCTGACCGTTTGAGTTCTCCAACCTGTTTGGGCAGGGTGGATAGAAGTTCTATCACCCCCTTCATATGCTTTGGGATGCATTTCTCGGTCAGCATCGCCTTCATGGTGCAGAGGGTCCCGCAATATAACTGTTCGGTTAAGGAGTAGATGGCTTTCAGCTTAATCACGTTGTCAGAAGCGAGTTGGCGGCTCCGTTCACCTGCAAGATAGTCAAGTTTTATAAGCCGCCTGTATGAATTATTCAACAAGACAAGGTAATTTTCAAGTTCTTGGCACTTACCGAAGATCGCATAGGTCATTCTGGAGATATGGTCTTTAAGAGTTTGTAGCTCATCGGACACAACCTTAAGCCGGTTTTCAGTGTCGTTGGCTCGTTGGGATATAGCAGCTTTTTCCGCCTCAGCCGTCTTCTGATAAGCAACGAGTTCAGCCCGGGTTTTCTCCAGCTCTGTCACGGCAACTCTCCATTTATTGTCCGCCTCAGCCCTGGCGGCTTGTTGCACACTGAAATTCGACTCAGCAGTTGTTAAAGCTTCCTGCGTTATGAAAAAGACAGTTTCAAAGGTTTTCAGTCAGGATATGATTCGCACATTGGTGAAACTATTGTGTTATAAGTCTCAAGCAGATTGCAAGCAATATACTTGACACTTGGGGGCTAATGCCTGTGTCTTTCTCTAAGTCTACAGTCCCGGCTCATCTTTGTTAAAGTTAAGCCGGCACTTGGGGGCTACACAGAGCTCTCCAAAGTTTACAATGGAGTTCTGGCTCATCGTCATGACCCGAACTCGGGGGCTACACTTGGATCATCCCTTTCAACTAAGTACCGGCTCAATATCAGTATTAACCCGAACTCGGGGGCTACACTTGGATCAACCCTTTCAACTATGTACCGGCTCAATATCAGTATTAACCCGATACTTGGGGGCTACAGGTATTATAATTTGAAGTATGACAAGAAGTATAAGACCCGGTCTACTATTTTGCAAGACTAAACCGGATCTTGGGGGCTACATAAGGGTATAAGGAAAGCAAGAAAGGGGCAGTACCTCAAATTTGGACTTCATAAGGCTAACAAGTTTTCGCTCCATGTTGTGGCTTGTGCTGAGGCGATTTAAATAGCCGGCATGAAGATCATCTGTAGACATATTTTCCAACGAGGGCAATGCAAAGTCGAATCTTTCTGGCGAGTTCTCTTTAAGCACATGAGAGGTCGATTGATAACCCGCCCCAGTAAGAGCGACGTTTTTGGTAGCTGGAGAGCTCGGCGTTTGGAAGTCAGTTCGTGGAGGGCTCGTAGGAGCAACCGTATCATGAACAGCCGGCTCGTGGGACTGAGGATCATCGGCAGGTGTTTCTTTTATAGCTTCTGTAGGCTCAGCATGAGGTACAGGGGAAGCCGGCTTGGATTTCTCCGGCTCTTGGACAGTGGGGGCGGCTTCAGACCCGCCGGTTTTTTCTTCTGCTTCGCTTGAGCCCTAGAGAGCAAAAACAATTGTCAAATAAAAGACAAGATTGAAGAAAAATATAGTGCAAAGGAAAAATGCATACTCTGGGTTGATTCTCAATGGAGGCAGCTTAGTGGCCGTTGAGTCGCCAGACGAAGGGGGCGAGTCCTGGAAAAGTTACAATTCTTCAGGTAAAGTAAGGTTGCAAGACAAGACTGTTAAGATGATCAGACTTGGGTAAAAAGTACCTCTGCAGGACGCTTCCGGGAAGCCGGGGAGTTGGGTAAGCCGCCCATCAGCTCCTCAGAGCCGGCACTCCGGGCCTGACGCCTGGAGGTGTGCTGTTGCTTTTTCAAAAGAAAATGGCAGTCCAAGTAAGCAAGAGGATGAGAGAATGGGACTTTTCGGGTAACCCGCCGTTTCTTCTTTGGGGGAGAATTTTCTAAATCGGAGGAAATATTGATTACCTCAGGAGCGTCCACACAGCTGGTCTCTGGTTCAACCTGTGAAATAAATATCATCCGTAAGCTGTATAAAGAGACGGTCAGAAGAAGTCAAGCTTTACCTCTGAATCGTTAGACTCGGGAATGGAGGAGGCGGTGGTTCTCCTTTTATGAGCAAGGGTTTTACCCGCCCTGGGCTTCCTCACGGGCGGGTTGAGTTTTTTCTTCCAGAAATCTGAGCCGGCCTGCGCACAAGCCGCCAGAGAGGTTAAAAGATGCTAATTAAAACGAGCAAGACGAAGATTGTAAGGTTTCCAGAAGTTTTTCTTACAGGCGGAGCCGGGTTCTGGGCATAGAAGGGTCTCAGCCCAGTTTTATCACAAATTTCCTGTTTTTCGCCGAGAAGATTTTTAACGCTATTGCTGATTTCCTGTTGTGACAATTGGGCATTTGAGAAGCAGAGGGGGCCATTGGGTTCACCCGTGTATTCAAACATAAGCCGGTCACGCCGGCTCAGGGGCGATATTTGCCAACTGACCCAGCAGCGGGTCAGGTCGACACCAGTTAATCCGTTTGCAATCAAAGCTTTGATCTTGGCAATAGAAGTGGAATACTTCGCTCTTTCAGTAGTGGATAGCCTGTCGGGAAGTTCTCCGGAGCAATAGTAGTGGATAGCGGATTTTCACCCTCCGGAGAAGTGTCTTTGCAATAAAACCAGGTCCTGTTCCAGTTCTTAGGATGACTTGGCAGGGTAGCAGATGGGTAAGGCACATCTCTCCGCCTCTGGATAGTCACGCCGCCGAGTTCCAGACTTGAGCCGCCTGCTTTCTCAGTTTGGCGGTTGATATAATGGTAATCACGGAAAATGTCCACAGAAGGTTCTTCTTGCAGATACACCTCACTCAAGACTTGGAATTGGCAGATATTGGTGACTGAATTGGGGCCTATGTCCTGAGGGTGAAGCTTAAAAACGTGCAGAACATCTCGGAAGAATTTAGACCCGGGCGGGCTGAAGCCGCGGACGAGGTGGTCAGCAAAAACAACGACTTCTCCGTCTTGAGGTCTGGGTCTTTTCTCTAACCCGGGAGCCCGCCACTGAATGACGTCCCGAGCCGGTAACACGCCTATCTTCACATAGTCTAACAGTAGATCTTCGGTAACTCCGGATTGGACCCAGTCACAAGACGATGTTGCGCTTGACATATTGGCGGGTTAAGTGCTGAAATTTAAAAGCCAGAGGTATGTTGGCGGGTTAAGTGAAAGAAGCAATAGTCAAACTTTATGGCGAGTTACAAACATATGTGCTAAGCCGCCCGAAAGATCAATGGCGGGTCAGTCATCAGTACCCCCAAGATGGCCCAAGATTTCACTAAGTATGGGACAAACAGATTTCACAATCTGCGGCAACATTTTTGGATCTACGAGCGGTTCGGAAAGGGGGAAAAACACTAACCCTAGCAGACAGTGGAAGAACAGATAGATCAGGGACTCGTTAATGCTGAAGCAGAATCAATCCGTACAAGATACAAAGGGGGAGCTGATCACTACCGCAATGTATTTTGACTCGATTTGAATTAAAATACCGTTCTTAGCCCTAAGAACGCGAAGAACAGGGATGAACTCCGGCGAGCTCCATGAACAGTACAGATCTAATGCGAGTCCAGGGAGAGGCAGAAGCTTTACCTTGATGATTCGAGGGAAGAGCGGAGGAGCACCGCGGTTCTCTGGTCCCGATTGGGTTGGTGCAGTGGCCCGTTTCGAGTTCGCTGGAGAGGAGCGACGGCGGCGGGGTTGTTTGCTACAGTAGTCGCGACAGCGTCGGGAGGAGGAAGAAGAAGTGACAGGGTAAAGGAGTGACCCTGTGCCCATTTATAAGGGTAGGTGGGGTAGTGAAACGGCAGGCCCGGAGATCGAGGAGGCGATATAGTTATCATGGCTGAATGGTGCCTCGTTTCTCGGATGGCGGGTAAATGAAAGATTCATTGTGACGTTACTGTTGGATATGGCGGGTTAGGGAAGACCAGTCAAAGTTGCAGTTCCAGAAGACCCGCAGAAGACTCACCAACTGAAGAATTTAAATTGACATGAACAGGTTCAAATCAATTTGGGGCCTAATGTTGGGGATATAACCCCGCAGTTAACCCTGCTGGCGACTCATAGTGCAAGAGACTAAGCCGGCCCAGGAAGGCAAGACGTGAAGACGACGACTTACAGATGGGCCAGTCGAAGGCCTAAAGCCTGGTGGCGACTCAAGGCCCGAAAGGGTAAACCGCCATGTGAAGACTTATCTTGTAAGACTAGGAAAGTAGAACCTGGGTCGGTTACGTTGTATAACCCGACCCGGACTCTTGTAAGCCCAGGGCCTATACCTATGTATATAAAGGTGAGCCCCTGCGGCGGGTTAAGAGAAAAAAAGAGGGGAAGAAAGACAGACAAGCCTTACGGCGAGAGAGATCAAGTAATCGAGAGTTAGGGCAAGCAAGCCGCCCCGTGTACTCGATATACCAGTTAATACAGCTTAAGCAGGACGTAGGCCTTTACCTCCACCGTGAGGGGCCGAACCTGGGTAAACCCGTGTCCCTTGTCCCGCTTAACCCCTTTGAGTCCACTTCCATGGCGTTGACTCCGAACCTAAGCCTTCGGGCATCGGCCGTGAGAAAACCACGACAGTTTTCATCACTCTTCTAGTAGGAACCACGGGTAGTTGGCCAGACCGTACCTTACCTGCAACAGGTAAGTGCGCATCCTGTTTTCCCTAGTGCCATGGGTGTCGTTTTTCCTCTTCCCTGACAACAAAAATCGTGCATATCTCCTTAGGCTGGCAAGGAAGAGAAAGACATGCAAAAGATGATTCTCTGAAGGTGAAAGGGTGATGATAGACACAGCTATTATCATAGGCATCAGTTTCTGTCCATGTCCAAAACTGGAATCTAAATCCTTGCAAACTGGGTAGGATGTCGTTGAAGGATAGAGGATAGAGTGTGATATGTTAGGATCTGATGAGACTGCATATTAATTAGACATGGATAGTATTGGTTGTTGTTAGGGTTTTAAGTAATCAACTAACTAGGCTTATCAAACAATAAAGAGCCAAGGAATAAGATCCTCTTAGGTGTCGCCACCTCAAGGCTGGCTTATATATGTACAGCAGCAATGTATGGTAGCTAGGTTAGGTCTTTGTGATTCATGTCACTTTGTCAAAGAATCAGAATCAAGTACACACAGTACTGTTCAAATGTACTACGTACTTCCGCACCTCTCCAGTTGTATTTCGAAACTATCTGCTACATCTCCGACAAATTCGAACAGCAGCTGCTGTACACAAAATGCAGTGGTACCACTTGCTCTCAGCGTGCCACCCATGTAAACTTCAGAATTTCTATTTTTTCACAATGTGGGGCACATGTTAGATTAATCTGAAGAGCTGCACTAGACATTCTTCTTGCAGGAGCCAAGGCTAACCCTTGAGAGGGTGACGAGCCAAGAATTGATGAAGAACCACAAGATCCTTGAGGAGCTAGCTATGGAGATTGCTAGTACATAACACTAGCCTTTTCGTTCCAGGTGAAGAAAATCAAGGCAAATCTTGAGGATAAAGGATATCTATATCAAGGCATATATCCATTCGTAGGTGACGGGATGTTTGCGTCATGCATTAAAACTGCTGAAAAATAATGAAAAAAAAAAGATCTGGTAATATATATCTGACTCTCTGTAGATGCCTGCATTCCCTGCAACACCATACATGTAGCATCTGTGTGGTGCGATGCGACATGCAGCATCTCTCTTTCTCTCTCTCTCTCTCTGAATTTTCCTTGCTTCAGCAGATCTTTGTAGGATCTATTCGGTGAGGGTGTCAGAGAAAAAAGCAAGGATGGCACCATCGTCCCTCATATCTGATAGAGAAATGTATATTTAAGTCCCTCAAGTTTACTGAAAGTCGACATAAAGTCCCTCAACTTTTTCTAGGCGATATTTCGTTCCTCATGTCTCAAAACCGGACAAATTTCGTCCAAAACCAGAGTAGAGTGGAAAACCGGCCACGTGTCAGCGGTTTTCTCTCTCCTCACTTGCCACCTCATCTTCTTCTTCCTTCTCATTCTCGCTATGTAGTGGGCATTTTACCAAGCAATTGGCGTGCTCGCCTGCAAGGCGCTGCTCCCGGCCGCCGAGGACGTCAACACATGCAGGCGCAGGCGAGGAGGCCCTAGGAGCTAGCCGAGGTGCAGGCACCGGCACCTGCGGAGCTGGCCGAGACGGGCGCCAGAGCGCGTGCACCGCACCGTGCACACAAGCGAGCATGCCGATGCCATGCGCCTCCGCTCCTCCTTTCCATGCACCATGGCCCTTCTGGTATGTGCGCGTCCTGCCCTTCTGGCCGCACGTCGGCAAGGCATGGCCACCGTGCTCCGGCACTAGCTCCGCTCAAGACGCTCCGACATCGCCCACGAGCTCTGCATCCATCCCCTAGCCTACCTAGAGCTCCCCGCCGCTCTAACCCGAGGCGCACTGGTCTTCTCCTTCGGCTCCGACAGAAACCGCCGCCGCGGCCGCGCCGTCAATGACGACCCCCTCAGTTCATCTTCCTTCAATTCCTCCGGCCTGCATCGTCCTCTTGACCACACGGACCTCCTTCACCCTTCAATTGCAGCGGAGATGGCCCCCTGCGTGCTCGCGACAAGCGCCACCGATGAGCCCCACCTGGAACGTGCCCTCCGTCACCATCGGCATCCCCTAGCAGCCACACTTGCTCCACCTGAAGAGGGCGAGCTCTGGAGGCAGCGACGCATCCCCAGCAACCGTCCCCACATCGCCTGGCTGCCGGCAGCGAACCTCCGGTGAACCCCGCATCGTCGCCGCGGTTGGCATCCGCTCGGGACGGCGCTGCTGTCGTCTCCGGCATCCCCCACTGGCCATACCGCACCTCTCCAGGATCGCCGTGCAGCCCTCTATCCATTCCGGTGATCGCCATCCTCCGCCGCCTCCTCGTCCGAGTTTGAGTGGCATGCACGGTGGCCGAGCTTGAAGTAGCGCGCACGGTGGAGCTCCAGGTCGCCTCCCTCGTCGATGAGGTCATGACCACAGGTACAACCTCCTTGTCCAAGGCAAGGTGGCGCTGGTGAGCGGCAAGAGGCCGGTCGGCGGCAAGGATATGCACAGGGTCAGGGCGGTGCACAAGGTGCTCGACACAATGGCTACCCCCGGAGAGAGAAGAAGAAGATATGACGTGGCAGTGGAGCTGACTTTGACCGCCATGTGGCAAAGTGGGATTCAAAACCGGGGACACGTCAGCGCTAGTCTAGTTTTGGACCATTCATGTCCGGTTTGAAAACATGAGGAACCAAATGTAGCCCAAATTTTTTTGAGGGAGGAAATGTATACTTTGCGTAAACTTGAGGGACTAAAAATATACTTTTCTCTATCTAGTACGGCCAGGCCGATGATGATCACGGGCGTTTATCAAAACAGAAGCAGCTAAATCTTGAGAGAAAAAAGCAGGCAAGTTGGACAGATTATGTGCCTAGAGATAAGGCAGTGTGAGTGATGAGAGATTGAGAGCTCTGTCGACAATGCTATTCTCAGAACCTGTGGCGACTCATCACCAGTTACTCAGAAACAAGATGGTTGGAATCGGATTCCTTACAAGCAAAGTATTGGCCGCTCCGTATGGGCATTCCACATCATTGTCGATATGGTTCGTGTTGTCGCAGATCGGCACGTTTTCATCATTGCAAATCTTACAGCTGTTGTTCGTCTATACTTTCGTGAAACTGTTTCCCCGGTGAGTGCCGTGGCCATGACCCCTTAATTAGTTTGCCGGGCCTAAAGATAGAGATGGTCTGGGTGCGGGGCTGCGGGCAGGTGTGAAGGGCACCGGAGTGGCATCACCGGCGAGTTACATGCTTAAGTGTTATAGAGCTACGATCTTGCAGTTACAAGCAACATCAGACGATTTGCTTCTGGTAACATGCTAGATCAAAAAAGTACAATACCCAAAATTCTAAACTGAAGTGTAACTTCTATTTTTATAACTCAAATTCTTCCATGCATGCATGCATGCATGCATGTATATCATCAAATTCTATGTTAATTTGGATTCTCCAACGGGGGAAAAAATAGATCAAGAACTAGCCATGTATTGGGTAGCTAGTAGAGGTGGTTGTACACCCAACCCCCTAGATAAAAAAACCTTTTTTCTTTTTTTCTTTTTTACTATGGTTTTTTTGTTATTATATTCTTTAAACTCTGCTTGCCCCCTTATTTTCCAATTGTTCTAAAACTCCCGTAATTATTTCTTTTTTTCTCCATTTATGTAGTTTTTATTTACTTTACCAAAAAATTAGATTACACTAATTCAACAATTTCCTTCCACATGAACATTATTGAATTGCATGACTAGCCAGTTCACCCAAAGCCCGAACTGATGGAGACGGGCGGACAATATATTTCAACAAACTTTATGTCATAAACATAAATGGTATTTAGGCTCCACATCTGTCAAACTACCACGTTGGGGAGGGGGGGGGGGGGATAAAGTAAATAAAGTTAATAATTTTGAGGCGCGGATGGTTAATCAAAGTAAACTTTGGTCATAGTAACGATGGGGGTAATGTGCATTTATCTCTAAGTAAAATGACAAGTACATGAGAAACTCATAACGTGTGGACACATATAACTCCTAATGAATGACTCTTTACTTACGGATAATTCATGAACTATATAGCTAACTCTGAGGAACAGAGGAAGTTGCATGAGTCAATTAAGATTGACCACTCCTTCCAAGTTCTTAATTAGTTCTCCTGAAGATTAGTTGCATGCATGTAGTGCATGCTTAAACGGCCAAATATATGTCGAAAGCAGGACCTGTCCATAGGCATATATATGGGATTCCCACTAGCTAGGTCAATACAAACGATCAAATAATTCCAGTCGTGTTTGGGTCCCTGTTGATCAAAACACGGCTCCAGGCGCACATTATCTAATCTGATCTCTTGGATACCAATAGGCTTTCGAACAAATCAATGGCGCCATACCTGGTATGCTAGCATTTATGTCTTTTTTTTTCTAGAAAAATCCAAAGTACTCTTGCATAATTTTAAAGATGGCTAGATCACACTGGTCTGTTCCAAACACTTCCTGATCTTACTTGCACTTGGATATTCCAACCTGTCAAGGACACCATAGTGCATAGAAACACTACCCTTTTGTAGCTCTATAAAAGGAAGCCACCCCCTGTGCTATCAAACCATCCAAGTTTCCTCTTTGGCACAAGGTAGCAACAACTAGCTATAGCTATACAAAGGCTCCAGCACATTTCAAAGTTTTCCTTCGGTTCTCTTCAAGCAAAGCACATACGCTTAGAGATCCGTGCAAACACTTAACCCATTAGAAGGCAGATGGACCGCGTGATGAAGCTTGCGTCGGAGCGGGCAGTAGTGATCTTCACTCTGAGCTCCTGCTGCATGTGCCACACCATGGCGCGCCTCTTCTGCGACCTCGGTGTCAATGCATTGGTGCACGAGCTAGATCAGGACCCTAGGGGAAAGGAGATGGAGAGAGCTCTCCTCAAGATGGTCGGGAAAGGCCCGTCTGTTCCTGTGGTGTTCATTGGCGGGAAGCTTGTCGGCGGGACAAACAAGGTCATGTCCATGCATCTCAGCGGCGAGCTGGTCCCAGTGTTGAGGAATGCAGGTGCCCTCTGGCTATAGAGTGAACAAAGGGTGAGGAAGACATAACTCTGGCCGGTGCCACTTGGAAAATAAAATTTTGTCGAAGCGTGTGAAGTATGCATTTTCCTAGAATAATCTAATGGCTTAGTTAGCGTCAAGCAGGTTTTTTCAATCCTATTCTGACAATAACAAGGTTTTTTGTATGGCAGACAATAAGAAGGTTTCTGAGTGAGTTTTACGTATGGGTTTATATATGTAATCCCTTTCTCATGTTTGTGTTGTAACTCCAGTGTTATTTGTGCACGTGTGGCACCCTTTTTCAAAGAGCTACTAATAAATATATGTATTCACAGTCACAGTTCATCATCTTTTCTTTTGAGAGCTAGTTAATAAATATATGTATTTCGAGAAGAAAAAAATTGTATTCACAGTCACAGTCCTTTATCAATGACACGTAGTGCGCATCTTTAACGTGCAAATTTCGTACTTGCATTGCATATTGATGGTCCTAATTTTATCAACGTCTCCTGTTAGTTTTCTAATTATTTTCTATCACAAATATATTGATATTTTCTCCTTTGGAGATATATACGTACGTGCACTCTCCTTTGGCCGCGCCGCCCCTCAGAGCTCCGCCGCCGCCGCCCTGAGGCTCACCGGAGCTCGCCCCTCAGCCGGATCCGGCCGGTCTCCTCCTCCTCCGCCGCTAGCCGCGTCCCCGCCATCGCCAGACCTGCACGCAGCCGCCATCGGCCTCTGCTCGAGGACGAGCACAAGCGCCCGTGCGTGGACCGCGACCAGCTCCAGCCCAGCTCATCGTGCCGCCTTGCCTCGGCCCAGCTCCGCCTCTCGCCCGGCTTGCCTCTCCACCGACATGGGCTGCGAGGCCCACGAAGGTGATTCCAGCCCAGCCTCTCTCTCCTTGCGTAGTGGGCTTGGCCAAGTTCTGTAGAGGGCGTAGCCCTTTTATTTGTCGACGTGGGTGCTCGTTAGTATCTGACGCGTAGCCGAGTCGGGCCAGATTATCAGTTTCAGCCCAGTTCACGTTTAATATTTCTGAGCATTTAACTATTTACATAACTGCCATTATTTTTGCATTGGCTATATCTTTTAAACCGTTTACCGGTTCGAGGCATGTCATATATGTAACTTTCTTAGAATTTCGTGTAGTTTCATAATATGCAGTTTTCACACATGTTTAAAAATTTTAAATTGCTGTTTGCATACAATTTGTCCAAATAACATATTAAAACGGTTTATTTCATAACTAAATAACCGTAACTCCGATTTAAATAATATATATATAACTTGACTAGAAAAATGTGTAAAATAACATGGTGCTATTACTTTGCATGTTTAACTACAATAAAATATGTTTTATGTCAGAACAGCACCGAATCTTTAATTTGCATGTGGGGTCATTTCGGAAATTATATATGTTGTTTCCGGCCTCATTTAAATTGCCTAGATAGTGTAGGTTACTTCCACTTCACCTATTGCTATGTTTAACAACATTTAAACTTGTTGGTTACATAAACGGGATTGAACTTAATAATTGAATGTGGAGTTTCGTCAATATGCAACTCGTTGCATATTGAGCTTCACTTAATGTGTAGTATTTGATTGTTGCATCTTACCATGCCATGCATATTCAACCTTGAAATGCATCATACTTGATTGCGCATCATGCCATGGTTATGTTGTGATTGTTTACCGTGTCATTTGCTCTTTCTGGTTTTGCTTCTTCTCGCTAGTTCCCGGTAATGATACGAAGTGCAAGGATTCGTTCAACTATGCTTCGTTCGACTACTTCATGGATTCGATCTTTTTCAAAGCAGGATTCCAGGCAAGAATGATCATTACCTTGGATATCTTAACTAGCTTTACTTTGCTAGATGTCTCGATGCTATCGTTCGGTTTTGCTACCTACCACTTGTTTGCAAGACTCCCAATTGCCATGATAAAGCCTCTAACCTCCACTATCCTAACAAACCTTTGTTTGGCTATGTTACCACTTGCTCAGCCCCTCTTATAGTGTTGCTAGTTGCAGGTGCAGTTTGTTCCATGTTGGGACATGGATATCATGGGATATCATTATATCATGCTTATTTAATTAATTCATCTATACACTTGGATAAGGGTGGAAGGTTAGGCCTTTTGCTTGGTGTTTTGTTCCACTCTTGCGCCCTAGTTTTCGTTATACCGGTGTTATGTTCCTCGATGAGCTCTCCTAACATGTGCGGGATTTATGGGCCCCCCTTGATCATTCCTTCTTTGCGTTGAACTTGTCCAACGAGGCCCAACATTGGTACTAAAATTTGCCCAACATAATAACCTGATAGTTATTTAACGCATAGGGGGTCGCGCCCTCGGGGATTCTTTTAATTCAATATAAGCAGGTGGGCCAGTGCTGATGGTGCTGGTCCAAAACAGAGCCATTTGCGGCACCTCCAGGGGCAACTTGGGTTTTGGTAGCTGTACGTAGAGCTCATCCGGTCATGTCCTGACTACGAGATGCGCGCGGCTACAATCGGGTTGTCGACACGTCGGGAGGCCTTGTTGGACTTGTTTTACCTTAGCTGGAGGACTTGTTACACCGGACCCCTACGATGCGCTGTGCAATCACGATGTTGAGGTTTCCAATGTATGCATGTGATCGTTTATAATGGATTAGTTGGAGCACCCCTACAGGGTTAAATCTTTTGGAATGCCATGCCCGCGGTTATGTGGTGACTTGGAAATTTATAACAACCGGTTGTAGAGAACTTCAAACTAAATATAATTAAAACTTGCCAACCATGTGCGTACCGTGATTGTCACTTCTTGTGTGATTGGGATCAAGAAGTGGACACAGTGGGGTTATGTATGACTCGTAGGTTGGTGTTCAGGATCACTTATTGATCATTCTAGTTGCGCCCGTTTATGCATAGGAATTACTCTTCTTGTTCTAGTACTCGTAGAAATAGTTGGTTACAAATGCTTAGTGCTTGCTGCAACCTCACCACTTAACAATATCCAACCCATTAAGTATTGTTAGTCTTGATATCCTTGGTAATGTTATTGCTGAGTCCCCAAAGGCTCACATATACTACAACAACAGGTGCAGATACAGGTAAAGCGATGTTCTAACATGAGAGCGATACGTTGATCTATTTGGAGTTCTTCTTCTCCTACTTTGATGATCATAGTATGGGTTATCCCAATCTCACAAGAAGAGACGATCACGGTTATGCACACGGTTGGCAAGTTTTATATATGTTTAATTTGAAGTTCTCTACAACCGGTTGTTATAAATTTTCAAGTCACCACATAACCACGGGCACGGCTTTCCGAA
This sequence comes from Elymus sibiricus, assembly GCA_039707655.1. Classification (NCBI taxonomy): domain Eukaryota; kingdom Viridiplantae; phylum Streptophyta; class Magnoliopsida; order Poales; family Poaceae; genus Elymus; species Elymus sibiricus. The sequence continues at coordinate 26,076,215 of CM077671.1, read as the reverse complement.
AGATTTAACCCTGCAGGGGTGCTCCAACTAATCCATTATAAACGATCACATGCATACGTTGGAAACCTCAACATCGTGATTGCACGAAGCATCGTAGGGGTCCGGTGTAACAAGTCCTCCAGCTAAGGTAAAACTAGTCCAACAAGGCCTCCCGGTGTGTCGACACCCCGATTGGAGCCACGCGCATCTTGTAGTCAAGACACGACTGGATGAGCTCTACGTACAGCTACCAAAAACTCAAGTTGCCCCGGGGGGTGCTGCAGGTGGCTCTATTTTGGACCAGCACCATCAGCACTGGCCCACCAGGATTATGTTGATTAAAAGAATCCCCGAGGGCGCGACCCCCTATGCATTAAATAATTATTACATTATTATGTTGCGCAAATTTTAGTACCAATGTTGGGCCTCGCTGGACAAGTTCAACGCAAAGACGTAATGATCAAGGGGGGCCCATAAACCCCTCACATATTAGGAGCACTCATCAAGGAACATAACACCGATATAACGGAAACTAGGGTGGCAAGAGTGGAACAAAACACCAAGCAAAAGGCCTAGCCTTCCACCCTTATCCATGTGTATAGATGAATTAAATAAATAAGCATGATATAATGATATCCCATGATATCCATGTCCAAACATGGAACAAACTGCACCTGCAACTAGTAACGCTATAAGAGGGGCTGAGCAAGTGGTAACATAGCCAAACAAAGGTTTTGTTAGGATAGTGGAGGTTAGAGGCTTTATCATGGCAATTGGGAGGCTTGCAAACAAGTGGTAGGTAGCGAGACCGAACGATAGCATCGAGACATCTAGCAAAGTAAAGCTAGTAATGCTATCCAAGGTAATGATCATCTTGCCTGGAATCCCGCTTTGAAGAAGATCGAATCCATGAAGTAGTCAAAGAAACGTAGTCGAACGAATCCTCGCAACTCTGTATCGTTACCGGAAACTAGCAAGAAGAAGCAAAACCAAAAAGAGCAAACGACACGGTAAACAATCACAACATAACCATGTCATGATGCACAATCAAGTATGATGCATGTCAAGTTTAATATGCATGGCATGGCAAGATGCAACAAGCAAAATACTACACATTAAGTGAAGCTCAATATGCAACGAGTTGCATATTGACGAAACTCCACATTCAAATTTTTAGTTCAATTCCGTTTATGTACTCAACAAATTTAAATGTTATTAAACATGTCAAGAGGTGAAGCGCAAGTAAACTACCTATCTAGGCAATTTAAATGAGGCCGGAAACAACATATATAATTTCCGGAACGACCCCATATGCAAGTTTCGAAGTTGGTACTGTTCTGACCTAATACATATTTTATGGTTGTTAAACAACAAGAGTAATAGCACCATGTTATTCTTCACATTTTTCTAGTTAAGTTACATATATATAAATAAAGTCCCCTCACGTTAGGGTTACCCTACTCTCGCCGCCGGGCGTTGAGATCCTTCCCCTCCATCGTCGCTTCCCCTGCCTCCCTCACACAGACCACTACTCGGGCTGAATAAGGGATGGCCCCGTGTTGCTACCTGGCCTTGGCGGTGTTGTTGGTGTAGGGTCTTGGGAAGGTCTCGGTGTTAGGATTCGACGAGGTTGGCCACTGCAGACATGGCGTTGAGCGCGCAGAATTCTTCGGAATTGGCAGATCGGGAGAAGAAGCACTTGGAGGACATGATGGCAAGATTGGGACTGTCTGAAACAGATTTTGATGATGTGGTTTATGAGCAAGAAGATCAGCCGCCGCCTGAAGCGACCAGATGGCTTGCTCTGATCAAGCTGCATATACAGAAAGAGTATGGAGAATTTTGGTTTTACAAACAGATGCGGATTGCTTGGGACTTGGCACAAGAGGTAAAATTCAGATCCCTAGGGGATAACCTATTCACGGCTCAGTTTTCGTGTCTAGGTGATTGGGATAAGGTGATGGATGGAGGACCATGGGCATTCAGTGGAGGCCTGGTGATCTTGGCTCCATACGATTGATTTACAAAGCCGTCTACAATTGAATTGAATTGCTTCAATATTTGGGTACGGATTCATGATATGCCAGATGGCATGAGCTCTATGGTGAAACCCCTTGCTGCAAAGCTAGGGGAATTTGTTTTGGTGGATGAAGAGGCTAATTTCTTAGGAAACTTTTACCGTGCAAAGATCCGGATTGATGTTAGGAAGCCACTTAAGAATCATACGTCCATGGTGAAGGAGAAAAAAAGACAGATTTATTTGGTGAGATATGAAAGACTTCCCGACTGGTGTGCCCTGTGTGGTACGATTGGGCATCTTCACACCGAGCAAGGTGATGGTGTGCACCCTCCTTCAAAACTGTGTTTCAAGGATCTGCGCGCAACTGTCAGTTTTAGTGGAGGTCGAGGCCGAGGGGCTGGCAGGCGTTCAGATCGTGGCCGTGGGCGTTTCAGTAATCGCTGTTATGATGTTGGCACTAGTCAGTACGAGAAGTTTTCATATGGATGACAGGAGGACAGGGTTGCTACTGATTTAGTTGATGATCTAGACGAAGAGGAGTTACTACGAAGATTGGATAGTATTCGCCAGAAGAAGTTAGCTATTGGGACTGCTAGTGAGTACGCTCCTCCGTCCTCTGATCTGGACATGTTGGAAGCTGAACAGAAAAGAAAAAGGGAGCTACTTACATTGCCCACAAGCGGCAATGGCTTATTAGAACGGAACGTGGTTGATACTACGGCTGTAATGCCGACTACGACGACGGCACACACTCTTAACAGGGATCCCAAGCGGCCCAAAACAAATGATGGAATTAACACAGACGCTATGAGCGATGAACTGGCGGGCTCCAATCCGGAGTCGCGCCGGGAACAATGAATCTTTTAAGTTGGAACTGCCAGGGGGCGGGGAACTCCCGGACAGTTCGTGAAGTGGCGACTTTTATTCGGTCGCATTCCCCCGGCTTGGTGTTTTTATGTGAAACAAGGCAACCGAAGGATAAAATGAAGAGATACAGAGCTAGATTTGGTCTCAACGGATTTGACGGAGTTGATAGCATTGGTAAAACTGGTGGTCTGGCTTTATTTTGGCATGAATCAATCAATGTAGAGGTCATTTTATCTAACCAGAGGTGTATTGATGCTCATGTTAAGTTAGGTCCCGATGGAGCTAGGTGGAGAATAACGTGTGTTTACGGAGAACCAAGGGTTGAGGATAGACACAATATGTGGACTTTACTAAATAACTTGAGCTCACAATCTGATCTCCCTTGGTTAGTAGTTGGTGATTTCAATGAGTGCATGTTGGATTTTGAACAATTCTCACTAACCCCGAGACCTTCTGGACAGATGCAAGCTTTTCATTACACTCTGGAGATATGTGGGTTATCAGATTTGGGTTTCAAGGGGGTCTCTCATACGTATGATAACCGGAGAAGTGGCTTGGGCAATGTGAAGGTGCGATTGGATAGGGCGGTAGAGACCCCATCCTGGCGCAATATTTTTGAGCACACTGTTGTTCGGCACTTGGTCTCGCCTGTTTCGGATTATGTGGCCTTGCATGTTAAGTGTGATCTAGTAGAGGACAGGCATGTAAAGAAAAAGTTTAGACAATATGAAGTGATGTGGGAAAGGGATCCAGCCCTACAGGAAGTAATTGCACGCGCATGGGAAGAAGCTGGTCAGAAATCTTGTCTTGGAGATGTCCATGCAGCACTTCGGTCTACTATAGAGTAAAGAAAAGTTCGGTAACATTTCTAGTGAGCTTGAAAAATCCAGAACACAGCTAGAGGAATTGATGTCAATGAATGCTGACAGATGTGAGATACGGCGTGTGGAAGATAAGATGAATGAATTACTGTACCGAGAGGAGTTGATGTGGTTGCAAAGGTCCAGAATTGATTGGCTGAAGGAGGGCGATCGCAACACTAATTTTTTTCATGCAAAAGTAGTATGGCGAGCTCGAAAAAATAGAATTAAAAAGAAAGAAGATGTGCATGGGACAGTTCACACGGGAATCAAGGAGCTGGGAGCTGCGGCTACTGGATATTTTGAGAGCTTATTCATGGCCGACCCTAATATTGACCACCCAACTATTACGGAGTTATTTATTCCAGTAGTTTCTCCTGAGTCCAATGCAGTCTTGTGTGCTGAATTTACAGATAAGGAGATTGCTGATGCTCTCTTTCAGATTTGCCCTCTGAAGGCGCCAGGTCCAGACGGATTCCTTCACGTTTTTTTTCAGCGTAATTGGGCCACGGTGAAGGAACGTATTATTACGGCGGTGAAGGAATATTTTCGTACTGGTATAATTCCCCCTAAAGTTAACGAGACCATAATTGTTTTGATCCCGAAAATAGATAATCCGGTGAAAGTTACGGATTTCAGGCCCATTAGCTTGTGCAATGTTGTATACAAAGTGGTCTCAAAATGCTTAGTAAATCGCTTGAGACCTGTCCTTGATGATATTATTTCACCTGCTCAGAGTGCATTTATTCCTAGACATATGATCACTGATAATGCCTATGTAGCGTTTGAACGTATTCATCACATCAAGCAAGAAAAGGATCCTACTAAGAGCTATTGTGCATATAAGCTTGATCTCTCAAAGGCTTATGACAGGGTGAATTGGAATTATCTTAAGCAAATGATGCAAAAGCTTGGCTTTGATCACCGTTGGGTTGACTGGATAATGTCGTGTGTGACCTCAGTGAGATATTCCGTAAAATTTAATGGAGCCATCTTGGATTCGTTTGCACCGTCGCGTGGTCTACGGCAAGGTGATCCATTATCCCCTTATTTGTTCCTTTTTGTTGCTGACGGTCTTTCTGCTCTTATCAACAAGGGTATTGTCTCGGGGGATCTATCCCGCTGAAAATTACCAGAAGGGCTCCGAGGGTTACACATCTATTATTTGCGGATGATACGCTTTTATTCTTCAAAGCTGGTAACCAAGAAGCAAACTATATTAAGAATATCTTGGAGGTTTATGCAAATGCTACTGGGCAGCTGGTAAACCCTTCAAAGTGCTCATTGTTGGTTGGGAAATCTTGTCTGGAGGATATCATGGAGAACGTGAAAAATATTCTGCAAATCATCTCGTTGGGTTTTGAGGAGAAATATTTGGGACTGCCCACTCCGGATGGGAGGATGTCAAAAGGCAAATTTAAGAACTTGCAAGTAAAATTAACTAAACGTCTGTTTGCTTTCGATGGTCACCCTACTCAAGCAGGTAAAGAAGTGTTCATCAGATCGATTGCACAATCAATTCCAACATATTTAATGAGTGTGTTCAAGCTTCCGTTTTAAGTGTGTGATGACCTAAATCATATGGTGAGAAATTATTATTGGGATGCAGAAAAGGGGAAGAGAAAGACTCACTAGTATGCCTGGCATAAAATGATAAGGCCCAAGAATCAAGGAGGTCTTGGTTTTAGGGATTTCCGCCTCTTCAATCAAGCCTTATTGGCACGTCAAGCTTGGAGGATATTAGAGTACCCCAACAGTTCGTGAAGTGGCGACTTTTATTCGGTCGCATTCCCCCGGCTTGGTGTTTTTATGTGAAACAAAGCAACCGAAGGATAAAATGAAGAGATACAGAGCTAGATTTGTCTCAACGGATTTGACGGAGTTGATTGCATTGGTAAAACTGGTGGTCTGGCTTTATTTTGGCATGAATCAATCAATGTAGAGGTCATTTTATCTAACCAGAGGTGTATTGATGCTCATGTTAAGTTAGGTCCCGATGGAGCTAGGTGGAGAATAACGTGTGTTTACGGAGAACCAAGGGTTGAGGATAGACACAATATGTGGACTTTACTAAATAACTTGAGCTCACAATCTGATCTCCCTTGGTTAGTAGTTGGTGATTTCAATGAGTGCATGTGGGATTTTGAACACTTCTCACTAACCCCGAGACCTTCTGGACAGATGCAAGCTTTTCATGACACTCTGGAGATATGTGGGTTATCAGATTTGGGTTTCAAGGGGGTCTCTCATACGTATGATAACCGGAGAAGTGGCTTGGGCAATGTGAAGGTGCGATTGGATAGGGCGGTAGAGACCCCATCCTGGTGCAATATTTTTGAGCACACTGTAGTTCGGCACTTGGTCTCGCCTGTTTCGGATTATGTGGCCTTGCATGTTAAGTGTGATCTAGTAGAGGACAGGCATGTAAAGAAAAAGTTTAGACAATATGAAGTGATGTGGGAAAGGGATCCAGCCCTACAGGAAGTAATTGCACGCGCATGGGAAGAAGCTGGTCAGAAATCTTGTCTTGGAGATGTCCATGCAGCACTTCGGTCTACTATAGAGTAAAGAAAAGTTCGGTAACATTTCTAGTGAGCTTGAAAAATCCAGAACACAGCTAGAGGAATTGATGTCAATGAATGCTGACAGATGTGAGATACGGCGTGTGGAAGATAAGATGAATGAATTACTGTACCGAGAGGAGTTGATGTGGTTGCAAAGGTCCAGAATTGATTGGCTGAAGGAGGGCGATCGCAACACTAATTTTTTTCATGCAAAAGTAGTATGGCGAGCTCGAAAAAACAGAATTAAAAAGAAAGAAGATGTGCATGGGACAGTTCACACGGGAATCAAGGAGCTGGGAGCTGCGGCTACTGGATATTTTGAGAGCTTATTCATGGCCGACCCTAATATTGACCACCCAACTATTACGGAGTTATTTATTCCAGTAGTTTCTCCTGAGTCCAATGCAGTCTTGTGTGCTGAATTTACAGATAAGGAGATTGCTGATGCTCTCTTTCAGATTTGCCCTCTGAAGGCGCCAGGTCCAGACGGATTCCTTCACGTTTTTTTTCAGCGTAATTGGGCCACGGTGAAGGAACGTATTATTACGGCGGTGAAGGAATATTTTCGTACTGGTATAATTCCCCCTAAAGTTAACGAGACCATAATTGTTTTGATCCCGAAAATAGATAATCCGGTGAAAGTTACGGATTTCAGGCCCATTAGCTTGTGCAATGTTGTATACAAAGTGGTCTCAAAATGCTTAGTAAATCGCTTGAGACCTGTCCTTGATGATATTATTTCACCTGCTCAGAGTGCATTTATTCCTAGACATATGATCACTGATAATGCCTATGTAGCGTTTGAACGTATTCATCACATCAAGCAAGAAAAGGATCCTACTAAGAGCTATTGTGCATATAAGCTTGATCTCTCAAAGGCTTATGACAGGGTGAATTGGAATTATCTTAAGCAAATGATGCAAAAGCTTGGCTTTGATCACCGTTGGGTTGACTGGATAATGTCGTGTGTGACCTCAGTGAGATATTCCGTAAAATTTAATGGAGCCATCTTGGATTCGTTTGCACCGTCGCGTGGTCTACGGCAAGGTGATCCATTATCCCCTTATTTGTTCCTTTTTGTTGCTGACGGTCTTTCTGCTCTTATCAACAAGGGTATTGTCTCGGGGGATCTATCCCGCTGAAAATTACCAGAAGGGCTCCGGGGGTTACACATCTATTATTTGCGGATGATACGCTTTTATTCTTCAAAGCTGGTAACCAAGAAGCAAACTATATTAAGAATATCTTGGAGGTTTATGCAAATGCTACTGGGCAGCTGGTAAACCCTTCAAAGTGCTCATTGTTGGTTGGGAAATCTTGTCTGGAGGATATCATGGAGAACGTGAAAAATATTCTGCAAATCATCTCGTTGGGTTTTGAGGAGAAATATTTGGGACTGCCCACTCCGGATGGGAGGATGTCAAAAGGCAAATTTAAGAACTTGCAAGTAAAATTAACTAAACGTCTGTTTGCTTTCGATGGTCACCCTACTCAAGCAGGTAAAGAAGTGTTCATCAGATCGGTTGCACAATCAATTCCAACATATTTAATGAGTGTGTTCAAGCTTCCGTTTTAAGTGTGTGATGACCTAAATCATATGGTGAGAAATTATTATTGGGATGCAGAAAAAGGGAAGAGAAAGACTCACTAGTATGCCTGGCATAAAATGATAAGGCCCAAGAATCAAGGAGGTCTTGGTTTTAGGGATTTCCGCCTCTTCAATCAAGCCTTATTGGCACGTCAAGCTTGGAGGATATTAGAGTACCCCAACAGTTCGTGAAGTGGCGACTTTTATTCGGTCGCATTCCCCCGGCTTGGTGTTTTTATGTGAAACAAGGCAACCGAAGGATAAAATGAAGAGATACAGAGCTAGATTTGGTCTCAACGGATTTGACGGAGTTGATAGCATTGGTAAAACTGGTGGTCTGGCTTTATTTTGGCATGAATCAATCAATGTAGAGGTCATTTTATCTAACCAGAGGTGTATTGATGCTCATGTTAAGTTAGGTCCCGATGGAGCTAGGTGGAGAATAACGTGTGTTTACGGAGAACCAAGGGTTGAGGATAGACACAATATGTGGACTTTACTAAATAACTTGAGCTCACAATCTGATCTCCCTTGGTTAGTAGTTGGTGATTTCAATGAGTGCATGTGGGATTTTGAACACTTCTCACTAACCCCGAGACCTTCTGGACAGATGCAAGCTTTTCATGACACTCTGGAGATATGTGGGTTATCAGATTTGGGTTTCAAGGGGGTCTCTCATACGTATGATAACCGGAGAAGTGGCTTGGGCAATGTGAAGGTGCGATTGGATAGGGCGGTAGAGACCCCATCCTGGCGCAATATTTTTGAGCACACTGTAGTTCGGCACTTGGTCTCGCCTGTTTCGGATTATGTGGCCTTGCATGTTAAGTGTGATCTAGTAGAGGACAGGCATGTAAAGAAAAAGTTTAGACAATATGAAGTGATGTGGGAAAGGGATCCAGCCCTACAGGAAGTAATTGCACGCGCATGGGAAGAAGCTGGTCAGAAATCTTGTCTTGGAGATGTCCATGCAGCACTTCGGTCTACTATAGAGTAAAGAAAAGTTCGGTAACATTTCTAGTGAGCTTGAAAAATCCAGAACACAGCTAGAGGAATTGATGTCAATGAATGCTGACAGATGTGAGATTCGGCGTGTGGAAGATAAGATGAATGAATTACTGTACCGAGAGGAGTTGATGTGGTTGCAAAGGTCCAGAATTGATTGGCTGAAGGAGGGCGATCGCAACACTAATTTTTTTCATGCAAAAGTAGTATGGCAAGCTCGAAAAAACAGAATTAAAAAGAAAGAAGATCTGCATGGGACAGTTCACACGGGAATCAAGGAGCTGGGAGCTGCGGCTACTGGATATTTTGAGAGCTTATTCATGGCCGACCCTAATATTAACCACCCAACTATTACGGAGTTATTTATTCCAGTAGTTTCTCCTGAGTCCAATGCAGTCTTGTGTGCTGAATTTACAGATAAGGAGATTGCTGATGCTCTCTTTCAGATTTGCCCTCTGAAGGCGCCAGGTCCAGACGGATTCCTTCACGTTTTTTTTCAGCGTAATTGGGCCACGGTGAAGGAACGTATTATTACGGCGGTGAAGGAATATTTTCGTACTGGTATAATTCCCCCTAAAGTTAACGAGACCATAATTGTTTTGATCCCGAAAATAGATAATCCGGTGAAAGTTACGGATTTCAGGCCCATTAGCTTGTGCAATGTTGTATACAAAGTGGTCTCAAAATGCTTAGTAAATCGCTTGAGACCTGTCCTTGATGATATTATTTCACCTGCTCAGAGTGCATTTATTCCTAGACATATGATCACTGATAATGCCTATGTAGCGTTTGAACGTATTCATCACATCAAGCAAGAAAAGGATCCTACTAAGAGCTATTGTGCATATAAGCTTGATATCTCAAAGGCTTATGACAGGGTGAATTGGAATTATCTTAAGCAAATGATGCAAAAGCTTGGCTTTGATCACCGTTGGGTTGACTGGATAATGTCGTGTGTGACCTCAGTGAGATATTCCGTAAAATTTAATGGAGCCATCTTGGATTCGTTTGCACCGTCGCGTGGTCTACGGCAAGGTGATCCATTATCCCCTTATTTGTTCCTTTTTGTTGCTGACGGTCTTTCTGCTCTTATCAACAAGGGTATTGTCTCGGGGGATCTATCCCGCTGAAAATTACCAGAAGGGCTCCGGGGGTTACACATCTATTATTTGCGGATGATACGCTTTTATTCTTCAAAGCTGGTAACCAAGAAGCAAACTATATTAAGAATATCTTGGAGGTTTATGCAAATGCTACTGGGCAGCTGGTAAACCCTTCAAAGTGCTCATTGTTGGTTGGGAAATCTTGTCTGGAGGATATCATGGAGAACGTGAAAAATATTCTGCAAATCATCTCGTTGGGTTTTGAGGAGAAATATTTGGGACTGCCCACTCCGGATGGGAGGATGTCAAAAGGCAAATTTAAGAACTTGCAAGTAAAATTAACTAAACGTCTGTTTGCTTTCGATGGTCACCCTACTCAAGCAGGTAAAGAAGTGTTCATCAGATCGATTGCACAATCAATTCCAACATATTTAATGAGTGTGTTCAAGCTTCCGTTTTAAGTGTGTGATGACCTAAATCATATGGTGAGAAATTATTATTTGGATGCAGAAAAGGGGAAGAGAAAGACTCACTAGTATGCCTGGCATAAAATGATAAGGCCCAAGAATCAAGGAGGTCTTGGTTTTAGGGATTTCCGCCTCTTCAATCAAGCCTTATTGGCACGTCAAGCTTGGAGGATATTAGAGTACCCCAACAGTTTATGTGCACGGTTGTTTAAAGCGAAGTATTTCCCTAATGGGTGTCTTCTGGATACGGTTTTCATTGGAAACCCGTCGCCCACGTGGCAGGCTATTGCGCATGGCTTAGAGCTCCTCAAGAAGGGCGTAATTTGGAGAATCGGTAATGGCCAAAATATCCGTATTTGGCGTGACCGTTGGATTGCGCATGAGCCATGTGGAGGGTTAGTTACGCCCCGAGGGAGATGTCGCTTAAGGTGGGTTTCTGATCTTTTAAATCACCAAGGCAATTGGGACTGGGACAAGATTAATCAGTACTTTCTACCAGTTGATGTAATTGAAATCCAGAAAATCAGATTGTATCCTCATGTTGGAGAGGACTTTGTTGCTTGGGCGCCCGAGAAAAATGGTGTTTTTACAGTCTGAAGTGCATACAAATTAGCTAGTGATGAAATATCAAATGCGAGGGAGTCATCTACTAGCTCCAGACCAAATGGATCTCGGGACGGTTGGAATTTCATTTGGCGAAGTATAGCTCCCCCAAAAGATCAATCTTTCGCTTTGCGATTGGCTACTGACTCACTAGCTAACGGGTTAAATAAGTTTCAGAGGAAACTAGAGATTACAGCTATGTGTCCTATGTGTGGACGGGAAGAAGAGGACTCGTTTCATGTTTTTTGCACATGCAATCATGCGGTGCTATTATGGAAAGCAATGGCGAAGGAGTGGAACTTGCCAGCACGAACATACATAAAATCAGTGGGCCGGGACTGGTTTCTTCACCTTCTTTCTGAGTTGCATGAAGATGGACGAGTGCGCATTATGATGCTGTTTTGGAGGATCTGGTTTGTTCGAAATGAAATAGTACACTCAAAACAACCACCTCCTGTAGATGTTTCAGTTCGTTTCTTGGCTAGCTATTTGTCTTCTATGGTGACTATTCATTCTGATATAATTGGTGATCCTATAAAAGGGAAGACAGTTGTTGGGTTGCACCATGCACCGAGACAGACCATATGTGATCAGGGGGATGCACAAGGCGTTTGTGCTTGGATTAGACCGATGGCTGGTAGAGTGAAATTGAACACAGATGCCTCGGTCCTGGGAGATGATGCTGGAGCGGTTATGGTACTTAAGAGACTATGATGGGTCCGTAATCTTTAGCTCTTGCAGATGTATACGTTCTTGTACGGATATTTTGGAAGCTGAACTTCTTGCATTGAAGGAAGGAATTTCTTTGGCGCTGCAATGGAGTAATTTACCCATTGATGTGGAATCAGATTGTTTGGAGGCTGTCATGATGATCAAAGGAGGAAATGGGAACAAGTCTAAGTATGCTTTTATCATTAGAGAGATTATTAGTAGCTTGAGTGAGAGGAATTCTTGCATTGCTCATATTGGTTGGAGGTGTAATAATGTTAGTCATGCCTTGGCTAATTTTGGTAGGGTTCAACGCCGGTGGCTAGGCTCTGGTCCAGATGAGGTCTTGGATCTTGTACGGCGAGATTGTAACTTTTAATTCTGAGTAATGCAAGAATTTATTCGCAATATATATATATATATATATATATATATATATATATATATATATATATATATAGACACACACGTACATGCACGTCTGCCTTGTTAATATACATTTATTATAGGAGGGTTGCTTCTGTACACTCCCTTATGAATCTTTAAAAATGATTATCGTACGTGTGCTAATTGAGATTAGCTGGAAAAATCAGTTGGCCAATACAATGGTTTGCACCAAAAGTCCCGACCTATCCCTCTGCTAAACAAAATATCCAGAACCTACCTCTCCGTTAAAAAAAGGGTCTAGAACTCATCTTCAACCTCCGATTGCTTCGCCACGCCCCACCTCTAATCTAGGCATGCAACAACGTTGCCATCGCCAACATTAGTAGCATCGCCATCACCTTGGGCCTCAGATTGCCTATGCTCGTGTTTCGTATTTTCTCTCTTCTCTCACTAATGTAGGCCAGTGGGAGCAGCCTGCAGCGAGCTCGCTACTGCTGTTTTATAGACAAGCTTACCAGTGGCGTGCGCCAGTGTGGGCCCATCACTGGTATATGACATACGAGTGATGAGCGTTAGTCCAGGCACGTCACTAGTAAGTTGGCCCACGGCAACTGTTGGCACGAAATACCAGTGATGGGCCCCACGCCGCGCACGCCACTGGTACTAGCCATACCAGTGACGAGCGTCAACGAGTGCTCGTCATTGGTAAGTGGAGGATTACCAGTGCACCAGAAAGCACCCGCCACTGGTAAGTTTTTACCAGTGACATGCGGGAAGAAGGATCCGTCACTAGTATTGTTTTCTGTTCCCGGTGACGTGTGCCATTTTTTTGCGGGAAAATTTTCCGATCTATTCATCAACTATCAAGGTAGTACAAAGAACACCAGAAGTAAAAATTACATCCAGGTCCGCAGACCACCTAGCGACGACTATAAGCACTGAAGCGAGCCGAAGGCGCGCCGCCGTCATCGCCCCTCCCTCGCTGGAGTCGGGCAAACCTTGTTATAGTAGACAGTCGGTGACGTGTGCCATTGTAGGCACATCACTAGTGATGTACCACCTGTAGTTGTTTCTGCAATAGTGATACCTTGTTAGATATTCACGTTTTTGTTTGAATCTGCTAGATAGTCACATTGGGTGACCTTGGTTACACTAAGTTATGTATGCATAAGCATCCAACAAACAATCACATAATCACTGAAAAGAAACGGGCCCTAATTGTCACCAGATCAATCTCCTCTTCACTCCGCCTTTGATCGTTACCCCAGCGCCGTGAGAGGGAGGCGAGGGAATTCTCATCCCTCGTCCGTTGTGTAATAGGTTTTGGTGTCACGGTGACGTCGCTCCGACGGTGGTGGTGGTGTTGTAAAAAAAAGTCCTTCAGCTCCAATCCCATCTCGGTGGCGCTTGGTGCGGTCACTACTGGAATCTGGGACTTTGCCTAGTGTCAGGTTGTTTGTCGAGTACATTTCGTCGGGCACTAAGCAAACATGACCTTTGCCGAGTACATTTTGTTTGCACTCGGCAAGCAATTCTTTGTCGAGTGCTTTTTTTTAGCACTCGGCAAGCAATTCTTTGCCGAGTTCCTTTTTTTTGCACTCGGCAAAGAATTCTTTGCCGAGTACCTTTTTTCCTGCACTCGGCAAACACTTATATTTGTTTCTTTTTCTTCTCCTTTCTCTTGTTTCTTTTCTTTTGTACATTTTTAATGCTCTGTTCTTTTCTACATTGTTTTTTTATTTTCTTTTCTTTTCCCCTCTCTATTTTCTTTTATAAGCATTAAGTGCATTTTCCAGGCATTTAGTGAATATAATAAAAATTTAAACAGCAAGTGCATGGAAAAGTTGGCAAAATTGGGTTGAAAAATTCTATTTGTGTTCTTGAGTCTATGTTTAGTCCTTACACAAGAAAAAGAAAGGAATTCCAAACATGATAGTCTCAAGACTCAACCCCGAACATGGAGTTTATTGGTTTTTTAATTTCAAAAAATGCAAATGAAGTCCAAAAAATATAGAACTTGGCATGCTGTCATTATATGATCCCTAGAGGCTGTGGTAATTTTTTTTAAAAATTTCGTAAAAGTTGTGACGTACACTGCTTAGAAACCGGACCATCTTCGAGGAAGAAACGTCGTTTCGGAAGAGAACATGTCAGGTTTGAAGGCGATGAGATCGATGCTTTATCCATTGACTTTGATTTTTTTTTCTACACTCAAGATACACCATTACATGATCCATATAAAAACTTGGCATCTTTCGGGGTCTGTTTGCTATATTTAAGCCATTAAGTGCATTTTTCAAATATTTAGTGAATATAATAAATATTTGAACTGCAAGTGTATGAAAAAGTTCGTAAAATTGGATTGAAAAATCCTATTTGTATTCTTGAGTCTATGTTTAGTCCTTCAAAAAAAGGAATTCCAAACATGAGGGTGCCAAGACTCGACCCTGAACATGGAGTTTATTGATTTTTTAATTCCAAAAAATATGAAACTTGGCATGATGTCATTATATGATCCCTAGAGGCTATGGTAAAAATTTAAGAAGGTTTCGTAAAAATTGTGACGTACACTGCTTAGAAACCGGACTATCTCCGAGGAAGAAACATGGTTTTAAAAGGGAACGTGTCAGGTTTGAAGGCGATGCGACCGCTGCTTCATCCACTGGCTTTAGAATTTTTTTCTACACTTAACATACACCATTACATGATCCATATAAAAATTTGGAATCTTTTGGGGTCCGTTTGCTCTATTTAAGTCATTAAGTGCTTGAAAAAGTTGGCAAAATTGGGTTGAAAAATCATATTTGTGTTCTTGAGTCTATGTTTAGGCGCAAGAAAGGAATTTCAACCATGAGGGTGCCAAGAGTCAACCCCGAACAAGGAGTTTATTGGTTTTTAAATACCAAAAAGTGCAAACGAAGTCGAAAAAACATTAAACTTGGCATGGTGTCATTATATGGATTTCGCAAAAGTTGTGACGTACACTGCTTATAAACCGAACCATCTCCAAGGAAGAAGTGTGGTTTCAGAAAGGAACGAGTCAGGTTTGAAAGCGATGCGACCGCTGCTCCATCCGTTGGACCTGAAATTTTTCTACACTCAAGATACATCATAACATGATACATGTCAAAATATGACATTTTTCAGTGTCTGTTTGTTATATTTAAACCGCTAAGTGCATTTGTAGGTTTTTACTGAATATAATTAAAATTTGAACTGCAGGCACATGAAAAAGTTGATAAAATTGGGTTGAAAAATCATATATATGTCTTGAGTCTATGTTTAGGTGTTATAGAAGAAAAATAAAGTAATTCCAAACATGAGGGTGCCAAGACTTGACTCCGAACATGGAGTTTATTGGTTTTATAATTTTAAATAATGCAAAGGAAATCCCAAAAACATGAAACTGGGCATGGTGTCATTATATGATCTCTAGAGGCTGTGATAAAACTTTAAGAAGGTTTCACAAATGTTATGACGTACACTGCTTAAAAAGGGCAATTCAAACATCAGGTGCCAAGACTCGACCCCGAACTTGGAGCTTATTTTTTTTTTAATTTTGTAAAATGCAAAGTCGGCAGTGCATGCCCCGAGCGTGTCGTGGCCTGTGTCTGGCGTGACGTCTTGCATCACTTTGATCGTGGGGTAGCATGGGAACCCTCCTCCAACAGTAGCCCGTCGCAGGTCCCGGCGATAGAGTAGCGCCGGTCCGCGCCGACGCACCAATCCTTAAGGGGTTTAGCGCGCTGGCCAGAACAACCATCTTCACCCCACGAAGCGCGCTGGCTGGAAAAAGACAGAATTGTGATTTTGAAAACGGCTGGACAATTCATGTATCTTATTACGAAATTTTACACACATTTCATATGAACATGTAGATTTTTTTTCAGATTTTTTTGAAACTTTGAAATACGATTTTTCATTTTCTTTAAAACGTCGCAATATTGATTCCTCGTTCTATTTTTCTTTACGTGGGAAAACTTGTACCGAGAGAAGCACACAGCTCAATAAAAAAAAAAACACAGCCGATCGAGAAAACAGTCAAACACACATCCGTGTGCTTAACGCCCATTGGTCCGCGCACGTCCAAAGCGTATCGATGAGTTGGCTGTTTCTTCTCTTCGTCTTCTCTCCTCGCAGGGTCGAGCCGTGGAGCAACAACACAAGGCAAGAGCAGCAGCAGCCGTGGAGTCATGGGTTCGGTGGAAATCGCTCGCGGCCACCGTCCACACCGCCCGGCTGGCCGCCCGCTCCTACTCGTCCGAGGCCGTCGCGGCAGGGACGCTGCTCGCGGGGAGCGAGAACCCGCTGCGCCGGTCGACCTCACCTTTCTCAGCTTCGACTCCAGCGTCTTCGTACTCACCGGCCAGGAGGCGCGCTTCGACGCTGGCCCCATCATCCCTCTCGCCTACGTCGTCGCGGGGCTCTTTGCCTGCCACAACCCAACACCGTGCCCTGCCCAGCGCGGAGGCTAGTCTCACCTCACGCACACATCTTCTTCCTGAGTAGCAGCACACGCACGCGCCGGCGAGCGGTAGCGCTGGCAGTGCCTGGCGGAGCTGAACGGGCCGTGCCCGACGGAGCTGAGGGTGTCGGGCCCGACGACGTCGGCATCGCCTACAAGAGCGCGTGAAAGGCGTTCGGGCGGTCCGAGGCTTGCTGATGGCGGGTGATTTGGCCGCCCGCGGGAGGCTGACTGACGGCTGCGGCTTGTTTTTTTTTATTATTATGCTAACATCAGAGTACTCGGCAAATGTTTCACAGCCGTTACGGGCCGTTCCGTTTGCATACAAATGTTTGCCGAGTTCCTTTTTTTTTTTTTTGCACTTGGCAAAGTTTCTTCACGTGTTTGCCGAGTGCCCGTCAAAAAGGACTTGGCAAAGTTAACATGGCCGACAAGCGCCCAGCCGAGTCTTTTTTGCCGAGTGTTGCACTCTGCAAAACCTTTGCCGGGCACTCGGCAAAGCTACAGATTCCAGTGGTGGGTGCTACTGAGGAGGTTTGGAGTTTTTTTCTCCATTGTTCTTCATGGATGAGTGTTGATTATTCGTGTTGTTTTTTGGTGTGCCTCCATAGGTATCGTCGGAGATAACATCGTTTTTCCTCAACAATCCCTTCTTTCAAGCCGATGCAAGCAAGATTGTCGGCTAGGTCTCATAATACTAGCGCAGCCGTCAGCTAGGATCCGGGTGATGCCCCCACCGATATGCTTGGTGCGATTGCCAATCTCCCTCGTATGCGGCGGTCCACTATTGTGGCCAGGGCCGTCTCCAGGATTTCGGGGGCCCTGTGCGAAATGTTAAATGGGCGTCTAGAATTTTTAAAAATCGTACAAATAAAGAACTTATATAGTCAAATCATACTTAATTTCATTTTACTTTATGACTTCTAATATGTGTTATTTCATTCAAATATGGGTTACTTCATATAATAATTAGAATATCAAGCATGAGTGCTAAAAGAGGAAAGGTAACACTAGATTAATAAACTGAGCTCATGTGTAAAATATTTTGATGTATGAGCACCTATCTTCATCAAACAGTTCTACCAATTCATGTCAAGTCAGAACCTTGGGCTGTAGAGCATAAAGTAAGTTATGAATTATCAATCTATCTAAAGTATGAAGAATAAGGCTACAGATGACTAATTATCAGTTATGCTACTAGTGCATTGCAAATTGTCAAAAATAGCTAGACAAGCTACAAAGTCAATTACTGAATCTACTAGCGAAACACTGGCTGCAACATAAAAGCCTAACTATTAACAACATATAACACTGTCACATACTACTCACTGGCCCAAACAAATTCAGCCGAACAACTCTACTAATGCTTGGATTAAACAATCGAATCAGATTGATCTGGCCGTGTATGCTGAATTTGAGGAAGAGAGGGGAAACCGGAGATTAAACAAAACTTCTTACGGAACGGGCGGCGACCGGGCAGATGGAAAGGAACCGGCCGGCAGCAGGCGGCGGCGCCCTGCTCGGTGAACAGTCATTCGTCTCGCAGCCGGTACTAGGGCAAGGCGCGCACGTGATCGAGGGAACAGCCAAAACGCGAACGAGTGAAGCTAGCAGGCCGGAAGCCTGCAGCGATCTGTACGTGCAGGTTGGCTGTTTTGCTGCTGGTTTTTTCTTCTTATGATTAAGCCTACATATCCAGTGATTTGGGGGCCCCAAAAAATTGGGGGCCTGTGCGGTCGGCCAATTTGGCCTGCCTTGTCAACGGGCCTGATTGTGGCGATTCAACGAGGTTTGGTCCTCTACAGGTCTTTACAGGTACTTCAGTGTCTGAATTTCTCGATATTGTCCATCATCGGCAAGAGCTATGGTGGCACAATGATGATAAGTTCAGCTGCGACTTTGGCAACAATTTTGAGGCACATGGTCGTAGTTGTAATCTTCCTTTTGTTTATGGTCGTTTTTGTGCATGTGGGTTCAATTACCCCATTATCTGGTTATATCCGATGTTCTATTGATCTAATATATACCTTGATTTAAAAAGAAGTCATGCATGCATAAACTCTATGTCTATGGCTTAGCGATAATGCTATCTAAGTCAAGTTGATGTCATGCACGTGCTATATGCATGTATGATAGATTGCAGTCGATCGATCTCGGATCTCGGCCAGGTGAGATAAGTGCAGCGAGCACCAGCCTGCAAGCTACAGAAAGAGATCGATGCCCTCCCTATAGTTACTTGCGTTGGTGACTCGCTACTTTAATTATCTTTTCCATCGGCACGCATCAAAGGCGCTTTAGCTAACATATTCCAAAACCACAAAAGGAAATGCATGAATAGATAAGATCCAGAAAGGTATCTAGCCATAGCCAATGGCGTGGACAATTGAGTGCCCCACTGTGAGCATAAATGCCAGGGTTAGCTACCCGAATCTTGGACATCATTTACAAATTACATTGGCAAACGAAGAATGAAATAACCCAATTTTGTAAAAACTGTAGAAATCCTTTTAAATGTATAAGATTAACTACTGAAGCATCCATATTTTTTCAACTACACCACTTTTTATTGCTAAATTTGTCTATTGTCTGTAATTGGAAAAATGAAGCAATAAATCATAACATGTGATTTTAGAAATGCCATGCATGGGTGCATTGTGCCATCTCCAGCGCGTACCGGCAATGGCATACCTAGCAGCATGTCCGGTGTAGCGGCACGTTGGAGGAGGCTCCCATGTCACGGTGGAGGAGGCTCCCAGGTAACGGCAACGACCTACCCAACAACATTGAGGAGGCAGCTCACGCATCCCCGGCGGCGGCTCGTGTGGAACATGAAGCGGAAGTTGACATATTGTTTCAATGCTTTTGCAAAAATTGTAACCTGAAACCAAACGTGGTAAAGTCTAGGCTGAGGTGAACAACTCAGTAGCAGCAAGAATACAAAACACTGATCCTTGCATAGATTTGGAGCAGCAGGCTTGGGAATAAAGCACAAGCAGAAGTACACCCGAGAATAGCATGAGACCAACGCCGTTGAGATCGCCCGCACTACGGGAAACTAATCGTCTGCCGACAACTCCAAACAATCGCCAAAGGTTATAAAGCTGTCGGCAAAGCCTTTGCCGAGGGAAAACTGTCAGCAAACTCTGTCAGGAACGAACAAGCCAGGAAAGGGCTCTTTGCCGACGGTTTTCTATCGGGCTGTCGGCAAAGACCTTGCCGATAGTCGAACCTTGTTGACGGCAAAGAAAAGCAGTTTGACGGACGGACGACGAAAACGACATAGACACAACTTTGCCACAGTCAGACTGTCGGCATAGACCTAGCGTGTGGGTCCCGACCGTCAGCTCTTTGCTATCCGCCTGTATAAAATCCGTCGGCAAATGACTGACACATGGGTCCCGGTTGTCAGATCTTTGTCGTGCGCCAAAAATTCGGCCGTCGGCAAACACTTAACAGGTGTGTCCCAATGTCAAAGCTTTGCCGTCTGTCTTGTCCTCAAATGTCGGCAAAGCCTTGATCAATGCCTTGTCTCCGGGCGTCAGCTGTCGGCAATGCCCGGATCAATGTCGTGTCTCTGGGCGTCAGTTGTCGGCAAAGCCCTGGCAAAAAAAATTGCAATTTTTTTTCAAATTTTCAATATTTCCTACATTTCAAATATACAAATATGTACACTTCATATATCTCACACAACACGATCATAACATACATATATCTCATATATCACATATACATATAACATGCATATCATCAGCAAGATCACAAGATCATCCACATGTATATATCTCACACATCGCAAGATCATCAGCAAGATCACAAGATCATCCACATGCATACATCACAAGATCAAACCTCCCTCATCATCCACATGCATAATATACATACATCTCATCCACATGCATACATCACAACACAGCATGGCTGGCTCACAAGGATTTCCCCAGCTGTGATGATGGGATGTGGGTTCCGTCAAGTTCGCTCTGCAGCACAAGGTGGGTTCAGTCAAGTTCAAGGTATACATGAAGAAATCCTAACTGATGATTGAAAACTAGCATGGAAAAAAAATATATATATATAGATCAACGAACGGGGGATATATATATATAGATCAACAAATGTAGGCATGAAAATACCTTCTCCATGACCCATTTCAAAGAAACGAAGAAGTTTCAAAAAAAGCAAATGCCTCTAGGACATGGCTACTCTGGCAGAGGCAGCTAGTTCCCATGTATGCCAGCTATAATGCGTATGTGGCTTGGTCCAAAAGTTCAATGGAATATCATCATTACATATTAATCGAGTAGCTAGGAACTTGCAACCTCAACTTAATTAATCCACACAAGCTTCATCTACAAATATATATGGTAAAATTTTGAGAAAACCAAGTTGGCGACGCTCCAATTTTAGCAAGAAAAAAAATAAAAGCCGAGAAAGGAAATTAGCACATTTCCAGTAGTGGGAGAGCTAAACCATGTGCCATTACCTTTCTTCTTCTTCTTCTTCTCCTTCTTTTCATTCATTTTCTCAGAATATGCAAAATATAAAGTCTAAATGATGCCTCATCAACTTTTTTGTTTATAGTGCTCAATGTTGTACGTGGTATGACCTTGACTGTTGACTTCATGACTATTACAACATGTTACACAGGAAAGTTCCTAAGTGAAACTTGGATGTCATGCGGGGGAGACACAAAAGTAAATTTTGAAGGTACCATGATGACAATATGATAAGAGTTAAGGAGAACTAACCGGAGTCGATCTCAAAGCGGTGGAGAATAACCAAGATGGTTGCTTGGGCATGCGTGTGAAGATGCAAGATCATTCGATCCAGCGCCTGATGGATGCTGCATGAAGGATTAGATAGTTAGCATGACCCTCAATTGCTAGGAAGGGCAATAATGGTGATTGAAAGGTTTTCACCCGGCTTGCTGCCTTCAAATGGTTCGGCTTTCACCCGGTCGGCTCTGTTATCATACCTCATCTCGATGGTGTCATCAAAGTTCGGGGCGGCTTTATAGTGGGCCCAAGTCCATGCTGGCTCTGCACTCTACCAGGACTGTGCAAATTAACCATGCCAAGGAAATGCTCCTTAAGGAGGAGCCCAAGGATGCCGTTCACAAGGCTGCACTCACCCTCCTCTCCAACCTTCTTCCAGGCCCTGCATAATGAAAACCAAAGTCATTTGCAATTGTTGCAATAGTGAAGTTACAAAATCTAAAATTAGTGAGAGTAGTTGAGAAATCAGCCAGACCGGGAGGCTTGACCCACCACGTAGGTACATTTTTACAGAAGAAGAGCTGGAAGTATCACCCCGCGATGTGTCAACACGGGTGAGAGCCCCCTCCTCCGCCTCATCCTCCACCTCATCCTCATCCTCATCACCCTCCACCCCATCCTCCTCCTCACCCTCATGTGTCTCCTGCTGGACCGGAGACACCGGCTCCTCCTCCCTCTCCTCCCCAGGTGGTGTCTCTGCTATGGGCGGTGAGGGATACCGAACACGCCTTCTACCCCTTCCTCCTTTGGAGGTTTTTCCTGGCTTCTCCCTCGTGACGCCCAAGGAGGAGAGGAAGGATGACCAGTGGCCACGTAAGATTGAAGCAAATTTCTTTGAAGGGGGAGCGGGGATCTCCTTCCCTCGCCAGTGCCCGTACCCCAAGCATGGCGAGGCATGACACGACCGCCCATCATGCTTCAATCACCTGCTATGAAAAAGAGTACAACAATTAATACAGATGATAAATAAATAAATAAATAGGCATTGACAAAAGAATAGAGCAATGACGTCGTATTTGTCGAATGTACCGACCTTATAGTCAAAACCCTTAGCAACTTCTCTCAAGTCACTGCGCATAGACTCATCATAGATAGCCTACAAGTTTAAGCGGAAAAGATTAGTGTATGCAAGACAAACTTGAGATGTTAAACTAACTAGGAGGCAATTTAGAAAGTACCCTTTGTTCGAACCAAAAAATGAAACATGGATAGCGATCTCCTTCACCTGCAAGAAGTTCATACCTTGCAACGGGTTAGGTGGGACCTCTCCATTCTAGAATTGGGTAATGAATTGACTGTAACAATGAGAATAAGCGGAATTAGACACAAATTTTTGAGTAGTTGCGAAATAATGTACTGAGCACTTACTCAATGTACGGCCACACTTCTGTTAGGTTGGTCAAGACATACAACCTAAGCGAATGCCAGTCTTTTGGTCCCAAGATCTTTGTTCCCGAAGCACCCGCAGGTCTGAGTTGCCCTTTGAAGAGACTAAGCTTTGATTCATGTTCGGGGTCGCCAGTATTGTAGCGAGAGACTAGATTATGCAAGGTGGGAATACTGTCATGATAGTATGATGTCGTAAAGTGTAACGCCTCCTCGTGCAGGAATGCCTCCGCTATGGATGCTTCAATTCTACATTTATTTTTACATTTAGCTTGAAGAGTCTTTTGTAATCTCTCAGTTGCATAGCACCAACGGTTGGGCACAGGGTCCCCCATTTTTGGCTCAGACGGGAGGTGTAAAATCATATGTTGCATCGGATTAAAGAAGTCCGGTGGAAAGATCTTCTATAATTTGCAGAGCAACTTGGGTGCTAGTTCTTCCATGTCTTCTATCACGGTAGGAGATAGTTCTTTAGCACAAAGAACACAGAAGAAATTTCTCAGGTCCGCCAATACTTGACATTCATTCTTGGGGATATAGCCACGAATCATCACCGACAGTATCCGCTCAAGCCATATGTGCCAACCATGACTCTTGAGCCCATTGATTCACAAGGTATCAAGATTCACTCCCCTCTTTAGATTCGATGCATACCCTTGAGGGAACATCAAAGTTTTGAACCACCAGGGTATTTCCCTCCTTTGTTCCATAGTAAGAACAAAAGTGGCCTTTGGCTTCCTCCAATTTTTTCCGCCATCAGGTGGCTGCATGTTTAGTTTGGGTCTACCACATAGCTTCTCTTGATCGGCTGTAGCCTTAACATTATCATTCATCTTCTCAGCAATGTCCAACATTGTGCCAAAAATGGCCTCAGTGATATTCTTTTCAGTGTGTATTACATCAATGTTATGTGGAAGCTTGAGCTGGTCGAAGTAGGGGAGATCCTAGAAGCATGGCTAGTGAGTCCAGGCGTGTTGCTCACCATATCCCAAAAAATACCTTGGACGTTCGGGATCGGGCTCGAGAGCGTTTAACTAAGCACGAATCTATTGACCCGGCATCTTAGGTGGTGCTGAGTGTTTGACAACTGCATCTTTGATGAAGTTCTTCTTGTCTTGTCTGAATGGATGGTCGAGAGCCAGGAATTGTCTTTGCAAATTGAAGCAAGAATACTTGTGACCCTTGTCCAGCCAACATAACTGAAGAGATGCCTTGCATCTTGGGCATGGGAACCTCCCATGCACACATCGGCCATCGAATATTGCATACGCTGGTAGGTCAAGCAATGAGTACAAGTACCAAACATGCATTTTGAAGTTTGTTTTTGTAGCTCGATCGTATGTCCTGACCCCATTCAACCAAGCTTCTTTCAAGTCATTAATCAGTGGCTGCATGTACATAGTCATATTCGTCCCCGGATAGTCGGGCCCTGGAATTATCACTGACAGTAATATGTGCTTTCGTTGCATAAGGACGCCGGCGGGGGCGGGGGATTGAGGAGAATAACAAACAAGGTCCAACAACTATATGAGGAAGCGGTCATACCAAAAGGATTGAACCCATCGGCTATTGATACATATCCAACGTATCTATAATTTACGAAGTATTCATGCAATATTAACATCAACTATATATGGTTTTCATGCACTTTTATATTATTTTTATGGACTAACTTATAAATCTAGTGCCCAGTGCCAGTTGTTGTTTTCTGCATGTTTTTTGTTTTACAGAAAATCAATATCTAGGAAGGTGAAAATACCTCGGTGATTTAATATGATTTTCTATGGAATATATGTGATTTTTGAGCAAAGGAATTAAAGCAAAAAGATGCCCGAGGGCCCCACATGGATAGGTGGCGTGGCAAACCCCCTGGCCGCACCATGGGCCCGTGTGACTAGCCCTTAAGTTGGTTGGAGCCCTTCTTTCGCCGCAAGAAAGCTAATTTTTGGAAGAAAATCCCCTCAAAATTTCAGCCCTATCGGAGTTACGGATCTCCGGCTATAAAAGAAACGGTGAAAGGCTAAACAAATAAACGTGACAAAAAAAGACAGAAGAGAGATCCAATCTAGGGGAGAGCTCCCTCTCACCCCGGAGGGCCAACGAAGAAGAAGAAGGAGGGGGGTGTTGGAAATATGCCCTAGAGGCAACAATAAAGTAGTTATTATTATATTTCCTTGTTCACGATAATCGTTTATTGTCCATGCTAGAATTGTATTAATTAGAAACTCAAATACATGTGTGGATACATAGACAACACACTGTCCCTAGTTAGCCTCTAATAGACTAGCTCGTTGATCAAAGATGGTCAAGGTTTCCTGGCCATATACAAGAGTTGTCATTTGATAACGGGATCACATCATTAGGAGAATGATGTGATGGACAAGACCCAAACTATGAACGTAGCATGTGATCGTGTCAGTTTATTGCTACTGTTTTCTGCATGTCAAGTATCTGTTCCTATGACCATGAGATCATGTAACTCACTGACACCGGAGGAGTACCTTGTGTGTATCAAACGTCGCAACATAACTGGGTGACTATAAAGGTGCTCTACAGGTATCTCCGAGGGTGTCCGTTGAGTTGGCATGGATCAAGACTGGGATTTGTTACTCCGTGTGACAGAGAGGTATCTCAGGGCCCACTCGGTAATACAACATCACAACAAGCTTGCAAGTAGTGTGACTAAAGAGTTAGTCACGGGATCTTGTATTACGGAATGAGTAAAGAGACTTGACGGTAACGAGATTGAACTAGGTCTGTAGATACCGACGATCGAATCTCGGGCAAGTAACATACCGATGGACGAAGGGAACAGCGTACGGGATTAACTGAATCCTTGACATAGAGGTTCAACCGATAAAGATCTTCGTAGAATATGTAGGAACCAATATGGACATCCAGGTCCCGCTACTGGTTATTGACCGGAGAGTGTCGCGGTCATGTCTGCATGGTTCTCGAACCCGCAGGGTCTGCACACTTAAGGTTCGGTGACGTTTCGGTATTATGGATTTATAAGTGTTGGTGACCGAAGGTTGTTTGGAGTCCTGGATGAGATCCCGGACATCACGAGGAGCTCCGGAATGGTCCGGAGGTAATGATTGATATATAGGAAGTTGGTATTCAAGTTTCGGAAAAGTTCCGCAACCTGCCAGTTTTGTGACGGGGTTGCCGGAAGGGTTCCGGGGTCCGCCGGGAGGGGCCCACCCATCCCGGAGTGCCACATGGGCCTAAGAAGTGGTGCACCAGACCCTAGTGGGCTGGACGGCCAACCCTTAAGGGCCCATGCGCCAAGGTGGTAGGTTAGGAGGAGTCCCAAAGGAGGGGGACTCCACCCTAGGCGCCCCACCTCCCTTGTTGGAAGAGGATTCCTTCTCTCGGGCGGCGGTCAAGGCCCTAGGGGAAACCCTAGGGCGCCCCACCTACCCCCGTCCTCCTATATATATTGGAGGGGAGAGAGGGCAGCAGCACCCAAGCCATAGCGCAGCTCTCTCTCCCTCCCTCCAGTTCGTTCCTCCTCTAGATCGGTTCGGTAGTGCACGACGAAGCCCTGTCGGATCAGCTCCACCACCATCGCCGCCACGCCGTTGTGCTACCGGAGAACTCGTCTACCTCTCCGCCCCCTCTTGCTGGATCAAGAAGGCGGAGATCGTCATCGAGCCGTACGTGTGCTGAACGCGGAGGTGCCGTCCGTTCGGCACTTGATCGGGAGTTCGCGGGACGGATCGTGATTGGATCGCGAAGACGTTCGACTACATCAACCGCATTCCTTAACGCTTCCGCTTAGCGATCTACAAGGGTATGTAGATGCAATCTCTCCTCTCGTAGATGGTCTTCGCCTAGATTGATCTTGGTGAGCGTAGGAATTTTTTTGTTTCCCATGCAACGTTACCCAACAGTGGCATCATGAGCTAGGTCTATGCGTAGATGACATCATGAGTAGAACACAAAGGAGTTTGTGGGCGTTGATATTCAGATTGCTTCCTCCCTTAGTCTTTTCTTGATTCAGCGGTATTGTGGGATGAAGCGGCTCGGACCAACCTTACTCGTCCACGTACGAGAGACCGGTTCCATCGACTGACATGTGACTTTGTTGCATAAAGATGGCTGGTGGGTGTCTATATCTCCCACTCTAGTTGGATCGGATTCGACTAAGGCAGTCCTTGTAGAAGGTTGAATAGCAATTTGTGTATCACCGTTGTGGTTTTGCGTAGGTAAGAAGCGTTCTTGCTAGATACCCATAGCAGCCACGTAAAACATGCAACAACAATTAGAGGACGTCTAACTTGTTTTTGCAGGGTATGTTGTGATATGATATGGCCAAATACATGATGCGATATATTTGATGTATGAGATGATCATGTGTTGTAATAGTTCATATCGACTTGCATGTCGATGCATACGGCAACCGGCAGGAGCCATAGGGTTGTCTTTAATTATTGTATGACTTGCGAGTCAATCATTAAGCGCTATGTAATGCTTTACTTTATCGCTAAACGGTAGCAATAGTAGTAGAAGCATGGTTGGTGCGACAACCCCGATGGCGACACGTTGATGGAGATCAAGATGATGGAGATCATGGTGTCATGCCGGTGACGATGGAGATCATGCCGGTGCTTTGGAGATGGAGATCAAAAGCACAAGTTCATGGCCATATCATTTCACTTATGATTTGCATGTGATGTTAATCCTTTTATGCACCTTGTTTTGCTTAGGACGACGGTAGCATTATAAGGTGATCCCTCACTAAAATTTCAAGATAAAATTGTGTTCTCCCCGAGTGTGCACCGTTGCGAAAGTTCATCATTTCGAAGTACCACGTGATGATCGGGTGTGATAGACTCTACGTTCGCATACAACGGGTGCAAGCCAGTGTTGCACATGCGGAACACTCGGGTGAAACTTGACGAGCCTAGCATGTACAGACATGGCCTCGGAACACAAGAGACCGAAAGGTCGAACATGAGTCATATAGTAGATATGATCAACATGGAGATGTTCACCATTGAAACCACCTCATCTCACATGATGATCGGACTTGGGATGGTGAATTTGGATCATGTAGCACTCGAATGACCAGAGGGATCTCAATTTGAGTGGGAGTTTTAAGTAATATGATTAACTAAACTCATTATCTTGAACAATAGTCTAAGTTGCCTTTGCAAAATTTATGTTGTAGATGGCTCGCGCAGTAGCACCCCTGAATTTCAATGCGTTCGTAGAGAAAGCCAAGCTGAAAGATGGTGGAAGTAACTTTGTAGACTGGGCCCGTAATCTGAGGATTGTCCTCACGGTTTCCCAAAAGGCTTATGTCCTTGATGCACCGCTATGTAGTGCGCCCCCCCTCCCGGCGACTGAAGATGTTATGAACGTCTGGCAGTCACGTCTGGATGATTACTCAATTGTTCAGTGTGCAATTTTGTATGGCTTAGAACCGGGACTTCAAAGACATTTTGAACATCATGGAGCATATGAGATGTTCCAGGAGTTGAAGTTTATCTTTGAGAAGAATGCACAGATCGAGAGGTATGAAACCTCCGATAAGTTATATGCTTGCAAAAGGGAAGAGAACGGGTATGTCAGTGAGCATATACTCAAAATGTCTGGGTATTCAAACCGACTGGCTGAGTTGGGAATTGTTCTCCCGCTAGAGGCAATCACTCACAGAGTTCTTCAATCACTGCCACCTAGCTACAAAAGCTTTGTGATGAACTATAACATGCAAGGGATGAATAAATCAGTCGCCGAGCTGTTTGCGATGCTGAAAGTCGCTGAGTCAGAAATTCAGAAGGAGCATCAAGTGTTGATGGTCAATAAAACCACTAGTTTCAAGAAAAATGGCAAGGGCAAGAAGGGTAACTCCAAGAAGAGTGGCAAAGCAGTTGCCCCTCCTGTGAAGAAACCCAAGGCTGGACCCAAGCTAGAAACTGAGTGCTTTCATTGCAAGGGCACTGGCCACTGGAAGTGGAACTGCCCCAAGTATCTGGCCGATAAGAAGGCGACCAACACCAAACAAGGTATATATGATATACATGTTATTGATGTGTACCTTACCAACTCTCGTTGTAGTGCCTGGGTATTTGATACCGGTTCTGTTGCTCACATTTGCAACTCAAAGCAGGAACTATGGAATAGACGGAGGCTGGCAAAGGACGAAGTGACGATGCGTGTGGGAAATGGTTCCAAGGTTGATGTGATCGCCCTTGGCACGCTCGTTCTTCGATTACCATCGGGATTAGTGATGAACCTGAATAATTGTTATTTAGTGCCTGCGTTGAGCATGAACATTATATCTGGATCTTGTTTAATGCGAGACGGTTGCTCATTTAAATCAGAGAATAATGTTTGTTCTATTTGTATGAGTAATATCTTTTATGGTCATGCACCCAATGTGAGGGGTTTATTCTTATTGAATCTCGATAGTGATGATACACATGTTCATAACATTGATGCCAAAAGATGTAGAGTTGATAATGATGGCACCACTTTCTTGTGGCACGGCCGTTTAGGTCATATTGGTGTAAAACGCATGAAGAAGCTCCATGCTGATGGACTTTTGGAGTCACTTGATTTTGAATCACTTGACACATGTGAACCATGCCTCATGGGCAAGATGACTAAGACTCCGTTCTCCGGAACAATGGAGCGTGCAAGTGACTTATTGGAAATCATACATACTGATGTGTGCGGTCCAATGAGCATTGAGGAGCGTGGCGGATATCGTTATTTTCTCACCTTCACTAATGACTTAAGTAGATATGGGTATATTTACTTAATGAAACACAAGTCTGAAATGTTTGAAAAGTTCAAGCAATTTCAGAGCGAAGTTGAGAATCATCGTAACAAGAAGATCAAATTCCTTCGATCTGATCGAGGAGGAGAATATCTGAGTTATGAGTTTGGCACTCACCTAAGACAATGTGGAATTGTTCCATAGTTGACGCCGCCTGGGACACCACAGCATAATGGTGTGTCCGAACGTCGTAATCGAACCTTATTAGATATGGTGCGTTCTATGATGTCTCTTGCCGATTTGCCGTTATCATTTTGGGGTTATGCATTAGAGACAGCTGCATTCACTTTGAATAGGGCACCATCTAAATCCGTTGAGACGACGCCATATGAACTATGGTTTGGCAAGAAACCAAAGTTGTCGTTTCTTAACGTTTGGGGATGCGATGCTTATGTCAAAAAGCTTCAGCCTGAAAAGCTGGAACCCAAAGCGGAGAAATGCGTCTTCATAGGATACCCAAAAGAGACAGTTGGGTATGCCTTCAATCTCAGATCCGAAGGCAAAGTGTTTGTCACTAAGAACAAAACATTTCTTGAGAAAGAGTTTCTCTCGAAAAAATTGAGTGGGAGGAAGATAGAACTTGATGAGGTTGTTGAACCTCTACTTCAAACTAAGAATGGCGCAACACAAAAAGTTGTTTCTGTGGAGCCTACATCAACTGAAGAGGAAGCTTATGATGATGATCATGGAGCTTCGGATCAAGTTGCTATCGAACCTCGTAGGTCGACAAGGGAACGTACTGCTCCTGAGTCGTACGGTAACCATGTCTTAACAGTCATGTTGTTAGACAACAATGAGCCTGCGAACTATGGAGAAGCGATGGTGGGCCCGGATTCCAACAAATGGTTAGAGGGCATGAAATCCGAGATAGGATCCATGTATTTAAACAAAGTATGGACTTTGGAAGTATTACCTGAAGGGCAAAATTCCATTCAGAATAAATGGATCTTTAAGAAGAAGACGGATGCGGATGGTAATATCACCGTCTATAAAGCTCGACTTGTGGCAAAAGGTTTTTCACAAATTCAAGGAGTTGACCACGATGAGACTTTCTCACCCATAGCGATGCTTAAGTCCGTCAGAATCATGTTAGCAATAGCTGCATTTTTCGATTATGAAATTTGGCAGATGGATGTCAAAACCGCGTTCCTTAACGGTTTCCTTAAGGAAGAGTTGTATATGATGCAACCGGAAGGTTTTGTCGATCCAGAGAATGCTGACAAAGTGTGCAAGCTCCAGCGATCCATTTATGGGCTTTTGCACGCATCTCGGAGTTGGAATCAGCGCTTTGATGAGGTGATCAAGGCATTTGGGTTTATACAAGTTTATGTAGAAGCTTGTATTTACAAGAAAGTGAGTGGGAGCTCTATAGCGTTTCTAATATTATATGTGGATGACATATTGCTGATTGGAAACAATATAGAATTTTTGGGAAGCGTAAAGGATTATTTGAATAAGAGTTTTTCAATGAAGGACCTAGGAGAAGCTGCTTACATATTAGGCATCAAGATCTATAGAGATAGATCAAGACGCTTAATAGGACTTTCACAGAGCACATACCTTGACAAAGTTTTGAAGAAGTTCAAAATGGATCAATCCAAGAAAGGGTTCTTGCCTGTATTGCAAGGTGTGAAGTTGAGTAAGACTCAATGCCCAGTAACTGCAGAAGATAGAGAAAAGATGAGTGTCGTCCCCTATGCTTCTGCCATAGGTTCTATCATGTATGCAATGCTGTGCACAAGACCTGATGTCAGCCTTGCCATAAGTATGGTGGGAAGGTTTCAAAGTGATCCAGGAATGGAACACTGGACATCGGTCAAGAATATCCTGAAGTGCCTGAAAAGGACTAAGGAAATGTTTCTCGTTTATGGAGGTGATCAAGAACTCGTCGTAAAGGGTTACGTCGATGCAAGCTTTGACACTGACCTGGATGACTCTAAGTCGCAAACCGGATACGTATATATTCTCAATGGGGGTGCGGTGAGCTGGTGCAGTTCCAAGCAAAGCGTCGTAGCTGATTCTACATGCAAAGCGGAGTACGTAGCAGCCTCAGAGGCGGCTAAAGAAGGTGTCTGGATGAAGGAGTTCATGACAGATCTTGGAATCGTGCCCAGCGCACTCAAGCCAATGACTCTGTTCTGTGACAACACTGGTGCCATTGCTCTGGCCAAGGAACCAAGGTTTCACAAGAGGACCAGACACATAAAGCGACGCTTCAATTCCAACCGCGATTACATCAAGGAGGAGGACATAAATATTTGCAAAGTGCACACGGATCTGAATGTTGCAGACCCGTTGACTAAACCTCTTCCACAAGCGAAACATGATCAACACCAGAACTGTATGGGTGTTAGTTTCATTACAATGTAAATCACATAGTGATGTGAGCTAGATTATTGACTCTAGTGCAAGTGGGAGACTGTTGGAAATATGCCCTAGAGGCAATAATAAAGTAGTTATTATTATATTTCCTTGTTCACGATAATCGTTTATTGTCCATGCTAGAATTGTATTGATTGGAAACTCAAATACATGTGTGGATACATAGACAACACACTATCCCTAGTTAGCCTCTAATAGACTAGCTCGTTGATCAAAGATGGTCAAGGTTTCCTGGCCATAGACAAGAGTTGTCATTTGATAACGGGATCACATCATTAGGAGAATGATGTGATGGACAAGACCCAAACTATGAACGTAGCATGTGATCGTGTCAGTTTATTGCTACTGTTTTCTGCATGTCCAGTATCTGTTCCTATGACCATGAGATCATGTAACTCACTGACACCGGAGGAGTACCTTGTGTGTATCAAACGTCACAACGTAACTGGGTGACTATAAAGGTGCTCTACAGGTATCTCCGAGGGTGTCTGTTGAGTTGGCATGGATCAAGACTGGGATTTGTCACTCCGTGTGACGGAAAGGTATCTCAGGGCCCACTCGGTAATACAACATCACAACAAGCTTGCAAGCAGTGTGACTAAAGAGTTAGTCATGGGATCTTGTATTATGGAACGAGTAAAGAGACATGCCGGTAACGAGATTGAACTAGGTAGGCGGATGGGTGGAGCACTAGGAGCTTAGTGGTGGTCTTGGTTGAGGCTGGGGTTCACCGGAGTGAGTTGGCCGAGGCGGAGGCCGAGCGGCGAAGCTCCACCGGAGATGAGGAAGGAGGTCTCTCGGGCATTGTTGTTGACCACCGGGGGTCAATTGGGAGGGGGAGAAGGCGAGTGGTGAAGAGCGGGGCACCGGGCTACGGCTTTTATGGGTGAGCGGCATCGATAGTGGCCGAAAGCCACCGCAGGGATGCTGCCATGGCGAGGACGGCGAGCTGGCACCGCGTTGGCCGTTGGGGAGTGAGGTGAGGTGACGGAAGAGGGGCAGAGGAGATAAGGCAACAGGCTAGGCGCCGGGGCATTCAATGCCATGGTCGGCCATAGTGCTGCACTGTGCAGCCCATGGCGGTCGTTGGCCGTGTCCGACGAGGATGCTGCCGGAGGGGGAGAGGCTTCGGGAGGGGCGACGTGGACGGTGGGGAGGCTGTCGGCATGACTGGACAAGCTAGGGCCGTCGGAGTTGGCACATCCGACTCGGTCCAACGCGCAGAGCGCGTGTCTGGAGTGCTGACCACGTGGTCACCGCGTGCACTGGTGCATCGGGGACACGTTGGCCTGGCTCACCTTGTCTGGGGTGCCGGCCTACCCTCACACAGCCCAGGTAGGCCACTGGTTTGGCTAATATAGGCATGGGTAAGGTTGATGGTTCTTGTCCAAAACAGCTTCTGGACAGGAATTTAGGAGGTTTCCAAAGATGAAACGAGCTGGGGCTTGGGGTAGATTAGTTTTCATAGGGCACTAGGGAAGGAAGGAGTCTTTGCTGGAAAAATGTCAGAAGAATTTGACAAGTTTTGAGCATAGTTCCTTTACAACTGCCAAATTGGTCCAGAAACAAGGTTTTGATGCTGTGCCCAACTGGCTTGATGGATTTGTCTGAAATTTGGTGGAGAGGGATTGTTTAGGCATAGAGAGGTACTGGTAAAATTTCAAGTTATTTGGATACTCCTAGCTAGCACTTCCTTCACAATGCTTCTCTTTGGACAGAAGCATTGGAAATTTACCGAGGAAGTTTGGCTAGGCAAATGAAGTTGAATTTTGGTATGATAAAATTAAATGTCTAGGATAGAATGTTCAAAAAGTTTGAGGGCAATCAAGCAAAGATAAATAGTACTTCCTGCACAAAGTACTATTCTGGGCAAAATAGAAAATGAATATTCCTAAATTATTTTTGAACTAGGAAAGGAAGGGTTTTGGCATATTTGGAGGAGATATTATTCCAATGATTTATGAGAATTTTCTTCGGATTTATGGCAAGGAAGAAATATAGGTTGCTTCACAACCTAGGGCAGAAAGGATTATTCCTTTAATAGAAAAAGGAATATTTAGTTGGAATAAAAAAATTAGGGTTGGGCTAGAATGGAAATGGCATGACTTGGGAAAGTTTTTGAAAGCTTTGATTCACTTGGGAAAAGAAAGGAAAAACATTCCCAAGCTTTTAAGTCCATAGAGCCATTCAAACAAAAATCTAATGCAACTTCCAACAAATTTTCAAATGGCTTTTTGAAAAGAAGAATTGTGATAACCAAGCTGTCACAATGATTCGCCGGATAATCTTCACATAAATATTCGTATAATGATCTTTATCTCTGGATTGTTGATGGTATTCTTTTGAAATGCTTGGATGAAAACCAAGCAAGATGTCGTGAAATGTCCACCCAAGTGTGTGGCAAGAAGCCCAACCAAGCAATGGCCGATATATACTTATTTGCCCTAAGCACATATGTGAAAGATGGCCGATGGAGTGTTGACATCGTCCTTAGAACAAAATTGGTGCAAGTTATTTTTTTACACACTAACTTTGCCAAAAAACAGGGGGGAATGTGTTGACACCATATTTTTGACATGGCAATAAACGTAATTAATATGGCCTCTAATAAAAAAGTGCTCAAGATGAAAGTTTTTTGCCTCGTCGAGACAAACAACTTTTCTTTTTGGGTCATCTCTATCCAAGGAAGTATGCAACCTTGGGAGCCAAAATAGTGTAGCACAGCTGAAAAACACCGCCCAGTCTAACATGGTCATTTTTCCCAGTATAACCGGGACCAACCCGAGAGGAGCCGGTATATTACCCGGTATTATCGGTAAAACTCGATTTGTCCCGGAAAATTATTTTGACGCCACGGGGCATTTTTCAGCATGAATACAACCCAAAATAAAAAAAATGTTCAACATGAAAGTTGTTTGTCTCGTCAAAAGGAAAAACTTTTATTTTGGAATCATCTCCATCCAATGTCGTTTGCAACCTCCACCAACATGGCAACACAGATACATCTCGGAAACATACCTTAATAAATCGTGACAAGTATCAGTTTCAATATGGCTTCAAATGGAAAGTTACTTAACATGAAAGTTGTTCTCCTCATCGAAGCGAACAACTTTTCTTTTTTGATCATCTCGATCCGAGCTCGTATGCGACCTCTACAGTTGATGTAATGTGACTGCCATTTGACCTGCGTGAAACTCTGGACACACTTTTCCGAATTAAGGTAGGTTTAGATATTTGGTTGAAAATTGGAGTCCTTTTCTTCTATGGGAAGTCCATCTGTCTCATATATAGATCAGAGGTGATGTCCGATTGAGCAACACATAATCGTCAAACCAATCTATCACTTTGATCTTTTACCTTTTCTCCTTCACCTTCGTTTTCTTCTTCCTCACTCTTCGTTGTACTTTGTGTTAGACGGCAGTGAACCTCGAGGCCCTAGGGCGGTCAGGCCAACCTAGGGCAGCCCATAGCTATCGCACGCCCTCACGGGTGATGCTTGTGATCTGCGTTGGGCTTTCCGTGAAGAGGAACAGGTGATGCAACACAATGTGGGTAAGTATTTCCCTTAGTTAAGAACCAAGGTTTATCGAACCAATAGGAATATCCTCCGTCAACCATCTTCAGCGGCTGCACACAAAAGAGCAAACACTTGCACCCAACGCGGCAAGAGGGTTGTCAATCCCCTTGGTCTCGTTATTTGCATGTGGATAAGGTGTGTAGATAATTGTAGAGAATTGTAAAGTGCAAAATAAAATAAAAAGAAATAAATAACAACAAGGTAATGATAGCGTTTGTAAACTTATAAGTAAATAGACCCGGGGGCCGTGGTTTTCTCTAGTGGCATCTCTCATATAGCAAGCATACGGTGGGTAAACAAATTACTGTTGGGCAATTGATAGAAAAGCGGATAGTTCTGCAATCTTTATTCACGGCAATGATTATGTGTATGTAGGCATCACGTCCATAAACAAATAGACCGACACCTGCCTACACCTATTACTATTACTCCACTTCAAGAGTGCTTCTATGCTTTCCTCTCTACATATTAAGTTCATGACAAACAGAGTAATGCTTGGAGAATGATGACATGATGTAGACAAAGATAATTCAATTAATATGAACTAACCCCATCGTTTTATCCTTAGTGGCAGCAATACAAAGGCTTGTCTTGTCCCTTTGTCACTGGGATATAGAGCACCGCCAGATTGAACCCACTACAACGCACCCCTCTCACTGAAGAAATATCAATCTAGTTGGCCAAACTATTTTAATAGATCGGAGAGAATTACGAAGCTATAATAATCATGCAAATAAGAATCATAATAATCAGAGGTGACTCGAATACTTTTCATGAATAATCTGAACATAAACCCACAATTCATCGGATCCCAACAAACACACCACACATAAGGATTACATCGAGTGGATCAAAGCGAAGATGCGATGATCATTGTATTGAAGATCAAAAGAGAGAGAGAGATAGCCATCTAGATACAAACCACAGACCCGTAGGTCTGTGGTGAACTACTCACAACTCATCATGGAGGCAGCAAGGGTGATGTAGAGCCCCTCCGTGATCGATTCCCCTCCGGCAGATCGCTAGAAAAGGTCGCCAGATGAGTATACGGCGGAACAGGGACTTGCGGTGGTGGAAAAAGTGTTTTGGGTGCTCCTCTAGGGTTTTCAGAATATTTGAGAATTTATAGGCCAAAGAGGTACGCGAGAGGGCGGCCGAGGGGGCCACTACCCAACCGGGCGCGGCCTGCCCCTCTGGCACGCCTAGTTGGGTAGTGGGCCCCTCGTGCGGCCTCTCGTCTACTTCCGAAGCTTCCAGGTCTTCATATAGTCCAGAAAAAATTATATTAAAGTTTCGTAGCAATTGGACTTCGTTTGGTAGGGTAAACCTGAAAAGCAAAAAACATGCAGAAAACAACAACTGACACTTGGCACTAGGTCAATAGGTTAGTGCTCAAAAATAATATTAATTGGTGTATAAACACCCAAAAAGTATCCTAGGATGATAATATAATAGCATGGAGCAATCAAAAATTATAGATACGTTGGAGACGTATCATCATCCCCAAGCTTAATTCCTACTCGTCCTCGAGTAGGTAAATGATAAAAACAAGAGTTTTTTATGTGACATTCTACCCATTATGTAATCTATTGCAGGTATGCTCATTGAGAAATGATGAATTAACAAACAGCAACATAGTAATATTTATAAGTATAAGCAACAAAATCATTGATTTTCAAAGTATACGATCCTAAAAGAATGTTTACCCCCATTCATCATATTATATTAGCAAGGCATGACTCCGTCTTCACCACATAAATACAAATTTTAAGCACCACGGTGTCCAAGTCAGGCAATTGGATCGTACTTTTTCAATATGCATCAACTTTTTATTCTTCATGCAATACATGAGCGTGAACCATTGGACATAGCATATAGGTGGAATAGAATATGGTGGTAGATATCAAAGGGGTAAAAAGCGGAGAAGATAGTCTCACATCAACTAGGCGTACCAACGAGATATGGAGATGCTCAGTGATAGATGTCAATGCGAGGAGTAGGGATTGCCATGCAAATGATGCACTAGAACTACAAGTGTATGAAAGCTCAACTGAAGCTAAGTGGGGTGTGCATCCAACTTGCTTGCTCATGAAGACCTAGGGCATTTGAGGAAGCTCGTCATTGGAATATAGAAGCCAAGTTTGTTATGATAAGGTAATTCCCACTAGCATATGGAAGTGACAACATATGAGACTCTTGATATGAAGAACATGGTGCCACTTTGAGGCACAAGTGTGGTAAAGGATAGTAGCAAAGTCCCTTCTCTCTTTTTCTCTCAATTTTTTATATGGTGGGCTTTTCTTTTTTCTTTTTGCCCCCCCCCATAAATTTTTTTATGGTGGGCTCATTTGGCCTCGTCCATTTTATATTCTTTTTCGTTCGGAGTCTCATCCCGACTTGTGGGGGAATCATAGTCTCCATCATCCTTTCCTCACTGGGACAATGCTCTAATAAGGATGATCATCACACTTTTATTTACCTACAACTCAATATGAAGAACTGATAGGAAGATATGACTCTCTGTGAATGCCTCTGGCAGTGTACCAGGATGCGCAATGATCTAGCGTGACATGTATCAAAAACATGATAGATGGTGGCTTCGCCACAAATACTATGTCAGCTCTATATGATCATGCAAAGCAATGTGACGATGAACGAACTAGTCATGTGAAATGACGATGGAATTTGTATGGAAATATATCTCGGAATGGCTATGGAAATGCCATAATAGGTAGGTATGGTGGCTGTTTTGAGGAGGATATAATGAGGCTTATGTGCAACAGAGCGTATCATGTTATGGGGTTTGGATGCACCGGCGAAAGTTGCACCGATCCTTGAGGTGAGAATGGGCTATGCACGGTACCGAAGAGGCTAGCAAATATGGGAAGGTGAAGATGCGTATGTCCATGGTGTCACATTAGTCATAAAGAACTCATATACTTATTGCAAAGTTTTATTAGTTTTATCACGAATCAAAGTACTACTCGCATGCCCCGAGGAAGGAGGTTTGTAGGAGTTAACCGCCGTGCGCCCCCGACTCAAAACAACACTAGGATTTCAACGAGGAATAGAAATGCTCACTCATCATCACCATGCCTCTTTAATTTTTAGATGAATAACAAGTTAAGACCTCTTAATCTCGACACTTATACGAATCAACAATTATGGACTCACACCTTTTTCATATTACCACATTAATGTCATTAACCCACAATTTCTCTATATGTGCTACATGATGGTTTTGATTATCATTCATTGAATACCTATTATTTTTGGACTAGTCTTATGACCCATGCAAATTACCATCACTATTTATTCAGCTATCAAACAAATATAAGTGAAGAACGAGAGCATATTATTTCTATATAATCTACACGCCACCGTGCTCAAAAAGATATAAGTGAAGTACTAGAGCAACTGCCTAACTCAAAAGATATAAGTGAAACACATAGAGTATTCTAACAAATTATGATGATATTGTCTCTCTCTCAAGTGTATGTGTGCAGCAAGCAATGATTGTGGGGAACTGAATGTAAAAGCAAACGACGCTCCAAGCAAAACACATATCATGTGATGAATAAAAATATTGCTCCAAGTGACATACCGATGGATTGAGACGAAAGAGGGGATGCCTTCCGGGGCATCCCCAAGCTTAGACGCTTGAATTTTCCTAGAATATTACCTTGGGGTGCCTTGGGCATACCCAAGCTTAGTCTCTTGTCACTCCTTATTCCTTCGTCCATCGTGATCACACACAAAACTTGAAAACTTCAGCACACAAAACTCAACAGAAAGCTCATGAGATCCGTTAGTATAATAAACATATCAAATACTTTAGGTACTGTTATAAATTGATTCATATTTTATTATTGCATAATGTACTGTATTCTAACTACTCCATGACTTATACCCCCCGATATAATCCATTGCATCATCCAAACAAGCAAACATGCAAGCAAAAACAAAATCTGTCTAAAACAGAACAGTCTGTAAAGATCTGTTTGGAAACTATACTTATGTATCTCTAAAAAGTCTGAAAAATTAGAAAAACCTGGGGAATTTGTATAAAAATACTCTCTAAACATTTCAAGAATTTACCACGCTTCATCAGAGAATTAAAAATTCTGCACTGGAGGTGAAAGTTTCTGTTTTTGCATAGCATCAATCATACTCATCATGCAAATTATCCCAAAGGCTTTACTTGGCACAAACACTAATTAAAACATAAAAACACAATCATTACAGAGGCAACAATCATGTTGTGACATTAAAACAGAAAGTATTGGGTTGTCTCCCAACAAGCTCTTTCTTTATAGCCATTAAGATAGGCTTGAGATTTCAATGATGCTCACTTAATAGACAAGAATTGAAGCACAAAGAGAGCATCATAAAGCATGTGAAAAACACGTTTAAGTCTAACATGCTTCCTATGCATAGGCATTTTATAGGAAAACAAATTCTCAAGACATGTGAAATCAAGCATATGCAAATAGGAAGAGTGAAGCATTAATAATTTCAACACGAAGAGAGGTGAGTGAGTAACATGAAAGTTTCTATAACCATATTTGCCTCTCTCATAATAATCACATATAGGATCATATTCAAATTCAACAATATAGCTATTGTATAAAATATTTTCTCCATGATCCACATGCACAAAAGTTTTATAATCTTCCAATATAGTGGGATTATTATTACCTAAAGTTGACACTCTTCCAAACCCACTTTTAGTAGTGTTGCAAATATCATACTCAATAATAGATAAATCATGAAGCTTAGAATTATCAAGATCACAAGGAACATCATGATTATCACCCCAATCATGATCATTAGCACAATTCATATTCATAGAATTTATACTAACAACATGGCAATCATGCTTTTCATTCAAGGAACTATCATGAATCACTTTATAAATTTCTTTTAACACTTCATCACAATTTTTAGATTCATGATTTTCAAGCAAGACCTCATAAAGATAATCTAGTGCACTCTCACTAGCAAAGGGTTCAACATAATCGGGTCTTTCGAAAAGATTAGCAAGTGGATGAGGATCGATTTATCTTAAATTTTTGCATTTACTTCCTGTTTTGGTGTGACAAAGATAAAGATAACATAACTAGGCAAGCAAGCAAATAGAAATATTTTTGTATTTTTGATTTTTATAATGCAAACTAAATATAACAGAAAATAAAAAGAAGAACAAGTGAATGATAATTTGTGTGAAGTTACTTGATAGTTGATGATGATATTCCCCGGCAATGGTGCCAGAAATCCTTCCTGATGCTTGTGATCTGCGTTGGGTTTTCCGTGAAGAGGAACAGGTGATGCAACACAATGCGGGTAAGTATTTCCCTCAGTTAGGAACCAAGGTTTATCGAACCAATAGGAATATCCTCCGTCAACCGTCTTCAGCGGCTGCACACAAAAGAGCAAACACTTGCACCCAACGCGGCAAGAGGGTTGTCAATCCCCTTGGTCTCGTTATTTGCATGTGGATAAGGTGTGTAGATAATTGTAGAGAATTGTAAAGTGCAAAATAAAATAAAAAGAAATAAATAACAACAAGGTAATGATAGCATTTGTAAACTTATAAGTAAATAGACCCGGGGGCCGTGGTTTTCTCTAGTGGCATCTCTCATATAGCTAGCATACGGTGGGTAAACAAATTACTGTTGGGCAATTGATAGAAAAGCGGATAGTTTTGCAATCTTTATTCACGGCAATGATTATGTGTATATAGGCATCACGTCCAAAAGCAAATAGGCCGACTCCTGCCTGCACCTATTACTATTACTCCACTTCAAGAGCGCTTCTATGCTTGCCTCTCTACGTATTAAGTTCATGACAAACAAAGTAATGCTTGGAGAATGATGACATGATGTAGACAAAGATAATTCAATTAATATGAACTAACCCCATCGTTTTATCCTTAGTGGCAGCAATAAAAAGGCTTGTCTTGTCCCTTTCTGTCACTGGGATATAGAGCACCGCCAGATTGAACCCACTACAACGCACCCCTCTCACTGCACATAAGGATTCATCGGATCCCAACAAACACACCGCACATAAGGATTACATCGAGTGGATCAAAGCGAAGATGCGATGATCATTGTATTTAAGATCAAAAGAGAGAGATATAGCCATCTAGATACAAACCATGGACCCGTAGGTATGTGGTGAACTACTCACAACTCATCATGGAGGCTGCAAGGGTGATGTAGAGCCCCTCCGTGATCGATTCCCCCTCCAGCAGATCACCGAAAAAGGTCGCCAGATGAGTATACGGCGGAACAGGGACTTGCGGCGGCGGAAAAAGTGTTTTGGGTGCTTCTCTAGGGTATTCAGAATATTTGAGAATTTATAGGCCAAAGAGGTACGCGAGAGGGCGGCCGAGGGGACCACTACCCAACCGGGCACGGCCTGCCCCTCTGGCGCACCTGGTTGGGTAGTGGGCCCCTCGTGCGGCCTCTCGTCTACTTCCGAAGCTTCCAGGTCTTCATATAGTCCAGAAAAAATTATATTAAAGTTTCGTAGCAATTGGACTTCGTTTGGTAGGGTAAACTTGAAAAGCAAAAAACATGCAGAAAACAGCAACTGGCACTTGGCACTAGGTCAATAGGTTAGTGCTCAAAAATAATATTAATTGGTGTATAAACACCCAAAAAGTATCCTAGGATGATAATATAATAGCATGGAGCAATCAAAAACTAAAGATACGTTGGAGACGTATCAACGGGGTCCCTCCCGGGCTTGTGGGGTTTCGGGTCTTCCAGAGAGCTTACTAGCGTGTCTTGCATATCGCGCTCCTGGCGAGAATCCCCCGGCGACATGTCCTGCATATCGCACTCGACACCAGGGCCGACACGGTGACGTGTTCATGTGCAAACACAAAATCTGGTGTCAACAACTATTATGTTGTATGTCTTGACCAACCTATCCGAAGTGGAGCCGTACATAGAGTAAGTGCTCAATAAATTATTTCGCAACTAGTCACCAGTTTGTGTCTAACTCCACATCTTCTCATTGTTAT
Organism: Elymus sibiricus; assembly: GCA_039707655.1. NCBI lineage: Eukaryota > Viridiplantae > Streptophyta > Magnoliopsida > Poales > Poaceae > Elymus > Elymus sibiricus. The sequence continues at coordinate 26,033,659 of CM077671.1, read as the reverse complement.
AGGGAATTCATTGATCAATTCTGGATGGAATCAAGGGATCCGACCAGGGAGGAAGCTTCGGCCCTTCTTAGAAATGGTGCCATAAGTCGCATGCCTGATTTTGTTTTTTGGTTCAAGCAAAAAGTACTCTCATACTTGGCTCATAGTTTAACATTTCAAGTTGGTCTTACATGTGATTAATACACCAAACTTTCCCTGTTAAACTTGTTAGGAACAACTGACGAGTCTATGAGTGTCGAATTGAGACAAGTTGCTAATAGTTGTGCCTATAAGGTCAGATCATTTAATGATTACGACGTGAATGGGTATGGCTTCCATACAGAAAGGCATGAGCAGAATCGGCCTAATCGAAGAACAACAAATACTAGTGTTTACTCTAGGGGTAGATGGAGTTGAGTATTATGGAAGAACTGAATTTCCTTGGAAGCAAATATCTAAATCCCGTTGTCTTCAAATGCCATTTGTTCGATCCAAAACAAGTGATACATACTCTTTCCTTTGGACTAGTCGAAATTCAACAATCAACCATCGTACCAGGAGATGATGTCTTTATTGTGGCTCAACAGGCCACACAAGTTTATTATCTCTCATACCTGTGCAAAACTGTGGAGCATCTAAAGGGCTAGGATATTGTGTACAAGTTACCGCCACATGGTAAACTACCAATCCCAAACAATGATCATTGCAACATAGACCTCAACACATATGATGGAGAGTTCTTTCAAGAAGATGGGCTCACAGGGCATTTCAAGATCGACTTGACGGAAGCTCAGGGCATGTAAGTAGACAATGCACAAGACAAGATGAGGAGGTTGAGAATGAGAAGGACTTTGAATTACTTCACCGGTTACATATAGGCAATGACAGTGTTTATGACATTCCACCTCCTGATCACCAGGATGAATATTTCTACACGCATGATAGTGATGATGACATTTTTGATCCAATTGATCCCAATGATGATGATTATTTTGAACAACTGTATGTTGTATGCATCCCAACTTTCTCATTGCGTAGTTTATTTCACCATGCTTTTTTATTTAAATTGTATCGTTGCATCTATATTATTGATTTACTCTTTGTCATTGCAAAGTTTGTTAGTACATTTCTTTCTTTGAACTTACTTGTTGTATCTATACTAATAGCTTTACTTTTTCTCACTTGCGTGTTTTTTAGGATGCTTCTTTTCTTTACATCAAGTTGTATCATCCATACTAATTGGTTTACTCTTTCTCATAGCAGGTGGTGCATGAGGGCAATGAAGAAAACTATAGCCTCTATAATGGCGACTACTGGAAAGGTAGTCAAAATGAGAGGTGCGGAAGAAGCTGAAGGGTCCACAAAGAGAGGCTGGGTTCGAAAACCCCCAAGAGGAAGGTTGACAGCTAGAGGTGGGGGTAGAGGAGGTGGTCGGTCTTCCTCCTCTAGTTCTATACCCCCCGCTTCCGTGGAGGAAGAGTCGACATAGGAGGAGGAGGAGGAGCAGGTGATTCTGGATCCAGAGGTGCGGCGGGAGTAGTATGGGGGTGAGGATGCTTAGGAGGAGGTGGAGGAGGACGAGGAGGGATCTCACTCCGGCAAAAACTGTGGTTCAGTGGTCCTTCAAGCCCCCCCCCCCCCCCAAACGTCCCATAGCATATAATAAATGACCTATCATTCAACCACAAGGCGACAGGTAAATGGCTCTCGCGGCTCTTACAAATGACTAGCTTCCGTACCTTCAATATTTCAACTTGTACAAATGACTGGGCTTCCCTTTGTGTAGGGATTGGATTCTGGTTGGTGAGGGTGAGCACTCATGACGTGTCAACGATATCATTGGACTTTTTCTCAAGGAAAAATTCCATGGCTTGGTTACTTGGATGGCGTGTATCCAACATGGACATGGGCCCACTATCAAGCCGCGCCAGATGTCATGCACCAGGATGGCAGGGTGTTTCCCAACAAAGTCGAGCAGGTGAAGGGTGAACTGTCAGTAAGTGTCTTTCACACTACATTAGTCAATACTAAAAGCTTGGAAATTATTTAGCTCATGACTTGATCCTTTTTACGGCTATATGCATGATTGTAGGATTTCTTTAGATGCGTCGAGGGTTCCCTGGATCACGCAAGTGGGTTGTGGATAAGACTGCCATGAAACTTGTCCATGATATGCACTATGAGGCGCGCGCCCAGGTCATGATCAAATATCATGCAGAACACCTTGGAGTGTGGAAGACGAAGCAACAAGACCAAACCTTATACCATACACAAGAACAATACTTGTCGGTAATTAATATTAATGCTTATTATTCCTTAGATGACTAACACTTAATTTCTTCTTCATACAATGTATTCATTTATTTAGGTGGTTTCGCAGTGGTGCACCAGCTTCCTTCCGCGCTGGGAGCATATGGTGGACAATTGGTGTGATCCTGTGTGGATGGGGACACGCCTAGACACAAAGGACATGCAATTGACGACGAATGGGGCATCACACTGTCAAGGCAACCTCTCCCTGCCTGGTTTCCAGAAAAGATGGGTATGCAAGTTTCTTCCCATTTGTTTCTTATTTTATGTGTGGACACCCCATTCATGAATCTTATTGCTTTCTGTCACAAATGAAAAACCACGATAGTGAGGAGATCTCCTCCTTCCAGGCATACTTCTTGGTCCATGCTGGAAAGGTGCTGGGCCAAGAGTATTGCAATAGCCACGTCTAGGCAAGGGTGCAAGGATACACAGAAATGGTCCAGGAGATCCATGGGATAGAGTATGATCCTAAGAAGCTTCTCATTGATCCCGTGGTGGCTATGAAGGCGGGAGGAGACAAGAAACCTGACCGGTTCTGGATCAGGGACCACCTCATCGATACGTCCTCCACTCCCACTCGCCTACAGCCTGCTTCATCCAGGATTACCCAACTCAAGGTTAGTTCTGCTTCATTCAACCTCCCCGGTCTTTACATGATTGCATTGCGATGATGATAAGATTGCGGTGATGGAGGAAGAAAGGAGGCTCTGAGAGAGAGCACAGAGAAGGGCAACGGTAGAGAATCAGGCCCTCCAGGCGTGGATGGAGGCGAGGATGGAGCAAGAACGAGCTTTCTACCAGGAGCCATTCCAGGTTAGTTTTTGCCCATAATAGCCAAGAGGAAGTATTAGTTTCATTACGTAACAAACATCTTTGCTACAATATGTAACCTTGCCTCTTAAAAAATAATTTGCAGATGCTTTTTGCTCATTTCAGTGAAACTACGCCAAAGATGCCATGCCCTCCTCCACATCCTCCAGAGACTACTGTGAGTTCTCTTCAAATCTTTTCAATCACCATTATGGCCCTTCCAAGCCATAGATAGTTGTGCTTACTATCTCATGCTTACAGATGCATCCATCATTTGGATCAAATGAACCTAGAGGTGGATCTGCACATGGTCGAGGAAGCCCAAGCACCCCTCATGGTGGTTGTACTCCGACGTCAAGAAATGGACAATGAAGGTAAGCGTTCTCCATGAATCCGTGGCATCAATTTCGATCATATTGTCATCCCATTACTTTGAAAACTTACATTTGTGTCTCCCCCGCTATAACTATATTCGATTCAACTACTATGTTATCATTACATAGCAACTAAGCCTACTCCTTTGCATGGCCGGATCTTGTAACCCCATATCCATGAACCTTACAATCCTAGCATGATTAGGATTTCGTCGTACATTTCTACTTCTTCTACATACTTCTAGTCCATTCTGTATAGGTTGGTCCTTAGGTCAAAAGTTGTTGTATTTATTTGTTTTCTTAGTATTTAAGTAATCCTATTTCATTTTATAGGTTTTCATCGGGGATGCCGTCGATTGTGGATGTCGAAGTTGCCGTCGATGGTGAACTTGTGATATGTGCTTGCCTTCTTGTTGGCGTGCTTGTGGACTTGTCTTGTTTGGACACTTGTGAATGAACTAGTGATATGTGATGTTTGGCTACTTGTGATATGTGATGTCTGGACACTTGTGAATGAACTTGTCATATCTGATGTTTGGCTACTTTATGATATGTGAAGTCTGGGTACTTGTGATATGTGATGTTTGGGTACGTGTGAATGTTCAATATTGATGCGCACATTTGAATTGCAGAGCTATTTCCAGGATACAGACAAAACTAAAAATCTTGCACAAGTTTGCCGAGTGTTACACTCGGCGAAGAGAGGGTTTGCCGAGTGCCTAGCAATAGACACTTGGCAAACTGGACACATGGCAGCCACTAGTGCATTCTGGTACGATTTTGCCGAGTTTACTTTGCCGAGTGTCACAGTTGCCACCATTCGGCATATCTTTGCCGAGTGTCAGCTACAGGACACTCCTCAAACAGGTGACACATGGCGCCCTGGCGTGCGGCAGCCTTTGCCGAGTGGTGGTTATAGGACACTCGCCAAAAAGGCAACACGTGGCGCCCTGGCATGCTCCAGCCTTTGCCGAGTGTCAGTTACAGAACACTCGGTACACATGTGACATGTGGCGTCAAGGCGTGATCCAACATTTGCCTAGTGTCAGCTAGAGGACACTTGGCAAAGTATTGCCACATGGCACCGTTTGTTCCATATCCGTGCCGTCTATGCACTTTTTTTTTTGCCGAGTACACGTTTTTGACACTCGGCAAAGCTTTGCCGAGTGCCTAAGGGGAAACACTCGGCAAAGATGGCTTTGCCAGTACCACCTCTGCCGAGAGATGTTAGCCGAGTACTACACTCGGCAAACACCTCACTTAGTATTTTCCACCCTCTAGACACTCGGCAAAGCACTAGATTCCAGTAGTGACTGTGGGTGAAGCCCAGCATGTTATATTCCCCAGGGGTTGAATTGTGAGCTACTCTAATCCATGGGAACAGTAGTGACTGTGGGTGAAGCCCAGCATGTTATATTCCCGAGGGGTTGAATTGTGAGCTACTGTAATCCATGGGAATTGTGTGTACCCTGCTGTTGTCAGGTCCCTGATTGGGAACCGGATCCTCTGACTTGCAGGAGGCAAGTCAGGGAGTTACAACACCTCTTTGTATAAAATGGGAAAGGCAAGTCAGGGGCCTTACACTATTCACAAATCACTGATCACACATCAACGCACGCAATTACTGTTCATATATCAATGCACACAAAAGTCAGGTACTGTAGCTTACCTGACTTCCCTCCCTAACTCAGAGGATCTGGATCCCCCTGATTGTATCATTCTCAAAATTTGAGAAAAGTTTATTTGATTACTTTTTTGTGTGTACCGTGTTGTGGTTTGGTTTTCATCACTCTTCTAGTAGGAACCAAGGGTAGTTGGCCAGACCGTACCTTACCTGCAACAGGTACGTGCGCATCCTGTTTTCCCTAGTGCCATGCGTGTCGTTTTTCCTCTTCCCTGACAACAAAAATCGTGCATATCCTTAGGCTGGCGAGGAAGAGAAAAACATGCAAAAGAGGATTCTCTGAAGGTGAAAGGGTGATGATAGACACAGCTATTATCATAAGCATCAGTTTCTGTCCATGTCCAAAACTGGAATCTAAATCCTTAAAAACTGGGTAGGATGTCGTTGAAGGATAGAGGATAGAGTGTGATATGTTAGGATCTGATAAGACTGCATATTAATTAGACATGGATAGTATAGGTTGTTGTTAGGGTTTTAAGTAATCAACTAACTAGGCTTATCAAACAATAAAGAGCCAAGGAATAAGATCCTCTTAGGTGTCGGCACCTCAAGGCTGGCTTATATATGTACAGCAGCAATGTATGGTAGCTAGGTTAGGTCTTTGTGATTCATGTCACTTTGTCAAAGAATCAGAATCAAGTACACACAGTACTGTTCAAGTGTACTACGTACTTCCGCACCTCTCCAGTTGTATTTCGAAACTATCTGCTACATCTCCGACAAATTCGAACAGCAGCTGCTGTACACAAAATGCAGTGGTACCACTTGCTCTCTGCGTGCCACACATGTAAACTTCAGAATTTCTATTTTTTCACAATGTGGGGCGCCAAGAATTGATGAAGAACCATAAGATCCTTGAGGAGCTAGCTATGGAGATTGCTAGTACATAACACTAGCCTTTTCTTTCCAGTTGAAGAATATCAAGGCAAATCTAGAGGATAAAGGATATCTCTATCAAAACATATATCCATTCGTAGGTGTTGGGATGTTTGCGTCATGCATTAAAACTACAGAAAAATAATGAAAAAAAATCTGGTAATATATATCTGACTGTAGATGCTTGCAACACCATACATGTAGCAACTGTGTGGTGCGGTGCCGCATGCAGCATCTCTCTCTCTTTCTCTCTCCCTCTCTCTCTCAGAACTTTCCTTGCTTCCGCAGAGCTTTGTAGGATCCATTCGGCGAGGATGTCAAAGAAAAAGCAAGGATGGCACAGTCGTCGGTATCGCGATGCCTCATATCTAATAGAGAAAAGTATATTTTTTGGTCCCTCAAGTTTATTGAAAGTCGACATCGAGTCCCTCAATTTTTTTGAGCGACATTTCGTCCCTCATGTCTCAAAACCGGACAAATTTCGTCCACAACCAGAGTAGAGTGGAAAACCGGCCACATGTCAGCGGTTTTCTCTCTCCTCACTTGCCACCTCATCTTCTTCTTCCTTCTCATTCTCGCTATATAGTGGGCATTTTACCAAGCAATTGGCGTGCTCGCTTGCAAGGCGCTGCTCCCGGCCGCCGATGACGTCAACACATGCAGGCGCAGGCGAGGAGGCCCTAGGAGCTAGCCGAGGTGCAGGCACGGGCACCTGCAGAGCTGGCCGAGACGGGCACCAGAGCGCGTGCACCGCACCGTGCACACAAGCGAGCAAGCCCATGCCATGCGCCTCCGCTCCTCCTTTCCACGCGCCATGGCCCTTCTGGTATGCGCGCGTCCTCCCCTTCTGGCCGCACGTCGCCAAGGCATGGCCACCATGCACCGGCACTAGGTCCGCTCAAGCCGCTCCGACATCGCCCATGAGCTCTGCATCCATCCCCTCGCCTCCCTAGAGCTCCCCGCCGCTCTAACCCGGGGCGCACTGGTCTTCTCCTTCGGCTTCGACGGAAACCGCCGCCGCGGCCTCGCCGTCAATAACGACCCCCTTAGTTCGTCTTCCTTCAATTCCTCCGGCCTGCATCGTCCTCTTGACCACACTGACCTCCTTCACCCTTCAATTGCAGCGGATCAGATGGCCCCCTGTGTGCTCGCGAGGAGCGCCACCGATGAGCCCCACCTGGAACGTGCCCTCCGTCACCTTCGGCATCCCCTAGCAGCCACACTTGCTTCACCTGAAGCGGGGGAGCTCTGGAAGCAGCGACGCATCCTCGGCAACCGTCCCCACATCGCCTGGCTGCCGGCAACGAAGCTTCGATGAACCCCGCATCGTCGCCGCGGTTGGCATCTGCTCAGGACGACGCTGCTGTCGTCTCCGGCATCCCCCACTGGCCATACCACACCTCTCCAGGATCGCCGTGCAGCCCTCTATCCATTCCCGTGATCACCGACCTCCGCCGCCTCCTCGTCCGAGTTCGAAGTGGGATGCACGGTGGCCGAGCTTGAAGTAGCGCGCACGGTGGAGCTCCAGGTCGCCTCCCTCGTCGACGAGGCCACGGCCACAGGTACAACCTCCTCGTCCAAGGCGAGGTGGCGCTGGTGAGCAGCAAGAGGCCGGCCGGCGGCGAGGATATGCACAGGGTCATGGCGGTGCACAAGGTGCTCAACACAATGGCTACCCCCGGAGAGAGAAGAAGAAGATATGACATGGCAGTGGAGCTGACTTTGACCGCCATGTGGCAAAGTGGGATTCAAAACCGGGGACACGTCAGCCCTAGTCTAGTTTGGGACCATTCATGTCCGGTTTGAAAATATGAGGGACCAAATGTAGCCCAAAAATTTTTGAGGGACGAAATGTATACTTTGCGTAAATTTGAGGGACCAAAAATATACTTTTCTCTATCTAATACGGCCAGGCCGATGATGATCATGGGCGTTTCTCAAAGCAGAAGCTGCTAAATCTTGAGAGAAAAAAGAAGGCAAGTTGGACAGATTATGTGCCTACCGATAAGGCAGTGTGAGTGGTGAGAGATTGAGAGCTCTGTCGACAATGCTATTCTCAGAACCTGTGGCGACTCATCGCCGGTTACTCAGAAACAAGATGGTCGGAATCGGATTCCTTACAAGCAAAGTATTGGCCGCTCCGTATGGGCATTCCGCATCATTGTCGCTATGGTTCGTGTTGTCGCAGATCGGCACGTTTTCATCATTGCAAATCTTACAGCTGCTGTTCATCTATACTTTCGTTAAACTGACATATGAGTACACTACAGATGATGAGATTCATATTCCGAGCTTCTTCCTTTCCGGATTTCTACTTGATGCCCTAATGGATCTTAATCTGTAGCTTGTACATTTTTTCACCAATTAGCAAATATACTGTTGCCCCGGTGAGTGCCGTGGCCATGACCCCTTAATTAGTTTGCCGGGCCTAGAGATAGAGATGGTCTGGGTGCGGGGCTGCGGGCAGGTGAGAAGGGCACCGGAGTGGCATCACCGGCGAGCTACATGCTTAAGTGTTATAGAGCTACGATCTTGCAGTTACAAGCAACATCAGACGATTTGCTTCCGGTAACATGCTAGATCAAAAAAGTACAATACCCAAAATTCTAAACTGAAGTTTAACTTCTGTTTTTATTTCTCAAATTCTTCCATGCATGCATGTATATCATCAAATTCTATGTTAATTTGGATTCTCCAACGAGGAAAGAGATAGATCAAGAACTAGCCATGTGTTGGGTAGCTAGTAGAGGTGGTTGTACACCCAACCCCTTAGATAAAAAACCCTTTTTTCTTTTTTTCCTTTTTACTATGGTTTATTTGTTATTATATTCTTTAAACTCTGCTTGCCTCCTTATTTTCCAATTGTTCTAAAACTCCCGTAATTATTTCTTTTTTTTCTCCATTTATGTATTTTTTCTTTATTTTACCAAAAAATTAGATTACACTAATTCAACAATTTCCATCCACATGAACATTATTGAATTGCATGACTAGCCAGTTCATCCAAAAGCCCGAACTGATGGAGAAGGGCGGACAATATATTTCAACAAACATTATGTGATAAACATAAATGGTATTTAGGCTCCACATCTGTCAAACCACCGCGTTGGGGAGAGGAGGGGGAGGATAAAGTAAATAAAGTTAATAATTTTGAGGCGCGGATGGTTAATCAAAGTAAACTTTGGTCATAGTCACAGCGGGGGGTAATGTGCATTTATCTCTAAGTAAAATAACAAGTACATGAGAAACTCATAACGTGTGGACACATATAACTCCTAATGAATGGCCCTTTACTTACGGATAATTCATGAAATATATAGCTAACTCTGAGGAATAGAGGAAGTTGCATGAGTCAATTAAGATTGACCACTCCTTCAAAGTTCTTAATTAGTTCTCCTAAAGATTAGTTGCATGCATGTAGTGCATACTTAAACGGCCAAATAAATGTCAAAAGCAGGACCTGTCCATAGGCATATATATGGGATTCCCACTAGCTAGGTCAATACAAACTATCAAATTATTCCAGTCGTGTTTGGGTCCCTGTTGATCAAAACACGGCTCCACGCGCGCATTATCCAATCTGATCTCTTGGATACCAATATGCTTTCGAACAAACCAATGGCGTCATACCTGGTATGCTAGCACATATGTCATGGTTTTTTTTTCTAGAAAAATCCAAAGTAGTCTTGCACAATTTTAAAGATGCCTATATCACACTGGCCTGTTCCAAACACTTCCTGATCTTACTTGCACTTGGATAATCCAACCTGTCAAGGACACCATAGTGCATAGAAACACTACCCTTTTGTAGCTCTATAAAAGGAAGCCACCCCCTGTGCTATCAAACCATCCAAGTTTCCTCTTTGGCACAAGGTAGCAACAACTTGCTATAGCTATACAAAGGCTCCAACACATTTCAAAGTTTTCCTTCAGTTCTCTTCAAGCAAAGCACATACGCTTAGAGATCCGTGCAAACACATAACCCATTAGAAGGCAGATGGACCGTGTGATGAAGCTTGCGTCGGAGCGGGCAGTAGTGATCTTCACTCTGAGCTCCTGCTGCATGTGCCACACCATGGTGCGCCTCTTCTGCGACCTCGGTGTCAATGCATTGGTGCACGAGCTAGACCAGGACCCTAGGGGAAAGGAAATGGAGAGAGCACTCCTCAAGATGCTCGGGAAAGGCCCGTCTGTTCCTGTGGTGTTCATTGGCGGGAAGCTTGTCGGCGGGACAAACAAGGTCATGGCCATGCATCTCAGCGGCGAGCTGTTCCCAATGCTGAGGAATGCAGGTGCCCTCTGGCTATAGAGTGAACAAAGGGCGAGGAAGACCTAGCTCTGGTGCCACTTGGAAAATAAAATTTTGTCGAAGAGTGTGAAGTATGCATTTTCCTAGAATAACCTAATGGCCTAGTTAGCGTCAAGCAGGTTTTTTCAATCCTGTTCTAACAATAAGAAGGTTTTTTGTATGGCAGACAATAACAAGGTTTGTGAGTGGGTTTTACGTATGGGTTTATATATGTAATCCCTTTTTCATGTTTGCACTACTAGAAAAAACCCTGTTAGTGGCACACCTATTTTGGCTATTAATGGCGCACTATAGGTGCGCCACTATTGTCACGCCACTAGTAACAAATACTAATGGCGCACCACTGGTGCGCCATTAGTATCCCAGATAATAGTGGCGCACCACATAGTGCGCCATTACTATGTCCAACAGTGCGCCATTACTATTCCTCCTAGGGGGCCAAATTTACCTTCACCTATACCCCCGAGTGCGCCATTACTATGCCCCATAATGCGCCACTGGTATTTAGCTTGGTGCGCCACTAATGCTCAATATGGTGCGCGACTACTATGAATATTAGCAAATATTTTTTTTGATTTTCTGGTATTTGCACAGGTTATAAAATACAATATACAGCACAGAAAAATATGCACAGAATATACAGTACAATACAGCACCACAATTAGTCAAGTATAAACATGACATAATATATATAATTCATCATATTAGTCTCCGAATTCGAAATAGTGAACAAAGTTCAAACATTAGCCAAGTTTAGGTCTCGAGACCGCGAGTAGCGAGTTTTTCGTCACATTACAAAGTCGATATCGATCATCTAAACTACCATCACATAGAAGAGAGCTGCGGTCACGATGAGCATCATCGCGATGAAACTGGTCTTCATCCGGTTCCTCCTCCGCTCCCTCCTCTCTCCCGCTAGATAGCGCGCGTATCTAGCTTCCGCCTCCGCCCTAGTGGTGTACCCTTTGTAACTGTTACCGCTGAAACGGTGAACCTGTCTCCGACACTCCTCCCAATCGTCGTAGACTCCAAAAACCTCACCCTTGTACACGACATATGACGGCATCTGCTCTATGCACTAGACAAACAAAACGTTAGTAGCAATTCACAGATAATATATAAGCATGAATAATCTGCCAGCAACTATACCAGGGCAGAACATCACCCAGCACTTAGTATCAAGGTTAATTCCTCTATTTGCAATTAGTATCTACCAGGAATCACTTAAGTATCACTTAAGTATCTACCAGGAATTAGCATTGAAGATGGAGAACAATATTCATCACAGGATATACAAGAAAGAGAGCAATATTCATCACAGGATATACAAGAACCAGAGAACAATATTCATCATAGGATATACAAGAACCAGAGAGCAATATTGTTGAACTGACAGAAACGGAAGTATCAGACAATATGCTCTACAGGATATACAAAACAGCAATTGCATGATTCTCATCATAAATGTAGCAAAAAACAAGACTGAAAACATGTACTGTTTTTTTGTCAACTGATAACAAATTTTTTTATTACAGTTTTACAACAGCATAGAGAGGAAACAGGGAAGGAAATTGTTAAAGCAGCATAGCCAAAAGGTACTCAGGCAATTACTTAGCAGGTAGAAATGAACACTTAAGAACACTTAAGAGCCCTTGGGCCAATGATGTTGATCACAGTTTTTGGGAATAATACTGAGGCAATTACTTAGCAGGTAGAAATGAACATGTATCTTACTTAAATAACATGTATGTGCACAAAAAATATTTACAAATCACAAAGCTTGCAAGATGGAGCATGACCAGATTGATGTTAATTTATTAGTACTCTTCAGTACTAACGCAATATTTTAAAATCAAATCAGTTTAGAACAAAATTGCTATTTCTTCTTGCAAATCAAATCAGCTTGCAACAAAAAGGATGCTATTTCACACTGACAGAGAAGCCAATTGGTTACTTTTATGCTGATCCAGGAATGCTCTATTGTCAACAATTAAAAAAATAATTCATTTGTAATTTTTCTGGTAATGAAATCAACCAGATTCTCACTCAGTGACATCTATAGCTATTTCTATCTGAATCAAACAGTAGCTACGTACGCATTCAGTTGGGGATTTCACAATGAATGCAATTTCAGAGTTGGAACTTGGAAGGGGTTTCACCTTAGGCTTAGAGATTGAGGTTGTTGGACCCAATTGTTGCACTGGTACCCTCCCCTCCTCGCCTTGGGAACTAATTTCAGAGCTGCGATCTACAGAACTACAACAGTTTCAGACAAGTCCCAAGTCCTCACATAACCTATCATTATATCCTTTTTCCAAGCACAATGAGATTAGCACTCCACTAAAGTAAGACTTCAGATATCATGTTCATGCAGTAAACAGTACCTAGACCAACAGCGTCAGTAAAAACACTAAAACTACCAGCGAATAAACCAGGGAAGTTTTGTTGTGATGTTCACTGTTATAAAAATTTAGTTATGATGCTTGTGTGTTATGCATTTAAAAGTGCAACAAGATTTGGACCATTAAGAATATACTTGCGAAGAATAATACAAGAAAATAAAAAGGAATTTTTTTTTCTCCTAGATCCAAAAAGGATTTTTTTTTTGTCAAAAGCACATTCATACTATGTACGTTATACACATCAGCGTATCCACAACTTCTAATTTTGCATTCGAATGCAAAATTATTTGTAGCAGCCGACAATTGAGAGAACTGGAAACCTGAAAACCCTGCAGGGAATGCACCAGAGCATCTAGTTTTACCAAATGATGTTGGATCTGTTAGATCTACACCATTCAGCTGCACTATTGACTAAAGAGGGGTAAACCCACCTCAGCAGACAGGGCAAATGAAGGAAAAGGCTATCCTATTTTTACTAGATCATTGAAGCAAGCCTACAGTATGAGCCATAGCAGTACAAGATTCAGTTATCACAGACAGCACAAGTTTCAGTTAACTGACAGAAGTAAAATTCAGTAAAACACCTACACATGTTGTACTGCAACTAGGACATCCTAAGCACTACATAGATTCCTATATACCTAAGCAACTACTGAATCGATCTAAACATCTAAAAATTCAGAGTTTGAACCCTAGGCTAGTGACAGTTCAGTACAGAATGCAGAAGCAGAGCAGAGAGAGAAGAAGGAGGATTACCTGGAGATCTCGAAGCAGAAGGAGCGTCGATGCAGTGAAGAGGCGAGGCAGTGAAGGCGTAGCACCATAGTACCATCCATGGCGGAACCCTCTGCTGCACCAGCAGACGACACCAGCCACGGTGGGCACCACAGCGCCGAACGGCGGCACCAGAGACGCCAGCACCACCAGCAGACACACCGGAGCCAGCCCGGAGACGAGCCAGCAGCGGCGGAGCCATGCGCGGCGACCAACACCGAAACCCTAGCTCGGGGATTAGGGTTGGGAACGGTCGATTTGGGGAAGGAAACCCATATCGAGCTGGATAGGAAGAAAGAGCAGAGAGAGGGGAGCACTTTGTGACCAACGGCGGCGGCCGAGATGGCCGGAGCACGCCGGAGGAGGACGACGAGCGCGCCGGCGATTTCTATCGCGAGTGCGGTGGGGAATCGGGGTCGAGCACGAGAGAGAGAGGGGAGAGAGTGAGAGAGAGAGACTGATGGGTGGGGTCGGGTCTTTGACCCGGGTCCAAGTCACTTAAGTGATGGCGCACCACGCAGAGTGCGCCATTGCTATTTGACCCAGGTTAGTAATGGCGCACCACGCAGAGTGCGCCATTGCTATTTTCCCCCGGCCTGGACATGCATGTGAATAGGTGCATATCAATGGCGCACTTCGCGTCGGTGCGCCACTGTTACCTAAAATAGCAGTGGCGCACCTGGCAATAGTGCGCCACTGGTAAGCCTGGGGAGGGGGGTGGATCCAGGAAAAAAATAGCAATGGCGCACTCCTTCTTTGGTGCGCCATTAGTAAAAAAATAGCAATGGCGCACCTATAACTGGTGCGCCATTGCTATATAGCAGTGGCGCACCATATCTATAGTGCGCCACTAATGTTGATATTAGGGATAGCCTTATTTCTAGTAGTGTTGTGTTGTAACTCCAGTGTTATTTGTGCACGTGTAGCACCCTTTTTCAAAGAGCTACTAATAAATATATGTATTCACAGTCACAGTTCATCATCTTTTCTTTTGAGAGCTAGTTAATAAATATATGTATTTCCAGAAGAATTTTTTTTGTATTCACGGTCACAGTCCTTTATCAATGACACGTAGTGCGCATCTTTAACGTGCAAATTTCGTACATGCATTGCATATTGATGATCCTAATTTTATCAACGTCTCCTGTTAGTTTTCTAATTATTTGCTATCACAAATATATTGATATGTTCTCCTTTGGAGATATACACGTACGTGCACGTCTGCCTTGTTAATATACATTTATTATAGGAGGGTTGCTTCCGTACACTCCCTTATGAAACTTTAAAAATGATTATCGTCCGTGTGCTAATTGAGATTAACTGGAAATGAGTTGGCCAATACAATGGTTTGCACCAAAAGTCCCGACCTATCCCTGTGCTAAACAAACTATCCAGAACCTACCTCTCCGTTAAAAAAAGGGTCTAGAACCCATCTTCAACCTCCGATTGCTTTGCCACGCCCCACCTCTAATCTAGGCATACAACAACGTTGCCATCGCCAACATTAGTAGCATCGCCATCACCTTGGGCCTCAGAGTGCCTATGCTCGCGTTTCGTATTTTCTCTCTTCTCTCACTCTAATGTAGGCCAGTGGGAACTGCCTGCAGCGAACTCGCTACTGCTGTTTTATAGACAAGCTTACCTGCAGTGGCGTGTGCCAGTGCGGGCCCATCACTGGTATATGACATACCAGTGACAAGTGTTAGTGCGGGCACGTCACTAGTAAGTTGGCCCACAGCAACTGCTGGCACGAAATACCAGTGATCGGCCCCACGCCGCGCACGCCACTGGTACTAGCCATACTAGTGACGAGCGTCAACGAGTGCTCGTCACTGGTAAGTGGAAGATTACCAGTGCACCAGAAAGCGCCCGCCACTGGTAAGTTTTTACCAGTGACATGTGGGAAGAAGTACCCGTCACTGGTATTTTTTTCTGTTACCAGTGACGTGTGCCATCGTAGGCACGTCACTAGTGATGTATCACCTGTTGCTGTTTCTGCAGTAGTGATACCTTGTTAGATATTCACGTTTTTTGTTTGAATCTGCTAGATAGTCACGTTGGGTGACCTTGGTTACACTAAGTTATGTATGCATAAGCATGTAAACAAACAATCACATAATCACCGAAAAGAAACCGGCCCTAATCGTCACCAGA
The DNA here is from genome assembly GCA_039707655.1 of Elymus sibiricus. Classification (NCBI taxonomy): domain Eukaryota; kingdom Viridiplantae; phylum Streptophyta; class Magnoliopsida; order Poales; family Poaceae; genus Elymus; species Elymus sibiricus. Next base: position 26,017,984 of record CM077671.1, on the reverse strand, counting down.
TCAATCTCCTCCCCACTCCGCCCCTGATCGTTACCCCAGCGCCGTGGGACCGAGGTGAGGGAATTCTCATCTCGTCCGTTGTGTAATAGGTTTTGGTGTCATGGCGACGTCGCTCCGATGGTGGTGGTGGTGTTGTAAGAAAAATTCCTTCATCTCCAATCCCATCTCGCTGGCGTTTGGTGCAATCACCACTGGAATCTGGGACTTTGCCTAGTGTCAGGCTGTTTGTCGAGTACATTTCATCGGGCACTAGGCAAACATGACTTTTGCCGAGTACATTTTTTTTTTGCACTAGGCAAGCAATTCTTTGTCGAATGCTTTTTTTAGCACTCGGCAAACAATTCTTTGCCGATTTCCCTTTTTTTGCACTCAGCAAAGAATTCTTTGTCGAGTACCTTTTTTCCTGCATTCGGCAAACACTTATATTTGTTTCTTTTTCTTCTTCTTTCTTTTGTTTCTTTTCTTTTGTACAATTTTTTATGCTCTGTTCTTTTCAACATTTTTTTTATTTTCTTTTCTTTTTCCCTCTCTATTTTCTTTTATAAGCATTAAGTTCATTTTTCAGGCATTTCGTGAGTATAATAAAAAATTAAACTACAAGTGCATGGAAAATTTGGCAAAATTGGGTTAAAAAATCCTATTTGTGTTCTTGAGTCTATGTTTAGTCCTTATACAAGAAAAAGAAAGGAATTCCAAACATGAGGGTGCCAAGACTCGACCCCGGACATGGAGTTTATTGGTTTTTTTAATTTCAAAAAATGCGAACGAAGTCCAAAAAATATAGAACTTGGCATGGTGTCATTATATGATCCCTAGAGGTTGTGGTAAAAAATTCAAAAAGTTTCGTAAAGGTTGTGGCGTACACTGCTTAGAAACCGGACCATCTCCGAGGAAGAAACGTTGTTTCGAAAGGGAACATGTCAGGTTTGAAGGCGATGCGACCACTGCTTTATCGATTGACTTTGATTTTTTTCTATGCTCAAGATACACCATTACATGATCCATATAAAAACTTGGAATCTTCCGGGGTCTGTTTGCTATATTTAAGCCATTAAGTACATTTTTTTAGCTATTTAGTGAATATAATAAATATTTCAACTGTAAGTGCATGAAAAAGTTAGCAAAATTGGGTTGAAAAATCCTATTTGTATTCTTGAGTCTATGTTTAGCTCTTATACAGGAAAAGGAAAGGAATTTCAAACATGAGGGTGCCAAGACTCGACCCCGGACATGGAGTTTATTGGTTTTTTAATTCCAAAAAAATTGGAACTTGGCATGATGTCATTATATGATCCCTAGAGGCTGTGGTAAAAAATGTGAAGGTTTCATAAAAGTTGTGACGTACACTGCCTAGAAACCGGACCATCTCCAAGGAAGAAACGCAGTTTAGAAAGGGAACATGTCAGGTTTGAAGGCGCTGCGACAGCTGCTTCTCCCATTGGCTTTGAATTCTTTTTCTACACTTAATATACACCATTACAGGATCCATATAAAAATTTGGCATCTTTTGAGGTCCGTTTGCTATATTTAAGTCATTAAATTCATTTTTAGGGATTTATAAAATATAATAAAATTTTAAACTGCAAGCGCATGGAAAAGTTGAAAAATTGGGTTGAAAAATCATATTTATGTTCTTGAGTTATGTTTAGGCCTTATACAAGAAAAATAAAGGAATTCCAAACATGAGGGTGCCAAGACTCGACGTCGAACATGGAGTTTATTATTTTTTTAATTTCAAAAAATACAAACGAAGTTTGAAAAACATGAAACTTGGCATGGTGTCATTTTATGATCCCTAGAGGCTGTGGTAAATTTTTAAGAAGGTTTCACAAAAGTTATGACGTACACTGCTTATAAACCGGACCTTCTCCAAAGAAGAAACGTGGTTTCGAAAAGGAACGGGTCAGATTGAAAGGCGATGCGACAGCTGCTTCATCCGTTGGTCTTGAATATTTTTTCTAAACTCAAGATACATCATTACATGATCCATGTCAAAATTTGGCATTTTTCGGGGTCTGTTTGCTATATTTTAGTCGTTAAGTGCATTTCTAGACATTTACTGAATATAACAAAAAATTGAACTGTAAGTGCATGAAAAAGTTGGCAAAATTCGGTTGAAAAATCATATTCTATTCTTGAGTCTATGTTTAGGTGCTATACAAGAGAAAGAAACTAATTCCACACATGAGGATGCCAAGAGTCAACCCCGAACATGGAGTTTATTGGTTTTTAAATTCCAAAAAGTGCAAACGAAGTCTAAAAAACATGAAACTTGGCATGGTGTCATTATATGATTCCTAGAGACTGTGGTAAAAAATAAAGAAGATTTCGCAATAGTTGTGACGTACACTGCTTACAAACCGAACGATCTCCGAGGAAGAAACGTGGTTTCGGAAGGGAATGAGTCAGGTTTGAAAGTGATGCGACTGCTGCTCCATCCGTTGGAGTTGAAATTTTTTTACACTCAAGATACACCATTACATGATACATGTCAAAATTTGGCAATTTTCAGGGTCTGTTTGCTATATTTAAACCGTTAATTTCATTTGTAGGCATTTACTGAATATAACTAAAATTTGAACTGCAAGCGCATGAAAAAGTTAAGAAAATTGGGTTGAAAATCATATTTGTGTCTTGAGTCTATGTTTAGGTCTTATAGAAGAAAAAGAAAGGAATTTCAAACATGAGGGTGCCAAGATTCGACCCCGAACATGGAGTTTATTTATTTTTTTTGAAAAATGCAAACGAAGTCCCGAAAACATGAAACTGGACATGGTGTCATTATATGATCCCTAGAGGTTGCGGTAAATCTTTGAGAAGGTTTCACAAACGTTGTGATGTACACTGCTTGGAAAAGGAAATTCAAACAGCCAGGTGCCAAGACTCGACCCGAACATGGAGCTTATTAATTTTTTTTTTGGAAAATGCAAACTCGGCAGTGCGTGCCCCGAGCGGGTCATGGCCTGTGTCTGGCGTGACGCCTTGCATCACTTTGGTCATAGGGTAGCATGGGAACCCTCCTCCAACAGTAGCCCCTCACAGGTCCCGGCGGTAGAGTAGCGCCCGTCCACGCCGACACACCAATCCTTAAGGGGTTAGCGCGCTGGCCGGAACAAGGATCTTCACCCCACGGAGCGTGCTGGTTGGAAAAATATAGAATGGTGATTTTGAAAATAGCTGGACAATTCATGCATTTTATTATGAAATTTTACACACATTTCATATGAACGTGTAGATTTTTTTGAGATTTTTTTGAAACTTTGAAATACGATTTTTGATTTTCTTTATAACGCCGCAATATTGATTCCTCGTTCTATTTTTCTTTACATGGGAAAATTTGTACCGAGAGAAGCACACAGCTCAATAAAAAAAAGCACACAGCCGATCGAGAAAACACACATCTGTTTGGTTGACGCCCATTGGTCCGCGCTCGTCCGAAGTGGAGCTGGCTGATGACAAAAATTTTGCCGTCTGTAATACTACCTTTGCCGTCTGTACAAGCCTGATGGCAAACTAACTGTTTCCCGTAGTGTGACTGATACGGAAGCCTCTATACGAGATGTAAGGACTTCGGTCGAACTTGCAGCTGAACCACATAGGCAACAACTGGGATATATGAGCTTTCCACAAGTCTGGAGGTAATTTCAAATTGACATTCTACTCTTTGATCTATCTTGTAGTAATGAATCCGGAAGCACATTCTCCTTGAACACAAAATCTTTGAATCCTTTCATCGAGTTACTCAAAAAGAGGATGTCCTCCGGGTCCAAAGCTTAACTCATGATGCTGAGAATCATAGCGGCACTTTTGACGGAATTCGATTGTTCGTGTATGGCGATGTATCACCTTTCCTAGCTTGTCTGATTGCCTTGATCCTTATTGCCAAGCTGTCCAATACTTTTCCTATCGTATTTGTCCCTTAGCTCTTTCTATGTCAGACTCCTTGGCTGAGATGGCTTGGCCACCTTGTCGGGAGTGGGGAAGCTGGTCATTGTAGATGTTGTCAAGACTGTCGTTCCAAAGATTCTTTTACTTGGAGTGTTTCCCCATGACTTGCCAGTCCTTGTATCATGCTGGGGTGTATACCCGAATTTCTCCTTCTTGCATATCCCGTAGGAATCGCTATGTTCTTACTTCTTTCCATGTATATGATCTTCCTATCCCTGAACACAGTCGCGTCCTCGTGGGAGTGGATTGCATGACTTGTGCTACATGCTCACAACATGTGCAGCATATACAGTTGAATATAATGGGATAAACTTGGGTCTTGAACAGTCGTGCTTCTGACAAAACTGTTGTGGGTACGATGGCATGATGAATAAGGCTGAGTATCTTATGCTCGAAGCTTTTCTCCAGGGTAGCGTGCTAAGGAAGATTTAGTACCGTATCTCAAAAGCTTTTCCCCCAGTGGCGTAATAAGGAGGACTGAGTGTCGTACGTGAGAATTTTCTCCTGGTGCCTTGCCGAAGAAGACTGGGTGCCTTACCCCAGAAGTTTCTTCCCTGGTTGCATACTGAGGATGATTGGCTGCCTTATGCCGGAAGCTTTCTGCGGTGGCTTGTTAAAGAAGGTTGGGTTCCTTGCACTGGAAGCTTCTCCTAGTAGGTTTCTGCAGAAGGTTGGGTTGCTTACACTGGAAGCTTTCCGCGGTGGCGTGTGGAGGAAGATTGAGTAGCTTAGGCTAGAAGCCTATCCACATATCATATTGGGGAAGATTGGGAAGCCTTGCATCATAAGCTTCTCTGGCAGCTTGCAGAGGAAGACTGGGTTCCTTACACCAGAAGCTTCATACTGTGGCACGCGAACTGAATGCCATATAACCTTGATACTTTTGCTGTTGGTTACTTGTATGAAAAGAGTTGTCCAACTGTCCTTCTTGCGGAGTACTGGGTCCATAGCACATTCTGGCTTCCTTCCAGAGCATATTCCATATTTTACCCATAGCAGAATCAGAATTTTGTACAAGCCATACCTTGACTGAAGATCTTCCATTACTCGAGCACACGGCTTGTCTTCCTGCGAGTTTGATCATCATTGTTGTACAGGTGGCACAACTAATACAGACTTGATGCTGATAGTCCATGCAAGATAGTGTTTATAACTGAACCATACGTTTCCAATAGAATGCAGTTGGGTGAGAATTCCATTTGGTTTAGCTGAACTTCCAAGTCTTTGCAGTCCTTATTGATTCGTTGAGTCAGGTGGCGGGTTAATGAGCAACTTCCATAAGGGAAAATAAGGTAACACCGAAGAACCAAATTAAAAGCAAATGGAACGGCGTAATCAAGCAACAAGCAAATAGCACATAGAATGCACCAAGTTTACACAAAGACCACACTTTATTGCTACTCGACATAATTTACAACATGCCTACTACTACAACCGATGCAACATGAACTCCACAGAAACTTAGGTACTGTGGCTTGGTGGCAGGTTGCTAGAAAATGAAGGAGCTGGTGGAGGGGTTGGTGGAGCTATAGCTAGGCCAAGTGCTCTTCTGGCACAGGTTGCATCTCTGACTAGCTCAGCGATGAGGACGTACTCGGCGATCATGTAACGGGACATGAATGCCACAGCCGCATCGCCATCCGAGTGGGCAGGAGGAAACCTTACTCTTCTGGGGGTGGTTGCCAAAGTGGGATAGTAGTAGAAGGCACGGTTCTCTTGCATTGCGCTTTCTTGGTGACGAACACCAGTGAGGCCTGCGAGAGCGGCAAGCTGGATGGCACGATCTGGCATAGAAGCATATCCACCATGGAAATTATAGGTGCGCCTACCGACGGGTATGCTGGCTGTCAGGAGGACATTGGCATGGTACCCGAGCACCAATCCTGCAAGCGGTGTCTGAAACACTTGGTACCTTGGCATCTCTCCACTAGGATAGAGAAGAAGCCAAACATTGCAGAGTAGGTATACGAAGCTGGGTGGTGTAGGAGCCGAGTTATAGTGGATCGGAACCGATGCCATCTACACTCACAAGAACAACCATTAGTGAAGATATAATAAGTCTATATGCATGCTATGCGACAAGAAAATGCAGCAAACAAGTTAGACTCTATTCTACCGGTATCTAATGCTCGCGCTACCTAGGGTGTCCTATAGCCAGCCCTACTCTGATACCATTAGCTGTGGCACCCCGGCTCAAAGAGACCGGACCACCCCGTATTCCAGCCCAGAGATCAAGTCTTCAGGAATACGGCACTGCTTGGCATAGAACAGAACAACTCTTTATTAAGAATAATATGGGTACAAGGGTTCTGATATAACAAAGGTTACAAGGGTACGGCGACACTATGCCTACTGAGGTAGCTCTATGCTAGCAGTGGACCAACTCGTAGTAGCGGAATAGCTTCTAGCAGCGGAACGGCGACGACGGTGATGGACTCCACTCCAAAGGTACACTGGCTGGGACATATCCTAGCTCGCAAACTCGGGATTCTCGACAAGCAATCAATCACGGCATCACCTGCAATCTGGCATGACAAGCCAGGTGAGTACTTTGAATGTACTCGCAAGCTCACAACAACCAAAAGCATCAAGGCAAAACAATAACATAGTAATGATAGGTTAAGTTATGAGCAAGCATTAAAAGGATGGAACTAAATACTAAGCATGATATTGCAAAACTAGTCGTACTGATAACCATCGTTTAAGGTCACATGGACCATCTTACTCTTGACTATCCAGTCAATCACTTATCCTCGTGATCACCCCGTGACCACCTCATGGTCATCCAATTGTCATTACTCTTGACTATCCAGTCAATCAACTTATCCTCGAGATCACCCCGTGATCTCCTCATGATCATCCCATGATCATGACTGGCTTTCTGCCAAACTGTACTTGACCAACTCTGAGACGAGTTCTTCCATCATTAAAATCAATCATTCCATCACTTGTGTTGATCAGACAGTGTGACTTAGTATGAACTGTGTCCAATACCGTGGACATGGCTATTCGAATATATTCTTACACTCTGCAGAGGTTGCGCACTTTACCCACACTATGGACATCCGTCCAATGAAACTTGCCGTGCAACGAAACTTGTCTAACCCATGGCACTTCTACCATACCACCGACATACCCCCGGGTCATGTCCTGGGTGTCCCTTGTGTGACTCCTGACACCTGCCACTTCGTGGTTACTCTGTCCCAAACGGGGACCCAATAACTGTCCCAAACGGGGACCCATGGCCATATAACTCGGGATCATAAGGTTATCGCCACCTACCTGATCAGGGTAGCACGCACACATAACCTTCCCTCTTTGGTGGTACTGATAAAAGGGCACGGCGATAGACCAAGTTAACGCCTTCCCATAAAAGGCAAATGTGGATGCACTTGGTAGGTTCGGTTTAGTGGCACTTGATCAACGAATGCCAGAATTGTATCCCCAAGGTTATCTCTGTCACAACTGTTCCTCCAATATCATAAATCAACATGTGAATAGTATAGCAATATGCAACTAACAATCCAATGAATAGTATAGAAAAATCATTCCTACTAACTCCATAATATCAACTACGATCCTCATGTCATCATAGCAACTACCCTACAAATCCAATAGGAACATGGAAGTATCAATCTTGTAAACTACTAGTCATGTGGAATCCAAGCATTAACATGGCAGTAGCAAGATCAAATAATTTCCCAAGAATTGCCGTGAATAAGCCACCATCAAGTAATTAAAATAAATCAAATTTTATTATATTTAAACAATGGAATTACATTGCAATAAGGCAAATGAGAGCTGTGGCTTGCCTTGCTCCACGGGACAGTAGGAAATACTCCTTGTCTCCAACACCTATTTTTATCCTGTGGAAAATCATTTTTAAAAGCATTTGTAAATAACACATAAAGCATTTTTGTCTGTCCAGAAATTCTAGACAGATCAGAAAAATGTCAAACTTTGTAAATAAATAGAGGAGCTCAAAAGAAAAATACTGCAAAAAGAATGAGCTCATTTGGACTTGTGGTTTAAAAACTAGAGCTGGTCAAAGTTGGGTCAAATCTGGATTTAATTTGAATTAAACAGAATTTCTGGAAATTCTATAGGGGGCCACGTCGATGGCATAAATAGAGAATACACCTCCACTTAAAAACGGTTCATTAGTGCTCTGTCTCGCTGACAGGTGGGGCCGGCCTGGCAGGTTTAAAAGAGAGGGAGAGAAGCAGAGGAACGGCTGGGCTCACCGGCGTAGAGGCCACGGCGGTGGCCAGAGATGTTGGGGATGGAACAGGCGCACGACAACGAGTCTTCCCGTACCAGTAGCTCTCGAACGGTGGCCGGACGGCGCGGCGCCCTTCGTCTCCGGCGGAGGCGAGCTACGGTGATGGAGGCAGTCGACGGTTCCGGCGAGGAATCAAGCACCTGGGGATCTGGGGCGGATGGGTGGAGCACTAGGAGCTTAGTGGTGGTCTTGGTTGAGGCTGGGGTTCACCAGAGTGAGTTGGCCAAGGCGGAGGCCGAAGCTTCTCCGGAGCTGAGGAAGGAGGCCTCCCGGGCGTTGCTGCTGAGCACCGGGGGTCAATTGTGAGGGGGAGGAGGCGAGTGGTGAAGAGCGGGGCACCGGGCTGCGGCTTTTATGGGTGAGCGGCGTCAATAGAGGCCGAAAGCCACCGCAGAGATGCTGCCATGGCGAGGACGGCGAGCTGGCACCGCATTGGCCGTCGGGGAGTGAGGTGAGGTGACGGAAGAGGGGCGGAGGAGATAAGGCAGCAGGCTAGGCGCCGGGGTATTCAATGCCGCGGTCGGCCACAGTGCTGCACTGTGCGGCTCATGGCGGTCGTTGGCCGTGTCCGGTGAGGACGCTGCTGGAGGGGGAGAGGCTGTGGGAGGGGCGACGTGGATGGTGGGGAGTCTGTCGGCACGACTGGACAAGCTAGGGCCACCGGAGTTGGCACATCCGACTCGGTCCGACGCGCAGAGCGCGTGTCTGGTGTGCTGACCTTGTGGTCACCGCGTGCACTGGTGCACCGGGGACACGTCGGCCTGGCTCACCTTGTCTGGGGTGCCGGCCTACCCTCACACAGCCCAGGTAGGCCACTGGTTTGGCTAATATAGGCCTGGGTTGATGGTTCTTGTCCAAAACAGCTTCTGAACAGGAATTTAGGAGGTTTCCAAAGATGAAACAAGCTGGGGCTTGGGGTAGATTAGTTGTCATAGGGCACTAGGGAAGGAAGGAGTCTTTGCTGGAAAAATTTCAAAAGAATTTGACAAGTTTTGAGCATAGCTCCTTTACAACTGCCAAATTGGTCCAGAAACAAGGTTTTGATGTTGTGCCCACTTGGCTTGATGGATTTGGCTGAAATTTGGTGGAGATGGATTGTTTAGGCATAGGGAGGTACTGGTAAAATTTCAACTTATTTGGATACCCCTAGCTAGCACTTCCTTCACAATGCTTCTCTCTGGACAGAAGCATTGGAAATTTATTGAGGAAGTTTGGCTAGGCAAATGAAGTTGAATTTTGGCATGATAAAATTAAATGTCTAGGATAGAATGCTCAAAAAGTTTGAGGGCAATCAAGCAAAGATAAATAGTACTTCCTTCACAAAGTACTATTTTGTACAGAATAGAAAGTGAATATTCTTGAATTATTTTTGAACTAGGAAAGGAAGGGTTTTGGCATATTTGGAGGAGATATTATCCCAATGATTTATTAGAATTTTTTTGGGATTTATGGCAAGGAAGAAATATAGGTTGCTTCACAACCTAGGGCAGAAAGGATTATTCCTTTCATAGAAAACGGAATATTTAGTTGGAATACAAAAATTAGGGTTGGGCTAGAATGGAAATGGCATGACTTGGGAAAGTTTTTGAAAGCTTTGATTCACTTGGGAAAAGAAAGGAAAAAGATTCCCAAGCTTTTAAGTCCATAGAGCCATTCAAACAAAAATCCAATGCAACTTCCAACAAATTTTCAAATAGCTTTTTGAAAAGAAGAATTGTGAAAGCCAGGGTGTCACAATGATTCGCCGGATAATCTTCACATAAATATTGGTATAATGATCTTTATCTCTGGATTGTTGATGCTATTCTTTTAAAATGCTTGGATGAAAACCAAGCAAGATGTCGGGAAATTTCCACCCAAGTGTGTGGCAAGAATCCCAACCAAGCAATGGCCGATATATACTTATTGCCCTAAGCACATGTGTGAAAGATGGCCGATGGAGTGTTGACACGTCCTTAGAACAAAATTGGTGCAAGTTATTTTTTGACACACTAACTTTGCCAAAAAACAGAGGGGAATGTGTTGACACCATATTTTTGACATGGCAATAAACGTAATTAATATGGCCTCTAATAAAAAAGTGCTCAACATGAAAGTTTTTTGCCTCGTCGAGACAAACAAATTTTCTTCTTGGGTCATCTCTATCCAAGGAAGTATGCAACCTCAGGAGCCGAAACAGTGCAGCACAGCTGAAAAACACCGCCCAGTCTAACAGGGTCATTTTACACGGTATAACCAGGTCTGGCCCAAGAAGGTCCAGAGGTTTGCCCAACCGTAACCGTGCCAGGCCCAAGAAGAGCCCTTGATTTTCTCAGTATAACTGGGCCCAACCCAAGAGGAGCCGGTATATTACCCGGTATAATCGGTCCAACTCGATTTGTCCCGGAAAATTATGTTGACGCCACGGGGCATTTTTCAGCATCAAGACAACCCAAAATAAAAAAAATGTTCAACATGAAAGTTGTTTGTCTCGTCAAAAGGAAAAACTTTTATTTTGGAATCATCTCCATCCAATCTCGTTTGCAACCTCCACCAACATGGCAACACAGATACATCTCGGAAACATACCTTAATAAATCATGACAAGTATCAGTTTCAATATGGCTTCAAATGGAAAATTACTTAACATGAAAGTTGTTCTCCTCGTCGAATCGAACAACTTTTCTTTTTTGATCATCTTGACCCGAGCTCGTATGCGACCTCTACAGCTGATGTAATGTGACTGCCTTTTGACCTGCGAGAAACCGTGGACCCACTTTTCCAAATTAAGGTAGGTTTAGATATTTGGTTGAAAATTGGAGTCCTTTTCTTCTATGGTAAGTCCAGCCACCTCATATATAGATGAGAGGTGAAGTCCGATTGAGCAACACATAATCGTCAAGCCAATCTATCACTTTGATCTTTTACCTTTTCTCCTTCACCTTCGTTTTCTTCTTCCTCACTCTTCGTTGTACTTTGTGTTAGACGGCAGTGAACCTCGAGGCCCTAGGGCGGTCAGGCCAACCTAGGGCAGCCCATATCTACCGCACGCCCTGATGGGGTCCCTCCCAGGTGTGTGGGGTTTCGGGTCTTCCAGAGAGCTTACTAGCGTGTCTTGCATATCGCGCTCTTGGCGAGACTCCCCCGGCGATGTCTCCTGCATATCGCACTCGACGCCAAGGCCGACACGGTGACGTGTTCATGTGCAAACACAAAATCTGGTGTCAACAACTATTATGTTGTATGTCTTGACCAACCTATTCGAAGTGAAGCCATACATAGAGTAAGTGCTCAATAAATTATTTCGCAACTAGTCATAAGTTTGTGTCTAACTCCACATCTTCTCATTGTTATAGGGAATTCATTGATCAATTCTGGATGGAATCAAGGGATCCGACCTGGGAGGAAGCTTCGACCCTTCTTAGAAATGGTGCCAGAAGTCGCATGCCCGATTTTGTTTCTTGGTTCAAACAAAAAGTACTCTCATAATTGGCTCATAGTTTAACATTTCAAGTTGGTCTTACATGTGATTAATACACCAAACTTTTCCTATTAAACTTGTTAGGAACAACTGACGAGTCTATGAGTGTCGAATTGAGACAAATTGCTAATAGTTGTGCCTATAAGGTCAGATCATTTAATGATTATGACGTGAATGGGTGTGGCTTCCATACAGAAAGGCATGAGCAGAATTAGCCTAATCGAAGAACAACAAATACTAGAGTTTACTCTAGGGGTAGATGGAGTTGAGTATTATGGAAGAATTGAAGAAATATACGAACTAAATTTCCTTGGAAGCAAATATCTAAATCCCGTTGTATTCAAATGCCATTTGTTTGATCCAAAACAAGTGATACATACTATTTCCATTGGACTAGTCGAAATTCAACAATCAACCATCGTACCAGGAGATGATGTCTTTATTGTGGCTCAACAGGCCACACAAGTTTATTATCTCTCATACCTGTGCAAAACTGTGGAGCATCTAAAGGGCTAGGATATTGTGTACAAGTTACCGCCACATGGTAAACTACCTATCCCAAACAATGAACATTGCAACATAGACATCAACACATATGATGGAGAGTTCTTTCAAGACGATGGGCTCACAGGGCATTTCAAGATCGACTTGACGGAAGCTCAGGGCATGTAAGTAGACAATGCGCAAGACAAGAAGAGGAGGTTGAGAATGAGAAGGACTTAGAATTACTTCACTGGTTACATATAGGCAATGACAGTGTTGATGACATTCCACCTCCTGATCACCAGGATGAATATTTCTACACGCATGATAGTGATGATGACATTTTTGATCCAATTGATCCCAATGATGATGATTATTTTGAACAACTGTATGTTGTATGCATCCCAACTTTCTCATTGCGCGGTTTATTTCACCATGCTTTTTTATTTAAATTGTATCGTTGCATCTATATTATTGATTTACTCTTTGTCATTGCAAAGTTTGTTAGTACATTTCTTTCTTTGAACTTACTTGTTGTATCTATACTAATAGCTTTACTTTTTCTCACTTGCATGTTTTTTTAGGATGCTTCTTTTCTTTACATCAAGTTGTATCATCCATACTAATTGGTTTACTCTTTCTCATAGCAGGTGGTGCATGAGGGCAATGAACAAAACTATAGCCTCTATAATGGCGACTACTGGAAAGGTAGTCAAAATGAGAGGTGCGGAAGAAGCTGAAGGGTCCACAAAGAGAGGCCGGGTTCGAAAACCCCCAAGAGGAAGGTTGACAGCTAGAGGTGGGGGTAGAGGAGGTGGTCGATCTTCCTCCTCTAGTTCTATACCCCCCGCTTCTGTGGAGGAAGAGTCGACACAGGAGGAGGAGGAGGAGCAGGTGATTCTGGATCCAGAGGTGCGGCGGGAGTCATATGGGGGTGAGGAGGAGGAGGTGGAGGAGGACGAGGAGGGATCTCAAGCTCTACACTCGGGAAACTGTGGTTGCGTGGTCCTTCAAGCCCCCCCCCCCCCCAACGTCCCATAGCGTATAATAAATGACCTATCATTCCACCACAAGGAGACATGTTAATGGCTCTCCCGGCTCTTACAAATTACTAGCTTCCGTACCTTCAATATTTCAACTTGTACAAATGACTGGGCTTTCCTTTGTGTAGGGATTGGATTCTGGTTGGTGAGGGTGAGCACTCACGACGTGTCAACGACATCATTAGACTTTTGCTCAAGGAAAAATTCCACGGCTTGGTTACTTGGATGGGGTGGATCCAACATGGACATCGGCCCACTATCAAGCCGCGCCAGATGTCATGCACCAGGATGGCAGGGTGTTTCCCAACAGACTCGAGCGGGTGAAGGGTGAACTGTCGGTAAGTGTCTTTCACACTACATTAGTCAATACTAAAAGCTTGTCGGTAATTAATATTAATGCTTATTGTTCCTTAGATGACTAACACTTAATTTCTTCTTCATACAATGTATTCGTTTATTTAGGTGGTTCCGCAGTGGTGCACCAGCTTCCTTCCGCGCTGGGAGCATATGGTGGACAATTGGTGTGATCCTGTGTGGATGGTGACACACCTAGACACAAAGGACATGCGATTGACGATGGATGGTGCATCACACTGTCAAGGCAACCTCTCCCTGCCTGGTTTCCAGAAAAGATGGGTATGCAAGTTTCTTCCCATCTGTTTCTTATTTTATGCGTGGACACCCCATTCATGAATCTTATTGCTTTCTGTCGCAAACGAAAAACCATGATAGTCAGGAGATCTCCTCCTTCCAGGCATACTTCTTGGTCCATGCTGTAAAGGTGCTGGGCCAAGAGTATTGCAATAGCCACGTCTAGGCAAGGGTGCAAGGATACACAGAAATGGTCCAGGAGATCCATGGGCTAGAGTATAATCCTAAGCAGCTTCTCATTGATCCCGTGGCGGCTATGAAGGCAGGAGGAGACAAGAAACATGACCAGTTCTGGATCGCGGATGACCTCATCGATACGTCCTCCACTCCCACTCTCCCTCAGATCCGAACTCAAAGTATTAGTTTGAGTTCTTCTGTACGCCCTCGCCTAGAGCCTGCTTAATCCAGGATTACCCAACTCAAGGTTAGTTCTGCTTCATTCAACCTCCCCTGTCTTTACATGATTGCATTGCGACGATGATAAGATTGCAGTGATGGAGGAAGAAAGGAGGCTCTGAGAGAAAGCACAGAGAAGGGCAACGGTAGAGAATCAGGCCCTCCAGGCGTGGATGGAGGCGAGGATGGAGCAAGAACGAGCTTTCTACCAGGAGGCATTCCAGGTTAGTTTTTGCCCATAATAGCCAAGAGGAAGTAATAGTCTCATTACGTAACAAACATCTTTTCTACAATATGTAACCTTGCCTCTAAAAAAATAATTTGCAGATGCTTTTTGCTCGTTTCAGTGAAACTGTGCCAAAGATGCCATGCCCTCCTCCACATCCTCCAGAGACTACTGTGAGTTCTCTTCAAATCTTTTCAATCACCATTATGGCCCTTCCAAGCCATAGATAGTTGTGCTTACTATCTCATGCTTACAGATGCATCCATCATTTGGATCGAATGAACCTAGAGGTGGATCTGCACACGGTCGAGGAAGCCCAAGCACCCCTCATTGTGGTTGTACTCCGACGTCAAGAAATGGACAATGAAGGTAAGCGTTCTCCAGGAATCCGTGGCATCAACTTCGATCATAGTGTCATCCCATTACTTTGAAAACTGACATTTGTGTCTCCCCCGCTATAACTATATTCGATTCAACTACTATGTTATCATTACATAGCAACAAAGCCTACTCCTTTGCATGGCCTGATCTTGTAACCCCATATCCATGAACCTTACAATCCTAGCATGATTAGGATTTCGTCGTACATTTCTACTTCTTCTACATACTTCTAGTCCATTCTGTATAGGTTGGTCCTTAGGTCAAAAGTTGTTGTATTTATTTGTTTTCTTAGTATTTAAGTAATCCTATTTCATTTTATAGGTTTTCATCGGGGATGCCGTCGATGGTGGATGCCGAAGTTGCCGTCGATGGTGAACTTGTGATATGTCTTGCCTTCTTGTTGGCATGCTTGTGGACTTGTCTTGTTTGGACACTTGTGAATGAACTTGTGATATGTGATGTTTGGCTACTTGTGATATGTGATGTCTGGGCACTTGTGAATGAACTTGTCATATCTGATGTTTGGCTATTTTATGATATGTGAAGTTTGGGTACTTGTGATATTTGATGTTTGGGTACGTGTGAATGTTCAATATTGATGCACACATTTGAATTGCAGGGCTATTTGCAGGATACAAACAAAATTAAAAATCTGGCACAAGTTTGCCGAGTGTTACACTTGGCAAATAGAGGGTTTGCCGAGTGCCTAGCAATAGACACTCGGCAAAGTGGACACATGACAGTCACTAGTGCATTCTGGTACGATTTTGCCTAGTTTACTTTGCCGAGTGTCACAGTTGCCACCACTCGGCATATCTTTGCCAAGTGTCAGCTACAGGACAATCAGCAAACGGGTGACACATGGCGCCCTGGCGTGCGCCAGCCTTTGCCGAGTGGCGGTTAAAGGACACTCGCCAAAAAGGCGACACGTGGCGCCCTGGCGTGCTCCAGCCTTTGCCGAGTGTCAGTTACAGAACACTCGGTACACATGTGACACGTGGCGTCAAGGCGTGATCTAACGTTTGCATAGTGTCAGCTAGAGGACACTTGGCAAAGTATTGCCACGTGGCACCGTTTGTTCCGTCTCCGTGCCGTCTGTGCACTTTTTTTTTGCCAAGTGCCCAAGGGGAAACACTCGGCAAAGATGGCTTTGCGAGTACCACCTCTGCCGAGAGATGTTAGCCGAGTACTACACTCGGCAAACACTTCACTGAGTATTTTCCACCCTCTAGACACCGGCAAAGCACTAGATTCCAGTAGTGACTGTGGGTGAAGCCGAGCATGTTATATTCCCCAGGGGTTGAATTGTGAGCTACTGTAATCCATGGGAACAGTAGTGACTGTGGGTGAAGCCCAGCATGTTATATTCCCCAGGGGTTGAATTGTGAGCTACTGTAATCCATGGGAATTGTGTGTACCCTGCTATTGTCAGGTCCTTGATTGGGAACCGGATCCTCTGACTAGCAGGAGGCAAGTCAGGGAGCTACAGCGCCTCTTTGTATAAAATGGGAAAGGCAAGTCAGGGGCCTTACACTATTCACAAATCACTGCTCACACATCAATGCACACAATTACTGTTCATATATCAATGCACACAAAAGTCAGGTACTGTAGCTTACCTGACTTCCCTCCCTAGCTAACTCAGAGGATCTGGATCCCCCTGATTGTATCATTCTCAAAACTTGAGAAAAGTTTATTTGATTACTTTTTTGTGTGTACCGTGTTGTGGTTTGGTTTTCATCACTCTTCTAGTAAGAACCACGGGTAGTTGGCCAGACCGCACCTTACCTGCAACAGGTAAGTGCGCATCCTGTTTTCCCTAGTGCCATGCGTGTCGTTTTTCCTCTTCCCTGACAACAAAAATCGTGCATATCTCATTAGGCTGGCGAGGAAGAGAAAGACATGCAAAAGAGGATTCTCTGAAGGTGAAAGGGTGATGATAGACACAGCTATTATCATAGGCATCAGTTTCTGTCCATGTCCAAAACTGGAATCTAAATCCTTAAAAACTGGGTAGGATGTCGTTGAAGGATAGAGGATAGAGTGTGATATGTTAGGATCTGATGAGACTGCATATTAATTAGACATGGATAGTATTGGTTGTTGTTAGGGTTTTAAGTAATCAACTAACTAGGCTTATCAAACAATAAAGAGCCAAGGAATAAGATCCTCTTAGGTGTCGGCACCTCAAGGCTGGCTTATATATGTACAGCAGCAATGTATGGTAGCTAGGTTAGGTCTTTGTGATTCATGTCACTTTGTCAAAGAATCAGAATCAAGTACACACAGTACTGTTCAAATGTACTACGTACTTCCGCACCTCTCCAGTTGTATTTCGAAACTATCTGCTACATCTCCGACAAATTCGAACAGCAGCTGCTGTACACAAAATGCAGTGGTACCACTTGCTCTCTGCGTGCCACACATGTAAACTTCAGAATTTCTATTTTTTCACAATGTGGGGCACATGTTAGATTAATCTGAAGAGCTGCACTAGACATTCTTCTTGCAGGAGCCAAGGCTAACCCTTGAGAGGGTGACGAGCCAAGAATTGATGAAGAACCACAAGGTCCTTGAGGAGCTAGCTATGGAGATTGCTAGTACATAACACTAGCCTTTTCGTTCCAGGTGAAGAATATCAAGGCAAATCTTGAGGATAAAGGATATCTATATCAAGGCATATATCCATTCGTAGGTGCCGGGATGTTTGCGTCATGCATTAAAACTGCTGAAAAATAATGAAAAAAAAAGATCTGGTAATATATATCTGACTCTCTGTAGATGCCTGCATTCCCTGCAACACCATACATGTAGCATCTGTGTGGTGCGAAGCGACATGCAGCATCTCTCTTTCTCTCTCTCTCTCTCTGAATTTTCCTTGCTTCAGCAGATCTTTGTAGGATCGATTCGGTGAGGGTGTCAGAGAAAAAAGCAAGGATGGCACCATCGTCGGTATCGCGACGCCTCATATCTGATAGAGAAATGTATATTTAAGTCCCTCAAGTTTACTGAAAGTCGACATAAAGTCCCTCAACTCTTTCTAGGCGATATTTCGTTCCTCATGTCTCAAAACCGGACAAATTTCGTCCAAAACCAGAGTAGAGTGGAAAACCGGCCACGTGTCAGCGGTTTTCTCTCTCCTCACTTGCCACCTCATCTTCTTCTTCCTTCTCATTCTCGCTATGTAGTGGGCATTTTACCAAGCAATTGGCGTGCTCGCCTGCAAGGCGCTGCTCCCGGCCGCCGAGGACGTCAACACATGCAGGCGCAGGCGAGGAGGCCCTAGGAGCTAGCCGAGGTGCAGGCACCGGCACCTGCGGAGCTGGCCGAGACGGGCGCCAGAGCGCGTGCACCGCATCGTGCACACAAGCGAGCATGCCGATGCCATGCGCCTCCGCTCCTCCTTTCCATGCACCATGGCCCTTCTGGTATGTGCGCGTCCTGCCCTTCTGGCCGCACGTCGGCAAGGCATGGCCACCGTGCTCCGGCACTAGCTCCGCTCTAGACGATCCGACATCGCCCACGAGCTCTGCATCCATCCCCTAGCCTCCCTAGAGCTCCCCGCCGCTCTAACCCGAGGCGCACTGGTCTTCTCCTTCGGCTCCGACAGAAACCGCCGCCGCGGCCACGCCGTCAATGACGACCCCCTCAGTTCATCTTCCTTCAATTCCTCCGGCCTGCATCGTCCTCTTGACCACACGGACCTCCTTCACCCTTCAATTGCAGCGGAGATGGCCCCCTGCGTGCTCGCGACAAGCGCCACCGATGAGCCCCACCTGGAACGTGCCCTCCGTCACCATCGGCATCCCCTAGCAGCCACACTTGCTCCACCTGAAGAGGGCGAGCTCTGGAGGCAGCGACGCATCCCCGGCAACCGTCCCCACATCGCCTGGCTGCCGGCAACGAAGCTCCGGTGAACCCCGCATCGTCGCCGCGGTTGGCATCCGCTCGGGACGATGCTGCTGTCGTCTCCGGCATCCCCCACTGGCCATACCGCACCTCTCCAGGATCGCCGTGCAGCCCTCTATCCATTCCCGTGATCGCCATCCTCCGCCGCCTCCTCGTCCGAGTTTGAGTGACATGCACGGTGGCCGAGCTTGAAGTAGCGCGCACGGTGGAGCTCCAGGTCGCCTCCCTCGTCGATGAGGTCACGACCACAGGTACAACCTCCTTGTCCAAGGCAAGGTGGCGCTGGTGAGCGGCAAGAGGCCGGTCGGCGGCAAGGATATGCACAGGGTCAGGGCGGTGCACAAGGTGCTCGACACGATGGCTACCCCCGGAGAGAGAAGAAGAAGATATGACGTGGCAGTGGAGCTGACTTTGACCACCATGTGGCAAAGTGGGATTCAAAACGGGGACACGTCAGCGCTAGTCTAGTTTTGGACCATTCATGTCCGGTTTGAAAACATGAGGAACCAAATGTAGCCCAAAATTTTTTGAGGGAGGAAATGTATACTTTGCGTAAACTTGAGGGACTAAAAATATACTTTTCTCTGTCTAGTACGGCCAGGCCGATGATGATCATGGGCGTTTATCAAAACAGAAGCAGCTAAATCTTGAGAGAAAAAAGCAGGCAAGTTGGACAGATTATGTGCCTACCGATAAGGCAGTGTGAGTGATGAGAGATTGAGAGCTCTGTCGACAATGCTATTCTCAGAACCTGTGGCGACTCATCGCCGGTTACTCAGAAACAAGATGGTTGGAATCGGATTCCTTACAAGCAAAGTATTGGCCGCTCCGTATGGGCATTCCACATCATTGTCGATATGGTTCGTGTTGTCGCAGATCGGCACGTTTTCATCATTGCAAATCTTACAGCTGTTGTTCGTCTATACTTTCGTGAAACTGTTTCCCCGGTGAGTGCCGTGGCCATGACCCCTTAATTAGTTTGCCGGGCCTAAAGATAGAGATGGTCTGGGTGCGGGGCTGCGGGCAGGTGTGAAGGGCACCGGAGTGGCATCACCGGCGAGTTACATGCTTAAGTGTTATAGAGCTACGATCTTGCAGTTACAAGCAACATCAGACGATTTGCTTCTGGTAACATGCTAGATCAAAAAAGTACAATACCCAAAATTCTAAACTGAAGTGTAACTTCTATTTTTATAACTCAAATTCTTCCATGCATGCATGCATGCATGCATGTATATCATCAAATTCTATGTTAATTTGGATTCTCCAACGGGAAAAAAAATAGATCAAGAACTAGCCATGTATTGGGTAGCTAGTAGAGGTGGTTGTACACCCAACCCCCTAGATAAAAAACCCTTTTTTCTTTTTTTCTTTTTTACTATGGTTTTTTTGTTATTATATTCTTTAAACTCTGCTTGCCCCCTTATTTTCCAATTGTTCGAAAACTCCCGTAATTATTTCTTTTTTTCTCCATTTATGTAGTTTTTATTTATTTTACCAAATAATTAGATTACACTAATTCAACAATTTCCTTCCACATGAACATTATTGAATTGCATGACTAGCCAGTTCACCCAAAGCCCGAACTGATGGAGAAGGGCGGACAATATATTTCAACAAACTTTATGTCATAAACATAAATGGTATTTAGGCTCCACATCTGTCAAACTACCGCGTTGGGGAGAGGAGGGGGGGGGGGGGGGGGGGATAAAGTAAATAAAGTTAATAATTTTGAGGCGCGGATGGTTAATCAAAGTAAACTTTGGTCATAGTAACGATGGGGGTAATGTGCATTTATCTCTAAGTAAAATGACAAGTACATGAGAAACTCATAACGTGTGGACACATATAACTCCTAATGAATGGCTCTTTACTTACGGATAATTCATGAACTATATAGCTAACTCTGAGGAACAGAGGAAGTTGCATGAGTCAATTAAGATTGACCACTCCTTCCAAGTTCTTAATTAGTTCTCCTGAAGATTAGTTGCATGCATGTAGTGCATGCTTAAACGGCCAAATATATGTCGAAAGCAAAGCAGGACCTGTCCATAGGCATATATATGGGATTCCCACTAGCTAGGTCAATACAAACGATCAAATTATTCCAGTCGTGTTTGGGTCCCTGTTGATCAAAACACGGCTCCACGCGCACATTATCTAATCTGATCTCTTGGATACCAATAGGCTTTCGAACAAATCAATGGCGCCATACCTGGTATGCTAGCATTTATGTCTTTTTTTTTCTAGAAAAATCCAAAGTACTCTTGCATAATTTTAAAGATGGCTAGATCACACTGGTCTGTTCCAAACACTTCCTGATCTTACTTGCACTTGGATATTCCAACCTGTCAAGGACACCATAGTGCATAGAAACACTACCCTTTTGTAGCTCTATAAAAGGAAGCCACCCCCTGTGCTATCAAACCATCCAAGTTTCCTCTTTGGCACAAGGTAGCAACAACTAGCTATAGCTATACAAAGGCTCCAGCACATTTCAAAGTTTTCCTTCGGTTCTCTTCAAGCAAAGCACATACGCTTAGAGATCCGTGCAAACACATAACCCATTAGAAGGCAGATGGACCGCGTGATGAAGCTTGCGTCGGAGCGGGCAGTAGTGATCTTCACTCTGAGCTCCTGCTGCATGTGCCACACCATGGCGCGCCTCTTCTGCGACCTCGGTGTAAATGCATTGGTGCACGAGCTAGATCAGGACCCTAGGGGAAAGGAGATGGAGAGAGCTCTCCTCAAGATGGTCGGGAAAGGCCCGTCTGTTCCTGTGGTGTTCATTGGCGGGAAGCTTGTCGGCGGGACAAACAAGGTCATGTCCATGCATCTCAGCGGCGAGCTGGTCCCAGTGTTGAGGAATGCAGGTGCCCTCTGGCTATAGAGTGAACAAAGGGTGAGGAAGACATAACTCTGGCCGGTGCCACTTGGAAAATAAATTTTTGTCGAAGAGTGTGAAGTATGCATTTTCCTAGAATAACCTAATGGCTTAGTTAGCGTCAAGCAGGTTTTTTCAATCCTATTCTGACAATAACAAGGTTTTTTGTATGGCAGACAATAAGAAGGTTTCTGAGTGAGTTTTACGTATGGGTTTATATATGTAATCCCTTTTTCATGTTTGTGTTGTAACTCCAGTGTTATTTGTGCACGTGTAGCACCCTTTTTCAAAGAGCTACTAATAAATATATGTATTCACAGTCACAGTTCATCATCTTTTCTTTTGAGAGCTAGTTAATAAATATATGTATTTCGAGAAGAAAAAAATTGTATTCACAGTCACAGTCCTTTATCAATGACACGTAGTGCGCATCTTTAACGTGCAAATTTCGTACTTGCATTGCATATTGATGGTCCTAATTTTATCAACGTCTCCTGTTAGTTTTCTAATTATTTTCTATCACAAATATATTGATATTTTCTCCTTTGGAGATATATACGTACGTGCACTCTCCTTTGGCCGCGCCGCCCCTCGGAGCTCCGCCGCCGCCGCCCTGAGGCTCACCGGAGCTCGCCCCTCAGCCGGATCCGGCCGGTCTCCTCCTCCTCCGCCGCTAGCCGCGTCCCCGCCATCGCCGGACCTGCACGCAGCCGCCATCAGCCTCTGCTCGAGGCCGAGCACAAGCGCCCGTGCGTGGACCGCGACCAGCTCCAGCCCAGCTCATCGTCCCGCCTTGCCTCGGCCCAGCTCCGCCTCTCGCCCGGCTTGCCTCTCCACCGACATGGGCTGCGAGGCCCACGAAGGTGATTCCAGCCCAGCCTCTCTCTCCTTGCGTAGTGGGCTTGGCCAAGTTCTGTAGAGGGCGTAGCCCTTTTATTTCTCGACGTGGGTGCTCGTTAGTATCTGACGCGTAGCCGAGTCGGGCCAGATTATCAGTTTCAGCCCAGTTCACGTTTAATATTTCTGAGCATTTAACTATTTACATAACTGCCATTATTTTTTGCATTGGCTATATCTTTTAAACCGTTTACCGGTTCGAGGCATGTCATATATGTAACTTTCTTAGAATTTCGTGTAGTTTCATAATATGCAGTTTTCACACATGTTTAAAATGTTTAAATTGCTGTTTGCATACAATTTGTCCAAATAACATATTAAAACGGTTTATTTCATAACTAAATAACCGTAACTCCGATTTAAATAATATATATATAACTTGACTAGAAAAATGTGTAAAATAACATGGTGCTATTACTTTGCATGTTTAACTACAATAAAATATGTTTTATGTCAGAACAGCACCGAATCTTTAATTTGCATATGGGGTCATTTCGGAAATTATATATGTTGTTTCCGGCCTCAATTAAATTGCCTAGATAGTGTAGGTTACTTCCACTTCACCTATTGCTATGTTTAACAACATTTAAACTTGTTGGTTACATAAACGGGATTGAACTTAATAATTGAATGTGGAGTTTCGTCAATATGCAACTCGTTGCATATTGAGCTTCACTTAATGTGTAGTATTTGATTGTTGCATCTTACCATGCCATGCATATTCAACCTTGAAATGCATCATACTTGATTGCGCATCATGCCATGGTTATGTTGTGATTGTTTACCGTGTCTTTTGCTCTTTCTGGTTTGATTCTTCTCGCTAGTTCCCGGTAATGATACAAAGTGCAAGGATTCGTTCAACTATGCTTCGTTCGACTACTTCATGGATTCGATCTTTTTCAAAGCGGGATTCCAGGCAAGATTGATCATTACCTTGGATATCTTAACTAGCTTTACTTTGCTAGATGTCTCGATGTTATCGTTCGGTTTTGCTACCTACCACTTGTTTGCAAGACTCCCAATTGCCATGATAAAGCCTCTAACCTCCACTATCCTAACAAACCTTTGTTTGGCTATGTTACCACTTGCTCAGCCCCTCTTATAGCGTTGCTAGTTGCAGGTGCAGTTTGTTCCATGTTGGGACATGGATATCATGGGATATCATTATATCATGCTTATTTAATTAATTCATCTATACACTTAGATAAGGGTGGAAGGCTAGGCCTTTTGCTTGGTGTTTTGTTCCACTCTTGCGCCCTAGTTTTCGTTATACCGGTGTTATGTTCCTCGATGAGCTCTCCTAACATGTGCGGGATTTATGGGCCCCCGTTGATCATTCCTTCTTTGCGTTGAACTTGTCCAGCGAGGCCCAACATTGGTACTAAAATTTGCCCAACATAATAACCTGATAGTTATTTAACGCATAGGGGGTCGCGCCCTCGGGGATTCTTTTAATTCAATATAAGCAGGTGGGCCAGTGCTGATGGTGCTGGTCCAAAACAGAGCCACTTGCGGCACCTCCCGGGGCAACTTGGGTTTTGGTAGCTGTATGTAGAGCTCATCCGGACATGTCCTGACTACGAGATGCGCGCGGCTACAATCGGGTTGTCGACACGTCGGGAGGCCTTGTTGGACTTGTTTTACCTTAGCCGGAGGACTTGTTACACCGGACCCCTACGATGCGCCGTGCAATCACGATGTTGAGGCTTCCAATGTATGCATGTGATCGTTTATAATGGATTAGTTGGAGCACCCCTACAGGGTTAAATCTTTTGGAATGCCATGCCCGCGGTTATGTGGCGACTTGGAAATTTATAACAACCGGTTGTAGAGAACTTCAAACTAAATATAATTAAAACTTGCCAACCATGTGCGTACCGTGATTGTCACTTCTTGTGTGATTGGGATCAAGAAGTGGACACAGTGGGGTTATGTATGACTCGTAGGTTGGTGTTCAGGATCACTTATTGATCATTCTAGTTGCGCCCGTTTATGCATAGGAATTACTCTTCTTGTTCTAGTACTCGTAGAAATAGTTGGTTACAAATGCTTAGTGCTTGCTGCAACCTCACCACTTAACAATATCCAACCCATTAAGTATTGTTAGTCTTGATATCCTTGGTAATGTTATTGCTGAGTCCCCAAAGGCTCACATATACTACAACAACAGGTGCAGATACATGTAAAGCGATGTTCTAACATGAGAGCGATACGTTGATCTATTTGGAGTTCTTCTTCTCCTTCTTCGATGATCATAGTATGGGTTATCCCAATCTCACAAGAAGAGACGATCACTGTTATGCACACGGTTGGCAAGTTTTATATATGTTTAATTTGAAGTTCTCTACAACCGGTTGTTATAAATTTTCAAGTCACCACATAACCACGGGCACGGCTTTCCGAAAGATTTAACCCTGCAGGGGTGCTCCAACTAATCCATTATAAACGATCACATGCATACGTTGGAAACCTCAACATCGTGATTGCACGAAGCATCGTAGGGATCCGGTGTAACAAGTCCTCCAGCTAAGGTAAAACTAGTCCAACAAGGCCTCCCGGTGTGTCGACACCCCGATTGGAGCCGCGCGCATCTTGTAGTCAAGACACGACTGGATGAGCTCTACGTACAGCTACCAAAAACTCAAGTTGCCCCGGGGGGTGCTGCAGGTGGCTCTATTTTGGACCAGCACCATCAGCACTGGCCCACCAGGATTATGTTGATTAAAAGAATCCCCGAGGGCGCGACCCCCTATGCATTAAATAATTATTACATTATTATGTTGCGTAAATTTTAGTACCAATGTTGGGCCTCGCTGGACAAGTTCAACGCAAAGACGTAATGATCAAGGGGGGCCCATAAACCCCTCACATATTAGGAGCACTCATCAAGGAACATAACACCGATATAACGGAAACTAGGGTGGCAAGAGTCGAACAAAACACCAAGCAAAAGGCCTAGCCTTCCACCCTTATCCATGTGTATAGATGAATTAAATAAATAAGCATGATATAATGATATCCCATGATATCCATGTCCAAACATGGAACAAACTGCACCTGCAACTAGTAACGCTATAAGAGGGGTTGAGCAAGTGGTAACATAGCCAAACAAAGGATTTGTTAGGATAGTGGAGGTTAGAGGCTTTATCATGGCAATTGGGAGGCTTGCAAACAAGTGGTAGGTAGCGAGACCGAACGATAGCATCGAGACATCTAGCAAAGTAAAGCTAGTAATGCTATCCAAGGTAATGATCATCTTGCCTGGAATCCCGCTTTGAAGAAGATCGAATCCATGAAGTAGTCAAAGAAACGTAGTCGAACGAATCCTCGCAACTCTGTATCGTTACCGGAAACTAGCAAGAAGAAGCAAAACCAGAAAGAGCAAACGACACGGTAAACAATCACAACATAACCATGGCATGATGCATGTCAAGTTTATTATGCATGGCATGGCAAGATGCAACAAGCAAAATACTACACATTAAGTGAAGCTCAATATGCAACGAGTTGCATATTGACGAAACTCCACATTCAAATTTTTAGTTCAATTCCGTTTATGTACTCAACAAATTTAAATGTTATTAAACATGTCAAGAGGTGAAGCGGAAGTAAACTACCTATCTAGGCAATTTAAATGAGGCCGAAAACAACATATATAATTTCTGGAACGACCCCATATGCAAATTTCGAAGTTGGTATTGTTCTGACCTAATACATATTTTATGGTTGTTAAACAACAAGAGTAATAGCACCATGTTATTCTTCACATTTTTCTAGTTAAGTTACATATATATAAATAAAGTCCCCTCACGTTAGGGTTACCCTACTCTCGCCGCCGGGCGTTGAGATCCTTCCCCTCCATCGTCGCTTCCCCTGCCTCCCTCACGCTGACCACTACTCGGGCTGAATAAGGGATGGCCCCGTGTTGCTACCCGGCCTTGGCGGTGTTGTTTGTGTAGGGTCTTGGGAAGGTCTCGGTGTTAGGATTCGACGAGGTTGGCCACTGCAGACATGGCGTTGAGCGCGCAGAATTCTTCGGAATTGGCAGATCGGGAGAAGAAGGACTTGGAGGACATGATGGCGAGATTGGGACTGTCTAAAACAGATTTTGGTGATGTGGTTTATGAGCAAGAAGATCAGCCGCCGCCTGAAGCGACCAGATGGCTTGCTCTGATCAAGCTGCATATACAGAAAGAGTATGGAGAATTTTGGTTTTACAAACAGATGCGGATTGCTTGGGACTTGGCACAAGAGGTAAAATTCAGATCCCTAGGGGATAACCTATTCACGGCTTAGTTTTCGTGTCTAGGTGATTGGGATAA
This sequence comes from Elymus sibiricus, assembly GCA_039707655.1. Classification (NCBI taxonomy): domain Eukaryota; kingdom Viridiplantae; phylum Streptophyta; class Magnoliopsida; order Poales; family Poaceae; genus Elymus; species Elymus sibiricus. The sequence goes on along the minus strand of CM077671.1, from coordinate 25,991,102 downwards.
GGTGATGGATGGAGGACCATGGGCATTCAGTGGAGGCCTGGTGATCTTGGCTCCATACGATTGATTTACAAAGCCGTCTACAATTGAATTGAATTGCTTCAATATTTGGGTACGGATTCATGATATGCCAGATGGCATGAGCTCTATGGTGGATGAAGAGGCTAATTTCTTAGGAAACTTTTACCGTGCAAAGATCCGGATTGATGTTAGGAAGCCACTTAAGAATCATACGTCCATGGTGAAGGAGAAAAAAAGACAGATTTATTTGGTGAGAGATGAAAGACTTCCCGACTGGTGTGCCCTGTGTGGTACGATTGGGCATCTTCACACCGAGCAAGGTGATGGTGTGCACCCTCCTTCAAAACTGTGTTTCAAGGATCTGCGCGCAACTGTCAGTTTTAGTGGAGGTCGAGGCCGAGGGGCTGGCAGGCGTTCAGATCGTGGCCGTGGGCGTTTCAGTAATCGCTGTTATGATGTTGGCACTAGTCAGTACGAGAAGTTTTCATATGGACGACAGGAGGACAGGGTTGCTACTGATTTAGTTGATGATCTAGACGAAGAGGAGTTACTACGAAGATTGGATAGTATTCGCCAGAAGAAGTTAGCTATTGGGACTGCTAGTGAGTACGCTCCTCCGTCCTCTGATCTGGACATGTTGGAAGCTGAATAGAAAAGAAAAAGGGAGCTACTTACATTGCCCACAAGCGGCAATGGCTTATTAGAACGGAACGTGGTTGATACTACGGCTGTAATGCCGACTACGACGACGGCACACACTCTTAACAGGGATCCCAAGCGGCCCAAAACAAATGATGGAATTAACACAGACGCTATGAGCGATGAACTGGCGGGCTCCAATCCGGAGTCGCGTCGGGAACAATGAATCTTTTAAGTTGGAACTGCCAGGGGGCGGGGAACTCCCGGACAGTTCGTGAAGTGGCGACTTTTATTCGGTCGCATTCCCCCGGCTTGGTGTTTTTATGTGAAACAAGGCAACCGAAGGATAAAATGAAGAGTACAGAGCTAGATTTGGTCTCAAAGGATTTGACGGAGTTGATAGCATTGGTAAAACTGGTGGTCTGGCTTTATTTTGGCATGAATCAATCAATGTAGAGGTCATTTTATCTAACCAGAGGTGTATTGATGCTCATGTTAAGTTAGGTCCCGATGGAGCTAGGTGGAGAATAACGTGTGTTTACGGAGAACCAAGGGTTGAGGATAGACACAATATGTGGACTTTACTAAATAACTTGAGCTCACAATCTGATCTCCCTTGGTTAGTAGTTGGTGATTTAAATGAGTGCATGTGGGATTTTGAACACTTCTCACTAACCCCGAGACCTTCTGGACAGATGCAAGCTTTTCATGACACTCTGGAGATATGTGGGTTATCAGATTTGGGTTTCAAGGGGGTCTCTCATACGTATGATAACCGGAGAAGTGGCTTGGGCAATGTGAAGGTGCGATTGGATAGGGCGGTAGAGACCCCATCCTGGCGCAATATTTTTGAGCACACTGTAGTTCGGCACTTGGTCTCGCCTGTTTCGGATTATGTGGCCTTGCATGTTAAGTGTGATCTAGTAGAGGACAGGCATGTAAAGAAAAAGTTTAGACAATATGAAGTGATATGGGAAAGGGATCCAGCCCTACAGGAAGTAATTGCACGCGCATGGGAAGAAGCTGGTCAGAAATCTTGTCTTGGAGATGTCCATGCAGCACTTCGGTCTACTATAGAGTAAAGAAAAGTTCGGTAACATTTCTAGTGAGCTTGAAAAATCCAGAGCACAGCTAGAGGAATTGATGTCAATGAATGCTGACAGATGTGAGATACGGCGTGTGGACGATAAGATGAATGAATTACTGTACCGAGAGGAGTTGATGTGGTTGCAAAGGTCCAGAATTGATTGGCTGAAGGAGGGCGATCGCAACACTAATTTTTTTCATGCAAAAGTAGTATGGCGAGCTCGAAAAAACAGAATTAAAAAGAAAGATGATGTGCATGGGACAGTTCACACGGGAATCAAGGAGCTGGGAGCTGCGGCTACTGGATATTTTGAGAGCTTATTCATGGCCGACCCTAATATTGACCACACAACTATTACGGAGTTATTTATTCCAGTAGTTTCTCCTGAGTCCAATGCAGTCTTGTGTGCTGAATTTACAGATAAGGAGATTGCTGATGCTCTCTTTCAGATTTGCCCTCTGAAGGCGCCAGGTCCAGACGGATTCCATGCACGTTTTTTTTCAGCGTAATTGGGCCACGGTGAAGGAACGTATTATTACGGCGGTGAAGGAATATTTTCGTACTGGTATAATTCCCCCTAAAGTTAACGAGACCATAATTGTTTTGATCCCGAAAATAGATAATCCGGTGAAAGTTACGGATTTCAGGCCCATTAGCTTGTGCAATGTTGTATACAAAGTGGTCTCAAAATGCTTAGTAAATCGCTTGAGACCTGTCCTTGATGATATTATTTCACCTGCTCAGAGTGCATTTATTCCTAGACATATGATCACTGATAATGCCTATGTAGCGTTTGAACGTATTCATCACATCAAGCAAGAAAAGGATCCTACTCAGAGCTATTGTGCATATAAGCTTGATCTCTCAAAGGCTTATGACAGGGTGAATTGGAATTATCTTAAGCAAATGATGCAAAAGCTTGGCTTTGATCACCGTTGGGTTGACTGGATAATGTCGTGTGTGACCTCAGTGAGATAATCCGTAAAATTTAATGGAGCCATCTTGGATTCGTTTGCACCGTCGTGTGGTCTACGGCAAGGTGATCCATTATCCCCTTATTTGTTCCTTTTTGTTGCTGACGGTCTTTCTGCTCTTATCAACAAGGGTATTGTCTCGGGGGATCTATCCCCGCTGAAAATTACCAGAAGGGCTCCGGGGGTTACACATCTATTATTTGCGGATGATACGCTTTTATTCTTCAAAGCTGGTAACCAAGAAGCAAACTATATTAAGAATATCTTGGAGGTTTATGCAAATGCTACTGGGCAGCTGGTAAACCCTTCAAAGTGCTCATTGTTGGTTGGGAAATCTTGTCTGGAGGATATCATGGAGAACGTGAAAAATATTCTGCAAATCATCTCGTTGGGTTTTGAGGAGAAATATTTGGGACTGCCCACTCCGGATGGGAGGATGTCAAAAGGCAAATTTAAGAACTTGCAAGTAAAATTAACTAAACGTCTGTTTGCTTTCGATGGTCACCCTACTCAAGCAGGTAAAGAAGTGTTCATCAGATCGATTGCACAATCAATTCCAACATATTTAATGAGTGTGTTCAAGCTTCCGTTTTAAGTGTGTGATGACCTAAATCATATGGTGAGAAATTATTATTGGGATGCAGAAAAGGGGAAGAGAAAGACTCACTAGTATGCCTGGCATAAAATGATAAGGCCCAAGAATCAAGGAGGTCTTGGTTTTAGGGATTTCCGCCTCTTCAATCAAGCCTTATTGGCACGTCAAGCTTGGAGGATATTAGAGTACCCCAACAGTTTATGTGCACGGTTGTTTAAAGCGAAGTATTTCCCTAATGGGTGTCTTCTGGATACGATTTTCATTGGAAACCCGTCGCCCACGTGGCAGGCTATTGCGCATGGCTTAGAGCTCCTCAAGAAGGGCGTAATTTGGAGAATCGGTAATGGCCAAAATATCCGTATTTGGCGTGACCGTTGGATGGCGCATGAGCCATGTGGAGGGTTAGTTACGCCCCGAGGGAGATGTCGCTTAAGGTGGGTTTCTGATCTTTTAAATCACCAAGGCAATTGGGACTGGGACAAGATTAATCCGTACTTTCTACCAGTTGATGTAATTGAAATCCAGAAAATCAGATTGTATCCTCATGTTGGAGAGGACTTTGTTGCTTGGGCGCCCAAGAAAAATGGTGTTTTTACAGTCTGAAGTGCATACAAATTAGCTAGTGATGAAATATCAAATGCGAGGGAGTCATCTACTAGCTCCAGACTAAATGGATCTCGGGACGGTTGGAATTTCATTTGGCGAAGTATAGCTCCCCCAAAAGTTCAATCTTTCGCTTTGCGATTGGCTACTGACTCGCTAGCTAACGGGTTAAATAAGTTTCAGAGGAAACTAGAGATTACAGCTATCTGTCCTGTGTGTGGACGGGAAGAAGAGGACTCGTTTCATGTTTTTTGCACATGCAATCATGCGGTGCTATTATGGAAAGCAATGGCGAAGGAGTGGGACTTGCCAGCACGAACACACATAAAATCAGTGGGCCGGGACTGGTTTCTTCACCTTCTTTCTGAGTTGCATGAAGATGGACGAGTGCGCATTATGATGCTGTTTTGGAGGATCTGGTTTGTTCGAAATGAAATAGTACACTCAAAACAACCACCTCCTGTAGATGTTTCAGTTCGTTTCTTGGCTAGCTATTTGTCTTCTATGGTGACTATTCATTCTGATATAATTGGTGATCGTATAAAAGGGAAGACAGTTGTTGGGTTGCACCATGCACCGAGACAGACCATATGTGATCAGGGGGATGCACAAGGCGTTTGTGCTTGGATTAGACCGATGGCTGGCAGAGTGAAATTGAACACAGATGCCTCGGTCCTGGGAGATGATGCTGAAGCGGTTATGGCACTTAAGAGACCATGATGGGTGCGTAATCTTTAGCTCTTGCAGATGTATACGTTCTTGTACGGATATTTTGGAAGCTGAACTTCTTGCATTGAAGGAAGGAATTTCTTTGGCGCTGCAATGGAGTAATTTACCCATTGATGTGGAATCAGATTGTTCGGAGGCTGTCATGATGATCAAAGGAGGAAATGGGAACAAGTCTAAGTATGCTTTTATCATTAGAGAGATTATTAGTAGCTTGAGTGAGAGGAATTCTTGCATTGCTCATATTGGTTGGAGGTGTAATAATGTTAGTCATGCCTTGGCTAATTTTGGTAGGGTTCAACGCCGGTGGCTAGGCTCTGGTCCAGATGAGGTCTTGGATCTTGTACGGCGAGATTGTAACTTTTAATTCTGAGTAATGCAAGAATTTATTCGCAATATATATATATATATATATATATATATATATATATATATATATATATATATATATAGACACACACGTACATGCACGTCTGCCTTGTTAATATACATTTATTATAGGAGGGTTGCTTCCGTACACTCCCTTATGAATCTTTCAAAATGATTATCGTACGTGTGCTAATTGAGATTAGCTGGAAAAATCAGTTGGCCAATACAATGGTTTGCACCAAAAGTCCCGACCTATCCCTCTGCTAAACAAAATATCCTGAACCTACCTCTCCGTTAAAAAAAGGGTCTAGAACTCATCTTCAACCTCCGATTGCTTCGCCACGCCCCACCTCTAATCTAGGCATGCAACAACGTTGCCATCGCCAACATTAGTAGCTTCGCCATCACCTTGGGCCTCAGATTGCCTATGCTCGTGTGTCGTATTTTCTCTCTTCTCTCACTAATGTAGGCCAGTGGGAGCAGCCTGCAGCAAGCTCGCTACTGCTGTTTTATAGACAAGCTTACCAGTGGCGTGCGCCAGTGTGGGCCCATCACTGGTATATGACATACGAGTGATGAGCGTTAGTCCAGGCACGTCACTAGTAAGTTGGCCCACGGCAACTGTTGGCACGAAATACCAGTGATGGGCCCCACGCCGCGCACGCCACTGGTACTAGCCATACCAGTGACGAGCGTCAACGAGTGCTCGTCATTGGTAAGTGGAGGATTACCAGTGCACCAGAAAGCGCCCGCCACTGGTAAGTTTTTACCAGTGACATGCGGGAAGAAGGACCCGTCACTAGTATTTTTTTTTGTTCCCGGTGACGTGTGCCATTTTTTCATCAACTATCAAGGTAGTACAAAGAACACCAGAAGTAAAAATTACATCCAGGTCCGCAGACCACCTAGCGACGACTATAAGCACTGGAGCGAGCCGAAGGCGCGCCGCCGTCATCGCCCCTCCCTCACTGAGTCGGGCAAACCTTGTTATAGTAGACAGTCGGTGACGTGTGCCATTGTAGGCACGTCACTAGTGATGTACCACCTGTAGTTGTTTCTGCAATAGTGATACCTTGTTAGATATTCACGTTTTTGTTTGAATCTGCTAGATAGTCACATTGGGTGACCATCCAACAAACAATCACATAATCACTGAAAAGAAACAGGCCGTAATTGTCACCAGATCAATCTCCTCTCCACTCCGCCTTTGATCGTTACCCCAGCGTCGTGAGAGGGAGGCGAGGGAATTCTCATCTCTCGTCCGTTTTGTAATAGGTTTTGGTGTCACGGTGACGTCGCTCCGACGGTGGTGGTGGTGTTGTAAAAAAAAGTCCTTCAGCTCCAATCCCATCTCGGTGGCGCTTGGTGCGGTCACTACTGGAATCTGGGACTTTGCCTAGTGTCAGGTTGTTTGTCGACTACATTTCGTCGGGCACTAAGCAAACATGACCTTTGCCGAGTACATTTTGTTTGCACTCGGCAAGCAATTCTTTGTCGAGTGCTTTTTTTTACCACTCGGCAAGCAATTCTTTGCCGAGTTCCTTTTTTTTTGCACTCGGCAAAGAATTCTTTGCCGAGTACCTTTTTTCCTGCACTCGGCAAACACTTATATTTGTTTCTTTTTCTTCTCCTTTCTCTTGTTTCTTTTCTTTTGTACATTTTTAATGCTTTGTTCTTTTCTACATTGTTTTTTTATTTTCTTTTCTTTTCCCTCTCTATTTTCTTTTATAAGCATTAAGTGCATTTTCCAGGCATTTAGTGAATATAATAAAAATTTAAACAGCAAGTGCATGGAAAAGTTGGCAAAATTGGGTTGAAAAATTCTATTTGTGTTCTTGAGTCTATGTTTAGTCCTTATACAAGAAAAAGAAAGGAATTCCAAACATGATAGTCTCAAGACTCAACCCCGAACATGGAGTTTATTGGTTTTTTAATTTCCAAAAATGCAAACGAAGTCCAAAAAATATAGAACTTGGCATGCTGTCATTATATGATCCCTAGAGGCTGTGGTAATTTTTTTTAAAAGTTTCGTAAAAGTTGTGACGTACACTGCTTAGAAACCGGACCATCTTTGAGGAAGAAACGTCGTTTCGGAAGAGAACATGTCAGGTTTGAAGGCGATGAGATCGATGCTTTATCCATTGACTTTGATTTTTTTTTCTACACTCAAGATACACCATTACATGATCCATATAAAAACTTGGCATCTTTCGGGGTCTGTTTGCTATATTTAAGCCATTAAGTGCATTTTTCAAATATTTAGTGAATATAATAAATATTTGAACTGCAAGTGCATGAAAAAGTTTGTAAAATTGGATTGAAAAATCCTATTTGTATTCTTGAGTCTATGTTTAGTCCTTAAAAAAAAGGAATTCCAAACATGAGGGTGCCAAGACTCGACCCTGAACATGGAGTTTATTGATTTTTTAATTCCAAAAAATATGGAACTTGGCATGATGTCATTATATGATCCCTAGAGGCTATGGTAAAAATTTAAGAAGGTTTCGTAAAAATTGTGACGTACACTGCTTAGAAACCGGACTATCTCCGAGGAAGAAACATGGTTCTAAAAGGGAACGTGTCAGGTTTGGAGGCGATGCGACCGCTGCTTCATCCATTGGCTTTAGAATTTTTTTCTACACTTAAGATACACCATTACATGATCCATATAAAAATTTGGAATCTTTTGGGGTCCGTTTGCTCTATTTAAGTCATTAAGTGCTTGAAAAAGTTGGCAAAATTGGGTTGAAAAATCATATTTGTGTTCTTGAGTCTATGTTTAGGCGCAAGAAATGAATTTTAAACATGTGGGTGCCAAGAGTCAACCCCGAACAAGGAGTTTATTGGTTTTTAAATACCAAAAAGTGCAAACGAAGTCGAAAAAACATTAAACTTGGCATGGTGTCATTATATGATCCCTAGAGACTGTGGTAAAAAAATTAAAAAGATTTCGCAAAAGTTGTGACGTACACTGCTTATAAACCGAACCATCTCCAAGGAAGAAGTGTGGTTTCAGAAAGGAACGAGTCAGGTTTGAAAGCGATGCGACCGCTGCTCCATCCGTTGGACTTGAAATTTTTCTACACTCAAGATACATCATAACATGATACATGTCAAAATATGACATTTTTCAGTGTCTGTTTGCTATATTTAAACCGCTAAGTGCATTTGTAGGTTTTTACTGAATATAATTAAAATTTGAAATGCAGGCACATGAAAAAGTTGATAAAATTGGGTTGAAAAATCATATATATGTCTTGAGTCTATGTTTAGGTGTTATAGAAGAAAAATAAAGTAATTCCAAACATGAGGGTGCGAAGACTTGACTCCGAACATGGAGTTTATTGGTTTTATAAATTTAAATAATGCAAACGAAATCCCAAAAACATGAAACTGGGCATGGTGTCATTATATGATCTCTAGAGGCTGTGATAAAACTTTAAGAAGGTTTCACAAATGTTGTGACGTACACCGCTTAAAAAGGGCAATTCAAACATCCAGGTGCCAAGACTCGACCCCGAATATGGAGCTTATTTTTTTTAATTTTGTAAAATGCAAAGTCGGCAGTGCGTGCCCCGAGCGTGTCGTGGCCTGTGTCTGGCGTGACGTCTTGCATCACTTTGATCGTGGGGTAGCATGGGAACCCTCCTCCAACAGTAGCCCCTCGCAGGTCCCGGCGATAGAGTAGCGCCGGTCCGCGCCGACGCACCAATCCTGAAGGGGTTTAGCGCGCTGGCCAGAACAACCATCTTCACCCCACGAAGCGCGCTGGCTGGAAAAAGACAGAATGGTGATTTTGAAAACGGCTGGACAATTCATGTATCTTATTACGAAATTTTACACACATTTCATATGAACATGTAGATTTTTTTTCAGATTTTTTTGAAACTTTGAAATACGATTTTTCATTTTCTTTAAAACGTCGCAATATTGATTCCTCGTTCTATTTTTCTTTACGTGGGAAAACTTGTACCGAGAGAAGCACACAGCTCAATAAAAAAAAAAAAACACAGCCGATCGAGAAAACAGTCAAACACACATCCGTGTGCTTAACGCCCATTGGTCCGCGCACGTCCAAAGCGTATCGATGAGTTGGCTGTTTCTTCTCTTCGTCTTCTCTCCTCGCAGGGTCGAGCCGTGGAGCAACAACACAAGGCAAGAGCAGCAGCAGCCGTGGAGTCATGGGTTCGGTGGAAATCGCTCGCGGCCACCGTCCACGCCGCCCGGCTGGCCGCCCGCTCCTACTCGTCCGAGGCCGTCGCGGCAGGGACGCTGCTCGCGGGGAGCGAGAACCCGCTGCGCCGGTCGACCTCGCCTTTCTCAGCTTCGACTCCAGCGTCTTCGTACTCACCGGCCAGGAGGCGCGCTTCGACGCTGGCCCCATCATCCCTCTCGCCTACGTCGTCGCGGGGCTCTTTGCCTGCCACAACCCAACACCGTGCGCTGCCCAGCGCGGAGGCTAGTCTCACCTCACGCACACATCTTCTTCCCGAGTAGCAGCACACGCACGCGCCGGCGAGCGGCAGCGCTGGCAGTGCCTGGCGGAGCTGAACAGGCCGTACCCGACGGAGCTGAGGGTGTCGGGCCCGACGACGTCGGCATCGCCTACAAGAGCGTGTGAAAGGCGTTCGGGCGGTCCGAGGCTTGCTGATGGCGGGTGATTTGGCCGCCCGCGGGAGGCTGCCTGACGGCTGCGGCTTGTTTTTTTTATTATTATGCTAACATCAGAGTACTCGGCAAATGTTTCACAGCCGTTACGGGCCGTTCCGTTTGCATACAAATGTTTGCCGATTTCCTTTTTTTTTTTGCACTTGGCAAAGTTTCTTCACGTGTTTGCCGAGTGAAACTTTGCCGAGTGCCCGTCAAAAAGGACTTGGCAAAGTTAACATGGCCGACTAGCGCCCAGCCGAGTCTTTTTTGCCAAGTGTTGCCCTCTGCAAAACCTTTGCCGGGCACTCGGCAAAGCTACAGATTCCAGTGGTGGGTGCTACTGAGGAGGTTTGGAGTTTTTTCCTCCATTGTTCTTCGTGGATGAGTGTTGATTATTCGTGTTGTTTTTTGGTGTGCCTCCATAGGTATCATCGGAGATAACATCGTTTTTCCTCAACAACCCCTTCTTTCAAGCCGATGCAAGCAAGATTGTCGGCTAGGTCTCATAATACTAGCGCAGCCGTCAGCTAGGATCCGGGTGATGCCCCCACCGATATGCTTGGTGCGATTGCCAATCTCCCTCGTATGCGGCGGTCCACTATTGTGGCCAGGGCCGTCTCCAAGATTTCGGGGGCCCTGTGCGAAATGTTAAATGGGCGTCTAGAATTTTTAAAAATCGTACAAATAAAGAACTAATATAGTCAAATCATACTTAATTTCATTTTACTTTATGACTTCTAATATGTGTTATTTCATTCAAATATGGGTTACTTCATATAATAATTAGAATATCAAGCATGAGTGCTAAAAGAGGAAAGGTAACACTAGATTAATAAACTGAGCTCATGTGTAAAATATTTTGATGTATGAGCACCTATCTTCATCAAACAGTTCTACCAATTCATGTGAAGTCAGAACCTTGGGCTGTAGAGCATAAAGTAAGTTATGAATTATCAATCTATCTAAAGTATGAAGAATAAGGCTACAGATGACTAATTATCAGTTATGCTACTAGTGCATTGCAAATTGTCAAAAATAGCTAGACAAGCTACAAAGTCAATTCCTAAATCTAATAGCGAAACACTGGCTGCAACATAAAAGCCTAACTATTAACAACATATAACACTGTCACATACTACTCACTGGCCCAAACAAATTCAGCCGAATAACTCTACTAATGCTTGGATTAAAAAATCGAATCAGATTGATCCGGCCGTGTATGCTGAATTTGAGTAAGAGAGGGGAAACTGGAGATTAAACAAAACTTCTTACGGAACGGGCGGCGACCGGGCAGATGGAAAGGAACCGGCCGGCAGCAGGCGGCGGCGCCCTGCTCGGTGAACAGTCATTCGTCTCGCAGCGGGTACTAGGGCAAGGCGCGCACGTGATCGAGGGAACAGCCAAAACGCGAACGAGTGAAGCTAGCAGGCCGGAAGCCTGCAGCAATCTGTACGTGCAGGTTGGCTGTTTTGCTGCTGGTTTTTTTTTCTTATGATTAAGCCTACATATCCAGTGATTTGGGGGCCCCAAAAAATTGGGGGCCCTGTGCGGTCGGCCACTTTGGCCTGCCTTGTCGACGGGCCTGATTGTGGGGATTCAACGAGGTTTGGTCCTCTACAGGTCTTTACAGGTACTTCAGTGTCTGAATTTCTCGATATTGTCCATCATCGGCAAGAGCTATGGTGGCACAATGATGATAAGTTCAGCTGCGACTTTGGCAACAATTTTGAGGCACATGGTCGTAGTTGTAATCTTCCTTTTGTTTATGGTCGTTTTTGTGCATGTGGGTTCAATTACCCCATTATCTGGTTATATCCGATGTTCTATTGATCTAATATATACCTTGATTTAAAAAGAAGTCATGCATGCATAAACTCTATATCTATGGCTTAGCGATAATGCTATCTAAGTCAAGTTGATGTCACGCACGTGCTATATGCATGTATGATAGATTGCAGTCGATCGATCTCGGATCTCGGCCAGGTGAGATAAGTGCGGCGAGCACCAGCCTGCAAGCTACAGAAAGAGATCGATGCCCTCCCTATAGTTACTTGCGTTGGTGACTCGCTAATTTAATTATCTTTTCCATCGGCACGCATCAAAGGCGCTTTAGCTAACATATTCCAAAACCACAAAAGGAAATGCATGAATAGATAAGATCCAGAAAGGTATCTAGCCATAGCCAATGGCGTGGACAATTGGGTGCCCCACTGTGAGCATAAATGCCAGGGTTAGCTACCCGAATCTTGGACATCATTTACAAATTACATTGGCAAACGAAGAATGAAATAACCCAATTTTGTAAAAACTGTAGAAATCCTTTTTAATGTATAAGATTAACTACTGAAGCATCCATATTTTTTCAACTACACCACTTTTTATTGCTAAATTTGTCTATTGTCTGTAATTGGAAAAATGAAGCAATAAATCATAACATGTGATTTTAGAAATGCCATGCATGGGTGCATTGTGCCATCTCCAGCGCGTACCGGCAATGGCATACCTAGCAGCATGTCCGGTGTAGCGGCACGTTGGAGGAGGCTCCCATGTCACGGTGGAGGAGGCTCCCACGTAACGGCAACGACCTACCCAACAACATTGAGGAGGCAGCTCACGCATCCCCGGCGGCGGCTCGTGTGGAACATGAAGCGGAAGTTGACATATTGTTTCAATGCTTTTGCAAAAATTGTAACCTGAAACCAAACGTGGTAAAGTCTAGGCTGAGGTGAACAACTCAGTAGCAGCAAGAATACAAAACACTGATCCTTGCATAGATTTGGAGCAGCAGGCTTGGGAATAAAGCACAAGCAGAAGTACACTCGAGAATAGCATGAGACCAACGCCGTTGAGATCGCCCGCACTACGGGAAACTAATCGTTTGCCGACAACTCCAAACAATCGCCAAAGGCGCGTTATAAAGCTGTCGGCAAAGCCTTTGCCGAGGGAAAACTGTCAGCAAACTCTGTCAGGAACGAATAAGCCGGGAAAGGGCTCTTTGCCGACGGTTTTCTGTCGGGCTGTCGGCAAAGACTTTGCCGATAGTCGAACCTTGTTGACGGCAAAGAAAAGCAGTTTGACGGATGGACGACGAAAACGACATAGACACAACTTTGCCACAGTCAGACTGTCGGCATAGACCTAGCGTGTGGGTCCCGACCGTCAGCTCTTTGCTATCCGCCTGTATAAAATCCGTCGGCAAATGACTGACACATGGGTCCCGGTTGTCAGATCTTTGTCGTGCGCCAAAAATTCAGCCGTCGGCAAACACTTAACAGGTGGGTCCCAATGTCAAAGCTTTGCCGTCTGTCTTGTCCTCAAATGTCGGCAAAGCCTTGATCAATGCCTTGTCTCCGGGCGTCGGCTGTCGGCAATGCCCGGATCAATGTCGTGTCTCTGGGCGTCAGTTGTCGGCAAAGCCCTGGCAAAATGCAATTTTTTTTCAAATTTTCAATATTTCCTACATTTCAAATATACAAATATGTACACTTCATATATCTCACACAACACGATCATAACATACATATATCTCATATATCACATATACATATAACATGCATATCATCAGCAAGATCACAAGATCATCCACATGTATATATCTCACACATCACAAGATCATCAGCAAGATCACAAGATCATCCACATGCATACATCACAAGATCAAACCTCTCTCATCATCCACATGCATAATATACATACATCTCATCCACATGCATACATCACAACACAGCATGGCTGGCTCACAAGGATTTCCCCAGCTCTGATGATGGGATGTGGGTTTCGTCAAGTTCGCTCTGCAGCACAAGGTGGGTTCAGTCAAGTTCAAGGTATACATGAAGAAATCCTAACTGATGATTGACAAACTAGCATGGAAAATATATATATATATATATATATATATATATATATATATATATATATATATATATATATATATATAGATCAACGAACGGGGGATATATATATATAGATCAACAAATGTAGGCATGAAAATACCTTCTCCATGACCCATTTCAAAGAAACGAAGAAGTTTCAAAAAAAGCAAATACCTCTAGGACATGGCTACTCTGGCAGAGGCAGCTAGTTCCCATGTATGCCAGCTATAATGCGTATGTGGCTTGGTCCAAAAGTTCAATGGAATATCATCATTACATATTAATCGAGTAGCTAGGAACTTGCAACCTCAACTTAATTAATCCACACAAGCTTCATCTACAAATATATATGGTAAAATTTTGAGAAAACCAAGTTGGCGACGCTCCAATTTTAGCAAGAAAAAAAATAAAAGCTGAGAAAGGAAATTAGCACATTTCCAGTAGTGGGAGAGCTAAACCATGTGCCATTACCTTTCTTCTTCTTCTTCTTCTCCTTCTTTTCATTCATTTTCTCAGAATATGCAAAATATAAAGTCTAAATGATGCCTCATCAAATTTTTTGTTTATAGTGCTCAATGTTGTACGTGGTATGACCTTGACTGTTGACTTCATGACTATTACAACATGTTACACAGGAAAGTTCCTAAGTGAAACTTGGATGTCATGCGGGGGAGACACAAAAGTAAATTTTGAAGGTACCATGATGACAATATGATAAGAGTTAAGGAGAACTAACCGGAGTCGATCTCAAAGCGGTGGAGAATAACCAAGATGATTGCTTGGGCATGCGTGTGAAGATGCAGGATCATTCTATCCAGCGCCTGATGGATGCTGCATGAAGGATTAGATAGTTAGCATGACCCTCAATTGCTAGGAAGGGCAATAATGGTGATTGAAAGGTTTTCACCCGGCTTGCTGCCTTCAAATGGTTCGTCTTTCACCCGGTCGGCTCTGTTATCATACCTCATCTCGATGGTGTCATCAAAGTTCGGGGCGGCTTTATAGTGGGCCCAAGTCCATGCTGGCTCTGCACTCTACCAGGACTGTGCTAAGTAACCATGCCAAGGAAATGCTCCTTAAGGAGGAGCCCAAGGATGCCGTTCACAAGGCTGCACTCACCCTCCTCTCCAACCTTCTTCCAGGCCCTGCATAACGAAAACCAAAGTCATTTGCAATTGTTGCAATAGTGAAGTTACAAAATCTAAAATTAGTGAGAGTAGTTGAGAAATCAGCCAGACCGGGAGGCTTGACCCACCACGTAGGTACATTTTTACAGAAGAAGAGCTGGAAGTATCACCCCGCGATGTGTCAACACGGGTGAGAGCCCCCTCCTCCGCCTCATCCTCCACCTCATCCTCATCCTCATCACCCTCCACCCCATCCTCCTCCTCACCCTCCTGTGTCTCCTGCTGGACCGGAGACACCGGCTCCTCCTCAGGTGGTGTCTCTGCTATGGGCGGTGAGGGATACCGAACACGCCTTCTACCCCTTCCTCCTTTGGAGATTTTTCCTGGCTTCTCCCTCGTGACGCCCAAGGAGGAGAGGAAGGATGACCAGTGGCCACGTAAGATTGAAGCAAATTTCTTTGAAGGGGGAGCGGGGATCTCCTTCCCTCGCCAGTGCCCGTACCCCAAGCATGGCGAGGCATGACACCACCGCCCATTATGCTTCAATCACCTGCTATGAAAAAGAGTACAACAATTAATACAGATGATAAATAAATAAATAAATAGGCATTGACAAAAGAATAGAGCAATGACGTCGTATTTGTCGAATGTACCGACCTTATAGTCAAAACCCTTAGCAACTTCTCTCAAGTCACTGCGCATATACTCATCATAGATAGCCTACAAGTTTAAGCGGAAAAGATTAGTGTATGTAAGACAAACTTGAGATGTTAAACTAACTAGGAGGCAATTTAGAAAGTACCCTTTGTTCGAACCAAAAAATGAAACATGGATAGCGATCTCCTTCACCTGCAAGAAGTTCATACCTTGCAACGGGTTAGGTGGGACCTCTCCATTCCAAAATTGGGCAATGAATTGACTGTAACAATGAGAATAAGCGGAATTAGACACAAATTTTTGAGTAGTTGCGAAATAATGTACTGAGCACTTACTCAATGTACGGCCACACTTCTGTTAGGTTGGTCAAGACATACAACCTAAGCGAATGCCAGTCTTTTGGTCCCAAGATCTTTGTTCCTGAAGCACCCGCAGGTCTGAGTTGCCCTTTGAAGAGGCTAAGCTTTGATTCATGTTCGGGGTTGTAGCGAGAGACTGGATTATGCAAGGTGGGAATACTGTCATGATAGTATGATGTCGTAAAGTGTAACGCCTCCTCGTGCAGGAATGCCTCCGCTATGGATGCTTCAATTCTACATTTATTTTTACATTTAGCTTGAAGAGTCTTTTGTAATCTCTCAGTTGCATAGCACCAACGGTTGGGCACAGGGCCCCCCATTTTTGGCTCAGACGGGAGGTGTAAAATCATATGTTGCATCGGATTAAAGAAGTCCGGTGGAAAGATCTTCTATAATTTGCAGAGCAACATGGGTGCCAGTTCTT
This sequence comes from Elymus sibiricus, assembly GCA_039707655.1. Classification (NCBI taxonomy): domain Eukaryota; kingdom Viridiplantae; phylum Streptophyta; class Magnoliopsida; order Poales; family Poaceae; genus Elymus; species Elymus sibiricus. Next base: position 25,975,002 of record CM077671.1, on the reverse strand, counting down.
CCATGTCTTCTATCACGGTAGGAGATAGTTCTTTAGCACAAAGAACACAGAAGAAATTTCTCAGGTCCGCCAATACTTGACATTCATTCTTGGGGATATAGCCTTGAATCATCACCGACAGTATCCGCTCAAGCCATATGTGCCAACCATTCACAAGGTATCAAGATTCACTCCCCTCTTTAGATTCGATGCATATCCTTGAGGGAACATCAAAGTTTTGAACCACCAGAGTATTTCCCTCCTTTGTTCCATAGTAAGAACAAAAGTGGCCTTTGGCTTCCTCCAATTTTTTCCGCCATCAGGTGGCTGCATGTTTAGTTTGGGTCTACCACATAGCTTCTCTTGATCGGCTGTAGCCTTAACATTATCATTCATCTCCTCAGCAATGTCCAACATTGTGCCAAAAATGGCCTCAGTGATATTCTTTTCAGTGTGTATTACATCAATGTTATGTGGAAGCTTGAGCTGGTCGAAGTAGGGGAGATCCTAGAAGCATGGCTAGTAAGTCCAGGCGTGTTGCTCACCATATCCCAAAAAATACCTTGGACGTTCGGGATCGGGCTCGAGAGCGTTTAACTAAGCACGAATCTATTGACCCGTCATCTTAGGTGGTGCTGAGTGTTTGACAACTGCATCTTTGATGAAGTTCTTCTTGTCTTGTCTGAATGGATGGTCGAGAGCCAGGAATTGTCTTTGCAAATTGAAGCAAGAATACTTGTGACCCTTGTCCAGCCAACATAACTGAAGAGCTGCCTTGCATCTTGGGCATGGGAACCTCCCATGCACACATCGGCCAATGAATAGCGCATACGCTGGTTGGTCAAGCAATGAGTACAAGTACCAAACATGCATTTTGAAGTTTGTTTTTGTAGCTCGATCGTATGTCCTGACCCCATTCAACCAAGCTTCTTTCAAGTCATTAATCAGCGGCTGCATGTACATAGTCATATTCTTCCCCGGATAGTCGGGCCCTGGAATTATCAGTGACAGTAATATGTGCTTTCGTTGCATAAGGACGCCGGCGGGGGCGGGGGATTGAGGAGAATAACAAACAAGGGCCAACAACTATATGAGGAAGCGGTCATACCAAAAGGATTGAACCCATCGGCTATTGATACATATCCAACGTATCTATAATTTACGAAGTATTCATGCAATATTAACATCAATTATATATGGTTTTCATGCACTTTTATATTATTTTTATGGACTAACATATAAATCTAGTGCCCAGTGCCAGTTGTTGTTTTCTGCACGTTTTTTGTTTGACAGAAAATCAATATCTAGGAAGGTGAAAATACCTCGGTGATTTAATATGATTTTCTATGGAATATATGTGATTTTTGAGCAAAGGAATTAACGCAAACAGATGCCCGAGGGCCCCACATGGATAGGTGGCGTGGCAAACCCCCTGGCCACACCATGGGCCCGTGTGACTAGCCCTTAAGTTGGTTGGAGCCCTTCTTTCGCCGCAAGAAAGCTAATTTTTGGAAGAAAATCCCCTCAAAATTTCAGCCCGATCGGAGTTACGGATCTCCGGCTATAAAAGAAACGGTAAAAGGCTAAACAAATAAATGTGACAAGAAAAGACAGAAGAGAGATCCAATCTAGGGGAGAGCTCCCTCTCACCCCGGAGTGCCAACGAAGAAGAAGAAGGAGGGGGGTGTTGGAAATATGCCCTAGAGGCAATAATAAAGTAGTTATTATTATATTTCCTTGTTCACGATAATCGTTTATTGTCCATGCTAGAATTGTACTAATTGGAAACTCAAATACATGTGTGGATACATAGACAACACACTGTCCCTAGTTGGCCTCTAATAGACTAGCTCGTTGATCAAAGATGGTCAAGGTTTCCTGGCCATAGACAAGAGTTGTCATTTGATAAGGGGATCACATCATTAGGAGAATGATGTGATGGACAAGACCCAAACTATGAACGTAGCATGTGATCGTGTCAGTTTATTGCTACTGTTTTCTGCATGTCAAGTATCTGTTCCTATGACCATGAGATCATGTAACTCACTGACACCGGAGGAGTACCTTGTGTGTATCAAACGTCGCAACGTAACTTGGTGACTATAAAGGTGCTCTACAGGTATCTCCGAGGGTGTCCGTTGAGTTGGCATGGATCAAGACTAGGATTTGTCACTCCGTGTGACAGAGAGGTATCTCAGGGCCCACTCGGTAATACAACATCACAACAAGCTTGCAAGTAGTGTGACTAAAGAGTTAGTCACGGGATCTTGTATTACGGAATGAGTAAAGAGACTTGACGGTAACGAGATTGAACTAGGTCTGCAGATACCGACGATCGAATCTCGGGCAAGTAACATACCGATGGACAAAGGGAACAGCGTACGGGATTAACTGAATCCTTGACATAGAGGTTCAACCGATAAAGATCTTCGTAGAATATGTAGGAACCAATATGGACATCCAGGTCCCGCTATTGGTTATTGACCGGAGAGTGTCTCGGTCATGTCTGCATGGTTCGCGAACCCGCAGGGTCTGCACACTTAAGGTTCGGTGACGTTTCGGTATTATTTAGTTATGAGTGTTGGTGACCGAAGGTTGTTCGGAGTCCTGGATGAGATCCCGGACGTCACGAGGAGCTCCGGAATGGTCCGGAGGTAAAGATTGATATATAGGAAGTTGGTATTCAAGTTTCGGAAAAGTTCCGCGACCTGCCAGTTTTCTGACGGGGTTGCCGGAAGGGTTCCGGGGTCCGCCGGGAGGGGCCCACCCATCCCGGAGGGCCACATGGTCCTAAGAAGTGGTGCACCAGCCCCTAGTGGGCTGGGCGGCCAACCCTTAAGGGCCCATGCGCCAAGGTGGTAGGTTAGGAGGAGTCCCAAAGGAGGGGGACTCCACCCTAGGCGCCCCACCTCCCTTGTTGGAGGAGGACTCCTTTCGGGCGGCGGCCAAGGCCCTAGGGGAAACCCTAGGGCGCCCCACCTACCCCCGTCCTCCTATATATATTGGAGGGGAGAGAGGGCAGCAGCACCCAAGCCACAGCGCAGCTCTCTCTCCCTCCCTCCAGTTCGTTCCTCCTCTAGATCGGTTCGGTAGTGCACGACGAAGCCCTGTCGGATCACCTCCACCACCATCGCCGCCACGCCGTTGTGCTGCCGGAGAACTCGTCTACCTCTCCGCCCCCTCTTGCTGGATCAAGAAGGCGGAGATCGTCATCGAGCCGTACGTGTGCTGAACGCGGAGGTGCCGTCCGTTCGGTACTTGATCAGGAGTTTGCGGGACGGATCGTGATTGGATCGCGAAGACGTTCGACTACATCAAACGCGTTCCTTAACGCTTCCGCTTAGAGATCTACAAGGGTATGTAGCTGCAATCTCTCCTCTTGTAGATGGTCTTCTCCTAGATTGATCTTGGTGAGCGTAGGAAATTTTTTGTTTCCCATGCAACGTTACCCAATAGTGGCATCATGAGCTAGGTCTATGCGTAGATGACATCACGAGTAGAACACAAAGGAGTTTGTGGGCGTTGATATTCAGATTGCTTCCTCCCTTAGTCTTTTCTTGATTCAGCGGTATTGTGGGATGAAGCGGCTCGGACCAACCTTACTCGTCCACGTACCAGAGACCGGTTCCATCGACTGACATGTGACTTTGTTGCATAAAGATGGCTGGCGGGTGTCTGTATCTCCCACTCTAGTTGGATCAGATTCGACTAAGGCAGTCCTTGTAGAAGGTTGAATAGCAATTTGTGTATCACCGTTGTGGTTTTGCGTAGGTAAGAAGCGTTCTTGCTAGATACCCATAGCAGCCACGTAAAACATGCAACAACAATTAGAGGACGTCTAACTTGTTTTTGCAGGGTATGTTGTGATATGATATGGCCAAATACATGATGAGATATATTTGATGTATGAGATGATCATGTGTTGTAATAGTTCATATCGACTTGCATGTCGATGCATACGGCAACCGGCAGGAGCCATAGGGTTGTCTTTAATTATTGTATGACTTGCGAGTCAATCATTAAGCGCTATGTAATGCTTTACTTTATCGCTAAATGGTAGCAATAGTAGTAGAAGCATGGTTGGCGCGACAACCCCGATGGCGACACGTTGATGGAGATCAAGATGATGGAGATCATGGTGTCATGCCGGTGACGATGGAGATCATGGCGGTGCTTTGGAGATGGAGATCCAAAGCACAAGTTCATGGCCATATCATTTCACTTATGATTTGCATGTGATGTTAATCCTTTTATGCACCTTGTTTTGCTTAGGACGACGATAGCATTATAAGGTGATCCCTCACTAAAATTTCAAGATAAAATTGTGTTCTCCCCGAGTGTGCACCGTTGCGAAAGTTCGTCGTTTCGAAGCACCACGTGATGATCGGGTGTGATAGACTCTACGTTCGCATACAACGGGTGCAAGCCAGTGTTGCACATGCGGAACACTCGGGTGAAACTTGATGAGCCTAGCATGTACAGACATGGCCTCGGAACACAAGAGACTGAAAGGTCGAACATGAGTCATATAGTAGATATGATCAACATGGAGATGTTCACCATTGAAACCACCTCATCTCACGTGATGATCGGACTTGGGATGGTGAATTTGGATCATGTAGCACTCGAATGACCAGAGGGATGTCAATTTGAGTGGGAGTTTTAAGTAATATGAATAACTAAACTCATTATCTTGAACAATAGTCTAAGTTGTCTTTGCAAAATTTATGTTGTAGATGGCTCGCGCAGTAGCACCCCTGAATTTCAATGCGTTCATAAAGAAAACCAAGCTGAAAGATGGTGGAAGTAACTTTGTAGACTGGGCCCGTAATCTGAGGATTTTCCTCACGGTTTCCCAAAAGGCTTATGTCCTTGATGCACCGCTATGTAATGCGCCCCCCCTCCCGGCGACTGAAGATGTTATGAACGTCTGGCAGTCACGTCTGGATGATTACTCAATTGTTCAGTGTGCAATTTTGTATGGCTTAGAACCGGGACTTCAAAGACATTTTGAACATCATGGAGCATATGAGATGTTCCAGGAGTTGAAGTTTATCTTTGAGAAGAATGCATGGCTCGAGAGGTATGAAACCTCCGATAAGTTATATGCTTGCAAAAGGGAACAGAACGGGTATGTCAGTGAGCATATACTCAAAATGTCTGGGTATTCAAACCGACTGGCTGAGTTGGGAATTGTTCTCCCGCCAGAGGCAATCACTCACAGATTTCTTCAATCACTGCCACCTAGCTACAAAAGCTTTGTGATGAACTATAACATGCAAGGGATGAATAAATCAGTCGCCGAGCTGTTTGCGATGCTGAAAGTCGCTGAGTCAGAAATTCAGAAGGAGCATCAAGTGTTGATGGTCAATAAAACCACTAGTTTCAAGAAAAATGGCAAGGGCAAGAAGGGTAACTCCAAGAAGAGTGGCAAAGCAGTTGCCCCTCCCGTGAAGAAACCCAAGGCTGGACCCAAGCTAGAAACTGAGTGCTTTCATTGCAAGGGCACTGGCCACTGGAAGTGGAACTGCCCCAAGTATCTGGCCGATAAGAAGGCGGCCAACACCAAACAAGGTATATATGATATACATGTTATTGATGTGTACCTTACCAACTCTCGTTGTAGTGCCTGGGTATTTGATACCGGTTCGGTTGCTCACATTTGCAACTCAAAGCAGGAACTACGGAATAGACGGAGGCTGGCAAAGGACGAAGTGACGATGCGCGTGGGAAATGGTTCAAAGGTTGATGTGATCGCCCTTGGCACGCTCGCTCTTCGATTACCATCGGGATTAGTGATGAACCTGAATAATTGTTATTTAGTGCCTGCGTTGAGCATGAACATTATATCTGGATCTTGTTTAATGCGAGACGGTTGCTCATTTAAATCAGAGAATAATGTTTGTTCTATTTATATGAGTAATATCTTTTATGGTCATGCTCCCAATGTGAGGGGTTTATTCTTATTGAATCTCGATAGTGATGATACACATGTTCATAACATTGATGCCAAAAGATGTAGAGTTGATAATGATAGCACCACTTTCTTGTGGCACGGCCGTTTAGGTCATATTGGTGTAAAACGCATGAAGAAGCTCCATGCTGATGGACTTTTGGAGTCACTTGATTTTGAATCACTTGACACATGTGAACCATGCCTCATGGGCAAGATGACTAAGACTCCGTTCTCCGGAAAAATGGAGCACGCAAGTGACTTATTGGAAATCATACAAACTGATGTGTGTGGTCCAATGAGCATTGAGGCGCGTGGCGGATATCGTTATTTTCTCACCTTCACTGATGACTTAAGTAGATATGGGTATATTTACTTAATGAAACACAAGTCTGAAATGTTTGAAAAGTTCAACCAATTTCAGAGCGAAGTTGAGAATCATCGTAACAAAAAGATCAAATTCCTACGATCTGATCGAGGAGGAGAATTTCTGAGTTATGAGTTTGGCACTTACCTAAGACAATGTGGAATTGTTCCACAGTTGACGCCGCCTGGGACACCACAGCAGAATGGTGTGTCCGAACGTCGTAATCGAACCTTATTAGATATGGTGCGTTCTATGATGTCTCTTGCCGATTTGCCGTTATCATTTTGGGGTTATGCATTAGAGACAGCTGCATTCACTTTGAATAGGGCACCATCTAAATCCGTTGAGACGACGCCATATGAACTATGGTTTGGCAAGAAACCAAAGTTGTCGTTTCTTATCGTTTGGGGATGCGATGCTTATGTCAAAAAGCTTCAGCCTGAAAAGCTGGAACCCAAACCGGAGAAATGCGTCTTCATAGGATACCCAAAAGAGACAGTTGGGTATGCCTTCTATCTCAGATCCGAAGGCAAAGTGTTGTCGCTAAGAACAAAACATTTCTTGAGAAAGAGTTTCTCTCGAAAAAATTGAGTGGGAGGAAGATAGAACTTGATGAGGTTGTTGAACCTCTACTTCAAACTGAGAATGGCGCAACACAGAAAGTTGTTTGTGGAGCCTACATCAATTGAAGAGGAAGCTAATGATGATGATCATGGAGCTTCGGATCAAGTTGCTATCGAACCTCGTAGGTCGACAAGGGCACGTACTGCTCCTGAGTCGTACGGTAACCATGTCTTAACAGTCATCTTGTTGGACAACAATGAGCCTGCGAACTATGGAGAAGCGATGGTGGGCCCGGATTCCAACAAATGGTTAGAGGGCATGAAATCCGAGATAGGATCCATGTATGAAAACAAAGTATGGACTTTGGAAGTATTACCTGAAGGGCAAAATTCCATTCAGAATAAATGGATCTTTAAGAAGAAGACGGATGCGGATGGTAATATCACCGTCTATAAAGCTCGACTTGTGGCAAAAGGTTTTTCACAAATTCAAGGAGTTGACTACGATGAGACTTTCTCACCCATAGCGATTCTTAAGTCCGTCAGAATCATGTTAGCAATAGCTGCATTTTTCGATTATGAAATTTGGCAGATGGATGTCAAAACCGCGTTCCTTAACGGTTTCCTTAAGGAAGAGTTGTATATGATGCAACCGGAAGGTTTTGTCGATCCAGAGAATGCTGACAAAGTGTGCAAGCTCCAGCGATCCATTTATGGGCTGGTGCAAGCATCTCGGAGTTGGAATCAGCGCTTTGATGAGGTGATCAAGGCGTTTGGGTTTATACAAGTTTATGTAGAAGCTTGTATTTACAAGAAAGTGAGTGGGAGCTCTATAGCGTTTCTAATATTATATGTGGATGACATATTGCTGATTGGAAACAATATAGAATTTTTGGGAAGCGTAAAGGATTATTTGAATAAGAGTTTTTCAATGAAGGACCTAGGAGAAGCTGCTTACATATTAGGCATCAAGATCTATAGAGATAGATCAAGACGCTTAATAGGACTTTCACAGAGCACATACCTTGACAAAGTTTTGAAGAAGTTCAAAATGGATCAATCCAAGAAAGGGTTCTTGCCTGTATTGCAAGGTGTGAAGTTGAGTAAGACTCAATGCCCAGTAACTGCAGAAGATGGAGAAAATATGAGTGTCGTCCCCTATGCTTCTGCCATAGGCTCTATCATGTATGCAATGCTGTGCACAAGACCTGATGTCAGCCTTGCCATAAGTATGGTGGGATGGTTTCAAAGTGATCCAGGAATGGAACACTGGACAGCGGTCAAGAATATCCTGAAGTGCCTGAAAAGGACTAAGGAAATGTTTCTCGTTTATGGAGGTGATCAAGAACTCGTCGTAAAGGGTTACGTCGATGCAAGCTTTGACACTGACCCGGATGACTCTAAGTCGCAAACCGGATACGTATATATTCTCAATGGGGGTGCGGTGAGCTGGTGCAGTTCCAAGCAAAGCGTCGTAGCTGATTCTACATGCAAAGCGGAGTACATAGCAGCCTTAGAGGCGGCTAAAGAAGGTGTCTGGATGAAGGAGTTCATGACAGATCTTGGAATCGTGCCAGCGCACTCAAGCCAATGACTCTGTTCTGTGACAACACTGGTGCCATTGCTCTGGCCAAGGAACCAAGGTTTCACAAGAGGACCAGACACATAAAGCGACGATTCAATTCCAACCGCGATTACATCAAGGAGGAGGACATAAATATTTGCAAAGTGCACACGGATCTGAATGTTGCAGACCCGTTGACTAAACCTCTTCCACAAGCGAAACATGATCAACACCAGAACTGTATGGGTGTTAGATTCATTACAATGTAAATCACATAGTGATGTGAGCTAGATTATTGACTCTAGTGCAAGTGGGAGACTGTTGGAAATATGCCCTAGAGGCAATAATAAAGTAGTTATTATTATATTTCCTTGTTCACGATAATCGTTTATTGTCCATGCTAGAATTGTATTGATTGGAAACTCAAATACATGTGTGGATACATAGACAACACACTGTCCCTAGTTAGCCTCTAATAGACTAGCTCGTTGATCAAAGATGGTCAAGGTTTCCTGGCCATAGACAAGAGTTGTCATTTGATAACGGGATCACATCATTAGGAGAATGATGTGATGGACAAGACCCAAACTATGAACGTAGCATGTGATCGTGTCAGTTTATTGCTACTGTTTTCTGCATGTCAAGTATCTGTTCCTATGATCATGAGATAATGTAACTCACTGACACCGGAGGAGTACCTTGTGTGTATCAAACGTCGCAACGTACCTGGGTGACTATAAAGGTGCTCTACAGGTATCTCCGAGGGTGTCTGTTGAGTTGGCATGGATCAAGACTGGGATTTGTCACTCCGTGTGACGGAAAGGTATCTCAGGGCCCACTCGGTAATACAACATCACAACAAGCTTGCAAGCAGTGTGACTAAAGAGTTAGTCACGGGATCTTGTATTATGGAACGAGTAAAGAGACATGCTGGTAACGAGATTGAACTAGGTATGCAGTTACCGACGATCGAATCTCGGGCAAGTAACATATCGATGGACGAAGGGAACAGCGTACGGGATTAACTGAATCCTTGACATAGAGGTTCAACTGATAAAGATCTTCATAGAATATGTAGGAACCAATATGGCCATCCAGGTCCCGCTATTGGTTATTGACCGGAGAGTGTCTCGGTCATGTCTGCATGGTTCTCGAACCCGCAGGGTCTGGACACTTAAGGTTCGGTGACGTTTCGGTATTATTGAGTTATGAGTGTTGGTGACCGAAGGTTGTTCGGAGTCCCGGATGAGATCCCGGACGTCATGAGGAGCTCCGAAATGGTCCGGAGGTAAAGATTGATATATAGGAAGTTTGTATTCAAGTTCCGGAAAAGTTCCATGACCTGCCAGTTTTGTGACGGGGTTGCCGGAAGGGTTTCGGGGTCCACCGGGAGGGGCCCACCCATCCCGGAGGGCCACATGGGCCTAAGAAGTGGTGCACCAGCCCCTAGTGGGCTGGGCGGCCAACCCCTAAGGGCCCATGTGCCAAGGTGGTAGGTGGGAGGAGTCCCAAATGAGGGGGACTCCACCCTAGGCGCCCCACCTCCCTTGTTGGAGGAGGACTCCTCGTCTTGGGTGGCGGCCAAGGCCCTAGGGGAAACCCTAGGGTGCCCCACCTACCCCCCTTACTCCTATATATATTGGAGGGGAGAGAGGGCAGCAGCACCCAAGCCATGGCGCAGCTCTCTCTCTCCCTCCCTCCAGTTCGTTCCTCCTCTAGATCGGTTCGGTAGTGCACGACGAAGCCCTGCCGGATCAGCTCCACCACCATCGCCGCGACGCCGTCGTGCTGCCGGAGAACTCGTCTACCTCTCCGCCCCCTCTTGCTGGATCAAGAAGGCGGAGATCATCATCGAACCGTACGTGTGCTGAACGCGGAGGTGCCGTCCGTTCGGCACTTGATCGGGAGTTCGCGGGACGAATCGTGATTGGATCGCGAAGACGTTTGACTACATCAACCGCGTTCCTTAACGCTTCCGCTTAGCAATCTACAGGGGTATGTAGATGCAATCTGTCCTCTCGTAGATGGTCTTCTCCTAGATTGATCTTGGTGAGCGTAGGAATTTTTTTGTTTCCCATGCAACGTTACCCAACAGGGGGCCCTTCCCCCTCTCCTCCTGTGGCGCCAGGATGCCACCGGGGATATCTCCATCATCACCATCACCACTAACTTCTCCTCCATTCTCATGGTGATGTGTGAGTAGTTCATCCTCGGGGCTAAGGGTATGTACTAGTAGCTATGTGTTCGATCTCTCTCTCTCATGTTCTTGATGAATTTAATCTTGATGTATCATGAGCTTTATTAATAAAGTTGGATCTTATGATGTTCATCTCCTTCTATTCTTTTGTGGTGAATTGAGTCTTGCTCTTTGAAGTTTCTTTATGTTGGATTGAATACTTTCGATTTGAGATTACATGATGCATGTCTAGTAATTAACTTGCGGATACCCATGGTGACATTGGGGTACTTTTAGCATAAAGGTTGAACGATAGTATCATATGGTGTTGTCGTAGTACGATCTCTAGGAGTATCCGTGACACTTTGGGGGGTGGTTCAATAGATTGATTGGAAATGACAACTTTTAGGTGGTTTCCTACCTACGTGATTTCATCCTACTTTCTCTGATAAAATAGAAACTTTGGAGTGATTCTTTGCTGCACTTTGAGGGATTGTCATGTGGTTTAATTATGTTAATGATGTTGAGAGTTGGCACTAGCGAAAGTATGAACCCTAGGCCTTGTTTCCAAGCATTGAGACACTGTTTTGCCAACTTTTGTTAGTTGTTACCTTGCTGTTATTTATTTGTTCAGATTACAAAAAGCTATTTCTACCATCCATATTACACATCTATCATCATCTCTTCGCCGAACTACTGCACCTATACAACTGACAATTGTATTAGGTGTGTTGGGGACACAAGAGACCACTTGTATTTGATTGCAGGGTTGTTTGAGAGAGAACCACCTTCATCCTACACCACTCATGGATTGATAAACGTTAGGTCATCCACTTGAGGGAAATTCGCTACTGTCCTAGAAAACTCTGCGCTTGGAGTCCCAACAAAGTCTACAAGAATAAAGTTGCGTAGTAGACATCAAGCCATTTCTGGAGCCGTTGCCGGGGAGGTGAGTGCTTGAAGGTATCTTCTTTAGATCTTGCAATTGAATCGTTTGCTTTCTTGTTTATTCACTAGTTTGGTTTATAAAAGAAAACTACAAAAAAATGAAAGTGAAGTTGTGTGAGATTCTTTATCTTTATAAAGTTTTTCTTGAAAACCGTGAATCTGATAATTGTTATGAAGTATTAAAAGAAGAATTTAATAAAATGTTTGGTGTGAGTTCCTTGAATGTTAATCATGATTGCAATGTTATTAGTATGGATTCTACGAATATCAATTGTGCAAATGATATGCAAAGCTATACGCTTGGGGGTGATGGGTTTGATGAATATGATCTTTTTAGCCCCCCTAGTTTTGAAGAGGAAATTTACTATGATAATTTCATACCTCCTATTTATGATGATTACAAAGATAAAATTGGGTTTGGAAGAGTCTCAACTCTAGGTAGAAATGATCCTACTATTTTGGAGGGTGTTGAATCTTATTACAATGATACAAGTGGATTTGGAGAGGTCATGACTATAGATAATTTTGATCCCACTATTTTGGAAGATGTGTCAATTGATTATTATGAGAACAAAGTTGCTATATATGATTATTATCATGATGACACTTATGTTATAAAGAATAATGATAACCATAAAAATTTTCATTATGATTTTAATGTTCAATTGAGTCAGGTCAATCAAGTATCACATGATAGTTATTTTGTTGAATTTGCTCCCACTACAATTAATGAGAAGAAATTTGCATATGTGGAGAGTAATAAAAAATGTATGCGTGTGGATCATGAAAAGAATGTTTTGTGTGGTAGCTATATTGTTGAATTTGTTCATGATGCTACTAACAATTATTACGAGAGAGGCAGATATGCTTACAGATATCTCAATTACATCAAGTTTCCTCTCTTTATGTTCAAGATTTTAAAGTTGCACTTCTTTGTTCTTCCTATGCTAGTTAATGCTTGCTTTAAAAAATTGCTTTCTTATAAAATTCCTATGCATAGGAAGTGGGTTAGGCTTAAATGTGTTTTCTATATGATTCATGATGCTCCCTTTATGTTTTAATTCCTATTTTTATGTGAGCATCATGAAAATCATCATGTTTAGCTAAAAGCTTTAAAAAAGCGCCTGTTGGGAGGCAACCCAATATATATCCTTATTGTTTTTGTGTGTTTACGTGATTAATGCTACTGTAGTAATCATGTTTTGTATCTTTTCTTTTAATAAAGTGCCAAGTTGAGCCTTTGGGATGTTACAATTGCATGTTTGTTAGGTTCTGTGCAGAAACAGAAAGTTTTGCGTCCAGTGTTTGAATTTTAATTCTGTACTGGAATGTGATTAATTTCTGAAAATTTTACACAGTACTTCATTACAAATTGTATGTTACTTCCTAATTGTTTAGAAGTTTTGGAGTTACAGAATTATGATAATTTATTCCTCCTTTACAGACTGTTCTGTTTAGACAGATTGCTATTATAGTTGCGATGTTTACTCATGTTTGCTTGTTTAATGTATCTATTAGCGGATAGAGATGTTAGCTATGTGTAGGCATTTAGTATGCAATGTTTAATTATAATTTTTCTGATTTTATACATTAGATAATGTTAAGGTTTTGAATTTATTTTGTATTAACTTATCTCACGAGTTCTGTGAAGTTTTGTGTGAATGAAGTTTTTAAGACCCAGGGGTGACTGTGATAGGAGAGGAATTAAGGAGACACAAGAGCTCAATCTTGGGGATGCCCAAGGCACCTCAAGATAATATTTCAAAAAGTCTCAAGCATCTAAGCTTGGGGATGCCCCGGTCGGCATTCCACCTTTATTCGTCAACAACTATCGGTAAGTCTTGGTTGGGCCTAAGTTTTTATTTATTCACATGATATGTGCTATCCTTGGAGCATATTTTTGCTTGTGTTTGCTGTTAGAGACAAGAACTATATCTTAACTTCTTGATTTGGGGAGATTTTATACATGGCTACCTATTTACATAACTACTCTTTCTTCTTCACTTATATTTGTTGCAGTAGTTTATTATTTACTCTTATGCTTCACTTATATCCTTAGAGTAAATTTTTGAATGAATTAAATATCATACACTTGAATTTAATTATGTGTTGAAAATTAAATATGTATCTTAGCATTACAATTCAATTTCGTATGCTTATCTCATGGGAAGTAGTGGCTTCACATTGGGTTTACGAAGTAAAATCTATTGGAATTTAACAAACACAATATTGGTCATTGGAACAATTCATGAAAGATTAGTACAAGGAAGAGAGATTTCACATGCAAATACACTATCTTGGACATCTTTTGTGATTGTGAACCCTCATTGAATATTTTCACACTTGATCAAATAGTTGATGTTGGACAAGGAAGACAACGTAATGAGTTATGCTTGTGTATATTTGCATAGAAGTTATATTGTCATGGATCCTCCAACATGTGGTGTTTGTTTATAATATTTGCTAGCCAAATACTTCCACACTAAGTAGAAATATTACTTGTGCATCCAAAACCCATAAACCCAGTTTCTTTCCCGAGAGTCCACTATAACTACCTATGGATTGAGTGAGATCCTTCAAGTAAGTTGTCATCGGTGCATGAAATAAAATTTGCCTTAAATATGTATGATATTTTATTGGAAGGGAAATAAGCTTTGTACGAACTTGTGGTGTTGGAGTAATAAAACCAACAAACTGCTCAACAAAGGCCACTCTCACAAGGGGCAATATTAAAGTGATGTTCCTTTTCATTTAGAACTCAGACATCCAAATTCAAAAAAGTGCATGACAACCTCTGCTCCCCTCTGCGAAGGGCCTATCTTTTAATTTATATGCAACTTTACTTTCATGTTGAGTCAAATTCTCCTTATTCCAACCTCATTTATTCTCCACTTGGCAAACATTTGGGCAAAGATCCAGGCACATATATCCGGTTGAATATATATGATCATAAGTTATTATTGTTGACAATTATCCTTGTGGTAAATAAGTTAGGAGGTGAAACACTAAACCCCCATCTTCCTTTGTGTCTGATTGAAGCAGCTTGTTCTAAAAATATGATGTTGAGTGCCAACAATCATTAGAAGACTATATGATAGTTGAGTATGTGAAGTTTGCTAAACAAAAGATCTTACATAGAATCTTCTGGAAAATATGATGAATTGTAATTGTTTGATGACCGAGAACATAGTTTGTTGGGTTTCAAGAGAGTTTATAATATTTAATTGCAATTAGATACACAATTAATTAATTTCAACAAATTAATTACGTCCAATTTTTTTACCATAAAAGGGAAATGACATGCATGCATTGAACTGTATCTCTAATAGGTAAAGAGGGTCTTAATCCCACCCAAGTATGTGTATACTGGGTCGTTTCCATCCTCTACTCCGATCCAAGACAAAATTTCAGAGCACGTCCCCGCTATTCTCTAGATACACGTTTCGACAACAAGCCGAGAGAATGTATACCCGGAAAACAACAGGGAGGCGCTGACGAAATTCTGCCTCGGATCGGAGTAGAGCATGGAAAACGAACCCAATCTACACATACTCAGGCTATGCATGGAAAATGTGGACAATTTGAAAGAGTCGCGGTTATAAATTTGCGAAGACATGCATATTTATAAATGCAACCCTTTCGGACGGGAGACGCCTAGGTTACGTGACTCGACATGAAAATAAAATCTAGTGTCATCGGCACGACGACCAGAACAGAGCATGGAGAGACCGGAGGGGGAGATGAAATTTGAGCTCACCCTCGATGTAGACCATAGAGAAAATAGTCAAATGATGGCAGCAACGGGACCGGCGGTGGTCCTGGAGGTGAAGGGAAGCTGCTGCACATGAAAAGCACCAGCACAATCATTACTGCATATAGTACAACTACAATCAACAACAAACCACTAACATTCATATCTATATATCCATATGACCACCACTACAAAAACAACTAACACTTGGTCCATCAACCATGGCACAAAGTAAAGACCTCAACCGTCCATCAACAACAGCAACAACTTCATGCATACATGAGAAGCAACAAAAAAATTCAGAGCACTAGCATCGGTAAGCATGCTCTACAAAATTCACAATAATCTACAACAACACTCACACCAGATCCATCTCTCAGTCGCTCTACTGACAGCTTGCACACATAGCCAATCGATAAGCAAGCTCTACAAAATTCACAATAATCAGCAGCAGCAAAACAAGCACAGTAAGCTGCTCCATAGCAAGTTCGCTGTAAATGGAAAATAGGGAGGATGGAGGGATGGAAGAGGGAGGAAGAAGGGATGAAAGAGGGAGGAAGAAGGGAGCAATAAGAAGGGAGGTTACCATGCTGTAGTCTACAGAGCAGCTCCGCGCGATGGCGCCGGGTGGCCGGCGTGGAGGGGCTGCTGTGCGGGTGGAGTCCTGCTTAGGCGCAGGTGTAGATGGGTGGCTTAGAGAATCTCCAGCCGCGCCCCCAACAGGCCCCCCCAGGCCCCTTTTTTCTCGCCGACGCTTAAAAAATCACCCAGTCACGCCGCCAGGACCTCTTTTTTGCCGGTTGTGGTGGAAATTGGCACCGGCGGACCCAGGCCAAACCCAGCGCGCCGGGGGGCGCTTGGGGGCGCCGGCTAAAGCGAAAAGGCGCGTGGGGCCGCACTATCGGCGACAGCGGTTGATTTTCCCACCGTTTTTTGCCTTTTCACTCCCATCATCCACATCCCCCCCACTGTTCCTGCCATTCTCTCCATCTCTCTCCCCCGCCATGCCGTCGAAGAAGTATGCCGCCCCTTGGCAAGCCATCGAACCCGCAGCACCAAAGGCGAGGAAGCCGAGGGCACCGATGGCAAGGACCCCGGGCTTGACGAACGCGCAGTGGAAGGCCGACGTTGACCGCCGGTCGGCAGTGACCACCGATCGGCGGAACAGGCTCGTCATGGAGAAAGCCAGGGATGTGTCGGCGGAGCAGGAGGCGTCATCTCGCTCGGCCATGGCGAACGAGAAGCCGATCTTTTCGCCTCAACAGGCGGGCCCGTTCCCACAAGGCGCGTGGGGCAGCCAGCAGAGCGTCGCGTCGCCAGCCAACTTCCCATCGCCGACGTGGGGCTACGCGCCCTCGCCGGAATATGTCGACGGCGACGCTCTCGGCGGCTTTAACACCAACATCACCTTCCCGCGCACGCCTTCCGCATTCTCCGCCGGCCACAACGCCCAGTACGGCTACTCGCCGACGTACTCTGGTTCGTCTGCGACGGCTCTGCGCTGCGGCCCCCTGCCAGGACACGCCGGCGCTGGTGCAGACCCACATCGACGATGCTGGGCAGGGCTGCAGCAAGGACGGCGGCGCTCATGAGGGCGACGGCCACGGCGGCGACGACGGCGGCGAGTACACGGCCTTCTACCACCTCCTCGGCATGAAATAGGCTAGGGTCGGTAGGACGGCAGCGGCGGCGGCGTAGTTTTATATGCTTTTATGTATTTTCTTTAAGTTTGTACAAATTTGAATGAATTCGGCTAAGTTTCGTCGAAAAAATGATTCAAATTTGAATGAATTCCTCCGAATTTGGTTTGAAAAGGGCGTCTGGGGGGCGACCTTTGGTGGGGCGGCTGGGAACCCGAGCCCCCCAAGCCGTTTTTAGCACCGGTTCGGCCCCAAGCGGCGCTATTTCATGCCCTTGGGGGGCCGAACGGTTGGAGATGCTCTTAGATCCAGGCAATGGTGGAGAGGACCCTCGATGGGCGCCAGAGTGGAGGTGGCTCCGACCGGATGTGTGCGCGGCGGCGGAGGGCTGGCAGCTGGGACGGTGGTGGTGTGGAGGAGGGGGGTGGCAGCGGTGCTTGGGGATGAGGTCGCACGGGAGACGGTGAGGCGCTAGAGTGGAGGTGGCTTCAGCCGGCTATGCACGCGGCGGCGGATGGACGACAGCTGGGACGGTGGAGGTGTGGAGGAGGGGTGCGGCGGCGATGGTCGAGGACGAGGTGGGGCGAGATGGCATAGGAGACGGATTCGTGCCGGCTAGCGGTGTGCGGCGGCTGAGAGGGAGAGAGGGGAGGATGAGATAGAGAGAGAGAGAGGGACTACGGAACAGGCGCGAGCGCGACCAGGCCTTTTTGCCCAAGTTGGGCCTTTGCCGACAGTCCAATATCGGACGCACGGCAAAGCCCTTTTACTTTTTTTTAAAATTTCTTTCATTCACATCATTTTTTCCCGAGATCTAACCCTAAACCGAACCGACATAGTAAACTCTAGATCGAACCCTGGACCCAAACCCATAGTTTCAAAAACTGGACCGGACCGGCGGTTCGACCGGAAAAACCCAGAACCAAAGCCTTGTCCGGTTTTTTGCTCTTTTAGCAAAAAACCAAGAAAATTTAAAGGAAATTGTGCGCAAACTAGGAATCGAACCTTTGACCTCGTGCCACCGTACGCCCAAAGGCCCAATACCAACTGCGCTAGCTAGCTACACCTTGTATGAATTTCCGGGAATTAAAACCATAGTAGCATGCATGCCAGCGGCCTACCCTAGGCGCCGCGGTGTCTAGGCCTCCTATCCTTTGGTTGAACAAGGCCTACACATATACTAGAGATCAAAGATAGGAATTTTCCACCCATTTCTGGCCATAATTTCTTGTGCCCGCAGTTTAGATCTTGAATTTCTGGCATTAAACACCTAAAAATGCATTTAATATCCCGAATATAGCAAACGGACCCCCAAAGGACGAAACCTAGCCTGTGTCAGGTGATGGTGTTTGTTGAGCGTAGAAAAAGTTTCAAGGCCAACGGAGGAAGGGTCCGACACTTCACGTGCAAAGCTGACATGTTCCCTCTCAAAACCTAGATCCTTCCTCGGAGATGTTCCCATTTAAACACGGTCTACATGAAGGCTGTTGTGGAACACTCTCAAATTTTTATCGCATCCTCTGTGGGCCATATGTTGACACCCTGCTAGGTCCCGTGAATTTCTGGCTTTGTATGAATTTTCAGGAATTAAAACGGCAGTAGCATGCATCTCGACGGCCTACCCTAGGCCCCCGATGTCTAGGCCGCCTATAATTTGGTTGCATAATGCCTATACATATACTAAAGGCCATAGATAGGAATTTTCCACACATTTCTGGCCATCATTTCATGTGCAGGCAGTTCAGATCTTCAATTTCTGGCATTAAACCCATATAAATGCATTTAATGTCCCGAATATAGCAGACAGAACCCGATAAAGGACAAGACCTGGCATGTGTCATGTGATGGTGTGTGTTGACCATAGAAAAAGTTTCAAGGCCAACGGAGGAAGGCGTCCGGCACTTCGCATGCAAAGCTCACACGTTCCCTCTTGAAACCTAGATCCTTCCTAGGAGATAGTCCCATTTCTACATGGTCTGCATGATAGCTTTTGTGAAACACTCTCAAAGTTTTACCGCACCCTCTGTGGGTCATATGACGAAACCTTGCCAAGTCCCGTGAATTTCTGGCTTTGTATGAATTTTTATTAATTAAAACGGCAGTGGCACGCATATCGGCAGCCTACCCAAGCCCCCCCGGTGTCCTGGACTCCTATACTTTGGTTGAACAAGGCCTATACATACACTAAAGACCAAAGATAGTAATTTTCCACCCATTTCATGCCATCATTTCATGTGCCTGCAGTTCAGATCTTGAATTTCCGGCATTAAACCCCTATAAATGCACTTAATGTCCCGAATATAGCAGACAGACCCCACAAAAGAATAGGACCTAGCATGTGTCATGTGATGGTGTGTGTTGACCGTTGAATAAGTTTCAAGGCCAATGGAGGAAGGGGTCCGGCACTTCGCGTGCAAAGGTAATACGTTCCCTCTCGAAACCTAGATCCTTCCTGGGAGATGGTCCCGTTTCTACATGGTCTGCATGACATCTTTTGTGAAACACCCTCAAATTTTTACCACACCCTCCGTGGGTCATATTTTTATACCCTGCTAGGTTCCGTGAATTTCCGGCTTTGTATGAATTTCCGGGAATTAAAACTGCAGTAGCACGCATGTTGGCGGCCAACCCTAGCCCCCCCGGTGTCTAGGCCTCCTATCCTTTGGTTGAACAAGGCCTATACATACGCTAAAGACCAAGGATAGGAATTTCCACCCATTTTGGCCATAATTTCATCTTCCCCCAGTTCAGATCTTGAATTTCTAGTATTAAACCCCTATAAATGCACTTAATGTCCTGGATATAGCAGACAGACCTCCAAAAAGGACAAAACCTGGCATGTGTCATGTGATGGTGTGTGTTGAGCATAGAAAAATTTTCGAAGCCAACTGAGGAAGGGGTCCGGCACTTCGCGTGCAAAGTTGACACGTTCCCTCTCGAACCTTTGATCCTTCCTGGGAGTACACCGTATGAATCATGGCATGGCCACAAGACAAGGGTAGAACACCTCCTCACTTTTTTATGTTTAGCTCACTTGAAAGTGAAAGGATCCTTAGGCGGCAAACTGGCTGACAGAAGCACACCTATGGTGCTGATTGGGTATGAAAGGGGCTCCAAGGCGTATTGATTATATAACCCAAATTCAGGGAAAGTTTGCGTGTCTCAGGACGTAGTGTTTGAAGAAGCAAAGCGACGGAATTGGGAAAGTGTACAAGGGTATGTAGACAACATTGATGAAGATTGGTTCACGATTCACACTGAACTTGAACCAATGAGTTCCTCGGATGAACCAGACATGCAAGAAGCTAGGGAAGACTCACCAAATATTGAGGTTGAAGCATCAGGGTCACCAAATAGTGTAGGGGCACCTTTAGATATTCCAGTCCCTGAAACACCTGAAATAATAGTAAAACTAGAAGCCTTGATGAATTATATGATGCTACTTCATCTAGGTGGAGTCCAACGGACTTTGATCATTTGCTGGATCTTGAGTTGTGCATGCTTGGGGCTGATAAACATGTAAGTCACATTGAAGCACTGAAACATGACTCGTGGAAGCAAGCCATGAAAGAAGAAATGAAGTCCATCCATGAGAATTAGACATGGCAACTGGACACTCTTCCAGCAAGTGCAAAAGCTATTGGCTTGAAATGGATTTTCAAGTTAAAAAAGGATGCAGCTGGAAATGTTGTGAAGCACAAAGCTCGACTCGTTGCCAAATGGTATGTGCAACATCAAGACTTTGATGAGGTTTTTGCACCAGTTGCTTGAATGGACATAGTAAGACTACAGATTGGACTAGCAGCTCATGAAAACTAGGAAGTTCATCACATGGATGCAAAATCTACATTTCTCAATGGTGTATTGGAAGAAGACATATTTGTTGTACAACCAGCAGGGTTTGAGGAGAGAAGCAGTGGGAAAAAAGTTCTAAGAATGAAGAAAGCAGTGTATGGGTTCGTCAGGCTCCAAGAGCATGGAATGTGAAATTGGATCAGACTCTCCTATCACTTGGTTTTAATAGAAGTCCTCTAGTACATGTAGTTTACAAGCGCAACACTAGAATCACTTGTTTGCTTGTTGGTGTTTATGTGGACGATCTGATCATTACTCTGTCAAATGAAGATGAGCTACTGAAATTCAGTTTGCAAATGAAAGATTTGTTCAGTATGAGTGACCTTGGGTTACTGACATATTACCTTGGCATTGCAGTTGACGAGTCCAAAATGGGGACGACATTCTGCTAATCAGGTTATGCCATAAAAATCCTTGAGAAAACTGGAATGTCTAATTGCAACATTGTTCATATCCCTATGGAACAAAGGATGAAACTGAGTAAGAATTGCAAAGGCTCATTTGTTGATCCTACAACCTATAGAAGCTTGATTGGGAGTCTCATATACTTGGTGAATACAAGAGCTAACCTCTCTTATTCAGTTGGTTTGGTGAGCCATTTAATGGAGAAGCTAAATTTCGAACACTTGGCTGCAGTAAAGCAAATCATCAGATATGTTCGTGGTACTCTAAACCATGGATTCCTCAATGGAAGTGGAGAAACTGAGAAATTGAGTTTGTTTGGATTCAGTGATAGTGATCACACTAGATATGTTGATGACAGAAAGACCACAACCGGCATTGTTTTTATCCTTGACAAAAGTTCAATTGCTTGGACGTCTCAGAAGCAGAGAGTGTTGCCATTATTGCATGCCATGGAGTATGGTTGGAGCACCTGCTAGCTGAGATGTTAAGAGAACCAAAGGAGGTGATGATGTTTGTTGATAACAAGTTAGCAATATCACTGAGTAACCATCCTGTCCATCATGGATGGAGTAAACATATTGATATTCGCTACCATTTCATTCATGAATGTGTGGAAGAAGGGAAGGTGAAGGTAGAGCATGTGGCATCTAAAGAACAACTTGCTGATCTCCTGACGAAGTCTCTGGGTCCAGGGAAGTTTGAAGAACTTTGGCGCAGAGTTGGAGTGGTGAATGTCAAAGACAAACGCCAAGATTAAGGGGGAGAATGTTAATGTTAATCTTTTCATGTGTTAGTTTAATTACACTGTATAGTGCCCTTGTGTTGGTGCACAGTGTGTGTGCGTGTGGCAGAACACTGTATGAGTTGTAGTAGAACGATGTGCACTGCATGTGGGCAGTGTGGAGTTGATGGGTTGGTGCTCAACAAATTATTTCGTGATTAGTCACAAGTTTGTGTCTAACTCCACTTATTCTCATTGCTATAGGGAATTGCTGATCAATTATGGATGGAATCAAGGGATCCGACCTGGGAGGAAGTTTCGGCCCTTCTTTGAAATGGTCCCGGAAGTCACATGACAGATTTCATATCTGGTTCAACAAAAAGTACTCTCTAACCTAGCTCCTAGTTTAACATTTCAAGTTGGTCTTACATGTGAATAATACACCAAAATTTTCCTATTAAACTTGTAGGGAACAACCGACGAGTCTATGAGTGTCGAATTGAGACAAGTCACTGATAGTTGTGCCTGTAGGGTCAGGTAATTTAATGCTTACAATGTGAATGGGTATGGCTTCCATACAGAAAGGCATGAGTAGAATTGGCCTAATTGAAGAACAACAAATACTAGAGTGTTTACTCTAGGTGTAGATGGAGTTGATTACTATGGAAGAATTGAAGAAATACGCGAACTGAATTTCCTTGGGAGCAAACCTCTGAATCCCGTTGTATTCAAATGCAATTGGTTTGATCCAAAAGAAGTGATACTGACCCCTTCCATTGGGGTAGCCAAAATTCAACAATAAACCGTCTTACCAGGGGACAATGTCTCTTTTGTGGCTCAACAGGCCACGGAAGTTTATTATCTCTCATACCCATGCAAAAACATTGACCATCTAAAGGGCTAGGATGTTGTGTACAATGTACCGCCACATGGTAAACTACCTGTCCCAAACAATGAAGATTACAACATAGACCCAACACATATGATGGAGAGTTCTTTCAAGAAGATGGGCTCATAGGGTATTTCGAGATTGACTTGAAGGAAACTCAGGGCATGGAAGTAGATAATGTGCAAGACGACGAAGAGGAGGTTGATAACGAGAAGGACTTGGTATTACTTCACCGGTTACATATAGGCAATGACAGTGTTGATGACATTCCACCTCCCGGCCACCAGGATGAATATTTGTACATGTGTGATAGTGATGATGCACTTTTGATCCAGCTAATCCCAATGATGATGATTATTTTCTAACAATTGTATGTTGTATGCATCCCAACTTTCTCATTGCGTAGTTTATTTCAGCATGCTTCTTTATTTAAACTATATTGTTGCATCTATATTATTGCTTTACTCTTTGTCATTGCAAAGTTTGTTAGTACATTTCTTTCTTTGAACTTCCTTGTTTCATCTATACTAATAGATTTACTTTTTCTCACTTGCATGTTTTTAATATGCTTTTTTTCTTTACATCAAGTTGTATCATCCGTACTAATTGGTTTACTCTTTCTTATAGTAGGAGGTGCATAAGGGCCATCAAAAAAACTATAGCCTCTATAATGGCGACAACTGGAAAGGTATTCAATGCGAGAGGTGCGGAAGAAGCTAAAGCATCCACAAAGAGATGCCGAGTTCGAAAACCCCAAAGAGGAAGGTCAACAACTAGAGGTGGGGGTAGAGGAGGTGGTCGGTCTTCCTCCTCTAGTTCTATACCCCATGCTTCTATCGAGGAAGAGTGGACACTGGAGAAGGAGGAGCAGGTGATTCCAGATCCGGAGGTACGGTGGGAGTCAGATGGGTTGAGGATGCTTAAGAAAAGGAGGTGGAGGAGGATGAGGAGGGGTGTCACTCTGGCAGAGCATCGTTGGGGTTACTTCCAGCTCTACACAACAAAAAGTGTGGTTGCATGGTCCTTCAAGTCCACCCCCCCCCCCAAAACGTCCAGTGGCATATAAGGAATGACCTATCATTCAACCAGAAGGATACTGGTAAATGGCTCTCTCGACTCTTACAAATTACTAGCTTCCGTATCTTCAATATTTCAACACATACAAATGACTGGGCTTCCCTTTGTGCAGGCATTGGATTCTGGTAGGAGAGGGTGAGCAGTCACGACATGTCAACGACATCATTGGACTTCTGCTCAGGGAAAAATTCCCTGGCTTGGTTACTTTCAAGGGAAAAGTGGAGCTAGCATGGACATGGGCCCACTATCAAGTAGCGCTAGATGCCGTGGACCGGGATGGCTGGGTTTTTCCCAACAGAGCCGAGAGGGTGTGGGGAAAACTATGGGTAAGTGTCTTTCACACTACATTATTCAATACTAAATGCTTTGAAATTAATTAACTCATGACTTGATCCTTTTGCGGCTATATGCATGATTGTAGGATTTCTTTAGATGCGCTGAGGGTTCTATGGATCACACAAGTTGGTTGTGGATAACACTGCCAAGAAACTTGTCCATGATATGCACTATGAGGCATGCATCTAGGCCGTGATCAAATATCACGCAGAACACCTTGGACTGAGGAAGACGAAGCAGCAAGCCCGGACCTTATTCCTGACACTGCAGCAATACTTGTCGATAAGTAACATTAATGCTTATTATTCCTTAGATGACTAACACTTAATTTCTTCTTCATACGATGTATTTGTTAATTTAGGTGGTTCCGCAGTGGTGCGCCAGCTTCCTTCCATGCTAGGAGCATATGGTGGACAATTGGTGTGATCCTGCATGGATGGTGACACACCTAGACTCAAGGGACATGCGATTGATGATGGATGGTGCATCACACCATCTAGACAACCTCTCCCTGACTGGTTTCCAGAAATGATGGGTATGCAAGTTTCTTGCCATCCATTTCTTCTTTTATGCGCAGGCATCCCCTTTATGAATCTTATTTCTTTCTGTCGCAAACGAAAAACTATGATGGTGAGGAGATCTCCACCTTCCAGGCATCCCACTTGGCCCATGCTGGAAAGGAGCTGGCCCAAGAGTATTGTAATACCTACGTCTAGGCAAGTGTGAAGGATACACATAAATGGTCCAGGAGATCCATGGGCCAGAGTATGATCTGAAGCAGCATCTCATTGATCCCGTGTTGGTCATGAAGGCGGGAGGAGGCAAGAAACATGGCCGGTTCTGGATCAATGATGGCCTCATTGATACATCCTCCACTCCCACTCTTCCTCAGATTCAATCTCGAATTACGAGTTTGAGTTCTTCTATACGCCCTCACCCAGAGCCTGCTTCATCCAGGATTATCCAACTCGAGGTTAGTTCTTTTTCATTCATCCTCCTCTATCTTTACATGCTTGCATTGCAACGATGGTAAGATTGCGATGACATACTGTAGGCCCTGTTGGAGGAAGAAAGGAGGCTTCGGGAGGAAGCACAGAGAAGGGCAGCGGCAGATAATTAAGCCCCCCTGGCGAGGATGGCGGCGAGGATGGGGCAAGAATGAGATTTCAACCAGGAGCAATTCCAGGTTAGTTCTTGCCCATAATAGCCAATAGGAAGTATTAGTTTCATTACGTAACAAACATCTTTGCTAGAATAAGTAACCTTGCCTCTTCAAAAATAACCAACGATGCCAGGCCCTCTTCCACGTCCTCTTGAGACTACGCGCCAGCCATGGTGTAGGGAATAGGCCCTAGAGGAAATATTAAATGTTATTATTTATTTCCATGTTCGTAATTATGTTTATATTCCGTGCTATAAATGCTATGGTTCTCGAGTCTGCAATAACCACGAGGCTCGAAGGAAGACTCATATGCACATGTGGAATAATAAATCAATAAATATATATTCCTAGTCTCGCCTCTAAGACTAGCTCAAGTGTTGCATGATGGTTCTGTTTTTCTGATCATGGGCATGACTATGCCGGCAACTTTGAGGGCACAATGTTAGAAGAACACTTGTCTTGAACTTACCCATTTGATGTTATGCTATGAGATACATTTGTCACAAGTTAATGGATTATAACACAAAGAAAGTTAAGTGTTTCTGTAATTCCTTAGACCATGAGACTATCAAGTTCCTTCATACTTGCTTCGTGAACTTTGGGGTTTGTTAAACGTCATCTGTAACAGGGTGGCTATTATGGCGGCTTACGGGTTCACGGAAAAGTATGACAAGGAACCAGGTAGCTCAAGATTGGGATTTGCTCCTCCGCCGATGGAGAGATATTCTATTGGCCCTCTCGGTATTACGGTATCCATCATCATCTGGCCAGATACAGTGTGAATTGATCACAGGGATGCCAGAACACTGGAATGAGAAAAGAGAACAAAACTGGTAACGAGGAAACTCGCATAGTGAACAAGTTGTTGATGCACGGGGATGCCGATAAATCTCACCTCGGGTATTTGTAACATATCGCGAAGCAACATGATGGTGTCCTAGACTAGGGGGTACTCAGCATGTCGTATCCCGGCCTAGAGGGTCGGGCTGAGGACCTCCGTGGCAGCTAATTACTGGGCCTCTTCGGGCAGCCTTTGATACATGTGAGGAAGATTCCACAAGACTTGGCGTACAAGCCGAGGACTCCTGTTATCCTAGGCGTCCGGTACATTATATAAGTCGAGGCTAGGCTATTCGATAGATCATCTTGAATCACAACTTACACATATACGATCTCAAGGTAGATCAACCTTTACTCTGTACCCCATCCACAATCAATACAACACAAGCAGGACGTAGGGTTTTACCTCTTCGAGAGGGCCCGACCCTGGGTAAACATCGTGTCCCCTCTTTGTCCTGTTACCATCGTGCCAAGATCACCAGCTCGAGACCCCCTACCCGAGATCTGACAAATTCAACTCCGACATTGGTGGCCCATGCAGGTCCTGCTGCGTAGTTGCTGCGGTATGATGGGAATTCAAATTGGTTCCGGCGTGATCAACGCGCCGGAACGAATCTTTGTCCTCGGTGTCGGCATCTTCGTTGCTAACTTGGCTGGTCACCTCGGCCAGGCAGAGTACTACACCCCAGGTCAGACCGTCAAGATCGGACGGGTATCTTCATCAACATCATGGAGAAAATCGTCCATGGAACTCGAGGGCTCAACGTCAACATTGCCCTCGGGCGACCGTGCAAATTTTTTTGGACACTGGATTCATGTTCGCCATCCCCGCCTCCTCGAGCGTCATTTTGACGAACCCTTCATTGGAATTGTGTGGAATTGAGTCTATAGCGACCCTATAAAATTTCATCGCATTCCGATGGAGAAATCTCCAGCAATCGCCAATATACCGAAGCCCTATTGGATCTGGACGGGAATCTGGACAAGTTTGGGGCGAGGAGTCCAGCAGTCAGCTCGGACATCCTTTGGAAGATCCAACTGTTTATCGGCTGCGGAATTTTCATATGAACAACCTCTCAAAATTTCAGCTCGATCCGACCGTCCAAACTCCGGAAACGTCCAAGGAGTGAATCAATTTTCGGATCTTTTTTCTACGCGAAAATGAATCCGACCCGAGTACATCTTTTTCATGAACGGCATATCAGACTTCGTTTTTGAAGGAATTTTTTTGTAAGGTATTGTGTCTTGATCTCAAACACGTGCCTACAATTTTTAGCCTTTTCCAAGGTGCTCTTCACCATTGCGCCAGTGTTAAACCGTCCAACCTCGTTTCTCCATGGATGCCAACCTGCGCTAGACGGGTCATCGCTTCTTCGAGCCGACGTCAATCACATCAGATTATCACCTCGGCCAGCCGACCAAAAGTTCGACATCGCGAAGGCCAAATCATCACCAAGACGACATCACCGCCCCACGGATTGCAAGGGTTATGCGCGCCAGCATCGCCGTGCGGTCATTTTATCAAGCCGGCATCGACCGCGTCAACAAATTCGGACCTGCGTCGGCATCGCCGTACCGTCGCTTATTCAATCCGACGTCCACCATGTCGACCTGCTTCGACATGTCGGCTGATGTAGGGGCTCCGACGTCACCCCGCCGACCTGCTACGTTACCTCGGCTGGACCGGGAACTTCATCATCACTTCATAAACCTACCCTGGGGGCTGTAGTGTCACCCTGCCGACCTACTCCATCACCTCTGTGGGACCAAGGGCTTCACCACGACACATCGGCAGTGATGTGTCATCACTTCGTCGAGCCGAGCTCCTCACTCGGCCACCACGGGACCGGCTTGGGGGCTGGGATGTCGTCCCGCCGCAAGCTCGGACCTCACCATCAACACCCGGAACATGAAACCAGCTAAGTCACTTTCAAGCTTAATTTTTTTCTTTAGAATTTAATTTTTGTTTAGTTCAGTCAGGCATTATATGTGTTAAACAAGTCTGCCAGATTATTGATGCCGGCATATTTTCTGTCAGTTTGCACTATCTTGTGTACGCAGATATTCTACGTTGCCGATTCGCAATACAATTTGCATCACAAATTTGGAGTTCGTCATTTCATCACCACATCATGCCGACGCCGTTTGTCATGGTTTTGTCACGGCAGATGTCCGAAGACTTAGGTTCGAGGCCATCGCTAAGGCGGTGGACTCAAAGGGGTTGGTCGAGATGAGAGACACGAGTTTACCCAGGTTCGGCCCCTCGGGAAGAGGTAAAAGCCTATGTCCTGCTTGTGTTGTATTGATTGGAATATCGATTACAAGGGAGCGGATTCGCTTGACCTAGTTCTCGATTAGTTGGTTTCCTCCCTAAGCCGCCCCAGGGTCTCACCTTTATATAGGAGGTCAAGGCCCTAGGTTACACGAGTCCTAAACCGACTCATACATCGTATCAAATCCTGTCTCTAAGCCGCCTTGCCGTCTCGGGCAAGCCGTCTCCGGGCGGCTTAACCGCCCGGGCCTTCTTACCATCTTCTGTCTCTGGGCCTCCACCTTAGCCCATCTGGTAAGCCGCCACGAGGCCTGGCCCTCATCTTCCGGCCCACCTTATGGGTCTTCGGCTATGAGCCGCCAGGTACGACCCGGCCCCTCCTGGGCGGGTCTTACCACGGGGTTATATCCCCAACATTAGGCCCCAGGTTGATTTGAGCCTGCTCATGTCAATCTTCAAACTCACTTGGCGGCGAGTCTTAACATTTCTGTCATCTGAAAAGAAAATTTATAACCCGCCATGACGTCATATCGAATATTCTGAAAAAGATTCTGTGACGTTTGCAACGGATCCTCTCATTGAAGGGTCATCCCGAAAATCGAGGCGCCACCTTCGGTCAATCTCACTGTGTCTCCTCGATTTTCGCACGCACTGTTGCCCTCCTAACTCATAAATAGGGACACGTGGTGTCCTTTTTTCCTTTCTCCGCCTCCTCTGTCTTCTCCCTCCTTCGAACGACCGTGCTTCTGGAGCTCCGCCACGCGTCATCGGACCTCGCCGTCATCCCCAACACCGGCCGCTGCGTCAACCTAACCTAGTCCAGAAACTCCGCCGGACCGCCTGCATCCAGGAGGTACCGTTCTCAACCTTTGTCGGATCTAGAATCATCTCCATTGGGATCCCCCGAGTTCATCGGAGTTCATCGGTGTTCTTCATAATATAGACAACCAAGTATTATGGTGCCTCTCATAACACTGTCTATCCGCCGCGGGCGTCCTGCTAACACCAATGCCCACCTGTTTTAGATCTATATAGCACTCATCTCTGCGTGCTGACTACCTGTTCTTCCACTGTCGTTTTAGGTTTTTGAATATATTTCCTTTTACCTTCGCCCGTAGATCTTGCAGCTATAATAACGATATGTGAAACCTGTTTGTCCGCACTTAGCCGTATTTTCCAGCGTTGCCTTGCCCACCTAACCCGCCATTGTATTGGCGACTCTCCGAGGACATACTCCGGCGGCTTAACACCTCACCATTATGCTGACCATAGTTGCTTTGACTGCTGATCATTTTTCTAAACCGCCATACTTTGGGCCTCTTCGCAGTTTGACCCGCCATCATGTCAAGAGCGCCTTCGTCTTGTGATTGGGTTAGCTCCGGAGTCACCGAACAGCTCTTACTTGACTTCGTAGAATCTGGTATCCTGCCGGCTCAGGATGTCATACACTGGCGGGTTCCAAGGCCAGAACCAAGATCTACTCCCAAGGAAGGGGAAGTTTTCGTGTTCACCGATCACCTCCTTCGTGGATTCAGCCCGCCCGGGTCAAAGTTTTTCCGAGACGTTCTTCATTTCTTTAAGCTTCATCCTCAAGATATAGGACCAAATTCCGTCACCAACATGTGTCAGTTCCAAGTATTGTGTGAAGTTTACTTGCAAGAAGAGCCATCTGTGGACCTCTTCCGTGACTACTACTATGTCAATCGCCAAACCGAAGTGGCGGCTGGGCCAAGTTTGGAGCTTGGCGGCGTGTCTATCCAGCAACGGAGGGACTTGCCCTATCCAGCAGCTCTCTTACCATGTCACCCCAAGGACTGGAACAAGACCTGGTTCTACTGCAAAGACACTTCTCCTGAAGAAGAAAATCCACTGCCGGGTTATTGTCCCACCCGGCTTTGTTACACCGAACTCCCAGATCAGATGTCTGCCGCAGAGCGAGTGAAATATGCTCCGGCTTTCGCGAAGACCCGGGCCTTGATGGCCAATGGCTTGACTGGTGTCGACCTAACCCGCTGCTGGGTTAGCTGGAAAATCTTGCCACTGAGCCGGCGTGACCGGCTCATGCACCAATTCACGGGTGAACCCAATGACCAGCTCTGTTTCAGTACCGTTCCTCTGACCGAAGAAAACATCAACTCCTCCGTCAAAGGACTCCTTGGTGAAAAACAAGCGGTTTGCAACAAAGTTGGGCTGAAACCCTTTTGCATCAAGAACCCAGCTCCAGCCGTAAGAAACCCCTTTTCCACCAAACTGGTCAAATTTGTCTTTACTTTGTCTTGCTCCTTCTAATCTTTGTTGGCGGCTTATGCACAGGCCGGCTCTTCTTTCTGGAAAAAGAAGTATAATCCTCCTGTGAGGAAGCCTAAGGTGGCTAAGACTCGCGTCCAGAAGAAGAAAACTGCCGCTCAAGACCCGCCTGAGCTTGACGACTCAGAGGTAGAACTTGACTCCCTTGGCCGTCTCTTTATGCAACTTATTGACAACAATTATTCACAGGAGGAAACGGAGACCAGCCATGCAGACGCCCCTGAGGTAACTTACATTTCTTCTGACTCAGAAAACCTTGCACCAGAGAAAATACGGCGGGTCATCCGAAAAGTCCCCTTTTCTCATCCTCTTGCTCATTTAGACCCCAATTTTCTTTTGAAAAAGCAACAGCACAACTCCCGACGTCAGACCCGGAGCGCCGGCTCTGAAGATCTTGTGGCCGGGTTATCGAATTCTCCGGCTCCGCGGAAACGGCCGGCTGAGGTACTCTTTTAACTGAGGTTAGCTTTAACAATCTTGTACTGTAACCTTACTCTGCTTTGTATTGTCTTAACTGCTTTCAGGACACGCCCCCTTCATCTGGTGATTCCACTGCGACTAAGCTGCCTCCTATGAAGATCTACCCGGAGTGCGTACCTTTGCATCTGCATCATAATT
Source organism: Elymus sibiricus (assembly GCA_039707655.1). Lineage (NCBI taxonomy): Eukaryota > Viridiplantae > Streptophyta > Magnoliopsida > Poales > Poaceae > Elymus > Elymus sibiricus. Next base: position 25,943,579 of record CM077671.1, on the reverse strand, counting down.
TTTCCATGCTTGTCCTCTATGTGACAATCCTTTGTTTTCCAGGGCTCAAGCAAAACGAAGAAAAACCGGCGGGTCTACCGCTGCTCCTAGCGCCCAAGAACCAGAAATTGCTAAGCCGGACTCCCCTTCAGCTCATGTGGAGTCCACTGATCTTATGAAAGATGCACCTGAAGCCACTCATCGGCCCTCTGAGCCGGCTGATCATGACATGGCAACTGACAGTCCTCCAAGGGATCACTACTGGAATCAGGATCTTTGCCGTCTGCCATGGCTGACGGCAAAGGCATGCATTGTGGACGGCAAAGGTCTTTGCCGTCAGCCAGCAGACGGCACCACATCCGGCATAGCGAGCCACGGTAAAGGGCAGTTTGCCGTCTGCTGGCAGACGGCAAAGATGCAAAGGTATTTGCCGTCTGCCAGCAGACGGCAATGGGCATGGACAGCACACGTGGCAGCTTAGGTCCGTTAAGGGGTTAACGGCGTGCTTTGCCGTCTGCTAGCAAACAAAAAAGTGGCCAAATAGGCCAGCCCAGGTCCCCCCAGATAGCTGCCACGTGGCTCGCTATGCCGTCTGCTGGCAGACGGCAAAGATGCATGGTTGTATAGCCTATTGACCTGTTGGGAGTAGTTTTGATGCTCCATAAAACTGATGGTAACTCTTCTACCCAACAACCCGGCGTTCTCTGCAAAGGAACCATAAGCCGGGGCTTGATACCTCTCAGGATCTCCTGGTTAGCACGCTCCGCCTGACCATTGGATTGTGGATGAGCAACCGCAGAAACGTCAAGCCGGATGTGTTCACTTTCATAGAAAGCTTGCATAGCCCCCTTGGAGAGGTTTGTGCCATTGTCTGTGATGATACTATGAGGGTAACCAAAACGGTAGATCAATTTTTTGATAAACTGAACCGCCGTGGCCGCGTCACACTTGCTGACCGGCTCAGCCTCCACCCACTTGGTAAACTTACCCACTGCCACCAGAAGGTGGGTCTTCTTGTCTTTGGATCTTTTGAAGGGCCCGACCATATCAAGCCCCCAGACCGCGAACGGCCAGGTAATTGGGATCATGTGCAATTCATGAGCCGGCATGTGAGCACGTCGCCCGAACTTCTGACATCCATCGCATTTGGGAACCAAGTCTTCTGCGTCCTTATGAGCCGTCAGCCAGAAGAAACCATGCCGAAAAGCCTTGGCCACCAGAGATTCTGAGCCGGCGTGATGACCACAATCGCCAGCGTGAATCTCATTTAAGATTTCCTTACCTTCTTCAGGTGAAACACAACGTTGAAAAACGCCGGTGACGCTGCACTTATGCAACTCGCCATTGATGATAGTCATGGACTTGGATCGCGTAATGATTTGCCTTGCCAAGGTCTCGTCCTCAGGTAGCTCGCCGCGAGTCAAGTATGCCAAGTAGGGCAACGTCCAATCTGGGATGGCGTGAAGAGCCGCCACCAGCTGCCCCTCCGGGTCAGGTATTGCCAGATCCTCCTCCCAAGGTAACTATACTGACGGGTGATATAACACATCCAAGAAAACGTTAGGCGGCACCGGCTTACGCTGAGAGCCTAGCCTTGACAATGCATCAGCCGCCTCGTTCTTGCGACGATCAATATGATCCACTTGATAACCCTTAAAGTGACCAGCAATGATATCCACCGCCTGACGATAAGCCGCCATCCGTGGGTCTTTGGAGTCCCATGTGCCTGATACTTGTTGAGCCACTAGGTCTGAGTCGCCGAGGCATCTAACCCGGCTCAGATTCATCTCCTTAGCCACGCGGAGGCCATGAAGCAAGGCCTCATACTCAGCTGCATTGTTAGTACAGGGAAACATCAACCTTAACACATAACAAAACATGTCACCTTTAGGGGAAATTAAGACAACTCCAGCCCCTAACCCTTCCAACTGCCTGGATCCATCAAAGTGAATTGTCCAGTATGTGTTATCCGGCTTCTCCTCAGGCGACTGACACTCTGTCCAGTCGTTTATAAAGTCCACCAAGGCTTGAGACTTGACAGCCGTGCGAAGCACATATTTCAGATTAAGAGGCCCAAGCTCCAACGCCCACTTAGCGATCCTGCCAGTGGCTTCTCTATTTTGAATTATGTCTCCCAACGGGGCAGAACTAACCACAGTGATCTGGTGTCCCAAGAAGTAGTGCTTCAGCTTACGATTCGCCATGAACACCCCGTAAATCAGTTTCTGCCAATGTGGGTATCTTTGCTTTGACTCTATTAGGACTTCACTGACGTAGTAAACCGGCCTCTGAACCGGGTATTCTTTTCCTGCCTCCTTACGCTCCACAACAACCGCAGCGCTGACTGCCCTGTTGTTAGCTGCCACGTAGAGGATCACAGGTTCCTTCTCAGCCGGAGCGGCCAAGATTGGCGGCTCAGTCAGTTGCTTCTTGAGCGCCTCGAACACCTCATCCGCCGCCTTACTCCAGACAAAGTTGTCTGTCTTCTTCATCATCTGATACAAAGGAATAGCCTTCTCACCCAGGCGGCTTATGAACCGGCTTAACGCGGCGATTCGACCCGCCAGGCGCTGGACGTCGTTGATGCACGCCGGCTCACACAAGGAGGTGATAGCCTTTATCTTGTCCGGGTTAGCTTCAATGCCACGCTCAGAGACTAGAAATCCAAGAGCTTGCCTGCAGGAACTCCAAAGATACACTTAGCCGGGTTAAGCATCATCTTGTAGACCCGTAAGTTATCGAACGTTTCCTTCAGGTCGTCAAGTAGAGTCTCCTTCTTTCTTGACTTGACCACAATATCATCCACATAAGCATGAACGTTGCGCCCAATTTGACTATGAAGACAGTTCTGAACACAACGCTGATAAGTCGCCTAGGCACTCTTGAGCCCGAAGGGCATAGACACATAGCAGAAAGCACCAAAAGGCGTAATGAAAGCCGTCTTCTCTTGGTCTTTAACTGCCATCTTGATCTGGTGATAACCTGAATACGCATCCAGGAAGCATAAACTCTCACAACCCGCCGTTGTATCAATAATCTGGTCGATACGGGGGAGAGCAAACGGGTCAACTGGACAGGCCTTGTTAAGATCCGTGTAATCCACACACATGCGCCACGTGTCGTTCTTCTTATGCACTAGCACCGGGTTAGCTAACCACTCCGGGTGAAAAACCTCCACGATGAACCCTGCTGCTAAGAGCCGGGCCACCTCTTCTCCAATAGCCTTGCGCCGCTCTTCGTTGAAACGACGAAGGAACTGCTTGATCGGCTTGAACTTAGGATCCACATTAAGTTGGTGCTCAGAGAATTCTCTCGGTACACCCGGCATGTCAGATGGCTTCCATGCAAAGATGTCCCGATTCTCACGGATGAATTCGATGAGCGCGCTTTCCTATGCGGGGTCCATGTTGGCCCCGATAGTGAACTGCTGTGACGAGTCGCCCTCAGTGAAATCCACCAGCTTGGTATCATCCACCGCAAACTTGAGGGGCGGCTCAGATTCCGTGTTAGGCTTCTTGAGTGGAGTCATGTCTTCCGGGTCAACATTTTCCTTATAGAATTTAAGCTCTGCTTCAGCACAGCTTGACTCTGCATAAGCTGCATCTCCTTCCTCACACTCAAGAGCTGTCTTCCGATCACCATGCACAGTAATCGTTCCATTCAACCCGGGCATCTTGAGCTGCAAGTAAACATAGCAAGGCCTAGCCATGAACTTGGCATAAGCCGGCCGTCCAAACAGAGCGTGATATGGGCTCTTGATTTTAACAGCTTCAAACCACAAAGACTCCACCCTGTAGTTGAATTCATCTCCAAAAGCTACTTCCAAAGAAATCTTCCCCACTGGATAAGCCGACTTACCAGGCACCACACCGTGAAAAACTGTTGAAGAGGGCTTAAGATCCTTGTCAAGTAAACCCATCCGGCTGAAAGTGTCATAATATAGGATGTTGATGCTGCTGCCACCATCCATAAGCACTTTGGTGAACACATATCCTCCAACTTGGGGGGAAACTACCAAAGCTAGTTGCCCCGGGTTATCAACACGCGGCGGGTGATCCGCCCGGCTCCAAGTTATATCATACTCAGACCACCGCAAATACTGCGGAAGAGCCGGCATGACTGTATTAACCGCCCGCTTGCGTACCTTTCGGTCCCGCTTGTCAAGGCTGGTTGTAAAAACATGATACTGACCCCCACTAAGCTGTTTCGGGTTAGTCTGGTACCCCGACTAGTTATTCTGTGTCTGGCCTCCACCACCAGGTTGTTGATGATGACCTCCTTGACTGCCTTGACCCTGGTAACCGGATCCTGAGCCGCCAGCACCAAAACCAGCTCCTGACCCGCCCGACCCTGAGCCACCTGACGGACCATTACCATTATTATGATGCTGTTGAAGGCTATAGTCTCGAAACTGTCGCATGATACTGCAGTCCCTCCAGGTGTGACCTGCCAGCTTATCTGGCCGGCTGTGCTCCGGACAAGGTTTATTGAGCATTGCTTCCAAGTTGAAAGGAGCTTTACCCTTGTTAAAGGGCTGCCTGAAGTTCCCGTTGCCCTTAGCACGATTGTTCCCAGCGCTGGTGTTCGCCACTAATTCCGACCCGCCATCCGGGTTCTTCCGCTTGCCAGAACTGCTGTTTCCAGCCGCGTTGTGCTGCTGACCCTTTCCATTACCTTTCTTCCCCTGACCTGATTTCTCCTCATCAGAGCCCGGGTCTTTCGTGTTATCAGAGTCTACATACTTGGTGAGAGCCGCCATGAGCTCCCCCATGTCTTGACACGAACATTTGAGTCAGCCAAGCTTCTGCTTCAAGGGCGTAAAGTGACAATTCTTCTCCAGAATCAGCACCGCTTGAGCCACAGTAATCTGCTCAGACGAGTGGATGATGGTTGAGACCCGCCGGACCCAGTGATGAGCCGACTCGTCCTCCTGTTGCACACAATGATCCAAATCCACAATCGTCATGGGCTGCTTGCACATTCCTTGGAAATTTTTGATGAATTTCGCCTTCAACTCGGCCCAGGAATTAATGGTGTTGGGTGGCAAGCCCTTCAACCACGTGCGAACCGGCCCTTCTAGCATCATGATGAAATATTTGGCATATACTGCGTCACAGACGTCTAACATCTCCATAGCCAGCTCATAGCTTTCGATCCAAGCCTCCGGAGGTAAGTCAGCAGTATAATTTGGCACCTTGCGAGGACCCTTGAAATCCTTTGGTAGACGCTCATTCTGCAGAGCCGGCGCTAAGCACGGCACTCCCACAGCCCTGGAGGTTAACCCCGCTCCAACTGAGACGGAAGGTGCAACTGTGGGTTCTTGATAAGCCGCCGCCGCCGCCAGAGCCGCCGCCTCTCGCTGTGCTCTCGCCCGGTCCACCAGCGACTGAGCATCCAGAGCCGCTCGATCAACTCGCGGCGGGTTCCGATGTCGTTCACTGCTAGAAACCGCCGGCGACTCATAAGGCCGGCTATAGCTGCGGCTGGGGAGGGGAGTTGAATGCACGCGGCTCCAGCTGTAAGTATACTTTTCCTGCTGGGCCACCGCCGTCCGCAGATATCCAATAGCATTCCACACCTCCTCTGCAAAAGGCGCCTCATCGGGGATGGGAATTGTATCAAGCCTGGTAGCTGCCGCCACCATGTTCTCCGCCGGGTTATAATAATGACCCGGCGGCGTCGGAAAAAGCTGTGGCGGGGTCGGGTTCCGGCGGGGCTGGTCTGTCCGCTGATGCTGAACCGCCGCCCGGCTTCCAGGTACTTCCGCCGTCCGGGTCACGGTCAAAGGTATGTTCCGTCCCGTCCCTGGCGTGTTAAAAAGATTTCTAGCTTCATACTGATCTGGCAAGCGGGATTGATGCCTCATCCGCTGAACTGCCGCCGCGGACTTCTGCTCTAACTCCAAACGGAAAGCGTCCGCCCTAAGGCGCTCCGCCTCAGCATCCATCTGAGCCTTCAGCGCATTGATCTCCTGTTGGACTCCGGCATCTGGTTCTTCAACCTCGCGATCTCCGCATTACGGGCCGCTTGGTTTTCAGCAGTGACCTCAGTCGCCATCAGGGTTGTAAGCTCATTCATCAGATCCAGGAGAACCTGAGCCGGCGGCCTGCCAGCCCCAGACCCAGTCACACCGGCGACTGAGCTGCCAGGGGCCGGGGCTGAACCCGCCATGAAGACGGCAGCACGGGTCGGCGGCTCATAACCCTCCGGCTCATGATACTCCGACTCGGGGTAAGGCTCGACGTAGCCCCCGAGCCCACCATTGTGAAGCTGATAAATCGATTCCGTCTCTCTGCTGGATGATCCATCATCTGAGCAGATGAGAGTTTCCTCCCGAGACACAGAGCCCCCCAGCTCCATGCCCTGGGTGAAGCCGACAAAAACATGCCTCCTGCCCGGGTCAGCACGGGCGGGTTGCACGCGTCGGGCGGGTTGCTTGCGCCGGGCCGGCTCGACGATGTCGGTGCAGATGTCCGGCCTGGGTTCAGATCCGCCGATCTTGCCGATGAAGACGTGGATTCCGCCGAAGGGGACCCGGAAACCGTACTCAATGGAGTCAGCCTCGGGCCCCAGCCGACGTCGTCGATGTAGAGCCAGCCGCGGCGACTCTTGGTCATCCTGCCAATAGCGTACCCCTCGATCCCTAGGAGAGAGCCCTTTGAGAACTCAACATCACCGAGCGCTAGCCCCAAGGTGGGCGCCAACTGTCGTGGTTTTGTCACGGCAGATGTCCAAAGACTTAGGTTCGAGGCCATCGCTAAGGCGGTGGACTCAAAGGGGTTGGTCGAGATGAGAGACACGAGTTTACCCAGGTTCGGCCCCTCGGGAAGAGGTAAAAGCCTACGTCCTGCTTGTGTTGTATTGATTGGAATATCGATTACAAGGGAGCGGATTCGCTTGACCTAGTTCTCGATTAATTAGTTGGTTTCCTTCCTAAGCCGCCCCAGGGTCTCACCTTTATATAGGAGGTCAAGGCCCTGGGTTACACGAGTCCTAAACCGACTCATACATCGTATCAAATCCTGTCTCTAAGCCGCCTTGCCATCTCGGGCAAGCCGTCTCCGGGCGGCTTAACCGCCCGGGCCTTCTTACCATCTTCTGTCTCTGGGCCTCCACCTTAGCCCATCTGGTAAGCCACCACGAGGCCTGGCCCTCATCTTCCGGCCCACCTTATGGGTCTTCGGCTATGAGCCGCCAGGTATGACCCGGCCCCTCCTGGGCAGGTCTTACCACGTGGTTATATCCCCAACACCGTTGTTCTGCAAATTCCGACCTGCGTTGACATCTCTACGCTTCTACTCCGTAGATCTAACTTCGACGCCGAGGCCACATGTCTCTGATTATTTATTTTTCATAAATTAATTATGCAAAGGTAATATCATTATTATTATTATTTCTATCTTGCATTATTTTATGTGAGCGGGAAATCTACTCCGGTGGTGCCATGCCATCACCTCGGTTGGCCGACCTACATCAACATCATTGCCCCGAGTGTTCCGAGCTGCATCAACATTGTTGCACTCCGCCGAGCAGACGTCGGCCGCCCGTGCTGCGGCCCTGACAACAATCTGACTTGGCATCAGGCTATATCTCTTCCATTACTTATTCCACATAAATTTATTGTGTAAGGAATTTTTTTACTTTAGTTTGCACTGCTTTATGTGTGCAGGTAAATCAAATCCGACTCCAATATGCCGCTACCACGGTGAGCTAGCATCATCAAATAGGAAAACGTGCTCTGCACAGTCCCCCATGAGAACAGGGAAACTTTGGCCAGGAATCCATTAGAGGTACCAGTGACCCCAAAGGAGGCAGCAGAGCACATCCTCAATATTATCCCCGCCTAGAGGCCGAAGGAACCGGCGTTATTCCAAACATCAGAACCCAAGCATTAGACTTTGGGCAAAGAACCATCCGAGCTAGTCGTAGCCAGTTCTATCCAAAATGTCAAAAGCTCAGACAGGACGTCGAACCCAGTCATGGTAGCAAACAGGAATAACTCCTACTACTTTGGGTCACACACCTCGTCGGATGCCACAAAGTGGAACCACGGGTTGCCCCCGAGGGGTGCATTGATAGCCTAAAATACGAACGTCAAAGCGCTCCGAGGAGCCAACGGCGACTTCCTCGAACCTTACGCCATTATATGCATCGATTTTGACTTGTGTCTTGGGTTAATAGCTGGGTTGCCTGGCTCCTATGTGCGCCCCTTACGTTTCCGAGTGTTCGGCTAAGGGTGTAATAGGAGCACCTCTGCGATTGTTACTTCTGGATTAATAGGCTAAGTACCTCAGGTGGGTGAAGCTGAAAGCTGACTCTCACAACATGCACAAATTTGATCGGTAGGTAAGAATTATCAACCATAAAGGTTGCCTGTGTAAAACAAAGGACTTTTCAATAAGTCACAAGGCTTGCTTTCATAAAGGCGCTATGGCCATGGTTTACAAAAACCAGGATGGAAAGGACCTCAATCTAAAATTACTTCCCCCGGGGGCCATATTAAGCCCACATATGCTCTCTGATAGCTTATGTTTAGGCCCTACAAGTCTGATTGCCTGGTTTTCTGGTCCAAGCAGCCTCAGGGTGCCGACATCTCGGCTAAAGACCTTACCATCGAAAACACTCTAAAAAGTTATCTTAGATGTAGAAGCCGATGACTAGCTAACTAAGCACCTAACGTCATGATCGAGTCAATAAAATATTTAAAGGAAGGTCTAAGGACCAGAATAACCTTGCCCGGGAGCAGACCTCGGAAACAGGGCTGATTGCTTAGTTTCACAATCAACTATGCCCCTAGACCGACCTCGTCGCCGACACGATATAATAACACAATTCCCATGCCGGCATCTTGCAGTTCGACCGACGGGTCCGGCAGAGCTGGCTGAGGAGCTGTTAAAGCAAAAAATTCCACGCCGGCATCTCGCAGGTAGACCGACCGGTCCCGCAGAGCTGGCCTAGTGGTTGTTAAAGCCTACACCGCTGATGGCTAATTTATTTCCATGCCGACGTCTCACAGGTCGATCAATGGGTCCCACAGATCCGGCCTGAGGGCTGTTAGAGCAAAAATCCCCTTGCCAGCATCTCGCAGGTCGACCGACAGGTCCCGCAGAGCTGGCCGAGGAGCTGTTAAAGCAAAAACTTCCACGCTGGCATCTCGCAGGTTAACCGACGGGTCCCGCAAAGCTGGCCTGGTGGTTGTTAAAGCCTAAGCTCCTGATGGCTAATTTATTTCCATTTCGGTGTCTCGCAGGTCGACCGAGGTGTCCCGCAGAGCCGGCCTGAGGGCTGTTAGAGCAAAAAAAAACACGCCGGCATCTCACAGGTCGACCGACGAGTCCCACAAAGCCGGGCAAGGAGATATTAAAGCAAAAACTTCCATGCCGGCATCTCGCAGGTTGACCGACGAGTCCCGCAGATCTGGCATGGTGGCTATTAAAGCCCACTCCGTGGATGGCTAAATTATTTCCATGCCGACGTCTCACAGGTCGACCAACGAGTCCCGCAGAACCGACCATGATTGTACTAAGTTATAATTTTGCTCAGAAAAGATCTTATCCGACCTGCAGTTTGGCATCTTCCCTGCCAAGCTGCACCTCGGTGGTGGGACATCCTCTTGGTCGAGGTGTCCTGCATGGTAATTCTGCTTGGGAAATATCTTTTTCGACCCGCGGTTCAACATCTTCCTTGTCAAGCTGCACCTCAGCTATGACGAAACACAGACATCGGCTGAACTAGTTCCCAAGGAGATACGATCCTAGGGTCGGCCATGTGGCCCAACCCAAGTCTCAGGGGCAACTGTATTGGTGATTCAATGCAAAAAAATTCAGAGTGCAAAATGATCTCCGAGGAGATTACGATTCTCAGGTCGGTCGGCCGCACCAGACCTGAGTCTCGGGGGCTATGCACACCGCGTTTCTATTCTAAAAGTATGCTGCTGAGCAAGGACTTGATCCTCAGGCCGATTTCGTGAATCGACCTGAGTCTCAGGGGCTACTGGGATCATCAGTTTTTATGTTATCCTTCAGGTGCATCCCGGAATTTAGGCCGGCACACACCTTGAGAGCTACTGGCTATACATCTCGACAGAGAATAAATTGCACCAATCGAAAAAAATTCCGCAAAAAATCAGCCCAAGACCGAGGTGCTGCACCACTTCGGATGTAGTCTGGCGATGGAGCTCGGCTGCGAGCGGCTGGCTTCACAAGAGACTTTTCCGGCGTGAAGCTTGGCTAAATTCCTTCATCATTTTTCAAGACCGAGATGCTCTATGACTCCTTGGATGTCATCCGGCGTTGGAGCTCGTCTGCAACAAGAAACCACCGCACAGGAAAATATTTTACCCCAGGTGTGGCGTGGAAATAACAAGGCATTTGATAAAGGCCGAGAACTTAAAGGGGCTCCTCGGATGCCCGAAATGTGAACTCTTTGGATACACCTCGGCGAACCTCAAGATCAGTGATGAGAAGATTTGTTGATCCAACATTCAAGAGCGATGACCGAAGATGAAGAACAGTTCGGAAGAACCGAGGAGCATACCCAACTTGAAGACCGGTTCAGGGGCTACTGATGGTGTCTTGGACTAGGGAGTACTCACCATGTCGTCTCCCGGCCTGTAGGGCCGGTCGAGGACCCCCATGGTGGTTAATTACTGGGCCTCTTGGGGCAGCCCATGATGCATACGAGGAAGATTCCACAAGACTTGGCGTACAAGCCGAGGACTCCTCTCCACTGACGTAGCTGACTAGGACATATGTTATCCTAGGCCTTCGGTACATTATATAAGCCGAGGCTAGGCTAGTCGATAGATCATCTTGAATCACAACTTACACACATACGATCTCGAGGTAGATCAACATGTACTCTGTACCCCATCCACAATCAAGAGAACACAAGCCGGACGTACGGTTTTACCTCTTCGAGAGGGCCCGAACCTAGGTAAACATCGTGTCCCCTCTTTGTCCTGTTACCATTGTGCTAAGATCACCAGCTCGGGACCCCCTAACCAAGGTCTGCCGGATTCAACCCCGACACAACAGGAACAGCCTACGGTAACTACAGGTTCAGTTGAATATTTATTCATGTGGGTATAGTGGTCAATATGGATGTTCACGGTTCCGCTATTGATCATTGATAGGAAGGGGTTCTGGTCATGTCTATACTTCATCGAATCTACAGGGTCACACACTTAGTGGTCATCTATCTACTGAATACTAGACAGGGATTATGAGCGAAAGTCACCGAAAATGTTTCGGAGAAGACGAAAAAGTTTCGGAGAGAAAACCGGAAGTGTTTCGGAGCAACCGGAAATGTTTCGGAATAAAACCATAATACTAGAAATGTTTCGAAACACATCCAGAATTATTTTAGAGGCTGTCGGAAATGTTCTGGGACCTTCCATTATTTTTTCAAAGAGAAAGCGCGGAAAAACATCTTGTCCCAGCATGGGGGGACAAGATCCCCCGATTCGTGGGATGCTATTTTTCGGTGGGGCCCCATTTGTGGGGTGCCCATAAATGGTTGAATGATGTTGGGGGGGGGCATGGTGGGAGGCAGCCCCCACATATTTAGGAGGAAGGTTGGGAGGTGGGGCCCCCATGTTGGGGGGCCATGGGACAAGGGGGCAAGCTTCCCCCTTTTTGTGGGGTGTTGCTTGTGAGGTGGGGCCCCCTTTTGGGCTGCCATCTTTTGCCTCACCCCCACCCCTTCCTTGGCCTATAAAAGGAGGAGGAGAGGAGCTCTCCAAACTCAACTCATCTCACATACAAAGGTATGCAATAATCTGCCAGTCTCTCTCTCCCTCCACGAAATAGTTTCGTACTGCCGAAGGGCTATCTAGTCTCCGGCAGATATTAGTTCTGGGCGGCGAAGTGCTGCTGGATAGGTGACACCATATGTGTGTAACCCGGTAGAGAGGTCGTAGTTTCAATCTTAGATCGAGAGAGCCTCCCGAAGGGCTGTCCGAGTGATCTTCCGAGGTTCTGTCCGACAGCCTCTCGAAGGGCTGTTCAAGGGATCGTCCGAGGGAGATAATCCTCGCAGTTGGGTGGTTATAAAATCCTAGCTGTGGAGATCTGCACTGACGATCTTCACTGACCCAACTTCCATTTTGCTACAAGTTGGTAATGATCAGATCAAACCATGTATGCATGTTCATAGTGATCCTGGGCATGCTCGTAGTACATAATTTTCTGTTCTTTGTTGCATTCCCCTACACATGGGTACCGGAGCTCGCCGGAATCAGCCGCCGTTGGTGGCTGCAGTATTGGTCGCGGAGAGAGAGGGGTCGTGGGAGAGAGAGAGGCGTGGGTGGGGGGGGGGGCTTGGGTCGGGACGCGAGATAGAGGGAGACGGTGTAGGTCGCCAGATGTGGCTGCTCCCAGCGGCGACAGCGGTGGTCGGCTTGGTGGCAGTGGCGAGGTGGGATTGAGGGAGAGAGAGAGGAGGAGGAGAGGGAAGCGGGCTGGATTGGGTCAGTTTTTTTGGCTTTGGTTAGGAGAGAGACACTAGAAACGGTACGCGTGTTTTGTTTCCTTCTATGCACTAATTTTGTTCCTTCTACACGTGTTTTCTTGATGTCCTTTTCTGCGTTCTACTGGCAGCGTGCGCACATATGCACACACTGTTAGTAGGTTGTGTGATTTTTTTTATTTTTTGAGCAGAATGGTCTGGTTACTTGCACCGCTTGCAAATATTTGCACGCTGCTAGTAGCATGGTTACTAGCAGCGTTTGTAGATTTTACATGCCACTAGTAATTTTTGCGAGGCCTGTTATGGGGTCTGGCTTATTAGCAGCATGCCCGTTAGCACGCACGTGGCTAGTAAGTTGTTATTAGCAACTAGCCTTTTCTAGTGAATGCCGCTGGTATTTTGGCCAGTTACCAGCAGCGTTTGCATTTTTGGGCACGCTGCTGATACAAAAATCCTATAAGGGGTTTCTGCACTAGTGCGTTTAATTTTATTTTCATGTTGATTCTCAACTTCTGTCTTATAGATTTTAAGGTAGTGTAGAGCCTCATCTTTAGTATTTAACAAATACACATAGCAGTATCTAGTGGAATCATTTATCAATGTCATGAAGTATTTCTTTCCACCTTTAGTCCACACATCATTCATCTCATAGAGATCAAAATGTATGAGCTCTAATGGTGCTAAGTTTCTCTCCTCCGCAACCTTGTGAGGCTTGCGAAGTTGCTTTGCTTACACACACGCATGACACGTAGAACCTTTGGCTAAAGTGAAACTCGGGATTAAATTCATCTTAGCTAGCCACATCATTCAACCGAAATTAATGTGATAAAGACGTGAATGCCAAACTTCATATTCATTAATGCTTGAATGAATATAGTTCACAACTTTATTACAAAAATCCGCGAGGGAAAGGCAGAATAAACCTCCGCATTCATAACCTTTTCCAACAAAAAGTCCATATTTCGAAACGACTACTTTATTAGACTCAAAGACCAACTTAAACCCTTATTTACAGAGAAAGGAGACACTACCAAGATTCTTCCCGAAGTAAACTATAGACCGACCATGCCAACACCATGAATAGAAGCACTCTCACCATTCCCCATCAGTACGGAGCTGTCTCGTGTGACCTCGTAAGAAGAGAACAACGAAATATCAGCACACACATGAATATTTGCACCTGTGTCAATCCACCAATCAGTAGACTGACTAACTGAAAATACAATAAATAAATTACCATACCCAGATGCCCCATTATCATTGTTGCTCATAATCACGTAGACAGACTTGTAGTCATGTCCTGGCTTCTTAAACATATGTGGCCACTTGGAGGCCCAGTGGTCCTCCCCATCGCAAGTAAAGCAGCCATCTTTTTTCTTGTCTTTCTTGTTGTTCGTGTTACCCTTCTTCTTGAAGTTGGTATTCTGCTGGACCGAGTTCTTTCCCTTGAACTTGTGGAAGTTCTTCTGCACCATATTGTCGCTAGAAGGTCCATCAGCCACCTTGACGTGTGAGTCCTTTGCTCTTGAATTCTCTTCAACACTCGGATGACCGATGACATCCTCCACTGAGAATTCACATCTATGATGTTTCAGAGTAGTAGCAAAGTTCCTCCAAGAAGGAGGGAATTTAGCACTGATGCATCCCGCAACAAATTTGTCCAGTAACTCACACTTAAGGAGTTCGAGCTCTTTAACGACGGACTGTAATTCATGAGCCTGGTCCAATACAGGGCGGTTCTCGACCATCCTATAATCATAGAACTGCTCCATGGCATACATCTCGTTTCCAGCATAAGTTGAGCCGATCTTAGCTTCAAGGGCATCCCACAAATCCTTGGCAACCCGCATATGTAAATATGCATCAACTAACTTGTCTCCGATCACACTTAGAATGGCTCCAACAAAGATGATGGTGGCCTCCTTAAACGCCATCACCTATTCAGGAGTAATCGTTCCTTCAGGAGCGCCACCAGCAAACCACAACACGTTCATCGCTGTGAACCACAAGGTAGTTTTGGTCTGCCAACGCTTAAAATGTGTACCCGTAAACGGGTTTGGTTTCAATGTTGCAGCAAAGCCATGAATCAAGAACTGCCTACAAATATTATGTTTTTGGATTGTTGGATAAATTAGAAATTTCTTGATTAATTTAATCCATAAATAAATCATGAACATGGCATTGACAGTATTAATCTCATAATGACATTTAAGCATTTCAGCACGTACTACGCATAGAACCAATATATCTATGTACACAGGTTGTACGACTAACATAGGAATAAACATGAGAGGGATGAACAGATCATACCCTCTGGTCGGCCAATTCAAAGCCGTGACAGCGGCAGCAGCATCCTCAGAAGCCTACTTCCAGGCTTCGGTTTGCTAACTCATGGTGATGTCGAAGAAGACGAGGACGTAGTCGAAGTCAATGACAGAGACGAACAGCGGCGAGCAGTCACGTCTGAGACGCTCACCAAAAACCTAATCGCCCTTCTCCCAATGCAGGATCAGAAAGGGCGGTGTCAGAGGAATGCTGTAACATCCCCATGTAAGAGCTACAGTAATCCAATGTGGGTAATGCCAAATCATGTTTATTAGCAATGCATGATCATCTTTGCTAAATATCTCATTTCAAATTCCACCTTTAAATCCCATTCAAACTTTAAGTGAAATTAAAAGTTGTTCAATTTTGCAAAGTAAAATGTTCCTGATTTCAGAAATATTCATTTGTGAATGTTGTTAAGAAAAACAACATCACCATCATGCATCTTGTAACCATTGCATCATGAAAATAGAACCATAATGCATTTTAAAAACCATTTTGAATATATGCATTTACCAAACTTTTTCAAAACAGGTTCAAACTTTTTGTGGCAGTGACCAATATTGCATTGGGAATATAGGAGCTAGTTCCACATTTTTGCAAAGTCAAAATGATGCAAAAATAAATGCAAAACAGTTTCTGTAAAAGAAAATAGAAAATGCAGATAAGAAAAGAAAAAGACTTACTGTGGACTGGGCCTCAGTCCACAGGAGGAGGCCCAGCCCATCTTGTTGTCCCCTACCTGCCCCCCTGCTCACTGTGGAGCTCGCCATGGCCGAGTGCGTGTCGGCCGGGCACAGCTCACCACGGCGCCAGAGCAGGTGAGAGGAGGGGATAAGATCAACCCCCTGGAGCTCCTGGATCCATCCCCATCTACAGCACCTCCTCTCCCTCACTCTCCTGCTCGCCCTCCTCCTCTGGCCGACGCGGTCGTCGCCGCGTCACCGTCGTAGCCGTGGCCACCAGCCTCTCCATGCCCTGCTGTTGAGCCTAGAAGCTCCGCCGTGCCCTTCTACACCGACTGGTGGTCGCCATTGGAGCCCCACGCCACGGCTTCATTGAAATAGTCATCGCCTTCAGCTCCGGCCATCGAACTCCGCCGCTCCGATTTGTCGCCCTCCCTGCGCTACTAAGCCCTCACCAGACCACCGTGCGTCCCCACGGTGAGCTACGCACCGAACCCCTCTGCCTCCCCTTTGATTTGGTGCGTCTGGCCCCTGCCGCCATTGTTGCCGAAGCTTTGTTCCGCCGCAGCCGTAGTTGCCGGCATTGCCGTCTTGTTCACGCCCAACTGAACACGCAGAAGTGCTCAGGGCCTCACCCTGGAGCTGCCCGTAGCGCTAGGTCGCCCGTACGTGTCCTGCATCGAGTAGCTGCTCGAAGCCTGACCTCTGGCTTCCGCATATGTGGTCGCCGTCGCCGTCTCTGACCTCCTCCGGTGCTGCCACCACCGCAAATGGATGCGGCACGTTCGCCTTGTTCGAACGGTGCTGCCCGCGCCAAGTTTGGTCGCCTGTAGGCAAAACCCGAGCAACTCCGGCATGGATTTGCCGCGGATTCGGTCGCCGGAGCTGCTCCGGCACCAGCCGTCGACGTGGCTGGCCATGTGGCCTCTCTGGGCCACTGACCAGTGAGTCCGACCGGCCCAGCTGGCAGGTCAACGAGTCAACGCTGACCCACAGAATCAGCTGGCCCCGGGCGCCACTGCCAGCCCCTCTGTGAACTACCGGGTGCACTGCACCGGGTGCACCCAGCCTTTTATTTGGTTTTTTTGAATTAAAAGAATTATAGAAATTCCAGAAAATAGATAAAACTTTGGAAAATCATATAAATTAATCTATAACTCTGATGAAAAAGATTTATATATGAAAAATGCTCAGAAAAATATGTAGATTTTGGATATGCCATTTTCATTCATGTTAGAATCCTCTAAGTGGTTGAACATTGAACATTTGGCCATTTTTGAATATCTGAATAGTGCATAACTTTGGGAAAATATTCCCAAATATTTTCCCAAGTATTTTAAAGCAATTAGGGATGCACTAGAACACCTCTGCATACTAATTTTTGACATGGCATGCATGGTGCTGCGTATTATTGCTTTATATTCATTGTTTCTTCCCTCTCTTTCTTTTCAGTACACTCCGAGATTCCTGACGACCCGAGGTACCATTACCCCATCGATGACCCGACACTTTCTGCAGAGCTACCAGGCAAGCAAAATCACCTTGATCATGTCGATATCGCTTATTCTTTCTCTCTTATGCTTGCATTAGAATTGCTACTGTTATTGTTCAGGTATTACCTATTCTGATGCATACCCTATTTTTGTAAATTGTTTTTGATACTCGCCTGTTATCCTATATGCTTAGTATAGTTCTGTTTGAGTCCCACCAGTGGCCCTGTATCCTTGTTCGTGTTGCCATGCTTACCAACCGGGTGATCCGAGCAAGAGGATCTTAGTACCTGGAACTGAGCCCTCCGTCGATACTTGTAGATGTATGACTCTACAGAGTTACTATCAAGGACCGAGGGTGATTCCTAGTATTGCAATTTGATGATGACTCTGCAGTGTAGCACATCAGGTGTGACTTATCGACGGTGATTCCTCTTAGTCCACTCGCGATGATGTCTCTGTTGTGCCGTACCGCAGGTGTGACCCTTTCGAGGGTGATTCCTCGGAGTTCACCATGATGGTACGGAACCACTGTTACTTTTACAAATGTTTGAATCGGAGTTAGGTTGGCCCCAAGGGTACCCGCGATAGATACTGTGGCGGCTAGCTATTTAGCGCTACCACCCAGGATGTGATGTTAGCTCCGGTCTTGTCCCGACAGCCAACACGAGAGAAGTACTTGGTCAGATCAACCGGGCAGGCGGAGACCACCCAGGAGAGAGGTGGGCCTGGACCCTCCTCGTGGACCGCGTGTTACCAAGTTGGAGCGACAGGAGTCCTGGTCGTCTCTGCGAGATAATAATACACTAACGGATTTGGGTATTTGACCTGAGTGGCTTTCAGCCTCAGGCACTAACCACCACACGGGATTATGGTATGGGCCCTCGGCATCGTACATCCTACCGCAAGCTCTGTCAGATGTCACAGTTGAGCGGCACACGCCCGGGTGAGCTGGAACGTCTTCTTGTGGATTCAAGAGACTAGGCTTGGTCCCGGCCGTCAACGTAATGCGCAGGAGTGCTTAGGGCGATTGGCCCATGACCCCTTCATGCTTAGCATGTAGACCGACATTCTGACCTCTCTGGAGAGCCTAGGTAGGACTATGATGTGTCGATCATCTGAGGTCGGGCATTACCCAGGCCAGTGAGTCCGGCCAGAGGTAATCGAGCGTGTTGGAAAATGTGGTGCACCCCTGCAGGGAAGTAATCTATTCAAATAGCCGTGTCCACGATAACAGGACGCTTGGAGTTATATCCTGATCCACTTCAACTTGAACCGGATACTTAAGGTTACTACGATGATATGTTGCTCTGGGATTGCTTTCTTGCAGGGTAGCCGAGAAAGGATCTCTGGGCATTGCTACTATATACTGGTTACTATAGGTTGTTATGCGCTATACTCTTCTCATGCTGCAAGATGCTAGTCTTCGTTAGGCTAGGCCTTTCCCCTCTCCTCTGGCATTTCTGCAGTTCAGTCCAAAGATATAGCCCCATTCCTTTGATACCGATGCATGCTTAGCATAGTTCTGATGTAAGTCTTGCGAGTACTTTGGATGATTACTCACGGTTGCTTTACTACCTCTTTTCCTCTACTCGGTTGCTGCGAACAGATGACGGTGCTCAGGAACCGGAGTTCCCCGATGGCGCCTACTACGACGTGGAGACCAACGACCGGGAGTAGTTTCAGAGGCCCTAGGCAGGAGGCCTTTGCCTTTTCGATCTAGTTGTCGTTGTTTTGCTCAGCCTTCTTAAGGCAGACTTGTTTATTTATGTATGTACTCAGAGATATTTGTTTCCGCTGACTTATGTATTCGGGTCCTTGTGACCCCTGGCTTGTAATATAAGCTTTGTGTTTGAATTTGAGTTGTAATGTCGTGTTGTGATATCTTACCGTGAGTCTCTGATCTTGATCGTGCATGATGCGTGTATGATTAGTGCACGATTAAGTCGGGGGCGTCACAAGCTGGTATCAGAGCCGACTGCCCATAGGAAGCCCCTTTCCAACTCCTTGGTCGACGTTGAGTCTTGTCTTTGAAAAACTATTTTACTGACAGTGTGTTGTGTGGCTTACGGGCCCACATCACCTATGGAAGGGATTAGGATCTTTTATTCCTCTTCCTTACTCTGGGTCTTGACTCCTCTTCCTTTCGGGTTAAATGTTTTACTAGCACTAATCCTAGGTTCTCCTGATCGCATTCACCCAGAGCTTTGATTATCTGCAATTATTCCTTTGCATAATTCACGCATTATCATTTGACTTTTTGAAATCTCCTGTGTTTCAAATGCATCCCGCAACACAGCTCGTATGCCAGACTATGGCTGTGGATGCCACCGGATTCCCTGCTATCCTGGTCCACCTCTTGACCAGATTGGGTTATTACTGGTACCCCGAGTACACTGTTTACGTGGACTCCCGTCAGTTCAACTAGGAGCAGTACCATGCTGTGGTTCATATCTTTGATCGACAGAACCGATCCATCACCGAGTTGTACACCTTTCGTGGTGTTGGGTTGACTGTTCACATGGCAGTCCATGATCCTGCCTATGGTGCTATTGCCGATCTTCATGGAGAGTACCCTTGCCTAGTCGAGTCTGCATTCCGATACATCCCGTATGTGTCTGCTGGAGATGAGAGTGGATACTACACTGCTATCTGTACTCCCTACGTGCGATGTTGCTACGACCCGCAGTACTTGGTCTAGTACACTGAGGCTCTGGATCGCACTGCCCGAGCTCTTACAGTCGAGTTGTACGCTACTCGTGCACATCGTTACGACGCTTTGACTCAGTTGCTGCCCGTAATCAGTGCAGGGATATATCCCGAGAACATCCTTTACCCGCGCAGGACAGAGTTGCCATCAGTTCTTGAGTGACCTGCTGTTGGAGGATACACCCCCCACGTGGACCTCTTCTTCCAGTTTGGAACCGGGTTCTGCACCAGAGAGCTTACGGAGCACAGGAACCTTATATCGAGGGCACCTTGCGTCATCACCTGAAGTTACCTGGCTTCAGTGGTTTACCCCGACATTGATGTAGCCTTTGCTACGTTACGTTGTTGTATCATTCCACCGTGTGCCTGCATGCCACCTACTGTCTTAGTTATGTGCATTTTGGGCTTGCGTTGTCAGCTTGTAATCGACAATGTGTATGGATCTGTAAGTCTTAAATGACTACTGTTATGTATCTAATGCACCTCTTGTTCATGATTCTTGCTACTTCATGTATGGCTTTATGCACTTGTTTTTGCTTTTACTGAAATACCCCTGTTATGTTTAGCAGGATGGTTAGACCCCGTGGTCGAGGTTGTGGTGCTGAGCAACCACCACCACCACCACAGCCTGACTAGATGGCTGGTATGATGCAGCAATTTGAGCTGAACCGCCAGTTTATGCAAGGGATCATGGCTCAGTTTCCAAACCCCAATGCTCCGCCTCAGCCTCTCCCAATAACGCTGCAAGAATTTGTGCGCCTCAACCCTACCACTTTCCGCAACTCAAGCCACCCGCTGGATGCTGATGATTGGCTCCACGATATTACTTTTGAGATGGAATCAGCCAATGTCGCCCCTGCTAGCTTTGTCACTTTTGCATCTTACTTTCTGAAGGGTCCCGCTGCTCAATGGGGGGACAATCAAAGGCGTTCACTGTAGGAGATATGCCCTAGAGGCAATAATAAATGTTATTATTTATCCCCATGTTCCTAATTAATTTTATATTCCATGCTGTAACTGCTATGGTTCTCGAGTCTACAATAACCACGAGGCTCGGAGGAAAACTCATATGCACGTATGGAATAATAAATGATAAAAAGTATTCCTAGTCATGCCTCTAAGACTAGCTCAAGTATTGCATGATGATCCTGTTTTCCTGGTCATGGGCATGGCTATGCCGGCAATTTCGAGGGCACAATGTTAGAAGAACATTTGTGTTGAATCGACCCGCATTGATGTTATGCTATGAGATACATTCGTCACAAGTTAATGGTTAATAACACAGAGATAGTTAATGTTTGCATAATTCCTTAGACCATGAGAGTATCGAGTTCCTTCGTACTTGCTTCGTGAACTTTGGGGTTAGTTAAACGTCATCTGTAACAGGGTGGCTATTACGGCGGCTTACGGGTTCACGGAAAAGTATGACAAGTAACTTGGTAGCTCAAGATTGGGATTTACTCCTCCGACGATGGAGAGATATTCTCGGGCCCTCTCGGTGTTACGGTATCCATCATCGTCTGGCCAGACACAGTGTGATTTGATCACGGGGATGCCGGAACGCGGAAGCGAGAAAAGAGAACAAAACCGGCAACGAGGTAACTGACATTGTGGACATGTGTTGATCCACGGGGATGCCAACAAATCTCACCTCGGGTTTTGTAACATATCGTGAAGTAAAAGGAATAGCACACAGCCACTGGAGGTTCACTCGAATATTCATTCGTGTGGGTATAGGGGTCAATATGGGTGTCCATAGCTCCGATGTTGATCATTGATCGAAAAGTGTTCCGGTCATGTCTATACTTCACCGAACCTATAGGGTCACACGCTTAAGGGTCATCTATCTGCTGAATACTAGACAGGGAGTCTGAGAGATAATCACCGGAAAAGTTTCAGGGACAACGGAAGAGTTTCGGAGAGAGAACACCGGAAGAGTTTTGGTAAAACCGAAAAGTTGTTTCGGAGTATACCATTAAGGCAAATTGGTTGCGGCACATGCCTGGAAATTATTGGAGGGTACCAGAATTGTTCTGGGAACTTCTGGGATTTTTCGAAGAGAAAAACAGGAAATGTTCCGGACTGCCGGAACCGCGTTGGTTGCTTTTCACATATGAAAATCGCCGATCTGAAAATGTTTTGGAACGTGTCCAGAATTGTTTTATTGGGTACTGGAATTATTCTAGGACCCATAGAAATATTTTCTGATTTATCGGTCACGAAAAATTGGTTTTGTGAATAGTGAAAAAGCATTTATGGTTATGGTTGCTTGTTGACTTTCCATAAAAGATCTTTTGGGAATGACATGGATGGATGAGAGCCCCTCATGGGGGGCCCACTTGTGGTGGCCAGCCAAGGAGGTTCCCCTCCATGGAAATCCTCTAGCCTTCCCATTTTGCCCCTTTGGAAACTCCATGTGATGGGTTTTTTGGGTATTTCAAGTGCCACCCTACCCCTTGGGTTTTTCCTATAAATAGAGGTGGAGATGCACTCTCCACACACACTCTTTCTCAACATACAAATGCCATGCATGATCTGGCCTTCTCTCTCCCTCCCAGCGAAATAGTTTCGTAGAGCCGAAAGGCTGTCTGGGTTCCGGTGGGAACTAGTTCTGGACGGCGAAGCCCTGCCGGATAGCTGACACCGTATGTGTGCAACCCCGTAGAGAGGTCGTAGTTTCGATCTTTTGCCCGAGGGGCTGTTCGAGGGTCCTCCTGAAGGGCTGTCCGAGTTACCGTTCAAGCTTCGAGGGTCTTCCCGAAGGGCTGTTCGTGACATCATCTGAGGGACTGTCCGACCGCCTCCCGAAGGGCTATCCGACGAGGGAGTACATTCTCGCGGTTGGGAGGTTGTAAATCCTAGCTGCGTGAATCTGCACCAACGATCTTCATTGACTCTACTTCCGCTACGCTACGAGTCGGTAACGATCAGATCAAACCATGCATGCATCTCCATAGTGATCCTGGGCGTGCTCGTAGTACTATTTTTTTTTGTTTTCTGTCGTGTTCCCCAACATTCACTGTCTGTTGGAACAGTCAATACGTGGTTAGAATTTCAGATTACCTTCCGTGCCCATCACATTCCTCAGGGAATTGTGGATAGGAAGAAGCAAGAGTTCTGCAACCTCACCCATGGCAACGTGACCGTTGATGTTTATCTGCGGGAGTTTGTTGAGCTATCCCGCTATGCTGAAGAAGATGTTGCCACAGATGCTCACAAGCAGGAGAAGTTTCGTAATGGACTGCACCCTAACATCAAGCTTGCACTCCTTGTCCAGGACTTCACCGACTTTGCCACTTTGGTGAACAGGGCTATCCAGGTTGAGACTGGTCTGCTGGAACACAAAGCGTCCACCAAGCGCTACCGTGACGTTGGCACATCTTCGGGCTCGTCAAGTCAGAAGTGCCGAGTGTGGATCCCTCACAACGTGTTTCGTCAACCTACCGCTGCCGCCAAGCCTTCATATGCTGCACCTCGTCTACCTCCTCCACCGTCGAGGCGGCCCAAAACTCAAGGAGGATCGTTCAATACTGCAACTCCCCGTCCCAATGATGGATTGTGCTTCAAGTGTGGCCGTCTAGGTCACCGTGCCTGAGAATGCCGCTAGAACCAGAACCAGTTACCACTTCCAGCTCCTGGTCATGGAAATGGCCATGGCAATAATCAGTCCAGTAGCAACAACACCAGGACTTCTGCTTATGGCCGTGGTCAAGCTTATCATGCTGATTTTGCTGAAGCTTAGGATGAACTAGCGACTGTGATGGGTACCCTTCTCGTTAACTCAGTACCAACAATTGTTTTATTTGATTCTGGAGCATCTCATTCTTTCATATCAGAAGCATTTGCATTAGCGCATGACATCCCATGTGTACCAATAGAACCTCCACTAATTGTAAGTACACCTGCGGGACAATGTCGTGCTAATATGGGTATTCGTGATGTTACCGTTGAAATTGAAGGGTTGGACTTCCTTGTCTCTCCCATCGTCCTAAAGTTTTCTAACATAGACCTCATTTTTGGAATGTATTGGTTGAAGGATCATGCTGCTTCAATCGATTGCGCCACCAAAACCGTCTAGCTCCTGTACCCTTCCGACCAGATAGTAAACCATTCTGTTCGAATGATCCGAAATGCCGAAGCCCAGATATATCTTTTGAATGCATTGAACGCTGCACCTCTCGAGGGCATCGAAAACATTCCAGTCGTTCGCGACTTCCAAGATGTTTTCCCAGAAGAACTTCCAGGAGTTCCCCCTGCTAGAGCTGTCGAATTTGTCATCGACTTGAAACCAGGCACAACTCCTATTGCTTACCATCCCTACAAGATGCCTCCGCATGAACTCCACGAGCTTAAGGTGGAAATCGACAAATCTCTTCATAAGGGTTTCATTCACCCAAGTTCTTCCGCTTGGGGAGCCCCTTCTCTCTTCGTTAAGAAGAAAGATGGAACGAATCTGTTGGTTCAAGATTACTGACCCATCAACCAAGCCACCATTCAGAACAAATATCCACTTCCCAGGATCAATGAACTTTATGATCAGCTCGCTGGATCCTCTCTGTTCTCCAAACTTGATTTGAGGTTAGGATACCATCAGATCAGAGTTCTAGAAGAGGATATTCCAAAGACCGCCTTTGTTACTCATTATGGCTCCTACGAGTACACCGTCATGTCCTTTGGTTTAACCAATGCACCAGCCACCTTCTTTCGATTGATTAACTATATCTTCATGGACTACCTCGACAAGTTCGTCATGGTTTATCTGGATGATATTCTTGTTTATTCTAAGAATGTAGAAGAACATGCCGAACATCTTCGTCTTGTGCTGGAAAGACTTCGAGAACATCAGCTATATGCCAAGTATTCCAAGTGTGAATTCTGGTTATCTGAGGTGACCTATGTCGGTCATGTGATCTCCAAGGATGGTATTGCTGTTAATCTTGAGCGAGTTCAAGCTATTCTTGATTGGACTCCTCCGCAAAATGTCAAGCAAGTCAGAAGTTTTCTTGGACTCGCCAGCTATTACCGTCGATTTGTTGAGAACTTCTCCAAAATTGCAAAGCCATTGACAGACCTGCTTCACAAGGGTCAGAAATTTGAGTGGACCTCCAAATGTCAAGAAAGTTTCCAGGCACTCAAAGACAAGTTGACGCCTACCCCAGTGCTTGCTACCCCAGATAGTCACAAGGATTTTGTGATCTATTGCGACGGTTCCCGTCAAGGATTAGGTTGTATCCTAATGCAAGAGCACAAGGTAATTGCTTATGGCTCTTGACAGTTGAGACCTCATGAAGAGAATTATCCAACTCATGATCTTGAGCTAGCTGTAGTTATCTATGCTTTGAAGCTATGGCAACATTACCTTCTTGGTAATCGTTGCGAGATTTACACCGATCATCAAAGTCTGAAGTATTTGTTTACATAGCCAGACTTGAATCTCCGTCAACAAAGATGGCTAAAGACAATAGCCGATTACAACATGGATATTTCATATACCCCTGGTAAGGCTAATGTGATGGTCGATGCTTTGAGCCACAAGTCTTACTGCAACAACCTCATGGTTCAGCAAGCTCAGGCCATTCTTCACGAAGAGCTTCGCAAGATGAACCTCCATATTGTTCCCAAGGGTTCTGTCAGTAATCTGGTAGTTGAACCAGATCTCGAGCGCTGCGTTAAAGCTAATCAGAAGCTTGACCCTGAAGTTGAGAAGATTAAGCTTGATTTATCCACTGGGAAGTCCTTGGATTTCTCTCTGGATAAAGAAGGTACCTTATTCTTCAAAAATCGTTTTGTTGTCCCTTCAAAAGGTGACCTGGATACTACCTCGGGTATTATGAAAGAAGCGCATGACACACCGCTGTCTATTCATCCGGGTAGTACCAAATTGTATCAAGACATTCGTCAGAGATACTGGTCGCCTAATACGAAGCAAGACATTGCTCACTATGTTGCTGAATGTGACGTTTGCCATCGCATCAAGGCAGAACATCAAAAACCTGCTGGACTTCTGCAACCAAGTGAAATTCCAGAATGGAAATGGGACAAGATTCAAATGGATTTCATTACTGGTTTTCCCAAATCACAGAAGGGTCATGATGGTATTCTTGTCATCGTCGACAGATTCTCCAAGGTTGCTCATTTCCTGCCCGTCAAGGAGTCAATCACTGCTAGGCAGTTAGCAGATTTGTATGTTTCCAGAATGGTGTCCCTCCATGGTATTCCGCTGGAGATCAGTTCAGATCGTGGCAGCCTCTTTACCTCAAAGTTCTGGGAAAGTTTTCTAGAAGCTATGGGAACTCATATTACCTGGAGCACTGCTTATCACCCCCAGTCCCAAGATCAAGTGGAACGATTCCACCAAATCCTTGAAGATATGCTTCGAGCCTGTGTCATTTCATTTGGCATGAAGTGGGAAGAATCTCTCCCGTATGCTGAATTTTCTTACAAAAATAGCTACCAAGCTAGCTTGAAGATGGCCCCTTTGAAGTTCTTTATGGACGTAAGTGCCGAACCCCTCTAAATTGGTCAGAAACTGGGGAACGGACACTTTTTGGTACGGATATTATTCAGCAAGCCGAGGAACAATGCCGTATTGTTCGTGAGCATCTTAAAGCAGCTCAGTCTCGTCAGAAGAGCAACTATGACCGAAAGCATAAGGAAATTCATTATCAACCCAGCGAGAAAGTCTAGCTTCGTTTCACACCGATGAAGGGCACTGATCATTTTGGAATCAAGGGCAAGTTATCTCCTCGCTACATCGGCCCGTTCCGTATTATTTGCAGGCATGGATGGTTGGCTTATCAATTGGAATTGCCGCCGAACCTTTCTCAGGTTCATGATGTCTTTCATGTGTCACAACTCCGCCGTTGCTTCATGGATCCAATCCGAGCAGTGGATCATCAAGTACTTGAATTGCAAGATGACCTCTCTTACAAGGAGCATCCGATCCGCATCCTTGATCAAGCTGAACGTCGAACTCATCAGAAGGCAATCAAGTTCCTTAAAGTTCAGTGGTCGAACCATTCTGAGGATAAAGCAACTTGGGAACGCGAGGATCATCTTCGCGAGGAATACCCCGCTTTCTTTGCTTCTACCTCTTAATTCTCGGGACGAGAATTTCTTTTAGATGAGGAGAGTTGTAACATCCCCATGTAAGAGCTATAGTAATCCAATATGGATAATGCCAAATCATGTGGATTAGCAATGCATGATCATCTTTGCTAAATATCTCATTTCAAATTCCACCTTTAAATCCCATTCAAATTTTAAGTGAAATTAAAAGTTGTTCAATTTTGCAAAGTAAAATGTTCCTGATTTCAGAAATATTCATTTGTGAATGTTGTTAAGAAAAAAAACATCACCATCATGCATCTTGTAACCATTGCATCATGAAAACAGGACCATAATGCATTTTAAAAAGCATTTTGAATATATGCATTACCCAAACTTTTTCAAAACAGGTTCAAACTTTTTGTGGCAGTGACCAATATTGCATTGGGAATATTGGAGCTACTTCCTCATTTTTGCAAAGTCAAAATGATGCAAAAATAAATGCAAAACTGTTTCTGTAAATGAAAACAAAAAATGCAGATAAGAAAAGAAAAAGACTTACTGTGGACTGGGCCTCAGTCCACAGGAGGAGGCCCAGCCCATCCTGTCGTCCCCTACCTGCCCCCCCTGCTCGCTGTCGAGCTTGCCATGGCCGAGCGCGTGTCGGCCGGCCAAAGCTCGCCACGGCGCCGAAGTAGGTGAGAGGAGGGGGATAAGATCAACCCCCTGGAGCTCCTGGATCCATCCCCATCCGCAGCTCCAACTCTCTCTCGCTCTCCTGCTCGCCCTCCTCCTCTGGCCGACGTGATCGGTGCCGTGTCACCATCGTAGCCGTGGCCACCAGCCTCTCCACTACATGCCGTTGAGCCCACAAGCTCCGCCATGCCCTTCTACGCCGACTGGAGGTTGCCATTGGAGCCCCACGCCATGGCATCGTCGAAATCGTCATCGCCTTCAGCTCCGGCCACCGAGCTCCGCCGCTCCGGTTCGTCGCCCTCCCTGCGCTACTAAGCCCTCACCGGACCACCGTGCGTCCCCACGGTGAGCTACGCACCAAACCCCTCGGCCTCCCCTTCGATTTGGTGCGTCTGGCCCCTGCCGCCATTGTTGCCGAAGCTTTGCTCCTCCACCGCCGTAGTTGTCGGCGCGCCCATCTCGTTCACGCCCAACTGAACACGCAGAAGTGCTCAGGGCCTCACCCTGGAGCCGCCCGTAGCGCTAGGTCACCCGTACCCGTGCTGCATCGAGCAGCTGCTCGAAGCCCGAGCTTTGGCTTCCGTCGATGTGGTCGCCATCGACGTCTCCGACCTCCTCCGGTGCTGCCACCACCGCAAATGGATGAGGCATGTTCGCCCCGTTCGAACGGTGCCGCCCGCAGACTTGGCTGAACACATGGCCTCTCTCAGCCACTGACCAGTGGGTCCGACCTGCCCAGCTGGCAGGTCAACAAGTCAACGCTGACCCGCAGACTCAGCTCTCCCCGGGTCCCCCTGTCAGCCCCTCTGTGCACTCCTGGGTGCACCCAGCCTTTTATTTGGTTTTTTTGAATTAAAAGAATTATAGAAATTCTAGAAAATAGATAAAACTTTGGAAAATCATATAAATTAATCTATAACTCTAACGAAAAAGATTTATATATGAAGAATGATCAGAAAAATATGTAGAATCTGAATATGCCATTTTCATTCATTTTAGAATCCTCTAAGTATTTTTAAAGCAATTAGGGATGCACTAGAACACCTTTGCATAATAATTTTTGACATGGCATGCATGGTGTTGCATATGATTGCTTTATATTCATTGGTTCTTCCCCCTCCTTCTTTTCGGTAGACTCTGAGATTCCTGACGACCCGAGGTACCATTACCCCATCGACGACCCGACACTTTCTGCAGAGCTACCAGGCAAGCAAAATCACCTTGATCATGTCGATATCGCCCATTCTTTCTCTCTTATGCTTGCATTAGAATTGCTACTGTTATTGTTCCGGTATTACCTATTCTGATGCATAACCTGTTTTTGTAACTTGCTTCTCATACTCGCCTGTTATCCTATATGCTTAGTATAGTTCAGTTTGAGTCCCACCAGTGGCACTGTATCCTTGTCCGTGTTGCCATGCTTACCAACTAGGTGATCCGAGCAAGAGAATCTTAGTACCGGGAACTGAGCCCTTCGTCGATACTTGTAGATGTACGACACTACAGAGTTACTATCAAGTGCCGAGGGTGATTCCTCGTATTGCATTTTGATGATGACTCTGCAATGTAGCACATCAGGTGTGACTTATCGAGTGTGATTCCTCTTAGTCCACTCTTGATGATGTGTCTGTCGTGCAGTACCTCAGGTGTGAACCTTTCAAGGGTGATACCTCGGAGTTCACCTTGATGGTACGGACACACTGTTACTTTTACAAATGTTTTAATGGGAGTCGGGTCGGCCCCAAGGGTACCTGCGAGAGATACTGTGGTGGCTGGCTGTTTAGCGGTACCACCCAGGATGGGATGGTAGCTCTGGACTTGTCCCGACAGCCAACATGAGAGAAGTACTTGGTTAGATCGACCGGGCAGGCGGAGACCACCCAAGAGAGAGGTGAGCATGGACCCTTGTCGTGGACTGCGTGTTACCAAGTCGGAGCGACAGGAGTCCTGGTCATCTCTGCGAGATAATAATACACTAACGGATTTGGGTATTTGACCTGAGTTGCTTTCAGCCTCACGCACTAACCACCACGCGGGATTATGGTATGGGCCCTCGGCGTCGTACATTCTACCGAAAGCTCTGTCAGATATCATAGTTGAGCGGCGATACGCGCTCGGGTGAGCTGGAACGTCTGCTTGTGGATTCAAGAGACTAGGCTTGGTCCGGGCCGTCCACGTAACGCGCAGGAGTGCTTAGGGCGATTGGCCCATGACTCCTTCGCACTTAGGATGTAGACCGACGTGCTAACCTCTCTAGAGAGCCTAGGTAGGACTACGATGTGTCGATCGTCCGAGGCCGGGCATTACCCAGGCAAGTGTGTCCGGCCAGAGGTAATCGAGCATGTTGGGATATGCGGTGCACCCCTACAGGGAAGTAATCTATTCTAATAGCTGTGTCCATGGTAACAGGACGCTTGGAGTTATATCCTGATCCACTTCAACTTGAACCGGATACTTAAGGTTACTATGATGATATGTTGCTCCTGGATTGCTTTCTCGCAGGGTAGCCGAGAAAGGATCTCTCGGCGTTGCTACTATATACTGGTTACTATAGGTTGTTATGCGCTATACTCTTCTCATGCTGCAAGATGCTAGTCTTCGTTAGGCTAGGCCTTTCCCCTCTACTCTGGCATTTCTGTAGTTCAGTCCAAAGATATAGCCCCATTCCTTTGATACCGATGCATGCTTAGCATAGTTCTGATGTGAGTCTTGTGAGTACTTTGGATGAGTACTCATGGTTGCTTTGCTACCTCTTTTCCTCTACTCGGTTGCTGCGAGAAGAAGATGGTGCTCAGGAGCCAGAGTTCCCCGATGGTGCCTACTACAACGTGGGGACCGACGACCAGGAGTAGTTTCGGTGGCCATAGGCTGGAGGCCTTCGCCTTTTCGATCTAGTTGTCATTGTTTTGCTCAGCCTTCTTAAGGCAGACTTGTTTATTTATGTCTGTACTTAGATATATTTGTTTCCGCTGACTTATGTATTCGGGTCCTTGTGACCCCTGGCTTGTAATATAAGCTTTGTGTTTGAATTTGAGTTGTAATGTCATGTTGTGATATCTTACCATGAGTCTCTGATCTTGATCGTGCATGACGCGTGTATGATTAGTGCACGATTAAGTCGGGGTCGTCACACATGCTCTCCCATACAGCTGTGCACGCGGTTGACGGGATGGGATCGCTGGAAACAGCAATGAGCGAAATGACGGTGGTTATGCGTGGGGAGGCAGATGTGATCTGATCAGGGTGATGGCAAGGGTTGTCGATACCTCCAATATATAGGCGCGGTCGGGTAGGGAGACGTGGGGCAGGGCCCATGCCCAAGTCGGCAACAGCCCATGATCCGACGTCTCGGATTCATAGCACTTCCATTAATGACTCGTAATTAATTAATCATTCCTGACCGACAAAGATTAAGTGCATGCATGACATAGGTCTGAGCACGGCTCGGCTCATTCACGAAACATGACGCGGGCGCTGGCGATGCGTGGCGAGGTGGGCGGCAAAGAAGGAACTCGCATGTACCACTCATCTTCTCAATCTCCAATTGCATGTGGGAGATAAACCCTTATAAAGGGTTTGCCACTCTCCTCCAGTCATACCGAGGAGGAGAAGGAACAAATATTTAAAACTGGTGGTGAGGGAAATGGTGGCTTCATTCCCTGGTTCTTGACAAAAGTACCATTCTGTCCAACTTTCTTCTAGTGCCATCATTTCAAGTTGGTCGTACATGCAACTAAGGGATCGAAAGGATAGGTCTAGAGGGGGGTGAATAGACACTAACAAGGCAAAAGGTGCAATTTTTGAATTCTCTTGGAACTTAGGCATATTTTAGCACAAGTTAGATAGCAAGCAATACACCCTACACATGCATATCTAGAGTATGGTCAGCGGAAAGTAAATGACATGCAAGTCTAAGAAAGTAAGGAGTAGAGTTTAGGAGATTTTGCAAACGAAGCATGACACGATGATTCTTCCCGTGGTTCCGATAGGTGGTGGTATTGTACATCCACATTGATGGAGACTTCAACCCACGGAGGGTAACAGTTGCGCGAGTATACGGAGGGCTCCACCCACAAAGGGTCCACGAAGAAGCAACCTTGTCTATGCCATCATGGCTTATGTCCATGAAGGACTAGCCTCACTCGGGTAGATCTTCATGAAGTAGGCAATCTCCTTGACCTTACAAACTCTTGGTTCAACTCCACACGATTTGGAGGCTCCCAAGTGACACCTAACCAATCTTGGAGACACCACTCTCCAAAAGGTAATAGATGTTGTTGTTGATGATGAACTCCTTGCTCTTGTGCTTCAAAAGATAGTCTCCTCAACACTCAATCACTCTCTCACAGATTTGGCATGCTAGAAGGAGAAGGATTGGAGTGAAAAGCAACTTAGGGGGCTAGAAATCAAGGATCAAAAGTTGGAGTGGAATCCTCTTGATTTCAACACAAGTTTAGGTGGTTCTCTCCCAGAAAATGGATATGGGAAGTGATAGCGTCGTCCTGGTTACTTTCTCTAAGAGTTGGTGGAATGGGTGGGGTATATATAGCCAGCACCAAAAATCTAACTGTTACACACCTTTATGCACTACTCGATGTGACCGAATGAAAACACTAAGTGAGACCATTTAGTACAAAAGGTTTGAACTTTAGTCTTTTCGGTGAGACTGGATGAAACATCTTGGTGGGACCGAT
This sequence comes from Elymus sibiricus, assembly GCA_039707655.1. Lineage (NCBI taxonomy): Eukaryota > Viridiplantae > Streptophyta > Magnoliopsida > Poales > Poaceae > Elymus > Elymus sibiricus. Next base: position 25,911,485 of record CM077671.1, on the reverse strand, counting down.
TAATGCTGACCTAAGCACTTTCTACATTTTGGTGTCACCGATTGAAACCACTCGGAATTTCTGAGATGAAAACAATAGGTAACAGAAAGTTGGCAACTGCTCTTCGGTGGGACCAAAGGGTCAACTCGGTGAGACCGAGACACTAGGGTTTAGGCAGGGGCTACGTCATGAGTATCTTGGTGGGTCCAGATAGGAGTGTTTCGGTGGGACCGAGACAAACTTTAGGGTTTTGGACATAGGGATTTTTGAGGGTGTGGCTGAGGATCTTTGGAGAAATATCTCTAAGCACATGAGCAGTTAGACCATCATCAGAACCTCATCCCCTTTTAATAGTATTGGCTTTCCTATGGACTCAATGTGATATTGGATCACTTAACCAAAAATGTAGAGTCTTGAAGCTTTGCCTTGAGGAAGAAATCATCATGCACATGAGTATGATGCATACACTTACCTGGAGGTGCTTGAACATTATGCCTAAAGAAACAAACTGGAGAAAACAAGGTTAGATAACACAAGAGTTTCTCTTGAAGAAAATGTAGGAACCTCAAGTAACCCGAGATTGAGCTAACATGTAAAGAAGATAGCATCACTAGATGAATACTTCTCTGAAAGTTGACATGTCGCCAAGAAGTCAATAAAGATTTGCAATAGAATCTCAAGAATTTTCCTCCCCTAAGCTTTGAACTTCCTCTCCCCCTAATCTGAGATAGTAGATATTGGGAGCAGGTAGGGTGAGACAAAATCAGAGCAGAAAATCATATAGAATGATCATGCAAGTGATAAGATCATAAATCAAACATACATATGTTCCTCCCCACAAGGTAACATATAGGTCTCTCTCCTCTTATAATTGTGCATTTCTCTTCATATAGAGAAGCTTTGATGTGTATCTCTCCCCCTTTGACATAAATTTCCAAGAAGGGTGGCATCTTGGTCATTGGGTAGTTGGAAGGGTGTGGGATCTAGAAGAGTACATCTAGAGGGGGGGGATTAGACTACTCAACAAAATCAAAAACCTAACCTTTTCCTAATTTTAATGGTTGGCAGATTTTAGCAATTCTAACAAGTCTAGCACACCCTAAACATGCAAGTCATCAAGTATAGCAGAAGAAAGTAAATAGATGCACATGTAAGAAAGGAGTAGAGATAGGAAGATCAAACGCAATTGGTGAGACGAAGATTTTTCCCGTGGTTCCGATAGGTGGTGCTATCGTACGTCCACGTTAATGGAGACTTCAACCCACGGAGGGTAACGGTTGCGCGAGTCCACGGAGGGCTCCACCCACAAAGGGTCCACGAAGAAGCAACCTTGTCTATTCCATCATGTCCTACGTCCACGGAGGAATAGCCTTACTCGGGGTAGATCTTGACGAAGTAGGCAATCTCCTTGCCCGTACAAACTTCTTGGTTCAACTCCACAACACGAAGTAGGAAGCTCCCAAGCGACACCTAACCAATCTAGGAGGCACCACCCTCCAAAAGGTAATACATGTGGTAACAATGATGAACTCCTTGCTCTTGTGCTTCAAGATGACAGTCTCCTCAACACACAATCACTCTCTCGCAGATTTGGCTTGGTAGAAGAGGTTGATTGGGTGGAAAGCAACTTGGGGAGGTTAGAAATCAAGATTCATATGGTTGGAGTGGAATATCTTGATCTCAACACATGAGTAGGTGGCCCTCTCTCAGAAAAATGAATGTGGCAAGTGCTAGGTGGTTCTGAGTGCTTCCTCTACGAATGAGAGGTGGTGGAGGGGTATATATAGGCATCTCCAAAAATCTAACCGTTACAACATTATTGCCCAACTCGGTGAAACCGGAGTAAAAACTCGGTCTTACCGACTAGTGCAAAATGTAGCAACTTTAGGATTTTCGGTGAAACCAATATATAAATCTCGGTCGGTCCGATTTTGGTTTGCCTGGTTAGTTAGCAAAATCGGTGAAACCGATTCTTAAAATTCAGAAATTCCGATTCATAAAAATGGCTTAACAGAAAGTTGGTCACGGATTTTGGCGTCACCGAAATGGGACTTGGTGTCACCGAGATGCTAGGGCTTGGTTTAGGTTCTGTCTAGGGTTAAAACTCGGTAGGGCCAATTTTGGAAACTTGGTGGCACCGAATTTGACTTTGTGGGTTTGGACAGAATGTTTTGTGGAAGAAATGATGGGTATTTTTGGTGGCTAACTCTAAGCACTTGAGCAACCAGATCATCATAGATACCTCATCCCCTTTTAATAGTATTGGCTTTCCTATGGACTCAATTGTGATTACTCACATAAAAGTAAAATGTATAGTCTTGAAGCTTGAAGCTTGTTGCCAATCCTATTCCTTCCTTCTTCTTCTTTCCTCGGGGTTCTTTCACATCACAGCCAATCCACAGCAATCTTCTTGGACTTCTCTGAAATTCTTGATAAAACCATCAGTCCAAGAGACAATGTATGTTGTCATGAATTATCAAAACCACCAAGCACTACTGGATTTCAGTTATTTGCCGTCTGCCATAGCGGACGGCAAAGGGCAGGACTACCGACGGCAAAGCCTTTGCCGTCGGGCACCACACAGCAAAATTTCCGGCACTGAGAACCCCGGTAAATGAGTGCTTTGCCGTCTGCCTTTATACAGCGGACGGCAAAGTGTTTTTGCCGTCAGGCAGCAGACGGCAAAGCGACTGGACGGCCAAAAGTTGAGTTAGCCCCGTTAGTGGCTAACGGAGCCTTTGCCGTTTGCCACTCCCCCTTTGCCGTCCGCACCCTATGCCGTCTGCCTCCCCTCCTTTGCCGACGGCCACTCCTTTCCCGATGGTCACGGTCGGCATAGCTTCTTTGCCGTCCGCCCCCCCGCCACCCTACTTTGCCGATGGTCACTTCTATGCCGACGGTGGCCGTCGGCATATCTTCTTTGCCGTACGCCCCCCCTCCACATTCCTTTGCTGCAGTGCCACTGCTATGCCGACGGTGGCCGTCGGCATATCTTCTTTGCCGTACGCCCCCCCCCGCCACATTCCTTTGCTGCAGTGCCACTGCTATGCCGACGGTGGCCGTCGGCACAGCTTCTTTGCCGTCCGCCCCCGGACGGCAAATGTACCAAATGGCATCAGGCGCACTCCCAGGATGCATAGGTGGGTGCCACGTGTCGCCTTAGCCGTCGGTGCCGGACGGCAAAGAAACTATGCCGACGGTGGCCGTCAGCAAAGTGGCAATATTGCCCCAGTTTTTTCTGTTTTTTCTAATATCCAATTTTCACAGGCAAAATATGCTATATTTCACAATAACCCTAGTGATGATCATCCAACAACAAGCACAAGCACAAGTATCCAACAAACATACCAAAACAAATGTCACATTGTTCACTATATTACAATAGTAACAAGTTTCACATATGTAGCAAGTTTAGCATTGTTCATCGATACAAAATCACAAGCACTCCATCAATGCAAGCTTCCGTGAAGTGACTCTAATCTGCAAAATGGGAAATACGAAAGTTAGATGAAGAAGACTAGAATAAGAAGAAGAAGATGAAGAAGCGGTTTTCTTCTCTCTATCTTTCTCCTCTTGTTTTCTTCTTCTTATTGCTTATTTGTGTCATTCGGGCGAAAGTTAGATGAAGAAGACTAGAATAAGAAGAAGAAGATGAAGAACACTAATATTTCGGAAGGAGCTAAGTTTGTCTAAGTGCTAAGTTTATCTAAGTGCTAAGTTTGTCTAAGTGCTAAGTTTGTCTAAGTGCTAAGAAGATGAAAACGAGCTAAGTTTGGGGCTTACCGTCCTCGTCATCACGGAGGAGAGGCACCGCGGTTACTCGGACCGGTTTCACCTGGAGAAGGCTGCCCTGGAGAAGGGTTGTGCGATGCGACTCCGGAGTTAAGCTGCACCAAAGATGATTTGCAATGTCTCGTTAGCATGATGACACTGAAAAGATCATTGCATTGAAATGAAACTCACCGTTGCAGCCGTGGTAATGACTGGCATCGACGGAGCGGCCTGGCCGGTCTTCTCGCACATAGTCTGCACATTTGGTTTTCACAAGTCAACGATATTCATTATTAATGAAAGGAACATCATATGCAAGATTTGACAAATATGAAGAAGAATATTACCACGAAGAGCTCGTAGATGGCCCGGTAAGACGCATCGGACCGTGCCCTCTCCTCCTCCAACAACCTTGCCGTCCTCTCCTCCATCTCCTTCTCATTCGCCGCCATATGCGCCTGTGTTGCCTCTCTCTCTTTCAGAATAGCAGCCTGCAACACAACTCCTCATTAGCATTGTAATCATCTTTGTTCACACACACAATGTAATGAGGAAAGATATCTGAGTCTGTATAACTAACCTCGATGGCGAGCTCGACTGGCCGTGGACGAGGCCTTATCTCAGGACAGGAGCTCGTTTGGCGCGCCTTGATCTCCCGGAGGTTGCTAGGACAACGTATAAGGCCATCTCCAATGAAAATCGAGCCATGGGGCCTCCCGCCGCCAGCTATCATCACCAGCTCTGGATCAATAGGCTCCTGGCTCGGGTTAAAGTCCTCCCCTTTCCTCGCCTTCCCCTCATCTCTGTACCTCACGAGCTTGTTGTGGGAGGAGATGTTGCTGAACTTCAAGGGATCCTCGAGGTCAGACTCAGAGAATGCCTTGACCTTCTTGTACGAGGCAGTATGGGCCATCGCATAGAGGTCGTACATCTGTGGCACCTCCGTTTTATTGTGATGCGCCTAAAAGAGAGAGAGAGGAACAAAGTATTAGTAAAGGGCTCAAGCTAGAATCAAGAATGAATTGCATGAATCATGAAGCTAACCACATACCCAGTTCAGACCAAACTGATTTAAGTTGGCGCTCCCTTGATGGTGTGGCACACAAACCATTTTGTTACGCCGGTCCTTGGCATTGTTGTGGACGGATAGCCATTGTTCTGAGCACCACTCATCCACCAACGCCTCCCAACAATCCATCATATCCGCACACCATATTGGTTGCACCTAAGTTAATAAAGAGATATTTGAGCGCTACGCGTAGGAATCAAATGAAGGAAACTAAGTACAAGGCCTTAAGAATACGTAATTACCTTCATGTAATGCTCCTTCTCCATCTTCTTTCCACGGCACGTCAACTTCTCCTTCCTAATACGCCGCGAGGCGTAGTAGTCTCGAACAGCCTGCACCCGAGCCTCGTGCCGAAAGTTTTGCAGTAGGCGCCTGCATTGCTGATCGATAACCTTTGCCGCGGCCTCCTCGTATCCCTCCTCACACATGTAGAAGGTCTGCAATCAAACGACACAACACTTATTAGTACAATAACTAGCTATTGTTGATTTTTAATTGTGTAAAGCAGAAATTACCCAAAAATGTCTGATCACCATCTCCGCCCTCGTGTGGCACAAAACACCGTCGATCCTCTCCTCAGGCGGGGCCGGTGCAGCCAAGTAGTGCTCCTAGGTCAGTCCTAACTCTCGAACCTGACCCTCACCGGGCAACGTGACAAACCCCGGGAAGTTTTGCCTGACAAGGACACCAAGGATGCTATTGGGCCTGCGGGCATCCTTGGGATGATGCCAACCCCTGCAGTATGACAAAGCCAACACATTAGATATTTGAAAAAACGTAAAGGCAAAAGGTTAAAAAGTGTACATGCACTTACCTCTCCCCATCAGGCCTAATCAACCACCTCAGCTCGCGGGTCGCCGGCACGGGCGGGAGCCGTGTCATACCACGCTGGTAGACGGTGGCGCCCTCAGGCAGCTCCACGTCGCTATCAGAAAAACGATCCCCGCCACCATCAGCATGGCCACTAGTCTCCTCCGGCCAGGTATCCCATGGGGTCTGCCGGGACGTGCCCTCATCCCTACTCTGCTCCGGAGTCTCGTGGGACAAAGCCTCTGGGACAGGAGTCGTGTAGGTCGAAGGCTCGTCAACCAGAGGCTCGTGGACCGGAGTCCGCGTAGCCTCGTCCTCAGACAGGTCCACTCTAGCAGTCCTGTGCTCGGGTGAATCAGCTGGGGGTGGCGGCGAGGAAGGCGTAGCAGCCACCCTACCTTTGCCGCGGCCTCCTCTCCCTCCTCTCCCACCTCTACTACCTCTCTTCTTCCCCCGACCTCCTCTCACGGGGGTCGACGAAGAAGCGGCCCCCAGTGTATGCAGACTAGAGAGCAACGCTCTCCGGAGAGAGTCGGCAGGAATGGAAGTACCCATCCCACCACCCTCCGACGAAGGAGCCGCGGAGTGCTCTCGACCCTTTCCCACCATCTTTCAACAACTGCCATGACAAATAGTAAACGAAATTAGTACAACATAAAATTGAATACCGACATGAATTATAAAATGTATATAATTTAAGTGTATCATCATATACCTAACATGAACTAAAAGTTGATTACCTGACATGAATTAATAATAATCTTGATCGTCTATATATTCTCCGGGATCAATAAATGCATCATCATCATCACTATCATCAATAAATGCATGATCATCATCACTATCAGGAACAACGTGTTGAAGGCCTCCTTCATGTAATCGGTTAAGCATTGACAGGTCATCCGCATCAGTAACCTCTTCTTGTTCCGGCTCTTCCTGTTCCGGCTCAGGGGTTAAGTCGGATTCATTGTCGCTGTCTACTTCAATGTTCCGGGGTGAAGTAGAGCGGTTCTTGAAACTTTTTTTGGATATACGTGTTTCTTGGAAGAATTCTCCTTCATATGTGTCTTGGTTAATGTGAGGTTCATAATCCTCTTCATTGAGGGGAGGTGGTCTAAAATGTGGCGGCGCTTCATAAACGACATCCCAACCTTTCAGATTTGGATCAGTTTGGCAGGCCCACGATAGATAGAAAACTTGGGTTGCCTGTTGAGCCGTAATACAGACATCGGGCACATCTAAATGGGTGCTTTGTTTGATTTCGACTAGCCCTATATGATCATGAGTCCTTCTAGTCTCCTTCGGCTGGAACCAATGACATTTGAAGACTACGACGTTCGGTGGGTTTTCACCATAGAATAGAAGTTCATAAATTGCTTCAACTCTTCCATAGTACTCTGTACCTCCTTCGCCGATAGCAGAGACACAACAATTTGTAGTCTTCAGGTCGGGCATAGATAGCTCTTTGCCAAAGGTACGAAAGCGATACCCATTTACGTCGTATCTGTCAAATGAACAGACCTTATAGTTCGGTTCTTTTGCCCAATTTATGCCATGTCATCTGTCTGGCCGTCTCTTCGACCATGAAAAGACGTTGAAGTCTTGGTATGATTGGCATATAGCGAAGAACGTTAACAGGAATTTTTGTCTGCATCTTCTCACCCATACCGTTGTCTACGACAACATACCTAGAAGACTTGCAAATGGGACAATAGTTCAAGTCCGCATACTCAAGCCTAAATAAGGCACATCCACTCTCACAGGCATCTATCTTCTAATAGGGCATCTTAAGTACACGGAGAATTTTGTCCGACTGGTACAAGTTTGGAGGCAGTACATGGCCTTTGGGTAGAAAGCGTCCAAATATTGTCATCATCGCGTCGTAGCATTCTCTGCCCAGGTTGAATTGAGCCTTCAGAGCCATTACTTGCGCGATGGCATCCAGCTGACAAAGCTCAGTGTGCTCGTGGAGAGGACGTTTTGAAGACTCCAATATTTCATAGAATGCCTTTGCAGATTCCTCCATCTCATCGTCCGAATCCCGAGCATCATCAAAGTCTTGCACCATGTCTTCGATCCCGGTACCATGCTCGTCGGTGCGATGACGAACCACCTCAGCTCTGGCACGTTGGGCAGACTCACCATGAAAAGTCCACACCGTATAATTAGGCCTGAAACCCCACTTCTGCAGGTGTTTAACCATCTCACCCTCTGTCTGCCTTTTAAAGTTGTCGCACCGGGGACAGGGACACCATGTTTTTTCCTGGCCATTTGCAAATGCGGCTCTCACAAACCACTTGGTATTTGTAAAACATTCTTTGGTCATGTCGTTCTGACTGGTGTGACCGGTGTACATCCACGCACGATCAGTCGTCTTGCCTAGCTACTGGACACACAAGAAATATATATATATATATATATAATTCAGCATATATATTCATCAGTTCATCAAGTTTGTCAGTTTTATTACGTCCATGCAACCTACACGCTAATAGGTAAAGATAGGTCCTAATCCCACCCCAGTATGTGTAGATTGGGTTCGTTTTCCCATGCTCTGCTCCGGAGCCGACGCAGAATTTCGGCAGCACCTCCCCGCTATTCTCCTGATACACGTCTCGGCAATAAGCAGAGAGGATGTGTACCCGGAGAACAACAGGGAGGCACTGACGAAATTCCGCATCGGATCCGGAGCAGAGCATACGGGAAAATGAACCCAATATACACATACTCGGGCTGTCCATGGATAACGTTGGACAATTCGAAAGGACGGCGATTATAAATATGCAAAGACATGCATATTTATAGATGTCATCCTTTCGAATGGGAGACGCCTAGGTTACGAAACTTGACATGAAAATAAAATTAAGTGACAACAGCATGACAACAAGAACAGAGCAAATAGGAGGGTCGGGGATCGAGGAGATGACAGTAGTGCTCACCACTAGACCGTGTAGGGGACGTAGTCGCATGGGGAGGCCGTCGAACACCAGACCCTTCAAGCGATGAAAAACTGCACATTTAGATCCACACGATCAAAACGAATATTCAATCCCGATAGAAAAATCTCTCTATGTATGACTACTTTGGCACTTCTATTTTCTTATTTTTCTTCTCTATTTCTTCTTCTTCTCCTCTTCTTCTTCCTTTTCTTCTCTTCTTCTTCTTCTTCTTCTCTTCTTCTTTTTCTTCTTCTTTTCTTCTCCTCTTCTTCTTCTCCTCTTTTTCTTCTACTTTCTCCTCTTCTTCTGTTTTTCCTTTTCATCTCCTCCTCCTCCTATTCTACTTCTTCTTATTCTTCTTCTTCTTTTCATTTGTCCTTTTTCCTTCTTCTTTTCTTCTTCTAACAGTAGCTAGCTAGCTAATTTCTAATCTAAAAATGAAAAAAAAACAGAAAAAATGCGGAAGAGGGGGGAAGGGAGGAGGCACAGAGAGCTCACCGGAGGGGGCGTCCGGGCGGCAGGGCCGTCTAGGGTGCCGGGGCGGCGGGGCGGTGGTGCGCAGGGGCACGGGGGCGGCGGGGCGTCTGGTGGGTGGGGGCGGCGGGGCGGCGGGTGGGTGGGGGCGGCGGGGCGGCGGGTGGGTGGTGGCGGCGGGTGGGTGGGTGTGGCGGGGCGGCGGGTGGGTGGGGGTGGCAGGGCAGTGGGCCGTCGGTGGGGGTGGCGGGGCGGGGGGCGGCCGGTGGGCGGGGCGGCCGGTGGGTGGGGGCGGCAGCCGGTGGGCGTCGGGGGGAGGGAGGGAGGGAGGGAGGCGGGGTGGGCATCGGGGCAGTGGGTGGGTGGGGGTGGCGGGGCGAGGGGCGGCCGGGGGGTGGGGGCGGCGGGCGGCGGGGCAGCCGGTGGGTGGGGGCGGCGGGGAGAGGGAGGGGAGGGATGAGGGAGTGAGGGAGAGGACAGAGGGGTGGGGGACGGCGCCGTTATTAGGGCGTCTCCTTTGCCGTCTGCCAGCCTGCCTTTGCCGTCTGCTGGTAGACGGCAAAGAACTGACCTAAGCGGCGCCAGCTTGCTTTGCCCTTTGCCGTCCGCCAGCTGCCCTTTGCCGTGGGCCGTTTCTTTGCCGTCTACCCTGCTGGCCCTTTGCCGTCAGCTGGCTGACGGCAAAGAATCGGCCTACGGCAAATTCATTCTTTGCCGTCATCTTACCCTTTGCCGTCAGCTTTACGCCAGCATACGGCAATGACTTTCTTTGCCGTCCGCCTGCTGACGGAAAAGAATCGGCTGACGGCAAAATCCCTGATTCCAGTAGTGAAGGGAGAAAATGTGCTTTCAATCTCCCCCTTTTTGGTAATTGATGACAACATACAATCAAAGCTTCAATTTAAAGATAAGTAGTAAAGTATGATAGCTTTGAAAGGCATATGACTTAGACAAGCTCCCCCTAAATGTGTGCAATCCCTTTTTAAGGAATAGTTGCTTTGGAATGCATGAGTGCACACAGAGTAGCTAGAGGATGATAGGTCATATGAATATCTTGGCTATATGCATCAAATGAAAGAGAATGAATTACCTCCATGTTCAGGATTTACTCTTGCAAAACAATATGTGCAAGAAGCAAGAGATCATCCTGACCAAGTATATGATGCATATACTTACCTTGAAGTTGTGGAGCATTTCTACTTGGAAACATACTTGAGAAAACAATGTTAGATAACACAAGAATATCTCTTTCACAAAAATGCAAGAAACTTCAATTCACCAAGATTTGGAAGTCATGTAGAAGATAATACTTTCAAGATTAACATGTATCCAAAGATATTGTAGAACTTTCTCCCCTGAATCTCAGCATGTAGATATTAGGAGTAGGTAGGGTAAGACAAGTCTATTGTTATTTATTGGTAGACAAAAGAAAACAATTTTCTCTCTCCTTTTGGGAATAACAAATAAGAATTGATCTCTCCCCCTTAATGGTTGTTCTCTCCCTTTGGCACATGAGTGACTTAGGAAGTTATAATGATTCTCCCCCTGAATCTTTGAATTTAAGCTTTGATATTTCTCCCCCTTTGGCACAATTACCGAAGAAGGGTCAGAGGGTAAGGGATCCTTGAGACTAAGGGTCATAGAGAATATCTTCTGAAAATGTTTGAGAATATGGCAAGGAACACAAACAGTAGCAAATGTCGGAGGCTCCGAGTTAAAATGGATCGGTTGAACCAATGTGAACTTCTAGGGTTCTGGGACAAATCGTTGATACCGAAGAGTTTCATATCGATGGTACCGAAGAGACACTGAGCAGTTTAGCTGCTACATCGGTGAAGCCAATTTTCCTGTTTCGGAGTATCCGAGCAATATTCAGAAACTTGGCCATAGTGTTTTTGACCATCTTTAAGAAGAGAACTTTCCAGAAGAACTTAACAAATTTGCAAGAAACTTGACAAATGATTTGCAATGAATTTTCAAAAAGAGTTGCAAGGAATAATATTTTTTTTAAAATCATCTAAACTGGGATTGAATGGAAGCATCGAAATAAGCATAGAATAAACATCTCCATTCAAGTCCCACTACTAGATGTTGGGCGGTGACTAGGTCACCTGTATTAGAGTATATTGACTTAAGGAGTCAAGCAAGAATGCTTGATCATAGGTCATACTCATCGTTAAGCTCAAAATGGGGTTACCATTTTTCGTTTAAGCATTTTAATGTCTTCATATCATTTGAGGTGCTTTAACTCATGACTTGGAGTAAAGCTTTTTCAAGGATATGAGTACATACCTTTGAATGTTGTTGGTGACGTGGTATGTTGGTGAACTTGTTGTGGATGCTCAATGTTGATGAAGATCATCTTGAGTTGGGAGCTATCCTTTTTGTTTCATTCACTTTTCACCTACATGGGTTAGTCACGCAAGGAAGAACATGATATATCCAAATGACATGATACCAATTGTGAGATTGCAATTGTGATCTTATTAAATATATGTCAAGGATATGTATGTGTTGTCTTCTTCCGTCATCATCAAAGAGGGGTTGTGGATACTTGGCCATAACAAGATTGCTCTATGTTTGAGTTGTTGGCAATCTTGTGGAATGATATTCTTCCAAGTACCTACAAAAGGATTAGATGCAATACAAGGGAGCATAGATTTCCAAGATATAAGATAGTATCATAGATAGCATGGAATAGTCAAATAAGCTCATGCCCTTGCATGCATCCGAGCGAGTCTAGCTCAAGTTTGAAGCATCAATGATGTTCAACTCACTCCTCAATCTGCAAAACACTTTCTCATCAAGTGGCTTAGTAAAGATATCATCCAATTGTTTGTCGGTTTGAACTTGTTTAAGTTTAATATCTCTTTTGGCAACATGATCACGAATGAAATGATGTCGAACTTGAATATGTTTGGTTTGAGAATGTTGGACAGGATTATAAGCAATTTTAATAGCACTCTCATTGTCGCAAAACAATGGAACATGGTTCACATTTATGCCATAATCCTTAAGAGTTTGCGTCATCCATAGTAATTGCGCATAACATGAACCGGCAGCAGTGTATTCTGCTTCGGCGGTGGATAAAGATACAGAGTTTTGTTTCTTGGATGACCAAGACACAAGAGATCTCCCAAGAAATTGGCAAGTACCCGAGGTGGATTTTCTATCAACCTTATCTCCGGCATAGTCCGAGTCGGAATAGCCCATAAGATTGAAAGAAGATCCCTTGGGATACCAAATACCAAAGTTTGGTGTATGTATCAAGTATCTCACAATTCTTTTCACAGCCTTAAGATGACATTCTTTGGGTGGCGCTTGATATCGGGCACACATGCATACACTTAGCATGATATCGGGTCGAGAGGCACATAAGTATAACAATGAACCAATCATTGATCGATAAACCTTTTGATCAATTGGTTTGTCCTCCTTAGTGAGGTCAACATGTCCACTTGTAGGCATGGGAGTTTTCATACCTTTGCACTCTTGCATGTTGAACTTCTTGAACAAGTCCTTGGTGTACTTGGTTGGAGAGATGAATGTACCTTCTCTTGTTTGCTTGATTTGCAATCCAAGGAAAAATTTCAGCTCACACATCATAGACATCTCATACTTCTCTGACATCAACCTTCCAAATTTCTCACTAAAATGTGGGTTAGTAGATCCAAAAATAATATCAGCCACATAAATTTGGCACACAAATAATTCACCATTAACTCTTTTAGTGAACAAGGTTGCGTCAATTTTACCAATCTCAAAACCCTTTTCAATGAGAACCTTCGTTAAGCATTTGTACCAAGCTCATGGGGCTTGTTTAAGACCATAGAGAGCTTTACGAAGTCTATAAACATGATTAGGTTTCTTAGGATTCACCAAGCCAGGAGGTTGTTTAACATAAACTTCCTCCTCAATTTCACCATTTAGAAAAGCACTTTTGATATCCATTTGGTAAAGTGTAATATCATGGTGATTGGCATAAGCAAGAAGAACGCGAATAGCTTCAAGTCTAGCAACGGGGGCGTAAGTCTCACCGTAGTCCATACCTTCGACTTGAGTGTAACCTTGAGCTACGAGACGTGCCTTGTTGCATACCATTTGGTCATCTTCATCTTGCTTGTTCCGAAACACCCATTTTGTATTAATGATGTTGTGCTTGTCCTTGGGCTTCTCCACTAATGTCCACACTTCATTCCTTTCGATGTTGTGTAGCTCCTCGTGCATAGCGTTCACCCAATCCGGATCTTCAAGTGCTTCTTCTATCTTCATAGGCTCAATACTAGAGATAAATGAGTAATGCTCACAAAAGTTAGCTAGACGAGCTTTAGAGCGAGTGATCCTTCCGGTTTGTATATCACCGAAAATCTGATCCAAGGGATGATTCTTGTCAACTCGTGCTCGAACTCCTGGTAGCTTTTGCTTGTTGGATGGTGAAGCTTCCTCATCATCATCTTCTTCTTCGTTGTTGTTGTTGAAGGTGTCGTTCGCTTAAGGAGGTGGTGAAGGTGGTCGAGGTGGATCATCTTGATGTACTTCTTCCTCTTCTTCATCTTGTCGTGTACCGCTTGTGGACGCCTCCATATCGTTTTGTGGTTTGCTTCGGCGCGAAGTAGGGGCTTCCACTTGTGTCGATGAAGTACTTTCCTTCACCTCCATGGGACGTATCTTGCCGATGGACAAGTCTTGAATTGCTTCCGAAGGATCCTTGTCTCCTACATCATTTGGCAATTGTTCGACTTGCGAACCATTAGACTCGTCAAACTACACATTTACCAGCTCTTCAACTTTTCGAGTGAAGTTGTTGTAGACATAGTAAGTGTGAGAGTTTGATCCATAAACAAGTAGGAATCCTTCATGAGATTTAGGAGCAAATTTAGAATGACGATGCTTATCAAGAATGTAGCACGTTGAGCGAATACCCGAAAGTATCCAACTTGGGGTTTGTTACCGGTGAGTAGCTCGTATGCCGTTTTACTGAGAAGCTTGTGTAGGTAGAATAGGTTTGTTGCATGACAAGCTGTTTCCACGGGTTCTGCCCAAAAGTGTCTTGGCGTCTTGTATTCGTTAAGCATCGTTCTTGCCATCTCAATAAGAGTTCGGTTCTTCCTCTCAACAACGCCTTTGTGTTGAGGTGTGTATGTAGCCAAGAACTCATGTGAGATACCGTCTTTGTCAAGATAGGTATCCACATTGGTGTTCTTGAACTCCGATCCATTGTCGCTCCGAACCTTCTTGATCTTCACTTCGAACTGATTTTGTGCTTTGCGAGTGAAGTTCTTGAAGATCTTTTGTACCTGCGACTTGTCATCAAGAAAGAATACCCACGTAAATCTGGAAAAATCATCAACTATAACTAGACCAAAGGAATTTTCACTGAGGCTCTTGTAAGCATTGGGACCAAAAAGATCCATGTGTAGCATCTCGAGTGGTCTCCTAGTAGTCATGATGTTTTTAACGGGATGACTTCCACCCACTTGTTTTCCTGCTTGACAAGCACTACAAAGTCTATCTTTGTCAAAGATAACATCTTTAACACCAAGTATGTGGTCACCTTTAATGAGTCTATCAAGATTGTGAATACCAACATGTCCTAGCCTTCTATGCCATAGCCAACCTTTAGAAGATTTTGCAATAAGACAAGTACGAGGTTGGGCTCTTTTAGTGAAATCAACAATGTATAGATCACCTCTACGGATACCAGTAAAGACCATGTTATAATTGTCTTGACGAAACACTTGGCAATCTACTTTGGTAAATAGCACATTGAAACCGAAATCGCCTAGTCTAGATACGGAAAGAAGATTGTAACCAAGTGATTCAACAAGGATGACATTTTGAATGGAACTATCATGGGATATGGCCACCTTACCAAGACCAAGTACCTTACCTTTGGAATTGTCTCCAAAAGTCACATACCTTCGCGGTCCATGATTCGGTGTAATCTCATGAAACATGTGTTTATCTCCCGTCATGTGGTCGGTGCATCCACTGTCGAGAATCCACTCTTTTCCACCGGACATGTAATCCTTGAAGTATTCCATGAGACTTAGGCTCCTCATCGTCTTTTCACACTCAATGTCAAACTCCTCATCTTCATCATAGTATCCATGTTCCACATCGTCATCATCTAATGGTATATACTTGTCACAAAAATCAAGAGATTTGTGAGAGTTGTGATCATGACAATGTTCAAATCTATGAATACGAATGGCTTCAACAATGATGTTATTGATGGTAATGACATCTCCTTTAGCACGCATAAGGTCACGAAGCTCAAGCAAGCATTTATCAAAGTTAGGATCACTTGACTTCATTTTGTGAAAGGCAATAGTTTTATGGAGAATGATATCAAGATTTTTCAAAGAATAGTTTGGATATCTTTTCTCAAGATCTTTCCACAAATTATAAGCACACTCAAAGTTTTTCATTTGATCAAACACAATTCTAGGCAATCCTCTAATGATGAGATTAACAGTTCTAAGATTGCAAAGCATGTCAATTTCTTCTTCATGAGAAGGATGTAAAGGATCAATAGGAGGCACATAGGGGTTTTCAACATATTTGCTCAAATGGAATTCATCAAATAGGTCAAGAATTTTGTCTTTCCATTTACTATAGTACTCCCCATTGAGAATAGGCACTCTACAACCATTACTCCCCAAACTAGGCATATCCATCTTCCTCCAATGGTGATAAAACCAAAGCTATGGAGACCAAAGCTCTGATACCAATTGTGGGAGCGAGAAGAGTCCATCTAGAAAGGCGTGATTAGACTACTCGACAAAATCAAAAACCTAACCTTTTCCCAATTTTAATGGTTGGCAGATTTTAGCAATTCTAACAAGTCTAGCACACCCTACACATGCAAGTCATCAAGTATAGCAGCGGAAAGTAAATACGTGCACATGTAAGAAAGGAGTAGAGATAGGAAGATCAAAGGCAATTGGAGACATGAAGATTTTTCCCGTGGTTCCGATAGGTGGTGCTATCTTACGTCCACGTTAATGGAGACTTCAACCCACGGAGGGTAACGGCTGCGCGAGTCCACTGAGGGCTCCACCCACAAGGGGTCCACGAAGAAGCAACCTTGTGTATTCCATCATGGCCTACGTCCACGAAGGACTAGCCTTACTTGGGGTAGATCTTCACGAAATAGGTGATCTCCTTGCCCATACAAACTTCTTGGTTCAACTTCACAACATGAAGTAGGAGGCTCCCAAGCGACACCTAACCAATCTAGGAGCCACCACCCTCCAAAAGGTAATAGATGTGGTAACAATGATGAACTCCTTGCTCTTGTGCTTCAAGATGATAGTCTCCTCAACACATAATCACTCTCTCACAGATTTGGCTTGGTAGAAGAGGTTGATTGGGTGGAAAGCAACATGGGGAGGCTAGAAATCAAGATTCGTATGGTTGGAGTGGAATATCTTGATCTCAACACATGAATAGGTGGCTCACTCTCAAAAAAATGAATGTGGCAAGTGCTGGGTCATTCTGAGTGCTTCCTCTAGGAATGAGACATGGTGGAGGGGTATATATAGGCATCTCCAAAAATCTAACCGTTAAAACATTATTGCCCAACTCGGTGAAACCAGAGTAAAAACTCGGTCATACTGACTAGTGCAAAATGTGGCAACTTTAGGCTTTTCGGTGAAACCAATATATAAATGTCGGTCGGTCCGATTTTGGTTTGCCTGGTCAGTTACCAAACTCGGTGCAACCGATTCTTAAAACTTAAAAATTCCGATTCATAAAAATGGCTTAATGGAAAGTTGGTCACTGATTTCGGCATCACCAAAATGGGACTTGGTGTCACCGAGATGCTAGGGTTTGGCTTAGGTTCTCTCTAGGGTTAAAACTCGGTAGGGCCAATTTTGGAAACTTGGTCGCACCGAATTTGACTTTGTGGGTTTGGACAGAATGTTTTGTGGAAGAAATGATGGGTATTTTTGGTGGCTAACTCTAAGCACTTGAGCAACCAGATCATCATAGATACCTCATCCCCTTTTAATAGTATTGGCTTTCCTATGGACTCAATTGTGATTACTCACATAAAAGTAAAATGTGGAGTCTTGAAGCTTGAAGCTTGTTGCCAATCTATTCCTTCCTTCTTCTTTTTTCCTTGGGGTTATCCTCACATCACAACCAATCCACAGCAATCTTCTTGGACTTCTCTGAAATACTTGATAAAACCATCAAGGGAGCAAATGTGCTTTCAGAGGGTCCTTGATGAGCACACCTAGCTTAGATGTTTGTCTAAATGCAGTAGAGGGGAAAGAATCATTGAGTGGAGCTGGAAAAGGAACATAAAATAATTTCTGGCAAATGATCCTTTTTCTAGTTCTCTTCGGTAGGTACGAGTAGGATCATGCGGTGAGTCTGAGGTAATTTGAAGTCACAGGATGATCACATTGGTGGTTTCGAGCCAGTTCATCTCGGTTGGACCGATGAACATGCTAAATATTATAGTAGACTCGGTGGCACCAATGTTATTCAGATCGGAGGGACCAATTTCATGAGTAGAAGAAAAATTTGTCAAACTCAGCTCACTTTGCAATAAGGTTTCACAAGGATTTGCAAGGAATTCGGATAAAATTTGCAATGAATTGATAGAAGAAAGAAAATGCAAAGATAAGAAAAGGAAAGATAAGAAAACTAGATGAAGTGTTTTTAAAGGATAGCAAAACACAAGAACAAATATGAACACATAAAACTCAAAGCAAAATCAGCAAATGGAAAACTTCAACTAAGGTAATGTCGGCAACTAGGTCACCTATATTTGAGTATATTGAATTAGGAGTCAAATGAGATCACTTGATCATAGGTCATACTCATCGTTAAGCTCAAAATGGGTTTACCATTTTTCGATTAGGCATTTCAATGTATTCATATCTTCTTGAGTTACTTTGACTCATGACTCAGAGTAAAGCTTCTCTAAGATGTGAGGACTTACATTGGGTTTTGTTGTTGACAACATCATGTAGTTGAACTTGTTGTGGATGCTCAAGTGCTTGAGTTGGGAGCAATCCATTTGCCTCTGAAGTCCAACTTCCTACATGGGTTAGTCATGCAAGAAACAACGTATGTATCCAAATTAACAAGAGTGAAGGATTATAATCGAATGTTGTCAAGGGATACTTTTAGTGTTTTGTCCCTTGAACACAACAAATAGGATCTTAGATACCTGGTTCATGCATGATTGCTCCAGGTAGGAGTTTGGAGCAATTTTGTGAAGTGAAGCTTGTCCAAGTACCTACACGGGGTTAGATACAATACAAGGGAGCAATATATCCATGATATAAGGTAGTCATCATAAGAGAAATATCAACGATTAGTCAAGAACGCCCATGCCCTTGCATGCATCCAAGTGAGTTTCTAGTTCACATTGGAGACATCAAGAATATTCATCTCGCTCCTCAAATGACAAAAAGTCTTTTCATCAAGTGGTTTTGTGAATATATCCGCTACTTGTTTGTCGGTATGAACATGCTTAATGTCAATGTCACCTTTAGCCACATGCTCACGTATAAAGTGGTGACAAACATCAATGTGCTTTGTTCGATAATGTTGAGCGGGATTGTGTGAAATCTTAATAGCACTCTCATTGTCACAAAGCAATGGGACATTTCTCACATTCATCCCATAATCTTTGAGAGTTTGTGGCATCCATATTAATTGAGCACAACATGATCTGGCGGCAATGTATTCCGCTTCGGTGGTAGATAGAGATACTGAGTTTTGCTTCTTGGAGGACCAAGACACAAGGGACCTCCCAAGAAATTGACAAGTACCCGAAGTGGATTTTCTATCGATCTTGTCACCGGCATAGTCTGAATCGAAATAGCTAACAAGATCAAATGAGGATCCTTTGGGATACCATATGCCAAAGTTCTGTGTATGTATCAAGTATTTCACAATTCTTTTCAAAGCCGATACG
This sequence comes from Elymus sibiricus, assembly GCA_039707655.1. Lineage (NCBI taxonomy): Eukaryota > Viridiplantae > Streptophyta > Magnoliopsida > Poales > Poaceae > Elymus > Elymus sibiricus. Next base: position 25,892,500 of record CM077671.1, on the reverse strand, counting down.
TGACATTCTTTTGGTGCCGCTTGGTATCGTGCACACATGAACACAATTAGCATAATGTCAGGACGAGAGGCACATAGATATAGCAACGAACCAATCATTGATCAATATACCATTTGATCAACCAGTTTGTCCTCCTTAGTGAGGTCAAGATGTCCACTAGTAGGCATGGGTGTTTTCATACCTTTGCTATTTTGCATGTTGAACTTTTGGAACAAGTCATTGGTATACTTTGTTTGAGAAACAAAGGTACCCTCACTACTTTGCTTGATTTGCAAACCAAGGAAGAATTTGAGTTCACACATCATAGACATCTCATACTCCTCCTACATCAAACTTCCAAACTTTTCACTAAAATGGGGGTTAGTGGATCCAAATATAATATCATCAACATATACTTGGCACACAAATAATTCACCATTAACCTTGTTAGTGAATAGAGTTCTATCAATTTTACCAATCTCAAAACCCTTACTAATAAGAAACTTCGTCAAGTTTTTGTCCCAAGCTCTAGGAGCTTGTTTAAGACCATAAAGAGCTTTATGAAGTTTATAGACATGATTAGGTTTCTTAGGGTTCACAAAGCCGGGAGGTTGTTTAACATACACTTCCTCCTCAATTTCATCATTCATGAAAGCACTTTTAATATCGATTTGATAGAGGGTGATGTTATAGTGATTTGCATAAGCAAGAAGAATGCGAATGGACTCAAGTCTAGCAACGGGGGGATAGGTCTCACCATAGTCCATACCTTCTACTTGTGTGTAGGCTTGAGCCACTAAACGAGCCTTGTTGCGAACTACTTGTCCATCCTCATCCTGCTTGTTTCGAAACACCCATTTTGTTCCAATGATATTTTGTGCATCCTTGGGCTTCTCAACCAATGTCCAAACTTGGTTCCCCTCAAAGTTGTGTAGTTCTTCATGCATGGCGTTCACCCATTCTACATCCTCGAGAACTTCTTCTACCTTCATAGGTTCAACACTTGAGATGAAAGGGTAATGCTCACAAAAGTTAGCTAAACGTGTTTTAGAGCGAGTGATTCTCCCGGAATTGATGTTCTCAAGGATTTGATCAACGGGATTCTTATTATTCATGCTTGCTCTAACACGGCTTAGCTTTTTCTTGGGTCGTGGAGCTTCCTCTTCATTCTCTTCTTCCTCTTCTTCTCTGTTGTTGTCGTTGTTCCCTTGAGGTGGTGGGGATGGAGGTTGAGGTGGATCTTCTTTTTGTACTTCCACATCTTCATCTTGGCGTGTACCACTTGTGGATGCCTCCATGTCACCTTCTGGTTCACCTTGACATGAAGTGGGGGCTTCCACTTGTGTAGATGAAGTACTCTCCTTCACCTCCATAGGACGGATCTTGCCAATAGACAATTCTTGAATTGCTTCCGAAGGCTCTTTGTCTCCTACATCAATTGACAATTGCTCTACTTGTGAGTCGTTAGTCTCATCAAACTTCACATCTACCTTTTCTTCAAGTTTTCGAGTGAAGTTGTTGTAGATACGGTAGTTATGAGAGTTCGATCCGTAACCGAGGAGAAATACTTCATGAGATTTAGGAGCAAATTTTGAATGACGATGCTTGTCAAGAATGTAACACTTGGAACCAAATACTCGAAAGTATCCAACTTGGGGTTTGTTACCGGTGAGTAGCTCGTAAGCCGTCTTGCTGAGAAGCTTGTGAAGATAGAGACTGTTTGTAGCATGGCAAGCTGTTTCCACCGCTTCCACCCAAAAGTGTTTTGGTGTCTTGCACTCATCAAGCATCGTTCTTGCCATCTCTATAATTGTTCAGTTCTTCCTCTCAACAACTCCATTTTGTTGAGGTGTGTACATAGCCGAGAACTCATGTGAAATACCCTCCGCATCAAGAAAGGTGTCCACATTCGTGTTCTTGAACTTCGTTTCGTTGTCACTCTGAACCTTCTTGATCTTCACCTCAAATTGATTTTGGGCTTTCCTAGCAAAGGTCTTGAAGATCTTTTGAACCTGCGATTTGTCATCAAGAAAGAACACCCACGTAAATCTGGAAAAATCATCTACTATGACTAAACCGAAGGAGTTACCACCAAGGCTCTTGTAAGCATTGGGACCGAAAAGATCCATGTGAAGTAGCTCAAGTGGTCTTTTTGTAGTCATGATGTTCTTTACGAGATGACTTCCTCCAACTTGTTTTCCTGCTTGACACGCACTACAAATTCTATCTTTGTCAAAGATAACATCTTTAACACCAAGAATGTGATCGCCTTTGATTAACTTATCAAGATTTCGCATACCAACATGTCCTAGCCTTCTCTGCCACAACCAACCTTAAGAAGATTTTGCAATAAGACATGTGCGAGGTTGGGATCTTTTAGTGAAATCAACAATGTATAGATCACCTCTACGAATACTGGTAAATACCATATTATGGTTACTTCGACGAAACACTTGACAATCTACTTCGGTAAATAGGACATTGAAACCAAAGTCGGCAAGTCTAGATACGAAAAGTAGATTGTAACCAAGAGATTCGACAAGCATGACATTTTTGATTGAGCTATCATGAGATATGGCCACCTTACCATGGCCGAGTACCTTACCCGTGGAGTTATCTCAAAATGGCACATACCATGGACCAGCACTGCTTGCAAGCTCATGAAACATATATTTGTCTCCAGTCATGTGATCGGTGCAACCACTATCAAGAATCCATTCCTTTCCTCCGGACATATAATCTCTTTGTAGATTTGCCATGAGACAAACATTCCTCACAGTCTTCTCAAATTCCTCATCATCATTACTCACATCATGATATCCATGTTCACCAACATCATCATTTTCTTGATCACCTAGATCATTAAATTCATTAGTGATATGCACATGACGATGTTCACGAGTATGAATGCGAATGGCATCGGCAATGATGTTAGCAATTGTGATGGGATTTCCTTTGGCACGAATGAGATTTCTAATCTCAAGGAAGCATTCATCAAAGTTAGGATCATTAGGCTTCATTTTGTGAAAAGCTATAGTTTTACATAAAATCTCGTCAAGGCTCTTGAGAGAATAATTAGGATATCATTTTTCCAAATGTTTCCACAAAGTATAAGCACATTCAAAGTTTTCCATGCATCCAAGAACAAGATTAGGTAGACCTCTAACAATAAGATTGATGATTCATAGATTACGAAGCATATCAAGTTCTTCATCACTAGTGGGGTGCAAGGGATCAATGGAGGCACATAGGGACAATGAATATACTTACTCAAGTTAAATTCATCAAATATATCAAGTATTTTATCTTTCCAAATGCTATAGTACTCTCCATTGAGAATAGGAACTCTACAACTAAGACGCCCCAAAGTAGACTCATCCACCCTTCTCCGAGGTGGTTAAACCAAAACAATGGAGACCAAAGCTCTGATACCAATTGAGGAGTAATCGTTCTTTCAAGAGCGCCACCAGTGACCCAGAACACGTTCATCGCTATGAGCCACAAGGTAGTTTTGGTCTGCCAACGCTTAAAATGTGTACCCGTAAATGGGTTTGGTTTCAATGTTGCAGCAAAGCCATGAATCAAGAACTGCCTACAAATATTAGGTTTTTGGATAGTTGGATAAATTAGAAATTTCTTGATTAATTTAATCCATAAATAAATCATGAATATGGCATTGACAGTATTAATCTCATAATGACATTTAAGCATTTCAGCATGTACTACGCATAGAACCAATAAATCTATGTACACAGGTTGTATGATTAACACAGGAATAAACAGGAGAGGGATGAACAGATCATACCCTCCGGTCACCCAATTCAAAGCCGCGACAGCGGCAACAGCATCCTAAGAAGCCTTCTTCTAGGCTTCGGATTGCTGACACATGGTGATGTCAAAGAAGTTGAGGACGTAGTCGAAGTCGATGATGGAGATGAACACCGGCGAGCAGTCGCGTCTGAGACGCTCCCCAAAAACCTAATCGCCCTTCTCCCAGTGCAGGATCAGGAAGGGTGGGGTTTCGGCGGCATGCTCTCCCATACAGCCGTGCACGCGATTGACGGGATGGGATTGCCGGAAGCAGCAGCAACGAGCGGAACGATGGTTGTTATGTGCGAGGAGGCAGATGTGATCCAATATGAGTGATGGCTAGGGTTGCCGATGCCTCCAATATATAGGCGTGGTCAGGTAGGGAGACATGGGGCTGGGCCCATGCCCGAGTTGGCAACAGCCCATGATCCGACGTCTCGGATTCGTAGCGCATCCGTTAATGACTCATAATTAATTAACCATTCCTGACCAACAAAATTAAGTGCATGCATGACATAGGTCTGATCTCGACTCGGCACATTCATGAAACACGACGCGAGCGCTGGCGAGGCGTGGCGAGGCGGGCGACGGAGAAGGAGCTCATGTGTACCACTCCTCTTCTCAAGCTCCAATTGCATGTGGAAGAGAAACCCTTATAAAGGGGTCTCCACTCTCCTCCACTCATACCGAGGGGGAGAATAAACAAATATTTAAAACTGGCGGTGAAGGAAATGGCAGCTTCATTCCCTGGTTCTCGACAAAAGTACCATTTTGTCCAACTTTCTTCGAGCGCCGACATTTCAAGTTGGTCGTACATGCAACTGAGGGATCGAAAGGATAGGTCTAGAGGGGGGGTGAATAGACAATAACAAGGCAAAAGGTGCATTTTTTAAATTCTCTTGGAACTTAGGAAGATTTTAGCACAAGGTAGATAGCACGCAATACACCCTACACATGCATATCTTGAGTATGGGTAGCTGAAAGTAAATGACATGCAAGTGCAAGAAAGTAAGGAGTAGAGTTTAGGAGATTCTGCAAATGAAGCGTGACACGAAGATTTTTCCCGTGGTTCCGATAGGTGGTGCTATCATACGTCCATGTTGATGGAGACTTCCACCCACGGAGGGTAACGGCTACGCGAGTCCGCGGAGGGCTCCACCCACAAAGGGTCCACGAAGAAGTAACCTTGTCTATGTCATCATGGCTTACGTCCATGAAGGACTAGCCTCACTCGTGTAGATCTTCACAATGTAGGTGATCTCCTTGCCCTTACAAACTCTTGGTTCAACTCCACATGATTTGGAGGCTCCCAAGTGACACCTAACCAATCTAGGAAACACCACTCTCCAAAAGGTAATAGATGTTGTTGTTGATGATGAACTCCTTGCTCGTGTGCTTCAAAAGATAGTCTCCTCAACACTCAATCACTCTCTCACAGATTTGGCATGGTAGAAATAGAACGATTGGAGTGGAAAGCAACTTGAAGGGGCTAAAAATCAAGGATCAAACGTTGGAGTGGAATCCCCTTGATTTCAACACAAGTGTAGGTGGTTCTCTCCCAGAAAATGGATATGGGAAGTGGTAGCTTCGTCTTGGTTGCTCTCTCTGAGAGTTGGTGGAATGGATGGGGTATATATAGCCAGCACCAAAACTCTAACCGTTACACAACTTTATGCACTACTCGATGGGACCGGGTGAAAACACTCGGTGAGACCATTTAGTACAAAAGGTTTGGACTTTAGGCTTTTCGGTGAGACGAGATGAAACATCTCGGTAGGACCAGTTAATGTTGATCTAAGCACTTTCCACATTTCGGTGTCACCGATTGAAGCCACTCGGAATTTCCAAGATGAAAACAATAGGTAATAGCAAGTTGGCAAGTGCTCTTCGGTGGGACCGAAGGGTCAACTCGGTGAGACCGAGGCGCTAGGGTTTAGGCAGGGGCTATGTCATGAGTATCTCGGTGGGTCCGGATAGGAGTGTTTCGGTGGGACTGAGATTAACTTTAGGGTTTTGGACATAGGGATTTGTGAGGGTGTGGCTGAGGATCTTTGGAGCAATATCCTAAGCACATGAACAGTTAGACCATCATCAGAACCTCATCCCCTTTTAATAGTATTGGCTTTCCTATGGACTCAATGTGATCTTGGAATACTTAACCAAAAATGTAGAGTCTTGAAGCTTTGCCAAGATTGTCCTTTGGTAGCTTGAGGGGTCCACATCTCCATCCATTCACTTGCTTAAGTTGAACTTTTCCTGAAATATGTTTAAGGGAAACATTAGTCCAACAATATGTATGTTGACATGAATTACCAAAACTAGCAAGGGAGCAAGTGTGCTTTTAGCAACTCATACACCAAACTTGTCTTATTAAACTTGTAGGCAACAAGGGACCCTAGAGCTGGGACTAAACTTCCCACCACCTTGTCATGACACCCACATGGGCCTTTGAGATTTTTCAGGAATTATTTCATATATGGGCCTTAGGCCCATCTATAATTCAACACTATTGCTATGTGATATTTGGGTACTTGTGAATGTTCATTATATATATATATAAATATATATATATATATATATATATATATATATATATATACATACATAAACATTATTCTGATCACGGGATCAGAATATTATTCTGATCACGGGTTGAACTTCCTGAGTTACAAAACCTGAACTTCCCTGTGTAAGTGTAACCCAAACTTCGGGCCATCTTCACAACCGTGTCTCCCCGAATGAATTCTTCTGTCCAGTCGTGTTCTTAGTGATGTAAGTGTAACCAGGAAATGGTTTTTAGCAACTAAATGCACGTTTTAAACAGGAATCTCGCTCGTTGGCGGATATGCTCTCGGGTCGTGATGAACTTATATCTGTTGCAAGTTTAATGCATGATGTGGATGTTGTCGAAGCTCTGGCACGATGGGAATTAGGTGTTGGTACGATTTTGGTGCAGAAATTTTGGTTATTTGAAACGAATTTGAAATCGACCGTTTTCTTCATCCGCCTGAGATGCAGCCTCCGCTTCTGACGATTTCTCGTTTTTCTGTAAAGTTTGCTGGCTTATTTTTGTTCTTTAGTGAAATTGAAGGCTTAATACATCGTCAATTTCAATCGGGAGGGTCCATATGGTTTGATTTCTGGTGATTTGTTGTTGGCACTCCCGCGGCTGGTGCATGGGATGTTCTTGCGGTTTTGAGATTTGCCCTCTAGTTATTTTTTTTGTAGAAAGGGAGTTGAGAGATCATTTCCAAGGTGGTGCGGACGTGTTCTAATCTGGCGAAGAGGATTTTATGCTTCGGACGTATTCGTTCGTCCATATTTCCTGGATCATCTAATGGTCGCTGTACAAGCTGGACTTCTCTATTGTTTATACCTGAACTTCTGCTTTTTCTTCTTTTGCAAGGTAATGCAGGAAGACCTCTGTATTTTTTTTCTGTGATTTTTCATTCTTTCATTGGTTTTGATTTTTTTGACTCAGTCCCGTGAGCAATCATGGAATTGGCCGATGGACATGCGTGTAGTTTTTATTTTATTTTTGTAGTATGTTGTCGCACTTCTAATAGCTATTGGACTTCACAGAATAACTATCCTGAACTTCTGTATGCTATTTTTTTAACATGGTAATTTGAGGTTTTACATAACTCCGAACTTCTATATCTTCACTATTTGAACTTCTTATTTTAATTTTGTTTGTTATTTTTTTATTTAAATATTTGTAAACATTGAAATCGGCATTGCGCCTATCGACCAACGCGGTAGCGCGAGGCCGAGCAGGGGGGGGAGGGGGGAGGGACCCCCCTCCCCTCCCCCTGCGAGGCCGAGCCAGGAACGAGCCGGAGCAGGCGACGACACGGCGTGCCGCGTCGTCGCATGCGGAGGCGAGTCCGTCACATCCGTGACCCCACTATCTATCTTAGGGGTGTGGCTCTGGGGTGCGTGCGGGTGGGGGTGGAAACAGAATAACCGCATTGCGCCTGTCAACCTAGCGCGCACTGCCACGGTAGCGTGAGGCCGAGCAGGGGGGGAGGGGAGGTCGACCCCCCCTCCCCTCCCCCTGCGAGGCCGAGCCAGGAACGAGCCGGAGCAGGCGATGACGTGGCGTGCCGCGTCGTCGCATGCGTAGGCGAGTCCGTCACATCCGTGACCCCACTATCTATCTTAGGGGTGTGGCTCTGGGGTGCGTGCGGGTGGGGGTGGAAACAGAATAACCGCATTGCGCCTGTCAACCTAGCGCGCACTACCACGGTAGCGCGAGGCCGAGCAGGGGGGGGAGGGGGGAGGGACCCCCCTCCCCTCCCCCTGCGAGGCCTAGCCAGGAACGAGCCGGAGCAGGCGATGATGCGGCGTGCCGCGTCGTCGCATGCGGAGGCGAGTTCGTTGAGTTAGTTCTGGACTTCTTGTGTTTTTGTATTTGAACTTCTTCTGTGTTTCTTATTGTTTATTTATTCATATGCCTTACTTCGCTTGGTAGTGTACTTGAACTTCTGTTCTTTATTTTTGGAACTTCTTCTTTGTTTGTAAGTGCTTATTTGTGTATATATTGTACTTCCATTGGTAGTGTACTTGAACTTCTGTTGCCTACCAAATGTTTGGTTTAAGGGATACCAACAGATTTTTATTTGATCTTATCTTTTTAAATTGATGCATTCAAATGGTGCATTCATTTTTCAATAGATGCATTGACTTTTTAGTGGTCAGGGGTAAAACTGTAATTAACACCGGCGCTGCAACAGCCGCTGGGGAGCCCCATTTACTGCCCACCACCTGTCAGAAAACCCTCTGTCGCTCCGCTCGCTCGCTCGCTCTCTTCTCCCTCTGTCGCTCCGCTCCGTTCCCCCCAACTTCCCCCAACCTCCCCCGATTTCTCCGCCGCTGACTCCTGCGCTCGCGAGTGGAGCAACCCGCGCACGCCCCGCTCCTTTTTCTGCCCCATGCCCCGCTCTCGCTCCCTCAGACCGATCCCTTTCTCGTCCGAAGCGAAGCCGGCAACCGTCTTCGCGGTTCCAAGGTGCGCGTGGCGTCGTGGGGGTGGAAGAACCGCCGCGGATTCGTGCATCGGGGTCGCTTGGAGAGGTACAAATGCTGCCTCCCCCCAATGCTTGCTCTTAGTTTTCGCCAGATCTGCCGAGCTCTGTCTATTACGTCTGCGTGCTCTCGCTTCCGCGTCCTCCCTTTTTCTTCTGATGGTTGGATGGGAGATTAGGTAGGGTTCTTGTGCGTGTGATGGGTGGATTCCATTTCCCCGTGGTTAATTTAATCTGTGAGATGCTTGTGTGTGCTATTTTTCCCTTCAGACTTGTGTGGATTTCATTTCCCCTTTGGTAATTTCACCAGTGAGATTCATGTTAGAACGGTGTGGTGTGGTGGTTGCTGCAGGATGTGATGTATTTACATCCCTTAATGTTATTGTTTTTGTAGTCTAGATTGTGTCTGTCACATGCTAATTATTTTATGAGACCTATTTTTTGCCGTGCTTGCCTAGATGTGCTACTGTTCGTCTTCATAATTGTTGATGTGTTTTAGTTTTTTTATGCCAGGGTTTGATTTAGTTGCTTTCTGATGTTGATGCTGTCATGATTTAAATGTATTGTTGTTTGATTTTCTACTTGCTAATTAGATGTAATTTTTCCCCTGTTTTTTGTAGGTGGATCTAGGGTTTGGACTACCATTCATCAAGGAGTGGTGTTGTCATGGCTTCAAAACCTTCTTCAGGTATGTAAATGTATATGCATCAAAAAAAATGTATATGTAATTTCTTCCCTTGGTTGTCTTGTTGGACTGCCTATGTTTAAAAGTATGAACTTCTAACGTAGGTGATGTGTATGCATTTTACTCTTAGTTGAAGTTAGTAGAGTGTTGCTTAGAATTTTTTTGATGAATTGCAACTGAACTATGTCTCCAAGTGTGTTTGGACTTACCAATGTTTTATATTTCAATTTATATCTTTGTATTTTTTTCTTATCATTTTCATGGTATTGAGAAGTAGTTTGGCTGTGAAAAAGTATTTTTGCTCATGCTTCATCTTTTTTTTGTAGTACTGCCTTGTGTCACATAGTTGAACTTCTGGTTTAATTATTTGTTTGTAATGAAATTTGGTTGAACATCTGCTTGTGCATTGTTTTACTGCTTTGTTATGTATTGTTGAACTTCTGGACATTCATCTATATGTTGTACTTCCTTTGGTGTAGATTGTTTTATCTTCAGCATGTAGATTGTAGATTGTGCATTGTTTTACAGCTTTGTTAGGTATTTTTGAACTTCTGGACATTGGACATTTTTGTATATGTAGTACTTCCTTTGGTGTAGATTGTGGATTAAAACTCAGCTGCCTTTTTACTTCCATTTTTGTAGTTGGTGATGAATTTAATAGTTCTGAAAAAAATGCCTTTGATCAAGATGGAGCATCAGAAGTTAATACTGATGCTCCAAGATCTGATGCGGCTAAACCACCTATTGTTCCTTTGACTGTATTTGCTGAGGTTGCTTTGAGCCTTGAGAAAAATTTAAGCCTCACGGATCTTGCTTCAGCAGCTCTTGCTTCACCCAGTATGTGCAACTCTTTTTTTTTTATTCTTGAGCCATGTTTTTGAACTTGGTTCTATTCGTTTGTTTTGTATTTGTTCTTCACTCTTTTCCTTTTGTTATGTTTTTGTGTTGTTGCAGATGTTTCCATAGAGGAGGAAGCTGTGAACACCATCAACGATGTACTATCTGACTTGGGTGCGCCAGATAACACTGCTGCAGCCGAGCAGGGGGCTCCATCAGTTGAAGGTTGTGATTCCGTTCTGGAGCCTTTGTGCTCGCTTCAGATGTCAGAGACGCAGTCCCAGTCTGTTGATGGCACTGAACCTGTCACGCAAGATGAGGATGTGCCCCTTCAGCTTCTTCTAGAGGATCAACGCAAGAGGAAGAAGCAAGAAGATTTTCAAGAGAAGATGGCGGCCCGCCTTCAGAAAGGTTCTCATGTTTCTGAATCTGGTGATCTTGCTGAGCCCACAGTTGGGCATGGCTCTGTTGCTGAAGAAGATGTGCCGCGTGCCACTGATGGCACGGCTGCCCCTGTGAAGAAGAAATTTAAGAAGACCGTGGCTAGGAAGCATTTAGTTGGTGAAGTTACTCCTCGGAGGAGCCCACGTGTTTCAAATGCTGCAGGACCAAGTGTGGTTGAACTTCCTGAAGTGGAAGGCCAAGCCCGCGGTGGTACGCCACGTCGTAGTCCTCGTGTGCTTGCCACTGCGGCGCCTACACCTTCTCCGCTTGGTGCTGGTGCATCTGGTAAGGGCAAGAAATGCGGCGTTAAGCGCAAGGTTGCACCGGCAAAGGTTAACAAGGGTTGCAAGAAGCGTTCTCGTGTTGATCGAGAGGACCAGGGTGATGCTGATTTCAACGCTGATGACGAGGATGACGACGATGATGCTGCTGCTGCTGACCAGGTATGAATCTCTCATGTTTACTGTTTTTGAGAACATTGTAGAATTGTTGTTATATTTTGTGTATGTAGTACTGCCTTGCTGTGCATACCTGACCTTCTGCTTATATACATTTAGAGGATGCTGAACTGCTTGGTTTATATGGTATTACTGCCTTTGTGTTCATAGCTGAACTTCTGCTTATATACATGAAGATTTTAGCTGAACTTCTTGGTATACATGGTTTTAATGCCTTGGTGTACCTAGTTGAACTTCTGCTTTGTAATGTTCTAACATTTAGAAAGCAGCTTAACTTGTGGTCATACATGGTTGTACTGCCTATGTAGTCATAGTTGAACTTTTGAAATGTACATTGCTAACATGGAGATAGCAGCTGTACTTCTGGTCATAGATGGTTGTACTACCTATGTAGACATAGTTGAACTTCTGAAATAGTCATAGTTGAACTTCTGAAATGTACATTGCTAACATGGAGATAGCAGCTGTACTTCTGGTCATACATGGTTGTACTGCCTATGTAGACATAGTTGAACTTCTCAAATGTACACTGCTAAAATGGAGAAAGCAGCTATACTTCTTGTTTTTTTAATGGTTGAACTTATGCTATATAATTTTTTTTTGTCCATGCTCTATTTGCTTATGTAGTTTTTCCAATTCAGCATTAGTGAACTTTTGGTTCAGTTTGTCTGTCTCATTGTTCTGCCTTTTTTTCCTGTCATTGGCTTTTTTGCAGTATCAGCTTGTGAAGCGGCCTGTTGTGAGGAAGAGAGGAGGCAAATCAGTGGAAGAAGGTGGTGAAGGAGGAGATGATGCCAAACGTTTTAACAAGACGGTTCGCTGCTCACTTAAAGAGGTCAAGTTGTGCGCAAAATTGCTACAACCAAGGCACAAGGCGAGGGTTATCAAGTCTCGTTTTGATTCTGTGTTTGATTTGACGATTGATTCCAACATCTCTCGTCCTTTGATGGGCCACATCTACACCAAGATTGACCCTTTTACTATGGTTCTGGACATGGGTGAGGCGAACAAGGTTTTGCGTATTACAAGTGATGCTATTCACCATCTTTTTGGATTCCCTCAAGGTGATCGTACCCCTCCTAGGCCCTCGGAGGATGGGTTTGATGATGCTGTTATGAGGCTGAAGGCCAAACTTGGCTACAAGAGGAGTGATGATATCAAGACAAAGGATCTGCGGAAGATCCTCGAGGAACTTGTGAAGGATGAGAAGAATGATGACCTGGCTCTGCAGGTCTTTTACCTGATTGTTTTCATGAAGGTTATTATTCCTGGTACGTCTACACGAGTGTCCAGGGAGGCAGCAATGGCAAATATGGACTATTGTCAGTTGGTTGTTGATGATCTTCGAAGGGCTGTTACTAGGTATCAGGAAGGGACTAGCAGAGGAAAAGCTGTTACAGGCTGCGGCATCGCGCCGCTACTTATGTATCTGGACTGCCTTAACCTTGGCAAGAAGTCTGTTGTTGATTTGAGGACCCCTCGCATCAACTACATGGACCAGGCCAAGATGACTGAGCTTGCTACTGCTGACTTGGTTAGGAAGGAGGATGAGGACCCAGCCAACTAGGTGTTTGGGAAACTGCCTGTGAGTGTTTCTATGCATCATTCTTTCCTGTACAGTTTAACTTGAACTTCTGGTACTGTCTTCAATATTTGTTCCATGTTCCTCCATTGTTTTTGATGCGTTGACTTTTGTTTTGTATGTAGTGGAAGACACAGGCTGAGGTTGTCTTCTTTAGGGTTATCGAACGTCCTGTTCTTACCATGCCTCGTGCCACCGGCCTAGGGAGTGGAGGTGCCCCAAGATTTGAATTCTCCCGGGATGTTAATACTGGTGCCCCCCCTGTAGATCCTGGAGGTTCTTCTTCCCATGTGAGTGCTGCTGGTGGCGTTTCTTTTGAGGGTTTCTTTGATGCTGCCAATGTTTCCCTTCTTAGGATTGATGGTCTTCTGGAAACTGTTTGTGGGGAGATGGCTCATGTTCCGACAACTCTTGAGCGTCTTAGTCGCGTCGACGGGATTCTTCCTCCCGGCCATGGTTTTGACGCTGAGTCTTCGAAGGAGGTTTTGTCAATTGAAGCTAGAATTCTTGCTGAGCTTCGTCAGAGCACTTCCCACCTCCGGACTAGCTTTGGGTTGTGCAAGGAAATGCAGGATGCTCGTTGCAAGCCTTTTGAAGATGAGGCTAGTGTTGTTGTCAGTCAGATACAGAGGCAAGATTATTCTGTTCGTTTGGGTCGTGAAGGAAGGAACGAGGAGCGTACTGAAGAGGTTTATTTTTGTTGGCTTTTTGTTAGTTCTTTGAATTAATGTTCATTGTTAGCTTTACAGTTATTACTGTTTTTTGTCATAGGTGACCCTTCCTGATTTCATGTGTTCTGAACTTCCTTTTTCAGTATTTGTGTTTCATTTTTGACCTTCTCTGTTTACAGTATCTGGACTTCCAGCCCTACAGTATCTGAACTTCTTTGCTTTCCATATCTGGCTTTTTTTCCTTTCTGTGATAGTAGTTTGATATCTGACCTTCTATGTTTACTGTCTTTGGACTTCCTCCATGTCTCAGTGGTCATAGCTGTCCTTCTTTAGTTATATTATGTGGACTTCACCTGATTAGACATCGTGTTCTATATGATTTTTGTAGGCTGTTGATGATGGTCCTAGGGTTGATGAGGATGTTTTACCTGAAAGTGCAACTGTCCCTGTGCGTGAATCTGGTCCCGCGAGTGATTTATTTGTTGATGAGGTTCATGGCAGTGATCCTAAAGTATATTTTTTTCTTGTCCCTTCATTTCATTTTTATTTAACTTCTTGTGCATTTTCTTTCTATGTGCCCATTTTTATTGACTTTTTGTTCTTTGCTGCAGAATGACGATGCTTGTGTTCCTTCAGAGAAGGTTGCAGACAAGGCTGTATCAGGCACTGTCTGCTCCGATGGGCTGGATCGAACTGAACCTCAGTCGTCCATCGGTGCTGGGGTTTCTGATGCTGAGCAGGGCAAGACAGCTAAAGATATCATTTCAGGGAAAGATCCCATTGAGGCTGCTGTTGATACTGGTAGTGCTCGTGCAGGCACGGAGAAGTCTCCTACAGCAGAGCCATCAGTTGCTGTTGATGCTGGTTCTCCAGCTCTTCCTGCTGCAGCACAACCAACAGCTTTTGCTGTTTCAGATTCTCCAGCTGCTCAAGCTGCTACTGGTGTGCTTGCCGACGACACTGCAATGTCTACTGGAGATGATGATGAAGAGACTGAAAGTGATAGCTTGGGAAAGGAGGATGATCTTTCCAGTGCTGCAACTGGTCTAGGCAAGAATCCATAAAGAGAGGAGCATGCTTCTCTCTTCTTTCCCCATCCCCATCCCTTTTGTTGTTGGTTTGAGTCTTTGATATCCCTATGTACTGTCTGTGTGGTCCAAGTTGAACTTCTGGTTTGTGGTTTGTAAATAAAGTGAATTGAAGCTGTTTTTATGTGGGGGAAGGTTTGTAATGCATGGGTTGTGATGTTTTTAATCCTGTGGTTTATCTTTCGGTGTAGCAGCTGAGATGTGCTTGTGTTGTTTTGTTGCTCCTGTCTTGATCTTTCTGTTTGTTTGTTGCTCTTAATTTCTATTCTTTTGCTGAGCAGATAGTGAACTTGTTGTCGTCCAAACGAAGGTTGATGACTTTTATTTCAGTGTAACTAGGCTTAAGAGTGATCGTTCTAAGAGGTGAGTGCAGCTGGTCAGATTTTATATGCATCTAACATATGTACTGCCTGTGGTTTTATACCTGAACTTCTTTACTTTCTGTTGGTGAACTTCTTTACTTTCTGATGCTGAACATCCAACTTTACTTTCTGATGCCTGTTGTTATGTAGCTGAACTTCTCTTGCTTTCTGTGTGATGAACTTCTTGAGTTTCTGATGCTGAACTTCTTTACTTTCTTTTGTTTGTCTTAGATCAAAGATTATGTTCCAAAACAATGAGTGTGAAGCTACTGTTGAAGATGTCGCAGAGTCTTTTTCTCCTCGTGGAATGCTTCGATCTAATGTAGCTGAGGTTGCACTGTATTGTCTACGTGCCAAATACCAGGACTCAGAAAAACTCATCCTACCGTATTGGATTTGTGTAAGTCAACCCTATAGTAATTTCTTTTCTGTTGTTCTTTACCCATATTAGTTAAAACTTGTTTGTCTCATTGTATTTTCATATGTTGCTGTTATCTGCATTATATTAGGACAAGATTTACAGAGGGAATTTTGATTCCCGTGCGAGGAAGTACTTCTTAGCGACTGGTCCAGATAGCATGGATGTGCATGATTCTGTAAGCAATATTTGTTTCTTTGTCTCTGTATTTATTTCCACTGTGATCCTCTCTGTTTATATTTGTTTATTTTTCTGTGCTCTTGATATTAATTTTCAGTTTTAATGATTTGTGTGTTTATCTTGCGTCAGGTTATTTTCCCCACTTTTGACCCACCTGAACTTCCTGCTCACTTGGGTGGTGTTGGTCATTGGGTTTCCATATTTCTTGACATGAAGAATTCAAGGTTCCAGCTTCTCGACTCCTACAATGGACCAAATGATGACTGTGCGGTACACCTGTATCGGCGGAGGACTGATAACATCAAGAAGCTTTGGAGAGATGCCAGCAATGACAGGGGGACACCGTTCAGTCCACCTTCTATTGACCATTTCCCTTTGGATTGGATTGATGTCCCCCAACAGACTAACAAGTATGAGTTCCACTTTTCTCTCTATCACTTTCTGTTTAATTGTAGTTGTACGTAAGCTGCAACATCTTGTTATGCTTTTGGCTTTCTTTTGTTTTGACACTATTCTCTTTGTTTGATGGCAATATCGACTGCGGATTCTTCATGTTTACGAATGTTAATTCGTATCATGATGGGGTTCTTGCAAACTATTCCCATGAGAATATCTTGGATATCAGGAAGACATGGTTGTACTCAATTGCTTCTTCTAACTTGTTTGAAACAGACTTCCATGGTCTGTTTGGCTACTATTCATGTAAGTCTTGAAACTTGGACTGCTTACTTGGACTACAGCTTTTGTTCTACATGAACTTCATTGTCTTTTACTTGCTTGTGTTTTTTGTTTCAGTATTTTTTCCTGTCATTGCTTACTTGGACTGTAGCTTTTATTCTACATGAACTTCAGAGATGATACCTTTTTATGCTTTTGTTAGTTGTAGTTGAATGTTTTCCATTTCATCAGTTTATCTTGAATGGTGCGTTGGGTTGTGCCTGAACTTCATTAGTTTTTAAGTGCAACGAATTTTTTAGGTCATCTTTGAGTAGTAATCATGACATCTATATTTGTTGGACTGTACATTGTGTTGTATCTGAACTTCAGTTATAGTTAATGGTCTTTTTTTTTTGACAGTGGAGCCGTTGGACTTGACCGATTTCCACTACTCATTCCTCGGGCCACAGGAATACCAGCCTAGGGAGGAATCGATGAGTACAACTCCGAGAGATTATGAGAGCTCTCGAACCCTTATTCCTTCCAAGTTGGGGAAGCAGCCTGTCGGTATTGGTGCTGCTCCAAGTACCCCTTGCTCCGGGAAGGTTGGTGCAGTCCAAGCAGAGGTGATTTCGTCGGATGATGACTTTGAGAAGATTGCTTACCCAAAGAAGGGTAAATCTGCTGCTTCTACTATTGTTGGGAGAGGTGGGAAGAATGCTGTCATCACCAGGAGGAATCCGGCAGTTGAGTCTGGCAACATAACTTCCTCGAAGAGAGCAGCAAGATTGCCTGTGAAGTGGCGTTCTCCTATCGCTCCCCTAAAGAAATACAGTTACCCTCATCTATCTGAGGCCCGGAGGTTGAAACAGATTGTGCTTAGTGAAGATGGTCTGAAGAAGTATTCTGAGTGAGTATTCTTCTCATGTTTTTGCTACCAGAAATGCTATTTTTTGTGAACTTCTGATGTTATAGTATGTGGACTTCTATTCATTCTCCTTTTCTTGGAGTTGCGCTTCTAATATTTTTCCCATCCTTTTAAATCTGCAGGACAAGCTACTGCATGTTTACCGTCCCTGGAAACGTGATTGACCTCACATGACGTGTGCTTCATACTCTTTTCGGCGAAGGGCAGCAGATGGAAGGAGACATAATGGACTTTCTCATAAACTTGTGGAAGGATAAGCCGGAGACCTCTGAGATCTTCTCTTGTGCTGACAGGGTTGTTCTGAGTCCCTACTTCATACAGGTTTTTGTTCTTGTATCCCTATCTGCTTTTTTTGCGCTAGTTTTGGTGAAGTGGCACTAGGAGTTGTTTTTATTTTGTCCTGATTATTTCGTGTTCTTAATCTTTGTTTATGGTCTGTTTGTGAATGCAGTACTGCCTGGAGTATGATTTTTTCGGTGCATCAGTTCCAAAATTCGATGTAAAAAAATCGGCTTCACTCGTCCCAATGTTTGTTCGTAAGGAAGAAGACCTTCTTAACGCAAAGCTGGTTAGGTTTTCATAACTCTTCGTTTTTTTTATTATGTACATCCTTTTGCTGAGTTTGTCAATAAGTTTTTGTTCATCTCGACTGTTCAATACTTATTGCTTATAGTTTGTGTTAACCATTTTTTCAATCTCGGCAGGTTTTCTTGATACTTTTCAAGCCAATTGGCAATATAGCGCACTATAGTGTGTATGTGCTGAATAGATACCGTGGGAGCATTGACATCCTTGATTCACTCCCTTTCTCTAATAAGGGACTTTCACGAACAAGTTTCCATGGAGACTGCCAAAATATCGTGAGTGTTTCTTAGTCTGAACCTCCCGTCATATTCTCTTTTTGACATGAATTTTATTCTGCCTTCCGTTGACAAAACATTTTTATCTCTGTTTGGTAATGCTGCTTCAAAGTTGTGTGCCTGAACTGACTATCATTTGACAGTTGAACTTCTGGTATCGTTTAGTTGGATTTTATGCAAGTGTCGCTTTTATGTACCTGAACTTAGCTTTTTGTTTAAGATGTTCTTGATTTTATCGTATTTGTCATGTCTGGCAGATCAAGAGATTCGTTGGGTTGCTGGAGGAGATGTACGGCAAGGCTGAGTACAAAGCGAGCAAGCAGCCAAATTGGGTGACTATTGCAAAGAGGCCGACTTTTGTTGATGTCCCAAAGCAACTAGATAACGAGTGTGGTTTCTTCGCCTTGAAGCTCTGCTCTACATATGATGGTGATGAGCTTGTTGAAGATTTTGGTGATGTGAAAGTATGTTTTGTCCTTGTTCCTTTGTCTCATCATCATTTCATGTTTTTTTTTGTTTTTGCCGACACGCTCCAGCTGTGCTTTTAGTTATGCTTTACTGTTTTTTTTAATTCTTCATTCTTTTTGTTTGCAGGCTGCTGTAGATGACTGGAAGCCCGAGTTCATGCACACTCTAGTCTTCAGCGAGAAGAATGAAATTGTGCGTGGAGAGCTTCCTGTTGAGATCCAGTCGTTGGGCCTGTGAATTCTGCGTGTAGAAACATTGGTTCTAGTGTAGATTTGATTTCGTAAAGACTTGGTTTGATAATGATTGGAACGATTTCGTAAAGATTTGGTTGTAAGAATGGTTTAGTAATATGTATATCTATAGCTGCAGCACTGATTTTTATGTTATTGAGGACAAATGTATCTGTATTGAAGAATGATCATCTTGTGAATTTAAATGTATTGCACTGTTTCAATATTCCATAGTTTTTGTTTTTCCCCAACTTATGATCTTGAACTTCTGCCTGGGTTCTTGCTGAACTGCTGGTTTTTTGTGGACAGTGTTTTTTGTTCACAAATCCAGTGTTTTGTTAATTTTGGCCCCAACACGTGAACTTGAACTTCTGCTTGAGTTCTGGCTGGGCTGCTGGTTTGAGATGGAGAGAATTTTTTTGTTGTAGGATGTATTATTATGTTTCAACTCAATCGAGATGTAGCCTTTTGTAATTTTTGTGTTATCCTATTTTTGTAATTTTTTAACTGCAAATAGTTTTCAACTAGGACTTCGTGTAAAAATATTCTCATACACTCCTTTACGTTTCTTGATCTTGTCGGGTTTCTACGTGAACTTCTGCAGGTATCCAAACAGAACTTCATATGTCCACGCGAGCGTCTTCGGATTACTAGCGGCAATACTTATTTGTCAAGCATATTTTTCCTACATTAATTATTATACCAGAACTCCTTCTGTAAGCTTACTTGAACTTCATAGTTTATTCTTTATTCCTGATTGCTCTTTTATGGAATACATCACCAGCGACCCCTCTCGTAATATTCCAGAACTTCTAAAGTAAGAGTACTTGAACTTCTCAGTGCATATTCATTTATTCCTGCTTGCTCTTTTATGGAATACAGCACCTGCACCTCCTCTCATAATATACCAGAACTTCTATAGTAAGAGCACTTGAACATCATGGTTTATTCTATATTCCTGCTTTCTCTTTTATGGAATACAACACCTGCACCTCCTCTCATAATATACCAAAACTTCTAAATTAATATATACTTGAACTTCTACTGTATAATATACACAGACATGACATAAGTTTGCTTTTGTTTAATCGACCTAGTCTAATTGTTCATCAGCCTTGCGCTCCTCCTAGGCTTTGCTGGTAGTGGTTTTTGTTTGACATGTACCTCTTCCTCTTCCTCTTCATCTTCCTTCCTCTTCGTCTTCCTTTTCGTCTTCCTCTTCTTCGTTGATATCTTCATCTTCGTCTTCCTCATCCTCCTCTTCATCTTCCACCACTTTCTTGGTGCTGGCTCTAGGTTTTGCTTTCTTTTTCTTTTCTGGCTTTTGACTTGTCTTTTCAGCCTCTGCGCGCTTCGGACATGTTCGTGCATTGTGTGGAGCATATTCCTTGCATATGCTACAAAGCCTGCTCCTAGCTTTCTCTGGGTGTGGTCCCTTGTTTTGTTTTTGAACTTTGTGCTGCTGTTTTTGAGCTTTTGGTTGCTTGACCTCCTCGGCATCGTTTCTTTCTAAGACTGTTGGACAAGTGAGTTTGTTGTGTCCTGTAACCTTTTTGCACAGACTACATTGCCTCTGTCCAAGTGGCACTCCATTGTCATCCAGCACGACGACTCTATCTGCAGATGGTGCCTTTATTTGAGCTCTCTGGTCACTTTTCTTTGCTGCAGAAAGTTTCTTCCTACCCTTTGTTTCAAAGTACAGCGGTAGTTTCATCATCTCTTGCTGCTGCTGCATCAATTGTCCAACATCCTCCTTGCATCGGTCGGCTTGAGCAGCGGTCTGGAGCTTTTCAGCTTCATAATAATGAAGGTCATCTTCAATTTCAGCATGCTCTTCAGCCATCCTTTCGTCGGCATCTGCTTGATTTGCTGAATGTATTGCATCAAGTTCTTCCACGAGCCTCTTGAGAACATAGAAGGCTCTGTCATATTGCTGTTCACATCTCATTGCTTTCTTGTTAACCGTCAAATTTAGCTGCAGCAGGATGTCTTGCTTTGAGAGTTTTGAGCTGCCATCTGATGCAATTGTGTTGTAGTCCCTTGTATCAAATGTTGGTTGTGATTTTGCAGTCTTTGTGTACCGTTTCAGGATATAATTGTCTGGAAATTTGTCAGCCCTTAGGTAGTCCAGTATGTTCATTATGTGAAGGCAGAACAGACCTGAATTTTGTGATGAATGCAGAATACATTGTTTGTGAGCCAGCAATGAGTTTCATATATTGATATGATACTACTAGTTTAGCTATTTAATGAGTTTGTTTTTCCGCTCACTTGTGTGTGTCCAAAGCTTGCATTCGCACTCATATATTTCATTCTCTGGGTCAGCTACAACCTGAAATTCATGTTTTGACCAGGCAAACCTTTCTTCATCATCATGGCCACCCTTGTTGTGGTAGTACACAAGGTACTTAGTGGCCTCTGCTGTCTTTTTTGCGCGAAATAGCGTGCTCTTTCTCATCCTATCCCTCATTTCGCTGTACACGGCTCTCGTGTACTCGATAGCCATGTCTTCCTCGCAGCCGTAATTTGTTTTTGTGACAGGATTGCTCTGCACATGTCAAAAAATAAGATATTAGTCGAGCAGAGTCATGGGTTTCATTTAAATACCAAGTGCACATGTTCAAGGAAGTCACAATACCATGCTGGCCATTGTTTGCTCATTCTGCTTCTGCAGCCGAGTTTGTATGCAAGCATTTACCCGCCTAGCAAACTTGTGTAGGTTCTGTGTCCCCTTGACAAACCCTCTCTTGAGGACGTGATTCATGCTCTCGCTTCGTTGTGTAGAAGTCATTCTAGCATAGAAAATGTTCTTGTAATATGCAGACATCCACATTGTCCTATCACTCCACAGCTGCATCATCATCTGGTCGTTCTACAGGTTGTACTTCTGCACGAGTGCAGCCCAGGCAGCTTCAAACTCTGTTGGCATTAGCGGCCAGTTTAAGATTGCTGTGAACTCCTCTTTGAATGTTGGATACTTTTTGTACAACAACGCGAGGTATTCCTTGAACTTCTTCATGATGTGCCAACGGCATAGTTTGTGGACGGTATTTGGGAATGATTGTGGTATAGCTTTCGCCATTGACGGGCAATGGTCTGCATGAATTAAAAAAAATGAAACTTGCTTCTTGCACTGATGGGGAACCTATGTGATACAAGTTGTTGAACTTCACATGCAGCAGCAGGACTATCTAATAATGTCCCCCATTTTTTTTCTTATAGTAGTGTTGTTGAACTTCTGTGGTACCAGTGATTGAACTTCACAAACATAACCATATTTTTCTGAACTTGATACATATTGTTTTTCTTACAGCAGTGTTCTTGAACTTCTATGATTCCTGTATTTGAACTTCACAGACATAACCATATTTTGCTTCCTGTACTGTTTGTTGGACTTCTGTGCTACCAGTGTTTGAACTGCATGGTTTATAATATTTTTCAGTTAAAACCAGTATACCCGATATACACGTGGAGCTGAAAAGATGATGAAACTTGTAGAGTTTTTTTGAACTTACCTGTTAGAATGCAAGTTGGGTGTTTGTTGTTCATGCACCGTACAAATGTATCGAACAGCCACTTGAATGACTTTGCATCTTCATCTCTGATCAGGGCAACAGCAAATATCGTTGACTGCAAATGGTGGTTTGTTCCAACAAACACTCCCAGAGGCATATGAAATCTGTTAGTCTTGTAAGTTGTGTCGAATGTTACGCAATCGCCAAAATCTTGATATGCTCCCCGGCAGCTTGCATTGGACCAGAAAATGTTTTTAATTACATTGTTGCTGTCCACTTCTATGTCATAGAAAAACTCGTCATTGATTGCATTCATGTCTTTAAAGAAAGATACAAGTTTCAATACATCATCCAAATCATCTTTCCTCGCATTCATAGCTTTCCTGCAAATTATATGCAAACATGCATTCGTTATTTTTGCTAATAGCAAGGGTGGTGACTTAGGATGCTATGCACATTGCAGTATGTGCATTTTTCTATACTTACTGGTTTAGTAGGTCTCGTCCGATCATGCTTAGGAAGTAGCTTCCATCTTCATTTTCGGATAGCATGGACATAATTGTTGTATGTTTGACATCATGGTACTGCAAGAGCTTTACGTACTCCAAAATAGTGGGGTCATAATTCTTGTGTGAGTGCAAGAATACCAGCATGTCATCAGTTTGGATGAGGTGGTGATTATGATTGTACTCAATGTCCACTACCACACATGTGTTATCCTCTTGCACCTTCACCCTCATTCTTGCATTGCAGCCTGTCCTCTGCGATGTTTTGTTTCTCTTCCTTTCAGCTTCCGAAACAGAAGTTCTATGTTTCCCTTGGAATGCGCAAACAAAATACTTGTGATTGTCATTCCCTCACGTCTTCCTGATGCCAAAACCAGCGTGTCTGGCGTATCTGTTGTAAAATTCCCTGGCTTTCTCTACATTCTTGAATGGCATCTTTAGTCTTGGTATTAGATAATCTGGGAGATCCGGCATCTACAGAAAAAGAAAACAAATCCAAACGGTACGTTAAAATGCAGTTTATAAATTTGTTATCCTGGAGGGAGCAGAAAAATTGCAGATCATACAAGATGCATATATAAATACTTCAATTTTGTTCACTTACTTGCGTGTATGATCGCAACTCCACCGGAGTCTGCTGCTGGCCCTCTGGGATGGGGCATGGCGGAGTTATCATAGCAGGGTGCAGGAGTGGGTCACGAGGAGGAAGGAGGGCTGTAGTTGGCCTCTCTCTTGTTTGCGTCCTTTTTTCTTGTGGTGGTTGTGGAGGCATGGCGATCCTGGTTTTAGTTTGCTCTTTTCTTCTGTGAAGCAATCCATCTACCTCATGTCCCGTACGATCCTGACTTGTAGCAGCAGCAGCAGCAGCATGCAACGGCGGTAGTGTGCAGAGCACTCTCCTCCATATGTGTGTTCCTGTTGGATTTGTCATGGCATCCAGTTTACTTGCTGCCCTTTCACATTGACGAGCCACAGCAGGATAACCTCCAGAGTTATACGCAGGACCCGAGCTAACACCCTCCTCCATCGGTGTGCTTGGAAGTCTGCTGGTGGATACAAAGAATCCGCGGGGGATTTCCGGCGTAACCCAATTAGGTGGAGGCTCAAAATGGTGCGGATTGGGCTTTGACCTAGCATCTTGGAAGTCTGCATGTGTTTCCGGTGTCACCCAATTCTGGTGTGGAGCAGATTGGGAATGTTGTTCGTGCGTTTGAGGTGTGACCCATTGAGGGGGCGGCACAACGCGTACAGGGTTAGGGTTGTGTACTTGCTGCTGGGAACTTCTAACCTTCTTTCTGCGTCTCTCGTCCTGCTGGCATAAAAAAAAGATTGTGTTAGCACACAAGTTACATCTGCATATACTGGTGTTGCTGAACTGAGCATTATTCACAGCCTGAACTTCTCATAAAAGTGTTGTTCATGTACATATTTTTCCTAGAACAGGTATAGTTTTTCTGAACTGAGCTGAGCATTTGCCTATACTTGTGTACCTGAACTGAGCGCTCTTCACAGAACGAACTTCACATTCTGAATTCTACACTTTTTGTTTTTTTTCTGTACCTGAACTGAGCACTCTCCACAGACTGAACTTCTGGTTTGCAAAGGGGAAATACAGTCTACAATTAAACCTGACCTTCATGTGTTTTCATGGTTGAACTTACTAGTGCATACCAACCCGAACTTCATGTGTTTTCATGGTTTGCAAAGGGGAAATACAGTCTACAGCAAAAACCGGACCTTCATGACATTGAATGGTTGAACTTACTGGTGCATACCAACCTGAAATTCATCTGTTTTCATGGTTTGCAAAGGGGAAATACAGTCTACAGCAAAAACCTGACCTTCATGACATTGAATGGTTGAACTTACTCGTGCATACCAACCTGAACTTCATCTATTTTCATGGTTTGCAAAGGGGAAATACAGTCTACAGCAAAAACCTGACCTTCATGACTTTGAATGGTTGAACTTACTAGTGCATACCAACCTGAACTTCAACTGATCACATGTTTTTTTTTGCAAACAACCAGATACAAAGCAAACAACTAGATACATATGAACCTGAACTCTAGCCCACTGACTTGTTGTACTTCACATTGTTTTTTACATATGAATGCAGCCAGATTTTTTAATTTTTGCAGCTTGGACTGAGGCTCACACACTACCAGAACTTCACATGGCTGAAAGAAAATAGCAGACAGCAGGAAGTTCAACCATACCTTGGATAGAAGTTCGGCCAGCCTTTTTCCAGCAGTAGATAGGCCACCTTGAGAGCAATGCACCGGAGAGTTGGGAGAGGAATCCCATGGCATTCCGTGGCTTGCAGATGGCGCGGAGTTCACCTGCTTGCAGCAAGAAGTTCAGGTACAGTGTGGTCGAAGGAGTATGCAGGAAGAGGCAGGAAGTTCAGGTACCTGTGGCCATGCTAGATCAGACGGCTCCGCCGCTAGATCAGAAGTCTCCGGCGCTGACATGCGGCCAACCTTGCTTCCTTGGACGCGCCGTTCGCCGTACCTGGCTCCTTCACCATCGTTAGCTTTGCTGAGCCGTAGGTAGGAGGTCAGGAGGGAAGGAGGAGGCCTCCGGCTGTCCATGGCGCCCGCAGAAAGTCCGGCGGCTTCGCCGCCTCCAGGCGACGCGGGCTCCCTCACGCCGGCGTCCGCCGTCGCTCGCTCGCCCGCGCCGGCGGTCGGACTGGAGGTGGAGACGGAGGGGAGGCGCTCGATCCTGTCGGCCGCGGCCGGGAGCTGGATCCGCGGAGGTCGGCGGCGAATCGCGGCGGAGGCCGGCGGCGAATCGAGGGGAGGAGTGGCGAGGAGGGGGGCTGGGGCGAGGAGCTTCGAGGGAGCGGGGCTGGGGCGGCCTCGATCGGGATAGGACGAGGTGGATTCTGTCGGGGTGGGCTGGCAGTTCGGGAAGTTCAGGAGGATCTCCGTCGGGCCCTTATAGGGCTGCTGTGATCCAAATAACTATTCTAATCCTGGGATTAGAATAGTGCTGTCATATATATATATATATATATATATATATATATATATATATATATATATATATATATATATATATATGGTGGGTCTATTCTAACAATGCGCCTTAAGACCTTATTCTAACAACACTAGCCTTATTCTGCTAACACTACATCTACCATTCGAGACTCACGAAACGAACCGCCTAAACAAAAACAAAACCCACCCCACCCACGTCCCACACATTATCCATCCCCGCCCATCCCGCCCCACCACCACCACCTTCCTCCACCCCACAGCCTCCCGATGCCGCCTCCTCCCACCTGATTCTGCTGCCGGACAGCAGGCCTGCCGGATCCCCACGGCGCTCCCACCTCCATCCCAGCCCCCGGCCAAACCCTTCGCCGCCCACATCTCCCTCGAGCCCGGCCTCACCTCCCTCCCAGCCCTGGCCAATTCCTACCCCTGTCGCCCCCATCTCCCTCGCCGTCGACCACCACCTCACCCCTTCCTACGTCGAGATCCGACGCCATGGCGCACCTCCTCCTTCCAGCCACGTCGCGCTCCTTTCGGTTGCCGAAAAAAAACTACCCCGAGCCCCCCTCGACCTCCCTCCCCGAGACCCTCCATCAGGTGCGCGCCGGATCAGCCAGTCCGTGGCCAGATCCGTGGAGCCAGCTCCGGAGTCTGCCACCACAGGCCGCAGCACGACATCACGACGGTGGAGCTGCTCCTCCGGGGGCAGGCAGCGGGAAAGAGGAGATCCTCAGACTTGGCGCGCCCGTCGATCCCCATCTCCTCTGTCGGATCCCCCACATACTCCGGCACATCTGCAGTCTAGGTACCTACGGCCCGAGGCCGAATCCCGTTGACCTCAGCGACCCGGTGGCGCGACCCGGAGTCCACGCTGCGAGTTCAGTTTGGTGTTCGGAGCACGGGCTCCGCCGCCATAGTTTGTTGCATTTTTTTTGCAGTTCCCTTGGCCGTGCAGTTCGAACAGCGACCTCCCTCCGTGCAGTTCACTGGCGCGTCCGTGCAGTGCGGCGCATGCGCGTGTGTAGTCCGCGACGTGTGGACGGCATCTCGCATGGTCTCGGGCGCGTGGGCGTGTGCAGTTTGCTTGCATGGCCGTGCAGTTCGCGCAGCATTGCCGACGACCTCTGCGATGCAGGGTGAAGTGTCTCTGTGCGTGGCATAACCCCAAGGGATCATATTGTAAAATTGTGTTTTTGTTTGAAGGTTGTTTCTATGATTTTCAAGGGATTTGGTTGCAAAATAAATTTTACTCACGCAGTCCGCTGGCCCATCGGTCATGTGTGTATTTTTTGAGAAAAACAATTTGTATTGTCGCATGTGGCGGGTTCACTTGTTTTCTGTATGCTTGCAATGCGGTGTATGTATACGTGCAGTGCACTCCTGTGGTTCCCCTTTGTGAAAAACAATAAAAAAACATCACAAAGAAGTTCGTTTCTTTTTAGATGTAGTTCACTAGTTTCTTCCCCGTGGTTCACTTTCACCAACCAAAAAAATGCAGTTCTGTAGTCTTGGCCATGCGGTTTACTAAATGTACGAGGCTCTTGCAGTTCACTATTCTTGTTTCCCAGTTCAACTTTGTTATAACAAATTTGGTGGTTCACTAAAACATAATAATGCATTGCATTTGCCTTGTCTTTGCAATCGTAAAAACAAAATGAGAAGAGGACAAAAATCTTAGGGAGATGACAAAAAAAATACTGCGGTTCACTTTCGGTCGTGTCGCTGTTCATTTTCGGTAGTGTCGCGGTTCACTGACGCCCAAGGTGAAGTACAAAAAATGTTAGGGAGATGACAAAAACTTATGCAGTTCACTCTCAGTAGTGTCGCTGTTCATTTTCAGTAGTGCCGCGGTTCACTTACTACTAATGTGAAGTGCAGAAAAATGTTACGAAAACGACATTTTTTTAATGCGGTTCACTTTTTGATACTGTTGCGGTTGACTTACGCCCGATGTGAAGCTCATTCCACTTCCTCGCCTGCAAAAATATACATCTGACAAAAAGAAATCATGCAGTTCGCTTGCCCGTCCGATGCAGTGCGGTTTTCAGTCTGGAGCAGTGCGGTTTTCAGTCTGGAGCGGTGCAGTTTTCTGTCTGATGCAGTTCACTCTTCAATTTTGGTGTCGCGAAAAATAGAGTGTCCGCATTTCAATAAAATAAAAAATGCTCTTAAACCGTAAAGAATTAGAGAGAGTGTTCTACATGAAAAAGTTGCGCCTCATCGATATCTTTCCAACGGCATATCATTTGCATCATTTCGACGAGCGGTTTGGAAAAAAATACGAAAAAATGGCCGCTGTCACTCGTCGGCTGCCGCACTATATTCAAAATTAATTTAAAACCATAAGGAATCTCAAAACATGTTCTACATATGAAAATTACACCACTTCCATAGATTTCGAACGACGTATCACAAGCCTCATTTTGACAAATGGTTAAAAAACTGCAGCAAAAACAGTACCGAAAAAATTGCAAAATTTGAAAAACAGAGTTTTCGTGTTTGGGTAAATTTGAAACTGCTCTTAAACCGTAAGGAACTATAGAGAGTGTTCTATATGAAAATGTTGCGCCTCGACGATATCTTTCCAACGGCGTATCCGATGAGCGGTTTGAATAAAAACGTGAAAATACACTCGCTGTCACTCGTCTGACGCCGCACCATTTTCGAAACTGCTCTTAAACCGTGAGGAAGCGCGAAAAGTGTTCAACATGGCGAAGTTGTGCCTAATCCATAGCTTTCCAACGGGGTATCATACGCATCATTCCAAAAAGGTTAAAAACTGAATCAAAAACAGTACCGAAAAAATGGCGTGCAGTTTTTTGCGACGAGAAGCTCACTCGCCTCAGTATTGCAGTACTCTTGCTTAAAAAATGCCGTGCACTTGCGTTGAGCATGCAGTTCGAAAGTGTGTACAACATATTATTCTGCTAATATTAGCAGAATAGACCGTCTATATATGTATATATATGTCAAATGGTGTGAATATTTGAATTATAGGGCTATTTGCATGATGCAAACAAAAATCAAAATCATGTACAAGTTTGCCAAGTGTTACACTCGGCAAAGAGAGGGTTTGCTGAGTGCTAGCAGTAGACACTCAACAAAGTGCACACGTGGCAGACACTAGTGCATTCTGGTACGATTTTACCGAGTGTACTTTGCCGATTATGCCGAGAGTCAGCTACATGACACTCGGCAAATAGGTGACACATGGTGCCCTGGCGTGCTCCAGCCTTTGCCGAGTGTTGGCTACAGGACACTCGGCAAAAAAGTGACACGTGATGCCCTAGCGTGCTGCAGCCTTTGCCGAGAGTCAGCTACAGGACACTCAGCACACATGTGACACATGGCGTCATCCAGCGTTTGCCGAGTGTTTGCTAGAGGACACTCGGCAAACTATTGCCATGTGGCACCGTTTGTCCCATCTTCGTGCCGTCTGTGCATTTGCTTTTTGCCGAGTACATGTTTTTGACACTCAGCAAAGCTTTGATGAGTGCCCGAGGGAAAATACTTGGCAAAGATGGCTTTGCCAATAACACCTCTACCGAGTGACGTTAGCCGAGTACTACACTAGGCAAAGATGATTCCGGTAGTGACTCTGGGTGAAGCCCAACATGTTATATTCCCCAGGAGTTGAATTCTGAGCTACTACGATCCATGGAAATTGTGTGTACATTGCTGTTGTTAGGTCCCCGATTGTATCATCCTCAAAACTTGAGAAAAGTTTATTAGATTACTCTTTTGTGCGTACCGTGTTGTGGTTTGCTTTTCATCACTCTTCTAATACGAACAAAGTTTTAAATAGCGGGCTATGCCATTTAGCGGTGGCTTTATCGGAAGCTATGAAATGCTATAGTGAGCTAAGCCTGATTTAACGTTTTTGCCTAAATCATGAAAAAAGGAAAAACAAGGAGACTGGATTTTCTACTCTCGAGTGTGCTACACCCGAGTTTATAAAAAACCAAAAAAACAATATCAAATGTGATCCAAAAATTCTGAAATTTTGCAACATGAAAGATGATCAAATGTTCGAGGTTGTTTCAAAATTTCATCCACAAATAACATTCGAGCAGCTCTCGACGAAAAAAAACAAAATCATGTACTAAAAAAACCAGACAACAGTGACAAGTGATTTTGTTTTTTTCGGTGAGAGCACCTTGAATATTATTTGTGCCTGAAAATTTACGGGCCTTTAAAACATGTCATGATCTTTGATGTCGCAAAAAATCAGAATTTTTGGATCACATTTGATATGTGTGTTGTCTGTTTTTTCAAAATTCGGGTGTAGTACACTCGAGTGTAGCCACACCCGAATTTTGAAAAACAAGCATATAATCAGGCATCATATATGATATATCACATATACTTGACATAGACATGTTCGGGCATAAAAAAAAGGTACCAATATCTCATCCTAATTCAATAACCAAGCATTGCATCAATGCATCACACACACACACACACACACACACATCAATGCATCACACACAAACACACACACACAGATATATAGGGTCGCGCTATTCGTCACCCTGGGTGAGGAATAATTATTCGTCACCCCCCTCTATTGTAATATCAATGCACCGTGTTTTTACGTTCCGTAAATTTTGTCTTATTTCATACGTAAAAAGAGAACGTAAAAAAAAATCACCGTAAAAATATATTTTATTTAACGTAACATTACGAACGTAAAAACATAGTGTAAAATATACATAAAATGCAATTTTTCTAGTCTTGTGATCTATATTTTTATTTTCTTATACCAAATTCTACGTAGTGAATCAATATGAATGTAACTATTTGTATACCAAATGTAATTTATTTATGAAACGGTCGTAAGATTACCTCGGGTGAAGAATAACTTATTCTGCACCCTGGGTGATGAATTGTATTACTATAAATATATAGGTAAAACTGTGTCTATCATAGCTTGCCACAGAACTAGAAAATCCTACTCCTATATATATATATATATATATATAACAAGAAGGAATACTAAGGCAGAAATTTCAACCACTCCGACGTGATTTCGAAAAACCCAGAATTTTTTGGCCCAACATCAGCTTAGCGGCGCTAAATGACTCTAAATTTAGCGCTATACCGAAAAATAGCGAGCTATTAGCGTCATTTTCAATATAGCGTTAAAAGTACATAGCTTAGCGGGAGAGCCCTTCAAAAGTTATAGCAGGCTATTTAAAACTTTGAGTACGAACCATGGCTAGTTGGCCAGACCGTACCTTAGCTGCAACAGGTACGCGCGCATCCTGTATTCCCTAGTGCCATGTGTGTCATTTTTCCTCTTCCCTGACAACAAAAATCTTGCATATCTCCTTAGGTTGGCGAGGAAGAGAAAAACATGCAAAAGAGGATAGGATGTCGTTGAAGGATAGAGGATAGAATGTGATATGTTACGATCTGATGAGACTGCATACTAAATCCAAAAAAGTGGGTAGGATGTCGTTGAAGGATAGAGGATAGAATGTGATATGTTACGATCTGATGAGACTGCATACTAATTAGACATATGGTATTGGTTGTTGTTAGGGTTTCAGGTAATCAACTAACTAGGCTTATCAAACCACTAGTAGAAAGCAGACCTTTCGTCCGGAGCTCTAGTCCCGGCCGGGTTTGGGCCCGGGACTAATGTGAGAATTAGTCCCGGTTCCGACGGCTAGGATCGGACGGGGGCACGGCCAGGATTAATCCCGGTTCAAATGGGACCTATAGTCCCGGTTGGTGATACCAACCGGGACTAAAGGGGTTACGGCAGGCTGGGGCCCCTGCGAGCCCCTTTAGTCCTGGTTGGTATCACGCACCGGGACTAAAGATAGACCTTTAGTCCCGGTTGGTATATCCAACTGGGACTAAAGTCTTCCCTATATAAAGCTGCTTCGTCCAGCCCGAGTCCAAGCTTAATTTCTCTCCTCTCTGTTTCCTTCCCCAAGCTCGAGTTCATCCTCCATTTTTGCCAAGATTTGTCAAGATTGGCGGCACCCCATCTATCCAAGGGTTCTAAAAGGTTAGCAACTTCATCCTTTCATCTCTCATTGCCAGTTTAGCTCGTTTCATGCTCTATAAGTATAGTGATTTGTGAGTTTTAGTTTGGGAGTAATTATGTGGGTGTTTATTTGATTTATAAATAATTTGAGCTCAAATTAACTTCTTAGTTTGCATATGTGTAGGTGTGGTTTACTTAGTGCCTTCCCGTCCCCGTCCTCACTGCCGTCAATCGCCCGCACCGCTCCGTCGACGGCACCACCTTGGTGAGCCTCTTGTTCTTATCCTTTTTGTAAAAAACAATCTTATTTGTATGATTTAGATAGTTACTTGTATAATTTTCTTATTTGTATGCTTGTTTATTATATATAGTGCCATGGTTCTGATATCCGTCCCCGTCGGCCCTCGTTCGGTTTATGATTCGGATGTGGTATATTATCTTTTATAACTATTTGTTTCATTTCGTGTT
This sequence comes from Elymus sibiricus, assembly GCA_039707655.1. Lineage (NCBI taxonomy): Eukaryota > Viridiplantae > Streptophyta > Magnoliopsida > Poales > Poaceae > Elymus > Elymus sibiricus. The sequence continues at coordinate 25,860,327 of CM077671.1, read as the reverse complement.
TATGACAATTATGCCCATCAAGTTGATGTAGATATTTTTATCTAGGAGGTATGTGAACCGGAAATTGCAACCGACCCTCTTGTCGAGAAGTTAAATTTAGTTGAAAAAGAAAACGATAATTTGAAAGAAAAATTGAAAAGAATTGAAGAAGAGAAGATGAAATTGGAGTTGTATGTTGCCGATGTCGTCGATGATCACAAGATTAAGATGGATGCAATGCGCTTGAAGATTAAAAAGATTAGAAAATATGCCATTAATAAAGAGGCTCGGTATCATTATGTTGTTGCATCAATTATTACCTTAGTTGCGATTTTGATCGCATTTGATGTTGCATTTAAATGCTTTAGATAGTTGGATGTTGTTTTATGAGAAGTATGTATGAATTTTATGTATATATTTTTGCAGTAATAACATTTGGTCACTACACTACATTGGTTTTAATGTGATTAACTTGTATTAATTTGGTCACTTCGTTGTTGTATAATGAAGATGAGCCGGCAATGGAAGTACGATGACCGACGCTCTCCCGAGTTCATTAATGGACTCCATAATTTTATGCGTGTGGCTGAGGCAAACAAGCGAAATGGTTTTATGTGTTGTCCATGTGGTGTCTGCTGTAAGAATAATAAGGATTACTCTACCTCAAAAATCCTTCACAGCCACCTGCTTTAGTCTGGTTTCATGTCCGGCTATAACTGTTGGACCAAGCACGGAGAAAGAAGGGTTATAATGGAAGACAATGAAGAAGAAGAGGAATCATGACAACTATCCTAGGTTCCCTGAATACGATGGACTACAATTGGGGAAGCTGAAGAAGAGGCATCAGATGAGCCCGCTGATGATCTTGGTCGGTTCATTGTTGATGAAAAGAGAAACTGCGAAAGTGAAAAGGAGAGGTTGAAGTTGGAGCGCATGTCAGAGGATCACAAAAAATTGTTGTACCCAAATTGCGAAGATGACAAGAAAAAGCTGGGTACCACACTGGAATTGCTGCAATGGAAGGCAGAGAATGGTGTATCTGACAAGGGATTTGAAAAGTTGCTGACAATGATAAAGAAGATGCTTCCAAAGGATAACGAATTGCCCGCCAGTACGTACGAAGCAAAGAAGGTTGTCTGCCCTCTAGGATTAGAGGTGTAGAAGATACATGGATGCCCTAATGACTGCGTCCTCTACCGCGGTGAGGAGTATGAGAATTTGAATGCATGCCCGATATGCAGTGCATTGCGCTATAAGATCACCCGCGATGACCCTGGTGATGTTGAGGGCGAGCGCCCTAGGAAGAGGGTTCCTGCCAAGGTGATGTGGTATGCTCCTATAATACCACGGTTGAAACGTTTGTTCCAAAACAAAGAGCATGCCAAGTTGTTGCGATGGCACAAAGAAGACCGTAAGAAAGATGCGATGTTGAGAGTACCCGCTGATGGGTCACAGTGGAGAAAAAGCGAGAGAGAGTTCCCGGACTTTGCAAATGACGCAAGGAACTTATGGTTTGCTCTAAGTACAGATGGCATGAATCCTTTTGGGGAGCACAGCTGTAGTCATAGCACCTGGCCTGTGACTCTATGTATCTACAACCTTCCTCTTTGGTTGTGTATGAAGCGGAACTTCATTATGATGCCATTGCTCATCCAAGGTTCTAAGCAACCCGGCAACGACATTGATGTGTACTTAAGTCCATTAGTTGAAGAACTTTTACAGTTGTGGGATAAAAAAGATGTACATGTGTGGGATGAGCACAAACAGGAGGAATTTGACCTATGAGCGTTGCTGTTTGTAACCATCAATGATTGGCCTGCTCTTAGTAACCTTTCAGGACAGACAAACAAGGGATACAATGCATGCATGCACTATTTAGATGAGACTGAAAGTATATATTTGGATAAATGTAAGAAGAATGTGTACCTGGGACATCGTCGATTTCGTCCGATCAGGCATCTCTTAAGAAAGAAAGGCAAGCATTTCAAAGGTGAGGCAGATCACCGGAAGAAGCCTGGCCACCGTACTGGTGATGATATATTCGATATGGTCAAGGATTTAAAAGTAATCTTTGGAAAGGGTCTTGGCGGACAATCTATTCCGAATGACACTAACGGACACGCACCCATGTGGAAGAAGAAATCTATATTGTGGGAGCTACCCTATTGGGAAGTCCTAGAGGTCCGCTCTGCAATCGATGTGATGCACGTGATGAAGAATCTTTGCATGAACCTGCTAGGCTTCTTGGGCGTGTATGGGAAGACAAAAGATACACCAGAGGCACGGCACGACCAGCAACGTATGAACGAAAAAGATGGCATGCACCCAAAGCAGTATCAAGGTCCTGCCAGCTACGCTCTTACCAAAGAAGGGAAGGAAATCTTTTTTGAATGCCTGAGCAGTATGAAGGTCCCATCTGGCTTCTCATCGAATATAATTAAAGGGAATAATAAATATGGCAGAGAAAAAATTCCAAAACCTAAAGTCTCATGACTACCACGTGATTATGACGCAATTACTTCCGGTTGCATTGAGGGGGAATCTACTGGAAAATGTTCGAGTACCCATTGTGAAGCTATGTGCATTCCTCAATGCAATTTCTCAGAAGGTAATCGATCCAGAAATCCTACCAAGGTTACAGAATGATTTGGTCCAATGTCTTGTCAGTTTCGAGTTGGTGTTCCCACCATCCTTCTTCAATATTATGACGCACATCCTAGTTCACCTAGTCGAAGAGATTACCATTCTGGGTCCTGTATTTCTACACAATATGTTCCCCTTTGAGAGGTTCATGGGAGTCTTAAAGAAATATGTTCATAACCGTGCTAGGCCAGAAGGACGCATCTCCAAGGGCTATGGAACAGAGGAGGTTATTGAGATTTGTGTTGACTTTATTCCTGACCTTAAGCCGATTGGTGTTCCTCAATCGTGGCATGAGGGGAGATTGAGTGGAAAAGGCATGCTAGGAAAGAAAGCAGTAGTAAGTATGGACGGGAATTCTTTCACTCAAGCACACTACACAGTTATACAAAATTCCACCTTGGTGGCTCCGTATATCGAGGAACACATGGATATTGTACGCTCCAAGAACCCGGAGCAGTCTGACTCCTGGATTAAATGTACACACATGGTGACTTTCGGCGGTTGGTTGCAAACACATCTCATGAATAACACCACTGTTGGAGATGAGTTGTACTTGTTGGCCAAGTCACCATCTTCGACTATATTGACTTTCAAAGGGTACGAGATAAATGGGAATACATTTTACACGATCGCCCAAGATAAAAAGAGCACCAACCAAAACAGTGGTGTCCGCTTTGATGCAACATACAACAATGGGAAAAAGGACACATATTATGGTTACATAGAGGAGATATGGGAACTTGACTATGGAACTTCTTTTAAGGTCCCTTTCTTTCGGTGCAAATGGGTCAATCTGATAGGAGGCCGGGTAAAGGTAGACCCGCAGTACGGAATGAAAATAGTGGATCTCAACAATCTTGGGTACACAGACGAACCATTCGTCCTAGCCAATGATGTGGCACGGGTTTTCTATGTGAAGGACATGTCTACCAAACCGAGAAAAAGAAAAGATAAGGAAGCAAATACATCATACGATGAGCCAAAGCGCCACATAGTTCTTTCAGGACAAAGAAACATCGTGGGAGTGGAGGACAAGACAGACATGTCAAAAGATTACAATAAGTTTGATGAAATTCCTCCCTTCAAAGTGAACACTGACCCAAGCATCCTGTTAAATGATGAAGATTCTCCATGGTTACGGCGCAATCATAAGTAAGGGACATACGCGAAGAAAAAGTCTTATACCCCAAGATCCCACTCTGGGATGTGACCGGCTTCACCGTCATCACTTTCTTTCTAGTGAGTTTTCGGACTTATAGCTAGAAAGTCCCACTTCGAACAAACCGGAGGGAATCTTTGTAAGAGTTAGGGTATACATGTGTTTTGAGTGTTCTAGGGGTTACCCTAACACAAGCAAGCAAAAAGTTTCACTTTGCTACCCCCTTCTGACGCCGAAATCTTTGTAAGAGCTAGGGCATTTTGGCATTTGAAACATGATTTTTGCGGAGTTAATCAATGCAATTATGTCCAAACAAAATATGAATGTGTAGATTATGTTAAGACAAACAATTTTACATCTTATTTGCTCCATTTGGCTTAACACAACTGAAGATATGAGTTTTTAAAGTTTAAAATAATGTCTTCAATTACAATATTTAATTAATACGTGCAAAATTAATTATGCAACTTCCTGTCAAAATTAATTAATGTTATGCATTTTTCAAGAATTAATTTCAATCTGTAAAATTGAATCTGTCAAATAATTTCTTTAAAATGAAAATTAAAACTCCTCATGTTGACTAACAGAAACATAATATAATTTGGCAAAAGAATAAGAAGAAAACAGAAACTAAAATAATTAAAACAAAGGAAAAAGGTATAAAACTAAAAGAGCTAAACAGAATCTGTTTTTGATTAAAACACCTATTTAAAATATCCTAACAATTCCGAAATTGAACATACTGATAAAACACACTAATATTAAACAGCAGGAAAAAGAATCACTCAAAAATCTATTTTTAATCTAAAGTTATTCAGAAACTAGTGATTCACACAAATTTCAAAGAATTCAAATTTAAACTATTCAAATTTGAAAACTACTGGCACTAACAGAAAGTTTATAATTTTTGTGACCTAAAGCAAAAAGACTCACTCAAAAACTCTAAATATTCTAAGTTTTGTACACAAAAAGAATCACAAAATTAATTGAAAACACCTTTAGTCCCGGTTGCAACCACCAGCCGGGACTAAAGGTTCTTTCTCCCGCACGGAATTTGGGCCGCCGAAAAGGTGGACCTTTAGTCCCGGTTGGTGGTTGGAACCGGGACTAAAGGACATTTAGTCCCGGTTCGTGGCTGGAGCCGGGACTAAAGGGCTTGTGTATATAAGGCCGCCCAATGTCCCGGTGCCAGCCACTGCCCGGGAGAAAGATCAGTTCGACGACGTCGCCAGGCTGCCCATTTTCTCCGGCGATCCGCACCGCCGCTCCGCGCCTCCGTCGCCCCTCCGCCGGCCGAGCCTCTCCTGCCTGGCGCCGGCGCCCCTCCGCCGCTCCTTCCACAACCATGACCTCGACGCCCCTCTGCCGCCCGAGCCTCCGCCGGCGCCCCTCCGTCGTCCCTGCCTTCATCGCCACCAGAGCCTCCCCGGCCTCGACGTCGGCACCAGCAGCCTCCCCGTGAGCCCCTGCTCATTCTCCCTCGCTCCCCTCTGTCGTTCCCTAGCCGTAGCCACTGCCCCGCGAGCTCCGAGCTCCGGCTGCCGCCATGGTCCACATATATATATCGCATTGTTGTTATTGTTGTTATTTGTTGTTGTTATTGTGTTGTGGTTATTGTTGTTATTGTTGTTAATTGGAATACATTTCAAGTATGTTATTGTTGTTAATTGGAATGTTATTTGCTAGCCAAAATATGAATTATTCACTATATAGGTATGTTCGATCAAAAATATGAATCATAAACTACATGGGTATGGTCCACATGTGAGGAGTCCCCGACGATCGCCGGAGGAGTCCCCGACGATCGCCAGTGAAGAGTCCCCGACGATCGCCGGAGGAGTCCTCGACGATCGCCGGTGAGGAGTCCCCGACGATCGCCGGTGAGGAGTCCCCGACGATCGCCGGAGGTGTTGATGTGGCATGGTTGCATGCCTAGGAAAATTCTCCTCGCCATGATGAGTGGTTACTTGATCATGATGATCTTGCTAAAAAAATTAATCCTCCTCGCCATCCCTCGCCCCTCAGATCAAATCTCGCCGGCGGCTGACTGCAGCTCCCCCCTCCCTCTAACCCTCCTCGCCATCCATCCCCTACCCCCCCCTCCGCCGCCCGAGCCTCTCCTGCCTGCCGCGACATGATTTAGTTTTTAAGCACCCAACATGATTTAGTTTCAACTGCTTACACATGGCAACTTTAAGAACTATTTTTAATCCAATTCATGGTAAAAAAAATTGATTACTATGATTCAGTTTTTGCTTATTGAATGCATTCTAATTTAAATACTAAATTGTTTTATCTTTCTTCTGGATTAGTTAAGCTATGGACGAAAGCGGCAGATACCATGAAGATGAACATCTTCGACATGATACGCTCCTCACAAAACCAAGAGAATGAACAAGATGACGGCTCACAATTTCTAAACGAATCCGGTGAGGGACTTGAGCAAGAACCAAGACACGAAGAGCAAACAAACAGTGATGGCGAAGAAAATGTTAGACAATTAACAAAGTCCGGCGAGGTATATATATATTAGGCCTCTGGTGATCATTAGATGTATTAATTGATTTGTATATATATATTAACGAATCTTTCTTCTTTTAGCCCTCCGGATCGAGCCAATCTACTAGAAGGGTATGAGGCCGGGCCAAAAAGTTGGGCGATGACATAAAGTTCAACATCGATGAAGTCGCAGAAGATGGCGAACCGATTGCTCCTGAACAGAATGCCTGTAAATTTATAAATCAATGCGGAGTTATTGTTAGGGACCAAATCCCGATCACCATTCGAGAATGGAATAAGCCAAAGGTAGATCGAGGAGTTAGTTATGTCGACGAAAGATCAAAAAATTTGCTTTGGGATACGCTCATGTCACATTTCAACCTATCAGAGGGTCTCACAGATAGCAAACGGTTGAAAGTCAAGCAATTTGCTCTTAAGAAGATGGCCACACAATTCCAGAGTTGGGAGAAAAGATTATATAATGACTACATCAAGGCAAAAAAGAAGACTCCAGAATTCACTGGAGCACTAGAGAAGGTAAAAGATCACTGGGATGCATTTGTGGAGTACAAGGAGTCGGATGAAGCTCTGGAAAGGTCGATAAAAAATAAGAGAAATGCTGAGAAAAAGCAGTATCACCATGTTCTGGGGACAGGTGGCTACAAGAGAGCCGTGCCTAAGTGGGAAGCAGCTGAGGCCAAGATGGTTGCAGAAGGGGTCATTCCAGCTACAAAGGATTGGCCCGAGAGGTCCAAGACTTGGTTTTATGCGCATAGGGGAAAGTTAGACCCAACGACAGGGCAGATTATTGTAAAGGCATATCTTAAAATAGCCTCAGACGCTTTACTTGAAGCAATAGAAGATGCTCGAAAGGGGTTGTTCCAGCCCGAGAGAGAGAGAACGACGAGCTTACACGCGCCCTCAAGAATCCTGAACACGGAGGATGAACACGAGGCAAAGGCATTGTTCCGTGGGTTCAGGGGTTTTCGGAGTGGAACGACACTTATAGAAGCCGTCAGAGAAAAAAGAAGCAGGATGCAGTCCGGCTTCAGAAGATAGAAACATTGTTAAAGCGACAGCAGGAGCAACTGGACACAATTAGCCAGCAAAGGGCATCTCCGCGGCAGGAGCAAGCGGATCCAGCATTGGATAGTACCGTCCCATCTATGCGGAAAATCAGCGTGGGTTCCACGAGGGTCCGGACCGATGATGCACTGCTGGCTCGCTACCCCGTGGATGATATCAAAGAGAGGACAAATTGTGAGCTACATATGAAAATGAAGAACATATCCATGAAGGTGGCGGTCAGCTTTGCTTTGCCGAATGCACCTGAAGCAACCATCCATGGCAATCCGATTCCAGCTGGCTATGCTCGTGTCGGGGTGGATGAAGTTCTGTCGGGATATGAGTCACTAGAGCTTGACATTCATGGAGGTGAAGGGGAGCAGACACTGGGAGAAGTCGTACATAGTGTCATTATATGGAGAACAGCATGCATCGTGTTTCCAAACTCGGCACCAAGGCCACCGACTCCTCCGAGTAGAAATACACCTCTAAGTCCACCCCACCTCGAGAGGGAGCCCAGCGCGAGTCCATATGGATCTCCGCCGCATCAGCTGACTCCACCCACAATGTCCCAGCAGCGCCAAAAGCTGAAGACCACCGCTCCGTCGACTAGACCACTTCGGAAGAAAGCTACAAAGAAGAAAGCACGACGAGCCTCCTGCCAAAAAGAAGTTAGCTTACGAGATGACTGATGAGGAAACCAAAACGGTCGTGGTTTCTAAAGTGAAGTCCCATTTTGCACCGAAACCGCCCCCGCCGCCAAAGGAGATAATACCTACGAAAACCGTAGAGCACTTTGTGGAATTACTTGAGCGACCCCCGGCATATGTGGAGAATAGGCCATCAGACTATGACCGCTCTATTAGGAAGTCATATCAGGAACAAATGCAGCAGTTGAGACGTGGAAGTAGTAATAAAAGCGGGAAAACAGTTCCCCAGCTCGAAGAACAGGCAATGCAATCGATCCCCCTGCTCATGGTAACCGACGCTGCTAGAAACATTGGTATCAGTGTTGAGCAACTCCTAGGCACCGAGGAAATCCCCGTGGCTGATGTAGCATGGCAATATGTCCCCGGAAATACTCTGGTCAGACCTGAGCAGGTCCAGCATCTATCAACACAAATGCGAAGATTGCATGAGTGGTACATGGAAGAAGTAAATAAAGGGCGAGTGATGCTCATGGTGAAAGTTAAGGAAGAGCATTACTTCCATGAAAACGAGATATTCATTGAGTTTCCAAAAAATTTCCAGTTATACAATCAAGACTCACTTGACATATCTATCGTCAGTTGCTATTGTCTGTAAGTGATTTCTTTATGTAATTTAAGTCTGTAGCTCAGCTCGTTCATTGCCTGTAATTATCCTCACTATATTCTTTTGTACGCTATTATGCAGAATGAAGATTCTCGAATGCAAAAGAGACAGAATCTATGGCATTGGGTTCGTTGACCCATATATCGTTTATGAAAAAATGATACAAGACCACCCCAAAGACTCAGAGGATAACTTGCTAAGGCTTTTAAAGTCACAAAATACCAGAACAGAAATACTATTTCCTTACAACTTCAAGTGGGTGTTACTGTCTTGTACTACAAATTCTATTTTTCTTACTCGATGTTAAGTGTAGTTGATGAGTTATGCATGCCTGCTTATATAAACGTGCGCAGGTACCACTGGATCCTGCTAATCATTAAAGTTGACGCTGGAATTGTTGAAACCCTGGACTCACTAGGTAAAGACCCTCGAGAATACTCCAGCTTGGTTTTGATGCTCGACAGGTAATTTCAATCATTATCGCACTATATCCGCCTGTTTCGTTCATTTCCTGATATCAAGTAATTTATAATTCCTTTATTCATTTTCTTTGCCGGGCAGGGTTAGGAAACGGTTCATCAATGAAGTTGTCGGTGAATGGAAACCGAAGCTGCATTGGCGACAAACCAAGGTAATTAAGTAGTACTAGCTAGGTCCGCGCATCTCTTTAATTCTAGTTTCAATACCATTATCATGCTTATTATTATCTGATTGAATTATATTCTCGCAAAAGTGCATGAGGCAGAAACAGGGGACTAATTTATGTGCATACTACGTTTGCGAGAACATTCGCATGACGACCGAATGGCGCAGAGATGTAAGACAACTTACGGTACGTAAATACTATTCACATTTTTTTTAAGATGATCTAATATATATACACACAACTAATATATTCATATTGATCTTCTTCTTTAAAGATGGAAGACATGCGGGAGAAGCTCCTACCAGAGAACCGCATACGAGCAATTCAAGAGGAAATTGCGGGATTTTTGCTTACGGAGGTCATATCTGAAAGTGAAGAATACCATTACCGCTAATGCCTCCATGTAATAATCTCCAAATTGGAGAAGAAATTGTATATATATGTATGGTCGTACGAGAAATTATATTATATATGTATGGTCGTACGAGAAATTATATTATATATGCATAACGTGTACAGTATGTAGTAGCGTAAAATATGTTTGAAATGAAAAAGAATTGAATGAAAAACACAAAATGAAAAGGAAAAATAAACCATAAACCCTAAACCCTAAAATCCTAAACCTCAACATAAAAAAAAACACAAAATCCTTAGTCCCGGTTGGTGTCACCAACCGGGACTAAAGGTCCTCCAGCCCCCAGCGCTAGCTCGCGGCCACGTGGAGGAACCTTAGTCCCGGTTGGTGTCACCAACCGGGACTAAAAGTCCTCCAGCCCCCAGCGCATGCTCGCGGCCAATGGAGGGACTTTAGTCCCGGGTTGTGGCCAACCAGGACTAAAGGGTGGGGGCCTTTAGTACCAGTTTTTTAGTCCCAGTTGGTGACCCGGGACTAAAGGCCATTGTCAACCGGGACTAAAGCCCCGTTTTGCACTAGTGAACAATAAAGAGCAAGGAATAAGATCCTCTTATGTGTCGGCACCTCAAGGCTGGCATATATATGCACAGCAACAATGTACAGTAGCTAGGCCAGGTCTTTGTGATCCACATGTCACTTTGTCAAAGAATCAGAATCAAGTACACACAGTACTGTTCAAATGTACTGCATGCTTCCGCTCCTCTCTAGTTCTATTTCGAAACTATCTGCTACATCTCCAACAAATTCGAACTGCAGCTGTTGTACAAAAAATGCAGTGGTACACTTGCTGTCAGCGTGCCACACATGTAAACTTCAGAATTTCTATTTTTTCACAATGTGGGGCCACATGTTAGATTAATTTGAAGAGCTGCACTAGACATTCTTCTTGCAGGGCGAGCAGACAAGAATTGATGAAGGACCACAAGATCCTTGAGGAGCTAGCTATGGAGATTGCTAGTACATAACACTAGCCTTTTCATTCCAGGTGAAGAATATCAAGGCAAATCTTGAGGATAAAGGATATCTCTATCAAGGCATATATCCATTCGTGGTAAAATTTCGTGTTTTGACCCTTTGTGCTAACTTTAGCCAGATCTGACCCCCGGTTGGAAAATTTTCGGGATCTGACCCTTTCACCTACCGCCGGATGCTACGGCGGTAGCCTAACACACCCTACCGCCAGGATACCCGGCGGTAGGGTGACGGATGGAGACGGAAGGCACTTGACGGCCGTCAGCCAGTCGCTGACATGTCAAAGGGCTTACCGCCAGACCATCTGGCGGTAGGATGCCGAACCCTACCGCCTAATAGCCTGGCGGTAGGGTCCTGGATTGGATAAGGTGGAGTGCTAGGGTGGGCTCTTGCCTCCCCTCCCCCACACCCACACATTCAGCCCTCACCTCTCCCCCGAGCTCAACTCCTCCCCCCTCTCTCTTTTTCACACAAGGGCCTCTCAAATCTCTCACATTTGCTAGAGATTTGTCCGGTGGATCCGGATCACTTTCATCACCCCAAGGTACCTCTCTCACTTCCCCTCATTTTGATAGGTTGAAATCATCTATTTTGAGTGCATTTGCTCATTTTATTGTAAACCGTAATTCATCATTTGTTGTGGTCAAATCAATGAATATGATGCATTTAGTGTTATTTTTGTGATTTCATTTGTATTATGTGCCTAGCATTGTTGTGGGTACCTCGATCTAGTGCTAGTGTTACTGGTCATGTTAGAGGTTAGTGTTAGGCTTAAGAAACTAATTACCTAAATAGTCACTCCTCGAAATGTAGGATGAAACCGCTCATTTATGCTGAGGTTTCTGCTGAGGCGGCGGCGAAGCGTGAACGCGAATTTATTGAGGAAAAGATGAACCAGTGGGTCGAAGCCGTTGATGCGTTGAATGCGGCTTGTAGAGCCTTTTCAAAGTACCATTTCTGTGATGATTCTTCGGAAAATTTAATTAAAAAAAAGGAGAGGCAGATCACTAAGCTCAAAAAGGAGGAAAAAATTTGTAGGCGTGATCTTGCAAGGCAAATTGCATTGTGTACAACAAGGGAAGAATATGTTCAGCTTGACGTGGAAAACCATGGCTTGGTCATTGATTGGTTAGTGAGGCAACCATTTTCGTCGCTACCGAAGCAGGCTTCTCGTTGGGCATGGGTCAAAGAAAGATAGGATGTTCTATGTTGCAACCCGGGACCGTACGACAAAGAGATTGGGTGTTAATTAGCATGAGGCTATGTAACCTTTGTCATTTGAACTATAATGACATGTACCCCTTTTCTTTACCGTGTTGTCGTTTGAACTATTATGACTTGTACCCTTATCATCTGAACTCCTCAATGTAATGAACTATGTCGGAATTACTTGATTGCTTGAGTGTCCATTCTTTGATTATTTAGTTTTATATTTGATAGTTTTCATTGCAAAAATAGAATTAGAAGTAGGAAAAAAAAATAAAGTGAAAATCTTACCGCCAAACCACCTGGCGGTAGGGTCCAAGACCCTACCGCCACACCCCATGGCGGTAGGGTCTCTTATCCTACCGTAAAAAAAACATGTGAGATGCCAGTAGGTTTTGCTAGATCTGGGCACCCTACCGCCGTAGCCTCTGGCGGTAGGAGTTGGAATCTTACCGCCTAAACCTCTGGCGGTAGGCGTTTAAAACAGAGGAATGCTCTGTTTTGCTCTTTTTTTTGTTTTCGTAGCACATATTTCATACAATGATATTGATAAACAGTATTTTTGCATAACACACATTGATAGTCTCAAATTCATTCGACATTGTTCGAATACGAAGCACAAATTTGTTCGAATACAAAACACAAATTAGTTCGAATACCAAGCACAAATTAGTTCGAGGACATGGTTCGAAGACCATAAATTTGACATGTCACAATTTCATGTGACAAATTTATTGGGTAACACGAGGCCACGTCCCTTTCTCGTCACTTGCCTGATCCTCCTCTTGCGCCTCGCGAGCCCTTGCAAGTTTTCTTGCCCTCTCCTCGTCACGAGCAGCCTTCTCTCTGCGTGCCCTCTCCTCCTCACGCTTCTTTCGTTCCTTTCTCTCCTTCTCACGATGTGCCTCATCTTCAGCTCGTTGCAGCGATTCTTCAAACAAACGTTGCCTCCTAAGACAATCTTTGTACTGATCGTCCTGAATATGTTGTGGCACTTCATGATCTATCCATGTGAAGTACTTGCACAGAGGAGGCGGTGACTACATTGAAATGCAAAATAAATGTTCATAACATGATGGCATAACAAATTGACCATATTACGTGGAATCAATGATTTAGTATTTTACCGGTGGAAGATTGTAGGCGTTAGTTGGACGTGCATGATCATGTGCGTAGTTGGGACACAAAAAGAACCTCCTCCCTTCCGTCCATGACTTCTTACAGTCGGTGGACACCTTGACAATGCAAACATCTCCACACCAACATGTTGGAATTTCCACATCTTTCTCCTTATTCTTGTCCAAACTTGCTTCCCGCTGCTTGTTCGGCATGTACTCCAGGTTAGCACACGGCGGCCTCGTGATCGAACCAGATGAAGCCATGCCTAGAACCAAAAAATTGTTGTTAGTGAAATAAATAAACTTGCATAGAGGGAATTAATAAAAAACAAGTATCAACAAATTTAACAACAAGTACCGTTATTATTATGTCACCCAGCTGGATTAAGTAAAACGTCAATAGGCCTTCCTCTATCAACCCTTTGTGTCCTAGTACCACCGGATCCACGACCACTTCTAGTGTGTCCTCCTCCACGACCACCTCTAAGACTAGTGCGTTCTCCTCCACGGCCACCTCTAAGACTAGTGCGTCCTCCTCCACGGCCACCTCTAAGACTAGTGCGTCCGCCACGACTCGTGCCAACACTCCTACCTCCTCGTGTGCTAGCGGAACCTCCACCCGTGTTGGTTCTTGGCCTTTTCGTGCATCTCCTAACAATGTGTCCCGGGTCGTTGCATTCTCCACAATTGTTGGTGTCCGGTGTCTCCATGAAATGGCCACTTCCAAATTGTTTCATTCCGATGTATCCAGCTAGATCATCCATGTCACTCCTGAACCCATATCTCATACCTCCTTCGTCATAAGCCCGTGCCCACTTATGCTTCTCCGGATAATGCCTTGTCAAGAATTCTTTCCGACATTTATTTTTCTCCAATTCTTTGAGGAGTTTATCGTATCGGCTGTTGAATGTGTCGATGTTGAATGCCACGCAAACAAGGGTAAGGTCTTTGCAAAACTCCTTGCTCTTGCATGCCCGGTGAAAGTTTGCCACAAAGTGGCTCTAGCATTGATATCCTCTTTGATTGGTGGTTGGGTACTTGGTGGTTGGCTAGAAGAATTGGCGACATACACCTCCGCACTAACATCATGTATTGGGGAGAATACATTGTGGTTCAAATCAATTTGGAGTGGAGGAGCATCAACCTTTGTGGCAAATATCTCAAGTGACTTGTCTTGTGATGCGTCTACTTTTTCCTTGTACACATCCCAATGCAATTGGGAAGTGATGGGCATACTCTTTAATCACGACTTTAATCCCAATCCAACATCATACCTCCCAATAAGCTTAACCTCGGCAATTGGGTCATTCCAATGTAAGATGCTTCTCAATTTCACTAGAAGATCATCAAAGCTTGGACTTGTGTCAAAAACCATAGCCTCTTCCCCTTCATCATCATTTCCATTCATAAAAGCCACCTTGTCCAAATAATGAACATTTACGAGCCTATCCATCTAAGAACAATGGAAACAATGGAACAATGAAAACAATAAAGTCAAACAACTTTATGCACACATTGAACATATAACATCTATTCATTCCATTCAATCAAGAAAAAACATATGGTCATATGTAATCCATAGTCATAACCTTAACCCTAACCATAATACAAACCCTAACCCTAATCCAAACCCTAACCCTAACCCCTATCCACTAACATGACCACTAATTGTAGCACTAGATGTAGGTACCCCCAAGAATGCTAGGCCCACAATACATATCCAAAACACAAACATAACAAAAAATGCATCATAAACTTAGGTAAAACTAGGGTTTGCAAATAAATGAGAAAATCAACCATAATACATAATTGCAACCAACCAAAAAGAGGGGAGTGGGAGAGGCACCTTGTCGGGGCCGGATTTCCGGGGCACAATATCCCAGAAATTAACCCCTCGTGTCCTCACCAGCCCCAGGATTTCTGTTTGCTGGTGGACACTACCTCGATACAGAATTCCAAGCAATTACAAGAATTGGGTACAAGACCATAAAGGTCTAATGATACAATAATGATTTCTCGTGGTGGATGACGGAAGCGATTCGCGAGTTCTCCAACGTCAATGGGGCTCCATTCCCACAGGAACGGCTGACCTGGATAACTCCTATCCTGCGTGGCTACTATCCTAGGCTCCGCATGGATGTTGTCATAATACTCTTCTGACCTGGCCAATGAAATAACCAGGGACAAGCCAGTGAGTACGTTTGAATGTACTCGCAAACATTATGAACAAATGATATACCGAATGCAGCAGATAATATATGATCATGATGAATTAAACTAATTGCTTTGCTCATGCTGGACTATATTATATGCATGCTGACAGGAATTAAATCATGGCATGATGACATATTAGCATGTGCAGGAGTAACGTGTTAGTGAAAAACAAAGAAGGATGATGGAAAATCGGACGAGACAGTACCATCCGAGAATCCAAAGAAAATGTAAAAAGAAATGCCGGTTGGATGTCAAGTGACACCACGGTAGGTCTTGAAGAGAAATGCCAAACGGGTGTCTAAAAGAGTAATCGGACGAGATAGAACCATCTGAAAACTCAAGCGACGCCACGTGAGGTCTTGAAAAGAAATGCCAGACGGGTATCCACAAGAGAGTCGGGCGAGACAGGACCGCCCGAGAACTCGAGAGACGCCTCGTAAGGTCTTGAAAATAAAAATGAATGCCCGGGGTAGTCTAGCCAGCCCCTGAGACACTCAGAAAATAAAATTAAGAGAAACGGGTTAGACCACAATAATAATCATAGCCTCAATAAAATAACATCAATGGTAGTAGTAATTATTCTGCAAAATAAACCATGCACAACTTTAATTATTTCCTCCGGAGACCGACTCTAAGACCGACACTTGACCAACCCAGACTGTAGTCCTTAACCGCGGACACGGCTATTCGAATAGATATAACTCTGCAGAGGGTGTGCTCTTTACCCAAAAGTAAAGGATTTCTTTAGTCAGTACCATGACACCGACTAATTCCCATTACGGACTTTAGGTTGAATAACACCTAACCAGCACACACCAGCTTAACTCACCAGAGCCAGGAATCACCCAAGGCAATGATAAATTAAACTCTAAGTGGGAAGGCCTCATTCAACGGCCTCCAATAGCATGGGATCACAATATTTATATCGGCGCGCAAATAGGGGTGCTACCCCCTCGGTCTCAGACCGGTTACACCCATGCCCCCGGACCAAGTGACATGGCTACCATGGGCCAATGGTATCTTACACTATGACCTCTCTGTACGGTGTGTGTGGGAAAGGGGTTAACAACTTACTAAACCATACCCTACCTGCGACAGGGACATGTGGTAGCACGAATCAAGTATGGGGGTTACCGGAACAAGACTCGATCTACGGTCGACTCAAGAGGTTTAATATTTCCTGCAGTGGTTAGCACAACAAAGTATTCTTTCTGTGGTACCCAACAGGGTCACCACCTGACATGTCCCAACATGTCCTTAGTGATCATTCTCGTCACCACAAGAATTCAGTCTCATGGTCACCTTACTCGTGACAGATTCTTTCCTGCAGTTTAGTCCAAGCCAGCAAGGGCATATATGACAAGTGAAGGTAACCGTACTCACTTATACTTCAGGTTTAAAAGAGGATAACAACCTAGCCATGGTTCATGCATGCAACTATAGCTATATGCAAATTCCATTAAAATTTATCCTAACCATGATTCAAATATTCTAGATAGCAACCACAAAACATTCACCATATCAAGTGTTCAAGATGCTTGCCTTGAGCATGCAGAAGTATTGGGTGCGCTTCTAGAATTTTGAAATTTATATCTTCCCTCCATCTCCTATTTTCAAAAATATTTAAATTACCACATATAGCAACAACAGTGCTAAAAAGTTGTCTGGAAAATTTTGAAATAAATACTAATTATAACTAGGTGAAATATAAGGAATTACAGAAAAGGAATCAATTTATTTGGAGTTCATATGCTTTTCTTATGGAATTTCTAAGTTGAAATAAATGATTAAATGAACCATTTAATAGACCAGTCAAAAACTAAGTTTAGCAAAAATGTTCACCCTAGCTAGATTATTAGAACATGATTTTAGAAGTCTACAAAATTTTGAAACACCAGATTTGGGTTAGAAATGGTGTCTGTGAATTTAATGGAAGTTTACAGGAAAAGAAAAAGGGAAGGAGCAGAAGGGCGCCTTGAGCGCTATATAACCGCGCGGGGGTTAAAGGGCCGGGCCCAGACGATCAGCTTCGCGGGAGGCGGTCGACGTCGAAGGCGTACTCCCGAGAGTACGTTTCTCCCGCAGGGAAAACGCACCAACAGAGATACGCTTCTGGGGGAAATGGGTGACTCACCGACAGGTGGGACCCACCTGTCGGGTTTGTCCCTCACCTCGCGCGCGCCTGGACAGGGGCAGGGGGATGACTCCGGCGAGGATTCCCGATAGCTGGGGCCACCATTCGCGAAGCTAGTGGTACCGGCGTGTTCCTGGGAACGAGCCGCGCCCAGGGAAGGTGGAGGTAGCCGTTGAGGAGCTCGGGTTTGAGTGGAGCTTCATCCATGGTGGAGGAGAGCTACGGGTGGAAGAGGGATTACTCCCATGGGCCATCTCCAGTGGAATTGGTGACGGGAATGGATCGGAGGGTGCTCCCGGAGACTAATGGTGAAGAAAAATAGCAAGGGGAGGCGTTGGTTGCACGAAAACTGACGGAATGGTGTGGCAGCAGAGGCGGCCGGAGACGGAGGAGATGACCTCGCCCGGTCAATTGGGTGCACGGGGGAGCTTCCCGAGGAATGAGGAGAGGTGGTGGAGAGTGCAGTAAGCTCGTGGCGGCTTATATAGCACGGGGTGGCCGTGCCCATGGCTTCCCGAATCGGGACACGGCGGCGGATGGCGAGGGGAGGCGATGACTGAGGTCGGTGAGGACAGTGGAGTTTGGTAGGGCGGCGGCGACTTGCAGTTAAGGTGAGCCATGCTCTGGTGGCCTCGGATTGGTGCCAGGCACCTTGGACGGTGCTGTACCCGAGTCGGCGACCGCGGCGGCGGTTCTGGTTGGTGGGGGACGGCGCCAGGCGACAAGAGGAGGTGTTGGCGGGGTTCAGTGGTTTCGTGGCGATCCAGTGAAAGGATTTGGACGAGCAGGTAGGCAGCAGGGGAGGCTGCACGCGGCGGTGCCGACGCCTGCAATCATGGCGCTCCGGGCGCGCTCTGGATATGCATGGAAGGTGCTCGACGATTTGTCAAATGTGTCTAGATGGCTCTGAGGATCATGAGATTTAACAGGGTCATTGCTGGGGGTAACTTGGGTCTTTTGGACATGCTGGTATGGTCAGTTAAGCAGGTTTCCAATGCAATTACAGAATCATGCCAAATCTCTCCATGCACTACAGGTGCTCGACAGAATACCAGAGCCATCTATGGGGGTTTTCTAAAGATGAAAATTGGCAGACTAGAGTCTCTTTGGATATTAAAGAGCGTGGTGAAATTAGTTTGGAAAAATAGGATACTTGCTAGTGCAATTATTGTCAGAATCCAATTCTGGACAGAAACTGCAGAGGATATTTTGGTAGACTTAAAGATGCAAATGAAGCTAATCTCCTGGACTTAAGGTTTTGGTTGGAAGGGCAATAAGATGGCCAAGTTTTAGAATTTTTGGGGCAAGGAAAGTTGGGGTTGTAGTTCAAAACTGAATCTGGACCAGAATTGAAAAGAAGATGGCTTGCTCAAAATTTCCAAAAGACCAAGTTAGGTTTTTGCATAAAAGTGATCTGTAGGCCTCACATGACCTCCCATAATTTTTGTGGAATTTTAAGGAATTATTTAAAATGGTTGTATTGCAACAGAGGCATTCAAAGTATTGAAAATGCTATTAAAGGAATTATTTTGGGGCAAATTTTATTATGAAAATAATTCTTACTGTTATTGAAGTAATAATGAAATGGTTTAAGAAAACTACCAAAGCCCACAATAATATTTCCTAGAATTCCTATATGGAGGGAAGAATTTTGAAAGACAGGGATAGGAAAAGCTCTAAAAATCATTATAGGACTTATTACAATTCAAAATTTTATTTCTGGCCAAATTTTACTTAATAAAAATGTGGATAAATTTTTGGGGTGTTACACACCTTGGGTGATGAAAATGCTCCGGATCCACCGGTTAAATACCAAGCAAATGAAGTGGATTTATTGGTGTTTGTGTGGGGGAGAGAGAGGGGAGAGGGGGCTGAACTCGGGGGAAGAAGATGACTGGAGGTGAATGGGTGGCTGGGGGCCCCACCCATTCACCCCCTTAACCTTATCCAATCTAGGACCCTACCGCCAGGGTATTCGGCGGTAGGGTTCGGCATCCTACCGCCAGATGGTCCGGCGGTAAGCCCTTTGACACGTCAGCAATTGCCTGACGACCGTCAAGTGCCTTCCGTCTCCGTCCGTCACCCTACCGCCGGGTATCCTGGCGGTAGGGTGTGTTAGGCTACCGCCGTAGCATCCGGCGGTAGGTAAAAGGGTCAGATCCCGAAAATTTTCCAACCGGGGGTCAGATCCGGCTAAAGTTAGCGCAAAGGGTCAAAACACGAAATTTAGCCGGAGCCGGGATGTTTGCGTCATGCATTAAAACTGCTGAAAAATAATGAAAAAAAAGATCTGGTAATATATATCTGACTCTCTGCAGATGCCTGCAACACCATACATGTAGCAACTATGTGGTGGGATGCGACATGCAGCATCTCTCTCTCTCTCTTTGAACTTTCCTTGCTTCAGTAGATCTTTGTAGGATCGATTCGGTGAGGATGTCAGAGAAAAAGCAAGGATGGCACCGTCGTCGGTATCGCGACGCCTCCTATCGGATAGAAAAATGTATATTTTAAGACCCTCGAGTTTACTGAAAGTCCCTCAACTTTTTCTAGGCGACATTTCGTCCCTCATATCTCAAAAGCGGACAAATTTCGTCCAAAACCAGAGTAGAAGGAAAACCGGCCACGTGTCAGCGGTTTTCTCTCTCCTCACTTGCCACCTCATCTTCTTCTTCCTTCTCATTCTCGCTATGTAGTGGGCATTTTACCAAGCAATTGGCGTGCTCGCCTGCAAGGCGCTGCTCCCGGCCGCCGAGGACGTCAACACATGCAGGCGCAGGCGAGGAGGCATGTGGAGCTGGCCGAGGTGCAGGCACGGGCACCTGTGGAGCTGGCCGAGACGGGCGCCAGAGCACGTGCACCGCACCGTGCACACACACGAGCAAGCCCATGCTATGCGCCTCCGCTCCTCCTTTCCCCACGCCGTGGCCTTTCTGGTATGCGCGCGCCCTCCCCTGTTGGCCGCACATCGCCATGGCATGGCTACCATGAGCCAGCGCTAGCTCCGCTCAGACCGCTCCAGCATGGCCCATGAGCTCTGGATCCATGCCCTCGCCTCTCTGGAGCTCCCTGTCGCTCTAACCCGGGGCACACTGGTCTTCTCCTTCGGCTCGTACGGAAACCGCCGATGTGGCCTCGCCATCAATGATGACCCTCTCAGTTCGTCTTTGTCGGTACTAAAACCGGCTGATCTCGGGTAGGGGGTCCCGAGCTTTGGATCTGGAATCAATGGTAACAGGAGACGAGGGAGACAATGTTTACCCAGGTTCGGGCCCTCTCGAAGAGGTAAAACCCTACGTCGTGCTTGATTGTATTGATGATGGGGTATCGAGTACAAGATGATGATCTACCTCGAGATCGTTTGTGTATGTTCTAAACCCCAAGGTGAGTAATCGTGTCTCTAAGGACTAAGACCCTCGGCTTATATAGATGCCCGGGGTCCCTAGGTTACATATTATGTCGGTTATCAACTAGAGATAAACCTGCCGAATACAAAGTTGTCCTTGGAGTGCACGTCAAGTCTTCGGTGATCTCCAACTTGTCCACGAGTAGGTCTTCGGCTTCGGCGGTCCTCCAGGCGGTGGCTTAGAGCGCCCCATTCCGGCCCACGAGAATAAAACACCTCGGGCTAGTACCCCCTAGTCCAGGACACCCTCGGTCTTGCTTCAATTCCTCTGGCCTACATCGTCCACTCAACCTCACCGACCTCCTACACCCTTCGATTGCAGCGGAGATGGGCCCCTGCATGCTCGCGATGAGCGCCGCCGACGAGCCCCACCCTGACCGTGCCCTCCATCACCTTCGGCATCCCCTAGCAGCCACACTAGCTCCACCTGACGCGGGCGAGCTCTGGAGGCAGCGACGCATCCTCGATAACCATGCTACCAGCAACGAAGCTCCAGCAAACCCCTCATCGTAGCCGCGGTTGGTATCCACTCTGGACGACGCTGCCGTCGTCTCCGGCTTCCCCCACCAGCCATGCCACACCTCTCCAAGATCGCCGTGCATCCCTCTATCGATTCCTGTGGTCGCCGACCTCTGCCACCTCCTCGTCCGAGTTCGAGATGGCACGCACGGTGGCCGAGCTTGAAGTAGCGCGCATGGTGGAGCTCCAGATTGTCTGCCTCGTCGATGAGTCCACGGCCACAACCCACAGGTACAACCTCCTCGTCCAAGGCGAGGTGGAGCTGGTGAGCGGCAAGAGGCCGGCCGGCTGCGAGGATATGCACAGGGTCATGACGGCGCACAAGGTGCTCGACAAAATGCCTACCTCCGGAGAGACAAGAAAAACATATGACGTGGCAGTGGAGCTGACTTTGACCGCCATGTGGCAAAGTGGGATTCAAAACCGGGGACATGTCAGCCCCAGTCTGGTTTTGGACGATTCATGTCCGGTTTGGAAACATGAGGGACGAAATGTAGCCCAAAATATCTTGAGGGACCAAATGTGTACTTTGCGTATACTTGAGGGATAAAAAATATACTTTTCACTGTTAATACGGCCAGGCCGATTGTGATCATGGGCGTTTCTCAAAGCAGAAGCAGCTAAATATTGAGAGAGAAAAGCAGGCAAGTTGGACAGATTCTGTGTCTAAAGATAAGGCATTGTGAGTGATCAGAGATTAAGAGCTCTGTCGACGATGCTATCTCTGAACCTGTGGCGACTCATCGCCGGTTACTCAGAAACAGGATGGTCAGAATCGGATTCCTTACAAGCAAAGTATTGGCCGTACCGTCTGGGCATTCCGCATCATTGTCGACATGGTTCGTGTTGCCGCAGATGAGCACGTGTTCACCATTGCAAATCTTACAGCGGCTGTTCATCTGTACTTTCGTGAAACTGACATATGAGTACACTACAGATGATGACATTCATATTCCGAGCTTCTTCCTTTCCGGATTTCTACTTGATAGACTAATGGATCTTAATCTGTAGTCTACATTTTTTCACCCATTAGCAAATATATTGTTTCCCCGGTGACCGTCGTGGGCATGACCCCTTAATTAGTTCGCCGGGCCTAGAGATAGAGATGGTCTGGGTGCGGGGCTGCGAGCAGGTGTGAAGGCGAGCGTAATCTTGCAGCAGCGGAGTGGCATCACCAGCGAGCTAGATGCTTAAGTGTTATAGAGCTACGATCTTGCAGTTACAAGCAACATCAGACGATTTGCTTCCGGTAACATGCTAGATCAAAAAAGTACAATACCCAAAATTCTAAACTGAAGTTTAACTTCTATTATTTGTTAAATTCTTCCATCCATGCATGCATGCATGTATATCATCAAATTCTATGTTAATTTGGATTCTCCAACGAGGAAAAAGATAGATCAAGAACTAGCCATATGTTGGGTGGCTAGTAGAGGTGGTTGTATACCCAACCCACTAGATAAAAAACCCTTTTATCTTTTTTCATTTTTACTATTGTTTATTTGTTATTATATTCTTTAAACTCTGCTTGCCCCTTATTTTCCAATTGTTCTACAACTTCTTTAATTATTTATTTATTTTACCAAAAAAAATGATTACACTAATTCAACAATTTCCTTCCACATGAACATTATTGAATTGCATGCACTAGCCAGTTCATCCAAAAGTCCGAACCGATTGATTATAGCGGACAATATATTTCAACAAACATTATGTCATAAACATAAATGATATTTAGGCTCCACGTCTGTCAAACCACCGCGTTGGGGAGAGGAGGGGGAGGATAAAGTAAATAAATTTAATAATTTTGAGGCGCGGATGGTTAATCAAAGTAAACTTTGGTCATAGTCACGGCATGGGTAATGCGCATTTATCTCTAAGTAAAATGACAAGTACATGAAACTCATAACGTGTGGACATATATAACTCCTAATGAATGGTTCTTTACTTACGAATAATTCATGAACTATATAGATAACTTTGAGGAACAGAGGAAGTTGCATGAGTCAATTAAGATTGACCACTCCTTCCAAGTTCTTAATTAGTTCTCCTAAATATTAGTTGCATGCATGTAGTGCATGCTTAAGCGGCCAAATAGATGTCAAAAGCAGGACCTGTCCATAGGCATATATATGGGATTCCCTCTAGCTAGGTCAATACAAACGATCGAATTATTCCTGTCGTGTTTGGGTCCCTGTTGATCAAAACACAGTTCTATGCGCGCATTATCCAATCTGATCTCTTGGATACCAATATGCTTTAGAACAAACCAATGGCACCATACCAGGTATGCTAGCTATATATGTATGCATGGTACTAGCTAAAGGAGCTCCCATTTTTTTTCTAGAAAAATCCAAAGTACTCTTGCACAATGTTAAAGATGGCTAGATCACACTAGTCTGTTCCAAACACTTCCTGATCTTACTTGCACTTGGATATTCCAACCTGTCAAGGACACCCTAATACATACAAACACTACCCTTTTGTAGCTCTATAAAAGGAAGCCACCCCCTGTGCTATCGAACCATCCAAGTTTCCTCTTTGGAACAAGGTAGCAATAACTAGCTATAGCTACACAAATAAAGGCTCCAGCACATTTCAAAGTTTTCCTTCAGTTCTCTTCAAGCAAAGCACATACACTTAGAGATCCGTGCAAACACATAACCCATTAGAAGGCAGATGGACCGCGTGATGAAGCTTGCTTCAGAGCGGGCAGTAGTGATCTTCACTCTGAGCTCATGCTGCATGTGCCACACCATGGCGTGCCTCTTCTGCGACCTCGGTGTCAATGCATTGGTGCACGAGCTAGACCAGGACCCTAGGGGAAAGGAGATGGAGAGAGCTCTCCTCAAGATGCTCGGGAAAGGCCCGTCTGTTCTGGTGGTGTTCATCGGCGGGAAGCTTGTCGGCGGGACAAACAAGGTCATGTCCATGCATCTCAATGGCGAGCTGGTCCCAATACTGAGGAATGCAGGTGCCCTCTGGCTATAGACTGAACAAAGGGCGAGGAAGACCTAACTCTGGCCGGTGCCACTTGGAAAATAAAATTTGGTCAAAAAGTGTGAAGTATGAATTTTCCTAGAATAACATAATGGCCTAGTTAGCGTCAAGCAGGTTTTTTCAATCCTGTTATGACAATAACATGGTTTTTTGTATGGCAGACAATAACAAGGTTTCTAGCTCGCTTGGAGTGAGTTTTACATATGGGTTTATATATGTAATCCCTTTTTCATGTTTTTGTTGTAACTCCAGTGTTATTTGTGCATGTGTAGTGCCTTTTTTTGAAGAGCTACCAATAAATATATGTATTCACAGTCACGGTTCATCCTCTTTTCTTTTGAGAGCTAGGTAATAAATATATGTATTTCCAGAAAAAAATTGTATTCACAGTCACAGTTCATTATCAATGACACGTAGTGCGCAACGTCTCTTGTTTGTTTTCTAATAATTTTCTATCACAAATATATTGATATTTTCTCCTTTGGAGATATATACGTACATGCCCATCTGCCTTGTTATTCTACACTAACAAATGAGAAAAAAATTCATCATACTCCCCTAGCCTAGTAAGCATGGCCTAAAACAGAAGTGATGATTTGATTTATGACCCACATCAATTATTCTCAACATGAAGAAGAATTGTGCTTTCAGTGAGACCATCTTTGCAAAACAGCTAAGAAAATATATGCATTGTCCGGGCTGCGGTAAGCTGAAACAGTGAAGACATATGTGCAGCTAGAAGTGTAGACGATTTTTTATATCAAGTTCAGACATGCATTTTTGTTAAATAAATCCGGTAGAAGGACAATTAATGACAACACAAAGCAGATTCTATAATTGTTGGGGTTTTAGTTGTTCTATATACAGTACGGAAAGTTGTTAATTCCATTCAGCAGTTGGAGGTCCAGAGTAATTACCGCTCTTGCTTTGCTCCTCTCCAAATAAATGAGAAAACGAATAGTTCACCAAAAACCAAAATGACATGCATCATGAGATAGTTCAAGTGTTCAACATGCATGTTTCTGCTTGAGTGTTAACATTAGTTTTCTAATTAGAGTGAGATGCACAGACGATAAATAGTAGTAACATTTAAAGAGAATCTACATATTCCATCATCATTCAGAATAGCATGACAGAATCATTGTGCATATACTGTAAGTTCTCTTGTAACGGTGTGGTTTTAATCAAGCGAAGTAGTTAAGCAACTAGATACTACAAATACAGTGGCGGAGCTAGAAGCAGGTTACGCTTGGGGCTGTGCTATGTTGAGTGTTAAACTTCTATGATTTTATATACTTTGTATGAAGGAATTACAAGGGAAATTGTTACTAGGCCTGGGGCTATAGCCCTAGCTGCCCTAGGCCTGTCTTCGCCACTGTACAAATATAAATAGTCAAAAAATAATTTTATATACAAATTGTAAAGCCAAAGAGTAGTAGAAGGAAACATATAGACATCACATGTGCCTGTAGGAGCAGCCTCATCCAGTCATCCTCATAGTTAACCAACAGAATAGACCATCTATGTGATAAAAAATCAATATGAGAAAAGTTCAAGAACTAATATAACTCCTACAGCTTTTGGCGTCGGCTACACCAGCAGTGTCATGGTTGGCATTAGAGGATCAGAGGTGTCATTACAGTTGGAACTCCGAACAGCTGCCCCTACGGAGATCTTGACCGAAGCCAGTCTAGCCAGGGCTGCGCATGGTCCATGGAATTTTTGTCATAAAAGACCACCTACGCTTTCGTATTAACAGAAAGGACCACGTCTAGAGCGTATTGACAAAAATACCATGGCAGCAGGCCTGGCAGGCAACACGTGGCACCTGCCGCCACAGCGCAAGGCGGCAGGTCGGCCAGAACAGCTTTTCTAGTGAGGTGGGGCCTGCCGCCATAGGGAGTGGCGGCAGCTCCTTTTTGGCCTGACGTGGCGATGGGACAACGTGTGGCAGGCGGTGGGAGCTGCCACCAGACGCTGTGGCGGCAGCTCCTTTTCTCTCTCGAAAGGGGCTTGACGTGGTGTTTCTGGACACGAGCGCACATGGTCCTGTTATCATGACCGTTGTGTATGACATGGGGATCTATGATGCAGTGCTTTTCTGTCCTATATACGGGATAGCCATAATAGCAGGAATACATGGTGTACGTTGGTGGGGATCCTGGGCTGTGGGCCAGGAAAACGGCGGAAGTATAGGAACATAACGGGTGGTTCTAGGCAGTCGTTCGGGCTGGTGAAGCTGAGCCGTGACCCATGGCGTTTGTGAGAATCTGATCCGTGACACAGGAAATGCACTTTATTGGCGTGGGTAGCTAGGTCTGGCAAGGATTAATTTTTGTTATGTCTGTCCCTCCCGTGTAGTTTTCCTCCTTGTTTTTGACGGCAAAGGCGACAGATAGAGTTGAAGTATTCCTGTTGCAATTTGCAAGGTTTGAAGTATAAGTAAAAAAAAATAGTTTTTTCTTTACTGGGTTGGTGGGATGTCAGTCTGAAAGCATTGGGACTCCACTTCAGACGAAATCAGCCAAAAACTTCAGGTCAGTCGAAGAGTGGTACAAGTTTGACCAAAAAACATTGATTGAACCATATGTTTTATTTCATATGATGAAACCTACGAAATGTTTCCAAACAAAATTCAAGCTATCATGTGCCAACGAACCAAAATCAGTAAAGCTTCCAGAACAAATGTACTCACAAATATGGATAAAGTGAATATCAAACCGAAATGAAAGGGGACAGGGAAAGGTGCAGTATATTGTTCAGAACTTACTCGTCAGAAAGTCAAACAAAGGGTGACCAGCGAGCAGAACAAATATACAGTTATAGTGCAGTGTTTGCGCAGTTTCTGAAACTGCTGGGGCAACAAAGTGCTGGTATGACAACGCATCCCTACGATCCCCTTGATGCTGCTATTCGCTCAGGTTAACAAGAAAGATTGCTCAACATATGAAACAAGCTACTAACTGTCGACGCCGAGGAACTCTCTGAAGCTTGGGTATTGGGGCTCCCGTCCGATGTTGGCCCGGGTTTTCAAATTCACCATCCTCTTCCCCAATGGACCATCGGTACTTGAGTAAAGGTCCGATGAAGAAGATAATCTAAGAAAATGGTAATGTATGTATGTGCACCGAAACATGTAAGGCTGGAGCAAGGGTACACAACACAACTAACCAGTAAAACCTTCGAATTTCATGTCGAATTTCCCACTCTTGTTAACACCGTCCATTATATCATGCCTGCAAAGTTCAAATTTATTATTTTTGACTGAAAGAATGAGTAGTTGCCTGCTCAGCTATCGGTGGAGCCATGATACACCAACAGAGTCGAGCTAAATGAATACACAATTAATGTAAACAAGCAGCTTAGCCCTAACCTGGAAAGAGGCTTATTGTCACACAGCCCAAAAAGACACGAGCCCAAGGTTTCTTTTTCATCATGGAAGTTGCAAGGGGTGCAGCATCTTGAAAAAATATAACATAAGTTACAACTCACAAGATGCTGATTGATCTGACATACTTTGCTTAATAAATCAATAAAGTCAGATTGTTTCAGTTTGTTTGATCTGACATACTTTGCTTAATAAATCAATAAAGCACTAGTAGAAAACAGGACATCTGTCCCGGTTCCAGAGGGCCTTTAGTCCCGGTTCTCCAACCGGGACAAAACGGTCGGGACTAATGTTCATCACTTTTAGTCCCGGTTGGCTTACGAACCGGGACTAAAGGAGCTCCACGTGGCCGCCGTGGGCGCCCGGGCAGGAGGACCTTTAGTCCCGGTTGGTAACACCGACCGGGACTAAAAGTCAGCCACGCGCCAGCAGCTACCAGGCGCTGTTTTTTTTTTGAAAGGAGGGGTTTAGGGGTTTTCATATTGTGTTTCCCCCTTTTATTTTTGTGTTTACCCTTCAATTCTTTTACATTTATGGTTTCATTTTTATTTAATGGTATCCATTCGACTCGACGCTAGCTACTATATATATAGCAATGAAGGAACCATTACACAAGATCGTCATGATCATATATAGAGAGAAGTGACCTCTCTTTCTCCGTGCTTGGTCGAATCCGCAATGTCATATTTTCCTCTAATTCAATATGATCACTTGCATCCATCCACTTTAATCAAATATATGTCATATAACTCATCATCATCTTACTCATCTAACAACTCATCATCATCTTAATCATACCAAGTTAAAATCTCATAAAACAAAAAAACATCATAATAATAATCATCCTAATCGATCATGCAAGTTAATATAAACCAGAAAAACTTCCCTCTCATAGGACCTAGTCCTCCCTCCTAGGTAAAATGACATAAAACAGAATAACACCTATGTCTCCATGATGAAGCAAAGAGATCCAACGGTCTCCAACTTGTGGCTTGCAATCCTTCTTTATTTCTCCCCATGCTTCAATTTGGAGTCGTCTTGGTGGTTTGCGCTCAGTCGAGTATGGAAAAGAGAACTCGGGCCTCATAGGGCTTTTAATTGTCATAGAACCTTTGCCTTGCATCAACTGAGGCACAACATCATTTGACAGTTTCTGTTGAAGAACATAACAGTAGCCTAGTTAGCAATGTAATCAACAACATTTACGCAATAGTTGTGTACTTAATTAGCAACTCTTACCAAGATATTTCGGCGAAGGTCATCCGCCGTCAACCTATGCACTAGTGGCATGTAAAATGTATAATTTGGGCCAGTTTCCAAATTATACGGGAAGTTGTCCCTACCAACTAGGACACCAATAACAAAGTTGATAAAAACATCCTTCTCCTCCCAAGTTAGATGTGATCCATAAGTGTAGTGTGTCTTGTCAATTATTTTCCGTGTTTCACTCGAAGAAACGAAATAAGCTGTAAATTATAAATTAACTAATTTAGTATGGATGAACACCAACTATTTTTAAATATAGAATGCAAATTACTTGACAAATATGGTTGACAAACTCACATGGAGGTAAAACTTGAAGCCTATCGACATCCACCCAAATGTCGATATTACCTTCAATATGATCTTCAGGATGAAGATCGAAGGTTATTTCCATATCCTCCTGAAGTCCATATGCCTTCGCTAGAGCTTCCCAATTTGAGCACCCTAATTCTGTGTTATTAACTGCATTCATTACTTTGACCAGAAATGTGTGACCCTGTTTAGTCCTCAGGTTAGCTCTTCTCGTCTCGAAACTCTCGTGGTCTTTGAAACCGAGCCTCTCCAAGAAATACCGTCTTGCATGACAGGGGATGAACTAGTCGAATTGTATAAAACAGAAATTACACGTTGAAGCAAAGAAACAGAAGTCATGCTTAATTACGAAAAAACACTTGTCATCGTTGCGTACCGTAGAAACATCGAAGGTCTCGTCAAGCTTGATGGTGAAGAACCTGTCGTCTCGCAGATGAGGCTCGTCGCAAAGACCCTTATCTTCACCGCAGAGGTCACATGCTTGGATCCTATCGTCGTCATCAGACGACGACATTTCCTGTGTTCATGACTCAAAGATAAAAAAATCAACGTTAATTATACAAGGAACTATTCAGCATGGGTTGACTTTCGGTCTGTCGAGGCTTCCTTGAAGAACTCTCATATCTCATGGTGTATGTTGGTGGACACTCTCTCACACTGATATGGTGGTGCATGTTGGTGGACACTCCCTCACACTAATATTTCGACCGTCGGTGATGGTCGCTCCTTCCTTCGCTCCCACGTGCATTACCAAAATCTCTAGCACACGGGAACGAAGAAGGAAGCGACCCCCACGACAACAGTCGGGATTCTTCCTCTGATATTTCGATCGTCGGTGATGGTCGCACCTCTTCTTCTCTCCTTGCGCATTATACCGAGGTATATATCGCAAGAAGAGAAGAAGAGGAAGCGACCCCCACGGCAACAGTCGATATTTCACCATCAAGAACATACTGAAAGTTACACGAGGAGCTCCAACAGACCGAAAGTCAACCAAATCATAAGTCATGCTGAAATTCACGGATCATTTGGTACATCATATATATATGGCAAATACAATAACCAACATCATATTGCAGAATTTGGCACATCAAAAATTCCTACTACTTATCCCTAAATCACTCTGAGCAGTAAAAAGAAATCCTAGGGTTCATACACTCATTAGTTTCTTTGGGGGGACTTTCAAAATTAGTATAGGAGGACATTCAAATGCTTAAACACAGAGCAAAACCCGCCCTCGGGGAGTGGCGAGGGCGACGGGGCGGGGCGGCGACAGGGGCGACGGGGCGGGGCGGTGACGGGGGCGACGGGGCGGGACGGGATGGGGAGGGGCAGGGCGCGGCGACGGCGACGTAGGGGCAGGGGCGCGGCGACGGCGACGGCGACGTCGGGGCAGGGGAGCGGGGGACGGCAAAATCCGGCAACCTGGCGACGTCGAGGTGGTCGTCGGCGCCGTCGGGGGAGAGGAGGATAAGAAATTGATGGGGGATTGGAAAAACAGATAAGTCCCGCTTATATAGCTCCCCATTTAGTCCCGGTTGGTGCCACCAACCGGGACTAAAGGGCTGGTGCCGCCGTAGCCAAAAGTTTAGTCCCACCTCGCTAGTTGAGAGGCGCCCAGACTGGTTTATAAGCCGCGCTGCGACTGAGTTGTCGAGCTCCTCTCTATTGCAGGCAGTACATGCCTAACCTTTGTCACTGCCATGTTGGGCCTGCTGGGCCCGCGGGCCTGCATCCTGGCTCATGTGCACATGGGTTTCTAGTCGTATGCGGCATTTTTTTTATTTTTTATGTTATTTTAGTTGATTCTTTTTGCTATTGAAGAATATTATAGTCTTGTTTTAGTTGATCATAACAAAATATTTTAATTGATTCTTTTAGCTATTTGAGTTTTATAAAAGCTTTTTAATTCATTCTTTTTGCTATTAGTTCATTATTTCAGCTAAATCACCCTGAAATTTAAAAGCACTATAAATGAACTCTGAAAAGGTTAAAACTTGGCATGGTGTCATAATTTCACCCACATAGCATGTGCTAAAAAGTTGAGAGGGTTACGGAAAAACTGGATGCACTTCGTGTACAAATTGGAAAATCTCTTTCGAAGTATCATGGTTTCGGACGAAAACTCATCTACTACAAAGGGATTTCATTTTTTAAAACTTATTTCAACTCCAGACTTTTTGTGTGTTCAAAATGCACCATTCAAAGCCACATCATCAATTTTCAACCCTTTTGTGACTTCATTTGCTATTTTTCATGCAGTTAATGATTTAGTTTGAGCAAAATGAGTTTTCCTTTCTTATTGGGAAGCCACATCATCAATTTTCAACCCTTTTGTGACTTCAAAATGCACCAGAAAGTGATGACGGTGAAGCCGATCACATCCCAGAGTGGGATCTTGGGGTATAAAACTTTTTCTTCGCGTGTGTCCCTTGCTTATTGCGCCGTAACCATGGACAATCTTCATCACATACATCACAATGCTTCAGAAAGCTTGCTCACATTATACTAAATATTCTTACACACAAACCGTACTTAAACTGGGACATAATAGAAATAATAGTTCAGATATCCATTACAGAAAGTACTGCGTAATTGAAGATACCAATCCTACTCTTCCGGATTGCAAACACTACTCGACCGGATCAGGAGACCCCCAAGCACTACATAAGAGAGATAAAAGTGTTCGCCATTGCAAACACTACTCGTCGTCCGGATCAGAATACCCCCAAGCAGGAGACCCATGGGGCACTGGTGGTGGTACTAGCGGTACGAGGTGACGCTGCTCATAATTGAAGATTCGAATCCTACGGTACAACTCGTATGCAACGTACCGATCTATTGCTGCATACTCAATGTTGATAGGGTCAAGTGGGGTCTTCTCCCAATGTTTGTGCCCTGACGGCATAGTCCTCGTCGATCAAGGCGACTGCCATATCAGCCATTGAAGTCTTGTCATGCTTAAGCCTGAACCTGCCCTGAAGATCAATGTGGCATTCAGCTGGTATCTCAATACCCCAGGTGCGCCTCATCTTGATCTTGTCATTCGTTATATCAACGCTAGCAAAATATATGCCGCTGCCAAGGAACTCCATGAGTTTTGGACAGTGCTTGTCACTACTGCAACAACAAAATGGAACAAATGTGTTAAATACTGCTGCAACAAGTATATTTTAGAACAAGTATAATAAGAATCATAACAAGTATAATAAGAATCATAACAAGTATAATAAGAATCATAACAAGTATAATTTAGAACAAGTATAATAAGAATCATAACAAGTATAATTTAGAACAAGTATAATAAGAATCATAACAAGTATAATTCGGCACAAGTATTTATTTCTGCAACATGTCAAACTTACTTCAAGTACCATGGCAATTTCTGAAAAATTCTACAACATGGAAAAGATGCCATCCTTCAAACAGTTTGACGCCATTGTCTTCAAATGTATATATTTTTTTATTTCTGTAATGTTACAAACTTACTACATGGTCCATAGCAAAATTAGTTTATGGATCATGGCAAATTTAATTCAACTCCCATGGCAAAATTCTTGTCTTAATCATTGCCAAATTAAATTTAAATAAATGACAATTTACTTTAAAGATTTGATATTGCAAGATTAACTCAAGTCCCATGTCTAAATTTGCCATGTTTTTAGACATCTCTAAAATTGCCATGACAAACAATCACTACAACATGGCAAATTCTAAAATTTTCTAAAAACATGGTGAACTTTCCATCCTTCAAAAAACAATTGCCGCCATTTACTTCAAATGTATATTATTTTTTATTTTCTCTATCATGGCAAAATTAGTTTATGGACCATGGCAAGATTAATTCATGGACCATGGCAAGTTTAATTCAAGTACCGTGGCAAAATTCTTTTGTCTTATCATTGGAAAATTACCTTTTTTACGTAAATGAAATTTTTTCTTTAAATGTTTGACATGGCAAGTTTAACTCAAGTCACATGGCTAAATTGCCATGAAAAAGATCACTTAAACATGGGGAATTCTGAAAGTTTTTTCTAAAACATGGCAAACTTGCCATCCTTCAACTAGTTGCCACCATTTTTAAAAATTTGCCATAAAAACGATCACTAAAACATGGCAAGTTCTGAAAGTTTTTCTAAAACATGGCAAATTTGCCATCCTTCAAATAGTTGCCACCTTTTTTCTCCAAATGTATATTATTTTTTATTTCTTTTACATGGAAAACTTACTGCATGCACGATTGGAAAATTAGTTTATGGGCCACGGCAAGTTTAATTCAAGTACCATGGCAAATTCTTTTGCCTTATCATTGCAAAATTATTTTTTACATATGTGACATTGTTTTCTATAAATATTTGACATGGCAAGTTTAACTCAAGTCCCATGTCTAAATTGCCATGTTTTTGGACATCCCTAAAATTGCCATGAAAAACCATCACTAAAACATGGCAAATTCTGAAAGTTTTTATAAAACATGGCAAACTTTCCATCCTTCAAATAGTTGCCACCATTTTTCTTCAAAAGTATTTATTTTATTTGTTTAACACGAAAAACTTCCTATATGGACCATGGCAAAATTAGTTTATGGACCATAGTAAGTTTTATTCAAGTACCATGATAAAATTATTTTTGGCTTATCATTGCGAAATTATCATCTCTGAAATTGCCATGACAAATGATAACTAAAACATGGTAAACTTGCTATCCTTCAAATAGTTGCCACCAATTTTCTTCAAAAGTATTTTTTATTTGCTTAACATGGAAAACTTGTATATACACCATGGCAAAATTAGTCTAAAAACAGTATATTTCGGCACAAGTATAATAAGAATAATAACAAGTATAATAAGAATCATAACAAGTATAATTTAGAACAAGTATAATAAGAATCATAACAAGTATAATTTAGAACAAGTATAATAAGAATCATAACAAGTATAATTCGGCCCAAGTATAATAAGAATCATAACAAGTATAATAAGAATCATAGCAACTTTCCTATTAAAATGCATTTCCTATCCTATGAATCAAAAGAAGCCCTAAACTATGACATGTTCTCCCACGATGGCCAATATGCATCTACAAGGAAAATTCTTATGCAATTTTCCTATCCTATTCCTATTCCTATGCAATTTTCCTAATCCTCCTATTCCTATGCAATTTTCTATTCCTATGCAATTTTCCTATGAATCAAAGAAAAGCCCCAATTTTCCTATGAATCAAAGAAAAGCCCCAATTTTCCTATGCATTTTTCCTATGAATCAAGGAAACTATGACATGTTCTCGACATTCCCAATCCTCCTATTCCTATGCAATTTTCCTATCCTATGAATCAAAGAAAAGCCCCAATTAAAACTATGACAAGTTTCGTATTACCTTGCCCACTGGAAGACCATGACACGTTGCTTGAAACAAAGTTGGACGACGACAACATTGCGACCATCGACCGTGTACTCGAGATCGAGGCCCATGAACTTGTGTTCCTCCTCTTGAAGCCATTCCTCGAACATGGAAAGAAAAACCTCCACTTTGGCGCTGTCGTTCGTGTAGACGACATCGAGATTGGTCGTGCCATGTGCGAGCACGTTCCCGTAGCGAGTGATTGGATTCATGGTGGAGGATGGGGAAGAAGAGAGGAGAGGGAGACGAATAGAAAATGGAGGCCGGTCTCGTTTACTGTAGCGTCACGTTACTGTAGCATTTCCCATGTATGATCTCGCGCAGAACAACTTCCAAAGGCGCGGGATTTGAACAGTTGGGGCCTTTAGTCCCGGTTTGAGCCACGAACCGGGACTAAAAGGGCTCGCGCCAGGCGAACAGTTGCCACCACCCCTTTAGTCCCGGTTCGTGGCTCAAACTGGGACTAAAGGTCCCAGCTGAACCGGGACTGATGCCTGCCGAGGCCCGGCCGGCGTCCTGGCCTCATGAACCGGGACTGATGCACCCATTAGCCCCGGTTCGTAACACGACCGGGACTAATGCACTTATCTGGCCTGGACCAAAGCCCTGTTTTCTACTAGTAAAGACAGATAGTTCATATGATACGGTCGACAAAAAATGAGTAAAAGGATGAATCTGGGTGTCGTGGGAAACGAACACCTATGGGATCGCTATCGAGCAGATCCCTTTACGGTTCGGCAAGGGGAGAGGATTGCACGAAGAGCAGAACTAGCGAACAGCACACGGGGAATTTACCCAGGTTCGGGCCGCACGGATGCGTAAAACCCTACTCCTGCTTTGTTTGTATTGGATGTGTTAGGCTGAGTTCTTGGAGCGCTACAGTAATTAGCAGCTATACTTGCAGAACGAGCAAGGTCCCTCCTTCCTTTGAAGTGTCCCCTTCCCGTAGCTATGCCTTGGGCCTCCTTTTTATATGAGTCAAAGGGGCTACCACAGTGGCGTAAGGGATAAGGCATGAGGTGGAAAGTAGCTACAGGGTTGTTACAGCGTTATCATACCTAACCCTGACGGCTTAGGACAAGCTCATTAAACGCACCGTGAGGTGTCCGTCGAGGTGTCCCTCAGTGTCTCGGGCTTGGAAAAGCTTTACAGGGGATGGGCAAAAGCAGCCATCCCCATCAGCACCGCTTAAGCATCTCGTGGCCAGCATCGCGCCACGTCACCATGAGGACAAACCCTAAACGACAAGGCTGGCCGCTGCGCAGGAGCGATAGCGCTACACTGTGCAGAGCCTTGCCGGGGCCGAATCCTTGCCGTTCCCGGGGCTTACCGGGACCGGGGCTTGCCGGGACCGGGGCTTGCCGGGTCCGACGCTTGCCGGGCGTAGGTCTTGCCGGGCCCGGTATCTTGCCGGGGCCGGGTCTCGCCGGGCGCGAGGCCTTGCCGGCAAGGGTCTTGCCGGGCCCGGTATCTTGCCGGGGCCGGGTCTCGCCGGGCGCGAGGCCTTGCCGGCAAGGGTCTTGCCGGGCCCTCGCACCCCTTTGGCCTTCCGTCTTCTGGTCTGGTCGTTGACTTGAACGTCTTTTCCCGGCAAAGCTTGCCGGGTTCCTGGCTTGCCGGCTAGCTCCTCGCCGGCAAGCACTATCTTCGTCTTAAGATTACTCCTAGCTATTCCCCGGCAAGGCCTGCTGCGATACGGCTACAACTGCCCATGCACAAGTAAGGGGTACTAAAAAGACCCATACTTTAGTACACCGACAGGAGCCCCCGGGCCTAGGCCATACACGGGTGCCAGGCCTGTTGGGCTAGGCCCAAAACAGTCCACGGGCGCACGTGGCAGGGAATAACTGTCCGTAATCATGATCTCTTTTACCAAGCCCCTCCACTACGCGCATTAATCGCGCGAAGTGGGAGACGTGGGCGGAAGCTCCGCTGCAAAAGCGGGCGGTAAAGAGCCTGCCTCGCGCCTTCCCCATAAAAAGGGAATCGCAGAGGGCACTGCTCATTTACCGCCCTCTGCCTTTCCAATCTCAATCTCAGAACCGTCGCCATCGTCTTCTTCCTTGCGCCCAAAGCAGAGCCTCTCTCCCTCCGCCTGCCTCCACCGCGCTCTCGACGTCTTCGACACCCACCTCCATATCCACCATGCCACCCAAGCCGAGCAAGGGCAAGGGCAAGGGCAAGGCGGAGGAAGTGGCCGCCGCGGAGAGCAAGCTGGTGAAGATGCGGAAGGAGCGCGCTGTCTTCCCCCCGACGCTTGATGCGGAGGCCTTGAAGAAGAGATACCAGTTCGCATGGGCGAAGGAGACCACGGCGCACCTAGCCACCAAAGTGAGTGTAGCTTCTCGTAGGGCAGAGCCAGGGGATTATCCCTTCTTTGCCGATTACTTCTGGTGCGGCCTCTGCCCTCCGTACTCGGACTTCTTCATAGATATCATGATCACTTACGGCTTCCAGCTGCTAGACTTCACGCCGAATGCCGTGACTTGCATGTCCGTCTTCGCGCACCTTTGCGAAAATTTCGTTGGGGTTATCCCGAGCACTGCACTTTTCCGGCACTACTTCTACCCCCGCCTCCAAAAGGGCGACGCCCTCTCCGGTAGCATCGCTTGGATTCCAAGGACGGCGACCAAGGAGACATACCCAGAGGGGCTCTATCGCGAGAGATGGGATGAGTGGCGCGGCAAGTGGTGCTGGGTCCGAGAAAAGGAGCCCCTACCGTTCTGCGAGGTGCGGAAGCAGAAGGTGGTCCGTGGCAAGGATTGGGGTGCTGCGGACCCTGACGACAGCAAGCTCACCATCCCCACCACCAGGATACTCCGCCTCAAGGCTGCCGGGCTGAAGGTGGAGATGATTGCTTCAGATTTCCTTCGCCGGCGTATCGCCCCACTGCAGAACAAAGGGCGTCCTGCCTGGGAGTACATGAATGCCGCCGACGTCATGAGGGTGCGGCCTGGGCTGGATAATAATCTAACAGCCATGGGGCACGCAGCCCTCTGCCAACAGCTCTTTAATTCTGGAATAGTGGGGAACTTGCCGGCGGGCGTCGTCCCACTGTGCAACAACTCATCACTCACCTCCATCATCACCATGATGCCGGTGTTCAACGCCCATAGCATCGACAAGAGGTGGATCGAGCCGTCCGCGGAGCAGGCGCTGGCATTCTTCGACAACTTGACGGAGGAGGCCATCCGCGAGGAGGACCTTGTCCGCGCCACCACGGAGGAGGAGTTCGCCTACATCGCCAACAGGGCGGAAGAGGCGAACCTTGCCGAAGAAGCCGGCAGCGCCGAGTCCAGCGAAGGCGAGGACTTGCTGCGGGAAGATCTTGCCGGGCGAGGTCAGGCTGCCGGGGAGCCGAGCGGAGCCGCTGCCGGGGGCCCTTCTGTTGGAGCAGCCGCCGAGGAGGAAGAGGAGGAGGAAGAGGAGCCCCCAGCTCTTCGATAGGCACGGAGGCGCGTCCTTCGGAAGGCCAGCACCGGCGCTCCTGCTCACCAGCCGGCGCTAAATGACGAGGCTTCCGGCAAGGAGCCTGTTGACGAAGCGGCGCGGCAAGCCGTTGCCGACGAGGCAGCGCGGCAAACCGCCGCCGGCAAGCGCCCCAGAACGACTTCTCCTCCTCCGCCAAGCACTGTGACGGGGGCCGCCTTCGACCTATCCGTCCTCGAGAACGAGGAGGAAGAAGAGGAGTAAGTGTTCTGCCACAGCTTCCGTTCTTGCTTTCTGATTTCCTTGATTAATCTTGATGATCTTGCCTCCACAGGGATGAGGAGACCTTGGCGGAGAGGGTGGCCAAGAAGGCCAAGACTTCCACGGGCGTCGAGCCGCCGGCAAGCACTTCTGAAGAGCCGGTGACTATCGAGTCCAGCCCGGAGCCAAGCCCAAGGCACAATCCTCGCCGCAGCCCCCGGCACAGCCCCCAGCGTGAGTCAATTACTCTCTTCCTGCTGGCGAGTGCCGGGGTGGTAATCTTCACAGCTAACATCTTGGGGCGCGTAGGAACAGAGCAGCAACAGAGGTCGCCGGCAAGGGCCACCCTCGACATGCCGCACCCGTCGACCACGCAGCCCACAAAGGAATCTTCAGGCGGGTTCTACCGCGACGACCTTGACGCCGGTGAACCACTCGCCCTTAGAAATCTCTTCTCTTTTTTTGTTTTCTTGAACTTCTTCTCCAGCTCCATCTCATTCATCTCCCTGGCTATCAATCTTCTTTCGACAGTGTTTATGGACGTCGACACCATCATAGAAGAGATCGCCGAGGATGCCATTGCCGAGGCCGAAAAGGCTGCCGCTACTGAGGCTGCCGCCAAGGCTGCCGCTGCTGAGGCCGCCAAGACCGCTGAAGAGGAGGCCGCCAAGACCGCTGAAGAGGAGGCCGCCAAGATTGACGCCGCCAAGGCTGCCGAGGAAGAGGCCGCCAGAAAACCTGCCGAAGAGCAACCGTCGTCCTCGGAGGCCCTGCCCTCAAGCCGGTACGTCAGGGCCGGCAAGAACGTCGTCGGCATGGCGAATATCCAGGAGCTGGTGGAGGGGCAGGAGCTCGATGGGGAGATCGTCACCGCCACTGCCACCGGCAAACCCAAGGAGGAGCAGCTCCTTCGAGCCTTCCAAGAAAGCCACCAGAACCTTCTGGCGTTTCACCAGGCTCAGAAGGAGAAGCTCGACTCGCGGGCCGCAATCATCGAGACGGCAGAAGGGGACTTCCGACAGCGCCTCTACGAAACTCGGGACTGGTACAAGGGGGCCCTCCAGAATCTGAGCACATATCAGCAGCAGCTGGTGAAGGAACAGGACGATCTTCTGCTGCAGCGATCCGATCTTGAGAAGGCGCAGGAGGAGGCCGCCCAAAAAGCTGCCGCCGCTGAAGCAGTCTTGACGGAGCGCCGCATCGGCCTCGACGCCCAAGAGGAAGACCTTGTCGCGCGCGAGGCGGCGCTTGCCGCCAAGCTGCGCAGCAAGGACGAAGAACTGGAGGGTCTCGTCGCGCGGCGGGTTCAGGAGCTCGAGCAAAGCCAAACGGCAGCGCTCGCCGCTCTAACTGCAGACCACGCCGGCAAGCTCAAGGAGGCACTCGACGCTGCCGAGGCTGCAGAGACCGCCAAGAACTCGCTGGAGGGGAAGGCGAAGAAGCTGGAAGCCATTCTCGAGGAGCACGGCAAGAAGATCGCGGCCCTCGAGGCCGAGAAGGAGAAAACCCTCCACAACCTGGTGGAGATGCAGCTCGCCGCATCCGAGAAGATCAAACAGCTCGCCTCCGCCAACGACTTCATTGCAAATCTGAAGCTGAAGCTACCCGAGCTCGCGAGAAGACCTTGGCCAAGGACCTCCACGACGAGCAGGAGCTGCTCAAGAACGCCTAAGCCACGCATCAAGATTACGTCACCGGCACAGGGGTCTGGACCGCCAGGCTGGTGGACGTCGCCAAGAGGCTTGCCGCGGAGCTGGAGGACATGAACCTTCAGGGCTTCGGGTATTCTGCCAACGACAGGATAACCGAGAGCGCCAGTATCACCATGTTCTTCGAAGGCCTCGTCGACGCGCTCAAGAAACTCCAAGCAACCCACACCGGCAAGCTCGCCAGCAAGTCCAGGAAGCTCTGCCAGGACGTGGTCCAGATGCTGCTGATGAAAGTGGCGTACAGGAATCCCGTCGTCGACTTCACCAAGGTCTTCAGCCGCTTGCCGAAGGATGCGGACGCCAAGGCTCTGCAGGAGCTTGTCGCGCCCATCGTTGAACGGATAGGCCAAGTGAAGAGGGTCGAAGGCGACCGCCGAGATTAACTGTAGCCCTCCTTATCTTTCTCCTTGTCTTGCCGCCGCGTTACATGTAAAAGACAAGCATTTGGTCTTATGTTAGTAACGTGGCAACTATCTTATATATATAATCTGCTTTATCTAAATCTATGCATGCTATTCCCCCTTGATCAATCTCTCTTTGTATAGCATATACCCTACGCTTTGATGGGCACTTGCCGTAGCATGGCCTTGCCGCGAGCGCTGGACCGGAGCCCGACAGCGTTCAGCAGGCGGTGCTGCTCACGGCAAGAAACCTTGACGCTTTCAGCGCGGCCACCTAAATCGTTGAGCGGACTCGAAACGGAATAAGGGCGTAGCCTAATCACGACAAGATTCTATCGCGTGCAGGTTTTCCATACAAAGCCGAAATCATTCAAGGGATATAGCCTTACAAAAAATTGAAATCTGCTAAAGGGGTCAGCAACTTAGCTCTGGCTTTCGCCGCTATACTTTTCTTCTCCCGGCAAAGCATCAACCTTGAACGTCCCCTGGTATCCATTCCATCATTCTCCTTCCCCCCCGGCAAACTTGCACGCGAGGGAATCTTCTATCTCTTTAAGAAAAAGAAAGAAGAGAAAATAAATGTTATGGAACCTGGACGGTTCGTTAGATCTCACAGAGGGGCATTGCCAGGAGCTTGCCGGAGCGTTACATTGCCGCGAGCACTGGACCGGAGTCCGACAGTGTTCAGCGTGGCGTATCTCTACTACGGCAGGAAATCGGGGCAAGTGCAATACACACTTCAGATAAACACATGCATACATAAGGCATGAAATCGACAAGAAATGTAAAGCACTGCAAACTTATTAACTATGCACAAAAGATGTGCCTGCTCTGTACAAAGGATCACATGCCATCCGGCAAGACTAGTACAGAATGGCATTGCCGGGATCTTGGCGGAGCGTTACGCCGCGAGTGCTGGACTTGAGTCTGACAGCAGTCAGCAGGCTGTACCGCTATCTCGGCAAGAGACCCAACAACTGCCCTTCACGGGTAGAACTTGCGAAGGTGCTCGATATTCCAGGAGTTGCTCACCGGCAAGCCCTCTTCGGTCTCCAGGCGGACAGCGCCAGGCCTAGTGACTCGTACTACCCGGTAAGGGCCTTCCCACTTCGGCGTCAACTTGTTGGAATTCTTGGCCGACTGAACGCGCCGAAGAACAAGGTCGCCTTCCTCAAGACTCCGGGCATGAACCTTGCGGCTATGATAGCGGCGCAAAGCTTGCTGATAGCGAGCAGCTCGCACAGCAGCCCGAAGACGGTTCTGCTCAAGGAGCAGCGCGTCATCTTGCCGCAGCTGTTCTTGCTCAAGCTCATCATAAGCGAGCACTCGAGGTGACCCGTATATGAGTTCCGTGGGGAGAACCGCCTCCGCTCCGTAGACCAGAGCGAAGGGTGTCTGGCCGGTGGCTCGATTTGGCGTCGACCTGATCGACCAAAGAACCGCCGGCAGCTCATCAATCCAGCGTCTTTCATGCTTGTGCAGCTTGTCGAAAGTTCTGGTCCGGAGACCGCGCAGCACTTCAGCGTTCGCCCTCTCCGCTTGGCCGTTACTCCTCGGGTGAGCAACAGAGGCAAAACAAATCTTGCCGCCAAGGTCTTGGACGTACTGTTTGAAGGTGCGACTAGTGAACTGCGTACCGTTGTCGGTGATGATCCTGTTCGGCACACCAAAACGGCACACAATCCCCTTGAAGAACTTGACTGCTGACTGTGCTGTCACCTTCCTCACTGCTTCCACTTCTGGCCACTTCGTGAACTTGTCGATGGCAACGTACAAGTACTCGAAGCCCCCGGCAGCGCGGGGGAAGGGACCCAGTATGTCGAGCCCCCTGACCGAGAAGGGCCAGGAGAGAGGAATCGTCTGGAGAGCTTGAGCTGGCTGATGAAGTTGCTTCGAATGAAACTGGCACGCTTCACACTTGGTTACTAGTGCAGTTGCATCCTGGAGAGCAGTAGGCCAGAAGAATCCTTGCCGGAATGCCTTGCCGGCAAGGGCTCTTGAGCCTATGTGGGATCCACATATGCCTCCATGAATCTCTGCCAACAGCTCTAGTCCATCCTCCCGAGGAATGCACTTCAATTTCACACCGTTGGGTCTTTTTCTGTACAAGACGTCGTCGACGAACTGGTACATACTTGACTGACGGGCTACTTTTTCAGCTTCTTGCTGCTCCTCAGGGAGTTCTCCTGTCTGAAGGAAATGGACTATTTGTTGTGCCCATGCCGGAGCTTGCGGCTCAACGACAAGGACTAAAGGCAACTCTTCAGCTGTGGGAGCATTTGCTTCTACGGCAAGAACCTGAGGTTCTTGGCGGAGCAGCTGCTCACCGGCAACTGGTATTTCTTCGGTCGCAGGGGCGCTTGCTTCGGCGGCAAGAACCTGAGGCTCTGCACGAAGCCGCTGCTCACCGGCAACCGGGTCGTTCCCGGCAAGATTCTTGCCGGGGGCTTCGGGAAGCCCTGCCGGGAAGTACTCGCCGGTACTTAACTTTCTTCTCTTATCAGGCCTTGCCGATGGCGACACGGATGGTTGAGTCAAGCGGAGCACAAAAGTCCCTGGTTCCACAGGTAACTTGAGTGCGGCACGCTTCGACAGGTCGTCAGCAATGCTGTTCTCTGATCGAGGAACATGCTCTGTCTGAAGACCGTCAAAGCGCTCTTCCAGCTTCCTTACTTCATCAACGTAAGCTTCCATCAACGGGCTCTGGTAATCTTTGTTGACCTGCCTCACGACGAGTTGGGAGTCACCTCTGACGATGAGCTTCTTGATCCCAAGGTCTGCCGCGATCCTGAGACCGGCAAGCAATCCTTCTTACTCTGCCATGTTGTTGGTCGATCTCTCCCGGGGAAAATGCATCTGGATGACGTACTTGAGGTGCTCTCCGGTGGGCGCGACAAGCAGCACGCCGGCACCGGCGCCTTGCAGCGAAAAGGCTCCATCAAAGTACATGACCCATGCCTGATCTGTTTCCTTCCCGGGGGTCACTGATTCTTGAACTTCGTCGTCTGGCGTTGGTGTCCATTCTGCAATGAACTCTGCCAAGGCTCTGCTCTGGATAGTTGAAGTACTTTCGAACTTGAGACCAAAGCATGACAGCTCCAACGCCCACTCTACAATCCTGCCGGTCGCTTCCGGGTTCCGGAGGATCCGTTGCAACGGAAAGCGAGTGACGACGGTGATCTCATGTGCTTGGAAGTAATGACGCAGCTTCCTCGAGGCCATGAGAAGGCCGAAGAGCAACTTTTGCACACCAGAATATCTCGACCTGGCCCCCTG
The DNA here is from genome assembly GCA_039707655.1 of Elymus sibiricus. Classification (NCBI taxonomy): domain Eukaryota; kingdom Viridiplantae; phylum Streptophyta; class Magnoliopsida; order Poales; family Poaceae; genus Elymus; species Elymus sibiricus. The sequence continues at coordinate 25,816,599 of CM077671.1, read as the reverse complement.
CAGCAAGGAGCTGACGAAATAGACTGGGCGCTGCACCATCTTCTTCTTCTGCACTGTTGGACTTGACTGCGCGGATCCTTCCTTGCCGGCGCCAGACTCTGCCGGGGCTGGCCCCGGCAAGCTGCTTGGCGGGCCTGCCGTTGCCGCTGCATCTTCCTCTGCTTCTCTCTCTGCCACCAGCGCAGCACTAACCACTTGATTCGTTGCTGCTAGATATAGCAGCAACGGCTCTTGTGGCCTAGGCGCGACTAGTATTGGCGAAGAGGAGAGGTACTTCTTCAAATCCTGCAGCGCTGCCTCCGCTTCTGGAGTCCATTTCATTGGACCTGCCTTCTTCAAAATTTTGAAAAACGGCAGGGCGTGCTCAGCAGACTTTGAGATGAACCTACTCAAAGCAGCGACGCAGCCGGCGAGGCGGCGCACATCCTTGACTCGTCTAGGCGCTTCAATCTGCTCAATTGCTTTGATCTTGTCGGGATTGGCTTCAATTCCACGCTGAGATACAAAGAACCCGAGAAGCTTGCCGGATGGAACTCCAAACACGCACTTCTCCGGGTTGAGCTTCAGGTTGATCCTGCGCAAATTTGCAAAAGTCTCCTCCAGATCTTGATTGAGCGTTGCTTTGTCCTTGGTTTTGACCACTATGTCATCCATGTAAGCTTCCATATTTCTATGGAGCTGGGTCCCGAAACCAATCTGGATAGCTCTTGCGAAGGTCGACCCAGCACTTTTCAGCCCGAAAGGCATACGCAAGAAGCAGTATGTGCCACATGGGGTGATAAATGCGGTCTTCTCTTCGTCTTCTTTCGCCATGAAGATCTGGTGATAGCCCGAGTATGCATCAAGAAATGACAGCAGATCGCAGCCGGCAGTGGAATCCACAATCTGGTCGATGCGCGGCAAGGGAAAAGGATCTTTTGGGCAGGCTTTATTGATATCTGTAAAGTCAATACATAGCCTCCATTTACCATTCGCCTTGCGCACAACAACTGGATTGGCCAACCATGTAGGATGGAGGACTCCTCTAACCAGGCCTGCCACCTCAAGCTTCTTGATCTCTTGTGCAATAAACTCTTGCCGCTCCAAAGCTTGCTTCCGCACCTTCTGCTTGACGGGCCGCGCTTGAGGACAGACGGCTAGGTGGTTCTCAATTACCTCCCTGGGAACACCGGGGATGTCAGATGGTTGCCATGCAAACACATCGACATTCGCCCGCAGGAAGGCAACGAGCGCGCTTTCCTATTTGTCATCAAGGGTGGAACTTATGGTGAAAGTTCCTCCCGTCCCGTCCTCCTTGGCAGGCACCTTCTTGGTCTCAGGCGGAGCAGCCTTGGATTTCTTGGTCTGGCCGGCAGAGCTCCCCGGTGCGTCCTCGACGGTAGCGCAGCACTCCGGAGAGGCGCGCTTGCCGGAGCTTGCACAAGGGGTCTTGCCGGGCTTCTTCTTCTTGCCGGGATCTTGAGCGGCAGGAGCATGCGCCTTGGCGACGGATGCTGCAACTGCTTCCCGGTAGAGCTTGTCGGTGCAAATGAGCGCGTCTTTCTTGTCGGAGTGGACAGTGATGACGCTCATTGGACCGGGCATCTTCAAGACGTTGTAGGCGTAATGCGATGCCGCCATGAACTTGGCCAGCGCTGGGCGGCCAAGGATTCCATTGTACGGCAACGGAATCTTGGCGACATCGAAGACGACCTTCTCCGTCCTGAAGTTCAGCTCGCTGCCGAATGTTACCGGCAGCGTGATTTTGCCCTTCGGCTGGTATCTTCCTGGATTGACCCCTTGGAAGGAGCCTGTCTCTTCGAGGTCCTCATCAGGAATTTGCAGCCTCTTGAGGACGTCCGGCGAGATGAGATTCAGGCCGGCACCACCGTCAACCAACATCTTCGCTACCTGGAGGTTGTGAATTGTTGGGGAGACCAACAACGGCAAGCACCCGACAGCAGTAGTGCGATCAGGGTGATCCTCGGCATCGAAAATGATGGGCGTGTGGGACCACCTCAGCGGCTTCTGCGCATCAATAGAGGGCTCGGCCGCAAGAATCTCACGCGCCCACTGCTTGAGCTGGCGGTGAGAAAGATGCAGCGAGGCGCCTCCGTCGACGCACATAACCTCTGTGGCCTTCTGAAACTCCCGCTCGCTAGACTCGTCATCGTCCTCATCTGCGTCTTCATCTCCTTCTTTCCTGTCGCGGCCCCGAGCAGGCTTCTCTTGCCGCTGTCCAGGTTTGCCGCGTCGTCCTCCTCGACCGCGCTTCCTGCCGGACCCTCCGGCACCATCTCGAGCTCGCTCCTTGTCGCGTCGTTCGTACTCGGCGTGCTGCTTCGCGGCAAGCTCCTCTACTTGCCGGCAGTCCTGGAGGTCGTGGCCCTTGGTACGGTGGATCTTGCAGTACTGCTTGCCGGATCCGTCCGACTTATCGGCAGCCGCCAAGGCCTGACACGCCGCACACCCGGCAACCTCCTTGCCGGGGTCGTCGGTCTTGGGCTTCTTGGCGGTGCCGATGTTGCCGGAACTTTCAACGGCAAGCACGGCCTTGCCTTTGCGCTTCCTGTTCTTCCGCTTCCCTTTCTTTGCCGGGGCAGGAGCGTCATCGCTCTCGGAGTTGACTCCAGCGCCGGCGTTCTCGCCGGGGAGTCTCCTCCCTTCCTCCGCCCGGGCGCACTTGTCGGCCAAAGCTTAGAGCTCGGCGACATCCTTGACCTTGTTCATCGCCAGCTCCTCCCGCATCTTTCGGTTGCGCACGTTCTGATGAAAGGCGCTGATAACGGCGGCGGGATGAACGTCAGGGATATTGTGCTAGACGCGGGTGAACCTCTGGATATACTTGCGCAAAGTTTCGCCTTCTTTCTGAGGAATGATGTGCAGATCACTCTCCTGGCCAGGAGCTTGATGGCCGCCGGTGAAGGGGCCAACAAACTGGTGGCACAGGTCGGCCCAAGAAGAGATGGAATTCTCGGGCAGGTGCATCAACCACGATCTCACGTTGGGCTTCAGTACCAACGGAAAATAGTTGGCCAGCACCTTATCGTCACGAGCCCCGGCAGCCTGCACCGCGATGGCGTAGATGCTCAAGAACTCGGACGGATGAGTCTTCCCGTCGTACTTCTCCGGTACTTCCGGCTTGAAGGAGCGGGAGCTGGGCCACTGGACTTGCCGCAGCTCACGAGTAAACGCTGGACAACCCACCTCGTAAGGTAGGCAGCCAGGATACCCTGGCGCGGGCTCGTCAACAGTGATCCCAGCGCGTTTGTCGGACTGGCGACGCGTTTCCCTTCGGCGCTCGATGGTGGTTCGAGCGTCCTCCTTCTTCCGTTCCCGAACAACGTGACGTTGATCGCGGCGAACCCGCGGATCAGACGACGCCGTGGAATCATCCTCACGGGCGCTGGTCCGCCGAGTTAACGACCGCTCTTGACGCAACGGAGGGGAACGCAACGTGGTCGTTCCAGCTCCGGTCTTCTCTCCATCGCCACGCACCAGCCTAGACGACTGCAGCCGCGAGGGTTCACCCTGCTGCGGTACGTCGTTGTTGGCTAGGCCGATGAGGCTCTGGATAGCGGCTCGCCACTCGTCTAGCTTCTCCGCGGCGGGAGGGAAGTCTAGGAGCAGCTGAGCCCGCGCCAACGCCTCTGCTGGCGTAGGCGGCGGCGACAGGTGCGAAGAACGTGAGGTGCTCAAACTCCTAACCGGGTTAGAAGGAGCATCATCACGACTCTGCACCCGCGCGCGGTTTCCACCAGCGCGCTGGCGTGGATCTTGGCCCTGTGCACCCTGGGAATGATGCACAGGGGACTTCCCATGCGGACGCCTAGAACCACCAACGTCTTGAGGCCGCACGTCACGCGCGTCCTGAGAAGGTCACGGTGCATGCGCCGGTGTATTCGTCCTGGAAGGCGCCGCTCCATCCTTGGACGTCGCTGCACCACCCGCAGGTTGCGCAGCTCCATCCTTGGACCTGTTGCTCGTCCGGCTCGGATCGCCGGAGCGCCGTGGAAGCTCGGAGCCTCCACCTCCTCCACCCGCGTCTACCCCGTCGCCTGCGCGCGCAGCATCAGGTACGACCGAAGCAGATGGACCAACCGCCATGAAACCCTTCTTCTTGGGAGCCATGGTGGTGAAGATGATCGAAGATCTGACGCGCTGATCGCTAGATCGGGTTCGCACAACCTCGATCCCCCTACCTGGCGCGCCAAAGATGTCGTGGGAAACGAACACCTATGGGATCGCTATCGAGCAGATCCCTTTACGGTTCGGCAAGGGGAGAGGATTGCACGAAGAGCAGAACTAGCGAACAACACACGGGGAATTTACCCAGGTTCGGGCCGCACGGATGCGTAAAACCCTACTCCTGCTTTGTTTGTATTGGATGTGTTAGGCTGAGTTCTTGGAGCGCTACAGTAATTAGCAGCTATACTTGCAGAACGAGCAAGGTCCCTCCTTCCTCTGAAGTGTCCCCTTCCCGTAGCTATGCCTTGGGCCTCCTTTTTATATGAGTCAAAGGGGCTACCACAGTGGCGTAAGGGATAAGGCATGAGGTGGAAAGTAGCTACAGGGTTGTTACAGCGTTATCATACCTAACCCTGACGGCTTAGGACAAGCTCATTAAACGCACCGTGAGGTGTCCGTCGAGGTGTCCCTCAGTGTCTCGGGCTTGGAAAAGCTTTACAGGGGATGGGCAAAAGCAGCCATCCCCATCAGCACCGCTTAAGCATCTCGTGGCCAGCATCGCGCCACGTCACCATGAGGACAAACCCTAAACGACAAGGCTGGCCGCTACACTGTGCAGAGCCTTGCCGGGGCCGAATCCTTGCCGTTCCCGGGGCTTACCGGGACCGGGGGCTTGCCGGGACCGGGGCTTGCCGGGTCCGACGCTTGCCGGGCGTAGGTCTTGCCGGGCCCGGTATCTTGCCGGGGCCGGGTCTCGCCGGGCGCGAGGCCTTGCCGGCAAGGGTCTTGCCGGGCCCTCGCACCCCTTTGGCCTTCCGTCTTCTGGTCTGGTCGTTGACTTGAACGTCTTTTCCCGGCAAAGCTTGCCGGGTTCCTGGCTTGCCGGCTCGCTCCTCGCCGGCAAGCACTATCTTCGTCTTAAGATTACTCCTAGCTATTCCCCGGCAAGGCCTGCCGCGATACGGCTACAACTGCCCGTGCACAAGTAAGGGGTACTAAAAAGACCTATACTTTAGTACACCGACACTGGGATAAATTTCCATGCTCATTTAACCTCATATGGATCTGATTGACAATACGATCTGGTCGCGAGTCCAGTGTTCCCTTCCTCAACCAGAAAACATGAGCATCTCTATCTATTTTGTGTGTCAAAATCAAGGAAATATTAACGATTATATTCGTGTTATACTGTATAAAAGCTGTGTGCCTGCTTGCATTGTGGAACAAAGTCATGCTAGCCTCAGAACACATCCTCCTGCGTCCAGAACAATATTTCACCCCTAAGCAGGAGATCAGTATAAGGACCCCTGCCAACTGGAACAGATGGACAATCCAACACAAGGAAGAGAAAAAACATGGTCAAAACAATGAAATGCTTCTACCGCAAAATATTAGGAGCTAGTTGTGTGTTTCTAGGTAAAAAATGCTTCTACTCAAAAATAAAACAAGAAATGCTTCTACTGTAAGCTCTAATAAATCTTAAGTCGCATATTATATTACAACGACTTGTGAATTTGTTTTATCATTTACGGGAACTCTTATAACCCAAAAGGGCCAAAACTGGTAGGCAACTATGATCTCCGCAGAATATGCAGTCTAGAAGCAATACCTCGTTGCACAATCTGTTGTCACACAGTCGTAGTCTCGTAGAGAGCCGCACTCGATATAAACAGGAAAGAACCTTCACCGCTCCAATTTGAGGCAGCCGTTCTGCATGCATTTTCTGAAATGAAGATACTTCACATGTCCATGATATGCAAACAATTTTTTTTTAACATAATGAAACCTGTGTAGTTACTTTCTATCAGTTCATCAAGATGCAAAACTTTGCATGTTTCTTGCAAATCTAGTGTAACTTTATCAGATCCTTGCAGATTGCATACAAGAAAGTATCCAATAATCCATGGAACAGATTTTGTTATATAACATAAAATCTTCAGTGCCTGGTGGAGCTAGTTGTTCCAATATACATGTAAAATGCATTAGTAACTAAAATTAAAAATATTGACAATATGAAGTCCCGTGGCAGTATGTACAAATGCAGCGGTATTAGAACCAAGATAAAATCGCCTAATCTATTTAGAAATGCCAAAAGACCAGAAAGTCCTGGCTCAACCATGTTCACACTTACACCGCACATTTTCCTCTGCTACTCCGCACAGCACGATGATTTTTTTTATTTTTTTTTGCGAAAAGCAGTATGATATTGACATTGCCAATATTGACTTAACACATCCATTGCTACAGATTAAATTACACTTCTACAGTGAACATCTCCATAATGGTTGGCCATGTCTGACTAGCCATCATCTCAGATTGTCTGCCAGCCTGCGTCACTGTTGATGCCACCATCAACATGAACGTCATTATGTGAATGTGTTCATCTTAACCAGTGTTCAGTATGGCACATGTGCCCTAATGTTTGTTTCAGCAATTAAACTTCCACCCCGCAAAGAGAGGACATGCGAGGGTCCACCTCGGACGTAAAACACGGAGAGGCGATTGAGGCGATTGCGTGGCGATCGGCTCGATAGCTAGGGTTAGGGTTTTGCGCTCGGTGGTGCTGAGGATCGCGGCGGCACGGGAGGAGGCGACAGCGTCTCCAAGCGTGACTGAGCCGGCGTGCAGGTCTCTCTCCGGGCAGGGAGACATGGAGGAGAGGAAAAAGGAAGGAGTTGCGGCATCGAGGAATTCAGCAGCTGCTCACGGGACGGCGGCGGCGGCGGGGGCGAAGTTGCAGAATACGACTACTACACCGCGGCCGCCGGCGCAAAAGGAGGCGATAGATTCAGCGATGCGGACGCCACTGGGCTCCCATAGCAGGAACGCCTCTGTGTCCCCAGGCTTGACGGCTCGGCTGGGAGGCCTGGTATTGACAGAGAAGGAGGCTAAGGGTTTTGTCTTCAAGGAATCTGATCAGGAACATGTTCGGCCGGCACAGTGGTCGGCGATCGGGAAAGCTTTTACCCCCAGGCTGATGAACAAGAGCGCGTTGGAGAAATCTATGGCAAGGGCTTGGGGTCTACATAGAGAAGCGCAGTTCAAGATCATAGGAAGGAATCTTTTTGTGGTGACTTTTGGTAGTGAGGGAGACTAAAAACACGCCTTGAACAATGGCCCATGGCAATTCGATTTCAATGTGTTAGTGCTCAAGGATTATGATGGAGTAACTAGGCCATCTGAGATGACGTTTGAAGCTGTGGATGTCTGGGTCCGGGTGGAGGATCTGCCTTTAGATAAACGATCAAAAGCTTTCGGAGAGGGGCTTGGGAATTGGCTGGGCAAGGTGGTGAGGGTGGACGTGGAAAAGGATGGATTTGCAAAGGGGTCGGAGCTGCGATTCAGAGTCAACCTACCTATTACGGAGCCTCTTGTAAGGGGGTTTTATCTGAAGAAATCTGAAGACGACCTGGAGAAGACTTGGTTCGACTTCAAATATGAAAAGATTCCGCATTTTTGTTTTGATTGTGGAAGACTGGTTCATGGTGAAATTGGTTGTGTCCCGGAAGTGGATCCAGACCAGCAGTGGGGGGAATGGCTACGGGCATCCCCGGGTCGCTCGATGGGGCACAAAGATGGGTCGTTCCGGGGTCCTTCAGGAAGTGCCAACAGTTTTGGGAGTGTGAGATCTAGTGAGGGGGCAAGGAACAGCAGGAAGACAGGAGCTGTACGTGATTTTCCCATGAAGCGTAACCTGTACAATGAGTTTACTACCCCGGCTGTTTCCCGCACTGGTGGGGAGGGCAAGGGGGAAGGGGAGGGTGGCAACAACCCCAATAAGCAGAAACAAGGAGTAGAGAATATGAGGGAGGGAGATCTTCGGGATGAGCTAGAGCAGAAGAGGGAGAGAGAGCTGCGCTCAAAGTTGCGACAGCGACAACAGGAGAAGCAGGCTGAGTTAAGGTCCAAGTACAGGCAATACGGCCAATGGGATCATGATGGGGCGGGATCATCAAGCCAATTCAGGGGGAAAGAGCGTAGGCACGGTTACTATGTTCGCAAGCCCAGGCCAGGGTATACGGCAGTGCAGCGTTCTCCGAGTAGCCCAAGAAACGAGTCCCAGAGAGAGAGGAAGAGGAGGCCAAGGCAGTGCTGGGTGGCTAAAGGTGATGGGGATAGGCAGGAAGGAAATGATACATTCGTGCGCGACACGAGGCAGAAAACCTCGTCTGTGTTTGATCGTATTGACGAGCACAATGATACATCGGTGGACCCTGCGAGGCAGGGCCGCCGGTCACAATGAGTCTTTTGGCCTGGAACTGTCGAGGACTGGGGTTGGACTCGACAGTTGGCGAGCTTAGAGACCTGATACGGTCCTACAACCCAGCGGTGGTGTTCTTATCGGAGACAAAAAAGAGTGCAAAAGCAATGGAGAGACTCAAGTGGAGTTTAGGGTTCAAGCAAGGAGTTGCGGTGGATTGTGTAGGGAAGAGTGGAGGATTGGCTTTGTGGTGGAGAGATCATGTGAATGCGACAGTCAGACCGTGGTGTCAATACTACATAGATAGTCAGATGGAAGTGGATGGGAATACCTATAGGTTCACTGGAATCTATGGGGAGCCGTGTGTGGAAAAGAGGAAGAAAACGTGGGACGTGTTGAGATATTTGAGGACACAAGATGATCTACCTTGGATCTGTGTTGGAGACTATAACGAGGCAATTGTGCAGAAGGAGCAGATCGGAGGTAAGCCAAGATGCATTAGACAAATGGACGAGTTTAGAGACTGCTTGGCCGACTGCGGCCTTGCGGATATGGGGTTCTCAGGGTACCCATTCACATGGGATAATAAGAGAGAAGGGTCGGAAAATATCCAAGTCAGACTGGATAGGGCAACTTGTTCGGCTTCTTTCATGCAGATGTTCCCGGCGACCGAGGTGCAACACATTCTGACCGAAGAATCCGACCACCAAGCGCTGCTTGTCCGTGTTGCGTCGGCACTGGCCGACCAAACGGCGCGGCCGCAGCGACCCTTCATGTATGAGGCGGCATGGACAAGACACGCGGAGTACGAGGCCATGGTGACCAATGCATGGGAAGCGGCTCACGCAACCAATCATATGCAGCCGGGGATGGATGCGGCTTGTAAACAGCTCGCCCTGATGGCCAAAGCCATGCAAACCTGGAGTCGGGAAGTCTTTGGCTCTATCAAAAAACAAATTTGTCACCTGAAGTGGCAGCTGAAAGATGCCAAGGAACGGGCAGTTCGAACAGGCTATGGGCAGGAAATCAAGGACATAGAGGATCAGCTGCATGATTTATATGAAAGAGAGGAGATTTATTATAAGCAAAGATCAAGGGTGGATTGGCTGCAATATGGTGACCAGAACACACAGTATTTTCAAAACCGAGCATCGCATAGGAAGTGGAAAAATACAGTCAAGGCGCTGCGGAGAGAGGACGGGACCAAATGTACGGATGATGAAGGTATGCGGGCGATGGCGGCAAATTTTTATGATAGTTTGTTCACTACAGAGGGATCGAGGGATGGAGATAAAATTTTACAGCACCTTGATACGCTGGTCACGGAGAAAATGAATAGGAAATTGTCCGCCCCGTTTACTGATGAGGAGATTGAGAAAGCGCTTTTTCAGATGGGGCCATCAAAAGCTCCAGGGCCAGACGGTTTTCCGGCAATGTTTTATCAACGACACTGGTCATTGGTAAAGGACGAGGTGTGTGCTGCCATCAGGGACTTTCTGGCGGGGAGGATGATGCCGGAGGGTTTTAACGACACCGTCATTGTGATGATACCCAAGGTGTGTTCACCAGAGATGCTCACTCAGTTCAGACCAATTAGCCTCTGCAACGTCCTCTATAAAATTGCGTCAAAGGCATTGGCAAATAGGCTTAAGGTGGTGTTACCGATGATGATTGCGGAGGAACAGAGTGCCTTTGTCCCGGGGAGATTAATCACCGATAATGTGTTGGTGGCATATGAGTGTGTTCACGCTATCAGGAAGAGGAAGAGAAGGAAACCACTTTGTGCGATTAAGCTTGACATGATGAAGGCTTATGACAGGGTGGAGTGGATTTTCCTGAACCAGGTAATGGCAAAATATGGTTTCTCCGCTCACTGGAGGGAGATGATCATGAGGTGTGTAAGGACTGCGAGGTTTTCAGTGAAGTTAAATGGGGGCTTTTCTCATAGTTTTGTCCCATCTAGGGGTCTTCGTCAGGGTGATCCTTTGTCACCATACCTATTCCTTTTTTGTGTTGAAGGTTTTTCAGCTTTACTTAAGCATGCCCAGGAGGAGAGGAAGATTAAGGGTGTATCGTTTGGGAGCACTGGCCCCACGGTCACCCATCTGCTATTTGCTGATGATAGCATTGTCTTTCTGGAGGGGTCCCAAGATAATTTTCACTGCCTGCGTGCTATATTGCAGGATTACGAGGAGGCTTCGGGACAAAAAGTTAACTTGCAGAAGTCTTCGATATTTTTTGGGAAGGGCAGTGAGGATGGGGATAAAGAAACCCTCAAACAAGCTATCGGGATTTTTTCTGAGGCTCTTAGCGAGAGGTATTTAGGCCTACCAACGGTGGTGGGAAGATCCAAAGATGGGACTTTTAAGTACGTCAAAGAGAGTGCAAAGGGGAAAGTCTCAGGATGGAAGGGCCAGGGGCTATCCAAGATGGCCAGGGAGGTGCTGATCAAATCGGGGCTGCAATCTACTCCTACTTTCACCATGAGCTGCTTTCAACTCACAAAGAAAATGTGCGGGAATTTGTCTTCTATATCTTCAAACTTCTGGTGGGGCGAAGCAAATGGTGAGAAAAGAGTACACTGGATTGCTTGGGATAAAATGTGCATGAGAAAGCAAGAAGGCGGACTGGGGTTCAGGGATCCGGAAGCGTTTAATCAAGCGTTGCTTGCCAAGCAAGCCTGGAGACTGATGCAGGAACCGAATTCGTTGTGTGCAAGAGTGCTTCAGGCGAGGTATTTCACAGAAGGTTCCATTCTTAATGCTACCTGCCCCGACGGGGGTTCTTTCACATTCAGGAGTATTCTGCATGGCCGAGACCTCCTCCTGGATGGGCTGATTTGGCGTATCGGAGATGGATCCCAAGTTCGCATTCATCACGATAATTGGATACCCCGCAAGGGAAGCCTGAAGCCACTGGGCCAGGTGTTTGTTCCGGGCACGACAAGAGTAATTCATTTACTAAATGATTCTAACCCTGGTTGGGATCAAGAAAAGGTGCAGAACATGTTCCCGCCAGCAGAAGCAACTGAGATTTTGCAAATTCCTGTGGGGGGGCCGACGTTGGAGGACTATCGTGCATGGAATCATACGAAGAATGGAGTTTTTACAGTCAGGTCGGCTTACCACCTTTGCATGGATCAGAAGCGGGCCAAAAGGGGCAGGCCGGGTTCATCTTCTTCGGGTGTGAGTCATAGAGCTTGGTTGAATTTGTGGGATACGGTGGCACCGGGCAGAGTTAAGATACATACATGGCGACTCATACGCAATGGACTTGCGGTAGGCTCGGAGCTGCATCGACGAAAGATCAAACCAGGGGTGTTTTGTGTAGTCTGTGGAAGAGAAGAGACGAATCTACACAGGTTTTGTAGTTGTCCCCATTCGGCAAAATTCTGGAAAGTACTGTACTCGGAATTGGGAGCACCGGTGGCGATCCCGCCGGAGACAATCTGCTCCCAGAGTGCGCTATCTCAATGGCTCCTGAGCTGGTTTGCTGATGCTTCGGAGGACGATCGAGCTATAATGGTCCAGGGGTTATATGCATTATGGCTGGCACGGAATAATGCGCGAGAAGGTAAGAGGATCGAAGAGGCGGCGGACACGGCGGGGATGGTTCGAAGGCTAATGGAGGAGTGGCAGACCGTTCATGGCAAAGTGAGCAAAACTCCTCGAGTGATTCCGGCTCAGAGGTGGAGCACTCCAGATGAAGGATGGGTCAAAGCGAATGTCGATGGTGCGAGCACTAAAAGAGGAGATAAAGGGGCCGTTGGCGTGGTCTTCAGGAACAATGCAGGAGCGTTCATCGGAGGTGCGTGCCATTACTATCCATTGGGAGGTGATCCAGCAAAGATGGAGCTCCAGGCATGTAAAAGGGCGGTGCAACTTGCGGAGGAACTCAACATCACTAACTTGCACATTGAGATGGACTGCCAAGAGGTGGTTCGCAATCTTCAACGCGAGGAAGCTGACTTCTCTGTGCTGGGACCGATGATCAAAGAGGTGAAAAACATGCTGGCGACAAGAGAAAGGTGGAAGGTGACTTGGGTAAGGAGGACGGCGAACGGCGCCGCGCACGGGCTAGCGCAGGAGGGGGTAGCAAATAATCTTAGCAAAGTTTGGGTGCATGCACCACCAGATTGTATTCTTCACATTATTTCGGCAGAAATTCCTGCTTTTTATGAATAAATAGAGACGAGGTTGATTTCAAAAAAAAAAAAGCAATTAAACTTCCATACTTCAAAGAATTCAGTTTCCACACAGATATGACACCTCAACCCAAACCGCGCAGACATCGGGAAGTGACCAGAAACTAGAGATTGATATCAAAACTACTGTCTACTGCATCTGCATGGACTCATCATTAGATCACACTTCCTTACCTCAAATCCCCGGGGTAATCATCAGAACGAGATGGAGGAATGCAGGAAATAGGAAGGATAATGGTGAGTGAGGAAGTTACCGAGGAAGGCGGCGGTGGGCGAGGCAGTGGTCAACACGGGGAGACGGGAGGTTAGGATCCGTGCGGAACCAGGGCGGCGGCGGCGGCGGCATCCATGAGCCGTGGCCCAGAACGTTTCCATGTGTCTGACGCATGAGACGGCGGGCGTCGCATTAATTAGGGCTGGCAGTGTGGGCCATCAACAGAAATATGGATGGATATACTAGTTGAAATACGCTGACACATACGTGGGGAAGTGTGAATCTAAAAGCGGACGGGCGATGGGGATAACGAGCGCAGCTGAGCACGAGCTCAGAACAGCACTATCGTCACACTTATCCCACTCTTGCTAGTTTAAAAAACTTGCTCAGAAATCTAGACTCGACCCAGCCCAACTGCACGCTCTGATCAGGTGTGAAGTGCTCCCTTCCCCCGTATGGTAGTCAATGTCTTAAGTAACCATGCATCGTGCTCAAAAAAAAAAAAAAGTAACCATGCATTTGGTGGGGACTCAGCTCGGCAGTAGAGCAGGACCCAAGAGGCCAACAGCTAGCAGGTTCACTTGGCCATGGGAAGCATCAATATTTAACGCCCTGATAAATGGTGCATGTTTGTCAGACTAGACATCATGCATGCACTTGGATGGTACACCCACACTAGATCCGATCCAGATTGCTGCCTTTGCGTGGCTAAGGTAGCGACGCTACAGTCCCGCTGCCTTTGCCACGCGTGAGCCGTAGGATCGCCGACGTATGGACATCGGACACGGCAGCGGCCCAGCGGAGGTCGCGAGGATACCGACTGCCGCACAGGGCTCGGACTATGGCGCTCATGGGGTTCGGCATCATCTATTTGCCAAGAAGGCGAGGCCCGGCCCTATAGCCATGGAGGTTGCCAAGGCTGCTATCGGGCACGGCGACTCTGTCGTCGGCCTCCTGGCTGTCTACCTGAAAGGGCCTTGTACCAAGTGTCGTTCTGGAACCGCACGCACGCCTGCCATGATTGGATGATCCAATCTATATGCCTCAGATTTTCGTATGGAGTAGTACGATAAAATTCTGAATTTCCTTCCAAGGACCTTATACAACCCCAGCTTCCCGCCTCCCCATGGCAAATACATGCCTTCTTCGCCAGCAAGGTTAGGCATGTCCTCCTCCATCACTCTGGTCACGGGCAGGACAACGATATGACGGTGTACGCCCCGAAGCTTGTCGTTGGAGAACCAGGTGCCAATTTTGGCTGGGGCGACGAGTCCATCATGAATCATGATACTACACAGTGTGCCTGCCTGCACGCTCCCACGGCAGCGCCCTGCTCACGCCCGCCTTCAGGGAATTCTGCAACGACATCAGAGGGAAGCAAAATATAAGACCTTCCTCCTATGTTAATTGGTCTCTGGCTCGTCATCAAGCTCCACGATATGCCAAGTGCTCACCGTCCGGCAGCACGACACGACTTATCACGGGTCGATGGAGGTAAATCCCACCCAGATCGAGACCATAGGCCTACGCGATTGGAAGAAGTAGAAGAGGAGGTTTGGTTGCGACGGTATTTATTGGAGGAGGGTCGGGCGTGGCTGGGTGTGTTTGTGTCGTTGACGGCAAGTCATGACAACGTATTATATTGGGACTTTCTACAGGTGTGGCTTCGGGCGCACGAGTATCAACTTTTGATCTGGCGATAGTCAATCAACACACCAAACGGACGACTGATGTCGGACGAAAAACGGACGAAATAACGGTGGTAAAAAGCAATCCGTGCTTTATTATTATTATTATTATTATTATTATTATTATTATTATTATATTATTATTATTATTATTATTATTATTATTATTATAGGTAAAGAAAAACTAGCAAACATGTCCGTGCGTTGCAACAGGAGAAATAATGTCTCTGGCTTGATAAGAATGGGTTAAGAAACCCCACGGGTACACGCCCATTTCAATATGGTGGAGAAGCACTAATAGCATAAGCAGTGAAAGCTTAATTTGACAATTCAAGTTTAATAATGCCAAAAATAGTTACAAAGACATGCATTGTTTTGTACATAGATTGATAGCTATAGAGTATCTACTGCTAGTGTAGATTTTCTAGCTTGTAGTTGTAGTGTTTGTGCACAAAATAAGAGATTTTTTACTATGCAAAATCTCATTTAATGACATTTCTAACAAAATTTCTGCATTTTCAAATCTTATTATGCTGGTACAGTATTAAATTGAGGAAATCTAAGAAGGCTAATAATTATTTTAGGTGACCCCATATTCATTTTTTCTTAGGAATATTGAAATTTTATTTTGTCATTGTGAGTTTATTTAATTTTCTGACACAAAGCCTAATTTTTTTACTACATGATCTTCCTTGGTCATTGTACCCAAAATAGGACTGTGTTTGTGGTAAAAAAACACACTCACATGTATAGTTAGTTTTTCCCAAACGCTAGACAGCGCGTATGCGCTATCCCGCGTCATCGAGCGGCCGAGCGGCAGCCATCCATCCATCCACAAGATCAGCCACGTGGGGCAAAGCACTAACAGGTGGGACCGCCAGGAGGAGGGTGACACGCACAAACACACCTGTCCCTATCCCAATTAGCACCTGTCCATCCTCATGGCCAAAATCACTGTTCTGACCTTGTCAGAAAAGTTTAGCACAAAGTGAACTCTGAATGAATTTTTTTCACAATCTGACCCTTTTGGAAACGTCACAGACCGCAGCGTTTCTGGGCCACACCGTAACGCCGAGCCAGATCCCGTTGCTGGCCTGGCCCACGGTCAGGCCAAGCACGCGTTGCTCGCTGACGTGGCAGGATAGAAACGCCGAGCCAGCTAACGTTTCTTTGTTGGTTGGAAACGCCAAGTATCCTGGCATTTCTAGCCTTCATGGAAACGCCAAGACTCATGGCGTTGCTGGCCTGGATGAAGTAATGAGCGTGGGGCCGCGAGTGGGACCTCTTTGTCCACCGCCTTCTCCACAGTAGCTTCCTGCTTCGCCTTCTCAAGCTCGGCCTTGATCTTCTCCATCTCTTTCGCCGAGGCTGCGTTGTCAGCCCACACGCAGCCCCGGTCGGGCAGTTTCCTCCCCAGCCGCCAGAGAGGAACTGGCGCTCATCCCTCTCTCCTTCTTCACCAAATCCCTCCCAAATCCTCTATTTTGGCCATCAAAACGAGTAGATCGGACCGTCCCCAAGTGGCTTGACGTATTCTCCTTCCATTCCTCCAATTTTTTTCAGTCAAGATTGGCTATTGTAGATGCATTCTTTGAAACATGGTGGAACCCTAAGATGAGTAGTTTGTGATTTGTTTGAAGCATATTTGGGTTAGATTATGTTTAGAAAGAAGATATACTATTTGTGTTGAAGTATTTGTTAGGGTACTTGTGTAGTATTGGAATTAGAGATAGAACATTATTTTGTATTAGGTTGAATCCTAAGATTATTTGTTCATAATTAGTTGGATTAAATTCTTTGGGATAAACTTGGTAGAAAAGAATTGGTGTTGGTAATGTGTTTGGGGATTTGTAGTATTTTCTTTAGAGATTTAAATGTGTATGTACGTACGATTTTGTATGCAATGTGGTCATAATTTTAAGCATATGTCTTAACAAATCCATTCACCTTATTTTGTAGGATGTTTGAGCCGGATAAATATCCTGGCCTTGATGATTTCTACGAGGAGAAGCATCGTGCTGTGCTAGTGGAAAGAGGGGAGGTAATTATCTATCTCTATTGGTGGATTTTCATATTATGACAAGTTGAGAGAAGTAACATATTGTGCGTTTGTATGTTTAGGTTCCTCCAATACTTCGGTTGAGGGGCCACAACCCGCGTGAAGCCCTGCTATATGACCGTCGCTACGAGTTTTATTACAGAAGAATTGATCTTCTTCAGTTTGTGCTCAACTTTAAAGGCACACCACCATGGATGAACTCCACGGCCATTATCGCCCTTACGGACCGTTGGAGGCCGGAGACGCACTCTTTTCACCTGCATCTTGGTGAGATGACCATCACTTTGGAGGATATTGCGATGATCTCCGGCCTTCCGATCGAGGGCAGGGCTCTTACCCGGAGGGTGAAGCATGAGGGGTGGCGACAACGGGTTGCAAGATTGGTTGGTGTTGAACCTGAACCGTGGATTCATGAAACCAAGAAGGATCCTAGGCCATCCGGTGTGTTGTTCTCGTGGATACGAGAACATTTTTACGAGTGCCTAGAGGATGCCAGTCCGGCGGTTGTGGAGAAGTACGCCAGGGCTTAATTACTTATGGAATCTCTTGACCCAAGTGGTGTTTCCGAATGGCACGGGGGACACAGCCTCCTGGATTTTCTTGAACCCTCTTTGTAACTGGGATGTTAAGTGGAGTTGGGGGTCGACGGCACTAGCCTTCTTGTACCGTCAGGTAATGCTTACTATGATCCATTTTCATTATATGAAATAGATGTTTGCGTGTGATCGTTTAACGTGTGTACAAATGTGTAGTTGGACGGAGCATGTCAGAGGAGTAAGCCGAGATCATGTCTTGGTGGTTTTGTGTGGGCCCTACAGGTTTGGATGTGGGAGCGTATCCCTGTTGGCCGTTCAGTCACCATTGCTCCGTACGAACCTTGGGAGTGGCCTTTCAACGGGGATGAGGAGCGGTACCCCACTATCGCGTACACATGGGCTAACGTCCAAGTGTCGAGCGTCGCCGCCATGGGGCGGTACAAGGCGTACATCAGCGAGCTCGACATGCTGACTTATAATCAGGTAATTATTCAAAAGCTTTGCCATCATTGCTGAAAATATTTTTGTGCGTGAGTGATATATTGTGACGTAGGTCAACTGGAGGCCGTACATGGTAATGAGGTAGTATCCTATTAGCAACATGTGCCTCCATGACCAGCATCTTTGGCATGTGCGGTGCCCCATGATATGCTTTTATGCGGTCGAGTGGCATCTCCCACATCGAGTCTCAAAGCAATTTGGAGTACAACAACGAACCCCACCGGACTACGTGGAGACAAGTGTGAAGCTTCATAGGTGAGAAAACTTTTGTGGCACATGTGAATTCATGGTAAATACTAAAAAATGTGACTAATTTATTCTTGTCATGATTTGTAGGATGAGTAGGCAAAACAACAAAAATGTCACGAATTGGGAGGAACACCACATTGTGTGCGTGGACATGTGGAATGCGCAGAGAGGAGCTTGAGTGGAGACTGATCACACACCCGACCACGACGAGCGGGCATATATGAGGCATTTGGAGTGGCTTCGCCAACAGTACCGACTTATCCACAACGGTTCTTGGACTCGTGCCGATTGCTTGGACCTAATGCCAAGTGATGCTGCTGATGGTGTATTCAACAACTCGGTTAGGGAGACCATTGGAGCGCACCTTGAATATGGCCCTCTGCATGACCGGGTGGTATGTCTTGCTTTTGTAATATGAACATGCGTCTATAGAATGAGTGGTGTGTCACATATGTTCTATGCAGGGCACGGAGCTATGGAGATGTATCAATGATGGTAATGTAGTGCTCTCACGTGCCCTTGGTCCAGAAACGGATGGACTTGTTAGGACTACTCTGCAGGTTAGAGACCTTGTTAATAATGCTTGTGCTTTCTTTCCTCGTAGCCCTTGTTGCATATTAACATGTTAATCTCTTTGCTTCTGCAGAAGGTCGTGAATCGTTGCCGCACACTAGCCGCTTTACTCTCTTGTCACGGTGGTCCATCCACGGATGTGCGGGCACGTGCTACGTATAGATTGGATATTTCTTCCTCTAGCCGAGGACGTGCTACTTCCGCTCGTGCTTCTTCCAGCGGAGCTCATGCTTCTTCCAGCCAAGCTCGTGCTTCTTCTAGCCGAGCACGGAATGTGGATCCAAAGGAAGAGGAGACGGACCAAGATAAGAGAAATGATCTGGACTATATGGAGCTTGGGGCTTCGCAGATGGAAGATGCTCCACAGTCAACTCAACCTTCTCAACCGTCAGAAGAAGTACGCCGAGCTAGCTCAACAATCAGCCGTCGTCCAGGATGGCAGAACACTCCAGAGGGCTACGTCAACAAGGGGAAGATGCCTGCTAAAAGAGGAAAGAAGTGAAGTGACGTATGATGGCATGTTTATGAACTTGTCATGTAGTTTTATGTCTCGTAGGCTAATGTGTGGACTTGTTAAGTTTTATGGATCCTGGACTTGTTAAGATTTATGGATTCTGAACTTGTTATGTTTTATGTCTCCTGGACTTGTGAAATTTGTTGTGAAAATATGTGCTGATTACACCTGTGCTGAAATTTGTTGTGAAAACATGTTCTGATTAAACCTGTGCTAATTAGTAGTGAAGGACAGAAACGCCAGAGGCCTTGGCGTTTCTATGAAGTCTAGAAATGACAGTGTTATTGGCGTTTCAAACCAACATGGAAACGTTCCAGAGTCATCGTTCTCACACGTTCGGTAATGCAGAAATGCCAGAGTGTTATTGGCGTTTCAATGCAGGTCAGAAACGCCAGAGCTTTTGGCATTTCTCTAAGTGGAAACGCCACAGGCCTTGGCGTTTTTCCCCAACATGGACTTATAGAATTTCCTCTCCTTTCACCAACACCTTTCACAAGTTTCTGCCCAACATATGCTATATAATCACAGAACCGTAAAGCACACAAATTCAGAACACACAATTTGCAAATAGTCTAAAGCACACAAATTCAGAACACACAATCACAGAATGTCTCCCACATGCAAGTTCATACAAAGTCTCAAGCATCCAAATAGTTGCAAGCATCAAAGAGTCGCAAGTTCATGATCACTCTCGAATGAGTAGGCTGAAATGATAAGATCACTAAGGGAACATCGGTCCCTTTCCCTTCTTGTCGCGTGCTTCATCTTCCGCTCGTGCACTTGGATGCTTTCTATCATACGCGTACCAGATGAAGCCATGTCTACAAAAAAACCAAAGAAAGCCAAGTGTTAGCACAAGACAATAATCATTACAATATAACATGCATGTAGTAAATAAGAGCAAATATTCACCATATAGAATCACCCATCGGGATTATGTAAGTAGCCAAACATAGAAGTATGGTTACCCCTCGAACCACTACCTCTACCCATGAAACCTCCTCTACCACCACCAGTCGAACCTTTACCTCTGCCGCGAGCACTACCACCGGAACCTCGGCCTCTACCACGACCACGACCACGACCACCACCGGAACCTCGGCCACCACCAAGGCCACCACCGGAACCCCGGCCACCACCAAGACCACCACTTGAACCTCGGCCACCACCAAGACCACCACTTGAACCTTGGCCACCACCAACGCCACCACCGGAACCTCGGCCACCACCAACGCCACCACCAGAACGTCGGCCACCACCAAGATCACCACCGAAACCTCGGCCACCACAAAGACCACCACTTGAACCTCGGCCACCACCAAGGCCACCACTTGAACCTCGGCCACCACCAAGACCACCACCGGAACCTCGGCCACCACCAGGATTGTGCCCTTTTGAAGTTTTGTTTGTTTTGCAAGTCCTTTTATTGTGTGTCGGATCATTGCAATCACCGCATTGGTTCCTATCATGTGGCTCCATGAAATGTCCACTACCAAACTCTCTGGTGCTCGTGAGTTCATCCATATCATTTCGGTATCACTTTGTTCTCCTTCTACCCTTGGGTTGTACCATCATCTCCAGATCCGGCCTAATGTTGGGGCCGTGATACTCAGGCCACTGTGATTGGTCCAGAAAAGGGTGGAATCTAGAGGCCCATGTTAACTTATGAGTTTGCAAATTGAATTCATGCATTCTCACGATTACTCCATCAGAAACGGGCACATTCCTTATGTTTGCCGCCATCATCAAGTGCGAGCATGGCCAGTGGTACTTACTAGGACGCTCACACGTGCAATGCCGTGCTCGAAGAGACACCTTAAATGAGCGACCACCATATGATTTTCCATCTCTCGTTGTCCCACCTGGCTCATCCACTTGGTATTTCATTTCAATATTATCGAAACAATTGGCTTGTTGGACGGCTGACTTGTCTTTCTGATACTCAAGCTAGTCAGCAACCTTCTTCGGATAAATCTCATTGGGTGGCTTCTTACTATCACCAATCAACTTGTTGATTTCATCGGAGTGCTTTAGAAAATACTCATTTAGCTTGTAAAAAGTATATTCCGCAATATCCGTCACCGGCAACTGACAGGCACCCTTCAAGACAAAGTTGAAGCATTCAACAAGATTGCTTGTCATGTCACCATATCTCATGCCTCCTTCGTCGCATGCCCATGACCACTTGTGTCTCTCATCAATATTCCTTTTTAGGAAATCTTTCCCACCTCATTTGCCTTCTCATAGATTTTGTCCATGTGTGTCTTAAACGACTCAACGGAGAAGGCTACACATGCGGAGTTAAGATCCTTGTTCTTACAAGCCCTGTAAAAGTTTGCAACGAAGTGCCTCATACACCATCGGTGGTGAAGCCTCGCATGCCCTGGAATGTGAATATCCACGGCCTTTAATATGCCTTGGTGCCGATCCGCTATGATGCATACCTCCCTATCCGGAGGAATGACCGTGCTCCGCTCACAAGTCTCATGAACCATTCCCAGTTGTCTTGGTTCTCCACGGACACCAAAGCAAATGCCACAGGCAACACCTGATCATTATCATCATGTGCCATTGCTATCATGAGCGTGCCCTTGTATTTGCCTGTCAAGAATGTTCCATCTATAGAAAAAACCGGACGACAATGCTCAAAAGCTGCAATGCATGGGCCAAACCTCCAAAAGGCACGACGGAACACTCCATCAATATCCTGGACATAGTGGTACATTCCAGGGTTTCTATAGGACATCACTCCCAACAACCTGGGTACCATGTTGTACGCCTCTTCCCATCCACCATACAACATTCTAAGAGCGACTTGCTTGGCCTTCCATGTCTTCCGCTACTTGACCTTATATCCAAAATTTTCATCTACCCAACTCATCATCAACTTCACTTTAATGGTTGGATCGTGGGCTATATGTTTCTGGTATTTATAACCGATGAATTCCGAGGTTAGCTGACGGTGTGTCTTGCGTGCTTCTACGGTTGGCGGTGTGCATTGGTGAGTGGCTTTGCAACTAGTTATCTTCCACCAATCATCTTTCGTGAGTCTTCCATTGACTTTCCATTTGCATCTTTCTACCTCACATTTCACGGTGCATCGCTTATTGCAGTCCAAGTGAACAACTATGAAAGGCCTATGGTGTTTAACAACATACTCACACAACCACATCTTGAATTCTAGCATGTGGTCGAACATCAAACCTTTCCTTAGGTAAGACATAGAAATCTCGTCGGGTGTACTACTTGGGAACTGTCTAGCCTCAATTGTCTTACTCATGCCACCATCGAATATAGCCTTATTTGCATGGCTAATATCACCAAACAAGGGCACTTTGTGATCCCTACCGGTGATTTTTGTGTACCACTCTGCTTCTTTCTCCGTGAAACCATCCTCGCCAACTCATTTACCAGGCCTTCATCATCCGAGTCATCCACACAAGCACGCTGGTAGATAATGTCAGGGTCCATGTCCTTATGCCATACTTGAGCCTCTACGTCACCAACAATGTCGTGGTGCCTCTCATCCTCCTCGTCAGAGTCATGACCATCACGATTGAATGGTGCACTACCCTCGAACTCATATTGGGGATACTCATTTGATTGGCTAACATGAGGTTGGCTCATTGCATTGGCTTCCACTTCAACTCTTTGCTCAACAATCGGGCTCACATCATCTACTAAGGTTTGGTTCAAGTCAACATGAAAGAGAGGAGCCTTAACCACCTTACATGCAAACACTTCGAGTGATTTGACTTCCGAGGATGCAACAACCTCCTTATATGCACCCCAATGCAAATTGGACTTGATAGGCATTGTCTTCATTCGACACTTGTGTGCCGTCCCAACATCATATCTTCCTACTAATTCAATTTGGTCACTTGGATCCATCCACTTTAATCTAATCCGTGTTTCTTCCACAACCTCTTCATAACTAGGACTCTCCAGAAATATCAACACTTCCTCATACTTGTCAACAATATCAACATTCATAAATGCCGCTTTGTCAACATAATGAATATTCACAATCTTCTCCATCTAAAAAAGGGGAACATAAGTACAACAAAGGAACAATGCAAAATATAACACATTGCATACAAAACCACTAAGAACAACATTGTCCATTCAAATTAAGCATTACCCAAACCCTAACCCTAAATCTTAACATTAAGCATAACCCAAACCATCCAAATGCAACACTATTGGAACAACATTGTTCATCAACATCACAATGGAACACTATTGGAACAACAATACTCATTAGTAAACACTAAGAACATCATATTATGGAACAATGTTCAAAACTAGGGTTAGGAACCACATGAACAAAACCATCCAAATAGACAAATCCAACCAATTAAAATTTGTGAGATGAAGGAGATTACCTCAAGGAATGGAAAGGACACCGGACCCACGGACCAACGCAATCGATTTGCAAGAATTTGAGAGGGTTTAAGTGGGGGAGACAAAGGGGAAAAAGGGCAGGAGCTCGGGGGGGACCAATGGGGGAGAAGCGAGTGAGTGGTGAGTAGTGGGTGAGAGCCCCACGCCCACTTAAATATCTTGGGTAGAAACGCCATTGCCCCTGGCGTTTCCAGGAAGAAACGCCATGGCCCTTGGTGTTTCCAGGTTGCCACGTCAGCGAGCAACGCCAGCTCGGCCTGACCGTGGGCCAGGGCAGCAACGGGATCTGGCTCGGCGTTTCCATGCGGATCAGCAACGACGCGGTCTCTGGCGTTGCCAAAAAGGGTCAGATTGCGAAATAATTTCGTGGAGAGTTCATTTTGTGCTAAACTTTTCTGACAAGGTCAGAACAGTGATTTTGGCCCATCCACATCCCCTTCGTTCTCCTCTCACCTATCTCTTGTCCCCATCCCTTCCCACAAAATTGTTTTCTACAGCGATTCATCCACCACATGATCTGCTACGGGAGTTGGCACTAATCCAGCCCACGGAGGAGATCGGGGTGAGCAAAGAAGGTTTTGCGGCGGAGCTCGATAGATGCGGGTTTGCGGCGGCGGTGGATTTATTTTTCAGCGGCACGCCGACGTGATGAGCAGCAAGGCGGGGGCTGGGGGTGGGACGCACGGTGAGATGCACCTCCTCTCGGTGGCTTTGTCGTTACTCTACCACGCTGGATATCTCCGCGGCGGGGGAGCAGCTTCCCGTCGCAGGAACAAAGGGCAATGGCGGCTAATCTGGGGAGGGCTGGTGTGACGTCCCGACGCGGCGTTGACGGGCATGACACCCTATTTGCTGCTTGATTCACTTTGTTTTTGTAGCCCCTTCGATTTCTTTCTTGATGTTGCCCAACTGAAAGCAAAAAAATTGCCCAGATTTCTAGTCAAGGTTGCACAATTTTGTTTTCCATTTTTTTCTGCGGTCTCTTGTTTATCTAGTATACATACAGCAGTTGCTTCTCAACACAAGTACTTTTGCCCAAGTTTTTTTGTTCAGAAATGCCCATCTGCAGCTATTAATTTGCCTAAATCATGAAATTGCTTCTGCTACAAGCAGTTTGCCTCCAGTTTTGTACAAATTGGCTCTTTTATCTGATGCACACCCTCCTGGTCGTCGGTCCCGATGTGCAGCCTCCGCCAATGTGGTCTCCCTCGATCCCCTGCTTCGATCGACCGCCCAGGCCCCTCCCTGCCTTTTACGTGGTTTTTCTTGGCTGGTTCTAGTGCAACTCACGTGTGTAATAAATTGGTGGGATTTGATTTAAAGGAGCGAGGTGGAACATCCCCAGCTTGTCATGTTACAATTCTTCGTCGCCGAGCAGGGAATCCTCGCAGCCCCGGCCCCCAACTAGGTCGCTCCTCTACCAATTCATCATCCTCAAGCAGTAAATCGTCTCTGCCGCCCTTTCTCTATCCGGCCGTCAGCACGAATTGCTTTTGTTCACAAGTTATTGGCTATTTGCATTAATCTATTTTTTAAGCTCCGCTTTCCGGATTTTATTCAATCAGCGGCAGCCTATCCGAGTGTAGAAGACCACTCAGAAAGTCAGGGATTACAGTTGAGTATGTTACACCATCTCCTATGCCTAGAGCTTCTTTAGCGCACCCATGTGCTACATTATTTGCATTCTGGCTAACATACCGAAGCTCAAATCCCTGGAAACTAGGTAACTCGTTTTGCATCTCTTGCAGAATATAAGCACCCAGCGAACGACCTTCCTTCCTTGCCTCACACAGGCTCTTAGCATTGAGGCAATCTGTTTCAATGATAACTGAATTATACCCATTCTCTCTTGCTAACATCATACCATCTCGGCAGGCCAGGATTTCCAAGCTCAATGGATCAGTAATACCCTCATACTTCACACACCTTGCCGATAGGAAGAGACCCGCATGGTCCCTAGCCACCATTCATGTGCCACCTCCTTCCATAGTGTTGTCGATCGCCCCGTCGACATTGATCTTGATCCACCCTGGCGCCGGGGCTGCCCACCTACTGACTGTAGGCTGCATCTTCTCCCGTACAGTCTGCGGGATCTCTAGTGCCCGCACAATTTCAGCAATGAGGATCACAGATTGTTTGGGTTGAAACTTTTCCTCCCCATGAGTGTATTTGTTCCTGCTATGCCAAATTGCCAACATTACAGTAACTAGAATTGCCGCTGTTTCCTTGCTGACGATGCTCACGTCTATCATGTCTTTTGACCATGTTCCTGGGTGAAGCTTTGGAAGTTTAACACCGAAGAATCTCTCCGTTTCCTCCCAGAACAATCACACATGATCACATGTATTCAAACAGTGATACAGTGTCTCGTCTCCATGTCCACACATGGGACATATAGAAAGCACCTTGATGTGTCGCTGCTTCAGCTCATTGTAGCACGGCAACATGTCTCTCACTACTCGCCACCAGAAAACACGTATCTTAGGTAGAACATTCAATTTCCACAGTGCCTTCCAGGACTGCTCAGAACCAGTGGATCCGCCAATATCACTATCCTGAGAGGGTTTAATCGAACCAGTAGGAATCATCAAACTAACAAGGTAAACAGTGCCTGGACACAAACAAAAACAATACTTGCATCCAACTTGGCAAGGGGGTTGTCAAGCCCCTTGTCTTGGTAGTTACAAAATGAAAAACAAATAGATAGATTGTGGACGGGAAAAGTAAATGCAAATATGAAAGAGCAATTTTGTAGGAGTTTTTGTATTGATGGAAGAATAGACCCGGGGGCCATAGGTTCACTAGAGGTAACTCTCTCAAAAGAAGGCAAACGGCATGGTAAGATATTAGAGTTAGGCAATTGACAAGAATAGCAACGAGTATGACTATGATCATTCATGGTGTAGTCTCATATAGGCATTACGTCCGTGACAAGTAGACCGTTAATCCAACTGCATCTACTACTATTACTCCACCCCAAGACCGTTATCCAGCATGCATCTCACAGTATTAAGTTCATAAGAAACGGAGTAACGCTTTAAGCAAGATGACATAATGTAGACAGGAAGAAACCTAGCAATAAGATAAAACCCCGTCGTTTTCTCCTTAGTGGCAACAATACAAATACATGTCTTGTCCCCATTCTGTCACTGGGATATAGAAATCACCATAAGATTGAACCCACTACTATGCACCACTCGCTCTGAAGATCTACCAATCAATTTTGGCCAGAGAAGACAAATAGATCGGAAAACATACATAGCTACTTAATTATACAGCCAAGAAACTCCAAGAGATTCAAATAGATTCAATGACCAATGTGATCATAAACTCACAATTCATCATGTCCCAACAAACACACCACAAAATTACATCGGATTGATCCCAATCATACAAGGAAGAAGGGGAACATGGTATTGAATATCCAAGAGAGAGAGAGAGAGAGAGCACCATCTACCTACTACTATGGACCCGTAGATCCGGAAGGAATTACTCACACATGATCATGGAGGCAGCAAGGATGATGAAGAGGCCTCCGGCAATGGCTTCCCCCTTCGGCAGGGATCCGGAACAGGGCTCCAGATGGGATTTCTTCGGAACAGAGGCTTGCGGCAGCGATAAAATTCTTCTGGAGGTACGACGGATGGATTCTGTATTTTTAGGGAATTATGGTGGTGGAATTGGACTAATTAAGGCAGTAACCAGGGGCCCCACATGGGCAGGTGGCGCGACCACCCCCCTGGCCATGCCACGTGTCCATGTGGGATCCTCCTGGCCCCTCTTGCTGCTTCCCGAAGCTTCCAGTGTTTCTTGTTGCCCAAAAAAATCGTGTAAAATTGGCAACGTATTTTGACCTCCGTAAATATTGATTTCCTGCGAAACCAAAAACAAGCAGAAAACAGAAACTGGCACTATGCACTAAATTAATAGGTTAGTCCAGAAAAATAGTATAAATTTCTATAAAAAAGTATATAAAAATGATAATATAATAGCATTAAACAATCAAAAATTATAGATACATCTGAGATGTATCAGCATCCCCAAGCTTAATTCTTGCTTGTCCTCGAGTAGGTAAATGATAAACAAAAATAATTTTTGATGCGCAATGCTACCTAGCATGATCTTGATCAAATGATGTAACAGTGGTGTGAACTTAGGACAAAAGTGATTCAAAGCAATAATCTTATAATTGATAACAAGCAAGTACTTCAAAAAATGCAAACACGATCACTATTGCATTTCATGGATTAATGCTTTTATGTAATACCAATTAATACTCATTATGTCATATACATTTCCCCAATCACTCAAGGCTTTATCATATTCAAACATCTTACCATAACACAACCTAGAGCTTCAGTCAAGCAACCGAATCCGTGACGAGCCCTTTTCAACTACTTAGCACTTTGCTTAATGCTCAATTCAAAAGCCTTGGTCTTAGCACTTAGGATGGCATAGAGAATGATGATGGGGATTTAATTGAGAAGACAAAAAGTATAAGAAAGTCTCACATCAACGTGGCTTGATCGTTAGGCAATGGAGAGGCCTTACAATCGATGTCAATGTGAGGAGTAGGGATTGCCATGCAATGGATGCACTAGAGCTATAAGTGTATGAAAGCTCCCCTGATGTAGCTAAGTGGGTGTGCATCCACCTTGCTTGCTCATGAAGACCTCGAGCATTTGAGGAAGCTCGTCATTGAAATATACAAGCCAAGTTCTATAATGTGAAAATCCGACTAGCATATGAAAATGAATATCATAGAAACTCTCTATATGAAATACATGGTGTACTTTGAAGCACAAGTGTGGTAAAGGATAGTAGTGTGCCCCTCTCTCTTTGTCTCTTCCTTTTTTCCCTTTTTCTCTTTTTTGGTGGGCTCTTTTTGGTCTCTCTTTTTTAGATCCTCACAGATAGTGGCACACTCTAGAATGCTTCACACTCTTATTTTACTTACAACTCATAATATGAAATAATATGATGACTATATATGAATGCCTGTGGCAGTGTACCAGGATGTGCAATGATCTAGCATAACATGTATGAACAATGATGAACGGTGGCTTTGCCACAAATATCATGTTAGCTCTATATGATCATGCAAAGCAAAATGACAAAGAATGCTCAAGTCATGTAATGAATAGTAACAATGAAAATTGCATGGCAATATATCTCAGAATGGCTATGGAAATGTCATAATTGGTAGGTATGGTGGCTGTTTTGAGGGAGATAAAATGAGGCTTATGTGTGAGAGAGTGTATCATCCCACGGGGTTGGATATACCGGTGAAGTTTGCGCCATGTCTCGAGGTGAGAGTGGGCAATGCACGGTACCGAAGAGGCTCGCAAAATATGGAAAGGTGGAAGTGCTATAAAGACCAAAACTCATGAACCAAAACACCTCGCTAATACTTCTTAGTCTACACCGAGTTAATCACGAGACCGATTACTCCAAGGGGTGAGTTTGACGAACCGAAGTCTGCTAGGCTTCCCGACCCATTCTACAAGGTGGTTACTTACAATGTTCTTCAACTTAGACCCTTCACAATCAGTTTCACTTAAACCACCACAAGTATTAATGTGTATGACCTTATGACACCTTTCCACTACTTTGTGGAAGTTCTCAAGGTTACACAAAAATAATTACTCACTCACTATCTTAAAATTATTGCAAGGAACCCAATTATCTAGGTCAATTGATCTAACAAGTTTCATGCAAATTTTTATTATACCACTTCTACATACCTATTATTTTTAGGACCAACACATAATTCAATGAAGATTACGAATTACTATTCAACTCTCTAAAAATATATAAGTGGGGCAGGAGAGTCCTAATAGTTTCTATAAAAACATATCATATCACCGTGCTCAAACAAATATAAATGAAGTACAAGAGCTAATGCCTCATCTCAAACAGATATAAGTGAAGATCAATGAGCATTCTATAAATAGACCAATGTGTGTCTCTTAACTAATGAGTGATGAAAGCATGATAATTGTGACAAACAGAAAACAAAACTAAAATAAAAGGAAAAGACGCTCCAAGCAAAACACATATCATGTGGACAAATAAAACCTTAGGTCCAACCGAGACATACCGATAGTTATTGATGACGAAAGAGGGGATGTCTTCCGGGGCATCACCAAGCTTAGACGC
The DNA here is from genome assembly GCA_039707655.1 of Elymus sibiricus. Classification (NCBI taxonomy): domain Eukaryota; kingdom Viridiplantae; phylum Streptophyta; class Magnoliopsida; order Poales; family Poaceae; genus Elymus; species Elymus sibiricus. Next base: position 25,787,130 of record CM077671.1, on the reverse strand, counting down.
TTGAGTCTTCCTTGAATATTACCTTGGGGTGCCTTGGGCATCCCCAAGCTTAGGCTCTTGCCCCTCCTTATTCATCGCATATCGCTGTCTCCCCTCGATCTTAAAAACTTCATCCACAGAAAACTTAACAGAACTCGTGAGATAGGTTAGTGCATAAGAAAATAAATCTCCCAATCATGTTCTGTCAATACAAGATGCATATTTATTTCCAGGTAAAGGCTACTGTATCCTATTATTTCCACAATTTCTATTCCCCAATATATGCCATGAAAACTCTAAAGCAAGCAGTCAAAGAAAACATAACAGCAATCTGTCAAACACAGAACAGTACGTAAAGATCTAATTAATTCCGCACCTCTGTAACTCTAAAAATTCGAAAAAATTAGGAGGTGGCTGAAAATTTGTAATGAATTACTTTGTAAGCATTTCAAGAATTGATCATGTTCCAGTACAGAGAAAAAATTCAAATACTGAGCGCAAAAGTTTCTGTTTCTGCACAGCACCTAACAAACATGCATTTGCAACATCCTAAAGGCTTTGACTTAGCACAAAAATAAAAGGGAAAGATACAAACATAATTACTACAGTAGGAATAATTATGTAGACCTCTATACTGAATAAGGAATAAAAAGATACATATTGGGTTACCTCCCAACAAGCGCTATTGTTTAATGCCCTTTAGCTAGGCATAATGCAAAACTATCAAGTTTTATCATCAAAAGATAGATCATATGTGGCTCTCATGATAGATTCATAAGGAGGCTTAATTCTCTTTCTAGGGAAGTGCTCCATACCTTTCTTCAATGGGAATTGGAACCTTATGTTGCCTTCCTTCATATCAACAATTGCACCTACAGTCCTTAAAAACGGTCTTCCAAATATAATAGGACATGCGGGATTACATTCAATACCCAAAACAATAAAGTCCACGGGAGCATAATTTATATTAGCAATTATAAGCACAACATTCACTCTTCCCATATGCTTTTTAATAGTAGAATCCGCAAGATGCAAATTTAGAGAACGTTCACCCATAGAATTAAACCAAGAACATCATAAACTGCTTTAGGCATAGTGGACACACTTGCTCCTAAACCACATAAAGCATTGCATTCATAATTATTTATATTGATTTTGATAGTAGGTTCCCGTCCATCATCCAATTTTCTAGGGATGGAAACCTCAAGTTCAAGCTTTTCTTCATTAGCACTAGTAAGTGCTTCTACGATATGTTTAGTAAAAACCTTATTTTGATCATAAGCATTAGGTGAATTTAACAAGGATTGCATCAAGGAAATACATTCAGTAAGAGAACAATTATCATAATTAATGCCCTTGAAATCCAAAATGGTGGGTGCAACACTACCTAAAGTCTTGACCTCTCCAAATCCACTTTTATCATTTTTAGCATCAAGATTTTCACCCTCCGAATAAATGCGACTCCTTCTAGCTAAAGTTGACTCTTCTCCAGTCCCTTTATCATCATTTTTTACATTCTTAATCTTTCTAAACAAAGTTTCAATGGATGTCACATGAATAGTTTTAACATCCTCATCATTACAAGCAAAATAACTCAATTCAGCCTATTTTTCCTCTCACTCTCTTCTAGCTCTAAGCATATCAATCATTTTTCTATTATAATCAATAGAGACTTGAATTGATTTCAAAGATTCAGGCATTTCATCCTTATTAGGTGGCCAAATTTTAATTTTAAGCATATCCACCTCATGAACAAGTCTATCAACGGTTTTGCTCATAGTGTCAATGTTACTCAATTTTTCTTCTATAGTAGTATTGAAAGACTTTTGAGAATTAATAAAATCCTTAATGGTACTCTAAAGATCAGTAGGTATTCTAATATTATTGTAAGAATTACCATAAGAATTGCCATAAGAATTTAAGGGATTACCGGGATACGGCCTACGATTATTACCAAAGGTACCCCTATAAGCATTGTTATTGAAATTACTTCTAGATATGTAATTTACATCAACATCTTGATTTTGCTCAATCAAGGTAGACAAAGGCACATCATTTGGATTAATAGTAGTACTCTTAGTAGAAAGCATGCACATTATAGCATCAATTTTTTCACTAAGGGAGGAGATTTCCTCGACAGAATTTACCTTCTTACCACTTGGAGCTCGCTCGGTGTGCCATTGGGAATAATTTGGGATCATGTTGTCAAGAAGCTTATTAGCCTCTCCAAGTGTCATCCCCATGAACGTACCACCTGCAGCAGAATCTAGAAGGTTTCTAAAAACAAAGTTTAGTCTTGCATAGAAATTTTATACTACCATCCAAAGACTTAATCCATGAGTAGGGCAATTTTTTAGCATAAGTTTCATTCTTTCCCAAGATTGTGCAACATGTTCTTGATCAAGTTGCTTGAAATTCATTATTTGAGTCCTCAAAGATATAATTTTTGCAGGAGGAAAATATTTGCCAATAAAAGCATCTTTACACTTAGTCCAAGAATCAATACTATTTTTCGGTAAAGACACTAACCATTCTTTGGCTCTATCCCTCAAAGAAAATGGGAATAGCTTTAGTTTTATAATATCATTATCCACATCTTTAGTTTTTTGCATATCACATAATTCAACAAAGGTATTAAGATGGACAGCAGCATCTTCATTGTAATTTCTAGAAAATTGTTCTTTCATGACAAGATTCAATAAAGCAGATTTAATCTCATAAGACTCTGCACTAGTGGCTGGAGGGGCAATAGGAGTACTAATAAAATCATTGTTATTAGAACTAGAGAAATCACATAGCTTAGTATTTTCAGGGGTAGACATGATAAGAAGACAAGCAGAAATAGTAACAAGGTATTTTTGGTATTTTAGAATTTTTTGGCAAGCAAAGATGCAAGCAAGGCAAAAGGCAAAGGTAACTAGGCAAGAAATAAAACAAGTAAAGAAAAGAGTTTGTGTGTAGGTACCTGATTTGTTAGAAGATGATTCCCCGGTAACGGCGCCATAAATTCCTTTGCGACTCTCGTAGGATTTGTTGGGTTTTCCCTAAAGAGGAAGGGTGATATAGCACAGAAGCAAAATATTTCCCTCAGTTAAGAACCAAGATTTAATTGAACCAGTAGGAATCACCAAGCTAACAAGGTAAACAGTGCCTGCACACAAACAAAAACAATACTTGCACCCAACTTGGCAAGGGGGTTGTCAAGCCCCTTGTCTTGCTAGTTACAAGGTTAAAAGCAAATAGATAGATAGTGGACGGGACAAGTAAAACCAAATATGAAAGAGCAATTTTGTAGGAATTTTTGTATTGATGGAAGAATTAACTTGGGGGCCATTGGTTCACTAGAGGTAACTCCCTCAAAAGAAAGCAAACGGCATGGTAACAAATTATAGTTAGGCAATTGACAAGAATAGCAACGAGTATGACTATGATCATTCATGGTATAATATCATATAGGCATTACGTCCGTGACAAGTAGACCGTTAATCCAACTGCATCTACTACTATTACTCCATCCCAAGACCGCTATCCAACATGCATCTCAAAGTATTAAGTTCATAACAAACGGAGTAATGTTCTAAGGAAGATGACATAATGTAGACAGGAAGAAATCTAGCAATAACAAAAAAAACATCATTTTCTCCTTAGTGGCAACAATACAAATACGTGTCTTGTCCCCATTCTGTCACTGGGATATAGAAATCACCATAAGATTGAACCCACTACTATGCACCACTCCCTCTGAAGATCTACCAATCAATCTTGGCCAGAGAAGACAAATAGATCAGAAAGCATACATAGCTACTTAATTATACAGAAAAGAATCCCCAAGAGATTCAAATAGATTCAATGAACAATCTGATCATAAACTCACAATTCATCATGTCCCAATAAACACACTGCAAAATTACATCGAATTGATCCCAATCACACAAGGAAGAAGGGGAACATGGTACTGAAGAGCCAAAAGAGAGAGAGAGAGAGAGAGAGAGAGAGAGAGCACCATCTAGCTACTACTATGGACCCGTAGGTCCTGAAGGAACTACTCACACATGGTCATGGAGGCAGCAAGGTTGATGAAGAGGCCTCCGGCAATGGCCTCCCCCTCCGACAGGGCACCGGAACAGGGCTCCAGATGGAATTTGTTCGGAACAGAGGCTTAAGGCGGCGATAAAATTCTTTTGGAGGTACGACGGATGGTTTCTGTATTTATAGGGAATTATGGCGGTGGAATTGGACTAAGGCGGTAACCATGTGGGAGCCTCCTGGCTCCTCTCGCTGCTTCCCGAAGCTTCCAGTGTTTCTTGTTGCCAAATAAATCATGTAAAATTGGCAACGTATTTTGACCTCTACAGATATTGATTTCTTGCGAAACCAAAAACAAGCAAAAAACAGGAACTGGCACTGGGCACTAAATTAATAGGTTAGTCCAGAAAAATAATATAAATTGCTATAAAAAGTTTATAAAAATGATAATATAATAGCATTAAATAATCAAAAATTATAGATACGTTTGAGACGTATCACATCTCAGGGTGCACCGAAGATAAATATGATCTTATTTGTGTTTTCTGGAACGGTTTGTTTTCTTTTGGTGTGAACACTTAGACTTAGTTACAACCATATGGTGCTACTAGTTTTGTTTTTCAAGATTGTAGTTAGATGCTTGGTCATGTTTCTTTACCTTGAGTACTTCCAGTGATTTGTAGTACTTACTTTGTTACCTTGTTGAGAGTTAGTACTCACTTTACTGATAATATGGATATATCATTGTTTGATTGTGCTTGAAGTTGATTCATTTTTTTCATAGTAACATTTCATTTAGTTTCGGTTGCAACACAAAGGACCTCCCCCTTTCTTTTTATTTTCCAGGAAGCCCAAGCTTCATTTTTCTTATTTTATTTTCTGTGCTTTTTTAGTTTTGTGTTCCGTCAAGTGTCAATTATTTAAGGTAGTCTTGACACTTTGAACAGAAAATTGAAGTTCTGTACAGAACTTTAAAGAAGATTGATAATTTAAATGGTAGTCTTGACTCTTGAACAGAAAATTGAAGTTCTGTATAGCTGCATGTTAGCTTAATTTATGCATGGGTAAACCAAGAATTGTAACAATTGTCTTGCACTACAGCTGCATGTTAGCTTAATTTATGACAAGCATATGTTATTTTGATGCTTCGGCGGGATGAAATTGATGCATGTATGTCAAGTATATGTGATATGTCATTTACATTGTCACACACTGTTGGTTCCGTTTGATGAAACATACTGCTGCTACTCAATTTGACGCATCACTTTGCATTATTTCTCTTTGGCATGAAGTTTGGAAAAGTAAACTGTCAAAAACAACATCATAAACTTGGACATATTTGTTATTTCATTACATTTCTTATAGCAGCAACATAAACTTGCAGATCCAACTAGGAAAGAATGGGTGAGCAGAAGGATACTAGGAGGAGCAGCGTCTACCGTGTCCGGCCGTTTAGTTCTTCCTATTTTGTTTCTTGTTCGATCACAACATAGATGATCTGTGTGTGTGCTTCTTTGTGAGCCTATGTAAATGTGTAAATCGATGATGTATGAACAAACCCCCCTATAATTTGTATATGCTATGTGTATGTACGTGTGAACAGTATGTATAACTAGAACTGTATTGTGTACAGCACAGTAATAACATGAATTGTATTGTGTACATCACACAGTACAGTACGTGTTTATTTTAAATCCTAAAATTGCTAGCACTGGCGGGCAGTTCTAAGGGCCTGCCACTGGTGCATCTTAAAGCATTAACGGGCAGCAACTTAAAGCAGTGGCACGCAAGTTGTTATGCCCACCACAGCTAACTGATAATCACTGGTGGGCCCAGGCCCAGGCCCGCCACTGGTGGCCTATTAGCAGTGACGGGCCTGCCTGGGCCCAAAACCCGCCACTGATGCCCATTTGGCGCCCGTCACTGCTAGCCATTCCTGCAGTAGTGGGGCTTGCACCAACATCACTCATAGGGGGCAGGGCGTTCACTCGCCTCCCCATCTCGGAGTTGGTCTCGCTGCCGGAGCCTGGAGTGGTGCGAGAATCCGAGCTCCCGCAGCTGCCCCCATGGAGCCCAAGCTCCTGCCCGCCGCCGAAATACTTGATAGATCAGTGGATCTATCAAAGTTAAGTGATTATGACGAACTCAAATCAAAGATGAGCTAGACATGATGGTTGAATTTGACGGTGAATTGATGTCTTCAAACAGAGATTGGCAGATTTTAACCTTAAAGGTCTCTGGGCAACTCGGCACCAGAGAGCTCCCTTGTGCACAGGCCTTCCCAGTTGTTCGATTCATTTTACAATCATTTTTGACCGCCCGTTTTTACTGTTACATGGTGAGCTTGTGTACGTTCAGTTTTTGGATTAGGCTGGCTGCCACCGGACCAGTATGTTGTTTGGCCCACGCAACAGCAACATAGTGTGTTGTTTGGTTGGTAAGGAAAAAGGCGATGGCGTCAAAATTAACCCTAACCATGTAGCTGTGAAATAATCCCCAATGCCGCCGCCTCCTCTCAGAGCATCTACAATCACAACTTGCAAATATGACCCCCTAAACGTCCGTGGACGCGTCCGCGGACACCGCCCGGTCACCCCTCATTTGTCCTTCCGGACACCACACCCCTCATATGTAAACTCTCATATTCATGCAAAGTCATGCACGTCCATCATATAGCACCAATTCATCATCAATTCAACAATTCGACAAAGCAAAATAAATCATAATTCAACACGTGCCAAAATAAAATTCAACAACTCATAGATAGGCGATACAAGAATGAATTATTCACCTCTCTCTTTGCGCGCGTTGATCTCCTACTTCTTCTTGTTTAGCCACTTCTTATCTTCCTCGTCCAAGAGGCTAGCGTCCTGCAACATGATCCTCGAATTCTTTGTGTCCCTCACAAGCCTCAACCTCTCTCTGTCGAGCTCAATTCCTTGCAATGTCGCCACCTTTTCAAGCTCCCATTTAGCATATTTCTCTTGCTTCTCCAAGTCTATCATCTCCCACTCAATGCTCAAGTTCTCTTGCACCCTCTCCCAGTCAAACTCCATCCTCTCCCTTTGCACATCCATGAAGAGCTTGTATCTCACCTCCTTCTTGTCCTTCTTGGCGGCAAAAATGCCCTTCCATGTGGTAGACATTTTGCTTGCCGCGCCATCACGCGTGACCCTCTCCTTCTCCCACTTGTTTCCCATCACCTGCCGGTTCCTCTTTGGCACCATCGTTTGTACGTCCGCCCCTCCACTTTGCTCCTCTTCGTCATCCAATCCAATAGATTGTTGGGAGCTAGAGCCATCATTTTTCTTCATCTTTTTTATGACGCCTTTGAGCTCTTCAACGACGGTTTGCCACTTTGGTTTCCCATTCAATTTCAACCAACAATGGGACAAAGTGAATGGCTTGCCCTCGGTTTCGTTGTACAAAGTGGCCGCCACCCCCAACTAGCAAAACAAGAATCACTCAAAACAATGCACAAACCGAAGCTAGAAATAGAAATGATGACAATGTGAAGCAAGTCAAACTTACATGGCTTTCAACTCCAATGCCACTTTGCTTCCAGCCAACCACTTGTGTATAGTTACCGCAAAACCTGTTAACGTTGTCTTGGATGGTGGACCATCTATGTTGGAGAGAGCCCTCATTGTGGGTGGTATGGATAGCGTGCGGCTCCACATAGTTCTTGTGCTCATAGTAGTGTTGGTGGATTTTTTGCCAATACTTGACGCCGTTTTGCTTGGTTCCACTAATTGGATCCATGCTTGTGGCCAACCAAGAACACACAACAACACATCTTCATCGGTTGTGAATGTCGGACGTCTTGCCTTTAGCACCATCTTCTTTTTAGTGCGCGATGTTTGCCCGACATCATACGTTGGGGAATTGGTATCACCCAAGTCAAAATGCAAAGGCTCTTGACCATCATGTATCATGTTCATCATGACTTCCTCGTACAATATGCATCGCAATGAAACTACCATCCCAAGATTGATCCAATGGTATGTGCATCAAACGAAGCAATCGATACAATGACATATGGGGCCAGAATGTACCGTGTCTTGGTTGACCATTTAATCGAACGGGACCTGGGCATGCCCGGCTCCGGTGTTTCCTGACGTTGTTCGCCCATGTTGGAGTTGCGGCGAGTCGTACATCATCTCGGCGGCGTCTTCCTCTTCCATCCAGCTATCCGGGATGCCTGGCCACTGGGAGGTCGGAACGGAGTCGGTCTCAGCCGATGGCTTCTTCCTTCTCGCGGTCACGACAGACAGCGCGGAGGCGGTCGCCAGACCGGACGCACCCAGGTCCATGTCGTCGGCCTTCTCCACAGCTTCCCCGAGGCGCAGCTGACGGAGTCCTGGACTAGGGGGCACTCACCACGTCGTCTCGCGGCCAGATGGGCCGGGCCGAGGACCCCCATGATGGTTCATCAAGAGGCCACGGCGCATACAAGGAAGATTCCAGAAGCCTTGCCGTTCAAGACAAGGACTCCTAATTCGTGGAGAACTCCTCTCCACCGATGTAGCTGACTAGGACTCCTGTTATCCTAGGCCTTCGGTACATTATATAAGCCGAGGTTAGGCTAGTCGATAGATAATCTCAACACATCCTAGAGACAACCCAACTCATTCATACACGATCTCGTGGTAGACCAACCTGTACTCTATATCCCCTCAATCAATACAATTAAAGTAGGACGTAGGGTGTTATCTCTTAGAGAGAGCCCGAATCTGGGTAAAATCATGTGTCTCTGTTACCATCATGCCAAGGCTAACCGCTCGGGACCCCCTACACGAGATCTGCCGGATTCGACTCCATCATTGGTGGCCCATACAGGTCCCGCTGCGTAGTGTCCGTGGTACGATGGGAGATCAGTTCGGTTCCGGCGTGATCTACGCGCCAGAACGGATCTTCATCTTCGACGCCAGAATCTTTGTCGCCAACTCGGCTGGTCACCTTGGCCAGGCTGAGGATTACGTCTCATGTCGGATCTATCAGAGATCGATGAGCGTCTTCATGAACATCAACTTTGATCTCAACCGAGGTCATGGAAAAAATCGTCCAAGGATCTCGGGGGCTCAACGTCAACATTGCCCTCGCTTGACCGTGTAGACTTTTCTGGACAGCGGACCCAGTTTCACTATCCTTGCCTCCTCGAGCGTTGTTTCGACGATTTCTTCGGTGGAATTCTGCAGAATTGAGTCCACAGCGACCCCATAAAATTTCATCGCGTTCCAATGGAGTAATTTCCGGCAATCACCGATTTACCGAGGCCCTATCGGATCTGGGTGGAAATCCGCATGAGTTCGGGGCGTAGAGTCCAGCGGTCAGCTCGGACATCTTTTTGAAGATCCAACAGTTTATATGCTGCCGAATTCTCATATCAACAACCCCTCAAAATTTGAGGTCGATCCGACGGTTCAAACTTCGGGGGCGGCCCGAGGAGTGCATCAATTTCCGAATCTATTTTTTAGGCGAAAACAAATCTGACCCGAGTTTATCCTTTTTTATGAACGAGTTACCTCACGTTCTTTTTTGAGGAATTTTTTTTGTAGGGTATTGTGTTTTTTTCTCAAACACGTGCCTACGATTTTGGAGCCTTTTCTGAGATGTTCTTCACCGTCGCGCTGGTGTCAAACCGGTCCGACTAACTTGCTCCACGAGTGCCGACCTACGCATACCGCGCTGTCGCATCATCAAGCCGACGTCAATTACGTCTCATCATCACCTCGGTCAGCCGACCAGGAGTTCGGCATCGCCAAGACTACTTCGTCGCTCCACGGATTGCGCGAGTCGGGCGCGCCGGCATCACTGCTTCATCACTTCATCAAGCCGACATCGACCGCGTCACAAATTCTGACCTACATCGGCATCGCCGTGCTGTCACTTCGTCAAGCCGACATCCACCACGCTGACATGCTCCGTCATGTTGGCTACGACGTCACCTGACCGACCTGCACTGTCACCTTGGTGGGCCCGAGGACTTCGCCATTGCTTCATCAACCTACCTTGAGGCCTGCAGCGTCAACGCGCCAACCTGCTCCGTCACCTCGGCTGGACCGGGGGCTTCGCCTTAGCACATCGATCGTGCTGTGTCACCACCTCGTCGAGCCGGGCTCTTTGCTCTACCACATCGGGAACGACTTGGGGGCTAGGACCTCATCCTGCCGCAACCTCGGACCGCGTCATCAACGCCTGGAATATAAAATCAGCTAAGTCGCTTTCATGCTCAAAAAATTTCTCAACTCTTTCTGTCTAGCTTGGTGAGGCATTATATTTTTGTAGAATAAAAACGTCGTTCTAAAACACTTTCTTTACTCAAGTTAACTGGGGCCCTCAAATTTATATGTGCCATTTTTTAAAGTGTTTTCTTCCAAGTTGTTGCAAATTGTTTTTCTACTACTCCTTTTTCCGGCTCAAAGTTCACGGTCAAATAGCCGGATAGCCTGGCTTCTCTATATGGCGCTCGTGTTTAGTTCGCCTAAACTGGCCTTAGAAGCACTTCGCCTGTCGGGATAAGGAGGTTGAAGCAGAAGGCTGGCCCGCTCAAAGCCTGGAGATCGGATGTATCATGTTAAAGCACGACGGAAGCACAAATTAATTTTAAGACCAATTTCGGTTGGCACCAAAAAACTTGACTTAATCCAAGCGTAAAGTTTTTGCGTAAGTTTTTTGGTTTTTAGAGCTTATGACACTTTTAACCTATTTGTATTCTTTTTTCAGGAGGCAGGACATCTTTTTGACTGAGGTGTACTGTGTTATTCTGCTCGGGAAAGATCTTGTCCGACCCGCAGTTCGACATCTTCCTTGCCGAGCCGCACCTCGGTATTTGGCTAAACAAAGTTCCCGAGGAGATACGATCCTAGGGTTGGACATGTTGCCGAACCCAAGTCTCGGGGGCAACTGCATTGACGATTCAATGCAGAAAATTTAAGGTACAATACAGTTTCCGAGGAGATTACGATCCTCAGGTCGGTCGGTCGCACCCGACCTGAGTCTCGGGGGTCTGTTCTAAAGTATGTTGCCAACCAAAGATTCGATCCTCAGGCCAATTTTGTGAATCGACCTGATTCGTCTCTGTCGTATCTATAATTTTTGATTTTTTCATGCCAATATCCTAATATTTCCATATACCTTTGGCAACAATTTATATAATTTCTTGGACTAACATATTAATCTAGTGCCCAGTGCTCGTTCCTGTTTTTTGCATGTTTTTTGTTTCATAGAAAATCCATATCAAACGAAGTCCAAACGCGATAAAATTTTACGGAGATTTTTTATGGAATATATGTTATTTCTGGTGTTAGAATCAACAGAAGAGGAGGCCCACTGGCTTCATAAGGCCCGGGGGGCGCCCTACCCCCTTGTGGCCACCTCGTACGTCGGTTGGAGCTCTCCTTCGGGCGCAAGGAAGCTTATATTGAGGAAAAAATCATGTTAAAATTCCAGCCCGATCGGAGTTATGGATCTCTGGATATTTAAGAAACGGTGTTCGGCCAGAAACCAGGGTTGTGAAACAGAGAAGAAACAGAGACAGAGATCCAATCTCAGAGGGGCTCCTCCCCTCCGGGAGCCATGGCGGACAAGGACCAGAGGGGCAACCCTTCTCCCATCTAGGGAGAAGGCCAAGGAAGAGGAAGAAGGAGGGGGGCTCTCTCCCAGCGGCGCCGAAGCGCCGGTGGGGGAAACATCGTGTGACGGCGATCTACTCCAACAACTCCGTCATCTTTACCGTCACCTCCATCACCTTCCCCCACCTATTATCAGTGGTCGACTCTCCCGCAACCCGCTGTACCCCCTACTTAAACAGGGGGCTTTATGCTATATATTATTTTTCAATGATGTGTAGCCATCCTATGATGTTGGATTAGATTATTTTTATCCTATGGGTTGATTGATGATCGTGATTGGTTTGAGTTGTATGTTTTATTATGGTGCTGTCCTATAGTGCCTTCCATGCCGCGCACACGTGGGGGATTACGGCTATAGGGTGTCGCAATATGTTCATGATTCGCTTATAGTGGGTTGCGAGAGTGACATAAATTTAAACCCGAGTAAGGGAATTGTTGCATATGGGATAAAGGGGACTTCATACTTAAGGCTATGGTTAGGTTTACCTTAATGATCTTTAGTAGTTGCGGATGCTTGCTAAAGTTCCAATCATAAGTTCATACGATCCAAGTATGGAAAGTGTGTTAGCTTATACACCTCCCTCATATAAAATTGCAATGACGACGACCGATCTAGTTATCAATTGCCTAGGACAATCTCGCAAATCCTACCACCACTTTTCCACACTCGCTATACTAACCTAATTGTTCTCTTATCTAAACAACCCCTAACTTTTATTTCATGTTCTTTATTATTTTGCAAACCTATCCTATTACACCTACAAATTAATTTTATTTCTTGTGCTAGGTAAAGTGAACATTGTTGCGCATAAAGTTGTATCGGTGGTCGATAGAACTTGAGAGAATACTAATTCTACCTTTAGCTCCTCGTTGGGTTCGACACTCTTATTTATCGAAAAGGCTACTAACGATCCCCTATACTTGTGGGTTATCATGAGCCGAGTCTCGGGGGCTGCAGGGATCAGCGGTTTTATATTTTCCTTCAGGTGCTTCCCAGACTTTAGGCTGGCACGCACCTTGAGTGCTACTGGCTATACATCTCGGCAGAGAATAGATTGCACTAATCAAAAATATTTCATGAAAAATTGCCGCGCAGAAGCCGGCTTGGCGGGAAAACTTTTTTTCCACAAAGGCCAGCCGTCTACATTGACAACTCAAGACCGAGGTGGTGCACCACTTCGGAAGCAGTCCGGCATGGAGAGCAGCTGGCTGCGCAGGAGACTTTTCCGGCCTGATGCTCGGCTAAACTCCTTCAACTTTTTCAAGACCGAGGTGGTCTACATCACCTCAGATGTAGCCCGGCATTGGAGCTCGGCCACAAGAAGTCACCGCCTCACGGGAAAAAAATACCCATGGTGCAGCGTGAAAATAGTAAGGCGTCTAATAAAGGCTAAGGGAACCTGGACGGGGCTGCTCGGATGCCCGACGTGTAAGCTCTTCGGATAAACCTCGGTGATCCTTGAGAAGATGGAAAGATTTGTTGAACCAGTTTTCAGGACCAACAGCAGAAGACGAGGAGCAGTTCGAAAGAACCGAGGAGTGCCCCCAACTTGAAGACCGGTTCAGGGGCTACTGATAGAGTCCTGGACTAGGGGGCACTCTCCACGTCGTCTCCCGGCCAGGTGGACCGAGCCGAGGACCCCCATGGCGGTTAATTAAGAGGCCACAACGCATACAAGGAAGATTCCAGAAGCCTTGCCGTTCAAGACAAGGACTCCTAATCCGTGGAGGACTCCTCTCCACCGACGTACCAGGCTAGGACTCCTGTTATCCTAGGCCTCCGGTACACTATATAAGCCGAGGTTAAGCTAGTCGATAGGTAATCTCAACACATCCTAGAGACAACCCAACTCATTCATACACGATCTCCTGGTAGACCAACATGTACTCTGTACCCCCTCAATCAATACAATCAAAGCAGGACATAGGGTGCTATCTCTTAGAGAGAGCCCGAACCTGGGTAAAATCCTGTGTCTCTGTTACCATCATGCCAAGGCTACCAGCTCCGGACCCCCTACCCGAGATCTGCCAGATTCGACTCCATCAGAAGCCGGGCGTGCCAGTCCCTCTGGGTGACGCTCTCCGCCTTACAAGACACGGTAGTCAGGAGCGACACGGACTCCGCCGAGGCATCGTCCATGGCTGTGGTGGGGGACGGGGTAGTAGGCGTCGACATCTAGGGCGGCAGAATCGGACAGCAGATGAGAACGGTGGTGCGGACAGGGAGTTAGGGAGGTTGAGGTCGATGGCTCAGACGCGGGAAATGGAGGACGGACGCGGGAGGGGCGTTCGATTTCGTGGACTTGGTTAATTTGGAGAGATTTGGGATGGGTCCGGCCGGTCGGATCAGACGGGGTTGACAAGTCCGATCATGCCATATCTGCCCCACATATGGGCTGGGTTTGAGGGGTGTCAGACAGCCCAAACATTTGGGATGGCTTGGGGGTTCGATTGGGTGGCGATTTTTGAGCGGGCAGTGACCGAGCAATCGCCATCGGATGTTTAGGGGTGGTTTGAGAGGTCCAGTTGTAGATGCTCTTATCTTCTACCCCATGTCCACGTCCACCCTTGCGGTGACCAGATGAAGCGGACAGGTACAGTGGCTCGCTCGGCCACACCGTTCTACCCCGGTACTTGACCGAGCCGAGCAGCTGACCCACAAGCTCTCCCACCCCCCACTACTTGCTCGTCATCTCATCCGCCATTGGCGGCAACTGGGCAAGACGGAGATGACCGTCCGATATACACCCTCCCCAGGTGTTGGGTAACGTCGTAGCAGAAAACAAAAAAATTCCGAACTACGAGCACGCCCAGGATCACTACAAAAATGCATACAAGGTTTGATCTGATCATTACCAACTCGTAGCACAGCGGAAGTAGAGTTGGTGAAGATCGCAGGTGCAGATCCCCACAGCTAGGATTTTGCAACCTCCCAACGGCGAGGATTTTCTCCCTCGGACAGCTCCTTGGACGGTCCCTCAGACAGCCCTTTGATACGTCTCCAACGTATCTATAATTTTTGATTGTTCCATGCTATTATATTATCATTCTAGGATACTTTTTGGGTGTTTATATACCAATTAATATTATTTTTGAGCACTAACCTATTGACCTAGTGCCCAGTGCCAGTTGCTGTTTTCTGCATGTTTTTTGCTTTTCAGGTTTACCCTTCCAAACGAAGTCCAATTGTCACGAAACTTTAATATGATTTTTTGGACCAAATGAAGACCTGGAAGCTTCAGGAGGAGACGAGAGGGTGCACGAGGGCACCACGACCCAATAGGGTGCGCCGGGGGGCCAGGCCGTGCCCTGTTGGGTTGTGGCCCCCTCGGCTGCCCTCTCGTGCCCCCCTCTGGCCTATAAATCCTAAAATATTCCAAAAACCCTAGGGGAGCTCCCGAAACACTTTTTCCACCGCCACAAGTCTTTGTTCCACCGTATACCCATCTGGCAACCTTTTCCGGCGATCTGCGGGAGGGGGAATCGATCACGGAGGGGCTCTACATCACCCTTGCTGCCTCCGTGATGAGTTGTGAGTAGTCCAGCACAAACCAATGGGTCCGTAGTTTGTATCTAAATGGCTATCTCTCTCTCTTTTGATCTTCAATACAATGATCATCGCATCTTCGCTTTGATCTATTCGATGTAATCCTTATGTGCGGTGTATTTGTTGGGATCCGATGAATTGTGGGTTTATGTTCACATTATTCATGAAGAGTATTTGAGTCACCTCTGATTATTATGATTCTTATTTGCATGATCATTATAGCTTCGTAAATCTCTCCGATCTATTGAAATAGTTTGCCAACTAGATTGATATTTCTTCAGTGAGAGGGGTGTGTTGTAGTGGGTTCAATCTGGCGGTGCTCTATATTCCAGTGACAGAAAGGGACAAGACACGTCTTTGTATTTCTTCCAATAAGGATAAAACGATGGGGTTAGTTCATATTAATTGAATTCTCTTTGTCTACATCATGTCATCGTTCTCCAAGCATTACTCTATTTTACTTAATACTCTAGATGCATGCTGGATAGCGGTCGATGGGTGGAGTAATAGTAATTGGTCCAGGCAGGAGTCGGCCTATTTGCTTATGGACGTGATGCCTATATATACATGATCATTTCCGTAAATAAAGATTGCATAACTATCCGCTCTTCTATCAATTGCCCAACAGTAATTTGTTTACCCACCGTATGCTTACTATATGAGAGATGCCACTAGAGAAAACTACGGCCCCCGGGTCTATCCACTTATAAGTTTACAAATGATTTCATTACCTTTCTGCCATTATTTATATTTTATTTTATTTTGTAATTTACAATTATCTACAATTATCTACACATCTCATTTACTTGCAAATAAAGAGATCAAGGGGATTGACAACCCTCTTGCCGTGTTGGGTGCAAGTGTGTGCTCTTTTGTGTGCAGCCGCTGAAGACGATTGATGACCGATATTCCTATTGGTTCAATAAACCTTGGTTCTTAATTGAGGGAAATACTTACCCGCATTGTGCTGCATCACCCGTTCCTCTTCACGGAAAACCCAACGCAGATCACAAGCATCAGGAAGGATTTCTGGCGCCGTTGCCGGGGAATATCATCATCAACTATCAAGTAACTTCACACAAATTATCATTCACTTGTTCTTCTTTTTATTTGCTGTTATATTTAGTTTGCATTATAAAAATCAAAAATACAATAATATTTATCTTTGCTTGTCGCTAGTTTACTTTGTCGCTTGCTAGTTTACTTGTCCTTCTTGATACTTTGCTTGCTCAGTCACCATGTCTCAAGATACTATTAAGTTGTGTGACTTCTCAAATACTAATAACAATGATTTTATTAGTACTCCTATACCACCCGCCACTAGTGCGGAGGATTTTGATATTAATGCTGCATTGCTGAATGTTGTGATGAAAGATCAATTTTTGGGAAGTCCTAATGAGGATCTCGCTGCTCATCTTATTTCCTTTTTAAACAACATGAGCAAGAACATGTTGCAAAAGAGATAAAGCTAAGGCTTGGTTTTCATCTTTACCACGTAATAGTATTCAAACATGGGATAAGTGTAAAGATGCTTTTATTGCCAAGTATTTTCCTCCTGCTAAGATCATCTCCCTTAGAAATCAAATAATGAATTTTAAACAACATGAGCAAGAACATGTTGCACAAGCTTTGGAGAGGATGAAATTGATGATTAGAAATTGTACTACTCATGGTTTAAACTTGTGGATGATTATCCAAAACTTCTATGCTGGACTGAACTTTGTGTCTAGAAATCTTCTAGATTCTGCTGCAGGTGGTACCTTTATGGATGTGACCTTAGGAGAGGCCACCAAACTTCTAGACAACATCATGACAAACTACTCTCAATGGCATACCGAAAGAGCTCCAACTGGTAAGAAGGTAAATTCTGTTGAGGAAATCGCTACTTTGAGTGAAAAATGGATGCTCTTATGAATATGGTTGCTAGCAAAAATACTCATGTTGATCCAAATGATATGCCCTTGTCAACTTTGATTGAGAAAAATAATGATGCTATTGATGTGAACTTTATCTCGCGAAACAATTTCAATAATAATGCTTATAGAGGAAATTTCAATGCTAGGCCATATCCCGGTAATTCCTCTAATAATTATGGAAATTCTTCTACAAATGCTAATAGGATACCCTCTGATCTTGGGAACACAATTAAAGAATTTATTAGTTCTCAAAAGATTTTTAATACTATGGTAGAAGAAAAGTTGCATACGATTGATGCTTTGGCTAAAAACATGGATAGAATTGCTCTTGATGTAGAAACTCTTAAAAGTAAAGTTTTGCCACCCAAGCATGATTTTAATGAGACTATTAAATATATCCAAATATATATTAATGAAAGTAAGGAGAGGACCGCTAAGTTGAAAGCTAAGCGGGAATTCTTAGAAAAACTCTTCCACCCGGTTTTTACCGGAATCATGATGAAGATCTTAAAATGCTTGGCACTTATCCTATTGAATCTTTGTTTACTTATCTGAAATTAAATGATAAAGGGACTGGAGTTGATTCAACTCTAACTAAAGAGAGTCCCGTTTGCTTGGAGGGTGATGATTCTAATGCTAAAACTGAAAAAGGTGGGTTTGGAGAGATTAAAACTTTGACTAGTGATGTGCCCACTATTTTGGATTACAAGGATTTTAATTATGAGACCTGATCTTTAGTAGAATGTATTTCCTTGTTGCAATCCATTATTAGCTCACCCAATGCTTACGAACAAAATAAAGCTTTTACTAATCATATAGTAGAAGCTATGATGAAAGCTTATGATGAGAAACTAGAGCTAGAAGTTTCTATTCCTAGAAAATTGCATGATGAATGGGAACCTACTATTAAAATAAAGCTTAAGGAATATGAATGAAATGCTTTGTGTGACCTTGGTGCTAGTGTTTCAACTATACCTAAATCTCTTTGTGATGTGCTTGGTCTCACGAATATTCAAGATTGTTCCCTAAACTTGCATCTTGCGGATTCTACGATCAAGAAACCTTTAGGTAGAATAAATGATGTTCTTATCCTTGCTCATAGGAATTATGTACTTGTAGATTTCATTGTGCTTGATATTGAATGCAATCCTACTTGTCCAATAATACTTGGAGGACCCTTTCTACGAACTATAGGTGCAATAATTGATATGAAAGAGGGAAACATACAATTCCAATCCCCATTAAAGAAAGGGATGGAACACTTCCCTAGAAAGAGAATCAAACCACCTGATGAATCTATCATGAGGGCCACTTATGGGCGGAGTGTCAAAGATGACAACACTTGATCATACGCATTATGCCTAGCTAGGGGCGTAAAACAATAGCACTAGTTGGGAGGCAACCCAATTGTTATCTTAATTTTTGTTATTTACTTTATGTTTTGGTGTCATAACATGATTGTTGCCTCTGTAATGATTCTGTTTTGTTGTTTTAATTAGTGTTTGTGCCAAGTAAAGCCTTCGGGATAATTTGCATGATGAGTATAATTGATGCTGTGCAAAAACAGAAACTTTCGCCTCCAGTGCAGAATTTTTAATTCTCTGTTGGAGCGTGGTAAATTCTTGAAATTTTTACATAATATTTTTATACAAATTATCCAGGTTTTCCTACTTGTTCAGAATTTTTAGAGATACAGAATTATAGTTTCTCTACAGATCTTTAAAGGCTGTTCTGTTTTAGACAAATTCTGTTTTTGCTTGCATATTTTGCTTGTTTTGATGATGCCATGGATTAGATCGGGGGGTATAAGTCATGGAGAAGTTAGAATACAGTACCTAATGAATAATAAAATATGAATCAATTTATAACAGTACCTAAAGTAATTGATATGTTTATTATACTAACGGATCTCATGAGTTTTTTGTTGAGTTTTGTGTGCTGAAGTTTTCAAGTTTTGGGTGTTGTCACGATGGATGAAGGAATAAGGAGCGGCAAGAGCCGAAGCTTGGGGATGCCCAAGGCAACCCAAGGTAATATTCTAGGAAGACTCAAGCATCTAAGCTTGGGGATGCCCCGGAAGGCATCCCCTCTTTTGTCTCAATCCATTGGTATGTCACTTGGAGCTATATTTTTATTCATCACATGATATGAGTTTTGCTTGGAGCGTCATTTGCTTTAGTTTGCTTTTTGTTTCATTTTCCCACAATCATTGTTTGCTGCACACACCCACTTGAGAGAGACACATTATCATCATAATTTATTAGAATACTCTTTGTGCTTCACTTATATCTTTTGAGCTTGGCAGTTGCTCTAGTACTTCACTTAGATCTTTTAGAGCACGCTAGCGTATACATTTTATAGAAATAATTGCACTCTCGTTCTTCACTTATATTTGTTTGAGAGTAAATAAACAGCGACAGTAATTTGCATGGGTCACAAGACTAGTCCAAAAATAATAGGTATTCAATGAGTGCATAATCAAAACCACATGTAGCACATAAAAGAGAAATCATGGTTAATGATATTAATGTGGAAATGTGAAAAAGCATGAGTGCATGATCATTGGTTAATAAAGGTATCATGAATTAGAGGTTGTTAACTTGCTGTTCATCCAAATATTTTTATAGCATGGTGATGATGTGTGAGCATACTTATTCCTCATTGAAATCCTAGTGCTGTTTAGGTCGGGGGGTGGGGGATGGTTAAATCCTACCAACCTCCTCCCTAGGGGCATGCGAGTAGTGCTTTGCTTAGAGAGAGCTAATAAAATATTGCAATAATTATGTGAGTTCTTCATGACTAATGTGAATCCATGGATATACGCATACTCACCTTCACATATTTGCTAGCCTCTTCGGTACCGTGCATTGCCCATTCTCACCTCTAGGATCGGTGTAACTTTCGCAGGTGCATCCAAACCCCGTGACATGATACGCTCTATTGCACATAAGCCTCATTAGATCTTCCTCAAAACAGCCACCATACCTACCTATCATGGCATTTCCATAGCCATTCCGAGATATATTTCCATGCATCTTCCACCGTCACATCATATGACCTGTACTTCCATTGGCATATTCCTTTGCATGATCATATAAGCTGACATAGTACTTGTGGCAAAGCCACCATTCATCATTAATATCATACATGTTACGCTTGATCATTGCACATCCTGGTACACTGCCAGAGGCATTCATATAGAGTCATACAGTTTTTGATGTTGAGTTGTAAGTAAATAAAAGTGTGATGATCATCATTAGGGCACTGTCTCAGTGAGGAAAGGATGATGGAGACAATGATTCCCCCACAAGTAGGGATGAGACTCCGGACGAAAAAAAAGAAAAAAAAGAGAAGAAAAAAAGAAAATAAATGAGAGAAAAGAGAGAAGGGACAGTGCTACTACCTCTTATTCCACACTTGTGCCTCAAAGTGGCACCATGTTCTTCATATAGAGAGTCTCTTGTTTATCACTTTCATATGCTAGTGGGAATTTTTCATTATAGAACTTGGCTTGTATATTCCGATGACGGGCTTCCTCAAATGCCCGAGGTCTTCATGAGCAAGCAAGTTGGATGTACACCCACTTAGCTTCCGTTGAGCTTTCATACACTTATAGCTCTAGTGCATCCATTGCATGGCAATCCCTACTCCTCGTATTGATATCTATTGATGGGCATCTCCATAGCCCGTTGATACGCCTAGTTGATGCGAGACCTTCTTCTCCACTTTTCACCCCTTTGAAACCTATCACCATATTCTATTCCGCCTTTATGCTATGTCCATGGTTCACGCTCATATATTGCGCAAGCAATAAAAAGCTGAAGCTCGTTAAAAAGTACGATCCAATTGCCTGACTTGACACCGTGGTGCTTGACATTTGTATTTATGTGGTGAAGACAGAGCCCTGCTATTCTGATATGATAAAATGAATAGGGGGTGAACATTCTTTTTGGATCGTATACTTTGAAACTTTGTGATTATGTTTCTTATGTTTATGAATATTACTATGTTGATGTTTATTAATTCATCATTTCTCAATGAACAAACCTGCAATAGATTACATCTTGGGTAGCATGTCACATAAAAAATTCTTGTTTTTATCATTTACTTACTCGAGGACGAGCAGGAATTAAGCTTGGGGATGCTGATACGTCTCGAACGTATCTATAATTTTTGATTGTTCCATGCTATTATATTATCATTGTAGGATACTTTTTGGGTGTTTATATACCAATTAATATTATTTTTGAGCACTAACCTATTGACCTAGTGCCCAGTGCCAGTTGCTATTTTCTGCATGTTTTTTGCTTTTCAGGTTTACCCTACCAAACGAAGTCCAATTGCCACGAAACTTTAATATGATTTTTTCTGGACCAAATGAAGACCTGGAAGCTTCGGGAGGAGACGAGAGGGTGCACGAGGGCACCACGACCCAATAGGGCGCGCCGGGGGGCCAGGCCGCGCCCTGATGGGTCGTGGCCCCCTCGGCTGCCCTCTCGTGCCCCCCTCTGGCCTATAAATAGTAAAATATTCCAAAAACCCTAGGGGAGCTCCTGAAACACTTTTTCTGCCGCCGCAAGTCTCTATTCCACCGTATACCCATCTGGCGACCTTTTCTGGCAATCTGCCGGAGGGGGAATCGATCACGGAGGGGCTCTACATCACCCTTGCTGCCTCCGTGATGAGTTGTGAGTAGTCCACCACAGACCTACGGGTCCGTAGTTAGTATCTAGATGGCTATCTCTCTCTCTTTTGATCTTCAATACAATGATCATCGCATCTTCGCTTTGATCTATTCGATGTAATCCTTATGTGCGGTGTGTTTGTTGGGATCCGATGAATTGTGGGTTTATGTTTATATTATTCATGAAAAGTATTTGAGTCACCTCTGATTATTATGATTCTTATTTGCATGATCATTATAGCTTAGTAAATCTCTCCGATCTATTGAAATAGTTTGGCCAACTAGATTGATATTTCTTCAGTGAGAGGGGTGCGTTGTAGTGGGTTCAATCTGGCGGTGCTCTCTATCTCAGTGATAGAAAGGGACAAGACACGTCTTTGTATTGCTGCCACTAAGGATAAAACGATGGGGTTAGTTCATATTAATTGAATTCTCTTTGTCTACATCATGTCATCGTTCTCCAGGTCATCTGGAGTAATAGTAATAGGTGCAGGCAGGAGTCGGCCTATTTGCTTATGGACGTGATGCCTATATATACATGATCATTGCCGTGAATAAAGATTGCATAACTATTCACTCTTCTATCTATTGCCCAACAGTAGTTTGTTTACCCACCGTATGCTTACTATATGAGAGATGCCACTAGAGAAAACTACGGCCCCCGGGTCTATCCATTTATAAGTTTACAAATGCTTTCATTACCTTGCTGCCATTATTTATATTTTATTTTATTTTGCAATTTACAATTATCTACACATCTCATTTACTTGCAAATAACGAGATCAAGGGGATTGACAACCCTCTTGCCGCGTTTGGTGCAAGTGTGTGCTCTTTTGTGTGCAGCCACTGAATACGGTTGATGACCGATATTCCTATTGGTTCGATAAACCTTGGTTCTTAATTGAGGGAAATACTTGCCAGCATTGTGCAGCATCACCCGTTCCTCTTCACGAAAAGCCCAACGCAGATCACAAGCATCACCCTTCGGGTGGCCCTCGAACATTCCCTTGGACAGAAGATCGAATGTACGACCTCTCTATCGGGTTGCACACAAACGGTGTCATCTATCCATTAGGGCTTCGCCATCTAGAAATAATCCCTACCGGAAACCAGACAGCCTCTCGGCGCTACAAAACTATTTCGTGTGAGGGAGAGAGAGATGGCAGATTATGCATGCCTTGTGTTGAGAGAGTTGGAGTGAGTTGGAGAGCTGCTCTCCTCCTCCTTTTATAGTGGTGTAAGGGGCGGAGGGGGCGGAAACTATCAGCCCACAAAAGGGCCCCCCTCCTAAACCATGCACCCACCAAAGGCCGGGAGTTTCCCCATGGGCCCCCTACCACTATGGCCGAAATTGGGGCTGCCCCCAACGGGGCCCCACCATTCCTCCAACATGTTTCGATGTTTTGTGGGGCTTGCCCCCACCCAAGCCCGCCCCAACGAGCACCCACCAACAGGGGGCGCCCCCAAAACAGCCCCCACGATTCGTGGTATCTTTTCCCCTCTTGCTGGGACAAGATGTTTTTACGCGCGTTCTCTCCGGAAAAATTCCGGAAGGTCCCAGAAAATTTTCGGCACCCTCTAAAATAATTCTGGACGCGTTCTGAAACATTTCTAGTATGATGGTTTTATTCCAAAACATTTTCGGTTTCTCCGAAACAATTCCGGTTTTCTCTCCGAAACTTTTTCGTCGTCTCTGAAACTTTTCCGGTGACTTTCTCTCAGACTCCGTGTCTAGTATTCAGCAGATAGATGACCCTTAAGTGTGTGACCCTGTAGGTTCTGTGAAGTATAGACATGACCGGAACAGTTTCCGATCAATGATCAATAGCGAAAACGAGGACACCAATATTGACCCATATACCCACACGAAGAAATATTTGAGCGAACCAGTAGTTATCGAATGATGTTCCTGTTGCTTCACGATATGTTACAAATACCCGAGATGAGATTCGACGGCATCCCCATGAATCAACAACTTGTTCACTATTCCAGTTACCTCGTTACCGGTTTTGTTATCTTTTCTCGTTCCCGCGTTCCGGCATCCCTGTGATCAAATCACACTGTGTCTGGCCAGACAATGATGGATACCGTAACACTGAGAGGGCCCTAAGAATATCTCTCCATCGTCGGAGGACCATATCCCAATCTTGAGCTACCTAGTTCCCTATCATACTTTTCCGTGAACCCGTAAGCCGCTGTAATAGCCACCCTATTACAAAAGCCGTTTAACAAACCCCAAAGTTCATGAAGCAAGTACGAAGGAACTCAGTACTCTCATGGTCTAAGGAATTATGCAAGCGCTTAACTTCTATGTGTTATAATCCATTAACTTGTGACGAAAGTATCTCATAGCATAACATCAAATTGGTCAGTTTGACACAAGTGTTCTTCTAACATTGTGCCCTCAAAATTGCCGTCATAGTTATGCCCATGATCAGGAAAACGGAACCATCATGCAACACTTGAACTAGTCTTAGAGGCAAGACTAGGAATATATTTATCTGTTTATTATTCCGCACATGCACATGAGTTTCCCTCCGAGCCACGTGGTTATTGCAGAATCAAGAATCATTGCAGTTATAGCATGGAACATAAACACTAATTACAAACTTGGAGATAAACAATAACTGTTATCATTGCCTCTAGGGCATATCTCCTATAGACTCCCACTTGCACTAGAGTCAATAATCTAGTTTACATGGCTTCTCAAACACCAATGGCTATCCGGTGCTGCTCATGCTTTGCTCATGGTAGATGCTTTGTCATCGGGTCTGATATGTTCAGATCCGTGTGAACTTTGCATACTTTCACCAAACCCTCCTCAACAATATGTCAAACGAGTTTATATTTGCGTGCAATAGGTCTTGTCTTATGGGCGAACTTGGCTCCCTTGCTTGAGCCAGGGCACCACGATTATCACAATATATCTCCCCCAGGTCCAGCGCACTTGGAACCACACCAATCTCTTCAAGGAACTGCTTGATCCAGATGGCCTCTATCGATGCCTCTGAAGCCGTGACCAATTCTCCCTGCATCGTAGAATCTGCCACAGTGTTTTGCTTGGAGCTCTTCCAGCATACTGTGCCACCGTTCAGTATGACAACATAGCCTGATTGAGATTTTGAAGTTATCTGGGTCAGTCATGAAGCCTCCATTAGGGTAACCATTTACAATGAGCTCTTCATCACCTCCGAACACGAGGAGCAAATCCTTGGTCCTTCTGAGGTACTTAAGTATATTTTTGACTGTGGCCCAGTTTTCCAATCCTGGATCACTTTGGTATCCGCTGCTAACACTTAGCGCATAGGAAACATCTGGTCTTGTACATAGCATGGCATACATAATGGAACCAACTGCCGAAGCATATGGAACATCATTCATTTGTACTCGCTCATCAAGAGTCCGAGGACTCTTATTCTTGCTGAGCACTGTGCCAGGTGACATTGGGAGTCGGCCCTTCTTGGTGTTCTCCATATTAAACCTTTTTATTACCTTGTCAATGTAAGTGCTTTGGCTAAGCGCTATTAGGCGTCTTGATCCATCTCTATAGATTTTGATGCCCAATACATATGCCACTTCATCCAAGTCTTTCATTGAAAAACTCTTCTTCAATGACTCTTTTATTTCACTAAGAAAATTTACATCATTGCCCATCAACAATATGTCATCGACATATAAGATTAGAAATGCTTTTGCGCTCCCACTAAACTTCTTGTAACCACAAGACTCTTCGTCATTCCGGATAAAGTCAAACTCTTTGACCACTTCATCAAAACGAATATTCTAGCTCCTTGATGCTTGCTTCAGACTATAAATGGCCTTCTGAAGCTTGCATACCTTTTTAGCATCCTTAGGATGGACAAAACCTTAAGGATGTATCATGTATACATCCTCATTTAGATTTCCATTTAGGAAAGTCGTAATCGAAATAAGCAGCAATTGCTAGCATTATCCACACAGACTTAAGCATAGCTACGGGCGAGAAAGTCTCGTCGTAGTTAACTCCTTGAATTTTCCTGAACCCTTTCGTGACAACTCTATATTTATAGATAGTAATGTTACCATCCACGTCTGTCTTTCTTTTGAAAATCCATTTACAACCAATGAGCTTTACGCCCTCTGCAGGTTCCACCAAGTTCTGAACTTGGTTTTCATACATGGATTCCATTTTGGATTTTATGGCTTTGTGCCATTCCCTTGAGCTAGGCCCCGCCATTGCTTCCTTGTAATGCGAAGGTTCATCATCTTCAAGGATGAAGATTTTGCTATAAAACCACTCAGGTGACTGGATAGCCCTACCTGATTTGCATGGTTCAGTCACATACTTCTTTGGAGTTTTCACATTAGATGCGTCAACTTCCGGCTCGGTTGTAGGGATAATTTGCGGAATTACTTCTGGTTCCTTAGCCCTATCAATGGTTGCCGAAGATTCACTAATCTCATCAAGTTGCGCTGTCCTCCCACTCACTACTTTTCCGAGAAACTCTTTCTCGAGAAAGTGTCCAACCTTTGCAACAAACACTTTGTTCTCGGATGGTTGGTAGAAAGAATACCAATTGTATTTTTGGGATAACCTACAAAGAAACTCTTGTCTGATCTAGGATCGAGTTTGCTTGGCTGTAAACACTTTACGTATGCCTCACAACCCCAAATCTTGAGATGCGACACATTGGGTTTCTTCCCATACCATAATTCAAATGGCATCATCTCAACAGACTTAGACGGCGCTCTGTTTAATGTCTAAGCGGCAGTTTCGAGTGCATGACCCCAAAAATATATTGGCAGTTCAGTAAGAGACATCATCGACCTTACCATGTCTAACAGGGTTCGGTTACGTTGCTCGGACACTCCATTTCGTTGTGGAGTTCCAGCAGGCGTAAGCTGTGAAACGATTCCACGGTCACTCAGATGTTGGCTAAACTCATGACTAAGATATCGCGTACAAGCGGTAGTATCGCTCACGAGCGGTAGTACCGCTTGTGCGGTAGTACCGCTTCACACAAGCGGTAGTACCGCTTACGCGGTAGTACTGCCTTACCAGCGGTAGTACCGCTTAAGGCAGCAGCAAAACTTCCTTTTGCACTTTCCAATACCTCGTGGGCTTTACCCCTTTGGCTCATATAAAGTGTTGTTGCACCCGAACACTTCGGTAAACATCCGGAACCCCTTCCGGTGAATTCCGGAACTCTTCCGGAGATCAAAACACTATTATCACATATATCAATCTTTACCTCCGGACTCTTCCTGAGATCCTCGTCATGTCCGGGATCTTATCCGGGACTCCGAACAACCTTGGGTCACCAACAAAATAACTCAACTATACTAATCGTCACCAAACGTTAAGTGTGTAGACCCTGCGGGTTCGAGAACTATGTAGACATGACCGAGACACCTCTACGATCAATAACCAATAGCGGGACCTGGATGCCCATATTGGCTCCTACATATTCTACGAAGATCTTTATCGGTCGAACCTCTATGTCAAGGATTCAGTTAATCTCGTATGCTGTTCCCTTTGTTCTTCGGTATGTTACTTGCCCGAGATTCGATCGTCGGTATCTCTATACCTAGTTCAATCTCGTTACCGGCAAGTCTCTTTACTCGTTCCGTAATACAAGATCTCGTGGCTAACAATTTAGTCACATTGTTTGCAAGGCTCATTGTGATGTTGTATTACCGAGTGGGCCCTGAGATACCTCTTCGTCACACGGAGTAACAAATCCCAGTCTTGATCCATGCCAACCCAACAGACATCCTCGGAGATACTTGTAGAGCATCTTTATAGTCACCCAGTTACGTTGCGACGTTTGATACACACAAGGTACTCCTCCGATGTCAGGGAGTTGCATGATCTCATGGTCATAGGAACAGATACTTGACATGCAGAAAACAATAGCAATAAACTGACACGATCATATGCTATGTTTATAGTTTGGGTCTTGTCCATCACATCATTCTCCTAATGATGTGATCCCATTATCAAATGACATCTTATGTCCATGGCTAGGAAACCTTCACCATCTTTTGATCAACGAGCTAGATAACTAGAGGCTTACTAGGGACACAGTGTTGTCTATGTACCCACACATGTATTTGAGTTTCCAATCAATACAATTATAGCATGGATAATAAACGATTATCATGAACAAGGAAATATAATAATAACTAATTTATTATTGCCTCTAGGGCATATTTCCAACACCGTCACCCGTGCAGATCTGCATTGCCCTTTAGTCTGCGAAACATTCATCTTTCTTAAATATGGTGGAACCCAAAGAACTGAAGCACAACATTGATCTACAACCAGCATACTCAGGAGCAGCATAGATGGATCGCGGGTAGCTAGAACTTTGTACCAAAATTCCACAATGCCCTTATGATCAGAACTATGGAAATTCAAGGGAAGCAACAAGAACGTCGGGTAATAGATTTCATCCGCTACCCGCACAAATAATTTTTAGCCATAGATCTCATCTACTACAAAATTGTATTGTGCAATGCCCATACATCTCATGTATTCTAGGTCGTAACCTACATCTATGCAAAGCACGGCTCATGATGCCACTGTTGGGTAACGTAGCAGAAAATAAAAAATTTCCGAACTACGAGCACGCCCAGGATCACTATGAAGATGCATACAAGGTTTGATCTGATCATTACCAATTCATAGCATAGCGGAAGTAGAATCGGTGAAGATCGTCAGTGCAGATTCCCGCAGCTAGGATTTTACAACCTCCCAACCACGGGGATTTTCTCCCTCGGACAGCTCCTCGGACGGTCCCTCGGACAACCCTTTAGGAGGCCCTCGAACAGTCCCTCGGACAGAAGATCGAACGTACGACCTCTCTACTGGGTTGCACACATATGGTGTCAGCTATCCAGCAAGGCTTCGCCGCCCAGAACTAATCCCTACCGGAAACTAGACAGCCTCTCGGCGCTACGAAACTATTTCGTGTGAGGGAGAGAGAGATGGCAGATCATGCATCCCTTGTGTTGAGAGAGTTGGAGTGAGTTGGAGAGCTCCTCTCCTCCTCCTTTTATAGTGGTGGAAGGGTTGGAGGGGGGCTGAAAATATCAGCCCACAAAAGCCCCCCCCCCTCCAGAAACATGCACCCACCAAAGATGGGGAGCTGCCCCATGGGCCCCCCCCACCACCATGGCCGAAATTGGGGCTGCCCCCAAGGGGGCCCCACCACTCCTCCAACATGTTTCCATGTTTTGTGGGGCTTGGCCCCACCCATGGGGGGCCCCCAACCAGCACCCACCAAAAGGGGGATATCCCCTAAAGGGGACGCCCCCAAAAACAGCCGAAAAACAGCCCCCACGATTGGTGGGGTCTTGTCCCCTCTTGCTGGGACAAGATGTTTTTCCACGCGTTCTCTCTGGAAAAATTCCGAAAGGTCCCAGAACATTTCCGGCACCCTCTAAAATAATTCTGGACGTGTTTTGAAACATTTCCGGTATGATGGTTTTATTCCGAAACAATTCCGGTTTTCTCTCCGGAACTTTTCCGTCGTCTCCGAAACTTTTCCGATGACTTTCTCTCAGACTCCCTGTCTAGTATTCAGCAGATAAATGAACCTTAAATGGGTGACCCTGTAGGTTCAGTGAAGTATAGACATGACCAGAACACTTTCCGATCAATGATCAATAGTGGAACCGTGGACACCCATACTGACCCCTATACCCACACGAATAAATATTCGAGCGAACCTGTAGTTATCGAATGTTTTTCTTGTTGCTTCGCGATATGTTACAAATACCCGAGGTGAGATTCAACGGCATCCCCTTGAATCAACAACTTGTTCACTATGCCAGTTACCTCGTTACCAGTTTTGTTCTCTTTTCTCGTTCTCGCGTTCCGGCATCCCTATGATCAAATCACACTGTGTCTGGCCGGACGATAATGGATACCGTAACACCGAGAGGGCCCTAAGAATATATCTCCATCGTTGGAGGAGCAAATCCCAATCTTGAGCTAACTAGTTCCTTGTCATACTTTTCCGTGAACCCGTAAGCTGCCGTAATAGCCACCCTGTTATAGATGTCGTTTAACAAACTCCAAAGTTCATGAAGAAAGTACGAAGGAACTCGATACTCTCATGGTCTAAGGAATTATGCAAATGCTTAACTTCTCTGTGTTATAATCCATTAACTTGTGACAAAAGTATCTCATAGCATAACATCAAATGGGACAGCTCAACACAAGTGTTCTTCTAACATTGTGCCCTCAAAATTGTCGGCATAATTATGACCATGATCAGGAAATCAGAACCATCATGCAACACTTGAGCTAGTCTTAGAGGCGAGACTAGGAATATATTTATCTGTTTATTATTCCACATGTGCACATGAGTTTCCCTCCGAGTCTCGTGGTTATTGCAGACTCGAGAATCATTGCAGTTATAGCATGGAATATAAACTTTAATTACAAACTTGGAGATAAACAATAACTGTTATCATTGCCTATAGGGCATATCTCCTACACCAGGTTGCATCCATTGGCGAGGAGCGGCCAATCCGCGTGTATGCTGTCACTGCAGGTATAGAACTAATTATTTTGTACTTGACCGGAGAGATAATTGCATCTATGGTCCTCATGCTTCATGGCGATGTCCACAATGGTCCTCATACTTGAGAAGTGCTTCAATACGGTCCTCATACATGAAAATACGGTGTGTATACGATCCCGGAACTTTTTTTTATTGAACATAGTACAGACGCAAGCGCTCATATACACGCGCATACACTCACCCCTATGAACGCACACACGCACACCCTACCCCTATGAGCACCTCCGAGAGACTGAGCCGGCATATCATCTTGAGATTTACGAAGTCACCGTAGACGCCTCGTCGTCGACGGAACGTCTCCTCCCACTGAAAGCGTATCGCCGGAAATCCTGAAATAAATCCAGGAATAATGCAAGCACCAGGATTTGAACCCTGGTGGGCTGGGGATACCACTGTCCCTCTAACCATCCAATCACAGGTTAGTTTGCACGATCGCGGAACTTGGAGGAGCAGTCCTGAGCGCAGTCGCTGTGTACGTATTGCGTATAGCATGGTCAACTCTCTCTCTCTCCGTCTTAGTGGGACCCACCGGTAGTGGGTGGCTGAAAAATCGGAGCATGAAAAGAAGTACTAGGAGTTAAAATGGGTCACGTGGGGTTTCGAACCGTTGCAGGGGACGGGCGCGCTAGCCAAATAAGCTATTGTTTGCCACTGCTACAAGTAAGATTCACGTCTTTTAATATTTTGATGACATACGGACCAAAGAATTATCTTTTGTAGGTAAAGAAAATTCATTTTTATTAGTATAGGTTCTGTCATTGTGTCGGACTAATTACATTAGCTTGTCACATTTCACCTTATGCATGAAAAATCTGTACTTAGATGTCAGAAACTAAATACAATGGTCACTTACGAAAAAACAAACTTTTTCTAAAAGTTTTCTTTTTTTTCTTTCTAAAAGTGTTCTAGGTAAGGTATATTTCATTGTTTAAGTGAAAGCACACTTTGGACTATTTCTTCATGTTTCTTATTTATTTTCATTGTGTGGGTGGACTAATTTTAGTAGATTATGCAAAAGCGTAATAATTTAATCACTTGTTTGATAGTAGCTTATTATTGCGTGGCAATAAGTCGACGCATAATATCTCACTGTTGTTGTTCGTAATGATTCTTAGTAACAACTAGATTAAGATGATCCATGTAGTGTTTTTTTTTTTTTTGAGAAACTGCTGGGATTCCATTAACATAACATCGACAAGTCGTTACAGAGCATCCTCTCCAACAATACTGGAGGGGAAGCTACCCATGACTCGGCTATTACAGAACTACACCCAGCTTTAGCTAGTACATGTGCACAAGCGTTTGCCTTTCTACAGCACCAAACTACATCGAAACAAAGAAAACTAGAACAGAGGGTTTTAATCTCCTGAATAAGTGATCCATACACCGATCTGTCCAAAACCCTATTCTTCAGCTTGGAAACCACTTCCATGCTGTCCAGTTCCAACAACACTTTTGTAAACTTTTGTTGCTTAGCCAAGATTACAGCTTCCCGCGCTGCAAGCAGCTCCGCCAGAATTGGATCCTTTACTCTACTGAATCTTGAGCATTTTGTGGTTAAAAAACTGCCATCATCTTGTCTAATTAGAGCTCCTGCACCACTAAAGCCTGTTGATGTATCAAGACCCCCATCAGCATTCACTTTTACCCAGCCCGGAGGTGGTAATTTCCACCTATCCACAGCCCTCCCCCCAGCCGGATTTGGGGCAGGTTTATGCAACCTCCACTCTTCAACAAGATGGGAAACCCTATTGGCCAAGGCAGAGGGATTCTGGATTGTTTCTCCTCTTGACACATCATTGCTGGATTGCCAGATCTCGTATAGCATCCTGAGGAAAAGACAAAGAGAATCTTCTTCCATCAAGAGAATGGAATCCAGAAGCCAGAATTTCAAAGATGGGATGACAGTAAATTTCTTTCTAAAAACCGGCCATTTCATTTCACAAAGAGTCTCCAACTCAGCCTAGACCTCTTTAACATAGGCACAATCCCAGAAGCAATGAGCAAAAGATTCTTCTCGGAAGCAATAGGGACATTTTATCCCCCATTTGATATTCCTCCTGTTTAGCTCTGCTCCCACAGCAAGGCTATTTAAACATAGACGCCAAACAAGAAATTTTACCTTAGCAGGGATATCAGCTTTCCAGAGTTTGAGCCACCCTTTGTGTTCTTCAACAGCAGAAGATGACCCTCCATTTCTATCTCTGTACAAGCATCAGTCGTCATATCTCTGTAACCTATACGCTAATCTGACCGAGAAGATACCATTAGAAGTCCAATTCCAAGCAATAAAATCATCTCCATCCCAGTCGCCAACTTTTATCTGAAGTATATCTTCAGCATCTGATTGATGGAAAATATCATGGATAAGAGGCTCGTTCCATATCTTCGTCCCCGGCAGTAGCAATTCTGAAACCTCTGTCACTTGCAAATCACTCCTTTTTCCTAAAGGATGTCTGCAACCGTGTCTTGGTATCCAGTCATCAGTCCAGATATTAACATTATGACCATTAACAATCCTCCAGATGAGGCCCTTATTTAGTACTATCCTTCCTATGAGAATGCTTCTCCAGGTAAAAGAAGCATTTTTTGGGGATGGGGAAGCACTCAAGAAAGATGAATGCTTAAAATAGCAAGCTTTGAGGACTCTGACATAAAGCGAGTCAGGATACAGAAGGATCCTCCAGCCTTGGCGTGATAACAGGGCATGATTGAAAGCCACCAATTCCCTAAAACCAGCTCCACCCATAAACTTTGGCAATGTCATTTTCTCCCAGCTAATCCAGTGAACTTTGCGTTGCCCTTTTTTTGCTCCCCACCAGAAGTTTGCCATCACACTAGTAAGCTGCTTACAGAGAAACTTAGAGAAAGAGAAACAACTCATAGAGTAAGCTGGGATTGCTTGCAACACGGATTTCACAAGAATTTCCCTCCCAGCCTTAGACAAACCTTTAATATTCCAGCCACCTACCTTACCCCAAGCTCTTTCGAGGACATGCTTAAAAGCAACATTTTTTGCTCTCCCAATCATAGTTGGAAGTCCAAGATATTTTCCATATAGTGCCTCATGCTCAATCCCAACTAGCTGTTTTAAATCTTCTTTGACATTATCAAGCACTCTCGGTCCAAAGAAAATTGAGGATTTTTGCAAATTCACCTTTTGTCCAGAACAGGCTTCATACCTTTGCAAGACTAACTTAAGGGACCTAAATTTTTCCTTCGTAGCTTCCAAGAAGATCAGACTGTCATCAGCAAAGAGGAGATGAGTTATGTGTGGTCCAGCAGCACCAAATCTGACACCATTCAGCCTTCTAGCTTCTTGTTCTTGCCGAATCAAGAATAAAAACCCTTCCGCGCACATGATAAAAAGATAGGGGGAGAGCGGATCCCCCTGCCTTAAGCCTCTCGAAGGAAAGAAGTTCTCAGAAAAATCCCCATTTAACTTCACTTTGTAGCTGACCGAAGTGACACACCTCATAATCATGTCCTGCCACTTGTTAGAAAATCTCATCCGAATAAGGGCATTCTTCAGGAAGTCCCATTCGATCCTGTCGTAAGCCTTCATCATGTCCAGCTTTACTATAGAAAGATTTTTCCTCCGGTTCCGGCTCTTAATCGCATGAAGACATTCGTAGGCTATAAAGACATTATCCGAAATGAGACGGCCTGGGACGAAAGCACTTTGTTCTTCAGAGATCAACAAAGGCAGAACCCTCTTTAACCTATTAGCTAACACTTTAGAAGCAATCTTGTACAGGACGTTGCATAAACTAATGGGACAAAACTGTGTCAGATGTTCAGGTGCAGGAATTTTTGGGATCAAAACCAGTGTAGTCTCATTAAGTTTTTCAGGACAACTCCTCCGCTCTAAGAAATCCCGAACTGCTTCACAAACCTCTCCATTTATAGTGTTCCAATGTTTTTGATAAAATAAGGCTGGAAAGCCATCTGGCCCAGCAGCTTTGGTAGGTCCCATCTGGAATAGAGCATGCCTGATCTCCTCTTCCGACAAAAGCTGCATCCAGCTCCTCCTTCATTTCATCAGAGATAAAAGAACAGAATCCATTCCTTGTGACCCCTCCGATTCATACAGCCTTCTGTACAACTCCTTGGTCAGATTTCTCATATCCTCGTCAGTACTATATCTCCTTCCCTCCGGTGAAAACAGAAATCTCACTGTATTCCTTCTTCTCCTATGGGTGGCTTGGGCATGAAAGAATTTAGTATTTCTATCACCTGCCTTAAGCCACCCTTGTCTGGATCTTTGTCTGTACATAATCTCCTCCCTCTCCAACAGCTCATGCAAACGAGACTCAATCGCTTTTATATGATCAGCATTATTAATTGTTAGGCTTCCCTGCTTTGCCTCAGCCAACTGTTGTCTCAGTAGCTTTAATTCTCCACGGACAGAGCCAAACTCCTCTCTACTCCAAATCTGCATTCTCTTTGACACCTCATTTAATCTCTCCCACAGACCACAAGCACCCTGTCCACCTTTATTACTGTTCTCCCATGCCTCCTGAAACATGGCTTCATAATTTTCGTGACGACCCCACATTGCCTCATACTGAAAGGATCTGCCCTTTTGCTTGCGCCGGCCTCCTTTTTCTGTTTCCATCTCAATAATAAGAGCCATATGGTCTGATTCTTCGGCTGCAATGTGCCGGACAGATATATGCTGGAAGCAATCAAACAGCCCTGCATTACCAAAAGCACGATCCAATCTAGCTTGGACATTAGCAATATTCTGACGTTTATTGTTCCAGGTAAAAGGATATCCATCATATCCCAGGTCTTGAAGGCCACAAACGTCAATGCATTCTCTGAACTTACCCATTTGAGCTTCACTTCTATCATTTTGCCCCAATTGCTCCGAGGCCCTCAAAACCTCATTAAAATCTGCCGCACACAACCAAGGGAGATCTGATTGTGCGGAGAGATATTTCAAAACACCCCATGTTTTATCACGGAGTTCGGTACGTGGTTCTCCGTAAATTCCTGAGAACCTCCATCTCCTACCTTCCTCCTCAACATGAATATCCATATGGTACTTGTTAGGAATGAGCAACTAGTATTCACTGAGGGCCAAAGGCCATTACATATACATGTGAGTAAAGTGTAGAAAACCCCTTATACAATGGGGAAGTATCGAAAAGGGACTATACACATCTAACACCCCCCCCTCAAACTCATGGTGGATCGACAACACTGAGTTTGGAGAGAAGAAAGCCATGCTGCGCTCGAGTCTGTGCCTTCGTGAAGAAGTCTGCCAACTGTAACTCAGAGGGCACATAGTGGAGAGTGAGAGTCTGATCCTGCACAGCAGCACGTACAAAGTGGGCATCCACACCGATGTGCTTGGTGAGCTCATGCTTCACCGGGTCACGCGCAATACTGATAGCACCGGTACTGTCTGACAGTAAGGGAGTCGAGGTGGTAGCAGACACACCAAAATCCTCAAGTAACCACCGTAACCAGATCACCTCAGCCGTCAACATAGCCATGGCTCGTAACTCAGCCTCTGTACTCGAGCGGGAAACAGCAGTCTGCTTCTTTGTCTTCCAGGCAATAAGAGAGCCACCAAGAAAGACACAGTAAGCAGACAGCGAGCGTCGATCAGAGGGATCACTAGCCCAGGTAGCATCAGAGTAGGCCTGGAGCTCAAGAGAGCTGGAGCGGGGAAAGAAAAGGCGCTGAGAGATCGTGCCACGAAGATATCGTAGAACACGGAGGAGATGACTATAGTGGACAGAGGTGGGGGCTGAAACAAACTGACTCAGGATGTGGACAGGATAGGAGATGTCAGGACGCGTAACAGCAAGATAGACAAGACTGCCAACGAGGTGACGATAGCGAGTGGGATTAGGAAGAGGGTCACCATCAGAGGCACGAAGCTGAACGTTGAGCTCCATAGGAGTCACAACTGTGCGCTCATCACTGAGAGCAGCGCGAGAAAGAAGATCCTAAATATATTTTTCTTGGGAGATGTAGAAGCCATCAGAGGTCGAGGAGATCTCAATCCCAAGAAAATAGCGAAGTGGACCAAGATCAGTCATGAGGAACTGGTCGCGAAGGCGAGCCTTAACAAAGGCAATGTAGTCAAAGTCGTCACCAGTGATGATCATGTCATCAACATAGAGAAGGAGAAGAGTCCGACCACGAGGAGACGTGTGAACGAACAAAGCGGGATCATGATCACTGGGCGAGAAGCCCGCGGCAGTCACGACAGAGGCGAACCGCTCGAACCAGGCACGAGGGGCCTGTTTAAGACCATAGAGAGAGCGGCGAAGTCGGCAAACCAGACCATCAGGAACAGAGTACCCTGGGGGTGGCTGCATATAAACCTCCTCACGCAACTCACCATTGAGAAAGGCGTTCTGAACGTCAAGCTGAGACACAGACCAATGACGAACAGAAGTTACAGCAAGGAGAGTGCGGACAGTGGTCACGTGGGCCACAGGAGCGAATGTCTCATCATAATCGCGTCCCTGTTCCTGCTGAAAACCACGAGCCACAAGACGAGCTTTGTAGCGCTCAAGAGAACCATTAGAGCGAGTCTTAATCTTATAGACCGACTTGCATGTGATGGGACGAACACTAGAAGGAAGGGAAACCAGATCCCACGTGCCAGAACGCTCAAGGGCAGCAATCTCGTGGGCCATCGCAAGCTGCCATTCAGGCTGAGTCAGGGCAGCCCGATAGGAAGTTGGCTCAGCAACAATAGAGAGGCCGTACTTGGCAGGAGAATAGCGATCAAGAGGGGGTCGAGGTCGAGCACGGAGATGATGAACTGGTGGAGGCGTGGAAGGAGGAACATCGGAAGTGGAAGATGTGTCAGGAGAATCATCCTCAACACGAGGGCGGCGAGTGTAGTGGAGAGGAAAAGGAGAGAGAGGCCGACGGACCGTAGAGGAGGGTGGAGAGGAGGATGGAGGGGATTGTGGTGTCGGTGGCATGTGAGGAAGAGTGAGACGGGTCGGAGGAAGGGGAGAGACCTGAGGCACAGAGGAGGATGTATTAGGAAGGAGAAGGAAAGAAATATCGTCCACAGAGAAACTCGAGGAGGAAGGGCGGGGGTAGTAAGAGCGAGACTCATCAAAGGTCACATCACGCGAGATGCGCAAGCGACGACCAACAGGGTCCCAACAACGATAGCCCTTGTGCTCATCACTCTAGCCAAGGAAAACATACTCAACCGACTGAGCAGTCAGTTTGGTGCGTTCTCGCGGGGCAAGAAGGACATAGCACACACATCCAAACATACGACGAGCTGAGTAGTCAGGAGATCGACCAGTGAGACACTCCATAGGAATACCACCCTGCAGAGCAGTCGATGGCTGAATGTTGATGAGATAGGTGGATGCAGAAACAGCTTCAGCCCAAAAGTGGGGTGGAAGAGAAGCGGCAATCATCAGCGCACGAGCCGTCTCAAGCAGATGACGATGCTTACGTTCGGCAATGACATTCTGAGCATGAGCACCAG
This sequence comes from Elymus sibiricus, assembly GCA_039707655.1. Taxonomy (NCBI): domain Eukaryota; kingdom Viridiplantae; phylum Streptophyta; class Magnoliopsida; order Poales; family Poaceae; genus Elymus; species Elymus sibiricus. The sequence goes on along the minus strand of CM077671.1, from coordinate 25,749,288 downwards.
GACATGAGAACTGGGCAAGAGTACCCTGTTCCGCGAGAAAACCACGCAACAGCTGGGAGATATACTCTCCAGCGGAGTCAGCACGAAAAGTATGAATGGGCGTGGAAAACTGGGTGTGAACCATGGCAGCAAATCGTTTGTATATAGAGAGAACCTCGCTACGAGATTTCATGAAGTAGAGCCAAGTGTAGCGAGAGAAATCATCAATAAACAAAACATAGTAGCGATGACCACCTTTCGAATCAAAGGGAGCAGGACCCCAGACATCAGAATGAACTAAGTCAAAAGGATGTTGAGATACGGACTCACTGGTAGGATAAGGTAACTGGGTCTGTTTGCCAAGTCTGCAACCATTACAATGTAAGGAAACATCTCCAGATACAGACCCTAAGAGGCCCTGACGAACTAAAGAAGACAAGCAAGAGCCACAGATGTGACCAAGGCGATGATGCCACTGCTGAAAGGACGCAGACGAAGAGGCAGCAAGAGCATGAGAGCTGGCAGAAGTGGTGGCAGCGGAAGGAACACAAAGCCAGTCAACCTCCCAAAGGCCCTCTGACTCACGGCGCCGGCGTCCAGCACCAACCAAAGCCTTGGTGCGACGATCCTGAATGGAGCAAGAGTCGGTATCAAGAATGACACGACAACCAGAATCAGTAAGTTGGGCAGCGGAAAAAAGATTCATGGTAAGGCGAGGAACATGTGAAACACTAGGAACAGAAAAAGATGGAGTGGAAAGAATACCACGACTAGCAACAGGAAGAGGTGTGCCATCGGCGGTAAGAACATTAACAGGCGAATCAAGAGGTCGGAGAGAAGACAGCGCGGAAGAATCAGAAGACATATGAAAGGAGGCTCCAGAATCCAGAACCCACGTAGATGTACCTGACTGAGTAGATGATGACGGTGGTGGAGAAGTGGATGCAGTCACAGCAGCAGCGGAACCGGTCGACGAGGAGCCGGAGGAAGCAAGTAGACGCTTGAGGCGTACAATGTCCTGGTCAGTGAGTGACGGAGTCGAGGGAGACGCATGAGTCCCACTGGTAGAAGAGCGCCTCTGGTCGCGCTGTTTCTGGCGGCAATCAGACTCTGGGTGACCTTGCCTGGAGCAATAGCCACAGAAAGTGTCACGGCGCGACCGGCCCTTCTTAGCATAAGGAGGGCGACCCACCCCCCCTGAAGGTGTGGGCAGAAGCGGTGGAGCGGTGAGACGAGCAGACGACACAGGAGCTCGAGCAGCCAACACAGAGGGAACCGCAAGCAACCCAGCAGAACGTGCTGGGGAACGCAGCAGAAAACAAAAAATTTCCGACCTACGCACCAGCCCAGGACCTATTGGAGAACGTTGCATGGGAAACAAAAATTTTCCTACGCACACACAAGATCTATCCATGGTGATGAGGATCTACGAGAGGGAGAGTGAATCTACATACCCTTGTAGATCGCTAAGCGGAAGCGTTTAAGAAACGCGGTTGATGTAGTCGAACGTCTCCGCGATCCAAATCGCAAGTTGTCCCTCGATCCGATCACGAACTAGTGCCGAACGGACGGCACCTCCGCGTTCAACACACGTACGGCTTGATGACGCCTTCACCTCCTCGATCCAGCGAGCGATGGTGAAGTAGTGGTTGAGTTCCAGCAGCACGACGGCGTGGTGATGGTGGTGAGGAACAATCTCTGCAGGGCTTCGCCAAGCGCTACGGAGATTATGACGGAGGAACTAGAGGGCTAGGGTTGCCGGCACACGGCTTGGGAAATCCTGATGTGTCCCGTGTGCTAGCCCTGCCCCTCTATTTATATGTTGAGCCTTGGGGTCTAAACTTGGAGTAAAAGCCTCCTCTAGGTCGGTTTTGCCCGCACAAGGTCGGTTTGGCCCGCAGGGAAAGAGTCCAACTCGGATCCCTGCCGAACCGTGCACAGCCGCGCACAAGCGGTAGTACCGCTTCACACAAGCGGTAGTACCGCTTGGGCGGTAGTACCGCTTCATACAAGCGGTAGTACCGCTCGGGCGGTAGTACCGCTTCACCAAGCGGTAGTACCGCTTACGCGGCAGCAAAACTACTTTTGCACTTTCCAATACCTCGTGGGCTTTATCCCTTTGGCCCATATAAAGTGTTGCTGCACCCGAACACTTCGGTAAACATCCGGAACCCCTTCCGGTGAACTCCGGAACCCTTCCGGAGATCAAAACACTATTATCACATATATCAATCTTTACCTCCGGACTATTCCGGAGATCCTCGTCATGTCCGGGATCTTATCCGGGACTCCGAACAACTTTCGGTCACCAACATAATAACTCAATTATACTAATCGTCACCAAACGTTAAGTGTGTAGACCCTGCGGGTTCGAGAACTATGTAGACATGACCGAGACACCTCTACGGCCAATAACCAATAGCGGGACCTGGATGCCCATATTGGCTCCTACATATTCTACGAAGATCTTTATCGGTCGAACCTCTATGTCAAGGATTCAGTTAATCCCGTATGCTGTTCCCTTTGTTCTTCGGTATGTTACTTGCCCGAGATTCGATCGTCGGTATCACTATACCTAGTTCAATCTCGTTACCGGCAAGTCTCTTTACTCGTTCCGTAATACAAGATCTCGTGGCTAACACTTTTAGTCACATTGCTTGCAAGGCTCATTGTGATGTTGTATTACCGAGTGGGCCCTGAGATACCTCTCCGTCATACGGAGTAACAAATCCCAGTCTTGATCCATGCCAACCCAACAGACACCCTCGGAGATATCTGTAGAGCACCTTTATAGTCACCCAGTTACGTTGCGACGTTTGATACACACAAGGTATTCCTCCGGTGTCAGTGAGTTGCATGATCTCATGGTCAAAGGAACAGATACTTGACATGCAGAAAACAATAGCAATAAACTGACACGATCAAATGCTACGTTTACAGTTTGGGTCTTGTCCATCACATCATTCTCCTAATGATGTGATCCCGTTATCAAATGACATCTCATGTCCATGGCTAGGAAACCTTAACCATCTTTGATCAACAAACTAGTCAACTAGAGGCTTACTAGGGACACAGTGTTGTCTATGTACCCACACATGTATTTGAGTTTCCAATCAATACAATTATAGCATGGATAATAAACGATTATCATGAACAAGGAAATATAATAATAACCAATTTATTATTGCCTCTAGGGCATATTTCCAACAGTCTCCCACTTGCACTAGAGTCAATAATCTAGTTCACATCACTATGTGATTTACATTGTAATGAATCGAACACCCATGCAGTTCTGGTGTTGTTCATGTTTAGCCCTTGGAAGAGGTTTAGTCATCGGATCTGCAACATTTAGATCCGTGTGTACTTTGCAAATATTTATGTCGTCCTCCTTGATGTAATCGCGGATGGAATTGAAACGTCGCTTTATGTGTCTGGTCCTCTTGTGAAATCTTGGTTCCTTGGCTAGAGCAATGGCACCAGTATTATCACAAAACAGAGTCATTGGGTTAAGCGCACTAGGCACTACTCCAAGATCTGTCATGAACTCCTTCATCCAGACACCTTCCTTCGCCGCCTCCGAGGCAGCGATGTACTCCGCTTCGCATGTAGAATCTGCTACCACGCTTTGCTTGGAACTGCACCAGCTAACCGCACCCCCATTAAGAATAAATACGTATCCGGTTTGCGACTTAGAGTCATCCGGATCAGTGTCAAAGCTTGCATCGACGTAACCCTTTACGACGAGCTCTTGATCACCTCCATAAACGAGAAACATGTCCTTAGTCCTTTTCAGGTACTTCAGGATATTCTTGACCGCCGTCCAGTGTTCCATTCCTGGATCACTTTGAAACCTTCCGACCATACTTATGGCAAGGCTGACATCGGGTCTTGTGCACAGCATTGCATACATGATAGAGCCTATGGCCGAAGCATAGGGGATGACACTCATCTTTTCTCTATCTTCTGCAGTCACTGGGCATTGAGTCTTACTCAACTTCACACCTTGCAAAACAGGCAAGAACCCCTTCTTGGACTGATCCATTTTGAACTTCTTCAAAATCTTATCAAGGTATGTGCTTTGTGAAAGTCCTATTAAGCGTCTTGATCTATCTCTATAGATCTTGATGCCTAATATGAAAGCAGCTTCTCCTAGGTCCTTCATTGAAAAACTCTTGTTCAAATATTCCTTTATGCTTTCCAGCATTTCTATATTGTTTCCAATCAGCAATATGTCATCCACATATAATATTAGAAACGCTATAGAGCTCCCACTCACTTTCTTGTAAATACAAGCTTCCCCGTAAACTTGTATAAACTCGAACGCTTTGATCACTTTATCAAAACGAAGATTCCAACTCCGAGATGCTTGCACCAGTCCATAAATGGATCGCTGGAGTTTGCAAACTTTGTCAGCATTCTCTGGATTGACAAAACTTTCTGGTTGTATCATATACAACTCTTCCTTAAGGTAACCGTTAAGGAACGCTGTTTTGACATCCATCTGCCAAATTTCATAATCGAAAAAGGCAGCTATTGCTAACATGATTCTGACGGACTTAAGCATCGCTACGGGTGAGAAGGTCTCATCGTAGTCAACTCCTTGAACTTGTGAAAAACCCTTTGCCACAAGTCGAGCTTTATAGACGGTGACATTACCGTCCGCGTCCGTCTTCCTCTTAAAGATCCATTTGTTCTGAATGGCCTTACGCCCTTCAGGTAATACTTCCAAAGTCCATACTTTGTTTTCATACATGGATCCCATCTCGGATTTCATGGCCTCTAACCACTTCTCGGAATCCGGGCCCATCATCGCTTCTCCATAGCTCGTAGGTTCATCGTTGTCTAACAACATGACCTCTAAGACAGGGTTGCCGTACCACTCGGGAGCAGTACGCGTCCTTGTCGACCTACGAGGTTCGATAGCAACTTGATCCAAAGCTTCATGATCATCATCATTAACTTCCTCTTCAGCTAATGTAGGCTCCACAGAAACAACTTTCTGCGCTGCGCTACTCTCAGGTTGAAGTAAAGGTTCAACAACCTCATCAAGTTCTATCTTCCTCCCACTCAATTCTTTCGAGAGAAACTCTTTCTCAAGAAATGTTCCGTTTTTAGCGACAAACACTTTGCCTTCGGATCTGAGGTAGAAGGTATACCCAACTGTCTCTTTTGGGTATCCTATGAAGACGCATTTCTCCGCTTTGGGTTCCAGCTTTTCAGGCTGAAGCTTTTTGACATAAGCATCACATCCCCAAACTTTAAGAAACGACAGCTTTGGCTTCTTGTCAAACCAAAGTTCATATGGCGTTGTCTCAACGGATTTCGATGGTGCCCTATTTAAAGTGAATGCAGCTGTCTCTAATGCATAACCCCAAAACGATAGTGGCAAATCGGCAAGAGACATCATAGATCGCACCATATCCAATAAGGTTCGATTACGACGTTCGGACACACCATTACGCTGTGGTGTTCCAGGCGGTGTCAATTGTGAAACAATTCCACACTGTCTTAAGTGACTGCCAAACTCATAACTCAGATATTCTCCCCCTCGATCAGATCGTAGGAATTTAATCTTCTTGTTACGATGATTCTCAACTTCACTCTGAAATTGTTTGAACTTTTCAAATGTTTCAGACTTGTGTTTCATTAAGTAAATATACCCATATCTACTTAAGTCATCAGTGAAGGTGAGAAAGTAACGATAACCACCGCGCGCCTCAATACTCATCGGACCGCACACATCAGTATGTATGATTTCCAATAAGTCACTTGCCCGTTCCATTGTTCCAGAGAACGGCGTTTTAGTCATCTTGCCCATGAGGCATGGCTCACATGTGTCAAGTGATTCAAAATCAAGTGACTCCAAAAGTCCATCAGCATGGAGCTTCTTCATGCGTTTTACGCCAATATGACCTAAACGGCAGTGCCACATGAAAGTGGTATTATCATTATCAATTCTATATCTTTTGGCATCAATGTTATGAACATGTGTATCATTACTATCGAGTTTCAACAAGAATAAACCCCTCACATTGGGTGCATGACCATAAAAGATATTACTCATATAAATAGAACAACCATTATTCTCTGATTTAAATGAGTAACCGTCTCGCAATAAACAAGATCCAGATATAATGTTCATGCTTAACGCAGGCACCAAATAACACTTATTTAGGTTCATCACTAATCCCGACGGTAATCGAAGAGCGAGCGTGCCGACGGCGATCACATCAACCTTGGAACCATTTCCCACGCGCATCGTCACTTCGTCCTTTGCCAGCCTCCGTCTATTCCGCAGTTCCTGTTTTGAGTTGCAAATATGAGCAACCGCACCGGTATCAAATACCCAGGCACTACAACGAGAGTTGGTAAGGTACACATCAATAACATGTATATCATATATACCTTGTTTGTTGTTGGCCGCCTTCTTGTCAGCCAAATACTTGGGGCAATTCCGCTTCCAGTGTCCAGTTCCCTTGCAATGAAAACACACAGTTTCTGGTTTGGGTCCAGCCTTGGGTTTCTTCACGAGAGGAGCAACTGCTTTGCCACTCTGCTTGGAGTTACCCTTCTTACCCTTGCCATTTTTCTTGAAACTAGTGGTTTTATTGACCATCAACACTTGATGCTCCTTCTGAATTTCAGACTCAGCGGCTTTCAGCATCGCAAACAGCTCGGCGACTGACTTGTTCATCCCGTGCATGTTATAGTTCAACACGAAGCTCTTGTAGCTAGGTGGCAATGATTGAAGAACTCTGTCAGTGATAGCCTCTGGCGGAAGGGGCATCCCTAACTCAGCCAGACGGGTGGAGTACCCAGACATTCTGAGCACGTGATCACTGATAGACCCGTTCTCCTCCATCTTGCAAGCATAGAACTTATCGGAGATCTCATATCTCTCGATCCGGGCATTCTTCTGAAAGATAAACTTCAACTTCTGGAACATCTCATATGCTCCATGACGTTCAAAACGTCTTTGAAGTCCCGGTTCTAAGCCATACAACATTGCACATTGAACTATTGAGTAATCATCAGAACGAGCCTGCCAGGCGTTCACAACGTCTAGAGACTCAACTGGAGCGGGTGGATCACCAAGCGGTGCATCAAGGACATAAGCCTTCTGGGAAGCCGTAAGGATAATCCTTAGATTACGGGCCCAGTCCACAAAGTTACTTCCATCATCTTTCAACTTAGCTTTCTCTAGGAACGCATTAAAATTCAGGGGTGCTACTGCGCGAGCCATGATCTACAACATAAATATAGCAAAGACAACTTAGACTATTGTTCTTAGATAATGAGTTTAGTTAATCATATTTAAAAAACTCCCACTCAAATTGACATCCCTCCGATCATTCGAGTGTAACATGATCCAAATCCACCAACTCAAGTCCGATCATCACGTGAGTTGAGGTGGTTTCAATGGTGAACATCTTCATGTTGATCATATCTACTATATGACTCATGTTCGACCTTTCGGTCTCTTGTGTTCCGAGGCCATGTCTGTACATGCTAGGCTCGTCAAGTTTAACCCGAGTGTTCCGCATGTGTAACATGGCTTACACCCGTTGTATGCGAACGTAGAGTCTATCACACCCGATCATCACGGCGTGTCTCGAAACGACGAACTTTCGCAACGGTGCACACTTGGGGAGAACACAATTTATCTTGAAATTTAAGTGAGGGATCACCTTATAATGCTACCGTCGTCCTAAGCAAAATAAGATGCATAAAAGGATTAACATCACATGCAAATCATAAGTGACATGATATGGCCATGAACTTGTGCTTTTGATCTCCATCTCCAAAGCACCGGCATGATCTCCATCGTCACCGGCATGACACCATGATCTCCATCATCTTGATCTCCATCAACGTGTCGCCATAAGGTTGTCGCGCTGACTGTTGCTTCCACGACTATAGCTAACGTTTAGCGATAAAGTAAAGCATTACATAGCGCTTAATGATTGACACGCAGGTCATACAATAATTAAAGACAACTCTATGGCTCCTGCCAGTTGCCGTACTCATCGACATGCAAGTCGTGATATTCTATACAAAACATGATCATCTCATACATCACATATATCTCATCATGTAATTGGCCATATCACTTCACAACATACCCTGCAAAAACAAGTTAGACGTCCTCTAATTGTTGTTGCAAATTTTACGTGGCTGCTACGGGTTTGCAAGAACCGTTCTTACCTACGCAAAACCACAACGTGGTGTAGTGATTGCTTTTTGATCTTCTAAAAGAACCCTCTTCATTGAAATCGATTCAACTAAAGTGAGAGAGACAGACACCCGCTAGCCATCTTTATGCAACGAAGTTACATGTCAGTTGAAGGAACCTGTCTCGCGTAAGTGTACGCGTAATGTCGGTCCGGGCCGCTTCATCTCACAGTACCGCCGAATCAAATATCAACTAGTAACGGCAAGCAATATGTATACACCCACGCCCACAACTCGTTTGTGTTCTACTCGAGATCTCATCTACGCATAGACCTGGCTCATGATGCCACTGTTGGAGAACGTTGCATGGGAAACAAAAATTTTCCTACGCACACACAAGATCTATCCATGGTGATGAGCATCTACGAGAGGGAGAGTGAATCTACATACCCTTGTAGATCGCTAAGCGGAAGCGTTTAAGAAACGCGGTTGATGTAGTCGAACGTCTCCGCGATCCAAATCGCAAGTTGTCCCTCGATCCGATCACGAACTAGTGCCGAACGGACGGCACCTCCGCGTTCAACACACGTACGGCTTGATGACGCCTTCACCTCCTCGATCCAGCGAGCGATGGTGAAGTAGTGGTTGAGTTCCAGCAGCACGACGGCGTGGTGATGGTGGTGAGGAACAATCTCTGCAGGGCTTCGCCAAGCGCTACGGAGATTATGACGGAGGAACTAGAGGGCTAGGGTTGCCGGCACACGGCTTGGGAAATCCTGATGTGTCCCGTGTGCTAGCCCTGCCCCTCTATTTATATGTTGAGCCTTGGGGTCTAAACTTGGAGTAAAAGCCTCCTCTAGGTCGGTTTTGCCCGCACAAGGTCGGTTTGGCCCGCAGGGAAAGAGTCCAACTCGGATCCCTGCCGAACCGTGCACAGCCGCGCACAAGCGGTAGTACCGCTTCACACAAGCGGTAGTACCGCTTGGGCGGTAGTACCGCTTCATACAAGCGGTAGTACCGCTCGGGCGGTAGTACCGCTTCACCAAGCGGTAGTACCGCTTACGCGGCAGCAAAACTACTTTTGCACTTTCCAATACCTCGTGGGCTTTATCCCTTTGGCCCATATAAAGTGTTGCTGCACCCGAACACTTCGGTAAACATCCGGAACCCCTTCCGGTGAACTCCGGAACCCTTCCGGAGATCAAAACACTATTATCACATATATCAATCTTTACCTCCGGACTATTCCGGAGATCCTCGTCATGTCCGGGATCTTATCCGGGACTCCGAACAACTTTCGGTCACCAACATAATAACTCAATTATACTAATCGTCACCAAACGTTAAGTGTGTAGACCCTGCGGGTTCGAGAACTATGTAGACATGACCGAGACACCTCTACGGCCAATAACCAATAGCGGGACCTGGATGCCCATATTGGCTCCTACATATTCTACGAAGATCTTTATCGGTCGAACCTCTATGTCAAGGATTCAGTTAATCCCGTATGCTGTTCCCTTTGTTCTTCGGTATGTTACTTGCCCGAGATTCGATCGTCGGTATCACTATACCTAGTTCAATCTCGTTACCGGCAAGTCTCTTTACTCGTTCCGTAATACAAGATCTCGTGGCTAACACTTTTAGTCACATTGCTTGCAAGGCTCATTGTGATGTTGTATTACCGAGTGGGCCCTGAGATACCTCTCCGTCATACGGAGTAACAAATCCCAGTCTTGATCCATGCCAACCCAACAGACACCCTCGGAGATATCTGTAGAGCACCTTTATAGTCACCCAGTTACGTTGCGACGTTTGATACACACAAGGTATTCCTCCGGTGTCAGTGAGTTGCATGATCTCATGGTCAAAGGAACAGATACTTGACATGCAGAAAACAATAGCAATAAACTGACACGATCAAATGCTACGTTTACAGTTTGGGTCTTGTCCATCACATCATTCTCCTAATGATGTGATCCCGTTATCAAATGACATCTCATGTCCATGGCTAGGAAACCTTAACCATCTTTGATCAACAAGCTAGTCAACTAGAGGCTTACTAGGGACACAGTGTTGTCTATGTACCCACACATGTATTTGAGTTTCCAATCAATACAATTATAGCATGGATAATAAACGATTATCATGAACAAGGAAATATAATAATAACCAATTTATTATTGCCTCTAGGGCATATTTCCAATAGGACCACTATGGAGACTGCATACAAGGTTTGATCATTATCGTTACCGACTCGTAGCGCAGCGGAAGTAGAGTCGATGACGATTGGCGGTGCAGATCCCCGCAGCTAGGATTTTACAACCTCCCAACCGCAAGGATGTATACCCTCATCTGCCCCGCGGACAGCCCTCCGGGAGGCGGTCACACAGTCCCCCGGACGGTGTCGCGGACAGCCCTTCGGGAGGACCTCCGAAACTCGGACTGTCACTCGGACAGCCCTTCGGGAGGACCTCCAAAACTCGGACGGTCACACGGACAGCCCTTCGGGAGGCACTCTCGAACTAAGACCGAAACTACGATCTCTCTACAGAGTTGCACACATACGGTGTCATCTATCCGGCAGGGCTTCGTCGTCCAGAACTAGTTCCTGCCGGAACCCAGACAGCCTTTCGGCTCTACGAAACTATTTCGCTGGGAGGGAGAGAAGAATGCCAGATCATGCATGGCTTTGTGTATGAGAGCAAGAGTGTGTCTTATGGAAGCCCACACACCTCCTATTTATAGGAAACCCAAGGGGTAGGGTGGTTTTACAAGAAGACCCAAAACCCACATGGAAAGAAGTCCTTCCCAAGGACCTAAAAGGTGAAACCAAGGAACAAGGGGGACTCCATGAAGGAGTCCACCATGTAGCCGGCCACACCCTCATGTGGGGCCCCAAAATTGGCCCCTATCCATCCATGTCATCCCCAAGATCTTTTGGAGCAAAGCCCCAAAAGGTGGCTTTCCAAAAATATTCCAAAAAGCACTTTCACTATTCACGACGACATTTTTCAGCGTCTGATCGAACTGAAAATATTCATGTGGGCTTAGAACAATTCTAGTACCCACCAAAATAATTTTCAACGCGAGCCGGAACAATTCCGGTTTAGTGATTTCATCTGCGAAAAGCATCTGAAGCGGTTTCGGCAGCTCCGGAACATTTTCGGTTTTCTTCCCGGAAAATTCCAGAAAGTTTCCAGAATGATTCTGGCACCCTCCAAGAATTATCAGGCATGTGCCAAAACCAATTTGACTTTATGGTATCCTCTGAAACAACTTTTCAGTTTCACCGGAACTCATCCGGTGACCTCTTTGCGGAACTTTTCCGCTGTCCGAAACTTTTCCGGCGTCCGAAACTTTTTCGGTGATTTTCTCTCAGACTCCCTGTCTAGTATTCAGCAGATAGATGACCCTTAAGCGTGTGACACTATAGGTTCGGTGAAGCATAGACATGACCCGGAACCCCTTCCGATCAATGATCAACATCGGAGCCGTGGACACCCATATCGATCCCTATACCCACACGAATAAATATTCGAGTGAACCTCCAGTTGCCGTGAGCTATTCCTGTTGCTTCGCGATATGTTACAATTACCCGAGGTGAGAAACATCGGCATCCTCGTGGATCAACACTTGTCCACAATACCAGTTACCTCGTTGCCGGTATTGTTCTCTTTTCTCGTTCCCGTGTTCCGGCATCCCTGTGATCAAATCACCATGTGTCTGGCCAGACGATGATGGATACCGTAACACCGAGAGGGCCCAGAGATATCTCTCCATCGTCGGATGAGCAAATCCCAATCTTGAGCTATCAAGTCCCTTGACATACTTTTCCATGAACCCGTAAGCCGCCGTAATAGCCACCCATTTACGGATGACGTTTAACAAACCCCAAAGTTCATGAAGCAAGCATGAAGAAACTCGACACTCTCATGGTCTAAGGAATTATGCAAACATTAACTTCTCTGTGTTATTAACCATAAACTTATGACGAATGTATCTCATAGCATAACATCAATCGGGTCGATTCAACACAAGTGTTCTACCAACAATTGTGCCCTCAAAATTGCCGGCATAGCCATGCCCATGATCAGGAAAACAGGATCATCATGCAATACTTGAGCCAGTCATAGAGGCTTGACTAGGAATACATTTTACCGTTTATTATCCCACACGTGCATATGAGTCTTCCTCCGAGCCTCGTGGTTATTGTAGACTCGAGAACCATAGCAGTTATAGCATGGAACATAAACCTAATTATGAACAGGGAGATAATCAATAACATTTATTATTGCCTCTAGGGCATATCTCCTACAGAACGGAGGCGGGTCTCCTCAGCACGAAGCTCAGCAAGCACCTCCGAGATAGGAACACGACCACGAGCAAGAAAGTGAGCACGTCGAGGCTCAAACTCGGAACGGAGGCGAGATAAGAACTCATGGACACGCTGAAACTCCAAGTCGGACCTCATAGTCTGGCAGCAACGGCAAGTTCCACAAACAACTGTCCGAAGTGAGTCAAGCTGGCGCCAGATGGCAGAACTCTGTGTGTAGAACTCATCAACAGAAGAGTCACCCTGCTGAAGAGCGTGCTCCTGACGCACCACAGATAAGTAGAGCGCATCACCAGAGGGCTGATAGCGCTGACAGAGGTAAGACCACATCGCTGCAACAGTACCGAGGTTCATGAACTCCGAAGCAAACTGAGGGAGGACACTCGCAGTGAGAACAGCAGCAGCTCGAGCATCATCATTGCACCACTGAGTGTAAGCAGACAGACCATCCCGGTAGAGAGAAAGAGCATCGGAATAGGCTGATACCTGCTGATCATAAGCATCCACCGCAGCATCATCGAGAGCCTTGGCTGCATCCCGATCAGCCTGGGAAGCACCAGCAGCAAGAACAGGCGGCACCGGTGGGGTAGGAGCCACGGGAGCGACAGGGCAGGGCGGACAGGGGACCTCGCCAGAGAGAACGCCCCACAGGAGAAGGCCGCGCATGTGGATCCGCATGAAGCCCGCAAACTCAGCATAGTTGGTGCCATCGAAGATCACCGAGCACCGAGGAACAGCAACGTAGCCTGAAGAGGACATGAGGAGCTCTCTGTTTTTTTTTTGGTCAACCGTAACAGTACCGCCCGATCTGGATCGGGCTCGGGCGGGAGGCGCAGCGGCCGAGCGGGCAAGGCAGGGCAGCAGCCGGGGAGGGGGGGGCGGCCGGTCGAGGAGGGAGAGGCAGCGTAGCTGCCGGGGGCGACGGCGGCCGGTCGAGGGCGGCGGCAGCGGGAGGAGCACCGGCTGCCAGCCGCGGGGCACCGGCGGACAGCCGGAGGCGGAGGCGGAGGCGGCCGGCGCTGCAGCTGCAGCAGCCGAGGGCGCGGACAGGGCGCAGGCTGGGCGCGGCCGGGGCGCGGCCAGGGCGTGGGCTGGGCGCGGCCGGGGCGCAGCCGGGGTGCAGACGGGGCGCGGGCTGGGCGCGGCCGGGGCGCAGCCGGGGTGCAGACGGGGCGCGGGCTGGGCGCGGCCCTGGTCACGGCGCGGCGCGCGAGCAGCTGCGGGAGCAGCTGCAGAACTCCGGCCGGGCGCAGGGAGGCGCGGACGGCCGGCGGCTGCCGCGGAGGAGGTGGCCGGCGACGGGGGAGGAGGTGGCCGGCGACGAGGGAGAAGGTGGCCGGCGACGGGAGAGAGGCACGGAGCTGCTGCGTGCGCGAGCGGGAGAGAGGCAAACCTAAGCATCTGATACCATGTTAGGAATGAGCAACTAGTATTCACTGAGGGCCAAAGGCCATTACATATACATGTGAGTAAAGTGCAAAAAACCCCTTATACAATGGGGAAGTACCGAAAAGGGACTATACACATCTAACAGTACTGAGAGTAAGGCTTAAAATTAACAGTAATTCCTTCTCGCCACCAAAGGGCTAAACCACCAGCTAAACCATTGCAACCGACTGCTATACCATTCGGAAAACCAAGACTCCATTGAAGCTTCTCCATAGCTGGTTTCTTCTTTTTTGTTTCACAAAGGAACACCAGCCCAGGGTTGTGGGACCTGACAAGGTCCCTTAATTCTCCAACTGCCGTGATCAACCCCAAACCCCGACAGTTCCACACAAGGATTTTCATTCTTGCCAGCGGGCTTGCTTATCAGCAAGCTCCGCCGATGAAACAATATTGACAACAGATACTGGTATTGCTCCAGTTTTCTGCCTTTTCGGATCCTCCTCCACAATAGTAGCACTGTCATCTGCATTAACAACAACCTCCCCTCGCTGAACCGGAACCCACACCCTACGAACATTTCTTTTCCTAGAAGCTGATTCCTCCTTCACACTTCCCTGAACCGCTTCCTTTACGACTCTTTGAGCTCTTGGTTTCTTTGAGAACATCTTCGAACCACCAGTTGAAGTCTCTATGCTGGGAATCTTTTTATACGAAACACAGCATGGAACATCGACCTTCTCTTTTCCTTTTTCAATAGGGTGGCAACCCTCATCAAAAGAAGATGTCATTGAATGGCTTTCAAACTCAGATTCCATCCTTCTACTGCCCTGAGAGGTAGAGCCCATACTGAGTCTTGACGAAGAGGAAGACAATTTCCTAGGGGAAGCCCTCAACCAACTTCCCCAATCTTTCTCTTTTGACTTTGCACCGTTGCAAGGTAGAGAGCCATGGAAGAGCTTCCCACAACCGAAACAAAAGAAAGGAATTCTTTCGTACTTCACATCATACCACATCCCCTCCTCCTCTTCCTCGTTTTCTTTGAGAAAAATATACCTGACTAGAAGCTGCTCTATAGGGATTTTGACACGAACTCGGAGCACATCACCTCTTGCCTCACCTTCTTCATCTGCATCCACCATCAGAACTTCCCCCAGCCAACCTCCAAATAAGTTCCCATACTTCAACTTCATTAAATTGGGTGCAAGGTCAAGAAATTGTACCCATAATGGCAGAGAATCGAAGGTTACTTCGGAGGGTCTGACATCTCCCTCCATCTCCTTGAGGACAACAGCATAGAGCTCGAATTGCCATGGTCCATGATCCATAATATGCTTCCAATCCCCTTCGGAAGAAAGTTGGACAGTAAAACGATTGCCCCGGAAGTGCCTGAATAACGCTGGATTTCGCAAGCCCCAGGCCTTGGATAAACTCCTCTCGAGCGCCGTCGCGTTGCCCAACGCTGCTTAGCTTTTAAATCCGCCCTTAGCCCTTGAGCAACCAGCCCCGCCGCCTCTTTATCCGTTAATTTCATCCCTTCCATCTTCTTGGATATCCTCCCGACATCGGCGCCAGATCTAGCAGACAAATCCTTCCCCGCCTCCATAGTTTCACTTATCTAATCCACTGGAGAAACAGGGCAGCACAAAATCTTGATGCTGCTATCAAAGAGAGCGTCTTCAACTACCCCGGCGAGCCGTAAGAAACCACTCACGCCGCCGAATCACCGCCACCCTCCGCTGGACAGAACTATCGCCTCCCGGTCGTTTCACGAGAGAACTAGAGCTCTATCGAACGTGGTGGGACCCTTCTCCCATTTCAGTCCGAGATGATCCATGTAGTGTTGAACTGTTGATGTAGTACGTGTCATGTGGTCATTAATATACATGCGTGCACGCACGCGCGTCTCAGCAGCTTGCATGTACGAATACACCAGAGCATATGCGTCTGAACAGAAGAGCTACGTGTAGGTTCGTGGCTCGTACATTTGAACAGAAGCAGCATGTGCGTGTTAATACTCACACCGGAAAAGACAACAAAGATCTATAGTAGGGTAATCGTCTAAGAAGTTTGCAGCATCAGGCGCTTGGGACGGTGGTTGGCTGGCGCAGCCGCGGAGCAGAGCTTGCGGGTTCGAAACTCATCGACCCATCGACCGCCCTTCCTTCATTTTAAAGTCTTCAATTATTTCTCGCGCTCACTGACATGTGGTTCCCAGCATGGTTTTGGATACCGCCCGAGAAAAACGGTTACCGGGCGGATACCGAGCTTCTCGCTGCCCCACGAGAAAGACGTATTCCGAGCAAAAAATCCCGAATTTTTTGAATTTTTACGTACAAAGTATACTATAATAGCGCAGCTTCTCAGTAATATCATCAATCTTAGCCAGAGCGGGTTCGAAAGTCATCGACCCATCGACCGCCCTTCCTTCATTTTAAAGTCTTCAATTATTTCTCGCGCTCACTGACATGTGGTTCCCAGCATGGTTTTGGATACCGCCCGAGAAAAACGGTTACCGGGCGGATACCGAGCTTCTCGCTGCCCCACGAGAAAGACGTATCCCGAGCAAAAAATCCCGAATTTTTTGAATTTTTACGTACAAAGTATACTATAATAGCGCAGCTTCTCAGTAATATCATCAATCTTAGCCAGGCGTGGTTGTAACCATCTAGTTCCCTCCCCAAGAGGACGCTGGTTCGAGTCCCCTTCTTTGCACAACATTTTTTGTTTATTTTTTAGAATACGTACGTGAAAAATAAGGACAAAAACTGGAGTCGAACTCGCGATCTCTTCGCTTAGCGCGGGCGTACAAGACGTTCCACTGAGGTACTAACACTTTTATGGCCAATAACGCTTCAAGTTGTATCTATATCTAGTTTAAAAGAATTTGATTTCAAATTTTAATTATAAATTTCTTCCGAAATATGCTCGGTATTTCTCGGTAACCGTGGTAACCGATATTCTCGCCCCCCCCCCCCCCCCCCCCCCCCGAGAAAATACTTCGATTATAGTAATTGTTCCTGCCTCATCCATCACTATCTGCACGCTTGCTTCCATTTCAGTTCTAGCCAGACAGTAAAATGATGCGTAAGTGTAAGCTATATATGTGTATTTACTCAAGTATTCTTTGTATGCTCTTGTCATAGCCGCGGCTGCAATGTGTCTTCCAACTTTTTGTAACTGAAAAGCAGCCTCTAGATGTAGCCTGAATCAAAATGGAAATTTCAGATGACATGGACGTGTAAGGATTCAGTTTTGTGCTATTAATGATAGTCCACCGCATCTACCAGTAAGCCGTGCTGTTGAAGCTTTTGTTGATCTGATGATGTAGCCTTCTGAAATGGATTTGGTGAGGCTGCACTTGTTCATATCAGGTACTTGTTGCTTTTATTCTTTCGAGCAGGCATTAATCTTTTTCTGTCTCTTTAGGAGATAGTTCTCATGTTGCAGCAAAAGTACATTAGTTAGGAAATTTGGAGCATGTTATGTGTTGTGAACTGTGTTCACTATCCATGCACAAATTAAATACTCTCATATTACTTTTAAGCTTCTACATAAGTATCTAAAGATTTGTCTGATTTGCTCCAAGTGGTTTTGATCATTTCAAACAACCACAGAGCATACTGTTTTGTCCTCACTTAACATCAATGCCTTTCAGTTAACTAGGAATTTATCATTATTGGAGTCTTTCATCTGTATATATCAAGAGCAGTTTTAACATGCTCCCTCTTACCCCCTCTTTTCGCATGAGAGGTAAGAGTATATAATAGATCTAAGCCGTTGATCTCATTAATTAGTGGTTGGATTAACTCTTACCTTCTTACCTCACATGTAAAAAAAAAGGGGTAAGAGGGAGCATGTTAAAATTTGCCATATATCAATGCAAGGTGGGAGAAGAAGCAGGTGACTGGCCTTTATTATGTTTCATTATGGCCCTCTCCTCTATTTAATGGTAGATACAATGTATAGGCTGAAGCATGCTATGTTTCTTTCAGTGTATATTTGTGCTTTACGACATTTGATGCACACATAGCTGAACCTCTTATTCCATGTAATACTTTGCCAAAGAAGAATTTATTAACGATTAGTGTTTCTCAGATTTTAGGCTGGGTGTATAAACATACATGCCACACACTGTATTCAAATTTCAGTGCAAGATTAAAATAGGGGATAAATCATTATGGAAGGGAAATGATTGAATAGCAAATTGTATAAAGTCACTACAATCTCTACTATTAAAGGGGAGTTGGTGAATGATGGTCCGTCATCCAACTCCCCTACCATGGTACGTCCTCCCTCCCTCTTTCAATTGCTAAATGGTACGTCCTCCACCACACTTACCAAAATAATTAAACATACCATAAAAGACCACGCACATGCCAACGCGCAAGCGCACTTACCAAAACAACTGATCATTGCTATAAACATCATTCCATAAAAGAATATGCACATCCATACATACCAAATCACTTGCCAAAACAACAATTAACCGTTCCATATACCAAATCACTTGTCAAAACAACAATTAATCATTCCATGCAAGACCACACATACCAAATCAATGTAAAAAAAATGGTACGTCGCCCGGCTCACCCCCACAATGGTATGTCGTTTCCGCGCCCTCCTAGCGCTAAAGTTCAGGTTTATTTTTTATTGTTTCCCACGCTACAGCTTACGGTGCCAATTTCATATTCCCATGGTACGTTTGTTTCCTCCTCGGTTTTCTTAGCATTGCCACAAGATCATGTAGCCTCATTGTTAGGTAAACAATCTATTGCAGATCTCCTTGTCTAGCAAGAAATAGAACAAAAAACTTATATTAATCACTTTCTTTTCAATCCAATGTGACTATTTCCACGTATCTATTACTATTAAATGGGAGTTGGTGGTCTCGCTTCACCTCCTCCCACCGATTTTTTCTCGCCTCACCTCCCACCGATTTTTTATCCCACACTCGTCACAGAAAAAACCAGTGGAACCCCCGACGAAAACTACACATAGAAACCTACCCAATACGACGTCTCCCTCCCGATAACCCTAGCCACCGCTGATCTCCCCTCCCAAACTCGTAGCTACATGCCATCCCTTTCCCCTTCCTCCTGCTAGAGGCGTCACTCCGCTCCGTGTGACAGATCGATCGATGTGGGCGGTGCAGGTGGTGAGCCACGGCCCGCCGGGCTGCACAGGATCGACGACGAGCTGGATAGGGGGTGGCTGGAGGCGCTCGTGCACGTTGAAGAACCGGCGGAGGCGGCGTCCAGCATCAATGCCGCGCGCGAGGAATCAGAGGAGATATGGGAGAGAGGGAGGAGACGGGAGGTGAAAGGAGGGAACCGGGGAGGGGCTCACCGACGCGGCGGTGCTCGCCCGACGCTGGATGACGGCGGAGTCACACGGCGACGGTGGCCCGCTCCTGGTGTCCTCCCAGGCGGCATGAGCAGGAACGAGCAGGAATCCGAGCCGCCATCACCATCGCCACTCTACTCCTCGTCTACCTCGTGGTCACGGTGCTGGACATGGATGGCAGGGCCCCATCCCGCCCCATTCTCTAATGCTCTACCACTCGCCCTTCTTTGTTGCCATCCAACGCCACCATCTCAATCGCCTTCACACCAGAGTTTTGGTTTTCGTCCGGAAAAAACGAATTTCAGACGAAATCCGGCCATTTCTTTCGGCCCGGTACATATGTTTACCGGCCCAAAGGGGAAACGAGTTCAAAGCATCATCGGGAAACCGACTGTGAGCGCTCGTCATCGAGTAACCCACCATGGGGCGAAAACCCAATGACACCAACTCAAACGCTAGACTAAAGGGAGATGTCCAACACAAAAGGCAACAGCAAAATCACAGCCCACACATGAGCTACTAGCGAAGGCCCACGCAGGGGTGAATAGGCATAAGATCTAATGGGGATAGAAGGGAGAATAGACTACTTGTAGCGGCAGCCTGGCGAGCATCAGTCCATCTTCATCCCTTCTGGGGCCGCACAGATCATCATCATGGTCGACGCATTGGTCTTGAGCATCTTAGCCCCATGTTCCATCGCTTCGCGATCTGCTCCTGTCATCAAACCTGCCCAGTAGGTAAGAAACCCACAAGTAGAGAAGACCACATCAAAAGGAGATTTCAGCATTTTATGTTCAAACGTAGCCCGGTTGCGGCTGTTCCAAATTGCCCAGCATACCGCCACTAACCCAAATGTATAATATTTAGCTCCATCAGGCAGGAAAATGTAACACCAAGAATAGTATAGCCATATATTGTTCGGGCAAAGAGCAGTGCCCAGAACACATCCAACAGTTCTTCAAACCACCCTGGCCACTGGACAAGTAAAGAAAAGATGATGGGACGTCTCCCTGTCCCTGCAAAAGGAACATCTAGGAGCCCCGGCCCAATTACGTCTGCTCATGACATCCCTGGTTAGCACAACATCTTGAAAGAGTTGCCAAATAAAGATTTGAATCTTAAATGGTAACTTGGATTTCCAAATCCACCTATAGTCACAACCAGCTATATTTTTTTCAAGATATGCATACACAGACTTGGTTGTGAAGTTTTTACTCTTCCCCAAAGTCCAAACGATTTGATTAGGTTCGCAGGAAAGTGACCAGGATCCAACAACGGACCTGAGCTCACCCCACTGCTCCAGCAACGGAGGATGCAAGTTCCTTCTAAAGAAACCATCACCAAGGTTATTACAGAAATCGGCCAGCGTGATCTCCTGATTATTGCAAATACTGTAAAGAAGAGGGAATTTATTACACAGGGGAGGATTGCCATTCACAGAATCAGCCCATATTCTAGCAATGTTGCCAGAATTGAGTACTATTCCTCTGCCAGCAAAGTAGTACTCTTTGACCTTCTTAATGGCTTTCCATATAGGCGAGTCTCCAAATTTGCCTCTCACCGATGCCATTGTGTCTCTCTTGAGATATTTGGCACGGATCACATCCTGCCACAAGCCTTGTTGCATCTCAAGTTTCCACCACCACTTAACCATAAGGCTAATGTTTACCGAAATGTTTACGATGTTTATCAAGCTTCTCAATCACCATCTTAGGAAACAGAAACATGGACATATAATAATAAACGATGCTCGTAAGAGAAGAACTCGGGAGAGTAAGTCTTCCGCCCGATGAAGCAGCATTACCAATCCAAGACTCACATCGTTTAATAATTTTGTCATCAACAAAATTCCAATCGAGGCTACGAAGAGTAGAGAAACTAACCGGCACTCCCAAGTATTTCATTGGACAGTATCCAATCTGACAGTTAAAGAGCTCGGCATCGAAAGATAGTATATCATCATCTCCCCCAACACAAAGGATTTCGCTTTTAAGGAAATTAATTTTCAATCCCGACATGAGTTCAAACAAATACAACAAAAGTTTGAGGTTAACAGCAGCCTCTTTATCATGCTTGAAACATATGACCGTATCATCGGCATATTGAAGGATGGCAACTCCACCTTCAATAAGATCCGGGGCAAGCCCTGTTATCATTTTTTTCTTTTTGAGCATTAAGGATCATCTTCGAAAGTGTTTCCACCGCAAGGTTAAACAAGAAGGGAGACAAGGGGTCGCCTTGGCGTACCCCTTTGTGGCTCTGGAAGTAGGGGCCCACCTCATTGTTTAACTTGATACTCACCGTACCGTTGTTTAGAATTTTGGTAATCTAGCCACACCAGGTCGCACCAAAACCCCGATTACTATGACATTCAAGAAGGAAATCCCAGTTTATCTTATCGTATGCTTTTTCAAAGTCCAACTTTAGGATAATTCCCACTTTCTTCTTATGGTGAGTGTGATGGATTATCTCATGGAGAGTGAGGATCCCATCCATTATGTTTCTATGTTTAATAAATGCATTTTGGTGTTTGCTGATAAGCTTGTCAGCAAAGACAGCCACCCTGTTATCTAGCACCTTAGTGATCAGCTTATAGGGGCAACGAAGGAGACAGATGGGACGATATTGTTGATTTTTTTCCGCACCATTCAGCTTAGGGATAAGAGTGATCACCCTGTAGTTAAGGCGGGCTACATCCAAAGTGTTACTATGAAAGGCCTCAAACAGACACATAATGTCATTTTTAACAAAATCCCAACAGTGTCTATAAAATGCTGCTGGGATGTTATCCGGACCAGGGGCTCAATTGCTATCCATACAAAATAGTGTTTTTTCACCTCTTCTTCCGTAATTACACCGGTAAGAAGAATGTTTTCCTCCTCGGTAAGTTTTTCCTCCTCACTCCAGGTACCAGGAGATAGGTGAAACAGATTCCCCTGGGCCGGGCCGAACAACTCCTTATAATAAGAAGTGGCCTGGGCCAAGAGGTTTGCCGTACCCTCAACGATCACCTCTCCCCATTCGTGAAGGAGTGAATAGTATTTCTTTTTCTTTTTCTGCCATTAGCCACACGATGGAAAAAGGTTGTGTTCTTATTACCCTTTAGCAACCATCGTTCATTGGATTGTTGTAACCAAAATAGTTCCTCATTAACAAGGATCTCATGAAGTTCCGACCGTAATGAGGTTCTTTTGTCATATAACTCGGGAATCAAGGGTCCAGATTCTTCCATCCGCTCAATCTCTTCCAACTCATCTTTGATGGATTTTTTCCTATTCTTGGCAAGGCCAAAGGTATTAGACCCCCACCCTTTAAAATATTTTTTAAAGCGTTTCAACTTTATATTAAGGATGTCAATGGGATCCTTCGAATAAACTGGTTGTTCCCAAATTCTCCTAGCTGTAGGGAGAATTTTTTCATCCTTCAACCAACTGAGTTCAAATCCGAACTCCCGTTTGTGAAGACGTCCTGGTCGCTCCGGACCCGAGGACAGAAGCAAGGGATTATGATCAGATACGTCCCTAACCAGCTTTCGGACCGTGACTAAAGGAAACAGGTATTCCCAATCAAAGCTCATAAGCACTCTATCAAGATTTTCTAAGGTCGGGTGTTTTTATTGATTAGACCAAGTGTACTTGCCCCCTGCCATATGTATCTCCCGAAGGTTCAGGGAGTGAATTATAGAATTGAATTTATCGACATATTGAGAACGAGCCATGTAATTATTTTTATCTTCCCCTTCTCGGAGTATATTAAAATCTCCGCCTACAATGTAGGGAACTTGGAGGTGAGAGCAAACAAAGGAAAGTTCAGTAAGGAATTCATCTTTCCTATCTTCTTGGGCAGCCCCATAAACAACTATGAGAGCCCACACACATTTGAGTTTAATATCAAAGATAGAGGTTAGTAAAAAGAATTTACCCATTGTCCAGGAAACAACTTCTAGGGTCTCTTTTTTGATTCCACAAAGGATACCACCAGCTTTGCCAATGAAAGGAACCCAATTCCAGGCAAACTGATCAAGGGGGTCGATCTTTCTCAAGGTTTTGGAAGGGAAATATTTTTTCATTGTCTCTTGCAAACCAATGAAATCGAGGGAATGATCTTTAATAATATCTGAGAAACAGGTAGTCATTCCTTTCTTACCTGCTCCCCTACAATTCCAAAAGAGTCCATTCATTTTATCACTTCTTCTTCGGTACAACCCCCCTAAATACATCAACGGCTGAGATCGCTCCGTACCCCTTCATTAAAAAGGGTAGGATCGTCTCGTCACAAAATAGCCGCCGCCCGCGCAACGGGGCTGTAACCGCGTCGGGTCCTGTACGGCGATGGGCCCGTACACGCGTCGGTGCGTCTACGTACGACGACGTCCAGACGGTCACCGGGAGGTCATAAGAAAAAGAAAATAAAAAGACACGACGCGTCGTGCGACCCCGCGTGGCGTCGTGGCGTCGGTCAAGGCGACGGTTCCCGAGGCGACCGCCGCCGCCCCCGATGCGCCATTAAGGCCGGCGTTAAGCCGGTGCGTCGGTCACCTATCCGCCGCCCGCCCGTCCTTGAAAGACCACCGCTCCGTCTCGGTCTGCCTCCCCCCACCCCCACTCACCTCACCCACCGACGCGATCCCACCGACGCGTTCCTCACTCCACCGACGAGTTTCCCTCTCGGCGGCATCCATGGCATCTGGCGGCACTGACGGCCGTGGCGGCTCGTGGCCGACGAGCCTGGGCACACCGGAGACCGACGAGCTCATCCGCCTCGGGCTAATGGTGCCGTCGGGCTGCCGTCTGCCGCACATCTTCCGCATCACCGCCGACGGCTACCCGACGAGGGGGCCCGGCGTGACGACGGATGAGCTCCGCCGGCACGAGGGCAGCCGTTGGAACATCGACGGCCGTAAAAGTTTTTGGAAGGGGAAGGATTTCTGGACGGTCGTCGGCCAGCTCCGACAGGAGTCGGAGACGGGCGGCTCGTCGTCTGCCCCGCGCCGCCCCCGCCGTCGCCCTCCGGCGGTCACGCCATCCCCAAGCTCCCTCCGCCGTCCGGTACCCGCGCTTGCCGGGCCCTTCGCTTCTCCCGCCGCCCCTCCCACCGTGGAGATCCCGCCGGAGCAAGTCGCGCTCCGCGAGGACGGCGACCCCGACGACAGCCCCAGCTACCTCCTCGCCCTACGGGCGTCGCAGGCAGAGGCGGCGGCGGCCGCCGCGGCGGCCGCGGCCAGAGAGGCCGCCGATCTGCAGGTGGCACTGGACGCCGTGGCGGCTATGGCGGCGGTGCAGGCGGCTGCGGTGGAGGACGATGACGTCGACTGGGACGCCGCCGTCAAGAGCAGCGACGATGACGGCGATGACGGCGGTGCGGGCGAGGTCGTGGACCTCGCCGACTCGGACGACGAGTAGATTAGGTTTAGATTAGGTCCTATTATGTTTAATTAATTTTCGTTATGTTCGAATGTAAAATGAATCGTTTGTCATAAGGTTTAATGAAATATCCTTATGTTTGAATGAATTTTAGATGAAAATTATTATGAAATATTCTGATAATGTTTTCGAATTTTGAATCATTTTTTAAAATAAAAGTTAGCCAAAAGAAATAAAAATTGTAAAGTTTGCCGGAAAAATTGAAAGAAAAATAAAAACGATATAAAAGAAAAGAAAAGAAGAGAGGAAGAAAGGAAGAGGAATAAAAGGAAATTAGAAGGGGGGATCGTAAATTATTTTGGCAAAGTTAGTAGGAAATAATTTTGATTAATAACAGTGTTTTAGGATTGTCGGCGGCAAAAACCGTAGAAAATGCAAACAATCCCAAAATGCACCGAAAATTGGCAAGCATGATTCATCGAAAATTGGCAAGAATGATTCTCGTATGGATACAAGGTCATACAAAAAACCACCGCCTTCCACATGATGTACCTGAGCGCAATCATGGAATCTACCCAACCTTTAGCAGGGCGTGTGGGGCACCTCCTGGGTACCCCATGCCAAAAATGAACGAAATCCGACAACGAACGCACGTTGCGTCACGTCCGGGCACTAGTTTATGGGTTTTCGGCCTGGAAAATCGTAGAAAATCCATACAGTCTCGAAACGCGACAAATTTTGGCGTACCTGCTTTGCATGATCATTGTAGCACGTGAAGAAAAAAATGAGCCCGTTTGGCGGATGCGAAGGAGAGACATACAACCGAGGGTCCATTCCGCCCATACCGAAACCACCGCCTTCCACATGATGTACCTGAGTGCAATCACGGAATGTACCCAACTTTTGGCAGGGCGTGTGAGGCCCCACCCGGGTACCCCACGCCAAAAATGAACGAAATCAGACAACGAACGCACGTTGCGTCACGTCCGGGCACTATTTTAGGGGTTTTCGGCCCGGAAAATCGTAGAAAATCCATACAGTCTCGAAACGCGACAAATTTTGGCGTGCCTGCTTTGCATGGTCATTGTAGCACGTGAAAAAAAAATGAGCCCATTTGGAGGATGCGAAGGAGAGACATACAATCGAGGGTCCATTCCGCCCATACCGAAACCACCGCCTTCCACATGATGTACCTGAGCGCAATCACGGAATGTACCCAACTTTTGGCAGGGCGTGTGAGGCCCCACCCGGGTAACCCACGCCAAAAATGAACAAAATCCGACAACGAACGCACGTTGCGTCACGTCCGGGCACTATTTTAGGGGTTTTCGACCCGGAAAATCGTAGAAAATCCATACAGTCTCAAAACGTGACAAATTTTGGCGTGCCTGCTTTGCATGGTCATTGTAGCACGTGAAAAAAAATGAGCCCGTTTGGCGGATGCGAAGGAGAGACATACAACCGAGGGTCCATTCAGCCCATACCGAAACCACCGCCTTCCACATGATGTACCTGAGCGCAATCACGGAATGTACCCAACTTTTGGCAAGGCGTGTGAGGCCCCACCCGGGTACCCCACGCCAAAAATGAACGAAATCCGACAACGAACGCACGTTGCGTCACGTCCGAGCACTATTTTAGGGTTTTTCGGCCCGGAAAATCGTAGAAAATCCATACAGTCTCGAAACGCAACAATTTTTTGCGTGCCTGCTTTGCATGGTCATTGTAGCACGTGAAAAAAAAGAGCCCGTTTGGCGGATGCGAAGGAGAGACATACAACCGAGGGTCCATTCTGCCCATACCAAAACCACCGCCTTCCACATGATGTACCTGAGCGCAATCACGGAATGTACCCAACTTTTGGCAGGGCATGTGAGGCCCCACCCGGGTACCCCACACCAAAAATGAACGGAATCCGACAACGAACGCACGTTGCGTCGCGTCCGAGCACTATTTTAGGGTTTTTCGGCCCGGAAAATCGTAGAAAATCCATACAGTCTCGAAACGCAACAATTTTTTGCGTGCCTGCTTTGCATGGTCATTGTAGCACGTGAAAAAAAAGAGCCCGTTTGGCGGATGCGAAGGAGAGACATACAACCGAGGGTCCATTCCGCCCATACCAAAACCACCGCCTTCCACATGATGTACCTGAGCGCAATCACGGAATGTACCCAACTTTTGGCAGGGCATGTGAGGCCCCACCCGGGTACCCCACACCAAAAATGAACGGAATCCGACAACGAACGCACGTTGCGTCACGTCCGGGCACTATTTTAGGGGTTTTTGGCCCGGAAAATCGTAGAAAATGCACACACTGTCGAAACGCGACAAAATTTGGCGTGCATGCTTCCCATGGTCATTGTAGCCCGTGAAAAAAAACTGAGCCCGTTTGGCGGATGCGAAGGAGTCGCATGCATCGGAGGGTCCCTTCCGCTCGTACGGAAACCCCTCCGTTGCACATGAAATACCTGAGCACATTCACGGAATGTACCCAACTTTTGCCAGCACGTGTGGTGCCCCACCCTGGTACCCCACGCCAAAAATGAACGAAATCTGATACCGAACGCACGTTGCGTCACGTCCGGGCACTATTTTAGGGCTTTCGGCCGAGAAAATCGTAGAAAATGCATACAGTGACGAAACGCGACAAAATTTGGCATGCATGCTTCCCATGGTCTTTGTAGCCCATGAAAAAAAACTGAGCCCATTTGGCGGATGCGAAGGAGTGACATTCATCGGAGGGTCCCTTCCGCCCGTACGGAAACCCCTCCGTTGCACATGAAGTACCTGAGCACTTTCACGGAATGTACCCCACTTCTGCCAGCGCATGTGGGGCCCCACCCCCCACGCCAAAAATGAACAAAATCCGATACCGAACGCAGGTTGCGTCACGTCCGGGCACTATTTTAGGGTTTTCGGCCGAGAAAATCGTAGAAAATGCATACAGTGTCAAAACGCGACAAATTTTGGCATGCATGCTTGCCATGCTCATTGTAGCCCGTGAAAAAAAACTGAGCCCGTTCGGCGGATGCGAAGGAGAGACATGCATCGGAATGTCCCTTCCGCCCATACCGAAACCACCGTCTTCCACATCAAGTACCTGAGCGCTTTCACGGAATGTACCCAACTTTTGCCAGCGCGTGTGGGGCCCCACCCTGGTACCCCCATGCCAAAAATGAACGAAATTCGATACCGAACGCACGTTGCGTCACGTCCAGGCAGTATTTTAGGTTTTTTCGGCACGGAAAATCGTAGAAAATGCAAACAGTGTCGAAACGCGACAAAATTTGGTGTGCATGCTTGCCATGCTCATTGTAGCCCGTGAAAAAAAACTGAGTCCGTTCGGTGGATGCGAAGAAGAAATTTTATCACAAAGGTCCATTTCCCCTATTCGATAAATGTTGGTTGTAAATGATTAAAAAATACGACTATCATCAATGCGATCTTTTTGAAAAAGATGCACTGTCACTAGGACCCTTCGCTAGTTTGGAACAGGCGAAGATTCCTACTGAGCCTATATCTCCTCCAAATAGAGTACATTGAAGACAAACGCTTATTAAAATTCGGAAATTCACTTTGGCTCGTAGGTTTATATGCACCCATTGTCTAAATACACATTTCAAAATCTAAAAAAAATTGAGAAAAAATATCGCGTGTAAATCCAGACATTATATGTGCGTGCACCAAGTTTCGATGAAAAAGGACATTTTTTGTGGCTTGTGTAAAAAAGACAAATTTTATGCTTGAATACAACTATTCACGAGGCATATTTTTATTTTTTTTATACATGCCACAAAAAATTTCCTTTTTCACCGAAATTTTGTGTGCAAACATAGGATGTCCGGATGTATACGCGGGATTTTTTTCTTGAATTTTTTAAACATTTTGAAATGTGTTTTTATACGTATTTCATAATAGGTGTATATACACCTAGGAGCCAAAACGCCACTCTCATTAAAATTGGACGACAAAGTTATATAAACTAGTCAACGCCGTCGACGTCGAGCGGTGTGGGACTAAAGTAAAGCACGACCGACGGTCAGATCCCACCGCGTGGCACGATTGCGAACTGATCACCACGGGCCCGACGCCAATAATATCTCCAGGCGCCGTCCCTATCTGAGGGAATATTCCCGACAATCGTGGACGTCGGGCCCATTCACGTCGTGCATGCACTTTTTTCCCACAGGTGACGACGACGCGCCCAATCTGATCCCTACACTCGACCTCCGCCCTGAAGCCGCGTCGGCCACCGCCCACACCGGTCGTTCCCCGCCCGCCGGCAACGCCCGCCGTCAGCGCCCGCCGTCACCGGCCGCCTTCACAGCCCTCTTTTTTCCCAGTTGCCGCCGGCGTCGCCGTCGGATAGGTATTTTGTTTAATTTGTGTACTCATAATATAACATCTCTGTTGCATGCAATGTGACAGAGAAATTATTATATGCAGTATGGACATCGATGGTGTGATTGCATGTTCTGTAGAAAAGTGGGTTAGTTTTGTTAATAAGTTAACACCAAGTCAGCGATTTACATTTTATGAAACGGAGATGGAGGGCATGTTACGAATACCTTCAGTGAAGATGCGTGATATTTTTCTTCAGTTTATGATTCAAGGTTACAATCCAAGTAGTAAAAAATTCATGATCCAAGAGACAGCTGGAAAGAAAGGGTTGATTTCACTGAGGCCTGATGATGTGTTTGCTATATTTGGTTGGAAGAATGAAGGAGTGGATGTTTCCGGTTTTTTTAGTATGGACCAAGGGAAAGCAATGAAAAAAATTCCAGTTAGTTTTGTTAACAGAAAGAATGGTAAAATCATGATTGATGATCTCATTGAGAAGATTGTGAGAAATAAAAACGCGGACAATGAATTTGTTCGGATGGCGTTTCTCGTCCTGTTAGGGACTATAATTGCACCAGTGTCTAATGAGTACATTCCGAAGAATTATTATGCGCTAGTGCAAGATGTCAGGTCGATAAAAAAGTTCAACTGGAACGCGTTCACTTTGCGGTTTTGTTTGTCGGAGATTGGTATGGTCTTGCAGCCCGGCCGTGTTAGGGAATGGCCACGTGGCAACCAAGCCCTTCCGCAGGTATGATATATCTATTAAATTAAACATTTGTATTATGTAATATTGGTATAACACATGCTAAGTAATTGTTCTTTTGTTTTGCAGTATCTATATTGGGAGAAGGTGCAGCCAATCACCGGTCCGCAATATGATCCGTTAGCGTTGTTGAGCCCCTTGATGAGGAACTGGAAACAAGATGCAGCGGAGAAAAGAGACAAGTATGACTTTGATTATGGTCATGGTGTTGGGATGGTAATACGTGTAATGTATTTTTTTGCATTTAATTCCTGCAATTAATTGTTAATTAAATTTGAATGTATGATTCTTAATGTTGTAGATCGATGACACCATTACTGAAGATTACTGATTAAACAAAATTAGAGTGGAACAAGCTGAAAAAAACAAGAAAGCCAGTACGAAAAAGTCTAACATTACAGGAAGGAGAAAAGGTGCGAGTACATCTGAGGCTTCCGCTAGCCAGAACCCTATTATGGATCGGATTATGAATGAGGTGAAGCACATTCGTAAGGATATGCTTCGTTTGCCAGAGCTATGCGCACAGGTACAAGTTTTGTTTTTTTGCCATTCACTTTGTTTTTGGATGTGTTACCTAACTAACTACAAATTATTTGTAATCACATAGGGTGATAGAGAAATTGAACAAAAGCGGTGTCTTCTACAAAGCCGGTGATATTGAAAAAGAAGAAGAGAATGAGTATGGTGATAATAGTGAATCTAGAAACTATGGTGGAGTCCCTCGTAAAGATTGGGTATATCATGCTGATATGGACGATTTGAAAACGCCTGCAAAAAAGAATGTGCAAGAGGATGATGTTCATGATTCTGAAGAAAAGAGACCTTATTATTGCACACCTGAATATTGGGATAGTTTCAAGGGTGATAAAGATGATCCTATCGAAGTTCCTGAGGTATCAGATGAGAAATCCGTTACATCTTTAGGAATAGATGAAATCGCATCACGTGGATCAGTTGGTTCTATTGGAGAAGATGAGGTACCGGAGGAGGTTGTTGGGAAACGGAAGCGCAAGGTATCAAACCTTGTGAAGTCTCCTGATGTGGTTACTAAACCGACGAAGCGTGCAAAAAGTTCTGCAAAAGCAAGTGAGTTTTTTAATTTTTCAGCTTGTTGAAATTGTTATCGCGTACAACTTACTACGTATCATTGATTTAGTAACATATTAGAGTTATGTGCTACAGAACTATTTGAGAAAGAAGGCTTTCAAAATTCTACTGATGACTACGATGTGGTGAAAGCATCCGTTAAGTTTGTCCGTTCTTATGAGCACTCACCAAAACATAGAAAGAAGGAAATATTCAACGATGGCATGCGCGAAGGTCTTAGTGCAGAGAGGGCTTGTAAGATTCTTAACCATCAATGGCTAACCGGTGATGTAAGTTATTGATGTGTTTTATATTACTGTTCACTGCAAATTGGAACTGTTATACATCCTTTACATTATTTTCAGGTTATCAATGCTTATTCATCGTATCTGTCGGAAGTAGTTGGTGACGATCGTCATATAATGGCGACCTGGCTGGTGAATTGGTTACTTGAATTTAGACCAGACACCGATCCCGGAAAAAATGAGAACGAAGTAGTGGCGAAGAAGAATGGACCCGTGAATAGATGCGAAGATGAGTATTTTAAAAAAGATAAGGTAAGTTCGACTGGCTAAATGTATGCATATACGGGATATAAATAATAAAACAGTATGTGTTGATTGCATCGTATATTCATTGTGATGCAGACTTGCATTCCTCTTAATAAGGGAAATACCCACTGGGTTACGGTCGTCATGCATCGCCCGAAGGAAGAGTTTCAGGTTCTTGATTCTTTGATGGGACGCGAACTTGACACTGATGTTAAAGACAAAGTTGAGGAGCTGGTACGGTATAAATTTACATGGGCCTATTGAAACTATGATTTCGTAAGTGAACTAACTTAAATCCTTTGCGTGCTATCATTTATATGATCAGAGAAATCAACTTGGAGAAGACATCCGTGATGCGAATGCGACAGGTGCTGTGAATTATCCGGATGTGTCTACCTGGCCTATTAAAACGTATAAGATGACACAGAAGGAAGATGGGTGCGTATATACTTTCACATTATTTTAATAGCTTACCTGAAATGCGTACTTATGAATCGTTTTATGTATGAACCAGCAACTCATGTGGAATATTTGTCCTTCCATGCTTTCAATACTGGGACGGTGAAAAATGGACAGGCCAATTTTCGCAGGTCTGATTTTATTTCAAATGTGCATATTTAATTTAATTAATTATATAATACAATTCACATTGGACTAATATGAATTTTTAACAGCGGTCAATTGATAAATCGAGGGACTTAATGATAGCGCGGCTTATTTTTTCAGAGAGAAACACGCTCAACGATGTGAAAGACAAAGTTACCCGGCTTGCAAAGAAGAAATAAATGGGGCAAATTTTATGTAACAGAAAAATTTGTAGGCTGAAATGATGTTTTCATTTATTTTGAGACTGATATTTTTTATGGAGAAGGCAATACTTGTTGAAATATTTAAGTTGAGGATGACATTTGGATTATTATTTTGTCTTTCTGCCGTCGTCTATGAAGTTGAATTACTCGTATTCATACTGTTCAAATCACCGACCGCATATATAATTGCACTAAAAATAAAACAGTCGACGTTTCGTGTATTTATATTTTGTTAAAAAAAATATGCCCGCCCGGAGCACCGGCGTATCTTACTTTGCACGTCGATATCAAGCCAAAGGCGACAACAACGGCGTTTCGGAAACAGCACGGTGGCAAACGGGCCAACAGGGCGGCCAAGATGGCCCGTTAACCTTCGGGTGAGTAGGGAAGTTCGAGTGGAGTGGCGACGTACCGTATATAAGCCGGTCGGCGCGCCGTTCGGCAGGCGAGGTGGGACTAAACATTCCATCGCGGTCGCCGTGTCGGGAGCGACGCGCGTGACCGCGTGGGCCGGCCCAATGAACCTTTCAAGCGCGACGACATACGGCGGCCCAACAAACCCGCGGGGCGACGGGAACCGGCGCGGCTATGTTCTATGTTGAGTCCCACCTCGCCCGACGGAGAGCGCGACGACCAGCTTAAATAGCCGGCGGCACACACGCAGTTGAACTCCTCTGATATACTCGCTGGCTAACGACGACCGACGCTGCCCGTGGGACCGTGCCGTAGGTGCTGTCTGTCTATTGTCAGACCGGCCGGCGCACTGGTCGGGCTTTTTTTTTGTAAAAAAAAAACTAGAAACGACGGTGGAATAAGCGACTGATACCGTGCACAACAGCAACAGTAAACAACGACAGCCAACAGCGACGGCTACAGTGCATCAACAGTGCACAACAGCAACAGTAAAACGACGACAGCCAACATCGTCTATAGTCATCATCAACACATCCAAATAAACAGAGTGAAAATACATCTCGCATAACATAGTCTGGCATCAACAACAGTCATAGCGGTATCGTAGAACATAGTCTGACATCAACAAAGTAAAATAAGTCTCGTATAACATAATCTAACATTTAGAAATTAAAAATGATCGAAGCAATCCATCAACAAATTGTCTTCAATCGAAGGGCTAAGTAATCTTCCATACTTCTGAATTCAAGCAAAGTTCCTGCATACAAAAACATTAAGATATGTGATAATCCACAAAAAACAACTAAATTTAACAACATGATTGACATGAACATGCGAAAATCGTACTTAGGATTTTAAGGGCATGTGGACTTATAATGACCCGGAAGACCGCACTGGCCACATAGACGTTGGCTTTTCTCATCGAAAGCTTTAGGTCTCCCATTTTTAGTGACATCAGGACCACCCTTACTGCGGCCTTTAACATTCTGCTTTGGTGCGCCTTTGGTTGAAATTTTTGCGGGATCACGAACCAGAACATGATCTCGATTAGGCTCAAATGCATCGTCATTCACAAACTTTTGCTTTGTACCAGGCTCATCCTCCTCAGTGTAATCATTCTCTATTATGTCCTTCAGAGCCGCCTTCAACTTGTCGAATAAAAATGGTTTATGGCATGCTTTATGAGATGCTTCGGCAGATAAGATAGTCAACTCGCTGTACCTAGCTCTCTCCCCTGTACCTGCCCATCCCCATGCAAACAGATTGCTAGTGCGCTTCACGGGAAGTCCACCCCTTGCAATTTTGGTGAACCTCCGCAGTACTAAACACTTAGGTATCTCACGTAAGCGTAGCCGAATCAAAACGTGAAGAATATGTTTGCAAGGAAGTCCTTTGCGATCCATACTTCTGCAACTGCACTTCACGGTTTGTTCAGAGTTACCTGGGGTGTAGTCCACAGTGAATCTGATATCCCTATTTTCCTTCCATGTCAGTATGAATCTGTGAGTGTCTGCTCCTCTCAGTCTCTCAAGGACCTCAAGCTCCCGTGCCTTCTTCATATCTTCCTGTAAGATATAAAAGTTTGCTGCAGTGAACTCACGGGCAGCTGATTTCTCAATGTCTTTACACTCGTCCAGGACTGGTACTGGGTCTGTCTGTGTGTTCATGTAATCGTCATGCGCCTCGTTCTCACGAAGACGAACGATGCAGTTCTCATAGTGCACAATCATGTCAACAATTGTCATACCGGAGTCTAGATGCATGTGAAGGCATGAGTTCAGACTCTCACTTCTCTGGTTACTTCGCATACCTAGGAAAAACCCACCAGCCAGATATGATGCAGCCCAAAGCCTTTTCTTCTTGTACATCCTACGTAACCATGTCTTTGTTTTCTCCGACTGACATTTGGAGGTAAACGCTGCCCATCTCTCCTCAAAGACTTTATGTGAAGTGGCATAATAAAGTAGAGACCTGAACTCCTTTAGAGACTTATGGTGAAGGTGTTTCTGCAAGTTCTTCTCAATATGCCACGAGCAAAGACGGTGCCAAACATCCGAAAGTACCTTTCTGATGGCCTTAATCATAGCTGCATCTCCATCAGTAATTACTCACCCGGGCCTCTTCTGACAGTGAGCCCTCAAGAACGTTTGAAGCAGCCAGACATATGT
Source organism: Elymus sibiricus (assembly GCA_039707655.1). NCBI lineage: Eukaryota > Viridiplantae > Streptophyta > Magnoliopsida > Poales > Poaceae > Elymus > Elymus sibiricus. The sequence goes on along the minus strand of CM077671.1, from coordinate 25,714,574 downwards.
ATCTTTCGTCTCGTCAGACACAATAGCACAACCGAAGACCGTGGTGCAACGGTGGTTGTTCAGACCGACAAAAGGTATAAATGGCATGCCATACCTATTCATCCTGTAGGTGCTGTCAAAGACGGTCACATCACCATAGTCAATATAGTCTCGCCGTGATTGAGAATCACACCAAAATAGGTTTTTCAGCCTTCCTTCATCATCGACGGTGTGCTCAAAGAAGAAATCTGGATCCGTGTCCTTTCTGGTCATCATGATCCCAACGGCAGTGTCTGCATCACCTTCTACAAGCAACTTCATTTTCTCTCTATAGCACATGTTATAAAGCTTCTTCCTCCCAAAACCGGCCTTAGCATATGACCCGTACCTACTGACGAAGTTATCATAAATCATATGTTTCCTGATTCCAGCACCTGCCATAGTTAAGATCTCAGCTTTCTGAAATTCTTTGATCTGATTATGAGACCGGAGAAACGGGACTTCATCCGGTCTAGCTAGAACGTGACTGTGATCATCACTGAAACTGCTGACATACCAAACGTCACGCTCTTTATCAAGCTTCAAAGTTATATGCGCATCGCAGAAGCATCGACTCTCCCCTCTGAGCCTGCGGGTCCTGCTTTCCATTGTACAAGATTTTGCCTGTCGTTTCCCAGCTCTCGAACACAGATACCTCCTCAAGCGCATACCTCCCTCAGGACCTTTAAAAAAATTCAGCAAGTCCTTTCTAACACTGAAACCACGGTCCTTAGCATACTGGTTATAGAAAATGTAAGCCTCTCCTAGTGACCTGAACGTCTTCCTCATCACCTTCCAATGCCTATCCAATGAATCTTGCTGATATTCATCAAATCCGATGTCAAAATTAAACACATCATCAACAACATGCTCATCCATCCCGCTAGGACCATTAACATCTCCCTGTAAAATAAGGCATATAACCATGTATGTCAGTCAGTTATTATTTTAATATATAATATATGTAAGTTTCAAAACTTACTTTGCTCGAGCTGTCATCATGAGATGCATCAATATGCCATTTGTTACTTTCATCATCCACAATATTCCCGTCCGCGTCCATCTGCGCACATTTAAGCGCTCATGCGGTTATTATGTCATTTCTTGTCCTACATATTTAAAAACATACCTGGAGTGCGCTTTCAGCAAATGAATCATCTATATCCATATCATCATCATTATCGTCATGTAGCTGCATGATGCAAAAAAAAATACACGTAGGTGTTTGTGCGGTTAATCGTTTTTTATGTTTTTATCAACGTTGATCACACTTACATTGCCACTATAAGATTCATCCAAACTTATGTAGTTCTCCTCAGCAGGTTCGTCCATTGACGATGATCCGTTGTCGTCGCCGTAATCATCGCCATCATAATCGCTCTCCTCCTCTATCTATACATGTATAAACAAATTCTAAGATCAATCGAACACCATGAAACATCATCCCTAAAATAATTAGTTCATCAAGTACAGTATGTCAAAATTATATAACGTGCACAACGAAATTGATTAACACTACGTCGCACAAAGGTTAGAGTCAAACCGACCTCTTGCACGGCGGCGAGGATGACAGATGGATCCATTTTGTCCGATGACGAACGCGCTGACGGCGTGACGATGCTGGCCGGCCGAGGCAGGCGTCGACGGTGTGAGGATGATGGCCGGCCGAGGCAGGCGGAGTCCGGGGAGGAAGGCGGCGACGAAGATTCACGGGTGGGCGACCATCTGGGCGACGGCAAAGGAACGAGGCGGCAGCAGCAACGGCGGCGGGGAACGCGTGGCGGGCTGTGTGGGCGGTGACCGGGGCGACGGCGACTAGGGTTACGACGGCGGGCGTCGGCAGGTCATGTGACGTTTTTTTTTCCCACAACTATCGACGCGAGCGTGCAGACGTGCGGGCATACGGCGACGGGTGCGGCATACGTGGGCGGGCGTACGACGACGCGGGCGGACGTACGGCGACGGGTGCGAAATACAAGGGCGGGCGTACGACGACGCGGGCAGACGTACGGCGGCTGGTGGGTATTCCTATACCCAATGTGAAATGACCATCCTACCCAATATACGTTTTAGGGGGGGGGGGGTTGTACCGAAGCACTCTCATTTTATAACAGTGTTTTTCCCTCTTGTGGTAACTCTGCTAGGAGGCAGAGCAGAGTTACCTTTCCCATTTACCAAGGATGAATTATTATTTTGACTTCTAGTAACAGGCCTAGAAATCACAACCTGCACCTTCCTCTCTCTTTTTTTCTTAGATCTAACAATAGTGAAATTAGATTCATCAATATCATCATTATCACCCCAAACCAACGAGAAAGGAGTCTGATCTCCTTTAGCATTGGTTAGCATCATATATTTTTCTGTTTTATCATTGTGATTAGATTTATCATCTACAGGGTCCATGTTTCTAGCCTTTTCAAGTTCACGAAGGATATCGATACTAGCAAAATCTGAATCAGGAATATTCACACCCAGTTTAACAGCTCTGAGTATAAGTTCAGGATTAGATAAAGCATCAAAAGAGTTGGGACTTTTAGATATACCTTCGATGTCTCTTTTCTTAGCTACTGCCACAGCTTTGTCGTCCACCCTCTTCATCTTGCTCTGCACATTTCGCAAGCTGAAACGAAGGTTTTCTTTGGTGACCAGAGGAGGGGTAGGGATCACCTCAACATCTTCAGCTGTATCTGGCGACTCAACCATGTACTTATTAGTCACATGCAAATCAGCATCATGTGATTCGACTAGCTCCACCACCTGGATATCATTTTTGACCACATATGAGTAAGATTTATTTTTCCACTACAAGTGTTCAGCTTCAGGATATTAGCATTTTTTTTAGTGGACAAGCTTACTTTATGAGCATTAGCAAAATGTTCCTGGGCCATAGTATCAATCAGGAGTGTGTTGTGGAGCGAATCATCCGAAGCGTTTCTCTTAAATCATTTAGCGTTTCTCTTAAATCATGAAAAAGTGAAACAATAAGTATATAATCAGGCATCATATATGATATATTGCATATACTTTACATATACACATGTTTGCACATCAAAATGCGAGTATCAAGAGACATCCTAATTCAATAACCAAGCTTCACATCAATGCATTATTTATATCATAAACAAGAACAAAAGATAATGCAAAAGTATGGTTTTGTATAGCGGCTTAGCGGGCTAAATGACTCCAAATTTAGCGCTATAGCGGGAAATAGTGGGCTATTAGCCTCATTTCCAATTTAGCACTAAAAGTGCATAGCTTTAGCTGGAGAGCTCTCAAAGGCTATAGCGGGGCTATAGCGAAGCTATAGCCGGCTATTTAAAACATTGAGCCCAACAGAGGAACTGCCCACATTAGCTCCAGTAGTCACATTTGTATTCATATCCTTAGGAGTACAACCACCCAGATTAGCTGAGACTCGAGCAGCATGTTTCACTCTCTCAGGGTCTCTAACCAGCACTTGATCAACCTCATAAAAGAAATCATAGAAGTACCCACCAAGGACAGCTTCAGCAATAAGAGGGATAGCATCAACATTTCTAGAGCCAAGTTTAACACGAGCAGAAGCAGGACGATGTAAGGTGGCTCCGTGGCTGCATTGATCTCAAGGGGCACTCCCACCAAAGAAGCGACATATGCAAGATTTCTTTCACTTCTTTTATCTAACGGTACATTACCCACTCTGACCCAGGCAACCTCCATGACTCCTTTCGATCCCACCGCAGAAGACCATGAAGTGACATGAATGACAGCCCCACTGGTTTTCAAGGTAACCTTTCCCACATAACAGATTTGAGCAACCGCATGAGGATTAGGAAAACGAACCACAAACACCCCCGGCCCAATCGAGTGGGCAGAGCAACGCCAGTTTGTAGCAAGATAATCAGTTAAATCAAGTTCCATTTGGCGTGTGGACGTCTCCCCCTCTACTATAGTAACAACAATGTTATTTGATCTCTCTTTAAGTTGATTAGCAGTGCAGGAATCATGGATATAATAAAAGCCCTGCCCCTTTGACTCGAAGGCGCACATCAGAGCAATGCATTCCCAAGGAAGAAATTCAGTGCAAACCGAAGCCAGATGCCCCAATTTGTTGCAGCGCTCGCAAGAATTTCGTCCATTTCGTTCAGGGATGGTAAATTTTGGAAAACAAAATCCAAAATCTTGCTTCGCACTGCATGTGTACAACATCAAAGCAAGTCGGCATGCACGAGGGAGCGCTGCCCCCGTACAGCAGCAAAGCAAGCGGGCGGGAGATGAAGGCTGTGGTACTGTGTGGGCAGGCGGAAAGCGCTGGATCTGAAATTTCTGAGATTTTGGCAATGATTTTTTCCCCCATATACATGATGCGTCTTGCCGAATAGATCAACATCCAGCAAAACCAGCGGCGGCGGGCTAGGCGAAGGTCAACATGTTCAAATCTCCCTTGGGAGACGTCATTGACATAGAGGCGGAACAGACCATGATGCAACGGCAGATGATGGAGATGTACGCAAAGATCATGCAATAGTTTACCAATTCGCTGGGCAGGATGAAGTTGTCTATGCAGTGAGGGGAAGTGACATTGATTGATGGGGTAGTCATCAAGATGGAGGAGGAGAAGAAGCAGGAGATAGAGACGAAGAAGGATATGGCGAGGGTGTTCTATGGAAGCAGAGCTTTCTTCTCAAGGCACGTCATAGCAGCATCTCCGATAACTATGAACGCAGGTATTTTCTTTTATTTTAAGCAATATGACATATACAATGGTGGTGAAAATTAAATACTAAAGGGAAAGACATGAATGCGTGATTTTTTGGCAGTAGATTCAGAAAGATGTTCTTTATGCATTTAAAAAATATTCATACACTTCTTGAACATCTTCAGAATTGTTTAATCATCTATCATAGAAAATCAGTAGCTATACTACTGGCACCATTGTTCATGAGAAATATCCTATACGTGTCCAGTTTTATCACCTCTTCCTGATGTTGCCTGTGAATCTTAGTAACTCTGTAAACTCTTCCTTTCTACATCTAAGTTGCTGCTTCATTTCAGAAGAACATTTACCTGTACAAGTTTTAGTTTCCTTCTGGTGGGTATCGTCTTGGCCAGTCCTTCTCTTGCTTTTTATGCTCACAACCACTACTGAAAAAAGGCTTATAGATGGGCTCAATTTAGTGGCGGGCGTGGACAGGTACCCGCCACTGCTATTGGTAAAGTAGCAGTGGCGGGTAGAAAATGTCGCCGGCCACTGCTATGCGAACAGTGGTGGCGGGCAGAAACAACGACCCACCACTCGTAAACTTTTATAAATTTACCGGTGGAATAAAAGAAGCAGTGGCGGGTAGCGAAATCGTGTCCGCCCCTGGTTTGTCATGCAGCAGTGGCGGGCAGAAAGATTGCCCGCCACAGCAATATTTTGGCAAACCGCGCCAACATTTTCCAAAATTGCCAAAAGTTAGCAGTGGCGGGCAATGACGGATCCAGGGGGGGCGTGCTGGGGCCATGGCCCCCCCTGGTTGAATTTTTTGCCTATATACCCTTTAAATTTATGAAAAATTTACAAAAACACCCTTCATATTAGTGTTTGAACCCCTCCTTTCATAGATCCTGGGTCCGTCCCTGGTGGCGGGCATTCTAAACCACCCGTCACACATATCTTAAGTCAGGAAAATCCTTGGAAAAGTCATATTTACTAAATCTAGAATATTCTCAAATTTAAGCATGCGACTTCCAATGGTGTGTATTAAAGGTAGAAAAAGTTTGATCCATTTCCGGGCTCGTTTGCACGTTATTTGTAACCGAAGAGCGTTTTGCCCATTATAATGGCAGGAAAATCTGTTAATGCTTCCAAAATAGGAAACCAACTCAAAAAGTAGCCAGATTTGAGCATGAGACTTCAAATGGTGTGTATTAATCATAGAAAAAGTTAGAAGTTCAAACGATGTAGTAAAATGGAGTTGTGTGTGGAAGGCGACAGTTTCCGTTCGAAACCGTGACCGTTCGCCGGAGAGTATCCGGTTTGTACACGAAGTGTCTATTTTTTGCCATAACCATCTCAAATTTTTACCACATCCTACAGGGTTCCTATGAAGACACCATCCCAAGTTTCATCCATTTCAGAGCTCGTTTGCACACTTTGTTGAATCGAAGAGCGTTTTACCCTTTTTAATGACCGGAAAATCAGTTAATGCTTCTAAAATAGCAAACCAACTCAAAAAGTGGTCAAATTCGATCATGAGACTTCCAATAGTGTGTATTATTCATAGAAAAAGTTTGAAGTTGAAATCATGTAAAAAAGGAGTTGTGTGTGGAAGGTGACGGTTTTCCATTCGAAACCATGATACTTTGCCGGAGAGTGTCCAGTTTGTATACGAAATGCATCAAGTTTTTGCCGTAATGCTCTCAAATTTTTCCATACTGTACAGGGGTCCTATGAAGACACTATGCCAAGTTTCATCCATTTCGGAGCTCGTTTGCACGGTATGTTGAACGGAATTGCGTTCTGACATTTTTAATGGCCGAAAAATTAGTTAATGCTTCGAAATTAGCAAACCAACTCAAAAAATGGTCAAATTTAAGCATGAGACTTCCAAAGGTGTGTATTAAACATAGAAAAAGTTTGAAGTAGAAATGATGTAGAACAATTGAGTTGTGTGTGGAAAACGGTGGTTTTCGTTTGAAACCCTGATACTTCGCCGGGGAGTGTTGATTTTGTACACGAAGTGCATGAAATTTTTACTGTAACGCTCTCAATTTTTTACCACACCCTACAGGGGTCCTATGAAGGCGCCATGCCAAGTTTCATCTCTTTCCGAGCTCGTTTGCACGTTATTTGGAACCGAAGAGTTTTCTGCCCTTTTTAGTGACCGAAAAATCAGTTAATGCTTGAAAAATAGAAAACAAACTCAAAAAGTTTTCAAATTTAAGCATGCTACTTCCAATGGTGTGTATTAAACATAGAAAAAATATAGATCTTATTTTGAATAAGTTTTAGTCCTCGTTCAGATCTTATTTTGAATCAAAATTGCAGAACAAAAGTGTGGCAGGCACTTAGAAACGCCCGCCACAGCTAAATTTGCGGTGGCGGGCTTTGGGTAGCGCCCGCTACGTCCATTTTGCATTATTATTTCCTACTGTAATTTATCTTATTTTGATGTTATATTTCACATTATGGTGCAATTCTAATGTCTTTTCTCTCTTAAAATGCAAGTAATACCTAGAGGGGGAGATTGCCGGCAGCTGAAATTCTGGACCTAAAATACCAACAGAAGAAAAAGCAATTCTCCAGAGCTCAAAATGAAGTGTGGATTTTTGAAGATTTATTTGGGAATATATAATGAATTATGGAGAGAAGATATGCCATAGGGGGGGCACAACCTGCCCACATGGACAGGTGGCGCAGCCACCCCCACCCCCTGGCCGCGCCATGTGTCCATGTGGGGCCATGGTAGCTCCCCTCCCAATGCCCTTTGTTCATAAATTCTCTTTTGACCTAGGAAAAATCACAGAAAAGTTTCAGGACTTTCCGCCGCCGTCTGCGAGGCGGTGGGTGGAGCACTTTTGCTCCACAGCGGAGCGATTCTGCCGGGAAAATTTTCCTCCAGGAGCGGAAAATCGAAGCCTTCATCATCACCAACACTCCCCTCATCGTGAAAATCAACATCTTCATCAGCACCATCTCATCTCAAAACCCTAGTTCTTCCTTTGTGTTCAATCTTTGTATCAAACCTCAGATTGGTACCTGGGGGTGCTAGTAGTGTTGATAACATCTTATAGTTGATGCTTGTTGGTTTAATTGGTGGAAGATTGTTATGTTCAGATTGTTAATCATATATTTATACCCACTGATCATGATCAATATGATGAGTTGTGAGTAGTTCTATTTGTTTTTTAGCACATGGGAGAAGCCATGTTGCTAGTAATCATCTGAAGTTGATCACCGTTCAATGTTTTGATATTATGTTGTGTTGTTCTTCCTCTAGTGGTGTTATGTGAACGTCGACTACATGACACTTCACCATGTTTGGGCCTAGGGGAAGGCATTGTGGAATTAGTCTGTAGATGATGGGTTGCGGGAGTGATAGAAATATAAACCCCAGTTTATGAATTATTCCGTAAGGGGCTGTTTCGGATCCAATTGCTTAATGCTATGATTAGATTTATCCTAATTACTTCTCTTGTATTTGCAGATGCTTGCATGGAGGGGGGTATAATTATAAGTAGGTATGAGTTCAAGTAAGGACAGTACCTTAGCTCCGGTCCACCCACATAATACTTATCAAGGCAATGAACGTAAGTCGATGAATCGTGGTGAAAGTAACTTGGCAATATCCCCGTGTGTCCTCAAGAGCGTTTTAATCACTATAAGAAGTATCACCGGCTTGTCCTTAGCACAATTAAGGATTGGGCCACTTGCTGCACCTTGCTACTTTGTTACTTGTTATCTTATTACCAATTATCTTGCAGTGAAGTCCTTGCTGAAAACCGTCTATCAATTCCTTCTGCTCCTCATTGGGTTCGACACTCTTATTTATCGAAAGGACTATGATTGATCCCCTATACTTGTGGGTCATCACCCGCCACACCATGCATAATTTATTAAACAAACCCCTTCAGCCGATTTGCCCTATCCACAACTTCTTCTCTCTCGTGACCACTCCTCTCACCTATCCTCTCCTCAGATCCGCCGTCACCACCTTCGCCGTCCATCGTTCCCTCCGCCAGATCTGCTGCCCACCGGAGCTGCCGTCCACCGTCACGGGAGCTGCTTTTCCCTCGCGCCCAAGGTAAACTCCATCCCCTCACTCTATATCCGTCGGCCGGAGCTGTCGTCCGGCCGGCAGGCCCATTGTCTCCTCTAGGGCCAGCACAACCCTTTATATATGTCCGCCGGATGCGAGTAATTAGTTGGATGCTATAGATTGGTATGGATGCTAGTAATTAGTTGTATGCTATAGATTGGTATGGATGCTAGTAATTAGTTGGATGCTATACATGATATTCATATTGTGTTGTATTACATGTCTTCAAATTTGAATGCTAGCTAGGATTTGTATATAGGGATGCTAAATGGATGCTAGCTAGCTAGGGTAATTAGTTAAGATGCTATGGATGCTAGTTTGGATGCTATGTATGAGGCTATTCATATTGTGTTGTAGTACATGTCTTCAAATTTTTATAGGGATTCATACTAATAAGTGCCAATGTTTTGGCGAAATGTTGATTGATTTTCGTTTCATCAAATTTCTGGCATTTAATATGTCCAATATTAAGCAAAGGTCATGTCAATTTTTTTGGTTGATTTTTAATCTTTTATGTATATTTGTCAATATTAACGCAACAAATGGATGAGTGCCCCTACTGTTTCGACACACGGGGTTTGTGTGACGATCCTGGACGGGACAACAATCGCTTCTCCCTCACGCTTAAATATGACTACAAATATTATACGGTAATTAGTTTAATATTTTTTACACATATTTCCTTCTTAAGCATGTCTTAAGGTTTTTGTTTTAAAGTGTAATTTTTGTTTTTTAAACTTCGACTAGTGCATCCCCTGCTTTGCAAGGCTTTATGTCCTAGATAAGTATTTTGTCCGCGAGATGGATGAGCAGACTGAGATGCTTGCTTACCTCAAGACGAAAGATGGTTTTCATTTCAATGTTATGATCTATAATCACGTAGACGACACACATTTTGCTTGTTCTAATTGGAGAGGATTGGCCAAAGCTTACCAATTTGAGCCTGGTATGGATATAACCTTTGATATTGGCAACTTTTCTGACAATCGTCGAGACATATGGGTGAATTTGGACATGACTCCAGTTCTTCCTCCATGTAAGTTTCTTAAACAGACTTGTTAAATAACCTTTATATTACTGAAAATTAGTTGTTATTCACCCCTAACTTATCTTGCTTATTTAAAATTGGACAGCTTATTTTCTAGCTCCAAGAAAAACACGGAGGATAGTAGACGACACCTATTACACTGCTGGCACAACGCTTACTTGGCGGGAGAAGAAGTACCTTGTCTCCTTTGTTGATGATATTGAGTCGCTTATGGGCATTTACAGAGCTGGTCGAAATGATGCACCATACCTGTCACTAGTCCACACCTTGACCAAGGCCAACATTCATAACACATACCTGGTAAGAATTATTACTATTGTGCCACTAGTCCATGTCTTTTTCATACATTCTTCTTAAATTAATTACACTGCTTACTATGTTACTATTATGTTCTTAAACAAAAGCTCCCAAGATGTGTTGTGCCTGAAATGATGGATGGCCATGGTGAGATGACACTTATCTGTCATGACAAGACCAATTTCAGAGACACATACTCGACTGCAGCCCTACCAGATGGACACGTCCAAGTTAATGGATGGAGACGAATATTGAATGAGTGCAAACTGAAAATTGAAGATCGGTGGATCTCTATGCTCGACCATGGAGATGCAGGGGTTTTCCTATTCTTCACATCTATTCCTAAAGAAAAGGAGTAGCGCGCTAGTATTTGTCATGAGTGATATAAACTACGGGATATATTGTCGATCGTGTTTTGGACTACTATGTACTGGCTAGCTAGCTAGGATGACTAATGAACATGTTCTATGGTTTAGTTAGTGGATGTTTAGTCATGATCAATAACAACTAGCTAGTGGTTAATGTATGCATGTATCAATGCAATGTATCATAATTTCTTATCGGAATCAATGTAATGTTGCAGCGTATTGCAATTTCTGATATGGGTATTATGCAAAACGCAGCCATAGCAGCAAAAATGTTGCCGCGGCTGCGAAATTTTTAATTTGCCTGCGCAAGCTTTCCAGTGGCGGGCGTGGCAATATGCCTGCCACTGACACATACATCAGCAGTGGCGGCCGCCCTACCCGCCACAGATGACCTATTACCAGTGAGATCAGTGGCGGGCGCCTACCCCAGCAAAGCCCGCCACTGATGGGCATTTACCGCCCGCCACTACTAGGCATTCCTGCAGTAGTGAACAATTAGTACATTGGCTGTAACTGCATATTTGGATTAACATATTTCTTCTTTGCATATTGGAACTAACTTTCATACTTCCCTCCCAAGCAGTATGACTTCTGGGCCGACCTCAAGCACCATGAGTCCACCCTTCAATGTGCCCTTCCTCTTCTCAGCAGGTACCATACTATACTATCTATATATACATTATTAAAGTGGAGTTAGTAGTCTCGCCTCATCTCCTCTCACCGATTTTTTTCCCACCTCACTTCCTCCCATTGATCTTTTTCTCGCCTCACCTCCCACCGATTTTCTATCCCACACTCATCACAGCAAAAAACCGGTGGAACCCCCGACGAAAACCGCACATAGAAAGCTACCCAATACGAAGTCTCCCTCTTGATAACCCCAGCCGCCACTGATCTCCCCTCCCATAACCGTAGCTACACGCCATCCCTTTCCCCTTCCTCCCTCTAGCGGCGTCCCTCCGCTCCGCGTGGCAGATCGGTCGATGTGGGCGGTGCAGGTGGCGAGGCCCGGCCCGCCGGGCTGCACAGGGCCGGCGACGAGCTGGACAGGGGGCGGCTAGAGGCGCTCGTGCGCGTCGAAGAACAGGCGGCAGCGGCGTCCTGCATCAGTGCCGCGGCGAGGAATCAGAGGAGAGATAGGAGAGAGGGAGGAGATCGGAGGTGGAAGGAGGGAACCAGGGAGGGGCTCACCGACACGGCGGCGCTTGCCAGACGCTGGATGGCGGCAGGGTCACACGGCGACGGCGGCTCGCGCCTGGCGCCCTCTCTGGCAGCGCGAGCAGGAATGAGAAGGAACCCGAGCCACCATCACCATCACCACCCCGTCGCCACTCTACTCCTCGTCTGCCTCGTGGTCACGGTGGTCGTGGTGCTGGCCATGGACGGCCTGGCCCCGTCCCACCCCATTCTCATCTTCTCAACCACTCGTACTTCTCTGTTGCCGTCCAACGCCTCCATCTCAATCGCCTTCGCACTGCCCATGTACAACATCAAAGCAAGCGGGTGTGCACGAGGGAGCGCCGCCCCTGTACAGCAGTAAAGGAAGCGGGCGGGAGCTGAAGGTTGTGCTACTGTGTGGGCGGGCGGAAAGCGTTGGATCTGAAATTTCTGAGATTTCGGCAATGATTTTTTTCCCAATATACATGATGCGTCTTGCTGAATAGATTGACATCCAGCAAAAGCAGCGGCGGCAGGCTAGGAGAAGGTCAACATGTTCAAATCTCCCTTGGGAGACGTCACTGACATAGAGGCGGAACAGAGCGTGATGCAGCGGCGGATGATAGAAATTTACGCGAAGATCATGCAATAGCTTACCGATTCGCTGGGCAGGATGAAGTTGTCTATGCAGTGAGGGGCAGTGACATTGATTGATGGGGTAGTCGTCAAGATGGAGGAGGAGAAGAAGCAGGAGATAGAGACGAAGAAGGATATGGCGAGGGTGTCCTGTGGAAGCAGAGCTTTCTTCCCAAGGCACGTCATGGCAGCATCTCCGGTAGCTTTGAACGCAGGTATTTTCCTTTATTTTAAGCAATATGACATACTCCCTCCCTCCGGGTTTATTAGGCCCCTTTCATTTTGAGCCAAAGTTTGACCATGAATTTAACTAATAAAATATAAATTATATGTCACAAAAATTATAACATAAAAAACCTCTTTCAAATACAAATCCAACAATATACTTTGTGTAGCATATACTTTATATATTTTTAGTCACATACATGGTCAAACTTAGACACAAAATATAGGGGTCCTAATAAACCCGGACAGGGGTAGTATACAATGGTGGTGAAAATTAAATACTAAAGGGAAAGACATGAATGCGTGATTTTTGCGGCAGTAAATTCAGAAAGATGTTCTTTATGCATTTAAAATATATTCATACACTTCTTGAACATATTCAGAATTATTTAATCATCTACCATAGCAAATCAGTAGCGATAGTACTGGCACCATTGCTCATGAGAAATGTCCTACACGTGACCAGTTTTATCACCTCTTTCTGATGTTGCCTGTGAATCTTAGTAACTCTGTAAACTTTTCCTTTCTACATCTAAGTTGCTGCTTCATTTCAGAAGAACCTCTACCTATACAAGTTTTGGTTTCCTTCTGGTGGGTATCTGTAGGAAATATGTCCTAGAGGCAATAATAAATGTTACTATTTATTTTCATGTTTGTAATTATGTTTATATTCCATGCTATAATTGCGATGGTTCCTGAGCCCGTATATCCATAAAGGCTCTGAGGAAAACCCATTTGCATGTGTGGAATAATAAACGGTAAAATGTATTCCTAGTCAAGCCTCTAAGACTAGGTCAAGTGTTGCATGATGGTTACATTTTCCTAATCATGGGCATGAGTATGCCGGCAACTTTGAGGACACAATGTTAGAAGAACATTTGTGTTGAATCGACCCGATTGATGTTATGCTACGAGATACATTCGTCACAAGTTAATAGTTAATAACACAGAGAAAGTTAGCGTTTGCATAATTCCTTAGACCATGAGAGTATCAGGTTCATTCATACTTGCTTCGTAAACTTTGGGGCTTGTAAAACGTCATCTGTAAAAGGGTGGCTATTACGGCGGCTTACGGGTTCACGGAAAAGCATGACAAGGGACTTGATAGCTCAAGATTGGGATTTGCTTTTCCGGCGATGGAGAGATATTCTTCGGGCCCTCTCGGTGTTACGGTATCCATCATCGTCTGGCCAGACACAGTGTGATTTGATCACAGGGATGCCGGAACGCGGGAATGAAAAAAGAAAACAAAACCGGTAACGAGGTAGCTGACATAGTGAACAAGTTGTTGATTCACGGGAATGCCATTAAATCTCACCTCGGGTATTTGTAACATATCGTGAAGCAACAGGAACGGCATTCGGTAACTACATTCACTCGAATACTTATTCATGTGAGTATAGGGGTCAATATGGATGTTCACGGTTCCGCTATTGATCATTGATCGGAAAGTATTCCGGTCACATGTCTATACTTCACCGAACCTACAGGGTCACACACTTAAGGGTCATCTATCTGCTGAGTACTAGACAGGGAGTCCGAAAGAAAGTCACCGGAAAAGTTTCGAAGACGACGAAAAGTTTCAGAGAGAAAACCGGAAGTGTTTCGGAGTAACCAAAAATGTTTTGGAGAGAAAAATCATCCTACCGGAAATGTTTCGAAACGCGTCCAGAATTATTTTAGGGGTTGCCGGAAATGTTCTGAACCTTCGAGATTTTTTTTGGATAAAACAGTCACGGGAAAATGTCTCAAGAATAGTGGAAACACTATTAAGAATAGTGGGAACACATATAAGGGAAAATATCTCACGAATAGTGGAAGTACTATTAAGAATAGTGAAAACACTATTAAGTGAAAATATTTGAGGGCATTTTGGTATTTTCCCTATAGCCTCTCACCCTATAAATAGAGATGGAGAGGGCTCTCCATTTTCACTCATTCTCTCTCAAACACAAGGCATGCATGATCTGCCATTTCTCTCTCCCTCACACGAAAGAGTTTCGTAGAGCCTAAAGGCTGTCTAGTTTCCGGTAGGAAACAGTTCTAGACGGCAAAGCCCTGCCGGATAGCTAACACCGTATGTGTGCAACCCAGTAGAGAGATTGTAGTTTCAATCATAGTTCGAGAGTGCCTCCGGAAGGTTTGTCCGAGTGACCGACCGAGTTGAGAGGGTCCTCCCGAAGGGTTGTCCGAGGATCCGTCTAGTGAGACCGTCTGAGGGACTGTCCAGAGGCCTCCCGAAGGGCTGTCCGAGGATCCGTTCGGTGAGACCATCCGTGGGACTGTCCAGAGGCCTCCCGAAGGGCTGATCGAGATCTGTCCGGTGAGACCATCCGAGGGATTGTCCAGAGGCCTCCCGAAAGGTTGTCCGGGGATCCGTCCGTTAACCTGATAAGGGAGAACATCCTCGCGGTTGGGAGATTATAAAATCCTAGCTGCGGGGATCTGCACCAACGATCTTCACCAACTCTACTTCCGTTGCGCTACGAGTCGGTAATGATCAGATCAAAACCTTGTATGCATCTTCATAGTGATCCTGGGCTTGCTCGTAGTACCAATTTTTTTTGTTTTCAGCTACGTTCCCTTACAGTAGCATCATGAGCCTTGTTATGCGTAGATGCAGGTTACGATCTAGAATACATGAGATGTATGGGTATTGCATAATATAATTTTGTAGTAGATACGACCTTTTGCTGAAATTTATTTGTGCGGGTAGCAGATGAAATCTATTACCCAATGTTCTTGTTGCTTCCCTTAAATTTGCGTGTTTCTGATCTTGACGATATGGTGGAATTTTACAAAGTTCTGGCAATCCGTGATCCTGATTGATCAATGAAGTGCTTCAGTACCTTGGGTTCCACCGTAGTTAAAGAAAGATGAAATTTAGCAAACTAAAGGGCAATGCAGATATGATCTGCACGGGTTTCTTGCGTATGATGAAGTTCAGTATGGGGCTCGAGATTTTTTATCTCGTGTTTCATACGCCCCGCAAAATTAAACTAGCGACTTGAATAATCATACTGGATGATGAACCTTGGTAGCTGCGGTTTGGATTGAAACCTTAGAAGCCACGAAAAATAAAATTTTGCATAAACCGATTAGAAGCGTCTAACTTGGTTTTGCAGGATTTCATATGATGTGGTATGTTCTTCATCATATTTAATTTGATTATGTATGAGATGACTATATAATATAAATTAACATGACTTGCGTGTCATGATTCGGCATGATGGCTGGAGCCATATGATTGTCACTTTAATGACCCGCATGTCAACTTTGTTGTAATGCATTAATTTTATTAGCTATAGTGATAGCAATGTTAATTGATGCATCGTCATGGCGGTGACAAGCATTGCAAAGGTGGAGACCGACGCAAAAAACGAAGACGGAGAAAGAGGAAAAGAAACAGGCCTTGGCAGAAAAGTTCTGCCACGGCATCGTTTTATTTTATTTTGCGAAGACGAAGAATCCTTCTCCGAATGAAGGGGCTATACCATATCATGCTATTATGAATTGCATGAGATGTTTATCCCTTTTGATGCACCGTTTTGATTGCGTGGTAGTCGCTTTTATTAGGGTGATCTCTCACTTAAAATATCAAGTAGTTATTGTTCTCCCAAGTGCAGCACCGTCTTAAATACGTATCTTTTCGGGGTGCGCCATGTCCATATGGGTACGAACGAATTGAGAGGTATGAGGCGGGTGATGGTAAGACCTCGCAGCGAGATTACTTGGTTGTCTTGACGTTCTGCCTTGATCGTCCTGAGCTCGGAACACGCCCATCAAAAGATGAACAAGAGTCACATAGAGATGTGATCGGCAAGATGGCCTACCGATTGTAATTCTCGTCATCAGTGATGTCCATATCAATGGCATTGAATTGCAATACGGGTCTTCGATCACTGACAATCAATTATGAGAGATATTGATTTGAGTGGGAGGGCATTATAGAATTAAATTATTTAATTCTCAGTGCAATTAATTATAAACATTGTCTAAGTGAAATTTGCATAATAGTTGTAGAATATTTACTCGCGTTTCCACCTTCCTGATTAAAATTGAATAGCTGTTATTTATTTGGTTAAAACTTTACGATTGATAACGTAATGTGAGGATTGTCCTCAAGAGTGCCGAGAAGGACTTTGTCCTATCGCATGCTTTCGGTATTCTCCCGCTAATGCTATGGATGATGTGACTCTCGTCCTTCGATCCAAAAGCTAGAATTCCGTTATGGTCAAGTGCAATATGTTTGCTTCCATGAGACCCAAACTTTGAAAGTTTGGGATAGTTATGTAATATTCATGGATCTGAAAATTAGTTTCTGATACAAACAAAGTCTAAAAGATATGAGATATCCAAAGCAATGTTTGTTTGCGAGTATTAGTGAAGTGTTTACTATGCATTAGACTGATAAGATGGGATCCAGAAGAACGCCTGTCATGTGATGATGGTGAATAAAACAACAACTTAAAGAGAAAGGAAAAGTCCGAAGGGTATAAGTGAGACTTACACGCCTAGCAAGTCCGCGGCTGAAGCCACTCTTAAAGTTGGGTGTTTCATCTGAGAGTAGGAAAATCATTGGAAGTAAAACTGTTAGAAGTATAAAGGCAATAGAAAGGCGACTGGAAGGTCCAACTCAGGTATGAATGTCATACGAGTTGTAAATGTATAGGAGGCTGGTCAAAACTATAATTCTTGGAAATTAGGATTAAACTGTTAATCGCTGATTCTTGGCTATTGGGATTAAAAGTTGATCTCAAGGATACCCGTTTGATTGCATTCTGTTGCAACTCGATGCAAGAACTACTACGGTCTAAATGACTAGCCGCTAATGAGGTTTAGATACGCGCTGGGAACATAGTAAAAATTACTATACCTTCCTACGGTGTATCACCTCTGTATTTATTTCAAAATTCATTTTAGAGTTTTATACACTCTAGCCCGTTGCATGAAGTAAGTTGCAAGGAGGTTGTTCATAATAGAACAATTGTTGTTCGGTGTTATGAATAACATAAGGGCCATGCTTCCATCATGGATGGGATGTATGTTATGAACATTGATAATGATATGATACATCCATAACACTGACGCTAAATGTCGCAAGGCTAAAAGAATACCACATATGTGGGGCACTGCATTTGGTCACACTGGAGAAACCCGCATGTAGAAATTTCATAATGATGGATTTTGAAGTCATTTGATTATGAATCATCTGACACATGCAACTTTCATCCGAAAAGTGAAGTGACTAAAATACCGTTCATAGGCCATATGGAACGAGCAACGAACTTATTGGTAAACGCACATTCTAATGTGTGTAGTCCAATGAGTATTGTTGCTAGCAGTGGATTTGTCTATCTTTAGAGATGACTTAAGTAGATATGCAAATATTTGCTTAATGAGACATAAGTCTGAATATTTTTGAAAAGGTTTTCAGAATGAAGTAGAAATTATTGTAACAAGAAAAAATATATTTCTACAATTAGATTGAGGAAAGAAATATTTGAGTTACAAGTTTAGCGAATGTCTGATGAGTTGTGAAAATAGTTTCATAACTTACACCTCCCGGAACACCATTGGGAGTGAAATGTCCGAGAAGATGTAATCAAACCATATATGACATGGTAAGATCAAAGATGACATAAATCAATTTGCCATTATTCCTTCTAAGTAATGCTTTAGAGACTACAGCTTTTACACTGAAAAGAGCGCTACCAAATCTGTTGAAATGAAACCATGGTATGGTATGCCCAACCATGTTTTGTCTTTTCTTAACATTTGGAATATTAGACATGTGTAAAATGTTTACAAAACTATTCTAAATCAGATAAGTGCTACTTTGTTGGTTATCCCAAATTATTGGGTATTCCTCCATCACTATGCCACGGCAAAATGTTTGCTACATAGAGCGGTATGATTTTGAAGAAAATGTTTCTTGCAAAAGAGTGAGTGGGCGGACAGTGCAACTCGACGAGATAACAGTATCTTCGTCATCAGGTCAAGGGAAACAAACCTTGGAAGAAATTCCAGAGTTTCCTACTGTGACTGATACGGAAGACTCTACATGAGATGTATGGACTTCGGTCGAACTTGCAGCTGAACCACGTAGGAAAAACTCGTGCAAACCTCTTTGGTGCGCAAACGAGATATTGTTCTTAGACAACAGTATACATACGATAATGAAGGAAGCGATGATGGGCCCTGACTCCGGAATTGGCTAAATACCAAAATGATCTGAGATAGTATCCATATAAATAATTCAAGATTAGATTTTGATAAACCTTCAGAAGACTTAGAGTCTAATGAATATTATTGGAACTATAAACTGATACGGATAAAAATATTTTATCCATAAAGCTCGGCTTGTTGCTTATAACAAATTCTAGGAGTTGACAATGATGAGATTGTCTCACCGTAGCGATGCTTAAAGTCGGTTCGTGTTATACTAGCAATTAATACATATTTCAATCATGAGATATCATAAATGGACGCCAAAAGGATTTCCATGAGATGGAAATACAACTTAGGACTTGTATATGATACAATCCAAAGTGTTTTGTCGATCCAGAGGATGCTAGTGAATATACAAACTTCAGAGGTCCAGTAATGTACAGAAGCAAGCAAAATAGAGTTGGAATCTTTGTTTTGATGAAACAGTCAAAGAATCTGATTTCATCAAGGATAGCAAAGATGCTTGTGTTTACAAGAAAGTAAGTGGGAGCATAATAATATTTCTAAAACTTTGTGTGCTTGACATATTATTGATTGGAAATAATATAAATTTCTTGACACGAATTAGGACTTCACTGAAAATAGTTTTTCGATGAAGTACTTGGGCTAGGTAGCCTCGGTATTAGGCATAATGATCTATGGAGATTGATTTGCCTAACAGGGCTTAGCCAAAATACATATTGACAAAATGTTAAAACGGTTTAGCATAGGAAAGCCAAGAAAAGTTTCTTGCCGAAGTCACATGGAAGGAGTTTTAGCAAGACTCGGTGTCCTAAAACACTGATGAGCAAAATACATGATGGAGATTCCACACACTTTTGTGTTTGGATTAATCATGTATTCCATGGTATGCAAAACAACCAGATATGTCCAGTACTCCAAATTAGTTGCGAGTAAGATACCAAAGTGATCAAAGTGTTGATCGTAGGACAGCAATGTAAAATGTCGTTGAGTACTAAAGTAGCACTGATGACATGTTTTCTCGCAAGCGGAGATTATGAAGTGCTCGTTGTATAAACTTACATCGATACAGTCTTCATCAATGCTCCAAGCGATTTTCGGTTTAAATTAATGGTTTTGTGTAATACATGATATGGTGGCACAGTAAGTTGGAACTGTTCCAGGTTGCTGTGGCGAATTCTATAACAAAAGGCTAAATATGTTGCCGCTTAGGAAGCGACAAAGAGGGAGTTGAATCATATAGTTCATTTATGAACTTAGTATAGTTTCAAGATAGATTTGGTCAATGGAACGCTAATGGAGATAGTGGTTCCATAGCTCAGTCTGAGGAATCAAGGTTCGACCAGTGATTCAATCATATACAAAGCCAAGAACACACGAAATTATGAATTTTGGGAAAGCGTGAAAACGTGAGGAAATTCAAAAATACACACGGACCTAAGGTTGTCAGATCCACTGGACGAAGACTACACCACAAGCGAAGCATATTTTACACCGGTATAACATTGGTGTAAAGTGCATTAGTATTGACTAGATTATTGACTCTAGTGCAAGTGGGAGTCTGTAGGAAATATGCCCTAGAGAAAATAATAAATGTTATTATTTATTTTCATGTTCGTAATTATGTTTATATTCCATGCTATAATTGCGATGGTTCCTGAGCACGTATATCCATAAAGGCTCTGAGGAAAACCAATTTGCATGTGTGGAATAATAAACGGTAAAATATATTCCTAGTCAAGCCTCTAAGACTAGCTCAAGTGTTGCATGATGGTTACATTTTCCTAATCATGGGCATGAGTATGCCGGCAACTTTAAGGACACAATGTTAGAAGAACAATTGTGTTGAATTGACCCGATTGATGTTATGCTACGAGATACATTCGTCACAAGTTAATAGTTAATAACACAGAGAAAGTTAGTGTTTGCATAATTTCTTAGACCATGAGAGTATCAGGTTCCTTCATACTTGCGTCGTGAAATTTGGGGTTTGTTAAACGCCATCTGTAAAAGGGTGGCTATTACGGCGGCTTACGGGTTCACGGAAAAGCATGACAAGGGACTTGATAGCTCAAGATTGGGATTTGCTCCTCCGGCGATGGAGAGATATTCTTCGGGACCTCTCGATGTTACGGTATCCATCATCGTCTACCCAGACACAGTGTGATTTGATCAGAGGGATGTCGGAACGCGGGAACGAGAAAAGAGAAGAAAACCGGTAACGAGGTAACTAGCATAGTAAACAAGTTGTTGATTCATGGGAATACCATTAAATCTCACCTCGGGTATTTGTAACATATCGCGAAGCAACAGGAAAGGCATTCGGTAACTACAGGTTCACTCAAATATTTATTCGTGTGAGTATAGGGGTCAATATGGATGTCCACGGTTCCGCTATCGATCATTGATCGGAAAGTGTTCCGCTCATGTCTATACTTCACCGAACCTACAGGGTCACACACTTAAGGGTCTTCTATCTGCTGAGTACTAGACAGGGAGTCCGAGAGAAAGTCACCGGAAAAGTTTCGAAGACGACGAAAAGTATCAGAGAGAAAACCGGAAGTGTTTCGGAGTAACCAAAAATGTTTTGGAGAGAAAAATCATCCTACCAAAAATGTTTCAAAAACCGTCGGGATTTTTTTCGGATAAAACGGTCGCGGGAAAATGTCTCAAGAATAGTGGGAACACTATTAAGAATAGTGGGAACACTATTAAGCAAAAATATCTCATGAATAGTGGAAACACTATTAAGTGAAAATATCTGAGGGCATTTTGGTATTTTCCCCATAGCCTCTCACCCTATAAATAGAGGTGGAGAGGGCTCTCCATTTTCACTCATTCTCTTTCAAACACAAGGCATGCATGATCTGCCATCTCTCTCTCCATCACACGAAATAGTTTCGTAGAGCCGAAAGGTTGTCTGGTTTCCGGTAGGAAACAATTCTGGAAGGCGAAGCCCTGCCGGATAGCTAACACCGTATGTGTGCAACCCAGTAGAGAGATTGTAGTTTCGATCTTAGTTCGAGAGTGCCTCCCGAAGGGCTGTTCGAGTGACTGTCCGAGTTGAGAGGGTCATCCCAAAGGGCTGTTCGAGTGACCGTCCGAATTGAGAGGGTCATCCCGAAGGGATATCCGAGGATCCGTCTGTGAGACCGTTCGAGGGACTATCCAGAGGCCTCCCGAAGGGCTGACCGAGGATCTGTCCGGTGAGACCATCCGAGGGACTGTCCAGAGGCCTCCCGAAGGGTTGTCCGGGGATCCGTCTGGTAAGCTGACAAGGGAGAACATCCTCGCGGTTGGGAGGTTGTAAAATCCTAGCTGCGGGGATCTGCACCAACGATCTTCACCGAATCTACTTCCGTTGTGTTACGAATTGGTAATGATCGGATCAAAACCTTGGATGCATCTTCATAGTGATCCTGGGCTTGCTCGTGGTACCAAAATATTTTGTTTTCAGCTACGTTCCCTTACAGTATCGTCTTGGTCAGTCCTTCTCTACCTTTTTATGCTCACAACAATTAGTACATTGTCTGTAACTGCATATTCGGATTAACAATTTTTTTTCTTTGCATATTTGAACTAAATTGCATACTTCCCTCGCAAGCAGTATGACTTCTGGGCCGACCTCAACCACCATGAGTCCACCCTTCAATGTGCCCTTCTCTTCTCAACAGGTACCATACTATATGTGCGTACCACTAGCCAAAGAAATGACCCGTTCTTTTATTCTCTAGTAGGGTACCATGTGTTAGTTGCCTGGGTTAGCTAATTCAATATAATCTTTTGATATAGCTGAGATTTTGACCTCAAGTTGCAGTATCTACTAAAGAATATATGTAAATATAAGGAATCATTTCTGACTTCTGAGGGATTAGTGGTAGGGCTCAAGATATGTGGTTTTGGATTAGGGTAGGACTCAACATGTGTGACTTCCAAGGGAACTGCAAAGTCAAGATATGTGCTCCTGGAGTAGCAAGATTTGCATCTAGGGACACCCCTACACCAGTTTTTTGGATCGTATGTTTAGATTTTAATAGATTTTATCCACAATAATTTAATTTTATTGATTATTTTTAAGGAAATGGATAGCATAACAAACACACCTCTTGCAACTAAAATCTCACTGTCTTCTCCAACATGATTTGCAGGACTATGTCGCAACCTGATGGTACAGAGCTCCCGAACTCTGTAATGGTCTATCTTTACTAAGGTAGTTAATAATTTGCTTGTCCCGTGGTTGTGTTTTTTTCCAGCACTCTTTGCATTTGCACTAATTCCTCATTCTCATAGGTTTCTACAACTAAGAAAGATGTTAGATTTTAGCCGTATGTTCCATTTTCTTTGCCGTTACTCTGAAATAACGAGCTTTCGATATCCTAGGGTATACCTTGACATAATCTGTAGCCTCTTTCTCTCTGTTATTTTGTCTATGTAGGAGTATTCACAACTTATGCCCTTGGCTCTCAAATTTTCTGATATGCAGTGTTGTTAACAATTTCCGGAGGCTAACTTAGAGGAAGATGGCACTAGTGCAGAAACGGCCTTTAGTCCCGGTTGGTAAGGGCTTTTAGTCCCGGTTCTCCAACCGGGACTAATATATCGGGACTAAAGGCCCCCACCCTTTAGTCCAGGTTGGCCACGACCCGGGACTAAATCCCTGCCACGTGGCCAGCAGCGCGCGCCGGGGGCTGGGGACCTTTAGTCCCGGTTGGTGACACCAACCGGGACTAAAGGTTTAGGGGTTTAGGGGTTTAGGGTTTATTGTTTATTTTTCCTTTTCATTTTGTGTTTTTCATTTAATTATTTTTCATTTCAAACATATTTTACGCTACTACATACTGTACACGTTATGCATATATAATACAATTTCTTGTAGAATCAGTCATATATCATAGAATTTCTCGTACGACCATGCATACACATATATATATACAATTTCTTCTACAATTTGCAGATCATTATATGTAGGCATTAGGTGAAATGGTATTCTTCGTCGGGAGATATGACCCGCTCAAGCAAAAATCCCGCCATTTCCTCTTGAAGTGCTCGTATGCGGTCCTTTTGTAGGAGCCTATCCCGCATCTCCACCATCTTTAAATAAGGAGATCAATATGAATATATTAGTTGTGTGTATATATATTAGGTCATGATAAAAAATGTGAATAGTGTTTACGTACCCAAAGATGTCTTGCATCTCCGCTCCTTTCGGTCATAAAGCGAATATTCTCGCAAACGTAGTATGCACATAAATTAGTCCTCTTTTCCTGACGCATACACTTTACGAGAATAGAATTCAATCAGATAATAATCAAGCATGATAATGTTATTGAAACTAGAATTAAAGAGATGCGCGGACGTAGCTAGTACTACTTAATTACCTTGGACCGTTGCCATTTCAGCTGTGGTTTCCAGTCACCGACAACCTCTTTGATGAACTTTTTCCAAACCCTGCCCGGCAAATAAAATGAATAAAGGAGTTATTAATTACTTGATATCAGGAAATGAACTAAAGAGGCCGACATAGTGCGATAATGATTGAAATTACCTGTCGAGCATCAAAAACAGGCTGATGTATTCTTCAGGGTCTTTAACTCGGGAGTTCAGTACTTCAACAGTTCCCTCGTCAACTCTAATGATTAGCAGGATCCAGTGGAATCTGCGCACACATTTGTATAAGTGGGCATGCATAACTCATCAACTACACTTAACATCGAGTAAGCAAAAATAGAATTTATAGTACAAGACAGTAACACTCACCTTAAGTTGTAAGGAAAAAGTATTTCTGGTCTGGTATTTAATTTCTTCAACAACATTAGCAAGTTATTCTCTATGTCTTGTTTGTGGTTAATTAACATATTTTCATTAACGGTCTTTGGGTCAATGAACCCAATGCCATAGACTCTATCTCTTTTCAATTCAAAAATCTTCATTCTGCATAATACCACACAAAAGAATATAGTGAGGATAATTACAGGCAATGAACGAGCTGAGCTAGAGACTTAAATTATAGAAAGAAATCACTTACAGACAATAGCAACTGACAACAGATTTGTCGAGTGCGTCTTGATTGAATAACTGAAAAATTTCTGGAAATTCAATCCACACATCTTTCCCATGGAAGTAATGCTCTGGCTTGACTTTCACCATGAGGCCCTCTCGCCCGACCTTTATTTCTCTCAGGTACCAGTCATGCAATTTGTGCATTTGCGTTGATAGAAGCTTCTCCTCGTCAGGTCTAACCAGAGGGTTCCCGGGGACATATTGCCATGCTAGTTCCTTCGTGGGGATTTCCTCGATGCCTAGGAGTTGTTCAACAGTGATACCGATCTTTCTAGCCATCTCTCTATCAGCTTCGGTTACCGCCTTATCGGTACTCATCTTCAGCGGGGGGATCGATTGCACTGCCTGTTCTTCGAGCCGGGGAACAGTTTTCCCGCATTTATTACTACCTGTAAGGCTCGACGTTGATTTTTTTGTTGATGATATGACATGCTAATAGAGCGTTCATAGTCTGATCGTTTTTTCTCCACAGCCAGTTTAGCAAGATTCACAAAGTGTTGTACGACTTTCTCAGGTATTTTCTCCTTTGGCGGCGGGGGCGGTCTCGGTGCAAAATGGGCCTTCACTTCGGAAGCCACTTGGGCTTCGTTTTCCTCGACAGTCATCTCGTACGCTAACTTCTTTTTGGAAGGAGGCTCGGATTTCTTCTTTGGTGCTCTCTTCCGCTTTGGAGTCGGCTGATGCGGCGGAGATCGATATCGTGGACTCACGCTAGGCTCCGTCTCGGGGTGGGGTGGATTCGGCTGACGCGGCGGATATCGATATGGCGGACTCGCGTTGCGCTCCGTCTCGAGGTGGGATGGAGTCGACTGACGCGGCGGACTTGGAGGAGGAGTCCGTGGCCTTGGCACCGAGTTTCGAAACACGATGCATTCCTTTCTCCATACAATGAGACCACGTATGGCTTCTCCCAGTGTCTTCTCCCCTTGACCTCTATGAAAGTCAAGCTCTAGTGAGTCATATCCCGACAGAACTTCATCCACCCCGACACGAGCATAGCCAGGTGGAATCGGATTGCCGTGGATGGTTGCTTCAGGTGCATTCGGTAAAGTAAAGCCGTCCGCCACCTTCATGGATATGTTCTTCATTTTCATGTGTAGACCACAAGTTGTCGTCTCTTGGATATCATCCACGGGGTAGCGAGCTAGCAGTGCATCATCGGCCGGGACCCCCGTGGAACCCACGCTGCTTTTCGGCATAGATGGGATGGTACTATCCAATGCTGGATCTGGTTGCTCCTGCCACTAAGATGCCCTTTGCTGGCTAAGTGTGTCGATCTGCTCCTGCTGCCGCATGAAAGCGCGTTCCAACTCCGCGTTCTTTGATTCTACCTTTTGAAGCCGGTCTGCATCGTGCTTCTTCTTTCTCGCACGGCTTCTGTAACTGACATTCCACTCCGCAAACCCCTCAACCCACGGAATAACGCCTTTGCCTCATGTTCATCCTGGGTGTTCAGGATTCTTGAGGGCGCGTGTAAGCTCGTCGTTGTCTCTCTCGGGCTGGAACGCCCCCGTTCGAGCCTCTTCTATTGCTTCAAGTAAAGCGACCGAGGCTTCTTTAAGACTTGCCTGTTCAATAATCTCCCCTGTCTTTGGGTTCAACTTTCCCCCATGCGCATAAAACCAAGTCCTGCACCTGTCGGGCCAACCCACTGTTTTTGGAGTGACCCCTGCAGCAATCATCTTTTCCTCAGATTCATCCCACTTAGGCAACCCAGTCTTGTGGCCACCTGGCCCTAGAACATGGTGAAACTTTTTTCCCAGTATTTATCTTGTTTATTCTCGACCGTTCCTTAGCTGCTTCTGATTCCTTGAACTGCACAAATAAGTCCCAGTGATCTTTTACCTTCTCTAGTGGTCCAGTGAATTCTAGAGTCTTCTTTCCTGCATTGACGTAGTTGGCCCATAATCTTTTCTTCCAAGTCTGGAATTGTGTGGCCATCTTCTTAAGAGCACACTTCTTGACTTTCTCCCGTTGGAGATCTGTGAGACCCTCTGATAGGGTGAAATGTGACATGAGCGTATCCCAAAGCAGATTTTTTACTCTTTCGTGTACAAACTGGACCATCTCCTTCGAAGTATGAGGGTTTCGGACGAAAACTCATCTGTTACAAAGGCATTTGATTTTTTTAAACTTATTTTAACTCCAAACTTTTTGTGCATTAAGTATGCACCATTCAAAGCCACATCCTCAAATTTCAACCCTTTCTAACTTCATTTGCTATTTTTCATGCATTTAATGATGTTTTTGCGCTGAATGACCCTGAAATTGAAAAGCAGTACAAATGAACTCTGAAAAGGTTGAAACCTGGCATGGTATCATCATTTCACACACATAGCATGTGCTAAAAAGTTGAGAGGGTTACGAAAAAAACTGGATGCACTTCGTGTACAAACTGGACCATCTCCTTCGAAGTATGAGGGTTTCGGATGAAAACTCATCTGTTACAAAGGCATTTCATTTTTTAAATTTATTTCAACTCGAGACTTTTTGTGCATTCAGTATGCACCATTCAAAGCCACATCCTCAAATTTCAACCCTTTCTAACTTGATTTGCTATTTTTCATGCATTTAATTTTTTTTTTCGCTGAATGACCCTGAAATTGAAAAGCAGTACAAATGAACTCTGAAAATGTTGAAACTTGGCATGGTATCATCATTTCACACACATAGCATGTGCTAAAAAGTTGAGAGGGTTATGGCAAAAACTGGATGCACTTCGTGTACAAACTGGACCATCTCCATCGAAGTATGAGGGTTTCGGACGAAAACTCATCTGTTACAAAGGCATTTGATTTTTTTAAACTTATTTCAACTCCAGACTTTTTGTGCATTCAATATGCACCATTCAAAGCCACATCCTCAAATTTCAACCCTTTCTAACTTCATTTGCTATTTTTCACGCATTTAATGTTTTTTTTGCGCTGAATGACCCTGAAATTGAAAAGCAGTACAAATGAACTCTGAAAAGGTTGAAACTTAGAATGGTATCATCATTTCACACACATAGCATGTGCTAAAAAGTTGAGAGGGTTACGGCCAAAACTGGATGCACTTCATGTACAAACTGGCCTATCTCGGCTACTCACTAGAGAAGAAAGTGATGACGGTGAAGCCGATCACATCCCAGAGTGGGATCTTGGGGTATAAAACTTTTTCTTCGCATGTGTCCCTTGCTTATTGCGCTATAACTATGGACAATCTTCATCATTTAACAGGATGCTTGGGTCAGTCTTCACTGTGAAGGGAGGAATTTCATCAAACTTTTCATAATCTTCGCAATTTGGGTACAACATTTTTTTGTGATCCTCTAACATGCGCTACAACTTCAACTTCTCCTTTTCACTTTCGCAGTTTCTCTTTGCATCAGCAATAGCCCGATCAAGCTCATTAGCGGGCTCATCTGATGCCTCTTATTCAGCTTCTTCTTCTTCATTCTCTTCCCCCATTGTAGTACCATCGTATTCAGGGAACCCAGGATAGTTGTCATCATATTCTTCTTCTTCATTCTCTTCCATTAGAACCCCTCTTTCTCTGTGCTTGGTCCAACAGTTATAGCCGGACATGAAACCGGACGTAAACAGGTGGACGTGAATGACTTTTGAGCTAGAGTAATTCTTATCATTCTTACAGACACCACATAAAACCATTCCGCTTGTTTGCCTCAGCGGCTTGCAGAAAACTATGCACGCCATTAATGAACTGGGGAGAGCGTCGGTCATCGTATATCCATTGCCGACTCATCTTCATTACACAACACCGAAAAGACCAAATTAATACAAGTTCATACATAAAGTTCATACACACTTATTTTCATAAAACAACATAAAACTATCTAGCTAAAGCATTTAAATGCAACAACAAATGCGATCAAAATCGCAACTAAGGTAATAATTGATCCAACAGCATAATGATACCAAGCCTCTTTATTAACGGCATATTTTCTAATCTTTCTAATCTTCAAGCGCATTGCGTCCATCTTGATCTTGTGATCATCGACGACATCGACAACATACACTCCAATTTCATCTTCTCTTCTTCAATTATTTTCAATTTTTCTTTCAAATACTCGTTTTCTTTTTCAACTAAATTTAACTTCTCGACAAGAGGGTCGGTTGCAATTTTCGGTTCACATACCTCCTAGATAAAAATATCTATGTCAACTTGATGGGCATAATTGTCATAAACACGAAATACAACAAATAGTTAGAAAAGAGAATATACCACATGCGAATCATAAACCGGACGAGGGCCGATGGACACGGATATCAAAACCATGACACTATGTATAACAAACAATCATACAAGTAAGAAAATTATACGAGTAACTATCTAAATCATACAAATAAGATTTTTTTTATAAAAAGGATAAGAACAAGAGGCTCACCAAGGTGGTGCCGGCGACGTGATGGTGCAGGCGATCGACGGTGGTTAGGACGGGGACGGGAAGGCACTAAGTAAACCACACCTACACATATGCAAACTAAGAAGTTAATTTGAGCTCAAATTGCATATAAATCAAATAAACTCCCAAACTAAAACCCACAAATCACTATACTTATAGAGCATTGCACGACTATATATAGGGATATCTTTAGTCCCGGTTGGTGATACAAACCGGGACTAAAGGTCCATCTCTAGTCCCGGTTGGTGACACCAACCGGGACTAAAGGGGCTCGCAGGGGCCCAGGCCTGACGCAATCCTGCCACGACCCCTTTAGTCCCGGTTGGTAACACCAACCGGGACTAGAGGTCACAAATGAACCGGGACTAAAGACTAGTGGTCACATTAGTCCCGGTCCAAAACCCGACCGGGACTAATGCCCCGGACGAAAGCCCTGTTTTCTACTAGTGTGGAGGAAAGAGCAGGGCAGTTGAGAGGAAGTACATTTTTCTCTGGAGGTAACTTACATTATTACAGTTCTCCGGAATGTAATCGATTATATATACAGGCTCTCTATTATTTTGTGCTGCCAATGACATACATAGTTTGTGTTATGATTAGGAGTACCAAAATGCATTAGTCAGTTAATGTGTAGTGTTTCTGTATTTAGAAATCTTGAAATTGGTTCTTTTCATTATCATTTTCATTATCCTGATGTCTATGTGAAGTGTTTCTGTATTTAGAAATCTTGAAATTGGCTCTTTTGGTGAATCGGCAAGAAGCTCTTTAGCCTCATTGCATTAAAGACGAGAAGAACATAATGTACATGTGTGGGTGGACGCAAACATCCCCCGTAGGGGGGGGGGGGGGGCGAACTGGGCGCAAGCAAGAAAGAAGAAGCACATCGGCCAACGTACACCCATCTCTCTAGAATGTACAACCCGTAAACTCGGGCCTGAATCCATAGGCGTGCATCATCGTAGATCTTCTAAAACACTTGGTGCACGCTGCATTACAAAGACCTTGTTGCCACAATTGTCTTGTACTTGTAGATGGATGCCAATTATGGAGCATCGAGATGAATCGAATGGAGAAATTCGAATGGAGAAATAATTTCTACTCCCTCCGTCCCATAATATAAGATGTTACTACAACCAATATATATATTATGGGACGGAGGGAGTATGTGCATATCCAGTAAAAATTTGGTATGATTTGTACTAACAATCCGATGTGGTTTTGTAGACACTTTTTTCAGATTACTAGACATATAGGAAGAGTTATGAAACTAAAATGGGATATTACTGTTGGCATTTGACGAGAAAGTGAGGCCAATATAGAAGAAAAAAACACTAAAAATTAGCTTTTGGCGAGTACCTTGTGATTTTGTTATGTATTTTTCTGGCTTTAATTTGCAAATGCAGCATGAAATACTTATGTGACTGCTCTTTCCTTTTGCTGGGACTAACCAGAGAATATTAGTACTATGCTCATATTGACAAGCCGCACTATCTTCTCCGGTGGAACGGGTGACGTGTATTCTGTCGAAGTGTGTGGGATTATTGATTTTATGTCTTTATTTGTACCAATACATATTTATACAAGGGCAACAATCAACAAAATGTGTATTTCTCATTCAACCAGTGTCCACATGTAAAGACAAGTAATTCTCCGAGCACATGAGAAAGAATACAGTACTTCATAATTCTCCTACGGTGGTCATCTGATTTGCAGGATTTGTTCAGCTCTTTCTGTGTTGAAAATTTTCAGCTCTCGCCGCAATGCACAACCGCAGTTAATTTTCTTCAGATGATAGGTACAACTCCATGTTTTATTTTTAGATTCAGGACCATGCATGCTTCTCACATCTTTTCGGACACAAAACATTGATCAAAGCAATTCAGTTTCCACAATAAGCTACGTACACTCAGTTTTTACCCTACAGTTCAAACCTTTGCCTTCTCCTATCCATACTCTAATCAAACTAAATCTTACCAAAATCTAAAATATGGTGGATGTCTCTAATATTAAATCTCTATTATCCCTATTATTCCCAACTGATTAAAGGAAGTTCGTACGTCATGTTCATTTTGCTTCGCTTCGTAACACCACCGATCGATCGAAGGAAAAAAAAATCAACCCTCTCGCTGGATCCCACCCGCGTGCAAAATACAACGAGTTAAAAAATCAACCACACGCGCATGCCGACTCCACCCTCGATTCCTCAAGCAGCCTCTCTCCAATCGACACCTTCCAATCTTCCATCCCCACGCCGCCGCCGCCCCATATGAGGCCCCTCCTTCTCACCCACGCCACCACCAGCCATGCCAGGGCGCCGCTGGCCCTTCCCTATTCCGCCTCTGCCACCAGCTCCGCCCTCCATCACGGACCTCCTCCCATTCAAACGGCGGTGGGCAGTCGATCAAACACACTCAAATGGCAGGGTCAAAATCGCGCAGTCGAGCCTCAGGGTGGTGGCGCGGTGACGGTGGACGGCTGGCTACAGCCGCCACGTAGTTGTGGAGCGGGTCGAGGGAGAGGCGGTCGGCGAGTGCGGGCTGGATGGGAAAGTGATGTCGGTGATGGCGACCATGCCGCTGGGCAGGGCTGGGTCGACGATGACCGTCACTGTGTTTCCGAGGGAGAGCGAGGCATCCACCTTCGCGCAGCCGAAGAAGTCGAAGCCCGGGCTGAGGTTGGCCACCGTAGCCGGAGTGAAAGCTGACGGAGCTGTAGGCCTGTGAAGGGTCCGCCGGGTACTAACTATATACATATCCCCTAGCTTCAGAAACATTGGCATCTTTTCTTATGCGGTCAACCCAGACCACCATGAACAACCATACTGCACACTACATTGTTTGGACATGTGATTCATATGATAGTAACAATTTATAAGATGAGCCAGCCGTGGGTGCAGTGGCTAGATAGTTTCATAATTCAGACTTTCGGTTCCTGCAAGCTCGACTCTGCTATTTAATCAAACTATGTGTACCTTGTAATAGTGACACGCATGGACGCGTGAAGTTGAGTGATACTAATACTATTTAATCATGGACAGTATATATCCAGTTATAAGTTCTTTGGTGGCGAGCGATTTTGCTGGTTAAGCAGACACGAAGACTGCCGAGAAGGAAAGAAGTGGAAGAGAGTTTGTATTTCTCGCTGTATGTTGGAAACCAGATGCCACCATGCTTAACACGTATTTCTGAATTAAAAGAATAATTTGATCAATGTGTATATTTTTATTATTCCGTGGCAAAGCATGGCCTAGTATCATTTATTTGTGACTGGATGATCTGAATTGCACATCTCTGAAAATATGTTAGGCTCTTGCTCTTGGAAGATTAGACTGATGTGGTGTTGCTTTATAAATAAATGACATGCTAACTTACCAGTTTAATTTAGGTGTGTAGGTAGAAGCTAAAAATGAATCATAATCTCAGGTTTAGGCATGCACATGGCCACTGATCACAAAATAAGTTAGGAACAAGTGCAGTATTGTGATGTTCAGCAAGAGAAAGAGAAGTACAGTTAATTGTTCAGATTTTAAGCTACACTTCAACCTTGTCCTAATAACTAGAACTGTTGTGATGTTGCTCTATTATAAGTGCCTTGCTTAAATGCTTGGTTAAGTCGAGTGTATAGCAAAGAGAGGGCTAGCTGAACCATGCTAAATATGGAAAGAAGCGGGTGTTATTCACATGATCAGTTTTTAACTAAATAGCTGATGATTCTAAACCTGAGATCTAACCAGAACTATAAGTCAGTGTACTGATTCTGCCACTTCTTGATCACTGTGTTAAAGCCCATACGCTGCTTCGAGCCTTCGATGCTTGCAAAGGGTGTTTTCATTGTTGCTATTTTCTCCCTTTAGTGCTACTTGAACGGTTTGTTGTCGTGCTGTTCGGTGTTGTTCTAGATAATATGTTGTAAAATGTGAAATTAGGCAATGCTTTTGATATACTTTCCTAACAAGATATTTCATGCACTTTTCGATTTGAACATACACTTATTGGCTTGCTTCTAACTATCCTCTTGGCTTTGCAGCTTCGTGCTGTAAGATTAAATTTTGGCATCAAACCAACAAGAACTGTGATTTACCTCTTCCGACACAATCATGCTATATTTCACACCAGCTGCTATGCTTTCGTGAAATGTCACCATTAGAATGGGTCAGCGGCATTGATGAACTGAATTGTGTTCTGTTGTACTAGAGGCCTGATTCATGGTGATGTGTTTTGTTTGAGAGAGAGGACTATGTGCAATCAGAAGTACAATATGTGATCATCAAGTGTGAGAGATGGCAAGAGTATGTGGTATGCATTTCTGTCTGTTTACTAATAAAATGTTTTGATTGTTCATGCTACTACTATAGGTTCGTGATTTATTATGGAAACAGGAAAAACACTTGAGAAGCATTTTAATTTGTATGTACTGAGATTTTAGAGGCTGTTATTGACATTGATTTTCTTTCTGCTAGAGATGCTGGTAACAAATCTACATTAGAACAAGGACAAGCTAAGGACTGAGATGATTTTTTTTTCTTCTCAGTTTCTATAGTACGCCGATACGTTCAAACCTATTTTCCAACTGTTGGTACTTCTGATTTGTTGATTAACACAAAAAAATGATACAAGAGATTAACTATTGCAATATATTTATAGAATTTTGTTCGATTGTAGTATCTATCCGTTGCATCTGGAAGATAACAAAAATACGATGAGCATTTTTTTTACAAGATATTTGTGGTGTTGCTCAATGCTCATTTCCTTTGGCATTATTTTCTCTTTCAGTCCTTTAGTAATACTATTATCTTGTGCTTCTAGATATTAAGAAAAATATGTGAATATATCAAGAACTGTATACATGAGTATTAATGCAAGTTCGTTGCATTTCAAGAATGAACGACACCTGCCTCATGTTTGGATAGAACAAGAATGACATATTTTAATTTTAGTCCTTGGTCAGCATTTTGTGTTCTTTCCATCGAAAGAACTCATTGTTTCATCAAAAAAGATAAGAAATATAGCCATCTTATTTTGTTTCTGATAATATTTAGATAATCTACAGATTGAGGACTTGCAAGAGGAAGCTTGGAGGCAACATCCTGGGCATGAGATTTTGAGCAATGCTCGGTTCATCTCAAGGAATGTACTGCAAATACACAAGGAAATGGGTCTGGGCTTTTGGACAATGTTCAGTCCATCTAAAGGGCGTATTGAAATTGTGGAGAGAGATGGAGCAGAATAGTGGTGATGCGACATGCCGAGCACGCCACCGTCCGAGGTAGTCTCTATCTTGTTTGCCTTTAGTGTCCTAAATGTACAGTAATAACAATCTGTTTGCTTCCGTTTTCTAGAATCATCTTCAGCAAGCTGGTGAAGAATTAGAGCCAAAACTCCAAGAAAGCACTGGTAGGTACCCACCTTCCAGAATATATTAACAACCGAAAATATCAGGTTTGCGTCCATGCTATTCTTTGTTAATCTAACAACTAACACTATGGTGTATAGGGTCTCTGGACAAACAACCACAAGGAGAGCACTTTTGGTGCAGCGCACAATAACGGCCACGCCAATGACCAATGAAGCTGCAGCCTGCAGGTCAACAACTTCAGCTAGGAGGACCTTATAAAGTCATTGAAGAAGCTTGCCGCTCTCTTCTGTTCCCACAGATAAAACTTTTTTGTTGAATCCACGTTGCTATGTACAATTTATCATCATTCCTGAGACAGGACCAACCTACCGGTAGAGACTAATCATCGTGTTTTATCTTAATTTCGATGAATTACGTATGTTTGCATGACTTGATCTTGTGTTCAGAAATTAGGATTAATATGACCGATACCGGTCACTCACATGTTTTATCTCCAATACTTTTCAATTTTGACATATTACTCCTTATGTCCAGTCACAAATGGTATAAAAGTACTATCTACAACGTTAACCCTTTATTTGCAAATAACTCTGGGTCTGAATCGGGATCTTGTGCCATTTGGCGCAACAGGTCATCTAATTGTATATTATTGATAATGAGGGTGACATGATGCTCGTGGGAGATGATCCATGGGAGTAAGCCCTCTTTGGTGCTTGCTTTGATATGTATGCAGCAGAAATCCTCTTTCTATTACTTCTTACTACATTATTTTGTGAGAAGAGAATTCTGCAGCATAGTGCGCAAGATCTTTATTTACACCAAGGAGGAGGTCCAGAAGATGAACTCGAAATCATCTTCTACCCCAAGAAAGTAGGAAGGGTCCATGGATGGTGATGGCACAAACGAGAAGGCTCATCTCACCACGTCAAGAAACTAGCGCCGAAAGCGCAGAGGCACGCCGGGCCCGTGAGAGAGCCCGTGTAAATCTTTACCCCTTATTTGTTTGGTTCTTAGGATAGGAATATCATAGGAATAGGAAAATCATAGGAAGTGAGATGACATGTATATCAATTCCTACAGGGAAAGAGATTTCGATGCATAGGATAGGAATTTTTCCATTGAGTCTAGGCTAATGTTTTTTTCCCTTTGAAATGTGAACGATTGGTTCCTATCCTACATAGGGATAGGAATCCATTCCTACAAACCAAAGGGCTTCAAAGGAATTTTTCCTATAAAATTCCTATCCTTTAGAATTCCTACAAAATTTCTGCAAACCAATGGAGGCCTTAGTGTGAACATCAAATACAACCAAGAGAAAGATATAAGAGGATTGGACACCAAACATAGTATATCTTCTTTCCTTTATTTACAACGGCAGTGCCTCGTGGGATCCAATCACTTCTCTCACACCACCACACTGAAGATTGCTTTGGTTTCCAGAAATAATATGATGTAGGCTCCTCCACAAATGACTGCAACAGAAAAAATAAACCGTATCATCATTACCAAGCTTGTTTTGAAGAGAGAACCCGCGTAAATCTTTAGTGCTAAGTTGGCTAATGCTGACAACTGATTATTTTTAGGGTCTATGTTACTACTTTTCAACCAATTAACTACCAAAAAGTGTATCATACTCTAATCTTCCACATTTCTAGTATAATAATTTCTATTCTTACTATTCAAACATAATTTTTGAACCATCTAAGAGGAAAATACAGAACTAAGTCCAAGGCAGAGCGGGAAGAAAGTGCAAGGCAGAAACAATGGGGATCTTGCTAAAATCAGTCGTGTCCAAAGAAGTACAGGTATACGAAAGGACATTTGACCAAACAGTAACATTGGTTTTTTCGTACACAATAGAAGAGTCATGCAATATCGAGAGCAAGAATTAAATAGCAGCATATTTCTAACACGCTCATACAAAAGTGCCGCCAATTAATGTCTTGCACAATCCACAAGAAATAAGGAAGAAATAAGCAAATTCTGAAAGTACCCGAAGAAAGCAGAGGTATGCTTAATTTTAGAGCCAAAAACAGAAAATACACCTAATTTCATGCGAATTTCAGATATTCAGGTGTAAACTAATTTAAAACAACTTCACGTTAGTTTGAATTCATTGTTTAAGTGCAACCAAAATTAAAACCGCATCACTGTCATCTTGATAATAAAAAAATAGATCACTCATCCAAATCCAGAAAAAAAATAACATCATCTAGACTAACAAAGATCAAGATTAGGCTAATGTGGTAAGAGCCTGGGAGCTTTGGGATAGGTGATTGTAAAAAAAGGTATACGTGTATAGATGATGATGTCGAAGATACCAATCTTATGCCCATGTAAGTACCAAAAGCAGCAGTCATCGCTGACCATATTGTCGTGCATAAAGCAGCCTCACACATCAAGCAAATTTCTTATTTTTCCAAAACCATTTGAACAATGATCTACCATACCCTAAAAGTATGCGTGCAAGTATCAAGGACTACAGCAAGAGAACAATGTAAATACAAATGCTCCAGGTTTCCATCATGGGCACATAAGCATTTCTGAATCCCATCTGTACTCTTTGTTAACTAATTTATCTGTAGTTAGGATTACATTGAACCTTTAATGTGGTTTTCATTTACTGAAAGCATTAGTGATCAAATTGCACATGCTTATGAATTAAATATGAATGCATGGATTAAATAGCTAATTCTCCATTCCACCACAATTTACGTGTACGTATCACTTGCAGCATATAAACCATTGAAGAGCATCATCGAATTAACCATGATTTTATATAGAAATACAATTATAAGAAAAAAAATAGAGGACCTTCAACCAAGAATCTGAAAAGAAATTATGTTTCTCTTAGTAACAACCAGTACTACGGAGATCAAGAGGAACCCTTTGCAAGCAGTACTGAAATTAGAAAGTTTTAAACTGGTCGTTCCCGCGATCCATAGCAATAAAAAGATTGCCCAATAGCGTGTAGGCATCAGCCACAAAATGAAAATGATTGAGATGTCACGCATCACAATGTGAGAAGGAGATTAAACCATCAAATATACATCCAGGCCATCATTTTTCATGCTCACATGTATCTGTACTTATAAAAAAACAAAGCTCTTAAAATATTAAGGTATTCCTATGCTCAGTATGGTTCATCAATCATCATCATCACAGGCCTAAAGGACAACAAACTTTAAGTATCTCTAGATTTCTATAACTCTATGACAGCAAGAGGACAAAAATGCCTGTAAAAAAATGCATAGTCTTAATAGTAGGAAAAAGAATCTGCTCGCAATAAAAATCAAGAAAAGCATTTTGCTACAGCCCAATTCCGATGGTTCAAATATGAAACCCAGAACTAAATTGAACTGAAAGCTAGACATTTATAGCTGGTACGATAACTCAGATTTGACCATGCAAAAGCCTTGATATGCATACCTGTATCTGAAGCAGAAAGTAAAGAGCACATTAATAATTAGCAGCTTTTGACAAAGAATGGAACCTACAATGATTGTCGCTGGGCAAGACATGAACGATCCAGATATACTACGAATAGATTTGAAAAAAAATGCAATGTAGTCTGATGGCCAAGCTATGGCATCCCAACATTTTACCACCTATGATGGCCTGAAATTAATTACTGGTTATACCTAATAGGGAAAATTACGACACTGTTTTGCAATCTTACTCAGATCACAATATCTCGGTTCCAGATATTAATTACTGGTCCAAACTTCGGTTCTCGTTTGGTAGATAGCCACTCAGAGCAGCAACAAAAATGCTAATTTCTCATAAATATCTCATGTACAGGGAAAAAGGACAACAGGCAAATATTAGCTATTAGTACAAAAGAGATCAAGCAGTCAGAACATAGAAGTTCACACTCTATCACCTTATTACTTGCCAGAGCTATTCCCCTCTGCTCTACATGTACAGAAGTGCAGTTAAAAAAGATGAAAATGTATGTGTGGTGAATTAGTTCGCTACCTATGGCCAAGTATGTGTAAATGTGTGAAAATTAACTTCAGTTGGTGTAAATTTCCATAAATACAGATTATATCTATATCAGAGAGCTACAAAATTTAAATTGTATTTCGCAGAATTACACATACTTGAGGGCGCCATTTTTGTTAATAAAAATTCAGCAGAAGTACTCTCCAATCTCACCTCTTTTCTATGGAATTTAAGAGTATTTGTTCATTTAGCTGGTATTTAAACTCAAAAGGAATCAATACATCATCTGAAAAGTAGCAAAACTGGTGATAGAGCAAAAAATGGACTTCAGACCAAATATTACATGTAGCATTGCATAAAAATGTGAAACAGGGGAGATGGTGCGGACCACCCTACGGTTATCCCCATGGATACTCCACCGTCACCCCAAGCACCAAGTGGACCAATGACTAGAGCCCATGCAAGAGCTATCGAAACTGAGGTTACATCTCTCTCCTTATTGAGCTTCCCTTCAACTCACATGAGACATGGCTACTACCTCAAGCGGAGACCTTGTGCATCCTTAGGTATCAAGGAGAAGATCATGGAGAAGCAGGGAAACAAGGACAAGCATGGATGGAAGCAAAGCGAGCAGAAGAAGAAGGAGATGGACGTGCCTGCGCTTGGCCGGATGATCTGGACAGCGTCCCAGATCATCAGGGCCAAGCCGAACGAAGTGGCCCTCCGGATAAGCGTCCGGGCAGGGCATCCGGGCAATGTCCGGATCATCCGGCCACCAACCCGGACGTTCGGCTAGACCAACAGAAGCCCCAGCATCAAAGCTGGACAATCCGGACACTAGTTCGGATCACCCGACCATCACCCGAATCAGCCGGCTTCCACACCGTACGTCCGGACATCCCCAGCCACCATGATGCAGCCGGACCATCCGGGTACCTACCCGGATCATCAGGCCAATGCCCGGATAGTCCAGCTAGCTACCCGGATGATCCGGCCCTGCCAACGAGCAGCTCGGCACATGAGGCCATGTACCTCTCTCTTCGTCCCCAAATACACTTGTACTATAAATAGACGACCCCCACCTCCGTTCTAGGGTTAGCAAAGCATAGATGAAGAACTAGAGAGAGCTTTGCTCATATCTACCCCACTCCTTATTAGATCAAGACCTCCTATGGAGAAGAATCCCTAGTGGATCAGCAAGACCTCCTCTTGTGGAGAAGAATCCCCATCATAGGATTGTCAAGCCCTCATCTCCTCTTGGATTTGAGATGAACCTTACCCTTGTTCCTATTTCCCTTGGATTGTTTGTGTATGCTTGTGGATCTCATGTGTTCGCCCTTCTAGTGGATGTGTCAATGAACTTGTCTTGAGTGTGTCCCATTTGTGATTTGTGTGTTCCTCTCGAATTCCCCACCAAGTTGTGAAAGATTAGGCCACCTAGGGTTCTGCCCTACATCATCTTGGATCAGAGCCAGGTTGATCACATGCATCTTGGAGTTATCCCCCTTCATTTTCTAGCCAATTTTGTGTTCTTTTTTCCCAATTTCGATAATCCCCACCAAAAATAGCCATACCAAATTCTTGCAATTTGTTGGTTTTGATGAGAGTTTGTTGACTTGGATCCACAAATTTCTTATTTGGCAAGTGGATCTAGCCTTCTCACCACCCTCCCCACCATCCCCACCTTGAAATCCACCCTTCATCCCCCCAAAAAATCCTTCACCACCAATTTTGAGTTCTTCCGCCGCCAAATCGCCCACGAGTTGACGTGCCTGGATCATCCAGATCCGAATCTGGATAATCCGGACATAGCCCGAAGAATCCGGCTACCACCCTGGATCATCCGGCTTCATCTGAAGCTGTTGTGTTTCTCTTCTGTTTCTGCCGCCACTTCCGCATTTTTGCCCCGTTTCTTTTGAGGTTATTTGCAATTGCGGTCTTCCATTTCCTAAGGTGTTTTGGCTAATTAGGGACGGCTACATCAACAACTTCACCGCCATTGCATCACCGCCATCGAATTCATCAATGACAATGATCACTTCATCCTTTGACACCACAACCGGAAGCAAAGCCGGTTACATCTCTGACCTCGATGAAGGTATTCATTCTGTCATCATTCACCTTCCCTTGCCATTGAACTTGATAGCCCCGAGCCTATTGTGTTGGGGAACGTTGCATGGGAAACAAAAAATTTCCTACGCACACACAAGATCTATCCATGGTAATGAGCATCTACGAGAGGGAGAGTGAATCTACATACCCTTGTAGATCGCTAAGCGGAAGCGTTTAAGAAACGCGGTTGATGTAGTCGAACGTCTCCGCGATCCAAATCGCAAGTCGTCCCTCGATCCGATCACGAACTAGCGCCGAACGGACGGCACCTCCGCGTTCAACACACGTACGGCTTGATGACGCCTTCACCTCCTCGATCCAGCGAGCGATGATGAAGTAGTGGTTGAGTTCCAGCAGCACGACGGCGTGGTGATGGTGGTGAGGAACAATCTCTACAGGGCTTCGCCAAGCACTACGGAGATTATGACGGAGGAACTAGAGGGTTAGGGTTGCCGCACACGGCTTGGGGAAATCTTGATGTATCTCGTGTGCTAGCCCTGCCCCTCTATTTATATGTTGAGCCTTGGGGTCTAAACTTGGAGTAAAAGCCTCCTCCAGGTCGGTTTTGCCCGCACAAGGTCGGTTTGGCCCGTAGGGAAAGAGTCCAACTCGGATCCCTGCCGAACCGTGCACAGCCGCGCACAAGCGGTAGTACCGCTTCACATAAGCGGTAGTACCGCTTGGGCGGTAGTACCGCTTCATACAAGCGGTAGTACCGCTCGGGCGGTAGTACCGCTTCACCAAGCGGTAGTACCGCTTACGCGGCAGCAAAACTACTTTTGCACTATCCAATACCTCGTGGGCTTTTGTCCCTTGGCCCATATAAAGTGTTCTCGCACCCGAACACTTCGGTAAACAT
Organism: Elymus sibiricus; assembly: GCA_039707655.1. NCBI lineage: Eukaryota > Viridiplantae > Streptophyta > Magnoliopsida > Poales > Poaceae > Elymus > Elymus sibiricus. Next base: position 25,673,113 of record CM077671.1, on the reverse strand, counting down.
CCGGAACCCCTTCCGGTGAACTCCGGAACTCTTCCGGAGATCAAAACACTATTATCACATATATCAATCTTTACCTCCGGACTATTCCGGAGATCCTCGTCATGTCCGGGATCTTATCCGGGACTCCGAACAACCTTCGGTCACCAACATAATAACTCAACTATACTAATCGTCACCAAACGTTAAGTGTGTAGACCCTGCGGGTTCGAGAACTATGTAGACATGACCGAGACACCTCTACGATCAATAACCAATAGCGGGACCTGGATGCCCATATTGGCTCCTACATATTCTACGAAGATCTTTATCGGTCGAACCTCTATGTCAAGGATTCAGTTAATCCCGTATGCTGTTCCCTTTGTTCTTCGGTATGTTACTTGCCCGAGATTCGATCGTCGGTATCACTATACCTAGTTCAATCTCGTTACCGGCAAGTCTCTTTACTCGTTCCGTAATACAAGATCTCGTGGCTAACACTTTAGTCACATTGCTTGCAAGGCTCATTGTGATGTTGTATTACCGAGTGGGCCCTGAGATACCTCTCCGTCACACGGAGTAACAAATCCCAGTCTTGATCCATGCCAACCCAACAAACACCCTCGGAGATACCTGTAGAGCACCTTTATAGTCACCCAGTTACGTTGCGACGTTTGATACACACAAGGTATTCCTCCGGTGTCAGTGAGTTGCATGATCTCATGGTCAAAGGAACAGATACTTGACATGCAGAAAACAATAGCAATAAACTGACACGATCAAATGCTACGTTTACAGTTTGGGTCTTGTCCATCACATCATTCTCCTAATGATGTGATCCCGTTATCAAATGACATCTCATGTCAATGGCTAGGAAACCTTAACCATCTTTGATCAACGAGCTAGTCAACTAGAGGCATACTAGGGACACAGTGTTGTCTATGTACCCACACATGTATTTGAGTTTCCAATCAATACAATTATAGCATGGATAATAAACGATTATCATGAACAAGGAAATATAATAATAACCAATTTATTATTGCCTCTAGGGCATATTTCCAACAGTCTCCCACTTGCACTAGAGTCAATAATCTAGTTCACATCACTATGTGATTTACATTGTAATGAATCGAACACCCATGCAGTTCTGGTGTTGTTCATGCTTAGCCCTTGGAAGAGGTTTAGTCATCGGATCTGCAACATTTAGATCCGTGTGTACTTTGCAAATATTTATGTCGTCCTCCTTGATGTAATCGCGGATGGAATTGAAACGTCGCTTTATGTGTCTGGTCCTCTTGTGAAATCTTGGTTCCTTGGCTAGAGCAATGGCACCAGTATTATCACAAAACAGAGTCATTGGGTTAAGTGCACTAGGCACTACTCCAAGATCTGTCATGAACTCCTTCATCCAGACACCTTCCTTCGCCGCCTCCGAGGCAGCGATGTACTCTGCTTCGCATGTAGAATCTGCTACCACGCTTTGCTTGGAACTGCACCAGCTAACCGCACCCCCATTAAGAATAAATACGTATCCGGTTTGCGACTTAGAGTCATCCGGATCAGTGTCAAAGCTTGCATCGACGTAACCCTTTACGACGAGCTCTTGATCACCTCCATAAACGAGAAACATGTCCTTAGTCCTTTTCAGGTACTTCAGGATATTCTTGACCGCCGTCCAGTGTTCCATTCCTGGATCACCTTGAAACCTTCCGACCATACTTATGGCAAGGCTGACATCGGGTCTTGTGCACAGCATTGCATGATAGAGCCTATGGCCGAAGCATAGGGGATGACACTCCTCTTTTCTCTATCTTCTGCAGTCACTGGGCATTGAGTCTTACTCAACTTCACACCTTGCAATACAGGCAAGAACCCCTTCTTGGACTGATCCATTTTGAACTTCTTCAAAACTTTGTCAAGGTATGTGCTTTGTGAAAGTCCTATTAAGCGTCTCGATCTATCTCTATAGATCTTGATGCCTAATATGAAAGCAGCTTCTCCTAGGTCCTTCATTGAAAAACTCTTGTTCAAATATTCCTTTACGCTTTCCAGCATTTCTATATTGTTTCCAATCAGTAATATGTCATCCACATATAATATTAGAAACGCTATAGAGCTCCCACTCACTTTCTTGTAAATACAAGCTTCTCCGTAAACTTGTATAAACTCGAACGCTTTGATCACCTCATCAAAACGAAGATTCCAACTCCGAGATGCTTGCACCAGTCCATAAATGGATCGCTGGAGTTTGCAAACTTTGTCAGCATTCTCTGGATCGACAAAACCTTCTGGTTGCATCATATACAACTCTTCCTTAAGGTAACCATTAAGGAACGCTGTTTTGACATCCATCTGCCAAATTTCATAATCGAAAAAGGCAGCTATTGCTAACATGATTCTGACGGACTTAAGCATCGCTACGGGTGAGAAGGTCTCATCGTAGTCAACTCCTTGAACTTGTGAAAAACCCTTTGCCACAAGTCGAGCTTTATAGACGGTGACATTACCGTCCGCGTCCGTCTTCCTCTTAAAGATCCATTTGTTCTGAATGGCCTTACGCCCTTCAGGTAATACTTCCAAAGTCCATACTTTGTTTTCATACATGGATCCCATCTCGGATTTCATGGCCTTTAACCACTTCTCGGAATCCGGGCCCATCATCGCTTCTCCATAGCTCGTAGGTTCATCGTTGTCTAACAACATGACTTCTAAGACAGGGTTGTCGTACCACTCAGGAGCAGTACGCGTTCTTGTCGACCTACGAGGTTCGATAGCAACTTGATCCAAAGCTTCATGATCATCATCATTAACTTCCTCTTCAGCTAATGTAGGCTCCACAGAAACAACTTTCTGCGCTGCGCTACTCTCAGGTTGAAGTAAAGGTTCAACAACCTCATCAAGTTCTATCTTCCTCTCACTCAATTCTTTCGAGAGAAACTCTTTCTCAAGAAATGTTCCGTTTTTAGCGACAAACACTTTGCCTTCGGATCTGAGATAGAAGGTATACCCAACTGTCTCTTTTGGGTATCCTATGAAGACGCATTTCTCCGCTTTGGGTTCCAGCTTTTCAGGCTGAAGCTTTTTGACATAAGCATCACATCCCCAAACTTTAAGAAACGACAGTTTTGGCTTCTTGCCAAACCAAAGTTCATATGGTGTCGTCTCAACGGATTTCGATGGTGCCCTATTTAAAGTGAATGCAGCTGTCTCTAATGCATAACCCCAAAACGATAGTGGCAAATCGGCAAGAGACATCATAGATCGCACCATATCCAATAAGGTTCGATTACGACGTTCGGACACACCATTACGCTGTGGTGTTCCAGGCGGTGTCAATTGTGAAACAATTCCACACTGTCTTAAGTGACTGCCAAACTCATAACTCAGATATTCTCCTCCTCGATCAGATCGTAGGAATTTAATCTTCTTGTTACGATGATTCTCAACTTCACTCTGAAATTGTTTGAACTTTTCAAATGTTTCAGACTTGTGTTTCATTAAGTAAATATACCCATATCTACATAAGTCATCAGTGAAGGTGAGAAAGTAACGATAACCACCGCGCGCCTCAATGCTCATCGGACCGCACACATCAGTATGTATGATTTCCAACAAGTCACTTGCCCGTTCCATTGTTCCAGAGAACGGCGTTTTAGTCATCTTGCCCATGAGGCATGGCTCACATGTGTCAAGTGATTCAAAATCAAGTGACTCCAAAAGTCCATCAGCATGGAGCTTCCTCATGCGTTTTACGCCAATATGACCTAAACGGCAGTGCCACAAGAAAGTGGTATTATCATTATCAATTCTACATCTTTTGGCATCAATGTTATGAACATGTGTATCATTACTATCGAGATTCAATAAGAATAAACCCCTCACATCGGGTGCATGACCATAAAAGATATCACTCATATAAATAGAACAACCATTATTCTCTGATTTAAATGAGTAACCATCTCGCAATAAACAAGATCCAGATATAATGTTCATGCTTAACGCAGGCACCAAATAACACTTATTTAGGTTCATCACTAATCCCGACGGTAATCGAAGAGCGAGCGTGCCGACGGCGATCACATCAACCTTGGAACCATTTCCCACGCGCATCGTCACTTCGTCCTTTGCCAGCCTCCGTCTATTCCGCAGTTCCTGTTTTGAGTTGCAAATATGAGCAACCGCACCGGTATCAAATACCCAGGCACTACAACGAGAGTTGGTAAGGTACACATCAATAACATGTATATCATATATACCTTGTTTGTTGTTGGCCGCCTTCTTGTCAGCCAAATACTTGGGGCAATTCCGCTTCCAGTGTCCAGTTCCCTTGCAATGAAAACACACAGTTTCTGGTTTGGGTCCAGCCTTGGGTTTCTTCACGAGAGGAGAGACTGCTTTGCCACTCTTCTTGGAGTTACCCTTCTTACCCTTGCCATTTTTCTTGAAACTAGTGGTTTTATTGACCATCAACACTTGATGCTCCTTCTGAATTTCAGACTCAGCGGCTTTCAGCATCGCAAACAGCTCGGCGACTGACTTGTTCATCCCGTGCATGTTATAGTTCAACACGAAGCTCTTGTAGCTAGGTGGCAATGATTGAAGAACTCTGTCAGTGATAGCCTCTGGCGGAAGGGGCATCCCTAACTCAGCCAGACGGGTGGAGTACCCAGACATTCTGAGCACGTGATCACTGATAGACCCGTTCTCCTCCATCTTGCAAGCATAGAACTTATCGGAGATCTCATATCTCTCGATCCGGGCATTCTTCTGAAAGATAAACTTCAACTCCTGGAACATCTCATATGCTCCATGACGTTCAAAACGTCTTTGAAGTCCCGGTTCTAAGCCATACAACATTGCACATTGAACTATTGAGTAATCATCAGAACGAGCCTGCCAGGCGTTCACAACGTCTAGAGACTCAACTGGAGCGGGTGGATCACCAAGCGGTGCATCAAGGACATAAGCCTTCTGGGAAGCCGTAAGGATAATCCTTAGATTACGGGCCCAGTCCACAAAGTTACTTCCATCATCTTTCAACTTAGCTTTCTCTAGGAACGCATTAAAAATTCAGGGGTGCTACTGCGCGAGCCATGATCTACAACATAAATATAGCAAAGACAACTTAGACTATTGTTCTAGATAATGAGTTTAGTTAATCATATTATTTAAAAAACTCCCACTCAAATTGACATCCCTCCGGTCATTCGAGTGTAACATGATCCAAATCCACCAACTTAAGTCCGATCATCACGTGAGTTGAGGTGGTTTCAATGGTGAACATCTTCATGTTGATCATATCTACTATATGACTCATGTTCGACCTTTCGGTCTCTTGTGTTCCGAGGCCATGTCTGTACATGCTAGGCTCGTCAAGTTTAACCCGAGTGTTCCGCACGTGCAACATGGCTTGCACCCGTTGTATGCGAACGTAGAGTCTATCACACCCGATCATCACGGCGTGTCTCGAAACGACGAACTTTCGCAACGGTGCACACTTGGGGAGAACACAATTTATCTTGAAATTTAAGTGAGGGATCACCTTATAATGCTACCGTCGTCCTAAGCAAAATAAGATGCATAAAAGGATTAACATCACATGCAAATCATAAGTGACATGATATGGCCATGAACTTGTGCTTTTGATCTCCATCTCCAAAGCACCGGCATGATCTCCATCGTCACCGGCATGACACCATGATCTCCATCATCTTGATCTCCATCAACGTGTCGCCATAAGGTTGTTGCGCCGACTGTTGCTTCCACGACTATTGCTAACGTTTAGCGATAAAGTAAAGCATTACATAGCGCTTAATGATTGACACGCAGGTCATACAATAATTAAAGACAACTCTATGGCTCCTGCCAGTTGCCGTACTCATCGACATGCAAGTCGTGATATTCTATACAACACATGATCATCTCATACATCACATATATCTCATCATGTAATTGGCCATATCACATCACAACATACCCTGCAAAGACAAGTTAGACGTCCTCTAATTGTTGTTGCAAATTTTACGTGGCTGCTACGGGTTTGCAAGAACCGTTCTTACCTACGCAAAACCACAACGTGGTGTAGTGATTGCTTTTTGATCTTCTAAAAGAACCCTCTTCATTGAAATCGATTCAACTAAAGTGAGAGAGACAGACACCCGCTAGCCATCTTTATGCAACGAAGTTACATGTCAGTTGAAGGAACCTGTCTCGCGTAAGTGTACGCGTAATGTCGGTCCGGGCCGCTTCATCTCATAGTACCGCCGAATCAAATATCAACTAGTAACGGCAAGCAATATGTATACACCCACGCCCACAACTCGTTTGTGTTCTACTCGAGATCTCATCTACGCATAGACCTGGCTCTGATACCACTGTTGGGGAACGTTGCATGGGAAACAAAAATTTTCCTATGCACACACAAGATCTATCCATGGTAATGAGCATCTACGAGAGGGAGAGTGAATCTACATACCCTTGTAGATCGCTAAGCGGAAGCGTTTAAGAAACGCGGTTGATGTAGTTGAACGTCTCCGCGATCCAAATCGCAAGTCGTCCCTCGATCCGATCACGAACTAGCGCCGAACGGACGGCACCTCCGCGTTCAACACACGTACGGCTTGATGACGCCTTCACCTCCTCGATCCAGCGAGCGATGATGAAGTAGTGGTTGAGTTCCAGCAGCACGACGGCGTGGTGATGGTGGTGAGGAACAATCTCTGCAGGGCTTCGCCAAGCACTACGGAGATTATGACGGAGGAACTAGAGGGTTAGGGTTGCCACACACGGCTTGGGGAAATCTTGATGTATCTCGTGTGCTAGCCCTGCCCCTCTATTTATATGTTGAGCCTTGGGGTCTAAACTTGGAGTAAAAGCCTCCTCCAGGTCGGTTTTGCCCGCACAAGGTCGGTTTGGCCCGCAGGGAAAGAGTCCAACTCGGATCCCTGCCGAACCGTGCACAGCCGCGCACAAGCGGTAGTACCGCTTCACATAAGCGGTAGTACCGCTTCATACAAGCGGTAGTACCGCTCGGGCGGTAGTACCGCTTCACCAAGCGGTAGTACCGCTTACGCGGCAGCAAAACTACTTTTGCACTATCCAATACCTCGTGGGCTTTTGTCCCTTGGCCCATATAAAGTGTTCTCGCATCCGAACACTTCGGTAAACATCCGGAACCCCTTCCGGTGAACTCCGGAACTCTTCCGGAGATCAAAACACTATTATCACATATATCAATCTTTACCTCTGGACTATTCCGGAGATCCTCGTCATGTCCGGGATCTTATCCGGGACTCCGAACAACCTTCGGTCACCAACATAATAACTCAACTATACTAATCGTCACCAACCGTTAAGTGTGTAGACCCTGCGGGTTCGAGAACTATGTAGACATGACCGAGACACCTCTACGATCAATAACCAATAGCGGGACCTGGATGCCCATATTGGCTCCTACATATTCTACGAAGATCTTTATCGGTCGAACCTCTATGTCAAGGATTCAGTTAATCCCGTATGATGTTCCCTTTGTTCTTCGGTATGTTACTTGCCCGAGATTCGATCGTCGGTATCACTATACCTAGTTCAATCTCGTTACCGGCAAGTCTCTTTACTCGTTCCGTAATACAAGATCTCGTGGCTAACACTTTAGTCACATTGCTTGCAAGGCTCATTGTGATGTTGTATTACCGAGTGGGCCCTGAGATACCTCTCCGTCACACGGAATAACAAATCCCAGTCTTGATCCATGCCAACCCAACAGACACCCTCGGAGATACCTGTAGAGCACCTTTATAGTCACCCAGTTACGTTGCGACGTTTGATACACACAAGGTATTCCTCCGGTGTCAGTGAGTTGCATGATCTCATGGTCAAAGGAACAGATACTTGACATGCAGAAAACAATAGCAATAAACTGACACGATCAAATGCTACGTTTACAGTTTGGGTCTTGTCCATCACATCATTCTCCTAATGATGTGATCCCGTTATCAAATGACATCTCATGTCAATGGCTAGGAAACCTTAACCATCTTTGATCAACGAGCTAGTCAACTAGAGGCATACTAGGGACACAGTGTTGTCTATGTACCCACACATGTATTTGAGTTTCCAATCAATACAATTATAGCATGGATAATAAACGATTATCATGAACAAGGAAATATAATAATAACCAATTTATTATTGCCTCTAGGGCATATTTCCAACATATTACATACCTTACCCATTGAGACTAGCGAGTTGAGAATTGCCGAGCCACGTTACTTTAGTGATACACTTATTCCCGCATAGCTAAAATTGCATGCAATTACCTTGGTATCATCTTTTGTGTCATAAGTTACTCCCGCGCATATCTTCCATACTTTTCTTGCATATTGGCTCACGCATCAAGCATAGTGGTAACGGAAGCATGAAAAAACAAAAGGAAAGAAGAGCAAGCTTTTAAGCAAAAGAAAAAATACAAACGAGCTTCATAGCAATAGCAATAGCATGGAGCCAACTTATATATCATCTTGGATCATACATACATAGCATACTTGGGATAGAAAGACGACACATTGTTCTCATAGGTTGGTGCACAAATGCGTATCTAGCCCATTTGAGCAATCGAGCTAGCCTCTCTCTTGTGTTTGTGCAACACGAGCTTTTCCGTGGAAACACATTGTGTTGCTCATTTCTTGGTTGCACAAACCCCATCTATCTATCCATGTGTGTGTTCCCATGTCATACATAGCTATTGATCTATTTGCTTCACTTTGAAATTTGTGAATATTTTTCAACATTTTTGATACCACTTATCCTAACCGAGCCACTTGATAAGCTTTATTTTGTAGGTGTGAGTGACAAGTCCGGTACCAATTCTGGTTTTTTCGCAATTCACATTGAGTGATACTCGATATATTCTCAACTTTCGAAAGATGTAACTTTGGTATTGTTCTTCTCTTTTCACACTTACACTTGCTCGAGTCTTGTGATGGATAGGAAAGGTACATCATCTCCGGCCTTTGATGATCAAGAAGGCGCATCCGGGTACATCACCAGAGTACACCACTACGGCCTACAACGAGAGATTAATGAAGCAACTGATACTTTGAATGAGCGCCTCGAGAGTCACGCCACCTACATTCGCCAATCCGAAGCTCGGACAAGGGTCTATCTTGATGCCAAGTTGGCTACACAAATGGATGAGCTTCGCACATTGAAGCCCAATCGCAAGGCTTCATCCTCTTCATCATCATCAAGGCGAAGACGGTCAAGTAGCCATTCTTCGGAGCTTCCATCCGATGCAAGTACAATACGGCACCGTCATCATCTACGTGACGACCGTCAAGAACATCAAGCTTCAAATCCTTTTCATGCCAATGGATTGCAAGACCGCATCCTCGAGCACGAGCGACGTCGTCGTGAAGAGCAAGATGCTTTCGAGCAACAAATGCGACAAGATGAAGAGTGTCACCGCCTTCAAGATCAAGCGCGACAACGTCAACTTCAAGAAGAACAATACGCCCTCCTAAAAGGCTGAGAATGCCGTGAGGAACAAGGGAACGAGGCACAACGAGCTCTACGTGAAGCCACTCATAACCTTCATAACCGCAATAGAAGGGAACGACAATAGTGCCAAGAAGAAGAAACTCGCAATGAGGAGTGCCACAAAATGGGGCTAATGGCGCGCATCCCCCGGCTCCACCTCCAATAATGTCTAGAGGCGTGTGAAGAGCCTCAACCTCCTCCACAACAAGAGCAATGCCAACCTCGTAACAATCAAGACAATGAGGAGCGTTTTGTCAAGCTCAAGTTCAAAATGCCTAAGTTCTCCGAAGGCACCGACCCCAAATACTATATTTCATGGGCACTAAAGGTGGACAAGATTTGGTGGGAGCAAGTCATTGAGCGGAGACGAGAACAAGGTGAATCTCCGATAACCACTTGGAATGTCATGAAGGAAGTCATGAGAGCAAGATTTGTGCCAACACACTATACAAGAGATTTCTTCAAGAAGCTAGAAATCCTCAAACAAGGCACCAAATCGGTGGAAGAATACTATAAGGAGATGGAGATAGCCAGGATTCGAGCCAATGTAAAGGAGGCCGAAGAACAAACGATGGCAAGATTCTTGAATAGCCTCAATCATCAAATAAAGAAGATTGCCGATTTCCAACCATACTCCAACCTTCTTGAGCTAGTGCATCAAGCTACCAAGGCAGAACACCAAGTACAAGATGACATCAGGTGTGCCAAGTACTCCGCCTATCCATCGAGAACATTTGGCTCCAACTCTCAAGCAACTCCAAGTGCGGCGCTATATAATCAAGCTACACCCACTAATGGTGGAACTTCAAGCTCCAAGCCACCAGCAACATCATCAAGTCATCCTCCTAATACCACAAGCAACAACAAGCCGCGCGTTTCTACAATGACAACTTCTCCAACGGACACCAACGGCAAGACAAGCCAAATTCAATGCGTCACTTGCAAAGGGCGTTGACACAAGACTTTCGAGTGTCCCACAAGAAGGACCATGATCCTCAATGCCGATGGCAAGTATGACTCTATGAGCAATGAAGAAATGGAAGCATTGGAACACGTAGCTATGCACCACCAAGTGAATGAAGCGGAAGATGCTCAAGTCTTTTGTGACAATGATTCGAGCCTGGCTCTCATTGTCTCCAAGATCTTGACACTCCTCACCAAGGCGGGCATTCAAGGATGATCAATCAAGGTGATCATAGATGGAGGAAGTTGCCACAACTTGGCGAGTGAAGAACCTTGTTCCAAGTTGAACCTAACCAAGAAGAAGTACCCTCGCCCATACAGAGTCCAATGGTTGAGCGACTCCGGCTCTATACAAGTGGAGCATACCGTCGACGTCTCATTCAAGATCGGCGCTTATGAAGATCCCTTGGAATGTGATGTCGTGCCCATGACCGTGTGCCACATTCTTTTGGGACGCCCTTGGCAATATGACCATGGAGTCATCCACAATGGGTGCACCAATCACTATAGCTTCAATATGAAGGGCAAGGAGTACGTGCTTCATCTTATGTCGCCAAGTCAAGGCATCGCCGACAAGCAAGCTTCGTCCCATCACGGAGAGACTAGTGAGAGAGCAAGCCACCAAAAAGAGAGTGACCACCACAAGCCAAATAAGAGTGAATCCATGATGAGAGACAAGAAAAACCTAGTGCTATTCGCTACAAAAAGAGATTTGTGGGATGTGAGTGAGAGCCCATCGAGTATTCTTCACTTTTTACACTTCTGCAAAGATGAGGTCGTTCGGACTAATACTTCACAACATCTTCCTCTTGCATTACCTCATTTATTGTACAAATCTGAGGACGTTTTTCCCGACGAGCTACCTTTGGGACTACCTCCTCTCCGTGGGATCGAGCACCACATCGACCTTATCCCCGGTGCACCGTTGCCAAACTGGGCACCCTACCGCGTCAACCCCGAGGAGACCAAGGAGATTCAATGTCAAGTCCAACACCTCCTCGAAAATGGGTACGTACGCGAGAGCCTTAGCCCTTGTGCTGTTCCGGTTATTCTTGTGCCCAAAAAGGATGGTACTTGCCGTACGTGATCCAATTGCCGCCCTATAAACAACATCACCATTAGGTATCGACATCTAATCCCTCGTCTAGATGATATGCTTGCTGAATTGAGTGGTGCCACCATATTTTCAAAAATTGACCTTAAAAGTGGTTACTACCAAATTCGTATGCAAGAAGGAGACGAGTGGAAAACTGCTTTTAAAACCAAATTTGGTCACTATGAGTGGTCAGTCATGCCTTTTGGTTTATCGCAAGCTCCTAGTACCTTTATGCGATTGATGCATCATGTGCTTAGAAAACTAATAAGAAAATGCGTTGTTGTCTACTTTGATGATATCCTTGTGTTTAGTGAAACCCTTGAAGATCACATGAAACATATTAGGGAAGTATTTAAAATCCTTCGCAATGAAAAACTTTATGCTAATCTTGATAAATGCACATTTGGTGTAGACAAACTAATTTTCTTGGGATTTGTAGTCTCTTCTAAAGGCATTGAAGTAGATGAGTCTAAAATTGATGCTATTAAAATTTGGCCCCAACCTACCAACTTGAATACAGTGCGTAGTTTTCTTGGATTAGCCGGTTTTTACCATTGTTTTGTGAAATACTTTAGAATGATTGCTTCACCTTTGCATGCTTTGAGTAAGAAAAATGCGCCTTTCATATGGGGACTTTCCCAAGATAAAGCGTTAAATGAGCTTAAAAATTTAATTACTCATGCACCATTGCTAGCTTTACCCAATTTTAATAAAACCTTTGAAGTGCATTGTGATGCTAGTGGTAATGGCATAGGTGGTGTGTTAATGCAAGAGAAGCGACCGATTGCTTACTTTAGTGAGAAACTTTCCGGCGCTCAATAGAACTATCCCATATATGCCACAAGCCAAAGACTAGACTCAACTTCAACCAAGGAGTTGAAAAGGGGGCTTCCTATGGGCAGTCGACTCCGATACCAACTTGTGACGCCCCCGACTTAATCGTGCACTAATTATACACGCAACATGCATGATCAAGATCAGAGACTCACGGGATGATATCACAACACAACACTATGACACAAATTTAAACATAAATCTCTATATTACAAACCAGGGGTCACAAGGGGCCCAAGTACATAAGCAACAAACAATATAAGTCTGAGTACAGACATAATTAAATAAGTTTTGCCTTAAGAAGGCTGAGCACAACAACGACAACTGATCGAAAAGGTGCAGGCCACCTGCCTGGAGCCTCCGAACTACTCCTGGTCGTCGATCTCCTCATAGTAGGCACCATCGGGGATCTCCAAATCCTGGGCTCCATCGTCTGAATGCAGCAACCGGGTAGAGGAAAAGGGGTAGCAAAGCAACCGTGAGTGCTGATACGTTCATTTTGCATCATGATTTCTTATTACCTTTTACTTCATTCTTGCCCATTATTCCACATCATTATACAATTCTTATCCCTTTTCTCTCTGAATATGCAAGGTACATCACAAGGAGGGAAATATCTGGAAGCTGGGATTTTGAACCGGAAAACCGAGAAATAAGCAGAAAAATCACCAGACTCCAAATGACCTGGAATTTCACGGAGAATATTTTTGGAATATTTAAGAATTTCTGGAGCAAAAATATGCCAGAGGGGGGTTGCCCGGGGGCCACCACACATCTGCCCCCCCCCTCCTAGGGCGCGGCCAGATGGCTTGTGGGCCCCCTGCTGGCCCTCCGACGTCCATCTTCTCCTATATGGTGTGTTTTACCCTAAAAAAATCACGAGATTACTTTAGGGATGAAGCGTCGCCGTCTCGAGGCGGAAACCTGGGCAGAGGCCCTTTTTCTCTCCGGCAGTGTGATTCTGCCGGGGAAAGTTCCCTCCGGGAGGGGGAGATCGAAGCCATCGTCATCACCAACGCTTCCTCCTTCGTGGGATTACCAATCTTCATCAACACCAGCACCAGCACCATCTCATCTCCAACCCTAGTTCATCTCTTGTATTCAATCTTTGTCTCAAAACCTCAGATTGGTACCTGTGGGTTGTTAGTAGTGTTGATTACATCTTAGTTGATGCTTGCTGGATTAATTGGTGAAAGATATTATGTTTAGATCCTTTGTCACCATCATTATACCGCTGATCTTGAACATGTTGATGAGGTGTGAGTAGTCACTATTGTTCCTGAGGACATGGGATAAGTCTTGTCACAAGTAATCATGTGAAATTGGCATTCGTTCGATATTTTGATGATATGTATGTTGTTGCTTCTCTTAGTGGTGTCGTGTGAACGTCGACTACACGACACTTCACCATGTTATGGGCCTAAGGGAAGGCATTGTGGAGTAACAAGTAGATGATGGGTTGCGAGAGTGACAGAAGCTTAAACCCCAGTTTATGCGTTACTTCATAAGGGACTGATTTGGATCCACACGTTTCATGCTATGGTTAGATTTATCTTAATTCTTCTTTCGTAGTTGCGGACGCTTGCGAGAGGGGGTAATCATAAGTGGGTTGTTTGTTCAAGTAAGAACATGACCTTAGCACCGGTCCACCCACATATCAAATTATCAAAGTAGCGAACGCGAATCAATTCAACATGATGAACATGACTAGATAAAAATCCCCATGTGTCCTCGGGAGCACCTTCTTCAGATAAGAACACTTTCCGGCCTGCCCTTCGCTATAAAAGGGATTGGGGTACCTTGCTGCACCTTAGTTACTATTATTACTTGTCACTTGTTATGAATTATCTTGCTGCAAAACTATCTACTACTGTCACTAACAGCACTTGCAGAGAATACCTTGCTGAAAACTGCTTATCATTTCCTTCTGCTCCTCATTGGGTTCGACACTCTTACTTATCGAAAGGACTACGATTGATCCCCTATACTTGTGGGTCATCAAGACTCTTTTCTGGCGCCGTTGCCGGGGAGTGAAGCGCCTCTGGTAAGTGGAAATTGGTAAGGGAATATTTTTGCTAAGTGCTGAAATTTACTGTTACTTGTTGCTATGGACGGTCACCCTTTGAGTGGCTTCTTCGGGGCATCTTCGCCTCGAACAGAAGTGGAAGAGGTTGTTCCTAAACCTACTGAACCTACTGAAAATATTTGTTATGAGATTCCTTCTGGTTTGTTAGAGAATATGCTAGCTAGTCCTTGTGATGGTACGACTCATCCTGATTATCACTTAATATTTGTCGATGAAGTCTGTGGATTATTTAAGCTTGCAGGTCTGACTAGAGACAAAGCTAAGAAGAAGGTTTTCCCTTTATCTTTGGAGGGAAAGGCATTGATGTGGTACAGGCTATTGGATAATATTGGATCATGGGACTGGAATCGCTTGAAGCTGGAATTTCATCAGAAGTTTTATCCTATGCATCTAGTCCATCATGATCGGAACTTTATTTATAATTGCTGGCCTCGTAAAGGAGAAAGTATCGCTCAAGCTTGGGGGAGGCTTAAATCTATGATGCACACATGTCCCAATCATGAGCTCTCAAGAGAAATGATC
The DNA here is from genome assembly GCA_039707655.1 of Elymus sibiricus. Lineage (NCBI taxonomy): Eukaryota > Viridiplantae > Streptophyta > Magnoliopsida > Poales > Poaceae > Elymus > Elymus sibiricus. The sequence continues at coordinate 25,658,099 of CM077671.1, read as the reverse complement.
ATAGAAATTTTTTATGCTAGGCTTTCTCATGATGATCAAGTACAACTCAATTCTTGTTCTACTAGTTCCTTTATGAAGAAGACTATTGAATTCAAATGGGATCTTCTGGAGAGAATTAAACGTAACTCTGAAGATTGGGAATTCGACAATGGTAAAGAGTCAGGTATAAGGCTTAAGTTTGATTGTGTTAAATATTTTATGGAAACTGATACTTTTCATGAGTTTAGCAATAAATATGGCCTTGACTCTGAGATAGTAGCTTCTTTCTGTGAATCTTTTGCTACTCATGTTGATCTCCCTAAGGAGAAGTGGCTTAAATATCAACCACCCGTTGAGAAACAATTAGAGGAACTTGTTAAGATTAAGAATGAAGAAATAATTGTTAACCATGTTGATCCAATTGTTCCTACTGCTTACATTGAGAAACTGCCTTTCCCTGTTAGAATTCAGGAACATGCTAAGGCTACAACTATGGTTAATAAGAGTTACATTAGAACACCTACAACTTCGGAACAAATAACTGTTGAGCCTAATATTGCTATAGTTAAAGATCTTCTAGACAATATTGAGGGTCAGATCCTTTACCTTGAAGGTGAAGCCGCTAGAATTGCAAAACCTGATACAAACACACTGGACAAGCTAGATAAAAACAAACCAGTAGTTGGCATGCCTATTGTTTCAGTTAAGATTGGAGATCATTGTTATCATGGCTTGTGTGACTTGGGCGCTAGTGTTAGTGCTATACCTATTTCCCTATATGAAGAAATCAAGAATGACATAGCACCCTCTGAACTTGAATATATTGATGTTACTATTAAACTTGCAAATAGAGACACTATTGCACCGCTTGGGATTGTTAGAGATGTTGAAGTCTTGTGTGGAAAAATTAAGTACCCAACTGATTTCCTAGTACTTGGTTCAAAACAAGATAACTTTTGTCCCGTTATATTTGGTAGGACTTTCTTGAGTACTGTTAATGCTGAAATTAATTGTTTAACTGAAAAGGTCAAAGTGAAATTTGGTGGTATATCCCATGAATTTAATTTCTCCAAGTTTAGTAAGCAACCGTATGATAAGGAATTACCAAGTAAGGATGAAATAATTGGTCTTGCTTCTATTGCCGTGCCTCCTATTGATCCACTAGAACAATATTTGCTAGACCATGAAAATGATATGCATATGAATGAAAGAAATGAGATAGATGATATATTTCTTAGACAAACACCTATTCTTAAACACAACTTACCAGTTGATATTTTAGGAGATCCTCCTCCACCCAAGGGAGATCCCGTGTTTGAGCAAAAAACTTTACCTGATACCTTGAAATATGTTTATCTTGATGAGAAGAAGATATATCCTGTTATTATCAGTGCTAACCTTTCAGAGCATGAAGAAATGAAATTACTTAAAACTCTGAAGAAGCACAGGGCTGCTATTGGATATACTCTTGATGATCTTAAGGGCATAAGTCCCACTCTATGTCAGTACAACATTAATATGGAGCCAGATGCTAAACATGTCATTGATCATCAACGCCGCTTAAATCCCAAAATGAAAGTAGTGGTGAGAACTGAAATACTAAAGCTTCTGGAGGCAGGTATAATCTATCCTATTGCTGATAGTAAATGGGTAAGTCCCGTCCATTGTGTTCCTAAGAAAGGAGGTATAACTGTTGTTCCTAATGATAAGAATGAACTTATTCCGCAAAGAATCGTAACTGGTTATAGGATGGTGATAGATTTTAGGAAGTTAAATAAAGCTACTAGGAAAGATCATTATCCCTTGCCTTTTATTGATCAAATGTTGGAAAGATTATCTAAGCACACACATTTTTGTTTTCTTGATGGATACTCTGATTTCTCTCAAATACCTGTGTCCAAAGATGACCAAGAGAAAACTACTTTCACATGCCCTTTTGGAACTTATGCTTATGGACGTATGCCTTTTGGTTTATGCAATGCACCTGCTACCTTTCAAAGATGTATGACTGCTATATTCTCTGATTTTTGTGAAAAGATTGTTGAGGTTTTCATGGATGATTTTTCTGTTTACGGGACTTGTTTTGATGATTGCTTAAGCAACCTTGATCGAGTTTTGCAGAGATGTGAAGAAACTAATCTTGTCTTGAATTGGGAGAAGTGCCACTTTATGGTGAATGAAGGTATAGTACTTGGGCATAAAATATCTGAACGAGGTATTGAAGTAGACAAAGCTAAGGTTGATGCAATAGAGAAAATGCCATGCCCAAAAGATATCAAAGGTATAAGAAGTTTTCTTGGTCATGCTGGTTTTTATAGGCGTTTCATTAAAGATTTCTCAAAAATTTCTAGGCCACTAACTAATCTTCTTCAAAAAGATATTCCTTTTGTCTTTGATGACGATTGCGTAGAAGCCTTTGAAATACTTAAGAAAGCCTTGATTACTGCACCTATTGTCCAACCACCTGATTGGAATTTACCATTTGAAATTATGTGTGATGCTAGCGATTATGCTGTTGGTGCTGTTCTAGGGGAAAGAGTAGACAGGAAATTGAATGTTATTCATTATGCTAGTAAGACCCTAGACAATGCTCAACGAAATTACGCCACCACTGAGAAGGAATTTTTAGCAATTGTGTTTGCATGTGATAAATTTAGACCTTATATTGTTGACTCAAAAGTTACCATTCACACTGATCATGCTGCTATTAAATATCTAATGGAAAAGAAAGATGCTAAACGTAGACTTATTAGGTGGGTGCTTTTACTACAAGAGTTTGATTTGCATATCTTAGATAACTTGTCTAGAATGGAAAATGTTCTTGATGACCCACTGCCTATTGACGATAATTTTCCTGATGAGCAACTTGCTGCTATAAGTACTTCACAGAGAACTCCTTGGTATGCTGATTATGCTAACTATATTGTCGCTAAATTCATACCACCTAACTTCACCTACCAACAAAAGAAAAAATTCATTTTTAATTTACGACATTACTTCTGGGATGACCCAGATCTTTATAAAGAAGGAGTAGATGGTATTATTAGACGTTGTGTACCTGAGCATGAACAGGAACAAATCCTATGGAAGTGTCACTCCGGGCCTTATGGAGGGCACCATGCTGGTGATAGAACTGCACACAAGGTATTACAATCTGGATTTTATTGGCCTACTCTTTTTAAAGATGCTCGTAAATATGTCCTTTCATGTGATGAATGTCAAAGAATTGGTAACATTGGCAGACGCCAGGAAATGCCTATGAATTATTCACTTGCTATTGAACCATTTGATGTTTGGGGATTTGATTATATGGGACCTTTTCCTTCCTCTAATGGGTACACACATATTCTAGTTGCTGTCGATTACGTTACTAAGTGGGTAGAAGCTATTCCTACTAGTAGTGCTGATCATAACACTTCTATTAAAATGCTTAAGGATATTATCTTCCCGAGGTTTGGAGTCCCTAGATATTTAATGACTGATGGTGGTTCTCATTTTATTCATGGTGCTTTCCGTAAACTCTTAGTTAAATATGATGTTAACCATACAATTGCATCACCATATCATCCTCAATCTAGTGGTCAAGTTGAATTGAGCAATCGAGAAATAAAGTTAATTTTGCAAAAGAAGGTTAATAGATCTAGAAAGAATTGGTCTAAGAAACTTGATGATGCTTTATGGGCTTATAGAACTGCCTACAAGAACCCTATGGGAATGTCCCCTTATAAAATGGTTTATGGGAAAGCTTGTCATTTACCTCTTGAGTTAGAACATAAAGCTTATTGGGCAATTAAAGAACTTAACTATGATTTTAAACTTGCCGGTGAGAAGAGGTTATTTGATATTAGCTCACTGGATGAATGGAGAACACAAGCCTATGAAAATGCCAAGTTGTTTAAGGAAAAAGTTAAAAGGTGGCATGAAAAAAGAATCCAAAAACGAGAATTCAATGTAGGAGACCTAGTTCTTTTGTACAATTCTCGTTTCAGATTCTTTGCAGGTAAGCTTCTCTCCAAATGGGAAGGCCCTTATGTGGTTCAGGAGGTCTATCGCTCCGGTGATATAAAGATTAACAACTTCGAAGGCAAAAACCCGAAGGTGGTAAATGGTCAAAGAATTAAGCACTATATTTCAGGTATGCCCCCTAATGTTGAAACTAACATTATTCAAGTTATTACCCCGGAAGAACATATTAGAGAAATCTCCCGGAACGCTCCAGAATGCTAAAAAGGGGTAGGTATGTGATACGGTAGATAAAACGACTCCAAAAATTCCAAAAAAAGAATTTCTGTCATTTTTACTATTTTAGAAAAATTACAAAAATAAAAAGGAGTCAAGAGGACCCACGGGGGTGGCACAAGCCATCTGGCCACGCCCCCCCCCTAGGGCGCGGCCAGATAGCTTGTGGAGCCCCCGTGTGCCTTCCGGACTCCTATTTCTTCCAGAACACGCATTCTGACCTAGAAAAAATCATTATATATACTCCCGTATGTTTTTACTACCGCATCGCGAGTTTCTCCTCTGTTTTTGTTTCGGGCTGTTTTTCTGGCAGATCTGAAAATATGTTGTCTCAAGATTCTGATGGAGAGAGCTATGTCTCCCACTATGTCGCTGATCCAAAGATCTTTGGGGATATTTACCCCTATTTGAGGTCCACGGATGAGGAAGAAGACACCGATTTGGAGGATATGGATGATGCTGGTTCGGATGCTAGTTCAGATAAAGATGAAGCTCCATTACCTCAGCCGGGATACGTGCACGTGGAATTCAAGAAATCAAGCCTCCCTAAGGGAAGAAACAAACCCAATACCCAATTTATCCCTTCTCGTTTTCTGCAGGAGAGCAAGGCAGCTTTATGCAAAAGGATATTGAAGCTCGAGCAAGAAAACGATGATTTAAGGGAAGAAAATTTCATCCTCAAGCGTAAATTGGAGAAGAAGTGTACCACCACAACACCACCACCATCATCGAAGAACACTTGAGTACATGGTTATGGGCACCACCTTGGGCTTGTTCCAAGCTTGTGGGAGGTGCCCCGGTATCGTATCACCATCACTTCTTATCATCACTATCTATCTTAGTTCGATCTTTAGTTTTTCATGATTTAGAGAGTTAAAATTTCAGATTTGCTTTGTTTGGAGTTTTTGCCTTGAGTTCTACCTATCCTTGTAATCGGGTGTGAGAGTTATATAATAAAGTTAGTTGAGATCGTGTGCCTCTCCTTTGTTTGCACCCTCACCTTAGCATGGCAATAAAAAGGATAGAAAAGTATCATATGCTTATCTCATAAGAAGTAATGACTCCACATAGAAAATAGGTACAAGCAATAAGAATTGTTGAAAACCAACAAACATAGTGTTAGCAATTGGTATGATCTATGCAAAAGTATGATAGAGAAGAGGAGATTTACATATAAATACACTATTGTGAACACCTGCTATGATTGTGAGCTCCCATCAAAATATTATGTAGACCAAGTGTTGAAGAGGGCCACGGAAGACAACATAATGATCATGGTTCCTTACATTTGCATAGAAGTTATATGGTATTGAATCCTTTAACATATAATGCTTGCTTAAGATCTTTCACTAGCCCCAAAGAGTCGCACTAAGTAGAGATACTACTTGCGCATCTATAATCTTTAGCCCTAGTTTCTTGCCATGAGAGTCCACCATACCTACCTATGGATTGAATAAGATCCTTCAAGTAAGTTGTCATTGCTGCACAAGGCAATAAAAATTGCCTCTAATCACGTGAGATATTTTATTATAAGGGAAAGTAAGCTTTGTACAATCTTGTGATGGTGAAGCAATAAAAGCGACGGAGTGCATAATAAAGTTTGCTATCACAAGGGGCAATATGAAGTGATGTTTCTTTACATTAAGAGATTGAACATATCGAACAAATAAAAGCTTATGACGACGTCTGCTTCCCTTTGTGAAGGGCTTGTCTTTTGTATTCTTACAATTTTCTTATTCTTCAATTCTTTAGTGGCAAGCATTATGTGTTGAGGAAAGATTTAGACAAATATATCCAGCAAATGTAGAAAATCATGTTCCATTATTGTTGACATTATCCTTGAGGTAAGTATGTTGGGTGGCAAGAACAACAAAGCCCCCATCTTCCTATGTGTCCCTCGGAATCACTTGTTCCAAAAATATGTAATGTGTGTTAACAATCATATAAGGTTACATCATAGTTGAATATGTGAACTTGCTAGAAATACAAAGCTCTTACATAGACTCTTCTCTTGAGTACAAAAGCTATGATTACCCCAATAACTAATTGTATTGCTTGTTGGTTCTCAATAAGGATTATGCTACGTGTTTCTTCAGTTGTGAATAGATCGTTACTTGTTTATGAGAAGTTATATGATGAAAAACTTGCTGCTATGATATTATTCATGATGCTCTGATGCCTGTATTCTGTTTTTATCGATACCTCTCTCTCAAATTATGTGGTCATTATTTTAGAGCTCGGCTTTCGCTTGAGGTCAAGCGAGGTCTAACCGAGGTCCATTTTGCATCATTATTTCTTATTACCTTTTACTTCATTCTTGCCCATTATTCCACATCATTATACAATTCTTATGCCTTTTATCTCTGAATATGCAAGGTACATCACAAGGAGGGAAATATCTGGAAACTGGGATTTTGAACCGGAAAACCGAGAAATAAGCAGAAAAATCACCAGACTCCAAATGACCTGAAATTTCACGGAGAATAATTTTCGAATATTTAAGAATTTCTGGAGCAAAAATATGCCAGAAGGGGGTTACGAGGGGGCCACCACACATCTGGCCGCCGCCCCCTAGGGCGCGACCAGATGGCTTGTGGGCCCCCTGCTGGCCCTCCGCCATCCATCTTCTTCTATATGGTTTATTTTACCCTAAAAAAATCACGAGATTACTTTCGGGACGAAGCGTTGCCATCTCGAGGTGGAAACCTGGGCAGAGGCCCTTTTTCTCTCCGGCAGTGTGATTCTGCTGGGGAAAGTTCCCTCCAGGAGGGGGAGATCGAAGCCATCGTCATCACCAACGCTTCTTCCTTCGTGGGAGAACCAATCTTCATCAACACCAGCACCATCACCATCTCATCTCCAACCCTAGTTCATCTCTTGTATTCAATCTTTGTCTCAAAACCTCAGATTGGTACCTGTGGGTTGCTAGTAGTGTTGATTACATCTTGTAGTTGATGCTTGTTGGATTAATTGGTGAAAGATATTATGTTTAGATCCTTTGTCACCATCATTATACCTCTGATCTTGAACATGTTGATGAGGTGTGAGTAGTCACTATTGTTCCTGAGGACATGGGATAAGTCTTTTCACAAGTAATCATGTGACATTGGCATTCGTTCGATATTTTGATGATATGTATGTTGTTGCTTCTCTTAGTGGTGTCGTGTGAACGTCGACTACACGACACTTCACCATGTTATGGGCCTAAGGTAAGGCATTGTGGAGTAACAAGTAGATGATGGGTTGCGAGAGTGACAGAAGCTTAAACCCCAGTTTATGCGTTACTTCATAAGGGACTGATTTGGATCCACACGTTTCATGCTATGGTTAGATTTATCTTAATTCTTCTTTCGTAGTTGCGGATGCTTGCGAGAGGGGGTAATCATAAGTGGGTTGTTTGTTCAAGTAAGAACAGCACCTTAGCACCAGTCCACCCACATATCAAATTATCAAAGTAGCGAACGCGAATCAATTCAACATGATGAACATGACTAGATAAAAATCCCCATGTGTCCTCGGGAGCACCTTCTTCATATAAGAACACTCTCCGGCCTGTCCTTTGCTGTAAAAGGGATTGGGCTACCTTGCTGCACCTTAGTTACTATTATTACTTGTCACTTGTTACGAATTATCTTGCTGCAAAACTATCAATTACTGTCACTAACAGCACTTGCAGAGAATACCTTGCTAAAAACTGCTTATCATTTCCTTCTGCTCCTCGTTGGGTTCGACACTCGTACTTATCGAAAGGACTACGATTGATCCCCTATACTTGTGGGTCATCAAGTACTCATCCAAAGTACTCGCAAGACTTACATCAGAACTATGCCAAGTATCCATCGGTGTCAATGGAATGGGGCTATATCTTTGGACTATACTGCAGAAATGCCAGAGTAGGGGGGAAAAAGCTTAGCCTAATGAAGACTAGCATCTTGCAGCATCAAAAGAGCGTAGCGTATATATAGCATATAGTAACATGTATATATTAGCAATGCCAGAGATCCTTCCTCGACCACCCTGCGAGAAAGCGATCCCTAAGCAATCAAACAGCTTAGTATCACAAGTATCCGGTTCTAGTTGTAGTGGATCAGGATATAACTCCGAGCATCCTGTTACTGTGGACACGGCTATTCGAATAGATTACTTCCCTGTAGGGGTGCACCACATTGCCCAACACGCTCGATTACCTTTGGCCGGACACACTTGCCTGAGTAATGCCCGGCCTCGGATGATTGACACATCGTAGTCCTACCTAGGCTCTCTAGAGAGGTCAGCACGCCGGTCTACATCCTAAGTGCGAAGGGATCATTGGCCGATCACCCTAAGCACTCATGCGCATTGCGAGGACAGCCGGGACCAAGCACGCCTCTTGAATCCACGAGCAGGCATAACCCGCTCACCCGGGCGTGTGCTGATCAACTATGACGTCTAAGAGAGGTTTTGGTAGAATGTACGACGCCGAGGGCCCCATAACACTACTAGGGAAAACCCTAGCAGTAGCGCAGGTATTTGTTGTATCAGTAGCGTGGGTCACCGCGCTGCTGATACGGCGCTACAGCTAACGTTTATCAGTAGCGTGTTTTGACACGCGCTACTGCTATACCTACTTAGCAGTAGCGCTTTCTATACCAGCGCTACTGCTAAGTCTATCAGTAGCGCATTTTGACACGCGCTACTGCTATACCTACTTAGCAGTAGCGCTTTTTGTACAAGCGCTACTGCTAAGTCCTTTAGCAGCAGCGTTTTCTTGTCCAGCGCTAAAGAGCGCTACTACTATATTTTTTCATATCATTTTTTTTCCTACGTATTTGCGATGTTTCTGTACAGGTTTCATACAGTATTCTAATCATATCATAAACATGCAATATGCTCATCATATCATACACATAATAGTCTCATCATATCATCCAACACAAATCATGTCGTCTCGTCATAATCATGATATAGCTATACAAGTTACATGAGATGTCTCATCATACATAATGTAGTACTTCTTGAGGCGTCGGTTCGTATCCCTCTCTCGCACTAGCGTGAACCTAAACTAACTACTGGCTGTCGCTCGGAAACCGGAAACCGGTACACCTGGGCCTGACACTCCAGCCACTCGTCGTATACTCCTGGCGTAGCACTCTTCGCCATCGATGTTCTATGCACCTGCATCGTCACATGAGTTGATGATATGCAACATATATAGTTGAGCAACAGAAAGAGACAGACTTGGCAAAAATAGAAGCAACATATCATAAGCATACAAAGTTCATCGTACCCAAAATGCCCTAACTAGAGTGATCTTCGCTAGTTGAGGAGGACGGTTTAATTACATCACAAATAAAGTTTTGTCGTGCATAACTCCAAGTTTCATCATAGAGAAAGTATGGACTAAACGGACACATTGTCATATATCGTCAATCATTCCAACATGTCGTGCCATCCATGTAAGTCAGGGAGATAGTCCCCGAGCGCAGTGAAAGACTTCAGGTCGAGACGTTGAGCGGTTACGCGTGTTCGGACATCTTCCCGCGACATTTGCCCTTCTTCGTAGAACATCCCTGTTTTTTCGAGGACCTCCTTCATGATGATTTGGGTAAGTTCACGCTGGATGTGATAGAACTCAGCTCGGAGTCGGTGATCCGGGATATCTCCTAGGTTCTTTGCCCATTGCAGAATATGGGCATCGCCGGATCTAAGTGACATGCGAAGGTTCTGCTGATCCCGTCTGAACTCCTGCATGTGATGGAGGACATAGAATCCATCACTGATAGTATCACTCGGTTGCTGGATGCAGCAGAAGTCAGTCTTATGGCCGAAGCAGGGCGCGCGGTTCTTTGTCTTCCTGAGCGTGATCTCTCCACCCCGTACGCCGTACGTAAAGATAACACTGTCGAGAACAGACTTGATGTGGGTGTAATCCTTTTTCTTCATGTTCTTCGACGAGTCCATGTAAAGAGCGAGGGAGACTCGGGGGTAAAGGATGATGAGGACGGCACGCCCGTCGCTGCGCAAAATAAGTACACCTCAAATTAGCCTCCATGCGTGCAAATGAAATGATTGAAATCGAAGGAAGGATATCCGCGCGGATGACTTACATGGGATGATAAGGCATGAGAATTGTCTCCTTGTCCTTATTGCCGACCATGAAATCGGCGATGTAGTTACTCGCATATTCGCGGTGCTTTTTGCAGACTGCCAAGAAGCTCTCGTGCATGAAGTACGGGTCAGCAACACAGATATAAGTTATCTGCTCAATCCTGATGATGTAGTTCATGTACAAGGCGAAAAGGCGGACAAACGTAAAATCCAGCTTTTTCAAGTGAAACATGTCGAAGATGTAATCGAATCGAAGGAAGAACTTTTCCGCGGGGAATGTGTCAACGTACAACCTTTGCTGCGGCACGTTAACCACGTAGAGTGGGTATCCTGAGATCGTTGTATATGGCCTCTACCGCTGCCTTATTAGGTAGGATTGGTTCACCGGGGATATGGTATTTCGCCGCACCCATGACAGGTATACGGTCTTGAACCCGAGCCTGCGGAGGCGGCTGGATCATAGAAGCAGCTTTGTTGCCTTTCCTCGCTCTCTTCCTATGCTTCTTTGCTACTGGAAGGTCGTCTATAATACGTTCAGCCTCCGAAGGCGGCAATTCAGGCACCGACTCATGACGCTGAGCCATCAATCCTCCGTCGTCATAGGCGCCAGTATTGAGATAATGTAGAGTGTCATCGTCATCCTCATCGATGGCATCGATATCATGCATTGCTTCTTCGGCGGCGGCGACATCATCATCGACTAATGGAGCCTCTTCCTCACCCCGTCCGCTATCACCCGGCACGACAGGCAACGCTAATTGGGTAGGTGGGGTGTTGATGTTCATACCTTGCTGAGGCTGCGTGGTCGTGGGTGTGCTCCCGGCCGCCTCCAGACGAAGCAGACTCTTTGGCCACAACAGGACCCACCTCTTGCAATCGCCAAGCCACCGCGGGGTCTCGTCGTCATCTCCCTGTAGGAGATATGCCCTAGAGGCAATAATAAATGTTATTGATTATCTCCCTGTTCATAATTAGGTTTATGTTCCATGCTATAACTGCTATGGTTCTCGAGTCTGCAATAACCACGAGGCTCGGAGGAAGACTCATATGCACGTGTGGAATAATAAACGGTAAAATGTATTCCTAGTCTGGCCTCTAAGACTAGCTCAAGTGTTGCATGATGGTTCTGTTTTCCTGATCATGGGCATGTCTATGCCGGCAACTTTGAGGGCACAATGTTAGTAGAACACTTGTGTTGAATTGACCCGATTGATGTTATGCTATGAGATTCATTCGTCATAAGTTAATGGCTAATAACACAGAGAAGTTAATGTTTGCATAATTCCTTAGACCATGAGAGTGTCGAGTTTCTTCATGCTTGCTTCATGAACTTTGGGGTTTGGTAAACGTCATCCATAAATGGGTGGCTATTATGGCGGCTTACGGGTTCATGGAAAAGTATGTTAAGTAACTTGATAGGTCAAGATTGGGATTTGCTCCTTCGACGATGGAGAGATATCTCTGGGCCCTCTCGGTGTTACGGTATCCATCATCGTCTGGCCAGACACAAGTGTGATTTGATCACAGGGATACCGGAACACAGAAACGAGAAAAGAGAACAAAAACCGGCAACAAGGTAACTGGCATTTTGGACAAGTGTTGATCCACGAGGATGCCGATGTTTCTCACCTCGGGTATTTGTAACATATCGCGAAGCAACAGGAATAGCACACGGCAACTAGAGGTTCACTCGAATATTCGTTCGTGTGGGTATAGGGGTCAATATGGGTGTCCACGGCTCCGATGTTGATAATTGATCGGAAAGAGTTCCGGTCATGTCTATACTTCACCGAACCTATAGGGTCACACGCTTAAGGGTCATCTATCTGCTGAATACTAGACGGGGAGTGAGAGAAAATCACCGAAAAAGTTTCGGACGAAACAGAAACGTTCCGGAGAGAACACCGGAATAGTTCCGGTGAAACTGAAAAGTTGTTTCAGGGTATTCCATTAAGTCAAATTGGTTCTGGCACACGCCTAGAAATTCTTGGAGGATGCCAGAAGTGTTCTGGAAACTTCTGGGAATTTTCCGGGACAAAAACCGGAAATGTTCCGGAGCAGCCGGAACCGTTTTGGTTGCTTTTCGCTGAAGAAACATTGTTCCGAAATTGTTTCGGAATGCGTTCAAAATTGTTTTGGTGGGTGCTAGAATTATTCTAGGCACACAGAAATAATTTGGGTTTTAACGGACGCAGAAAAATGTCTTCGTGAATAGCGAAAAGCACTTTTTGGGCTGATTTGCAAATGGGGTTTTTCTTCTAGAAGAAAACCACTTTTGGTGTGTGAAAGGGAGGTGGAGCTCCGCAAGGGGGCTGCAAATTTCGGCCATGGCATGGGGGGGTCCTCCTTGAGGTGTCCTTCCACCTCATGCTGGATATCTTCTACACACCCTTATGTGGCATCTGGTGGAAAGATCCTAGGAAGGTCCTTTTGGTCTTTCCACTACCCCTTGCTCCTCCTATAAATAGAGGTGGAGAGAGCTCTCCAAAATCAGCTCATGCTTGCTCTCATACACATGCCATTGACTTGTCTGGCTTCTCTCTCCCTCCCAGCGAAATAGTTTCGTAGAGCCGAAAGGCTGTCTGGGTTCCGGTGGGAACTTGTTCTGGACGGCGAAGCCCTGCCGGATAGATGACACCGTATGTGTGCAACTCTGTAGAGAGATCGTAGTTTCGGTCTTAGTTCGAGAGTGCCTCCCGAAGGGCTGTCCAAGTGATCGTCTTAGTTTCGAGGGTCCTCCCGAAGGGCTGTCCGAGTGACCGTTCGAGTTTCGAAGGTCCTCCCGAAGGGCTGTCCGCGACACCGTCCGAGGGACTGTCCGACCGCCTCCCGGAGGGCTGTCTGAGGGGCAGATGTGGGAGTACATCCTCGCGGTTGGGAGGCTGTAAATCCTAGCTGCGGGGATCTGCACCGCCGATCGTCATCGACTCTACTTCCGCTGCGCTACGAGTCGGTAACGAAACAGATCAAACCTTGTATGCAGTCTCCATAGTGAACCTGGGCTGGTGCGTAGGTCGGAAATTTTTGTTTTCTACTGCGTTCCCCTACAGTGGCATCAAGAGCCGTGCTATGCGTAGATGCAGGTTGCGATCTAGAATACATAGAGATGTATGGGTATTGCACAATATAATTAGGTAGTAGATGAGTTCTATTAATGAAAATTATTTGTGCGGGTAGCAAATGAAATCTGTTACCTGATGTTCTTGTTGCTTCCCTGGAATTTGCATATTTCTGATCTTGATAACAGTATGGTGGAGTTTCAATGTTCTGTCAATCCGCGATCCTGATTGATCAACGAAGTGCTAACAGTTCATTGAATTCCACCGTAGTTAAAAAGAAAGATGAAATTTCGCAGACGAAAGGGCAATGCAGATATGATCTGCATGGGGGTCACGCGTATGACGAAGTTTAGTATGGGGCTCGAGATTTTATTATCTCGTGTTTCATACACCACGCAATGTTAATCTAGCGACTTGGATTATCATGCTTGATGATGGACGTTGGTAGCTTCGGTTTGTTTCGAAACCTTAGAAGCCACGTAAAATAAAATTTTGCATGAACCAATTAGAGGCGTCTAACTTGGTTTTGTAGGATGGTTTGCATGTGCATGTGATGTGGTATAGCAGTGCTCATTATAATTTGATTATGTATGAGATGACTATATAATGTAAATTGATTAACATGACCTGCGTGTCATGATTTGGCATGATGGCTGGAGCCATATGATTGTCACTTTAATGACCTGCGTGTCAACCTTCAGTAATGCACTTATTTTATTAGCTATAGAGATAGCAATATTATCTGGTGCATCGACAAGGTGATGGCAATCTTCGCGAAGGTGAACACCAACGTGAATGCCAAAGACGAAGAAATGAAAGACTTCTCCGTCAGAAAGGGCTATACCATATCATGCTATTATGAATTGCCTGAGATGTTTATCCCTTATGATGCACCCTTCTTGATTGCGCGGTAGTCGCTTTTTATTAGGGTGATCTCTCACAAAAATATCAAGTGGTTAGTGTTCTCCCAAGTGTAGCACCGTCACGGCACCTAACTTCTCGGAGTGCGCCGTGTCACATGGGTACAAACGATTAGCGAAGTGTGAGGCGGGTGAGTTGAGACCTCGCAGCAAGATCACTTGGTTGTCTTGACGTTCAGGCATGACCGTGATGAGCTCGGAACACGCACATCGAAAGATGAACAAGAATCACATAGAGATGTGATTGGCAAGTTGGCCTACCGGTTGAGATTTTCGTCATCAGTGGTGTTACACCAATGGCGAACAATTGAAATGGGGGTCTTGTATCACTCACAATCAATTATGAGAGATATTTATTTGAGTGGGAGCGCACTTTAGAATTAATTCTTTTAATTCTTAGTGCAATTAATTATGAACTTTGTCGAAGTGAAAATTGCATAATTGTTATAGAAGAATGGCTCGCGTTTCCACCTTCCCAATTAAAATTGAATAGCTGTTAAATATCTGGTTAAAACTTTACGGTTGGTAACGTAATGAGAGGATTGTCCTCTAGAGTGCCGAGAAGGACTTGTCCTATCGCAAGCTTTCGGTATTCTCCCGCTAATGCTATGGATCATGTGACTCTCGTCCATCGATCCAAAAGCTAGAATTCCGTTTCAGTCAAGTGCAATATGTTTGCTTCCATGAGACCCGAACTTCGAAAGTTTGGATAGTTATGTGATATTCATGGAATCTGAAAATCATTTTCAAAGACAGACAAAGGCTAAAAGATATGAGATATCCAAAGCAATGTTTGTTTGCAAACTATTAGTAAAGGAGTTTACTATGCATTAGACTGATAAGAGAGGGATCCAGAAGAACGCCTGTCATATGATGATGGTGAATAAAACAGACAACTTAAAGAGAAAGGAAGTGTCCGAAGGGTGTTAGTGAAACTTTCACGCCTAGGAAGTCCGGGGCTATCGCCACTCTTAAGTTGGGTGCTTCTTCTGAGAGTAGGAGAAATACTGAAAGTTAAACTGTTAGAAGTATAAACGCAAAAAGGAAAGAAGACTGGAATATCCAGCTCATGTATGAATGTCATACAGGTTTTTGATGTATAGAAGGCTGGTCAAAGATATAGTTCTTGGGAATTATGGTTAAACATGTTAATCACTAAATCTTGGGTATTGTGAGTTAATCACAAAGATACCCGCTCGATTGCATTCTGTTGCAACTTGATGTAAGAACTACTATGGCCTGAAAGACTAGCCAGGAATGAGGTTTAGATACACGCAGGGAACATAGTAAATGTTACTATGCCTTCCATAGGTGTATTCCCTATGTATTTACTTTCATAAATCATTTTAGAGTTTTACACACTCTAGCCCATTGCATAAAGTATCTTGCAAGAAGGTTGTTCATAAGAGAACTTTTAATGTTCGGAGTTATGAATAACAAAAGGGCCATACTTTCATTATGAATGAGAAGTATGTTATGAATATTGATAATAATACATTACCTCTGTATTTACTTTCATAATTCATTTAGAGTTTCATACACTCTAGCCCTTTGCATAAGGTATCTTGCAGGGAGGTTATTCATAAGAGAACTTTTGATGTTCGGTGTTATGAATAACATGAAGGGCCATGCTTCCATCCAGGATGGAACGTATGTTATGAATATTGATGGTAATATGATACATCCATAACACTGACGCTAAATGTCACAAGACTAAAAGAATACCACACAAGTGTGGCACTGCATTTGGTCACATTGGAGAAACCCGCATGGAAAAATTCCATTATGATGGATTTTGAAGTCATTTGATTTTGAATCATCTGACACTTGCAACTTTCCTCCGAAAAGTGAAGTGACTGAAATACCGTTCATAAGCCATAAGGAACGAGCAACGAACTTATTGGTAATCATGCATTTTGATGTGTGTAGTCCGATAAATGTTGTTGAAAACAGTGGATTTGTCTATCTTCAAAAATGACTCAAGTAGATATATGGATATTTACTTGATGAGACGTAAGTCTGGATCTTTTGAAATCATTCGAAAGGTTTTCAACATGAAGTAGGAATTATTGTAACAAGAAAGATTTTGTTTCTGCAAACTAGATTGCAGAAAGGAATATCTGAGTTGCAAGTTTAGCGAATGTCTGATGAGTTGTGAAAGGAGTTTCATAACATACACCTCCCGGAACACCACTGTGTGTGGAATGTCTGTGAAGATGTAATGAAACCATTTTCGACATGGTAAGATCAAAGATGACATAAATCAATTTGCCATTATCCCTTTTAAAGTAATGCTTCAGAGACTGCGGCTTTTACACTGAAAAGAGCACCATCAGGTCTGTTGAAATGACGCCATGGTATGGTACGCCCAACCATGCTTGGTCTTTCCTTAACATTTGGAATATGGGGCTTGTGTAAAAGGTTACAAACCTATTCCAAATCAGACAAGAGCTACTTTGTAGGTTATCCCAAGTAATTGGAAATTCCTCCACCACTATACCGAGGCAAAAGGTTTGCCACCGAGAACGGTATGCTTTTAAAGATAATAGTTCTTGCAAAAGGGTGAGTGGGAGAACAGTGCAACTCGACGAGATAAGCAGTATCTTCGTCATCAGATCAAAGGAAAGGAACCTTGGAAGTGATTCCAGAGTTTCCTACTGCGACTGATACGGAAGTCTCTACAATAAAATGTATGGACTTCAGTCGAACTTGCAGCTGAACCACGTAGGCAAAACTCGTGCAAACCTCTCAGGTGCGCAAGCGAGATATTGTTGTTAGACAACAGTATACCTACGATACACAAGGAAGCGTTGATGGGCCCTGACTCCGGAATTGGCTAAATGCCAATACAATCTGAGATAGTTTCCATATAAGTGATTCAAGATTGAAATCTTATTACACCTTTTCGGAAGACTTAGAGTCTAACGAATATTTATGGAACTATAAACTGATGTGGATAAAAGGTTTTATCCATAAAGCTCGACTTGTTGCAATAACAAGTTCAAGGAGTTGACTACGATGAGATTGTCTCACCGTAGCGATGCTAAAGGTCGGTTCGGATTGAACTAGCAATTAATACATATTTCAACATGAGATATGAAACATGGATGACAAAAGGATTTCCATATGATGGAAATGCAACCTAGGACTTGTATGAGATACATTCCAAAGTATTTGTCGATCCAGAGGATGCTAGTAAGTATGCAAACTTTAGAGTTCCAGCGATGGATAGAAGAGAGCAAAGTGGAGTTGGAATCTTCGTTTTTGATGGAATGGTCAAAAGGGTTTTGACTTCATCAAATGGGTATCGAAGATGCTTGTGATTCAAGAAAGTAAGTGGGAGCATAATAATATTTCTAAAAACCTTGTGTACTTGACACATTGTTAATTGGAAATAAATTTCTTGACACGAATTAGGACTTCATTTGAAAATAGTTTTTCCGATGAAGTGCTTGGGCTAAATAGCCTCAATATTAGGCATGATGATCTATGGAGATAGATTTACCTAATGGGGCTAAGCAATGAATACATATTGACAAGATGCTAAAACTTTTTAGCATTTAAAACGCCAAGGAGTGATTCTTGCCGAAGTCACATGGAAAGAGTTTTTGCAAGACTCGGTGTCCCAAAACACTGATGAGCGAAATACATGATGGAGATTCCACACACTTTCGTGTTTGGATTAATCATGTATTCCATGGTATGTAAAACAACCAGATATGTCCAATACTCCAAGCTGTTGCGAGTATAGATACCAAAGTGATCAAAGTACTGATCATGGGACAACAGTGAAAAATGTCATTAAGTACTAAAGTAGCACTGATGACATGTTTTCTCGCAAGCAGAGATTATGAAGTGCTCGTTGTAAGTGATTACATCGATACAGTCTTCATCAATGCTCCATGCGATTTTCGATTTAAATTAAGGGTTTTGTGTAACACACAATATGGTGGCACAGTGTTTGGAAATCGTTTCCAAACAGGTTACTGTGGCGAATTCTATAACTAAGGTTAAGTATGTTGCCGCTTTCGAAGCGACATAGAAGATGTTGAATCATACAGTTCGTTCATGAACTTAGTATGATTCCAAGATGGCTTTGGTCAATGGAACACTATTGAAGATAGTTGCTCCATAGCTCAATCTGAGGAATCAAGGTTTGACCAATGATTCACATATATACGAAGCCAAGTACACACAAAATATGAATTTTGTGAAAGCGTGAAAACGCGAGGATATGCAAAGTTACACACGGAGCTGAAGTCATTAGATCCGTTGGACATCAGGCTATACCACATGCGAAGCATTTTTTACACTAGTATGCCATAGGTGTAAAGTTTATTAGCATTGACTAGATTATTGACTCTAGTGCAAGTGGGAGTCTGTAGGAGATATGCCCTAGAGGCAATAATAAATGTTATTGATTATCTCCCTGTTCATAATTAGGTTTATGTTCCATGCTATAACTGCTATGGTTCTCGAGTCTGCAATAACCACGAGGCTCGGAGGAAGACTCATATGCACGTGTGGAATAATAAACGGTAAAATGTATTCCTAGTCTGGCCTCTAAGACTAGCTCAAGTGTTACATGATGGTTCTGTTTTCCTGATCATGGGCATGTCTATGCCGGCAACTTTGAGGGCACAATGTTAGTAGAACACTTGTGTTGAATTGACCCGATTGATGTTATGCTATGAGATTCATTCGTCATAAGTTAATGGCTAATAACACAGAGAAGTTAAGGTTTGCATAATTCCTTAGACCATGAGAGTGTCGAGTTTCTTCATGCTTGCTTCATGAACTTTGGGGTTTGTTAAACGTCATCCGTAAATGGGTGGCTATTACGGCGGCTTACGGGTTCATGGAAAAGTATGTTAAGTAACTTGATAG
Organism: Elymus sibiricus; assembly: GCA_039707655.1. Lineage (NCBI taxonomy): Eukaryota > Viridiplantae > Streptophyta > Magnoliopsida > Poales > Poaceae > Elymus > Elymus sibiricus. Next base: position 25,638,928 of record CM077671.1, on the reverse strand, counting down.
CTCAAGATTGGGATTTGCTCCTCCGACGATGGAGAGATATCTCTGGGCCCTCTCGGTGTTACGGTATCCATCATCGTCTGGCCAGACACAAGTGTGATTTGATCACAGGGATACAGGAACACAGAAACGAGAAAAGAGAACAAAAACCGGCAACGAGGTAACTGGCATTTTGGACAAGTGTTGATCCACGAGGATGCCGATGTTTCTCACCTTGGGTATTTGTAACATATCGCGAAGCAACAGGAATAGCACACGGCAACTGGAGGTTCACTCGAATATTCATTCGTGTGGGTATAAGGGTCAATATGGGTGTCCACGGCTCCGATGTTGATAATTGATCGGAAAGAGTTCCGGTCATGTCTATACTTCACCGAACCTATAGGGTCACACGCTTAAGGGTCATCTATCTGCTGAATACTAGACGGGGAGTCTGAGAGAAAATCACCGAAAAAGTTTCGGACGAAACAGAAACGTTCCGGAGAGAATACCGGAACAGTTCCGGTGAAACTGAAAAGTTGTTTCAGGGTATTCCATTAAGTCAAATTGGTTCTGGCACACGCCTGGAAATTCTTGGAGGATGCCAGAAGTGTTCTGGAAACTTCTGGGAATTTTCCGGGACAAAAACCGGAAATGTTCCGGAGCAGCCGGAACCGTTTTGGTTGCTTTTCGCTGAAGAAACATTGTTCCGAAATTGTTTCGGAATGCGTTCAAAATTTTTTTGGTGGGTGCTAGAATTATTCTAGGCACACAGAAATAATTTGGGTTTTAACGGACGCAGAAAAATGTCTTCGTGAATAGCGAAAAGCACTTTTTGGGCTGATTTGCAAATGGGGTTTTTCTTCTAGAAGAAAACCACTTTTGGTGTGTGAAAGGGAGGTGGAGCTCCGCAAGGGGGCTGCAAATTTCGGCCATGGCATGGGGGGGCCCTCCTTGAGGTGTCCTTCCACCTCATGCTGGATATCTTCTACACACCCTTATGTGGCATGTGGTGGAAAGATCCTAGGAAGGTCCTTTTGGTCTTTCCTCTACCCCTTGCTCCTCCTATAAATAGAGGTGGAGAGAGCTCTCCAAAATCAGCTCATGCTTGCTCTCATACACATGCCATTGACTTGTCTGGCTTCTCTCTCCCTCCCAGCGAAATAGTTTCGTAGAGCCGAAAGGCTGTCTGGGTTCCGGTGGGAACTAGTTCTGGACGGCGAAGCCCTGCCGGATAGATGACACCGTATGTGTGCAACTCTGTAGAGAGATCATAGTTTCGGTCTTAGTTCGAGAGTGCCTCCTGAAGGGCTGTCCAAGTGATCATCTTAGTTTCGAGGGTCCTCCCGAAGGGCTGTCCGAGTGACCGTTCGAGTTTCGAAGGTCCTCCCGAAGGGCTGTCCGCGACACCGTCCGAGGGACTGTCCGACTGCCTCCCGGAGGGCTGTCCGAGGGGCAGATGTGGGAGTACATCCTCGCGGTTGGGAGGTTGTAAATCCTAGCTGCGGGGATCTGCACCGCCGATCGTCATCGACTCTACTTCCGCTGCGCTACGAGTCGGTAACGAATCAGATCAAACCTTGTATGCAGTCTCCATAGTGATCCTGGGCTGGTGCGTAGGTCGGAAATTTTTGTTTTCTGCTGCGTTCCCCTACACTCCCCCTAGTACCGGAGGAACCAAATTCTCGTGGCCCGGTTTGACACTGGCCACGGAAACCTTGAAGACGTCAGGGGGGATCGGCCGGCTGTGGAACAGTTGTTCCTTCGGCTTCACTATCGTCGCCTTCCCCACGTCCACCTTCTGGCCGCTGATGCTGTACAATATGGTGCACGGGGTTACGTCGGCCTGCAAAGACATGTCTGCGACGTGAGACATCCAAAAGGAAACAGAAACAGGAGATTACACATTTATTGAAGAGGGCCGGTGTGACAGGTACCGTGAGGTCGTCGAGCTCAGCCAAAGACGAAGCACCGCCGAGCACGTCCGAGACGGAGGACGGGCTGCTATGAGCAGGTGCGGGAGCCGGTGCAGGAGCTGGTGCAGGAGCAGGTGCGGGAGCCGGTGCAGGAGCTGGTGCAGGAGTAGGTGCGGGAGCCGGTGCAGGAGCGGGTGCAGGAGCTGGTGCAGGAGCAGGTGCGGGAGCCGGTGCAGGAGCTGGTGCAGGAGCAGGTGCTGGTGCATCGCTAGTCGAGCTGCTCCCGAAGAAGTTGGAAAGGGGAAAGTCCGCTGCCTCTTTATTTGGATTTTTCCTACCCCAACTGATGATATCCGGAACCAAGACACCATACGAAGCTGCAATCTCCTGTTTTGCGGCACCTACCGCTGCTGCGACCGCAATCGCAACTTTCTTGTCGATGTTTTCTTCATTTAACCTCCGTCTTTCCTTTCTCTCCTCCGTGGTCTCACTGTAGTACTTCTTCCACATGGCGCCGTCTCCGACGCCGTGCACGCGTCCATATGACGGCCGAGTGTCCATCGGGAGTCCTTTCAATATGTTCAAGGCCCGGTTGAATGGGTTGTCCCACTTGGGCCTCGGCAACGCCTCAGACGGCGAGTCGCTTTCGGCGGCGATCCTGTGCTGCTCTCTCTGCAAAAGGAACAAGGATCGTTTACAAATATGACTAAACGTGCAGTCAAATTGATCAGAAGCTAAAAATTACCAGCAGTCTCATGAACTCCGTCGTGACCGCGTCCGTCTCGAAAACCTTCTTCACTGGGTCCCAATGGTACCGGGCCCTGAGGACGTCACGCTCCTGCGGGACGGTGAACTCCGCCAAGGGGTCTGGGATGCCCAGACTTCGCGTTTCGCGTCCTCCTTGGCCCATATGGACCTCTTCCCCGCGTAACCACGGCTTCCGAGGTGGTGGCACCCCATGTTCCTCTCTTGAAGCCCCTTCATGTACTCCGACTTTTCTTTGGCAGCTTTGGCAACGCAAGCCGCCTTGAATATTTCAAACTGCTCTTCCGTAATTGTCGGATTATCCTTTACAATCTCGAAGTAGGGTTCCTTTTTGTCGATGATCCTTGCTTTCACCCTTACTTCCCAGGCGGACAACGCGCCGTTACACTTGCGTATGGCGCGTCTGTTTATCTTCTTCATTGCCGGGTCTTTATCTGGATTTTTATATTTGATTTCATCCCGGCCCGGGAACAAGAACACCTGGTGCAGCTTCGTTAGGAGGGACTGCTTCATATCTGGTATCTTCCATAGTTTCGCATCGTTGATGGTGGCGGTTTCCCGTAGAATGCAGCCTATTTGATTGCCGAAGCACGCGCGCGCTTCCGCAGGCTCTTTTGGCTCAAAATTGCCGTCGTCCACCTCTGTGACCACCAGTCTAGTAGTGATGAGCTGGTTTGGGTGCCGTTGCCTCTTTGGTTTCGGTTCTATACCGGCTTCGCTAGTCTCGGTGCCGGTCTCGGCGCTGGTGTCAATCTCAGCGCCGGTCTCGGCGCCGGTGTCAGTCTCAACACCGGTCTCGGCGCCGGTCTCGATGTCGGTCTCAGTCTCGGATGTGACAGGTGGGCCCTGCAACAACCGTTGCTCATCGAGAAGGTTCAAATAGGCGTCTGCCGCTGCGTAGACGTTGCAATCACCAGAACCCTGTCCTTCATCATTGCTAGCCATGTTTCCTACGATTAAATCTAGTCAATTAATTCTAGACCTAATAAAATGAATAATGACATAAAAAAAAGGTCAATGTTTTGCAGGAATGTTGATTCATTCCCGTTGCAGCAAATCCCGGGCACTCGATATGTCCTAGTTTGTAGCACAAGTCATTCCGAAATTCACGGAAAATTTCGGCATGACCTTTACTACAAACTGGACAAATAGAGCGCCTGAAATTTGCCGGAACAGAAATGAATCAACATTCCGGCAAAACATAGGCCACTCGGAATCATTCCCTGCAAACAACAAAAGGCCACTTGGGCACAATCGAACCACTTCAATGTTGCATATAACATGAGCAAACACTATTGAGGAATTTGCATATAACATGACCACTTCAGTGAAAAGATCTAATCAACAATATTGGAATATGCAAATGAACACTTCTCTGCCTAGGACAGAACCCAAATTCTGTTCTAGCTATTCCTCTCACACACACACACACATTATTTTCTTTTCATCCAAATTGTTTTAGAACAAATATTCCAACAATACTTGACCTTATTAGAAATTGCAAAGGAACTCCATTTTCTCTAACCCTTCTGACCTCACCAAAATTTCCACAGAAGGACCTTAGTACCTGCACCCAATTTCTTCAAAAATATTCAGGTCCATAGTCCAAATAATTCAAATTTCATTTGAATGAAATTTGCTAATCTTTTTTCCTAAATGCTAAAAAAATGCCTACTGCCCTATACAAATCTAGGGTTCATATAAACACCTAGGGTTCATATGAACACCTAGGGTTCATATGAACATCATCACAGCAGAGAGAGAGAGGAGGGCAGGGGAGAGGAGAGGGAGAGCCTTACGGTCGGCTGCAAGGGCGGGCTCGGGCTCGGGCGGCAGCGGTCCTGGGCGGGCTCGGGTGGCGGCGGTGAGGTCGAGGGCGGCGGCGGTCCTGGGCGGGCTCGGGCAGCGGCGGTGAGGTCGAGGGCGGCGGCGGTCCTGGGCGGGCTCGGGCGGCGGCAGTCAGGTCGGGGGCTGTGGCGGTGAGGTTGAGGGCGGCGACGGTGAGGTCGAGGGCGGCCTCGGGCGGCGGCGGTGAGGTCGAGGGCGTGCTCGATCGGGCAGGGCGATTGACGGTGGCGACAGAGTAGTTGGGGGAGAGGGGGGAAAGGACTTAGCAAAATTTTGAGCCCGCGTGGGGTTAAGTCAAAATAGCAGTAGCGCTGGTAGGAAAAAGTGCTATAGATAAGTTAGCTATAGCGCTTTCTAGCAAACCGCGCTACTGCTATAGGAAGTAGTTATTTATTTTCCTTTTTCTTTTCCTTTTATCTAAGGAACATAGCTATAACGCGGGATTATAAAACGCGCTACTGCTAGAGTAACTATAGCGCTTTGTGGAGACAAGCGCTACTGCTATGCCTTTCTCCTTTATTTTTCTTTTTCTTTTGTTTATCTTTACATTTTCTTTTTTTCATTTCTCCTTTTTCTACTTCTTTCATTTTCATTTACTTTTCTATTTCTTTTCCATTTTATTTTCTTTTTTTAGCAGTAGCGCTGTATATAGGAAACGCGCTACTACAAGGAACTTAGCGGTAGCGGGCTTTCTGCTGCACCGCTACTACTATTCCTAGCCTACCGGCAACAGGGTGGGAATTATAGTAGTAGCGCGTTTTCTAGTAGACGCGCTGCTGCTATAACCATAGCTGTAGCGCTCTTCATTGACACGCGCCACTACTAAGTAGCATCAGCGCTCTCTTTTAACCAGCGCTACTGCTATACCTCTGTGTATAAGGTTTTCCCTAGTAGTGTAACCATAATTCCCGCGTGATGGTAAGTGCGTGAGGCCAGTGGCCAACTCAGATCAAATACCCAAATCCGTTAGCGTATTATTAGTAGCTCGCGAAGACTAGTAGGACTCCTATCGCTCTGACTTGGTAACCTGCGGACTACGACCAGGGACCAGGCCCACCTCTCTCCTAGATGGTCTCCGCCTGCCCTGTCGATCCACCACAATATCGCTCGCGGGTGCTCTCCAGGCCAACCCATCTTAACATTATCTTGCAGGTGCCCTTGGGGCCGACCCGTCTTCAACATAGATGTCTGTTGGGACCCAGATACAAACCATCAAGGTGAATTCAGAGGAATCACCCTCTATAAGTTCACACTTGAGGTATTGCATGAATAAGACATCATGGAGAGTGAATTACGAGGAACCACCCTCAGTAAGATCATACCTGTTGAGCTGCACTGCAGAGTCGACAACGAGAGTGATATATGAGGAATCACCCTCGGCAAGATCATGCTAGGTGCGGCTCGACAGAGTCGTACAACTACATGGGTCTAGAGGTGTGTCCAGGTCTCGGTACCACGATCACTTGTTCGGATAACCCTGAAAACTAACATGGCACACGGACAATGGGGTAGGGCCACAGATGGGATACTAGCATACCTATACTAAGCATATAGGGCAACAGGTAAAGTATCAATAGCAGGTTACAAAATCAGAATAGGACCTACCGGAACAACAACAGTAGCAAAATCTAATGCAAGAATAAGAGAGAAGGAATGGGCGATATCGGAATGATCAAGGGGTTTTGCTTGCCTGGCAGCTCTGCTGAGAAGGTCTGATCGTCGATGACGTAGTCATACCCGGGATCGTCAGCAATCTCGGGGTCTACCAGAGAAGGAGGGGGAAGAAACAATAAATGCAATACATACAAATGCAATCACAAAGCATGACATGGCAAGATACGATGATGACATGCTCTAATGCATCCCTAAGTAATTTAAAAGAAGAGGGAAAATATATGTCAATATTTTCCCAGCTCCAGGCCATTTCATCTGCACTGAACCAATTGCAAAAGTTCAATGTTCTCTATGATAACAATGTTTGTCATACAAATGGATGGCATATTTGGAATCTACATATTTTTCTGATCATTTTTCATATATAAATTATTTTCATCTGAGCTATAGATTATTTTATATGATTTTTCAAAGTTTTAAACAATTTCTGGAATTTCTTTAATACTAATAATTCGAATTTAATCCAAAAATACTTTTTACACCCAGGGGGTAGCCAGCCACAGAGGCTGACAGTGGGTCCAGGGCTGCCTAGTCACCAGCCCAGTCAGCGGTTAACAGTGACCGTTGACTGGTCAACTGGGCCCGCAGGACCAAGGGGTCAGTGACCTAGGTTGGCCAGCTAGCCAGTCCACGTCAGCGGCAGCGCCGGAGAACAGCTTCGGCGACCAAAACCGCGGCGGAGGGCCTCGGGAACCCTACGGAAATCCGCTACGGTGGCCCGTTTGACGCGCGCGAGGTCGCGTTCGAACGCGCTAGCAATGCCTCATCGATCTGTGCATCTAGCACGGCCGGAGATGGTCTACATCGTCGACGGCGACAACAACGGTGGAGGCCGGAGCTCGGGCGTCATCGGGATCATGGCTACAGCTCGAAAGGGAGCAAACTAAAGATGCTGGCCGCATCACTGGAGTGCGCTGAGCACGTTCATGTGCTCAGGTGGCCATGGCACCGATGGCAGCAATGACAGCGAGGTCCGCACTGGAGGTGAGCTCTGGCAAGCATGGCAACGATGGCACTGGGCGAAGAAAAGGAGCGCTAGGAGAGGGGTTCGGCATGGGAGCTCACCGTGAGGGCACAAGGAGGCCCGGCGGTGGATTAGGAGCGCAGAAGGTGGCTGGATTTGACGATGGACGGCGGCGGGTCCCGAGGCTGAAGACGACTTGATCCGCGCAATGCAAGGGCTCCGAGCTCGATCTGGTAATTGAAGTTGACGAAGATGAGGGCGACGGTGCTGCTGGCGCAGTCCTAGGCGACGGGGAGGTCGGTGGCCACGGCTATGCCAGAGCCATGGCGACGGTGGCATCGGCCGAACACAATGGAGGCGATGGGGGCGCAAGGGAGGGGGGAAATGGTGCTAGGGTTCGTCCAGTGGCTCGACCTCGATCTTATCAGCCTCGGGAGCTCCTCCGATGCTCGACATGAGCTCCATCGCCGTCGGGGACGAGCTCGGCATCAACACGGCGCAGGAGTAGGTGAAGGTAGGTGATGACCGTGGTGGGCTGGGCATGTACTGTGCTGTGCTGGCCCAGTTGCACAGTGAGTTTCTTTCTCTTTTCCTTTTTCTTTTTCTGTTTATATTTTTGCTTCCTGTTTTGCATTTTATTTTTCCACCAAATATCTTTTGTAAAATGTGGAACGTTGCCACATAAATACTATGCATTATTCTGTACTACCACAAAAAGTTTGGGGCCAATTTGCAAACATTTGAATTATGCATATATTTAAATGGCTTAAAAATGCATTATTGGACCTGTTTTCATGATGCTAGGGTCCTCTAGGTTAACTTGGTGATGTTGTTTTCTTTAACAATATTCATAATGGAATATTTCTAAAAACATGAACTATTTACTTTTCAGATTTGATCAGCTTTTATTTTCACTTGGAATTTGACTTGGTTTCAAAGTGGAATTTGAAATGAGATATGTTTCCAAATGGTGATTAGGCATTGTAAAACATGGTGACTTGGCATTGATTATGATGTATATCTGTAGCACTTACAAGGGCGTTTTACAACTCTCCTCCTCTAAAAGAAATTCTCGTCCCGAGAATTAAGAGGTAGAAGAAAAGAGATCGGGGTATTCATCACGAAGACGATCCTCGCGTTCCCAAGTGGCCTCATCCTCAAAATGATTTGACCACTGAACTTTAAGGAACTTGATTGCCTTCTGACAAGTTCGACGTTCAGCTTGATCAAGAATGCGGACCGGATGCTCTTTATATGAGAGGTCATCTTGCAATTCAAGCACTTCATGATCCACTGCTCGGATTGGAACGTTGAACCAGCGGCAGAGTTGTGATACATGGAAAACATCATGAACCTGAGAAAGGTTCGGCCGCAATTCCAATTGATATGCCACCCATCCGTGTCGGTGGAGAATACGGAACTGATAATCCCCAAGTGCAAGGAATCATCGTAGCAATTTCCAAAGGTGGAAGTGATAAGTATGGAGTGTCCAACCCACAAGGAGCTAAAGGTAAGATCAATATTCTCTCAAGTCCTATCTGCCACTGATACGACTCTACGTACACCGAACGTTTGCTTCCAACTAGAAACGAGAAATAAAACTACGTTGTGGGTATGAAGAGGATAGCTTTGCATGATATCGAAGAGCTAAAATATAAAAATAGGTGCTGGTATATTAAAGTTAGAATATATTACAATGTATTACAAACAGCGAGGGTGGAATAATGATGGGTCGGTGTGCGGAATTATCCTAGGCAATTGTTAACAAGATCGGTATTCATCATTGCAATTTTATATGAGGGAGAGGCATAAGCTAACATACTTTCTCTACTTGGATCCTATGCACTTATGATTGGAACTCTAGCAAGCATCCGCAACTACTAAAGATCACTAAGGTAAAACCCAACCATAGCATTAAAGCATCAAGTCCCCTTTATCCCATACGCAACAATCCCCTTACTCGGGTTTAAGCTTCTGTCACTCTAGCAACCCACTATAAGCGAATCATGAACGCATTGCAACACCCTACAGCGGGAATCCTTCATGTGTGCGCGGCACGGAAGGCACAATAGGACAGCACCAAAGTAAAACATGCAACTCAAACCGATCTATATCATCGATCAACCCAAGGACAAAAGTAATCTACTCAAAACATCATAGGATGGCAACACATCATTGGATCATAATATGTGGCATAAAGCACCATGTTCAAGTAGGGGATTACAGCGGGTTGCGGGAGAGTGGACCGCTAAAAGTAGATGAGGATGGTGATGAAGAGGGTGATGTTGATGTAGACGATCACCGCGGCGATGGTTCCCCCGGTGGCACTCCGGCGCCACTGGAAGAGAGGGGGAGAGGGTCTCCCCCTTGTGCTTCCTCCTCCATGGCCTCCCCCCTGGTTGGGGGAAGGTTCTCCCTCTGGTCCTTGGCCTCCATGGCGATGATGGCCCCTCCGTCCACCTCCTCCATGGTTTCCGGTGAAGGTGACCCCCTCCGGCAGGGTGCCGGAGAGGGCCAAGATTGATCTTTCGTGGCTCTGGAGACTTGCGGCGGCGGAACTTCCGATCTAGGTTTCTTTCTGGCATTTTCTGGATTTATAGGAGAGGTTGGCGTCGAAATCACGTCAGGGGAGTGCTCGAGGGGCCCACAAGCCAGGGGGGCGCGCCCTAGGGGGGCGGCGCCCCTGTGGCTTGTGGTCTCCTTGGCCTTCCTCTCCGGTGACTCTTTGCTCCAATATTTTTTATATTTTCCAAAAATATTCTCTGTAAATTTTCAGCTCATTCCTAGAACTTTTATTTCTGCACAAAAACAACACCACGGTAGTTCTGCTGAAAACAGCGTCAGTCCGGGTTAGTTCTAATAAAATCATACCAAAATCATATAGAATTATTGTAAACATGGCATGAATACTTCATAAATTATAGATACGTTGGAGACGTATCAGCATCCCCAAGCTTAATTCCTGCTCGTCCTCGAGTAGGTAAATGATAAAAGAAATAATTTATGAAGTGTGAATGCTAGCAAGTTCACTAGTTTGATCAATGATAATTCTAATCACTTTTTCTAGCATCAATATAAACCATAAACAGTAGCTCGTCTTATAAAACTTCTCATGATCAAGTAACAAGCTATTCACATGTTAAAGTATAGACCAGAAAGTTTCTTGAAAACTAACAAACCATATTCCTAGTCATCAAACAATTGCTATTCATCTTATTTTCAGGAAGGGTCTATGTAAGAGCTTTGATTTAGCAAATTCCACATACTCAACTATCATATAGTCTTCCATGATTGTTGCTACTCAAAGCATATTTTAAGAACAAATGGCATCCATCGAACACAGAGAAAGATAGGGGCTTAATGTTTTGCCTCCCAACTTATTTATCATATAGATAATTGTCAACAATAATAATTCATGATCAAATATATTTGTGTGGATATATATGTCTAGATCATTCCCCAACACATGACGCTTGCCAAGAGAAAAAGGCAAAATATTGGAAGTGGTGAAGATCACCATGACTCTTGCATAAAGGTAAGTACTAAAAAGTAAAAGATAGGCCCTTCGCAGAGGGAAGCAGAGGTTGTCATGCGCTTTTTGTTTCTGGATCCACAAACCCTTAATGCAAAGGAATGTCACGTTGTATTGCCCTTTGTGATAGCAACCTTTATTATGCAGTCCGTCGCTTTTATTTCTTTACCATCACAAATTCGTGCAACGCTTATTTTCCCTCACAATAAAAGATCATACATATTTAGGAGCAATTTTTATTGCTTTTTGCACCGATGACAACTTACTTGAAGGATCTTACTCAATCCATAGGTACGTATAGTGGACTCTCATGGCAAAACTGGTTTAAGGGTGTTTGGATGCACAAGTAGTATTTCTACTTGGTGCGGAAGTTTTGGCTAGTATGAGGTGGAAGCAAGCACCACATGTTGGAGGATCCATAACAATATAACTTCTATACAAATATACCCAAACATAACTCATTAAGTTGTCTTCCTTGTCCAGCTTCAACTAATTTGCTCAGGTTTGAAAATAGTTAATGGGTATTCGCAATCATAGAAGATGTCCAAGATAGTATATTTATATGTGGAATCTCTCTTCCCTCAATATTCTTTCATGAATTGTTCAAGTGACCAATGCGGTGTTTGCTAACTTTCAATAAATTTCACCACCTATACTTATTATGTGTGAAGTCATTACTCCCTATGAGATAAGTATATGAAGCATATTTAATTTCAGATTTATGATATTCAATTCATTCAACCATTTACTGATAGGATAAAAGTGAAGCACGAGAGTGAATGACAAACTACTCCAAAAAGATATAAGTGAAGAGCAATGAGTAGCCAACAATTAAATAACTATGTGAGGACTCTCTCATCTAAGAATTTCAGATCCAATGATTTTATACAAACAGGAAGCAAAAGAAAAATAGCACTCCAAGAATAGCACGCATCATGTGAACGAATAAGAATTTAGGCTCAACATAGGCTAACCGATAATTGTTGATGAAGAGAGGTGGGATGCGTAGCATCCCCAAGCTTAGATACTTGATACTTCTTGAAATATTTACTTGGGGTGCCTTGGGCATCCCCAAGCTTGAGCTTTTGTATCTCGTTCAATCCTCTCATATCATGGTTTTACCTATTCTCAAATATTTCATCCACACAAAACTCGAAAAGAACTCGTGAGATAGGTTAGTACTCATAAGAATAAATCAACACTTCATGTACTGCCAAGACAAGTTGCACAATAATTTTCAAACATCATCTACTGTTTACTAGAGGATAAGTAGATAACAAAACTATGACAGCAATCTGTCCAAACAGAACAGTCTGTAGAAATTTATAACAACAGTGTACTTACATACATCAAAAAATTATGAAAATTTAGGACATGCTAACGAATTTATATGACAATACTGTGTAAAAATTTCAGAAACTTTCCACGTTCCAGTAAAATATGAAAATTCAAACACTACAGCCAAAGTTTCTGTTTTTACACAGCACTCATCAAAACATGCAATGCAAGCATCCTAAGGCAAGTTTTATTGAAAAACAAGATTATAAATAATACCTAACAGAAAATAACAAAATATAATGACGATCCAGGCAAAGCACATATTATGTGACGAATAAAAATATAGCTCCAAGTGAGGTTACCGATAATGTTGAAGACGAAAGAGGGGATGCTTCCAGGGCATCCCCAAGCTTAGGCGCTTGAGTCTTCCATGGATATTACCTTGGGGGTGCCTTGGGCATCCCCAAGCTTAGGTTCTTGTCACTCCCTATTCTCCTCATATCGGTGTCTCACCCAAAACTTGAAAACTTCAATCACACAAAACTTAATGGAACTTCGTGAGAAGGGTTAGTGTAGTAAAGATAGATCATTCACTTGGGTACTGTAAGGACCAGATTCATAATTGTTCCCACATGAAACCTACTGTATTCTATCATTCCCATAATTTATATCACTAAATATAAGCTATGAAAACACTAAAACAAGCAAACTATGCATGCAAAACAGAATCTGTCAAAAACAGAACAGTCTGTGAAGATCTGTAGTGTAACCATACTTCCCTGTCTCTAAAAATTCTGAAAAATTAGTAAAATCTAGGAACTTTGTATATCAAGACTGTGTAAAAATTTCAGATCAAAATCACGTTCCAGTGAATTTACAAAATTCCTGGACTGAGAGCAAAAGTTTCTGTTTTTGCACAGAATCAAGTCAACTATCATCCACACTATCCCAAAGGCTTTACTTGGCACTTTATTGAAATAAAAGGCACAAAACATGATTACTACAGTAGCTTAATCATGTTAAAACACAGAAACAGAAAGGTTAAATATTGGGTTGTCTCCCAACAAGCACTTTTCTTTAGTGCCTTTCTAGCTAGGCATGACATTGATACACTTCCAAACCCAATTCCGATGGAAATTTTATTCATACTCTAAAAGATATAAGTGAAGTTCATAGAGCATTCTACAAATAGTGAAGATTAACCAATATCCAAGTTCAAAATATATAAGTGAAGCACACGAAGCATTCTACAAAGCCATGCTCAAAAGATTTAAGTGAAGCACAAACAGCATTCTACAAAACCATGCTCAAAATATTTAAGTGAAGCACATGAAGCATTCTACAAAATCATTGAAGGACTTTCTCATACTAGAAGGGTGCATAAAAGGAAAAGAAAAACGCATATCATGTGAACAAAACAAAACCTGAGGAATACCGATAATTGTTGAAGAATAAAGATGGGATGCCTTCCGGGGCATCCCCAAGCTTAGATGCTTGAGTTTCCTTGAAATATTTACTTGGGGTGCCTTCGGCATCCCCAAGCTTGAACTCTTGTCTCTCCGTATTCTTCTCATATCGATACCTCCTCGATCTTCGAACACTTCATTCACACAAAACTTAACGAAACCCTCGTGAGATCCGTTAGTATAATAAAGCAAAATACTACTTTAAGTACTGTTGTGAACTCATTCCAAATTCATATTAGCATTATATATACTGTAGTTAAACTTCACCATGGTTCATACCCCCCGGTACTACTCATAGATTCATCAAAAAAAGAGCACAATGCATAGAAAACAGAATCTGTCAAAAACAGGACAGTCTGTAGTAATCTGGAAACTTCATATACTTATGTAACTCAAAAAATTCTGAAAATTTAGGACAAATTAAACAATTTGTATAGCAGTACTGTGTAAAAATTTCAGAAACTTTTGACATTCCAGTAAGAAATGTAAATTCATGCATTACAGTCAAAGTTTCTGTTTTTTGCACAGCACAATCTATTTGTCCTAAAACCAAATCTTGGCACATTATTTTTATAATACAATGGTTATATACAGGGGATAATTATTTTTGAGAATCTTCCAGGAAAAATTCTACATTGTTTCCATGAGCATGAACACAAGTGTTCAAGGTCGACCCTCACTTCTCCAATGCACAACTTTCCAATCACTTCTCTTTTTGAAAAACTTCTTAGGCAGGAGGCAAGTAATTCTTTTTGTATTTTTTCATTATTTAATTTTTTTTGTATGTTTCACCCACAACTAAAGAAAGCAAAAAGGGAAAACAAAATCTACTAATGAAGAGAGCAAACAAGCAAACACGAGAATATCAACCCCACGCTATTGCTCCCCGGCAACGGCGCCAGAAAAGAGCTTGATAATGCCCAAGTGCAAGGAATCATCGTAGCAATTTCCAAAGGTGGAAGTGATAAGTATGGAGTGTCGAACCCACAAGGAGCTAAAGGTAAGATCAATATTCTCTCAAGTCCTATCTGCCACTGATACGACTCTACGTACACCGAACGTTTGCTTCCAACTAGAAACGAGAAATAAAACTACGTTGTGGGTATGAAGAGGATAGCTTTGCATGATATCGGAGAGCTAAAATATAAAAATAGGTGCTGGTATATTAAAGTTAGAATATATTACAATGTATTACAAACAGCGAGGGTGGAATAATGATGGGTCGGTGTGCGGAATTATCCTAGGCAATTGTTAACAAGATCGGTATTCATCATTGCAATTTTATATGAGGGAGAGGCATAAGCTAACATACTTTCTCTACTTGGATCATATGCACTTATGATTGGAACTCTAGCAAGCATTCGCAACTACTAAAGACCATTAAGGTAAAACCCAACCATAGCATTAAACCATCAAGTCCCCTTTATCCCATACGCAACAATCACCTTACTCGGGTTTAAGCTTCTGTCACTCTAGCAACCCACTATAAGCGAATCATGAACGCATTGCAACACCCTACAGCGGGAATCCTTCACGTGTGCGCGGCACGGAAGGCACAATAGGACAGCACCAAAGTAAAACATGCAACTCAAACTGATCTATATCATCGATCAACCCAAAGGACAAAAGTAATCTACTCAAAACATCATAGGATGGCAACACATCATTCGTTCATAATATGTGGCATAAAGCACCATGTTCAAGTAGGGGATTACAGCGGGTTGCGGGAGAGTGGACCGCTAAAAGTAGATGAGGATGGTGATGAAGAGGGTGATGTTGATGAAGACGATCACCGCGGCGATGGTTCCCCCGGTGGCACTCCGGCGCCACCGGAAGATAGGGGGAGAGGGTCTCCCCCTTGTGCTTCCTCCTCCATGGCCTCCCCCCTGGTTGGGGGAAGGTTCTCCCTCTGGTCCTTGGCCTCCATGGCGATGATGGCCCCTCCGTCCACCTCCTCCATGGTTTCCGGTGAAGGTGACCCCCTCCGGCAGGGTGCCGGAGAGGGCCAAGATTGATCTTTCGTGGCTCTGGAGACTTGCGGCGGCAGAACTTTCGATCTAGGTTTCTTTCTGGCATTTTCTGGATTTATATGAGAGGTTGGCGTCGAAATCACGTCAGGGGAGTGCTCGAGGGGCCCTAGGGGGGGGGCGCGCCCCTGTGGCTTGTGGCCTCCTCGGCCTTCCTCTCCGGTGACTCTTTGCTCCAGTATTTTTTATATTTTCCAAAAATATTCTCCGTAAATTTTCAGCTCATTCCGAGAACTTTTATTTCTGCACAAAAACAACACCACGGTAGTTCTGCTGAAAACAGCGTCAGTCCGGGTTAGTTCTAATAAAATCATACCAAAATCATATAGAATTATTGTAAACATGGGATGAATACTTCATAAATTATAGATACGTTGGAGACGTATCAGGAACGAGCCGATGTAGCGAGGAGCTAACTTGCCCTTGACCCCAAAATGATGAGTGCCCTTCATCAGAGTGACACGAAGGTAGGCTTGCTCGCCAGGTTGATAGAACATTTCCTCGTGTTTATGGTCATAGCTGCTCTTCTGACGAGATTGAGCCGCCTTAAGATGTTCACGAACGATACGGACTTGTTCCTCGTCTTGCTGGATAATATCCGAACCAAAGATTGGCCATTTCCTAGTTTCTGAGCAATTCATAGGGGTTCGGCACTTACATCCATAAAGAACTTCAAAGGGTGCCATCTTCAAGCTAGATATGTAGCTATTGTTGTAAGAGAATTTAGCATACGGGAGAGATTCCTCCCACTTCATGCCAAATGAGATGACACGGGCTTGAAGCATATCTTGAAGGATTTGATTTACTCGTTCCACTTGGCCTTGGGACTGGGGGTGGTAAGCGGTGCTCCAGGAGATATGAGTTCCCATAGCTTCTAGAAAACTTTCCCGGAACTTTGAGGTAAAAAGGCTACCACGATCTGAACTGATCTCCAGCGGAATACCGTGGAGTGATACAATTCTGGAAACATACAAGTCTGCTAACTGACTAGCACTGATTGTCTCCTTGACAGGTAGAAAATGAGCAACCTTGGAGAATCGGTCGACGATGACAAGAATAGCATCATGACCCTTTTGGGAAAACTAGTGATGAGATCCATTTCAATCTTGTCCCATTTCCATTTAGGAATTTCAATTGGTTGCAAAGTTCTAGCAGGTTTCTGATGTTCCGCTTTGATGCGACGGCAAACGTCACACTCGGCAACATAGCGAGCAATGTCTCGCTTCATATTAGGCCACCAGTATCTCTGACGCATGTCTTGATACATTTTAGTACTACCCGGATGAATAGACAGAGGTGTGTCATGAGCTTCTTTCATAATATCCAAGGTTGTATCCAGGTTGCCTTTTGAAGATACAACAAAACGACCCTTGAAGAATAAGGTACCATCATTATCAAGATAGAAGTCTGAGGGCTTCCTAGTTGAGAGATCAATCTTAATCTTGTCGACTTCAGGGTCAATCTTCTGATTAATCTTGATGCGGCGCTCGAGATCTGGTTCAACAACCAGGTTATTGATAGAACCTTGGGGAACAATGTGGAGGTTCATAAAGAAGGGGTTGATCTTGCTGAACCATGAGGTTGTTGCAATAAGACTTGCGGCTCAAAGCATTGGCCATTACATTAACCTTGCCCGGGGTATATGAAATATCCATGTTATAGTCGTCTATTGTCTCCAACCATCTTTGCTGACGGAGATTCAAATCGGGCTGAGTAAACAAATAATTCAGGGTTTGATGGTCCGTGTAGATATCGCAACGATTATCGAGAAGGTAATGTCACCACAGCTTCAAGGCATAGATAATTGCTGCAAGTTCAAGATCATGTGTTGGATAATTCTCTTCATGAGGTCTCAATTGTCGAGAGCCATAAGTAATCACCTTGCGCTCTTGCATTAGGACACAGCATAATCCTTGACGGGAGGCATCGCAATAGATCACAAAGTCCTTGCGACTATCTGGGGGAGCAAGCACTGGGGCAGATGTCAACTTGTCTTTAAGTGCCTGGAAACTTTCCTGGCATTTTGTTGACCATTCAAACTTCTTGACTTTGTAGAGCAGATCAGTCAATGGCTTCGCAATTTTCGAGAAGTTCTCGACGAAATGGCGGCAATAGCTGGCGAGTCCAAGAAAACTTCTGACTTGCTTGACATTCATCAGAGGAGTCCAGTCAAGAATAGCCTGAACTCGTTCTGGATTAACAGCAATACCATCCTTGGAAATCACATGACCAAGATAGGTCACCTCAGATAACCAGAATTCACACTTGGAATATTTGGCATATAGCTGATGTCCTCGAAGTCTCTCCAGCACAAGACGGAGATGTTCAACATGTTCTTCTACATTCTTGGAATATACAAGGATATCATCCAGATAAACCACGACGAACTTGTCGTGGTAATCCATGAAGATGTAGTTCATCAATTGAGAGAAAGTGGCTGGAGCATTTGTTAAGCCGAAAGACATGACGGTGTACTCGTATGAGCCATATAGGGTAATGAAGGCTGTCTTCGGAATATCCTCTTTACAAACTCTGATCTGATGGTATCCTAACCTGAAATCGAGTTTAGAGAACACGGAGGATCCAGCGAGTTGCTCATAAAGATCGTTGATTCTGGGAAGCAGATATTTGTTCTGAATTGTCGCCTGGTTGATAGGTCGGTAATCATGAACCAACCAATTCATTCCATCTTTCTTCTTAACGAAGAGAGAAGGGGCTCCCCAAGCGGAAGAACTTGGGCGAATGAAGTCTTTGCAAAGCGATTTGTCGATTTCCTCCTTAAGCTCGAGGAGTTCATGTGGCGGCATCTTGTAAGGATGCTTAGCAATAAGAGTTGTGTCTGGTTTTAAGTCGATGACAAATTTGACAACTCTAACAGGGGGTACTCCTGGAAGCTCTTCTAGGAAGACATCCTGGAATTCACGAACGACTGGAACATTCTCGATTCCCTCAAGAGGTGAAGCATTCAACGCATTCAGAGAATATATATGGGCCTCGGCATTTCGGATTACTTGAGCATAATGGTTTATTATCTGGTCAGAAGGGTGTAGGAGCTGAACAATTTTAGTGGCACAATCGATTGAAGCAATATGAGCTTTCATCCAATCCATTCCCAGAATAAGGTCTATGTTAGAAGACTGCAGAACGATGGGAGAGACAAGGAAATCCAACCCTTCAATCTCAACGGTAAGATTACGACTAACCATATTAGCATGACTTTGGCCCGCAGTGGTGCTGACAATTAGCGAAGGGTCCATCTTTTCAAATGTGTTCTCATGCGCTTATGCAAATGCTTCTGATATGAATGAATGAGATGCTCCTGAATCAAAGAAAACAGAAGCTGGTACTGAGTTAATGAGAAGGGTACCCATCACAGTAGCGGGTTCATCTTGAGCTTTAGCCAGATCAACATGATAAGCTTGACCACGACCATATGCAGACGGCCTGGTATTATTGTTGCGAGGCTGGTTATTGCCATGGCTATTGCCACGGCCGGGAGCAGGAAGTGCTAGCTGGTTCTGGTTCTGGCGGCATTCTCTGGCACGGTGACCTGGACGACCCCACTTGAAGCATAGCCCGTCATTGGAACGGGGAGCTGGAGCATTGGGCGGTGCAGTTTGATGTCTTGGCTGTCTCGGTGGTGGAGGAGGCAGAAGAGGTGCAGCATATGAAGGCCTCGGTGCAGCGGCAGCTTGACGGTACACGTTGTGGGGAATCCACACTCGACGCTTCTGTCCTGACAAGCCCGAAGATGAACCAACGTCACGGTTGCGCTTGAGCGACTCGTTATGTTCCATCTGAGCGGTCTCCTGCTGAATGCTACTTCTCGAGCATGCGTTGGTTTCCGTGAAGAGGAACGGGTGATGCAGCAAAGTAGATAAGTATTTCCCTTAGTTGTTGAGAACCAAGGTATCAATCCAGTTGGAGATACAAACAAGTCACCAATGGATGTACCTACACAAATAATCAAACACTTGCACCCAACGCTATAAAGGGGTTGTCAATCCCTTCACGGTTACTTGCAAGGATGAGATCTGATAGAGATAGATAGAATAGATTGCTTGAACGGAAAGTAAAAATATTGCAGCAAGATATTTTTGGTGTTTTTGGTTTTAGATCTGAAAGTATAAGATGGAAAAGAGACCCGGGGGGCATAGGTTTCACTAGAGGCTTCTCTCATGATGGCAAGTATTACGGTGCGTGAACAAATTACTGTCAAGAAATTGATAGAAAAGCGAATAATTATGAAGATATCCAAGGCAATGATTATGCATATAGGCATCACGTCCGTGTCAAGTAGACCGAAACGATTCTGCATCTACTACTATTACTCCACACATCGACCGACTCCTGCCTGCATCTAGAGTATTAAGTTCATGAAGAACAGAGTAACGCATTAAGTAAGATGACATGATGTAGAGGGATAAACTCAAGCAATATGATGAGAACCCCATCTTTTTATCCTCGATGGCAACAATACAATACGTGCCTCGCTACCCCTACTATGTCACTGGGTGAGGACACCGCAAGATTGAACCCAAAACTAAGCACTTCTCCCATTGCAAGAATTACCAATCTAGTTGGCCAAACCAAACTAATAACTCAAAGAGACTTGCAAAGATATGAAATCATGCATATAAGAATTCAGAAAAGATTCAAATAATATTCATAGATAATCTGAACATACACCAACAATTCATCGGATCTCGACAAACTCACCGCAAAAGAGTATTACATCGGATAGATCTCCATGAAGATCATGAAGAACATGGTATTGAAGAGCAAAGAGAGAGAAGAAGCCATCTAGATACTAGCTATGGACCCGAATGTCTGTGGTGAACTACTCACGCATCATCGGAGGGGCAATGGAGTTGATGTAGATGCCCTCCGTGATCGAATCCCCCTCCGGCAGATTACCGGAAAAGGCTCCAAGATTGGATCTCACGGGAACTGAGGCTCCTGGCGGCGGAAAAGTGTTTTCGTGGCTCTCTCTGGTATACAGGGAATATTTTGGAATTTATAGGTTGAAGAATAGGGTTGGGAGAGTTGCCGTGGGCCCACAAGCCAGGGGGGCGCGCCCTACCCCCCTGGGCGCGCCCCTGTGGCTTGTGGCCACACGGCGGCTCTCCTGCCTTGGTCTCCAAGCTTGGTAGATGTCTTCTGGTCCAAGAAAAATTATTCCGAAGATTTTATTCCGTTTGGACTCCGTTTGATATTCCTTATCTGCAATACTCAAAAACAAGGAAAAAACAGAAACTGGCACTAGGCTCTAGATTAATAGGTTAGTCCCAAAAATAATATAAAATAGCAAATTAATGCATATAAAACATCCAAAACAGATAATATAATAGCATGGAACAATCAAAAATTATAGATACGTTGGAGACGTATCAAGCATCCTCAAGCTTAATTCCTGCTCGTCCTCGAGTAGGTAAATGATAAAAATAGAATTTTTGATGTGGAATGCTACCTAACATATTTATCCATGTAATATTCTTTATTGTGGCATGAATATTCAGATCCATAAGATTCAAAACAATAGTCTAATATTGACATAAAAATAGTAATACTTCGAGCACACCAACAAGGCAATCGTGTCCTTTCGAAACAACATGGCCTTAGAAAGTTATCTCTACAGAATCATATGGTCTGGCTATGCTCCATCTTCCCCACACAAAGTATCTAAATCATGCACAACCCCGATGAACAAGTCAAGCAATTGTTTCACACTTTTGGTGTTCTCAAACCTTTTCAACTCTCACGCAATACATGAGCGTGAGCCATGGATATAGCACTATAGGTGGAATAGAATATGGTGGAGGTTGCAAGGGAAAAGGAGAAGATAGTCTCACATCAACTAGGCGTATCAACGGGCTATGGAGATGCCCATCAATAGATATCAATGTGAGTGAGTAGGGATTGCCATGCAACGGGTGCACTAGAGCTATAAGTGTATGAAAGCTCAAAAAGAAAACCAAGTGGTCGTGCAAGATGAAATCCACTAGTTATATGAAAGTGACAAAATAGGAGACTCTCTATCATGAAGATCATGGTGCTACTTTGAAGCACAAGTGTGGAAAAGATAGTAGCAATTGTGATGAGGATATATTCACGAAATATGATGATTCTGCTTGCTTAAGCTGGAAAGAAATATTGAGCCTCGTTGACTAATATCATAAGGTGAATTCATTCCTAGTTAAACTTGTTACTTTGATTCGAAAGAATTTTATACTGCCTAAATCCTTGTGTGTATGTATCGTTAGGTACATTGGAGAGGAAGGCATGGCACAAGGGAACAAGGAGGCATTGCAGCAAGGAAGGGAGGAAGACCCTGCAGTTTCCAGGGTGGTAGTACCGCCCCACACAAGCGGTAGTACCGCTTAGCGGTAGTACCGCCCCAGTACTACCGTCCTAGTACCGCTTAGGAAATTTCTTCTGGAATCCAAGCGACCCCAAGCGGTACTAAGGCGGCACTAAGTATTTTTAGAGCGGAAGTACCGCTTAGGAGCGGTAGTACCGCTTGCTATAAGCGGTACTACCGTGCTGCCTGCGCGCAGACTTTGGGGCTGACGGCCCGTGTACCCCTTCGATCTATCTTAGGATATAAATACCCTTCCTTAGGGTTAGTTAGAGGGAGACCACGTTTAAGATAAACCCTAGTTCTTGAGATTGCTTGTAAGCATTCATCTTGAATCCTCATCTCCAATTCTTATCGATCTGGAGATCATATACTGCAAGCTGAGTGTAATCTGCTGTTCCATTGGGAATTAGTATATTGCAATTATACCGTTTCATGGTCGACGGCTACGTGCGCAAGTGTGTGACGTTGTGAATATCCAAAGGGTTGAGACCTTTTGCATTGGCATCAGGGATCAAGCGAGGGAGAGTTCATCGGCGACATACAAGTTATCTATCATCTTCATCATCACCACCGCCGATTACTGAGAAGATCGGGACACCCCATATCATCTTGGTATCAGATTTCCAGTGTTGCCTCGGTAAGCATCCACCAAATCATCCGTAGATTAGTTGTGTTTTACTCCTATCCAGAAAAAGCCTCACAAAAAGATTAGGGTTCTTAGTAGTTTGCCATAGCCTTGATTGCATCGTCGCTTGGTTTTAGTTGCTGGTCGTTGTGTCTTTCTTTTTGCGTAACTTTTTCATCCGAGTCATCTACTAGGCGTCTAGGGTTTTGTTCTGATCCGAGTCTTTTTGTTCTTGTGTTCATCGGAGTCCTGGTTGTTGTGTTCGTTGGGTTTTCCTTTAGTGTTTTCTTTTAGGTTTCCTTTTTCCAGTCCGAGTTAGATCGAGTCTTTCCTTTGTGAGCCATAGACAAGCCAATCTTTCCTTTGCGTAGGAACTTACCTATTGAGACTAGCATATTCTTGTGCCCTACGGGCTGCTCAGTTAGGATTTTTGGTTAGTGGATCTGAGATTGGCAGGATCAGATTCGTTGTTTGTTGCTCAAGTTAGGATTTTTTTACTGTTCACGTACTGTTCACGTACTAACAGTTGAAAAAAAAACAAAACAGAGAGAAAGAAAGAAACAAGAGAAACAGTGGCTGGACGTTGTTGCTATCTATTGCACTGTTGGATTTATATTATCTTGCGATTGTGCACTAGTAGAATTGAGCAATCTTGTGCCTGTTTACGTTGAGCATTGCTAGTGTCTCTCTAGTGCATTGCAACACATCCTGTTTTTATAGTTGCTTTGCCACATTTTTCTCCACCGTGTGTGTTTTCCTTGGGTGTTGGTTCACACGATCAACACTAGGACTTGTCTTCGGTGTATATAGGATACCATACCTATAGCTCCACCATATAATCCTGCTTTGTCGTGTGATTGCTCTTATACCCTGTTTTTCACTTCATCACATCCGTGCATTGGTCATCTATCCGAACGGGTACGCATTACTATTCACTTTGGAACAGTAAGATTTCCTTTTCTTGTCAGTTTTTGAGTGAGCTGAGAGTTTCCACCATATATATATAATTTGCTGCAACCTCCTTTGTATTTTCTAACAATGGCAGATGATGATGAGGAGGTTCCATTACCATTGAAATTCTATTGCAGCAACAAATTCTAGGAGGAGGATTTTCGAGTGGTGCCTGTTTCGGGTTTGTTCCACTTCACGGCAGACATCAATGGTAGAGATGTTGTTGTTACCATTGATAATTGTTCTTTAACGAACTTGGTTAGTGTTGAGGTTGTTGAAAAGCTGCAGTTGCGTACATGTCCCAAACGTGATCCATATCTGTTAGCTACTTCTGATCATGCACTGTCAATTACTAGGTCCGCATCTGTTCCTCTAACCATTTATGGTCATACTCGACATATTGCATGTGATGTGGTTCCTAGAGCGCTTCATTTCTGCCATCTCATGTTGGGAAGATTTTGGTGTGATCACTTTCAGGTCGTTTTTGGTAGTGGTCATCCTGACCCCTCCATCTTTTGGAATAGGAAGCACACGTGGTTATCACCTACTCGCATTATGCAGTTTCAGGAGCTTAGGCGTCAAAACCTACGTCCGCCTGCAACCACTAAAATAAAACCCCATGATGATCCTGTTCTTGCACCTAAGTTGAATGTTTCCACCATCTGCACAATTGAGAACCCCAACGTTAATGATTCCACCATTTGTGTAGATATGAGTGTACGCAATAAGAGTGAGAGTTTGAGTGTTCCAGAAAACCTGCGAGTGGGAGTAGATGAAACCTGTGCGGATTCACCTAATGTAATCATCTCTACTCCTAGTGTTGTTTCTTGTGATATGCAGGTTGCTTTTGAAGAAAGGGAGCCGTCTGTTTTACAACCTGCATCACCCGACCGTGCATTGTCACTTGAGGAGGAGGTCCAAGTGCCTACTACATCTGAGGAGACTGTCGTTGATATAGGTACTGATTTCGAGCTACAGCCAGCACGTGCGACATATTGTGAGTCTATTCCTTTGCTGCTGCCTCATTGTGATTTGCCTTGCACCGCTGTTTCAGCACCATGTGATATATTACCTATTTCCAACTTTGAACATGTGGTACTTATGACACATAAGGAAGTACTTGCTAGAATACCACCGACTGATATTGTGTATTCCATCAGGCTAAATGAACCTATTAATTTGGTGTGTGCTCTGCATAAGATTTCTGAATTTTCTTCTATGAATTCTAGCGCCTATGCCTATAGTTTCACTTTTCATCTCATTGGTGACTATAGCATGAATGAAAATTTTGTGGTGGATCACATATGCATTACCTGTGATAGAATTGTTGAACTGAAACTTGCTGTTTCCAGCCATATATGCTATGTGCCGACGTCTCTTTGCTGTGGGACAATACTTAATTTTCGAGATCATATTATGTATTCTGGTCTAGTTGATAGATTACAGCTCGCAAAAATAGTACCTCTGTTGGATTGTTCTGATCTTGCTAGATTCGAATCTGATTTGTTAGATCCGTTATGTTTGTCCCAAGACATGTTGCATTTATATGCCCCTGCTCTAGACTTCACTTATATTTGCAAACTGAGTTGCATCTCCAACTATGAGAATAAGGACCATGCCAATATGATTATTTTGCCATTTGCTTCATCTTCCTGTGTTGGTCATGGTAGTGTTTCCAACAAACAACTTTTTGATTGTACTACTTTCAATCCATCTGTTTATTCTACATATCAGGGTTGTGCAATTGAAGCTTCGTATCAACCCACTCTATTTTCACATCTTTTGGGTTGGTTTGACCTTGCTTATAGCACATTTATCATCGATCTTCTGTGAGGACTTTGGACTTAATACTGAACAATAAGACATTGTACATGTGTGTTCCTCACTCTGGTCATGACTATATGTACTTCACTTTTACTTGCAATTATGATTGCCGATTCCTCAGATATTATTTGTTCCCGCATGGACATTTTGTCTTGTATACTTGCAATTTATTGCATACTGGGAATCTTTTTCATGACAACAAAAATGATACAGCATGTTATATATACATATATTATGCGTACACGTTGTTCTTTTTGTTTCTGCCATTTTCAGCTTACCCAAAGCCGCGGACGGCTTTTCTTGAAGAAAGGGAGGATGATGAGGATATATTTACGAAATATGATGATTCTGCTTGCTTAAGCTGGAAAGAAATATTGAGCCTTGTTGACAAATATCATAAGGTGAATTCATTCCTAGTTGAACTTGTTACTTTGATTCGAAAGAACTTTATACTGCCTAAATCCTTGTGTGTATGTATCGTTAGGTACATTGGAGAGGAAGGCATGGCACAAGGGAACAAGGAGGCATTGCAGCAAGGAAGGGAGGAAGACCCTGCAGTTTCCAGGATGGTAGTACCGCCCCACACAAGCGGTAGTACCGCTTAGCGGTAGTACCGCCCTAGTACTACCGTCCTAGTACCGCTTAGGAAATTCTTCTGGAATCCAAGCGACCCCAAGCGGTACTAAGGCGGCACTAAGTATTTTTAGAGCAGAAGTACCGCTTAGGAGCGGTAGTACCGCTTGCTATAAGCGGTACTACCGTGCTGCCTGCGCGCAGACTTTGGGGCTGACGGCCCGTGTACCCCTTCGATCTATCTTAGGATATAAATACCCTTCCTTAGGGTTAGTTAGAGGGAGACCACGTTTAAGATAAACCCTAGTTCTTGAGATTGCTTGTAAGCATTCATCTTGAATCCTCATCTCCAATTCGTATCGATCTAGAGATCATATACTGCAAGTTGAGTGTAATCTGTTGTTCCATTGGGAATTAGTATATTGCAATTATACCGTTTCGTGGTCGACGGCTACGTGCGCAAGTGTGTGACGTTGTGAATATCCAAAGGGTTGAGACCTTTTGCATTGGCATCAGGGATCAAGCGAGGGAGAGTTCATCGGCGACATACAAGTTATCTATCATCTTCATCATCACCACCGCCGCTTACTGAGAAGATCGGGACACCCCATATCAAATTGTCCCTTCTCTCTTTCTCTCATTTTTTTTTCATTTTTTTCCTTCTTTTTTTTGGTGGGCATCTTTGGCCTATTTTATTTTATTTGGGCTTCGCTGGCCTCTTTTTTTTTTGTAAAGTCCGGATACTCATCCCAACTTGTGAGGGAGTCATGGCTTCCATCATCCTTTTCTCACACGGGACAATGCTCTAATAATGAAAATCATCACACTTTTATTTACTTATAACTCAAAAGAAAAATTACAACTCGATACCTATGACAAAATATGACTCTATATGCAATATGAAAGTGGTGGTGCATGTCATGAAAAGCGGAACGGTGGAAGTTGCATGGCAATATATCTCGGAATGGCTATGGAAATGCCATAATAGGTAGATATGGTGGCTGTTTTGAGGAAAATATATGGTGGCTGTTTTGAGGAAGGTATATGGTGGCTGTTTTGAGGAAGGTGGGTTTGATGTACCGGCGAAAGTTGCGCGGTACTAGAGAGGCTAGCAAAGGTGGAGGGGTGAGGGTGCGTATAATCCATGGACTCAACATTAGTCATAAAGAACTCACATACTTATTGCAAAAGTCTATTAGTTATCACACAAAGCATTAGACGCATGCTCCTAGGGGAGAGGTTGGTAGGAGTAAACCATCGCGCGCTCCCGACCCTCACACAAAGGTCGACAATCATTAAACAAATCATGCTCCGACTTCGTTACATAACGGTTCACCATACGTGCATGCTACGGGAATCACAAACTTCAACACAAGTATCTCTCCAATTCACAACTACTCACTAGCATGACTCTCATATTACCATCTCCATTATCTCAAAACTATATGCAAGGAATCAAACTTCTTATAGTATTCAATGCACTTAATATGAAAGTTTTTATTATATCCCTCTTGGATGCCCTTTATATTAGGACTAAATTCATAACCTAAACAAATTACCATGCTGTTTTAAGAAACTCTCAAAATAATATAAGTGAGGTACGAGAGTTCAATAATTTCTATAAAATATAACACCACCGTGCTCTACAAAGATATAAGTGAAGCACTAGAGAAATATTGCCTAGCTCAAAAGATATAAGTGAAGCACATAGAGTATTCTAATAAATTCACGAATCAGCGTGTCTCTCTCAAAAAGATGTGTGCAGCAAGGATGATTGTGGCAACTAAAAAGCAAAGACTCATATCATACAAGACGCTCCAAGCAAAACACATATCATGTGGTGAATAAAAATATAGCCTCAAGTAAATTTACCGATGGATTGAAGACGAAAGAGGGGATGCCTTCCGGGGCATCCCCAAGCTTAGGCTTTTTGGTATCCTTGAATATGGATTGGGGTGCCTTGGGCATCCCCAAGCTTAGCCTCTTGCCACTCCTTATTCCATAGTCCATCAAATCTTTACCCAAAACTTGAAAACTTCACAACACAAAACTCAACAGAAAACTCATGAGATCCGTTAGTATAAGAAAAATAAATCACCACTTTTGGTACTGTTGTGAACACATTCTTTATTTATATTTGTGTAATACCTACTGTATTCTAACTTCTCCATGGTTCATACCCCCCGATACAACCCATAGATTCATCAAAATAAGCAAACAACACAAAGAAAATAGAATCTGTCAAAAACAGAACAGTCTGTAGCAATCTGTAGACTTCGAATACTTCTGTAACTCTAAAAATTCTGAAAAATTAGGAAAACCAGGGAAATTTGTATATAAATCTTGTGTAAAAACTTCAGATCAAAATCACGTTCCAATAAATTTATAATAATTCTGGACTGAGCGCAAAAGTTTCTGTTTTTTAACAGAATCAAACCACAAATACCGTAGACCATCCCAAAGGTCTTACTTGGCTCAAACACTAATTTAAACAAGAAAAAACAATTATTACAGAAGTAATAATGTGCAAAACACACCAAAACAGAAACAAAAAAACAGAAAACGAAAATAAGATTGGGTTGCCTCCCAACAAGCGCTATTGTTTAACGCCCCTAGCTAGGCAAAACGCAATAGATCTAGGTATTGTCATAATAGTAAGGGAGATCGTCCATGCTCATCTCATACTCCCTTCTTTCAGCAGCAAGCTTTCTTTTAGGCAAGCAAAAATAGTCAAAAGGGCTAAATTTAATAGGATATGGATCCTTGAGATCTAGTGCGGGAGGGATAGGTTCCTCCCTTGGCCCCATATATTGTATAATCAATTCATCGTTGTAAGCTTTCTGTCGATGGAAGGTCATAAGCCTATCTCTTAATATGAACTCTAATCCATTATTTTGTATAGCAAAATTATCATTGAGTTCAGAAATCTTATCAATCAAAACCTCGATAGGGACCCTCTTCCTCAAATTTTCATTATAAGCAACGTAATCCGGGGATTGCAATCTCATTATTTCTTCTTGATTAAAAAGGATCTCCTCTATAGGGGGACATCCACCATTAATTTTATAATGAGCGAAGATTTCACTAGCCTCTTTCATGATGAATCTAAACTCATGGGCTAGAAATATAGTGGCGGCACGCTTAACGGAAGCAATCTGAATATTAGAGAACTCAAGAAAAATCCTTTGTATGCAAGGATGCATATGAACAAATTGCCTCTCAAGTTCAATTATTAAAAGTGTTATGGCATCCGCAAGACTATTAGTTTTATTGAGGATAGACCCTCCTAAGGTGGGTAGCGTACCGGCACAAGTAAAGAAATCTTGAATAACACCTTTTCCAATAATATTACAGCTACCTATGTGAAATTTTTTTGTATGCATGATAGTAGGTGCTTTATGAGAGTCAGTTTTAGCAAGATTGTCAAGGTTTCCTCCAAGACTATTACTATCCTTTTCAATGAAAGCCTCCCCAGATTCAGACATATTGGCAAAGAAACGATCTATCACGCAAGCAAACAAAAAGCAAACGAAAAGGCGAACGGAAGAAGGGCGAATAAAAAGGCAAATTTTTTTGGAAAATCGTTTTAGAAGTGGGGGAGAGGAAAACGAGAGGAAAATGGCAAATAAAGTAAATGCAAGAGATGAGTTTGTGATGGGTACTTGGATGGCTTGATGTAGATCTCCCCGGCAACGGCGCCAGAAATCCTTCTTGCTACTTCTCGAGCATGCGTTGGTTTCCGTGAAGAGGAACGGGTGATGCAGCAAAGTAGATAAGTATTTCCCTCAGTTGTTGAGAACCAAGGTATCAATCCAGTAGGAGATACAAACAAGTCACCAATGGATGTACCTACACAAATAATCAAACACTTGCACCCAACGCTATAAAGGGGTTGTCAATCCCTTCACGGTTACTTGCAAGGATGAGATCTGATAGAGATAGATAGAATAGATTGCTTGAACGGAAAGTAAAACAAAAGTAAAAATATTGCAGCAAGGTATTTTTGGTGTTTTTGGTTTTATATCTGAAAGTATAAGATGGAAAAGAGACCCGGGGGCCATAGGTTTCACTAGAGGCTTCTCTCATGATGGCAAGTATTACGGTGGGTGAACAAATTACTGTCGAGCAATTGATAGAAAAGCGAATAATTATGAAGACATCCAAGGCAATGATTATGCATATAGGCATCACGTCTGTGTCAAGTAGACCGAAACGATTCTGCATCTACTACTATTACTCCACACATCGACCGACTCCTGCCTGCATCTAGAGTATTAAGCTCATGAAGAACAGAGTAACGCATTAAGTAAGATGACATGATGTAGAGGGATAAACTCAAGCAATATGATGAAAACCCTATCTTTTTATCCTCGATGGCAACAATACAATACGTGCCTCGCTACCCCTACTATGTCACTGGGTGAGGACACCGCGAGATTGAACCCAAAACTAAGCACTTCTCCCATTGCAAGAATTACCAATCTAGTTGGCCAAACCAAACCAATAACTCGAAGAGACTTGCAAAGATATGAAATCATGCATATAAGAATTCAGAAAAGATTCAAATAATATTCATAGATAATCTGAACATAAATCCACAATTCATCGGATCTCGACAAACACACCGCAAAAGAGTATTACATCGGATAGATCTCCATGAAGATCATGAAGAACATGGTATTGAAGAGCAAAGAGAAAGAAGAAGCCATCTAGCTACTAGCTATGGACCCGAAGGTCTGTGGTGAACTACTCACGCATCATCGGAGGGGCAATGGAGTTGATGTAGATGCCCTCCGTGATCGAATCCCCCTTCCGGCAGATTACCGGAAAAGGCTCCAAGATTGGATCTCACGGGAACCGAGGATCCTGGTGGCGGAAAAGTGTTTTCGTGGCTCTCTCTGGTATACAGGGAATATTTTGGAATTTATAGGCTGAAGAATAGGGTTGGGAGAGTTGCCGTGGGCCCACAAGCCAGGGGGGCGCGCCCTACCCCCCTGGGCGCGCCCCGGTGGCTTGTGGCCACACGGCGGCTCTCCTGCCTTGGTCTCCAAGCTTGGTAGATGTCTTCTGGTCCAAGAAAACTTATTCCGAAGATTTTATTTCGTTTGGACTCCGTTTGATATTCCTTATCTGCAATACTCAAAAACAAGGAAAAAACAGAAACTGGCACTAGGCTCTAGATTAATAGGTTAGTCCCAAAAATAATATAAAATAGCATATTAATGCATATAAAACATCCAAAACAGATAATATAATAGCATGGAACAATCAAAAATTATAGATACGTTGGAGACGTATCACTGAATAGCCTTGTTCACCAGGGTGGCAAAATCGGGGAAATCATGTACAGTGAGTGCAAGCTTGATATCTGGATGTAGTCCATCACGGAACTTTTCCTGCTTGTGAGCATCAGTGGCAACATCATCTTCAGCATAGCGGGATAATTCAATGAACTCCCACTGATAAGCATCTTCAGTATTGTTGCCCTGGGTGAGGTTGTGAAACTCTCACTTCTTCCTGTCCATAATTCCCTGGGGAATGTGACGGGCACGGAAGGCAGTCTGAAACTCTACCCAGGTGATGACTGTTTCAATAGGCAATGAACGCCTGTGGCTGTCCCACCATTGAGCAGCGGGACCTTTCAAAAAATATGCTGCAAAGGTGACAAAACTTGCAGGAGCAACATTTGCGGACTCCATCTCATAGGTGATGTCGCGGAGCCAAGCATCAGCATCCAGCGGATTGCTTGAATTGTGGAAAGTGGCACGGTTGAGGCGCACAAATTCTTGCAGAGTTATTGGGGCAGGCTAATGATGAGCATTCTGGTTTGGAAACTGAGCCATTAGCCTAGTCATAAACTGATGATTCAACTCAAACTGTTGCATCATAGCGGCCATGTAGTCTGGCGGCGGTGGATGCTCAGCACGATGGCCATGACCATGGGGTCTAACCATCCTGGTAAATATAATAGGGGGTAGTTTTGTAAAAGCAAATGCAGATGCAACGAGACATTCATGACGTAACAAGCACAATGAACAAGGAGTGCATTTGATACAAAACAGTAGTCATTAATGACATACAGATCCATACACAAAGTCGGTTACATCGGTCAACATGAGTTCGGAAAGCACTCAGCTAGGATAGTAGGTGGCACGCAGGCACGCGGTGGAATGATACAACAACGTAGCATAGCAAAAGCTATATCAACGTCGGGGAATACCACTGGAGCCAGGCATTTGCAGGTGAGAGCGCGGGGCGCCCTTGATATAAGGATCCTGTGGTCCGTGAATACTCAAGTGCAGAACCTGGTCCTCGACTCAGAGAAGAGGTCCACGCGGAGGGATGCAACCTCCAACAGCAGGTGACACCAGGTGGCATCTCTGTCCGGCTCGGGTAAAGAATGGGCAGAGGATGTATCCCTGCGCTGACTGCGGGTAACAGCTAAGTCAGTGCATCGTAAGGACGTGCACAAGTGGCGTACAACTTGACGCAAAGAGCTCGGGCAGTGCGATCCAAAGTCAAAGTATACTGGATCAAGATCTGCGGGTCGTAACAACGTCGCACGTAAGGGGTATAGATACTATATAGTATCCACCCTCATCTCCAGCAGAGGCATACGGGATGTATCGAAACTCGGAATCATCCAAGTGACGATGCTCTCCATGAATACATGCAATAGCAGCATAGGCAGCATCATGGACTGCCATGTCAACAGTCACGCTGACACCATGGAAGGTGTGCAACACAGTGGTGGAGTTCGCTTGTCGATCGTAGATGTGAACAACGGCATGATACTGCTCCTGGTTGAACTCGTGGTAGTCCTCATACATAGAGTACTCGGGATGCCAATGATATCCCAATCTGGTCAAAAGGTTGACCAGGATAGCAGGAAATCCAGTCACACCAATAGCCATAGTCTGGCGTACAAGCTGTGCTGTGGGACGCATCTGAAACGATTGAGGTTTCAAATATGTCAAATGATAGAGTGTGAATCATATATCATGCATTCAAATAAGTAATTGCACATGAAGAGCTCTCCGGGTTGATGTGATCACGAGAACCTAAAGTTAGAGTTAGCAAAATCTTTAACCCAAAAAGAAGAGAGAGTAGAATCTCAGAGTAAAGAAGAGGAGTAAAAGATCCTAATCCCATCCATTTGCGATGTGGGCCCGTAACCCACACTACATTGTTAGTAAAATAGTTTTCAAAGACTAGACTCAACTTTGACCAAGGAGTTGAAAAGGGGGCTTCCTATGGGCAATCGGCTCTGATACCAACTTGTGACGCCCCTGACTTAATCGTGCACTAATCATACACGCAACATGCATGATCAAGACCAAAGACTCACGGGAAGATATCACAACACAACACTATGACATAAATTTAAACATAAATCTTTATATTACAAACCAGGGGTCACAAGGGGCCCAAATACATAAGTCAACAAACAACATAAGTCTGAGTACAGACATAGTTAAACAAGTTTTGCCTTAAGAAGGCTGAGCACAACAACGACAACTGATCGAAAAGGCGCAGGCCTCCTGCCTGGAGCCTCCAAACTACTCCTGGTTGTAGATCTCCTCATAGTAGGAACCATCGGGGATCTCCGAATCCTCGGTTTCATCGTCTGAATGTAGCAACCGGGTAGAGGAAAAGGGGTAGCAAAGCAACCGTGAGTACTCATCCAAAGTACTCGCAAGACTTACATCAGAACTATGCCAAGTATGCATCGGTGTCAAAGGAATGGGGCTATATCTTTGGACTATACTGTAGAAATGCCAGAGTAGAGGGGGAAAAAGCTTAGCCTAACGAAGACTAGCATCTTGCAGCATCAGAAGAGTATAGCGTATATATAATATATAGTAACATGTATATATTAGCAACGCCCAGAGATCCTTCCTCGACCACCCTGCGAGAAAGCGTTACCTGAGCAATCAAACAGCTTAGTATCACAAGTATTTGGTTCTAGTTGTAGTGGATCAGCATATAACTCCAAGTGACCTGTTACCGTGGACACGGCTATTCGAATAGATTACTTCCCTGCAGGGGTGCATCACATTGCCCAAAACGATCGATTACCTTTGGCCGGATACAATTGCCTCGGTAATGCCCGGCCTCGGATGATCGACACATCGTAGTTCTACATAGGCTCTCCAGAGAGGTCAACACGCCGGTCTACATCCTAAGCGCGAAGCGATCATCGGCCGATCACCCTAAGCACTCCTGCGCGTTGCGAGGATGGCCGGGACCAAGCGTGCCACTTGATCCACAAGCAGGCGTAACCCACTCACTCGGGCGCGTGCCACTCAACTGTGACATCTAACAGAGCTTTCGGTAGAATGTACGACGCCGAGCGCCCCATAACCATAATTCCCACGTGGTGGTTAGTGCGTGAGGCCAGTGGCCAACTCAGATCAAATACCCAAATCCGTTAGCGTATTATTAGTAGCTCGCGGAGACGACCAGGACTCCTATCGCTCCGACTTGGTAACCCGCGAACCACGACCAGGGACCAAGCCCACCTCTCTCCTAGATGGTCTCCGCCTGCCCTGTCGATCCGCCACAATATCGCTCGCGGGTGCTCTCCAAGCCAACCCATCTTAACATTATCTCACGAGTGCCCTTGGGGCCGACCCGTCTTCAACATAGATGTCTGTTGGGACCCAGATCCAAACCATCAAGGTGAATTCTAAGGAATCACCGTCTATAAGTTTACACTTGAGGGATAGCACGACTAAGACATCATCGAGAGTGAATTACGAGGAACCACCCTCAGTAAGATCACACCTGATGAGCTGCACTGCAGAGTCGACAACGAGAGTGATATATGAGGAATCACCCTCGGTAAGATCACGCTAGGTGCGGCTCGACAGAGTCGTACAACTACATGGGTCTAGATGTGTGTCCAGGTCTCGGTGCCACGATCACTTGTTCGGATAACCATAAAAACTAACATGGCACACGGACAATGGGGTAGGGCCACAGATGGGATACTAGCATACCTATACTAAGCATATAGGGCAACAGGTAAAGTATCAATATCAGGTTATAAAATCAGGCTATGCATTAGAATAGGAGCTACCTGAAAAACAACAGTAGCAAAATCTAATGCAAGAATAAGAGAGAAGGAATGGGCGATATCGGAATGATCAAGGGGATTTGTTTGCCTGGCAGCTCTGCTGAGAGGGTCTGATCGTCGATGACGTAGTCGTACCTGGGGTCGTCGGCAATCTCGGCGTCTACCAGAGAAGAAGGAGGGGGGAGAAACAATAGATATGATGCACACAAATGCCATCACAAAGCATGACATGGCAATATACGATGATGACATGCTCTAATGCATCCCTAAGTAATTTAAAAGAAGAGGGAAAATATCTGTCGATATTTTCCCAGCTCCAGGCCATTTCATCTGCACTAAACCTATTGCAAAAGTTTAATGTTCTATATGATAACAATGTTTGTCATACAAATGGATGGCATATTTGGAATCTACGTATTTTTCTGATCATTTTTCATATATAAATTATTTTCATCTGACCTATAGATTATTTTATATGATTTTTCAAAGTTTTAAACATTTTCTGGAATTTCTTTAATACTAATAATTCGAATTTAATCCAAAAATACTTTTTACACCCAGGGCGTAGCCAGCCACAGAGGTGGACAGTGGGTCCAGGGCTGCCTAGTCAGCAGCCCAGTCAGCTTGCCCAGTCAGCGGTCAACAGTGACCGTTGACTGGTCAACTGGGCCCGCGGGACCGAGGGGTCAGCGACCCAGGGTGGCCAGCTGGCCGGTCCACGTCAGTGGTGGTGCCGGAGAACAGCTCCGGTGAGCAAAACCGCGGCGGAGGGCCTCGGGAACCCATTGGAAATCCGCTACGGTGGCCCGTTTGACGCGCGCGAGGTCGCGTTCGAACACGCTGGCGATGCCGCGTCGATCTGTGCATCTAGCGTGGCCGGAGACGGTCTACATCATCGATGGTGACCACAACAGCGGAGGCCGGAGCTCGGGCGTCATCGTGATCGTGGCTACAGCTCGAAAGCGAGCAAACTAACGATGCTGGCCGCATCACTGGAGTGCCCTGAGCACGTTCATGTGCTCAGGTGGCCATGTCACCGACGGCAGCAACGACAGCGAGCTCCGCGGCGGAGCTGAGCTCCGGCAAACATGGCAACGATGGCACTGGGCGAAGAAAAGGAGCGCTAGGAGAGGGGTTCGGCGTGGGAGCTCACCGTGAGGGCACAAGGAGGCCCGGCGGTGGCTTAGGAGCGCAAAAGGTGGCCGGATTTGACGATGGACGGCAGCGGGTCCTGAGTTTGAAGATGACTCGATCCGCGCAATGCAAGGGCTCCGAGCTTGATCAATTACTGAAAGTCGACGAAGACGAGGGCGACAGTGCTACACCGGAGCCATCGCGACGGTGGCATCGGCCGAACACAATGGAGGCGATGGGGGCGCAAGGGAGAGGGGGAAATGGCACTAGGGTTCGTCCAGGGGCTCGGCCTCAATCTTATCCGCCTCGAGAGCTCGTCGGATGCTCGACACGAGCTCCATCACCGTCAGGGACGAGCTCGGCGTCGACACGGCGCGGGAGTAGGTGAAGGTAGGTGACGACCGTGGTGGGCTGGGCCTGTACTGTGCTGTGCTGGCCCAGTTACACAGTGAGTTTCTTTCTCTTTTCCTTTGTCTTTTTTTGTTTTCATTTTTGCTTCTTGTTTTGCGTTTTCTTTTCCCACCAAATGTCTTTTGTGAAATGTGAAACTTTGCCACATAAATACTATACACTATTCTATACTGCCACAAAAAGTTTGGGGCCAATTTGAAAAAAAATGAATTATGCATATATTTAAATGGCTTAAAAATGCATTATTGGACTTGTTTTCATGATGCTAGAGTCCTCTAGGTTAACTTGGTGATGTTGTTTTCCTTAACAATATTCATAATGGAATATTTCTAAAAACATGAACTATTTACTTTTCAGATTTGATCAGCCTTTATTTTCACTTGGAATTTGACTTGGTTTCAAAGTGGAATTTCAAATGAAATATGTTTCCAAATGGTGATTAGGCATTGCAAAACATGGGGACTTGACATTGATTATGATGGATCTCTGTAGCACTTACAAGGGGGTGTTACACCCTTGTTGGGATCTATACTATATGAAAGATGGATATCTTATGCGTGCTAATAAACTTTGTGTTGCCGAGAGCTCTTTGAGTTTGTTGCTTTTGCAAGAGGCACATGGTGGACTCTTGGGACATTTTGGACGCGACAAGACACACACCACGCTCGCCAACAAATACTTTTGGCCAAGGATGTTTCACGATGTGGCATGCTTCACCAACCGTTGCTCCACATGCCGCAAAGCTAAGTCAAAAGCATAATCTCATGGTCTTTACATGCCTTTACCAATTCCATATGCTCCTTGGGAGGATAGAAGCATGGATTTCATACTTGGTTTGCCTAGGACTAGAAATGACAAAAACTCAATATTTGTCATTGTGGATCGCTTTTCTAAAATGACACATTTCATTCCATGAAAAAGGATAGACGATGCTTCACATGTTGCGAATCTCTTTTGTAGGGAAATCTTGAATCTTCATGGAGTGCCTAAGACGATCATCTCCGACCGCGACGTCAAGTTCTTGAGCTACTTTTGGAGGACCCTATGCGCCAAGCTCGGAATCAAGCTCATGTTCTCTTCGGCCTATCATCCTCAAACCGACGGCCAAACGGAGGTGGTCACCCGGACTTTCTCTACACTTCTTTGAGTCCTCATCAATAAGAATATCAAAGAGTGCGAGGAGTGCTTGCCCATCGCCGAGTTCGCCTACAATCGCGGAAGACTTTCTACATCAAGTAGGTCACCCTTCGAAGCCGTCTACGGCTTCAACCCGTTGTCCCCATTGGACATCCTTCCACTTCTACTTAATGAGAGGACAAACTTGGATGCAAGTATATGAGCCAACTACATGAAGAAGTTGCATGAAGACACAAGGCTCACCATTGAGCAGCAAGTGCAACGGCATGCATCAAAGATCAACCACAACAAGAAGCCCATGGTCTTCAACCCCGGCGATCTTGTATCGCACCACCTTCACAAGGACCGATTCCCCAACGAGTGCAAGTCCAAGCTTGTACCCCGAGCGGATGGTCCATTCAAGGTGCTCCAATGCTTCAACAACAATGCTTACAAGATTAACATACCGCTCGACAAGAACTCTGTGAGTGACATCTTTAATGTGATGGACTTGGTGCCATACCCTGGTGATGAGGATCTCGATTCGAGAGCGGATCTTCCCCAAGGGGGCAAATGGTGCGGCGCACCCTAAAATCATCCCCATGGATACTCCACCGTCGCAAGCGCCAAGTGGACCAATGACTAAAGCATGTGCAAGAGTTATCAAAACTGAGGTTACTTCTCTCCTTATTGAGCTTCTCTTCAACTCACATGACACATGGCTACTAGCTCAAGCGGAGACCTTGTGCATCCTTAGGTGTCAAGGAGAAGGTCATGGAGACAACAAGGAAATAAGGACAAGCATGGCTGGAAGCAAAGCGAGGAGAAGAAGAAGGAGATGGGCGTGCATGAGCTTGGCCGGACGATCCGGACAACATCCCGAATCATCTGGGCCAATCCGGATGAAGTGGCCCTCTGGACAAGCGTCCGGGCAAGGCATCCGGGCAACGTCCGGATCATTCGACCACCAACTTGGACGTCCGACTAGACCAATAGAAGCCCCAGCATCAAAGCCAGACAATCCAGAGACCAATTCGGATCATTCAGCCATCACCCGGATCAGCCGCCTTCCACCCCGGACGTCCGAACATTGATACGTCTCCAACGTATCTATAATTTTTGATTGTTCCATGCTATTATATTATCTGTTTTGGATGTTTTATATGCATTAATATGCTATTTTATATTATTTTTGGGACTAACCTATTAATCTAGAGCCTAGTGCCAGTTTCTGTTTTTTCCTTGTTTTTGAGTATTGCAGATAAGGAATATTAAACGGAGTCCAAACGGAATAAAATCTTCTGAATAATTTTTCTTGGACCAGAAGACAACTACCAAGCTTGGAGACCAAGGCAGAGGAGCTGCCGCGTGACCACAAGCCACAGGGGCGCGCCCTAGGGGGGGGCCGCCCCCCCCTGGCTTGTGGGCCCACAGCAAATCCCCCAACCCTAATCTTCGGCCTATAAATTCCCAAATATTCCCTGTATACCAAAAAGAGCCACGAAAACACTTTTCCGCCACCAGGAGCCTCGGTTCCCATGAGATCAAATCTTGGAGCCTTTTCCGGTAATCTGCCGGAGGGGGATTCGATCACGGAGGGCATCTACATCAACTCCATTGCCCCTCCGATGATGCGTGAGTAGTTCACCATAGACCTTCGGGTCCATAGCTAGTAGCTAGATGGCTTCTTCTCTCTCTTTGCTCTTCAATACCATGTTCTTCATGATCTTCATGGAGATCTATCCGATGTAATACTCTTTTGCGGTGTGTTTGTCGAGATCCGATGAATTGTGGGTTTATGTTCAGATTATCTATGAATATTATTTGAGTCTTTTTTTGAATTCTTATATGCATGATTTCATATCTTTGCAAGTCTCTTCGAGTTATTGGTTTGGTTTGGCCAACTAGATTGGTAATTCTTGCAATGGGAGAAGTGCTTAGTTTTGGGTTCAATCTTGCGGTGTCCTCACCCAGTGACATAGTAGGGGTAGCGAGGCACGTATTGTATTGTTGCCATCGAGGATAAAAAGATGGGGTTTTCATCATATTGCTTGAGTTTATCCCTCTACATCGTGTCATCTTACCTAATGCGTTACTCTGTTCTTCATGAACTTAATACTCTAGATGCAGGCAGGAGTCGGTCGATGTGTGGAGTAATAGTAGTAGATGCAGAATCGTTTCGGTCTACTTGACACGGACGTGATGCCTATATGCATAATCATTGCCTTGGATATCTTCATAATTATTCGCTTTTCGATCAATTGCTCGACAGTAATTTGTTCACCCACCGTAATACTTGCCATCATGAGAGAAGCCTCTAGTGAAACCTATGGCCCCCGGGTCTATTTTCCATCTTATACTTTCATATCTAAAACCAAAAATACCAAAAATATCTTGCTGCAATCTTTTTACTTTTGTTTTACTTTCCGTTCAAGAAATCTATTCTATCTATCTCTATTAGATCTCATCCTTGCAAGTAACCGTGAAGGGATTGACAACCCCTTTATAGCTTTGGGTGCAAGTGTTTGATTCTTTGTGTAGGTACAACTATTGGGGACTTGCTTGTCTCTCCTACTGGATTGATACCTTGGTTCTCAACAACTGAGGGAAATACTTATCTACTTTTCTGCATCATTCGTTCCTCTTCACGGAAACCAACGCATGCTCGAGAAGTAGCAAACATCCCCATCCCCCACGACGCAGCCAGACCATCCGGGTTCCTACCCGGATCATCCAGCCAATGCCCGGATAGTCCGGGTAGCTACCCGGATGATCTGGCCCTGCCTACCAACAGCTCGGCCCATGAGGCCATGTACCCCTCTCTTCGTCCCCAAATGCACTTGTACTATAAATAGACGACCCCCACCTCCATTCTAGGGTTAGCAAAGCATAGATGAAGAACTAGAGAGAGCTTTGCTCATGTCTACCCCACTCCTTAGGAGATCAAGACCTCCTATGGAGAAGAATCCCTAGTGGATCAGCAAGACCTCCTCTTGTGGAGAAGAATCCCCATCAAAGGATTGTCAAGCCCTCATCTCCTCTTGGATTTGAGATGAACCTTACCCTTGTTCCTATTTCCCTTGGATTGTTTGTGTATGCTTGTGGATCTCAT
This sequence comes from Elymus sibiricus, assembly GCA_039707655.1. NCBI lineage: Eukaryota > Viridiplantae > Streptophyta > Magnoliopsida > Poales > Poaceae > Elymus > Elymus sibiricus. Next base: position 25,598,296 of record CM077671.1, on the reverse strand, counting down.
GTGTTTGCCTTCTAGTGGATGTGTCATTGGCCTTGTCTTGAGTGTGTCCCATTTGTGATTTGTGTGTTCCTCTTGAATTCCCCTCCAAGTTGTGAAAGATTAGGCCACCTAGGGTTCTGCCCTACATCATCTTGGATCAGAGCTAGGTTGATCACATCTTGGAGTTATCCCCCTTCATTTTCTAGCCAATTTTATGTTCTTTTTGCCCAATTTCAAAAATTCCCACCAAAAATAGCCATACCAATTTGGTGGTTTTAATGAGATTTTGTTGACTTGGATCCACGAATTTCTTATTTGGCAAGTGGATCTAGCCTTCTCACCACCCTCACCACCATCCCCACCATGAAATCCACCCTTCATCCCCCCAAAAAAATTCTTCACCACCAATTTTCTGTTCTTCGACCGCCAAATCTCCCTCGAGTTGACGTGCCCGGATCATCCGGATCCGAATCCGGATAGTCCGGACATAGCCCGGACAATCCGGCTACCACCCTGGATCATCCGGCTTCATCTGAAGCTGTTGTGTTTCTCTTCTGTTTCAGCCGCCACTTCCGCATTTTTGCCCCGTTTCTTTTGAGGTTATTTGCAATTGCGGTCTTCTGTTTCCTAAGGTGTTATGGCTAATTAGGGACGGCTACATCAACAACTTCAACGCCATTTCATCACCGCCATCGAATTCATCAACGACAACAATCACTTCATCCATTGACACCACAACCGAAAGCAAGGCCGGTTACAACTCTGACCTCGATGAAGGTAGTGTTGATGAATGTATTTATTCCGTCATCATTCACCTTCCCTTGCCATTGAACTTGATAGCCCTGAGCCTATTGCGTACCTTACCCATTGAGACTAGCGAGTTGAGAATTGCCGAACCACATTACTTGTGCACTTTAGTGATACACTTATTCCCGCATGGCTAAAATTGCGTGCAATTACCTTGGTATCATCTTTTGTGTCATCAGTTACTCCCACACATATCTTCCATACTTGTCTTGCATATTGGCTCATGCATCAAGCATAGTGGTAACGGAAGCATCAAAAAAATAAAAGGAAAGAAGAGCAAGTTTTTAAGCAAAAGAAAAATATACAAAAGAGCATCATAGCAATAGCAATAGCATTGAGCCAACTTATATATCCTCTTGGATCATACATACATAGCATACTTGGGATAGAAAGATGACACGTTGTTCTCATAGGTTGGTGCGCAAGTGCGCATCTAGCCCATTTGAGCAATCGAGCTAGCATCTCTCTTGTGTTTGTGCAACACGAGCTTTTCTGTGGAAACACATTGTGTTGCTCATTCCTTGGTTGCATAAAACCCCATCTATCTATCCGTGTGTGTTTTCCGTGTCATACATAGGTATTGATCTATTTGCTTTACTTTGAAATTTGTAAATCTTTTTCAACATTTTCGATATCTTGACTAACATTCTTGCTTGATTTTGTGCCACTTATCCTAACTGAGCCACTCAATAAGCTTTATTTTGTAGGTGTGAGTGACAAGTCTGGTACCAATTCCCCTATTTTCTCAATTCACATTGAGTGATACTCGATACATCCTTATCTTTGGGAAGAGGTAACTTTGGTATTGTTCTTCTCTTTTCACACTTACACTTCCTAGAGTCTTGTGATGGATAAGCAAGGTACATCATCTTTGGCCTTTGACGATCAAGAAGGCGCACCCGAGTATGTCACCACGCTACACCATTACGGCCTACAAGGAGCGATGAATGAAGCAAATGACGCTTTGAATGAGTGCATCAAGAGTCTCGCCATGGACTATCTCAATGCCAAGTTGGCTACAAAAATGGATGAGCTTATCACATTGATGGGCAATCGCAAGTCTTCATCCTCTTCATCATCATCAAGACAAAGACGGTCAAGTATCCATTCTTCTGAGCTTCCATCCGACGCAAGTACAATACGGCACCGTCATCATCTACGTGACGACCGTCAAGAACCTCAAGCTTCAAATCCTTTCCATGGCAATGGATTGCAAGACCGCGTCCTCAAGCACGAGTGACGTCGTCGTGAAGAGCAACATGCTTTCGAGCAACAAATGCAACAAGATGAAGAGCGTCACGGCCCTCAAGATCAAGCGCAACAACGTCAACTTCAAGAAGACCAAGACGCCCTCTGACAAGACCGAGAATGCCGTGAGGAACAAAAGAACGAGGCACAACAAGCTCTAGGTGAAGCCACTTGCAACCTTCATAACCGAAATAGAAGGGAACGACAAGAGCGCCAAGAAGAAGAAGCTCACAATGAAGAGCGCCACGAAATGAGGCTAATGGCGCGCATCCCCCGGATCCACCGCCAAGAATGTCTAGAGGAGCGCAAGGAGCATCAACCTCCTCCACAACAAGAGAAATGCCAACCACGCAACAATCAAGACAACGAGGAGCGTTTTAGCAAGCTCAAGTTCAAAATGCCTAAGTTCTCCGGAGGCACCGACCCCAAATACTATATTTCATGGGAACTAAAGGTGGACAAGATCTTCCGGCTACACAACTACAATGAAGCAAAGAAGATAGCCATGGCTTCTCTCGAGTTTGATGAGTATGTCCTCATTTGGTGGGAGCAAGTCATTGAGCGGAGACGAGAACAAGCTGAACCGCCGATAAGCACTTGGAATGTCATGAAGGAAGTCATGCGAGCAAGATTTGTGCCAAGACACTATACAAGATATCTCTTCAAGAAGCTACAAATCCTCAAACAAGGCACCAAATTGGTGGAAGAATACTATAAGGAGATGGAGATAGCCATGATTCGAGCCAATGTAAAGGAAGCCAAAGAACAAACGATGGCAAGATTCTTGAATGGCCTCAATCATCAAATAAAGAAGATTGTCGATTTCCAACCAAACTCCAACCTTCTTGAGCTAGTGCATCAAGCTACCAAGGCAGAACGCCAAGTACAAGATGACATCAAGTGTGCCATGTACTCCGCCTACCCATCAAGAACATTTGGCTCCAACTCTCAAGCATCTCCAAGTGCGGCGCCATATACTCGAGCTACACTCACTAGTGGTAGAACTTCAAGCTCCAAGCCACCGGCGACATCATCAAGTCATCCTCCTATTACCACAAGCAACTATAAGTTGCGCGCTTCTCCAACGACAACTTCCCAACGGACTCCAACAGCAAGACAAGCCAAATTCAGTGCTTCACTTGCAATGGGCATGGACACAAGACCTTCGACTATCCCACAAGAAGGACCATGATCCTCAACGCTGATGGTGAGCATGACTCCATGAGAGATGAAGAATTGGAAGCATTGGAACACATCGCTATGCACCGCCAAGTGAATGAAACGGAAGATGCTCAAGTCTTTTGTGACAATGATTCGAGCCCGGCTCTCGTTGTCTCCAAGATCTTGACACTTCAATAACAAAATGATGACAACCAACGATGTCACATTTTCCACACCAAGGCGGGCACTCAAGGAGGATCAATCAAGGTGATCATAGATGGAAGAAGTTGCCACAACTTGGCGAGCAAAGAACTTTGTTCCAAGTTGAACCTGACCAAGAAGAAGCACCCTCGCCCATACAAAGTCCAATGGTTGAGCGACTCCATCACTTTACAAGTGCAGCATACCATGGACATCTCATTCAAGATCGGTGCTTATGAAGATACCTTGGAATGTGATGTCATGCCCATGACCATGTGCCACCTTCTTTTGGGACACCCTTGGCAATATGACAGCAGAGTCATCCACATTGGGCGCACCAATCACTATAGCTTCAAGATGAAGGGCAAGGAGTACGTGCTGCATCCTATGTTGCCAAGTCAAGCCATAGCCGACAAGCAAGCTTGGTCCCATCATGGAGACTATTGAGAGAGCGAGCCACCAAAAAGAGAGTGAGCGCCACAAGCCAAATAAGAGTGACTCCATGAAGAGAGACAAGAAAAACTTAGTGCTATTCACTACAAAAAGAGATTTGAGGGATGTGAGTGAAAGCCCATCGAGTGTTCTTCACTTTGTACTCTTGTGCAAAGATGAGGTCGTTCGGAATAATACTTCACAACATCTTCCTCTTGCATTATCTCATTTATTGCAGGAATTTGAGGATGTTTTCCCGACGAGATACCTCCGAGACTACCTCCTATCTGTGGAATCGAGCACCGCATCGACCTTATCACCGGCGCACCGTTGCCAAACCGGGAACCCTACCGCGTCAACCCCGAGGAGACCAAGGAGTTTCAACGTCAAGTCCAACACCTCCTCGAAAATGGGTACGTACGCGAGAGCGCTCATGTGCGGTTTTGGTTATTCTTGTGCCCAAAAAGGATGGTACTTGGCGTATGTGCTCCGATTGCCGACCTATAAACAACATCACCATTAGGTATCGACATCCAATCCCTCGTCTAGATGATATGCTTGATGAATTGAGTGGTGCCACCATATTTTCAAAAATTGACCTTAAAAGTGGTTACTACCAAATTCATATGCAAGGAGACAAGTGGAAAGCCGCTTTTAAAACCAAATTTGGTCTCTATGATTGGTTAGTTATGCCTTTTGGTTTATCGCAAGCTCCTAGTACCTTTATGCGATTGATGCATCATATACTTAGAAAACTAATAGGAAAATGTGTTGTTGTCTACTTTGATGATATCCTTGTGTTTAGTGAAACCCTTGAAGATCATGTGAAACATGTTAGTGAAGTATTGCAAATGTTTTTCAATGAAAAACTTTATGCTAATCTTGATAAGTGCACATTTGGTGTAGACAAACTAATTTTCTTGGGATTTGTAGTCTCTTCTAAAGGCATTGAAGTAGATGAGTCTAAAATTGACGCTATTAAAATCAAGTGCATAATTTCCTTGGATTAGACGGTTTTTATCGTTGTTTTGTGAAAGACTTTAGCATGATTGTTTCGCCTTTGCATGCTTTGAGTAAGAAAAATGTGCCTTTCATATGGGGACCTTCCCAAGATAAAGCGTTCAATGAGCTTAAAAATCTGCTAACTCATGCACCATTGATAGCTTTACCCAATTTTGATAAAACCTTTGAAGTGCATTGTGATGCTAGTGGTAATGGCATAGGTGGTGCGTTAATGCAAGAGAAGCGACCGATTGCTTACTTTAGTAAGAAACTTTCTGGCGCTCAGTTGAACTATCCCATAAATGATAAAGAATGGTATGCTTTAGTGCGTGTTTTGCATGTTTGGGAACATTACCTTCGGCCTAGAGAGTTTGTCATACATTCCGATCATAAAACTCTTAAGTACCTAAAAGGACAAACTAAGTTGAATAAATGACATGCCAAATGGAGTGAATTCATAGAATCTTTTCCTTATGTCATCAAATACATTAAGGGTAAAGAGAATATTGCGGCGGATGCTCTTTCCCGCAAATGCATGTTTGTCACTCAACTTGAGCTTAATGTTGTAGGTTTTGAGCATATCAAAGATTTGTATGAGCATGATCCTTTCTTTGCGACTCCTTTTGCCAAATGTCAAACTAACCCTTGTTGGGAGGGATACTATATGAAAGATGGATATCTTATGCGTGCTAACAAACTTTGTATTGCAGAGAGCTCTATCCTTTTGTTGCTTTTGCAAGAGGCACATGGTGGAAGACTCATGGGACATTTAGGACGTGACAAGACGTACGCCACGCTCGCCAACAAATACTTTTGGCCAAGGATGTTTCGCGATGTGCCATGCTTCACCAACCGTTGCTCCACATGCCGCAAAGCTAAGTCAAAAGCACAATCTCATGGTCTTTACATGCCTTTACCAATTCCATATGCTCCTTGGAAGGATATAAGCATGGATTTCATACTTGGTTTACCTAGGACTAGAAATGGCAAAGACTCAATATTTGTCATTGTGGATCGCTTTTCTGAAATGGCACATTTCATTCCATGCAAGAAGATAGACAATGCTTCACATGTTGAGAATCTATTTTGTAGGGAAATCTTGTGTCTTGATGGCATGCCTAAGACGATCGTCTTCGACCGCGACGTCTAGTTCGTGTGCTACTTTTGGAAGATCCTATGCGCCAAGCTCGGAATTAATATCATGTTCTCTTCGACCTATCATCCTCAAACTGATGGCCAAACGGAGGTGGTCAGCCAGACGCTCTCTACACTTCTTCGAGTGCTCATCAAGAATAATATCAAAGAGTGGGAGGAGTGCTTGCCCATCGCTGAGTTCGCCTACAATCGCGAAAGACTTTCTACAAGGTGCTCCAACACTTCAACAACAATGCTTACAAGATTGACGTACCGCTCGACAAGTACTCCGTGAGCGACATGGTCAATGCGATGGACTTGGTTCCATACCATGGTGATGAGGATCTCGATCGGAGAGCAGATATTTCCCAAGGGGGGGAGATGGTGCGGAGCGCCCTACGGTCATCCCCATGGATACTCCACCGTCGCCCCAAGCGCCAAGTGGACCAATGACTAGAGCCCGTGCAAGAGCTATAGAAACCGAGGTTACTTCTCTCTTTATTGAGCTTCCCTTCAACTCACATGAGACATGGCTACTACCACTAGTAGAAAATTGACCTTTCATACGGAGCACTAGTCCCGGCCGGGTTTGGGCCCGGGACTAATGTGAGCATTAGTCCCGGTTCCAACGGCTAGGAGCGGACGGGGGCACGGCCAGGATTAGTCCCGGTTCAAATGGGACCTCTAGTCCCGGTTGGTGATACCAACCGGAACTAAAGGGGTTGTGGCAGGCTGGGGCCCCTGCGAGCCCCTTTAGTCCTGGTTGGTATCACCCACCGGGACTAAAGATATACCTTTAGCCCGGTTGGTATATCCAACCGGGACTAAAGACTTCCCTATATAAAGCTGCTTCATCCAGCCCGAGTTCGAGCTTTCTCTCCTCTCTGTTTCCTTCCCCAAGCTCGAGTTCATCCTCCTTTTTTGCCAAGATTTATCAAGATTGGCGGCACCCCATCTATCCAAGGGTTCTAAAAGGTTAGCAACTTCATCCTTTCATCTCTCACTGCTAGTTTAGCTCGTTTCATGCTCTATAAGTATAGTGATTTGTGCATTTTAGTTTGGGAGTAATTATGTGGGAGTTTATTTGTATTATATGCAATTTGAGCTCAAATTAATTTCTTAGTTTGCATATGTGTAGGTGTGGTTTACTTAGTGCCTTCCCGTCCCCGTCCTCACCGCCGTCGATCGCCCGCGCCATTCCGTCGCCGGCACCACCTTGGTGAGCCTCTTGTTCTTATCTTTTTTGTAAAAAAAACTTATTTGTATGATTTAGATAGTTACTTGTATAATTTTCTTACTTGTATGATTGTTAGTTATATATAGTGCCATGGTTTTGATATCCGTCCCCATCGGCCCTCGTCCGGTTTATGATTCGGATGTGGTATATTATCTTTTATAACTATTTGTTTCATTTCGTGTTTATGACAATTATGCCCATCAAGTTGACATAGTTATTTTTATCTAGGAGGTATGTGAACCGGAAATTGCAATCGACCCTCTTGTCGAGAAGTTAAATTTATTTGAAAAAGAAAATGATTATTTGAAAGAAAAATTGAAAAGAATTGAAGAAGAGAAGATGAAATTGGAGTTGTATGTTGTCGATGTCGTCGATGATGACAAGATCAAGATGGATGCAATGCGCTTGAAGATTAGAAAGATTAGAAAATATGCCATTAATAAAGAGGCTTGGTATCATTATGCTGTTGGATCAATTATTACCTTAGTTGCGATTTTGATCGCATTTGTTGTTGCATTTAAATGCTTTAGATAGTTGTATGTTGTTTATGAGAAGTATGTTTGAACATTATGTTAGAGCATATTTCTCCATATGTGGTTTTGGTAATTGTTGACAATCCCTATGGACTAATGGTTGCCTTGATTTATATTCGAAGGATTTGTCCATAGGCACTTCTTGAAGTACATGTGTTGGTTTCAAGGAGTCTATATGGTGACCAAGGTGGTATGTAAGGTATTATCCAAAGATTGGTCATGTGAGAGTTGAACGTATTGCAAGCATGTCTTGAAGAAGAAGAATGTGTCAACATTCATGTTTACCTTCAAGACATCATCATTGTTGAAGAGAGAAGATAAGACACAAGGTTGATCAAGACTAAGGCAAAGAATGATTCAAGTTGATCAATACACAAAGCGTAGAAGATGTACCAAGTGGAATGACACTTAGTAAGAAACTTTCTGGCACTCAGTTGAACTATCCCATAAATGATAAAGAATGGTATGCTTTAGTGCGTGTTTTGCATGTTTGGGAACATTACCTTCGGCCTAGAAAGTTTGTCATACATTCCGATCATGAAACTCTTAAGTACCTAAAAGGCCAAACTAAGTTGAATAAATGACATGCCATATGGAGTGAATTCATAGAATCTTTTCCTTATATCATCAAATACATTAAGGGCAAAGAGAATATTGCGGCGGATGCCCTTTCCAGCAAATGCATGTTTGTCACTCAACTTGAGCTTAATGTTGTTGGTTTTGAGCATATCAAAGATTTGTATGAGCATGATCCTTTCTTTGCGACTCCTTTTGCCAAATGTCAAACTAACCCTTGTTGGGAGCGATACTATATGAAAGATGGATATCTTATGCGTGCTAACAAACTTTGTGTTGCCGAGAGCTCTTTCCGTTTGTTGCTTTTGCAAGAGGCACATGGTGGAAGACTCATGGGACATTTTGGACGTGACAAGACGCACGCCACGCTTGCCAACAAATACTTTTTGCCAAGGATGTTTCGCGATGTGCCATGCTTCACCAACCGTTGCTCCACATGCCACAAAGCTAAGTCAAAAGCACAATCTCATGGTCTTTACATGCCTTTACCAATTCCATATGCTCCTTGGAAGGATATAAGCATGGATTTCATACTTGGTTTGCCTAGGACTAGAAATGGCAAAGACTTAATATTTGTCATTGTGGATCGCTTTTCTAAAATAGCACATTTCATTCCATGCAACAAGATAGACAATGCTTCACATGTTGCGAATCTCTTTTGTAGGGAAATCTTGCGTCTTGATGGCGTGCCTAAGACGATCGTCTTCGACCGCGACGTCAAGTTCGTGTGCTACTTTTGGAAGGCCCTATGCGCCAAGCTCGGAATCAATCTCATGTTCTCTTCGACCTATCATCCTCAACCTGATGGCCAAACAGAGGTGGTCAGCCAGACGCTCTATACACTTCTTCGAGTGCTCATCAAGAATAATATCAAAGAGTGGGAGGAGTGCTTGCCCATCGCCGAGTTCGCCTACAATCGCGAAAGACTTTCTACAAGGTGCTCCAACACTTCAACAACAATGCTTACAAGATTGACATACCGCTCGATAAGTACTCCATGAGCGACATCGTCAATGTGATGGACTTTGTGCCATACCATGGTGATGAGGATCTCGATCCAAGAGCGGATATTCCCCAAGGGAGGAGATGGTGCGGAGCGCCCTACGGTCATCCCCATGGATACTCCACCGTCGCCCCAAGCGTCAAGTGGACCAATGACTAGAGCCCGTGCAAAAGCTATAGAAACCAAGGTTACTTCTCTCCTTATTGAGCTTCCCTTCAACTCACATGAGACATGGCTACTACCACTAGTAGAAAACTGACCTTTCATACAGAGCACTAGTCCCGGCCGGGTTTGGGCCCGGGACTAATGTGAGCATTAGTCCCGGTTCCAACGGCTAGGAGCGGACGTGGGCACGGCCACGATTACTCCCGGTTCAAATGGGACCTCTAGTCCCGGTTGGTGATACCAACCGGAACTAAAGGGGTTGCGGCAAGCTGGGGCTCCTGCGAGCCCCTTTAGTCCCGGTTGGTATCACCCACCGGGACTAAAGATATACCTTTAGTTCCGGTTGGTATATCCAACCAGGACTAAAGTCTTCCCTATATAAAGCTGCTTCATCCAGCCCGACTCCAAGCTTTCTCTCCTCTCTGTTTCCTTCCCCAAGCTCGAGTTCATCCTCCATTTTTGCCAAGATTTGTCAAGATTGGCGGCACCCCATCTATCCAAGGGTTCTAAAAGGTTAGTGCCTTCCCGTCCCCGTCCTCACTGCCGTCGATCGCCCGCGCCATTCCGTCACTGGCACCACCTTGGTGAGCCTCTTGTTCTTATCTTTTTTGTAAAAAAAATCTTATTTGTATGATTTAGATAGTTACTTGTATAATTTTCTTACTTGTATGATTGTTAGTTATATATAGTGCCATGGTTTTGATATCCGTCTCCATCGGCCCTCGTCCGGTTTATGATTCGGATGTGGTATATTATCTTTTATAACTATTTGTTTCATTTCGTGTTTATGACAATTATGCCCATCAAGTTGACATAGATATTTTTATCTAGGAGGTATGTGAACCGGAAATTGCAATCGACCCTCTTGTCGAGAAGTTAAATTTAGTTGAAAAAGAAAATGATTATTTGAAAGAAAAATTGAAAAGAATTGAAGAAGAGAAGATGAAATTGGAGTTGTACGTTGTCGATGTCGTCGATGATCACAAGATCAAGATGGATGCAATGCGCTTGAAGATTAGAGTTCTGTGTGGGTTTAGGTATGTTTCCATGGGCTTGCATCAAGAGGAAGATCCCATACAACCCATGGAAGATGACATCAAGTGGTGATCGTCATCAAGGTTGCTGTGTGCAATATCAAGTGAAGCCTCATGGAGAGATCATGCTTGAAGCTTGCCGTCCATTGCGGTGACAATGGACTTGTGAAGATGTGCCGAAGAGTGGCTCACCCATAATGGAGTATGGGGGAGCAATCTACTAGTCTTCATCGAGCCGGCGCAATCAAGAAAGGTGGTCCATCTTGAGGAGGACAAGATCGTCATCATCTAGCTCAAGTGGACTATGCGCAAGGCAAAGGTTTTACCTTGAGAGGGTTTTCTATTTTACCAGTCTCATGGTGGTAGTTGAGAGACCGGGTTATAGGATCGATAGCCGTACTATCAAGGGGGGCTCTCAAGTGAGTAGCTTGATCGTATCATTCGTTGAGAGCTCAAACCTTGCATTCTTGGCATCATCATCTTTCTTGGTTCTTCGTTGGTTTTTCTCTATGTGGGTTCTTGAGCTTATGGTCATCTTCATGACAAGCTCAAGTTCATCGAAAACGGAGTCCATATGCATCTTCTATGATGTTTTCGATGTTGGAGTTTATGCCGGTGCTTCTCTGATGGAGGTTTCACTCCTCTACATCATAGGCATACTTCCCCAGCCTCGCTGTTGGATAGCTCTTGTCATCCTGAATCCAACAAGCTTGAGTTTGTTCAATTCGGAGCTCGTATGCGATTGTTATAGCAGTTTTAGTGCGGGAGCTGTTTTTCTCTGATCAGGCAGTAGTACCACTCGGTACCATGGTAGTACCGCTTGGGCGGTACTTCCGCTGTGTACTACCGCTGCTACTTCCGCTTATATTTGCTCTCTAGTTTGTGCATTCCTTCGAGTGGTAGTAGAGCGGCAGTTATGACCGGTACTACCGCTTCTAGCGGAAGTACCGCTCCTGCTCCGCGGTACTACCGCTTCAAGCGGAAGTACCGCTGGTGGGAGCGGTAGTACCGCTTCGGCTGCTCTACCGCCTCCTGGAGTCTCTCTGTTGCTCGCTTTGGTTTGAATCTTCCGTACCAAGCAGAAGTACCGCTCACCTGAGCGGTATTACCGCTTGTGCACGGGTTGTGTTCATAACGGTTGGATTTGGGGGAACCTATTTAAGGGGGTCTTCTTCCCCAATGGTTCCCCATCCTTTGAGCTCGTATTTGCCCCCCATTGTTGCCCTTCTTCGAGCTTGCTAACTCTCAATCCCTCCAATGATTCTTGCTAGCTCTTGAGGGAAAAGAGAGAGGAGATTTAGATCCACATTTCCACCAATCACTTTCTCCTCTATGTGAGGGGAACCCCTTGGATCTAGCTCTTAGAGTTCTTCGTGTTCTTCTTCGTTCTTCCTCTCACTTTCCTCCATAGCATTAGTTGTTGTGGTGGGATTTGGGAGACAAGGACCTGGGAACTCCGTGTGCCCTTGCCATTGCATTTGGTGCATAGGTTTGAGTTCTCCACGGTGATACGTGGAAGTGAAGTTTGAGAAGCTTATTACTCTTGGGTGTTTGAGCACCCTAGAGCTTGTTCCTCTTGGGTGCCTTGGTGCCCTACTCGGTTGGTGATGTCGCGGAGCTCAATCATTATGGTGTAAAGCTCCGGGCAAGCGTCGGGGTCTCCAATTAGGTTGTGGAGATTGCCCCGAGCAATTTGTACGGGTACCGGTGACCGCCCCCAAGGGTTGCCGAAGTGTACGGGTTCGGTGACCGCCCCCAAGGGTTGCCATTTGTACGGGTTCGTTGACCACCCTCAAGGGTCCCTTAGTGGAATCACGGCATCTTGCATTGTGCGAGGGCGTGAGGAGATTACGGTGGCCCTAGTGGCTTCTTGGGGAGCATTGTGCCTCCACACCACTCCAAACGGAGATTAGCATAAGCAAGGGTGTGAACTTCGGGATACATCATCGTCTCCACGTGCCTCGGTTATCTCTTAGCCGAGCCCTTTACTTATGCACTTTACTTTGTGATAGCCATATTGTTTCTTGTTATATATCTTGCTATCACTTAGTTGTTTATCTTGCTAAGCATAAGTTGTTGGTGCACATAGGTGAGCCTAGTTGTTTTAGGTTTTGTGCTTGACATATTAATCGCTAGTTTATTCCGCATTGTTCAAGCCTAAACCGTAATTATTTTAAAGCGCCGATTCACCCCCCCCCCCCCTCTAGGCGACATCCACATCCTTTCACTTTATGTATATATTTTTGCAGTAATAACATTTGGTCACTACTCTACTTTGGTTTTAATGTGATGAACTTGTGTTAATTTGGTCACTTCCATGTTGTGTAATGAAGATGAGCCGGCAATGGATGTACGATGACCGACGCTCTCCTGGGTTCATTAATGGCCTGCATAATTTTATGCGTGTGGCTGAGGCAAACAAGCGGAATGGTTTTATGTGTTGTCCATGTGGTGTCTGTAAGAATAATAAGGATTACTCTACCTCAAAAATTCTTCACAGCCACCTGCTTCAGTTCGGTTTCATGTCCGGCTATAACTGTTGGTCCAAGCACGGAGAAAGAGGGGTTATAATGGAAGACAATGAAGAAGAAGAGGATGATGACAACTATCCTAGGTTCCCTGAATACGATGGTACTACAATGGGGGAAGCTGAAGAATAGGCATCAGATGAGCCCGCTGATGATCTTCGTCGGGCCATTGTTGATGCAAAGAGAAACTGCGAAAGTGAAAAGGAGAGGTTGAAGTTGGAGCGCTTGTTAGAGGATCACAAAAAATTGTTGTACCCAAATTGCGAAGATGACAAGAAAAAGCTGGGTACCACACTGGAATTGCTGCAATGGAAGGCAGAGAATGGTGTATCTGACAAGGGATTTGAAAAGTTGCTGAAAATGACAAAGAAGATGCTTCCAAAGGATAACGAATTGCCCGCCAGTACGTACGAAGCAAAGAAGCTTGTCTGCCCTCCAGGATTAGAGGTGCAAAAGATACATGCATGCCCTAATGACTGCATCCTCTACCGTGGTGAGGAGTACGAGAATTTGAATGCATGCCCGGTATGCGGTGCATTGCGCTATAAGATCAGCCGTGATGACCCTGGTGATGTTGAGGGTGAGCGCCCCAGGAAGAGGGTTCCTGCGAAGGTGATGTGGTATGCTCCTATAATACGACGGTTGAAATGTTTGTTCCAAAACAAAGAGCATGCCAAGTTGTTGCGATGGCACAAAGAAGACCGTAATAAAGACGCTATGTTGAGACAACCCGATGATGGGTCACAGTGGAGAAAAATCGAGAGAGAGTTCCCGGACTTTGCAGTTGACGCAAGGAACTTATGGTTTGGTCTAAGTACAGATGGCATGAATCCTTTTGGGGAGCAGAGCTGCAGTCATAGCACCTGGCATGTGACTCTATGTATCTATAACCTTCCTCCTTGGTTGTGCATGAAGCGAAAGTTCATTATGATGCCAGTGCTCATCCAAGGCCCTAAGCAACCCGGCAATGACATTGATGTGTACCTAAGGCCATTAGTTGAAGAACTTTTACAATTGTGGGATAAAAAAGGTGTACGTGTGTGGGATGAGCTCAAACAGGAGGAATTTGACCTACGAGCATTGTTGTTTGTAACCACCAATGATTGGCCTGCTCTTAGTAATCTTTCAAGATAGACAAACAAGGGTACAATGCATGCACGCACTGTTTAGATGAGACTGAAAGTATATATTTGGATAAATGTAAGAAGAATGTGTACCCGGGACATCGTCGATTTCTTCCAATCAGGCATCTCTTAAGAAAGAATGGCAAGCATTTCAAATGTGAGGCAGATCACCGGAAGAAGCCTGGCCACCGTACAGGTGATGATATATTTGATATGGTCAAGGATTTAAAAGTAATCTTTGGAAAGGGTCCTGGTGGACAATCTGTTCCTAATGACGCTAACGGACACGCACCCATGTGGAAGAAGAAATCTATATTTTGGGAGCTACCCTATTGGAAAGTCCAAGAGGTTCGCTCTGCAATCGACGTGATGCACATGACGAAGAATCTTTGTGTGAACCTGCTAGGCTTCTTGGGCGTGTATGGGAAGACAAAAGATACACCGGAGGCACGGCAGGACCAGCAACGTATGAACGAAAAAGATGCCATGCATCCAAAGCCGTATCAAGGTCCTGCCAGCTACGCTCTTACCAAAGAAGAGAATGAAATCTTTTTTGAATGCCTGAGCAATATGAAGTTGCCATCTGGCTTCTCGTCGAATATAAAGGGAATAATAAATATGGCAGAGAAAAAAATCCAAAACCTAAAGTCTCATGACTGCCATGTCATTATGACGCAATTACTTCCAGTTACATTGAGGGGGATTCTACCAGAAAATGTTCAAGTACCCATTGTGAAGCTATGTGCATTCCTCAATGCAATTTCTCAGAAGGTAATCTATCCAGAAATCCTACCAAGGTTACAAAATGATTTGGTCCAATGTCTTGTCAGTTTTGAGTTGGTGTTCCCACCATCCTTCTTCAATATTATGACGCACGTCTTAGTTCACCTAGTCGAAGAGATTACCATTCTGGGTCCTGTATTTCTACACAATATGTTGTCCTTTGAGAGATCCATGGGAGTCTTAAAGAAATATGTTCATAACCGTGCTAGGCCAGAAGGACGCATCTCCAAGGGCTATGGAACAGAGGAGGTTATTGAGTTTTGTGTTGACTTTATTCCTGATCTTAAGCCGATTGGTGTTCCTCAATCGCGACATGTGGGGAGACTGAGTGGAAAAAGCACGCTAGGAAAGAAAGCAGTAATAAGTATGGATGGGCATTCTTTCACTAAAGCACACTACACAGTTCTACAAAATTCCACCTTGGTGGCTCCGTATATCGAGGAACACATGGATATTGTACGCTCCAAGAACCCGAAGCAGTCTGACTCCTGAATTAAACATACACACATGGTGACTTTCGGCGGTTGGTTGCAAACACATCTCATGAATAACCCCACTGTTGGAGATCAGCTGTACTTGTTGGCCAAGTCACCATCTTTGACTATATTGACTTTCAAAGGGTACGACATAAATGGGAATACATTTTACATGATCGCCCAAGATAAAAAAGAGCACCAACCAAAACAGTGGTGTCCGTTTTGATGCAACAAACAACAATAGGAAAAATGACACATATTATGGTTACATAGAGGAGATATGGGAACTTGACTATGGACCTTCTTTTAAGGTCCCTTTATTTCGGTGCTAATGGGTCAATCTGACAGGAGGTGGGGTAAAGGTAGACCCGCAGTACAGAATGACAACAGTGGATCTCAACAATCTTGGGTACACAGACGAACCATTCGTCCTAGCCAATGATGTGGCTCAACTTTTCTATGTGAAGGACATGTCTACCAAACCGAGAAAAAGAAAAGATAAGGAAGTGAATACATCATATGATGAGCCAAAGTGCCACATAGTTCTTTCAGGGAAAAGAAACATCGTGGGAGTGGAGGACAAGACAGACATGTCAGAAAATTATAATAAGTTTGATGAAATTCCTCCCTTCACAGTGAACACTGACCCAAGCATCCTATTAAATGATGAAGATTCTCCATGGTTACGGTGCAATCATAAGCAAGGGACATACGCGAAGAAAAAGTTTTATACCCCAAGATCCCACTCTGGGATGTGACCGGCTTCACCGTCATCACTTTCTCTCTAGTGAGTTTCCGGACTTATAGCTGGAAAGTCCCACTTCGGACAAACCGGAGGGAATCTTTGTAAGAGTTAGGGTATATATGTGTTTTGGGTGTAACACCATCATCACTTTCTCTCTAGTGAGTTTCCGAAATCTTTGTAACAATTTGACATCTTATTTGTAGGAAAGTCCCACTCTGGAATCTTTGTAACAATTTGACATCTTATTTGCTCCATTTGGCTTAACAGAACTGAAGGTATGAATTTTTAAAGTTTAAAATAATGTCTTCAATTATTGTATTTAATTAATAAGTGCAAAATTAGTTATGCAACTTCCTGTCAAAATGATACTAGTGGATAGAAATCTTCAAGATAAATCCACAGAAATTTGAATCAACTCATTTGGTTTAGTTTTCAAATTGTTATGCATTTTACAAGAATTAATTTCAATCTGTAAAATTGAATCTATCAAATAATTTCTTCAAAATGAAAATTAATTGAAAGACACCTTTAGTCCCGGTTGCAACCACCAGCCGGGACTAAAGGTTTCAGCTCCCGCGTGGAATTTTGGCCGCCGAAAAGGTTGGCCTTTTGTCCCGGTTCGTGGTCGGAGCCGGGACTAAAGGACCTTTAGTCCCGGTTCGTGGCTGGAGCCGGGACTAAAGGTCGCGGGTATATAACTTCCGGGATCCCGGTGCCAGCCACCACCCGAGAGAAGAAACAGATAGAACCACGCCGCTCCGGTCAATTCCTTCCTTCTTTGCTGTTGGCGGACTCCACCCTTTTGTCTCTCTCCACCCTCCCTCGCGCCGTCACCCTCATCTCACCCATCCTCATGCACGCATACGCAGAGGAGACAGAGAGAGATGCGAGAACGGAGCATGTCGGCGGCGCCCTAGGTCAAACTCCGGTAGCCACTTATTTGGTTCAGTTCAGTTTCATTCAGTTTATTTTGTTCTAGAATTTTATGTATGCTTGATTTGTGTCCGTTACTGGACATGTACTAAATTTGTGTTGAACAATTCTGCTTGTGCTTGTAGTGGACAAGTTTTTGTTCCAGAATTTCTTCATGTGCTTGAACTGGACGTGTACTTAATTAGTGCTTGTAGTTGTACTTGTAATCTTCTACTAGAATGTTGTATTGGAACATAAATTCTTCATGTTCCAGAATTTCTTCAGGTAGGTAACCAGGTTGTAGTTGTACTGGACAAGTACTAAATTCTTTTTTTCATGTGGCCAAACCATGTGTTGATTAAAAATTAGCGTCAACTTTGGTTTATTTGGTTATTACCGAAAAAGAACCAAAAGCAAATGGTTATTACTATATTTGAACTATGTAATTGTGTTGTTTATGCAACTGTGTTATATGTGCTGTCATTTATGTGTTAAGATTGTCAATATATATTGTTATGTTGTCTGTCTTGAAAATACAAACGAAATGCTATCGAATTTTTGAATTTGATGTCATTTCATTTTTCATTCCGTGCTTCCAACCAAACACCGGAACGAAATCAACCCATTCCGCTCTTTTGCTCCTACCAAACACATGAATGCAACGGACCAGTTCCTCTGGAATGGAACCATTGCATTCCATTACACTTGGCACCCCAACCAAACACACCCTAAGTGCCCCGTGCCCAGCTCACTTGCAACCTTAAACTATTGGGATTTGGATCACTAGGGTACAGCTCTCCCTCCCAACTTTCCACTTGCAACCAATCAATTATACAATGAAATGATTATAGCTTGCTATATACACCAAACAATATCAGAAAGTAGAAATCATGACATGATTTATATGTGTATGTGGTAATGCTTTTGCGAGCAATTTGTCATTGGATATCATCCAATGATATAGTGTTATGTTCCTGCAAATGATTGAATAAAGCTAAGAGATTACCAACAACTTTGGCTAATTGGATCCAGATTTTCCTGATGTTGATGTTGTTTCCCAGATTTTCCAGATTATACACTAGCTGATTATCCTGATGTTGTTTTCCCTTTGGCCAATTGGATCCAGATTTTTCTGATGTTGATGTTGTTTTCCAGATTAGTTAAGCTATGGACGATAGCGACAGATACCATGAAGAGGAGATCTTCGATATCATACGCTCCTCCCAAAACCAAGAGAATGAACAAGATGACGGCTCACAATTTCTGAACGACTCCGGTGAGGAACTTGAGCAAGAACCAAGAGACGAAGGGCAAACAAACAATGATGGCAAAGAAAATGTTAGACAATTAACAAAGTCCGGCGAGGTATATATATATTAAGCCTCTGGTGATCATTAGATGTATTAATTGATTTGTATATATATATTAATAACGAATCTTTCTTTTTTTAGCCCTCTGGATCGAGCCAATCTCCTAGAAGGGTACGAGGCCGGGCCAAAAAGTTGGGCGATGACATAAAGTTCAACATCGATGAAGTCGCAGAAGATGGCGAACCGATTGCTCCTGAACAGAATGCCCGTAAATTTATAAATCAATGCGGAGTTATTGTTAGGGACAACATCCCGATCACCATTCGAGAATGGAATAATCCAAAGGTAGATCGAGGAGTTAGTTATGTCGACGAAAGATCGAAAATTTTACTTTGGGATACGCTCATGTCACATTTCAACCTACCAAAGGGTCTCACAGATGGCAAATGGTTGAAAGTCAAGCAGTTTGCTCTTAAGAAGATGGCCACACAATTCCAGAGCTGGAAGAAAAGATTATACATCGACTACATCAAGGCAAAAGAGAAGACTCCAGAATTCACTGGAGCACTAGAGAAGATAAAAGATCACTGGGACGCATTTGTGGAGTACAAGGACTCGGCTGAAGCTCTGGAAAGGTCAAGAAAAAATAAGATAAATGCTGAGAAAAAGAAGTATCACCATGTTTTGGGGACAGGTGGCTACAAGGGAGCCGTGCCTAAGTGGGAAGCAGCTGAGGCCAAGATGCTTGCAGAAGGGGTCATTCCAGCTACAGCGGATTGGCCCCAGAGGTCCAAGAATTGGTTTTATACACATGGGGGAAAGTTGGACCCAGCCACAGGGCAGATTATTGTAAAGGCAGATCTTAAAATAGCCTCGGACGCTTTACTTCAAGCAATAGAAGATGCTCGAAAGGGGTTGTTCCAGCCCGAGAGAGAGAACGACGAGCTTACATGCGCCCTCAAGAATCCTGAACACGGAGGACGAACACGAGGCAAAGGCGTTGTTCCGTGGATTGAGGGGTTTTCGAAGTGGAATGACACTTATAGAAGCCGTCAGAAAAAAAAGAAGCAGGATGCAGACCGGCTTCAGAAGATAGAAACAAAGAACGAGGAGTTGGAACGCATGTTAAAGCGGCAGCAGGAGCAACTGGGCACAAAGAACGAGGAGTTGGAACGCATGTTAAAGTGGCAGCAGGAGCAACTGGACACAATTAGCCAGCAAAGGGCATCTCCGCGGCAGGAGCAAGCAGATCCAGCATTGGATAGTACCGTCCCATCTATACGGAAAAGCAGCGTGGGTTCCACGGGGGTCCGGGCCGATGATGCACTGCTGGCTCGCTACCCCCTGGATGATATCAAAGAAAGGACAAATTGTGAGCTACACCAGAAAATGAAGAACATATCCATGAAGGTGGCGGTCGGCGTTGCTTTACCGAATGCACCTGAAGCAACCATCCATGGCAATCTGATTCCAGCTGGCTATGCTCGTGTCGGGGTGGATGAAGTTCTGCCGGGGTATGACTCACTAGAGCTTGACATTCCTGGAGGTGAAGGGGAGCAGACACTGGGAGAAGTCATACATGGTGTCATTGTATGGAGAAAGGAATGCATCGTGTTTCCAAACTCAGCGCCAAGGCCACCGACTCCTCCGAGTAGCAATACACCTCTAAGTCCACCCCACCTCGAGAGGGAGGCAAGCACGAGTCCATATCGATCTCCGCCGCGTCAGCCGACTCCACCCCCTATGTCCCAGCAGGACCAAAAGCGGAAGACCACCGCTCCGTCGACTAGTCCTATTTAGAAGAAAGCTACAAAGAAGAAAGCCAACGACGAGCCTCCTGCCAAAAAGAAGTTAGCTTATGATATGACTGATGAAGAAACCAAAACGTTCGTGGTTTCCGAAGTGAAGTCCCATTTTGCCGCGAAACCGCCCCCGCCGCCAAAGGAGATAATACCTACGGAAACCGTACAGCACTCTATGGACTTTCTTGAGCGACCCCCGGCACATGTGGAGAATAGGCCATCAGACTATGACCGCTCTATTAGGAAGTCATATAAGGAACAAATGCAGCAGTCGAGAGGTAGAAGTAGTAATAAAAGTGGGAAAACAGTTCCCCAGCTCAGAGAACAGGCAATGCAATCGATCCCCCCGCTCAAGGTGATTACCGATAAGGTAACCGACGCTGCTAGAAATATTGGTATCAGTGTTGATCAACTCCTAGGCACCGAGGAAGTCCCCGTGGCTGATGTAGCATGGCAATATGCCCCCGGGAAAACTCTGGTCAGACCTGAGCAGGTCCGGCAACTATCAACACAAATAAGAATATTGCATGAGTGGTACATGAAAGAAGTAAAGAACGGGCGAGTGATGCTCATGGTGAAAGTCAAGGAAGAGCATTACTTCTATGAAAACGAGCTATGCATTGAGTTTCCAGAAATTTTCCAGTTATACAATCAAGACTCACTCGACAAATCTATCGTCACTTGCTATTGTCTGTAAGTGATTTCTTTCTGTAATTTAATTCTCTAGCTCAGCTCGCTCATTGCCTGTAATTATCCTCACTATATTCTTTTGTACGCTATTATGCAGAATGAAGATTCTCGAATGCAAAAGAGAGAGAATCTATGACATTGGGTTCGTTGACCCATATATCATTAATGAAAAAATGATACAAGACCACCCCCAAGACTGTGAGGATAACTTGCTAAGGTTTTTAAAGGCACAAAATACCATAACAGAAATACTATTTCCTTACAACTTCAAGTGAGTGTTACTGTCTTGAACTACAAATTCTATTTTGCTTACTCGATGTTAAGTGTAGTTGATGAGTTATGCATGCCTGCTTATATAAATGTGCGCAGGTACCACTGGATCCTGCTAATCATTAAAGTTGACGCTGGAACTGTTGAAACCCTGGACTCACTAGGTAAAGACCCTCGAGAATACACCAGCGTGTTTTGGATGCTCGATAGGTAATTTCAATCATTATCGCACTATATCGGCCTCTTTCGTTCATTTCCTGATATCAAGTAATTAATAACTCCTTTATTCATTTTCTTTGCCGGGCAGGGTTTGGAAACGGTTCATCAATGATGTTGTCGGTGAATGGAAACCGGAGCTGTGTTGGCGACGGCCCAAGGTAATTAAGTAGTACTAGCTGTCCGCGCATCTCTTTAATTCTAGTTTCAATACCGTTATTATGCTTGATTATTATCTGATTGAATTCTATTCTCGCAAAGTGCATGAGGCAGAAACAGGGGACTAATTTATGTGCATACTACGTTTGCGAGAACATTCGCATGACGATCGAATGGCGCAGAGATGTAAGACATCTTGAGGTACGTAAACACTATTGACAATTTTTTTATGATGATCTAATATATATACACACAACTAATATATTCATATTGATCTCCTTCTTTAAAGATGGAAAACATGCGGGAGAAGCTCCTACCAGAGAACCGCCTACGAGCAATTCAAGAGGAAATTACGGGATTTTTGCTTACGGAGGTCAAATCTAAAAGCGGAGAATACCATTGCCGTTAATGCCTGCATGTAATGATCTCCAAATTGTTGGAGAAATTGTATATATATATATATATATATATGGTCGTACGAGAAATTATATTATATATATATGGTCGTACAAGAAATTATATTATATATGCATAACGTGTACAGTATGTAGTAGCGTAAAATATGTTTGAAATGAAAAAGAATTGTAACACCCTGGATTTTGTCCATTTTTTTTTTGGTTTGGATTTGCCTTTTCTGTGACTCAGTGGTCTTGCAACCTGGAGGGATCACCCCTGGATTCCTCTCCCAAGTGGTTTGTCAACCTCTAAACCATCCCAAGACCTTGTCATTTCCATCTTCAGCCAATCCCAATATATTTTTATTGGGAATATTCCTTTTTCTATTAAAGAAATAACCCTGTTGGCTCTGGGTTGTGAAGCAACCCACATTTCTATCATTCCAAAAATTCCCAAATAATTCTCATAAATTGTTTGGGTCATATCTTCCTCAGATTTTTCAAAAACCTTTCTTGCCATGTTTAAAAATATTCCACCAATATTCCTTTTATGATTCTGCCCTAGTTGTCAAGTTGTGAAGCAAGTACCCTTTCTATTTTCTTGATTAGTCTCTAACTTTTTGTGACCTCTTTCCTATCCATATCATTGCCTCATACCAAAACTCAACTCAATTTGGATAGTAAATATTTCTTGGCAAATTTCCAAAGTTTATGATCTAGTGGAAGCTTTGTGAAGCAAGTGCTAGCTAAGAGTATCCAAATGAGTTGAAATTTGGCAACCATCTTCATATGCTCAAATTAACACTCTCCACAAAATTTGAGCATCATCCCTCCAACTATGTGACCACAGCATCAAATCTTTGATTCTGGTCATTATTTTGGATTGTGAAGCAACTATATTTTATGTTGCTCCATAATTTCTGAAATTTTACCAAGACATTCTCCCATCTATATAACTCCTCTCCACCAAATTTGGCATCATTTAATTCATCCAATAATTCTCTAGAATTTTCCTAAGATCCTGTCCAGTGGGATGCTGTGTGAAGGAAGTACCATTTTGGTTTAGCCAAATGGTATGAAATTTATACAGTATCTTCCTAAGACCAAATTATTCATCTCCTCCAAAATTCACCTCATTTAAATTAGCCATTTGAGCACCACTTCTATTTCCAGTTTCTAGACCAACCTCTGTGTTGTGAAGGAAGTATATGCAAATGAGGTTCAAATGACTTCAAATTTTGCCAGCATATACTCTTCCCTACCCGATTCTATTGTGGCAAAGATCCAACTCCGTTTATCCATTCATTTCTCCTCTTCTGCAAACACCTCTCCCCTCAGAGCCACCCAGCTGGTTCTGGCCACTCCTCTTATCTTCTTGAGCAGTGAGGCATTTGTTGGACAAGCTTGGACGAGCAGGAGCGTGTCAGAGCACGCATTACGCGTGGTGACCATGCCGTGGGACGCAGAAACTATGCTCTGCGCTACGAGCCGCGTCTGCTGCTCAGCTCCGGCAGAGCCCGGCCGTCCCCTTGTGCCGACTAACCCCTCACCGTCTGCGTGCCCCCTCTCCAGAGCCTTCCCCCTCCGGTCTCTTCCTCGCCGCACCGCGACGAGCACTCTGCTCCGCCCGTGAGTGCCGCCGTACGCGCACGTGGCCATCCTCTTCCCCTTTGGCTTCTTCCCCGCACCGCGTCGCAGCAGTTGCGCTTTAGGTCGGCACCGCTCCTCGCTCGCCACCTCGCCGGAGGCGCCAGGACGCCGATAGGCATGCCACGGCAGCCGAGCCTATCCGCTAGCTCCGTTCGGCTATAAAAGCCATGGCCGAGCCCCTCCCAGGGCACCCGCGCCTCCAGCCGCCTCCTCTCCCACCTAGCTCCCTCTCCCCGCCCACAGATGCATGCCCCCATGCCCAATTACTCCAGGGCCACCATGGCCGCCGTTGCCATGCCTCGGCCTACTCTCAAATTGGTGCAAACCGGAGCTCCTCTGTCGCTCCTATCTCCACCAGAAGAACCCCCGCATCCCGGCGAAGCTCCTCCGCCCTTCGCCTCCCTCTCCGGCGCATCTCAACCAGGGGCCCAGAGCTCATCTCCGCCGCCGTCCGCCTCTCACCCCGTCTGGCCGCCGCAGGCCACCCCCGCGTCCACTACGGGAATGGGCGGACGTGCCTTCGACCGGAGCTTCCATCCCCACCCGGAGCCCGAGCCCACCGGAGCCGCAGCAACGCCGATGGCCGGCCACCCTCTGTGCCCCGGTCGGGAGATAGAAGAAGACGGGCGGGAGGAGAGAGACAGGATCTGACGGGTGGGCCCAGACCCCACCTGTCAGTGAGAGGAGCACCGCCAGCTCGGATTAGTGGAAACATATTTCTTTGGAATACGCTTTCTGCCTTCAAAGGCGTAATGTGCTTAGGTGCACGACCGGCCAGGCTGTCAAGGACCCTTCTGCGATTATTTTATTTTGCAGATTAGTCCCTGACAGTCCAACCCTTATATCTTTTTGCTCCCAACTCCGATCGCGGTGATTCCAAAGCCCACGTCTTCGTCTCGTCGAGCCCGTCGTGTTGGTGTCATTTTCATTATATGTTCACACAGTGGAAATGACCATTTTGCCCTTGCCCGTAAACAGCCCCTCCGAGAGAGAACTGTTTCCGGCAACTCTTTCCGCGGACTCTTCGCACTTCTCCCCGGTGGTTCTTTCATCCCCAGGCAAGCCACAACCCTCATCTACATAATTGCATTGCAATATCATAGTTTAACTAATTACTTTAGTAGCAAGTATGATTATGTGTGAAGTGGATTAGATTATGCAATGTTTGAATGAATTCTTGAATAGGTGACTACCATGTTGAGTACGGGATTGTTAGCGACTAGTATTTTACCCACTTGTTGATGCCATGACGTTGAGATTACTGTCTATGATTATCTCGGGTTTCATCCGGCAATTTGTGGATATGAATCAGTAGCAGTGGCTTGTGCTCATTGGTTATTGGATTACTATGATATCGGGGTGTCAGCTATGATAGAAATATTATTCGGGGATAAGATACTTAGTTGGTTGATCGAGAGTCACCTGTCCGGGCATATCCGTGCAGCTACATTTGCCTGTATGGGACGGCCTTGACTTGGTCTGATCGCGTGCTCTTTCACCGGTACCACCCGACAGGGAAGGTTATGCGTGCGCGCTACCCTGGCCCGGTAGGCGGCGATAGCCTTCTGAGCCCTGTTGAGTTATTTGGATCCAGGTCCCCGTTTGGGACAGTTTGTTTGGCCACGACGGTGGCAGGTGTCACGAGGTGACACAGGGGCCACCCAGGGCAGGACTCCGGGGGAGGATGATTGCCGGTGGTACGATGAGAGAGTCATGCGTCAGGCGGGTTACGTTGGAACAACGCTGGTCCACCCGAATGGGATCACGAGGCCAGGTGCTTCATGGTGTGGGTAAAGTGTACAAGCTCTGCAGAGTGAACAATCTATTTGAATAGCCGGGTCCACGGTATTGGACAGCCTGTCCAGACCTCAGTAGGTGGTCAACCATAACCATAGTAGTGATAATAATGATGGAAGAACTCGTCTGAGTATGGTAACAGTTGGACATCATGCCACTGACAAGTCTTGACAACAATCTTGAGGATGTTCGCTGAATGTTCTTGGGGTGATCACGAGTTGGTCACGAAAGTACGGTGAGAGTAGCCTGTTGTTGTTATTTTCAATCATTCCTTCGGTAATGATAAATCTTTACCTAATCTCGATTGCTATGATGTTGTCTTGCCTTAATGCTGATGTTTGTTGTGAGCTTGTGAGTACATTCAAAGTACTCACCTGGCGTGTCATGCCAGTTTGCAGGTCATGCCATGATTGCTTGCTTGTCGAGGATCCCGAGTTTGCGAGCTAGGATACGCGTTCCAGCCAGAGTCCCTGCGGAGTGGAGTCCATCACCACCATAGTTGTTTCGTTGCTAAAGTAGTACTACCCTAGACAGGCGTAGTATCGCCGTGCCGATGTAATACATGTACCCATGTAATCTTATTCATGGTAATAAAGAGCTAATTTGTTCTATGCCAGCAGTGCCGTATTCCAGAAGACTTGTCCCTGGGCTGGAATATGGGGCGTTCCGGTCTCCTCTGAGCCGGGGTGCCACAAGCATTGGTATCAGAGCAGGTCTGGCTGTAGGACGCCCTAGACCGCGCGAGCGTTAGTAACCGGTAGTATAGGGCCTAGTTGGTTTGCTGCACTTGTTTGTTGCATTTGTTTGTAGCATGCATATCGACTAGATATTTTATCACTAACGATTGATCTGATGAGTGTAGGTGGCATTGGTCTCGATGCACTACATGTACCCTCCAGTTGCATACTTGTTCCTTGGTGTGGTGTTATCTCCGTCCCAGCGGAGTGATGCCAAGGTGCTTGGTGGTGTCGATCCCTTGTCGGATTGATGCACCGGTACCACACCAACTCATTCTCTTCGGCCATCCCTATTGCTTCGGTGATAGACATGTTTCTATCCCGGATCTTGCCCTTCCATTAGCCGCGTTGGCAACCGTTACTGATCTTGCTTGTCAGAAAAGGGCAATGCCCGCAAGCCTTCTTTTTCATCGCCATCCCTCCCTGCCATCCATCCTCTGGACGAGTACGGTTTTCTTCCGTCCGCTTGATGATGGTGTGGTCGTGACCCCCGTGTTCCGACCCACGATCATCTAGTTCGTCCTTGCCACCGTGTCCGTCTAGATGGAACCAGTGTTAAGTCTGTGTTTGGTGTAGCCTTGTTTACACCAACTTCTTTCCACACATTGATTCACTTTCATGCACACCGCCACAGCATGTTAGACCATAATACCGGAGTTCTTGCGAGATTTGAGTGCTTAAGTAGGAATGCATAGTATTGCTGTGAATAGTTGTAGAATGTGATATTGCTTGTGTGGGATCTTGTGTGCTTTTGCTTTAGTCGTTTCTTTTGCTTCTTTCTTTGGGCCCTTGGTGTTACCTTATTTTCCCCTTATGGAAGTTGCTCACCGACACTGGACTCAAAGAAGTCAATGAAGAGACAGTCATTTGGAAGTTCAGCTCAGCAATATGGAATTTTTCAGCAGACTAAATTATATCGGGAATATCGGGCATGAAAATAAATGATATCCTGGCTGGATTGATTATCAGCATCAAAGTATACACCAGTGCAACCTTCACATCAGTAATCATCGAATCAGCAAGAAGGCAAAGTGTGTGCATAATCAACAGTATATTTCGAGTCAAAGGTATGATGCCTATACGCGGTTGAGTCTGCTATGAGCACAATTTGAACCCTGCTATGTCCTGGAATTAAGCCAGAATATGCTATGAATTTAGTGCTCAGCCAGAAGAATAGTCGAACAACTTTCTTCATATAACAAGTAACCAACGGCAGAAACATTAAGGGATATATATATGCACTTAGCATGCATATGGCAAAAAGAAATCTTTAGGTGTAAACCACCCAGTCTTTCTCCGCAAGCTACCAGAGAAGCTTACGACGCAAGGATTCCTATGTCTTCCTCACATGAACATCTTCCGATGCAAGGTACTCAGGCATCTCCAGTCAGCCATCACAGCAAGCTTCTGGCATAAGGTGCCGAGTGTTCCCTAGCAAGCCTTTAAGGGGGGAAGCGTTTGAGGTACGGTACCCAATCTTATTCAGGAAGCTACCCCGGCAGAAGCTTCGAGCACAAGCTATCCAGTCTTCCTTGACATGATATTCTTGATGGCTTACAATGCAAGCTAAGAAACCTTCGTCAGTAAGGCATCGCATCCTCATAGGTACAAGCTACTCCACCGACAGTTGGTAGCATATGACCATGCAGTCAGATCCGCATCAGTTGGTCTGAAAGCAAGAGTCAGTCAGGACACAGGCCCGTTCCAAACACCAAATGCACAGCTGCATATACTCAACAGATATGGTCGACATGCTACCAAGGTTAGATGAGACAATCATACAATGATGTCAGCCCGATGAGAATCCAGCTATCACCTGAGTTATGTAAGAAGAAGAAGAACGCCAGTTATACACTTCAGTGAGATGACCAACAACCTATGGATAAGCTGTATGGAACACGGATGAACCCTTGCCCGTCTTCCGTTGGTGACGGCACCACGCCTGTGTTCTGAGCTGTTTTCGGCCGTCCGGGGTGGATGCCGACTTTTATTTCTCTTGTCAGCAACAGGCTCGTGTTCTGAGCTGTTTTTCGGCCATCTCGGGCAGCTGTTGAATTTCTTTCCGTAGCAGTGACCCTATGCTCTGAGCTGTTTCTCGGCCGTCTTAGGGCACTGCTACTTTCTTCTTATCGACACCGTCTCATGCTCTGAGCTGCTTTTCTGCCGTCTTGAGTCAGGGTTGAGTTACTCCAGTAATGTCCTAGATCTGAGTTGTAAAGACCGTTCTGGTGGCTACTGGTTTATTTGCCGGTTTTATCCAAGGGTTCAGACGGTTGTTACCCTACAGCTACAACCTGTTAAGTAATATGCCTGTCATAATATTGCACCTGACAACACCTATGGTCACCCGAAGAATCAAGAACGTACAAGGCCAAGTTCTTTCAGCAGAGGGTCCAGGCAAAGAGAACCATAATGAAAAAGCAAGATCGTCCATACAGGCATGGTAGTGGTTACCTGGTACAGATATTACGGACAGTATGAATCGGTATCAATCACCATGGGTACACACCCACGGGATCTATTCCATCTGTAAGGACCCCATATCAGGTCAACCCGCTCAGCCCAACCAGATATGCTCAGAAGCGCTAGAAGGAAAATAATCGAATCTGTCAGGTCAATTCGGCAGTTGGATTCCGGCAACCGTGTCAAAGCATTACACGGCCTACCATTCACTTAAAGGTGCCGACAAACGGAACGATCAGAATGTTGGACAACAACCTCGGAGCATGTGTCCTCACATGTGGGAATCAGTAAAGGACAGCCTACCATGAACAAGATTCGTCCGCCAAAACCACCGTCAGTCAAGTCTACAGAAAATACCGTTATAAGGTCATACACCTTTGCGCTGATCACGACAGGTGACAGTCAGATGTTTGGTAGGAATTTTATACCAAGACAGTGGAGATATCCAAGATGACTCAGCAAACCGTGCGAGGAGTCAGATTCCGCCAGGAAAACGGTATGATTCACAGTACTATTTTGAACCTGGAGAACACACAGCCATTTGAAGCAGCCCAATGCAATGAGTAAAAGATTTTGTCCACCGAGAGAATATGTTCACAACTCAATGGACGGTCGTCCGTATTGGACTTCATCACCATCCGTCTGTGAGGAACTACTCTCGGACTTACAAGAAAGGCACGTAGTTCGCTCAGGATAATTCATCGCACCCACATATGTCAGCAGACATAAAAGGATCGAAGTCGAAGTAACATATGAGTTAAGATTTGCCCAAAAAAGAATCTAGTAAAGCAAACCACACTGAAGCCAGGCAGTGCGTTAGATAAAATCCAGTGGGAGCATGGTACAAGGGCAGAAAGGAAACCCGAGTTGGAAATGATTTCCTTAAGTGGGGATATTTATGTTTAACCCCTGAGCAACCAAATCTCGAGGACGAGATTTCTTTAAGGGGGGTAGGTTTGTAACACCCTGGATTTTGCCCATTTCTTTTTCTTTTGATTTTGGTTTGGATTTGCCTTTTCTGTGACTCAGTGGTCTTGCAACCTGGAGGGATCACCCCTGGATTCCTCTCCCAAGTGGCTTGTCAACCTCTAAACCATCCCAAGACCTTGTCATTTCCATCTTGAGCAAATCCCAATATTTTTTGGGGGGGAATATTCCTTTTTCTATTAAAGGAATAACCCTGTTGGCTCTGAGTTGTGAAGCAACCCACATTTCTATCATTCCAAAAATTCCCAAATAATTCTCATAAATTTTTTGGGTCATATCTTCCTCAAATTTGTCAAAACCCTCTTGCCATGTTCAAAAATATTCCACCAATATTCCTTTTTTGATTCTGCCCTAGTTGTCAAGTTGTGAAGCAAGTACCCATTCTATTTGCTTGATTGCTCTCAAACTTTTTGTGCCCTCTTTCCTATCCATATCATTGCCTCATACCAAAATTCAACTCAATTTGGATAGTAAATATTTCTTGGCAAATTTCCAAATTTCTGATCTAGTGGAAGCTTTGTGAAGCAAGTGCTAGCTAAGAGTATCCAAATGATTTGAAATTTGGCAAGCATCTTCATATGCTCAAATTAACACTCTCCACAAAATTTGAGAATCATCCCTTCAACTATGTGACCACAACATCAAATCTTTGTTTCTGGTCATTATTTTGGATTGTGAAGCAACTATATTGTATGTTGCTCCATAATTTCTGAAATTTTACCAGGACATTTTCCCATCTATATAACTCCTATCCACCAAATTTGGGATCATTTAATTCATCCAATAATTCTCTAGAATTTTCCTAAGATCCTATCCAGTGGGATGTTGTGTGAAGGAAGTACCATTTTTGTTTATCAAAATAGTATGAAATTTATACAGTATCTTCCTAAGACCAAATTATTCATGTCCTCCAAAATTCACCTCATTTCAATTAGCCATTTGAGCACCACTTCCATTTCCAGTTTCTGGACCAACCTCTGTGTTGTGAAGGAAGATATGTAAATGAGGTTCAAATGACTTCAAATTTTGCCAGCATATACTCTTTCCTACCCTATTCTATTGTGGCAAAGATCCAACTCCGTTTATCCATTCATTTCTCCTCAGTAATCTACAAACACCTTGCTGTCAGAGACCTCTTCTGCAAACACCTCTCCCCTCAGAGCCACCCAGCTGGTTCTGGCCACTCCTCTTATCTTCTTGAGCAGTGAGGCATTTGTTGGACAAGCTTGGATGAGTAGCAGCGTGTCAGAGCACGCATTACGCGTGGTGACCATGCCGTGGGCACGCAGAAACTGTGCTCTGCGCTGCGAGCCGCGTCTGCTGCTCAGCTCCGGCAGAGCCCGGCCGTCCCCTTGTGCCGACTAACCCTTCACCGTCTGCGTGCCCCCTCTCCAGAGCCTTCCCCTCCGGCCACTTCCTCGCCGCACCACGACGAGCACTCTGCTCCGCCCGTGAGCGCCGCCGTACGCGCACGTGGCCGTCCTCTTCCCCTTTGGCTTCTTCCCCGCACCGCGTCGCAGCAGTAGCACTTCAGGTCGGCACCGCTCCTCGCTCGCCACCTCGCCGGAGGCGCCAGGACGCCGATAGGCATGCCACGGCAGCCGAGCCTATCCGCTCGCTCCGTTTGGCTATAAAAGCCGTGGCCGAGCCCCTCCCAGGGCACCCGCGCCTCCAGCCGCCTCCTCTCCCTCCTAGCTCCCTCTCCCCGCCCACAGATGCATGCCCCCATGCCCAATTCCCCTCCAGGGCCACCATGGCCACCGTTGCCATGCCTCGGCCTCCTCTCAAATTGGTGCGAACCGGAGCTCCTCTGTCCCTCCTATCTCCACCAGAAGAACCCCCGCAGCCCAGCGAAGCTCCTCCGCCCTTCGCCTCCCCCTCCGGCGCATCTCAGCCAGGGGCCCCGAGCTCATCTCCGCCGCCGTCCGCCTCTCACCCCGTCCGGCCGCCGCAGGCCACCCCCGCGTCCACTACGGGTACGGGCGGACGTGCCTTCGACCGGAGCTTCCATCCCCGCCCTCGGCCGGAGCCCTAGCCCACCGGAGCCACAGCAACGCCGACGGCCGGCCACCCTCTGTGCCCCGGTCGAGAGATAGAAGAAGACGGGCAGGAGGAGAGAGACAGGATCTGACGGGTGGGCCCAGACCCCACCTGTCAGTGAGAGGAGCACCGCCGTCTTGGATTAGTGGAAACGTATTTCTTTGGAATATGCTTTCTGCTTTCAAAGGTCTAATGTGCTTAGGTGCACGACCGGCCAGGCTGTCAAGGACCCTTCTGCGATTATTTTATTTTGCAGATTAGTCACTAACAGTCCAACCCTTATATCTTTTTGCTCCTAACTCCGATCGCGGTGATTCCAAAGCCCACGTCTTCGTCTCGTCGAGCCCGCGTGTTGGTGTCATTTTCATTATGTGTTCACACTGTGGAAATGACCATTTTGCCCTTGCCCGTAAACAGCCCCTCTGAGAGAGAACTGTTTCCGGCAACTCTTTCCGCGGACTCTCCGCACTTCTCCCCGGTGGTTCCTTCATCCCCAGGCAAGCCACAACCCTCATCTACATAATTGCGTTGCAATATCATAGTTTAACTAATTACTTTAGTAGCAAGTATGATTATGTGTGAAGTGGATTAGATTATGCAATGTTTGAATGAATTCTTGAATAGGTGACTAACATGTTGAGTACGGGATTGTTAGCGACTAGTATTTTACCCACTTGTTGATGCCATGACATTGAGATTACTGTCTATGATTATCTCGGGTTTCATCCGGCAGTTTGTGGATATGAATCAGTCGCAGTGGCTTGAGCTCATTGGTTATTGGATTACTATGATATCGGGGTGTCAGCTATGACAGAAATACTATTCGGAGATAAGATACTTAGTTGGTTGATTGAGAGTCACCTGTCCGGGCTTATCCATGCAGCCACATTTGCCGGTATGGGACGGCCTTGACTTGGTCTGATCGCGTGCTCTTTCACCGGTACCACCCGACAGGGAAGGTTATGCGTGCGCGCTACCCTGGCCCGGTAGGCGGCGATAGCCTTGTGAGCCCAGTTTAGTTATTTGGATCCAGGTCCCCGTTTGGGATAGTTTGTTTGGCCACGACGGTGGCAGGTGTCACAAGGTGACACAGGGGCCACCCAGGGCAGGACTCCGGGGGAGGATGATTGCCGGTGGTACGATGAGAGAGTCATGAGTCAGGCGGGTTTCGTTGGAGTAACGATGGTCCACCCGAATGGGATCACGAGGCCAGGTGCTTCATGGTGTGGATAAAGTGTACAACCTTTGCAGAGTGAAGAATCTATTCGAATAGCCGCGTCCACGGTATTGGACAGGCCGTCCAGACCTCACTAGGTGGTCAACCATAACCATAGTAGTGATAATAATGATGGAAGAAGTCGTCTGAGTATGGTAGCAGTTGGACATCATGCCACTGACAAGTCTTGACAACAATCTTGAGGATGTTCGCTGAATGTTCTTGGGGTGATCACGAGTTGGTCACCAGAGTACGGTGAGAGTAGCCTGTTGTTGTTATTTTCAATCATTCCTTCGGTAATGATAAATCTTTACCTAATCTTGATTGTTATGATGTTGTCTTGCCTTAATGCTGATGTTTGTTGTGAGCTTGCAAGTACATTCAAAGTACTCACCTGGCGTGTCATGCCAGTTTGCAGGTCATGCCATGATTGCTTGCTTGTCGAGGATCCCGAGTTTGCGAGCTAGGATATGCGTTCCAGCCAGAG
The DNA here is from genome assembly GCA_039707655.1 of Elymus sibiricus. Classification (NCBI taxonomy): domain Eukaryota; kingdom Viridiplantae; phylum Streptophyta; class Magnoliopsida; order Poales; family Poaceae; genus Elymus; species Elymus sibiricus. Next base: position 25,564,997 of record CM077671.1, on the reverse strand, counting down.
TCCCTGCGGAGTGGAGTCCATCACCACCGTAGTTGTTTCGTTGCTAAAGTAGTACTACCCTAGACAGGTGTAGTATCGCCGTGCCGATGTAATCCATGTACCCTTGTAATCTTATTCATGGTAATAAAGAGCTGATTTGTTCTATGCCAGCAGTGCCGTATTCCAGAAGACTTGTCCCTGGGCTGGAATATGGTTCGTTCCGGTCTCCTCTGAGCCGGGGTGCCACAAGAATTGAATGGAAAACACAAAATGAAAAGGAAAAATAAACCATAAACCCTAAACCGTAAAATGCTAAACCCCAACACAATATCCTTAGTCCCGGTTGGTATCACCAACCGGGACTAAAGGTGCTGCAGCCCCCAGCGCTAGCTCGCGGCCATGTGAAGGGGCCTTAGTCCCGGTTGGTGACTAAAGGTCCTCCAGCCCCCAGCGCACGCTCGCGGCCACGTGGAGGGACTTTAGTCCCGGGTTGTGGCCAACCGGGCTAAAGGGTGGGGGCCTTTAGTCCTAGTTTCGTTGTCCCGGTTGGTGACCCAGGACTAAAGGCCGTTGCCAACCGGGACTAAAGCCCCGTTTTCCACTAGTGTACCTCAAGTGGAGACCTTGTGCATCCTTAGGTATCAAGGAGAAGGTCATGGAGAAGCAAGGAAACAAGGACAAGCATGGACGGATACAAAGCGAGGAGAAGAAGAAGGAGATTGGCGTGCCTTTGCTTGGTCGGACGAAGTGGCCCTCTAAACAAGCATCCGGGCAATGTCCGGATCATCCGGCCACCAACCCGGACGTCCAGGTAGACCAACAGAAGCCCCAGCATCGAAGCCGGATAATCCGGACACCAGTCCGGATCATCCGGCCATCACCCGGATCAGCCGGCTTCCACTCCGGACGTCCGGACATCCCCATCTCCCACGACGCAGCCGGACCATCCGGGTACCTTCCCGGATCATCCGGCCAATGCCCGGACAGTCTGGGTAGCTACCTGGACGATCCGGCCCTGCCTGCGAGCAGCTCGGCCCATGAGGCCATGTACCCCTCTCTTCGCCCCCAAATGCACTTGTACTATAAATAGACGACCCCCACCTCCGTTCTAGGGTTAGCAAAGCATAGATGAAGAACTAGAGAGAGCTTTGCTCATATCTCCCCCACTCCTTAGGAGATCAAGACCTTCTATGGAGAAGAATCCCTAGTGGATCATCAAGACCTCCTTTTGTGGAGAAGAATCCCCATCATAGGATTGTCAAGCCCTCATCTCTTCTTGGATTTGAGATGAACCTTACCCTTGTTCCTATTTCCCTTGGATTGTTTGTGTATGCTTGTGGATCTCATGTGTTTGCCCTTCTAGTGGATGTGTCATTGGACTTGTCTTGAGTGTTCCCCTTTGTGATTTGTGTGTTCCTCTTGAATTCCCCTCCAAGTTGTGAAAGATTAGACCACCTAGGGTTCTGCCCTACATCACATGGGTAACAACATCCCTAGTTTCATCTTCTCGTGCGATGAACAATTTGTGTGATGAACAATTTGTGTGATGTGTGATGAACAATTTGTGTAATAATTTGAAAAATTTGTATGATGTGTGTTGAACAATTTGTTTGTAGTGTTTGTGATTCATTTGAGATGAGTTTGGTATGAATATGTTCAATATATATGCAATTGTCGTGCCCAATATGCATCACCTGTTGGAGCAAAATGGTGCCCTATTTTACGTCATCTATTGGAGCAAAAATGTTTGAGGTGATGTATAATGCACTTTTTGATGATGTAAAACTGCTTTTCGTGTGCCCAAGATACATCACCTGTTGGAGATGCTCTTAGCTGCCGGAAGATGCGAAGGTTTGTTCCCTGAAGAGATGGATAGCAGTATTGTCTTCCGTTCAGTTAACATTCTCAGATTAATTAGATGTATCTCATCTTACCAGCAAATTATGGTCAGAAGTGTTAAACTATTTCTCAGCTGTTTCTGTGTTGAAGATAGGGTCTTCACATCCAGACCATGACTGTGAGAAATGTTTAATGCAGTTCCCATCATCCAGCTCACTGTAGGAACTTAGCTTCTCAGACTGTAAGGGCCTGGTCCTTGTGGCAGTGGAGAATGGAGGAGGAATTCAGAAGGACAACTCATTGCTCCTATCATTAAAAATATACGTATGTGGCAAATTGTTCTGTCTGTGGCCCATGGGAGAAGCAGGAGGTGGAGCTCAGACCATCTACCCTTTCCCTGCTTCCCTGAGGGAACTTTATGTTGACTAAGAGCCAAGCATGAAGTCAATGGTTCTGCTCTCAAACCTCACATCTCTCACCAGTCTAAAGCTAATAAACTGCAGAAATTTTACAGTGGACGGATTCAATCCTCTCATCGCAATCAATCTAAAAGAACTGGAAGTGTACAATTGGTTTACCAGCAACACCTTAGCAGCAGATCTGCTCTCAGAGGTAGCAAGGACCAAATTGTTGCCTGCAGGTTCCTTCCGATTAGAGAAACTCGAGGTGTATAACATCTCTGGATTGCGACCTTGGCGCGGGCTCGATATGCAGTTCTTCAGAGAGGAGCGACAGGTGTTCGACGCATCCGCCAAGATGGTGCTTGGCGACAGAACCTCCGCACTTTTCTGGGAGGATAGGTGGCTTGATGGGGCGCTCATCCCGAGACGTTCCAGGAAGCGTCGCACGGTGTGTCAGGCGCTGATTGAGCGCAGCTGGATCACCAACATTACAGGGGCTTTGAGCAAGCTAGCCTTTTGGCAATATGTCCAGATGTGGATCCGGCTTCGCAACGTGCAGCTAACGACAGAACCAGACACGTTGGTTTGGCGGTGGACGACCGACACCCAGTATTCCTCTCGATCTTGCTACAACATCCTTTTCCATGGAGCGATTGTCTCGAGTTCCTAGAGGATAAACTGGAGGTCGTGGGCGCCCCCCAGGGTGAAGTTCTTCATCTGGCGGGCATGTCAGGACAGATGCTGGACGGGTGAGTGGCTCGTGCAACGTGGTCTCCCACACCCGGCGAGATGCTCGCTGTGCGACCAGTCCGAGGAGACAATGGCGCACATCCTTACCGGTTGTCCATTTTCGAGGACGATCTGGTATGAGGTGCTGTCACGGATTCGATCCACTTCCGGCCATCCTGTTGTCGAGGGTGACTTCGCGGATTGGTGGTCGCTGGCGCTGCGATCCACCCCTGGAGCAAGAATATAAAATTGAACCTCTACTGTTTGCACATACAACAATGTTTCGCATTAAACTGAACCATGCCAGCACACATAAAATAAAACAAAAAGAAAACTTCAGGATGAAACTTTGTAAAAAGTTCAATCTTTGCAATACAGCAAAATTTCGCAACAACATCAATGATCACAATTTAGCCAAAGGTTACATAAAAACTGAATCTTTGCCTTACTAGCACACCATGGAATATTCTCAATGCTTGATTTGCTTGAGGATCTTTTTTTCTTCATTCTTTCGTTCAACGCCATACTTCACCCAATATTTGATGACCTTGTGCCTGTAGCAAGCGGTTTCCCTGTTTTCCTGCAAAATATGATGAGAAATGGTTTCGCTGTGTACATGTAAGCAGTCCATGAACACAATGGTATTGATGAAGACCGTAGCTTGTAAGCAATAAGGTGTATCCTGCCATACATGGATAGATGGCATCACTATATATTGATGTCCAGATTAAATAAAGAGGATAGAGCATGAACGGTCGCCCAACAAATCACAGAGCATGAAAAAGTTAGTATAGTCCACACACAGCTAGAAGGTGAGAAACTGCAGGGACTGTTCGTTAAATAAATAAATAGACTCACTTGATAAGTATACATACTTCTAGTTGTAGATAGTGCACTGTACAGCATGGTTGGTAGCTAGGGCCTAGGAGAAGCAGTGAGAGGGGCCATCTTAAATAAATAAACAAGTGCCCTTTCTATCCCATTGGTTTACCATAGTCGCTAATCCATGCCTTAATTAGTGTTAGTATTACTATTAGTACTATCATGTAGAGCTGATTTGTATGCCTTTTATTTTTTCACTCTTGTAAAGCTGATTTTTAAATATTAGTACTTAAGTTAAACAAAAATGTTATGATAGAAAAAGTGCAGAACTTTACTTGGGATATTACGCATAGATCAGTCATTGTAGGAACAAATGGAGATTTCAGAAAAAATCTATTTATTTATGCATAGAACCAGGTGATAGTGTTATGGATCATTTCTTTAAGTAAACCTTCCTCCTCTTTTGTATGTTGTGTTATCTGAATGTGTTTGAAGACTATGACAACTAATATTCTAATTCATTGCAAATTAAATATTTTCTCTAATTCTCTTCAAGATGGATGGCACATCAGATGCTTGAGTATTAGGTAATCCTAATTCCTAAAAACATTGCCAAAAATGTATGTCTTTCTGTACATCAATACAATTGGACATTCTTATCTGCTACTGCAGGGCCCATACAACTCTTCATGATCGAGAACTCTTTTGTTGGCAAAACCTTTTGTCTATGGACACCATGTTCATGTGTAACAGTATAGAATCTGGTTGGACAAGGTGCAAACCCAATTCTCTGAACAGGTGCTAACATGCGTCCAGCTATGCCGCAACTACACAGGTTGCTGAAAAATGCTCAGTTAGTGGCCTCACACAGCCATACTGTGTGATTGTAAAACACTGTGTGTGAACTGGTTGGTGCTATTGTAAAATATAAGAGCAAGTGTAAGATATTAGATTACCAATCGGGCTAACATCTGATGTTTTTTCAGGAAAGCAACCAAAGAGTGTATGAAGCAACTATACTGCTGCACTGTGAGAACCGTATGTGCTAATCCAATTGGAAAAAAGAAAAACAATAGCCCACACAAACCCGATGGCGCGGCGAAACTTTCTAGTTATCTTGAATTAGCATAGAACTACAGATCAGCACACATGGTCTGCTCAAGATATGCACATAAATGTTCCTTGACGTGTTCATATAGTTCTACAGAAATCTCATGTCTGTTCCGCACATGGTATTAGCAAGCACTTGGCATCAAATTATTCAAAACAGAGAAAGAACAATACTAAAAACTAGTTCAGTTTTCAGAAGAGAACGATTTACTTCGTGGAGACAAACATGGGGCCGATGTGCTGGCTCCCGCTCCTGGTTCCACGTTCGTCTTGCAGCGGCGAACAGGTCAGATCCTCCCCTTGCCTCTCCTTCTTGCCAGTGCTTGTTGGGGATATGAGCTCGGTGGGTTCCGTTGCCCTGGCGTCGGGATGCCCTGCCGATGGAGATGGACTCCGGCGGCCCGGGTCTCCGGACTCGACGGCGGCGGCGGATCTCGTGGGCGGTGGTGGTTGAAGGAGACGCGGGGCGTCGGGGACGAGCGGATTTGCGAAATGACGGGTTGTTGGATGGGATTTGTTTTTTTTTTTTTTTTTTTTTTTTGCGGAAAGCATCCCAGATCCACTAAGTATTACCAGTGAGACAGCAAACCCCAAAAAAGAAAGAAATTACATTTGAGTCCCTAGGGAGTCGACCAGCCGCAAGCTGAGGGCGTGCCGCCGCTGTCGCTGCCGCCGCTCTCTCCTAGAGCCGGCGTGACATTGGAATCTACGGACGGACCATCTGCAAGCGGGAAGTCTTCAAGCTAAGGTCCAAACGGACCAGCGCGTCGGCGAGGAGGCAGGACCATGGTTTTGGGTACCGCCCGAGAAAAACGGTTACCGGGCGGATACCGAGCTTCTGGCTGCCCCACGAGAAAGATGTATCCCGAGCAAAAAATCCCGAAAATTTTGAATTTTTACGTCCAAAGTACAGTAAAATAGCATGGCTTCTCAGTTATATCATCTAACTTAGCTCTAGCGTGGTGGTAGCCATGTAGTTCCCTCCTGGAGAGTACGGTGGTTCGAGTCCCCTTCTTTGCACAACTTTTTTTTGTTTATTTTTCAGAATACTACGTGAAAAAATAAGGTCCAAAACTGCAGTCGAACTCGCGACCTCTTCGCTTAGCACGTGGGTACAGGACGTTCCACTGAGATACTATCACTTTTGTGCTCGATAACAGTTCAAGTTGTATCTATATCTAGTTTTAAAGGATTTGAATTCAAATTTTAATTATAAATTTCGTCCGGAATATGCTCGGTATTTCTTGGTAACCATGGTAACCGAGAATCTCGGCCCCCCACGAGAAAATTCATCCATTCGGAATCCAAAACCTTGGGCAGGACGCAAGCATCACCGGCGACACTCCAACATCTCCCTCGCCGACAGACAAGAGGGAGACGGATCTGAAGTCGCTCGAAGAACGATAGACCAGGGCAGCCACCGAGCTTCGCCATCGCCGCGTCCAAAGAGGGCACGACGCTGGAGAAGAATCCCATGGCAGTTTATTCGCGAGCGGCATCAACTGCACCTTCTTTGCACAACTTTTTTTTGTTTATTTTTCAGAATACTACGTGAAAAAATAAGGACCAAAACTGCAGTCGAACTCGCGACCTCTTCGCTTAGCGCGTGGGTACAGGACGTTCCACTGAGATACTATCACTTTTGTGCTCGATAACAGTTCAAGTTGTATCTATATCTAGTTTTAAAGGATTTGAATTCAAATTTTAATTATAAATTTCGTCCGGAATATGCTCGGTATTTCTTGGTAACCATGGTAACCGAGAATCTCGGCCCCCCACGAGAAAATTCATCCATTCGGAATCCAAAACCTTGGGCAGGACGCAAGCATCACCGGCGACACTCCAACATCTCCCTCGCCGACAGACAAGAGGGAGACGGATCTGAAGTCGCTCGAAGAACGATAGACCAGGGCAGCCACCGAGCTTCGCCATCGCCGCGTCCAAAGAGGGCACGACGCTGGAGAAGAATCCCATGGCAGTTTATTCGCGAGCGGCATCAACTGCACCGAAGACCAAACCACCAGATCGAAGGCTTGATCCAAAGCACACAAAAGCAAATGACCTGCAATCGCCCACGTCGACGAAGCCGACGAAACGATGCAGCACCAGATGCACAACCTAGTCATGGTTGTCTCCGCCACCATCGCCTCCCAGCCGGAACCGAGAACGATGCCGAAGAGCCCACCCCGACACCTAGACATCCTAGCTACGCTACCTATACACAGATCCATCCGGCGAGCCGTCCCCCCCTCCACCGGCGGCAGCCCAAGGCTGCCACGAGGGGAGAGAGAGAAGGGCTCGCCGGAGGAAACGAAGTCGCCGGCTTGGTCGCTTCTCCTTACGCAAACCGCACGAACCGCACGTACTAGTAGTTATTATAGGGTGATTTAGTTTTACATACCGTTTCAATCGGCTGGATTTGTGGAATGATTTCTGACGCCAAATTCCGGGGCAGCCATATCATATGTGCGAATTCCCTTTTCCACGTTCCTCTTTCTCTGACCCAAGTTCGTTGCTCGAATTCTGTAGACCAATTACAGTCCAGTACTGAATTTTGCAGTTGGTGTTCAGGACATAGCTCTTGAATACAAACAATTAACCATCTTGATATGTTGAAGGAGCCGTGGAGTCCTGCAGTGACTTGTTTCAAATTTCAAAGGTCAGCAGGCCATTCCTTCATTTCTTTTTTCGGTTTCCCTACTAAAGCTCGTACTCCCTCCGTCCACGAATAAATGTACGTTTGGCATTTAAAATTTGTCCACAAAAGAGTGTACTTCTATCTTCCCAATACACTTTAAACTAGAAAAAAAATGCTTCTCTCTCATCACACGGTAATCAAGATCAATAACATTCAACACTGGTCTCCTCACTTTCTACATGCACTTAGCTCATTGGGGGTGGGGTAATTAAAGAGGAGAGAGATGGTGGCTTGCACCTTCCCAATGCATTTTTACCCCACTCCGTAATATGTTCTCAAATTTCTATATGTACACTTATTCGTGGACGGAGGGAGTAAGTGTCATGCGTCAGAAGTGGTAATCGCATGTTTAAGCAAAATGTAATTCTTGCGTGTTCGGCCCTGACTGGTTTTGATGCGGCATTATCGTCCAGGTGTTCCTCTGCGGCACAATCCTCGCCGACGTGACGGCGGCAGGATGTCCTTTGTTCCTTGAGGGCTTTCTGGAGTGACGGTGGTGCGGTATGCAGCACGGAGTGGCCGAAATTACTGTTTTGACCCTTTTTGTAAACTTAAGCATGATCTGACCTCGGTTCTAAAAAAAATCGACATCTGAGCCTTTTCCTACCGCCGCAGGCCTCGACGGTAGGCTAACACACCCTACCGCCAGGGTCCTCGGCGGTAGGGTTGACGACAGAGCAGACGGGCCGTCTGGCCTTGCTGACGTGGCTACCGTCGGTGACACTTGCGGTAAGTAGTTGTACCCTACTGCCGAGGGCCTTGGTAGTAGGGTTTAACCCAGAAATGGCTGAAACCCTTTTGTTGCTTGGTGGAAAAAATAATGGCGGTAGGCCGTGCAACCCTACCGCCATGGACCCTGGCGGTATGTTGTTATAACCTACCGCCTGAGATCATGGCGGTACGGTTGCACCACCCCCAAACGGCCGAAACCCTTCTGTTGCTTGGTGGAAAAAAAATTGGGCGGTAGGCCGTGCAACCCTACCGCCATGGTCACTGGCGGTAGGTTACTTTACCCTTTAAATTTAGAGTTTCTTTCTCTAAAATTTCAACATTGAAAATAATATACATCACACACAGTAATATAGCATGACAAACATCATAATATGCATCACACACAAAATAGTTCAACATATCAAAATGAAAGATAGTTCAACACATCCAACATAGCCAATAGTTTTACATGTCCAACATAGCAAATGGTTTAACATATCGAAGATAGCAAATAGTTCAACCTAGCCAACACAAATTCTAAAGCTCAACACCAAGCTCGACATGCCTAAAGCAAGTGACCATATCACTTATTCTTCCTAACCCTCTTGGCGGTACGCTCCTCGTTTCTCTTTGAGTGACTCTCATTTGTTTCTTTTGTTGTTGTTCGGCGACGATGACGCTCTTTTTGGAATGGTGATGGACTCCAAACCTTCTTGTGTGGCTGAGACTTCCTTTTTTCCTCGGTTGGCTGAGTGGGTGGAGGTCCGTCATCCTCGTCGTAGTATTCATCCTCACCCTCGGCGTAGTCCTCCTCGTCATCGTCGTCACTTCCCTCAGCTTGCTCAACATCCTCTTCTTCCTCATCTTCCTCGGGCTCCTCAACGTGGCGAGACGATGAGGCGGCATGGCTAGAGGAAGCTGCACCGGCATGGCTCGAGGAAGCGATGATATATCCACTAGCATGTGTTGACGAGCCAGGAACATGCACATCAACCGAGCTAGCCCACCCAAGCATGCTTACTAGCTTTCGGCAACGCTTCAGGAACTTCTGCAACAACAAAGAGAGTTGAACATGGTTACCTCAAGGCTATGGATCAAGTGACAAAGACTATACTAGATTATGGCTAAGCTCAAAGTTAGTGACAAGAAACAGGATATGGATGAAGGTTATGGTAACTTGAAGGTTATGGCTAGGCTCAAACTTACTTTCATCACTTCCCTCAGCGCCGAGTCAAATTCCATGGTCCCGGGGGTGTGCACTAGCGCGTTCGAGCCATCAAAAATGCTTCTGTTCAGCTCGAAACTCTGCAAATATCAGCATCATAACTAAATTAGTGACAAAGACTATACTAGATTCACCTGCAAATGTCATCTTCAAGCAATTCAACACAACTTGCCACTCTGTTAATAAGGGGTGCATAGTCCCTAAATTCACCGAAGCTCTCTCTAATGTTGGCATTATAGCCTTCTTCCTCAGAGTCGTCCTCTTCTAGTGATGCGATATCCGCTGCGGTCCATTGTGGCCTCAAGCGCAAACGGTACTTTATACCATCATCAAACAACTTCAGATGATCCTCGTACGCCTCCCAGTCGACCACTGCGTTGTCCCTCTCTTTGCGATACCTCCTCTCCTCCCCCCCCCATATTTTCACATAGTGATTGTGCTCAACTACCCAGTTCGTGACCGACTAATAAGTCTGCCTATTCTTCCTGCAAGGCACAAGAAACAATAAGAAACCATAAAAACAACAAACCATATGAAAACCATAAAAACAACAAACCATATGAAAACATAATAGAGGTTAAGTCCCTCACTTGTGAAGGTCGAAGCCACCAGTGTCGGTATACTCTGGTGGGGTGCATTGGATCCTACTGAACTGCATCGCCACGCGCTGTGGTAGGTGTCACTCAAAAGCGTACACGCATATCAATGGGACCCTAGTGTTAGGGCATAATTCTCTCTAAGTAGTTTTGGTGATTGATGACAGTGCAATTTGTGGACTAACCAAGTGCATTGAGTATTTCAGATATTAAATCATGGCATGAGACGGTTTATTCCCCTCGGTGATAATGAGTGAAGACGGTTGTTTCTGACGCTTTCTTTCTCGGTGGATTTGAGTCGTAGGAAAACCGTACTATTAAGAGGGGGTCCGCTTTGGAAAGGTATGGGTGAAATTAACACGTACACAACCTCATTTGCACCCACATATCCCTTTCCGCAACTTGGAGCTCTCTCTCTATTTTTTGTGGGCAGTTTGGTAGCACACAAGCGGTAGTACCGCTAGTACCAACAGTAGTACCGCTTAGGCGGTAGTGCCGCTGTGTACTACCGCATTAGTACCGCTTGGGGTTTCCTACGCGTGCAACTTTCTGTTGCCACTTTCTCATGCACAGTAGTAGAACGGTAGTACCACTTACGGCGGTACTTCCGCGCCCTACTACAGCGTCTAGTACCGCTTGAGGGAAATCCCCTGTGTTACTTTCTGTTGCCCATTTTCCCTTAGCGGTAGTAGAGTGGCACTAGCATGGTACTACCGCTTCATGCGGTAGTGCCGCTCTAGTACTCTCTACTACTGCTACCTCCCCTGGCCATGTGACTCTAAGCGGTAGTACCGCTGGAGGGGACGGTAGTACCGCTCCGGCAGCACTACCACTCCGGTACTCTGTGTACTCTCTGTTGGAAATATGCCCTAGAGGCAATAATAAATTGGTTATTATTATATTTTCTTGTTCGTGATAATCGTTTATTATCCATGCTATAATTGTATTGATTGGAACCTCAAATACATGTGTGGGTACATAGACAACACTGTGTCCCTAGTATGCCTCTAGTTAACTAGTTCGTTGATCAAAGATGGTTAAGGTTTCCTGGCCATAGATATGAGATGTCATTTGATAACGGGATCAGATCATTAGGAGACTGATGTGATGGACAAGACCCAAACTACAAACATAGCATATGATCGTGTCAGTTTATTGCTATAATTTTCTGCATGTCAAGTATCTTTTCCTATGACCATGAGATCATGCAACTCACTGACACCGGAGGAATACCTTGTGTGTATCAAACGTCACAACGTAACTGGGTGACTATAAAGATGCTCTACAGGTATCTCCGAGGTTGTCTGTTGAGCGGGCATGGATCAAGACTGGGATTTGTTACTTCGTGTGACGGAGAGGTATCTCAGGGCCCACTCGGTAATACAACATCACAATAAGCCTTGCAAGCAATGTGACTAAGTGTTAGCCACAGGATCTTGTATTACGGAACGAGTAAAGAGACTTGCCGGTAACGAGATTGAACTAGGTATAGAGATACCGACGATCGAATCTCGGGCAAGTAACATACCGAAGAACAAAGGGAACAGCGTACGGGATTAACTGAATCCTTGACATAGAGGTTCAACCGATAAAGATCTTCGTAGAATATGTAGGAACCAATATGGGAATCCAGGTCCCGCTATTGGTTATTGACCGTAGAGGTGTCTCGGTCATGTCTACATTGTTCTCGAACCCGCAGGGTCTGCACACTTAACGTTCGGTGATGTTTTGGTATAGTAGAGTTATGTATGGTGGTGACCGAAGGTTGTTCAGAGTCCCGGATGAGATCCCGGACGTCACGAGGAGCTCCGAAATGGTCCGGAGGTAAAGATTGATATATAGGAAGTCCCATTTTGGTCACCGGAAAAGTTTCGGATATTTCGGTAGTGTACCGGGAGTGCCGGGAGGGGTACCGGGGACCATCGGGAGGGGTATTTCGACCCAAGGGGCCTCATGGGCTGTGGAAGGAGTCAAGCCTGCCCTTAGTGGGCTGGCCAAGCCCCCCACTAAGGCCCATCCAGCTGGAGGTGGAAAAAACCCAAAGGTGGAAAGGTGGAAAGGGTTTCCAAGTGGAGAGGAGGAATCCTACTCCTAGTAGGATTGGAGTAGGACTCCTCCACCTCCAATTTCGGCCAACCCTTGAGGGTTTGAGGCTGCCTCCTCCCCTCCCTCCCTCCTATATATACTAGAGGATTTAGTGGAGAAAAAATAACCCTAATTGCCACGTGCTCCCTCTACTTCATCTAGATCGGTTTCTCCTCTAGTCTAGTTTCAGCGGTGCTTAGGCGAAGCCCTGCCTGAATTGTTCCACCACCATCGCCGCCGCGCCGTAGCGCTGCCGGAGAACTCATCTACCTCTCCACTCCCTCTTGCTGGATCAAGAAGGCGGAGATCGTCATCGAGTTGTACGTGTGCTAAACGCGGAGGTGCCGTCCGTTCGGCGCTAGATCGGAAGGACCGTAATCAGGATCGCGGGATGGTTCATGATTTGATCGCGGGACGGATCATGATGGGATCGCGGGACGGATCGTGATTGGATTGCGAGACGGATCATGATTGGATCGTGGGACGCTCGGCGATTTGGATCGCGAAGACGTTCGACTACATCAACCGCGTTTCTTAACGCTCCCCGCTTAGTGATCTACAACGGTATGTAGATCCACTCTCCCTCTCGTAGATGCTCATCACCATGGATAGATCTTGCGTGTGCGTAGGAAAATTTTGGTTTCCCATGCAACGTTCCCCAACAGTGGCATCATGAGCTAGGTCTATGTGTAGATGAGATCTCGAGTAGAACACAAAGGAGTTTGTGGGCGTTGATATTCGGATTGCTTCCTCCCTTTGTCTTTTCTTGATTCGGCGGTAATGTGGGATGAAGCGGCCTAGACCAACATTACTCGTACGCTTACGAGAGACCGGTTCCATCAACTGACATGTAACTTCGTTGCATAAAGATGGCTGGCGGGTGTCTGTTTCTCCCACTTTAGTCGGATCGGATTTGACAAAGGCGGTCCTTGAGAAGGTTGAAAAGCAATTTTTGTATCACCATTGTGGTTTCTGCGTAGGTAAGAATTGTTCTTGCTAGATACCCGTAGCAGCCACGTAAAACTTGCAACAACAATTAGAGGACGTCTAACTTGTTTTTGCAGGGTATGTTGTGATGTGATATGGCCAATTACATGATGAGATATATGTGATGTATGAGATGATCATGTGTTGTATAGAATATCATGACTTGCATGTCGATGAGTACGGCAACCGGCAGGAGCCATAGGGTTGTCTTTAATTATTTTCACCGTTTTTGCTTTACTTTATCGCTATGAGTTAGCAATAGTCGTCGAAGCAACAGTCGGCGCGACAACCTCATGGCGACACATTGATGGAGATCAAGATGATGGAGATCATGGTGTTATGCCGGTGACGATGGAGATCATGCCGGTGCTTTGAAGATGGAGATCAAAAGCACAAGTTCATGGCCATATCATGTCACTTATGATTTGCATGTGATGTTAATCCTTTTATGCATCTTATTATGCTTAGGACGACGGTAGCATTATAAGGTGATCCCTCACTAAAATTTCAAGGTAAAATTGTGTTCTCCCCGAGTGTGCACCGTTGCGAAAGCTCGTCGTTTCGAGACACCACGTGATGATCAGGTGTGATAGACTCTACGTTCACATACAACGGGTGCAAGCCAGTGTTGCACATGCGGAACACTCGGGTTAAACTTGACGAGCCTAGCATGTACAGACATGGCCTCGGAACACAAGAGACCGAAAGGTCGAACATGAGTCATATAGTAGATATGATCAACATGAAGATGTTCACCATTGAAACCCCCTCAACTCACGTGATGATCGGACTTGAGTTGGTGGATTTGGATCATGTGACACTCGAATGACCGAAGGGATGTCAATTTGAGTGGGAGTTTTTAAGTAATATGATTAACTAAACTCATTATCATGAACATAGTCAAAATGTCTTTGCAAATTATGTTGTAGATTACTAGCTCGCGCTGTAGCTCCCTCGAATTTTTTATATGTTCCTAGAGAAATAGAGTTGAAAGATGATGGTAGCAATAATGCGGACTGGGTCCGTGATCTGAGGATTGTCCTCATTCTTGCACAGAAGGCTTATGTCCTTAATGCACCGCTCGGTGCGCCACCCCCTCAAGCGTCGTCTGTAGATGTTGGAAATATGCCCTAGAGGCAATAATAAATTGGTTATTATTATATTTCCTTGTTCATGATAATCGTTTATTATCCATGCTATAATTGTATTGATTGGAAACTCAAATACATGTGTGGGTACATAGACAACACTGTGTCCCTAGTAAGCCTCTAGTTGACTAGCTTGTTGATCAAAGATGGTTAAGGTTTCCTAGCCATGGACATGAGATGTCATTTGATAACGGGATCACATCATTAGGAGAATGATGTGATGGACAAGACCCAAACTGTAAATGTAGCATTTGATCGTGTCAGTTTATTGCTATTGTTTTCTGCATGTCAAGTATCTGTTCCTTTGACCATGAGATCATGCAACTCACTGACACCGGAGGAATACCTTGTGTGTATCAAACGTCGCAACGTAACTGGGTGACTATAAAGGTGCTCTACAGATATCTCCGAGGGTGTCTGTTGGGTTGGCATGGATCAAGACTGGGATTTGTTACTCCGTATGACGGAGAGGTATCTCAGGGCCCACTCGGTAATACAACATCACAATGAGCCTTGCAAGCAATGTGACTAAAAGTGTTAGCCACGAGATCTTGTATTACGGAACGAGTAAAGAGACTTGCCGGTAACGAGATTGAACTAGGTATAGTGATACCGACGATCGAATCTCGGGCAAGTAACATACCGAAGAACAAAGGGAACAGCATACGGGATTAACTGAATCCTTGACATAGAGGTTCGACCGATAAAGATCTTCGTAGAATATGTAGGAGCCAATATGGGCATCCAGGTCCCGCTATTGGTTATTGGCCGTAGAGGTGTCTCGGTCATGTCTACATAGTTCTCGAACCCGCAGGGTCTACACACTTAACGTTTGGTGACGATTAGTATAATTGAGTTATTATGTTGGTGACCGAAAGTTGTTCGGAGTCCCGGATAAGATCCCGGACATGACGAGGATCTCCGGAATAGTCCGGAGGTAAAGATTGATATATGTGATAATAGTGTTTTGATCTCCGGAAGGGTTCCGGAGTTCACCGGAAGGGGTTCCGGATGTTTACCGAAGTGTTCGGGTGCAGCAACACTTTATATGGGCCAAAGGGATAAAGCCCACGAGGTATTGGAAAGTGCAAAAGTAGTTTTGCTGCCGCGTAAGCGGTACTACCGCTTGGTGAAGCGGTACTACCGCCCGAGCGGTACTACCGCTTGTGTGAAGCGGTACTACCGCCCAAGCGGTACTACCGCTTGTGTGAAGCGGTACTACCGCTTGTGCGCGGCTGTGCACGGTTCGGCAGGGATCCGAGTTGGACTCTTTCCCTGCGGGCCAAACCGACCTTGTGCGGGCAAAACCGACCTAGAGGAGGCTTTTACTCCAAGTTTAGACCCCAAGGCTCAACATATAAATAGAGGGGCAGGGCTAGCACACGGGACACATCAGGATTTCCCAAGCCGTGTGCCGGCAACCCTAGCCCTCTAGTTCCTCCGTCATAATCTCCGTAGCGCTTGGCGAAGCCCTGCAGAGATTGTTCCTCACCACCATCACCACACCGTCGTGCTGCTGGAACTCAACCACTACTTCACCATCGCTCGCTGGATCGAGGAGGTGAAGGCGTCATCAAGCCGTACGTGTGTTGAACGCGGAGGTGCCGTCCGTTCGGCACTAGATCGGAAGGACCGTGATTGGATCGCGGGACGCTCGGCGATTTGGATCGCGAAGACGTTCGACTACATCAACCGCGTTTATTAACGCTTCCGCTTAGCGATCTACAAGGGTATGTAGATTCACTCTCCCTCTCGTAGATGCTCATCACCATGGATAGATCTTGTGTATGCGTAGGAAAAATTTTGTTTCCCATGCAACGTTCCCCATCAGTGGCATCATGAGCTAGGTCTATGCGTAGATGAGATCTCGAGTAGAACACAAACGAGTTGTGGGCGTGGGTGTATACATATTGCTTGCCGTTACTAGTTGATATTTGATTCGGCGGTACTGTGAGATGAAGCGGCCCGGACCGACATTACGCGTACACTTACGCGAGACAGGTTCCTTCAACTGACATGTAACTTCGTTGCATAAAGATGGCTAGCGGGTGTCTGTCTCTCTCACTTTAGTTGAATCGATTTCAATGAAGAGGGTTCTTTTAGAAGATCAAAAAGCAATCACTACACCACGTTGTGGTTTTGCGTAGGTAAGAACGGTTCTTGCAAACCCGTAGCAGCCACGTAAAATTTGCAACAACAATTAGAGGACGTCTAACTTGTTTTTGCAGGGTATGTTGTGATGTGATATGGCCAATTACATGATGAGATATATGTGATGTATGAGATGATCATGTTTTGTATAGAATATCACGACTTGCATGTCGATGAGTACGGCAACTGGCAGGAGCCATAGAGTTGTCTTTAATTATTGTATGACCTGCGTGTCAATCATTAAGCGCTATGTAATGCTTTACTTTATCGCTAAACGTTAGCTATAGTCGTGGAAGCATCAGTCGGCGCGACAACCTTATGGCGACACGTTGATGGAGATCAAGATGATGGAGATCATGGTGTCATGCCGGTGACGATGGAGATCATGCCGGTGCTTTGGAGATGGAGATCAAAAGCACAAGTTCATGGCCATATCATGTCACTTATGATTTGCATGTGATGTTAATCCTTTTTATGCATCTTATTTTGCTTAGGACGACGGTAGCATTATAAGGTGATCCCTCACTTAAATTTCAAGATAAATTGTGTTCTCCCCAAGTGTGCACCGTTGCGAAAGTTCGTCGTTTCGAGACACGCCGTGATGATCGGGTGTGATAGACTCTACGTTCGCATACAACGGGTGTAAGCCATGTTACACGTGCGGAACACTCGGGTTAAACTTGACGAGCCTAGCATGTACAGACATGGCCTCGGAACACAAGAGACCGAAAGGTCGAACATGAGTCATATAGTAGATATGATCAACATGAAGATGTTCACCATTGAAACCACCTCAACTCACGTGATGATCGGACTTGAGTTGGTGGATTTGGATCATGTTACACTCGAATGACCGGAGGGATGTCAATTTGAGTGGGAGTTTTTAAAGTAATATGATTAACTAAACTCATTATCTAAGAACAATAGTCTAAGTTGTCTTTGCTATATTTATGTTGTAGATCATGGCTCGCGCAGTAGCACCCCTGAATTTTAATGCGTTCCTAGAGAAAGCTAAGTTGAAAGATGATGGAAGTAACTTTGTGGACTGGGCCCGTAATCTAAGGATTATCCTTACGGCTTCCCAGAAGGCTTATGTCCTTGATGCACCGCTTGGTGATCCACCCGCTCCAGTTGAGTCTCTAGACGTTGTGAACGCCTGGCAGGCTCGTTCTGATGATTACTCAATAGTTCAATGTGCAATGTTGTATGGCTTAGAACCGGGACTTCAAAGACGTTTTGAACGTCATGGAGCATATGAGATGTTCCAGGAGTTGAAGTTTATCTTTCAGAAGAATGCCCGGATCGAGAGATATGAGATCTCCGATAAATTCTATGCTTGCAAGATGGAGGAGAACGGGTCTATCAGTGATCACGTGCTCAGAATGTCTGGGTACTCCACCCGTCTGGCTGAGTTAGGGATGCCCCTTCCGCCAGAGGCTATCACTGACAGAGTTCTTCAATCATTGCCACCTAGCTACAAGAGCTTCGTGTTGAACTATAACATGCACGGGATGAACAAGTCAGTCGCCGAGCTGTTTGCGATGCTGAAAGCCGCTGAGTCTGAAATTCAGAAGGAGCATCAAGTGTTGATGGTCAATAAAACCACTAGTTTCAAGAAAAATGGCAAGGGTAAGAAGGGTAACTCCAAGCAGAGTGGCAAAGCAGTTGCTCCTCTCGTGAAGAAACCCAAGGCTGGACCCAAACCAGAAACTGTGTGTTTTCATTGCAAGGGAACTGGACACTGGAAGCGGAATTGCCCCAAGTATTTGGCTGACAAGAAGGCGGCCAACAACAAACAAGGTATATATGATATACATGTTATTGATGTGTACCTTACCAACTCTCGTTGTAGTGCCTGGGTATTTGATACCGGTGCGGTTGCTCATATTTGCAACTCAAAACAGGAACTGCGGAATAGACGGAGGCTGGCAAAGGACGAAGTGACGATGCGCGTGGGAAATGGTTCCAAGGTTGATGTGATCGCCGTCGGCACGCTCGCACTTCGATTACCGTCGGGATTAGTGATGAACCTAAATAAGTGTTATTTGGTGCCTGCGTTAAGCATGAACATTATATCTGGATCTTGTTTATTGCGAGACGGTTACTCATTTAAATCAGAGAATAATGGTTGTTCTATTTATATGAGTAATATCTTTTATGGTCATGCACCCAATGTGAGGGGTTTATTCTTATTGAATCTCGACAGTAATGATACGCATGTTCATAACATTGATGCCAAAAGATGTAGAATTGATAATGATAATACCACTTTCTTGTGGCACTGCCGTTTAGGTCATATTGGCGTAAAACGCATGAAGAAGCTCCATGCTGATGGACTTTTGGAGTCACTTGATTTTGAATCACTTGACACATGTGAGCCATGCCTCATGGGCAAGATGACTAAAACGCCGTTCTCTGGAACAATGGAACGGGCAAGTAACTTATTGGAAATCATACATACTGATGTGTGCGGTCCGATGAGTATTGAGGCGCGCGGTGGTTATCGTTACTTTCTCACCTTCACTGATGACTTAAGTAGATATGGGTATATTTACTTAATGAAACACAAGTCTGAAACATTTGAAAAGTTCAAACAATTTCAGAGTGAAGTTGAGAATCATCGTAACAAGAAGATTAAATTCCTACGATCTGATCGAGGGGGAGAATATCTGAGTTATGAGTTTGGCAGTCACTTAAGACAGTGTGGAATTGTTTCACAATTAACACCGCCTGGAACACCACAGCGTAATGGTGTGTCCGAACGTCGTAATCGAACCTTATTGGATATGGTGCGATCTATGATGTCTCTTGCCGATTTGCCACTATCGTTTTGGGGTTATGCATTAGAGACAGCTGCATTCACTTTAAATAGGGCACCATCGAAATCCGTTGAGACAACGCCATATGAACTTTGGTTTGACAAGAAGCCAAAGCTGTCGTTTCTTAAAGTTTGGGGATGTGATGCTTATGTCAAAAAGCTTCAGCCTGAAAAGCTGGAACCCAAAGCGGAGAAATGCGTCTTCATAGGATACCCAAAAGAGACAGTTGGGTATACCTTCTACCTCAGATCCGAAGGCAAAGTGTTTGTCGCTAAAAACGGAACATTTCTTGAGAAAGAGTTTCTCTCGAAAGAATTGAGTGGGAGGAAGATAGAACTTGATGAGGTTGTTGAACCTTTACTTCAACCTGAGAGTAGCGCAGCGCAGAAAGTTGTTTCTGTGGAGCCTACATTAGCTGAAGAGGAAGTTAATGATGATGATCATGAAGCTTTGGATCAAGTTGCTATCGAACCTCGTAGGTCGACAAGGACGCGTACTGCTCCTGAGTGGTACGGCAACCCTGTCTTAGAGGTCATGTTGTTAAACAACGATGAAACTACGAGCTATGGAGAAGCGATGATGGGCCCGGATTCCGAGAAGTGGTTAGAGGCCATGAAATCCGAGATGGGATCCATGTATGAAAACAAAGTATGGACTTTGGAAGTATTACCTGAAGGGCGTAAGGCCATTCAGAACAAATGGATCTTTAAGAGGAAGACGGACGCGGACGGTAATGTCACCGTCTATAAAGCTCGACTTGTGGCAAAGGGTTTTTCACAAGTTCAAGGAGTTGACTACGATGAGACCTTCTCACCCGTAGCGATGCTTAAGTCCGTCAGAATCATGTTAGCAATAGCTGCCTTTTTCGATTATGAAATTTGGCAGATGGATGTCAAAACAGCGTTCCTTAACGGTTACCTTAAGGAAGAGTTGTATATGATACAACCAGAAGGTTTTGTCAATCCAGCGAATGCTGACAAAGTTTGCAAACTCCAGCGATCCATTTATGGACTGGTGCAAGCATCTCGGAGTTGGAATCTTCGTTTTGATAAAGTGATCAAAGCGTTCGAGTTTATACAAGTTTACGGGGAAGCTTGTATTTACAAGAAAGTGAGTGGGAGCTCTATAGCGTTTCTAATATTATATGTGGATGACATATTGCTGATTGGAAACAATATAGAAATGCTGGAAAGCGTAAAGGAATATTTGAACAAGAGTTTTTCAATGAAGGACCTAGGAGAAGCTGCTTTCATATTAGGCATCAAGATCTATAGAGATAGATCAAGACGCTTAATAGGACTTTCACAAAGCACATACCTTGATAAGATTTTGAAGAAGTTCAAAATGGATCAGTCCAAGAAGGGGTTCTTGCCTGTTTTGCAAGGTGTGAAGTTGAGTAAGACTCAATGCCCAGTGACTGCAGAAGATAGAGAAAAGATGAGTGTCATCCCCTATGCTTCGGCCATAGGCTCTATCATGTATGCAATGCTGTGCACAAGACCCGATGTCAGCCTTGCCATAAGTATGGTCGGAAGGTTTCAAAGTGATCCAGGAATGGAACACTGGACGGCGGTCAAGAATATCCTGAAGTACCTGAAAAGGACTAAGGACATGTTTCTCGTTTATGGAGGTGATCAAGAGCTCGTCGTAAAGGGTTACGTCGATGCAAGCTTTGACACTGATCCGGATGACTCTAAGTCGCAAACCGGATACGTATTTATTCTTAATGGGGGTGCGGTTAGCTGGTGCAGTTCCAAGCAAAGCGTGGTAGCTGATTCTACATGCGAAGCGGAGTACATCGCTGCCTCGGAGGCGGCGAAGGAAGGTGTCTGGATGAAGGAGTTCATGACAGATCTTGGAGTAGTGCCTAGTGCGTTTAACCCAATGACTCTGTTTTGTGATAATACTGGTGCCATTGCTCTAGCCAAGGAACCAAGATTTCACAAGAGGACCAGACACATAAAGCGACGTTTCAATTCCATCCGCGATTACATCAAGGAGGACGACATAAATATTTGCAAAGTACACACGGATCTAAATGTTGCAGATCCGATGACTAAACCTCTTCCAAGGGCTAAACATGAACAACACCAGAACTGCATGGGTGTTCGATTCATTACAATGTAAATCACATAGTGATGTGAACTAGATTATTGACTCTAGTGCAAGTGGGAGACTGTTGGAAATATGCCCTAGAGGCAATAATAAATTGGTTATTATTATATTTCCTTGTTCATGATAATCGTTTATTATCCATGCTATAATTGTATTGATTGGAAACTCAAATACATGTGTGGGTACATAGACAACACTGTGTCCCTAGTAAGCCTCTAGTTGACTAGCTTGTTGATCAAAGATGGTTAAGGTTTCCTAGCCATGGACATGAGATGTCATTTGATAACGGGATCACATCATTAGGAGAATGATGTGATGGACAAGACCCAAACTGTAAACGTAGCATTTGATCGTGTCAGTTTATTGCTATTGTTTTCTGCATGTCAAGTATCTGTTCCTTTGACCATGAGATCATGCAACTCACTGACACCGGAGGAATACCTTGTGTGTATCAAACGTCGCAACGTAACTGGGTGACTATAAAGGTGCTCTACAGATATCTCCGAGGGTGTCTGTTGGGTTGGCATGGATCAAGACTGGGATTTGTTACTCCGTATGACGGAGAGGTATCTCAGGGCCCACTCGGTAATACAACATCACAATGAGCCTTGCAAGCAATGTGACTAAAAGTGTTAGCCACGAGATCTTGTATTACGGAACGAGTAAAGAGACTTGCCGGTAACGAGATTGAACTAGGTATAGTGATACCGACGATCGAATCTCGGGCAAGTAACATACCGAAGAACAAAGGGAACAGCATACGGGATTAACTGAATCCTTGACATAGAGGTTCGACCGATAAAGATCTTCGTAGAATATGTAGGAGCCAATATGGGCATCCAGGTCCCGCTATTGGTTATTGGCCGTAGAGGTGTCTCGGTCATGTCTACATAGTTCTCGAACCCGCAGGGTCTACACACTTAACGTTTGGTGACGATTAGTATAATTGAGTTATTATGTTGGTGACCGAAAGTTGTTCGGAGTCCCGGATAAGATCCCGGACATGACGAGGATCTCCGGAATAGTCCGGAGGTAAAGATTGATATATGTGATAATAGTGTTTTGATCTCCGGAAGGGTTCCGGAGTTCACCGGAAGGGGTTCCGGATGTTTACCGAAGTGTTCGGGTGCAGCAACACTTTATATGGGCCAAAGGGATAAAGCCCACGAGGTATTGGAAAGTGCAAAAGTAGTTTTGCTGCCGCGTAAGCGGTACTACCGCTTGGTGAAGCGGTACTACCGCCCGAGCGGTACTACCGCTTGTGTGAAGCGGTACTACCGCCCAAGCGGTACTACCGCTTGTGTGAAGCGGTACTACCGCTTGTGCGCGGCTGTGCACGGTTCGGCAGGGATCCGAGTTGGACTCTTTCCCTGCGGGCCAAACCGACCTTGTGCGGGCAAAACCGACCTAGAGGAGGCTTTTACTCCAAGTTTAGACCCCAAGGCTCAACATATAAATAGAGGGGCAGGGCTAGCACACGGGACACATCAGGATTTCCCAAGCCGTGTGCCGGCAACCCTAGCCCTCTAGTTCCTCCGTCATAATCTCCGTAGCGCTTGGCGAAGCCCTGCAGAGATTGTTCCTCACCACCATCACCACACCGTCGTGCTGCTGGAACTCAACCACTACTTCACCATCGCTCGCTGGATCGAGGAGGTGAAGGCGTCATCAAGCCGTACGTGTGTTGAACGCGGAGGTGCCGTCCGTTCGGCACTAGATCGGAAGGACCGTGATTGGATCGCGGGACGCTCGGCGATTTGGATCGCGAAGACGTTCGACTACATCAACCGCGTTTATTAACGCTTCCGCTTAGCGATCTACAAGGGTATGTAGATTCACTCTCCCTCTCGTAGATGCTCATCACCATGGATAGATCTTGTGTATGCGTAGGAAAAATTTTGTTTCCCATGCAACGTTCCCCATCAGTGAACATCTGACAGGCACGTTCTGATGACTACTTGATAGTTCAGTGCGTCATGCATTACGGCTTAGAATTGAGGCTCCAAAACGTTTTGAACGTCACAGAACATATGACATGTTCTAAGAGCTGAAATTGGGATCTCAGGCTCGTGCCCGTCTTGAGAGGTATGAGACCTCCAACAAGATTCTTTGCCTGCAAGATGAAGGAGAATAGCTCAATCGTTGAGCATGTGCTCAGATTGTCTGGGTGCTACAATCGCTTGAATCAAGTGGGAGTTGATCTTCCAGATAAGATAGTGATTGATATAGTTCTCCAAGTCACTTCCACAAAGCGACTAGAGCTTCGTGATGAACTATAAAATGCCAGGGATGGAAATAATGATCCCCGAGCTATTCGCGATATTTTGACACCGCGAAGGTAGAAATCAAGAAGGAGCATCAAGTGTTGATGGTTAGTAAAACCACTAGTTTCGAGAAGGGCAAGGGCAAGAAGGGATACTTCATGAATGGCAAGCCAGTTGTTGCTCCAGTAAAGAAACCCAAGGTTGAACCCAAACCCGAGACTGAGTGCTTCTATTACGAGGAGAACGGTCACTGAGCGGAACTGCCCTAGATACTTGGTAGATAAGAAGGCTGGCAACGTCAACAAAAGTATATTAGATATACGTTTTATTCATGTGTACCTTGCTAGTACTCCTAGTAGCACTTGGGTATTGGATACCGGTTCGGTTGCTAAATGTTAGTAACTCGAAATAAAAGCTACGGAATAAACGGAGGCTAGCTAAGGGTGAGGTGACGATGAGTGTTGGAAGTGTTTCCAAGGTTGATGTGATCATCATCGCACGCTCTCTCTACCTTCGGGATTAGTGATGAACCTAAATAAATGTTATTTGGTGTTTGCGTTGAGCATGAACGTGATTAGATCATGTTTATTGCAATACAGTTATTCATTTAAGTTAGAGAATAATGGTTATTCTGTTTACATGAATAATACCTTCATTGGTCATGCACCCAATGAGAATGGTTTATTGAATCTTGATCGTAGTAATACACATGTTCATAATATTGATGCCAAAAGATACAAAGTTAATAATGATAGTACCACATACTTGTGGCACTGCTGCTAAATGTCATATTGGTGTAAAACGCATGAAGAAACCCCATGCTGATGGATCTTTGGACTCATTTCATTTCGAATCGGTTGAGACATGCGGACCATGCCTCATGGGCAAGATGACTAAGACCCCATTTTCCGGTATGATGGAGCGGGCAAGTAACTTATTGGAAATAATACATGTTGATATATTCAGTCCAATGAGTGTTGTAGCGTGCGGTGGATATCATTATGTTCCTACCTTCACTAATGATTTGAGTAGACATGGGGATATTTACTTAATGAAACACAAGTCTGAAACGTTTGAAAAGTTCAAACAAAATCAGAGTGAAGTTTGAGATCATCGTGACAAGAAGATAAAATGTCTACGATATGATCGTGGAGGTAAATATCTGAGTTACGAGTTTGGTATACAACTTAAGACAATGTGGAAGTTGTTTCACAACTCACGCCACCTGGAACACCATAGTGTGATGGTGTGTCCGAACGTCGTAGTCGTGCTCTATTGGATATGGTGCGAACTATGATGTCTCTTATCGATTTGCCATTATCGTTTTGGGGTTACACATTAGAGGCAACTACATTCACTTTAAAAGGGGCACCATCTAAATCCGTTGAGATGACACCGTATGAATTTTGGTTTGGCGAAAACCTAAGTTGTCATTTCTTAATGTTTGGGGCTGCGACGCTTATGTGAAAAAGGGTTTTCAACTAATGAGCTCGAACCCAAAGCGGACAAATGCATCTTCATAGAATACCCTAATGTAATAGTTGGGTAAACCTTCTGTCTTAGATCCAAGCACAAAGTGTTTGTTGCTAAAACGGGTCCTTTCTCGAGAAAGAGTTTCTCTCGAAAGAATTGAGTGGGAGGAAGATAGAACTTGATGAGGTTGTTGAACCTTTGTTTCAACCAGAGAGTAGCGCAGCGCAGAAAGTTGTTTCTGTGGAGCCTACGTTAGTTGAAGAGGAAGTTAATGATGATGATCATGAAGCTTCGGATCAAGTTACTATCGAACCTCCTAGGTCGACAAGGACGCGTACTGCTCCTGAGTGGTACGGCAACCCTGTCTTAGAGGTCATGTTGTTGGACAACGATGAACCTACGAGCTATGGAGAAGCGATGATGGGCCCGGATTCCGAGAAATGGTTAGAGGCCATGCACACCGAGATGGGATCCATGTAAGAAAACAAAGTATGGGCTTTGGAAGTATTACCTGAAGGGTGAAAGGCCATTCAGAACAAATGGATCTTTAAAAGGAAGACGGACGCGGACGGTAATGTCACCGTTTATAAAGCTCGACTTGTGGCAAAGGGTTTTTCGCAAGTTCAAGGAGTTGACTACGATGAGACTTTCTCACCCGTAGCGATGCTAAAGTCTGTTGGAATTATGCTAGCAGTTGCTGCATTTTTCGATTATGAAATCTGGCAGATGGATGTCAAAACAGAGTTTCCTTAACGGTTTGCGTGAGGAAAGGTTGTATGTGATACAACCAGAAGGTTTTGTCAGTCCTAAGGATGCTAAAATGTATGCAAGCTCCAGCGATCCTTCTATGGACTGGAGCAAGCATCTCGGAGTTGGAATATACGCTTTGATGAGGTGATCAAAGTTTTTGAGTCGATACAAAGTTTATGAGAAACTTGTATTTACAATAAAGTGAGTGGGAGCACTATAGAATTTCTGATAAGTATATGTGGATGACATATTGTTGATCGGAAATGATGTAGAATTTCTGGAAAGCATAAAGGGTTGTTTGAAAAGGAGTTTTCAAAGGAAAACCTGGAATGAAGCTACTTAAATATTGGGCATCTTGATCTATAGAGGTAGATCAAGACGTCTGATAAAACTTTCAATGAGTACATACCTTGACAAGATTTTGAAAGAGTTCAAAATGGATCAGTCAAAGAAAGAGTTCTTGCCTGATTTGTAAGGTGTGGAGTTGAGTGAGACTCAAAGCTCGACCACGGCAGAAGAAAGAGAAAGGATGAAGGTTGTCCCCTATGCCTTATCCATAGGCTCTGTATAGTATGCCATGCTGTGTACCGCACCTGTGTGTGCCTTGCCACGAGTCTGTCAAGGGGTACAAGATTGATCCAGGAGTGGATCACTGGACAGCGGTCAAGATTATCCTTAGTAACTAGAGGACTAAGGAAATATTTCTCGATTATGGAGGTGATAAAGAGTTTGTCGTAAAGGGTTACGTCGATGTAAGCTTTAACACCAATCCGGATGACTCTGAGTAGCAATCCGGATACGTATAGTGGAGCAACCATTTGGAATAGCTCCAAGTGGAGTGTGGTAGCAGTGTCTACAGTATGACATAGAGATTTGCAAAGTACACACGGATCTGAATGTCGCAGACCCATTGACAAAAGACCTCTCTCACATGCAAAGCATGATCGAACCCCAGAACTCATTGGGTGTTAGATTCATAACAATGTAAATCACATGGTGATGTGAACTAGATTATTGACTCTAGTGCAAGTGGGAGACTGTTGGAAATATGCCCTAGAGGCAATAATAAATTGGTTATTATTATATTTCCTTGTTCGTGATAATCGTTTATTATCCATGCTATAATTGTATTGATTGGAAACTCAAATACATGTGTGGGTACATAGACAACACTGTGTCCCTAGTATGCCTCTAGTTAACTAGTTCGTTGATCAAAGATGGTTAAGGTTTCCTGGCCATAGACATGAGATGTCATTTGATAACGGGATCACATCATTAGGAGAATGATGTGATGGACAAGACCCAAACTATAAACATAGCATATGATCGTGTCAGTTTATTCCTATAGTTTTCTGCATGTCAAGTATCTTTTCCTATGACCATGAGATCATGCAACTCACTGACACCGGAGGAATACCTTGTGTGTATCAAACGTCACAACGTAACTGGGTGACTATAAAGATGCTCTACAGGTATCTCCGAGGGTGTCTGTTGAGCGGGCATGGATCAAGACTGGGATTTGTTACTTCGTGTGACGGAGAGGTATCTCAGGGCCCACTCGGTAATACAACATCACAATAAGCCTTGCAAGCAATGTGACTAAGTGTTAGCCACAGGATCTTGTATTACGGAACGAGTAAAGAGACTTGCCGGTAACGAGATTGAACTAGGTATAGAGATACCGACGATCGAATCTCGGGCAAGTAACATACCGAAGAACAAAGGGAACAACGTACGGGATTAACTGAATCCTTGACATAGAGGTTCAACCGATAAAGATCTTCGTAGAATATGTAGGAACCAACATGGGCATCCAGGTCCCGCTATTGGTTATTGACCATAGAGGTGTCTCGGTCATGTCTACATAGTTCTTGAACCCGCAGGGTCTGCACACTTAACGTTCGGTGACGTTTCGGTATAGTAGAGTTATGTATGGTGGTGACCGAAGGTTGTTCGGAGTCTCGGATGAGATCCCGGACATCACGAGGAGCTCCGAAATGGTCCGGAGGTAAAGATTGATATATAGGAAGTCCCGTTTTGGTCACCGGAAAAGTTTCGGATATTTCGGTAGTGTACCGAGAGTGCCGGGAGGGGTACCGGGGACCATCGGGAGGGGTATTTCGACCCAAGGGGCCTCATGGGCTGTGGAAGGAGTCAAGCCAGCCCTTAGTGGGCTGGCCAAGCCCCCTACTAAGGCCCATGCAGCTGGAGGTGGAAAAAACCCAAAGGTGGAAAGGTGGAAAGTGTTTCCAAGTGGAGAGGAGGAATCCTACTCCTAGTAGGATTGGAGTAGGACTCCTCCACCTCCAATTTCGGCCAACCCTTGAGGGTTTGAGGCTTCCTCCTCCCCTCCCTCCCTCCTATATATACTAGAGGATTTAGAGGACAAAAATAACCCTAATTGCCACGTGCTCCCTCAACTTCATCTAGATCGGTTTCTCCTCTAGTCTAGTTTCAGCGGTGCTTAGGCGAAGCCCTGCCAGAATTGTTCCACCACCATCGCCGCCGCGCCGTCGCGCTGCCGGAGAACTCATCTACCTCTCCGCTCCCTCTTGCTGGATCAAGAAGGCGGAGATCGTCATCGAGCTGTACGTGTGCTGAACGCGGAGGCGTCGTCCGTTCGGCGCTAGATCGGAAGGACCGTGATCAGGATCGTGAGACGGTTTGTGATTTGATCGCGGGACGGATCATGATGGGATCGCGGGACGGATCGTGATTGGATTGTGAGACGGATCATGATTGGATCGTGGGACGCTCGGCGATTTGGATCGCGAAGACGTTCGACTACATCAACCGCGTTTCTTAACGCTTCCCGCTTAGCGATCTACAAGGGTATGTAGATCCACTCTCCCTCTCGTAGATGCTCATCACCATGGATAAATCTTGCGTGTGGGTAGGAAAATTTTTGTTTCCCATGCAATGTTCCCCAACACTCTCTGGCCTGGGTGTGGTAATACCGCCAAAAGCGGTAGTGCCGCTCCTAGGAGCGGTAGTACCGCTTGAGTGCGGGCTGAGGGCAGAAAACAGTTGGATTGTCTCCCACTATATATAGGGGGTCTTCTTCCCCAAGAATACCTACTACTTATCCCCCCAAGCTCCATTGTTGCCCAAAAGCTCATTTTTGCCCGATCTCTCTGTTGGGGAACGGAGCATGAATTTCAAAAAAATTCCTACGCTCACGCAAGATCTATCCATGGAGATGCATCGCTACGAGAGGGGAGAGTGTGTCTACGTACCCTCGTAGACCGTTAGCGGAAGCGTCTCACAACGCGGTTGATGTAGTCGAACAATCCTTCGAGCTCCACCGATTGAGTACCGAACGTACGGCACCTCCGAGTTCTACACACGTGCAGCTCGGTGACGATCCTCACCTTCTTGATCCAGCAAGACGTCGAGGAAGTAGATGAGTTCCGTCAGCACGACGGCGTGGCGACGGTGACGGTGAAGTGATTCCGGCAGGGCTTCGCCTAAGCTCTCCGAAAATATGACCGAGGTGGAAAACGGAGATCGGGGCACCGCACACGGCTATGGGACAATTGTGTGTCTCCAAGGGGTGCCCCTCCTCCGTATATAAAGGATGAGAGGGAGGAGGCTGGCCCCCTAGAGGTGCGCCAAGTGTGGGGAGTCCTACTAGGACTCCTTAGTCCTAGTAGGATTCCACCTCCCATACGGAGTAGGAAAGGGGGAAGGGAGAGGGAAAGGAAAGAGGGGGCTGCGCCCCCTTCCCTAGTCCAATTCGGTTTGGGCAAGGGGGGGCGCGCGCCTCCTCACGTGGCCTGCCTCTCCTTTTCCCGTATGGCCCAATAAGGCCCATTACTTCTCCCGGTGAATTCCCGTAACTCCCCGGTACTCCGAAAAATACCCGAATCACTCGGAACCTTTCCGACGTCCGAATATAGCCTTCCAATATATGAATCTTTACCTCTCGACGATTTCGAGACTCCTCGTCATGTCCGTGATCTCATCCGGGACTCCGAACAAACTTCGGCCACCAATCACATAACTCATATAATACTAAATCGTCATCGAACCTTAAGTGTGCGGACCCTACGGGTTCGGGAATGATGTAGACATGACCGAGACGACTCTCCGGTCAATAACCAACAGCGGAACCTGGATGCTCATATTCGTTCCTACATATTCCACGAAGATCTTTATCGGTGAACCTCATATGTCAACATACGTTGTTCCCTTTGTCTGGCGGTATGTTACTTGCCCGAGATTCGATCGTCGGTATCCAATACCTAGTTCAATCTCGTTACCGGCAAGTCTCTTTACTCGTTCCGTAATACATCATCTTGCAACTAACTCTTTAGTCACGGTGCTTGCAAGGCTTCTGTGATGCTGTATTACCGAGAGGGCCCAGAGATACCTCTCCGATAGTCGGAGTGACAAATCCCAATCTCGATCCATGCCAACTCAACAAACACTTTCGGAGATACCTGTAGTGCACATTTATAATCACCCAGTTATGTTGTGACGTTTGATACACCC
Source organism: Elymus sibiricus (assembly GCA_039707655.1). Taxonomy (NCBI): domain Eukaryota; kingdom Viridiplantae; phylum Streptophyta; class Magnoliopsida; order Poales; family Poaceae; genus Elymus; species Elymus sibiricus. Next base: position 25,534,601 of record CM077671.1, on the reverse strand, counting down.
AAAGTATTCCTACGGTATCCGGGAGTTGCATGATCTCCTGGTCAGAGGAACGTGTATTTGACATAGTGAAAGCAATAGCAATAAACTGAACGATCATTTGCTATGCTAACGGTTGGGTCATGTCCATCACATCATTCTCCTAATGATGTGATCCCGTTATCAAATGACAACTCATGTCCATGGTCAGGAAATCTTGACCATCTTTTGATCAACGAGCTAGTCTAGTAGCGGCTTACTAGGGACTCAGTATTTGTCTATTATCCACACATGTATTAAGTTTCCGGTCAATACAATTCTAGCATGAATAATAAACCATTATCATGAACGGAGAAATATGATAATAAACACTTTATTAATTGCCTCTAGGGCATATTTCCAACAGTCTCCCACTTGCACTAGAGTCAATAATCTAGTTTACATCTCCATGTAATTAACATCCAATCAGTTCTAGGGCTGATCATGTTTTGCTTGTGAGAGAGGTTTTAGTCAACGGGTCTGCAATATTCAGATCCGTGTGTTCTTGGCAAATCTCTATGTCATATGTAGATGCTGCTACCACACTCTGCTTGGAGCTACTCCTAAAACGACTGTCCCACTTTACGTATCCGGTCTGAGACTCATAGTCTTCCGGATCGATGTTTAAAGCTTGCATCGACGTAACCATTTATGACGAACTCTTTATCACCTCTATTCCCCAGAAATTCTTCCTTAGTCCTTTTCAGGTACTTCAGGATATTCTTGACCGCTGTCCAGTGATCTACTCCTGGATCACTTTGGTACCTTCCCACCAAGCTAATAGCGAGGCATACATCAGGTCTAGTACACAGCATGGCATACAAAATAGAGCCTATGGCTGAGGCATAGGGGATGACACTCATCTTCTCTTTGTCTTCTGCCATGGTCGGGCTTTGAGTCTTACTCAATCTCACACCTTGCAATACAGGAAAGAACCCTTTCTTTGACTGATCCATTTTGAACTTCTTCAAAATCTTGTCAAGGTATGTGCTTCGTGAAAGTCCTATGAGGCGTCTCAATCTATCTCTATAGATTTTGATGCCTAACATGTAAAACAACCTTTACCTAGATTTTCAAGTCTTACTCCACTTCACACCAGGCAAGAACTCATTTCTTTGACTTGATCCTATTTTGAACTTCTTCAAAAAACTCATCAAGATGTGTGAACTTTTATCAGGCATTTTGATCTATCTCCATAGATCTCGATGCCCAATCTGTGGATAACTCAAAAACAGGTTTTTATTGAAAACCTCCTTTCAATTCTTTATGCTTTCCAGAAATTCTACATCATTTCCAATCAACAATATGTCATCCACATATACTATTAGAAATGCTATATAGCTCCCACTCACTTTCTTGTAAATACAAGTTTCTCCATAAACTTGTATAAACCCAAATGCTTTGATCACTTCATCAAAGCGAGTAATCCAGCTCCGAGATGCTTGCACCAGTCCATAGATGGATCGCTGGAGCTTTGCATATTTTGTTAGCGCCTTTAGGATCGACAAAACCTTCCGGCTGTATCATATACAATTCTTCCTTAAGGAATCCGTAAAGGAATGCCGTTTTGACGTCCATTTGCCAGATTTCATAATCATAAAACGCGGCAATTGCTAACATAATTCTGACAGACTTTAGCATCGCTACGGGTGAGAAAGTCTCATCGTAGTCAACTCCTTGAACTTGGTGATAACCTTTAGCAACAAGTCGAGCTTTATAGACGGTGATATTACCATCAGCATCCGTCTTCTTCTTAAAGATCCATTTATTTTCAATAGCTCGCCGTTCATCGGGCAAGTCTACCAAAGTCCACACTTTGTTCTCATACATGGATCCAATCTCGGATTTCATGGCCTCAAGCCATTTGTCGGAATCCGGGCTTGCCATCGCTTCTTCATAGTTTGAAGGTTCATCGTTGTCTAGCAACATGTCCTCCAAGACTGGATTTCCGTACCACTCTGGTGCGGAACGTGTCCTGGTTGACCTTCGAAGTTCAGTAACAACTTGATCCGAAGTTTCATGATCATCATTATTAACTTCTTCTCTGGTCTGTGTCGATGTCACAGAAATTTTTTTCTATGGCGTACTACTATCCAGAGGAGGTACAATTACCTCATCAAGTTCTACTTTCCTCCCACTCACTTCTTTCGAGAGAAACTCCTTCTCTAGAAAGGATCCATTCTTAGCAACGAATACTTTGCCTTCGGATCTGTGGTAGAAGGTGTACCCAACGGTATCCTTTTGGGTATCCTATGAAGACGCACTTATCCGCTTTGGGTTCGAGCTTATCTGGCTGAAGCCTTTTGACATAAGCATCGCATCCCCAAACTTTCAGAAACGACATCTTAGGTTTCTTGCAAACCACAGTTCATACGGTGTCATCTCAACGGATTTAGACGGTGCCCTTGTTTAAAGTGAATGCAGCTGTCTCTAATGCATAACCCCAAAATGATAGTGGCAAATCGGTAAGAGACATCATAGAACGCACCATATCCAATAGAGTACGATTACGACGTTCGGACACACCATTACGCTGTGGTGTTCCATGTGGCGTGAGCTGTGAAACAATTCCACATTGTCTTAAGTGATTGCCAAACTCGTAACTCAAATATTCTCCTCCATGATCAGATCGTAAGAACTTTATTTTCTTGTTACGATGGTTCTCTATTTCACTCTGAAATTCTTTGAACTTTTCAAATGTTTCAGATTTATGCTTCATCAAGTAGACACAACCATATCTACTCAAATCATCAGTGAACGTGAGAACATAACGATATCCACAGCGCCTCAACAGTCATCGGACCGCATACATCGGTATGTATTATTTCCAATAAGTTGGTTGCTCGCTCCATTGTTCCGGAGAATGGAATTTTAGTCATCTTGCCAATAAGGCACGGTTCACATGTCTCAAATGATTCATAATCAAGAGATTCCAAAAACCCATCTGCATGGAGTTTCTTCATGTGTTTAACACTGATATGACCTAAGCGGCAGTGCCACAAATATGTGGTACTATCATTATCTTTTGGCATTCGTGTTATGAACATATGTATTACTACAATCAAGATTCAATAAACCTTTCATTTTAAGTGCATGATCATCAATGATATTATCCAAATAAATAGAATAACAATTATTCTCTGAAATTGAAAAACCGTCTTGCAATAAACACTATCAGATATAATGTTCATGCTTAACGCAAGCACCAAATAACAATTATTTAGGTTCATCACTAATCCTGAAGGTAGGGAGAGCGTGGCGATGGTGATCACATCAACCTTGGATACACTTCCATTGCACATCGTCACCTCGTTCTTAGCTAGCCCTCGTTTATTCCGAAGCTCCATGTTTCAGTTGTAAGCAACTGAACAAGTATCAAATACCCAGGTGCTCCTATGAGTACTAGTAAGGTACATATCAATAACATGTATATCAAGTATCTTTGTTGACATTGCCAGTCTTATTATCTGCTAGTTACTTTGGGGAAGTTCCGCTCCCTGTGACATTTCCCCTTGCAATGGGAGCACTAAGTCTCGGGTTTGGTTCAGCCTTGGGTTTCTTCGCGTGAGCGGCAACTGTTTTACCATTCTTCTTGAAGTTCCCTTTTCTTTCCCTTGCCCTTCTTGAAACTAGTGATCTTATTAACCATCAACACTTGATGCTCCCTTTTTGATTTCTACATCCGCAGATTGTAGCATCGCGAATAGCTTAAGGATCTTCTATCCCTTGCACGTTTATAGTTCATCACGAAGATCCAGTAGCTTAGTGATAGTGACTAGAGAACTCTATCAATCACCACTTTATTCGGAAGTCTAACTCCCACTTGATTCAAGTGTTTGAAGTACTCAGACATTCTGAGTACATGCTCACTAACGGAGCTGTTCTCCTCCATCTTGTAGCTATAGAACTTGTCGAAGGTGTCATACCTCTCGACCCGGGTGTGAGCTTGAAAAAAAAATTCAGCTCTTGGAACATCTCACATGCTCCGTGTTGTTCAAAACATATTTGGAGCTCCGGTTCTAAGCCGTAAAGTATGGCGCACTGAACTATCGAGTAGTCATGTTTTCTTGTCTGCCAGACGTTCATAACGTCCTCAGACGAAGCCGTAGGGGTATTTCACTGAGCGGTGCATTAAGGACATAAGCCTTCTGTGCAGCAGTGAGGACAATCCTCAGATCACGGACCTAGTCCGCATAGTTGCTTCCATCAACTTTCAACTTCGTTTTCTCTAGGAACATAATAAAAACAGGGGAACTACAGCGTGGTCTATTGATCTACAACATAAATTTGCTAAGACAAGTAAGACTATGTTCATGACAATTGAAGTTCAATTAATCAAATTACTTAAGAACTCCCACTTAGATTAACATCCCTCAAGTTGTCTAAGTGTAACATGATCCACATCAACTAAACCACGTCCGATCATCACGTGAGGTGGATTAGTTATCAATGGTGAACATCTTTCATGTTGATCATATCTACTATATGACTCATGTTCGACCTTTCGGTCTCTTGTGTTCCGAGGCCATGTCTGTACATACTAGGCTCGTCAAGTTTAACCCAAGTATTTTGCGTGTGTAAAACTGGCTTACACCCGTTGTATGCGAACGAAAGAATCCATCACACCCGATCATCACGTGGTGCTTAGAAGCGTCGAACCTTCGCAACGGTGCATACTAGGGAAGAACACTTATCTTGAAATTTAGTGAAGGGATCATCTTATAATGCTACCGTCGTCCTAAGCAAAATAAGATGCATAAAAGGATTAACATCACATGCAATTCAATATATGTGACATGATATGGCCATCATCGTCTTGTGCTTTTGATCTCCATCAGCAAAGCACCGTCATGATCTCCATCGTCACCGGGTTGACACCTTGATCTCCATCGTAGCGTCGTGACACCTTGATCTCCATCGTAGCGTCGTGGTCGTCTCGCCGGCTATTGCTACTACTACTACTGCTAACTTATAGCGGTAAAGTAAAGCAATTACATAGCGTTGGCATTGCATACAATAAAGAGACAACCATAAGGCTCCTGCCAGTTGCCTGATAACTTACAAAACATGATCATCTCATACAACAACTTATATCACATCATGTCTTGACCATATCACATCACTAGCATACCCTGCAAAAACAAGTTAGACGTCCTCTACTTTGTTGTTGCAAGTTTTACGTGGCTGCTACGGATTTGCAAGAACCGTTCTTACCTACGCAAAACCACAACGTGGTGTAGTGATTGCTTTTTGATCTTCTAAAAGAACCCTCTTCATTGAAACCGATTCAACTAAAGTGAGAGAGACAGACACCCGCCAGTCACCTTTATGCAACGAGTGCACGTAGCGGTGAAACCTGTCTCGCGTAAGCGTACGCGTAATGTCGGTCCGGGCCGCTTCATCTCACAATACCGCCGAATCAAGTATCAACTAGTAACGGCAAGCAATATGTATACACCCACGCCCATAACTCACTCGTCTTCTACTCGTGCAAATCACATCTACGCATAGACCTAGCTCGGATGCCACTGTTGGGGAACGGAGCATGAATTTCAAAAAATTTCCTACGCTCACGCAAGATCTATCCATGGAGATGCATCGCTACGAGAGGGGAGAGTGTGTCTACGTACCCTCGTAGACCGTTAGCGGAAGCGTCTCACAACGCGGTTGATGTAGTCGAACAATCCTTCGAGCTCCACCGATCGAGTACCGAACGTATGGCACCTCCGAGTCCTACACACGTGCAGCTCGGTGATGATCCTCGCCTTCTTGATCCAGCAAGACGTCGAGGAAGTAGATGAGTTCCGTCAGCACGACGGCGTGGCGACGGTGACGGTGAAGTGATTCCGCCAAGGCTTTGCCTAAGCTCTCCGAGAATATGACCGAGGTGGAAAACGGAGATCGGGGCACCGCACACGGCTATGGGACAATTGTGTGTCTCCAAGGGGTGCCCCTCCTCCGTATATAAAGGATGAGAGGGAGGAGGCCGGCCCCCTAGGGGTGCGCAAAGTGTGGGGAGTCCTACTAGGACTCCTTAGTCCTAGTAGGATTCCACCTCCCATAGGGAGTAGGAAAGGGGGAAGGGAGAGGGAAAGGAAAGAGGGGGCTGCGCCCCCTCCCCTAGTCCAATTCGGTTTGGGCAAGGGGGGGCGCGCGCCTCCTCACGTGGCCTGCCTCTCCTTTTCCCGTATGGCCCAACAAGGCCCATTACTTCTCCCGGTGAATTCCCGTAACCCCCCGGTACTCCGAAAAATACCCGAATCACTCGGAACCTTTCCGACGTCCGAATATAGCCTTCCAATATATGAATCTTTACCTCTCGACCATTTTGAGACTCCTCGTCATGTCCGTGATCTCATCCGGGACTCCGAACAAACTTCGGCCACCAATCACATAACTCATATAATACTAAATCGTCATCGAACCTTAAGTGTGCGGACCCTACGGGTTCGGGAATGATGTAGACATGACCGAGACGACTCTCCGGTCAATAACCAACAGCGGAACCTGGATGCTCATATTGGTTCCTACATATTCCACGAAGATCTTTATCGGTGAACCTCATATGTCAACATACGTTGTTCCCTTTGTCTGGCGGTATGTTACTTGCCCGAGATTCGATCGTCGGTATCCAATACCTAGCTCAATCTCGTTACCGGCAAGTCTCTTTACTCGTTCCGTAATACATCATCTTGCAACTAACTCTTTAGTCACGGTGCTTGCAAGGCTTCTGTGATGCTGTATTACCGAGAGGGCCTAGAGATACCTCTCCGATAGTCAGAGTGACAAATCCCAATCTCGATCCATGCCAACTCAACAAACACTTTCGGAGATACCTGTAGTGCACCTTTATAATCACCCAGTTACGTTGTGACATTTGATACACCCAAAGTATTCCTACGGTACCCGGGAGTTGCATGATCTCCTGGTCAGAGGAACGTGTATTTGACATAGTGAAAGCAATAGCAATAAACTGAACGATCATTGGCTATGCTAACGGTTGGGTCATGTCCATCACATCATTCTCCTAATGATGTGATCCCGTTATCAAATGACAACTCATGTCCATGATCAGGAAATCTTGACCATCTTTTGATCAACGAGCTAGTCTAGTAGAGGCTTACTAGGGACTCAGTATTTGTCTATTATCCACACATGTATTAAGTTTCCGGTCAATACAATTCTAGCATGAATAATAAACCATTATCATGAACGGAGAAATATGATAATAAACACTTTATTAATTGCCTCTAGGGCATATTTCCAACACTCTCTCCCTAGCCATTAAAATTGGTTGATCTTCTAGGGTTTGGAGGAGAGGGCCTCGATCTACACTTCCACCAAGAGATATTTGATTCCCCCCCAATAATCCCTTGCGGATTTTGTTACTCTTGGGTGTTTGGGAACCCTAGTTGGAAGAGGTCACCTCGAAGACACATTCCATTGTGGTGAAGCTTCATGGCGGTGTTGGGAGCCTCCAATTAAGTTGTGGAGATTACCCCAACCTTGTTTGTAAAGGTTCGGTCGCCGCCTTAAAGGGCACCACTAGTGGAATCACGGCATCTTTCATTGTGCGAGGGCGTGAGGAGAATACGGTGGCCCTAGTGGCTTCTTGGGGAGCATTATGCCTCCACACCGCGCCAACGGAGACGTACCTCCCCCTAAAGGGAGGGAACTTCGGTAACACATCCTCATCTCCATCGACTCCACTTGTGGTTACTTCTTACTTTTAATTTGTGCAAGCTATATTGTGTTTGTATCTTGTGCTTGCTTTTGTTGTTGTTGTTAAGCTCGTCATATAGGTTGTCCACCTAGTTGCATTTCTAGACAACTTATTTTATTGTTTAGCCTAATTTGCAAAAAGAAGCTAAAAATTGTTAGTCGTCTATTCACACCCCCCCTCTAGCCGACCATATCGATCCTTTCAATTGGTATCAGAGCCACGTCTCTTTATTAAGGGCTTCACCGCCTAAAGAGTATGACCGGTCAAGATTCGGGGGATGCGGACGCCCTCGCGGCCGTGGACACGACCTCGGTCACTCGGGCCGCTTTGAATGAGGCTGAGGCTATGGCCTCGCTTAAAGCAACCGTAGTGGACGAGGTCAAGGACACGTTAGCTAAATTCCTTGAGAGCCTAAAACCACTTACGGAGCCCAAGCAAGTAGTTAATCCTACTTCCTTGGACACGGATGCCGACTCTGGCAAGGAGGCGACTAATAGCTTAAAACCTAGTTCTCCTTAAGGAATTAATGGGTTGGGCATAAATGCCGAGGTTGCCCCACCCCCGGTCTATGGTGGACCGCTCCCCGTCACCTCATATTAACTCTCATGGGCCTCCACCCAAACTTGATTTGACTAACTTTTCTAATTGGGTTTTTCGTATCAAGTCTCATTTGAATTATAACTCAACACAACTTTGGAGGGTTATCGAGCAAGGCTTCTACCCTCATGACCCAAGCAACATGACCCCAAGAGAAAAAGTGGACAACCAACTTAATGCATCTGCATTGTTCATTCTTCAAGCCGCCATGCCTCCCGAAGAGCTCGCACATTTGCGCCCCTTCACAATTGCAAAAGATGGATGGGTGCACTTCAACTCTTTGTACAAGGGAAGCTCGAGCATTCAACGCTCCAACTTTGAGGTGGTGCTTGATGAGGCCGATGAGTTTGTGATGAATGATGATGAAGATCCTCATGAGCTTTACCGGAGATTGATTACTCTTGTAGTCTCACTCCGAGACCATGGGAGCAAGGATACGGATGACAATTCGGTCAAGCGCAAGTTTCTCAAGGCTATCATGCCTTTCAACAAGAACATGTCCTCCGTGATCCGTCAAAGACCGGACTTCCACACCTTGACCTCAAGTGAAGTGTTGGATGAGTTCGTTGCAATGAACCTCTTGAACAAGACTGCCGACAATGCACTAGCTCGTGTCCAACGGACAAAGAAGCACAACCTTGCTTTGAAGGCCAAGGTGATTTCGGAAGAAAAAGAAGAGGAAGAAGAAGAGGGTTGCCCCAAAGACACCAAATATGCATTCCACGAGCACATGGCTCTTGCATCAAGGCAATTTTGGGCAACAAGAGAAACTCCAAGCCCAACTTCTCCAAGAGCAACTCAAGTGGCCCCAAGGGCAAGAGTCAATGAGTAAGGACTTGCTTTAATTGCGGCAATGTGAGTCACTTTGTTGCAGATTGTCCCTACGAGAAGAGAGAAGACAATGGTGGCAAGCTCATCCGCAAAGACAAGTCCAGGGCCTTCCCAAACAAGAACAACTTCACAAAGAGAGTGCCACAAAAGGGGTTGGTGGTGCACGAAGAGTATGACTCCGATGATGATGATGAAGCTAGTGGTGAAGTGGTCACAACGGCATCCGTTGCCATTGCCACCTCTACCCCAACCACGGTGTCCCTCTTTGGTTCCCCCAATGAGAACATCATCACCACTCGAAGTGCCTCATGGCCAAATCCACCAACAAGGTAACCTCCAACATCGAAACTACTATCACTACTAATCCTTCTTTGATGGATTGTGTGGATGAAAAAGAGGAGGTAAAGGTGGATGAAAATGAGTTTGACAAGTTCTTGTCCAAGCTCAAAGGTGAGACCAAGAAGCACTTCGTTGATCTCTTGGAACAACTAGGTGAAGCCAATGATATCATTGAGTCTCACGAAGAGACCATCTCTAAGATGGAAGGGCATAGTCATGAGTATGCCGATGAGATAGCGGATCTTTCTCATGCTCTTGAGGAAGAGCAAGGTCTTCGTGTGGCTCTTGAGGAGTCACTACACGTTGATCTTGCTAAAATTAAGAAAGATCATGATCATGCCCAAGTTGTTGCTCGTGTGCTTAAATCCGAGAATGTTGAACTTGGGGTTGGCCATGCTAGACTCAAAGAGGAGTTTGAGTTACTCGACAAGGCTCACAAGGCCTTGAAGAGTGCTCAAGCTACACTCAAGGAGTCTCATGATCAACTCCAAGTGAAGCTAACGAAGGAGATTGCAACTTGTCCTCTTTTTGTTTTGATTGATAATGCACATGCTACTAACACTTGTTGTGAGCATGTTCATCTTGTTGAGGAAAATGTCAAGTTGAAAGAGCAACTTGAGAAAGGCCTTGCTACTTGCATACAAGGTGAGAAGAACCTCAATGACCTTTTGAGAAATCAAAAGGAAGTTGTGGCAAATGAGGGGCTTGGGTTTACACCCAAGTCAAATAAGAAGAAACCCAAGAAGAATAGCAAGACCAAGCAAGCTCTCCCTCTCAAATAAACATTTGTCAAAGAGGGAGAGAGTGCTCCTAAGGAGAAGAAGAACAAGGTGGTTGGTGGTGGTGCCAGAAGGGGCAAAATCACTCCACCCAACAATGCTGACGATTTTAACCCTTCCTATGTTTTGTGCCATGCTAGTGATGGGCATGTTTATGCCAAGTTCGTTGGTTCTCCTTATGAGTACATTGAATGGTCTATTTGGGTTCCTAAGACCCTTGTTACTAACATCAAAGGACCTATTTAAGAATGGGTACCTAAAACCAAGCATTGATCTTATGTAGGAGTTTGCTTCCGGTGGAGGATCATGGTTGCTTGATAGTGGAGTGACAAATCATATGACCGAAAGCAAGGACTTGGTGGTGGACGTTCAAGGAAGTTCATCTATGCCCACTCATGTCCAATTTGGTGATGCATCAATGTCAAAGGTATTGGGTCTTGGCAAGGTGGTGATCTCTTCGGATTTGACCATTGAGAAAGTCATGCTTGTTGAGCCCTTGCATACAATTTACTTTCCGTTCGTTAACTCGCACTCATGGATTTTTCTACCTTCTTTGATCTTAATACCGTGGCCCTCTTGTGGAGCAAGACTATTAAAGTGGCCTATGTTGGATATGTTGATAACGGTCTCTATGTGGTCAACTTCTCGGAGAGGCCCACTAAGACCGCAACATGTCTAATGGCTAATGTTGATGTGGGGTGGCTTTGGCATCGCCGTTTAGCCCACGTCAATATGAGATCGTTGCAAAGTCTCCTCAATGGGGACCATGTTCGTAGACTAACAAATGTTAGTTTTGCTAAAGATCATGCTTGCAGTGCTTGTATCGAAGGAAAGCTACATGAGATGGCTCATCGACCCAAGACTCTTATTTCCTCAAAGAGGCCTTTAGAACTACTTCATATGGATTTATTTGGGCCTCCATCATTTGATAGTCTTGGGGGAAGAAAGTGTTTCTTGGTGATTGTGGATGATTACTCAAGATACACATGGGTATATTTCTTCAAGAGGAAGAGTGAGACCCAACAAACCGTGATCGACTTTTCAAAGCTCAACGTCAACATGATGCAAAGATTGTGATCATTAGAAGCGACAACGGTACCGAGTTCAAGAACTACACCTTGGATGAGTTCCTTAGTGATGAGGGGATCAAGCATCAATATTCCACACCATATACCCCTCAACAAAATGGTGTAGCGGAGAGGAAGAACCGGACGTTGATGGACGCGGCAAGGACCATGATGGCGGAATTCAAGTCTCCGTACAACTTTTGAGCCCAAGCCATCAACACCGCATGTCATGCATCCAATCGGCTCTACCTTCACAAAGGCTTGAACAAAACTCCATATGAGATACTTACTGGGAACAAGCCCAACCTCAAGTACTTCCCGGTGTTCGGTTGTAAGTGTTTCATTCTGAAGAAAGGTGCTCGTTTGTCTAAATTCAAAACTAGAGCTCAAGAGGGCATATTTGTTCGTTATGCTACAAACTCTCATGCTTACCGTGTTCTCAACAAGTCCAATGGACTCATTGAGGAGACCTGTAACGTGGAATTTGATGAAAATAATGGCTTCCAAGTGGAGCAAAGTGGTCTTTGTGATGTAGGTGATGAAATTCCTCCTCAAGCCATAAGAAGAATGGGTGTGGCACACTTCCTACCCGTTGAGGAACCCCTTATGGTGGAAGGAGAATGACAATGTTCTACGCAAGTGGAACCATCACCAACACTAGACCCACACGCTTCCGAAGAACAAAGTGAAGGCCCTCAACCAAGTGAACAAGTTCAAGGGCAAGATCAACCTCATGGAGATGGTGATGCGCCTAATGATGCCCGAGATAATGTTCATGATCCCGAGCAAGCTCAAGATGAAGAGCAAGCTCATGATGACGCTCAAGACGATAATGATGATGCTCCTCAAGGATCCCTTGAAGAGCAACTAGAGCATCGTGCTGCCAAGATCGCTTCCAAGCTAAAGAATAAACTACATATTCTGGAGAATGTCCTTGGAAGCTTGAGAAAAGGGGTAACTACTCATAGACAATTAACAAACTTTTGTGAGCATCACGCATTTGTTTCTTGTGTTGAACCCCAAAAGGTCTTTGAGGCGCTCGAGGATCCGGATTGGATAGAAGCCATGCATGAAGAACTTAACAACTTCGAGCGCAACAAGGTGTGGCAATTGGTACCAAAGCCAAAGGAGAACCATAATATCATTGGAACCAAATGGATCTTCAAGAACAAGCAAGATGCACATGGCATAGTTATTCGCAACAAGGTGAGATTGGTTGCCCAAGGCTACTCCCAAGTCGAGGGGATCGACTACAGTGAAACCTTCTCTCCCATTGCTCGTCTTGAATCTATTAGCATGTTGCTTGCATATGCTTCTCGTCATGATTTTAAATTGCAATAGATGAATGTGAAGAGTGCATTTCTTAATGGTCCTCTTAATGAGTTGGTATATGTCAAACAGCCCCCGGGGTTCGAGGATCCCAAGTTCCCCAATCATGTATATAAGCTCGATAAGGCACTCTATGGCCTTAAACAAGCCCCACGTGCATGGTATGAGCACCTTACCGAGTTGTTGCAAGATCGTGGGTTTGAAATTGGGAAAATTGATCCCACTCTTTTTACTAAGAGGGTTAAAGGGAAATTGTTCATATGCCAACTATATGTTGATGATATTATCTTTGGTTCTCCTAACAAAGCTTTCAATGATGAGTTTTCTGCACTAATGACTGAGAAGTTTGAGATGTCTATGATGGGAGAGTTGAAGTTCTTTCTTGGATTCGAGGTCAAGCAACGTAGAGAAGGAACTTTCATCAACCAAGCTAAATATACCCAAGACATTCTCAAGAGATTCAAGCTAGATGATGTCAAGCCGGCAAAGACTCCAATGCCAACTAAGTGCCAACTTGACATTGATCCCAATGGTAAAGCTGTGGATCAAAAGGTATATCGTTCCATGATTGGATCCTTGCTTTACCTTTATGCATCTAGACCAGATATTATGTTGAGTGTGGAAATATGTGCACGGTTTCAAGCCGCACCAAATAAAAGCCACTATGTGACGGTCAAGCGAATCTTTCGATATTTGGCTCATACCCCAAACTTTGGCTTATTGCCGTGGTTTTGTCATGGCAGAAGTCCTCATAGGAGAACTACGTTGTGAGGCGATCGCTGCTAGGTGAAGGCTTGAATGGGGTTGATCGGAATCGAGAAACACAAGTTTACCCAGGTTTGGCCCCTCATGGTGGAGGTAAAAGCCTTCTCCTGCTTGATTGCTATTGATGATGATGATGATCTTGATTACAAGGGTGTTGTTTCGCTTCGTAACTTTCGAGAGATTCTAACTTGTCTATCTCCCATCAACTTGTTCTTTGGACGACCCAGGAACCCACTTTATATAATAGCCGGGTCCCTGGGGTTTACAATAGGTTTCCGGGTTCTACCCGTAGTCGGAGTCCTACTCTAAGTCTTGTAAACCTCCCGTGTCCTCCAAGTTAGGTGGACTCCTTCTAGTGTTGGGACACCGGGTCTTGTCGGGTCGACTCTCCACCAGCCGGGTCTTGATCTTCCTGGCCGGGTTACTTCCAAGCTCCCAGCCCATAGTGAGCCGGCCCAATTTGTTTCTTGATAACCCGGTCATGGGCCTTCTGGTCCTTGGCGGGTTTATGCTTGGGTTGCCGGGTCTAGACGTGGGTAATTCCCCCAACATTAGCCCCTAGGTTAGCTTGATTTTATTCATGCTAAGCTCCTGAAATAAGAATAATTAATACGTTAAGTGACTGGCTCGCTCAAATGGCCGGCTTATTCAATGAACCAGTTCCTGGAAAATCCAGATTTCTTTGTCATATCAACAGGCCGGCTTCATAATCAACTTGCTGACGCTGGTTCCTCGCATGAAAGTATTGGGGATAATAACCGATCTGACGTTAAGCCGGCTCCCAGTGCTTCGGTTTGATGAAAATATTGGAAATAAAAACTCATTGATGGTGAGTCGGCTTCAAGTGCTTCGACTTGATGAAAAATACTGGGAACAATAACCCATCTAATGTTGAGCCGGCTTCCAGTGCTTCAGCTTGATGAAAAATATTGGGAATAAAAACCCTTTTGATGTTGAGCCGGCTTCCAGTACTTCTATGAATAGCTTGGAGGAGATAAATTTTGCAAACCTCCACTAAGAATATGAGACCCGGTTCACTCAAAACTGAGAGCTTGAAGGTGTTCCTCCTTTATGTCCATATTACCTGTAGCCCCCAAGCGCTGAGTTTATCACATCATGATGACTTGGTGCTTTGCGTAGGAAAATATCTTTGACTGTGTAGCCCCCAAGTGCCGAATTGCATTGCCTGCAGCAGCCTGGGACTTATCAATTTTTGTTATGAAGCATAAAATAGTGTAGCCCCCAAGTGCCGGGTTGTCTTGCCTTCAGCAACGTGGGACTTGAGCTTAGTCTTGAATGTTGTAGATATATAACTACAAATAGTGTAGCCCCCAAGTGCCGGGTTGTCTTGCCTGCGGCAGCTCAGGACTTTGATATTGTGACCGATTCTTGCTCTTGTATATCTGTCAAAAACACTTGCTTTCAGAACACTTTATATATCCTTGCTTTTGATAAGACGGCTGATATCTTTTGTCTGAATATTTCCTCTGCCTTGAGTTGTTGTCATTGAAATACAGTGTGTTGAAACCAGCTTGAACCAAGACATGGCTGATTGTAAATCATAATGTAAACCCAGCTCATATATATAAGCCAGTTTCTGTAGATGCAATAGATGTGTACCTGCACTTTTGACAAAGTCGGCTTTGATAGCCAAGTTATAGATAACTGGTTATGATTAACCTTACAAGACCCGGCTTTTTTACCGTAGGGTCAAATTGATATGTAAGCCGGCTTTCGAGGCCTGATGCTTAACTGAACTTCATTGTGAAGTAGGCTTCATAGCCTAATTATGTAACATTAGTTATGATAAACCAAAGAACACCCAGTAGATTATCATAACCCAGTTTTATAAATAAATAAGATATGAAAGCCGGCTTTCGAGGCCGACGTTTGATTGATGCTTCATGTTGAAGCAGGCTTTTATAGCCATGTGGTTTGTCCTTTCTTATACTGTAAAGCCGGCTTTCGCGTGACATAAACCGATGTTTTAACTTTGATAAGTTCAGGGTCAACAAAGACCATGATAGGCATCAGAGTGATTGACTTATCAAGCGTACAGCCGGGTCACATAATTTCGAGTGGCATCAAGCTTACAGGCAGGTATAAACAATGATATGGTGGCATATGCTTGGTTCAAGGGTAGTTTAGCTGAACTCGGTGAGTTACAAGCCCCCAAGCAACCAATGATCAAAAAATAAAGACTCAACGCACAGCTATTTGAGGTGAAATGACAAAACTCAGGGGTCCAAAGGTGCCGGCTTTATTTCATTGATCATAATAGATGAGCCATAATAGGCGTTTTAAGGCTTGTGCACCGTAGGCATTTTAAGGTTGCCGAACCGTAGGCATTTTTAAGGCCGCCGAATGGTAGGCATTTTTAAGGCTGCCAAACCATAGGCATTTTTAAGGCTGCCGAACCGTGGGCATTTTTAAGGTTGCTGAACCATAAAATCATGTGAAGATGAACATGGTGCAGCCCCCGAGGTTAACTCAAAGGTGCCAGTTTGTTTTTATTATAAAATCATGAAAAGCAACCATAATAGAGTAGGATACCTATGTTTAGACCGTGCATCACGGCGACTAGTCTTCTTTGGCAACCTTATTTATTTAGAAGAAAACAGTAGCCCCCGGATGCCGGGTTGACTTTTCTGTAACGACCCGGGGTTCTTTATTTGCTGAAGCCGGCAAAATCTGCCGAGTCATGCCTGTGTAGCCCCCGAGTGTTAAGTCGACTCGAGGAGTCGGCTTGAGATTCTTTGTACCTGAAATAAAAACATGTGCATGCATTACACTATTTCATGATGTATAAAACAAAATTTAAATGGAAATTACAATGGCTTTGTTAACTTGTGTTCAAGTTGTTAATCGTTCGACTCGAATAAGCAGGCTTTCATGTGGACGTTTTTCATGCGTATGATATGTTTACGGTCAACAAAAGCTTCTAGGTGCATCAGAGTCGATTGACAATATCTTACACACTACTTGGTCAATTGTGAGTCACCTGACTTAGTAAAGAACAAACGTCGAATTTTTCGCCAATAGGGCAGGATACCCATGTTTAGACTGTGCATCGTGGCGACTAGTCCTCTTTGATAACCCTATGGCTCAAATATATTTGAGATGAAAGATAGCCCCCGAGATTAACTCAAGGTACAACTTTATTTTTATTGATAAATAAAATCATGAAAAGCATGAAAGTAACTTAGCTGTTTTTATGCCTCAGCGTTGATGACGCAGTGTGAACCCACGGAACGGAAGGTTGCGGTCCGCCGCGGCAAGGTTGTGAACGATCCCGTAGTAGTCGCAAGTCGGCAACCTGGCTGGCGGTCCGAGCCGGCGGTGGAAGCCGGAATTTTGAAGACATGCAGCCGAAAAAAAACGTCGAACTAGGGGTGGCGCAGTGCGAGCTGGCTTGGCCGGTGTCGGAAAAGGTCGCGATGTTGGTGAAGCCGGCCACTATGGAAGTCTAATTTTTCCAAGGTGGAGCCGGTGCAGAAGCACGCATGAGCTATTATTTTATTTATTTATTTTTTTGTCCCACCGGCTTGTTGAAGTTGACCGAAACGCAGGAACGATGGCCTGTGCGTGCACTCATCAGCAGTGTAGCGTGAGGGGACGCTGGCACGGCCTCTGACATGTTGCTGTAGACCGAAACGACAGGCGGCAGGCTGCGCACGTCCACCAGTAGCTTGGCATGGGAGGACACATCCAAGGAGCGATGTCACCTGATGATTTTGTATTCTGCCGTGGACGCAGTTGTCTGACAATCGAGATAGCTGATGTATGATGTGCTCCAGTGATTTCACAAAATACTGTTTCTGTATTTGGGAGTACGTGCTGGTACTTGTAGTTATACTACTCCCGTTGTTATTTCTTCTTGGTAGTGGAGACTAGCAGCCCATATGAGCGACAAGTTCGCTGCAGTGCGAGCTGGCTTGGCCGGTGTCGGAAAAGGTCGCGATGTTGGTGAAGCCGGCCACTATGGAAGTCTAATTTTTCCAAGGTGGAGCCGGTGCAGAAGCACGCATGAGCTATTATTTTATTTATTTATTTTTTTGTCCCACCGGCTTGTTGAAGTTGACCGAAACGCAGGAACGATGGCCTGTGCGTGCACTCATCAGCAGTGTAGCGTGAGGGGACGCTGGCACGGCCTCTGACATGTTGCTGTAGACCGAAACGACAGGCGGCAGGCTGCGCACGTCCACCAGTAGCTTGGCATGGGAGGACACATCCAAGGAGCGATGTCACCTGATGATTTTGTATTCTGCCGTGGACGCAGTTGTCTGACAATCGAGATAGCTGATGTACGATGTGCTCCAGTGATTTCACAAAATACTGTTTCTGTATTTGGGAGTACGTGCTGGTACTTGTAGTTATACTACTCCCGTTGTTATTTCTTCTTGGTAGTGGAGACTAGCAGCCCATATGAGCGACAAGTTCGTTGCAGGTTGCCTCTGATGGACTTTTTTTGTTTTTTAGCAGCCCCTACAACGCCGGGTCAGCAAATCATCGTGGTGTTGGAACTATTTTCTCTCTTCGTTTTTTTTTACTGGTCAATCTGGCTTCCATATGGACTTTCAGCTAGCTTTCTCTTATCCGACTCGTACTACCAGTACGCTTATTGATTGATTTGCACAAGGACTAGTAGCACTTGGTCTCCACGTAAACTGCCTTTTGTGTGCGCCGGTACTAGTGCCAGATTTTGGCCCTTTTTCAGTAATTTGATCCGACTCACACTTTGATTAGCCCACACATCAGGTCACGTATTAGGAAACTGAGATCAATTGACACGCAGCTGACGGACAGGAGATTTTCGCTGGAACGCTGGAAGCTGGCGCGGGCATGGGCGTCGGTCGGAACACTAGAAACAGACGCGGACGCAGGAGTTGGCCAGAACGCTGGAAGCCGGCGCGGACGCGGACGTCGGCCGGAACGTTGGAAGCCGGCGTGGACGCGGTTTGTTGGAATTTGTGAATGCAGTGTTGATGTCGTAGCCGGCTCGCCCTTGTCGTGTTCTCCATCAGACGGATATGCACGTACAAGATAAACATCCAAACAGCTTGATGCATCCCTCTTTTTTTTTGTCAGTCCAATCCTGAATTCTGCTCTTTCAAAACTATCCAATACATCACCACAGTCGTCTTGCGCCAGCAACGTCCGCATCTTAACTTGCCATAGGGTAAACCTTCTGTCATAGTCTAGCAGCGGCGGACCGTACTTCATGGCAACTATGACTTAGATAAATCTGTCAAAGTAGTACAAATCTGAGTAAAATAATTCTTGATAGAATTAATATGCGGATCAAAACAAAAAAGATAAATAGCACCTGGTAGTTTCCTCATGTGCACGTAGCAACAGGAAACAAAAAAAACTATGATTTGGAGAAGATGGCTTCACGTGACGTGGTATTAGTAATGATTACTAGTTCACGGCCACTTGCCAAATTAATCAACGGAAGGAGTGCTAGTTTAATGGGAAATTGCTCACGCACATCAAGTAACTAGCAATTTGATATTGATTTGACTGATTCGTGGATTCGGTCTCCACGTGGAGTTGCAGCACCGTGAAGTCATGACCACGAGCGACTCGGATTGAGCCTTGGGACTTGATCCAGCAGTTGGCACTGTCTCGGTTGGTACTGCAATAGCGTAGGCGGTTGCTCGGATCGGCGATCCAGCGGAGAAAACGTACATTTATCGACCTCAACGGAATCTGTAATTTGACGGATCGCACAGATGGCGGCGGCGGACAGACAGCAACCCTAACTTCTCTTGAACTCAAATCCCGTACTGTCAGCTCCAAAGTTAATCAGTGGAATTAATTAACCCGGCTGATGGCGGAATTCTTGACGAGTTCGATGATTCACGACTCTGATCACAAAACGATGAATTTGCCGACTCTGCCCAAGGTTGTCCCATGCTGGGTTATTCGGCGCGATTGTTCCGTGCCGGCTCTTCTTCATCCGGTCAATCGCGAGCTTCTCGATCCCTGAAGAGCTCCCTCCAAAAACACAACACCATCGTGCGCGGAGGCCCACGGTGGGCGCCAACTATCGTGGTTTTGTCACGGCAGATGTCCTCATAAGAGAACTACATTGTGAGGCCATCGCTGCTAGGCGATGGCTTGAACGGGGTTGATCGGAATCGAGAAACACGAGTTTACCCAGGTTTGGCCCCTCATGGTGGAGGTAAAAGCCTACTCCTGCTTAATTGCTATTGATGATGATGATGATCTCGATTACAAGGGTTTTGTTTCGCTTCGTAACTTTCGAGAGATTCTAACTTGTCTATCTCCCATCAACTTGTCCTTTGGACGACCAAGGAACCCACTTTATATAATAGCCGAGTCCCTAGGGTTTACAATAGGTTTCCGGGTTCTACCCGTAGTCGGAGTCCTACTCTAAGTCTTGTAACCTCCCGTGTCCTCCAAGTTAGGTGGACTCCTTCTGGTGTTGGGATGCCGGGTCTTGCCGGGTCGACTCTCCACCGGCCGGGTCTTGATCTTCCTAGCCGGGTTACTTCTAGGCTCCCAGCCCATAGTGAGCCGGCCCAATTTGTTTCCTGATAACCCGGTCATGGGCCTTCTGGTCCTTGGCGGGTTTATGCTTGGATTGCAGGGTCTAGCCATGGGTAATTCCCCCGACACTTATGGTACCCTAAAGGAGCAAGCTTTGATCTCATGGGATATTCGGACTCGGATTGGGCGGGAGACCGTGTGGAGAGGAAGTCCACTTCAGGAGGGTGCCAATTCCTTGGTCGCTCTTTGGTGAGTTAGTCTTCCAAGAAACAAACTTGTGTTTCTCTCTCATCCACCGAGGCCGAATATGTTGCCGCCGCAAGTTGTTGTGCACAATTGCTATGGATGAGGCAAACTTTAAAGGATTACGGTGTCACTTGTGACAAAGTGCCTCTTCTATGTGACAATGAGAGTGCAATCAAGATCTCCTACAACCCCATGCAACATAGCAAGACTAAGCACATTGAGATTCGTCATCATTTCATCTGGGATCACATCAAGAGAGGAGAGATTGATCTCATGTTTGTAGGTACAAATGAGCAACTAGCGGATATTTTCACGTAGCTATTGGATGAAGCAAGATTTTGCGAGTTAAGGCATGAGCAATATCATAGATTTGAGCAATGTGGCTTGAGGCAATGCATATCCCACCGCACTCATCATCTTATCCTACTCTAGATGTAGGCATGGACATAGGGGGAGTGTTGTTCCTCTCATAAACTCACACTCCTCTTATTATGCATAAATAAAATAATCTTTCACATTAGCCATTTTTTATGGTACTTGTGCTTCAAAGATGAGTTTTGGTCTTGGACCCAAGGTTAAAATCTTCACGGTGCCAAACCATTTGACTCTTACATAGGTGGCCTCGGCCACTGCCCTCTCGTTGAGAGGTTTTGGGTTCTTTTGGTCTCATTTGGTTTATCTAGACTTTAGGTCTTTTTGAGTTTTGGCTAACTCCAAGATTGCTCTTCTTTTGTTCGTCATTTGATCTTGGAGTGTTCCTTCCCTTTTGTTGTGTTTCAAGTCTCCAACCCAAGCCATTCTACTCTCAAACTTTTAGATTTTGCATAAGCCACCATTTTTCATGATTGATCTTAGAAGTTTTCTCACCTGCAAGCGGTACTACCGCTGGACTTGGGACAGTACTACCGCTTTAAGCGGTACTACCGCACCAGCCCACGGTACTACCGTTTGGGCGGTACTACTGGGCCTCCTGCCGTGCAGTAGTACCAGGTGGTACTACCGCTCCTCGGAGCAGTACTACCGCTTAGGAGCCCGCGGGGAGGGTTAAGTGTCGGGGTGGGGAGTTCCAACACCCCCATACCCCTTCACTTCTCTCTCTCCATGAACTCCTCCTCACAGGCGATGAAAACTGCTCCGGTCGCCGCCCCCAGCAGGCCGATTCCGTGCCGTCTTCCGTGATTCCGTCCGGTGGGATTGATCCCCACCATCTCCTCTCGCCATGGACCCCGGTATTTCCCCCGTTTCTTGCTCCTACGGTTCTCTCCTTTGAATCTAGGTTCTAGGGCAATGCATGTTGTGTTCGTCGATTTTTGGCCAAATCGAGGCATGGTTAGGGCGTGGAATGACTGCTAGATAGGAGTTTCGAAGTTCTATTAGAGCAAATTTGAATTTGGCACTTCCGGTAGTATCGGATCTAGCGGCTGTAGTGCGCCTGTTCTTCAGGTGGTACTACCGCTCTACCCAGAGCGGTACTACCGCTTGAAGTGGTACTACCGCTGCTAGATCACGGTAATACCGCCTAAACTACCAACTTCACATTTTCTTCAGCATTGCTTCCTTCTCACATTTTGCTTCCTTTTTGGCTTATGCAATGCTTTTACACCTGCTTTCCCTCGTTGTGTTGTGTCTGGTTTAGGTGGTAGTAGCTCTAAGGCTTGTCGCAAGAATGCGGATGCTCCCCGCAAATGTGGTCGCACCTACTACGCCAGGAAGAACTATTCCGATGACAAAGAAGAGGCACCAGAGGCTCCAGAGGCACCCCCTCGTCGGCAGTCAGAGAGGACCAAGGCCTAGGCCAAGACCAACATCAAGTCTGTTGCCTGCAAGGAGAAAGCTCCAATCAAGCCTACAAATGCGTTGTCGCAAAATGAGTATTGGGCATACCGTGTGAAGAATCCATATTGTCACCCTCAGGATTTCACTCTTGGGGGTCGCCCCTTCTGGAACAGAGATCAGGCAACTGTGTATTTTTATAGAATCAAGATCAAGAAGAACCTCTTTGTCAAGACCAAGTCTATAAATATTCAGCACATGGAGGAGGACCGGGCTTACTTTGGATAGGCTCTTGAACTTTGTGAGCAGCTCAACATCTTGCCAATCATGACGTTCAACTTCGACTTCGATCCTGATATGGTGGCACAGTTCTTTGCCACTGTTTGGTTTGGGCCTGATGATGTGACGCCCTGGTTTTGTACTACAGTAATCTCTGTAATTAAGATACAGTAATCCCACGCTAAGGATGCCACGTCACCGCGTTTACTTTGGTTAAACTCGCGTTGGTTCAAACCCCGTTCAATTCCGTTGCAAATTTAAATTCGTCTGAAAGGTGGTTTTAAAAGTTGTGCAAAATCAAAATTACAAATGTTGGATGTGTTGCAAATATTCCCTATGTATTTATAAAATTGGAACCATAATTTTTCGAAGTATTTTAGACCCTCTAAGTAATTAAAATAGACGCTGTTAAATAAAAAAACAAAAAAAGAAAAGAAAAAAAAACCGCTACTCGGCCGAAAAGGGCCGGCCCAGCCAGCTCCTATAAGGGGCCAGCTGGGGCGAACCCTAGCGAGCCCCAGCCTCGCTCGCCCCGATACCCCCCCCCCCCCGCCGCGCGCCAGCCCCGCGCCCGCCCGCTCGTCCCCCCCCCCGGCGACCGGCCCGGACCGCCCGTCCGCCACCCCACCGGGCACCGCCGCCGCGGACGCCGGCAACCGCCTCGCCACCCGCGGCCCGACGCCGTCCGGGGCCCCGCTCGCCGACCGCCGCCTCCTCCGCGCCGCCGCCTCCGCCCCGTCAGCCGCGCCGCCGGCCGCCGCCTCGGTCCCCCCCCCCGATGTGAGCTCCCCCCCCCCCGCCCCCCCGCGCGCCCGCCGACGACCGCCGGCGGCGTGCTCCTGCGCGCGCGCGCCCGAGCCGGTGCGTGCGTGTGTGCGTGTGTGTACGTGTGTGTGTATGCATATGTATGTATATACATACGTACGTATGTACGTATACGTGTACGTATACGCTAAAAAAAGAAAAATGAAATTAAAAACATTAATAAAAATGAATTTAGAAAATAAATAAGTAAATAAAAATAATTAGTTAAATTAATTAATTAATTAATTAGTGAATTAATTAATCTGGTAATTAGTTAATTAATTAGATGATTAAGATTAAATAGATTAATTAACTAAACTGATAATTAATCTGTTAGTTAATTTAATTAAACAGTAATTACTGTTTTGGATAATTCGGATTAATTAATTAAAAGAATTTCAGAAAATGATTAAATCTTTAGAAATTAATATAAAATAAACCGTAGCCCGGATTAAAAAGTTTTGAACATGAAAGTTGCTCAGAATAATTCTACGGTTCTAACTGTGCAGTCAGTTAGTCTGTCACATGCCTCTAGCACAGCAAACGTGGAACTTTTCCATCGTTTTCATCTGTCCGGTAAAAGCCAGAGACTCGGGAAATATCGTCAGATATTCTTCCGACCCGTCTGCGCCGTATAATACTGCGTTAGTGCATGCCTAGCTCTGCATATTGCCATGTCATGCATCGTGATGCATTTGTCTGCTTTATATTTATTGTTTCTTCCCCCTCTTCTTACCGGTAGACCACGAGGCTGACGGTGCTACTGGGTACGACTACATCGTTGACGATCAGCCTTTTGCCGCAGAGCAGCAAGGCAAGCAACCCCCCTTGAGCATTCCGGTATCGCCCATTCCTCTCCCTCCTATTCTTGCATTAGATTTTTGCTACTGTATTTAGTTAGCTCCGATTCTGATGCATAGCCTGTTTTTGATAAACTGCTACTATACCTGCAACAATATCAACTGCTTAGTATAGGTTGATTAGTGAATTCCCGAGAGACCCCTTAGTCCCAGTTGCCCCTGCTTCTTCATCGATGACTCGACGACCCAAAGACCCGAAGACTCGGTCAACCGACCGACGAGCCAGGCCCCTCACATCACCGCACACCCCTTAAGTATGACACTGCAGACCCTCACTTAGCACTCCCGATGTTAATTCTGTAGCGTAGCTAATCGGTCATGGGTATCGAGGGTGATTCCTCCTTCCCATTTATCGATAGCGACTGTTGTCATACACATACCTCGAGTGGGATCCATCGAGGGTGATTCCTCGGATATCCACTTGGTGTATAAACACACAGTTACTTCAACTTGACTTTGTTTACTTGTGAAAGACGGGACTGGAGGGACAGGCGGTACCACCCAGGTTGAGGTGGACCTGAGTTCCCGACAGTCTTGAGACGGGTCGGCCCCAAGGGTACCCGTGTGTGAGATGTGGTGGGATGCGTCGGTAAGGCATCCAAAGGGTTATGATGAGGCGTGGACTGGCGAGAGAGGCCTTTGCCACACATCCTCGAGGCGGGGCGACGGACCGCACTTATGGGTCGTTCTTTCCTCGCATTAATAAAATGCTAATGGGTTGGGTATTTGATCTGAGTTGGGTCGTTAGCCTTAATACGCACTAACCTTCACGTGGGAGAAGTTATGGGTACTCAGCGTCGTTGTATCAGCCGAAGCTCTTCGGACGTCAGCAATGGAGCGGCGCGCGCCGGATTGGACTGGACGGTACAGCTCTTGGACTGGAGTGTGCTAGGTCTGTTTCCGGCCGCCCACGCATAGTGCAGGAGTGCAAGGGCAAGTGGGCCCACGAACCTGCGCGCTTAGGATTTAGACCGGCGGGCTGGCCTCTTCGATGAGCCTAGGTGGGGCGACGACGTGCTGATATCCCGAGGTCGGGCATGACCCAGGAAAGTGTGTCCGGCCGGAGGTGACGCAGGCGTGTTGGGGAATATGTGGTGCAGCCCTGCAGGGAAGAATTTATCTATTCGAATAGCCGTGTCCACGGTAACAGGACGACTTGGAGTTATACCTTGACCTTCTACAACTATAATTGTGACTTAATTTGAAATGAATGTGGCTCCGGGATTGCTTCCTCGCAGGGAGTCGAGGAAGAATCTCTGGGCGTGGTTACTTAATAAAATTGCTACAATAATATGACTATATATGAGATACCAGTCTACTCCCTTTTAATACTGCAAGATGTTGAAGATGCTAGTCTTCGATAGGACTAGGCCTTCCCCCTATTCTTGCTTTCTGTAGTAAGTCCAGATATAACCCCACCCCCCTTGATAATGATGCATACTTAGTATAGTTCTGGTGTCAGTCTTGCGAGAACTTTGGATGAGTACTCATCGCTGCTTTGCATTTTCTTTCCCCCTTCGATACGATGCCGCGTTCAGATGTTGGAGCCCAGGAGATGGAGTACGCCGGAGATGACTACTACACCACCGCTGGAGCCTACTACTACGTGGAGAACGTCGACGCTCAGGAGTAGTTAGGTTGGCTCCCAGGCAGGAGGCCTCGCCTCTTTCGATCTGATGCTTATGTTTGTGCTAGCCTTCTTAAGGCAAAACTTGTTTAACTCATGTCTGTACTCAGATATTATTTGCTTCCGCTGACTCGTGCTTTGTCGAGCTTTGTATTCGAGCCCTCGAGGCCCCTGGCTTGTAATATGAAGCTGTATGACTTTAATTTGTGTCTAGTGTTGTGTTGTGATATTGATTAGTGAGTCCCTAATCTTGGTCGTACGCATTGCGTGATTGTTTAGCGTACAGTCGAAATTGGGGGCGTCACACGTTGGTATCAGAGCCGACTGCCTGTAGGTAGCCCCCTTTCTAACTCCTTGGCCGAAGTTGAGTCTAGTACTTGGAAAACTTTTACTAACACTGATGTTGTGGCTTACGGGCCCACATCTCAATCGGGTGGTATTAGGATCTTTTACTCCTCGTCTATACTCTGGGTTCTGATCTCTCTTCTCTTTCGGGTTAAAGATTTTACTAAATCTAACATTAGGTTCTCGTGATCACATCCACCGGAGAATTGTTTCGTCGAAAGTTGTCTTCTTTGAAGTTATGATGCACGCGCTGTCATTTGACATCTTGAATCTCCTTGTTACAGATGCGTCCCGCTAGGCAGATCATTCGTCTGACCTTCGTGCACGACACGACTGGGTTCCCGGCCATTCTGATCGGCCTTTTGAAGAAGCTGGGATATCGCTGGTACCCCGAGGACTACCGCGAGTTCAACCAGGAACAGTATGAGGCTGAGATGGTTATCTGGGATCGACAGGACCTCTCCATCACTGAGCTGCACACCTTCCGTGGCATTGGAGTGACTGTTGACATGGCAGTACAGGATGCTGCCTATGCTGCTATTGTTCGTCTCCGTGCAGCGAACTCCTGTTTGGAGGACACGGCATACAGATACATCCCGTATGTTCCTGCTGGAGTTGATACGGCAGCCGACGCTGAGGTCTTGACCCCTTTCGCTCGGCAACGTACCGACCGATCCTACACTGCTGTCTGTACCCCCTACGTGAGTCGTCGTTACGACCCACAGGTTCTGGTCCAGTACACTGAGGCACTGGATCGCACTGTCAGGGCTCTTAACTTCTAGCTGTACGCCACCCGTGCTCGTCTATATCAGGCTATGGAGCACTTGTTGCCAGCAGTCCGTGCGAGGATACATTCGGAGAACATCCTTTACCCACCCCGGACAGAGTTTCCCTCGGGTCTTGAATGGCCTGAGGTTGGAGGTCGTACTCCGGCACGTGGACCTGCGCTCCCGCTTGGTATGCAGGTTCTGCATCGGAGTGTACACGGGATGCAGGACCCTTCCACTGGATTTCGCATTCAGGGTCATCTGCAGTTCCGTGGCTACTTTCGTTGTCCCCGACGTTGATATAGCTTATCGCTATGTCCCGTTGTTGTATCCCTCTACCGCGTGCCTGCGTGCCGCCTAGCTGTCTAGGTTATTTTCATGCCGGACCTATCGTCTATTTTGTAACAGACTTATTGTTTGTAATAGACCTATGTATGGATCTGTATGGTAAAATTTGAACTACTATGTCGTATCTATTGCACTGCCTTCTTTGTGCAATTTACTTCATGAATGATGCTTTGCTTTTGCAATTACCCAATGCTAAACTACCACTGTTAAAATTTGACAGAATGGTTAGGCCAGCTGGTCGTGGTCGTGGTGCGCCTGACCCACCACCACCACCAGAATACATGGCTGGTATGATGCAACAGTTTGAACTGAATCGCCAGTTTATGCAAGGGCTTATGGACCAGTTCCCGAGGCCGAATATGAATCAACAGCCAGCCCCAATGACTCTGCAAGACTTCATGCGTCTCAACCCTGCGATCTACCGCAGCTCAACTCAGCCGCTTGACGCAGATGACTGGCTCCGTGACATCACTTATGAGCTGGAGTCGTCAGGTGCCCCAGAGGCTAGTTATGTCACCTTTGCCTCGTACTTTCTGAAGGGCCCCGCTGCTCAATGGTGGGACAGCCACAGGCGCGCTCAGCCTGTTGGAACAATCATCACCTGGCCAGAGTTTCAAGCTGCGTTCCGTGCTCGTCACATTCCTCAGGGAATGATGGATAAGAAGAAGCGTGAATTCCGCAACTTAGTCCAGGGCAACAAGACTGTGGATGCTTATCAGCAGGAATTTCTGGACATATCTCGCTATGCTGAAGAGGACGTCGCAACTGATGCTCATAGGCAGGAGAAGTTCCGTGAAGGCCTCCACCCGGATATCAAGCTGGCACTCATTGCTCAAGATTTCGGTAACTTTGCCACCTTGGTGAACAGGTCTATTATAGTGGAAATAGGTCTGCAGGAATACAAGGACAGCAGCAAGCGCAACCGTGACATGGGCTCATCTTCGGGCTCAGGAACTCAAAAGCGCAAGATCTGGATCCCCCACAACATGTATCATGCACCGCCTCCTGCTCCGAGGCCGTCCTATGCTGCACCTCGTCTGCCTCCACCCCCACCTAGGCAGCCGAGGCTCCCAGCTCCGCCACCACGAGCTCCTGCTCCCCCTTCTCATCCTGAGGATGGGTTGTGCTTCAAGTGTTGTCGTCCAGGACACCGTGCTAGAGAATGCAGGCAGAATCAGAATCAACTTGCACTGCCTTCCAACCAGCCCCGCAACAACAATGCCAGGCCTAACACTGGTCGTGTCCAAGCTAACAATGTTGATCTGAATGAAGCACAAGACCAGCCTGCTACTGTGATGGGTACTCTTCTCGTCAACTCAGTACCAGCTTCTGTATTGTTTGATACAGGAGCATCACATTCTTCTATGTCTGAAGATTTCGCATGCAAGCATGACATTAAGTGTGAAGAGATGAACATCCCAATAGTGGTAAACACTCCCGCGGGCCAATGTCGGACTTCCATTATTAGTCCCAATGTCATCATTGAAATTGAAGGGTTGGAATTCCATGCCTCCCCCATAATGCTGAAGTCTTCCAATATCGATCTCATTCTCGGAATGGATTGGTTGAAGGCACATACCGCTTCTATTGTTTGTGACTCCAAAACCGTCCACCTCCTACATCCTTCGAATGAGATTGTAAGCTATCATGCTCATCTTGTTCGGAATGCTGAAGCTCGACTATATGCCTTGAATGCATTAAATGAGTCACCTCTTGAAGGGATCGAAAACATTCCAGTTGTCCGGGATTTCCAAGATGTTTTTCTGGAAGAAATTCCAGGGATTCCCCCTACTAGAGCGGTCGAGTTTGTCATCGACTTGGTACCTGGTACCACTCCTATAGCCAAGCGTCCGTATAAGATGCCACCACATGAACTCCTTGAACTTAAGCAAGAAATTGACAATTCGCTTCGTCTGGGTTTCATTTGTCCAAGTTCCTCTGCTTGGGGAGCACCTTCTCTCTTTGTCAAGAAGAAAGATGGTACGAATCGATTGGTCCAAGATTACCGTCCCATCAACCAAGCAACAATTCAAAACAAATATCCGCTTCCTCGGATCAACGATCTATATGATCAACTTGCTGGTTCAGCAGTGTATTCGAAACTCGACTTGAGGTTGGGTTACCATCAAATCCGGGTTCGTGAAGAGGACATTCCCAAAACTGCATTTGTTACTCGCTATGGGTCATACGAGTACACCGACATGTCCTTTGGCTTAACCAATGCTCCAACAACCTTCTCTCGCCTGATGAACTATATATTCATGGATTACCTCGATAAATTCATCGTGGTTTATCTGGATGATATTCTGGTATCCTCCAAGAATAAAGAAGAGCATGCTGAACATCTTCGTCTTATACTGGAGAGGCTTCGAGAACATCAACTTTATGCAAAGTATTCAAAGTGTGAGTTCTGGATGGACGAAGTAACCTACCTTGGTCATGTGATCTCCAAGGATGGTATTGCGGTCAACCCTGAACGAGTGCAGGCTATTCTTGACTGGACTCCCCCGAAGAATGTCAACCAAGTCAGAAGTTTTCTCGGACTCGCCAGCTATTGCCGTCGATTCATCGAGAACTTCTCCAAGATTGCAAAGCCCTTAACCGATTTGCTTCACAAGGGTGTTAAATATGAGTGGACAGAAAAATGTCAGGAGAGCTTCCAGACACTTAAGGACAAACTGACGTCTGCTCCAGTGCTTGCTCCTCCGGACACTCGTAAGGACTTCGTCATCTATTGTGATGCTTCACGTCAAGGAATGGGTTGTGTCCTAATGCAACAGCGCAGAGTGGTTGCTTATGCATCTCATCAATTGCGTCCTCATGAAGAGAACTACCCAGTTCATGACCTTGAACTTGCTGCAGTAATTCATGCACTAAAAGAGTGGCGGCAATACCTTGTTGGTAATCGTTGCGAGATCTACACCGATCACCAAAGTCTGAAGTATCTGTTTACTCAGCCAGATCTGAACCTCCGTCAACAGAGATGGATGGAGCGAATAGCAGATTACAACGTGGGGATTTCTTATACACCTGGCAAGGCTAATGTAATGGCTGATGCTTTGAGCCGCAAGTCCTATTGCAACCACCTCCAGGTTCACAAGGTTCACCCCCGTCTTCAAAAGGAATTTCGCAAGATGAACCTTCGTGTTCTTAACCAGGGTTCTTTGAGTAACCTGGTTGTTGAGCCAGATCTCGTGGGCAGCATCAAAATTATGCAACTCTATTGCAGTGAAGTCAAAAAGATTAAACGCTATCTGTCGGAAGGTAAACCCTCATTCTTCACTGTGGCTGATGATGGCGCCGTGTACTTCAAGGGTCGCTTATTCGTTCCCACAAAGAAGAAAAACCTGAATATGACTGATAGAATACTAAAAGAAGCTCATGATACACCCCTGTCTATTCATCCGGGTAGTACCAAGATGTACCAAGACATCCGTCAAAGATTCTGGTGGCCAAACATGAAACAAGACATTGCTCGCTATGTTTCAGAATGTGACATTTGCCGTCGGATCAAGGCAGAACATCAAAAGCCTGCTGGAACTCTAGAACCTATTTCTATTCCTGAATGGAAATGGGATCATGTTGAAATGGACTTCATTACTGGTTTTCCCAGGTCGCAGAAAGGTAATGATGCTATTCTTGTCGTCATTGACCGACTTTCCAAAGTTGCACATTTTCTAGCCGTCAAGGAAACTATTACTGCTAGTCAGCTAGCAGATCTTTACATGTCCAGAGTTGTTTCACTCCACGGTATTCCATTGGTGATTAGTTCGGACCGTGGCAGTTTATTCACTTCAAGATTCTGGGCAAGTTTCCAGGAAGCCATGAGAACACATTTGTCATTCAGCACCGCTTTTCACCCTCAATCCCAGGGACAAGTTGAAAGAGTCAATCAGATTCTCGAAGACATGCTCCGAGCTTGTGTCATCTCTTTCGGCAAGAAATGGGAGGAATCTCTCCCGTATGCTGAGTTCTCCTACAACAATAGCTATCAAGCTAGTGTGAAGATGGCTCCCTTTGAAGTGCTATATGGGCGTAAGTGTCGGACTCCTCTGAATTGGTCAGAAACTGGGGAACGTACACTTATCGGTCTGGACATTATTCAGCAAGCTGAAGATCAGGTCCGCATTATTCACGCAAATCTGAAGGCTGCTCAGTCTCGTCAGAAGAGTCAGTATGACCGTCATCACAAAGATATGGTCTATCAACCTGGCGAAAAGGCTTATCTTCGAGTCACGCCAATGAGTGGTACACACCGCTTTGGAATCAAGGGCAAGCTGGCTCCTCGATATATTGGTCCTTTCACTGTTCTCGAAAGGCGTGGTAAAGTGGCATATCACCTGGAACTACCGCCAAACCTTTCTCAGGTTCACGATGTGTTCCATGTGTCACAGCTTCGTCGCTGCTTCAAGGATCCTATCCGAGCAGTGGATCATGATACGCTTGAACTGCAAAAAGATCTCACTTACAAGGAGCAACCAGTCCGCATTCTCGATGAAACTGAACGTCGGACTCGTCAGAAGGTTACCAAGTTCTTCAAAGTGCAGTGGGCAAATCATTCTGAAGATGAAGCCACTTGGGAACGCGAAGATCATCTTTGTGCAGAATACCCCGGGCTCTTTCCTTCTACTTCTTAATTCTCGGGACGAGAATTCTTTTAGTAGGGGAGAATTGTGACGCCCTGGTTTTGTACTACAGTAATCTCTGTAATTAAGATACAGTAATCCCACGCTAAGGATGCCATGTCACCGCGTTTACTTTGGTTAAACTCGCGTTGGTTCAAACCCCGTTCAATTCCGTTGCAAATTTAAATTCGTCTGAAAGGTGGTTTTAAAAGTTGTGCAAAATCAAAATTAAAAATGTTGGATGTGTTGCAAATATTCCCTATGTATTTGTAAAATTGGAACCAGAATTTTCCGAAGTATTTTAGACCCTCTAAGTAATTAAAATAGACGCTGTTAAATAAAAAAACAAAAAAAGAAAAGAAAAAAAAACCTACTGGGCCGAAAAGGGCCGGCCCAGCCAGCTCCTACAAGGGGCCAGCTGGGGCGAACCCTAGCGAGCCCCAGCCTCACTCGCCCCGATTGCCGCCCCCACCCCCACCCCCCCCGCCACGCGCCAGCCCCGCGCCCGCCCGCTCGTTCCCCCCCCCCCCGGCGACCGGCCCGGACCGCCCGGCCGCCCCGTCCGCCACCCCCCCGGGCGCCGCCGCGGACGCCGGCGACCGCCTCACCACCCGCGGCCCGACACCGTCCGGCGCCCCGCTCGCCGACCGCCGCCTCCTCCGCGCCGCCGCCTCCGCCCCGTCAGCCGCGCCGCCCCGCCGCCGCCGCCTCGGTCCCCCCCCCCCGATGTGAGCTGCCCCCCCCCCCCCGTGCGCGCCCGCCGACGACCGCCGGCGGCGTGCTCCTGCGCGCGCGCCCGAGCCGGTGCGTGCGTGTGTGCGTGTGTACGTGTGTGTATGCATACGTATGTATATACATACGTATGTACGTATACGTGTACGTATATGCTAAAAAAAGAAAAATGAAATTAAAAACATTAATAAAAATGAATTTAGAAAATAAATAAGTAAATAAAAATAATTAGTTAAATTAATTAATTAATTAATTAGTGAATTAATAAATCTGGTAATTAGTTAAATAATTAGTTGATTAAGATTAAATAGATTAATTAACTAAACTGTTAATTAATCTGTTAGTTAATTTAATTAAACAGTAATTACTGTTTTGGATAATTCGGATTAACTAATTAAAAGAATTTCAGAAAATGATTAAATCTTTAGAAATTAATATAAAATAAACCGTAGCCCGGATTAAAAAGTTTTGAACATGAAAGTTGCTCAGAATAATTCTACGGTTCTAACTGCGCAGTCAGTTAGTCTGTCACATGCCTCTAGCATAGCAAACGTGGAACTTTTCCATCGTTTTCATCTGTCCGGTAAAAACCAGACACTCGGGAAATATCGTCAGATATTCTTCCGACCCGTCTGCGCCGTATAATACTGCGTTAGTGCATGCCTAGCTCTGCATATTACCATGTCATGCATCGTGGTGCATTTGTCTGCTTTATATTTATTGTTTCCCCCCCCCTCTTCTTACCGGTAGACCCCGAGGCTGACGGTGCTGTCGGGTACGACTACATTGTTGACGATCAGCCTTTTGCCGTAGAGCAGCAAGGCAAGCAACCCCCCTTGAGCATTCCGATATCGCCCATTCCTCTCCCTCTTATTCTTGCATTAGATTTTTGCTACTGTATTTAGGTAGCTCCTATTCTGATGCATAGCCTGTTTTTGATAAACTGCTACTATACCTGCAACAATATCAACTGTTTAGTACAGGTTGATTAGTGAATTCCCCAGTGACCCCTTAGTCCCAGTTGCCCCTGCTTCTTCATCGACGACTCGACGACCCAAAGACCCGAAGACTCGGTCAACCGACCGACGAGCCAGGCCCCTCACATCACCGCACACCCCTTAAGTATGACACTGCAGAGCTACTATCGAGTGCCGAGGGTGATACCTCAGTTAGCACTCCCGATGTTAATTCTGTAGCGTAGCTAATCGGTCATGGGTATCGAGGGTGATTCCTCCTTCCCATTTATCGATAGCGACTGTTGTCATACACATACCTCGAGTGGGATCCATCGAGGGTGATTCCTCGGATATCCACTTGGTGTATAAACACACAGTTACTTCAACTTGACTTTGTTTACATGTGAAAGACGGGACTGGAGGGACAGGCGGTACCACCCTGGTTGAGGTGGACCTGAGTTCCCGAGAGTCTTGAGACGGGTCGGCCCCAAGGGTACCCGTGTGTGAGATGTGGTGGGATGCGCTGGTAAGGCATCCAAAGGGTTATGATGAGGCATGGACTGGCGAGAGAGGCCTTTGCCACACATCCTCGAGGCGGGGCGACGGACCGCACTTATGGGTCGCGCTTTCCCCGCATTAATAAAATGCTAATGGGTTGGGTATTTGATCTGAGTTGGGTCGTTGGCCTTAATACGCACTAACCTTCATGTGGGAGAAGTTATGGGTACTCAGTGTCGTTGTATCAGCCGAAGCTCTTCGGACGTCAGCAATGGAGCGGCGCGCGCTGGATTGGACTGGACGGTACAGCTCTTGGACTGGAGTGTGCTAGGTCTGTTTCCGGCCGCCCACGCATCGTGCAGGAGTGCAAGGGCAATTGGGCCCACGAACCTGCGCGCTTAGGATTTAGACCAGCGCGCTGGCCTCTTCGATGAGCCTAGGTGGGGCGACGACGTGCTGATATCCCGAGGCCGGGCATGACCCAGGAAAGTATGTCCGGCCGGAGGTGACTCAGGCGTGTTGGGGAATATGTGGTGCACCCCTGCAGGGAAGAATTTATCTATTCGAATAGCCGTGTCCACGGTAACAGGACGACTTGGAGTTATACCTTGACCTTCTACAACTATAATTGTGACTTAATTTGAAATGAATGTGGCTCCGGGATTGCTTCCTCGCAGGGAGTCGAGGAAGAATCTCTGGGCGTGGTTACTTAATAAAATTGCTACAATAATATGACTATATATGAGATACCAATCTACTCCCTTCTAATGCTGCAAGATGTTGAAGATGCTAGTCTTCGATAGGACTAGGCCTTCCCCTATTCTTGCTTTCTGCAGTCAGGCCAGATATAACCCCACCCCCCTTGATAATGATGCATACTTAGTATAGTTCTGATGTCAGTCTTGCGAGAACTTTGGATGAGTACTCACCGCTGCTTTGCATTTTCTTTCCCCCTTCGATACGATGCCGCGTTCAGACGTTGGAGCCCAGGAGATGGAGTACGCCGGAGACGACTACTACACCACTGCTGGAGCCTACTACTACGTGGAGAACGTTAACGCTCAGGAGTAGTTAGGTTGGCTCCCTGGCAGGAGGCCTCGCCTCTTTCGATCCGCTGCTTATGTTTGTGCTAGCCTTCTTAAGGCAAAACTTGTTTAACTCATGTCTGTACTCAGATATTATTTGCTTCCGCTAACTCGTGCTTTGTCGAGCTTTGTATTCGAGCCCTCGAGGCCCCTGGCTTGTAATATGAAGCTGTATGACTTTAATTTGTGTCTAGTGTTGTGTTGTGATATTGATTAGTGAGTCCCTAATCTTGGTCATACGCATTGCATGATTGTTTAGCGTACGGTCGAAATTGGGGGCGTCACAGATGATGACAGGACCATGATTTGGATGACCCATGGCCGGCAGTTGCGTACTACATGGAAGACATTCATGAGCAGTTTGGGATACATCGATGAGGGTCTGAACCATCCTCTTGGTCTTCGTCCTCATAAGGAGGGTGGTCCAACTCACAAGTCAAAATTGCTTCACCACATGGTTATTATTTCGCAGCCGAATGGGAAATCAAAGAAAGAGCTGAAACCGTTCCTTGACATCATGCATCGCATTTTCAGGCACACTCTTTTCCCTCATGTTGGGAACCTTGACATGGTGCATGGCTACCTAGTTGATATGCTGCTATTGTGCCACAAGGAGAAAGGCAAGGGCACAGTGCTGGATGTATCTCATGTGATGTGGAGGGAGCTACTCAATGCCACATATGGTGACCATGTACCTATCTATGCCCCTTTCATCTTCAAACTCATCGTGGATACCTGGAACTCCACATTCCCTGAGGAGAGGCTCACAACTGGGCCACTGACGACCCACGAGGTGGTTAATCTGAGACAGAAGGAGCGCTGGGCTCCCATTCGCCGGCCTGAGCCTGTGATTCCGTCTTCTGACTCTGCTGAGGACGATGAGCCAGACTATGTGCCAGGTAATGAGCACACTTCAGGGCAGTCTGGCTGGGCTGCAAAGCTCAAGCATAAGGTGAAGAAGCTCTTCTACCTTCAGTCCGATGTTCAGCATAAGTTGTACCTGGCTCATGTAGATGCCAAGATTGCTCGCCAGTAGAGGAAGGCCATCATGAGGAAGTTGGAGATTCCGGTCAAGAGTGGCTCAGAGGACCTGATCACATCAGAGGATAAGTGGATCTCCGGTCACAGTCGCTGGACAGATTCTGATGATTCCAACACTGGCACGTCTGCACCTACACCTGCTCGTGAGCAGGAGATCGAGGAGGAGTCTGAGGATCACGAGGAGTACGAGGAGCATGGTTCTGATGATGCTTTTGATGATGAGGATTCCGACGAGACCATGGGCGGAGACTAGTACTATCACCTGGCATCACTTAGTGTCACTCTTTGCCTTTTTGGCATCTCGATGCCAAAGGGGGAGAGAGTTTAGGACCGGAATTTCCAGGGTTGCCGAGTCACAAGCTCATTTTATTTGCTTCGATTTCGTCGCTTGTGAACTCTTTTATCTTATTTGCTTTGGTTTGGGAGACTTGGAGACTATGCATGTATGGTGTGAGACATATGTTATCCCTTATCTATCGTTTTATGTCGTACTCTCAGAGTATGTGATGCTTTGCTAATATTGTTCCCTATTATCTTCTTGCTCACATGTTCTTACTTGCAACCATGCTTTGCTTCATATTATGTTGTTGTAAGTATTGCCTTGTCTATAAAATATGGGGGGAGTGTTGATCCTAGAGTGTGTGCTTTGCATTCCAAAAGCATATTCAAATAATGCACACATCTAGGGGGAGCCCGTCTATATTTTGTAGATTCTCAGTTTGCATATCATTCCTTGCTATCCTTTGTGCAAATCCGGTGTTGTCATCAATCCACCAAAAAGGGGAAGATTGTTAGGGCATATTTCTCTCTAAGTAGTTTTGGTGATTGATGACAATGCAATTTGTTGACTAACCAAGTGCATTGAGTATTTCAGATATTAAATCATGGCACGAGATGGTTTATTCCCCTCGGTGATAAAGAGTGAAGACGGTTGTTTCTGACGCTTTCTTTTACGGTGGACTTGAGTCATAGGACAACCGTATTATTAAGAGGGGGTCCGCTTTGGAAAGGTATGGGTGGAATCAACATGTACACAACCTTATTTGCACCCACATATCCCTTTCCACAACTTGGAGCTCTCTCTCTGTTTTCTGTGAGCAGTTTGGTAGCACACAAGCGGTAGTACCGCTAGTACCAATGGTAGTACCGCTTAGGCGGTAGTGCCGCTGTGTACTACCGCGTTAGTACCGCTTGGGGCTTCCTGTGCATGTAACTTTCTGTTGCCACTTTCTCATGCACGGTAGTAGAACGGTAGTGCCGCTTAAGGCGGTACTGCCGCGCCCTACTACCGCGTCTAGTACCGCTTGAGGGAAATCCCCTATGTTACTTTCTGTTGCCCATTTTCCCTTAGCGGTAGTAGAGCGGCACTAGCACGGTACTACCGCTTCGTGTGGTAGTGCCGCTCTAGTACTCTCTACTACTGCTACCTCCCCTGGCCATGTGACTCTAAGCGGTAGTACCGCTCCGGCGGCACTACCGCTCCGGTACTCTGTGTACTCTCTGGCCTAGGTGTGGTAGTACTGCCCAAAGCGGTAGTACCGCTCCTAGGAGCGGTAGTACCGCTTGAGTGCGGACCGAGGAAAGAAAACAGTTGGATTTTCTCCCACTATATATAGGGTCTTCTTCCCCAAGAAGACCTACCTCTTATCTCTATCTCTACTACTATTAAAAGAGCGAACTGAAATTTTTCCACAACCACCAAAACAAGTGTACACCTGATGAAACCTGCAACATCCGATCTAATCCACCTGATGAAATCCAATAGTCTATATTTGTCCAATGGTGTGCCATCTAATCACACGGCTCAGATTCAATGTTCTGCCGGCAGACTCTCCGCGCGAGATCCGATCCGCTCGATGCCGTCCCCAAATCACGGAACAATGCCAAACCTAACTCGATCTCCACGATGTCCGCAACAATCAACGCCCCGCCGCGCAGAGGGCGGAGACAAAGCACGCTGCAGAAGGGCGCATGCCCTGCTCTTCCCGATCCACCATCTGAGATCAGATGGAGAGACGCGGTCGCAACTTCCTCGTCTGCCTAGCACCACACTAGCCCCGGTGACCACCACGGCCGTCGCCATCGCCAGCCCACCGCCCGCCGCTCTTCTTCTGCTGCCTCATGGGCTCGAGCGAACGGAGCCAACCACCCGAAGCGACCGGAGTGGAACCTCCCTCCGCTGCCCAGCACTAGCTCCGGTGGCCGCGCCGCCCATCACGCCGCACCTCGCGTCGCCGCCCATTCATCCGCTTCCCACGCGCCACCACTCCGCACGCCTCGACCCCGATTCGCCGCTGCACCGTGCGCTTCGTCCCTTATTAGTCGTCGCCTCGCCGTCGGGGCGCCCACTGCGCGGCTGCTGCGAACCTGCCTCCCACTTCCCCTCAGCTGGTCTCGAGGTCGGCTGCGGGGGAGCAGCAGCAGCTGCCGCCGCGGCGTATCCACGATGGCTGGTGGAGGAGGAGGGACCAAGAGGGACAGCTCGTGGAGTTCCTGGACTGCATGGACCGGCTGCGCAACTACGAGTGCTCCGGCGTGCCGCGTGGCGCCGGGACCGACTCCGACGATGGCTTCGACCGAGGCCGCATGCGCCATCTTCTCCGCCGCCTTGGCGACCCCCACAGGCCCACACACACTATCCAGTGAGTTAAGCGTGGCCAGTGATACAGTCATAATTCTTATGATGAATGGGTAATGGAAAGGTTCGACTGCCGCGTTCCTGTCTAATATCATGAGGGAGCAAGGATACAATGTGGGCTGCTATTCCAGGTATTCCACCATATCACGAAGCTCCATGTATCATTTAATCCATTTGGTAGTAATTATTAGACAACACAATCACGGGAATTACATGGTGCTGATGTCTATGCAGTCCACACCTTCTAAACAATCCGATCGAGAGCGCATTACTGTTGGACAACATGGAGACCCTGTTTCACTTGCATCTTTGAGGGATCTTTTTGATCTGGCCAAGGAAGCTATTGATGAATCAATCGAATCAGAAAATGGATCCCTGACACTCTTTGAGGTATATTTTTCAAAGTTATTTTTAAGTTGCAGGTTTAGTTGGTTTTTGCTTTAATAAAATGATGATGATGTGTACTCAGATATATTTTTTGTCTGTCCCCGAATGAGAGCCTACAATACCAATAAATGATAAGCATGACAAGAAAAATAGCAAAGGCAATACGTAATGGATTTTCCTTCAATAGTTCGCATTTCACCTTACTGCATTGAACATTACAGGCTGTGATGCATTTTTGCTGTTCTAAATTATGCTATCTTTCTTTTTCTTTGAATATTGGCAAGCCATTATAGTCTAAATATTAACTCTACACCTGAACTTACTTTAACAAGCAGGTGAAATTTGGTGATGCCCATGTAATAATCATGAATACATGGACAGCCCTGCTCTTTTTAGCTGCCTTGATGCTACCATACTGCATAAGAGTTACTTCTACTGATTAACGTCTGCCAACAATTCCAATTCAGTTGATATGTTGCAATTCTGAAACTGGATTCTGTGTATGTAGTTATTCTAATGTCCCTTGGATCACCTCTGTATATTTATTTCTTGTCATGTTGAACTCATGTGTGATACTGGGTTTTATGCATTTTCAATAGCCTTGAGATTTTCGTTAGGATTTGATGCGTGTGCATTTTCACATAATTTCTAACAATCCAGTTCATCATTTCGTCACAGAAGACTAACCAACCAGGCGCAGATCCATTTCATTCTACTGAGCGTCCCAGGCTGTGTATGCTAGCGCAGCTAGGGCTGGACACGAGCCGAGCCAAGTTCAGTCCGAGCCTGGCTTTGGCTCGCCTAAAGCGAGCCAAGCTCGGCTTGGCTCGCTGGCTGAACGAGCCTGTTTCTGGAGGCTCGGCTCGTTTTGCCTCTGGCTCGGTCCAGCCCGATCAGCTCGTGTGTGCACTGCTATGTGTGTCTACGCCTGTGCAGTATACATACAAACTAGCAGGCAAAAGGCGCGGCGTGAGAAGACTGTGAGTACGAACATGAACACAATTATTTAATTTTAAAGACGAATTTACGAATCGGTACCCGATGAGAATGCAAATACGAAGCTATGGCATCACTGCATGAGTAGATGTTTTACATAACAACTGGGGAACAGAAAAGAAGGCGGCAAGAAGCCTAACCAGACGCTATATTTATGAGATAGCGTCTCCATTTATTTTGAAGCGGAATAGCTTGAACATGTTCTATTCCTTTCCAAGACAATCTTTGCCTTTTCCGGAATCCTCGAAGGAGACAGCTCTTTGCCTTCTTCAGAGTCCTTCGGAGGAAACAACTCTTTGTCAACATGGCTACATATAGTGAGATAGCATCAGTCCTTCAGAGGAAACGACTCTTTATCGACATGGCTGCATATAGTGAGATAGCATGATGTCAGTATCTTATATATCTATCTAATCCTGTAATTAGGTTTATCTGATTGCAACGACCTTTTCTTCAAGTCGCATCCGCAAGATGGATCATTAGTAGTTGGTCCTTTTGTTCCTTGTGCTGTATTTGTCACATCTGAGGCCTGAAAATAATTTCTTGGTTATCTATGAATCTCAAAATTTTAGGAAGCGGTTGAAAGTAAGGGTAGGGTAGTCACATGCGTTTTGGATAGGTTCACGTCCATGTCACTGTTTTTGTAGTAGAATTTTATAGCGATGGACCTCCTTTTAGTATAAGCTACTTCTGCTCATCCGGCAGCACTAATATACAACGTTGCATTTCTTCTTTGTTGGCAGCAAGACTCATGGCATAGAATACATGTAATACTACCTATGCCTGGAAAAGAAACATTAGAGAGAACTAACGTGCCGGATTTGAAAACACAAACCAATATGTTACTCCGTCTGTCCTATAATATAAGAGCGTTTTTGACACTACACTAGTGTAGAAAACGCTCTTATACTATGGGACGGAGGGAGTAGTGTTTAGTGAACTGACATAGCAGAATGTCCATACTACCAACCTGGAAACAAAAATGGTTACTAAAAGAACAAAGCAACGACAATTCATCAGAACTAAACAATTAGGCAAAGTTTTCTCCAACCAGATAATTCTTTCGTAGTAGCATTAATTGTTTTCTTGTAAACAATATTTGGAGTAACATTTATTTGCAACATCCTTGGAATCTTCAATTAGAACCTTTAAACCTTGTCGTTATGCTACTCGTGAGGCAGCCACATATAACTGTCCATGAGAGGACATGCATTGGATTTGGAAGATAAACACATAGCTTTGCAAGTGTTTGTCCTTGACTTTTATTAATGGGCATTGCATGCTGCGAACTGGCACGCCGTAGAGTGAATGGCCACTTAGTACTCGATGCATTCAACACAGTTTTGGGGATACAGACACGCTGTCCCTTATTGGATCTGAACAAACAAAGAAAAGGATTGTTGTAGCATCATTGATGCCTTGATATGGACAAATATATAAGAATAACAAAGGCTTGCCAAATCTTCAGTTTTTCAGTGATCACAACTGCCAAAACAAAACAAAAACCAAGCGTTCAGTACGTGAATCACAAGTAATGATGATTTTCATCAACCATCATATGTGCATTGCTATTAAGGGTGGAATTACCTCAAAAGGTGCATATTTCAGTACTGAAGCCGTGTGTCCGCCTCTTTGTCATTGGTTTAAATATCACGACTAATATGTTGCTGGCCCATGGACTTGACTACAACTTTTGAAGTTAATAAGGAGGGGATCAGTCAAAAATAATGTATTAGTCATTACTCAGCAAGGGAACATAGAGGTTGGTCATGTCTCTTTCTGACCTTGCTGGACAAAACAGTCCCAAAAAATTGAACCTGCTGAAACTTATTGTTGCATAAACCCAAATGCAAATAAGTAAACACTCGCTTCTTCCATCTTATTTCAGGAAGACAATCTTGATTTAACCTTTCATTTTTTATTACTACGATTAAAAATAAAATCATCTTTCTACTTGGAAGAATCCAAAGGCATGCATTGTTATAACCCCTTGTGCCACCATATTTACAAAACCTCCGGACCGAGGGGGGAAACAATACAACCAGTATCCATGTGCCCCGTATGTCTTTTCTTCACATAAAACCAATTGCAACATCACTGATTATTTTTTAGCATCAATGTATCTCCCATGAAAAGATAATATGATAGTAACAATTGACATAATAATATAGTAATAATCAAACTGGTAGCAAAAGGAGGCTACTACTTGAAATCACCAAGCCACTCGTTCATTCATTTCTAGAGATCTAACCAAGCTGTATTACTTAATGAACCGGTGTCCTCAACTACTGTACATT
Organism: Elymus sibiricus; assembly: GCA_039707655.1. Taxonomy (NCBI): domain Eukaryota; kingdom Viridiplantae; phylum Streptophyta; class Magnoliopsida; order Poales; family Poaceae; genus Elymus; species Elymus sibiricus. Next base: position 25,492,336 of record CM077671.1, on the reverse strand, counting down.
CCATGATCCAAAATTGAAGCTAGCATTAAATAGTAACAACGACCTACGAACCAGCATCATCATTTTAAACCACAAAATACATGGATAAATATTGCACGAAGGCATACCAGATTAATCAGCCGCGTTCTACACTCTGAAGTTTAATACACATCTTCCCTTTTTTTTTTGATGATCCAGTGTAACTCTCCCACTAATCCAGACCTTACATCCTTCACTTGGAAGACCTCCATTGACCTCATATACTGTAGGCAACAATGAATAATTCAGATACTAATAGCGGTGGTAAGCACATATAAGTAGATCGACAATAAAGCTAGCAGGCAACAACTACGAAGCAGTTTTAGTGCTTCTGGTTTGTACACAACATTTCAGGTAATGATGCCATTTAGTATTCAATGTCCGCAACATTCCAATATTATCGGTATTGATGCTTGTAACATTCCAAAATATACAGAGCACACATAGTTCCATTCTTATTCAGCATCTCAACATTTATTTTGGAGACACCCTTCCAACAGAGCATGCATAGTGTCGGTGTACTAAAGTATGGGTCTTTTTAGTACCCCTTACTTGTGCACGGGCAGTTGTAGCCGTACCGCGGCAGGCCTTGCCGGGGAATAGCTAGGAGTAATCTTAAGACGAAGATAGTGCTTGCCGGCGAGGAGCGAGCCGGCAAGCCAGGAACCCGGCAAGCTTTGCCGGGAAAAGACGTTCAAGTCAACGACCAGACCAGAAGACGGAAGGCCAAAGGGGTGCGAAGGCCCGGCAAGACCCTTGCCGGCAAGGCCTCGCGCCCGGCGAGACCCGGCCCCGGCAAGATACCGGGCCCGGCAAGACCTACGCCCGGCAAGCGTCGGACCCGGCAAGCCCCGGTCCCGGCAAGCCCCGGTCCCGGCAAGCCCCGGTCCCGGTAAGCCCCGGGAACGGCAAGGATTCGGCCCCGGCAAGGCTCTGCACAGTGTAGCGCTATCGCTCCTACGCAGCGGCCAGCCTTGTCGTTTAGGGTTTGTCCTCATGGTGACGTGGCGCGATGCTGGCCACGAGATGCTTAAGCGGTGCTGATGGGATGGCTGCTTTTGCCCATCCCCTGTAAAGCTTTTCCAAGCCCGAGACACTGAGGGACACCTCGACGGACACCTCACGGTGCGTTTAATGAGCTTGTCCTAAGCCGTCAGGGTTAGGTATGATAACGCTGTAACAACCCTGTAGCTACTTTCCACCTCATGCCTTATCCCTTACGCCACTGTGGTAGCCCCTTTGACTCATATAAAAAGGAGGCCCAAGGCATAGCTACAGGGGGGGGGGCACTTCAGAGGAAGGAGGGACCTTGCTCGTTCTGCAAGTATAGCTGCTAATTACTGTAGCACTCCAAGAACTCAGCCTAACACATCCAATACAAACAAAGCAGGAGTAGGGTTTTACGCATCCGTGCGGCCCGAACCTGGGTAAATTCCCCGTGTGCTGTTCGCTAGTTCTGCTCTTCGTGCAATCCTCTCCCTTTGCCGAACCGTAAAGGGATCTGCTCGATAGCGATCCCATAGGTGTTCGTTTCCCACGACATCTTTGGCGCGCCAGGTAGGGGGATCGAGGTTGTGCGAACCTGATCTAGCGATCAGCGCGTCAGATCTTCGATCATCTTCACCACCATGGCTCCCAAGAAGAAGGGTTTCATGGCGGTTGGTCCATCTGCTTCGGTCGTACCTGATGCTGCGCGCGCAGGCGACGGCGTAGACGCGGGCGGAGGAGGTGGAGGCTCCGAGCTTCCACGGCGCTCCGGCGATCCGAGCCGGACGAGCAACAGGTCCAAGGATGGAGCTGCGCAACCTGCGGGTGGTGCAGCGACGTCCAAGGATGGAGCGGCGCCTTCCAGGACGAATACACCGGCGCATGCACCGCGACCTTCTCAGGACGCGCGTAACGTGCGGCCTCAAGACGTTGGTGGTTCTAGGCGTCCGCATGGGAAGTCCCCTGTGCATCATTCCCAGGGTGCACAGGGCCAAGATCCACGCCAGCGCGCTGGTGGAAACCGCGCGCGGGTGCAGAGTCGTGATGATGCTCCTTCTAACCCGGTTAGGAGTTTGAGCACCTCACGTTCTTCGCACCTGTCGCCGCCGCCTACGCCAGCAGAGGCGTTGGCGCGGGCTCAGCTGCTCCTAGACTTCCCTCCCGCCGCGGAGAAGCTAGACGAGTGGCGAGCCGCTATCCAGAGCCTCATCGGCCTAGCCAACAACGACGTACCGCAGCAGGGTGAACCCTCGCGGCTGCAGTCGTCTAGGCTGGTGCGTGGCGATGGAGAGAAGACCGGAGCTGGAACGACCACGTTGCGTTCCCCTCCGTTGCGTCAAGAGCGGTCGTTAACTAAGCGGACCAGCGCCCGTGAGGATGATTCCACGGCGTCGTCTGATCCGCGGGTTCGCCGCGATCAACGTCACGTTCTTCGGGAACGGAAGAAGGAGGACGCTCGAACCACCATCGAGCGCCGAAGGGAAACGCGTCGCCAGTCCGACAAGCGCGCTGGGATCACTGTTGACGAGCCCGCGCCAGGGTATCCTGGCTGCCTACCTTACGAGGTGGGTTGTCCAGCGTTTACTCGTGAGCTGCGGCAAGTCCAGTGGCCCAGCTCCCGCTCCTTCAAGCCGGAAGTACCGGAGAAGTACGACGGCAAGACTCATCCGTCCGAGTTCTTGAGCATCTACGCCATCGCGGTGCAGGCTGCCGGGGCTCGTGACGATAAGGTGCTGGCCAACTATTTTCCGTTGGTACTGAAGCCCAACGTGAGATCGTGGTTGATGCACCTGCCCGAGAATTCCATCTCTTCTTGGGCCGACCTGTGCCACCAGTTTGTTGGCGCCTTCACCGGCGGCCATCAAGCTCCTGGCCAGGAGAGTGATCTGCACATCATTCCTCAGAAAGAAGGCGAAACTTTGCGCAAGTATATCCAGAGGTTCACCCGCGTCCAGCACAATATCCCTGACGTTCATCCCGCCGCCGTTATCAGCGCCTTTCATCAGAACGTGCGCAACCGAAAGATGCGGGAGGAGCTGGCGATGAACAAGGTCAAGGATGTCGCCGAGCTCTACGCTTTGGCCGACAAGTGCGCCCGGGCGGAGGAAGGGAGGAGACTCCCCGGCGAGAACGCCGGCGCTGGAGTCAACTCCGAGAGCGATGACGCTCCTGCCCCGGCAAAGAAAGGGAAGCGGAAGAACAGGAAGCGCAAAGTCAAGGCCGTGCTTGCCGTTGAAAGTTCCGGCAACATCGGCACCGCCAAGAAGCCCAAGACCGACGACCCCGGCAAGGAGGTTGCCGGGTGTGCGGCGTGTCAGGCCTTGGCGGCTGCCGATAAGTCGGAAGGATCCGGCAAGCAGTACTGCAAGATCCACCGTACCAAGGGCCACGACCTCCAGGACTGCCGGCAAGTAGAGGAGCTTGCCGCGAAGCAGCACGCCGAGTACGAACGACGCGACAAGGAGCGAGCTCGAGATGGTGCCGGAGGGTCCGGCAGGAAGCGCGGTCGAGGAGGACGACGCGGCAAACCTGGACAGCGGCAAGAGAAGCCTGCTCGGGGCCGCGACAGGAAAGAAGGAGATGAAGACGCAGATGAGGACGATGACGAGTCTAGCGAGCGGGAGTTTCAGAAGGCCACAGAGGTTATGTGCGTCGACGGAGGCGCCTCGCTGCATCTTTCTCACCGCCAGCTCAAGCAGTGGGCGCGTAAGATTCTTGCGGCCGAGCCCTCTATTGATGCGCAGAAGCCGCTGAGGTGGTCCCACACGCCCATCATTTTCGATGCCGAGGATCACCCTGATCGCACTACTGCTGTCGGGTGCTTGCCGTTGTTGGTCTCCCCAACAATTCGCAACCTCCAGGTAACGAAGATGTTGGTTGATGGTGGTGCCGGCCTGAATCTCATCTCGCCGGACGTCCTCAGGAGGCTGCAAATTCCTGATGAGGACCTCGAAGAGACAGGCTCCTTCCAAGGGGTCAATCCAGGAAGATACCAGCCGAAGGGCAAAATCACGCTGCCGGTAACATTCGGCAGCGAGCTGAACTTCAGGACGGAGAAGGTCGTCTTCGATGTCGCCAAGATTCCGTTGCCATACAATGGAATCCTTGGCCGCCCAGCGCTGGCCAAGTTCATGGCGGCATCGCATTACGCCTACAACGTCTTGAAGATGCCCGGTCCAATGAGCGTCATCACTGTCCACTCCGACAAGAAAGACGCGCTCATTTGCACCGACAAGCTCTACCGGGAAGCAGTTGCAGCATCCACCGCCAAGGCGCATGCTCCTACCGCTCAAGATCCCGGCAAGAAGAAGAAGCCCGGCAAGACCCCTTGTGCAAGCTCCGGCAAGCGCGCCTCTCCGGAGTGCTGCGCTACCGTCGAGGATGCACCGGGGAGCTCTGCCGGCCAGACCAAGAAATCCAAGGCTGCTCCGCCTGAGACCAAGAAGGTGCCTGCCAAGGAGGACGGGACGGGAGGAACTTTCACCATAAGTTCCACCCTTGATGACAAATAGGAAAGCGCGCTCGTTGCCTTCCTGCGGGCGAATGTCGATGTGTTTGCATGGCAACCATCTGACATCCCCGGTGTTCCCAGGGAGGTAATTGAGCACCACCTAGCCGTCTGTCCTCACGCGCGACCCGTCAAGCAGAAGGTGCGGAAGCAAGCTTTGGAGCGGCAAGAGTTTATTGCACAAGAGATCAAGAATCTTGAGGCGGCAGGCCTGGTTAGAGGAGTCCTCCATCCTACATGGTTGGCCAATCCAGTTGTTGTGCGCAAGGCGAATGGTAAATGGAGGCTATGTATTGACTTTACAGATATCAATAAAGCCTGCCCAAAAGATCCTTTTCCCTTGCCGCGCATCGACCAGATTGTGGATTCCACTGCCGGCTGCGATCTGCTGTCATTTCTTGACGCATACTCAGGCTATCACCAGATCTTCATGGCGAAAGAAGACGAAGAGAAGACCGCATTTATCACCCCATGTGGCACATACTGCTTCTTGCGTATGCCTTTCGGGCTGAAAAGTGCTGGGTTGACCTTCGCAAGAGCTATCCAGATTGGTTTCGGGACCCAGCTCCATAGAAATATGGAAGCTTACATGGATGACATAGTGGTCAAAACCAAGGACAAAGCAACGCTCATTCAAGATCTGGAGGAGACTTTTGCAAATTTGCGCAGGATCAACCTGAAGCTCAACCCGGAGAAGTGCGTGTTTGGAGTTCCATCCGGCAAGCTTCTCGGGTTCTTTGTATCTCAGTGTGGAATTGAAGCCAATCCCGACAAGATCAAAGCAATTGAGCAGATTGAAGCACCAAGACGAGTCAAGGATGTGTGCCGCCTCGCCGGCTGCGTCGCTGCTTTGAGTAGGTTCATCTCAAAGTCTGCTGAGCGCGCCCTGCCGTTTTTCAAAATTTTGAAGAAGGCAGGTCCAATGAAATGGACTCCAGAAGCGGAGGCAGCGCTGCAGGATTTGAAGAAGTACCTCTCCTCTTCGCCAATACTAGTCGCGCCCAGGCCACAAGAGCCGTTGCTGCTATATCTAGCAGCAACGAATCAAGTGGTTAGTGCTGCGCTGGTGGCAGAGAGAGAAGCAGAGGAAGATGCAGCGGCAACGGCAGGCCCGCCAAGCAGCTTGCCGGGGCCAGCCCCGGCAGAGTCTGGCGCCGGCAAGGAAGGATCCGCGCAGTCAAGTCCAACAGTGCAGAAGAAGAAGATGGTGCAGCGCCCAGTCTATTTCGTCAGCTCCCTGCTGCAGGGGGCCAGGTCGAGATATTCTGGTGTGCAGAAGTTGCTCTTCGGCCTTCTCATGGCCTCGAGGAAGCTGCGCCATTACTTCCAAGCACATGAGATCACCGTCGTCACTCGCTTTCCGTTGCAACGGATCCTCCGGAACCCGGAAGCGACCGGCAGGATTGTAGAGTGGGCGTTGGAGCTGTCATGCTTTGGTCTCAAGTTCGAAAGTATTTCAACTATCCAGAGCAGAGCCTTGGCAGAGTTCATTGCAGAATGGACACCAACGCCAGACGAGGAAGTTCAAGAATCAGTGACCCCCGGGAAGGAATCAGATCAGGCATGGGTCATGTACTTTGATGGAGCCTTTTCGCTGCAAGGCGCCGGTGCCGGCGTGCTGCTTGTCGCGCCCAGCGGAGAGCACCTCAAGTACGTCATCTAGATGCATTTTCCCCGGGAGAGATCGACCAACAACACGACAGAGTATGAAGGATTGCTTGCCGGTCTCAGGATCGCGGCAGACCTTGGGATCAAGAAGCTCATCGTCAGAGGTGACTCCCAACTCGTCGTGAGGCAGGTCAACAAAGATTACCAGAGCCCGTTGATGGAAGCTTACGTTGATGAAGTAAGGAAGCTGGAAGAGCGCTTTGACGGTCTTCAGACAGAGCATGTTCCTCGATCAGAGAACAGCATTGCTGACGACCTGTCGAAGCGTGCCGCACTCAAGTTACCTGTGGAACCAGGGACTTTTGTGCTCCGCTTGACTCAACCATCCGTGTCGCCATCGGCAAGGCCTGATAAGAGAAGAAAGTTAAGTACCGGCGAGTACTTCCCGGCAGGGCTTCCCGAAGCCCCCGGCAAGAATCTTGCCGGGAACGACCCGGTTGCCGGTGAGCAGCGGCTTCGTGCAGAGCCTCAGGTTCTTGCCGCCGAAGCAAGCGCCCCTGCGACCGAAGAAATACCAGTTGCCGGTGAGCAGCTGCTCCGCCAAGAACCTCAGGTTCTTGCCGTAGAAGCAAATGCTCCCACAGCTGAAGAGTTGCCTTTAGTCCTTGTCGTCGAGCCACAAGCTCCGGCATGGGCACAGCAAATAGTCCATTTCCTTCAGACAGGAGAACTCCCTGAGGAGCAGCAAGAAACTGAAAAAGTAGCCCGTCAGTCAAGTATGTACCAGTTCGTCGACGATGTCCTGTACAGAAAAAGACCCAACGGTGTGAAATTGAAGTGCATTCCTCGGGAGGATGGACTAGAGCTGTTGGCAGAGATTCATGGAGGCATATGTGGATCCCACATAGGCTCAAGAGCCCTTGCCGGCAAGGCATTCCGGCAAGGATTCTTCTGGCCTACTGCTCTCCAGGATGCAACTGCACTAGTAACCAAGTGTGAAGCGTGCCAGTTTCATTCGAAGCAACTTCATCAGCCAGCTCAAGCTCTCCAGACGATTCCTCTCTCCTGGCCCTTCTCGGTCTGGGGGCTCGACATACTGGGTCCCTTCCCCCGCGCTGCCGGGGGCTTCGAGTACTTGTACGTTGCCATCGACAAGTTCACGAAGTGGCCAGAAGTGGAAGCAGTGAGGAAGGTGACAGCACAGTCAGCAGTCAAGTTCTTCAAGGGGATTGTGTGCCGTTTTGGTGTGCCGAACAGGATCATCACCGACAACGGTACGCAGTTCACTAGTCGCACCTTCAAACAGTACGTCCAAGACCTTGGCGGCAAGATTTGTTTTGCCTCTGTTGCTCACCCGAGGAGTAACGGCCAAGAGGAGAGGGCGAACGCTGAAGTGCTGCGCGGTCTCCGGACCAGAACTTTTGACAAGCTGCACAAGCATGGAAGACGCTGGATTGATGAGCTGCCGGCGGTTCTTTGGTCGATCAGGTCGACGCCAAATCGAGCCACCGGCCAGACACCCTTCGCTCTGGTCTACGAAGCGGAGGCGGTTCTCCCCACGGAACTCATATACGGGTCACCTCGAGTGCTCGCTTATGATGAGCTTGAGCAAGAACAGCTGCGGCAAGATGACGCGCTGCTCCTTGAGGAGAACCGTCTTCGGGCTGCTGTGCGAGCTGCTCGCTATCAGCAAGCTTTGCGCCGCTATCATAGCCGCAAGGTTCATGCCCGGAGTCTTGAGGAAGGCGACCTTGTTCTTCGGCGCGTTCAGTCGGCCAAGAATTCCAACAAGTTGACGCCGAAGTGGGAAGGCCCTTACCGGGTAGTACGAGTCACCAGGCCTGGCGTTGTCCGCCTGGAGACCGAAGAGGGCTTGCCGGTGAGCAACTCCTGGAATATCGAGCACCTTCGCAAGTTCTACCCGTGAAGGGCAGTTGTTGGGTCTCTTGCCGAGATAGCGGTACAGCCTGCTGACTGCTGTCAGACTCAAGTCCAGCACTCGCGGCGTAACGCTCCGCCAAGATCCCGGCAACGCCATTCTGTACTAGTCTTGCCGGATGGCATGTGATCCTTTGTACAGAGCAGGCACATCTTTTGTGCATAGTTAATAAGTTTGCAGTGCTTTACATTTCTTGTCGATTTCATGCCTTATGTATGCATGTGTTTATCTGAAGTGTGTATTGCACTTGCCCCGATTTCCTGCCGTAGTAGCGATACGCCACGCTGAACACTGTCGGACTCCGGTCCAGTGCTCGCGGCAATGTAACGCTCCGGCAAGCTCCTGGCAATGCCCCTCTGTGAGATCTAACGAACCGTCCAGGTTCCATAACATTTATTTTCTCTTCTTTCTTTTTCTTAAAGAGATAGAAGATTCCCTCGCGTGCAAGTTTGCCGGGGGGGAAGGAGAATGATGGAATGGATACCAGGGGACGTTCAAGGTTGATGCTTTGCCGGGAGAAGAAAAGTATAGCGGCGAAAGCCAGAGCTAAGTTGCTGACCCCTTTAGCAGATTTCAATTTTTTGTAAGGCTATATCCCTTGAACGATTTCGGCTTTGTATGGAAAACCTGCACGCGATGGAATCTTGTCGGGATTAGGCTGCGCCCTTATTCTGTTTCGAGTCCGCTCAACGATTTAGGTGGCCGCGCTGAAAGCGTCAAGGTTTCTTGCCGTGAGCAGCACTGCCTGCTGAACGCTGTCGGGCTCCGGTCCAGCGCTCGCGGCAAGGCCATGCTCCGGCAAGTGCCCAGCAAAGCGTAGGGTATATGCTATGCAAAGAGAGATTGATCAAGGGGGAATAGCATGCATAGATTCAGATAAAGCAGATTATATATATAAGATAGTTGCCACGTTACTAACATAAGACCAAATGCTTGTCTTTTACATGTAACGCGGCGGCAAGACAAGGAGAAAGATAAGGAGGGCTATAGTTAATCTTGGCGGTCGCCTTCGACCCTCTTCACTTGGCCTATCCGTTCGACGATGGGCGCGACAAGCTCCTGCAGAGCCTTGGCGTCCGCATCCTTCGGCAAGCGGCTGAAGACCTTGGTGAAGTCGACGCCGGGATTCCTGTACGCCACTTTCATCAGCAGCATCTGGACCACGTCCTGGCAGAGCTTCCTGGACTCGCTGGCGAGCTTGCCGGTGTGGGTTGCTTGGAGTTGCTTGAGCGCGTCGACGAGGCCTTCGAAGAACATGGTGATCCTGGCGCTCTCGGTTATCCTGTTGTTGGCAGAATACCCGAAGCCCTGAAGGTTCATGTCCTCCAGCTCCGCGGCAAGCCTCTTGGCGACGTCCACCAGCCTGGCGGTCCAGACCCCTGTGCCGGTGACGTAATCTTGATGCGTGGCGTAGGCGTTCTTGAGCAGCTCCTGCTCGTCGTGGAGGTCCTTGGCCAAGGTCTTCTCGCGAGCTCGGGTAGCTTCCAGGGACTCCTCCAACGTGGATAGCTTCAGCTTCAGATTTGCAATGAAGTCGTTGGCGGAGGCGAGCTGTTTGATCTTCTCGGACGCAGCGAGCTGCATCTCCACCAGGTTGTGGAGGGTTTTCTCCTTCTCGGCCTCGAGGGCAGCGATCTTCTTGCCGTGCTCCTCGAGAATGGCTTCCAGATTCTTCGCCTTCCCCTCCAGCGAGTTCTTGGCGGTCTCCGCAGCCTCGGCAGCGTCGAGTGCCTCCTTGAGCTTGCCGGCGTGGTCTGCAGTTAGAGCGGCGAGCGCTGCCGTTTGGCTTTGCTCGAGCTCCTGGACCCGCCGCGCGACGAGACCCTCCAGTTCTTCGTCCTTGCTGCGCAGCTTGGCGGCAAGCGCCGCCTCGCGCGCGACAAGGTCTTCCTCTTGGGCGTCGAGGCCGATGCGGCGCTCCGTCAAGAGGGCTTCAGCGGCGGCAGCTTTTTGGACGGCCTCCTCCTGCGCCTTCTCAAGATCGGATCGCTGCAGCAGAAGATCGTCCTGTTCCTTCGCCAGCTGCTGCTGATATGTGCTCAGATTCTGGAGGGCCCCCTTGTACCAGTCCCGAGTTTCGTCGAGGCGCTGCCGGAAGTCCCCTTCTGCCGTCTCGATGATTGCGGCCCGCGAGTCGAGCTTCTCCTTCTGAGCCTGGTGAAACGCCAGAAGGTTCTGGTGGCTTTCTTGGAAGGCTCGAAGGAGCTGCTCCTCCTTGGGTTCGCCGGTGGCAGTGGCGGTGACGATCTCCCCATCGAGCTCCTGCCCCTCCACCAGCTCCTGGATATTCGCCATGCCGACGACGTTCTTGCCGGCCTTGACGTACCGGCTTGAGGGCAGGGCCTCCGAGGACGACGGTTGCTCTTCGGCAGGTTTTCTGGCGGCCTCTTCCTCGGCAGCCTTGGCAGCGTCAATCTTGGCGGCCTCCTCTTCAGCGGTCTTGGCGGCCTCAGCAGCGGCAGCCTTGGCGGCAGCCTCAGCAGCGGCAGCCTTTTCGGCCTCGGCAATGGCGTCCTCGGCGATCTCTTCTATGACGGTGTCGACGTCCATAAACACTGTCGAAAGAAGATTGATAGCCAGGGAGATGAATGAGATGGAGCTGGAGAAGAAGTTCAAGAAAACAATTAAAAGAGAAGAGATTTCTAAGGGCGAGTGGTTCACCGGCGTCAAGGTCGTCGCGGTAGAACCCGCCTGAAGATTCCTTTGTGGGCTGCGTGGTCGACGGGTGCGGCATGTCGAGGGTGGCCCTTGCCGGCGACCTCTGTTGCTGCTCTGTTCCTGCGCGCCCCAAGATGTTAGCTGTGAAGATTACCACCCCAGCACTCGCCAGCGGGAAGAGAGTAATTGACTCACGCTGGGGGCTGTGCCGGGGGCTGCGGCGAGGATTGTGCCTTGGGCTTGGCCCCGGGCTGGACTCGATAGTCACCGGCTCTTCAGAAGTGCTTGCCGGCGGCTCGACGCCCGTGGAAGTCTTGGCCTTCTTGGCCACCCTCTCCGCCAAGGTCTCCTCATCCCTGTGGAGGCAAGATCATCAAGATTAATCAAGGAAATCAGAAAGCAAGAACGGAAGCTGTGGCAGAACACTTACTCCTCTTCTTCCTCCTCGTTCTCGAGGATGGATAGGTCGAAGGCGGCCTCCGTCACAGTGCTTGGCGGAGGAGGAGAAGTCGTTCTGGGGCGCTTGCCGGCGGCGGTTTGCCGCGCTGCCTCGTCGGCAACGGCTTGCCGCGCCGCTTCGTCAGCAGCCTCCTTGCCGGAAGCCTCGTCATTTAGCGCCGGCTGGTGAGCAGGAGCGCTGGTGCTGGCCTTCCGAAGGACGCGCCTCCGTGCCTGTCGAAGAGCTGGGGGCTCCTCTTCCTCCTCCTCTTCCTCCTCGGCGGCTGCTCCAACAGAAGGGCCCCCTGTAGCGGCTCCGCTCGGCTCCCCGGTAGCCTGACCTCGCCCGGCAAGATCTTCCCGCAGCAAGTCCTCGCCTTCGCTGGACTCGGCGCTGCCGGCTTCTTCGGCAAGGTTCGCCTCTTCCGCCCTGTTGGCGATGTAGGCGAGCTCCTCCTCCGTGGTGGCGCGGACAAGGTCCTCCTCGCGGATGGCCTTCTCCGTCAAGTTGTCGAAGAATGCCAGCGCCTGCTCCGCGGACGGCTCGGTCCACCTCTTGTCGATGCTATGGGCGTTGAACACCGGCATCATGGTGATGATGGAGGTGAGTGATGAGTTGTTGCACAGTAGGACGACGCCCGCCGGCAAGTTCCCCACTGTTCCAGAATTAAAGAGCTGTTGGCAGAGGGCTGCGTGCCCCATGGCTGTTAGATTATTATCCAACCCAGGCCGCACCCTCATGACGTCGGCGGCATTCATGTACTCCCAGGCAGGACGCCCTTTGTTCTGCAGTGGGGCGATGCGCCGGCGAAGGAAATCTGAAGCAATCATCTCCACCTTCAGCCCGGCAGCCTTGAGGCGGAGTATCCTGGTGGTGGCGATGGTGAGCTTGCTGTCGTCAGGGTCCGCAGCACCCCAATCCTTGCCGCGGACCACCTTCTGCTTCCGCACCTCGCAGAACGGTAGGGGCTCCTTTTCTCGGACCCAGCACCACTTGCCGCGCCACTCATCCCATCTCTCGCGATAGAGCCCCTCTGGGTACGTCTCCTTGGTCGCCGTCCTCGGAATCCAAGCGATGCTACCGGAGAGGGCGTCGCCCTTTTGGAGGCGGGGGTAGAAGTAGTGCCGGAAAAGTGCAGTGCTCGGGATAACCCCAACGAAATTTTCGCAAAGGTGCGCGAAGACGGACATGCAAGTCACGGCATTCGGCGTGAAGTCTAGCAGCTGGAAGCCATAAGTGATCATGATATCTATGAAGAAGTCCGAGTACGGAGGGCAGAGGCCGCACCAGAAGTAATCGGCAAAGAAGGGATAATCCCCTGGCTCTGCCCTACGAGAAGCTACACTCACTTTGGTGGCTGGGTGCGCCGTGGTCTCCTTCGCCCATGCGAACTGGTATCTCTTCTTCAAGGCCTCCGCATCAAGCGTCGGGGGGAAGACAGCGCGCTCCTTCCGCATCTTCACCAGCTTGCTCTCCGCGGCGGCTGCTTCCTCCGCCTTGCCCTTGCCCTTGCTCGGCTTGGGTGGCATGGTGGCTATGGAGGTGGGTGTCGAAGACGTCGAGAGCGCGGTGGAGGCAGGCGGAGGGAGAGAGGCTCTGCTTTGGGCGCAAGGAAGAAGACGATGGCGACGGTTCTGAGATTGAGATTGGAAAGGCGGAGGGGGGTAAATGAGCAGTGCCCTCTGCGATTCCCTTTTTATGGGGAAGGCGCGAGGCAGGCTCTTTACCGCCCGCTTTTGCAGCGGAGCTTCCGCCCACGTCTCCCACTTCGCGCGATTAATGCGCGTAGTGGAGGGGCGTGGTAAAAGAGATCATGATTACGGATGGTTATTCCCTGCCACGTGCGCCCGTGCACTGTTTTGGGCCTAGCCCAACAGGCCTGGCATCCGTGTATGGCCTAGGCCCGGGGGCTCCTGTCGGTGTACTAAAGTATGGGTCTTTTTAGTACCCCTTACTTGTGCACGGGCAGTTGTAGCCGTACCGCGGCAGGCCTTGCCGGGGAATAGCTAGGAGTAATCTTAAGACGAAGATAGTGCTTGCCGGCGAGGAGCGAGCCGGCAAGCCAGGAACCTGGCAAGCTTTGCCGGGAAAAGACGTTCAAGTCAACGACCAGACCAGAAGACGGAAGGCCAAAGGGGTGCGAAGGCCCGGCAAGACCCTTGCCGGCAAGGCCTCGCGCCCGGCGAGACCCGGCCCCGGCAAGATACCGGGCCCGGCAAGACCTACGCCCGGCAAGCGTCGGACCCGGCAAGCCCCGGTCCCGGCAAGCCCCGGTCCCGGTAAGCCCCGGGAACGGCAAGGATTCGGCCCCGGCAAGGCTCTGCACAGTGTAGCGCTATCGCTCCTGCGCAGCGGCCAGCCTTGTCGTTTAGGGTTTGTCCTCATGGTGACGTGGCGCGATGCTGGCCACGAGATGCTTAAGCGGTGCTGATGGGATGGCTGCTTTTGCCCATCCCCTGTAAAGCTTTTCCAAGCCCGAGACACTGAGGGACACCTCGACGGACACCTCACGGTGCGTTTAATGAGCTTGTCCTAAGCCGTCAGGGTTAGGTATGATAACGCTGTAACAACCCTGTAGCTACTTTCCACCTCATGCCTTATCCCTTACGCCACTGTGGTAGCCCCTTTGACTCATATAAAAAGGAGGCCCAAGGCATAGCTACAGGGGGGCACTTCAGAGGAAGGAGGGACCTTGCTCGTTCTGCAAGTATAGCTGCTAATTACTGTAGCGCTCCAAGAACTCAGCCTAACACATCCAATACAAACAAAGCAGGAGTAGGGTTTTACGCATCCGTGCGGCCCGAACCTGGGTAAATTCCCCGTGTGCTGTTCGCTAGTTCTGCTCTTCGTGCAATCCTCTCCCCTTGCCGAACCGTAAAGGGATCTGCTCGATAGCGATCCCATAGGTGTTCGTTTCCCACGACACATAGTTCCATTCCAGAACACACAAGGGATTGTGATACCGATTATTCAGAGAAAGAAGCAACGCAAATAGGAGTTTCCCTCTGCTAGCCACATATAGTGTACTGTTTTTTTTAAATCCCTTTTGCAAGGAAGGTGGAGCTGTAGTATCAGTTGTATGAGATCACAATCGAGAATGAGATGATCAGGGTAAATAGGATCACAATCATTTAAAAAATATGATAAAAAACAATTACGTGTTAGCTGTCACCGTTTATTTGTCTAACGTTGAAAGAGAGATGCAACAACATAAGTATTACAAAATAATCAAATCTGTAAATTTGAATTCTTGGCTAGAACATAAGCACTAATATGAAGACCCTGAAGGATAAGTATGGCCTGAAATTGATTGAGAAAGCACATTATGTCAGTATGAAATTATGTCAATATGAAATTCACCCTAATCACAATTAGGCAAGAGTTATTCAGATTCAGACATTCAGTATCACTTCAATACGCTGAATGGTCCGAAAAACGTTGCACAAGTCTCTTTCTATTAGCAAATGCCCAAACAGGGTTGCTTTTTCAGCACAACCGATAAGTAAATCGTCCTCCCAAAGAAACTCCAGCGCACATGAAGTACATTCGATATCAACATTGGCAGATCCTAAAAGCATAAAACAAACCTGTGTGCGACCTGCATCTGCAACAATCCTGTTGCTGATGCACAAGTAGAAAAACAAATTGCTACATCATAATCCGGCAACCAAATTCGTATCCACTTATAGACATTGGAAGATCTAAGTTCAAATGTACAAAAAAAATTCTTCTAGCATGAAAGATTGTGATCGGTTACATTGACATCCAAATTGAATTGTTCGAAAAGCATTCACCTGCAAGGAATTTGTACCAGGAAGTCAAGATGAATCCAAACAAAAGCACATAGGAAACCAGGTGTGTGTGTGCGTGTGTGTGTGTGTGTGAGAGAGAGAGAGAGAGAGAAATAAGAGATAGGGATCAGTGGGAGAGAGGGGCCAAGAACCTGCATCTAAGAGCCGCGTGCTCGTCAACTCCCACGTCACGCTCTAGCAACCGATTGAGCATGGCGTACCCATCGTCGAAAACTCTGAAGCCATGGAGGGTAACAGAGGACTGGCCTCACAACGTGGCCCGTGCCGGCGCCGGTGATAAACGCGTCCAGCAGGCAGAGCCAAAGCCGCAGGAGCTAGTCTGCTGTTAGAAATTATTTGTGGTCTACCCCCTATTCCTCTGCGCTTATCCGTGGTGCCGCTCACAATTCGCATATCTGAGGCTAGGGGGTAGGGACCTTCTTATACTGTCTTTCCAAAGAGTCCACCTCTTATACAGATAAGATTCCTAGTCTTTCCAACTAGTTTTCCGGGATAGACTCCAGATCAAATTACCAACCACGATCATATTTGTCTGTTAACGGATTCTACCCATTATGTCCCCGGAGCACACGCTTGTGAGCAACGCGCCATAATAGAGTGTAAATTCCTCTAATTATGTAGATCAACATTAGGGCTGTAATCTAACTATACAATCTAGCTCCTTCCGATTATCACTGTTTCCGGGTAGTCTTTCCAATATAAATAGTATATTGTATTTCACCGATAATCGACCAGCTTCCTTAAGCATATAATTTAAGTACCTTCCAACAAGTGATAATTCCATGATAATCATGTAAAGTAATTTCATGAATAAATACATGTGTAATTCCATAATGAGGTATTCCGAATATTAGTAATTCCTAATAATTGAATATAGTTGCAGAACACATAATTCCAACATCTGCGCCGTCCCAGGATGGATGCTGAAGCTCGGCCGTGCCTCACCTTCCCCGCAGCCGGATGCCGATGTCCATCACCCTGGCGCCTCCTGATCTCGTAGCACGGCGTTCCGCTAACCTCTCTTCCGCCGCCGGCCGTCTCCTCTGCGTGGCGCCGTTCCGCCGCTTTTGTGCAAGGATCTGGACCGAGATCTGTTTCAACAAAAGTGAAGATTGCCAGATACATGGGAATGGTAGCGGAGCCGGGAGTGGCGGGGGACGACCGACGGCGGATGGTGGTGGATCGGGGGCGACCATGGATGAACCGTGGAAGGGGGTGAATGGCGTGCTCTCCTTTCTCTGTGCCCATCTCTCTTTCTCTCTCACTAGATGACCCGTTGCGCCAATGGCACAAAGGGCGAGAGAGAGTCAAGTATTGTGAGAATATTCAGACACCCAAGTCTTTATTGCTGGTACATAAATGCTTAGTTACAATGTGATACTCAAGGAAAGTATGAAGCAATGGACAGCAGACAGACCCGTTGCTGAACTCTTCATAGTGGCTATGGTTGGTGGTTTTCATTGCCCAGAGAAGAAATTCCTTCGATATCATCGTTGAGGTTCCAGTAATACAATGTTTGTCTGATGGAGTTCATACTCTGATTGTGTAGTTGTATCACTAAGACGGTCAACAACATATTTTACCTGTGATAAAATATGATTCAGGTCATTGTCTTTGGATGTTGATCCGTGTGTGAAGTTGGTATTTATTATACGGTAGAGTTCCTTCGATGCCATGCGATCTCCACCGAGGCTACTGCACCGGTTGTCGCAAAAATAGTCTATTATTCCCTTTTTCTCTTTGTTCTGATGCTCCAGAGAGTTACAATTTTTCTCAACCAGTTGTAATTTGTCATAGTTTAGGTCTTGCAGAGTTCCTTTCATGTATTTGAGAGCTTCAGTTGCCAGTTGATCTTCAGCTTCTTCAAGTTTATCGTGCACATGGATGGATATTGTTTTTTAAGTATGTTTTCCAGTTGGTGCTTACATCCACAGAAGTGAACTGTTGCATCAAGACCATATGGCCTACCCTTTTGTGTTGAGTACACTGCATTTGGAAGGCCAAGCTGTTGCATCATAGCGTCGAGTAGCACCTTTGTTGGAATCCTCACTTTTCCCATTGTGGCTGCTTAATGACAAGGAAGAGTACCCTGTGAGCAAGCGTAGTTTGTAACCCTACATTTTCTTGTATGTGTATTACATTTCCTTGTATGCGTGTTAATTTCTTGAAAGACATACGGTAGTTACAGTAACCAAGTCATATGTGATATATACCTATCTGTAAGGAAGACAGCAGGGACTTATTTACCAGGCGTTGCTAGTAGAAAATAAATTAGTTAAATTTATTCTTCATTCGACACCATGCATTAAATTTGATCATGGGAGCAAAGCTAAGATAAAATCTTTCTTTTGTCTCATTTGCTCTGAATAACCTCCAGATATTTCGTGGCTTCCGTCAATAAACATGGAAGCAGTAAAAGAAATAGAAAATGAAAACCAGCCCTCGTACGTGTTAATCCGTCGCGATTCACGCGTGTCACCAGCAGAGAATCCATCGATTATAACTGGGAATGCACGCACGGTAAGGCTCGGAGCTTAGCCACTTTAATTATTTCATATATATATGCGTCCATAAGTAGCAGCGCATGCATTAAGTGTGCCTACTGGCCGTCGATGTGTGCGTGAGCGTGAGTGCGTGCAGTCTGCGTGCGTTCCGCCGGCGCCGGCGTGTAGCTGGGTGCCCGAGTCATTGTCACAAAGAGGGGGGCAAGGATCGGAGGGAGCCAGGGAGGTCATACCTGCTTGTGCCTCCATGTGAGCAACGTACGGCGGCGGCCAACGCGACGATGAAAGGGCGGCAGACGCTGGGAACGGCAGCAGAAGCTTGGCCAGGCCCATGTGAGCAACGAACGGCGGCGTCCAACGCGGCGACGAAAGGGCATGCTCGCCGTCGGTGCCGAGAGCGAGCCCTGCAGCGTCGGGCGCGGCGAGGACGACGCCGGCATCGGGCGTGACAACAAGGAGGACGGCTTCAGGTGGTGGCACGAGCGGCGGCGCGGCGGGGCACGGCACAAACCCTAGCGGCATGGGGGGAATTTCGGGAGCAGAGGAGGCCGGCGTCGGGTCCCTCGCTAGGGTAGTCGGGGAATGCTTCGTACTGGGCTTGGGCTGCTCGTGTTGGCTGCTGTCTTTACACGGGGCTGCAAATTCCCCCAAAAAAATTGTTTGGGCTGCGAAACGAGCCACCGAGCTGGACCGAGCGAAAACAGGCTCGGCTCGCTCGCCCAACGGGCCGAAATTTGCAGCTCGGCTCAGCCTATTTCCTTATCGGGCCGAGCTGAAGCGAGTTTCGGGCCGAACCAAATAGCTCGCTCGAGCGTCCAGCCCTAAACGCAGCTAGCCTCCTCTGTGTTTGTAGGCCGCCGAGTCCAACTCCTCTGCGGTGCAGACCCCCCACCCGCCGCGCTGCACAACTCACCGACGGGCCCCTCTTGAGCCCCGACGCAGATGGCCCTCCTCCGTGGTGAGGCAGTCTTCACACTCACCGGCGTTAGTTTAATTCAGTCTGTTACGGTGTGTTTGGAGTGCATGGTAAGATGATGTGCTCAAATAGAATTAGAAAAGCACGCATATCCACTGGGTACAGTTGAAGGATGCATACTGGCGATATTTCTCTAGCAATTCTATTCAAAATCAAAGGTTTAAATCTTTGCATACTAAGACAATCCCTATTCTTCATAATTCACGCCACATAGTATTGTAATGCTAGGGATTCAGCTTTTATGCCTCACTGGTTGTTACAGATGTTGGGAAAAGAGTGATCTTCCGTTATCTCATAATTTATTCAATTGTAATGACAAAATAAATGGTAAATTAGGGATCCGCTGATGGTTTGCTCCTGTACTCCGTGTGATTATATCTCTACCTTGTATTGTATCTCTTTAGAAGCAGCGGAAACTGGGAAGAAAAATGTATGACACAAGAAGAGATACTTTTAGAAGCAGCAGAAACAGGTTCCCCTTGTATATCTTTTTCTACCTTTACCCAAACATATATTTAGAAAAACAAGTGTTGAACGAATATTAATTAATTACCTTTGTATATTTATATTTCTAGAGATCATGAGCACAACAAATCTTGAAACATGTCCTGTCAAGAGAGGAGGAAGTGAAGAAAAAGGTTATTGTTTAGAAAACCATTTATGAGGATCCTATGGTTTGATTTACTCGAGAGATGGCAACTACTCTATACCTAAATAGTGGAGTAATCAACTACCTTCTTTTGCACTTCCCGTTTCATTATATAAATCCGTGTCCTACATGTGCATATTATGAATTATCGAACTTCTAAATTAGCAGAATTACATCTTGAATTCATCAATGGGGCATCATTTTGAACTACTCTTCTTAACTGAGGCCAAATATAAATGTCCTAGCGGCCTTAACACTAGGATGACATAATCCTTTCAACATCTAACAGTTATTACAAAAAAAAAACTGAGAAAACTCCAGTTATGGTGAAGATTGGATGAGTCTGTAATGGAGATATTTGTATTTCCACTTCTATCACCACTCGATATTTTTCTTGTTTCGGTATTGTCTGCAGCTTTGTTTCATGAAGATTCTATTATGTATTTTTTTTATGTCACATTTGATGGTGTTGGCAAGTAGGCGGCTCTACATCTTGCCAATTCCATTTCTAATAGGCATGAGCCCCCTGTGTTCTGGACAACTAAGGTTACATGCATAATTACCTAATCATGTAGCAATTCTGAGTGAGACGTGTGCATTTGGATTGGATATTGAAGCGAGCCCGCCATTTTATTACTCTGAAAGAACTATACAGTGATATTTGGCTATTGCTTTTAGTATTAGAGAAGCATAGAAACTGAACTGCAGGGCTTACTATATTTTTATGTGACATTCCTCTATGCCATCGTGCCATACTATTTATTTTGAGCAACCTTTTCTATGCTATTTTCTTGGACAGTTTTTAGTGTAATCTCTAGCTCCTCAATATACGGTAAACAACTGCAAGCTTGCGTATTTTTTTCCCATGTTGTATTCATTTTATTTGCTCTGTTACTTTAGCAATCAAATAGAATCAGGCACAAGCTCCAGTTAGTCCTGTGTAAAAACTGATGTACAAGTGTGGACTATGAATTCCTTATTTTGTCTGTTTCAGACTTGGGATCATTGGGAAAAGTGTGGACCATGGATTCATACCAGAACTGGATTGACCATGGCACATCTTCACAAACGAGCATGGCGTCGGCAACAATATTCAAGATTTCATGTTCCCTTCATTTCCAAGCATGACTCTTAAAGGCAATATATGCAGGTTCATCGTTCATGCGAGGGATTTGAAAGATGAAACAAAAGTAAAAGGTTTTTATGCCAACGGATCATCATAATTGGGGAGGAGCGTCGTGTCTGTTTTATAAATCCAGTAGCATTCTACTATTCGCAGTTTCTGTAGTTCAATGAAATAATACAATTTTTAAATTATAATTTTTATGCGGAAATAGCTTTTGGAGGCCAAGCTCCATGGAGGCCTCCAAATGCAAAATTCAAAATTCATGAAAATTCATATTTTTACATTTCAAAAAATTCTGAAAAAAAATAAAGAGATAGATGAAGGCATAACACACGTGTGTAAATTTTCAGGGCAAAATACGTTGAAATGAGGCCTGTGCAAAAAAAAAACAAATCTGGGGCTTTTTAACCCATGATACTATTCATCCTTCCAGGCCATGAATTTGTCTTTTTGTATAGATCGTATTTTAAGGTATTTCATCCTAAAAATTTACACACATACACATAATATGCTTGTTTACTTGCACAATTTTTTCAGATTTTTTTTAAACCGAAAAGTTTGAATTTTGAATTTTTCAAAAAAATTGAGCTCCAGTGAGCTCGGTCACCAAACGTCCGTTCTCATTTTTATGGGCATATATACATTTTTTAAAGTTACGAGGTTCCGTGAGATGAGATGATGGCTCTGATGTGTCATTTTGACAAAAGTCCCTCTACGGTCAGTTCTTGTAGTTCAATTAGATAATGCACTTTTCAGATGATATGTGATATGGTGATATGCTTTTATTTATTTATTTCATGTGTTCCTTGTCACCAGCATTTGTGCATGAATTGGTTACATATCTGGAAAGCTAAGCAAATAAGAATGAGATGAATTACGTGTCTGCAAAACTAACCAAATATGAATGAATTTCCTGGCCGCAGTTTGTGCCGAAGCTTTACTATGAAACAGACGCTCTATGACAAAATGACCACTCTCCTATGTTTTTTATTTTCACTGGTTTACTGACTTCATTCTTCACCAGAAGGCGCGGAAGATCTCTATGAATAGCCACAACTAGCAGTAACTATGTTTGGTTCCAGGCCGCCCAACTCCATGTTAGTCCACAATTCTTTTGCCGTTTCAGTCTGATAACAAACGTAATTCTTCACCATGTTAGTTAGCATTACTATATCATGTTGGAATCCCTTTTCTCCATGCCCTGGAAGTACTTAACTTCCTTTTTGCAGAATCCACAGACTACGTAACACACGCAAAAAATATCTTTATACATGAGATTTTTTTCTCTCACAGTTATACGTGCGTTGCATGTGCACGCTTACTAGTCCCCCAAGCTTCATTGTTGCCCAAAAGCTCATTTTCGCCCGATCTCTCTCCCTAGCCATCAAAACTTGTTGATCTTCTAGGGTTTGTAGGAGAGGGCCTCGATCTACACTTCCACCAAGAGATATTTGATTCCCCCCCCCCCCCACTAATCCCTTGCGGATTTTGTTACTCTTGGGTGTTTGGGATCCCTAGACGGAACAGGTCACCTCGAAGCCACATTCCATTGTGGTGAAGCTACGTGGTGGTGTTGGGAGCCTCCAATTAAGTTGTGGAGATTGCCCCAACCTTGTTTGTAAAGGTTCGGTCGCCGCCTTCAAGGGCACCACTAGTGGAATCATGGCATCTTGCATTGTGCGAGGGCGTGAGGAGAATACGGTGGCCCTAGTGGCTTCTTGGGGAGCAGTGTGCCTCCACACCGCTCCAACGGAGACGTACCTCCCCCTAAAGGGAGGGAACTTCGGTAACACATCCTCGTCTCCATCGACCACTTGTGGTTACTTCTTACCTTTACTTTGTGCAAGCTATATTGTGTTTGTATCTTGTGCTTGCTTTTGTTGTTGTTGTTAAGCTCGTCATATAGGTTGTCCACCTAGTTGCATTTCTAGACAACCTATTTTATTGTTTAGCCTAATTTGCAAAAAGAAGCTAAAAATTGTTAGTCGTCTATTCACTCCCCCCCCTCTAGCCGACCATATCGATCCTTTCACCTAGCCCGCCAGATACTCTTGTCGCTCGTGCACATCCCGTTCAGCTCGAAACCCCGATCTGTCTCATACGACCACCAGTTAACCTGCAGAGAAATTGGTTAGGTCTTCGTAAGCAGCCGGAAAAGTGTTTACAAGAAATCACAACCAAGTGGTTTTACCTGGTGATATGTCAGATTGTCCAGCTCGTTGGTGAAGGCCTTGTACAAGGCCTTGGACTTGCCTGTGAAGACTTTAACTTTGTCCCAAGAGGACGCGACGGTGGGGTATCGAGAAGAGTCGCCTTCTTCGCCATAGGTTACCCATGGCCGCCGGGGATCTTTTCAGGATGGCCCACCGGCAACCGCTCCCACATCCAAATCGAGAGGGCCCAGGCACTTCCGCCCATACCGGATTTATCTCTGGTCCTCTGACATGTGTCGTCCATCTACAAATGTCAATTCATGATTAGATGACACAATAAAAAAAGCAGACATACATCGATTAACTTCTTATCACACGGTATAAATACGCGAGGCCAGCGGACCCCCAGCTGTACCCTGCGTCCCAGTCATCCAGGAAGTCCAGATACATCCACAGGGCAATGTCCCCCGAGCAGTCTGGAAACACGACCTGTGACAGGAGATACCACAAGTAGGCCCTCGCATACTGCTCCACGGTCCCGCGCGTCAGCATTTTGCGGGCATCCGGACAGGTTGGCAGCGAGCCATTGGAATGGGATGCCAGATGTCCGGTTGTCCGTCATGCCCCCGGCCTCATTACGGATAGAGGGGGGCAATCACCGATGAGGTTGATAACCCTCTGCGTTCAATTGCTCTTCTCCACTCGCCTAGTGAGAGGCTGGCCCTAGAGCGGTAGGGCTGTGATCATGGCAAAGTCTTTGAGGGTCACCGTCATCTCGCCACAAGAGAGATGGAAAGTGTTCGTCTCCAGCCGCCAATGGTCCATCAGGGATGTGAGAGATGAATGGTTCATCGTCGGCGGCGCATGCTTGAAATGAAGCACAAACGGTAGTAGCCCAGCTCTCTTGAAGTACCGCTCGAACCGCACGTCGTATGCCATCTCACAGGCCTTTGTGTGAGCCCTCATACGCACTGGTGGTAGCATCTGCCAAAATTTGGTTCAAAATAGTCAGTAACCTTCTTTTGCAAAGCAAAAATTTTTTGCAAGAATTTGGTCATGAGCATCGCTTTTTACCACTCCATTCTTGATAAAACGTGCGCGATGACCCTTGTCAAAGGAAGGGTCAAGCATAGTGTACCAAGTGCCGGTGTTCTGATCAAGGGTCCTCCTAAAAGAATTGACAATTCAAATTAATTTTTTGACAACAAACTGAAAAAAATATACTCCAAATTGAAGAAAATATGTACTACAACTATCAATACACATACATCCATTATGTTGAGTATATTAGCAATTTTTTGATTAATTTAATCCAGGAATAAATCATGAACATGGCATGGACAGTATTGATCACATACTGGTATCTAAACAGATAGGCACGTACTATGCATATAGTAGATACATCTACGCACATAGCTACTACTGCTAATACAGAAATAAATAGGAGTGGGATAAACGTGTTATACCCTCCAGTAGGCCAGTTGGCAGTAGCGGTGGCGGCGGCGGCGACCTCCTCGGCCGCCTTCTTGTCATCAGCAGCCCTCTCGGCAGTGAGTCTCTTGGCTTCGGTGGACATGGTGATGACGAAGCCGACACGGACGCGGACGACGTAGTGGATGCAGACGAACGGAGGTGGGCAGTCGCGTAGGAGACGCTCCCCAAAAGCCTAATCGCCCCTCTTCCGTACAGGATCTTGAGAGGCGGGGTTTCGGAGGCCTACTTTCCCGTCAATCGTGTACACAATGGACGGGATGGGATCGCCGATGGCAGCAGCAGCAAGAGGAACGATTGTGGGCGGTGTGCGCGAGGAGGCAGATGTGATTTGATCTCTTCTGGTGGCGGCTAGGGTTGCCGACGCCTCCACTATATAGGCGTGGTCGAGTAGGAGGACGTGGGCTGGACCCACGTCCGAGTTGGTGACAGCCCACGATCCGACTGTCGGTGTCAAAACCGGCGGATCTCGGGTAGGGGGTCCCAAGTTGTGAGACTAGGATCGATGGTAACAGGAGACGAAGGAGACGATGTTTACCCAGGTTCGGTGTAGGAGATATGCCCTAGAGGCAATAATAAATGTTATTGATTATCTCCCTGTTCATAATTAGGTTTATGTTCCATGCTATAACTGCTATGGTTCTCGAGTCTACAATAACCACGAGGCTCGGAGGAAGACTCATATGCACGTGTGGGATAATAAACGGTAAAATGTATTCCTAGTCAAGCCTCTATGAGTGGCTCAAGTATTGCATGATGATCCTGTTTTCCTGATCATGGGCATGGCTATGCCGGCAATTTTGAGGGCACAATTGTTGGTAGAACACTTGTGTTGAATCGACCCGATTGATGTTATGCTATGAGATACATTCGTCATAAGTTTATGGTTAATAACACAGAGAAGTTAATGTTTGCATAATTCCTTAGACCATGAGAGTGTCGAGTTTCTTCATGCTTGCTTCATGAACTTTGGGGTTTGTTAAACGTCATCCGTAAATGGGTGGCTATTACGGCGGCTTACGGGTTCATGGAAAAGTATGTCAAGGGACTTGATAGCTCAAGATTGGGATTTGCTCCTCCGACGATGGAGAGATATCTCTGGGCCCTCTCGGTGTTACGGTATCCATCATCGTCTGGCCAGACACAGGGTGATTTGATCACAGGGATGCCGGAACACGGGAACGAGAAAAGAGAACAATACCGGCAACGAGGTAACTGGCATTGTGGACAAGTGTTGATCCACGAGGATGCCGATGTTTCTCACCTCGGGTAATTGTAACATATCGCGAAGCAACAGGAATAGCACACGGCAACTCGAGGTTCACTCGAATATTCATTCGTGTGGGTATAGGGATCAATATGGGTGTCCACGGCTCCGATATTGATCATTGATCGGAAGGGGTTCCGGGTCATGTCTATGCTTCACCGAACCTATAGGGTCACACGCTTAAGGGTCATCTATCTGCTGAATACTAGACAGGGAGTCCGAGAGAAAATCACCGAAAAAGTTTCGGACGCCGGAAAAGTTTCGGACAGCGGAAAAGTTCCGCAGAGAGGTCACCGGATGAGTTCCGGTGAAACTGAAAAGTTATTTCAGAGGATACCATAAAGTCAAATTGGTTTTGGCACATGCCTGATAATTCTTGGAGGGTGCCAGAATCATTCTGGAAACTTTCTGGAATTTTCCGGGATGAAAACCGGAAATGTTCCGGAGCTGTCGAAACCGCTTCAGATGCTTTTCGCAGATGAAATCACTAAACCGGAATTGTTCCGGCTCGCGTTGAAAATTATTTTGGTCGGTACTAGAATTGTTCTAAGCCCACATGAATATTTTCAGTTCGATCAGACGCTGAAAAATGTCGTCGTGAATAGTGAAAGTGCTTTTTGGGATATTTTTGGAAAGCCACCTTATGGGGCTTTGCTCCAAAAGATCATGGGGATGACATGGATGGATATGGGCCAATTTTGGGGCCCCACATGAGGGTGTGGCCGGCCACATGGTGGACTCCTTCATGGAGTCCCCCTTGTTCCTTGGTTTCACCTTTTAGGTCCTTGGGAAGGACTCCTTTCCATGTGGGTTTTGGGTTTTCTTGTAAAACCACCCTACCCCTTGGGTTTCCTATAAATAGGAGGTGTGTGGGCTGCCATAAGACACACTCTTGCTCTCATACACAAAGCCATGCATGATCTGGCATTCTTCTCTCCCTCCCAGCGAAATAGTTTCGTAGAGCCGAAAGGCTGTCTGGGTTCCGGCAGGAACTAGTTCTGGACGGCGAAGCCCTGCCGGATAGATGACACCGTATGTGTGCAACTCTGTAGAGAGATCATAGTTTCGGTCTTAGTTCGAGAGTGCCTCCCGAAGGGCTGTCCGTGTGACCGTCCGAGTTTTGGAGGTCCTCCCGAAGGGCTGTCCGAGTGACAGTCCGAGTTTCGGAGGTCCTCCCGAAGGGCTGTCCGCGACACCGTTCGGGGGACTGTGTGACCGCCTCCCGGAGGGCTGTCCGCGGGGTAGATGAGGGTATACATCCTCGCGGTTGGGAGGTTGTAAAATCCTAGCTGCGGGGATCTGCACCGCCAATCGTCATCGACTCTACTTCCGCTGCGCTACGAGTCGGTAACGATAATGATCAAACCTTGTATGCAGTCTCCATAGTGGTCCTGGGCTGGTGCGTAGGTCAGAAATTTTTTGTTTTCTGCTGCGTTCCCCAACAGTGGCATCAAGAGCCGTGCTATGCGTAGATGCAGGTTGCGATCTAGAATACATAGAGATGTATGGGTGTTGCACAATATAATTAGGTAGTAGATGAGATCTATTGCTGAAAATTATTTGTGCGGGTAGCAGATGAAGTCTGTTACCCGATGTTCTTGTTGCTTCCCTCGAATTTGCATATTTCTGATCTTGATAACAGTATGGTGGAGTTTCAATGTTCTGGCAATCCGCGATCCTGATTCATCAACGAAGTGCTAACAGTTCATTGAATTCCACCGTAGTTAAAAAGAAAGATGAAATTTTGCAGACGTAAGGGCAATGCAGATGTGATCTGCACGGGGGTCACGCATATGACGAAGTTTAGTATGGGGCTCGAGATTTTATTATCTCGTGTTTCATACACCCTGGAATGTTAATCTAGCGACTTGGATTATCATGCTTGATGATGGACGTTGGTAGCTTCGGTTTGTTTCGAAACCTTAGAAGCCACGTAAAATAAAATTTTGCATGGACCGATTAGAGGCGTCTAACTTGGTTTTGCAGGATGGTTTGCATGTGCATGTGATGTGGTATAGCAGTGTTCATAATAATTTGATTATGTATGAGATGACTATATGATGTAAATTGATTAACATGACCTGCGTGTCATGATTCGGCATGATGGCTGGAGCCATATGATTGCACTTTAATGACCTGCGTGTCAACCTTATGTAATGCACTTATTTTTATTAAGCTATATAGATAGCAATATTATCTGGTGCATCGACAAGGTGGTGGCAATTTTCGCGAAGGTGAACACCAACGCGAATGCCGAAGACGAAGAAATGAAAGACTTCTCCGTCAGAAAGGGCTATACCATATCATGCTATTATGAATTGCCTGAGATGTTTATCCCTTATGATGCACCCTTCTTGATTGCGCGGTAGTCGCCTTTATTAGGGTGATCTCTCACAAAAATATCAAGTAGATAGTGTTCTCCCAAGTGTAGCACCGTCACGGCACCTAACTTTTCGGGGTACGCCATGGATGCATGGGTGCGAACGATTAGGGATGTGTGAGGCGGGTGAGTTGAGACCTCGCAGCGAGATCACTTGGTTGTCTTGACGTTCAGGCATGAGTGTCATGAGCTCGGAACACACGCATCGAAAGATGAACAAGAGTCACATGGAGATGTGATCGGCAAGTTGGCCTACCGATTAAAATTCCCGTCATGAGATGATGATTCTATGGCGATGAATTGAAGTCTGGATCTTGTATCACTCAAAATCAATTATGAGAGATATTGATTTGAGTGGGAGCGCACTGTAGAATTAACTTGTTTAATTCTCAGTGCAATTAATTATGAACCCTGTCTAAGTGTGATTTGCATAATAGTTGTAGAATAATGGCTCGCGTTTCCACCTTCCCTGTTAAAATTGAATAGCTGTTAAATATCTGGTTAAAACTTTACGGTTGGTAACGTAATGTGAGGATTGTCCTCAAGAGTGCCGAGAAGGACTTTGTCCTATCGCATGCTTTTGGTATTCTCCCGCTAATGCTATGGATCATGTGACTCTCGTCCTTCGATCCAAAAGCTAGAATTCCTTTTCAGTCAAATACAATATGTTTGCTTCCATGAGACCCGAACTTCGAAAGTTTGGATAGTTATGTGATATTCATGGAATCTGAAAATTATTTTCAGAGATAGACAAAGGCTAAAAGATATGAGATATCCAAAGCAATGTTTGTTTGCAAACTATTAGTAAAGGAGTTTACTATGCATAAGACTGATAAGAGAGGGATCCAGGAGAACGCCTGTCATATGATGAAAGGTGAATAAAACAACAACTTAAAGAGAAAGGAAGTGTCCGAAGGGTGTTAGTAAGACTTTCACGCCTAGGAAGTCCGGGGCTAACGCCACTCTTAAGTTAGGTGCTTCTTCTGAGAGTAGGAGAAATACTGAAAGTTAAACTGTTAGAAGTATAAAGGCAAAAGGAAAGAAGACTGGAATATCCAGCTCATGTATGAATGTCATACAAGTTTTTGATGTATAAAAGGCTGGTCAAAGATATAGTTCTTGAAAATTATGGTTAAACATGTTAATTACTAATTCTTGGGTATTGTGAGTTAATCACAAAGATACCCGCTCGATTACATTCTGTTGCAACTCGATGTAAGAACTACTATGGCCTGAAAGACTAGCCAGGAACGAGGTTTAGATACACACAGGGAACATAGTAAATGTTACTATACCTTCCATTAGTGTATTCCCTATGTATTTACTTTCATAATTCATTTTAGAGTTTTACACTCTTGCCCATTGCATAAAGTATCTTGCAAGAAGGTTATTCATAAGAGAACTTTTGATGTTCGATGTTATGAATAACATAAGGGCCATACTTTCATTATGAATGAGATGTATGTTATGAATATTGATATTAATACATTACCTCTGTATTTACTTTCATAATTCATTTAGAGTTTCATACACTCTTGCCCATTGCATAAAGTATCTTGCAAGAAGGTTATTCATAAGAGAACTTTTGATGTTCGGTGTTATGAATAACATGAAGGGCCATGCTTCCATACAGGATGGGATGTATGCTATGAATATTGATGGTAATATGATACATCCATAATACTGACGCTAAATGTCGCAAGACTAAAAGAATACCACACAAGTATGGCACTGCATTTGGTCACATTGGAGAAACCCGCATGGAAAATTCCATTATGATGGATTTTGAAGTCGTTTGATTTTGAATCATCTGACACTTGCAACTTTCCTCTGAAAAGTGAAGTGACTGAAATACCGTTCACAGGCCATAAGGAACGAGCAAAGAACATATTGGTGATCAGACATTATGATGTGTGTAGTCCAATAAATGTTGTTGCAAGTAGTGGATTTATCTATCTTCAGAAATGACTCAAGTAGATATATGGATATTTACTTGATGAGACGTAAGTCTGGATTTTTTGAAATCATTCGAAAGGTTTTCAATACGAAGAATAAAATATTGTAACAAGAAAATTATGTTTCTACAATTCGATTGCAGAAAGGAATATTTGAGTTACAAGTTTAGCGAATGTCTGATGAGTTGTGAAAGGGGTTTCATAACTTGCACCTCCCGGAACACCACTACAAGTGGAGAGTCCGTGTAGATGTAATCGAACCATTTATGACATGGTAAGATCAAAGATGACATAAATAAATTTGCCATTATCCCTTTTAAAGTGATGCTTTAGAGACTGCGGCTTTTACACTGAAAAGAGCTCCATCGGGTCTGTTGAAATGACGTCATGGTATGGTACGCCCAACCATGTTATATCTTTTCTTAACATTTGGAATATGGGGCTTGTGTAAAAGGTTACAAACCTATTCCAAATCAGACAAGTGCTACTTTGTAGGTTATCCCAAGTCATTGGGTATTCCCCCACCACTATACCGAGGCAAATACGTTTGCCACAAAGAACGGTATGCTTTTTGAAGATAATAGTTCTTTCAAAAGGTGAGTGGGAGGACAGTGCAACTCGACGAGATAATCAGTATCTTCGTCATCAGATCAAAGGAAAGAAACCTTGGATGTGATTCCGGAGTTTCCTACTACGACTGATACGGAAGTCTCTACAATAAAATGTATGGACTTCAGTCGAACTTGCAGCTGAACCCCGTAGGCAAGGCTCGTGCAAACCTCTCAGGTGCGCAAACGAGATATTGTTGTTGGACAACAGTATACCTACGATACACAAGGAAGCGTTGATGGGCCCTGACTCCGGAATTGGCTAAATGCCAATACAATCCAAGATAGTTTCCATATAAATGTTTCAAGATTAAAACCTTGATACACCTTTCGGAAGACTTAGAGTCTAAACGAATATTTATGGAACTAAAAACTGATACGGATAAAAATGTTTTATCCATAAAGCTCGACTTGTTGAAATAACAAGTTCAAGGAGTTGACTGCGATGAGGTTGTTTCACCGTAGCGATGCTTGAAGTCGGTTCGGGTTGAACTAGCAATTAATACATATTTCAATCATGAGATATGAAACATGGATGACAAAGGGACTTCCATCTGATGGAAATGAAACCTAGGACTTATATGTGATACAGTCCAAAGTAATTTGTCGATCCAGAGGATGCTAGTAAGTATGCAAACTTCAGAGTTCCAGCGATGGACAGAAGAGAGCAAAGTGGAGTTGGAATCTTCGTTTTTGATGAAATGGTCAAAAGAGTTTGACTTCATCAAATGGGTATCGAAGATGCTTGTGATTCAAGAAAGTAAGTGGGAGCATAATAATATTTCTAAAAACCGTGTGTACTTGACACATTGTTAATTGGAAATAAATTTCTTGACACGAATTAGGACTTCATTTTAAAATAGTTTTTCGATGAAGTGCTTAGGCTAAAATGGCCTCAATATTAGGCATGATGATCTATGGAGATAGATTTACCTAAATGGGGCTAAGCAATGAATACATATTGACAAGATGCTAAAACTTTTTAGCATTTAAAACGCCAAGGAGTGATTCTTGCCGAAGTCACATGGAAAGAGTTTTTGCAAGACTCGGTGTCCCAAAACACTGATGAGTAAAATACATGATGGAGATTCCACACACTCTTGTGTTTGGGTTAATCATGTATTCCATGGTATGTAAAACCAACCAGATATGTCCAATACTCCAAAGTTGTTGCGAGTATAGATACCATAGTGATCAAAGTACTGATCATGGGACAACAGTGAAAGATGTCATTAAGTGCTAAGAGTAGTGCTGATGACATGTTTTCTCGCAAGTAGAGATTATGAAGTGCTCGTTGTAAGTGATTACATCGATACAGTCTTCATCAATGCTCCATGCGATTTTTGATTTAAATTGAGGGTTTTGTGTGATACACAATATGGTGGCACGGTAGTTGGAAATTGTTCCAAACAAGATACTGTGGCGAATTCTATAACAAAGGCTAAGTATGTTGATGCTTAAGAAGCGACAAAGAAGTTGTTGAATCATATAGTTCATTCATGAACTTAGTATGGTTCCAAGATGACTTTGGTCTATGGGACACTATTGCAGATAGTTGCTCCATAGCTCAGTCTGAGGAATCAGGTTTCGACCAATGATTCACACATATGCAAGGCCAAGTCCAGACAAAATATGAATTTTGTGAAAGCGTGAAAACGCAAGGATATGCAAAGTTACACACAGAGCTGAAGTCGTCAGATCCGTTGGACATCAGGCTATACCACATGCGAAGCATATTTTACACCAGTATGCCATAGGTGTAAAGTGCATTAGCATTGACTAGATTATTGACTCTAGTTCAAGTGGGAGTCTGTAGGAGATATGCCCTAGAGGCAATAATAAATGTTATTGATTATCTCCCTGTTCATAATTAGGTTTATGTTCCATGCTATAACTGCTATGGTTCTCGAGTCTACAATAACCACGAGGCTCGGAGGAAGACTCATATGCACGTGTGGGATAATAAACGGTAAAATGTATTCCTAGTCAAGCCTCTATGACTGGCTCAAGTATTGCATGATGATCCTGTTTTCCTGATCATGGGCATGGCTATGCCGGCAATTTTGAGGGCACAATTGTTGGTAGAACACTTGTGTTGAATCGACCCGATTGATGTTATGCTATGAGATACATTCGTCATAAGTTTATGGTTAATAACACAGGGAAGTTAATGTTTGCATAATTCCTTAGACCATGAGAGTGTCGAGTTTCTTCATGCTTGCTTCATGAACTTTGGGGTTTGTTAAACGTCATCCGTAAATGGGTGGCTATTACGGCGGCTTACGGGTTCATGGAAAAGTATGTCAAGGGACTTGATAGCTCAAGATTGGGATTTGCTCCTCCGACGATGGAGAGATATCTCTGGGCCCTCTCGGTGTTACGGTATCCATCATCGTCAGGCCAGACACAGGGTGATTTGATCACAGGGATGCCGGAACACGGGAACGAGAAAAGAGAACAATACCGGCAACGAGGTAACTGGCATTGTGGACAAGTGTTGATCCACGAGGATGCCGATGTTTCTCACCTCGGGTAATTGTAACATATCGCGAAGCAACAGGAATAGCACACGGCAACTCGAGGTTCACTCGAATATTCATTCGTGTGGGTATAGGGATCAATATGGGTGTCCACGGCTCCGATGTTGATCATTGATCGGAAGGGGTTCCGGGTCATGTCTATGCTTCACCGAACCGATAGGGTCACACGCTTAAGGGTCATCTATCTACTGAATACTAGACAGGGAGTCTGAGAGAAAATCACCGAAAAAGTTTCGGACGCCGGAAAAGTTTCGGACAGCGGAAAAGTTCCGCAGAGAGGTCACCGGATGAGTTCCGGTGAAACTGAAAAGTTGTTTCAGAGGATACCATAAAGTCAAATTGGTTTTGGCACATGCCTGATAATTCTTCGAGGGTGCCAGAATCATTCTGGAAACTTTCTGGAATTTTCCGGGATGAAAACCGGAAATGTTCCGGAGCTGTCGAAACCGCTTCAGATGCTTTTCGCAAATGAAATCACTAAACCGGAATTGTTCCGGCTCGCGTTGAAAATTATTTTGGTCGGTACTAGAATTGTTCTAAGCCCACATGAATATTTTCAGTTCGATCAGACGCTGAAAAATGTCGTCGTGAATAGTGAAAGTGCTTTTTGGGATATTTTTGGAAAGCCACCTTTTGGGGCTTTGCTCCAAAAGATCTTGGGGATGACATGGATGGATAGGGGCCAATTTTGGGGCCCCACATGAGGGTGTGGCCGGCCACCTGGTGGAATCCTTCATGGAGTCCCCCTTGTTCCTTGGTTTCACCTTTTAGGTCCTTGGGAAGGACCCCTTTCCATGTGGGTTTTGCGTTTTCTTGTAAAACCACCCTACCCCTTGGGTTTCCTATAAATAGGAGGTGTGTGGGCTGCCATAAGACACACTCTTGCTCTCATACACAAAGCCATGCATGATCTGGCATTCTTCTCTCCCTCCCTGCGAAATAGTTTCGTAGAGCCGAAAGGCTGTCTGGGTTCCGGCAGGAACTAGTTCTGGACGGCGAAGCCCTGCCGGATAGATGACATCGTATGTGTGCAACTCTGTAGAGAGATCGTAGTTTCGGTCTTAGTTCGAGAGTGCCTCCCGAAGGGCTGTCCGTGTGACCGTCCGAGTTTTGGAGGTCCTCCCGAAGGGCTGTCCGAGTGACAGTCCGAGTTTCGGAGGTCCTCCCGAAGGGCTGTCCGCGACACCGTCCGGGGGACTGTGTGACCGCCTCCCGGAGGGCTGTCCGCGGGGCAGATGAGGGTATACATCCTCGCGGTTGGGAGGTTGTAAAATCCTAGCTGCGGGGATCTGCACCGCCAATCGTCATCGACTCTACTTCCGCTGCGCTACGAGTCGATAACGATAATGATCAAACCTTGTATGCAGTCTCCATAGTGGTCCTGGGCTGGTGCGTAGGTCAGAAATTTTTTGTTTTCTGCTGCGTTCCCCAACATTCGGGCCCTCCTATGGAGGTAATACCCTACGTCCTGCTTGATTGTATTGATGATATGTAGGTTACAGAGTTGATCTACCTCGAGATCGAATAGCTAAACCCTAGATGAGTTGTTCTCTGTCTACGACCTAAAACCCTCCGGCTTATATAGATGCCGTGGGTACCTAGGGTTTACACATGGTCGGTTACACGTCAAAAGGATAAACATGCCTAATCACTACATTAAACATGGAGGACAAACCACGATTCCTGAAGCTTCCTTCCTGGAGACAGGGCCTTCGATCGATCCAAAGCTCGTCAAGGGGCCCATACAGTCCGGCCCATAAGAAACAGGTCGGCCTCCCGAGGACCCCTTAATCCAGGACTCCCTCAGTAGCCCCTGAAATTGCCTCCAGTGCCAAGGATCCCAGCTTCAGTTGCTTCGTATAATCAGAGTCTTCGGCTTGCGAGGCGAGTTCTTCCTTTCGAGTTTAGTTTGGCCTCCGATGACATGTAGTTTTCCGATTAGAGGCGCGTCCGAACACCGTGAATAGTCCGGCCCTGAAGGCCAAATGTCAAGGAGTAAAACAGTGTCCCCTGACGACCTTTCTGACGAAAGGTCACGGCCCACCACGACCGCCAAACCAGTTGCAAAAACTCGATTTGCGGTTCGAGGCCGTTTTCATCAGCACGACCCATCAATACAGATCGTGCCCCGTTTTACACGGGATATGTTTAATCATGTGCGTGTAACGGTACGCACTTCTCAGGAAGCGAAGGGATTCACGGCGCAGCAAAGGGAGGCCAAATAGCGATAAGCCTCATAAAAGGGAAAGAAAACCCCAAGGCCTAACCACGCTTCCCATTCGCATCCTCTGCTTCCCCAATCTTCTGAGCTTCCAGAGCGCAGATCTAGGTTTTCCATCACATCTCCTTCGAGCTTATCCATGGCGGGTTCCGGCTCTAATGGCAAGTGGGAGGCTTCCACGGTCACCGACCAGGACATCCGGGACCTCAAGGACGCCGGCTACCTCCCTGCCAACATCGGCCACCGCGCGCCGGAGAAGGGCCAGGTGATCCCTACTCCCAAGCCAGGCGAAAGGGTGGTCTTTATCCCCCATTTCATCCGGGGACTGAGCTTCCCGCTGCACCCCTTCGTCAGGGGACTCATGTTCTTCTACGGACTCGACTTCCACGACCTCCCGCCGAACTCCTTTATGCACATATCGGCCTTCATCATCGTCTGCGAGGCCTTCTTGCGGGTCGAACCGCACTTTGGACTATGGCTCAAGATATTCAATATCAAGCCGAAGTGTGTCACAGGCGAACACGCAAACTGCGGCGGGGCAGTCATCAGCAAACTCCCCCGCGTCGTATGGCCATCGGGCACCTTCATCGACACCATCAAGACTTGGCAAAAAGAGTGGTTTTATATCACCGAGCCAAAGGAGGAAGGCCGAGCTGCTCCGGCCGAATTCAGATCTGGTCCCCCCACCAGATTGACCTCGTGGCTCCGAAAGGGCCTCGACTGGGGGTCGGACAAGGAGGTGGACAACCTGCAAAAGCGCATCGCCTCCATGATTAAAAAAGATATCGCGCTGACCAATGTGGTCCAGGTTATGCTCCGGCGGTGCATCCTCCCCTGCCTGCGCCGGGACTCTCCCCTGTGGGCTCGTCAGCTCGACGATGAGCCCACTATTCGTCAGCTCTTCCGTACTACTCGGGAGAAGCTGTGGAAAGCACTTTTCAAGGCGCAGAAGGACTGGCCAGCCGAGGAGGAGGATCGGGGTCTACACGCCGATAAGCCTACTACCCAGGTACAGCGTAGTTTTCTTTGATCGGCTCTATTTTAGCTAAAGAAAACCTAAACATCCTTCCGATCTCTTTTGCAGAAATGGCTTAGCAAGGCTACTGGCATCGACTGCCTGGCGCCTCAGCCCGAAGACATCTGGTCCAGGCTGTTGTCGGAGATGCTCGTCGAGGCGCCTTACGAGGCGCCTGCAAAGAAGGAGAAGAAGAAACCAGGCCGAGAAGGCCTTCGTATCAGGGACCAGCCAGAGGCTGTGTCCGAGGAAACCCATGCCTCCTCGAATCAAGGGGAGCATGAGGATGAGGACGAGGACGAGGGGGGAGGCGATTCCCTCCTCGCAAGAAAGAGGGCGGCGTCATCGGACGCCACGGAGGATGTGCCTCCTCCTGCCCAGAAGAGAGCGCGTCGGACACAGGTAATTCTGTCTGCGACAGTTCGGACTCGGATACCGAGTCCGATGACTTCGAGAGGGTTCCACGAAGGAACATAAGGGTCAAGCCCCCTGCTCAAAGGTAAGGATCCGAAGACTTCCTTGACTATCAATGATAAGTTTTAAAGGTTATTAACAGGTGAGTACTTATTGATTTTGCAGCCCACCACGCGTTATCCCTGCCGACCAGGTGTCGGACGGGGAGACCCCGCCTGCCGAGCTAGCGGAGAGCGGGAGTGCGTCGCATCCCACTCCTCCGGGCGCCGCGAAGGATACCGCGGAGGTGTCGTCCCAACATGCTCCTATGGAGCAGGGCACTGACAGTGGGGGAGACGACATCATGGTCGAGGCTAATGCCTCGGCCACCGAAGACCGGGGGGTGGAACCCCGCCCGGATACTGAGGAGACCGGACGAGGGGACGTACAGTCCCCTCCGAGGACATCTCTGGAGCGCACCACGCCTCCGGAGGTACCGGTTCAATCCCCTGTCGGTGATCGGGTTACCCGATCACCACCGGCACCACCGACCAATGGGTGGTCGGTTATGAGGGAGGCTCTATCGAGCGCCTCTATCTCCGAGGAGCACCGCACCCTTATGGGTGCGGTATTGCAGAGCATTCAGTCCATCGACAACGGACTGAAGGAGGTCTACAACGGTCTCCTGACGAGCTTTCAGGTGAGCCACGCAACGCTCTATTTGTAAAATATTAATTTTTTTGTGTTATCATTATATACATGGCAGCCCCCGAGCCCTAGGTGTGTTTGGAAAAAATCATCTGGGGTCAATCATGGATCATTACCCGAACTATATACTGAACTATATGTTCGGAACGTTCTAACAGCCCTTAAGAGGACCGGACATAGGATCAGATTGATGACAGTTCGGGAGTTTTGAACCCATGTAAACTGATTATGATTTGTTTTTTACAGGCTTCATCGGCGGCGGCGACTGTGAATGCCGCCGAGCTAGACGAGCTGAATCTGAAGCTCAAAAGCTCCGAAGACGAGCTTGATGCTCTGAACAAGAGATTCGACGAGGCGCAAGGTAAGCCTAAATCAGTATCCGGAAATTTCCGTCATCGTATTGTCGATGCAGTATTCTTGTTATTGACGCTTATACATCCTCGGCGAAGGAAATAGAGAAGCTCAAGGCCGAGCTCCAGCATGCAAAGGAGGAGGCGGCGGTTGAGAGGGCGGCGGCGAAACAAGCGGCTACTGCGCTTTCCGCCTTAAGAGCCACCAGCGACAAGCATGAGGCTCAGGTGGAGGAGATCCAGCAGGAGCTCAAAGACGCCGGCCAAAAGTACGAGGACCTTGAGCAGAAAAGCAAGGCGCACACTGCCGAACTATCCACCTTAAAAACCGATCTCCAAAAGGAGCGGGTGGATAGGCGGTATTTTGAGGAGCAAGTCAGCCAAGCGAAGGTTATCACGGATGGTAAGCCGTATTTATTACAATGTGTCTTCGGGGATAGCAAGTTAGAGTTGCTTACCCAGGTGTGGTGTTCCTCAGGCGCCTGCTCCGACCTCCAGAAGAGCGCAGCGGATGCGAATCGGCTCTATGCTTCACGGGGAGAAGGAGATGAAGCTCGTCTATTCTGGGCGCAGTTTGAAGCCCCCGAGCGCTCTCCTCTCCTTATTGAGCAGCTGAAGCAGCTGATGGAGCTACACCGGATGGCGGAGCCGGCCATGAAGGATCTCTATATCCGGCTATGGCCCAACGAGCCACTGCCGGACACCTACTTCGGCCTGGTGCAGAAGCTGATCGACGCCTCGCCCCGGATCGACGCATTAAGGCGCTCCTCCTGTATTGAGGGAGCTCAGATGGCCTTTGCAAATGCCAAGGTGCACTGGCCGGGGCTTGATCCGATGAAGATAGCTACCGCCTCTCCGCCTCCTGGAAAGGAGCATAGGCACCCCGAGCTGTACTTCTCCGGAGTAATGGAGGGTGCTCGGGCGATAGAGTCTCAGTGTTCGAAAGAGAACATGTATGAGTAGATTTATTGTAATATGTCCGAAGACATTTTAACGGTTTAAGGTTAAGATACATAATTTATCAGGCTCTCAATGTTTTGCATTCCTTATAACTCCTGTGTGGCAGTTGAAACTGAAAGTAGCGAGTCGTCGGCTTCAGCCCCCATGTAGATACTACATGGGGTGTCTCGACCAATGCACTATAACCCTTAGCCGAGCTATCGGAACCCGAAGGCGGTGGAGTGCGGCGGACCAGGCAATCAAACCATAATGCTTTATTGCTTTCACTTAGCCGTAGGGGCGCGAAAGGACTGCGGGGGCCTGATGACTAGCTCCCGGTATGATGTTCGGATGAACCGCGGCTAAGGCCAATATCACATGGTTTGTATGAAGAACAAACCCCTCGTATGACACGGAATATCCTCTGACTAGGATTTAAGTATAACACTTTAAGCTCAGATTCACAGACCGGTTCTCGCATACTATGACAGTCCGTTTTCGGCTTTCTCCTCTGAGGTGCTTGACCAGGCTAGCCGGAAACACAATCGCAGAGGTTCTCCCTTTGCCCTTTTAGCCGAACGAGCGAAACGTAAAGGGGAAAGCACAGGAGCGAGGCAACCCAACTTATTGAATCAAGACATAGTTCGGAACCAATGCATATAAAGCAAATTCCAAGACGCCGAACGCATAATCAATTGTACATAAGGCGGTTTTTATTTTTAAACTCGAGCCCCCGGTCTATTAGCCGGTTGCATCGTAATATACCGAACAGTTTCGCGAGAAGAGGGAGGAAATAAAATACGTGCCAAAAAGGACAACGAGACAAACATGTATAATGATGTTATATTTTTCTCAATAGCTCTTATTGCTCGGATTGCCGAAGCGACTGTTTACAGGTTTTTGAAAAAAGAAATTTTACAGGAGAGGTCGTACCAGAGGTCTTCGATTGGTGGCCTTACGTCCTCGATGTGCCCTGTCGCTTGTCTACTCCTGCGCCTCCTAGGGAGTGGTGCACCTCTATGGGTGGTACTGTTCGGCGAACGGATCTTGCAAACAAGGTCTTGAGAAGTCGCCGAAGTGTGGATGAGCTTTACGCCTTTGCAGGCCCTATTCATGGTACCTGCATTGTGTCCGAAGACATTATGATGGTAGTAGTTCGGTCCAGCCGAACACTTACCCTTTTTTCCCCACCGCCGCCCATGGGATTTTAAGTGTGAAGTTGTGCCTCCTTGGCACGTACTTTGCTGGTCCTAGGGTTGTGCGATGGGGGGCGAGTCCCTATTTACGGGGAGAGGAGGGTTCTGAGAGCTCGGACTGAAGCCGTGCTCGCTTCCCAACCTTGCGTGCCTTTATGGCAGATGTCGGTGTTTGCCGATCATCGTTGTAATGGAATTCGGCCGCCAGGGCCAATGCATGTTCCTCTGTTCGGAGAGAGCGCTCTGTATTGCCGTTGACAGTAATGACCCCCTTGGGGCCGGGCATCTTGAGCTTGAGGTATGCGTAGTGCGGGACGGCGTTAAAGCGAGCGAACGATGTTCGGCCGAGCAGGGCGTGATAGCCGCTGCGGAAGGGTACAATGTCGAAGATCACGTCTTCGCTTCAAAAGTTGTCGGGCGAGCCGAACACTACTTCCAGGTTTACGGAGCCCGTGCACCGGGCCTTGACGCCTGGGATCACTCCTTTAAAGGTAGTGTTGCTGGGTTTGATTCTTGACGAATCTATACCCATCTTTTTCACCGTGTCTGAGTAAATCAGGTTAAGGCTACTTCCGCCGTCCATTAGGACTTTTGTGAGGTGATACCCGTCTATAATGGGGTCTAGGACGAGGGCGGCCGAACCCCCATGACGGATACTGGTCGGGTGATCACGTCGATCAAAGGTGATCGGGTATGCCGACCCTGGGTTATACTTTGGGGCTACAGGCTCTACGGCGTAGACCTCTCGAAGGGCGCGCTTTCTCTCCTTCTTGGGTATATGGGTGGCGTATATCATATTTACTGTTTTCACCTCTGGAGGGAACTTTTGTCCGCCACCAATCGGACCCGAGGCTCATCCTCATCCTCGCTGCGAGGGCTCTTGCCTTGATCCTCAGGCATGAGTTTGCCGACCTGTTTGAATACCCAACAGTTACGGTGTGTGTGGTTGGGGGGCTTCTCTTGAGTGCCATGGATTAGGCAAGGCTTTTCTATGATCTTCTCCAGCGGGATGGGTCCGTCGCGATTGCCATTAGGAGGCTTCTTCCGCTGCCCAGGTCGGGAATTGCGGAAGCCGGCGTTAACGGCCGTGTCATCGGCATCATTATTGTTGTGTCGGCGCTTGTTCTTGTTGCGTTTTGGTTTCCCGTTGCCGTCCCGAACTTCGGAGGTTCCGGGGTCTTCGGAGTTGTGGCTGCGTCTCGCTAGCCAGTTATCCTCGCCCGCGCAAAAGCGAGTCATGAGTGATGTAAGGGCAGACATGGTCCGAGGTTTATCCTGGACGAGCTGGCGGGCCAACCATTCATCCCGAATATTGTGCCGGAAGGAGGCTATAGCCTCGGCGTCCGGGCAGTCAACAATCTGGTTTTTCTTGGTCAAGAACCGATTCCAGAATTGCCACGCAGACTCTTCGGGCTTCTGAACGATGTTGCTTAGGTCGGAGGAGTCCGGCGACCAAACATAGGTGCCCTGGAAGTTAGATCGGAATGCATCCTCTAGATCTTCCCAGCATCCGATGGAGTTTTCGGGGAGGCTGTTTAACCACTGCCGAGCTGGCCCCTTGAGTTTTAGGGGGAGATATTTGATGGTGTGGAGATCATCTCCTCGCGCCATGTGGATGTGGAGGAGGAAGTCCTCTATCCATATGGTTGGTTCAGTTATCCCATCGTACTGCTCTATATTTACGGGTTTAAACCTGTCCGGGAACTGATGCTGCATCACCTCGTCCATGAAGCACAGTGGGTGGGCGGCGCCTCTGACCCGAGCTATGTCGCGCCGGTATTCGGAGTCTATTCTAGCCCGGCTTCGTTCCCGGCCTCTATTGTTGCGGTCGAGCCAGGGCCTGTACCCGTCCCGTCTATCGGGTGAGTACCCTCTGGATCCATAGATGGATCTCGTACGACCTGCTCTGTAGTCCAGGTCGTGTCATAGGTCGATCCTATCATCGGGCTCTAGTGGCTCCTTTCCCCGTCTTCGGGGTGTCGCCGGCCTATAACCGGTGTCGTCAGCCGTTCTATCTCGTCCTCGAGGAGGTCGGTTTGGCTTATCGTATGGGGTATGTCTGGGAGACGGAGTATCAGTGAGCTCGTCGTTGAATTGCGGCAGCAGCCTTCTGCGTGGATAGCTCTTAGGTTGGTCCGACAGACCGGTACCGTATCCTTCCTCAGCTGAGAGGACTCTCGTCCATCGATCATCGAGGTTATCTTGTTCGGCTTTAAGCTGCCGTTCTTTTGCTTTCAGGCTACAGGCCGTGGCTATGAGCTGTTGCCTGAACAATTCCTAGTCTTCAAGATTATCAAGGATGACGAAGTCATGGGCTTTCGGGATGTCCTCCTCCTCGACAGGGGGGAGGTAGTTCTCGTCCTCGGAATCGTTGAGGTCATCGGGGTTGCGCTGGTCTTCAGGCCTATCCTGACCCTCTATTGGGTTTTTAGGGATATCGGGATCACCGAGGTCTTCCGGGGTATAGTTCCCGGTGTCGATGATAGCTTTCCTCCCCTTTTTGCCTTTTGACCATTTATGCGGCTTCCGGCGCCCTGACGGCGCTTCGCCCGACTTGTCGCCATCGTTTTTAGGCGTGTTCCCGCCATTAGCGGCAGGGTGTCCACCATGTAGACGTCGTATGTGGAGGTGGCGGCCTATCGCCCGGTGTTGACGGGGGTGGGAGCGCAATTCTCCTCATCCATGTATTCTGCCTCCTCGGAGGCATAGTCCAACATGTCGGTTAAATCCTCGACTGTGGCTACCAAGTGGGTGGTGGGTGGGACGAAAAATTCGTCATGACCCGCCCTGTAACCGATCTAAGCATGGATCGGGGTTGAATCGTCGGTAATCTTCATCGACGAGATCCGATCTCGGGTCTCGTTGAGTGTCGAGAGCTCGATCGGGTCATCCTGCTCGGAGCTTTCGGAGTTGACCTCCGACGCGTCCAGGTGATTGGAGTGTTCGGCAAGAACAAGTATCCGGTCATCTGGCACTATGGCCGGATCCGGACTAAGAGTCAGGTCATCACCGGGGTTAATCCCGTGGGTGCGGCCGAAAGAGGAATCCGAGGTTAAAGCTTCGGAGTCTTTGGGCGTGGCAGGCGAGACTGCGAGCCCGGTTAGTGACAGGTCACCCCGAGAGTCTACGGAGAACCCTAGGTTTCCAAATCTGACCTCTTGATCAGGGGCGAAACTCCCGACACGGCCTAGATGGCCGGTCGGGTCGGCGTGCAGCACAATGCTGCCGAAGGCGAAGATCTGTCTAGGGATGAAAGTGTCCATGTTGTGGACCTCTTCGTTGATGACAAGGCGAGCCATCGATTCCTTGGGCGATCACAGCGGAACTCTCAATGAAAGCACCAATGTCGGTGTCAAAACCGGTGGATCTCGGGTAGGGGGTCCCAAGCTGTGAGACTAGGATCGATGGTAACAGGAGACGAAGGAGACGATGTTTACCCAGGTTCGGGCCCTCCTATGGAGATAATACCCTACGTCCTACTTGATTGTATTGATGATATGTAGGTTACAGAGTTGATCTACCTCGAGATCGAATAGCTAAACCCTAGATGAGTTGTTCTCTGTCTATGACCTAAAACCCTCCGGCTTATATAGACGCCGTGGGTACCTAGGGTTTACACATGGTCGGTTACACGTCAAAAGGATAAACATGCCTAATCACTACATTAAACGTGGAGGACAAGCCACGATTCCTGAAGCTTCCTTCCTGGAGACAAGGCCTTCGATCGATCCAAAGCTCGGCAAGCGGCCCATACAGTCCGGCCCATAAGAAACAGGTTGGCCTCCCGAGGACCCCTTAATCCAGGACTCCCTCACCGACGTCTCGGATTTGTGGCGCGTCTGTTACGGACTCTCCGTTTCTGACTGGCAAAGATAAATGCACGCATGACATAGGTCTGGGCTCGGCTCGGCTCATTCCTGCAACCTGCGGCGCGCGCGCGCTTCGTGACGAGGTGGGCGGCTGAGGAGGAGCGCGCGGGAACCACTTCTCTTCTCAAGCTCCAATATCATGTGGAAAAGAATCCCTTATAAGGAGGTTCAACTCCTCCTCCACTAGCGGGGTGGTACTAAACTT
Organism: Elymus sibiricus; assembly: GCA_039707655.1. Lineage (NCBI taxonomy): Eukaryota > Viridiplantae > Streptophyta > Magnoliopsida > Poales > Poaceae > Elymus > Elymus sibiricus. Next base: position 25,448,822 of record CM077671.1, on the reverse strand, counting down.
CCCACCACATCCCTTGTCATGACACCTACATGGGCCCTTAGAGATTTTTCTGAAATTGTTGGATGGGCCTAAAGCCCACCCCATATTTCAACAATCCCCCACCAGATCTCGAGGGACCATAGTGTTGTCCTCTGTTCCAAACACTGTTTTGATATACCAGTATTTCAGTGGAGACCTGTTAAGGTTGAACATCCACCACTAGTAGAAAATAGGGCTTTGGTCCTGGCCAGATATGAGCTTTAGTCCCGGTTCTGTTACGAACCGGGTCCAGTGGGTGCATCAGTCCCGGTTCGAGCGGCCAGGGCACCGGTCGGGCCTCGGCAGGAACCAGTCCCAGTTCTTCTGACCCCTTTAGTCCCGGTTCCAGACACAAACCGGGACTAAAGGGCCTCGCTCCTGGCGCAGCCCCTTTAGTCCCGGTGCTAGCCACCAACTGGGACTAAAGAGATGCATATATATATGCTCGCCCCTGCCCGCTCACTCCTCTGTTTTTTGGCCGGTCGGCGTGTGGGAGGTGTGCTGCTCTCTGTTCTCACCTCGTATGCACATGAGGTGTTCGATGAAATGCCGGAGCCACACTTAAGCTTTCTCCTCTCCAAGCTCGACCACCAAGCTACATTTTCCCCAAGATTTGTCTCGGTTTAGCGGTGCACCAACTACACAAGTGTTCTAGAAGGTTACAAACTTCATCGTTTCATCTCTCATTGCATAGTTTTGCTCATTTCAAATGCTCTAGAAGTAGAGTGGTTTGTGGGTTTTAGTGATGACTGTATGTGGGAGTTCTATTGATTTAGACGCACAATTTGAGCTGAAATTAACTTCTTAGAGTCTGCACATGTGTAGGGTGCCGTCCCCGTCCCCGTCCTGACCGCCGTCGATCGCCCGCGCCGATCTCGTCGCCGGCACCACCGTGGTGAGCCTCTTGTTCTTATCTTCTATTTAAAAGATAAAAAAAATTCTTACTTGTATGATTTAGATAGATACTTGCATATAATTTTCTTACTTTTATTATTGTTTGTTATTATATAGTGCCATGGTTCTGGTATCCGCCCAAGTCGGCCCTCCTCCTGCCTATGATTCGGATGTGGTATATTTTCTTTTATAACTATTTGTTTCATTTAGTGTTTATGACAATTATGCCGACCAACGTGACATAGATGTTTTTTTCTAGGAGGTGTGTGAACCAGAAATTCCAACCGACCCTATTGTCGAGAGGTTAAATTTTGTTCAAAAAGAAAACAATTACTTGAAAGAAAAATTGAAAAGAATTGTAGAGGAGAAGATGAAATTGGAGTTGCATGTTGCCGAGGTCGTCGACGATCACAAGATCAAGATGGATGCAATGCGCTTGAAGATTAGAAAGATTAGAAAATATGCCATTGATAATGAGGCTTGGTATCATTATGCTGTTGGATCAATTGTTACCTTAGTTGCGATTATGATCGCATTTGTTGTTGCATTTAAATGTTTTACATAGTTGTATGCTAGTTTCAATGTATGTTTTAATTAGATGCTCTAGAGAGCTGTATGTTTTTCTATGAGAAATATATGTATTTATTATTTCAATAATAACATTTGATCTTCGAAAGAGATTGTCCAGTTTGTACACGAAGTGCATCCAGTTTTTGCCGTGACACTCTAAATTTTTAGCACATGCTATGTGGGTGAAATTATGATACCATGCCAAATTTCATCCTTTTGAGAGTTCATTTGTAGTGTTTTTCAATTTCAGGGTCATTGAGCTCAAAATAAATCATTAAATGCATGAAAAATAGCAAATTAAGTCAGAAAAGGGTTCCAAATTGATGATGTGGCTTTCAATGGTGCATATTGAACGCACCAGAAGTGTGGAGTTAAAATATGTTAAAAATGAAATCCCTTTGTAATAGATGTGTTTTCGTCCGAAACCCTGATACTTCGAAAGAGATTGTCCAGTTTGTACACGAAGTGCATCCAGTTTTTGCCGTGACCCTCTAAACTTTTTAGCACATGCTATGTGGGTGAAATTATGATACCATGCCAAATTTCATCCTTTTGAGAGTTCATTTGTAGTGCTTTTCAATTTCAGGGTCATTGAGCTCAAAATAAATCATTAAATGCATGAAAAATAGCAAATTAAGTCAGAAAAGGGTTCCAAATTGATGATGTGGCTTTGAATGTTGCATATTTAACGCACAAGAAGTGTGGAGTTAAAATATGTTAAAAAAAGAAATCCCCTTGTAATAGATGTGTTTTCGTCCGAAACCCTGATACTTCGAAAGATATTGTCCAGTTTGTACACGAAGTGCATCCAATTTTTGCCGTGACCCTCTAAACTTTTTAGCACATGCTATGTGGGTGAAATTATGATACCATGCCAAATTTCATCCTTTTGAGAGTTCATTTGTAGTGCTTTTCATTTTCAGGGTCATTGAGCTTAAAATAAATCATTAAATGCATGAAAAATAGCAAATTAAATCAGAAAAGGGTTCCAAATTGATGATGTGGCTTTGAATGGTGCATATTGAACGCACAAGAAGTGTGGAGTTAAAATATGTTAAAAATGAAATCCCTTTGTAATAGATATGTTTTTGTCCGAAACCCTGATACTTCGAAAGAGATTGTCCAGTTTGTACACGAAGTGCTTCCAGTTTTTGCCGTGACCCTCTAAACTTTTTAGCACATGCTATGTGGGTGAAATTATGATACCATTCCAAATTTCATCCTTTTGAGAGTTCATTTGTAGTGCTTTTCAATTTCAGGGTCATTGACCTCAAAATAAATCATTAAATGCATGAAAAATAGCAAATTAAGTCAGAAAAGGGTTCCAAATTGATTATGTGGCTTTTAATGGTGCATATTGAACGCACAGGAAGTGTGGAGTTAAAATATGTTAAAAAAATTGAAATCCCTTTGTAATAGATGTGTTTTCGTCCGAAACCCTGATACTTCGAAAGATATTGTCCAGTTTGTACACGAAGTGCATCCAGTTTTTGCCGTGACCCTCTAAACTCTTTAGCACATGCTATGTGGGTGAAATTATGATACCATGCCAAATTTCATCCTTTTGAGAGTTCATTTGAAGTACTTTTCAATTTCAGGGTCATTGAGCTCAAAATAAATCATTAAATGCATGAAAAATAGCAAATTAAGTCAGAAAAGGGTTCCAAATTGCCGATGTGGCTTTGAATGGTGCATATTGAACGCACAAGAAGTGTGGAGTTAAAATGTGTTAAAAAATGAAATCCCTTTGTAATAGATGTGTTTTCGTCCGAAACCCTGATACTTCGAAAGAGATTGTAAAGTTTGTACACGAAGTGCATCCAGTTTTTGCCGTGACCCTCTAAACTTTTTAGCACATGCTATGTGGGTGAAATTATGGTACCATGCCAAATTTAATCCTTTTGAGAGTTCATTTGTAGTGCTTTTCAATTTCAGGGTCATTGACCTCAAAATAAATCATTAAATGCATGAAAAATAGCAAATTAAGTCAGAAAAGGGTTCCAAATTTATTATGTGGCTTTTAATGGTGCATATTGAACGCACAGGAAGTGTGGAGTTAAAATATGTTAAAAAAATTGAAATCCCTTTGTAATAGATGTGTTTTCGTCCGAAACCCTGATACTTCGAAAGAGATTGTCCAGTTTGTACACGAAGTGCATCCAGTTTTTGCCGTGACCCTCTAAACTCTTTAGCACATGCTATGTGGGTGAAATTATGATACCATGCCAAATTTCATCCTTTTGAGAGTTCATTTGAAGTACTTTTCAATTTCAGGGTCATTGAGCTCAAAATAAATCATTAAATGCATGAAAAATAGCAAATTAAGTCAGAAAAGGGTTCCAAATTGCCGATGTGGCTTTGAATGGTGCATATTGAACGCACAAGAAGTGTGGAGTTAAAATGTGTTAAAAAATGAAATCCCTTTGTAATAGATGTGTTTTCGTCCGAAACCCTGATACTTCGAAAGAGATTGTAAAGTTTGTACACGAAGTGCATCCAGTTTTTGCCGTGACCCTCTAAACTTTTTAGCACATGCTATGTGGGTGAAATTATGGTACCATGCCAAATTTAATCCTTTTGAGAGTTCATTTGTAGTGCTTTTCAATTTCAGGGTCATTGAGCTCAAAATAAATCATTAAATGCATGAAAAATAGCAAATTAAGTCAGAAAAGGGTTCCAAATTGATGATGTGGCTTTTAATGGTGCATATTGAACGCACAGGAAGTGTGGAGTTAAAATATGTTAAAAAAATTGAAATCCCTTTGTAATAGATGTGTTTTCGTCCGAAACCCTGATACTTCGAAAGAGATTGTCCAGTTTGTACACGAAGTGCATCCAGTTTTTGCCGTGACCCTCTAAACTTTCCAGCACATGCTATGTGGGTGAAATTATGATACCATGCCAAATTTCATCATTTTGAGAGTTCATTTGTAGTGCTTTTCAATTTCAGGGTCATTGACCTCAAAATAAATCATTAAATGCATGAAAAATAGCAAATTAAGTCAGAAAAGGGTTCCAAATTGATGATGTGGCTTTGAATGGTGCATATTGAACGCACAAGAAGTGTGCAGTTAAAATATGTTAAAAAAATTAAATCCCTTTTTAATAGAGGTGTTTTCGTCCGAAACCCTGATACTTCGAAAGAGATTGTCCAGTTTGTACACGAAGTGCTTCCAGTTTTTGCCGTGACCCTCTAAACTTTTTAGCACATGCTATGTGGGTGAAATTATGATACCATGCCAAATTTCATCCTTTTGAGAGTTCATTTGTAGTGTTTTTCAATTTCAGGGTCATTGACCTCAAAATAAATCATTAAATGCATGAAAAATAGCAAATTAAGTCAGAAAAGGGTTCCAAATTGATGATGTGGCTTTCAATGGTGCATATTGAACGCACCAGAAGTGTGGAGTTAAAATATGTTAAAAAATGAAATCCCTTTGTAATAGATGTGTTTTCGTCCGAAACCCTGATACTTCGAAAGAGATTGTCCAGTTTGTACACGAAGTGCATCCAGTTTTTGCCGTGACCCTCTAAACTTTTTAGCACATGCTATGTGGGTGAAATTATGATACCATGCCAAATTTCATCCTTTTGAGAGTTCATTTGTAGTGCTTTTCAATTTCAGGGTCATTGAGCTCAAAATAAATCATTAAATGCATGAAAAATAGCAAATTAAGTCAGAAAAGGGTTCCAAATTGATGATGTGGCTTTGAATGTTGCATATTTAACGCACAAGAAGTGTGGAGTTAAAATATGTTAAAAAAAGAAATCCCCTTGTAATAGATGTGTTTTCGTCCGAAACCCTGATACTTCGAAAGATATTGTCCAGTTTGTACACGAAGTGCATCCAATTTTTGCCGTGACCCTCTAAACTTTTTAGCACATGCTATGTGGGTGAAATTATGATACCATGCCAAATTTCATCCTTTTGAGAGTTCATTTGTAGTGCTTTTCAATTTCAGGGTCATTGAGCTTAAAATAAATCATTAAATGCATGAAAAATAGCAAATTAAATCAGAAAAGGGTTCCAAATTGATGATGTGGCTTTGAATGGTGCATATTGAACGCACAAGAAGTGTGGAGTTAAAATATGTTAAAAATGAAATCCCTTTGTAATAGATATGTTTTTGTCCGAAACCCTGATACTTCGAAAGAGATTGTCCAGTTTGTACACGAAGTGCTTCCAGTTTTTGCCGTGACCCTCTAAACTTTTTAGCACATGCTATGTGGGTGAAATTATGATACCATTCCAAATTTCATCCTTTTGAGAGTTCATTTGTAGTGCTTTTCAATTTCAGGGTCATTGACCTCAAAATAAATCATTAAATGCATGAAAAATAGCAAATTAAGTCAGAAAAGGGTTCCAAATTGATTATGTGGCTTTTAATGGTGCATATTGAACGCACAGGAAGTGTGGAGTTAAAATATGTTAAAAAAATTGAAATCCCTTTGTAATAGATGTGTTTTCGTCCGAAACCCTGATACTTCGAAAGAGATTGTCCAGTTTGTACACGAAGTGCATCCAGTTTTTGCCGTGACCCTCTAAACTCTTTAGCACATGCTATGTGGGTGAAATTATGATACCATGCCAAATTTCATCCTTTTGAGAGTTCATTTGAAGTACTTTTCAATTTCAGGGTCATTGAGCTCAAAATAAATCATTAAATGCATGAAAAATAGCAAATTAAGTCAGAAAAGGGTTCCAAATTGCCGATGTGGCTTTGAATGGTGCATATTGAACGCACAAGAAGTGTGGAGTTAAAATGTGTTAAAAAATGAAATCCCTTTGTAATAGATGTGTTTTCGTCCGAAACCCTGATACTTCGAAAGAGATTGTAAAGTTTGTACACGAAGTGCATCCAGTTTTTGCCGTGACCCTCTAAACTTTTTAGCACATGCTATGTGGGTGAAATTATGGTACCATGCCAAATTTAATCCTTTTGAGAGTTCATTTGTAGTGCTTTTCAATTTCAGGGTCATTGAGCTCAAAATAAATCATTAAATGCATGAAAAATAGCAAATTAAGTCAGAAAAGGGTTCCAAATTGATGATGTGGCTTTTAATGGTGCATATTGAACGCACAGGAAGTGTGGAGTTAAAATATGTTAAAAAAATTGAAATCCCTTTGTAATAGATGTGTTTTCGTCCGAAACCCTGATACTTCGAAAGAGATTGTCCAGTTTGTACACGAAGTGCATCCAGTTTTTGCCGTGACCCTCTAAACTTTTCAGCACATGCTATGTGGGTGAAATTATGATACCATGCCAAATTTCATCATTTTGAGAGTTCATTTGTAGTGCTTTTCAATTTCAGGGTCATTGACCTCAAAATAAATCATTAAATGCATGAAAAATAGCAAATTAAGTCAGAAAAGGGTTCCAAATTGCCGATGTGGCTTTGAATGGTGCATATTGAACGCACAAGAAGTGTGGAGTTAAAATGTGTTAAAAAATGAAATCCCTTTGTAATAGATGTGTTTTCGTCCGAAACCCTGATACTTCGAAAGAGATTGTAAAGTTTGTACACGAAGTGCATCCAGTTTTTGCCGTGACCCTCTAAACTTTTTAGCACATGCTATGTGGGTGAAATTATGGTACCATGCCAAATTTAATCCTTTTGAGAGTTCATTTGTAGTGCTTTTCAATTTCAGGGTCATTGACCTCAAAATAAATCATTAAATGCATGAAAAATAGCAAATTAAGTCAGAAAAGGGTTCCAAATTTATTATTTGGCTTTTAATGGTGCATATTGAACGCACAGGAAGTGTGGAGTTAAAATATGTTAAAAAAATTGAAATCCCTTTGTAATAGATGTGTTTTCGTCCGAAACCCTGATACTTCGAAAGAGATTGTCCAGTTTGTACACGAAGTGCATCCAGTTTTTGCCGTGACCCTCTAAACTCTTTAGCACATGCTATGTGGGTGAAATTATGATACCATGCCAAATTTCATCCTTTTGAGAGTTCATTTGAAGTACTTTTCAATTTCAGGGTCATTGAGCTCAAAATAAATCATTAAATGCATGAAAAATAGCAAATTAAGTCAGAAAAGGGTTCCAAATTGCCGATGTGGCTTTGAATGGTGCATATTGAACGCACAAGAAGTGTGGAGTTAAAATGTGTTAAAAAATGAAATCCCTTTGTAATAGATGTGTTTTCGTCCGAAACCCTGATACTTCGAAAGAGATTGTAAAGTTTGTACACGAAGTGCATCCAGTTTTTGCCGTGACCCTCTAAACTTTTTAGCACATGCTATGTGGGTGAAATTATGGTACCATGCCAAATTTAATCCTTTTGAGAGTTCATTTGTAGTGCTTTTCAATTTCAGGGTCATTGAGCTCAAAATAAATCATTAAATGCATGAAAAATAGCAAATTAAGTCAGAAAAGGGTTCCAAATTGATGATGTGGCTTTTAATGGTGCATATTGAACGCACAGGAAGTGTGGAGTTAAAATATGTTAAAAAAATTGAAATCCCTTTGTAATAGATGTGTTTTCGTCCGAAACCCTGATACTTCGAAAGAGATTGTCCAGTTTGTACACGAAGTGCATCCAGTTTTTGCCGTGACCCTCTAAACTTTCCAGCACATGCTATGTGGGTGAAATTATGATACCATGCCAAATTTCATCATTTTGAGAGTTCATTTGTAGTGCTTTTCAATTTCAGGGTCATTGACCTCAAAATAAATCATTAAATGCATGAAAAATAGCAAATTAAGTCAGAAAAGGGTTCCAAATTGATGATGTGGCTTTGAATGGTGCATATTGAACGCACAAGAAGTGTGCAGTTAAAATATGTTAAAAAAATTAAATCCCTTTTTAATAGAGGTGTTTTCGTCCGAAACCCTGATACTTCGAAAGAGATTGTCCAGTTTGTACACGAAGTGCTTCCAGTTTTTGCCGTGACCCTCTAAACTTTTTAGCACATGCTATGTGGGTGAAATTATGATACCATGCCAAATTTCATCCTTTTGAGAGTTCATTTGTAGTGTTTTTCAATTTCAGGGTCATTGACCTCAAAATAAATCATTAAATGCATGAAAAATAGCAAATTAAGTCAGAAAAGGGTTCCAAATTGATGATGTGGCTTTCAATGGTGCATATTGAACGCACCAGAAGTGTGGAGTTAAAATATGTTAAAAAATGAAATCCCTTTGTAATAGATGTGTTTTCGTCCGAAACCCTGATACTTCGAAAGAGATTGTCCAGTTTGTACACGAAGTGCATCCAGTTTTTGCCGTGACCCTCTAAACTTTTTAGCACATGCTATGTGGGTGAAATTATGATACCATGCCAAATTTCATCCTTTTGAGAGTTCATTTGTAGTGCTTTTCAATTTCAGGGTCATTGAGCTCAAAATAAATCATTAAATGCATGAAAAATAGCAAATTAAGTCAGAAAAGGGTTCCAAATTGATGATGTGGCTTTGAATGTTGCATATTTAACGCACAAGAAGTGTGGAGTTAAAATATGTTAAAAAAAGAAATCCCCTTGTAATAGATGTGTTTTCGTCCGAAACCCTGATACTTCGAAAGATATTGTCCAGTTTGTACACGAAGTGCATCCAATTTTTGCCGTGACCCTCTAAACTTTTTAGCACATGCTATGTGGGTGAAATTATGATACCATGCCAAATTTCATCCTTTTGAGAGTTCATTTGTAGTGCTTTTCAATTTCAGGGTCATTGAGCTTAAAATAAATCATTAAATGCATGAAAAATAGCAAATTAAATCAGAAAAGGGTTCCAAATTGATGATGTGGCTTTGAATGGTGCATATTGAACGCACAAGAAGTGTGGAGTTAAAATATGTTAAAAATGAAATCCCTTTGTAATAGATATGTTTTTGTCCGAAACCCTGATACTTCGAAAGAGATTGTCCAGTTTGTACACGAAGTGCTTCCAGTTTTTGCCGTGACCCTCTAAACTTTTTAGCACATGCTATGTGGGTGAAATTATGATACCATTCCAAATTTCATCCTTTTGAGAGTTCATTTGTAGTGCTTTTCAATTTCAGGGTCATTGACCTCAAAATAAATCATTAAATGCATGAAAAATAGCAAATTAAGTCAGAAAAGGGTTCCAAATTGATTATGTGGCTTTTAATGGTGCATATTGAACGCACAGGAAGTGTGGAGTTAAAATATGTTAAAAAAATTGAAATCCCTTTGTAATAGATGTGTTTTCGTCCGAAACCCTGATACTTCGAAAGAGATTGTCCAGTTTGTACACGAAGTGCATCCAGTTTTTGCCGTGACCCTCTAAACTCTTTAGCACATGCTATGTGGGTGAAATTATGATACCATGCCAAATTTCATCCTTTTGAGAGTTCATTTGAAGTACTTTTCAATTTCAGGGTCATTGAGCTCAAAATAAATCATTAAATGCATGAAAAATAGCAAATTAAGTCAGAAAAGGGTTCCAAATTGCCGATGTGGCTTTGAATGGTGCATATTGAACGCACAAGAAGTGTGGAGTTAAAATGTGTTAAAAAATGAAATCCCTTTGTAATAGATGTGTTTTCGTCCGAAACCCTGATACTTCGAAAGAGATTGTAAAGTTTGTACACGAAGTGCATCCAGTTTTTGCCGTGACCCTCTAAACTTTTTAGCACATGCTATGTGGGTGAAATTATGGTACCATGCCAAATTTAATCCTTTTGAGAGTTCATTTGTAGTGCTTTTCAATTTCAGGGTCATTGAGCTCAAAATAAATCATTAAATGCATGAAAAATAGCAAATTAAGTCAGAAAAGGGTTCCAAATTGATGATGTGGCTTTTAATGGTGCATATTGAACGCACAGGAAGTGTGGAGTTAAAATATGTTAAAAAAATTGAAATCCCTTTGTAATAGATGTGTTTTCGTCCGAAACCCTGATACTTCGAAAGAGATTGTCCAGTTTGTACACGAAGTGCATCCAGTTTTTGCCGTGACCCTCTAAACTTTTCAGCACATGCTATGTGGGTGAAATTATGATACCATGCCAAATTTCATCATTTTGAGAGTTCATTTGTAGTGCTTTTCAATTTCAGGGTCATTGACCTCAAAATAAATCATTAAATGCATGAAAAATAGCAAATTAAGTCAGAAAAGGGTTCCAAATTGATGATGTGGCTTTGAATGGTGCATATTGAACGCACAAGAAGTGTGCAGTTAAAATATGTTAAAAAAATGAAATCCCTTTTTAATAGAGGTGTTTTCGTCCGAAACCCTGATACTTCGAAAGAGATTGTCCAGTTTGTACACGAAGTGCTTCCAGTTTTTGCCGTGACCCTCTAAACTTTTTAGCACATGCTATGTGGGTGAAATTATGACACCATGCCAAATTTCATCCTTTTGAGAGTTCATTTGTAGTGTTTTTCAATTTCAGGGTCATTGACCTCAAAATAAATCATTAAATGCATGAAAAATAGCAAATTAAGTCAGAAAAGGGTTCCAAATTGATGATGTGGCTTTCAATGGTGCATATTGAACGCACCAGAAGTGTGGAGTTAAAATATGTTAAAAAATGAAATCCCTTTGTAATAGATGTGTTTTCGTCCGAAACCCTGATACTTCGAAAGAGATTGTCCAGTTTGTACACGAAGTGCATCCAGTTTTTGCCGTGACCCTCTAAACTTTTTAGCACATGCTATGTGGGTGAAATTATGATACCATGCCAAATTTCAACCTTTTGAGAGTTCATTTGTAGTGCTTTTCAATTTCAGGGTCATTGAGCTCAAAATAAATCATTAAATGCATGAAAAATAGCAAATTAAGTCAGAAAAGGGTTCCAAATTGATGATGTGGCTTTGAATGTTGCATATTTAACGCACAAGAAGTGTGGAGTTAAAATATGTTAAAAAAAGAAATCCCCTTGTAATAGATGTGTTTTCGTCCGAAACCCTGATACTTCGAAAGATATTGTCCAGTTTGTACACGAAGTGCATCCAATTTTTGCCGTGACCCTCTAAACTTTTTAGCACATGCTATGTGGGTGAAATTATGATACCATGCCAAATTTCATCCTTTTGAGAGTTCATTTGTAGTGCTTTTCAATTTCAGGGTCATTGAGCTTAAAATAAATCATTAAATGCATGAAAAATAGCAAATTAAATCAGAAAAGGGTTCCAAATTGATGATGTGGCTTTGCATGGTGCATATTGAACGCACAAGAAGTGTGGAGTTAAAATATGTTAAAAATGAAATCCCTTTGTAATAGATATGTTTTTGTCCGAAACCCTGATACTTCGAAAGAGATTGTCCAGTTTGTACACGAAGTGCTTCCAGTTTTTGCCGTGACCCTCTAAACTTTTTAGCACATGCTATGTGGGTGAAATTATGATACCATTCCAAATTTCATCCTTTTGAGAGTTCATTTGTAGTGCTTTTCAATTTCAGGGTCATTGACCTCAAAATAAATCATTAAATGCATGAAAAATAGCAAATTAAGTCAGAAAAGGGTTCCAAATTGATTATGTGGCTTTTAATGGTGCATATTGAACGCACAGGAAGTGTGGAGTTAAAATATGTTAAAAAAATTGAAATCCCTTTGTAATAGATGTGTTTTCGTCCGAAACCCTGATACTTCGAAAGAGATTGTCCAGTTTGTACACGAAGTGCATCCAGTTTTTGCCGTGACCCTCTAAACTCTTTAGCACATGCTATGTGGGTGAAATTATGATACCATGCCAAATTTCATCATTTTGAGAGTTCATTTGTAGTGCTTTTCAATTTCAGGGTCATTGACCTCAAAATAAATCATTAAATGCATGAAAAATAGCAAATTAAGTCAGAAAAGGGTTCCAAATTGATGATGTGGCTTTTAATGGTGCATATTGAACGCACAGGAAGTGTGGAGTTAAAATATGTTAAAAAAATTGAAATCCCTTTGTAATAGATGTGTTTTCGTCCGAAACCCTGATACTTCGAAATAGATTGTCCAGTTTGTACACGAAGTGCATCCAGTTTTTGCCGTGACCCTCTAAACTTTTCAGCACATGCTATGTGGGTGAAATTATGATACCATGCCAAATTTCATCATTTTGAGAGTTCATTTGTAGTGCTTTTCAATTTCAGGGTCATTGACCTCAAAATAAATCATTAAATGCATGAAAAATAGCAAATTAAGTCAGAAAAGGGTTCCAAATTGATGATGTGGCTTTGAATGGTGCATATTGAACGCACAAGAAGTGTGCAGTTAAAATATGTTAAAAAAATGAAATCCCTTTTTAATAGAGGTGTTTTCGTCCGAAACCCTGATACTTCGAAAGAGATTGTCCAGTTTGTACACGAAGTGCTTCCAGTTTTTGCCGTGACCCTCTAAACTTTTTAGCACATGCTATGTGGGTGAAATTATGATACCATTCCAAATTTCATCCTTTTGAGAGTTCATTTGTAGTGCTTTTCAATTTCAGGGTCATTGAGCTCAAAATAAATCATTAAATGCATCAAAAATAGCAAATTAAGTCAGAAAAGGGTTCCAAATTGATGATGTGGCTTTTAATGGTGCATATTGAACGCACAGGAAGTGTGGAGTTAAAATATGTTAAAAAAATTGAAATCCCTTTGTAATAGATGTGTTTTCGTCCGAAACCCTGATACTTCGAAAGAGATTGTCCAGTTTGTACACGAAGTGCATCCAGTTTTTGCCGTGACCCTCTAAACTTTTCAGCACATGCTATGTGGGTGAAATTATGATACCATGCCAAATTTCATCATTTTGAGAGTTCATTTGTAGTGCTTTTCAATTTCAGGGTCATTGACCTCAAAATAAATCATTAAATGCATGAAAAATAGCAAATTAAGTCAGAAAAGGGTTCCAAATTGATGATGTGGCTTTGAATGGTGCATATTGAACGCACAAGAAGTGTGCAGTTAAAATATGTTAAAAAAATGAAATCCCTTTTTAATAGAGGTGTTTTCGTCCGAAACCCTGATACTTCGAAAGAGATTGTCCAGTTTGTACACGAAGTGCATCCAGTTTTTGCCGCGACCCTCTAAACTTTTTCGCACATGCTATGTGGGTGAAATTATGATACCATGCCAAATTTAATCCTTTTGAGAGTTCATTTGTAGTGCTTTTCAATTTCAGGGTCATTGAGCTCAAAATAAATCATTAAATGCATGAAAAATAGCAAATTAAGTCAGAAAAGGGTTCCAAATTGATGATGTGGCTTTTAATGGTGCATATTGAACGGACAAGAAGTGTGGAGTTAAAATATGTTTAAAAAAATGAAATCCCTTGGTAATAGATGTGTTTTCGTCCGAAACCCTCATACTTCGAAAGAGATTGTCCAGTTTGTACACAAAGTGGATCTAGTTTTTGCCGTGACCCTCTAATCTTTTTAGCACATACTATGTGGGTGAAATTATGATACCATGCCAAATTTCATCCTTTTGAGAGTTCATTTGTAGTGCTTTTCAATTTCGGGGTCATTGAGCTCAAAATAAATCATTAAATGCATGAAAAATAGCAAATTAAATCAGAAAAGGGTTCCAAATTGATGATGTGGCTTTGAATGGTGCATATTGAACGCACAAGAAGTGTGGAGTTAAAATATGTTAAAAAATGAAATCCCTTTGTAATAGATGTGTTTTCGTCCGAAACCCTGATACTTCGAAAGAGATTGTCCAGTTTGTACACGAAGTGCATCCAGTTTTTGCCGTGACCCTCTAAACTTTTTAGCTCATGCTATGTGGGTGAAATTATGATACCATGCCAAATTTCATCCTTTTGAGAGTTCATTTGTATTGCTTTTCAATTTCAGGGTCATTGAGCTCAAAATAAATCATTAAATGCATGAAAAATAGCAAATTAAGTCAGAAAAGGGTTCCAAATTGATGATGTGGCTTTGAATGTTGCATATTTAACGCACAAGAAGTGTGAAGTTAAAATATGTTAAAAAAAGAAATCCCCTTGTAATAGATGTGTTTTCGTCCGAAACCCTGATACTTCGAAAGATATTGTCTAGTTTGTACACGAAGTGCATCCATTTTTTGCCGTGACCCTCTAAACTTTTTCGCATATGCTATGTGGGTGAAATTATGATACCATGCCAAATTTCATCCTTTTGAGAGTTCATTTGTAGTGCTTTTCAATTTCAGGGTCATTGAGCTTAAAATAAATCATTAAATGCATGAAAAATAGCAAATTAAATCAGAAAAGGGTTCCAAATTGATGATGTGGCTTTGAATGGTGCATATTGAACGCACAAGAAGTGTGGAGTTAAAATATGTTAAAAAATGAAATCCCTTTGTAATAGATATGTTTTCGTCCGAAACCCTGATACTTCGAAAGAGATTGTCCAATTTGTACACGAAGTGCATCCAGTTTTTGCCGTGACCCTCTAAACTTTTTAGCACATGCTATGTGGGTGAAATTATGATACCATTCCAAATTTCATCCTTTTGAGAGTTCATTTGTAGTGCTTTTCAATTTCAGGGTCATTGACCTCAAAATAAATCATTAAATGCATGAAAAATAGCAAATTAAGTCAGAAAAGGGTTCCAAATTGATGATGTGGCTTTGAATGGTGCATATTGAACGCACAAGAAGTGTGCAGTTAAAATATGTTAAAAAAATGAAATCCCTTTTTAATAGAGGTGTTTTCGTCCGAAACCCTGATACTTCGAAAGAGATTGTCCAGTTTGTACACGAAGTGCATCCAGTTTTTGCCGCGACCCTCTAAACTTTTTCGCACATGCTATGTGGGTGAAATTATGATACCATGCCAAATTTAATCCTTTTGAGAGTTCATTTGTAGTGCTTTTCAATTTCAGGGTCATTGAGCTCAAAATAAATCATTAAATGCATGAAAAATAGCAAATTAAGTCAGAAAAGGGTTCCAAATTGATGATGTGGCTTTTAATGGTGCATATTGAACGGACAAGAAGTGTGGAGTTAAAATATGTTTAAAAAAATGAAATCCCTTGGTAATAGATGTGTTTTCGTCCGAAACCCTCATACTTCGAAAGAGATTGTCCAGTTTGTACACAAAGTGGATCTAGTTTTTGCCGTGACCCTCTAATCTTTTTAGCACATACTATGTGGGTGAAATTATGATACCATGCCAAATTTCATCCTTTTGAGAGTTCATTTGTAGTGCTTTTCAATTTCGGGGTCATTGAGCTCAAAATAAATCATTAAATGCATGAAAAATAGCAAATTAAATCAGAAAAGGGTTCCAAATTGATGATGTGGCTTTGAATGGTGCATATTGAACGCACAAGAAGTGTGGAGTTAAAATATGTTAAAAAATGAAATCCCTTTGTAATAGATGTGTTTTCGTCCGAAACCCTGATACTTCGAAAGAGATTGTCCAGTTTGTACACGAAGTGCATCCAGTTTTTGCCGTGACCCTCTAAACTTTTTAGCTCATGCTATGTGGGTGAAATTATGATACCATGCCAAATTTCATCCTTTTGAGAGTTCATTTGTATTGCTTTTCAATTTCAGGGTCATTGAGCTCAAAATAAATCATTAAATGCATGAAAAATAGCAAATTAAGTCAGAAAAGGGTTCCAAATTGATGATGTGGCTTTGAATGTTGCATATTTAACGCACAAGAAGTGTGAAGTTAAAATATGTTAAAAAAAGAAATCCCCTTGTAATAGATGTGTTTTCGTCCGAAACCCTGATACTTCGAAAGATATTGTCTAGTTTGTACACGAAGTGCATCCATTTTTTGCCGTGACCCTCTAAACTTTTTCGCACATGCTATGTGGGTGAAATTATGATACCATGCCAAATTTCATCCTTTTGAGAGTTCATTTGTAGTGCTTTTCAATTTCAGGGTCATTGAGCTTAAAATAAATCATTAAATGCATGAAAAATAGCAAATTAAATCAGAAAAGGGTTCCAAATTGATGATGTGGCTTTGAATGGTGCATATTGAACGCACAAGAAGTGTGGAGTTAAAATATGTTAAAAAATGAAATCCCTTTGTAATAGATATGTTTTCGTCCGAAACCCTGATACTTCGAAAGAGATTGTCCAATTTGTACACGAAGTGCATCCAGTTTTTGCCGTGACCCTCTAAACTTTTTAGCACATGCTATGTGGGTGAAATTATGATACCATTCCAAATTTCATCCTTTTGAGAGTTCATTGGTAGTGCTTTTCAATTTCAGGGTCATTGAGCTCAAAATAAATCATTAAATGCATGAAAAATAGCAAATTAAGTCAGAAAAGGGTTCCAAATTGATGATGTGGCTTTTAATGGTGCATATTGAACGCACAGGAAGTGTGGAGTTAAAATATGTTCAAAAAATTGAAATCCCTTTGTAATAGATGTGTTTTCGTCCGAAACCCTGATACTTCGAAAGAGATTGTCCAGTTTGTACACGAAGTGCATCCAGTTTTTGCCGTGACCCTCTAAACTTTTTAGCACATGCTATGTGGGTGAAATTATGATACCATGCCAAATTTCATCCTTTTGAGAGTTCATTTGTAGTGCTTTTCAATTTCAGGGTCATTGACCTCAAAATAAATCATTAAATGCATAAAAAATAGCAAATTAAGTCAGAAAAGGGTTCCAAATTGATGATGTGGCTTTGAATGGTGCATATTGAACGCACAAGAAGTGTGGAGTTAAAATATGTTAAAAAATGAAATCCCTTTGCAATAGATATGTTTTCGTCCGAAACCCTGATACTTCGAAAGAGATTGTCCAGTTTGTACACGAAGTGCATCCAGTTTTTGCCGTGACCCTCTAAACTTTTTAGCACATGCTATGTGGGTGAAATTATGATACCATGCCAAATTTCATCCTTTTGAGAGTTCATTTGTAGTGCTTTTCAATTTCAGGGTCATTGAGCTCAAAATAAATCATTAAATGCATGAAAAATAGAAAATTAAATCAGAAAAGGGTTCCAAATTGATGATGTGGCTTTTAATGGTGCATATTGAACGCACAGGAAGTGTGGAGTTAAAATATGTTAAAAAAATTGAAATCCCTTTGTAATAGATGTGTTTTCGTCCGAAACCCTGATACTTCGAAAGAGATTGTCCAGTTTGTACACGAAGTGCATCCAGTTTTTGCCGTGACCCTCTAAACTTTTTAGCACAAGCTATGTGGGTCAAATTATGATACCATGCCAAATTTCATCCTTTTGAGAGTTCATTTGTAGTGCTTTTCAATTTCAGGGTCATTGAGCTCAAAATAAATCATTAAATGCATGAAAAATAGCAAATTAAGTCAGAAAAGGGTTCCAAATTGATGATGTGGCTTTGAATGTTGCATATTTAACGCACAAGAAGTGTGGAGTTAAAATATGTTAAAAAAAGAAATCCCCTTGTAATAGATGTGTTTTCGTCCGAAACCCTGATACTTCGAAAGATATTGTCCAGTTTGTACACGAAGTGCATCCAGTTTTTGCCGTGACCCTCTAAACTTTTTAGCACATGCTATGTGGGTGAAATTATGATACCATGCCAAATTTCATCCTTTTGAGAGTTCATTTGTAGTGCTTTTCAATTTCAGGGTCATTGAGCTTAAAATAAATCATTAAATGCATGAAAAATAGCAAATTAAATCAGAAAAGGGTTCCAAATTGATGATGTGGCTTTGAATGGTGCATATTGAACGCACAAGAAGTGTGGAGTTAAAATATGTTAAAAAATGAAATCCCTTTGTAATAGATGTGTTTTCGTCCGAAACCCTGATACTTCGAAAGAGATTGTCCAGTTTGTACACGAAGTGCATCCAGTTTTTGCCGTGACCCTCTAAACTTTTTAGCACATGCTATGTGGGTGAAATTATGATACCATTCCAAATTTCATCCTTTTGAGAGTTCATTTGTAGTGCTTTTCAATTTCAGGGTCATTGACCTCAAAATAAATCATTAAATGCATGAAAAATAGCAAATTAAGTCAGAAAAGGGTTCCAAATTGATTATGTGGCTTTTAATGGTGCATATTGAACGCACAGGAAGTGTGGAGTTAAAATATGTTAAAAAAATTGAAATCCCTTTGTAATAGATGTGTTTTCGTCCGAAACCCTGATACTTCGAAAGAGATTGTCCAGTTTGTACACGAAGTGCATCCAGTTTTTGCCGTGACCCTCTAAACTCTTTAGCACAAGCTATGTGGGTGAAATTATGATACCATGCCAAATTTCATCCTTTTGAGAGTTCATTTGTAGTGCTTTTCAATTTCAGGGTCATTGAGCTCAAAATAAATCATTAAATGCATGAAAAATAGCAAATTAAGTCAGAAAAGGGTTCCAAATTGCCGATGTGGCTTTGAATGGTGCATATTGAACGCACAAGAAGTGTGGAGTTAAAATGTGTTAAAAAATGAAATCCCTTTGTAATAGATGTGTTTTCGTCCGAAACCCTGATACTTCGAAAGAGATTGTAAAGTTTGTACACGAAGTGCATCCAGTTTTTGCCGTGACCCTCTAAACTTTTTAGCACATGCTATGTGGGTGAAATTATGGTACCATGCCAAATTTAATCCTTTTGAGAGTTCATTTGTAGTGCTTTTCAATTTCAGGGTCATTGAGCTCAAAATAAATCATTAAATGCATGAAAAATAGCAAATTAAGTCAGAAAAGGGTTCCAAATTGATGATGTGGCTTTTAATGGTGCATATTGAATGCACAGGAAGTGTGGAGTTAAAATATGTTAAAAAAATTGAAATCCCTTTGTAATAGATGTGTTTTCGTCCGAAACCCTGATACTTCGAAAGAGATTGTCCAGTTTGTACACGAAGTGCATCCAGTTTTTGCCGTGACCCTCTAAACTTTTCAGCACATGCTATGTGGGTGAAATTATGATACCATGCCAAATTTCATCATTTTGAGAGTTCATTTGTAGTGCTTTTCAATTTCAGGGTCATTGACCTCAAAATAAATCATTAAATGCATGAAAAATAGCAAATTAAGTCAGAAAAGGGTTCCAAATTGATGATGTGGCTTTGAATGGTGCATATTGAACGCACAAGAAGTGTGCAGTTAAAATATGTTAAAAAAATGAAATCCCTTTTTAATAGAGGTGTTTTCGTCCGAAACCCTGATACTTCGAAAGAGATTGTCCAGTTTGTACACGAAGTGCTTCCAGTTTTTGCCGTGACCCTCTAAAATTTTTAGCACATGCTATGTGGGTGAAATTATGATACCATTCCAAATTTCATCCTTTTGAGAGTTCATTTGTAGTGCTTTTCAATTTCAGGGTCATTGAGCTCAAAATAAATCATTAAATGCATGAAAAATAGCAAATTAAGTCAGAAAAGGGTTCCAAATTGATGATGTGGCTTTTAATGGTGCATATTGAACGCACAGGAAGTGTGGAGTTAAAATATGTTAAAAAAATTGAAATCCCTTTGTAATAGATGTGTTTTCGTCCGAAACCCTGATACTTCGAAAGAGATTGTCCAGTTTGTACACGAAGTGCATCCAGTTTTTGCCGTGACCCTCTAAACTTTTCAGCACATGCTATGTGGGTGAAATTATGATACCATGCCAAATTTCATCATTTTGAGAGTTCATTTGTAGTGCTTTTCAATTTCAGGGTCATTGACCTCAAAATAAATCATTAAATGCATGAAAAATAGCAAATTAAGTCAGAAAAGGGTTCCAAATTGATGATGTGGCTTTGAATGGTGCATATTGAATGCACAAGAAGTGTGCAGTTAAAATATGTTAAAAAAATGAAATCCCTTTTTAATAGAGGTGTTTTCGTCCGAAACCCTGATACTTCGAAAGAGATTGTCCAGTTTGTACACGAAGTGCATCCAGTTTTTGCCGCGACCCTCTAAACTTTTTCGCACATGCTATGTGGGTGAAATTATGATACCATGCCAAATTTAATCCTTTTGAGAGTTCATTTGTAGTGCTTTTCAATTTCAGGGTCATTGAGCTCAAAATAAATCATTAAATGCATGAAAAATAGCAAATTAAGTCAGAAAAGGGTTCCAAATTGATGATGTGGCTTTTAATGGTGCATATTGAACGGACAAGAAGTGTGGAGTTAAAATATGTTTAAAAAAATGAAATCCCTTGGTAATAGATGTGTTTTCGTCCGAAACCCTCATACTTCGAAAGAGATTGTCCAGTTTGTACACAAAGTGGATCCAGTTTTTGCCGTGACCCTCTAATCTTTTTAGCACATACTATGTGGGTGAAATTATGATACCATGCCAAATTTCATCCTTTTGAGAGTTCATTTGTAGTGCTTTTCAATTTCGGGGTCATTGAGCTCAAAATAAATCATTAAATGCATGAAAAATAGCAAATTAAATCAGAAAAGGGTTCCAAATTGATGATGTGGCTTTGAATGGTGCATATTGAACGCACAAGAAGTGTGCAGTTAAAATATGTTAAAAAATGAAATCCCTTTGTAATAGATGTGTTTTCGTCCGAAACCCTGATACTTCGAAAGAGATTGTCCAGTTTGTACACGAAGTGCATCCAGTTTTTGCCGTGACCCTCTAAACTTTTTAGCTCATGCTATGTGGGTGAAATTATGATACCATGCCAAATTTCATCCTTTTGAGAGTTCATTTGTATTGCTTTTCAATTTCAGGGTCATTGAGCTCAAAATAAATCATTAAATGCATGAAAAATAGCAAATTAAGTCAGAAAAGGGTTCCAAATTGATGATGTGGCTTTGAATGTTGCATATTTAACGCACAAGAAGTGTGAAGTTAAAATATGTTAAAAAAAGAAATCCCCTTGTAATAGATGTGTTTTCGTCCGAAACCCTGATACTTCGAAAGATATTGTCTAGTTTGTACACGAAGTGCATCCATTTTTTGCCGTGACCCTCTAAACTTTTTCGCACATGCTATGTGGGTGAAATTATGATACCATGCCAAATTTCATCCTTTTGAGAGTTCATTTGTAGTGCTTTTCAATATCAGGGTCATTGAGCTTAAAATAAATCATTAAATGCATGAAAAATAGCAAATTAAATCAGAAAAGGGTTCCAAATTGATGATGTGGCTTTGAATGGTGCATATTGAACGCACAAGAAGTGTGGAGTTAAAATATGTTAAAAAATGAAATCCCTTTGTAATAGATATGTTTTCGTCCGAAACCCTGATACTTCGAAAGAGATTGTCCAATTTGTACACGAAGTGCATCCAGTTTTTGCCGTGACCCTCTAAACTTTTTAGCACATGCTATGTGGGTGAAATTATGATACCATTCCAAATTTCATCCTTTTGAGAGTTCATTTGTAGTGCTTTTCAATTTCAGGGTCATTGAGCTCAAAATAAATCATTAAATGCATGAAAAATAGCAAATTAAGTCAGAAAAGGGTTCCAAATTGATGATGTGGCTTTTAATGGTGCATATTGAACGCACAGGAAGTGTGGAGTTAAAATATGTTCAAAAAATTGAAATCCCTTTGTAATAGATGTGTTTTCGTCCGAAACCCTGATACTTCGAAAGAGATTGTCCAGTTTGTACACGAAGTGCATCCAGTTTTTGCCGTGACCCTCTAAACTTTTTAGCACATGCTATGTGGGTGAAATTATGATACCATGCCAAATTTCATCCTTTTGAGAGTTCATTTGTAGTGCTTTTCAATTTCAGGGTCATTGACCTCAAAATAAATCATTAAATGCATAAAAAATAGCAAATTAAGTCAGAAAAGGGTTCCAAATTGATGATGTGGCTTTGAATGGTGCATATTGAACGCACAAGAAGTGTGGAGTTAAAATATGTTAAAAAATGAAATCCCTTTGCAATAGATATGTTTTCGTCCGAAACCCTGATACTTCGAAAGAGATTGTCCAGTTTGTACACGAAGTGCATCCAGTTTTTGCCGTGACCCTCTAAACTATTTAGCACATGCTATGTGGGTGAAATTATGATACCATGCCAAATTTCATCCTTTTGAGAGTTCATTTGTAGTGCTTTTCAATTTCAGGGTCATTGAGCTCAAAATAAATCATTAAATGCATGAAAAATAGAAAATTAAATCAGAAAAGGGTTCCAAATTGATGATGTGGCTTTTAATGGTGCATATTGAACGCACAGGAAGTGTGGAGTTAAAATATGTTAAAAAAATTGAAATCCCTTTGTAATAGATGTGTTTTCGTCCGAAACCCTGATACTTCGAAAGAGATTGTCCAGTTTGTACACGAAGTGCATCCAGTTTTTGCCGTGACCCTCTAAACTTTTTAGCACATGCTATGTGGGTGAAATTATGATACCATGCCAAATTTCATCCTTTTGAGAGTTCATTTGTAGTGCTTTTCAATTTCAGGGTCATTGACCTCAAAATAAATCATTAAATGCATAAAAAATAGCAAATTAAGTCAGAAAAGGGTTCCAAATTGATGATGTGGCTTTGAATGGTGCATATTGAACGCACAAGAAGTGTGGAGTTAAAATATTTTAAAAAATGAAATCCCTTTGCAATAGATATGTTTTCGTCCGAAACCCTGATACTTCGAAAGAGATTGTCCAGTTTGTACACGAAGTGCATCCAGTTTTTGCCGTGACCCTCTAAACTTTTTAGCACATGCTATGTGGGTGAAATTATGATACCATGCCAAATTTCATCCTTTTGAGAGTTCATTTGTAGTGCTTTTCAATTTCAGGGTCATTGAGCTCAAAATAAATCATTAAATGCATGAAAAATAGCAAATTAAATCAGAAAAGGGTTCCAAATTGATGATGTGGCTTTGAATGGTGCATATTGAACGCACAAGAACTGTGGAGTTAAAATATGTTAAAAAATGAAATCCCTTTGTAATAGATGTGTTTTCGTCCGAAACCCTGATACTTCGAAAGAGATTGTCCAGTTTGTACACGAAGTGCATCCAGTTTTTGCCGTGACCCTCTAAACTTTTTAGCACATGCTATGTGGGTGAATTTTATGATACCATGCCAAATTTCATCCTTTTGAGAGTTCATTTGTAGTGCTTTTCAATTTCAGGGTCATTGAGCTCAAAATAAATCATTAAATGCATGAAAAATAGCAAATTAAATCAGAAAAGGGTTCCAAATTGATGATGTGGCTTTGAATGGTGCATATTGAACGCACAAGAAGTGTGGAGTTAAAATATGTTAAAAAATGAAATCCCTTTGTAATAGATGTGTTTTCGTCCGAAACCCTGATACTTCGAAAGAGATTGTCCAGTTTGTACACGAAGTGCATCCAGTTTTTGCCGTGACCCTCTAAACTTTTTAGCTCATGCTATGTGGGTGAAATTATGATACCATGCCAAATTTCATCCTTTTGAGAGTTCATTTGTATTGCTTTTCAATTTCAGGGTCATTGAGCTCAAAATAAATCATTAAATGCATGAAAAATAGCAAATTAAGTCAGAAAAGGGTTCCAAATTGATGATGTGGCTTTGAATGTTGCATATTTAACGCACAAGAAGTGTGAAGTTAAAATATGTTAAAAAAAGAAATCCCCTTGTAATAGATGTGTTTTCGTCCGAAACCCTGATACTTCGAAAGATATTGTCTAGTTTGTACACGAAGTGCATCCATTTTTTGCCGTGACCCTCTAAACTTTTTCGCACATGCTATGTGGGTGAAATTATGATACCATGCCAAATTTCATCCTTTTGAGAGTTCATTTGTAGTGCTTTTCAATTTCAGGGTCATTGAGCTTAAAATAAATCATTAAATGCATGAAAAATAGCAAATTAAATCAGAAAAGGGTTCCAAATTGATGATGTGGCTTTGAATGGTGCATATTGAACGCACAAGAAGTGTGGAGTTAAAATATGTTAAAAAATGAAATCCCTTTGTAATAGATATGTTTTCGTCCGAAACCCTGATACTTCGAAAGAGATTGTCCAATTTGTACACGAAGTGCATCCAGTTTTTGCCGTGACCCTCTAAACTTTTTAGCACATGCTATGTGGGTGAAATTATGATACCATTCCAAATTTCATCCTTTTGAGAGTTCATTTGTAGTGCTTTTCAATTTCAGGGTCATTGAGCTCAAAATAAATCATTAAATGCATGAAAAATAGCAAATTAAGTCAGAAAAGGGTTCCAAATTGAGGATGTGGCTTTTAATGGTGCATATTGAACGCACAGGAAGTGTGGAGTTAAAATATGTTCAAAAAATTGAAATCCCTTTGTAATAGATGTGTTTTCGTCCGAAACCCTGATACTTCGAAAGAGATTGTCCAGTTTGTACACGAAGTGCATCCAGTTTTTGCCGTGACCCTCTAAACTTTTTAGCACATGCTATGTGGGTGAAATTATGATACCATGCCAAATTTCATCCTTTTGAGAGTTCATTTGTAGTGCTTTTCAATTTCAGGGTCATTGACCTCAAAATAAATCATTAAATGCATAAAAAATAGCAAATTAAGTCAGAAAAGGGTTCCAAATTGATGATGTGGCTTTGAATGGTGCATATTGAATGCACAAGAAGTGTGGAGTTAAAATATGTTAAAAAATGAAATCCCTTTGCAATAGATATGTTTTCGTCTGAAACCCTGATACTTCGAAAGAGATTGTCCAGTTTGTACACGAAGTGCATCCAGTTTTTGCCGTGACCCTCTAAACTTTTTAGCACATGCTATGTGGGTGAAATTATGATACCATGCCAAATTTCATCCTTTTGAGAGTTCATTTGTAGTGCTTTTCAATTTCAGGGTCATTGAGCTCAAAATAAATCATTAAATGCATGAAAAATAGAAAATTAAATCAGAAAAGGGTTCCAAATTGATGATGTGGCTTTTAATGGTGCATATTGAACGCACAGGAAGTGTGGAGTTAAAATATGTTAAAAAAATTGAAATCCCTTTGTAATAGATGTGTTTTCGTCCGAAACCCTGATACTTCGAAAGAGATTGTCCAGTTTGTACACGAAGTGCATCCAGTTGTTGCCGTGACCCTCTAAACTTTTTAGCACATGCTATGTGGGTGAAATTATGATACCATGCCAAATTTCATCCTTTTGAGAGTTCATTTGTAGTGCTTTTCAATTTCAGGGTCATTGACCTCAAAATAAATCATTAAATGCATAAAAAATAGCAAATTAAGTCAGAAAAGGGTTCCAAATTGATGATGTGGCTTTGAATGGTGCATATTGAACGCACAAGAAGTGTGGAGTTAAAATATTTTAAAAAATGAAATCCCTTTGTAATAGATGTGTTTTCGTCCGAAACCCTGATACTTCTAAAGAGATTGTCCAGTTTGTACACGAAGTGCATCCAGTTTTTGCCGTGACCCTCTAAACTTTTTAGCACATGCTATGTGGGTGAAATTATGATACCATGCCAAATTTCATCCTTTTGAGAGTTCATTTGTAGTGCTTTTCAATTTCAGGGTCATTGACCTCAAAATAAATCATTAAATGCATAAAAAATAGCAAATTAAGTCAGAAAAGGGTTCCAAATTGATGATGTGGCTTTGAATGGTGCATATTGAACGCACAAGAAGTGTGGAGTTAAAATATTTTAAAAAATGAAATCCCTTTGCAATAGATATGTTTTCGTCCGAAACCCTGATACTTCTAAAGAGATTGTCCAGTTTGTACACGAAGTGCATCCAGTTTTTGCCGTGACCCTCTAAACTTTTTAGCACATGCTATGTGGGTGAAATTATGATACCATGCCAAATTTCATCCTTTTGAGAGTTCATTTGTAGTGCTTTTCAATTTCAGGGTCATTGACCTCAAAATAAATCATTAAATGCATAAAAAATAGCAAATTAAGTCAGAAAAGGGTTCCAAATTGATGATGTGGCTTTGAGTGGTGCATATTGAACGCACAAGAAGTGTGGAGTTAAAATATGTTAAAAAATGAAATCCCTTTGCAATAGATATGTTTTCGTCCGAAACCCTGATACTTCGAAAGAGATTGTCCAGTTTGTACACGAAGTGCATCCAGTTTTTGCCGTGACCCTCTAAACTTTTTAGCACATGCTATGTGGGTGAAATTATGATACCATGCCAAATTTCATCCTTTTGAGAGTTCATTTGTAGTGCTTTTCAATTTCAGGGTCATTGAGCTCAAAATAAATCATTAAATGCATGAAAAATAGAAAATTAAATCAGAAAAGGGTTCCAAATTGATGATGTGGCTTTTAATGGTGCATATTGAACGCACAGGAAGTGTGGAGTTAAAATATGTTAAAAAAATTGAAATCCCTTTGTAATAGATGTGTTTTCGTCCGAAACCCTGATACTTCGAAAGAGATTGTCCAGTTTGTACACGAAGTGCATCCAGTTTTTGCCGTGACCCTCTAAACTTTTTAGCACATGCTATGTGGGTGAAATTATGATACCATGCCAAATTTCATCCTTTTGAGAGTTCATTTGTAGTGCTTTTCAATTTCAGGGTCATTGACCTCAAAATAAATCATTAAATGCATAAAAAATAGCAAATTAAGTCAGAAAAGGGTTCCAAATTGATGATGTGGCTTTGAATGGTGCATATTGAACGCACAAGAAGTGTGGAGTTAAAATATTTTAAAAAATGAAATCCCTTTGCAATAGATATGTTTTCGTCCGAAACCCTGATACCTCGAAAGAGATTGTCCAGTTTGTACACGAAGTGCATCCAGTTTTTGCCGTGACCCTCTAAACTTTTTAGCACATGCTATGTGGGTGAAATTATGATACCATGCCAAATTTCATCCTTTTGAGAGTTCATTTGTAGTGCTTTTCAATTTCAGGGTCATTGAGCTCAAAATAAATCATTAAATGCATGAAAAATAGCAAATTAAATCAGAAAAGGGTTCCAAATTGATGATGTGGCTTTGAATGGTGCATATTGAACGCACAAGAAGTGTGGAGTTAAAATATGTTAAAAAATGAAATCCCTTTGTAATAGATGTGTTTTCGTCCGAAACCCTGATACTTCGAAAGAGATTGTCCAGTTTGTACACGAAGTGCATCCAGTTTTTGCCGTGACCCTCTAAACTTTTTAGCACATGCTATGTGGGTGAAATTATGATACCATGCCAAATTTCATCCTTTTGAGAGTTCATTTGTAGTGCTTTTCAATTTCAGGGTCATTGAGCTCAAAATAAATCATTAAATGCATGAAAAATAGCAAATTAAGTCAGAAAAGGGTTCCAAATTGATGATGTGGCTTTGAATGTTGCATATTTAACGCACAGGAAGTGTGAAGTTAAAATATGTTAAAAAAAGAAATCCCCTTGTAATAGATGTGTTTTCGTCCGAAACCCTGATACTTCGAAAGATATTGTCCAGTTTGTACACGAAGTGCATCCAGTTTTTGCCGTGACCCTCTAAACTTTTTAGCACATGCTATGTGGGTGAAATTATGATACCATGCCAAATTTCATCCTTTTGAGAGTTCATTTGTAGTGCTTTTCAATTTCAGGGTCATTGAGCTTAAAATAAATCATTAAATGCATGAAAAATAGCAAATTAAATCAGAAAAGGGTTCCAAATTGATGATGTGGCTTGGAATGGTGCATATTGAACGCACAAGAAGTGTGAAGTTAAAATATGTTAAAAAAAGAAATCCCCTTGTAATAGATGTGTTTTCGTCCGAAACCCTGATACTTCGAAAGATATTGTCCAGTTTGTACACGAAGTGCATCCAGTTTTTGCCGTGACCCTCTAAACTTTTTAGCACATGCTATGTGGGTGAAATTATGATACCATGCCAAATTTCATCCTTTTGAGAGTTCATTTGTAGTGCTTTTCAATTTCAGGGTCATTGTGCTTAAAATAAATCATTAAATGCATGAAAAATAGCAAATTAAATCAGAAAAGGGTTCCAAATTGATGATGTGGCTTGGAATGGTGCATATTGAACGCACAAGAAGTGTGGAGTTAAAATATGTTAAAAAATGAAATCCCTTTGTAATAGATATGTTTTCGTCCGAAACCCTGATACTTCGAAAGAGATTGTCCAGTTTGTACACGAAGTGCATCCAGTTTTTGCCGTGACCCTCTAAACTTTTTAGCACATGCTATGTGGGTGAAATTATGATACCATGCCAAATTTCATCCTTTTGAGAGTTCATTTGTAGTGCTTTTCAATTTCAGGGTCATTGAGCTCAAAATAAATCATTAAATGCATGAAAAATAGCAAATTAAATCAGAAAAGGGTTCCAAATTGATGATGTGGCTTTGAATGGTGCATATTGAACGCACAAGAAGTGTGGAGTTAAAATATGTTAAAAAATGAAATCCCTTTGTAATAGATGTGTTTTCGTCCGAAACCCTGATACTTCGAAAGAGATTGTCCAGTTTGTACACGAAGTGCATCCAGTTTTTGCCGTGACCCTCTAAACTTTTTAGCACATGCTATGTGGGTGAAATTATGATACCATGCCAAATTTCATCCTTTTGAGAGTTCATTTGTAGTGCTTTTCAATTTCAGGGTCATTGAGCTCAAAATAAATCATTAAATGCATGAAAAATAGCAAATTAAGTCAGAAAAGGGTTCCAAATTGATGATGTGGCTTTGAATGTTGCATATTTAACGCACAGGAAGTGTGAAGTTAAAATATGTTAAAAAAAGAAATCCCCTTGTAATAGATGTGTTTTCGTCCGAAACCCTGATACTTCGAAAGATATTGTCCAGTTTGTACACGAAGTGCATCCAGTGTTTGCCGTGACCCTCTAAACTTTTTAGCACATGCTATGTGGGTGAAATTATGATACCATGCCAAATTTCATCCTTTTGAGAGTTCATTTGTAGTGCTTTTCAATTTCAGGGTCATTGAGCTTAAAATAAATCATTAAATGCATGAAAAATAGCAAATTAAATCAGAAAAGGGTTCCAAATTGATGATGTGGCTTGGAATGGTGCATATTGAACGCACAAGAAGTGTGAAGTTAAAATATGTTAAAAAAAGAAATCCCCTTGTAATAGATGTGTTTTCGTCCGAAACCCTGATACTTCGAAAGATATTGTCCAGTTTGTACACGAAGTGCATCCAGTTTTTGCCGTGACCCTCTAAACTTTTTAGCACATGCTATGTGGGTGAAATTATGATACCATGCCAAATTTCATCCTTTTGAGAGTTCATTTGTAGTGCTTTTCAATTTCAGGGTCATTGAGCTTAAAATAAATCATTAAATGCATGAAAAATAGCAAATTAAATCAGAAAAGGGTTCCAAATTGATGATGTGGCTTGGAATGGTGCATATTGAACGCACAAGAAGTGTGGAGTTAAAATATGTTAAAAAATGAAATCCCTTTGTAATAGATATGTTTTCGTCCGAAACCCTGATACTTCGAAAGAGATTGTCCAGTTTGTACACGAGGTGCATCCAGTTTTTGCCGTGACCCTCTAAACTTTTTAGCACATGCTATGTGGGTGAAATTATGATACCATTCCAAATTTCATCCTTTTGAGAGTTCATTTGTAGTGCTTTTCAATTTCAGGGTCACTACTAGGAAAAGGGCTATAGATGATATGGCCACTAATGGCGCACCAGACACTTGGTGCGCCACTACTATATAGTAATGGCGCACCATGAGTTGGTGCGCCATTAGTGTGGTAGACACTAATGGCGCACCGGACCCACGGTGCGCCATTAGTAACAATTTTTTTATTTTTTTAGTTTTCCAAAAATACTAATGGCGCACCATGGTAGAGTGCGCCATTACTAGTTTAACTAGTAATGGCGCACCTCCAACACAGTGCGCCATTACTATATATATACTATATATATATATATATAATTTTTTTTTGCAAAACTACTAATGGCGCACCTCAAGCTGGTGCGCCATTAGTAATCAGGGTTACTAATGGCGCATTTGTGGGTGGTGCGCCATTAGTAACCCTGGTTCACCAAATGCACACCCCCCCCCCCCCCCCCCCCGTGGACCGCCTTTTCAGTTTTAAAAAAATAAAAGAAAATGATAGAAATGTCAAAAAAATAAAAAAAAATAAGATTCCCATATGATTTGTGGTCTAGTTGTACGCAAAATTTACAAACATGAATTTCGACTTTTTTTGCAAAATCTCTTGAGAATTTGTAAAATGGGCATAACTTTTGCATACGAACTCCGATGAAAAAGTTTTTTATATGAAAAAGCATCTACGCGAAAAGTTAAAATATGTTAAAAAAATTGAAATCCCTTTGTAATAGATGTGTTTTCGTCCGAAACCCTGATACTTCGAAAGAGATTGTCCAGTTTGTACACGAAGTGCATCCAGTTTTTGCCGTGACCCTCTAAACTTTTTAGCACATGCTATGTGGGTGAAATTATGATACCATGCCAAATTTCATCCTTTTGAGAGTTCATTTGTAGTGCTTTTCAATTTCAGGGTCATTGACCTCAAAATAAATCATTAAATGCATAAAAAATAGCAAATTAAGTCAGAAAAGGGTTCCAAATTGATGATGTGGCTTTGAATGGTGCATATTGAACGCACAAGAAGTGTGGAGTTAAAATATTTTAAAAAATGAAATCCCTTTGCAATAGATATGTTTTCGTCCGAAACCCTGATACTTCGAAAGAGATTGTCCAGTTTGTACACGAAGTGCATCCAGTTTTTGCCGTGACCCTCTAAACTTTTTAGCACATGCTATGTGGGTGAAATTATGATACCATGCCAAATTTCATCCTTTTGAGAGTTCATTTGTAGTGCTTTTCAATTTCAGGGTCATTGAGCTCAAAATAAATCATTAAATGCATGAAAAATAGCAAATTAAATCAGAAAAGGGTTCCAAATTGATGATGTGGCTTTGAATGGTGCATATTGAACGCACAAGAAGTGTGGAGTTAAAATATGTTAAAAAATGAAATCCCTTTGTAATAGATGTGTTTTCGTCCGAAACCCTGATACTTCGAAAGAGATTGTCCAGTTTGTACACGAAGTGCATCCAGTTTTTGCCGTGACCCTCTAAACTTTTTAGCACATGCTATGTGGGTGAAATTATGATACCATGCCAAATTTCATCCTTTTGAGAGTTCATTTGTAGTGCTTTTCAATTTCAGGGTCATTGAGCTCAAAATAAATCATTAAATGCATGAAAAATAGCAAATTAAGTCAGAAAAGGGTTCCAAATTGATGATGTGGCTTTGAATGTTGCATATTTAACGCACAGGAAGTGTGAAGTTAAAATATGTTAAAAAAAGAAATCCCCTTGTAATAGATGTGTTTTCGTCCGAAACCCTGATACTTCGAAAGATATTGTCCAGTTTGTACACGAAGTGCATCCAGTTTTTGCCGTGACCCTCTAAACTTTTTAGCACATGCTATGTGGGTGAAATTATGATACCATGCCAAATTTCATCCTTTTGAGAGTTCATTTGTAGTGCTTTTCAATTTCAGGGTCATTGACCTCAAAATAAATCATTAAATGCATAAAAAATAGCAAATTAAGTCAGAAAAGGGTTCCAAATTGATGATGTGGCTTTGAATGGTGCATATTGAACGCACAAGAAGTGTGGAGTTAAAATATTTTAAAAAATGAAATCCCTTTGCAATAGATATGTTTTCGTCCGAAACCCTGATACTTCGAAAGAGATTGTCCAGTTTGTACACGAAGTGCATCCAGTTTTTGCCGTGACCCTCTAAACTTTTTAGCACATGCTATGTGGGTGAAATTATGATACCATGCCAAATTTCATCCTTTTGAGAGTTCATTTGTAGTGCTTTTCAATTTCAGGGTCATTGAGCTCAAAATAAATCATTAAATGCATGAAAAATAGCAAATTAAATCAGAAAAGGGTTCCAAATTGATGATGTGGCTTTGAATGGTGCATATTGAACGCACAAGAAGTGTGGAGTTAAAATATGTTAAAAAATGAAATCCCTTTGTAATAGATGTGTTTTCGTCCGAAACCCTGATACTTCGAAAGAGATTGTCCAGTTTGTACACGAAGTGCATCCAGTTTTTGCCGTGACCCTCTAAACTTTTTAGCACATGCTATGTGGGTGAAATTATGATACCATGCCAAATTTCATCCTTTTGAGAGTTCATTTGTAGTGCTTTTCAATTTCAGGGTCATTGAGCTCAAAATAAATCATTAAATGCATGAAAAATAGCAAATTAAGTCAGAAAAGGGTTCCAAATTGATGATGTGGCTTTGAATGTTGCATATTTAACGCACAGGAAGTGTGAAGTTAAAATATGTTAAAAAAAGAAATCCCCTTGTAATAGATGTGTTTTCGTCCGAAACCCTGATACTTCGAAAGATATTGTCCAGTTTGTACACGAAGTGCATCCAGTTTTTGCCGTGACCCTCTAAACTTTTTAGCACATGCTATGTGGGTGAAATTATGATACCATGCCAAATTTCATCCTTTTGAGAGTTCATTTGTAGTGCTTTTCAATTTCAGGGTCATTGAGCTTAAAATAAATCATTAAATGCATGAAAAATAGCAAATTAAATCAGAAAAGGGTTCCAAATTGATGATGTGGCTTGGAATGGTGCATATTGAATGCACAAGAAGTGTGAAGTTAAAATATGTTAAAAAAAGAAATCCCCTTGTAATAGATGTGTTTTCGTCCGAAACCCTGATACTTCGAAAGATATTGTCCAGTTTGTACACGAAGTGCATCCAGTTTTTGCCGTGACCCTCTAAACTTTTTAGCACATGCTATGTGGGTGAAATTATGATACCATGCCAAATTTCATCCTTTTGAGAGTTCATTTGTAGTGCTTTTCAATTTCAGGGTCATTGACCTCAAAATAAATCATTAAATGCATAAAAAATAGCAAATTAAGTCAGAAAAGGGTTCCAAATTGATGATGTGGCTTTGAATGGTGCATATTGAACGCACAAGAAGTGTGGAGTTAAAATATTTTAAAAAATGAAATCCCTTTGCAATAGATATGTTTTCGTCCGAAACCCTGATACTTCGAAAGAGATTGTCCAGTTTGTACACGAAGTGCATCCAGTTTTTGCCGTGACCCTCTAAACTTTTTAGCACATGCTATGTGGGTGAAATTATGATACCATGCCAAATTTCATCCTTTTGAGAGTTCATTTGTAGTGCTTTTCAATTTCAGGGTCATTGAGCTCAAAATAAATCATTAAATGCATGAAAAATAGCAAATTAAATCAGAAAAGGGTTCCAAATTGATGATGTGGCTTTGAATGGTGCATATTGAACGCACAAGAAGTGTGGAGTTAAAATATGTTAAAAAATGAAATCCCTTTGTAATAGATGTGTTTTCGTCCGAAACCCTGATACTTCGAAAGAGATTGTCCAGTTTGTACACGAAGTGCATCCAGTTTTTGCCGTGACCCTCTAAACTTTTTAGCACATGCTATGTGGGTGAAATTATGATACCATGCCAAATTTCATCCTTTTGAGAGTTCATTTGTAGTGCTTTTCAATTTCAGGGTCATTGAGCTCAAAATAAATCATTAAATGCATGAAAAATAGCAAATTAAGTCAGAAAAGGGTTCCAAATTGATGATGTGGCTTTGAATGTTGCATATTTAACGCACAGGAAGTGTGAAGTTAAAATATGTTAAAAAAAGAAATCCCCTTGTAATAGATGTGTTTTCGTCCGAAACCCTGATACTTCGAAAGATATTGTCCAGTTTGTACACGAAGTGCATCCAGTTTTTGCCGTGACCCTCTAAACTTTTTAGCACATGCTATGTGGGTGAAATTATGATACCATGCCAAATTTCATCCTTTTGAGAGTTCATTTGTAGTGCTTTTCAATTTCAGGGTCATTGAGCTTAAAATAAATCATTAAATGCATGAAAAATAGCAAATTAAATCAGAAAAGGGTTCCAAATTGATGATGTGGCTTGGAATGGTGCATATTGAATGCACAAGAAGTGTGAAGTTAAAATATGTTAAAAAAAGAAATCCCCTTGTAATAGATGTGTTTTCGTCCGAAACCCTGATACTTCGAAAGATATTGTCCAGTTTGTACACGAAGTGCATCCAGTTTTTGCCGTGACCCTCTAAACTTTTTAGCACATGCTATGTGGGTGAAATTATGATACCATGCCAAATTTCATCCTTTTGAGAGTTCATTCGTAGTGCTTTTCAATTTCAGGGTCATTGAGCTTAAAATAAATCATTAAATGCATGAAAAATAGCAAATTAAATCAGAAAAGGGTTCCAAATTGATGATGTGGCTTGGAATGGTGCATATTGAACGCACAAGAAGTGTGGAGTTAAAATATGTTAAAAAATGAAATCCCTTTGTAATAGATATGTTTTCGTCCGAAACCCTGATACTTCGAAAGAGATTGTCCAGTTTGTACACGAGGTGCATCCAGTTTTTGCCGTGACCCTCTAAACTTTTTAGCACATGCTATGTGGGTGAAATTATGATACCATTCCAAATTTCATCCTTTTGAGAGTTCATTTGTAGTGCTTTTCAATTTCAGGGTCACTACTAGGAAAAGGGCTATAGATGATATGGCCACTAATGGCGCACCAGACACTTGGTGCGCCACTACTATATAGTAATGGCGCACCATGAGTTGGTGCGCCATTAGTGTGGTAGACACTAATGGCGCACCGGACCCACGGTGCGCCATTAGTAACAATTTTTTTATTTTTTTAGTTTTCCAAAAATACTAATGGCGCACCATGGTAGAGTGCGCCATTACTAGTTTAACTAGTAATGGCGCACCTCCAACACAGTGCGCCATTACTATATATATACTATATATATATATATATAATTTTTTTTTGCAAAACTACTAATGGCGCACCTCAAGCTGGTGCGCCATTAGTAATCAGGGTTACTAATGGCGCATTTGTGGGTGGTGCGCCATTAGTAACCCTGGTTCACCAAATGCACACCCCCCCCCCCCCCCGTGGACCGCCTTTTCAGTTTTAAAAAAATAAAAGAAAATGATAGAAATGTCAAAAAAATAAAAAAAAATAAGATTCCCATATGATTTGTGGTCTAGTTGTACGCAAAATTTACAAACATGAATTTCGACTTTTTTTGCAAAATCTCTTGAGAATTTGTAAAATGGGCATAACTTTTGCATACGAACTCCGATGAAAAAGTTTTTTATATGAAAAAGCATCTACGCGAAAAGTTAAAATATGTTAAAAAAATTGAAATCCCTTTGTAATAGATGTGTTTTCGTCCGAAACCCTGATACTTCGAAAGAGATTGTCCAGTTTGTACACGAAGTGCATCCAGTTTTTGCCGTGACCCTCTAAACTTTTTAGCACATGCTATGTGGGTGAAATTATGATACCATGCCAAATTTCATCCTTTTGAGAGTTCATTTGTAGTGCTTTTCAATTTCAGGGTCATTGACCTCAAAATAAATCATTAAATGCATAAAAAATAGCAAATTAAGTCAGAAAAGGGTTCCAAATTGATGATGTGGCTTTGAATGGTGCATATTGAACGCACAAGAAGTGTGGAGTTAAAATATTTTAAAAAATGAAATCCCTTTGCAATAGATATGTTTTCGTCCGAAACCCTGATACTTCGAAAGAGATTGTCCAGTTTGTACACGAAGTGCATCCAGTTTTTGCCGTGACCCTCTAAACTTTTTAGCACATGCTATGTGGGTGAAATTATGATACCATGCCAAATTTCATCCTTTTGAGAGTTCATTTGTAGTGCTTTTCAATTTCAGGGTCATTGAGCTCAAAATAAATCATTAAATGCATGAAAAATAGCAAATTAAATCAGAAAAGGGTTCCAAATTGATGATGTGGCTTTGAATGGTGCATATTGAACGCACAAGAAGTGTGGAGTTAAAATATGATAAAAAATGAAATCCCTTTGTAATAGATGTGTTTTCGTCCGAAACCCTGATACTTCGAAAGAGATTGTCCAGTTTGTACACGAAGTGCATCCAGTTTTTGCCGTGACCCTCTAAACTTTTTAGCACATGCTATGTGGGCGAAATTATGATACCATGCCAAATTTCATCCTTTTGAGAGTTCATTTGTAGTGCTTTTCAATTTCAGGGTCATTGAGCTCAAAATAAATCATTAAATGCATGAAAAATAGCAAATTAAGTCAGAAAAGGGTTCCATATTGATGATGTGGCTTTGAATGTTGCATATTTAACGCACAGGAAGTGTGAAGTTAAAATATGTTAAAAAAAGAAATCCCCTTGTAATAGATGTGTTTTCGTCCGAAACCCTGATACTTCGAAAGATATTGTCCAGTTTGTACACGAAGTGCATCCAGTTTTTGCCGTGACCCTCTAAACTTTTTAGCACATGCTATGTGGGTGAAATTATGATACCATGCCAAATTTCATCCTTTTGAGAGTTCATTTGTAGTGCTTTTCAATTTCAGGGTCATTGAGCTTAAAATAAATCATTAAATGCATGAAAAATAGCAAATTAAATCAGAAAAGGGTTCCAAATTGATGATGTGGCTTGGAATGGTGCATATTGAACGCACAAGAAGTGTGAAGTTAAAATATGTTAAAAAAAGAAATCCCCTTGTAATAGATGTGTTTTCGTCCGAAACCCTGATACTTCGAAAGATATTGTCCAGTTTGTACACGAAGTGCATCCAGTTTTTGCCGTGACCCTCTAAACTTTTTAGCACATGCTATGTGGGTGAAATTATGATACCATGCCAAATTTCATCCTTTTGAGAGTTCATTTGTAGTGCTTTTCAATTTCAGGGTCATTGAGCTTAAAATAAATCATTAAATGCATGAAAAATAGCAAATTAAATCAGAAAAGGGTTCCAAATTGATGATGTGGCTTGGAATGGTGCATATTGAACGCACAAGAAGTGTGGAGTTAAAATATGTTAAAAAATGAAATCCCTTTGTAATAGATATGTTTTCGTCCGAAACCCTGATACTTCGAAAGAGATTGTCCAGTTTGTACACGAGGTGCATCCAGTTTTTGCCGTGACCCTCTAAAATTTTTAGCACATGCTATGTGGGTGAAATTATGATACCATTCCAAATTTCATCCTTTTGAGAGTTCATTTGTAGTGCTTTTCAATTTCAGGGTCACTACTAGGAAAAGGGCTATAGATGATATGGCCACTAATGGCGCACCAGACACTTGGTGCGCCACTACTATATAGTAATGGCGCACCATGAGTTGGTGCGCCATTAGTGTGGTAGACACTAATGGCGCACCGGACCCACGGTGCGCCATTAGTAACAATTTTTTTATTTTTTTAGTTTTCCAAAAATACTAATGGCGCACCATGGTAGAGTGCGCCATTACTAGTTTAACTAGTAATGGCGCACCTCCAACACAGTGCGCCATTACTATATATATACTATATATATATATATAATTTTTTTTTGCAAAACTACTAATGGCGCACCTCAAGCTGGTGCGCCATTAGTAATCAGGGTTACTAATGGCGCATTTGTGGGTGGTGCGCCATTAGTAACCCTGGTTCACCAAATGCACACCCCCCCCCCCCCCCCCCCCCGTGGACCGCCTTTTCAGTTTTAAAAAAATAAAAGAAAATGATAGAAATGTCAAAAAAATAAAAAAAATAAGATTCCCATATGATTTGTGGTCTAGTTGTACGCAAAATTTACAAACATGAATTTCAACTTTTTTTGCAAAATCTCTTGAGAATTTGTAAAATGGGCATAACTTTTGCATACGAACTCCGATGAAAAAGTTTTTTATATGAAAAAGCATCTACGCGAAAAGTTAAAATATGTTAAAAAAATTGAAATCCCTTTGTAATAGATGTGTTTTCGTCCGAAACCCTGATACTTCGAAAGAGATTGTCCAGTTTGTACACGAAGTGCATCCAGTTTTTGCCGTGACCCTCTAAACTTTTTAGCACATGCTATGTGGGTGAAATTATGATACCATGCCAAATTTCATCCTTTTGAGAGTTCATTTGTAGTGCTTTTCAATTTCAGGGTCATTGACCTCAAAATAAATCATTAAATGCATAAAAAATAGCAAATTAAGTCAGAAAAGGGTTCCAAATTGATGATGTGGCTTTGAATGGTGCATATTGAACGCACAAGAAGTGTGGAGTTAAAATATTTTAAAAAATGAAATCCCTTTGCAATAGATATGTTTTCGTCCGAAACCCTGATACTTCGAAAGAGATTGTCCAGTTTGTACACGAAGTGCATCCAGTTTTTGCCGTGACCCTCTAAACTTTTTAGCACATGCTATGTGGGTGAAATTATGATACCATGCCAAATTTCATCCTTTGAGAGTTCATTTGTAGTGCTTTTCAATTTCAGGGTCATTGAGCTCAAAATAAATCATTAAATGCATGAAAAATAGCAAATTAAATCAGAAAAGGGTTCCAAATTGATGATGTGGCTTTGAATGGTGCATATTGAACGCACAAGAAGTGTGGAGTTAAAATATGTTAAAAAATGAAATCCCTTTGTAATAGATGTGTTTTCGTCCGAAACCCTGATACTTCGAAAGAGATTGTCCAGTTTGTACACGAAGTGCATCCAGTTTTTGCCGTGACCCTCTAAACTTTTTAGCACATGCTATGTGGGTGAAATTATGATACCATGCCAAATTTCATCCTTTTGAGAGTTCATTTGTAGTGCTTTTCAATTTCAGGGTCATTGAGCTCAAAATAAATCATTAAATGCATGAAAAATAGCAAATTAAGTCAGAAAAGGGTTCCAAATTGATGATGTGGCTTTGAATGTTGCATATTTAACGCACAGGAAGTGTGAAGTTAAAATATGTTAAAAAAAGAAATCCCCTTGTAATAGATGTGTTTTCGTCCGAAACCCTGATACTTCGAAAGATATTGTCCAGTTTGTACACGAAGTGTATCCAGTTTTTGCCGTGACCCTCTAAACTTTTTAGCACATGCTATGTGGGTGAAATTATGATACCATGCCAAATTTCATCCTTTTGAGAGTTCATTTGTAGTGCTTTTCAATTTCAGGGTCATTGAGCTTAAAATAAATCATTAAATGCATGAAAAATAGCAAATTAAATCAGAAAAGGGTTCCAAATTGATGATGTGGCTTGGAATGGTGCATATTGAACGCACAAGAAGTGTGGAGTTAAAATATGTTAAAAAATGAAATCCCTTTGTAATAGATATGTTTTCGTCCGAAACCCTGATACTTCGAAAGAGATTGTCCAGTTTGTACACGAGGTGCATCCAGTTTTTGCCGTGACCCTCTAAACTTTTTAGCACATGCTATGTGGGTGAAATTATGATACCATTCCAAATTTCATCCTTTTGAGAGTTCATTTGTAGTGCTTTTCAATTTCAGGGTCACTACTAGGAAAAGGGCTATTGATGATATGGCCACTAATGGCGCACCAGACACTTGGTGCGCCACTACTATATAGTAATGGCGCACCATGAGTTGGTGCGCCATTAGTGTGGTAGACACTAATGGCGCACCGGACCCACGGTGCGCCATTAGTAACAATTTTTTTATTTTTTTAGTTTTCCAAAAATACTAATGGCGCACCATGGTAGAGTGCGCCATTACTAGTTTAACTAGTAATGGCGCACCTCCAACACAGTGCGCCATTACTATATATATACTATATATATATATATATAATTTTTTTTTGCAAAACTACTAATGGCGCACCTCAAGCTGGTGCGCCATTAGTAATCAGGGTTACTAATGGCGCATTTGTGGGTGGTGCGCCATTAGTAACCCTGGTTCACCAAATGCACACCCCCCCCCCCCCCCCCCGTGGACCGCCTTTTCAGTTTTAAAAAAATAAAAGAAAATGATAGAAATGTCAAAAAAATAAAAAAAATAAGATTCCCATATGATTTGTGGTCTAGTTGTACGCAAAATTTACAAACATGAATTTCGACTTTTTTTGCAAAATCTCTTGAGAATTTGTAAAATGGGCATAACTTTTGCATACGAACTCCGATGAAAAAGTTTTTTATATGAAAAAGCATCTATGCGAAAAGTTAAAATATGTTAAAAAAATTGAAATCCCTTTGTAATAGATGTGTTTTCGTCCGAAACCCTGATACTTCGAAAGAGATTGTCCAGTTTGTACACGAAGTGCATCCAGTTTTTGCCGTGACCCTCTAAACTTTTTAGCACATGCTATGTGGGTGAAATGATGATACCATGCCAAATTTCATCCTTTTGAGAGTTCATTTGTAGTGCTTTTCAATTTCAGGGTCATTGACCTCAAAATAAATCATTAAATGCATAAAAAATAGCAAATTAAGTCAGAAAAGGGTTCCAAATTGATGATGTGGCTTTGAATGGTGCATATTGAACGCACAAGAAGTGTGGAGTTAAAATATTTTAAAAAATGAAATCCCTTTGCAATAGATATGTTTTCGTCCGAAACCCTGATACTTCGAAAGAGATTGTCCAGTTTGTACACGAAGTGCATCCAGTTTTTGCCGTGACCCTCTAAACTTTTTAGCACATGCTATGTGGGTGAAATTATGATACCATGCCAAATTTCATCCTTTTGAGAGTTCATTTGTAGTGCTTTTCAATTTCAGGGTCATTGAGCTCAAAATAAATCATTAAATGCATGAAAAATAGCAAATTAAATTAGAAAAGGGTTCCAAATTGATGATGTGGCTTTGAATGGTGCATATTGAACGCACAAGAAGTGTGGAGTTAAAATATGTTAAAAAATGAAATCCCTTTGTAATAGATGTGTTTTCGTCCGAAACCCTGATACTTCGAAAGAGATTGTCCAGTTTGTACACGAAGTGCATCCAGTTTTTGCCGTGACCCTCTAAACTTTTTCGCACATGCTATGTGGGTGAAATTATGATACCATGCCAAATTTCATCCTTTTGAGAGTTCATTTGTAGTGCTTTTCAATTTCAGGGTCACTACTAGGAAAAGGGCTATAGATGATATGGCCACTAATGGCGCACCAGACACTTGGTGCGCCACTACTATATAGTAATGGCGCACCATGAGTTGGTGCGCCATTAGTGTGGTAGACACTAATGGCGCACCGGACCCACGGTGCGCCATTAGTAACAATTTTTTTATTTTTTTAGTTTTCCAAAAATACTAATGGCGCACCATGGTAGAGTGCGCCATTACTAGTTTAACTAGTAATGGCGCACCTCCAACACAGTGCGCCATTACTATATATATACTATATATATATATATAATTTTTTTTTGCAAAACTACTAATGGCGCACCTCAAGCTGGTGCGCCATTAGTAATCAGGGTTACTAATGGCGCATTTGTGGGTGGTGCGCCATTAGTAACCCTGGTTCACCAAATGCACACCCCCCCCCCCCCCGTGGACCGCCTTTTCAGTTTTAAAAAAATAAAAGAAAATGATAGAAATGTCAAAAAAATAAAAAAAATAAGATTCCCATATGATTTGTGGTCTAGTTGTACGCAAAATTTACAAACATGAATTTCGACTTTTTTTGCAAAATCTCTTGAGAATTTGTAAAATGGGCATAACTTTTGCATACGAACTCCGATGAAAAAGTTTTTTATATGAAAAAGCATCTACGCGAAAAGTTAAAATATGTTAAAAAAATTGAAATCCCTTTGTAATAGATGTGTTTTCGTCCGAAACCCTGATACTTCGAAAGAGATTGTCCAGTTTGTACACGAAGTGCATCCAGTTTTTGCCGTGACCCTCTAAACTTTTTAGCACATGCTATGTGGGTGAAATTATGATACCATGCCAAATTTCATCCTTTTGAGAGTTCATTTGTAGTGCTTTTCAATTTCAGGGTCATTGACCTCAAAATAAATCATTAAATGCATAAAAAATAGCAAATTAAGTCAGAAAAGGGTTCCAAATTGATGATGTGGCTTTGAATGGTGCATATTGAACGCACAAGAAGTGTGGAGTTAAAATATTTTAAAAAATGAAATCCCTTTGCAATAGATATGTTTTCGTCCGAAACCCTGATACTTCGAAAGAGATTGTCCAGTTTGTACACGAAGTGCATCCAGTTTTTGCCGTGACCCTCTAAACTTTTTAGCACATGCTATGTGGGTGAAATTATGATACCATGCCAAATTTCATCCTTTTGAGAGTTCATTTGTAGTGCTTTTCAATTTCAGGGTCATTGAGCTCAAAATAAATCATTAAATGCATGAAAAATAGCAAATTAAATCAGAAAAGGGTTCCAAATTGATGATGTGGCTTTGAATGGTGCATATTGAACGCACAAGAAGTGTGGAGTTAAAATATGTTAAAAAATGAAATCCCTTTGTAATAGATGTGTTTTCGTCCGAAACCCTGATACTTCGAAAGAGATTGTCCAGTTTGTACACGAAGTGCATCCAGTTTTTGCCGTGACC
Source organism: Elymus sibiricus (assembly GCA_039707655.1). NCBI lineage: Eukaryota > Viridiplantae > Streptophyta > Magnoliopsida > Poales > Poaceae > Elymus > Elymus sibiricus. The sequence goes on along the minus strand of CM077671.1, from coordinate 25,406,312 downwards.
CTCTAAACTTTTTAGCACATGCTATGTGGGTGAAATTATGATACCATGCCAAATTTCATCCTTTTGAGAGTTCATTTGTAGTGCTTTTCAATTTCAGGGTCATTGAGCTCAAAATAAATCATTAAATGCATGAAAAATAGCAAATTAAGTCAGAAAAGGGTTCCAAATTGATGATGTGGCTTTGAATGTTGCATATTTAACGCACAGGAAGTGTGAAGTTAAAATATGTTAAAAAAAGAAATCCCCTTGTAATAGATGTGTTTTCGTCCGAAACCCTGATACTTCGAAAGATATTGTCCAGTTTGTACACGAAGTGTATCCAGTTTTTGCCGTGACCCTCTAAACTTTTTAGCACATGCTATGTGGGTGAAATTATGATACCATGCCAAATTTCATCCTTTTGAGAGTTCATTTGTAGTGCTTTTCAATTTCAGGGTCATTGAGCTTAAAATAAATCATTAAATGCATGAAAAATAGCAAATTAAATCAGAAAAGGGTTCCAAATTGATGATGTGGCTTGGAATGGTGCATATTGAACGCACAAGAAGTGTGAAGTTAAAATATGTTAAAAAAAGAAATCCCCTTGTAATAGATGTGTTTTCGTCCGAAACCCTGATACTTCGAAAGATATTGTCCAGTTTGTACACGAAGTGCATCCAGTTTTTGCCGTGACCCTCTAAACTTTTTAGCACATGCTATGTGGGTGAAATTATGATACCATGCCAAATTTCATCCTTTTGAGAGTTCATTTGTAGTGCTTTTCAATTTCAGGGTCATTGAGCTTAAAATAAATCATTAAATGCATGAAAAATAGCAAATTAAATCAGAAAAGGGTTCCAAATTGATGATGTGGCTTGGAATGGTGCATATTGAACGCACAAGAAGTGTGGAGTTAAAATATGTTAAAAAATGAAATCCCTTTGTAATAGATATGTTTTCGTCCGAAACCCTGATACTTCGAAAGAGATTGTCCAGTTTGTACACGAGGTGCATCCAGTTTTTGCCGTGACCCTCTAAACTTTTTAGCACATGCTATGTGGGTGAAATTATGATACCATTCCAAATTTCATCCTTTTGAGAGTTCATTTGTAGTGCTTTTCAATTTCAGGGTCACTACTAGGAAAAGGGCTATTGATGATATGGCCACTAATGGCGCACCAGACACTTGGTGCGCCACTACTATATAGTAATGGCGCACCATGAGTTGGTGCGCCATTAGTGTGGTAGACACTAATGGCGCACCGGACCCACGGTGCGCCATTAGTAACAATTTTTTTATTTTTTTAGTTTTCCAAAAATACTAATGGCGCACCATGGTAGAGTGCGCCATTACTAGTTTAACTAGTAATGGCGCACCTCCAACACAGTGCGCCATTACTATATATATACTATATATATATATATATAATTTTTTTTTGCAAAACTACTAATGGCGCACCTCAAGCTGGTGCGCCATTAGTAATCAGGGTTACTAATGGCGCATTTGTGGGTGGTGCGCCATTAGTAACCCTGGTTCACCAAATGCACACCCCCCCCCCCCCCCCCGTGGACCGCCTTTTCAGTTTTAAAAAAATAAAAGAAAATGATAGAAATGTCAAAAAAATAAAAAAAAATAAGATTCCCATATGATTTGTGGTCTAGTTGTACGCAAAATTTACAAACATGAATTTCGACTTTTTTTGCAAAATCTCTTGAGAATTTGTAAAATGGGCATAACTTTTGCATACGAACTCCGATGAAAAAGTTTTTTATATGAAAAAGCATCTATGCGAAAAGTTAAAATATGTTAAAAAAATTGAAATCCCTTTGTAATAGATGTGTTTTCGTCCGAAACCCTGATACTTCGAAAGAGATTGTCCAGTTTGTACACGAAGTGCATCCAGTTTTTGCCGTGACCCTCTAAACTTTTTAGCACATGCTATGTGGGTGAAATGATGATACCATGCCAAATTTCATCCTTTTGAGAGTTCATTTGTAGTGCTTTTCAATTTCAGGGTCATTGACCTCAAAATAAATCATTAAATGCATAAAAAATAGCAAATTAAGTCAGAAAAGGGTTCCAAATTGATGATGTGGCTTTGAATGGTGCATATTGAACGCACAAGAAGTGTGGAGTTAAAATATTTTAAAAAATGAAATCCCTTTGCAATAGATATGTTTTCGTCCGAAACCCTGATACTTCGAAAGAGATTGTCCAGTTTGTACACGAAGTGCATCCAGTTTTTGCCGTGACCCTCTAAACTTTTTAGCACATGCTATGTGGGTGAAATTATGATACCATGCCAAATTTCATCCTTTTGAGAGTTCATTTGTAGTGCTTTTCAATTTCAGGGTCATTGAGCTCAAAATAAATCATTAAATGCATGAAAAATAGCAAATTAAATTAGAAAAGGGTTCCAAATTGATGATGTGGCTTTGAATGGTGCATATTGAACGCACAAGAAGTGTGGAGTTAAAATATGTTAAAAAATGAAATCCCTTTGTAATAGATGTGTTTTCGTCCGAAACCCTGATACTTCGAAAGAGATTGTCCAGTTTGTACACGAAGTGCATCCAGTTTTTGCCGTGACCCTCTAAACTTTTTAGCACATGCTATGTGGGTGAAATTATGATACCATGCCAAATTTCATCCTTTTGAGAGTTCATTTGTAGTGCTTTTCAATTTCAGGGTCATTGAGCTCAAAATAAATCATTAAATGCATGAAAAATAGCAAATTAAGTCAGAAAAGGGTTCCAAATTGATGATGTGGCTTTGAATGTTGCATATTTAACGCACAGGAAGTGTGAAGTTAAAATATGTTAAAAAAAGAAATCCCCTTGTAATAGATGTGTTTTCGTCCGAAACCCTGATACTTCGAAAGATATTGTCCAGTTTGTACACGAAGTGCATCCAGTTTTTGCCGTGACCCTCTAAACTTTTTAGCACATGCTATGTGGGTGAAATTATGATACCATGCCAAATTTCATCCTTTTGAGAGTTCATTTGTAGTGCTTTTCAATTTCAGGGTCATTGAGCTTAAAATAAATCATTAAATGCATGAAAAATAGCAAATTAAATCAGAAAAGGGTTCCAAATTGATGATGTGGCTTGGAATGGTGCATATTGAACGCACAAGAAGTGTGAAGTTAAAATATGTTAAAAAAAGAAATCCCCTTGTAATAGATGTGTTTTCGTCCGAAACCCTGATACTTCGAAAGATATTGTCCAGTTTGTACACGAAGTGCATCCAGTTTTTGCCGTGACCCTCTAAACTTTTTAGCACATGCTATGTGGGTGAAATTATGATACCATGCCAAATTTCATCCTTTTGAGAGTTCATTTGTAGTGCTTTTCAATTTCAGGGTCATTGAGCTTAAAATAAATCATTAAATGCATGAAAAATAGCAAATTAAATCAGAAAAGGGTTCCAAATTGATGATGTGGCTTGGAATGGTGCATATTGAACGCACAAGAAGTGTGGAGTTAAAATATGTTAAAAAATGAAATCCCTTTGTAATAGATATGTTTTCGTCCGAAACCCTGATACTTCGAAAGAGATTGTCCAGTTTGTACACGAGGTGCATCCAGTTTTTGCCGTGACCCTCTAAACTTTTTAGCACATGCTATGTGGGTGAAATTATGATACCATTCCAAATTTCATCCTTTTGAGAGTTCATTTGTAGTGCTTTTCAATTTCAGGGTCACTACTAGGAAAAGGGCTATAGATGATATGGCCACTAATGGCGCACCAGACACTTGGTGCGCCACTACTATATAGTAATGGCGCACCATGAGTTGGTGCGCCATTAGTGTGGTAGACACTAATGGCGCACCGGACCCACGGTGCGCCATTAGTAACAATTTTTTTATTTTTTTAGTTTTCCAAAAATACTAATGGCGCACCATGGTAGAGTGCGCCATTACTAGTTTAACTAGTAATGGCGCACCTCCAACACAGTGCGCCATTACTATATATATACTATATATATATATATATAATTTTTTTTTGCAAAACTACTAATGGCGCACCTCAAGCTGGTGCGCCATTAGTAATCAGGGTTACTAATGGCGCATTTGTGGGTGGTGCGCCATTAGTAACCCTGGTTCACCAAATGCACACCCCCCCCCCCCCGTGGACCGCCTTTTCAGTTTTAAAAAAATAAAAGAAAATGATAGAAATGTCAAAAAAATAAAAAAAAATAAGATTCCCATATGATTTGTGGTCTAGTTGTACGCAAAATTTACAAACATGAATTTCGACTTTTTTTGCAAAATCTCTTGAGAATTTGTAAAATGGGCATAACTTTTGCATACGAACTCCGATGAAAAAGTTTTTTATATGAAAAAGCATCTACGCGAAAAGTTAAAATATGTTAAAAAAATTGAAATCCCTTTGTAATAGATGTGTTTTCGTCCGAAACCCTGATACTTCGAAAGAGATTGTCCAGTTTGTACACGAAGTGCATCCAGTTTTTGCCGTGACCCTCTAAACTTTTTAGCACATGCTATGTGGGTGAAATTATGATACCATGCCAAATTTCATCCTTTTGAGAGTTCATTTGTAGTGCTTTTCAATTTCAGGGTCATTGACCTCAAAATAAATCATTAAATGCATAAAAAATAGCAAATTAAGTCAGAAAAGGGTTCCAAATTGATGATGTGGCTTTGAATGGTGCATATTGAACGCACAAGAAGTGTGGAGTTAAAATATTTTAAAAAATGAAATCCCTTTGCAATAGATATGTTTTCGTCCGAAACCCTGATACTTCGAAAGAGATTGTCCAGTTTGTACACGAAGTGCATCCAGTTTTTGCCGTGACCCTCTAAACTTTTTAGCACATGCTATGTGGGTGAAATTATGATACCATGCCAAATTTCATCCTTTTGAGAGTTCATTTGTAGTGCTTTTCAATTTCAGGGTCATTGAGCTCAAAATAAATCATTAAATGCATGAAAAATAGCAAATTAAATCAGAAAAGGGTTCCAAATTGATGATGTGGCTTTGAATGGTGCATATTGAACGCACAAGAAGTGTGGAGTTAAAATATGTTAAAAAATGAAATCCCTTTGTAATAGATGTGTTTTCGTCCGAAACCCTGATACTTCGAAAGAGATTGTCCAGTTTGTACACGAAGTGCATCCAGTTTTTGCCGTGACCCTCTAAACTTTTTAGCACATGCTATGTGGGTGAAATTATGATACCATGCCAAATTTCATCCTTTTGAGAGTTCATTTGTAGTGCTTTTCAATTTCAGGGTCATTGAGCTCAAAATAAATCATTAAATGCATGAAAAATAGCAAATTAAGTCAGAAAAGGGTTCCAAATTGATGATGTGGCTTTGAATGTTGCATATTTAACGCACAGGAAGTGTGAAGTTAAAATATGTTAAAAAAAGAAATCCCCTTGTAATAGATGTGTTTTCGTCCGAAACCCTGATACTTCGAAAGATATTGTCCAGTTTGTACACGAAGTGCATCCAGTTTTTGCCGTGACCCTCTAAACTTTTTAGCACATGCTATGTGGGTGAAATTATGATACCATGCCAAATTTCATCCTTTTGAGAGTTCATTTGTAGTGCTTTTCAATTTCAGGGTCATTGAGCTTAAAATAAATCATTAAATGCATGAAAAATAGCAAATTAAATCAGAAAAGGGTTCCAAATTGATGATGTGGCTTGGAATGGTGCATATTGAACGCACAAGAAGTGTGAAGTTAAAATATGTTAAAAAAAGAAATCCCCTTGTAATAGATGTGTTTTCGTCCGAAACCCTGATACTTCGAAAGATATTGTCCAGTTTGTACACGAAGTGCATCCAGTTTTTGCCGTGACCCTCTAAACTTTTTAGCACATGCTATGTGGGTGAAATTATGATACCATGCCAAATTTCATCCTTTTGAGAGTTCATTTGTAGTGCTTTTCAATTTCAGGGTCATTGAGCTTAAAATAAATCATTAAATGCATGAAAAATAGCAAATTAAATCAGAAAAGGGTTCCAAATTGATGATGTGGCTTGGAATGGTGCATATTGAACGCACAAGAAGTGTGGAGTTAAAATATGTTAAAAAATGAAATCCCTTTGTAATAGATATGTTTTCGTCCGAAACCCTGATACTTCGAAAGAGATTGTCCAGTTTGTACACGAGGTGCATCCAGTTTTTGCCGTGACCCTCTAAACTTTTTAGCACATGCTATGTGGGTGAAATTATGATACCATGCCAAATTTCATCCTTTTGAGAGTTCATTTGTAGTGCTTTTCAATTTCAGGGTCATTGAGCTCAAAATAAATCATTAAATGCATGAAAAATAGCAAATTAAGTCAGAAAAGGGTTCCAAATTGATGATGTGGCTTTGAATGTTGCATATTTAACGCACAGGAAGTGTGAAGTTAAAATATGTTAAAAAAAGAAATCCCCTTGTAATAGATGTGTTTTCGTCCGAAACCCTGATACTTCGAAAGATATTGTCCAGTTTGTACACGAAGTGCATCCAGTTTTTGCCGTGACCCTCTAAACTTTTTAGCACATGCTATGTGGGTGAAATTATGATACCATGCCAAATTTCATCCTTTTGAGAGTTCATTTGTAGTGCTTTTCAATTTCAGGGTCATTGAGCTTAAAATAAATCATTAAATGCATGAAAAATAGCAAATTAAATCAGAAAAGGGTTCCAAATTGATGATGTGGCTTGGAATGGTGCATATTGAACGCACAAGAAGTGTGAAGTTAAAATATGTTAAAAAAAGAAATCCCCTTGTAATAGATGTGTTTTCGTCCGAAACCCTGATACTTCGAAAGATATTGTCCAGTTTGTACACGAAGTGCATCCAGTTTTTGCCGTGACCCTCTAAACTTTTTAGCACATGCTATGTGGGTGAAATTATGATACCATGCCAAATTTCATCCTTTTGAGAGTTCATTTGTAGTGCTTTTCAATTTCAGGGTCATTGAGCTTAAAATAAATCATTAAATGCATGAAAAATAGCAAATTAAATCAGAAAAGGGTTCCAAATTGATGATGTGGCTTGGAATGGTGCATATTGAACGCACAAGAAGTGTGGAGTTAAAATATGTTAAAAAATGAAATCCCTTTGTAATAGATATGTTTTCGTCCGAAACCCTGATACTTCGAAAGAGATTGTCCAGTTTGTACACGAGGTGCATCCAGTTTTTGCCGTGACCCTCTAAACTTTTTAGCACATGCTATGTGGGTGAAATTATGATACCATGCCAAATTTCATCCTTTTGAGAGTTCATTTGTAGTGCTTTTCAATTTCAGGGTCATTGAGCTCAAAATAAATCATTAAATGCATGAAAAATAGCAAATTAAGTCAGAAAAGGGTTCCAAATTGATGATGTGGCTTTGAATGTTGCATATTTAACGCACAGGAAGTGTGAAGTTAAAATATGTTAAAAAAAGAAATCCCCTTGTAATAGATGTGTTTTCGTCCGAAACCCTGATACTTCGAAAGATATTGTCCAGTTTGTACACGAAGTGCATCCAGTTTTTGCCGTGACCCTCTAAACTTTTTAGCACATGCTATGTGGGTGAAATTATGATACCATGCCAAATTTCATCCTTTTGAGAGTTCATTTGTAGTGCTTTTCAATTTCAGGGTCATTGAGCTTAAAATAAATCATTAAATGCATGAAAAATAGCAAATTAAATCAGAAAAGGGTTCCAAATTGATGATGTGGCTTGGAATGGTGCATATTGAACGCACAAGAAGTGTGAAGTTAAAATATGTTAAAAAAAGAAATCCCCTTGTAATAGATGTGTTTTCGTCCGAAACCCTGATACTTCGAAAGATATTGTCCAGTTTGTACACGAAGTGCATCCAGTTTTTGCCGTGACCCTCTAAACTTTTTAGCACATGCTATGTGGGTGAAATTATGATACCATGCCAAATTTCATCCTTTTGAGAGTTCATTTGTAGTGCTTTTCAATTTCAGGGTCATTGAGCTTAAAATAAATCATTAAATGCATGAAAAATAGCAAATTAAATCAGAAAAGGGTTCCAAATTGATGATGTGGCTTGGAATGGTGCATATTGAACGCACAAGAAGTGTGGAGTTAAAATATGTTAAAAAATGAAATCCCTTTGTAATAGATATGTTTTCGTCCGAAACCCTGATACTTCGAAAGAGATTGTCCAGTTTGTACACGAGGTGCATCCAGTTTTTGCCGTGACCCTCTAAACTTTTTAGCACATGCTATGTGGGTGAAATTATGATACCATTCCAAATTTCATCCTTTTGAGAGTTCATTTGTAGTGCTTTTCAATTTCAGGGTCACTACTAGGAAAAGGGCTATAGATGATATGGCCACTAATGGCGCACCAGACACTTGGTGCGCCACTACTATATAGTAATGGCGCACCATGAGTTGGTGCGCCATTAGTGTGGTAGACACTAATGGTGCACCGGACCCACGGTGCGCCATTAGTAACAATTTTTTTATTTTTTTAGTTTTCCAAAAATACTAATGGCGCACCATGGTAGAGTGCGCCATTACTAGTTTAACTAGTAATGGCGCACCTCCAACACAGTGCGCCATTACTATATATATACTATATATATATATATATATATAATTTTTTTTTGCAAAACTACTAATGGCGCACCTCAAGCTGGTGCGCCATTAGTAATCAGGGTTACTAATGGCGCATTTGTGGGTGGTGCGCCATTAGTAACCCTGGTTCACCAAATGCACACCCCCCCCCCCCCCCCCCCGTGGACCGCCTTTTCAGTTTTAAAAAAATAAAAGAAAATGATAGAAATGTCAAAAAAATAAAAAAAAATAAGATTCCCATATGATTTGTGGTCTAGTTGTACGCAAAATTTACAAACATGAATTTCGACTTTTTTTGCAAAATCTCTTGAGAATTTGTAAAATGGGCATAACTTTTGCATACGAACTCCGATGAAAAAGTTTTTTATATGAAAAAGCATCTACGCGAAAAGTTAAAATATGTTAAAAAAATTGAAATCCCTTTGTAATAGATGTGTTTTCGTCCGAAACCCTGATACTTCGAAAGAGATTGTCCAGTTTGTACACGAAGTGCATCCAGTTTTTGCCGTGACCCTCTAAACTTTTTAGCACATGCTATGTGGGTGAAATTATGATACCATGCCAAATTTCATCCTTTTGAGAGTTCATTTGTAGTGCTTTTCAATTTCAGGGTCATTGACCTCAAAATAAATCATTAAATGCATAAAAAATAGCAAATTAAGTCAGAAAAGGGTTCCAAATTGATGATGTGGCTTTGAATGGTGCATATTGAACGCACAAGAAGTGTGGAGTTAAAATATTTTAAAAAATGAAATCCCTTTGCAATAGATATGTTTTCGTCCGAAACCCTGATACTTCGAAAGAGATTGTCCAGTTTGTACACGAAGTGCATCCAGTTTTTGCCGTGACCCTCTAAACTTTTTAGCACATGCTATGTGGGTGAAATTATGATACCATGCCAAATTTCATCCTTTTGAGAGTTCATTTGTAGTGCTTTTCAATTTCAGGGTCATTGAGCTCAAAATAAATCATTAAATGCATGAAAAATAGCAAATTAAATCAGAAAAGGGTTCCAAATTGATGATGTGGCTTTGAATGGTGCATATTGAACGCACAAGAAGTGTGGAGTTAAAATATGTTAAAAAATGAAATCCCTTTGTAATAGATGTGTTTTCGTCCGAAACCCTGATACTTCGAAAGAGATTGTCCAGTTTGTACACGAAGTGCATCCAGTTTTTGCCGTGACCCTCTAAACTTTTTAGCACATGCTATGTGGGTGAAATTATGATACCATGCCAAATTTCATCCTTTTGAGAGTTCATTTGTAGTGCTTTTCAATTTCAGGGTCATTGAGCTCAAAATAAATCATTAAATGCATGAAAAATAGCAAATTAAGTCAGAAAAGGGTTCCAAATTGATGATGTGGCTTTGAATGTTGCATATTTAACGCACAGGAAGTGTGAAGTTAAAATATGTTAAAAAAAGAAATCCCCTTGTAATAGATGTGTTTTCGTCCGAAACCCTGATACTTCGAAAGATATTGTCCAGTTTGTACACGAAGTGCATCCAGTTTTTGCCGTGACCCTCTAAACTTTTTAGCACATGCTATGTGGGTGAAATTATGATACCATGCCAAATTTCATCCTTTTGAGAGTTCATTTGTAGTGCTTTTCAATTTCAGGGTCATTGAGCTTAAAATAAATCATTAAATGCATGAAAAATAGCAAATTAAATCAGAAAAGGGTTCCAAATTGATGATGTGGCTTGGAATGGTGCATATTGAACGCACAAGAAGTGTGAAGTTAAAATATGTTAAAAAAAGAAATCCCCTTGTAATAGATGTGTTTTCGTCCGAAACCCTGATACTTCGAAAGATATTGTCCAGTTTGTACACGAAGTGCATCCAGTTTTTGCCGTGACCCTCTAAACTTTTTAGCACATGCTATGTGGGTGAAATTATGATACCATGCCAAATTTCATCCTTTTGAGAGTTCATTTGTAGTGCTTTTCAATTTCAGGGTCATTGAGCTTAAAATAAATCATTAAATGCATGAAAAATAGCAAATTAAATCAGAAAAGGGTTCCAAATTGATGATGTGGCTTGGAATGGTGCATATTGAACGCACAAGAAGTGTGGAGTTAAAATATGTTAAAAAATGAAATCCCTTTGTAATAGATATGTTTTCGTCCGAAACCCTGATACTTCGAAAGAGATTGTCCAGTTTGTACACGAGGTGCATCCAGTTTTTGCCGTGACCCTCTAAACTTTTTAGCACATGCTATGTGGGTGAAATTATGATACCATGCCAAATTTCATCCTTTTGAGAGTTCATTTGTAGTGCTTTTCAATTTCAGGGTCATTGAGCTCAAAATAAATCATTAAATGCATGAAAAATAGCAAATTAAGTCAGAAAAGGGTTCCAAATTGATGATGTGGCTTTGAATGTTGCATATTTAACGCACAGGAAGTGTGAAGTTAAAATATGTTAAAAAAAGAAATCCCCTTGTAATAGATGTGTTTTCGTCCGAAACCCTGATACTTCGAAAGATATTGTCCAGTTTGTACACGAAGTGCATCCAGTTTTTGCCGTGACCCTCTAAACTTTTTAGCACATGCTATGTGGGTGAAATTATGATACCATGCCAAATTTCATCCTTTTGAGAGTTCATTTGTAGTGCTTTTCAATTTCAGGGTCATTGAGCTTAAAATAAATCATTAAATGCATGAAAAATAGCAAATTAAATCAGAAAAGGGTTCCAAATTGATGATGTGGCTTGGAATGGTGCATATTGAACGCACAAGAAGTGTGAAGTTAAAATATGTTAAAAAAAGAAATCCCCTTGTAATAGATGTGTTTTCGTCCGAAACCCTGATACTTCGAAAGATATTGTCCAGTTTGTACACGAAGTGCATCCAGTTTTTGCCGTGACCCTCTAAACTTTTTAGCACATGCTATGTGGGTGAAATTATGATACCATGCCAAATTTCATCCTTTTGAGAGTTCATTTGTAGTGCTTTTCAATTTCAGGGTCATTGAGCTTAAAATAAATCATTAAATGCATGAAAAATAGCAAATTAAATCAGAAAAGGGTTCCAAATTGATGATGTGGCTTGGAATGGTGCATATTGAACGCACAAGAAGTGTGGAGTTAAAATATGTTAAAAAATGAAATCCCTTTGTAATAGATATGTTTTCGTCCGAAACCCTGATACTTCGAAAGAGATTGTCCAGTTTGTACACGAGGTGCATCCAGTTTTTGCCGTGACCCTCTAAACTTTTTAGCACATGCTATGTGGGTGAAATTATGATACCATGCCAAATTTCATCCTTTTGAGAGTTCATTTGTAGTGCTTTTCAATTTCAGGGTCATTGAGCTCAAAATAAATCATTAAATGCATGAAAAATAGCAAATTAAGTCAGAAAAGGGTTCCAAATTGATGATGTGGCTTTGAATGTTGCATATTTAACGCACAGGAAGTGTGAAGTTAAAATATGTTAAAAAAAGAAATCCCCTTGTAATAGATGTGTTTTCGTCCGAAACCCTGATACTTCGAAAGATATTGTCCAGTTTGTACACGAAGTGCATCCAGTTTTTGCCGTGACCCTCTAAACTTTTTAGCACATGCTATGTGGGTGAAATTATGATACCATGCCAAATTTCATCCTTTTGAGAGTTCATTTGTAGTGCTTTTCAATTTCAGGGTCATTGAGCTTAAAATAAATCATTAAATGCATGAAAAATAGCAAATTAAATCAGAAAAGGGTTCCAAATTGATGATGTGGCTTGGAATGGTGCATATTGAACGCACAAGAAGTGTGAAGTTAAAATATGTTAAAAAAAGAAATCCCCTTGTAATAGATGTGTTTTCGTCCGAAACCCTGATACTTCGAAAGATATTGTCCAGTTTGTACACGAAGTGCATCCAGTTTTTGCCGTGACCCTCTAAACTTTTTAGCACATGCTATGTGGGTGAAATTATGATACCATGCCAAATTTCATCCTTTTGAGAGTTCATTTGTAGTGCTTTTCAATTTCAGGGTCATTGAGCTTAAAATAAATCATTAAATGCATGAAAAATAGCAAATTAAATCAGAAAAGGGTTCCAAATTGATGATGTGGCTTGGAATGGTGCATATTGAACGCACAAGAAGTGTGGAGTTAAAATATGTTAAAAAATGAAATCCCTTTGTAATAGATATGTTTTCGTCCGAAACCCTGATACTTCGAAAGAGATTGTCCAGTTTGTACACGAGGTGCATCCAGTTTTTGCCGTGACCCTCTAAACTTTTTAGCACATGCTATGTGGGTGAAATTATGATACCATTCCAAATTTCATCCTTTTGAGAGTTCATTTGTAGTGCTTTTCAATTTCAGGGTCACTACTAGGAAAAGGGCTATAGATGATATGGCCACTAATGGCGCACCAGACACTTGGTGCGCCACTACTATATAGTAATGGCGCACCATGAGTTGGTGCGCCATTAGTGTGGTAGACACTAATGGTGCACCGGACCCACGGTGCGCCATTAGTAACAATTTTTTTATTTTTTTAGTTTTCCAAAAATACTAATGGCGCACCATGGTAGAGTGCGCCATTACTAGTTTAACTAGTAATGGCGCACCTCCAACACAGTGCGCCATTACTATATATATACTATATATATATATATATATAATTTTTTTTTGCAAAACTACTAATGGCGCACCTCAAGCTGGTGCGCCATTAGTAATCAGGGTTACTAATGGCGCATTTGTGGGTGGTGCGCCATTAGTAACCCTGGTTCACCAAATGCACACCCCCCCCCCCCCGTGGACCGCCTTTTCAGTTTTAAAAAAATAAAAGAAAATGATAGAAATGTCAAAAAAATAAAAAAAAATAAGATTCCCATATGATTTGTGGTCTAGTTGTACGCAAAATTTACAAACATGAATTTCGACTTTTTTTGCAAAATCTCTTGAGAATTTGTAAAATGGGCATAACTTTTGCATACGAACTCCGATGAAAAAGTTTTTTATATGAAAAAGCATCTACGCGAAAAGTTAAAATATGTTAAAAAAATTGAAATCCCTTTGTAATAGATGTGTTTTCGTCCGAAACCCTGATACTTCGAAAGAGATTGTCCAGTTTGTACACGAAGTGCATCCAGTTTTTGCCGTGACCCTCTAAACTTTTTAGCACATGCTATGTGGGTGAAATTATGATACCATGCCAAATTTCATCCTTTTGAGAGTTCATTTGTAGTGCTTTTCAATTTCAGGGTCATTGACCTCAAAATAAATCATTAAATGCATAAAAAATAGCAAATTAAGTCAGAAAAGGGTTCCAAATTGATGATGTGGCTTTGAATGGTGCATATTGAACGCACAAGAAGTGTGGAGTTAAAATATTTTAAAAAATGAAATCCCTTTGCAATAGATATGTTTTCGTCCGAAACCCTGATACTTCGAAAGAGATTGTCCAGTTTGTACACGAAGTGCATCCAGTTTTTGCCGTGACCCTCTAAACTTTTTAGCACATGCTATGTGGGTGAAATTATGATACCATGCCAAATTTCATCCTTTTGAGAGTTCATTTGTAGTGCTTTTCAATTTCAGGGTCATTGAGCTCAAAATAAATCATTAAATGCATGAAAAATAGCAAATTAAATCAGAAAAGGGTTCCAAATTGATGATGTGGCTTTGAATGGTGCATATTGAACGCACAAGAAGTGTGGAGTTAAAATATGTTAAAAAATGAAATCCCTTTGTAATAGATGTGTTTTCGTCCGAAACCCTGATACTTCGAAAGAGATTGTCCAGTTTGTACACGAAGTGCATCCAGTTTTTGCCGTGACCCTCTAAACTTTTTAGCACATGCTATGTGGGTGAAATTATGATACCATGCCAAATTTCATCCTTTTGAGAGTTCATTTGTAGTGCTTTTCAATTTCAGGGTCATTGAGCTCAAAATAAATCATTAAATGCATGAAAAATAGCAAATTAAGTCAGAAAAGGGTTCCAAATTGATGATGTGGCTTTGAATGTTGCATATTTAACGCACAGGAAGTGTGAAGTTAAAATATGTTAAAAAAAGAAATCCCCTTGTAATAGATGTGTTTTCGTCCGAAACCCTGATACTTCGAAAGATATTGTCCAGTTTGTACACGAAGTGCATCCAGTTTTTGCCGTGACCCTCTAAACTTTTTAGCACATGCTATGTGGGTGAAATTATGATACCATGCCAAATTTCATCCTTTTGAGAGTTCATTTGTAGTGCTTTTCAATTTCAGGGTCATTGAGCTTAAAATAAATCATTAAATGCATGAAAAATAGCAAATTAAATCAGAAAAGGGTTCCAAATTGATGATGTGGCTTGGAATGGTGCATATTGAACGCACAAGAAGTGTGAAGTTAAAATATGTTAAAAAAAGAAATCCCCTTGTAATAGATGTGTTTTCGTCCGAAACCCTGATACTTCGAAAGATATTGTCCAGTTTGTACACGAAGTGCATCCAGTTTTTGCCGTGACCCTCTAAACTTTTTAGCACATGCTATGTGGGTGAAATTATGATACCATGCCAAATTTCATCCTTTTGAGAGTTCATTTGTAGTGCTTTTCAATTTCAGGGTCATTGAGCTTAAAATAAATCATTAAATGCATGAAAAATAGCAAATTAAATCAGAAAAGGGTTCCAAATTGATGATGTGGCTTGGAATGGTGCATATTGAACGCACAAGAAGTGTGGAGTTAAAATATGTTAAAAAATGAAATCCCTTTGTAATAGATATGTTTTCGTCCGAAACCCTGATACTTCGAAAGAGATTGTCAAGTTTGTACACGAGGTGCATCCAGTTTTTGCCGTGACCCTCTAAACGTTTTAGCACATGCTATGTGGGTGAAATTATGATACCATTCCAAATTTCATCCTTTTGAGAGTTCATTTGTAGTGCTTTTCAATTTCAGGGTCACTACTAGGAAAAGGGCTATAGATGATATGGCCACTAATGGCGCACCAGACACTTGGTGCGCCACTACTATATAGTAATGGCGCACCATGAGTTGGTGCGCCATTAGTGTGGTAGACACTAATGGCGCACCGGACCCACGGTGCGCCATTAGTAACAATTTTTTTATTTTTTTAGTTTTCCAAAAATACTAATGGCGCACCATGGTAGAGTGCGCCATTACTAGTTTAACTAGTAATGGCGCACCTCCAACACAGTGCGCCATTACTATATATATACTATATATATATATATAATTTTTTTTTGCAAAACTACTAATGGCGCACCTCAAGCTGGTGCGCCATTAGTAATCAGGGTTACTAATGGCGCATTTGTGGGTGGTGCGCCATTAGTAACCCTGGTTCACCAAATGCACACCCCCCCCCCCCCCCCCCCCCCCCGTGGACCGCCTTTTCAGTTTTAAAAAAATAAAAGAAAATGATAGAAATGTCAAAAAAATAAAAAAAAATAAGATTCCCATATGATTTGTGGTCTAGTTGTACGCAAAATTTACAAACATGAATTTCGACTTTTTTTGCAAAATCTCTTGAGAATTTGTAAAATGGGCATAACTTTTGCATACGAACTCCGATGAAAAAGTTTTTTATATGAAAAAGCATCTACGCGAAAAGTTAAAATATGTTAAAAAAATTGAAATCCCTTTGTAATAGATGTGTTTTCGTCCGAAACCCTGATACTTCTAAAGAGATTGTCCAGTTTGTACACGAAGTGCATCCAGTTTTTGCCGTGACCCTCTAAACTTTTTAGCACATGCTATGTGGGTGAAATTATGATACCATGCCAAATTTCATCCTTTTGAGAGTTCATTTGTAGTGCTTTTCAATTTCAGGGTCATTGACCTCAAAATAAATCATTAAATGCATAAAAAATAGCAAATTAAGTCAGAAAAGGGTTCCAAATTGATGATGTGGCTTTGAATGGTGCATATTGAACGCACAAGAAGTGTGGAGTTAAAATATTTTAAAAAATGAAATCCCTTTGCAATAGATATGTTTTCGTCCGAAACCCTGATACTTCGAAAGAGATTGTCCAGTTTGTACACGAAGTGCATCCAGTTTTTGCCGTGACCCTCTAAACTTTTTAGCACATGCTATGTGGGTGAAATTATGATACCATGCCAAATTTCATCCTTTTGAGAGTTCATTTGTAGTGCTTTTCAATTTCAGGGTCATTGAGCTCAAAATAAATCATTAAATGCATGAAAAATAGCAAATTAAATCAGAAAAGGGTTCCAAATTGATGATGTGGCTTTGAATGGTGCATATTGAACGCACAAGAAGTGTGGAGTTAAAATATGTTAAAAAATGAAATCCCTTTGTAATAGATGTGTTTTCGTCCGAAACCCTGATACTTCGAAAGAGATTGTCCAGTTTGTACACGAAGTGCATCCAGTTTTTGCCGTGACCCTCTAAACTTTTTAGCACATGCTATGTGGGTGAAATTATGATACCATGCCAAATTTCATCCTTTTGAGAGTTCATTTGTAGTGCTTTTCAATTTCAGGGTCATTGAGCTCAAAATAAATCATTAAATGCATGAAAAATAGCAAATTAAGTCAGAAAAGGGTTCCAAATTGATGATGTGGCTTTGAATGTTGCATATTTAACGCACAGGAAGTGTGAAGTTAAAATATGTTAAAAAAAGAAATCCCCTTGTAATAGATGTGTTTTCGTCCGAAACCCTGATACTTCGAAAGATATTGTCCAGTTTGTACACGAAGTGCATCCAGTTTTTGCCGTGACCCTCTAAACTTTTTAGCACATGCTATGTGGGTGAAATTATGATACCATGCCAAATTTCATCCTTTTGAGAGTTCATTTGTAGTGCTTTTCAATTTCAGGGTCATTGAGCTTAAAATAAATCATTAAATGCATGAAAAATAGCAAATTAAATCAGAAAAGGGTTCCAAATTGATGATGTGGCTTGGAATGGTGCATATTGAACGCACAAGAAGTGTGAAGTTAAAATATGTTAAAAAAAGAAATCCCCTTGTAATAGATGTGTTTTCGTCCGAAACCCTGATACTTCGAAAGATATTGTCCAGTTTGTACACGAAGTGCATCCAGTTTTTGCCGTGACCCTCTAAACTTTTTAGCACATGCTATGTGGGTGAAATTATGATACCATGCCAAATTTCATCCTTTTGAGAGTTCATTTGTAGTGCTTTTCAATTTCAGGGTCATTGAGCTTAAAATAAATCATTAAATGCATGAAAAATAGCAAATTAAATCAGAAAAGGGTTCCAAATTGATGATGTGGCTTGGAATGGTGCATATTGAACGCACAAGAAGTGTGGAGTTAAAATATGTTAAAAAATGAAATCCCTTTGTAATAGATATGTTTTCGTCCGAAACCCTGATACTTCGAAAGAGATTGTCCAGTTTGTACACGAGGTGCATCCAGTTTTTGCCGTGACCCTCTAAACTTTTTAGCACATGCTATGTGGGTGAAATTATGATACCATTCCAAATTTCATCCTTTTGAGAGTTCATTTGTAGTGCTTTTCAATTTCAGGGTCACTACTAGGAAAAGGGCTATAGATGATATGGCCACTAATGGCGCACCAGACACTTGGTGCGCCACTACTATATAGTAATGGCGCACCATGAGTTGGTGCGCCATTAGTGTGGTAGACACTAATGGCGCACCGGACCCACGGTGCGCCATTAGTAACAATTTTTTTATTTTTTTAGTTTTCCAAAAATACTAATGGCGCACCATGGTAGAGTGCGCCATTACTAGTTTAACTAGTAATGGCGCACCTCCAACACAGTGCGCCATTACTATATATATACTATATATATATATATATAATTTTTTTTTGCAAAACTACTAATGGCGCACCTCAAGCTGGTGCGCCATTAGTAATCAGGGTTACTAATGGCGCATTTGTGGGTGGTGCGCCATTAGTAACCCTGGTTCACCAAATGCACACCCCCCCCCCCCCCCCCCGTGGACCGCCTTTTCAGTTTTAAAAAAATAAAAGAAAATGATAGAAATGTCAAAAAAATAAAAAAAAATAAGATTCCCATATGATTTGTGGTCTAGTTGTACGCAAAATTTACAAACATGAATTTCGACTTTTTTTGCAAAATCTCTTGAGAATTTGTAAAATGGGCATAACTTTTGCATACGAACTCCGATGAAAAAGTTTTTTATATGAAAAAGCATCTACGCGAAAAGTTAAAATATGTTAAAAAAATTGAAATCCCTTTGTAATAGATGTGTTTTCGTCCGAAACCCTGATACTTCGAAAGAGATTGTCCAGTTTGTACACGAAGTGCATCCAGTTTTTGCCGTGACCCTCTAAACTTTTTAGCACATGCTATGTGGGTGAAATTATGATACCATGCCAAATTTCATCCTTTTGAGAGTTCATTTGTAGTGCTTTTCAATTTCAGGGTCATTGACCTCAAAATAAATCATTAAATGCATAAAAAATAGCAAATTAAGTCAGAAAAGGGTTCCAAATTGATGATGTGGTTTTGAATGGTGCATATTGAACGCACAAGAAGTGTGGAGTTAAAATATTTTAAAAAATGAAATCCCTTTGCAATAGATATGTTTTCGTCCGAAACCCTGATACTTCGAAAGAGATTGTCCAGTTTGTACACGAAGTGCATCCAGTTTTTGCCGTGACCCTCTAAACTTTTTAGCACATGCTATGTGGGTGAAATTATGATACCATGCCAAATTTCATCCTTTTGAGAGTTCATTTGTAGTGCTTTTCAATTTCAGGGTCATTGAGCTCAAAATAAATCATTAAATGCATGAAAAATAGCAAATTAAATCAGAAAAGGGTTCCAAATTGATGATGTGGCTTTGAATGGTGCATATTGAACGCACAAGAAGTGTGGAGTTAAAATATGTTAAAAAATGAAATCCCTTTGTAATAGATGTGTTTTCGTCCGAAACCCTGATACTTCGAAAGAGATTGTCCAGTTTGTACACGAAGTGCATCCAGTTTTTGCCGTGACCCTCTAAACTTTTTAGCACATGATATGTGGGTGAAATTATGATACCATGCCAAATTTCATCCTTTTGAGAGTTCATTTGTAGTGCTTTTCAATTTCAGGGTCATTGAGCTCAAAATAAATCATTAAATGCATGAAAAATAGCAAATTAAGTCAGAAAAGGGTTCCAAATTGATGATGTGGCTTTGAATGTTGCATATTTAACGCACAGGAAGTGTGAAGTTAAAATATGTTAAAAAAAGAAATCCCCTTGTAATAGATGTGTTTTCGTCCGAAACCCTGATACTTCGAAAGATATTGTCCAGTTTGTACACGAAGTGCATCCAGTTTTTGCCGTGACCCTCTAAACTTTTTAGCACATGCTATGTGGGTGAAATTATGATACCATGCCAAATTTCATCCTTTTGAGAGTTCATTTGTAGTGCTTTTCAATTTCAGGGTCATTGAGCTTAAAATAAATCATTAAATGCATGAAAAATAGCAAATTAAATCAGAAAAGGGTTCCAAATTGATGATGTGGCTTGGAATGGTGCATATTGAACGCACAAGAAGTGTGAAGTTAAAATATGTTAAAAAAAGAAATCCCCTTGTAATAGATGTGTTTTCGTCCGAAAGCCTGATACTTCGAAAGATATTGTCCAGTTTGTACACGAAGTGCATCCAGTTTTTGCCGTGACCCTCTAAACTTTTTAGCACATGCTATGTGGGTGAAATTATGATACCATGCCAAATTTCATCCTTTTGAGAGTTCATTTGTAGTGCTTTTCAATTTCAGGGTCATTGAGCTTAAAATAAATCATTAAATGCATGAAAAATAGCAAATTAAATCAGAAAAGGTTTCCAAATTGATGATGTGGCTTGGAATGGTGCATATTGAACGCACAAGAAGTGTGGAGTTAAAATATGTTAAAAAATGAAATCCCTTTGTAATAGATATGTTTTCGTCCGAAACCCTGATACTTCGAAAGAGATTGTCCAGTTTGTACACGAGGTGCATCCAGTTTTTGCCGTGACCCTCTAAACTTTTTAGCACATGCTATGTGGGTGAAATTATGATACCATTCCAAATTTCATCCTTTTGAGAGTTCATTTGTAGTGCTTTTCAATTTCAGGGTCACTACTAGGAAAAGGGCTATAGATGATATGGCCACTAATGGCGCACCAGACACTTGGTGCGCCACTACTATATAGTAATGGCGCACCATGAGTTGGTGCGCCATTAGTGTGGTAGACACTAATGGCGCACCGGACCCACGGTGCGCCATTAGTAACATTTTTTTTATTTTTTTAGTTTTCCAAAAATACTAATGGCGCACCATGGTAGAGTGCGCCATTACTAGTTTAACTAGTAATGGCGCACCTCCAACACAGTGCGCCATTACTATATATATACTATATATATATATATATATAATTTTTTTTTGCAAAACTACTAATGGCGCACCTCAAGCTGGTGCGCCATTAGTAATCAGGGTTACTAATGGCGCATTTGTGGGTGGTGCGCCATTAGTAACCCTGGTTCACCAAATGCACACCCCCCCCCCCCCCCCCGTGGACCGCCTTTTCAGTTTTAAAAAAATAAAAGAAAATGATAGAAATGTCAAAAAAATAAAAAAAAATAAGATTCCCATATGATTTGTGGTCTAGTTGTACGCAAAATTTACAAACATGAATTTCGACTTTTTTTGCAAAATCTCTTGAGAATTTGTAAAATGGGCATAACTTTTGCATACGAACTCCGATGAAAAAGTTTTTTATATGAAAAAGCATCTACGCGAAAAGTTAAAATATGTTAAAAAAATTGAAATCCCTTTGTAATAGATGTGTTTTCGTCCGAAACCCTGATACTTCGAAAGAGATTGTCCAGTTTGTACACGAAGTGCATCCAGTTTTTGCCGTGACCCTCTAAACTTTTTAGCACATGCTATGTGGGTGAAATTATGATACCATGCCAAATTTCATCCTTTTGAGAGTTCATTTGTAGTGCTTTTCAATTTCAGGGTCATTGACCTCAAAATAAATCATTAAATGCATAAAAAATAGCAAATTAAGTCAGAAAAGGGTTCCAAATTGATGATGTGGCTTTGAATGGTGCATATTGAACGCACAAGAAGTGTGGAGTTAAAATATTTTAAAAAATGAAATCCCTTTGCAATAGATATGTTTTCGTCCGAAACCCTGATACTTCGAAAGAGATTGTCCAGTTTGTACACGAAGTGCATCCAGTTTTTGCCGTGACCCTCTAAACTTTTTAGCACATGCTATGTGGGTGAAATTATGATACCATGCCAAATTTCATCCTTTTGAGAGTTCATTTGTAGTGCTTTTCAATTTCAGGGTCATTGAGCTCAAAATAAATCATTAAATGCATGAAAAATAGCAAATTAAATCAGAAAAGGGTTCCAAATTGATGATGTGGCTTTGAATGGTGCATATTGAACGCACAAGAAGTGTGGAGTTAAAATATGTTAAAAAATGAAATCCCTTTGTAATAGATGTGTTTTCGTCCGAAACCCTGATACTTCGAAAGAGATTGTCCAGTTTGTACACGAAGTGCATCCAGTTTTTGCCGTGACCCTCTAAACTTTTTAGCACATGCTATGTGGGTGAAATTATGATACCATGCCAAATTTCATCCTTTTGAGAGTTCATTTGTAGTGCTTTTCAATTTCAGGGTCATTGAGCTCAAAATAAATCATTAAATGCATGAAAAATAGCAAATTAAGTCAGAAAAGGGTTCCAAATTGATGATGTGGCTTTGAATGTTGCATATTTAACGCACAGGAAGTGTGAAGTTAAAATATGTTAAAAAAAGAAATCCCCTTGTAATAGATGTGTTTTCGTCCGAAACCCTGATACTTCGAAAGATATTGTCCAGTTTGTACACGAAGTGCATCCAGTTTTTGCCGTGACCCTCTAAACTTTTTAGCACATGCTATGTGGGTGAAATTATGATACCATGCCAAATTTCATCCTTTTGAGAGTTCATTTGTAGTGCTTTTCAATTTCAGGGTCATTGAGCTTAAAATAAATCATTAAATGCATGAAAAATAGCAAATTAAATCAGAAAAGGGTTCCAAATTGATGATGTGGCTTGGAATGGTGCATATTGAACGCACAAGAAGTGTGAAGTTAAAATATGTTAAAAAAAGAAATCCCCTTGTAATAGATGTGTTTTCGTCCGAAACCCTGATACTTCGAAAGATATTGTCCAGTTTGTACACGAAGTGCATCCAGTTTTTGCCGTGACCCTCTAAACTTTTTAGCACATGCTATGTGGGTGAAATTATGATACCATGCCAAATTTCATCCTTTTGAGAGTTCATTTGTAGTGCTTTTCAATTTCAGGGTCATTGAGCTTAAAATAAATCATTAAATGCATGAAAAATAGCAAATTAAATCAGAAAAGGGTTCCAAATTGATGATGTGGCTTGGAATGGTGCATATTGAACGCACAAGAAGTGTGGAGTTAAAATATGTTAAAAAATGAAATCCCTTTGTAATAGATATGTTTTCGTCCGAAACCCTGATACTTCGAAAGAGATTGTCCAGTTTGTACACGAGGTGCATCCAGTTTTTGCCGTGACCCTCTAAACTTTTTAGCACATGCTATGTGGGTGAAATTATGATACCATTCCAAATTTCATCCTTTTGAGAGTTCATTTGTAGTGCTTTTCAATTTCAGGGTCACTACTAGGAAAAGGGCTATAGATGATATGGCCACTAATGGCGCACCAGACACTTGGTGCGCCACTACTATATAGTAATGGCGCACCATGAGTTGGTGCGCCATTAGTGTGGTAGACACTAATGGCGCACCGGACCCACGGTGCGCCATTAGTAACAATTTTTTTATTTTTTTAGTTTTCCAAAAATACTAATGGCGCACCATTGTAGAGTGCGCCATTACTAGTTTAACTAGTAATGGCGCACCTCCAACACAGTGCGCCATTACTATATATATACTATATATATATATATATAATTTTTTTTTGCAAAACTACTAATGGCGCACCTCAAGCTGGTGCGCCATTAGTAATCAGGGTTACTAATGGCGCATTTGTGGGTGGTGCGCCATTAGTAACCCTGGTTCACCAAATGCACACCCCCCCCCCCCCCCCCCGTGAACCGCCTTTTCAGTTTTAAAAAAATAAAAGAAAATGATAGAAATGTCAAAAAAATAAAAAAAATAAGATTCCCATATGATTTGTGGTCTAGTTGTACGCAAAATTTACAAACATGAATTTCGACTTTTTTTGCAAAATCTCTTGAGAATTTGTAAAATGGGCATAACTTTTGCATACGAACTCCGATGAAAAAGTTTTTTATATGAAAAAGCATCTACGCGAAAAGTTAAAATATGTTAAAAAAATTGAAATCCCTTTGTAATAGATGTATTTTCGTCCGAAACCCTGATACTTCGAAAGAGATTGTCCAGTTTGTACACGAAGTGCATCCAGTTTTTGCCGTGACCCTCTAAACTTTTTAGCACATGCTATGTGGGTGAAATTATGATACCATGCCAAATTTCATCCTTTTGAGAGTTCATTTGTAGTGCTTTTCAATTTCAGGGTCATTGACCTCAAAATAAATCATTAAATGCATAAAAAATAGCAAATTAAGTCAGAAAAGGGTTCCAAATTGATGATGTGGCTTTGAATGGTGCATATTGAATGCACAAGAAGTGTGGAGTTAAAATATTTTAAAAAATGAAATCCCTTTGCAATAGATATGTTTTCGTCCGAAACCCTGATACTTCGAAAGAGATTGTCCAGTTTGTACACGAAGTGCATCCAGTTTTTGCCGTGACCCTCTAAACTTTTTAGCACATGCTATGTGGGTGAAATTATGATACCATGCCAAATTTCATCCTTTTGAGAGTTCATTTGTAGTGCTTTTCAATTTCAGGGTCATTGAGCTCAAAATAAATCATTAAATGCATGAAAAATAGCAAATTAAATCAGAAAAGGGTTCCAAATTGATGATGTGGCTTTGAATGGTGCATATTGAACGCACAAGAAGTGTGGAGTTAAAATATGTTAAAAAATGAAATCCCTTTGTAATAGATGTGTTTTCGTCCGAAACCCTGATACTTCGAAAGAGATTGTCCAGTTTGTACACGAAGTGCATCCAGTTTTTGCCGTGACCCTCTAAACTTTTTAGCACATGCTATGTGGGTGAAATTATGATACCATGCCAAATTTCATCCTTTTGAGAGTTCATTTGTAGTGCTTTTCAATTTCAGGGTCATTGAGCTCAAAATAAATCATTAAATGCATGAAAAATAGCAAATTAAGTCAGAAAAGGGTTCCAAATTGATGATGTGGCTTTGAATGTTGCATATTTAACGCACAGGAAGTGTGAAGTTAAAATATGTTAAAAAAAGAAATCCCCTTGTAATAGATGTGTTTTCGTCCGAAACCCTGATACTTCGAAAGATATTGTCCAGTTTGTACACGAAGTGCATCCAGTTTTTGCCGTGACCCTCTAAACTTTTTAGCACATGCTATGTGGGTGAAATTATGATACCATGCCAAATTTCATCCTTTTGAGAGTTCATTTGTAGTGCTTTTCAATTTCAGGGTCATTGAGCTTAAAATAAATCATTAAATGCATGAAAAATAGCAAATTAAATCAGAAAAGGGTTCCAAATTGATGATGTGGCTTGGAATGGTGCATATTGAACGCACAAGAAGTGTGAAGTTAAAATATGTTAAAAAAAGAAATCCCCTTGTAATAGATGTGTTTTCGTCCGAAACCCTGATACTTCGAAAGATATTGTCCAGTTTGTACACGAAGTGCATCCAGTTTTTGCCGTGACCCTCTAAACTTTTTAGCACATGCTATGTGGGTGAAATTATGATACCATGCCAAATTTCATCCTTTTGAGAGTTCATTTGTAGTGCTTTTCAATTTCAGGGTCATTGAGCTTAAAATAAATCATTAAATGCATGAAAAATAGCAAATTAAATCAGAAAAGGGTTCCAAATTGATGATGTGGCTTGGAATGGTGCATATTGAACGCACAAGAAGTGTGGAGTTAAAATATGTTAAAAAATGAAATCCCTTTGTAATAGATATGTTTTCGTCCGAAACCCTGATACTTCGAAAGAGATTGTCCAGTTTGTACACGAGGTGCATCCAGTTTTTGCCGTGACCCTCTAAACTTTTTAGCACATGCTATGTGGGTGAAATTATGATACCATTCCAAATTTCATCCTTTTGAGAGTTCATTTGTAGTGCTTTTCAATTTCAGGGTCACTACTAGGAAAAGGGCTATAGATGATATGGCCACTAATGGCGCACCAGACACTTGGTGCGCCACTACTATATAGTAATGGCGCACCATGAGTTGGTGCGCCATTAGTGTGGTAGACACTAATGGCGCACCGGACCCACGGTGCGCCATTAGTAACATTTTTTTTATTTTTTTAGTTTTCCAAAAATACTAATGGCGCACCATGGTAGAGTGCGCCATTACTAGTTTAACTAGTAATGGCGCACCTCCAACACAGTGCACCATTACTATATATATACTATATATATATATATAATTTTTTTTTGCAAAACTACTAATGGCGCACCTCAAGCTGGTGCGCCATTAGTAATCAGGGTTACTAATGGCGCATTTGTGGGTGGTGCGCCATTAGTAACCCTGGTTCACCAAATGCACACCCCCCCCCCCCCCCGTGGACCGCCTTTTCAGTTTTAAAAAAATAAAAGAAAATGATAGAAATGTCAAAAAAATAAAAAAAAATAAGATTCCCATATGATTTGTGGTCTAGTTGTACGCAAAATTTACAAACATGAATTTCGACTTTTTTTGCAAAATCTCTTGAGAATTTGTAAAATGGGCATAACTTTTGCATACGAACTCCGATGAAAAAGTTTTTTATATGAAAAAGCATCTACGCGAAAAGTTAAAATATGTTAAAAAAATTGAAATCCCTTTGTAATAGATGTGTTTTCGTCCGAAACCCTGATACTTCGAAAGAGATTGTCCAGTTTGTACACGAAGTGCATCCAGTTTTTGCCGTGACCCTCTAAACTTTTTAGCACATGCTATGTGGGTGAAATTATGATACCATGCCAAATTTCATCCTTTTGAGAGTTCATTTGTAGTGCTTTTCAATTTCAGGGTCATTGACCTCAAAATAAATCATTAAATGCATAAAAAATAGCAAATTAAGTCAGAAAAGGGTTCCAAATTGATGATGTGGCTTTGAATGGTGCATATTGAACGCACAAGAAGTGTGGAGTTAAAATATTTTAAAAAATGAAATCCCTTTGCAATAGATATGTTTTCGTCCGAAACCCTGATACTTCGAAAGAGATTGTCCAGTTTGTACACGAAGTGCATCCAGTTTTTGCCGTGACCCTCTAAACTTTTTAGCACATGCTATGTGGGTGAAATTATGATACCATGCCAAATTTCATCCTTTTGAGAGTTCATTTGTAGTGCTTTTCAATTTCAGGGTCATTGAGCTCAAAATAAATCATTAAATGCATGAAAAATAGCAAATTAAATCAGAAAAGGGTTCCAAATTGATGATGTGGCTTTGAATGGTGCATATTGAACGCACAAGAAGTGTGGAGTTAAAATATGTTAAAAAATGAAATCCCTTTGTAATAGATGTGTTTTCGTCCGAAACCCTGATACTTCGAAAGAGATTGTCCAGTTTGTACACGAAGTGCATCCAGTTTTTGCCGTGACCCTCTAAACTTTTTAGCACATGCTATGTGGGTGAAATTATGATACCATGCCAAATTTCATCCTTTTGAGAGTTCATTTGTAGTGCTTTTCAATTTCAGGGTCATTGAGCTCAAAATAAATCATTAAATGCATGAAAAATAGCAAATTAAGTCAGAAAAGGGTTCCAAATTGATGATGTGGCTTTGAATGTTGCATATTTAACGCACAGGAAGTGTGAAGTTAAAATATGTTAAAAAAAGAAATCCCCTTGTAATAGATGTGTTTTCGTCCGAAACCCTGATACTTCGAAAGATATTGTCCAGTTTGTACACGAAGTGCATCCAGTTTTTGCCGTGACCCTCTAAACTTTTTAGCACATGCTATGTGGGTGAAATTATGATACCATGCCAAATTTCATCCTTTTGAGAGTTCATTTGTAGTGCTTTTCAATTTCAGGGTCATTGAGCTTAAAATAAATCATTAAATGCATGAAAAATAGCAAATTAAATCAGAAAAGGGTTCCAAATTGATGATGTGGCTTGGAATGGTGCATATTGAACGCACAAGAAGTGTGAAGTTAAAATATGTTAAAAAAAGAAATCCCCTTGTAATAGATGTGTTTTCGTCCGAAACCCTGATACTTCGAAAGATATTGTCCAGTTTGTACACGAAGTGCATCCAGTTTTTGCCGTGACCCTCTAAACTTTTTAGCACATGCTATGTGGGTGAAATTATGATACCATGCCAAATTTCATCCTTTTGAGAGTTCATTTGTAGTGCTTTTCAATTTCAGGGTCATTGAGCTTAAAATAAATCATTAAATGCATGAAAAATAGCAAATTAAATCAGAAAAGGGTTCCAAATTGATGATGTGGCTTGGAATGGTGCTAATTGAATGCACAAGAAGTGTGGAGTTAAAATATGTTAAAAAATGAAATCCCTTTGTAATAGATATGTTTTCGTCCGAAACACTGATACTTCGAAAGAGATTGTCCAGTTTGTACACGAGGTGCATCCAGTTTTTGCCGTGACCCTCTAAACTTTTTAGCACATGCTATGTGGGTGAAATTATGATACCATTCCAAATTTCATCCTTTTGAGAGTTCATTTGTAGTGCTTTTCAATTTCAGGGTCACTACTAGGAAAAGGGCTATAGATGATATGGCCACTAATGGAGCACCAGACACTTGGTGCGCCACTACTATATAGTAATGGCGCACCATGAGTTGGTGCGCCATTAGTGTGGTAGACACTAATGGCGCACCGGACCCACGGTGCGCCATTAGTAACAATTTTTTTATTTTTTTAGTTTTCCAAAAATACTAATGGCGCACCATGGTAGAGTGCGCCATTACTAGTTTAACTAGTAATGGCGCACCTCCAACACAGTGCGCCATTACTATATATATACTATATATATATATATATATAATTTTTTTTTGCAAAACTACTAATGGCGCACCTCAAGCTGGTGCGCCATTAGTAATCAGGGTTACTAATGGCGCATTTGTGGGTGGTGCGCCATTAGTAACCCTGGTTCACCAAATGCACACCCCCCCCCCCCCGTGGACCGCCTTTTCAGTTTTAAAAAAATAAAAGAAAATGATAGAAATGTCAAAAAAATAAAAAAAAATAAGATTCCCATATGATTTGTGGTCTAGTTGTACGCAAAATTTACAAACATGAATTTCGACTTTTTTTGCAAAATCTCTTGAGAATTTGTAAAATGGGCATAACTTTTGCATACGAACTCCGATGAAAAAGTTTTTTATATGAAAAAGCATCTACGCGAAAAGTTAAAATATGTTAAAAAAATTGAAATCCCTTTGTAATAGATGTGTTTTCGTCCGAAACCCTGATACTTCGAAAGAGATTGTCCAGTTTGTACACGAAGTGCATCCAGTTTTTGCCGTGACCCTCTAAACTTTTTAGCACATGCTATGTGGGTGAAATTATGATACCATGCCAAATTTCATCCTTTTGAGAGTTCATTTGTAGTGCTTTTCAATTTCAGGGTCATTGACCTCAAAATAAATCATTAAATGCATAAAAAATAGCAAATTAAGTCAGAAAAGGGTTCCAAATTGATGATGTGGCTTTGAATGGTGCATATTGAACGCACAAGAAGTGTGGAGTTAAAATATTTTAAAAAATGAAATCCCTTTGCAATAGATATGTTTTCGTCCGAAACACTGATACTTCGAAAGAGATTGTCCAGTTTGTACACGAAGTGCATCCAGTTTTTGCCGTGACCCTCTAAACTTTTTAGCACATGCTATGTGGGTGAAATTATGATACCATGCCAAATTTCATCCTTTTGAGAGTTCATTTGTAGTGCTTTTCAATTTCAGGGTCATTGAGCTCAAAATAAATCATTAAATGCATGAAAAATAGCAAATTAAATCAGAAAAGGGTTCCAAATTGATGATGTGGCTTTGAATGGTGCATATTGAACGCACAAGAAGTGTGGAGTTAAAATATGTTAAAAAATGAAATCCCTTTGTAATAGATGTGTTTTCGTCCGAAACCCTGATACTTCGAAAGAGATTGTCCAGTTTGTACACGAAGTGCATCCAGTTTTTGCCGTGACCCTCTAAACTTTTTAGCACATGCTATGTGGGTGAAATTATGATACCATGCCAAATTTCATCCTTTTGAGAGTTCATTTGTAGTGCCTTTCAATTTCAGGGTCATTGAGCTCAAAATAAATCATTAAATGCATGAAAAATAGCAAATTAAGTCAGAAAAGGGTTCCAAATTGATGATGTGGCTTTGAATGTTGCATATTTAACGCACAGGAAGTGTGAAGTTAAAATATGTTAAAAAAAGAAATCCCCTTGTAATAGATGTGTTTTCGTCCGAAACCCTGATACTTCGAAAGATATTGTCCAGTTTGTACACGAAGTGCATCCAGTTTTTGCCGTGACCCTCTAAACTTTTTAGCACATGCTATGTGGGTGAAATTATGATACCATGCCAAATTTCATCCTTTTGAGAGTTCATTTGTAGTGCTTTTCAATTTCAGGGTCATTGAGCTTAAAATAAATCATTAAATGCATGAAAAATAGCAAATTAAATCAGAAAAGGGTTCCAAATTGATGATGTGGCTTGGAATGGTGCATATTGAACGCACAAGAAGTGTGAAGTTAAAATATGTTAAAAAAAGAAATCCCCTTGTAATAGATGTGTTTTCGTCCGAAACCCTGATACTTCGAAAGATATTGTCCAGTTTGTACACGAAGTGCATCCAGTTTTTGCCGTGACCCTCTAAACTTTTTAGCACATGCTATGTGGGTGAAATTATGATACCATGCCAAATTTCATCCTTTTGAGAGTTCATTTGTAGTGCTTTTCAATTTCAGGGTCATTGAGCTTAAAATAAATCATTAAATGCATGAAAAATAGCAAATTAAATCAGAAAAGGGTTCCAAATTGATGATGTGGCTTGGAATGGTGCATATTGAACGCACAAGAAGTGTGGAGTTAAAATATGTTAAAAAATGAAATCCCTTTGTAATAGATGTGTTTTCGTCCGAAACCCTGATACTTCGAAAGAGATTGTCCAGTTTGTACACGAGGTGCATCCAGTTTTTGCCGTGACCCTCTAAACTTTTTAGCACATGCTATGTGGGTGAAATTATGATACCATTCCAAATTTCATCCTTTTGAGAGTTCATTTGTAGTGCTTTTCAATTTCAGGGTCACTACTAGGAAAAGGGCTATAGATGATATGGCCACTAATGGCGCACCAGACACTTGGTGCGCCACTACTATATAGTAATGGCGCACCATGAGTTGGTGCGCCATTAGTGTGGTAGACACTAATGGCGCACCGGACCCACGGTGCGCCATTAGTAACAATTTTTTTATTTTTTTAGTTTTCCAAAAATACTAATGGCGCACCATGGTAGAGTGCGCCATTACTAGTTTAACTAGTAATGGCGCACCTCCAACACAGTGCGCCATTACTATATATATACTATATATATATATATATAATTTTTTTTTGCAAAACTACTAATGGCGCACCTCAAGCTGGTGCGCCATTAGTAATCAGGGTTACTAATGGCGCATTTGTGGGTGGTGCGCCATTAGTAACCCTGGTTCACCAAATGCACACCCCCCCCCCCCCGTGGACCGCCTTTTCAGTTTTAAAAAAATAAAAGAAAATGATAGAAATGTCAAAAAAATAAAAAAAAATAAGATTCCCATATGATTTGTGGTCTAGTTGTACGCAAAATTTACAAACATGAATTTCGACTTTTTTTGCAAAATCTCTTGAGAATTTGTAAAATGGGCATAACTTTTGCATACGAACTCCGATGAAAAAGTTTTTTATATGAAAAAGCATCTACGCGAAAAGTTAAAATATGTTAAAAAAATTGAAATCCCTTTGTAATAGATGTGTTTTCGTCCGAAACCCTGATACTTCGAAAGAGATTGTCCAGTTTGTACACGAAGTGCATCCAGTTTTTGCCGTGACCCTCTAAACTTTTTAGCACATGCTATGTGGGTGAAATTATGATACCATGCCAAATTTCATCCTTTTGAGAGTTCATTTGTAGTGCTTTTCAATTTCAGGGTCATTGACCTCAAAATAAATCATTAAATGCATAAAAAATAGCAAATTAAGTCAGAAAAGGGTTCCAAATTGATGATGTGGCTTTGAATGGTGCATATTGAACGCACAAGAAGTGTGGAGTTAAAATATTTTAAAAAATGAAATCCCTTTGCAATAGATATGTTTTCGTCCGAAACCCTGATACTTCGAAAGAGATTGTCCAGTTTGTACACGAAGTGCATCCAGTTTTTGCCGTGACCCTCTAAACTTTTTAGCACATGCTATGTGGGTGAAATTATGATACCATGCCAAATTTCATCCTTTTGAGAGTTCATTTGTAGTGCTTTTCAATTTCAGGGTCATTGAGCTCAAAATAAATCATTAAATGCATGAAAAATAGCAAATTAAATCAGAAAAGGGTTCCAAATTGATGATGTGGCTTTGAATGGTGCATATTGAACGCACAAGAAGTGTGGAGTTAAAATATGTTAAAAAATGAAATCCCTTTGTAATAGATGTGTTTTCGTCCGAAACCCTGATACTTCGAAAGAGATTGTCCAGTTTGTACACGAAGTGCATCCAGTTTTTGCCGTGACCCTCTAAACTTTTTAGCACATGCTATGTGGGTGAAATTATGATACCATGCCAAATTTCATCCTTTTGAGAGTTCATTTGTAGTGCCTTTCAATTTCAGGGTCATTGAGCTCAAAATAAATCATTAAATGCATGAAAAATAGCAAATTAAGTCAGAAAAGGGTTCCAAATTGATGATGTGGCTTTGAATGTTGCATATTTAACGCACAGGAAGTGTGAAGTTAAAATATGTTAAAAAAAGAAATCCCCTTGTAATAGATGTGTTTTCGTCCGAAACCCTGATACTTCGAAAGATATTGTCCAGTTTGTACACGAAGTGCATCCAGTTTTTGCCGTGACCCTCTAAACTTTTTAGCACATGCTATGTGGGTGAAATTATGATACCATGCCAAATTTCATCCTTTTGAGAGTTCATTTGTAGTGCTTTTCAATTTCAG
Source organism: Elymus sibiricus (assembly GCA_039707655.1). Taxonomy (NCBI): domain Eukaryota; kingdom Viridiplantae; phylum Streptophyta; class Magnoliopsida; order Poales; family Poaceae; genus Elymus; species Elymus sibiricus. Next base: position 25,373,555 of record CM077671.1, on the reverse strand, counting down.
GGTCATTGAGCTTAAAATAAATCATTAAATGCATGAAAAATAGCAAATTAAATCAGAAAAGGGTTCCAAATTGATGATGTGGCTTGGAATGGTGCATATTGAACGCACAAGAAGTGTGAAGTTAAAATATGTTAAAAAAAGAAATCCCCTTGTAATAGATGTGTTTTCGTCCGAAACCCTGATACTTCGAAAGATATTGTCCAGTTTGTACACGAAGTGCATCCAGTTTTTGCCGTGACCCTCTAAACTTTTTAGCACATGCTATGTGGGTGAAATTATGATACCATGCCAAATTTCATCCTTTTGAGAGTTCATTTGTAGTGCTTTTCAATTTCAGGGTCATTGAGCTTAAAATAAATCATTAAATGCATGAAAAATAGCAAATTAAATCAGAAAAGGGTTCCAAATTGATGATGTGGCTTGGAATGGTGCATATTGAATGCACAAGAAGTGTGGAGTTAAAATATGTTAAAAAATGAAATCCCTTTGTAATAGATATGTTTTCGTCCGAAACCCTGATACTTCGAAAGAGATTGTCCAGTTTGTACACGAGGTGCATCCAGTTTTTGCCGTGACCCTCTAAACTTTTTAGCACATGCTATGTGGGTGAAATTATGATACCATTCCAAATTTCATCCTTTTGAGAGTTCATTTGTAGTGCTTTTCAATTTCAGGGTCACTACTAGGAAAAGGGCTATAGATGATATGGCCACTAATGGCGCACCAGACACTTGGTGCGCCACTACTATATAGTAATGGCGCACCATGAGTTGGTGCGCCATTAGTGTGGTAGACACTAATGGCGCACCGGACCCACGGTGCGCCATTAGTAACAATTTTTTTATTTTTTTAGTTTTCCAAAAATACTAATGGCGCACCATGGTAGAGTGCGCCATTACTAGTTTAACTAGTAATGGCGCACCTCCAACACAGTGCGCCATTACTATATATATACTATATATATATATATATAATTTTTTTTTGCAAAACTACTAATGGCGCACCTCAAGCTGGTGCGCCATTAGTAATCAGGGTTACTAATGGCGCATTTGTGGGTGGTGCGCCATTAGTAACCCTGGTTCACCAAATGCACACCCCCCCCCCCCGTGGACCGCCTTTTCAGTTTTAAAAAAATAAAAGAAAATGATAGAAATGTCAAAAAAATAAAAAAAAATAAGATTCCCATATGATTTGTGGTCTAGTTGTACGCAAAATTTACAAACATGAATTTCGACTTTTTTTGCAAAATCTCTTGAGAATTTGTAAAATGGGCATAACTTTTGCATACGAACTCCGATGAAAAAGTTTTTTATATGAAAAAGCATCTACGCGAAAAGTTAAAATATGTTAAAAAAATTGAAATCCCTTTGTAATAGATGTGTTTTCGTCCGAAACCCTGATACTTCGAAAGAGATTGTCCAGTTTGTACACGAAGTGCATCCAGTTTTTGCCGTGACCCTCTAAACTTTTTAGCACATGCTATGTGGGTGAAATTATGATACCATGCCAAATTTCATCCTTTTGAGAGTTCATTTGTAGTGCTTTTCAATTTCAGGGTCATTGACCTCAAAATAAATCATTAAATGCATAAAAAATAGCAAATTAAGTCAGAAAAGGGTTCCAAATTGATGATGTGGCTTTGAATGGTGCATATTTAACGCACAAGAAGTGTGGAGTTAAAACATGTTAAAAAATGAAATCCCTTTGCAATAGATATGTTTTCGTCCGAAACCCTGATACTTCGAAAGAGATTGTCCAGTTTGTACACGAAGTGCATCCAGTTTTTGCCGTGACCCTCTAAACTTTTTAGCACATGCTATGTGGGTGAAATTATGATACCATGCCAAATTTCATCCTTTTGAGAGTTCATTTGTAGTGCTTTTCAATTTCAGGGTCATTGAGCTCAAAATAAATCATTAAATGCATGAAAAATAGCAAATTAAATCAGAAAAGGGTTCCAAATTGATGATGTGGCTTTGAATGGTGCATATTGAACGCACAAGAAGTGTGGAGTTAAAATATGTTAAAAAATGAAATCCCTTTGTAATAGATGTGTTTTCGTCCGAAACCCTGATACTTCGAAAGAGATTGTCCAGTTTGTACACGAAGTGCATCCAGTTTTTGCCGTGACCCTCTAAACTTTTTAGCACATGCTATGTGGGTGAAATTATGATACCATGCCAAATTTCATCCTTTTGAGAGTTCATTTGTAGTGCTTTTCAATTTCAGGGTCATTGAGCTCAAAATAAATCATTAAATGCATGAAAAATAGCAAATTAAGTCAGAAAAGGGTTCCAAATTGATGATGTGGCTTTGAATGTTGCATATTTAACGCACAGGAAGTGTGAAGTTAAAATATGTTAAAAAAAGAAATCCCCTTGTAATAGATGTGTTTTCGTCCGAAACCCTGATACTTCGAAAGATATTGTCCAGTTTGTACACGAAGTGCATCCAGTTTTTGCCGTGACCCTCTAAACTTTTTAGCACATGCTATGTGGGTGAAATTATGATACCATGCCAAATTTCATCCTTTTGAGAGTTCATTTGTAGTGCTTTTCAATTTCAGGGTCATTGAGCTTAAAATAAATCATTAAATGCATGAAAAATAGCAAATTAAATCAGAAAAGGGTTCCAAATTGATGATGTGGCTTGGAATGGTGCATATTGAACGCACAAGAAGTGTGAAGTTAAAATATGTTAAAAAAAGAAATCCCCTTGTAATAGATGTGTTTTCGTCCGAAACCCTGATACTTCGAAAGATATTGTCCAGTTTGTACACGAAGTGCATCCAGTTTTTGCCGTGACCCTCTAAACTTTTTAGCACATGCTATGTGGGTGAAATTATGATACCATGCCAAATTTCATCCTTTTGAGAGTTCATTTGTAGTGCTTTTCAATTTCAGGGTCATTGAGCTTAAAATAAATCATTAAATGCATGAAAAATAGCAAATTAAATCAGAAAAGGGTTCCAAATTGATGATGTGGCTTGGAATGGTGCATATTGAACGCACAAGAAGTGTGGAGTTAAAATATGTTAAAAAATGAAATCCCTTTGTAATAGATATGTTTTCGTCCGAAACCCTGATACTTCGAAAGAGATTGTCCAGTTTGTACACGAGGTGCATCCAGTTTTTGCCGTGACCCTCTAAACTTTTTAGCACATGCTATGTGGGTGAAATTATGATACCATTCCAAATTTCATCCTTTTGAGAGTTCATTTGTAGTGCTTTTCAATTTCAGGGTCACTACTAGGAAAAGGGCTATAGATGATATGGCCACTAATGGCGCACCAGACACTTGGTGCGCCACTACTATATAGTAATGGCGCACCATGAGTTGGTGCGCCATTAGTGTGGTAGACACTAATGGCGCACCGGACCCACGGTGCGCCATTAGTAACAATTTTTTTATTTTTTTAGTTTTCCAAAAATACTAATGGCGCACCATGGTAGAGTGCGCCATTACTAGTTTAACTAGTAATGGCGCACCTCCAACACAGTGCGCCATTACTATATATATACTATATATATATATATATATTTTTTTTTTTTTGCAAAACTACTAATGGCGCACCTCAAGCTGGTGCGCCATTAGTAATCAGGGTTACTAATGGCGCATTTGTGGGTGGTGCGCCATTAGTAACCCTGGTTCACCAAATGCACACCCCCCCCCCCCCCGTGGACCGCCTTTTCAGTTTTAAAAAAATAAAAGAAAATGATAGAAATGTCAAAAAAATAAAAAAAAATAAGATTCCCATATGATTTGTGGTCTAGTTGTACGCAAAATTTACAAACATGAATTTCGACTTTTTTTGCAAAATCTCTTGAGAATTTGTAAAATGGGCATAACTTTTGCATACGAACTCCGATGAAAAAGTTTTTTATATGAAAAAGCATCTACGCGAAAAGTTAAAATATGTTAAAAAAATTGAAATCCCTTTGTAATAGATGTGTTTTCGTCCGAAACCCTGATACTTCGAAAGAGATTGTCCAGTTTGTACACGAAGTGCATCCAGTTTTTGCCGTGACCCTCTAAACTTTTTAGCACATGCTATGTGGGTGAAATTATGATACCATGCCAAATTTCATCCTTTTGAGAGTTCATTTGTAGTGCTTTTCAATTTCAGGGTCATTGACCTCAAAATAAATCATTAAATGCATAAAAAATAGCAAATTAAGTCAGAAAAGGGTTCCAAATTGATGATGTGGCTTTGAATGGTGCATATTGAACGCACAAGAAGTGTGGAGTTAAAATATTTTAAAAAATGAAATCCCTTTGCAATAGATATGTTTTCGTCCGAAACCCTGATACTTCGAAAGAGATTGTCCAGTTTGTACACGAAGTGCATCCAGTTTTTGCCGTGACCCTCTAAACTTTTTAGCACATGCTATGTGGGTGAAATTATGATACCATGCCAAATTTCATCCTTTTGAGAGTTCATTTGTAGTGCTTTTCAATTTCAGGGTCATTGAGCTCAAAATAAATCATTAAATGCATGAAAAATAGCAAATTAAATCAGAAAAGGGTTCCAAATTGATGATGTGGCTTTGAATGGTGCATATTGAACGCACAAGAAGTGTGGAGTTAAAATATGTTAAAAAATGAAATCCCTTTGTAATAGATGTGTTTTCGTCCGAAACCCTGATACTTCGAAAGAGATTGTCCAGTTTGTACACGAAGTGCATCCAGTTTTTGCCGTGACCCTCTAAACTTTTTAGCACATGCTATGTGGGTGAAATTATGATACCATTCCAAATTTCATCCTTTTGAGAGTTCATTTGTAGTGCTTTTCAATTTCAGGGTCATTGAGCTCAAAATAAATCATTAAATGCATGAAAAATAGCAAATTAAGTCAGAAAAGGGTTCCAAATTGATGATGTGGCTTTGAATGTTGCATATTTAACGCACAGGAAGTGTGAAGTTAAAATATGTTAAAAAAAGAAATCCCCTTGTAATAGATGTGTTTTCGTCCGAAACCCTGATACTTCGAAAGATATTGTCCAGTTTGTACACGAAGTGCATCCAGTTTTTGCCGTGACCCTCTAAACTTTTTAGCACATGCTATGTGGGTGAAATTATGATACCATGCCAAATTTCATCCTTTTGAGAGTTCATTTGTAGTGCTTTTCAATTTCAGGGTCATTGAGCTTAAAATAAATCATTAAATGCATGAAAAATAGCAAATTAAATCAGAAAAGGGTTCCAAATTGATGATGTGGCTTTGAATGGTGCATATTTAACGCACAAGAAGTGTGAAGTTAAAATATGTTAAAAAAAGAAATCCCCTTGTAATAGATGTGTTTTCGTCCGAAACCCTGATACTTCGAAAGATATTGTCCAGTTTGTACACGAAGTGCATCCAGTTTTTGCCGTGACCCTCTAAACTTTTTAGCACATGCTATGTGGGTGAAATTATGATACCATGCCAAATTTCATCCTTTTGAGAGTTCATTTGTAGTGCTTTTCAATTTCAGGGTCATTGAGCTTAAAATAAATCATTAAATGCATGAAAAATAGCAAATTAAATCAGAAAAGGGTTCCAAATTGATGATGTGGCTTTGAATGGTGCATATTGAACGCACAAGAAGTGTGGAGTTAAAATATGTTAAAAAATGAAATCCCTTTGTAATAGATATGTTTTCGTCCGAAACCCTGATACTTCGAAAGAGATTGTCCAGTTTGTACACGAGGTGCATCCAGTTTTTGCCGTGACCCTCTAAACTTTTTAGCACATGCTATGTGGGTGAAATTATGATACCATTCCATATTTCATCCTTTTGAGAGTTCATTTGTAGTGCTTTTCAATTTCAGGGTCATTGAGCTCAAAATAAATCATTAAATGCATGAAAAATAGCAAATTAAATCAGAAAAGGGTTCCAAATTGATGATGTGGCTTTGAATGGTGCATATTGAACGCACAAGAAGTGTGGAGTTAAAATATGTTAAAAAATGAAATCCCTTTGTAATAGATGTGTTTTCGTCCGAAACCCTGATACTTCGAAAGAGATTGTCCAGTTTGTACACGAAGTGCATCCAGTTTTTGCCGTGACCCTCTAAACTTTTTAGCACATGCTATGTGGGTGAAATTATGATACCATGCCAAATTTCATCCTTTTGAGAGTTCATTTGTAGTGCTTTTCAATTTCAGGGTCATTGAGCTCAAAATAAATCATTAAATGCATGAAAAATAGCAAATTAAGTCAGAAAAGGGTTCCAAATTGATGATGTGGCTTTGAATGTTGCATATTTAACGCACAGGAAGTGTGAAGTTAAAATATGTTAAAAAAAGAAATCCCCTTGTAATAGATGTGTTTTCGTCCGAAACCCTGATACTTCGAAAGATATTGTCCAGTTTGTACACGAAGTGCATCCAGTTTTTGCCGTGACCCTCTAAACTTTTTAGCACATGCTATGTGGGTGAAATTATGATACCATGCCAAATTTCATCCTTTTGAGAGTTCATTTGTAGTGCTTTTCAATTTCAGGGTCATTGAGATTAAAATAAATCATTAAATGCATGAAAAATAGCAAATTAAATCAGAAAAGGGTTCCAAATTGATGATGTGGCTTGGAATGGTGCATATTGAACGCACAAGAAGTGTGGAGTTAAAATATGTTAAAAAATGAAATCCCTTTGTAATAGATATGTTTTCGTCCGAAACCCTGATATTTCGAAAGAGATTGTCCAGTTTGTACACGAGGTGCATCCAGTTTTTGCCGTGACCCTCTAAACTTTTTAGCACATGCTATGTGGGTGAAATTATGATACCATTCCAAATTTCATCCTTTTGAGAGTTCATTTGTAGTGCTTTTCAATTTCAGGGTCACTACTAGGAAAAGGGCTATAGATGATATAGCCACTAATGGCGCACCAGACACTTGGTGCGCCACTACTATATAGTAATGGCGCACCATGAGTTGGTGCGCCATTAGTGTGGTAGACACTAATGGCGCACCGGACCCACGGTGCGCCATTAGTAACAATTTTTTTATTTTTTTAGTTTTCCAAAAATACTAATGGCGCACCATGGTAGAGTGCGCCATTACTAGTTTAACTAGTAATGGCGCACCTCCAACACAGTGCGCCATTACTATATATATACTATATATATATATATATAATTTTTTTTTGCAAAACTACTAATGGCGCACCTCAAGCTGGTGCGCCATTAGTAATCAGGGTTACTAATGGCGCATTTGTGGGTGGTGCGCCATTAGTAACCCTGGTTCACCAAATGCACACCCCCCCCCCCCCGTGGACCGCCTTTTCAGTTTTAAAAAAATAAAATAAAATGATAGAAATGTCAAAAAAATAAAAAAAAATAAGATTCCCATATGATTTGTGGTCTAGTTGTACGCAAAATTTACAAACATGAATTTCGACTTTTTTTGCAAAATCTCTTGAGAATTTGTAAAATGGGCATAACTTTTTTATATGAAAAAGCATCTACGCGAAAAGTTACATCCGAATTCAACCGGGGGAACCCCGTTAAAGATTTTTACAATCCTCAAAAACCTAACAGAAAAAAAGTTACGGGGCTTTCAAGATCTGGAGGCAAAAAAATTCAAAAAAATATCAAACTTAGTAATGGCGCATGGTTTGCTAGGTGCGCCATTACTATCTTCCCGCCTTCCAAATTCAAAAGAAGTAAAAAAAATAGAAAAAAAGTTAGTAATGGCGCACCAGCCCACGGTGCGCCATTACTATCTTCCCGCCTTCCAAATTCAAAACAAATCAAAAAAATAAAAAAAAGTTAGTAATGGCGCACCAGCCCACGGTGCGCCATTACTATGCCGTATATATAGGGCTGGCCGGCCTCTCTCCTCCTCTCTTCTTCATTTTTCTCTCCACTCCACCTCCTCCTCTCCCCCACTCCATCTCCTCCACCATACTCCCCTCCTCCTCTCCGGCTGCCTCCTCTCCGGCGACCTCCTCCTCTTCGGTGACCTCCTCCCACTCCTCTCCGGCGACCTCCTCCTCCTCTCCGGCTGCATCCTCTCCGGCGACCTCCTCCTCTTCGGTGACCTCCTCCCACTCCTCTCCGGCGACCTCCTCCTCCTCTCCGGCGACCTTCTCCTCCTCCCTCCTCTCCTCTCCTCTCCTCCCCTCACGGTTTCTCCTCCTCTCCGGTGAGCTCCTCCTCCCTCCTCCCTCCTCTCCTCCACACGGTCTCTCCTTCCTCCTCTCCGGCGAAATGCTCTCCGGCGAACTCCTCTCCGGTGAACTCCTCTCCGGCGAGCTCCTCTCCGGCGAGCTCCTCTCCGGCCACATGTGGAGCTCGGCAAAAAGAACCAAAAATGAGAACGAAATTTGAAAAAATATCGAGCAAAAACTAGGCAAAAAAAGAGCAAAAAAACGAGCAAAAAAATCACGATCCAGATCCAGATTCAAAATTCAAAATAGTAATGGCGCACCGTGGAGGTTAGAATATGCGCCGTTACTATTTTCCCGCCTTCCAAATTCAAAAAAAATAAAAAAAATGAGTAAATATGGCCCCCTGGGAGGCATACTAATGGCGCACCGTGGGATATACTAATGGCGCACTGCGTGGTGCGCCATTAGTATACCAGATACTAATGGCGCACCCGTGGTGCGCCATTAGTAAAAAATTCTAATGGCGTGATGCTAGTGGCGCACCTGTAGTGCGCCATTAGTAGCCAAAACAGGTGCGCCACTAGCAGCCCTTTTCCTAGTAGTGGGTCATTGAGCTCAAAATAAATAATTAAATGCATGAAAAATAGCAAATTAAATCAGAAAAGGGTTCCAAATTGATGATGTGGCTTTGAATGGTGCATATTGAACGCACAAGAAGTGTGGAGTTAAAACATGTTAAAAAATGAAATCCCTTTGTAATAGATATGTTTTCGTCCGAAACCCTGATACTTCGAAAGAGATTGTCCAGTCTGTACACGAAGTGCATCCAGTTTTTGCCGTGACCCTCTAAACTTTTTAGCACATGCTATGTGGGTGAAATTATGATACCATGCCAAATTTCATCCTTTTGAGAGTTCATTTGTAGTGCTTTTCAATTTCAGGGTCATTGAGCTCAAAATAAATCATTAAATGCATGAAAAATAGCAAATTAAGTCAGAAAAGGGTTCCAAATTGATGATGTGGCTTTTAATGGTGCATATTGAACGCACAGGAAGTGTGTAGTTAAAATATGTTAAAAAAATTGAAATCCCTTTGTAATAGATGTGTTTTCGTCCGAAACCCTGATACTTCGAAAGAGATTGTCCAGTTTGTACACGAAGTGCATCCAGTTTTTGCCGTGACCCTCTAAACTTTTTAGCACATGCTATGTGGGTGAAATTATGATACCATGCCAAATTTCATCCTTTTGAGAGTTCATTTGTAGTGCTTTTCAATTTCAGGGTCATTGAGCTCAAAATAAATCATTAAATGCATGAAAAATAGCAAATTAAATCAGAAAAAGGTTCCAAATTGATGATGTGGCTTGGAATGGTGCATATTGAACGCACAAGAAGTGTGGAGTTAAAATGTGTTAAAAAATGAAATCCCCTTGTAATAGATGTGTTTTCGTCCGAAACCCTGATACTTCGAAAGATATTGTCCAGTTTGTACACGAAGTGCATCCAGTTTTTGCCGTGACCCTCTAAACTTTTTAGCACATGCTATGTGGGTGAAATTATGATACCATGCCAAATTTCATCCTTTTGAGAGTTCATTTGTAGTGCTTTTCAATTTCAGGGTCATTGAGCTTAAAATAAATCATTAAATGCATGAAAAATAGCAAATTAAATCAGAAAAGGGTTCCAAATTGATGATGTGGCTTTGAATGGTGCATATTGAACGCACAAGAAGTGTGGAGTTAAAACATGTTAAAAAATGAAATCCCTTTGCAATAGATATGTTTTCGTCCGAAACCCTGATACTTCGAAAGAGATTGTCCAGTTTGTACACGAAGTGCATCCAGTTTTTGCCGTGACCCTCTAAACTTTTTAGCACATGCTATGTGGGTGAAATTATGATACCATGCCAAATTTCATCCTTTTGAGAGTTCATTTGTAGTGCTTTTCAATTTCAGGGTCATTGAGCTCAAAATAAATCATTAAATGCATGAAAAATAGCAAATTAAATCAGAAAAGGGTTCCAAATTGATGATGTGGCTTTGAATGGTGCATATTGAACGCACAAGAAGTGTGGAGTTAAAATATGTTAAAAAATGAAATCCCTTTGTAATAGATGTGTTTTCGTCCGAAACCCTGATACTTCGAAAGAGATTGTCCAGTTTGTACACGAAGTGCATCCAGTTTTTGCCGTGACCCTCTAAACTTTTTAGCACATGCTATGTGGGTGAAATTATGATACCATGCCAAATTTCATCCTTTTGAGAGTTCATTTGTAGTGCTTTTCAATTTCAGGGTCATTGAGCTCAAAATAAATCATTAAATGCATGAAAAATAGCAAATTAAATCAGAAAAGGGTTCCAAATTGATGATGTGGCTTTGAATGGTGCATATTGAACGCACAAGAAGTGTGGAGTTAAAATATGTTAAAAAATGAAATCCCTTTGTAATAGATGTGTTTTCGTCCGAAACCCTGATACTTCGAAAGAGATTGTCCAGTTTGTACACGAAGTGCATCCAGTTTTTGCCGTGACCCTCTAAACTTTTTAGCACATGCTATGTGGGTGAAATTATGATACCATGCCAAATTTCATCCTTTTGAGAGTTCATTTGTAGTGCTTTTCAATTTCAGGGTCATTGAGCTCAAAATAAATCATTAAATGCATGAAAAATAGCAAATTAAGTCAGAAAAGGGTTCCAAATTGATGATGTGGCTTTGAATGTTGCATATTTAACGCACAGGAAGTGTGAAGTTAAAATATGTTAAAAAAAGAAATCCCCTTGTAATAGATGTGTTTTCGTCCGAAACCCTGATACTTCGAAAGATATTGTCCAGTTTGTACACGAAGTGCATCCAGTTTTTGCCGTGACCCTCTAAACTTTTTAGCACATGCTATGTGGGTGAAATTATGATACCATGCCAAATTTCATCCTTTTGAGAGTTCATTTGTAGTGCTTTTCAATTTCAGGGTCATTGAGCTTAAAATAAATCATTAAATGCATGAAAAATAGCAAATTAAGTCAGAAAAGGGTTCCAAATTGATGATGTGGCTTTGAATGGTGCATATTGAACGCACAAGAAGTGTGGAGTTAAAATATGTTAAAAAATGAAATCCCTTTGCAATAGATATGTTTTCGTCCGAAACCCTGATACTTCGAAAGAGATTGTCCAGTTTGTACACGAAGTGCATCCAGTTTTTGCCGTGACCCTCTAAACTTTTTAGCACATGCTATGTGGGTGAAATTATGATACCATGCCAAATTTCATCCTTTTGAGAGTTCATTTGTAGTGCTTTTCAATTTCAGGGTCATTGAGCTCAAAATAAATCATTAAATGCATGAAAAATAGCAAATTAAATCAGAAAAGGGTTCCAAATTGATGATGTGGCTTTGAATGGTGCATATTGAACGCACAAGAAGTGTGGAGTTAAAATATGTTAAAAAATGAAATCCCTTTGTAATAGATGTGTTTTCGTCCGAAACCCTGATACTTCGAAAGAGATTGTCCAGTTTGTACACGAAGTGCATCCAGTTTTTGCCGTGACCCTCTAAACTTTTTAGCACATGCTATGTGGGTGAAATTATGATACCATGCCAAATTTCATCCTTTTGAGAGTTCATTTGTAGTGCTTTTCAATTTCAGGGTCATTGAGCTCAAAATAAATCATTAAATGCATGAAAAATAGCAAATTAAGTCAGAAAAGGGTTCCAAATTGATGATGTGGCTTTGAATGTTGCATATTTAACGCACAGGAAGTGTGAAGTTAAAATATGTTAAAAAAAGAAATCCCCTTGTAATAGATGTGTTTTCGTCCGAAACCCTGATACTTCGAAAGATATTGTCCAGTTTGTACACGAAGTGCATCCAGTTTTTGCCGTGACCCTCTAAACTTTTTAGCACATGCTATGTGGGTGAAATTATGATACCATGCCAAATTTCATCCTTTTGAGAGTTCATTTGTAGTGCTTTTCAATTTCAGGGTCATTGAGATTAAAATAAATCATTAAATGCATGAAAAATAGCAAATTAAATCAGAAAAGGGTTCCAAATTGATGATGTGGCTTGGAATGGTGCATATTGAACGCACAAGAAGTGTGGAGTTAAAATATGTTAAAAAATGAAATCCCTTTGTAATAGATATGTTTTCGTCCGAAACCCTGATACTTCGAAAGAGATTGTCCAGTTTGTACACGAGGTGCATCCAGTTTTTGCCGTGACCCTCTAAACTTTTTAGCACATGCTATGTGGGTGAAATTATGATACCATTCCAAATTTCATCCTTTTGAGAGTTCATTTGTAGTGCTTTTCAATTTCAGGGTCACTACTAGGAAAAGGGCTATAGATGATATGGCCACTAATGGCGCACCAGACACTTGGTGCGCCACTACTATATAGTAATGGCGCACCATGAGTTGGTGCGCCATTAGTGTGGTAGACACTAATGGCGCACCGGACCCACGGTGCGCCATTAGTAACAATTTTTTTATTTTTTTAGTTTTCCAAAAATACTAATGGCGCACCATGGTAGAGTGCGCCATTACTAGTTTAACTAGTAATGGCGCACCTCCAACACAGTGCGCCATTACTATATATATACTATATATATATATATATAATTTTTTTTTGCAAAACTACTAATGGCGCACCTCAAGCTGGTGCGCCATTAGTAATCAGGGTTACTAATGGCGCATTTGTGGGTGGTGCGCCATTAGTAACCCTGGTTCACCAAATGCACACCCCCCCCCCCCCCCGTGGACCGCCTTTTCAGTTTTAAACAAATAAAAGAAAATGATAGAAATGTCAAAAAAATAAAAAAAAATAAGATTCCCATATGATTTGTGGTCTAGTTGTACGCAAAATTTACAAACATGAATTTCGACTTTTTTTGCAAAATCTCTTGAGAATTTGTAAAATGGGCATAACTTTTGCATACGAACTCCGATGAAAAAGTTTTTTATATGAAAAAGCATCTACGCGAAAAGTTACATCCGAATTCAACCGGGGGAACCCCGTTGAAGATTTTTACAATCCTCAAAAACCTAACAGAAAAAAAGTTACGGGGCTTTCAAGATCTGGAGGCAAAAAAATTCAAAAAAATATCAAACTTAGTAATGGCGCATGGTTTGCTAGGTGCGCCATTACTATCTTCCCGCCTTCCAAATTCAAAAGAAGTAAAAAAAATAGAAAAAAAGTTAGTAATGGCGCACCAGCCCACGGTGCGCCATTACTATCTTCCCGCCTTCCAAATTCAAAACAAATCAAAAAAATAAAAAAAAGTTAGTAATGGCGCACCAGCCCACGGTGCGCCATTACTATGCCGTATATATAGGGATGGCCGGCCTCTCTCCTCCTCTCTTCTTCATTTTTCTCTCCACTCCACCTCCTCCTCTCCCCCACTCCATCTCCTCCACCATACTCCCCTCCTCCTCTCCGGCTGCCTCCTCTCCGGCGACCTCCTCCTCTTCGGTGACCTCCTCCCACTCCTCTCCGGCGACCTCCTCCTCCTCTCCGGCTGCCTCCTCTCCGGCGACCTCCTCCTCTTCGGTGACCTCCTCCCACTCCTCTCCGGCGACCTCCTCCTCCTCTCCGGCGACCTTCTCCTCCTCCCTCCTCTCCTCTCCTCTCCTCCCCTCACGGTTTCTCCTCCTCTCCGGTGAGCTCCTCCTCCCTCCTCCCTCCTCTCCTCCACACGGTCTCTCCTTCCTCCTCTCCGGCGAAATGCTCTCCGGCGAACTCCTCTCCGGTGAACTCCTCTCCGGCGAGCTCCTCTCCGGCGAGCTCCTCTCCGGCCACATGTGGAGCTCGGCAAAAAGAACCAAAAATGAGAACGAAATTTGAAAAAATATCGAGCAAAAACTAGGCAAAAAAAGAGCAAAAAAACGAGCAAAAAAATCACGATCCAGATCCAGATTCAAAATTCAAAATAGTAATGGCGCACCGTGGAGGTTAGAATATGCGCCGTTACTATTTTCCCGCCTTCCAAATTCAAAAAAAATAAAAAAAATGAGTAAATATGGCCCCCTGGGAGGCATACTAATGGCGCACCGTGGGATATACTAATGGCGCACTGCGTGGTGCGCCATTAGTATACCAGATACTAATGGCGCACCCGTGGTGCGCCATTAGTAAAAAATTCTAATGGCGTGATGCTAGTGGCGCACCTGTAGTGCGCCATTAGTAGCCAAAACAGGTGCGCCACTAGCAGCCATTTTCCTAGTAGTGGGTCATTGAGCTCAAAATAAATAATTAAATGCATGAAAAATAGCAAATTAAATCAGAAAAGGGTTCCAAATTGATGATGTGGCTTTGAATGGTGCATATTGAACGCACAAGAAGTGTGGAGTTAAAACATGTTAAAAAATGAAATCCCTTTGTAATAGATATGTTTTCGTCCGAAACCCTGATACTTCGAAAGAGATTGTCCAGTTTGTACACGAAGTGCATCCAGTTTTTGCCGTGACCCTCTAAACTTTTTAGCACATGCTATGTGGGTGAAATTATGATACCATGCCAAATTTCATCCTTTTGAGAGTTCATTTGTAGTGCTTTTCAATTTCAGGGTCATTGAGCTCAAAATAAATCATTAAATGCATGAAAAATAGCAAATTAAGTCAGAAAAGGGTTCCAAATTGATGATGTGGCTTTTAATGGTGCATATTGAACGCACAGGAAGTGTGGAGTTAAAATATGTTAAAAAAATTGAAATCCCTTTGTAATAGATGTGTTTTCGTCCGAAACCCTGATACTTCGAAAGAGATTGTCCAGTTTGTACACGAAGTGCATCCAGTTTTTGCCGTGACCCTCTAAACTTTTTAGCACATGCTATGTGGGTGAAATTATGATACCATGCCAAATTTCATCCTTTTGAGAGTTCATTTGTAGTGCTTTTCAATTTCAGGGTCATTGAGCTCAAAATAAATCATTAAATGCATGAAAAATAGCAAATTAAATCAGAAAAGGGTTCCAAATTGATGATGTGGCTTGGAATGGTGCATATTGAACGCACAAGAAGTGTGGAGTTAAAATGTGTTAAAAAATGAAATCCCCTTGTAATAGATGTGTTTTCGTCCGAAACCCTGATACTTCGAAAGATATTGTCCAGTTTGTACACGAAGTGCATCCAGTTTTTGCCGTGACCCTCTAAACTTTTTAGCACATGCTATGTGGGTGAAATTATGATACCATGCCAAATTTCATCCTTTTGAGAGTTCATTTGTAGTGCTTTTCAATTTCAGGGTCATTGAGCTCAAAATAAATCATTAAATGCATGAAAAATAGCAAATTAAATCAGAAAAGGGTTCCAAATTGATGATGTGGCTTTGAATGGTGCATATTGAACGCACAAGAAGTGTGGAGTTAAAATATGTTAAAAAATGAAATCCCTTTGTAATAGATGTGTTTTCGTCCGAAACCCTGATACTTCGAAAGAGATTGTCCAGTTTGTACACGAAGTGCATCCAGTTTTTGCCGTGACCCTCTAAACTTTTTAGCACATGCTATGTGGGTGAAATTATGATACCATGCCAAATTTCATCCTTTTGAGAGTTCATTTGTAGTGCTTTTCAATTTCAGGGTCATTGAGCTCAAAATAAATCATTAAATGCATGAAAAATAGCAAATTAAGTCAGAAAAGGGTTCCAAATTGATGATGTGGCTTTGAATGTTGCATATTTAACGCACAGGAAGTGTGAAGTTAAAATATGTTAAAAAAAGAAATCCCCTTGTAATAGATGTGTTTTCGTCCGAAACCCTGATACTTCGAAAGATATTGTCCAGTTTGTACACGAAGTGCATCCAGTTTTTGCCGTGACCCTCTAAACTTTTTAGCACATGCTATGTGGGTGAAATTATGATACCATGCCAAATTTCATCCTTTTGAGAGTTCATTTGTAGTGCTTTTCAATTTCAGGGTCATTGAGCTTAAAATAAATCATTAAATGCATGAAAAATAGCAAATTAAATCAGAAAAGGGTTCCAAATTGATGATGTGGCTTGGAATGGTGCATATTGAACGCACAAGAAGTGTGGAGTTAAAATATGTTAAAAAATGAAATCCCTTTGTAATAGATATGTTTTCGTCCGAAACCCTGATACTTCGAAAGAGATTGTCCAGTTTGTACACGAGGTGCATCCAGTTTTTGCCGTGACCCTCTAAACTTTTTAGCACATGCTATGTGGGTGAAATTATGATACCATTCCAAATTTCATCCTTTTGAGAGTTCATTTGTAGTGCTTTTCAATTTCAGGGTCATTGAGCTCAAAATAAATCATTAAATGCATGAAAAATAGCAAATTAAGTCAGAAAAGGGTTCCAAATTGATGATGTGGCTTTTAATGGTGCATATTGAACGCACAGGAAGTGTGGAGTTAAAATATGTTCAAAAAATTGAAATCCCTTTGTAATAGATGTGTTTTCGTCCGAAACCCTGATACTTCGAAAGAGATTGTCCAGTTTGTACACGAAGTGCATCCAGTTTTTGCCGTGACCCTCTAAACTTTTTAGCACATGCTATGTGGGTGAAATTATGATACCATGCCAAATTTCATCCTTTTGAGAGTTCGTTTGTAGTACTTTTCAATTTCAGGGTCATTGAGCTCAAAATAAATCATTAAATGCATGAAAAATAGCAAATTAAGTCAGAAAAGGGTTCCAAATTGATGATGTGGCTTGGAATGGTGCATATTGAACGCACAAGAAGTGTGGAGTTAAAATGTGTTAAAAAATGAAATCCCTTTGTAATAGATGTGTTTTCGTCCGAAACCCTGATACTTCGAAAGAGATTGTCCAGTTTGTACACGAAGTGCATCCAGTTTTTGCCGTGACCCTCTAAACTTTTTAGCACATGCTATGTGGGTGAAATTATGATACCATTCCAAATTTCATCCTTTTGAGAGTTCATTTGTAGTGCTTTTCAATTTCAGGGTCATTGAGCTCAAAATAAATCATTAAATGCATGAAAAATAGCAAATTAAGTCAGAAAAGGGTTCCAAATTGATGATGCGGCTTTTAAAGGTGCATATTGAACGCACAAGAAGTGTGGAGTTAAAATATGTTCAAAAAATTGAAATCCCTTTGTAATAGATGTGTTTTCGTCCGAAACCCTGATACTTGGAAAGAGATTGTCCAGTTTGTACACGAAGTGCATCCAGTTTTTGCCGTGACCCTCTAAACTTTTTAGCACATGCTATGTGGGTGAAATTATGATACCATGCCAAATTTCATACTTTTGAGAGTTCATTTGTAGTGCTTTTCAATTTCAGGGTCATTGAGCTCAAAATAAATCATTAAATGCATGAAAAATAGCAAATTAAATCAGAAAAGGGTTCCAAATTGCTGATGTGGCTTTGAATGGTGCATATTGAACGCACAAGAAGTGTGGAGTTAAAATATGTTAAAAAATGAAATCCCTTTGTAATAGATGTGTTTTCGTCCGAAACCCTGATACTTCGAAAGAGATTGTCCAGTTTGTACACGAAGTGCATCCAGTTTTTGCCGTGGCCCTCTAAACTTTTTAGCACATGCTATGTGGGTGAAATTATGATACCATGCCAAATTTCATCCTTTTGAGAGTTCATTTGTAGTACTTTTCAATTTCAGGGTCATTGAGCTCAAAATAAATCATTAAATGCATGAAAAATAGCAAATTAAGTCACAAAAGGGTTCCAAATTGCTGATGTGGCTTTGAATGGTGCATATTGAACGCACAAGAAGTGTGGAGTTAAAATGTGTTAAAAAATGAAATCCCTTTGTAATAGATGTGTTTTCGTCCGAAACCCTGATACTTCGAAAGAGATTGTCCAGTTTGTACACGAAGTGCATCCAGTTTTTGCCGTGACCCTCTAAACTTTTTAGCACATGCTATGTGGGTGAAATTATGATACCATGCCAAATTTCATCCTTTTGAGAGTTCATTTGTAGTACTTTTCAATTTCAGGGTCATTGAGCTCAAAATAAATCATTAAATGCATGAAAAATAGCAAATTAAGTCACAAAAGGCTTCCAAATTGCTGATGTGGCTTTGAATGGTGCATATTGAACGCACAAGAAGTGTGGAGTTAAAATGTGTTAAAAAATGAAATCCCTTTGTAATAGATGTGTTTTCGTCCGAAACCCTGATACTTCGAAAGAGATTGTCCAGTTTGTACACGAAGTGCATCCAGTTTTTGCCGTGACCCTCTAAACTTTTTAGCACATGCTATGTGGGTGAAATTATGATACCATGCCAAATTTAATCCTTTTGAGAGTTCATTTGTAGTGCTTTTCAATTTCAGGGTCATTGAGCTCAAAATAAATCATTAAATGCATGAAAAATAGCAAATTAAGTCAGAAAAGGGTTCCAAATTGATGATGTGGCTTTTAATGGTGCATATTGAACGCACAGGAAGTGTGGAGTTAAAATATGTTAAAAAAATTGAAATCCCTTTGTAATAGATGTGTTTTCGTCCGAAACCCTGATACTTCGAAAGAGATTGTCCAGTTTGTACACGAAGTGCATCCAGTTTTTGCCGTGACCCTCTAAACATTTTAGCACATGCTATGTGGGTGAAATTATGATACCATGCCAAATTTCATCCTTTTGAGAGTTCATTTGTAGTGCTTTTCAATTTCAGGGTCATTAACCTCAAAATAAATCATTAAATGCATAAAAAATAGCAAATTAAGTCAGAAAAGGGTTCCAAATTGATGATGTGGCTTTGAATGGTGCATATTGAATGCACAAGAAGTGTGGAGTTAAAATATGTTAAAAAATGAAATCCCTTTGCAATAGATATGTTTTCGTCCGAAACCCTGATACTTCGAAAGAGATTGTCCAATTTGTACACGAAGTGCATCCAGTTTTTGCCGTGACCCTCTAAACTTTTTAGCACATGCTATGTGGGTGAAATTATGATACCATGCGAAATTTCATCCTTTTGAGAGTTCATTTGTAGTGCTTTTCAATTTCAGGGTCATTGAGCTCAAAATAAATCATTAAATGCATGAAAAATAGCAAATTAAATCAGAAAAGGGTTCCAAATTGATGATGTGGCTTTGAATGGTGCATATTGAACGCACAAGAAGTGTGGAGTTAAAATATGTTAAAAAATGAAATCCCTTTGCAATAGATGTGTTTTCGTCCGAAACCCTGATACTTCGAAAGAGATTGTCCAGTTTGTACACGAAGTGCATCCAGTTTTTTCCGTGACCCTCTAAACTTTTTAGCACATGCTATGTGGGTGAAATTATGATACCATGCCAAATTTCATCCTTTTGAGAGTTCATTTGTAGTGCTTTTCAATTTCAGGGTCATTGAGCTCAAAATAAATCATTAAATGCATGAAAAATAGCAAATTAAGTCAGAAAAGGGTTCCAAATTGATGATGTGGCTTTGAATGTTGCATATTTAACGCACAAGAAGTGTGAAGTTAAAATATGTTAAAAAAAGAAATCCCCTTGTAATAGATGTGTTTTCGTCCGAAACCCTGATACTTCGAAAGATATTGTCCAGTTTGTACACGAAGTGCATCCAGTTTTTGCCGTGACCCTCTAAACTTTTTAGCACATGCTATGTGGGTGAAATTATGATACCATTCCAAATTTCATCCTTTTGAGAGTTCATTTGTAGTGCTTTTCAATTTCAGGGTCATTGAGCTCAAAATAAATCATTAAATGCATGAAAAATAGCAAATTAAGTCAGAAAAGGGTTCCAAATTGATGATGTGGCTTTTAATGGTGCATATTGAACGCACAAGAAGTGTGGAGTTAAAATATGTTCAAAAAATTGAAATCCCTTTGTAATAGATGTGTTTTCGTCCGAAACCCTGATACTTCGAAAGAGATTGTCCAGTTTGTACACGAAGTGCATCCAGTTTTTGTCGTGACCCTCTAAACTTTTTAGCACATGCTATGTGGGTGAAATTATGATACCATGCCAAATTTCATCCTTTTGAGAGTTCATTTGTAGTACTTTTCAATTTCAGGGTCATTGAGCTCAAAATAAATCATTAAATGCATGAAAAATAGCAAATTAAGTCAGAAAAGGGTTCCAAATTGCTGATGTGGCTTTGAATGGTGCATATTGAACGCACAAGAAGTGTGGAGTTAAAATGTGTTAAAAAATGAAATCCCTTTGTAATAGATGTGTTTTCGTCCGAAACCCTGATACTTCGAAAGGGATTGTCCAGTTTGTACACGAAGTGCATCCAGTTTTTGCCGTGACCCTCTAAACTTTTTAGCACATGCTATGTGGGTGAAATTATGATACCATGCCAAATTTAATCCTTTTGAGAGTTCATTTGTAGTGCTTTTCAATTTCAGGGTCATTGAGCTCAAAATAAATCATTAAATGCATGAAAAATAGCAAATTAAGTCAGAAAAGGGTTCCAAATTGATGATGTGGCTTTTAATGGTGCATATTGAACGCACAGGAAGTGTGGAGTTAAAATATGATAAAAAAATTGAAATCCCTTTGTAATAGATGTGTTTTCGTCCGAAACCCTGATACTTCGAAAGAGATTGTACAGTTTGTACACGAAGTGCATCCAGTTTTTGCCGTGACCCTCTAAACTTTTTAGCACATGCTATGTGGGTGAAATTATGATACCATGCCAAATTTCATCCTTTTGAGAGTTCATTTGTAGTGCTTTTCAATTTCAGGGTCATTGAGCTTAAAATAAATCATTAAATGCATGAAAAATAGCAAATTAAATCAGAGAAGGGTTCCAAATTGATGATGTGGCTTTGAATGGTGCATATTGAACGCACAAGAAGTGTGGAGTTAAAATATGTTAAAAAATGAAATACCTTTGTAATAGATATGTTTTCGTCCGAAACCCTGATACTTCGAAAGAGATTGTCCAGTTTGTACACGAAGTGCATCCAGTTTTTGCCGTGACCCTCTAAACTTTTTAGCACATGCTATGTGGGTGAAATTATGATACCATTCCAAATTTCATCCTTTTGAGAGTTCATTTGTAGTGCTTTTCAATTTCAGGGTCATTGAGCTCAAAATAAATCATTAAATGCATGAAAAATAGCAAATTAAGTCAGAAAAGGGTTCCAAATTGATGATGTGGCTTTTAATGGTGCATATTGAACGCACAAGAAGTGTGGAGTTAAAATATGTTCAAAAAATTGAAATCCCTTTGTAATAGATGTGTTTTCGTCCGAAACCCTGATACTTCGAAAGAGATTGTCCAGTTTGTACACGAAGTGCATCCAGTTTTTGTCGTGACCCTCTATACTTTTTAGCACATGCTATGTGGGTGAAATTATGATACCATGCCAAATTTCATCCTTTTGAGAGTTCATTTGTAGTACTTTTCAATTTCAGGGTCATTGAGCTCAAAATAAATCATTAAATGCATGAAAAATAGCAAATTAAGTCAGAAAAGGGTTCCAAATTGCTGATGTGGCTTTGAATGGTGCATATTGAACGCATAAGAAGTGTGGAGTTAAAATGTGTTAAAAAATGAAATCCCTTTGTAATAGATGTGTTTTCGTCCGAAACCCTGATACTTCGAAAGGGATTGTCCAGTTTGTACACGAAGTGCATCCAGTTTTTGCCGTGACCCTCTAAACTTTTTAGCACATGCTATGTGGGTGAAATTATGATACCATGCCAAATTTAATCCTTTTGAGAGTTCATTTGTAGTGCTTTTCAATTTCAGGGTCATTGAGCTCAAAATAAATCATTAAATGCATGAAAAATAGCAAATTAAGTCAGAAAAGGGTTCCAAATTGCTGATGTGGCTTTTAATGGTGCATATTGAACGCACAGGAAGTGTGGAGTTAAAATATGTTAAAAAATTGAAATCCCTTTGTAATAGATGTGTTTTCGTCCGAAACCCTGATACTTCGAAAGAGATTGTCCAGTTTGTACACGAAGTCCATCCAGTTTTTGCCGTGACCCTCTAAACTTTTTAGCACATGCTATGTGGGTGAAATTATGATACCATGCCAAATTTCATCCTTTTGAGAGTTCATTTGTAGTGCTTTTCAATTTCAGGGTCATTGACCTCAAAATAAATCATTAAATGCATAAAAAATAGCAAATTAAGTCAGAAAAGGGTTCCAAATTGATGATGTGGCTTTGAATGGTGCATATTGAACGCACAAGAAGTGTGGAGTTAAAATATGTTAAAAATGAAATCCCTTTGCAATAGATATGTTTTCGTCCGAAACCCTGATACTTCGAAAGAGAATGTCCAATTTGTACACGAAGTGCATCCAGTTTTTGCCGTGACCCTCTAAACTTTTTAGCACATGCTATGTGGGTGAAATTATGATACCATGCGAAATTTCATCCTTTTGAGAGTTCATTTTTAGTGCTTTTCAATTTCAGGGTCATTGAGCTCAAAATAAATCATTAAATGCATGAAAAATAGCAAATTAAATCAGAAAAGGGTTCCAAATTGATGATGTGGCTTTGAATGGTGCATATTGAACGCACAAGAAGTGTGGAGTTAAAATATGTTAAAAAATGAAATCCCTTTGTAATAGATGTGTTTTCGTCCGAAACCCTGATACTTCGAAAGAGATTGTCCAGTTTGTACACGAAGTACATCCAGTTTTTGCCGTGACCCTCTAAACTTTTTAGCACATGCTATGTGGGTGAAATTATGATACCATGCCAAATTTCATCCTTTTGAGAGTTCATTTGTAGTGCTTTTCAATTTCAGGGTCATTAACCTCAAAATAAATCATTAAATGCATAAAAAATAGCAAATTAAGTCAGAAAAGGGTTCCAAATTGATGATGTGGCTTTGAATGGTGCATATTGAACGCACAAGAAGTGTGGAGTTAAAATATGTTAAAAAATGAAATCCCTTTGTAATAGATATGTTTTCGTCCGAAACCCTGATACTTCGAAAGAGATTGTCCAGTTTGTACACGAAGTGCATCCAGTTTTTGCCGTGACCCTCTAAACTTTTTAGCACATGCTATGTGTTTGAAATTATGATACCATTCCAAATTTCATCCTTTTGAGAGTTCATTTGTAGTGCTTTTCAATTTCAGGGTCATTGAGCTCAAAATAAATCATTAAATGCATGAAAAATAGCAAATTAAGTCAGAAAAGGGTTCCAAATTGATGATGTTGCTTTTAATGGAGCATATTGAACGCACAGGAAGTGTGGAGTTAAAATATGTTCAAAAAATTGAAATCCCTTTGTAATAGATGTGTTTTCGTCCAAAACCCTGATACTTCGAAAGAGATTGTCCAGTTTGTACACGAAGTGCATCCAGTTTTTGTCGTGACCCTCTAAACTTTTTAGCACATGCTATGTGGGTGAAATTATGATACCATGCCAAATTTCATCCTTTTGAGAGTTCATTTGTAGTACTTTTCAATTTCAGGGTCATTGAGCTCAAAATAAATCATTAAATGCATGAAAAATAGCAAATTAAGTCAGAAAAGGGTTCCAAATTGCTGATGTGGCTTTGAATGGTGCATATTGAACGCACAAGAAGTGTGGAGTTAAAATGTGTTAAAAAATGAAATCCCTTTGTAATAGATGTGTTTTCGTCCGAAACCCTGATACTTCGAAAGAGATTGTCCAGTTTGTACACGAAGTGCATCCAGTTTTTGCCGTGACCCTCTAAACTTTTTTGCACATGCTATGTGGGTGAAATTATGATACCATGCCAAATTTAATCCTTTTGAGAGTTCATTTGTAGTGCTTTTCAATTTCAGGGTCACTAACCTCAAAATAAATCATTAAATGCATAAAAAATAGCAAATTAAGTCAGAAAAGGGTTCCAAATTGATGATGTGGCTTTGAATGGTGCATATTGAACGCACAAGAAGTGTGGAGTTAAAATATGTTAAAAAATTGAAATCCCTTTGTAATAGATTTGTTTTCGTCCGAAACCCTGATACTTCGAAAGAGATTGTCCAGTTTGTACACGAAGTGCATCCAGTTTTTGCCGTGACCCTCTAAACTTTTTAGCACATGCTATGTGTTTGAAATTATGATACCATTCCAAATTTCATCCTTTTGAGAGTTCATTTGTAGTGCTTTTCAATTTCAGGGTCATTGAGCTCAAAATAAATCATTAAATGCATGAAATATAGCAAATTAAGTCAGAAAAGGGTTCCAAATTGATGATATAGCTTTTAATGGAGCATATTGAACGCACAGGAAGTGTGGAGTTAAAAGATGTTAGAAAAATTGAAATCCCTTTGTAATAGATGTGTTTTCGTCCGAAACCCTGATACTTCGAAAGAGATTGTCCAGTTTGTACACGAAGTACATCCAGTTTTTGCCGTGACCCTCTAAACTTTTTAGCACATGCTATGTGGGTGAAATTATGATACCATGCCAAATTTCATCCTTTTGAGAGTTCATTTGTAGTGCTTTTCAATTTCAGGGTCATTAACCTCAAAATAAATCATTAAATGCATAAAAAATAGCAAATTAAGTCAGAAAAGGGTTCCAAATTGATGATGTGGCTTTGAATGGTGCATATTGAACGCACAAGAAGTGTGGAGTTAAAATATGTTAAAAAATGAAATCCCTTTGCAATAGATATGTTTTCGTCCGAAACCCTGATACTTCGAAAGAGATTGTCCAATTTGTACACGAAGTGCATCCAGTTTTTGCCGTGACCCTCTAAACTTTTTAGCACATGCTATGTGGGTGAAATTATGATACCATGCGAAATTTCATCCTTTTGAGAGTTCATTTGTAGTGCTTTTCAATTTGAGGGTCATTGAGCTCAAAATAAATCATTAAATGCATGAAAAATAGCAAATTAAATCAGAAAAGGGTTCCAAATTGATGATGTGGCTTTGAATGGTGCATATTGAACGCACAAGAAGTGTGGAGTTAAAATATGTTAAAAAATGAAATCCCTTTGTAATAGATGTGTTTTCGTCCGAAACCCTGATACTTCGAAAGAGATTGTCCAGTTTGTACACGAAGTGCATCCATTTTTTGCCATGACCCTCTAAACTTTTTATCACATGCTATGTGGGTGAAATTATGATACCATGCCAAATTTCATCCTTTTGAGAGTTCATTTGTAGTGCTTTTCAATTTCAGGGTCATTGAGCTCAAAATAAATCATTAAATGCATGAAATATAGCAAATTAAGTCAGAAAAGGGTTCCAAATTGATGATATAGCTTTTAATGGTGCATATTGAACGCACAGGAAGTGTGGAGTTAAAATATGTTAAAAAAATTGAAATCCCTTTGTAATAGATGTGTTTTCGTCCGAAACCCTGATACTTCGAAAGAGATTGTCCAGTTTGTACACGAAGTACATCCAGTTTTTGCCGTGACCCTCTAAACTTTTTAGCACATGCTATGTGGGTGAAATTATGATACCATGCCAAATTTCATCCTTTTGAGAGTTCATTTGTAGTGCTTTTCAATTTCAGGGTCATTAACCTCAAAATAAATCATTAAATGCATAAAAAATAGCAAATTAAGTCAGAAAAGGGTTCCAAATTGATGATGTGGCTTTGAATGGTGCATATTGAACGCACAAGAAGTGTGGAGTTAAAATATGTTAAAAAATGAAATCCCTTTGCAATAGATATGTTTTCGTCCGAAACCCTGATACTTCGAAAGAGATTGTCCAATTTGTACACGAAGTGCATCCAGTTTTTGCCGTGACCCTCTAAACTTTTTAGCACATGCTATGTGGGTGAAATTATGATACCATGCGAAATTTCATCCTTTTGAGAGTTCATTTGTAGTGCTTTTCAATTTGAGGGTCATTGAGCTCAAAATAAATCATTAAATGCATGAAAAATAGCAAATTAAATCAGAAAAGGGTTCCAAATTGATGATGTGGCTTTGAATGGTGCATATTGAACGCACAAGAAGTGTGGAGTTAAAATATGTTAAAAAATGAAATCCCTTTGTAATAGATGTGTTTTCGTCCAAAACCCTGATACTTCGAAAGAGATTGTCCAGTTTGTACACGAAGTGCATCCATTTTTTGCCATGACCCTCTAAACTTTTTATCACATGCTATGTGGGTGAAATTATGATACCATGCCAAATTTCATCCTTTTGAGAGTTCATTTGTAGTGCTTTTCAATTTCAGGGTCATTGAGCTCAAAATAAATCATTAAATGCATGAAAAATAGCAAATTAAGTCAGAAAAGGGTTCCAAATTGATGATGTGGCTTTGAATGTTGCATATTTAACGCACAAGAAGTGTGAAGTTAAAATATGTTAAAAAAAGAAATCCCCTTGTAATAGATGTGTTTTCGTCCGAAACCCTTATACTTCGAAAGATATTGTCCAGTTTGTACCCGAAGTGCATCCAGTTTTTGCCGTGACCCTCTAAACTTTTTAGCACATGCTATGTGGGTGAAATTATGATACCATGCCAAATTTCATCCTATTGAGAGTTCATTTGTAGTGCTTTTCAATTTCAGGGTCATTGAGCTCAAAATAAATCATTAAATGCATGAAAAATAGCAAATTAAGTCAGAAAAGGGTTCCAAATTGATGATGTGGCTTTTAATGGTGCATATTGAACGCACAGGAAGTGTGGAGTTAAAATATGTTAAAAAAATTGAAATCCCTTTGTAATAGATGTGTTTTCGTCCGAAACCCTGATACTTCGAAAGAGATTGTCCAGTTTGTACACGAAGTGCATCCAGTTTTTGCCGTGACCCTCCAAACTTTTTAGCACATGCTATGTGGGTGAAATTATGATACCATGCCAAATTTCATCCTTTTGAGAGTTCATTTGTAGTACTTTTCAATTTCAGGGTCATTGAGCTCAAAATAAATCATTAAATGCATGAAAAATAGCAAATTAAGTCAGAAAAGGGTTCCAAATTGCTGATGTGGCTTTGAATGGTGCATATTGAACGCACAAGAAGTGTGGAGTTAAAATGTGTTAAAAAATGAAATCCCTTTGTAATAGATGTGTTTTCGTCCGAAACCCTGATACTTCGAAAGAGATTGTCTAGTTTGTACACGAAGTGCATCCAGTTTTTGCCGTGACCCTCTAAACTTTTTAGCACATGCTATGTGGGTGAAATTATGATACCATGCCAAATTTAATCCTTTCGAGAGTTCATTTGTAGTGCTTTTCAATTTTAGGGTCATTGAGCTCAAAATAAATCATTAAATGCATGAAAAATAGCAAATTAAGTCAGAAAAGGGTTCCAAATTGATGATGTGGCTTTGAATGGTGCATATTGAACGCACAAGAAGTGTGGAGTTAAAATATGTTAAAAAATGAAATCCCTTTGTAATAGATGTGTTTTCGTCCGACACCCTGATACTTCGAAAGAGATTGTCCAGTTTGTACATGAAGTGCATCCAGTTTTTGCCGTGACCCTCTAAACTTTTTAGCACATGCTATGTGGGTGAAATTATGACACCATGCCAAATTTCATCCTTTTGAGAGTTCATTTGTAGTGCTTTTCAATTTCAGGGTCATTGACCTCAAAATAAATCATTAAATGCATAAAAAATAGCAAATTAAGTCAGAAAAGGGTTCCAAATTGATGATGTGGCTTTGAATGGTGCATATTGAACGCACAAGAAGTGTGGAGTTAAAATATGTTAAAAAATGAAATCCCTTTGCAATAGATATGTTTTCGTCCGAAACCCTGATACTTCGAAAGAGATTGTCCAGTTTGTACACGAAGTGCATCCAGTTTTTGCCGTGACCCTCTAAACTTTTTAGCACATGATATGTGGGTGAAATTATGATACCATGCCAAATTTCATCCTTTTGAGAGTTCATTTGTAGTGCTTTTCAATTTCAGGGTCATTGAGCTCAAAATAAATCATTAAATGCATGAAAAATAGCAAATTAAGTCAGAAAAGGGTTCCGAATTGATGATGTGGCTTTGAATGTTGCAAATTTACCGCACAAGAAGTGTGAAGTTAAAATATGTTAAAAAAAGAAATCCCCTTGTAATAGATGTGTTTTCGTCCGAAACCCTGATACTTCGAAAGATATTGTCCAGTTTGTACACGAAGTGCATCCAGTTTTTGCCGTGACCCTCTAAACTTTTTAGCACATGCTATGTGGGTGAAATTATGATACCATGCCAAATTTCATCCTTTTGAGAGTTCATTTGTAGTAATTTTCAATTTCAGGGTCATTGAGCTTAAAATAAATCATTAAATGCATGAAAAATAGCAAATTAATTCAGAAAAGGGTTCCAAATTGATGATGTGGCTTTGAATGGTGCATATTGAACGCACAAGAAGTGTGGAGTTAAAATATGTTAAAAAATGAAATCCCTTTGTAATAGATATGTTTTCGTCCGAAACCCTGATACTTCGAAAGAGATTGTCCAGTTTGTACACGAAGTGCATCCAGTTTTTGCCGTGACCCTCTAAACTTTTTAGCACATGCTATGTGGGTGAAATTATGATACCATTCCAAATTTCATCCTTTTGAGAGTTCATTTGTAGTGCTTTTCAATTTCAGGGTCATTGAGCTCAAAATAAATCATTAAATGCATGAAAAATAGCAAATTAAGTCAGAAAAGGGTTCCAAATTGATGATGTTGCTTTTAATGGTGCATATTGAACGCACAAGAAGTGTGGAGTTAAAATATGTTAAAAAAATTGAAATCCCTTTGTAATAGATGTGTTTTCGTCCGAAACCCTGATACTTCGAAAGAGATTGTCCAGTTTGTACACGAAGTGCATCCAGTTTTTGCCGTGACCCTCTAAACTTTTTAGCACATGCTATGTGGGTGAAATTATGATACCATGCCAAATTTCATCCTTTTGAGAGTTCATTTGTAGTAATTATCAATTTCAGGGTCATTGAGCTTAAAATAAATCATTAAATGCATGAAAAATAGCAAATTAATTCAGAAAAGGGTTCCAAATTGATGATGTGGCTTTGAATGGTGCATATTGAACGCACAAGAAGTGTGGAGTTAAAATATGTTAAAAAATGAAATCCCTTTGTAATAGATATGTTTTCGTCCGAAACCCTGATACTTCGAAAGAGATTGTCCAGTTTGTACACGAAGTGCATCCAGTTTTTGCCGTGACCCTCTAAACTTTTTAGCACATGCTATGTGGGTGAAATTATGATACCATGCCAAATTTCATCCTTTTGAGAGTTCATTTGTAGTGCTTTTCAATTTCAGGGTCATTAACCTCAAAATAAATCATTAAATGCATAAAAAATAGCAAATTAAGTCAGAAAAGGGTTCCAAATTGATGATGTGGCTTTGAATGGTGCATATTGAACGCACAAGAAGTGTGGAGTTAAAATATGTTAAAAAATGAAATCCCTTTGCAATAGATATGTTTTCGTCCGAAACCCTGATACTTCGAAAGAGATTGTCCAATTTGTACACGAAGTGCATCCAGTTTTTGCCGTGACCCTCTAAACTTTTTAGCACATGCTATGTGGGTGAAATTATGATACCATGCGAAATTTCATCCTTTTGAGAGTTCATTTGTAGTGCTTTTCAATTTGAGGGTCATTGAGCTCAAAATAAATCATTAAATGCATGAAAAATAGCAAATTAAATCAGAAAAGGGTTCCAAATTGATGATGTGGCTTTGAATGGTGCATATTGAACGCACAAGAAGTGTGGAGTTAAAATATGTTAAAAAATGAAATCCCTTTGTAATAGATGTGTTTTCGTCCGAAACCCTGATACTTCGAAAGAGATTGTCCAGTTTGTACACGAAGTGCATCCATTTTTTGCCATGACCCTCTAAACTTTTTATCACATGCTATGTGGGTGAAATTATGATACCATGCCAAATTTCATCCTTTTGAGAGTTCATTTGTAGTGCTTTTCAATTTCAGGGTCATTGAGCTCAAAATAAATCATTAAATGCATGAAAAATAGCAAATTAAGTCAGAAAAGGGTTCCAAATTGATGATGTGGCTTTGAATGTTGCATATTTAACGCACAAGAAGTGTGAAGTTAAAATATGTTAAAAAAAGAAATCCCCTTGTAATAGATGTGTTTTCGTCCGAAACCCTTATACTTCGAAAGATATTGTCCAGTTTGTACCCGAAGTGCATCCAGTTTTTGCCGTGACCCTCTAAACTTTTTAGCACATGCTATGTGGGTGAAATTATGATACCATGCCAAATTTCATCCTATTGAGAGTTCATTTGTAGTGCTTTTCAATTTCAGGGTCATTGAGCTCAAAATAAATCATTAAATGCATGAAAAATAGCAAATTAAGTCAGAAAAGGGTTCCAAATTGATGATGTGGCTTTTAATGGTGCATATTGAACGCACAGGAAGTGTGGAGTTAAAATATGTTAAAAAAATTGAAATCCCTTTGTAATAGATGTGTTTTCGTCCGAAACCCTGATACTTCGAAAGAGATTGTCCAGTTTGTACACGAAGTGCATCCAGTTTTTGCCGTGACCCTCCAAACTTTTTAGCACATGCTATGTGGGTGAAATTATGATACCATGCCAAATTTCATCCTTTTGAGAGTTCATTTGTAGTACTTTTCAATTTCAGGGTCATTGAGCTCAAAATAAATCATTAAATGCATGAAAAATAGCAAATTAAGTCAGAAAAGGGTTCCAAATTGCTGATGTGGCTTTGAATGGTGCATATTGAACGCACAAGAAGTGTGGAGTTAAAATGTGTTAAAAAATGAAATCCCTTTGTAATAGATGTGTTTTCGTCCGAAACCCTGATACTTCGAAAGAGATTGTCTAGTTTGTACACGAAGTGCATCCAGTTTTTGCCGTGACCCTCTAAACTTTTTAGCACATGCTATGTGGGTGAAATTATGATACCATGCCAAATTTAATCCTTTTGAGAGTTCATTTGTAGTGCTTTTCAATTTCAGGGTCATTGAGCTCAAAATAAATCATTAAATGCATGAAAAATAGCAAATTAAGTCAGAAAAGGGTTCCAAATTGATGATGTGGCTTTGAATGGTGCATATTGAACGCACAAGAAGTGTGGAGTTAAAATATGTTAAAAAATGAAATCCCTTTGTAATAGATGTGTTTTCGTCCGACACCCTGATACTTCGAAAGAGATTGTCCAGTTTGTACATGAAGTGCATCCAGTTTTTGCCGTGACCCTCTAAACTTTTTAGCACATGCTATGTGGGTGAAATTATGACACCATGCCAAATTTCATCCTTTTGAGAGTTCATTTGTAGTGCTTTTCAATTTCAGGGTCATTGACCTCAAAATAAATCATTAAATGCATAAAAAATAGCAAATTAAGTCAGAAAAGGGTTCCAAATTGATGATGTGGCTTTGAATGGTGCATATTGAACGCACAAGAAGTGTGGAGTTAAAATATGTTAAAAAATGAAATCCCTTTGCAATAGATATGTTTTCGTCCGAAACCCTGATACTTCGAAAGAGATTGTCCAGTTTGTACACGAAGTGCATCCAGTTTTTGCCGTGACCCTCTAAACTTTTTAGCACATGATATGTGGGTGAAATTATGATACCATGCCAAATTTCATCCTTTTGAGAGTTCATTTGTAGTGCTTTTCAATTTCAGGGTCATTGAGCTCAAAATAAATCATTAAATGCATGAAAAATAGCAAATTAAGTCAGAAAAGGGTTCCGAATTGATGATGTGGCTTTGAATGTTGCATATTTACCGCACAAGAAGTGTGAAGTTAAAATATGTTAAAAAAAGAAATCCCCTTGTAATAGATGTGTTTTCGTCCGAAACCCTGATACTTCGAAAGATATTGTCCAGTTTGTACACGAAGTGCATCCAGTTTTTGCCGTGACCCTCTAAACTTTTTAGCACATGCTATGTGGGTGAAATTATGATACCATGCCAAATTTCATCCTTTTGAGAGTTCATTTGTAGTAATTTTCAATTTCAGGGTCATTGAGCTTAAAATAAATCATTAAATGCATGAAAAATAGCAAATTAATTCAGAAAAGGGTTCCAAATTGATGATGTGGCTTTGAATGGTGCATATTGAACGCACAAGAAGTGTGGAGTTAAAATATGTTAAAAAATGAAATCCCTTTGTAATAGATATGTTTTCGTCCGAAACCCTGATACTTCGAAAGAGATTGTCCAGTTTGTACACGAAGTGCATCCAGTTTTTGCCGTGACCCTCTAAACTTTTTAGCACATGCTATGTGGGTGAAATTATGATACCATTCCAAATTTCATCCTTTTGAGAGTTCATTTGTAGTGCTTTTCAATTTCAGGGTCATTGAGCTCAAAATAAATCATTAAATGCATGAAAAATAGCAAATTAAGTCAGAAAAGGGTTCCAAATTGATGATGTTGCTTTTAATGGTGCATATTGAACGCACAGGAAGTGTGGAGTTAAAATATGTTAAAAAAATTGAAATCCCTTTGTAATAGATGTGTTTTCGTCCGAAACCCTGATACTTCGAAAGAGATTGTCCAGTTTGTACACGAAGTGCATCCAGTTTTTGCCGTGACCCTCTAAACTTTTTAGCACATGCTATGTGGGTGAAATTATGATACCATGCCAAATTTCATCCTTTTGAGAGTTCATTTGTAGTACTTTTCAATTTCAGGGTCATTGAGCTCAAAATAAATCATTAAATGCATGAAAAATAGCAAATTAAGTCAGAAAAGGGTTCCAAATTGCTGATGTGGCTTTGAATGGTGCATATTGAACGCACAAGAAGTGTGGAGTTAAAACGTGTTAAAAAATGAAATCCCTTTGTAATAGATGTGTTTTCGTCCGAAACCCTGATACTTCGAAAGAGATTGTCCAGTTTGTACACGAAGTGCATCCAGTTTTTGCCGTGACCCTCTAAACTTTTTAGCACATGCTATGTGGGTGAAATTATGATACCATGCCAAATTTCATCCTTTTGAGAGTTCATTTGTAGTGCTTTTCAATTTCAGGGTCATTGAGCTCAAAATAAATCATTAAATGCATGAAAAATAGCAAATTAAGTCAGAAAAGGGTTCCAAATTGATGATGTGCCTTTTAATGGTGCATATTGAACGCACAGGAAGTGTGGAGTTAAAATATGATAAAAAAATTGAAATCCCTTTGTAATAGATGTGTTTTCGTCCGAAACCCTGATACTTCGAAAGAGATTGTCCAGTTTGTACACGAAGTGCATCCAGTTTTTGCCGTGACCCTCTAAACTTTTTAGCACATGCTATGTGGGTGAAATTATGATACCATGCCAAATTTCATCCTTTTGAGAGTTCATTTGTAGTGCTTTTCAATTTCAGGGTCATTAACCTCAAAATAAATCATTAAATGCATAAAAAATAGCAAATTAAGTCAGAAAAGGGTTCCAAATTGATGATGTGGCTTTGAATGGTGCATATTGAACGCACAAGAAGTGTGGAGTTAAAATATGTTAAAAAATGAAATCCCTTTGCAATAGATATGTTTTCGTCCGAAACCCTGATACTTCGAAAGAGATTGTCCAATTTGTACACGAAGTGCATCCAGTTTTTGCCGTGACCCTCTAAACTTTTTAGCACATGCTATGTGGGTGAAATTATGATACCATGCGACATTTCATCCTTTTGAGAGTTCATTTGTAGTGCTTTTCAATTTCAGGGTCATTGAGCTCAAAATAAATCATTAAATGCATGAAAAATAGCAAATTAAATCAGAAAAGGGTTCCAAATTGATGATGTGGCTTTGAATGGTGCATATTGAACGCACAAGAAGTGTGGAGTTAAAATATGTTAAAAAATGAAATCCCTTTGTAATAGATGTGTTTTCGTCCGAAACCCTGATACTTCGAAAGAGATTGTCCAGTTTGTACACGAAGTGCATCCAGTTTTTGCCGTGACCCTCTAAACTTTTTAGCACATGCTATGTGGGTGAAATTATGATACCATGCCAAATTTCATCCTTTTGAGAGTTCATTTGTAGTGCTTTTCAATTTCAGGGTCATTGAGCTCAAAATAAATCATTAAATGCATGAAAAATAGCAAATTAAGTCAGAAAAGGGTTCCAAATTGATGATGTGGCTTTGAATGTTGCATATTTAACGCACAAGAAGTGTGAAGTTAAAATATGTTAAAAAAAGAAATCCCCTTGTAATAGATGTGTTTTCGTCCGAAACCCTGATACTTCGAAAGATATTGTCCAGTTTGTACACGAAGTGCATCCAGTTTTTGCCGTGACCCTCTAAACTTTTTAGCACATGCTATGTGGGTGAAATTATGATACCATTCCAAATTTCATCCTTTTGAGAGTTCATTTGTAGTGCTTTTCAATTTCAGGGTCATTGAGCTCAAAATAAATCATTAAATGCATGAAAAATAGCAAATTAAGTCAGAAAAGGGTTCCAAATTGATGATGTGGCTTTTAATGGTGCATATTGAACGCACAGGAAGTGTGGAGTTAAAATATGTTCAAAAAATTGAAATCCCTTTGTAATAGATGTGTTTTCGTCCGAAACCCTGATACTTCGAAAGAGATTGTCCAGTTTGTACACGAAGTGCATCCAGTTTTTGCCGTGACCCTCCAAACTTTTTAGCACATGCTATGTGGGTGAAATTATGATACCATGCCAAATTTCATCCTTTTGAGAGTTCATTTGTAGTACTTTTCAATTTCAGGGTCATTGAGCTCAAAATAAATCATTAAATGCATGAAAAATAGCAAATTAAGTCAGAAAAGGGTTCCAAATTGCTGATGTGGCTTTGAATGGTGCATATTGAACGCACAAGAAGTGTGGAGTTAAAATGTGTTAAAAAATGAAATCCCTTTGTAATAGATGTGTTTTCGTCCGAAACCCTGATACTTCGAAAGAGATTGTCCAGTTTGTACACGAAGTGCATCCAGTTTTTGCCGTGACCCTCTAAACTTTTTAGCACATGCTATGTGGGTGAAATTATGATACCATGCCAAATTTAATCCTTTTGAGAGTTCATTTGTAGTGCTTTTCAATTTCAGGGTCATTGAGCTGAAAATAAATCATTAAATGCATGAAAAATAGCAAATTAAGTCAGAAAAGGGTTCCAAATTGATGATGTGCCTTTTAATGGTGCATATTGAACGCACAGGAAGTGTGGAGTTAAAATATGATAAAAAAATTGAAATCCCTTTGTAATAGATGTGTTTTCGTCCGAAACCCTGATACTTCGAAAGAGATTGTCCAGTTTGTACACGAAGTGCATCTAGTTTTTGCCGTGACCCTCTAAACTTTTTAGCAC
Source organism: Elymus sibiricus (assembly GCA_039707655.1). NCBI lineage: Eukaryota > Viridiplantae > Streptophyta > Magnoliopsida > Poales > Poaceae > Elymus > Elymus sibiricus. The sequence goes on along the minus strand of CM077671.1, from coordinate 25,338,391 downwards.
ATGCTATGTGGGTGAAATTATGATACCATGCCAAATTTCATCCTTTTGAGAGTTCATTTGTAGTAATTTTCAATTTCAGGGTCATTGAGCTTAAAATAAATCATTAAATGCATGAAAAATAGCAAATTAATTCAGAAAAGGGTTCCAAATTGATGATGTGGCTTTGAATGGTGCATATTGAACGCACAAGAAGTGTGGAGTTAAAATATGTTAAAAAATGAAATCCCTTTGTAATAGATATGTTTTCGTCCGAAACCCTGATACTTCGAAAGAGATTGTCCAGTTTGTACACGAAGTGCATCCAGTTTTTGCCGTGACCCTCTAAACTTTTTAGCACATGCTATGTGGGTGAAATTATGATACCATTCCAAATTTCATCCTTTTGAGAGTTCATTTGTAGTGCTTTTCAATTTCAGGGTCATTGAGCTCAAAATAAATCATTAAATGCATGAAAAATAGCAAATTAAGTCAGAAAAGGGTTCCAAATTGATGATGTTGCTTTTAATGGTGCATATTGAACGCACAGGAAGTGTGGAGTTAAAATATGTTAAAAAAATTGAAATCCCTTTGTAATAGATGTGTTTTCGTCCGAAACCCTGATACTTCGAAAGAGATTGTCCAGTTTGTACACGAAGTGCATCCAGTTTTTGCCGTGACCCTCTAAACTTTTTAGCACATGCTATGTGGGTGAAATTATGATACCATGCCAAATTTCATCCTTTTGAGAGTTCATTTGTAGTACTTTTCAATTTCAGGGTCATTGAGCTCAAAATAAATCATTAAATGCATGAAAAATAGCAAATTAAGTCAGAAAAGGGTTCCAAATTGCTGATGTGGCTTTGAATGGTGCATATTGAACGCACAAGAAGTGTGGAGTTAAAACGTGTTAAAAAATGAAATCCCTTTGTAATAGATGTGTTTTCGTCCGAAACCCTGATACTTCGAAAGAGATTGTCCAGTTTGTACACGAAGTGCATCCAGTTTTTGCCGTGACCCTCTAAACTTTTTAGCACATGCTATGTGGGTGAAATTATGATACCATGCCAAATTTCATCCTTTTGAGAGTTCATTTGTAGTGCTTTTCAATTTCAGGGTCATTGAGCTCAAAATAAATCATTAAATGCATGAAAAATAGCAAATTAAGTCAGAAAAGGGTTCCAAATTGATGATGTGCCTTTTAATGGTGCATATTGAACGCACAGGAAGTGTGGAGTTAAAATATGATAAAAAAATTGAAATCCCTTTGTAATAGATGTGTTTTCGTCCGAAACCCTGATACTTCGAAAGAGATTGTCCAGTTTGTACACGAAGTGCATCCAGTTTTTGCCGTGACCCTCTAAACTTTTTAGCACATGCTATGTGGGTGAAATTATGATACCATGCCAAATTTCATCCTTTTGAGAGTTCATTTGTAGTGCTTTTCAATTTCAGGGTCATTAACCTCAAAATAAATCATTAAATGCATAAAAAATAGCAAATTAAGTCAGAAAAGGGTTCCAAATTGATGATGTGGCTTTGAATGGTGCATATTGAACGCACAAGAAGTGTGGAGTTAAAATATGTTAAAAAATGAAATCCCTTTGCAATAGATATGTTTTCGTCCGAAACCCTGATACTTCGAAAGAGATTGTCCAATTTGTACACGAAGTGCATCCAGTTTTTGCCGTGACCCTCTAAACTTTTTAGCACATGCTATGTGGGTGAAATTATGATACCATGCGACATTTCATCCTTTTGAGAGTTCATTTGTAGTGCTTTTCAATTTCAGGGTCATTGAGCTCAAAATAAATCATTAAATGCATGAAAAATAGCAAATTAAATCAGAAAAGGGTTCCAAATTGATGATGTGGCTTTGAATGTTGCATATTTAACGCACAAGAAGTGTGAAGTTAAAATATGTTAAAAAAAGAAATCCCCTTGTAATAGATGTGTTTTCGTCCGAAACCCTGATACTTCGAAAGAGATTGTCCAGTTTGTACACGAAGTGCATCCAGTTTTTGCCGTGACCCTCTAAACTTTTTAGCACATGCTATGTGGGTGAAATTATGATACCATTCCAAATTTCATCCTTTTGAGAGTTCATTTGTAGTGCTTTTCAATTTCAGGGTCATTGAGCTCAAAATAAATCATTAAATGCATGAAAAATAGCAAATTAAGTCAGAAAAGGGTTCCAAATTGATGATGTGGCTTTTAATGGTGCATATTGAACGCACAGGAAGTGTGGAGTTAAAATATGTTCAAAAAATTGAAATCCCTTTGTAATAGATGTGTTTTCGTCCGAAACCCTGATACTTCGAAAGAGATTGTCCAGTTTGTACACGAAGTGCATCCAGTTTTTGCCGTGACCCTCCAAACTTTTTAGCACATGCTATGTGGGTGAAATTATGATACCATGCCAAATTTCATCCTTTTGAGAGTTCATTTGTAGTACTTTTCAATTTCAGGGTCATTGAGGTCAAAATAAATCATTAAATGCATGAAAAATAGCAAATTAAGTCAGAAAAGGGTTCCAAATTGCTGATGTGGCTTTGAATGGTGCATATTGAACGCACAAGAAGTGTGGAGTTAAAATGTGTTAAAAAATGAAATCCCTTTGTAATAGATGTGTTTTCGTCCGAAACCCTGATACTTCGAAAGAGATTGTCCAGTTTGTACACGAAGTGCATCCAGTTTTTGCCGTGACCCTCTAAACTTTTTAGCACATGCTATGTGGGTGAAATTATGATACCATGCCAAATTTCATTCTTTTGAGAGTTCATTTGTAGTGCTTTTCAATTTCAGGGTCATTAACCTCAAAATAAATCATTAAATGCATTAAAAATAGCAAATTAAGTCAGAAAAGGGTTCCAAATTGATGATGTGGCTTTGAATGGTGCATATTGAACGCACAAGAAGTGTGGAGTTAAAATATGTTAAAAAATGAAATCCCTTTGCAATAGATATGTTTTCGTCCGAAACCCTGATACTTCGAAAGAGATTGTCCAATTTGTACACGAAGTGCATCCAGTTTTTGCCGTGACCCTCTAAACTTTTTAGCACATGCTATGTGGGTGAAATTATGATACCATGCGAAATTTCATCCTTTTGAGAGTTCATTTGTAGTGCTTTTCAATTTGAGGGTCATTGAGCTCAAAATAAATCATTAAATGCATGAAAAATAGCAAATTAAATCAGAAAAGGGTTCCAAATTGATGATGTGGCTTTGAATGGTGCATATTGAACGCACAAGAAGTGTGGAGTTAAAATATGTTAAAAAATGAAATCCCTTTGTAATAGATGTGTTTTCGTCCGAAACCCTGATACTTCGAAAGAGATTGTCCAGTTTGTACACGAAGTGCATCCATTTTTTGCCATGACCCTCTAAACTTTTTATCACATGCTATGTGGGTGAAATTATGATACCATGCCAAATTTCATCCTATTGAGAGTTCATTTGTAGTGCTTTTCAATTTCAGGGTCATTGAGCTCAAAATAAATCATTAAATGCATGAAAAATAGCAAATTAAGTCAGAAAAGGGTTCCAAATTGATGATGTGGCTTTTAATGGTGCATATTGAACGCACAGGAAGTGTGGAGTTAAAATATGTTAAAAAAATTGAAATCCCTTTGTAATAGATGTGTTTTCGTCCGAAACCCTGATACTTCGAAAGAGATTGTCCAGTTTGTACACGAAGTGCATCCAGTTTTTGCCGTGACCCTCCAAACTTTTTAGCACATGCTATGTGGGTGAAATTATGATACCATGCCAAATTTCATCCTTTTGAGAGTTCATTTGTAGTACTTTTCAATTTCAGGGTCATTGAGCTCAAAATAAATCATTAAATGCATGAAAAATAGCAAATTAAGTCAGAAAAGGGTTCCAAATTGCTGATGTGGCTTTGAATGGTGCATATTGAACGCACAAGAAGTGTGGAGTTAAAATGTGTTAAAAAATGAAATCCCTTTGTAATAGATGTGTTTTCGTCCGAAACCCTGATACTTCGAAAGAGATTGTCTAGTTTGTACACGAAGTGCATCCAGTTTTTGCCGTGACCCTCTAAACTTTTTAGCACATGCTATGTGGGTGAAATTATGATACCATGCCAAATTTAATCCTTTTGAGAGTTCATTTGTAGTGCTTTTCAATTTCAGGGTCATTGAGCTCAAAATAAATCATTAAATGCATGAAAAATAGCAAATTAAGTCAGAAAAGGGTTCCAAATTGATGATGTGGCTTTGAATGGTGCATATTGAACGCACAAGAAGTGTGGAGTTAAAATATGTTAAAAAATGAAATCCCTTTGTAATAGATGTGTTTTCGTCCGACACCCTGATACTTCGAAAGAGATTGTCCAGTTTGTACATGAAGTGCATCCAGTTTTTGCCGTGACCCTCTAAACTTTTTAGCACATGCTATGTGGGTGAAATTATGACACCATGCCAAATTTCATCCTTTTGAGAGTTCATTTGTAGTGCTTTTCAATTTCAGGGTCATTGACCTCAAAATAAATCATTAAATGCATAAAAAATAGCAAATTAAGTCAGAAAAGGGTTCCAAATTGATGATGTGGCTTTGAATGGTGCATATTGAACGCACAAGAAGTGTGGAGTTAAAATATGTTAAAAAATGAAATCCCTTTGCAATAGATATGTTTTCGTCCGAAACCCTGATACTTCGAAAGAGATTGTCCAGTTTGTACACGAAGTGCATCCAGTTTTTGCCGTGACCCTCTAAACTTTTTAGCACATGCTATGTGGGTGAAATTATGATACCATGCCAAATTTCATCCTTTTGAGAGTTCATTTGTAGTAATTTTCAATTTCAGGGTCATTGAGCTTAAAATAAATCATTAAATGCATGAAAAATAGCAAATTAATTCAGAAAAGGGTTCCAAATTGATGACGTGGCTTTGAATGGTGCATATTGAACGCACAAGAAGTGTGGAGTTAAAATATGTTAAAAAATGAAATCCCTTTGTAATAGATATGTTTTCGTCCGAAACCCTGATACTTCGAAAGAGATTGTCCAGTTTGTACACGAAGTGCATCCAGTTTTTGCCGTGACCGTCTAAACTTTTTAGCACATGCTATGTGGGTGAAATTATGATACCATTCCAAATTTCATCCTTTTGAGAGTTCATTTGTAGTGCTTTTCAATTTCAGGGTCATTGAGCTCAAAATAAATCATTAAATGCATGAAAAATAGCAAATTAAGTCAGAAAAGGGTTCCAAATTGATGATGTTGCTTTTAATGGTGCATATTGAACGCACAGGAAGTGTGGAGTTAAAATATGTTAAAAAAATTGAAATCCCTTTGTAATAGATGTGTTTTCGTCCGAAACCCTGATACTTCGAAAGAGATTGTCCAGTTTGTACACGAAGTGCATCCAGTTTTTGCCGTGACCCTCTAAACTTTTTAGCACATGCTATGTGGGTGAAATTATGATACCATGCCAAATTTCATCCTTTTGAGAGTTCATTTGTAGTACTTTTCAATTTCAGGGTCATTGAGCTCAAAATAAATCATTAAATGCATGAAAAATAGCAAATTAAGTCAGAAAAGGGTTCCAAATTGCTGATGTGGCTTTGAATGGTGCATATTGAACGCACAAGAAGTGTGGAGTTAAAACGTGTTAAAAAATGAAATCCCTTTGTAATAGATGTGTTTTCGTCCGAAACCCTGATACTTCGAAAGAGATTGTCCAGTTTGTACACGAAGTGCATCCAGTTTTTGCCGTGACCCTCTAAACTTTTTAGCACATGCTATGTGGGTGAAATTATGATACCATGCCAAATTTCATCCTTTTGAGAGTTCATTTGTAGTGCTTTTCAATTTCAGGGTCATTGAGCTCAAAATAAATCATTAAATGCATGAAAAATAGCAAATTAAGTCAGAAAAGGGTTCCAAATTGATGATGTGCCTTTTAATGGTGCATATTGAACGCACAGGAAGTGTGGAGTTAAAATATGATAAAAAAATTGAAATCCCTTTGTAATAGATGTGTTTTCGTCCAAAACCCTGATACTTCGAAAGAGATTGTCCAGTTTGTACACGAAGTGCATCCAGTTTTTGCCGTGACCCTCTAAACTTTTTAGCACATGCTATGTGGGTGAAATTATGATACCATGCCAAATTTCATCCTTTTGAGAGTTCATTTGTAGTGCTTTTCAATTTCAGGGTCATTAACCTCAAAATAAATCATTAAATGCATAAAAAATAGCAAATTAAGTCAGAAAAGGGTTCCAAATTGATGATGTGGCTTTGAATGGTGCATATTGAACGCACAAGAAGTGTGGAGTTAAAATATGTTAAAAAATGAAATCCCTTTGCAATAGATATGTTTTCGTCCGAAACCCTGATACTTCGAAAGAGATTGTCCAATTTGTACACGAAGTGCATCCAGTTTTTGCCGTGACCCTCTAAACTTTTTAGCACATGCTATGTGGGTGAAATTATGATACCATGCGACATTTCATCCTTTTGAGAGTTCATTTGTAGTGCTTTTCAATTTCAGGGTCATTGAGCTCAAAATAAATCATTAAATGCATGAAAAATAGCAAATTAAATCAGAAAAGGGTTCCAAATTGATGATGTGGCTTTGAATGGTGCATATTGAACGCACAAGAAGTGTGGAGTTAAAATATGTTAAAAAATGAAATCCCTTTGTAATAGATGTGTTTTCGTCCGAAACCCTGATACTTCGAAAGAGATTGTCCAGTTTGTACACGAAGTGCATCCAGTTTTTTGCCGTGACCCTCTAAACTTTTTAGCACATGCTATGTGGGTGAAATTATGATACCATGCCAAATTTCATCCTTTTGAGAGTTCATTTGTAGTGCTTTTCAATTTCAGGGTCATTGAGCTCAAAATAAATCATTAAATGCATGAAAAATAGCAAATTAAGTCAGAAAAGGGTTCCAAATTGATGATGTGGCTTTGAATGTTGCATATTTAACGCACAAGAAGTGTGAAGTTAAAATATGTTAAAAAAAGAAATCCCCTTGTAATAGATGTGTTTTCGTCCGAAACCCTGATACTTCGAAAGATATTGTCCAGTTTGTACACGAAGTGCATCCAGTTTTTGCCGTGACCCTCTAAACTTTTTAGCACATGCTATGTGGGTGAAATTATGATACCATGCCAAATTTCATCCTTTTGAGAGTTCATTTGTAGTGCTTTTCAATTTCAGGGTCATTGAGCTCAAAATAAATCATTAAATGCATGAAAAATAGCAAATTAAGTCAGAAAAGGGTTCCAAATTGATGATGTGGCTTTTAATGGTGCATATTGAACGCACAGGAAGTGTGGAGTTAAAATATGTTAAAAAAATTGAAATCCCTTTGTAATAGATGTGTTTTCGTCCGAAACCCTGATACTTCGAAAGAGATTGTCCAGTTTGTACACGAAGTGCATCCAGTTTTTGCCGTGACCCTCCAAACTTTTTAGCACATGCTATGTGGGTGAAATTATGATACCATGCCAAATTTCATCCTTTTGAGAGTTCATTTGTAGTACTTTTCAATTTCAGGGTCATTGAGCTCAAAATAAATCATTAAATGCATGAAAAATAGCAAATTAAGTCAGAAAAGGGTTCCAAATTGCTGATGTGGCTTTGAATGGTGCATATTGAACGCACAAGAAGTGTGGATTTAAAATGTGTTAAAAAATGAAATCCCTTTGTAATAGATGTGTTTTCGTCCGAAACCCTGATACTTCGAAAGAGATTGTCTAGTTTGTACACGAAGTGCATCCAGTTTTTGCCGTGACCCTCTAAACTTTTTAGCACATGCTATGTGGGTGAAATTATGATACCATGCCAAATTTAATCCTTTTGAGAGTTCATTTGTAGTGCTTTTCAATTTCAGGGTCATTGAGCTGAAAATAAATCATTAAATGCATGAAAAATAGCAAATTAAGTCAGAAAAGGGTTCCATATTGAAGATGTGGCTTTTAATGGTGCATATTGAACGCACAGGAAGTGTGGAGTTAAAATATGTTCAAAAAATTGAAATCCCTTTGTAATAGATGTGTTTTCGTCCGAAACCCTGATACTTCGAAAGAGATTGTCCAGTTTGTACACGAAGTGCATCCAGTTTTTGCCGTGACCCTCTAAACTTTTTAGCACATGCTATGTGGGTGAAATTATGACACCATGCCAAATTTCATCCTTTTGAGAGTTCATTTGTAGTGCTTTTCAATTTCAGGGTCATTGACCTCAAAATAAATCATTAAATGCATAAAAAATAGCAAATTAAGTCAGAAAAGGGTTCCAAATTGATGATGTGGCTTTGAATGGTGCATATTGAACGCACAAGAAGTGTGGAGTTAAAATATGTTAAAAAATGAAATCCCTTTGCAATAGATATGTGTTCGTCCGAAACCCTGATACTTCGAAAGAGATTGTCCAGTTTGTACACGAAGTGCATCCAGTTTTTGCCGTGACCCTCTAAACTTTTTATCACATGCTATGTGGGTGAAATTATGATACCATGCCAAATTTCATCCTTTTGAGAGTTCATTTGTTGTGCTTTTCAATTTCAGGTTCATTGAGCTCAAAATAAATCATTAAATGCATGAAAAATAGCAAATTAAGTCAGAAAAGGGTTCCAAATTGGTGATGTGGCTTTGAATGTTGCATATTTAACGCACAAGAAGTGTGAAGTTAAAATATGTTAAAAAAAGAAATCCCCTTGTAATAGATGTGTTTTCGTCCGAAACCCTGATACTTCGAAAGATATTGTCCAGTTTGTACACGAAGTGCATCCAGTTTTTGCCGTGACCATCTAAACTTTTTAGCACATGCTATTTGGGTGAAATTATGATACCATGCCAAATTTCATCCTTTTGAGAGTTCATTTGTAGTAATTTTCAATTTCAGGGTCATTGAGCTTAAAATAAATCATTAAATGCATGAAAAATAGCAAATTAATTCAGAAAAGGGTTCCAAATTGATGATGTGGCTTTGAATGGTGCATATTGAACGCACAAGAAGTGTGGAGTTAAAATATGTTAAAAAATGAAATCCCTTTGTAATAGATATGTTTTCGTCCGAAACCCTGATACTTCGAAAGAGATTGTCCAGTTTGTACACGAAGTGCATCCAGTTTTTGCCGTGACCGTCTAAACTTTTTAGCACATGCTATGTGGGTGAAATTATGATACCATTCCAAATTTCATCCTTTTGAGAGTTCATTTGTAGTGCTTTTCAATTTCAGGGTCATTGAGCTCAAAATAAATCATTAAATGCATGAAAAATAGCAAATTAAGTCAGAAAAGGGTTCCAAATTGATGATGTGGCTTTTAATGGTGCATATTGAACGCACAGGAAGTGTGGAGTTAAAATATGTTAAAAAAATTGAAATCCCTTTGTAATAGATGTGTTTTCGTCCGAAACCCTGATACTTCGAAAGAGATTGTCCAGTTTGTACACGAAGTGCATCCAGTTTTTGCCGTGACCCTCTAAAATTTTTAGCACATGCTATGTGGGTGAAATTATGATACCATGCCAAATTTCATCCTTTTGAGAGTTCATTTGTAGTACTTTTCAATTTCAGGGTCATTGAGCTCAAAATAAATCATTAAATGCATGAAAAATTGCAAATTAAGTCAGAAAAGGGTTCCAAATTGCTGATGTGGCTTTGAATGGTGCATATTGAACGCACAAGAAGTGTGGAGTTAAAATGTGTTAAAAATGAAATCCCTTTGTAATAGATGTGTTTTCGTCCGAAACCCTGATACTTCGAAAGAGATTGTCCAGTTTGTACACGAAGTGCATCCAGTTTTTGCCGTGACCCTCTAAACTTTTTAGCACATGCTATGTGGGTGAAATTATGATACCATGCCAAATTAAATCCTTTTGAGAGTTCATTTGTAGTGCTTTTCAATTTCAGGGTCATTGAGCTCAAAATAAATCATTAAATGCATGAAAAATAGCAAATTAAGTCAGAAAAGGGTTCCAAATTGATGATGTGGCTTTTAATGGTGCATATTGAACGCACAGGAAGTGTGGAGTTAAAATATGTTAAAAAATTGAAATCCCTTTGTAATAGATGTGTTTTCGTCCGAAACCCTCATACTTCGAAAGAGATTGTCCAGTTTGTACACGAAGTGCATCCAGTTTTTGCCGTGACCCTCTAAACTTTTTAGCACATGCTATGTGGGTGAAATTATGATACCATGCCAAATTTCATTCTTTTGAGAGTTCATTTGTAGTGCTTTTCAATTTCAGGGTCATTGACCTCAAAATAAATCATTAAATGCATAAAAAATAGCAAATTAAGTCAGAAAAGGGTTCCAAATTGATGATGTGGCTTTGAATGGTACATATTGAACGCACAAGAAGTGTGGAGTTAAAATATGTTAAAAAATGAAATCCCTTTGTAATAGATATGTTTTCGTCCGAAACCCTGATACTTCGAAAGAGATTGTCCAGTTTGTACACGAAGTGCATCCAGTTTTTGCCGTGACCGTCTAAACTTTTTAGCACATGCTATGTGGGTGAAATTATGATACCATTCCAAATTTCATCCTTTTGAGAGTTCATTTGTAGTGCTTTTCAATTTCAGGGTCATTGAGCTCAAAATAAATCATTAAATGCATGAAAAATAGCAAATTAAGTCAGAAAAGGGTTCCAAATTGATGATGTGGCTTTTAATGGTGCATATTGAACGCACAGGAAGTGTGGAGTTAAAATATGTTAAAAAAATTGAAATCCCTTTGTAATAGATGTGTTTTCGTCCGAAACCCTGATACTTCGAAAGAGATTGTCCAGTTTGTACACGAAGTGCATCCAGTTTTTGCCGTGACCCTCTAAAATTTTTAGCACATGCTATGTGGGTGAAATTATGATACCATGCCAAATTTCATCCTTTTGAGAGTTCATTTGTAGTCCTTTTCAATTTCAGGGTCATTGAGCTCAAAATAAATCATTAAATGCATGAAAAATTGCAAATTAAGTCAGAAAAGGGTTCCAAATTGCTGATGTGGCTTTGAATGGTGCATATTGAACGCACAAGAAGTGTGGAGTTAAAATGTGTTAAAAATGAAATCCCTTTGTAATAGATGTGTTTTCGTCCGAAACCCTGATACTTCGAAAGAGATTGTCCAGTTTGTACACGAAGTGCATCCAGTTTTTGCCGTGACCCTCTAAACTTTTTAGCACATGCTATGTGGGTGAAATTATGATACCATGCCAAATTAAATCCTTTTGAGAGTTCATTTGTAGTGCTTTTCAATTTCAGGGTCATTGAGCTCAAAATAAATCATTAAATGCATGAAAAATACCAAATTAAGTCAGAAAAGGGTTCCAAATTGATGATGTGGCTTTTAATGGTGCATATTGAACGCACAGGAAGTGTGGAGTTAAAATATGTTAAAAAATTGAAATCCCTTTGTAATAGATGTGTTTTCGTCCGAAACCCTCATACTTCGAAAGAGATTGTCCAGTTTGTACACGAAGTGCATCCAGTTTTTGCCGTGACCCTCTAAACTTTTTAGCACATGCTATGTGGGTGAAATTATGATACCATGCCAAATTTCATTCTTTTGAGAGTTCATTTGTAGTGCTTTTCAATTTCAGGGTCATTGACCTCAAAATAAATCATTAAATGCATAAAAAATAGCAAATTAAGTCAGAAAAGGGTTCCAAATTGATGATGTGGCTTTGAATGGTACATATTGAACGCACAAGAAGTGTGGAGTTAAAATATGTTAAAAAATGAAATCCCTTTGCAATAGATATGTTTTCGTCCGAAACCCTGATACTTCGAAAGAGATTGTCCAGTTTGTACACGAAGTGTATCCAGTTTTTGCCGTGACCCTCTAAACTTTTTAGCACATGCTATGTGGGTGAAATTATGATACCATGCCAAATTTCATCCTTTTGAGAGTTCATTTGTAGTGCTTTTCAATTTCAGGGTCATTGAGCTCAAAATAAATCATTAAATGCATGAAAAATAGCAAATTAAGTCAGAAAAGGGTTCCGAATTGATGATGTGGCTTTGAATGTTGCATATTTACCGCACAAGAAGTGTGAAGTTAAAATATGTTAAAAAAAGAAATCCCCTTGTAATAGATGTGTTTTCGTCCGAAACCCTGATACTTCGAAAGATATTGTCCAGTTTGTACACGAAGTGCATCCAGTTTTTGCCGTGACCCTCTAAACTTTTTAGCACATGCTATGTGGGTGAAATTATGATACCATGCCAAATTTCATCCTTTTGAGAGTTCATTTGTAGTAATTTTCAATTTCAGGGTCATTGAGCTTAAAATAAATCATTAAATGCATGAAAAATAGCAAATTAATTCAGAAAAGGGTTCCAAATTGATGATGTGGCTTTGAATGGTGCATATTGAACGCACAAGAAGTGTGGAGTTAAAATATGTTAAAAAATGAAATCCCTTTGTAATAGATATGTTTTCGTCCGAAACCCTGATACTTCGAAAGAGATTGTCCAGTTTGTACACGAAGTGCATCCAGTTTTTGCCGTGACCGTCTAAACTTTTTAGCACATGCTATGTGGGTGAAATTATGATACCATTCCAAATTTCATCCTTTTGAGAGTTCATTTGTAGTGCTTTTCAATTTCAGGGTCATTGAGCTCAAAATAAATCATTAAATGCATGAAAAATAGCAAATTAAGTCAGAAAAGGGTTCCAAATTGATGATGTGGCTTTTAATGGTGCATATTGAACGCACAGGAAGTGTGGAGTTAAAATATGTTAAAAAAATTGAAATCCCTTTGTAATAGATGTGTTTTCGTCCGAAACCCTGATACTTCGAAAGAGATTGTCCAGTTTGTACACGAAGTGCATCCAGTTTTTGCCGTGACCCTCTAAAATTTTTAGCACATGCTATGTGGGTGAAATTATGATACCATGCCAAATTTCATCCTTTTGAGAGTTCATTTGTAGTACTTTTCAATTTCAGGGTCATTGAGCTCAAAATAAATCATTAAATGCATGAAAAATTGCAAATTAAGTCAGAAAAGGGTTCCAAATTGCTGATGTGGCTTTGAATGGTGCATATTGAACGCACAAGAAGTGTGGAGTTAAAATGTGTTAAAAATGAAATCCCTTTGTAATAGATGTGTTTTCGTCCGAAACCCTGATACTTCGAAAGAGATTGTCCAGTTTGTACACGAAGTGCATCCAGTTTTTGCCGTGACCCTCTAAACTTTTTAGCACATGCTATGTGGGTGAAATTATGATACCATGCCAAATTAAATCCTTTTGAGAGTTCATTTGTAGTGCTTTTCAATTTCAGGGTCATTGAGCTCAAAATAAATCATTAAATGCATGAAAAATAGCAAATTAAGTCAGAAAAGGGTTCCAAATTGATGATGTGGCTTTTAATGGTGCATATTGAACGCACAGGAAGTGTGGAGTTAAAATATGTTAAAAAATTGAAATCCCTTTGTAATAGATGTGTTTTCGTCCGAAACCCTCATACTTCGAAAGAGATTGTCCAGTTTGTACACGAAGTGCATCCAGTTTTTGCCGTGACCCTCTAAACTTTTTAGCACATGCTATGTGGGTGAAATTATGATACCATGCCAAATTTCATCCTTTTGAGAGTTCATTTGTAGTGCTTTTCAATTTCAGGGTCATTGACCTCAAAATAAATCATTAAATGCATAAAAAATAGCAAATTAAGTCAGAAAAGGGTTCCAAATTGATGATGTGGCTTTGAATGGTACATATTGAACGCACAAGAAGTGTGGAGTTAAAATATGTTAAAAAATGAAATCCCTTTGCAATAGATATGTTTTCGTCCGAAACCCTGATACTTCGAAAGAGATTGTCCAGTTTGTACACGAAGTGCATCCAGTTTTTGCCGTGACCCTCTAAACTTTTTAGCACATGCTATGTGGGTGAAATTATGATACCATGCCAAATTTCATCCTTTTGAGAGTTCATTTGTAGTGCTTTTCAATTTCAGGGTCATTGAGCTCAAAATAAATCATTAAATGCATGAAAAATAGCAAATTAAGTCAGAAAAGGGTTCCGAATTGATGATGTGGCTTTGAATGTTGCGTATTTACCGCACAAGAAGTGTGAAGTTAAAATATGTTAAAAAAAGAAATCCCCTTGTAATAGATGTGTTTTCGTCCGAAACCCTGATACTTCGAAAGATATTGTCCAGTTTGTACACGAAGTGCATCCAGTTTTTGCCGTGACCCTCTAAACTTTTTAGCACATGCTATGTGGGTGAAATTATGATACCATGCCAAATTTCATCCTTTTGAGAGTTCATTTGTAGTAATTTTCAATTTCAGGGTCATTGAGCTCAAAATAAATCATTAAATGCATGAAAAATTGCAAATTAAGTCAGAAAAGGGTTCCAAATTGATGATGTGGCTTTGAATGGTGCATATTGAACGCACAAGAAGTGTGGAGTTAAAATGTGTTAAAAATGAAATCCCTTTGTAATAGATGTGTTTTCGTCCGAAACCCTGATACTTCGAAAGAGATTGTCCAGTTTGTACACGAAGTGCATCCAGTTTTTGCCGTGACCCTCTAAACTTTTTAGCACATGCTATGTGGGTGAAATTATGATACCATGCCAAATTAAATCCTTTTGAGAGTTCATTTGTAGTGCTTTTCAATTTCAGGGTCATTGAGCTCAAAATAAATCATTAAATGCATGAAAAATAGCAAATTAAGTCAGAAAAGGGTTCCAAATTGATGATGTGGCTTTTAATGGTGCATATTGAACGCACAGGAAGTGTGGAGTTAAAATATGTTAAAAAATTGAAATCCCTTTGTAATAGATGTGTTTTCGTCCGAAACCCTCATACTTCGAAAGAGATTGTCCAGTTTGTACACGAAGTGCATCCAGTTTTTGCCGTGACCCTCTAAACTTTTTAGCACATGCTATGTGGGTGAAATTATGATACCATGCCAAATTTCATCCTTTTGAGAGTTCATTTGTAGTACTTTTCAATTTCAGGGTCATTGAGCTCAAAATAAATCATTAAATGCATGAAAAATTGCAAATTAAGTCAGAAAAGGGTTCCAAATTGCTGATGTGGCTTTGAATGGTGCATATTGAACGCACAAGAAGTGTGGAGTTAAAATATGTTAAAAAATGAAATCCCTTTGCAATAGATGTGTTTTCGTCCGAAACCCTGATACTTCGAAAGAGATTGTCCAGTTTGTACACGAAGTGCATCCAGTTTTTGCCGTGACCCTCTAAACTTTTTAGCACATGCTATGTGGGTGAAATTATGATACCATGCCAAATTTCATCCTTTTGAGAGTTCATTTGTAGTGCTTTTCAATTTCAGGGTCATTGAGCTCAAAATAAATCATTAAATGCATGAAAAATAGCAAATTAAGTCAGAAAAGGGTTCCGAATTGATGATGTGGCTTTGAATGTTGCGTATTTACCGCACAAGAAGTGTGAAGTTAAAATATGTTAAAAAAAGAAATCCCCTTGTAATAGATGTGTTTTCGTCCGAAACCCTGATACTTCGAAAGAGATTGTCCAGTTTGTACACGAAGTGCATCCAGTTTTTGCCGTGACCCTCTAAACTTTTTAGCACATGCTATGTGGGTGAAATTATGATACCATGCCAAATTTCATCCTTTTGAGAGTTCATTTGTAGTAATTTTCAATTTCAGGGTCATTGAGCTTAAAATAAATCATTAAATGCATGAAAAATAGCAAATTAATTCAGAAAAGGGTTCCAAATTGATGATGTGGCTTTGAATGGTGCATATTGAACGCACAAGAAGTGTGGAGTTAAAATATGTTAAAAAATGAAATCCCTTTGTAATAGATATGTTTTCGTCCGAAACCCTGATACTTCGAAAGAGATTGTCCAGTTTGTACACGAAGTGCATCCAGTTTTTGCCGTGACCGTCTAAACTTTTTAGCACATGCTATGTGGGTGAAATTATGATACCATTCCAAATTTCATCCTTTTGAGAGTTCATTTGTAGTGCTTTTCAATTTCAGGGTCATTGAGCTCAAAATAAATCATTAAATGCATGAAAAATAGCAAATTAAGTCAGAAAAGGGTTCCAAATTGATGATGTTGCTTTTAATGGTGCATATTGAACGCACAGGAAGTGTGGAGTTAAAATATGTTAAAAAAATTGAAATCCCTTTGTAATAGATGTGTTTTCGTCCGAAACCCTGATACTTCGAAAGAGATTGTCCAGTTTGTACACGAAGTGCATCCAGTTTTTGCCGTGACCCTCTAAAATTTTTAGCACATGCTATGTGGGTGAAATTATGATACCATGCCAAATTTCATCCTTTTGAGAGTTCATTTGTAGTACTTTTCAATTTCAGGGTCATTGAGCTCAAAATAAATCATTAAATGCATGAAAAATTGCAAATTAAGTCAGAAAAGGGTTCCAAATTGCTGATGTGGCTTTGAATGGTGCATATTGAACGCACAAGAAGTGTGGAGTTAAAATGTGTTAAAAATGAAATCCCTTTGTAATAGATGTGTTTTCGTCCGAAACCCTGATACTTCGAAAGAGATTGTCCAATTTGTACACGAAGTGCATCCAGTTTTTGCCGTGACCCTCTAAACTTTTTAGCACATGCTATGTGGGTGAAATTATGATACCATGCCAAATTAAATCCTTTTGAGAGTTCATTTGTAGTGCTTTTCAATTTCAGGGTCATTGAGCTCAAAATAAATCATTAAATGCATGAAAAATAGCAAATTAAGTCAGAAAAGGGTTCCAAATTGATGATGTGGCTTTTAATGGTGCATATTGAACGCACAGGAAGTGTGGAGTTAAAATATGTTAAAAAATTGAAATCCCTTTGTAATAGATGTGTTTTCGTCCGAAACCCTCATACTTCGAAAGAGATTGTCCAGTTTGTACACGAAGTGCATCCAGTTTTTGCCGTGACCCTCTAAACTTTTTAGCACATGCTATGTGGGTGAAATTATGATACCATGCCAAATTTCATCCTTTTGAGAGTTCATTTGTAGTGCTTTTCAATTTCAGGGTCATTGACCTCAAAATAAATCATTAAATGCATAAAAAATAGCAAATTAAGTCAGAAAAGGGTTCCAAATTGATGATGTGGCTTTGAATGGTACATATTGAACGCACAAGAAGTGTGGAGTTAAAATATGTTAAAAAATGAAATCCCTTTGCAATAGATATGTTTTCGTCCGAAACCCTGATACTTCGAAAGAGATTGTCCAGTTTGTACACGAAGTGCATCCAGTTTTTGCCGTGACCCTCTAAACTTTTTAGCACATGCTATGTGGGTGAAATTATGATACCATGCCAAATTTCATCCTTTTGAGAGTTCATTTGTAGTGCTTTTCAATTTCAGGGTCATTGAGCTCAAAATAAATCATTAAATGCATGAAAAATAGCAAATTAAGTCAGAAAAGGGTTCCGAATTGATGATGTGGCTTTGAATGTTGCATATTTACCGCACAAGAAGTGTGAAGTTAAAATATGTTAAAAAAAGAAATCCCCTTGTAATAGATGTGTTTTCGTCCGAAACCCTGATACTTCGAAAGATATTGTCCAGTTTGTACACGAAGTGCATCCAGTTTTTGCCGTGACCCTCTAAACTTTTTAGCACATGCTATGTGGGTGAAATTATGATACCATGCCAAATTTCATCCTTTTGAGAGTTCATTTGTAGTAATTTTCAATTTCAGGGTCATTGAGCTTAAAATAAATCATTAAATGCATGAAAAATAGCAAATTAATTCAGAAAAGGGTTCCAAATTGATGATGTGGCTTTGAATGGTGCATATTGAACGCACAAGAAGTGTGGAGTTAAAATATGTTAAAAAATGAAATCCCTTTGTAATAGATGTGTTTTCGTCCGAAACCCTGATACTTCGAAAGAGATTGTCCAGTTTGTACACGAAGTGCATCCAGTTTTTGCCGTGACCCTCTAAACTTTTTAGCACATGCTATGTGGGTGAAATTATGATACCATGCCAAATTTCATCCTTTTGAGAGTTCATTTGTAGTGCTTTTCAATTTCAGGGTCATTGAGCTCAAAATAAATCATTAAATGCATGAAAAATAGCAAATTAAGTCAGAAAAGGGTTCCAAATTGATGATGTGCCTTTTAATGGTGCATATTGAACGCACAGGAAGTGTGGAGTTAAAATATGATAAAAAAATTGAAATCCCTTTGTAATAGATGTGTTTTCGTCCGAAACCCTGATACTTCGAAAGAGATTGTCCAGTTTGTACACGAAGTGCATCTAGTTTTTGCCGTGACCCTCTAAACTTTTTAGCACATGCTATGTGGGTGAAATTATGATACCATGCCAAATTTCATCCTTTTGAGAGTTCATTTGTAGTGCTTTTCAATTTCAGGGTCATTAACCTCAAAATAAATCATTAAATGCATAAAACATAGCAAATTAAGTCAGAAAAGGGTTCCAAATTGATGATGTGGCTTTGAATGGTACATATTGAACGCACAAGAAGTGTGGAGTTAAAATATGTTAAAAAATGAAATCCCTTTGCAATAGATATGTTTTCGTCCGAAACCCTGATACTTCGAAAGAGATTGTCCAATTTGTACACGAAGTGCATCCAGTTTTTGCCGTGACCCTCTAAACTTTTTAGCACATGCTATGTGGGTGAAATTATGATACCATGCGACATTTCATCCTTTTGAGAGTTCATTTGTAGTGCTTTTCAATTTCAGGGTCATTGAGCTCAAAATAAATCATTAAATGCATGAAAAATAGCAAATTAAATCAGAAAAGGGTTCCAAATTGATGATGTGGCTTTGAATGGTGCATATTGAACGCACAAGAAGTGTGGAGTTAAAATATGTTAAAAAATGAAATCCCTTTGTAATAGATGTGTTTTCGTCCGAAACCCTGATACTTCGAAAGAGATTGTCCAGTTTGTACACGAAGTGCATCCAGTTTTTGCCGTGACCCTCTAAACTTTTTAGCACATGCTATGTGGGTGAAATTATGATACCATGCCAAATTTCATCCTTTTGAGAGTTCATTTGTAGTGCTTTTCAATTTCAGGGTCATTGAGCTCAAAATAAATCATTAAATGCATGAAAAATAGCAAATTAAGTCAGAAAAGGGTTCCAAATTGATGATGTGGCTTTGAATGTTGCATATTTAACGCACAAGAAGTGTGAAGTTAAAATATGTTAAAAAAAGAAATCCCCTTGTAATAGATGTGTTTTCGTCCGAAACCCTGATACTTCGAAAGATATTGTCCAGTTTGTACACGAAGTGCATCCAGTTTTTGCCGTGACCCTCTAAACTTTTTAGCACATGCTATGTGGGTGAAATTATGATACCATGCCAAATTTCATCCTTTTGAGAGTTCATTTGTAGTGCTTTTCAATTTCAGGGTCATTGAGCTCAAAATAAATCATTAAATGCATGAAAAATAGCAAATTAAGTCAGAAAAGGGTTCCAAATTGATGATGTGGCTTTTAATGGTGCATATTGAACGCACAGGAAGTGTGGAGTTAAAATATGTTAAAAAAATTGAAATCCCTTTGTAATAGATGTGTTTTCGTCCGAAACCCTGATACTTCGAAAGAGATTGTCCAGTTTGTACACGAAGTGCATCCAGTTTTTGCCGTGACCCTCCAAACTTTTTAGCACATGCTATGTGGGTGAAATTATGATACCATGCCAAATTTCATCCTTTTGAGAGTTCATTTGTAGTACTTTTCAATTTCAGGGTCATTGAGCTCAAAATAAATCATTAAATGCATGAAAAATAGCAAATTAAGTCAGAAAAGGGTTCCAAATTGCTGATGTGGCTTTGAATGGTGCATATTGAACGCACAAGAAGTGTGGAGTTAAAATGTGTTAAAAAATGAAATCCCTTTGTAATAGATGTGTTTTCGTCCGAAACCCTGATACTTCGAAAGAGATTGTCTAGTTTGTACACGAAGTGCATCCAGTTTTTGCCGTGACCCTCTAAACTTTTTAGCACATGCTATGTGGGTGAAATTATGATACCATGCCAAATTTAATCCTTTTGAGAGTTCATTTGTAGTGCTTTTCAATTTCAGGGTCATTGAGCTCAAAATAAATCATTAAATGCATGAAAAATAGCAAATTAAGTCAGAAAAGGGTTCCATATTGATGATGTGGCTTTTAATGGTGCATATTGAACGCACAGGAAGTGTGGAGTTAAAATATGTTCAAAAAATTGAAATCCCTTTGTAATAGATGTGTTTTCGTCCGAAACCCTGATACTTCGAAAGAGATTGTCCAGTTTGTACACGAAGTGCATCCAGTTTTTGCCGTGACCCTCTAAACTTTTTAGCACATGCTATGTGGGTGAAATTATGATACCATGCCAAATTTCATCCTTTTGAGAGTTCATTTGTTGTGCTTTTCAATTTCAGGTTCATTGAGCTCAAAATAAATCATTAAATGCATGAAAAATAGCAAATTAAGTCAGAAAAGGGTTCCAAATTGATGATGTGGCTTTGAATGTTGCATATTTAACGCACAAGAAGTGTGAAGTTAAAATATGTTAAAAAAAGAAATCCCCTTGTAATAGATGTGTTTTCGTCCGAAACCCTGATACTTCGAAAGATATTGTCCAGTTTGTACACGAAGTGCATCCAGTTTTTGCCGTGACCCTCTAAACTTTTTAGCACATGCTATGTGGGTGAAATTATGATACCATGCCAAATTTCATCCTTTTGAGAGTTCATTTGTAGTAATTTTCAATTTCAGGGTCATTGAGCTTAAAATAAATCATTAAATGCATGAAAAATAGCAAATTAATTCAGAAAAGGGTTCCAAATTGATGATGTGGCTTTGAATGGTGCATATTGAACACACAAGAAGTGTGGAGTTAAAATATGTTAAAAAATGAAATCCCTTTGTAATAGATATGTTTTCCTCCGAAACCCTGATACTTCGAAAGAGATTGTCCAGTTTGTACACGAAGTGCATCCAGTTTTTGCCGTGACCGTCTAAACTTTTTAGCACATGCTATGTGGGTGAAATTATGATACCATTCCAAATTTCATCCTTTTGAGAGTTCATTTGTAGTGCTTTTCAATTTCAGGGTCATTGAGCTCAAAATAAATCATTAAATGCATGAAAAATAGCAAATTAAGTCAGAAAAGGGTTCCAAATTGATGATGTGGCTTTTAATGGTGCATATTGAACGCACAGGAAGTGTGGAGTTAAAATATGTTAAAAAAATTGAAATCCCTTTGTAATAGATGTGTTTTCGTCCGAAACCCTGATACTTCGAAAGAGATTGTCCAGTTTGTACACGAAGTGCATCCAGTTTTTGCCGTGACCGTCTAAACTTTTTAGCACATGCTATGTGGGTGAAATTATGATACCATTCCAAATTTCATCCTTTTGAGAGTTCATTTGTAGTGCTTTTCAATTTCAGGGTCATTGAGCTCAAAATAAATCATTAAATGCATGAAAAATAGCAAATTAAGTCAGAAAAGGGTTCCAAATTGATGATGTGGCTTTTAATGGTGCATATTGAACGCACAGGAAGTGTGGAGTTAAAATATGATAAAAAAAATTGAAATCCCTTTGTAATAGATGTGTTTTCGTCCGAAACCCTGATACTTCGAAAGAGATTGTCCAGTTTGTACACGAAGTGCATCCAGTTTTTGCCGTGACCCTCTAAAATTTTTAGCACATGCTATGTGGGTGAAATTATGATACCATGCCAAATTTCATCCTTTTGAGAGTTCATTTGTAGTACTTTTCAATTTCAGGGTCATTGGGCTCAAAATAAATCATTAAATGCATGAAAAATTGCAAATTAAGTCACAAAAGGGTTCCAAATTGCTGATGTGGCTTTGAATGGTGCATATTGAACGCACAAGAAGTGTGGAGTTAAAATGTGTTAAAAATGAAATCCCTTTGTAATAGATGTGTTTTCGTCCGAAACCCTGATACTTCGAAAGAGATTGTCCAGTTTGTACACGAAGTGCATCCAGTTTTTGCAGTGACCCTCTAAACTTTTTAGCACATGCTATGTGGGTGAAATTATGATACCATGCCAAATTAAATCCTTTTGAGAGTTCATTTGTAGTGCTTTTCAATTTCAGGGTCATTGAGCTCAAAATAAATCATTAAATGCATGAAAAATAGCAAATTAAGTCAGAAAAGGGTTCCAAATTGATGATGTGGCTTTTAATGGTGCATATTGAACGCACAGGAAGTGTGGAGTTAAAATATGTTAAAAAATTGAAATCCCTTTGTAATAGATGTGTTTTCGTCCGAAACCCTCATACTTCGAAAGAGATTGTCCAGTTTGTACACGAAGTGCATCCAGTTTTTGCCGTGACCCTCTAAACTTTTTAGCACATGCTATGTGGGTGAAATTATGATACCATGCCAAATTTCATCCTTTTGAGAGTTCATTTGTAGTGCTTTTCAATTTCAGGGTCATTGACCTCAAAATAAATCATTAAATGCATAAAAAATAGCAAATTAAGTCAGAAAAGGGTTCCAAATTGATGATGTGGCTTTGAATGGTACATATTGAACGCACAAGAAGTGTGGAGTTAAAATATGTTAAAAAATGAAATCCCTTTGCAATAGATATGTTTTCGTCCGAAACCCTGATACTTCGAAAGAGATTGTCCAGTTTGTACACGAAGTGCATCCAGTTTTTGCCGTGACCCTCTAAACTTTTTAGCACATGCTATGTGGGTGAAATTATGATACCATGCCAAATTTCATCCTTTTGAGAGTTCATTTGTAGTGCTTTTCAATTTCAGGGTCATTGAGCTCAAAATAAATCATTAAATGCATGAAAAATAGCAAATTAAATCAGAAAAGGGTTCCAAATTGATGATGTGGCTTTGAATGGTGCATATTGAACGCACAAGAAGTGTGGAGTTAAAATATGTTAAAAAATGAAATCCCTTTGTAATAGATGTGTTTTCGTCCGAAACCCTGATGCTTCGAAAGAGATTGTCCAGTTTGTACACGAAGTGCATCCAGTTTTTGCCGTGACCCTCTAAACTTTTTAGCACATGCTATGTGGGTGAAATTATGATACCATGCCAAATTTCATCCTTTTGAGACTTCATTTGTAGTGCTTTTCAATTTCAGGGTCATTGAGCTCAAAATAAATCATTAAATGCATGAAAAATAGCAAATTAAGTCAAAAAAGGGTTCCAAATTGATGATGTGGCTTTGAATGTTGCATATTTAACGCACAAGAAGTGTGAAGTTAAAATATGTTAAAAAAAGAAATCCCCTTGTAATAGATGTGTTTTCGTCCGAAACCCTGATACTTCGAAAGATATTGTCCAGTTTGTACACGAAGTGCATCCAGTTTTTGCCGTGACCCACTAAACTTTTTAGCACATGCTATGTGGGTGAAATTATGATACCATGCCAAATTTCATCCTTTTGAGAGTTCATTTGTAGTGCTTTTCAATTTCAGGGTCATTGAGCTCAAAATAAATCATTAAATGCATGAAAAATTGCAAATTAAGTCAGAAAAGGGTTCCAAATTGCTGATGTGGCTTTGAATGGTGCATATTGAACGCACAAGAAGTGTGGAGTTAAGATGTGTTAAAAAATGAAATCCCTTTGTAATAGATGTGTTTTCGTCCGAAACCCTGATACTTCGAAAGAGATTGTCCAGTTTGTACACGAAGTGCATCCAGTTTTTGCCGTGACCCTCTAAACTTTTTAGCACATGCTATGTGGGTGAAATTATGATACCATGCCAAATTAAATCCTTTTGAGAGTTCATTTGTAGTGCTTTTCAATTTCAGGGTCATTGAGCTCAAAATAAATCATTAAATGCATGAAAAATAGCAAATTAAGTCAGAAAAGGGTTCCAAATTGATGATGTGGCTTTTAATGGTGCATATTGAACGCACAGGAAGTGTGGAGTTAAAATATGTTAAAAAAATTGAATCCCTTTGTAATAGATATGTTTTCGTCCGAAACCCTGATACTTCGAAAGAGATTGTCCAGTTTGTACACGAAGTGCATCCAGGTTTTGCCGTGACCCTCTAAACTTTTTAGCACATGCTATGTGGGTGAAATTATGATACCATGCCAAATTTCATCCTTTTGAGAGTTCATTTGTAGTGCTTTTCAATTTCAGGGTCATTGAGCTCAAAATAAATCATTAAATGCATGAAAAATAGCAAATTAAATCAGAAAAGGGTTCCAAATTGATGATGTGGCTTTGAATGGTGCATATTGAACGCACAAGAAGTGTGGAGTTAAAATATGTTAAAAAATGAAATCCCTTTGTAATAGATGTGTTTTCGTCCGAAACCCTGATACTTCGAAAGAGATTGTCCAGTTTGTATGCGAAGTGCATCCAGTTTTTGCAGTGACCCTCTAAACTTTTTAGCACATGCTATGTGGGTGAAATTATGATACCATGCCAAATTTCATCCTTTTGAGAGTTCATTTGTAGAGCTTTTCAATTTCAGGGTCATTGAGCTCAAAATAAATCATTAAATGCATGAAAAATAGCAAATTAAGTCAGAAAAGGGTTCCAAATTGATGATGTGGCTTTGAATGTTGCATATTTAACGCACAAGAAGTGTGAAGTTAAAATATGTTAAAAAAAGAAATCCCCGTGTAATAGATGTGTTTTCGTCCGAAACCCTGATACTTCGAAAGATATTGTCCAGTTTGTACACGAAGTGCATCCAGTTTTTGCCGTGACCCTCTAAACTTTTTAGCACATGCTATGTGGGTGAAATTATGATACCATGCCAAATTTCATCCTTTTGAGAGTTCATTTGTAGTAATTTTCAATTTCAGGGTCATTGAGCTTAAAATAAATCATTAAATGCATGAAAAATAGCAAATTAAATCAGAAAAGGGTTCCAAATTGATGATGTGGCTTTGAATGGTGCATATTGAACGCACAAGAAGTGTGGAGTTAAAATATGTTAAAAAATGAAATCCCTTTGTAATAGATATGTTTTCGTCCGAAACCCTGATACTTCGAAAGAGATTGTCCAGTTTGTACACGAAGTGCATCCAGTTTTTGCCGTGACCGTCTAAACTTTTTAGCACATGCTATGTGGGTGAAATTATGATACCATTCCAAATTTCATCCTTTTGAGAGTTCATTTGTAGTGCTTTTCAATTTCAGGGTCATTGAGCTCAAAATAAATCATTAAATGCATGAAAAATAGCAAATTAAGTCAGAAAAGGGTTCCAAATTGATGATGTGGCTTTTAATGGTGCATATTGAACGCACAGGAAGTGTGGAGTTTAAATATGTTAAAAAAATTGAAATCCCTTTGTAATAGATGTGTTTTCGTCCGAAACCCTGATACTTCGAAAGAGATTGTCCAGTTTGTACACGAAGTGCATCCAGTTTTTGCCGTGACCCTCTAAAATTTTTAGCACATGCTATGTGGGTGAAATTATGATACCATGCCAAATTTCATCCTTTTGAGAGTTCATTTGTAGTACTTTTCAATTTCAGGGTCATTGAGCTCAAAATAAATCATTAAATGCATGAAAAATAGCAAATTAAGTCAGAAAAGGGTTCCAAATTGATGATGTGGCTTTTAATGGTGCATATTGAACGCACAGGAAGTGTGGAGTTAAAATATGTTAAAAAATTGAAATCCCTTTGTAATAGATGTGTTTTCGTCCGAAACCCTCATACTTCGAAAGAGATTGTCCAGTTTGTACACGAAGTGCATCCAGTTTTTGCCGTGACCCTCTAAACTTTTTAGCACATGCTATGTGGGTGAAATTATGATACCATGCCAAATTTCATCCTTTTGAGAGTTCATTTGTAGTGCTTTTCAATTTCAGGGTCATTGACCTCAAAATAAATCATTAAATGCATAAAAAATAGCAAATTAAGTCAGAAAAGGGTTCCAAATTGATGATGTGGCTTTGAATGGTGCATATTGAACGCACAAGAAGTGTGGAGTGAAAATATGTTAAAAAATGAAATCCCTTTGCAATAGATATGTTTTCGTCCGAAACCCTGATACTTCGAAAGAGATTGTCCAGTTTGTACACGAAGTGCATCCAGTTTTTGCCGTGACCCTCTAAACTTTTTAGCACATGCTATGTGGGTGAAATTATGATACCATGCCAAATTTCATCCTTTTGAGAGTTCATTTGTAGTGCTTTTCAATTTCAGGGTCATTGAGCTCAAAATAAATCATTAAATGCATGAAAAATAGCAAATTAAATCAGAAAAGGGTTCCAAATTGATGATGTGGCTTTGAATGGTGCATATTGAACGCACAAGAAGTGTGGAGTTAAAATATGTTAAAAAATGAAATCCCTTTGCAATAGATATGTTTTCGTCCGAAACCCTGATACTTCGAAAGAGATTGTCCAGTTTGTACACGAAGTGCATCCAGTTTTTGCCGTGACCCTCTAAACTTTTTAGCACATGCTATGTGGGTGAAATTATGATACCATGCCAAATTTCATCCTTTTGAGAGTTCATTTGTAGTGCTTTTCAATTTCAGGGTCATTGAGCTCAAAATAAATCATTAAATGCATGAAAAATAGCAAATTAAATCAGAAAAGGGTTCCAAATTGATGATGTGGCTTTGAATGGTGCATATTGAACGCACAAGAAGTGTGGAGTTAAAATATGTTAAAAAATGAAATCCCTTTGTAATAGATGTGTTTTCGTCCGAAACCCTGATACTTCGAAAGAGATTGTCCAGTTTGTACACGAAGTGCATCCAGTTTTTGCCGTGACCCTCTAAACTTTTTAGCACATGCTATGTGGGTGAAATTATGATACCATGCCAAATTTCATCCTTTTGAGAGTTCATTTGTAGTGCTTTTCAATTTCAGGGTCATTGAGCTCAAAATAAATCATTAAATGCATGAAAAATAGCAAATTAAGTCAGAAAAGGGTTCCAAATTGATGATGTGGCTTTGAATGTTGCATATTTAACGCACAAGAAGTGTGAAGTTAAAATATGTTAAAAAAAGAAATCCCCTTGTAATAGATGTGTTTTCGTCCGAAACCCTGATACTTCGAAAGATATTGTCCAGTTTGTACACGAAGTGCATCCAGTTTTTGCCGTGACCCTCTAAACTTTTTAGCACATGCTATGTGGGTGAAATTATGACACCATGCCAAATTTCATCCTTTTGAGAGTTCATTTGTAGTAATTTTCAATTTCAGGGTCATTGAGCTTAAAATAAATCATTAAATGCATGAAAAATAGCAAATTAAATCAGAAAAGGGTTCCAAATTGATGATGTGGCTTTGAATGGTGCATATTGAACGCACAAGAAGTGTGGAGTTAAAATATGTTCAAAAATGAAATCCCTTTGTAATAGATATGTTTTCGTCCGAAACCCTGATACTTCGAAAGAGATTGTCCAGTTTGTACACGAAGTGCATCCAGTTTTTGCCGTGACCGTCTAAACTTTTTAGCACATGCTATGTGGGTGAAATTATGATACCATTCCAAATTTCATCCTTTTGAGAGTTCATTTGTAGTGCTTTTCAATTTCAGGGTCATTGAGCTCAAAATAAATCATTAAATGCATGAAAAATAGCAAATTAAGTCAGAAAAGGGTTCCAAATTGATGATGTGGCTTTTAATGGTGCATATTGAACGCACAGGAAGTGTGGAGTTTAAATATGTTAAAAAAATTGAAATCCCTTTGTAATAGATGTGTTTTCGTCCGAAACCCTGATACTTCGAAAGAGATTGTCCAGTTTGTACACGAAGTGCATCCAGTTTTTGCCGTGACCCTCTAAAATTTTTAGCACATGCTATGTGGGTGAAATTATGATACCATGCCAAGTTTCAACCATTTCAGAGTTCATTTGTGGTGCTTTTCAATTTCAGGGTCATTGAGCTCAAAATAAATCATTAAATGCATGAAAAATAGCAAATTAAGTCAGAAAAGGGTTCCAAATTGATGATGTGGCTTTTAATGGTGCATATTGAACGCACAGGAAGTGTGGAGTTAAAATATGTTAAAAAATTGAAATCCCTTTGTAATAGATGTGTTTTCGTCCGAAACCCTCATACTTCGAAAGAGATTGTCCAGTTTGTACACGAAGTGCATCCAGTTTTTGCCGTGACCCTCTAAACTTTTTAGCACATGCTATGTGGGTGAAATTATGATACCATGCCAAATTTCATCCTTTTGAGAGTTCATTTGTAGTGCTTTTCAATTTCAGGGTCATTTACCTCAAAATAAATCATTAAATGCATAAAAAATAGCAAATTAAGTCAGAAAAGGGTTCCAAATTGATGATGTGGCTTTGAATGGTGCATATTGAACGCACAAGAAGTGTGGAGTGAAAATATGTTAAAAAATGAAATCCCTTTGCAATAGATATGTTTTCGTCCGAAACCCTGATACTTCGAAAGAGATTGTCCAGTTTGTACACGAAGTGCATCCAGTTTTTGCCGTGACCCTCTAAACTTTTTAGCACATGCTATGTGGGTGAAATTATGATACCATGCCAAATTTCATCCTTTTGAGAGTTCATTTGTAGTGCTTTTCAATTTCAGGGTCATTGAGCTCAAAATAAATCATTAAATGCATGAAAAATAGCAAATTAAATCAGAAAAGGGTTCCAAATTGATGATGTGGCTTTGAATGGTGCATATTGAACGCACAAGAAGTGTGGAGTTAAAATATGTTAAAAAATGAAATCCCTTTGCAATAGATATGTTTTCGTCCGAAACCCTGATACTTCGAAAGAGATTGTCCAGTTTGTACACGAAGTGCATCCAGTTTTTTCCGTGACCCTCTAAACTTTTTAGCACATGCTATGTGGGTGAAATTATGATACCATGCCAAATTTCATCCTTTTGAGAGTTCATTTGTAGTGCTTTTCAATTTCAGGGTCATTGAGCTCAAAATAAATCATTAAATGCATGAAAAATAGCAAATTAAATCAGAAAAGGGTTCCAAATTGATGATGTGGCTTTGAATGGTGCATATTGAACGCACAAGTGTGGAGTTAAAATATGTTAAAAAATGAAATCCCTTTGTAATAGATGTGTTTTCGTCCGAAACCCTGATACTTCGAAAGAGATTGTCCAGTTTGTACACGAAGTGCATCCAGTTTTTGCCGTGACCCTCTAAACTTTTTAGCACATGCTATGTGGGTGAAATTATGATACCATGCCAAATTTCATCCTTTTGAGAGTTCATTTGTAGTGCTTTTCAATTTCAGGGTCATTGAGCTCAAAATAAATCATTAAATGCATGAAAAATAGCAAATTAAGTCAGAAAAGGGTTCCAAATTGATGATGTGGCTTTGAATGTTGCATATTTAACGCACAAGAAGTGTGAAGTTAAAATATGTTAAAAAAAGAAATCCCCTTGTAATAGATGTGTTTTCGTCCGAAACCCTGATACTTCGAAAGATATTGTCCAGTTTGTACACGAAGTGCATCCAGTTTTTGCCGTGACCCTCTAAACTTTTTAGCACATGCTATGTGGGTGAAATTATGATACCATGCCAAATTTCATCCTTTTGAGAGTTCATTTGTAGTAATTTTCAATTTCAGGGTCATTGAGCTTAAAATAAATCATTAAATGCATGAAAAATAGCAAATTAAATCAGAAAAGGGTTCCAAATTGATGATGTGGCTTTGAATGGTGCATATTGAACGCACAAGAAGTGTGGAGTTAAAATATGTTCAAAAATGAAATCCCTTTGTAATAGATATGTTTTCGTCCGAAACCCTGATACTTCGAAAGAGATTGTCCAGTTTGTACACGAAGTGCATCCAGTTTTTGCCGTGCCCGTCTAAAAATTTTAGCACATGCTATGTGGGTGAAATTATGATACCATTCCAAATTTCATCCTTTTGAGAGTTCATTTGTAGTGCTTTTCAATTTCAGGGTCATTGAGCTCAAACTAAATCATTAAATGCATGAAAAATAGCAAATTAAGTCAGAAAAGGGTTCCAAATTGATGATGTGGCTTTTAATGGTGCATATTGAACGCACAGGAAGTGTGGAGTTAAAATATGTTAAAAAAATTGAAATCCATTTGTAATAGATGTGTTTTCGTCCGAAACCCTGATACTTCGAAAGAGATTGTCCAGTTTGTACACGAAGTGCATCTAGTTTTTGCCGTGACCCTCTAAAATTTTTAGCACATGCTATGTGGGTGAAATTATGATACCATGCCAAATTTCATCCTTTTGAGAGTTCATTTGTAGTACTTTTCAATTTCAGGGTCATTGAGCTCAAAATAAATCATTAAATGCATGAAAAATTGCAAATTAAGTCAGAAAAGGGTTCCAAATTGCTGATGTGGCTTTGAATGGTGCATATTGAACGCACAAGAAGTGTGGAGTTAAAATGTGTTAAAAAATGAAATCCCTTTGTAATAGATGTGTTTTCGTCCGAAACCCTGATACTTCGAAAGAGATTGTCCAGTTTGTACACGAAGTGCATCCAGTTTTTGCCGTGACCCTCTAAACTTTTTAGCACATGCTATGTGGGTGAAATTATGCTACCATGCCAAATTAAATCCTTTTGAGAGTTCATTTGTAGTGCTTTTCAATTTCAGGGTCATTGAGCTCAAAATAAATCATTAAATGCATGAAAAATAGCAAATTAAGTCAGAAAAGGGTTCCAAATTGATGATGTGGCTTTTAATGGTGCATATTGAACGCATAGGAAGTGTGGAGTTAAAATATGTTAAAAAATTGAAATCCCTTTGTAATAGATGTGTTTTCGTCCGAAACCCTCATACTTCGAAAGAGATTGTCCAGTTTGTACACGAAGTGCATCCAGTTTTTGCCGTGACCCTCTAAACTTTTTAGCACATGCTATGTGGGTGAAATTATGATACCATGCCAAATTTCACCCTTTTGAGAGTTCATTTGTAATGCTTTTCAATTTCAGGGTCATTGACCTCAAAATAAATCATTAAATGCATAAAAAATAGCAAATTAAGTCAGAAAAGTGTTCCAAATTGATGATGTGGCTTTGAATGGTACATATTGAACGCACAAGAAGTGTGGAGTTAAAATATGTTAAAAAATGAAATCCCTTTGCAATAGATATGTTTTCGTCCGAAACCCTGATACTTCGAAAGAGATTGTCCAGTTTGTACACGCATCCAGTTTTTGCCGTGACCCTCTAAACTTTTTAGCACATGCTATGTGGGTGAAATTATGATACCATGCCAAATTTCATCCTTTTGAGAGTTCATTTGTAGTGCTTTTCAATTTCAGGGTCATTGAGCTCAAAATAAATCATTAAATGCATGAAAAATAGCAAATTAAATCAGAAAAGGGTTCCAAATTGATGATGTGGCTTTGAATGGTGCATATTGAACGCACAAGAAGTGTGGAGTTAAAATATGTTAAAAAATGAAATCCCTTTGTAATAGATGTGTTTTCGTCCGAAACCCTGATACTTCGAAAGAGATTGTCCAGTTTGTACACGAAGTGCATCCAGTTTTTGCCGTGACCCTCTAAACTTTTTAGCACATGCTATGTGGGTGAAATTATGATACCATGCCA
The DNA here is from genome assembly GCA_039707655.1 of Elymus sibiricus. Lineage (NCBI taxonomy): Eukaryota > Viridiplantae > Streptophyta > Magnoliopsida > Poales > Poaceae > Elymus > Elymus sibiricus. Next base: position 25,306,979 of record CM077671.1, on the reverse strand, counting down.
AATTTCATCCTTTTGAGAGTTCATTTGTAGTGCTTTTCAATTTCAGGGTCATTGAGCTCAAAATAAATCATTAAATGCATGAAAATTAGCAAATTAAGTCAGAAAAGGGTTCCAAATTGATGATGTGGCTTTGAATGTTGCATATTTAACGCACAAGAAGTGTGAAGTTAAAATATGTTAAAAAAAGAAATCCCCTTGTAATAGATGTGTTTTCGTCCGAAACCCTGATACTTCGAAAGATATTGTCCAGTTTGTACACGAAGTGCATCCAGTTTTTGCCGTGACCCTCTAAACTTTTTAGCACATGCTATGTGGGTGAAATTATGATACCATGCCAAATTTCATCCTTTTGAGAGTTCATTTGTAGTAATTTTCAATTTCAGGGTCATTGAGCTTAAAATAAATCATTAAATGCATGAAAAATAGCAAATTAAATCAGAAAAGGGTTCCAAATTGATGATGTGGCTTTGAATGGTGCATATTGAACGCACAAGAAGTGTGGAGTTAAAATATGTTAAAAAATGAAATCCCTTTGTAATAGATATGTTTTCGTCCGAAACCCTGATACTTCGAAAGAGATTGTCCAGTTTGTACACGAAGTGCATCCAGTTTTTGCCGTGCCCGTCTAAACTTTTTAGCACATGCTATGTGGGTGAAATTATGATACCATTCCAAATTTCATCCTTTTGAGAGTTCATTTGTAGTGCTTTTCAATTTCAGGGTCATTGAGCTCAAAATAAATCATTAAATGCATGAAAAATAGCAAATTAAGTCAGAAAAGGGTTCCAAATTGATGATGTGGCTTTTAATGGTGCATATTGAACGCACAGGAAGTGTGGAGTTAAAATATGTTAAAAAAATTGAAATCCCTTTGTAATAGATGTGTTTTCGTCCGAAACCCTGATACTTCGAAAGAGATTGTCCAGTTTGTACACGAAGTGCATCTAGTTTTTGCCGTGACCCTCTAAAATTTTTAGCACATGCTATGTGGGTGAAATTATGATACCATGCCAAATTTCATCCTTTTGAGAGTTCATTTGTAGTACTTTTCAATTTCAGGGTCATTGAGCTCAAAATAAATCATTAAATGCATGAAAAATTGCAAATTAAGTCAGAAAAGGGTTCCAAATTGCTGATGTGGCTTTGAATGGTGCATATTGAACGCACAAGAAGTGTGGAGTTAAGATGTGTTAAAAAATGAAATCCCTTTGTAATAGATGTGTTTTCGTCCGAAACCCTGATACTTCGAAAGAGATTGTCCAGTTTGTACACGAAGTGCATCCAGTTTTTGCCGTTACCCTCTAAACTTTTTAGCACATGCTATGTGGGTGAAATTATGATACCATGCCAAATTAAATCCTTTTGAGAGTTCATTTGTAGTGCTTTTCAATTTCAGGGTCATTGAGCTCAAAATAAATCATTAAATGCATGAAAAATAGCAAATTAAGTCAGAAAGGGTTCCAAATTGATGATGTGGCTTTTAATGGTGCATATTGAACGCACAGGAAGTGTGGAGTTAAAATATGTTAAAAAATTGAAATCCCTTTGTAATAGATGTGTTTTCGTCCGAAACCCTCATACTTCGAAAGAGATTGTCCAGTTTGTACACGAAGTGCATCCAGTTTTTGCCGTGACCCTCTAAACTTTTTAGCACATGCTATGTGGGTGAAATTATGATACCATGCCAAATTTCATCCTTTTGAGAGTTCATTTGTAGTGCTTTTCAATTTCAGGGTCATTGACCTCAAAATAAATCATTAAATGCATAAAAAATAGCAAATTAAGTCAGAAAAGGGTTCCAAATTGATGATGTGGCTTTGAATGGTACATATTGAACGCACAAGAAGTGTGGAGTTAAAATATGTTAAAAAATGAAATCCCTTTGCAATAGATATGTTTTCGTCCGAAACCCTGATACTTCGAAAGAGATTGTCCAGTTTGTACACGAAGTGCATCCAGTTTTTGCCGTGACCCTCTAAACTTTTTAGCACATGCTATGTGGGTGAAATTATGATACCATGCCAAATTTCATCCTTTTGAGAGTTCATTTGTAGTGCTTTTCAATTTCAGGGTCATTGAGCTCAAAATAAATCATTAAATGCATGAAAAATAGCAAATTAAATCAGAAAAGGGTTCCAAATTGATGATGTGGCTTTGAATGGTGCATATTGAACGCACAAGAAGTGTGGAGTTAAAATATGTTAAAAAATGAAATCCCTTTGTAATAGATGTGTTTTCGTCCGAAACCCTGATACTTCGAAAGAGATTGTCCAGTTTGTACGCGAAGTGCATCCAGTTTTTGCAGTGACCCTCTAAACTTTTTAGCACATGCTATGTGGGTGAAATTATGATACCATGCCAAATTTCATCCTTTTGAGAGTTCATTTGTAGTGCTTTTCAATTTCAGGGTCATTGAGCTCAAAATAAATCATTAAATGCATGAAAAATAGCAAATTAAGTCAGAAAAGGGTTCCAAATTGATGATGTGGCTTTGAATGTTGCATATTTAACGCACAAGAAGTGTGAAGTTAAAATATGTTAAAAAAAGAAATCCCCTTGTAATAGATGTGTTTTCGTCCGAAACCCTGATACTTCGAAAGATATTGTCCAGTTTGTACACGAAGTGCATCCAGTTTTTGCCGTGACCCTCTAAACTTTTTAGCACATGCTATGTGGGTGAAATTATGATACCATGCCAAATTTCATCCTTTTGAGAGTTCATTTGTAGTAATTTTCAATTTCAGGGTCATTGAGCTTAAAATAAATCATTAAATGCATGAAAAATAGCAAATTAAATCAGAAAAGGGTTCCAAATTGATGATGTGGCTTTGAATGGTGCATATTGAACGCACAAGAAGTGTGGAGTTAAAATATGTTAAAAAATGAAATCCCTTTGTAATAGATATGTTTTCGTCCGAAACCCTGATACTTCGAAAGAGATTGTCCAGTTTGTACACGAAGTGCATCCAGTTTTTGCCGTGCCCGTCTAAACTTTTTAGCACATGCTATGTGGGTGAAATTATGATACCATTCCAAATTTCATCCTTTTGAGAGTTCATTTGTAGTGCTTTTCAATTTCAGGGTCATTGAGCTCAAAATAAATCATTAAATGCATGAAAAATAGCAAATTAAGTCAGAAAAGGGTTCCAAATTGATGATGTGGCTTTTAATGGTGCATATTGAACGCACAGGAAGTGTGGAGTTAAAATATGTTAAAAAAATTGAAATCCCTTTGTAATAGATGTGTTTTCGTCCGAAACCCTGATACTTCGAAAGAGATTGTCCAGTTTGTACACGAAGTGCATCTAGTTTTTGCCGTGACCCTCTAAAATTTTTAGCACATGCTATGTGGGTGAAATTATGATACCATGCCAAATTTCATCCTTTTGAGAGTTCATTTGTAGTACTTTTCAATTTCAGGGTCATTGAGCTCAAAATAAATCATTAAATGCATGAAAAATTGCAAATTAAGTCAGAAAAGGGTTCCAAATTGCTGATGTGGCTTTGAATGGTGCATATTGAACGCACAAGAAGTGTGGAGTTAAGATGTGTTAAAAAATGAAATCCCTTTGTAATAGATGTGTTTTCGTCCGAAACCCTGATACTTCGAAAGAGATTGTCCAGTTTGTACACGAAGTGCATCCAGTTTTTGCCGTTACCCTCTAAACTTTTTAGCACATGCTATGTGGGTGAAATTATGATACCATGCCAAATTAAATCCTTTTGAGAGTTCATTTGTAGTGCTTTTCAATTTCAGGGTCATTGAGCTCAAAATAAATCATTAAATGCATGAAAAATAGCAAATTAAGTCAGAAAGGGTTCCAAATTGATGATGTGGCTTTTAATGGTGCATATTGAACGCACAGGAAGTGTGGAGTTAAAATATGTTAAAAAATTGAAATCCCTTTGTAATAGATGTGTTTTCGTCCGAAACCCTCATACTTCGAAAGAGATTGTCCAGTTTGTACACGAAGTGCATCCAGTTTTTGCCGTGACCCTCTAAACTTTTTAGCACATGCTATGTGGGTGAAATTATGATACCATGCCAAATTTCATCCTTTTGAGAGTTCATTTGTAGTGCTTTTCAATTTCAGGGTCATTGACCTCAAAATAAATCATTAAATGCATAAAAAATAGCAAATTAAGTCAGAAAAGGGTTCCAAATTGATGATGTGGCTTTGAATGGTACATATTGAACGCACAAGAAGTGTGGAGTTAAAATATGTTAAAAAATGAAATCCCTTTGCAATAGATATGTTTTCGTCCGAAACCCTGATACTTCGAAAGAGATTGTCCAGTTTGTACACGAAGTGCATCCAGTTTTTGCCGTGACCCTCTAAACTTTTTAGCACATGCTATGTGGGTGAAATTATGATACCATGCCAAATTTCATCCTTTTGAGAGTTCATTTGTAGTGCTTTTCAATTTCAGGGTCATTGAGCTCAAAATAAATCATTAAATGCATGAAAAATAGCAAATTAAATCAGAAAAGGGTTCCAAATTGATGATGTGGCTTTGAATGGTGCATATTGAACGCACAAGAAGTGTGGAGTTAAAATATGTTAAAAAATGAAATCCCTTTGTAATAGATGTGTTTTCGTCCGAAACCCTGATACTTCGAAAGAGATTGTCCAGTTTGTACGCGAAGTGCATCCAGTTTTTGCAGTGACCCTCTAAACTTTTTAGCACATGCTATGTGGGTGAAATTATGATACCATGCCAAATTTCATCCTTTTGAGAGTTCATTTGTAGTGCTTTTCAATTTCAGGGTCATTGAGATCAAAATAAATCATTAAATGCATGAAAAATAGCAAATTAAGTCAGAAAAGGGTTCCAAATTGATGATGTGGCTTTGAATGTTGCATATTTAACGCACAAGAAGTGTGAAGTTAAAATATGTTAAAAAAAGAAATCCCCTTGTAATAGATGTGTTTTCGTCCGAAACCCTGATACTTCGAAAGATATTGTCCAGTTTGTACACGAAGTGCATCCAGTTTTTGCCGTGACCCTCTAAACTTTTTAGCACATGCTATGTGGGTGAAATTATGATACCATGCCAAATTTCATCCTTTTGAGAGTTCATTTGTAGTAATTTTCAATTTCAGGGTCATTGAGCTTAAAATAAATCATTAAATGCATGAAAAATAGCAAATTAAATCAGAAAAGGGTTCCAAATTGATGATGTGGCTTTGAATGGTGCATATTGAACGCACAAGAAGTGTGGAGTTAAAATATGTTAAAAAATGAAATCCCTTTGTAATAGATATGTTTTCGTCCGAAACCCTGATACTTCGAAAGAGATTGTCCAGTTTGTACACGAAGTGCATCCAGTTTTTGCCGTGCCCGTCTAAACTTTTTAGCACATGCTATGTGGGTGAAATTATGATACCATTCCAAATTTCATCCTTTTGAGAGTTCATTTGTAGTGCTTTTCAATTTCAGGGTCATTGAGCTCAAAATAAATCATTAAATGCATGAAAAATAGCAAATTAAGTCAGAAAAGGGTTCCAAATTGATGATGTGGCTTTTAATGGTGCATATTGAACGCACAGGAAGTGTGGAGTTAAAATATGTTAAAAAAATTGAAATCCCTTTGTAATAGATGTGTTTTCGTCCGAAACCCTGATACTTCGAAAGAGATTGTCCAGTTTGTACACGAAGTGCATCTAGTTTTTGCCGTGACCCTCTAAAATTTTTAGCACATGCTATGTGGGTGAAATTATGATACCATGCCAAATTTCATCCTTTTGAGAGTTCATTTGTAGTACTTTTCAATTTCAGGGTCATTGAGCTCAAAATAAATCATTAAATGCATGAAAAATTGCAAATTAAGTCAGAAAAGGGTTCCAAATTGCTGATGTGGCTTTGAATGGTGCATATTGAACGCACAAGAAGTGTGGAGTTAAGATGTGTTAAAAAATGAAATCCCTTTGTAATAGATGTGTTTTCGTCCGAAACCCTGATACTTCGAAAGAGATTGTCCAGTTTGTACACGAAGTGCATCCAGTTTTTGCCGTTACCCTCTAAACTTTTTAGCACATGCTATGTGGGTGAAATTATGATACCATGCCAAATTAAATCCTTTTGAGAGTTCATTTGTAGTGCTTTTCAATTTCAGGGTCATTGAGCTCAAAATAAATCATTAAATGCATGAAAAATAGCAAATTAAGTCAGAAAGGGTTCCAAATTGATGATGTGGCTTTTAATGGTGCATATTGAACGCACAGGAAGTGTGGAGTTAAAATATGTTAAAAAATTGAAATCCCTTTGTAATAGATGTGTTTTCGTCCGAAACCCTCATACTTCGAAAGAGATTGTCCAGTTTGTACACGAAGTGCATCCAGTTTTTGCCGTGACCCTCTAAACTTTTTAGCACATGCTATGTGGGTGAAATTATGATACCATGCCAAATTTCATCCTTTTGAGAGTTCATTTGTAGTGCTTTTCAATTTCAGGGTCATTGACCCCAAAATAAATCATTAAATGCATAAAAAATAGCAAATTAAGTCAGAAAAGGGTTCCAAATTGATGATGTGGCTTTGAATGGTACATATTGAACGCACAAGAAGTGTGGAGTTAAAATATGTTAAAAAATGAAATCCCTTTGCAATAGATATGTTTTCGTCCGAAACCCTGATACTTCGAAAGAGATTGTCCAGTTTGTACACGAAGTGCATCCAGTTTTTGCCGTGACCCTCTAAACTTTTTAGCACATGCTATGTGGGTGAAATTATGATACCATGCCAAATTTCATCCTTTTGAGAGTTCATTTGTAGTGCTTTTCAATTTCAGGGTCATTGAGCTCAAAATAAATCATTAAATGCATGAAAAATAGCAAATTAAATCAGAAAAGGGTTCCAAATTGATGATGTGGCTTTGAATGGTGCATATTGAACGCACAAGAAGTGTGGAGTTAAAATATGTTAAAAAATGAAATCCCTTTGTAATAGATGTGTTTTCGTCCGAAACCCTGATACTTCGAAAGAGATTGTCCAGTTTGTACGCGAAGTGCATCCAGTTTTTGCAGTGACCCTCTAAACTTTTTAGCACATGCTATGTGGGTGAAATTATGATACCATGCCAAATTTCATCCTTTTGAGAGTTCATTTGTAGTGCTTTTCAATTTCAGGGTCATTGAGATCAAAATAAATCATTAAATGCATGAAAAATAGCAAATTAAGTCAGAAAAGGGTTCCAAATTGATGATGTGGCTTTGAATGTTGCATATTTAACGCACAAGAAGTGTGAAGTTAAAATATGTTAAAAAAAGAAATCCCCTTGTAATAGATGTGTTTTCGTCCGAAACCCTGATACTTCGAAAGATATTGTCCAGTTTGTACACGAAGTGCATCCAGTTTTTGCCGTGACCCTCTAAACTTTTTAGCACATGCTATGTGGGTGAAATTATGATACCATGCCAAATTTCATCCTTTTGAGAGTTCATTTGTAGTAATTTTCAATTTCAGGGTCATTGAGCTTAAAATAAATCATTAAATGCATGAAAAATAGCAAATTAAGTCAGAAAAGGGTTCCAAATTGATGATGTGGCTTTAAATGGTGCATATTGAACGCACAAGAAGTGTGGAGTTAAAATATGTTAAAAAATGAAATCCCTTTGTAATAGATATGTTTTCGTCCGAAACCCTGATACTTCGAAAGAGATTGTCCAGTTTGTACACGCATCCAGTTTTTGCCGTGACCCTCTAAACTTTTTAGCACATGCTATGTGGGTGAAATTATGATACCATGCCAAATTTCATCCTTTTGAGAGTTCATTTGTAGTGCTTTTCAATTTCAGGGTCATTGAGCTCAAAATAAATCATTAAATGCATGAAAAATAGCAAATTAAATCAGAAAAGGGTTCCAAATTGATGATGTGGCTTTGAATGGTGCATATTGAACGCACAAGAAGTGTGGAGTTAAAATATGTTAAAAAATGAAATCCCTTTGTAATAGATGTGTTTTCGTCCGAAACCCTGATACTTCGAAAGAGATTGTCCAGTTTGTACACGAAGTGCATCCAGTTTTTGCCGTGACCCTCTAAACTTTTTAGCACATGCTATGTGGGTGAAATTATGATACCATGCCAAATTTCATCCTTTTGAGAGTTCATTTGTAGTGCTTTTCAATTTCAGGGTCATTGAGCTCAAAATAAATCATTAAATGCATGAAAATTAGCAAATTAAGTCAGAAAAGGGTTCCAAATTGATGATGTGGCTTTGAATGTTGCATATTTAACGCACAAGAAGTGTGAAGTTAAAATATGTTAAAAAAAGAAATCCCCTTGTAATAGATGTGTTTTCGTCCGAAACCCTGATACTTCGAAAGATATTGTCCAGTTTGTACACGAAGTGCATCCAGTTTTTGCCGTGACCCTCTAAACTTTTTAGCACATGCTATGTGGGTGAAATTATGATACCATGCCAAATTTCATCCTTTTGAGAGTTCATTTGTAGTAATTTTCAATTTCAGGGTCATTGAGCTTAAAATAAATCATTAAATGCATGAAAAATAGCAAATTAAATCAGAAAAGGGTTCCAAATTGATGATGTGGCTTTGAATGGTGCATATTGAACGCACAAGAAGTGTGGAGTTAAAATATGTTAAAAAATGAAATCCCTTTGTAATAGATATGTTTTCGTCCGAAACCCTGATACTTCGAAAGAGATTGTCCAGTTTGTACACGAAGTGCATCCAGTTTTTGCCGTGCCCGTCTAAACTTTTTAGCACATGCTATGTGGGTGAAATTATGATACCATTCCAAATTTCATCCTTTTGAGAGTTCATTTGTAGTGCTTTTCAATTTCAGGGTCATTGAGCTCAAAATAAATCATTAAATGCATGAAAAATAGCAAATTAAGTCAGAAAAGGGTTCCAAATTGATGATGTGGCTTTTAATGGTGCATATTGAACGCACAGGAAGTGTGGAGTTAAAATATGTTAAAAAAATTGAAATCCCTTTGTAATAGATGTGTTTTCGTCCGAAACCCTGATACTTCGAAAGAGATTGTCCAGTTTGTACACGAAGTGCATCTAGTTTTTGCCGTGACCCTCTAAAATTTTTAGCACATGCTATGTGGGTGAAATTATGATACCATGCCAAATTTCATCCTTTTGAGAGTTCATTTGTAGTACTTTTCAATTTCAGGGTCATTGAGCTCAAAATAAATCATTAAATGCATGAAAAATTGCAAATTAAGTCAGAAAAGGGTTCCAAATTGCTGATGTGGCTTTGAATGGTGCATATTGAACGCACAAGAAGTGTGGAGTTAAGATGTGTTAAAAAATGAAATCCCTTTGTAATAGATGTGTTTTCGTCCGAAACCCTGATACTTCGAAAGAGATTGTCCAGTTTGTACACGAAGTGCATCCAGTTTTTGCCGTTACCCTCTAAACTTTTTAGCACATGCTATGTGGGTGAAATTATGATACCATGCCAAATTAAATCCTTTTGAGAGTTCATTTGTAGTGCTTTTCAATTTCAGGGTCATTGAGCTCAAAATAAATCATTAAATGCATGAAAAATAGCAAATTAAGTCAGAAAGGGTTCCAAATTGATGATGTGGCTTTTAATGGTGCATATTGAACGCACAGGAAGTGTGGAGTTAAAATATGTTAAAAAATTGAAATCCCTTTGTAATAGATGTGTTTTCGTCCGAAACCCTCATACTTCGAAAGAGATTGTCCAGTTTGTACACGAAGTGCATCCAGTTTTTGCCGTGACCCTCTAAACTTTTTAGCACATGCTATGTGGGTGAAATTATGATACCATGCCAAATTTCATCCTTTTGAGAGTTCATTTGTAGTGCTTTTCAATTTCAGGGTCATTGACCTCAAAATAAATCATTAAATGCATAAAAAATAGCAAATTAAGTCAGAAAAGGGTTCCAAATTGATGATGTGGCTTTGAATGGTACATATTGAACGCACAAGAAGTGTGGAGTTAAAATATGTTAAAAAATGAAATCCCTTTGCAATAGATATGTTTTCGTCCGAAACCCTGATACTTCGAAAGAGATTGTCCAGTTTGTACACGAAGTGCATCCAGTTTTTGCCGTGACCCTCTAAACTTTTTAGCACATGCTATGTGGGTGAAATTATGATACCATGCCAAATTTCATCCTTTTGAGAGTTCATTTGTAGTGCTTTTCAATTTCAGGGTCATTGAGCTCAAAATAAATCATTAAATGCATGAAAAATAGCAAATTAAATCAGAAAAGGGTTCCAAATTGATGATGTGGCTTTGAATGGTGCATATTGAACGCACAAGAAGTGTGGAGTTAAAATATGTTAAAAAATGAAATCCCTTTGTAATAGATGTGTTTTCGTCCGAAACCCTGATACTTCGAAAGAGATTGTCCAGTTTGTACGCGAAGTGCATCCAGTTTTTGCAGTGACCCTCTAAACTTTTTAGCACATGCTATGTGGGTGAAATTATGATACCATGCCAAATTTCATCCTTTTGAGAGTTCATTTGTAGTGCTTTTCAATTTCAGGGTCATTGAGATCAAAATAAATCATTAAATGCATGAAAAATAGCAAATTAAGTCAGAAAAGGGTTCCAAATTGATGATGTGGCTTTGAATGTTGCATATTTAACGCACAAGAAGTGTGAAGTTAAAATATGTTAAAAAAAGAAATCCCCTTGTAATAGATGTGTTTTCGTCCGAAACCCTGATACTTCGAAAGATATTGTCCAGTTTGTACACGAAGTGCATCCAGTTTTTGCCGTGACCCTCTAAAATTTTTAGCACATGCTATGTGGGTGAAATTATGATACCATGCCAAATTTCATCCTTTTGAGAGTTCATTTGTAGTAATTTTCAATTTCAGGGTCATTGAGCTTAAAATAAATCATTAAATGCATGAAAAATAGCAAATTAAGTCAGAAAAGGGTTCCAAATTGATGATGTGGCTTTGAATGGTGCATATTGAACGCACAAGAAGTGTGGAGTTAAAATATGTTAAAAAATGAAATCCCTTTGTAATAGATATGTTTTCGTCCGAAACCCTGATACTTCGAAAGAGATTGTCCAGTTTGTACACGAAGTGCATCCAGTTTTTGCCGTGACCGTCTAAACTTTTTAGCACATGCTATGTGGGTGAAATTATGATACCATTCCAAATTTCATCCTTTTGAGAGTTCATTTGTAGTGCTTTTCAATTTCAGGGTCATTGAGCTCAAAATAAATCATTAAATGCATGAAAAATAGCAAATTAAGTCAGAAAAGGGTTCCAAATTGATGATGTGGCTTTTAATGGTGCATATTGAACGCACAGGAAGTGTGGAGTTAAAATATGTTAAAAAAATTGAAATCCCTTTGTAATAGATGTGTTTTCGTCCGAAACCCTGATACTTCGAAAGAGATTATCCAGTTTGTACACGAAGTGCATCCAGTTTTTGCCGTGACCCTCTAAAATTTTTAGCACATGCTATGTGGGTGAAATTATGATACCATGCCAAATTTCATCCTTTTGAGAGTTCATTTGTAGTACTTTTCAATTTCAGGGTCATTGAGCTCAAAATAAATCATTAAATGCATGAAAAATAGCAAATTAAGTCAGAAAAGGGTTCCAAATTGATGATGTGGCTTTTAATGGTGCATATTGAACGCACAGGAAGTGTGGAGTTAAAATATGTTAAAAAATTGAAATCCCTTTGTAATAGATGTGTTTTCGTCCGAAACCCTGATACTTCGAAAGAGATTGTCCAGTTTGTACACGAAGTGCATCCAGTTTTTGCCGTGACCCTCTAAACTTTTTAGCACATGCTATGTGGGTGAAATTATGATACCATGCCAAATTTCATCCTTTTGAGAGTTCATTTGTAGTGCTTTTCAATTTCAGGGTCATTGACCTCAAAATAAATCATTAAATGCATAAAAAATAGCAAATTAAGTCAGAAAAGGGTTCCAAATTGATGATGTGGCTTTGAATGGTGCATATTGAACGCACAAGAAGTGTGGAGTGAAAATATGTTAAAAAATGAAATCCCTTTGCAATAGATATGTTTTCGTCCGAAACCCTGATACTTCGAAAGAGATTGTCCAGTTTGTACACGAAGTGCATCCAGTTTTTGCCGTGCCCGTCTAAACTTTTTAGCACATGCTATGTGGGTGAAATTATGATACCATTCCAAATTTCATCCTTTTGAGAGTTCATTTGTAGTGCTTTTCAATTTCAGGGTCATTGAGCTCAAAATAAATCATTAAATGCATGAAAAATAGCAAATTAAGTCAGAAAAGAGTTCCAAATTGATGATGTGGCTTTTAATGGTGCATATTGAACGCACAGGAAGTGTGGAGTTAAAATATGTTAAAAAAATTGAAATCCCTTTGTAATAGATGTGTTTTCGTCCGAAACCCTGATACTTCGAAAGAGATTATCCAGTTTGTACACGAAGTGCATCCAGTTTTTGCCGTGACCCTCTAAATTTTTTAGCACATGCTATGTGGGTGAAATTATGATACCATGCCAAATTTCATCCTTTTGAGAGTTCATTTGTAGTACTTTTCAATTTCAGGGTCATTGAGCTCAAAATAAATCATTAAATGCATGAAAAATAGCAAATTAAGTCAGAAAAGGGTTCCAAATTGATGATGTGGCTTTTAATGGTGCATATTGAACGCACAGGAAGTGTGGAGTTAAAATATGTTAAAAAAATTGAAATCCCTTTGTAATAGATGTGTTTTCGTCCGAAACCCTGATACTTCGAAAGAGATTGTCCAGTTTGTACACGAAGTGCATCCAGTTTTTGGCGTGACCCTCTAAACTTTTTAGCACATGCTATGTGGGTGAAATTATGATACCATTCCAAATTTCATCCTTTTGAGAGTTCATTTGTAGTGCTTTTCAATTTCAGGGTCATTGAGCTCAAAATAAATCATTAAATGCATGAAAAATAGCAAATTAAGTCAGAAAAGGGTTCCAAATTGATGATGTGGCTTTTAATGGTGCATATTGAACGCACAGGAAGTGTGGAGTTAAAATATGTTAAAAAAATTGAAATCCCTTTGTAATAGATGTGTTTTCGTCCGAAACCCTGATACTTCGAAAGAGATTGTCCAGTTTGTACACGAAGTGCATCCAGTTTTTGCCGTGACCCTCTAAACTTTTTAGCACATGCTATGTGGGTGAAATTATGATACCATGCCAAATTTCATCCTTTTGAGAGTTCATTTGTAGTGCTTTTCAATTTCAGGGTCATTGACCTCAAAATAAATCATTAAATGCATAAAAAATAGCAAATTAAGTCAGAAAAGGGTTCCAAATTGATGATGTGGCTTTGAATGGTGCATATTGAACGCACAAGAAGTGTGGAGTGAAAATATGTTAAAAAATGAAATCCCTTTGCAATAGATATGTTTTCGTCCGAAACCCTGATACTTAGAAAGAGATTGTCCAGTTTGTACACGAAGTGCATCCAGTTTTTGCCGTGACCCTCTAAACTTTTTAGCACATGCTATGTGGGTGAAATTATGATACCATGCCAAATTTCATCCTTTTGAGAGTTCATTTCTAGTGCTTTTCAATTTCAGGGTCATTGAGCTCAAAATAAATCATTAAATGCATGAAAAATAGCAAATTAAATCAGAAAAGGGTTCCAAATTGATGATGTGGCTTTGAATGGTGCATATTGAACGCACAAGAAGTGTGGAGTTAAAATATGTTAAAAAATGAAATCCCTTTGTAATAGATGTGTTTTCGTCCGAAACCCTGATACTTCGAAAGAGATTGTCCAGTTTGTACACGAAGTGCATCCAGTTTTTGCCGTGACCCTCTAAACTTTTTAGCACATGCTATGTGGGTTAAATTATGATACCATGCCAAATTTCATCGTTTTGAGAGTTCATTTGTAGTGCTTTTCAATTTCAGGGTCATTGAGCTCAAAATAAATCATTAAATGCATGAAAAATAGCAAATTAAGTCAGAAAAGGGTTCCAATTTGATGATGTGGCTTTGAATGTTGCATATTTAACTCACAAGAAGTGTGAAGTTAAAATATGTGAAAAAAAGAAATCCCCTTGTAATAGATGTGTTTTCGTCCGAAACACTGATACTTCGAAAGATATTGTCCAGTTTGTACACGAAGTGCATCCAGTTTTTGCCGTGACCCTCTAAACTTTTTAGCACATGCTATGTCGGTGAAATTATTATACCATGCCAAATTTCATCCTTTTGAGAGTTCATTTGTAGTAATTTTCAATTTCAGGGTCATTGAGCTTCAAATAAATCATTAAATGCATGAAAAATAGCAAATTAAATCAGAAAAGGGTTCCAAATTGATGATGTGGCTTTGAATGGTGAATATTGAACGCACAAGAAGTGTGGAGTTAAAATATGTTAAAAAATGAAATCCCTTTGTAATAGATATGTTTTCGTCCGAAACCCTGATACTTCGAAAGAGATTGTCCAGTTTGTACACGAAGTGCATCCAGTTTTTGCCGTGACCGTCTAAACTTTTTAGCACATGCTATGTGGGTGAAATTATGATACCATTCCAAATTTCATCCTTTTGAGAGTTCATTTGTAGTGCTTTTCAATTTCAGGGTCATTGAGCTCAAAATAAATCATTAAATGCATGAAAAATAGCAAATTAAGTCAGAAAAGGGTTCCAAATTGATGATGTGGCTTTTAATGGTGCATATTGAACGCACAGGAAGTGTGGAGTTAAAATATGTTAAAAAAATTGAAATCCCTTTGTAATAGATGTGTTTTCGTCCGAAACCCTGATACTTCGAAAGAGATTGTCCAGTTTGTACACGAAGTGCATCCAGTTTTTGCCTTGACCCTCTAAACTTTTTAGCACATGCTATGTGGGTGAAATTATGATACCTTGCCAAATTTCATCCTTTTGAGAGTTCATTTGTAGTACTTTTCAATTTCAGGGTCATTGAGCTCAAAATAAATCATTAAATGCATGAAAAATAGCAAATTAAGTCAGAAAAGGGTTCCAAATTGCTGATGTGGCTTTGAATGGTGCATATTGAACGCACAAGAACTGTGGAGTTAAAATATGTTAAAAAATGAAATCCCTTTGTAATAGATGTGTTTTCGTCCGAAACCCTGATACTTCGAATGAGATTGTCCAGTTTGTACACGAAGTGCATCCAGTTTTTGCCGTGACCCTCTAAACTTTATAGCACATGCTATGTGGGTGAAATTATGATACCATGCCAAATTTCATCCTTTTGAGAGTTCATTTGTAGTGCTTTTCAATTTCAGGGTCATTGAGCTCAAAATAAATCATTAAATGCATGAAAAATAGCAAATTAAGTCAGAAAAGGGTTCCAAATTGATGATGTGGCTTTGAATGTTGCATATTTAACTCACAAGAAGTGTGAAGTTAAAATATGTTAAAAAAAGAAATCCCCTTGTAATAGATGTGTTTTCGTCCGAAACCCTGATACTTCGAAAGATATTGTCCAGTTTGTACACGAAGTGCATCCAGTTTTTGCCGTGACCCTCTAAACTTTTTAGCACATGCTATGTCGGTGAAATTATTATACCATGCCAAATTTCATCCTTTTGAGAGTTCATTTGTAGTAATTTTCAATTTCAGGGTCATTGAGCTTCAAATAAATCATTAAATGCATGAAAAATAGCAAATTAAATTAGAAAAGGGTTCCAAATTGATGATGTGGCTTTGAATGGTGCATATTGAACGCACAAGAAGTGTGGAGTTAAAATATGTTAAAAAATGAAATCCCTTTGTAATAGATATGTTTTCGTCCGAAACCCTGATACTTCGAAAGAGATTGTCCAGTTTGTACACGAAGTGCATCCAGTTTTTGCCGTGACCGTCTAAACTTTTTAGCACATGCTATGTGGGTGAAATTATGATACCATTCCAAATTTCATCCTTTTGAGAGTTCATTTGTAGTGCTTTTCAATTTCAGGGTCATTGAGCTCAAAATAAATCATTAAATGCATGAAAAATAGCAAATTAAGTCAGAAAAGGGTTCCAAATTGATGATGTGGCTTTTAATGGTGCATATTGAACGCACAGGAAGTGTGGAGTTAAAATATGTTAAAAAAATTGAAATCCCTTTGTAATAGATGTGTTTTCGTCCGAAACCCTGATACTTCGAAAGAGATTGTCCAGTTTGTACACGAAGTGCATCCAGTTTTTGCCGTGACCCTCTAAACTTTTTAGCACATGCTATGTGGGTGAAATTATGATACCATGCCAAATTTCATCCTTTTGAGAGTTCATTTGTAGTACTTTTCAATTTCAGGGTCATTGAGCTCAAAATAAATCATTAAATGCATGAAAAATAGCAAATTAAGTCAGAAAAGGGTTCCAAATTGCTGATGTGGCTTTGAATGGTGCATATTGAACGCACAAGAAGTGTGGAGTTAAAATGTGTTAAAAAATGAAATCCCTTTGTAATAGATGTGTTTTCGTCCGAAACCCTGATACTTCGAAAGAGATTGTCCAGTTTGTACACGAAGTGCATCCAGTTTTTGCCGTGACCCTCTAAACTTTTTAGCACATGCTATGTGGGTGAAATTATGATACCATGCCAAATTTAGTCCTTTTGAGAGTTCATTTGTAGTGCTTTTTAATTTCAGGGTCATTGAGCTCAAAATAAATCATTAAATGCATGAAAAATAGCAAATTAAGTCAGAAAAGGGTTCCAAATTGATGATGTGGCTTTTAATGGTGCATATTGAACGCACAGGAAGTGTGGAGTTAAAATATGTTAAAAAATTGAAATCCCTTTGTAATAGATGTGTTTTCGTCCGAAACCCTGATACTTCGAAAGAGATTGTGCAGTTTGTACACGAAGTGGATCCAGTTTTTGCCGTGACCCTCTAAACTTTTTAGCACATGCTATGTGGGTGAAATTATGATACCATGCCAAATTTCATCCTTTTGAGAGTTCATTTGTAGTGCTTTTCAATTTCAGGGTCATTGAGCTCAAAATAAATCATTAAATGTATGAAAAATAGCAAATTAAATCAGAAAAGGGTTCCAAATTGATGATGTGGCTTTGAATGGTGCAAATTGAACGCACAAGAAGTGTGGAGTTAAAATATGTTAAAAAATGAAATCCCTTTGTAATAGATGTGTTTTCGTCCGAAACCCTGATACTTCGAAAGAGATTGTCCAGTTTGTACACGAAGTGCATCCAGTTTTTGCCGTGACCCTCTAAACTTTTTAGCACATGCTATGTGGGTGAAATTATGATACCATGCCAAATTTCATCCTTTTGAGAGTTCATTTGTAGTACTTTTCAATTTCAGGGTCATTGAGCTCAAAATAAATCATTAAATGCATGAAAAATAGCAAATTAAGTCAGAAAAGGGTTCCAAATTGCTGATGTGGCTTTGAATGGTGCATATTGAACGCACAAGAAGTGTGGAGTTAAAATGTGTTAAAAAATGAAATCCCTTTGTAATAGATGTGTTTTCGTCCGAAACCCTGATACTTCGAAAGAGATTGTCCAGTTTGTACACGAAGTGCATCCAGTTTTTGCCGTGACCCTCTAAACTTTTTAGCACATGCTATGTGGGTGAAATTATGATACCATGCCAAATTTAATCCTTTTGAGAGTTCATTTGTAGTGCTTTTCAATTTCAGGGTCATTGAGCTCAAAATAAATCATTAAATGCATGAAAAATAGCAAATTAAGTCAGAAAAGGGTTCCAAATTGATGATGTGGCTTTTAATGGTGCATATTGAACGCACAGGAAGTGTGGAGTTAAAATATGTTAAAAAAATTGAACTCCCTTTGTAATAGATGTGTTTTCGTCCGAAACCCTGATACTTCGAAAGAGATTGTCCAGTTTGTACACGAAGTGCATCCAGTTTTTGCCGTGACCCTCTAAACTTTTTAGCACATGCTATGTGGGTGAAATTATGATACCATGCCAAATTTCATCCTTTTGAGAGTTCATTTGTAGTGCTTTTCAATTTCAGGGTCATTGAGCTCAAAATAAATCATTAAATGCATAAAAAATAGCAAATTAAGTCAGAAAAGGGTTCCAAATTGATGATGTGGCTTTGAATGGTGCATATTGAACGCACAAGAAGTGTGGAGTGAAAATATGTTAAAAAATGAAATCCCTTTGCAATAGATATGTTTTCGTCCGAAACCCTGATACTTCGAAAGAGATTGTCCAGTTTGTACACGAAGTGCATCCAGTTTTTGCCGTGACCCTCTAAACTTTTTAGGACATGCTATGTGGGTGAAATTATGATACCATGCCAAATTTCATCCTTTTGAGAGTTCATTTGTAGTGCTTTTCAATTTCAGGGTCATTGAGCTCAAAATAAATCATTAAATGCATGAAAAATAGCAAATTAAATCAGAAAAGGGTTCCAAATTGATGATGTGGCTTTGAATGGTGCATATTGAACGCACAAGAAGTGTGGAGTTAAAATATGTTAAAAAATGAAATCCCTTTGTAATATATGTGTTTTCGTCCGAAACCCTGAACTTCGAAAGAGATTGTCCAGTTTGTACACGAAGTGCATCCAGTTTTTGCCGTGACCCTCTAAACTTTTTAGCACATGCTATGTGGGTGAAATTATGATACCATGCCAAATTTCATCCTTTTGAGAGTTCATTTGTAGTGCTTTTCAATTTCAGGGTCATTGAGCTCAAAATAAATCATTAAATGCATGAAAAATAGCAAATTAAGTCAGAAAAGGGTTCCAAATTGATGATGTGGCTTTGAATGTTGCATATTTAACGCACAAGAAGTGTGAAGTTAAAATATGTTAAAAAAAGAAATCCCCTTGTAATAGATGTGTTTTCGTCCGAAACCCTGATACTTCGAAAGATATTGTCCAGTTTGTACACGAAGTGCATCCAGTTTTTGCCGTGACCCTCTAAACTTTTTAGCACATGCTATGTGGGTGAAATTATGATACCATGCCAAATTTCATCCTTTTGAGAGTTCATTTGTAGTGCTTTTCAATTTCAGGGTCATTGAGCTTAAAATAAATCATTAAATGCATGAAAAATAGCAAATTAAGTCAGAAAAGGGTTCCAAATTGATGATGTGGCTTTGAATGGTGCATATTGAACGCACAGGAAGTGTGGAGTTAAAATATGTTAAAAAATGAAATCCCTTTGTAATAGATATGTTTTCGTCCGAAACCCTGATACTTCGAAAGAGATTGTCCAGTTTGTACACGAAGTGCATCCAGTTTTTGCCGTGACCCTCTAAACTTTTTAGCACATGCTATGTGGGTGAAATTATGATACCATGCCAAATTTAATCCTTTTGAGAGTTCATTTGTAGTGCTTTTCAATTTCAGGGTCATTGAGCTCAAAATAAATCATTAAATGCATGAAAAATAGCAAATTAAGTCAGAATAGGGTTCCAAATTGATGATGTGGCTTTTAATGGTGCATATTGAACGCACAGGAAGTGTGGAGTTAAAATATGTTAAAAAAATTGAAATCCCTTTGTAATAGATGTGTTTTCGTCCGAAACCCTGATACTTCGAAAGAGATTGTCCAGTTTGTACACGAAGTGCATCCAGTTTTTGCCGTGACCCTCTAAACTTTTTAGCACATGCTATGTGGGTGAAATTATGATACCATGCCAAATTTCATCCTTTTGAGAGTTCATTTGTAGTACTTTTCAATTTCAGGGTCATTGAGCTCAAAATAAATCATTAAATGCATGAAAAATAGCAAATTAAGTCAGAAAAGGGTTCCAAATTGCTGATGTGGCTTTGAATGGTGCATATTGAACGCACAAGAAGTGTGGAGTTAAAATGTGTTAAAAAATGAAATCCCTTTGTAATAGATGTGTTTTCGTCCGAAACCCTGATTCTTCGAAAGAGATTGTCCAGTTTGTACACGAAGTGCATCCAGTTTTTGCCGTGACCCTCTAAACTTTTTAGCACATGCTATGTGGGTGAAATTATGATACCATGCCAAATTTAATCCTTTTGAGAGTTCATTTGTAGTGCTTTTCAATTTCAGGGTCATTGAGCTCAAAATAAATCATTAAATGCATGAAAAATAGCAAATTAAGTCAGAAAAGGGTTCCAAATTGATGATGTGGCTTTTAATGGTGCATATTGAACGCACAGGAAGTGTGGAGTTAAAATATGTTAAAAAAATTGAAATCCCTTTGTAATAGATGTGTTTTCGTCCGAAACCCTGATACTTCGAAAGAGATTGTCCAGTTTGTACACGAAGTGCATCCAGTTTTTGCCGTGACCCTCTAAACTTTTTAGCACATGCTATGTGGGTGAAATTATGATACCATGCCAAATTTCATCCTTTTGAGAGTTCATTTGTAGTACTTTTCAATTTCAGGGTCATTGAGCTCAAAATAAATCATTAAATGCATGAAAAATAGCAAATTAAGTCAGAAAAGGGTTCCAAATTGCTGATGTGGCTTTGAATGGTGCATATTGAACGCACAAGAAGTGTGGAGTTAAAATGTGTTAAAAAATGAAATCCCTTTGTAATAGATGTGTTTTCGTCCGAAACCCTGATTCTTCGAAAGAGATTGTCCAGTTTGTACACGAAGTGCATCCAGTTTTTGCCGTGACCCTCTAAACTTTTTAGCACATGCTATGTGGGTGAAATTATGATACCATGCCAAATTTAGTCCTTTTGAGAGTTCATTTGTAGTGCTTTTTAATTTCAGGGTCATTGAGCTCAAAATAAATCATTAAATGCATGAAAAATAGCAAATTAAGTCAGAAAAGGGTTCCAAATTGATGATGTGGCTTTTAATGGTGCATATTGAACGCACAGGAAGTGTGGAGTTAAAATATGTTAAAAAATTGAAATCCCTTTGTAATAGATGTGTTTTCGTCCGAAACCCTGATACTTCGAAAGAGATTGTGCAGTTTGTACACGAAGTGGATCCAGTTTTTGCCGTGACCCTCTAAACTTTTTAGCACATGCTATGTGGGTGAAATTATGATACCATGCCAAATTTCATCCTTTTGAGAGTTCATTTGTAGTGCTTTTCAATTTCAGGGTCATTGAGCTCAAAATAAATCATTAAATGTATGAAAAATAGCAAATTAAATCAGAAAAGGGTTCCAAATTGATGATGTGGCTTTGAATGGTGCATATTGAACGCACAAGAAGTGTGGAGTTAAAATATGTTAAAAAATGAAATCCCTTTGTAATAGATGTGTTTTCGTCCGAAACCCTGATACTTCGAAAGAGATTGTCCAGTTTGTACACGAAGTGCATCCAGTTTTTGCCGTGACCCTCTAAACTTTTTAGCACATGCTATGTGGGTGAAATTATGATACCATGCCAAATTTAGTCCTTTTGAGAGTTCATTTGTAGTGCTTTTTAATTTCAGGGTCATTGAGCTCAAAATAAATCATTCTATGCATGAAAAATAGCAAATTAAGTCAGAAAAGGGTTCCAAATTGATGATGTGGCTTTTAATGGTGCATATTGAACGCACAGGAAGTGTGGAGTTAAAATATGTTAAAAAATTGAAATCCCTTTGTAATAGATGTGTTTTCGTCCGAAACCCTGATACTTCGAAAGAGATTGTGCAGTTTGTACACGAAGTGGATCCAGTTTTTGCCGTGACCCTCTAAACTTTTTAGCACATGCTATGTGGGTGAAATTATGATACCATGCCAAATTTCATCCTTTTGAGAGTTCATTTGTAGTGCTTTTCAATTTCAGGGTGATTGAGCTCAAAATAAATCATTAAATGTATGAAAAATAGCAAATTAAATCAGAAAAGGGTTCCAAATTGATGATGTGGCTTTGAATGGTGCATATTGAACGCACAAGAAGTGTGGAGTTAAAATATGTTAAAAAATGAAATCCCTTTGTAATAGATGTGTTTTCGTCCGAAACCCTGATACTTCGAAAGAGATTGTCCAGTTTGTACACGAAGTGCATCCAGTTTTTGCCGTGACCCTCTAAACTTTTTAGCACATGCTATGTGGGTGAAATTATGATACCATGCCAAATTTCATCCTTTTGAGAGTTCATTTGTAGTACTTTTCAATTTCAGGGTCATTGAGCTCAAAATAAATCATTAAATGCATGAAAAATAGCAAATTAAGTCAGAAAAGGGTTCCAAATTGCTGATGTGGCTTTGAATGGTGCATATTGAACGCACAAGAAGTGTGGAGTTAAAATGTGTTAAAAAATGAAATCCCTTTGTAATAGATGTGTTTTCGTCCGAAACCCTGATACTTCGAAAGAGATTGTCCAGTTTGTACACGAAGTGCATCCAGTTTTTGCCGTGACCCTCTAAACTTTTTAGCACATGCTATGTGGGTGAAATTATGATACCATGCCAAATTTAATCCTTTTGAGAGTTCATTTGTAGTGCTTTTCAATTTCAGGGTCATTGAGCTCAAAATAAATCATTAAATGCATGAAAAATAGCAAATTAAGTCAGAAAAGGGTTCCAAATTGATGATGTGGCTTTTAATGGTGCATATTGAACGCACAGGAAGTGTGGAGTTAAAATATGTTAAAAAATTGAAATCCCTTTGTAATAGATGTGTTTTCGTCCGAAACCCTGATACTTCGAAAGAGATTGTGCAGTTTGTACACGAAGTGGATCCAGTTTTTGCCGTGACCCTCTAAACTTTTTAGCACATGCTATGTGGGTGAAATTATGATACCATGCCAAATTTCATCCTTTTGAGAGTTCATTTGTAGTGCTTTTCAATTTCAGGGTCATTGAGCTCAAAATAAATCATTAAATGTATGAAAAATAGCAAATTAAATCAGAAAAGGGTTCCAAATTGATGATGTGGCTTTGAATGGTGCATATTGAACGCACAAGAAGTGTGGAGTTAAAATATGTTAAAAAATGAAATCCCTTTGTAATAGATGTGTTTTCGTCCGAAACCCTGATACTTCGAAAGAGATTGTCCAGTTTGTACACGAAGTGCATCTAGTTTTTGCCGTGACCCTCTAAACTTTTTAGCACATGCTATGTGGGTGAAATTATGATACCATGCCAAATTTAGTCCTTTTGAGAGTTCATTTGTAGTGCTTTTTAATTTCAGGGTCATTGAGCTCAAAATAAATCATTCTATGCATGAAAAATAGCAAATTAAGTCAGAAAAGGGTTCCAAATTGATGATGTGGCTTTTAATGGTGCATATTGAACGCACAGGAAGTGTGGAGTTAAAATATGTTAAAAAATTGAAATCCCTTTGTAATAGATGTGTTTTCGTCCGAAACCCTGATACTTCGAAAGAGATTGTGCAGTTTGTACACGAAGTGGATCCAGTTTTTGCCGTGACCCTCTAAACTTTTTAGCACATGCTATGTGGGTGAAATTATGATACCATGCCAAATTTCATCCTTTTGAGAGTTCATTTGTAGTGCTTTTCAATTTCAGGGTGATTGAGCTCAAAATAAATCATTAAATGTATGAAAAATAGCAAATTAAATCAGAAAAGGGTTCCAAATTGATGATGTGGCTTTGAATGTTGCATATTGAACGCACAAGAAGTGTGGAGTTAAAATATGTTAAAAAATGAAATCCCTTTGTAATAGATGTGTTTTCGTCCGAAACCCTGATACTTCGAAAGAGATTGTCCAGTTTGTACACGAAGTGCATCCAGTTTTTGCCGTGACCCTCTAAACTTTTTAGCACATGCTATGTGGGTGAAATTATGATACCATGCCAAATTTCATCCTTTTGAGAGTTCATTTGTAGTACTTTTCAATTTCAGGGTCATTGAGCTCAAAATAAATCATTAAATGCATGAAAAATAGCAAATTAAGTCAGAAAAGGGTTCCAAATTGCTGATGTGGCTTTGAATGGTGCATATTGAACGCACAAGAAGTGTGGAGTTAAAATGTGTTAAAAAATGAAATCCCTTTGTAATAGATGTGTTTTCGTCCGAAACCCTGATACTTCGAAAGAGATTGTCCAGTTTGTACACGAAGTGCATCCAGTTTTTGCCGTGACCCTCTAAACTTTTTAGCACATGCTATGTGGGTGAAATTATGATACCATGCCAAATTTCATCCTTTTGAGAGTTCATTTGTAGTGCTTTTCAATTTCAGGGTCATTGAGCTCAAAATAAATCATTAAATGCATGAAAAATAGCAAATTAAGTCAGAAAAGGGTTCCAAATTGATGATGTGGCTTTTAATGGTGCATATTGAACGCACAGGAAGTGTGGAGTTAAAATATGTTAAAAAAATTGAAATCCCTTTGTAATAGATGTGTTTTCGTCCGAAACCCTGATACTTCGAAAGAGATTGTCCAGTTTGTACACGAAGTGCATCCAGTTTTTGCCGTGACCCTCTAAACTTTTTAGCACATGCTATGTGGGTGAAATTATGATACCATGCCAAATTTCATCCTTTTGAGAGTTCATTTGTAGTACTTTTCAATTTCAGGGTCATTGAGCTCAAAATAAATCATTAAATGCATGAAAAATAGCAAATTAAGTCAGAAAAGGGTTCCAAATTGCTGATGTGGCTTTGAATGGTGCATATTGAACGCACAAGAAGTGTGGAGTTAAAATGTGTTAAAAAATGAAATCCCTTTGTAATAGATGTGTTTTCGTCCGAAACCCTGATTCTTCGAAAGAGATTGTCCAGTTTGTACACGAAGTGCATCCAGTTTTTGCCGTGACCCTCTAAACTTTTTAGCACATGCTATGTGGGTGAAATTATGATACCATGCCAAATTTAGTCCTTTTGAGAGTTCATTTGTAGTGCTTTTTAATTTCAGGGTCATTGAGCTCAAAATAAATCATTAAATGCATGAAAAATAGCAAATTAAGTCAGAAAAGGGTTCCAAATTGATGATGTGGCTTTTAATGGTGCATATTGAACGCACAGGAAGTGTGGAGTTAAAATATGTTAAAAAATTGAAATCCCTTTGTAATAGATGTGTTTTCGTCCGAAACCCTGATACTTCGAAAGAGATTGTGCAGTTTGTACACGAAGTGGATCCAGTTTTTGCCGTGACCCTCTAAACTTTTTAGCACATGCTATGTGGGTGAAATTATGATACCATGCCAAATTTCATCCTTTTGAGAGTTCATTTGTAGTGCTTTTCAATTTCAGGGTCATTGAGCTCAAAATAAATCATTAAATGTATGAAAAATAGCAAATTAAATCAGAAAAGGGTTCCAAATTGATGATGTGGCTTTGAATGGTGCATATTGAACGCACAAGAAGTGTGGAGTTAAAATATGTTAAAAAATGAAATCCCTTTGTAATAGATGTGTTTTCGTCCGAAACCCTGATACTTCGAAAGAGATTGTCCAGTTTGTACACGAAGTGCATCCAGTTTTGCCGTGACCCTCTAAACTTTTTAGCACATGCTATGTGGGTGAAATTATGATACCATGCCAAATTTAGTCCTTTTGAGAGTTCATTTGTAGTGCTTTTTAATTTCAGGGTCATTGAGCTCAAAATAAATCATTCTATGCATGAAAAATAGCAAATTAAGTCAGAAAAGGGTTCCAAATTGATGATGTGGCTTTTAATGGTGCATATTGAACGCACAGGAAGTGTGGAGTTAAAATATGTTAAAAAATTGAAATCCCTTTGTAATAGATGTGTTTTCGTCCGAAACCCTGATACTTCGAAAGAGATTGTGCAGTTTGTACACGAAGTGGATCCAGTTTTTGCCGTGACCCTCTAAACTTTTTAGCACATGCTATGTGGGTGAAATTATGATACCATGCCAAATTTCATCCTTTTGAGAGTTCATTTGTAGTGCTTTTCAATTTCAGGGTGATTGAGCTCAAAATAAATCATTAAATGTATGAAAAATAGCAAATTAAATCAGAAAAGGGTTCCAAATTGATGATGTGGCTTTGAATGGTGCATATTGAACGCACAAGAAGTGTGGAGTTAAAATATGTTAAAAAATGAAATCCCTTTGTAATAGATGTGTTTTCGTCCGAAACCCTGATACTTCGAAAGAGATTGTCCAGTTTGTACACGAAGTGCATCCAGTTTTTGCCGTGACCCTCTAAACTTTTTAGCACATGCTATGTGGGTGAAATTATGATACCATGCCAAATTTCATCCTTTTGAGAGTTCATTTGTAGTACTTTTCAATTTCAGGGTCATTGAGCTCAAAATAAATCATTAAATGCATGAAAAATAGCAAATTAAGTCAGAAAAGGGTTCCAAATTGCTGATGTGGCTTTGAATGGTGCATATTGAACGCACAAGAAGTGTGGAGTTAAAATGTGTTAAAAAATGAAATCCCTTTGTAATAGATGTGTTTTCGTCCGAAACCCTGATACTTCGAAAGAGATTGTCCAGTTTGTACACGAAGTGCATCCAGTTTTTGCCGTGACCCTCTAAACTTTTTAGCACATGCTATGTGGGTGAAATTATGATACCATGCCAAATTTAATCCTTTTGAGAGTTCATTTGTAGTGCTTTTCAATTTCAGGGTCATTGAGCTCAAAATAAATCATTAAATGCATGAAAAATAGCAAATTAAGTCAGAAAAGGGTTCCAAATTGATGATGTGGCTTTTAATGGTGCATATTGAACGCACAGGAAGTGTGGAGTTAAAATATGTTAAAAAATTGAAATCCCTTTGTAATAGATGTGTTTTCGTCCGAAACCCTGATACTTCGAAAGAGATTGTGCAGTTTGTACACGAAGTGGATCCAGTTTTTGCCGTGACCCTCTAAACTTTTTAGCACATGCTATGTGGGTGAAATTATGATACCATGCCAAATTTCATCCTTTTGAGAGTTCATTTGTAGTGCTTTTCAATTTCAGGGTCATTGAGCTCAAAATAAATCATTAAATGTATGAAAAATAGCAAATTAAATCAGAAAAGGGTTCCAAATTGATGATGTGGCTTTGAATGGTGCATATTGAACGCACAAGAAGTGTGGAGTTAAAATATGTTAAAAAATGAAATCCCTTTGTAATAGATGTGTTTTCGTCCGAAACCCTGATACTTCGAAAGAGATTGTCCAGTTTGTACACGAAGTGCATCTAGTTTTTGCCGTGACCCTCTAAACTTTTTAGCACATGCTATGTGGGTGAAATTATGATACCATGCCAAATTTAGTCCTTTTGAGAGTTCATTTGTAGTGCTTTTTAATTTCAGGGTCATTGAGCTCAAAATAAATCATTCTATGCATGAAAAATAGCAAATTAAGTCAGAAAAGGGTTCCAAATTGATGATGTGGCTTTTAATGGTGCATATTGAACGCACAGGAAGTGTGGAGTTAAAATATGTTAAAAAATTGAAATCCCTTTGTAATAGATGTGTTTTCGTCCGAAACCCTGATACTTCGAAAGAGATTGTGCAGTTTGTACACGAAGTGGATCCAGTTTTTGCCGTGACCCTCTAAACTTTTTAGCACATGCTATGTGGGTGAAATTATGATACCATGCCAAATTTCATCCTTTTGAGAGTTCATTTGTAGTGCTTTTCAATTTCAGGGTGATTGAGCTCAAAATAAATCATTAAATGTATGAAAAATAGCAAATTAAATCAGAAAAGGGTTCCAAATTGATGATGTGGCTTTGAATGTTGCATATTGAACGCACAAGAAGTGTGGAGTTAAAATATGTTAAAAAATGAAATCCCTTTGTAATAGATGTGTTTTCGTCCGAAACCCTGATACTTCGAAAGAGATTGTCCAGTTTGTACACGAAGTGCATCCAGTTTTTGCCGTGACCCTCTAAACTTTTTAGCACATGCTATGTGGGTGAAATTATGATACCATGCCAAATTTCATCCTTTTGAGAGTTCATTTGTAGTACTTTTCAATTTCAGGGTCATTGAGCTCAAAATAAATCATTAAATGCATGAAAAATAGCAAATTAAGTCAGAAAAGGGTTCCAAATTGCTGATGTGGCTTTGAATGGTGCATATTGAACGCACAAGAAGTGTGGAGTTAAAATGTGTTAAAAAATGAAATCCCTTTGTAATAGATGTGTTTTCGTCCGAAACCCTGATACTTCGAAAGAGATTGTCCAGTTTGTACACGAAGTGCATCCAGTTTTTGCCGTGACCCTCTAAACTTTTTAGCACATGCTATGTGGGTGAAATTATGATACCATGCCAAATTTCATCCTTTTGAGAGTTCATTTGTAGTGCTTTTCAATTTCAGGGTCATTGAGCTCAAAATAAATCATTAAATGCATGAAAAATAGCAAATTAAGTCAGAAAAGGGTTCCAAATTGATGATGTGGCTTTTAATGGTGCATATTGAACGCACAGGAAGTGTGGAGTTAAAATATGTTAAAAAAATTGAAATCCCTTTGTAATAGATGTGTTTTCGTCCGAAACCCTGATACTTCGAAAGAGATTGTCCAGTTTGTACACGAAGTGCATCCAGTTTTTGCCGTGACCCTCTAAACTTTTTAGCACATGCTATGTGGGTGAAATTATGATACCATGCCAAATTTCATCCTTTTGAGAGTTCATTTGTAGTACTTTTCAATTTCAGGGTCATTGAGCTCAAAATAAATCATTAAATGCATGAAAAATAGCAAATTAAGTCAGAAAAGGGTTCCAAATTGCTGATGTGGCTTTGAATGGTGCATATTGAACGCACAAGAAGTGTGGAGTTAAAATGTGTTAAAAAATGAAATCCCTTTGTAATAGATGTGTTTTCGTCCGAAACCCTGATTCTTCGAAAGAGATTGTCCAGTTTGTACACGAAGTGCATCCAGTTTTTGCCGTGACCCTCTAAACTTTTTAGCACATGCTATGTGGGTGAAATTATGATACCATGCCAAATTTAGTCCTTTTGAGAGTTCATTTGTAGTGCTTTTTAATTTCAGGGTCATTGAGCTCAAAATAAATCATTAAATGCATGAAAAATAGCAAATTAAGTCAGAAAAGGGTTCCAAATTGATGATGTGGCTTTTAATGGTGCATATTGAACGCACAGGAAGTGTGGAGTTAAAATATGTTAAAAAATTGAAATCCCTTTGTAATAGATGTGTTTTCGTCCGAAACCCTGATACTTCGAAAGAGATTGTGCAGTTTGTACACGAAGTGGATCCAGTTTTTGCCGTGACCCTCTAAACTTTTTAGCACATGCTATGTGGGTGAAATTATGATACCATGCCAAATTTCATCCTTTTGAGAGTTCATTTGTAGTGCTTTTCAATTTCAGGGTCATTGAGCTCAAAATAAATCATTAAATGCATAAAAAATAGCAAATTAAGTCAGAAAAGGGTTCCAAATTGATGATGTGGCTTTGAATGGTGCATATTGAACGCACAAGAAGTGTGGAGTGAAAATATGTTAAAAAATGAAATCCCTTTGCAATAGATATGTTTTCGTCCGAAACCCTGATACTTCGAAAGAGATTGTGCAGTTTGTACACGAAGTTCTTCCAGTTTTTCCCGTAACCCTCTAAACTTTTTAGCACATGCTATGTGGGTGAAATTATGATACCATGCCAAATTTAGTCCTTTTGAGAGTTCATTTGTAGTGCTTTTCAATTTCAGGGTCATTGAGCTCAAAATAAATCATTAAATGCATGAAAAATAGCAAATTAAGTCAGAAAAGGGTTCCAAATTGCTGATGTGGCTTTGAATGGTGCATATTGAACGCACAAGAAGTGTGGAGTTAAAATGTGTTAAAAAATGAAATCCCTTTGTAATAGATGTGTTTTCGTCCCAAACCCTGATACTTCGAAAGAGATTGTCCAGTTTGTACACGAAGTGCATCCAGTTTTTGCCGTGACCCTCTAAACTTTTTAGCACATGCTATGTGGGTGAAATTATGATACCATGCCAAATTTAATCCTTTTGAGAGTTCATTTGTAGTGCTTTTCAATTTCAGGGTCATTGAGCTCAAAATAAATCATTAAATGCATGAAAAATAGCAAATTAAGTCAGAAAAGGGTTCCAAATTGATGATGTGGCTTTTAATGGTGCATATTGAACGCACAGGAAGTGTGGAGTTAAAATATGTTAAAAAAATTGAAATCCCTTTGTAATAGATGTGTTTTCGTCCGAAACCCTGATACTTCGAAAGAGATTGTCCAGTTTGTACACGAAGTGCATCCAGTTTTTGCCGTGACCCTCTAAACTTTTTAGCACATGCTATGTGGGTGAAATTATGATACCATGCCAAATTTCATCCTTTTGAGAGTTCATTTGTAGTGCTTTTCAATTTCAGGGTCATTGAGCTCAAAATAAATCATTAAATGCATAAAAAATAGCAAATTAAGTCAGAAAAGGGTTCCAAATTGATGATGTGGCTTTGAATGGTGCATATTGAACGCACAAGAAGTGTGGAGTGAAAATATGTTAAAAAATGAAATCCCTTTGCAATAGATATGTTTTCGTCCGAAACCCTGATACTTCGAAAGAGATTGTCCAGTTTGTACACGAAGTGCATCCAGTTTTTGCCGTGACCCTCTAAACTTTTTAGCACATGCTATGTGGGTGAAATTATGATACCATGCCAAATTTCATCCTTTTGAGAGTTCATTTGTAGTGCTTTTCAATTTCAGGGTCATTGAGCTCAAAATAAATCATTAAATGCATAAAAAATAACAAATTAAGTCAGAAAAGGGTTCCAAATTGATGATGTGGCTTTGAATGGTGCATATTGAACGCACAAGAAGTGTGGAGTGAAAATATGTTAAAAAATGAAATCCCTTTGCAATAGATATGTTTTCGTCCGAAACCCTGATACTTCGAAAGAGATTGTCCAGTTTGTACACGAAGTGCATCCAGTTTTTGCCGTGACCCTCTAAACTTTTTAGGACATGCTATGTGGGTGAAATTATGATACCATGCCAAATTTCATCCTTTTGAGAGTTCATTTGTAGTGCTTTTCAATTTCAGGGTCATTGAGCTCAAAATAAATCATTAAATGCATGAAAAATAGCAAATTAAATCAGAAAAGGGTTCCAAATTGATGATGTGGCTTTGAATGGTGCATATTGAACGCACAAGAAGTGTGGAGTTAAAATATGTTAAAAAATGAAATCCCTTTGTAATATATGTGTTTTCGTCCGAAACCCTGAACTTCGAAAGAGATTGTCCAGTTTGTACACGAAGTGCATCCAGTTTTTGCCGTGACCCTCTAAACTTTTTAGCACATGCTATGTGGGTGAAATTATGATACCATGCCAAATTTCATCCTTTTGAGAGTTCATTTGTAGTGCTTTTCAATTTCAGGGTCATTGAGCTCAAAATAAATCATTAAATGCATGAAAAATAGCAAATTAAGTCAGAAAAGGGTTCCAAATTGATGATGTGGCTTTGAATGTTGCATATTTAACGCACAAGAAGTGTGAAGTTAAAATATGTTAAAAAAAGAAATCCCCTTGTAATAGATGTGTTTTCGTCCGAAACCCTGATACTTCGAAAGATATTGTCCAGTTTGTACACGAAGTGCATCCAGTTTTTGCCGTGACCCTCTAAACTTTTTAGCACATGCTATGTGGGTGAAATTATGATACCATGCCAAATTTCATCCTTTTGAGAGTTCATTTGTAGTGCTTTTCAATTTCAGGGTCATTGAGCTTAAAATAAATCATTAAATGCATGAAAAATAGCAAATTAAGTCAGAAAAGGGTTCCAAATTGATGATGTGGCTTTGAATGGTGCATATTGAACGCACAGGAAGTGTGGAGTTAAAATATGTTAAAAAATGAAATCCCTTTGTAATAGATATGTTTTCGTCCGAAACCCTGATACTTCGAAAGAGATTGTCCAGTTTGTACACGAAGTGCATCCAGTTTTTGCCGTGACCCTCTAAAATTTTTAGCACAAGCTACGTGGGTGAAATTATGATACCATTCCAAATTTCATCCTTTTGAGAGTTCATTTGTAGTGCTTTTCAATTTCAGGGTCATTGAGCTCAAAATAAATCATTAAATGCATGAAAAATAGCAAATTAGGTCAGAAAAGGGTTCCAAATTGCTGATGTGGCTTTGAATGGTGCATATTGAACGCACAAGAAGTGTGGAGTTAAAATGTGTTAAAAAATGAAATCCCTTTGTAATAGATGTGTTTTCGTCCGAAACCCTGATACTTCGAAAGAGATTGTCCAGTTTGTACACGAAGTGCATCCAGTTTTTGCCGTGACCCTCTAAACTTTTTAGCACATGCTATGTGGGTGAAATTATGATACCATGCCAAATTTAATCCTTTTGAGAGTTCATTTGTAGTGCTTTTCAATTTCAGGGTCATTGAGCTCAAAATAAATCATTAAATGCATGAAAAATAGCAAATTAAGTCAGAAAAGGGTTCCAAATTGATGATGTGGCTTTTAATGGTGCATATTGAACGCACAGGAAGTGTGGAGTTAAAATATGTTAAAAAAATTGAAATCCCTTTGTAATAGATGTGTTTTCGTCCGAAACCCTGATACTTCGAAAGAGATTGTCCAGTTTGTACACGAAGTGCATCCAGTTTTTGCCGTGACCCTCTAAACTTTTTAGCACATGCTATGTGGGTGAAATTATGATACCATGCCAAATTTCATCCTTTTGAGAGTTCATTTGTAGTACTTTTCAATTTCAGGGTCATTGAGCTCAAAATAAATCATTAAATGCATGAAAAATAGCAAATTAAGTCAGAAAAGGGTTCCAAATTGCTGATGTGGCTTTGAATGGTGCATATTGAACGCACAAGAAGTGTGGAGTTAAAATGTGTTAAAAAATGAAATCCCTTTGTAATAGATGTGTTTTCGTCCGAAACCCTGATACTTCGAAAGAGATTGTCCAGTTTGTACACGAAGTGCATCCAGTTTTTGCCGTGACCCTCTAAACTTTTTAGCACATGCTATGTGGGTGAAATTATGATACCATGCCAAATTTAATCCTTTTGAGAGTTCATTTGTAGTGCTTTTCAATTTCAGGGTCATTGAGCTCAAAATAAATCATTAAATGCATGAAAAATAGCAAATTAAGTCAGAAAAGGGTTCCAAATTGATGATGTGGCTTTTAATGGTGCATATTGAACGCACAGGAAGTGTGGAGTTAAAATATGTTAAAAAAATTGAAATCCCTTTGTAATAGATGTGTTTTCGTCCGAAACCCTGATACTTCGAAAGAGATTGTCCAGTTTGTACACGAAGTGCATCCAGTTTTTGCCGTGACCCTCTAAACTTTTTAGCACATGCTATGTGGGTGAAATTATGATACCATGCCAAATTTCATCCTTTTGAGAGTTCATTTGTAGTGCTTTTCAATTTCAGGGTCATTGAGCTCAAAATAAATCATTAAATGCATAAAAAATAGCAAATTAAGTCAGAAAAGGGTTCCAAATTGATGATGTGGCTTTGAATGGTGCATATTGAACGCACAAGAAGTGTGGAGTGAAAATATGTTAAAAAATGAAATCCCTTTGCAATAGATATGTTTTCGTCCGAAACCCTGATACTTCGAAAGAGATTGTCCAGTTTGTACACGAAGTGCATCCAGTTTTTGCCGTGACCCTCTAAACTTTTTAGGACATGCTATGTGGGTGAAATTATGATACCATGCCAAATTTCATCCTTTTGAGAGTTCATTTGTAGTGCTTTTCAATTTCAGGGTCATTGAGCTCAAAATAAATCATTAAATGCATGAAAAATAGCAAATTAAATCAGAAAAGGGTTCCAAATTGATGATGTGGCTTTGAATGGTGCATATTGAACGCACAAGAAGTGTGGAGTTAAAATATGTTAAAAAATGAAATCCCTTTGTAATATATGTGTTTTCGTCCGAAACCCTGAACTTCGAAAGAGATTGTCCAGTTTGTACACGAAGTGCATCCAGTTTTTGCCGTGACCCTCTAAACTTTTTAGCACATGCTATGTGGGTGAAATTATGATACCATGCCAAATTTCATCCTTTTGAGAGTTCATTTGTAGTGCTTTTCAATTTCAGGGTCATTGAGCTCAAAATAAATCATTAAATGCATGAAAAATAGCAAATTAAGTCAGAAAAGGGTTCCAAATTGATGATGTGGCTTTGAATGTTGCATATTTAACGCACAAGAAGTGTGAAGTTAAAATATGTTAAAAAAAGAAATCCCCTTGTAATAGATGTGTTTTCGTCCGAAACCCTGATACTTCGAAAGATATTGTCCAGTTTGTACACGAAGTGCATCCAGTTTTTGCCGTGACCCTCTAAACTTTTTAGCACATGCTATGTGGGTGAAATTATGATACCATGCCAAATTTCATCCTTTTGAGAGTTCATTTGTAGTGCTTTTCAATTTCAGGGTCATTGAGCTTAAAATAAATCATTAAATGCATGAAAAATAGCAAATTAAGTCAGAAAAGGGTTCCAAATTGATGATGTGGCTTTGAATGGTGCATATTGAACGCACAGGAAGTGTGGAGTTAAAATATGTTAAAAAATGAAATCCCTTTGTAATAGATATGTTTTCGTCCGAAACCCTGATACTTCGAAAGAGATTGTCCAGTTTGTACACGAAGTGCATCCAGTTTTTGCCGTGACCCTCTAAAATTTTTAGCACAAGCTACGTGGGTGAAATTATGATACCATTCCAAATTTCATCCTTTTGAGAGTTCATTTGTAGTGCTTTTCAATTTCAGGGTCATTGAGCTCAAAATAAATCATTAAATGCATGAAAAATAGCAAATTAAGTCAGAAAAGGGTTCCAAATTGCTGATGTGGCTTTGAATGGTGCATATTGAACGCACAAGAAGTGTGGAGTTAAAATGTGTTAAAAAATGAAATCCCTTTGTAATAGATGTGTTTTCGTCCGAAACCCTGATACTTCGAAAGAGATTGTCCAGTTTGTACACGAAGTGCATCCAGTTTTTGCCGTGACCCTCTAAACTTTTTAGCACATGCTATGTGGGTGAAATTATGATACCATGCCAAATTTAATCCTTTTGAGAGTTCATTTGTAGTGCTTTTTAATTTCAGGGTCATTGAGCTCAAAATAAATCATTAAATGGATGAAAAATAGCAAATTAAGTCAGAAAAGGGTTCCAAATTGATGATGTGGCTTTTAATGGTGCATATTGAACGCACAGGAAGTGTGGAGTTAAAATATGTTAAAAATTGAAATCCCTTTGTAATAGATGTGTTTTCGTCCGAAACCCTCATACTTCGAAAGAGATTGTGCAGTTTGTACACGAAGTGGATCCAGTTTTTGCCGTGACCCTCTAAACTTTTTAGCACATGCTATGTGGGTGAAATTATGATACCATGCCAAATTTCATCCTTTTGAGAGTTCATTTGTAGTGCTTTTCAATTTCAGGGTCATTGAGCTCAAAATAAATCATTAAATGTATGAAAAATAGCAAATTAAATCAGAAAAGGGTTCCAAATTGATGATGTGGCTTTGAATGGTGCATATTGAACGCACAAGAAGTGTGGAGTTAAATTATGTTAAAAAATGAAATCCCTTTGTAATAGATGTGTTTTCGTCCGAAACCCTGATACTTCGAAAGAGATTGTCAATTTTGTACACGAAGTGCATCCAGTTTTTGCCGTGACCCTCTAAACTTTTTAGCACATGCTATGTGGGTGAAATTATGATACCATGCCAAATTTCATCCTTTTGAGAGTTCATTTGTAGTACTTTTCAATTTCAGGGTCATTGAGCTCAAAATAAATCATTAAATGCATGAAAAATAGCAAATTAAGGCAGAAAAGGGTTCCAAATTGCTGATGTGGCTTTGAATGGTGCATATTGAACGCACAAGAAGTGTGGAGTTAAAATGTGTTAAAAAATGAAATCCCTTTGTAATAGATGTGTTTTCGTCCGAAACCCTGATACTTCGAAAGAGATTGTCCAGTTTGTACACGAAGTGCATCCAGTTTTTGCCGTGACCCTCTAAACTTTTTAGCACATGCTATGTGGGTGAAATTATGATACCATGCCAAATTTAATCATTTTGAGAGTTCATTTGTAGTGCTTTTCAATTTCAGGGTCATTGAGCTCAAAATAAATCATTAAATGCATGAAAAATAGCAAATTAAGTCAGAAAAGGGTTCCAAATTGTTATGTGGCTTTTAATGGTGCATATTGAACGCACAGGAAGTGTGGAGTTAAAATATGTTAAAAAAATTGAAATCCCTTTGTAATAGATGTGTTTTCGTCCGAAACCCTGATACTTCGAAAGAGATTGTCCAGTTTGTACACGAAGTGCATCCAGTTTTTGCCGTGACCCTCTAAACTTTTTAGCACATGCTATGTGGGTGAAATTATGATACCATGCCAAATTTCATCCTTTTGAGAGTTCATTTGTAGTGCTTTTCAATTTCAGGGTCATTGAGCTCAAAATAAATCATTAAATGCATAAAAAATAACAAATTAAGTCAGAAAAGGGTTCCAAATTGATGATGTGGCTTTGAATGGTGCATATTGAACGCACAAGAAGTGTGGAGTGAAAATATGTTAAAAAATGAAATCCCTTTGCAATAGATATGTTTTCGTCCGAAACCCTGATACTTCGAAAGAGATTGTCCAGTTTGTACACGAAGTGCATCCAGTTTTTGCCGTGACCCTCTAAACTTTTTAGGA
Source organism: Elymus sibiricus (assembly GCA_039707655.1). Classification (NCBI taxonomy): domain Eukaryota; kingdom Viridiplantae; phylum Streptophyta; class Magnoliopsida; order Poales; family Poaceae; genus Elymus; species Elymus sibiricus. Next base: position 25,270,578 of record CM077671.1, on the reverse strand, counting down.
CATGCTATGTGGGTGAAATTATGATACCATGCCAAATTTCATCCTTTTGAGAGTTCATTTGTAGTGCTTTTCAATTTCAGGGTCATTGAGCTCAAAATAAATCATTAAATGCATGAAAAATAGCAAATTAAATCAGAAAAGGGTTCCAAATTGATGATGTGGCTTTGAATGGTGCATATTGAACGCACAAGAAGTGTGGAGTTAAAATATGTTAAAAAATGAAATCCCTTTGTAATATATGTGTTTTCGTCCGAAACCCTGAACTTCGAAAGAGATTGTCCAGTTTGTACACGAAGTGCATCCAGTTTTTGCCGTGACCCTCTAAACTTTTTAGCACATGCTATGTGGGTGAAATTATGATACCATGCCAAATTTCATCCTTTTGAGAGTTCATTTGTAGTGCTTTTCAATTTCAGGGTCATTGAGCTCAAAATAAATCATTAAATGCATGAAAAATAGCAAATTAAGTCAGAAAAGGGTTCCAAATTGATGATGTGGCTTTGAATGTTGCATATTTAACGCACAAGAAGTGTGAAGTTAAAATATGTTAAAAAAAGAAATCCCCTTGTAATAGATGTGTTTTCGTCCGAAACCCTGATACTTCGAAAGATATTGTCCAGTTTGTACACGAAGTGCATCCAGTTTTTGCCGTGACCCTCTAAACTTTTTAGCACATGCTATGTGGGTGAAATTATGATACCATGCCAAATTTCATCCTTTTGAGAGTTCATTTGTAGTGCTTTTCAATTTCAGGGTCATTGAGCTTAAAATAAATCATTAAATGCATGAAAAATAGCAAATTAAGTCAGAAAAGGGTTCCAAATTGATGATGTGGCTTTGAATGGTGCATATTGAACGCACAGGAAGTGTGGAGTTAAAATATGTTAAAAAATGAAATCCCTTTGTAATAGATATGTTTTCGTCCGAAACCCTGATACTTCGAAAGAGATTGTCCAGTTTGTACACGAAGTGCATCCAGTTTTTGCCGTGACCCTCTAAAAATTTTAGCACAAGCTACGTGGGTGAAATTATGATACCATTCCAAATTTCATCCTTTTGAGAGTTCATTTGTAGTGCTTTTCAATTTCAGGGTCATTGAGCTCAAAATAAATCATTAAATGCATGAAAAATAGCAAATTAAGTCAGAAAAGGGTTCCAAATTGCTGATGTGGCTTTGAATGGTGCATATTGAACGCACAAGAAGTGTGGAGTTAAAATGTGTTAAAAAATGAAATCCCTTTGTAATAGATGTGTTTTCGTCCGAAACCCTGATACTTCGAAAGAGATTGTCCAGTTTGTACACGAAGTGCATCCAGTTTTTGCCGTGACCCTCTAAACTTTTTAGCACATGCTATGTGGGTGAAATTATGATACCATGCCAAATTTCATCCTTTTGAGAGTTCATTTGTAGTACTTTTCAATTTCAGGGTCATTGAGCTCAAAATAAATCATTAAATGCATGAAAAATAGCAAATTAAGTCAGAAAAGGGTTCCAAATTGCTGATGTGGCTTTGAATGGTGCATATTGAACGCACAAGAAGTGTGGAGTTAAAATGTGTTAAAAAATGAAATCCCTTTGTAATAGATGTGTTTTCGTCCGAAACCCTGATACTTCGAAAGAGATTGTCCAGTTTGTACACGAAGTGCATCCAGTTTTTGCCGTGACCCTCTAAACTTTTTAGCACATGCTATGTGGGTGAAATTATGATACCATGCCAAATTTAATCCTTTTGAGAGTTCATTTGTAGTGCTTTTCAATTTCAGGGTCATTGAGCTCAAAATAAATCATTAAATGCATGAAAAATAGCAAATTAAGTCAGAAAAGGGTTCCAAATTGATGATGTGGCTTTTAATGGTGCATATTGAACGCACAGGAAGTGTGGAGTTAAAATATGTTAAAAAAATTGAAATCCCTTTGTAATAGATGTGTTTTCGTCCGAAACCCTGATACTTCGAAAGAGATTGTCCAGTTTGTACACGAAGTGTATCCAGTTTTTGCCGTGACCCTCTAAACTTTTTAGCACATGCTATGTGGGTGAAATTATGATACCATGCCAAATTTCATCCTTTTGAGAGTTCATTTGTAGTGCTTTTCAATTTCAGGGTCATTGAGCTCAAAATAAATCATTAAATGCATAAAAAATAGCAAATTAAGTCAGAAAAGGGTTCCAAATTGATGATGTGGCTTTGAATGGTGCATATTGAACGCACAAGAAGTGTGGAGTGAAAATATGTTAAAAACTGAAATCCCTTTGCAATAGATATGTTTTTGTCCGAAACCCTGATACTTCGAAAGAGATTGTCCAGTTTGTACACGAAGTGCATCCAGTTTTTGCCGTGACCCTCTAAACTTTTTAGGACATGCTATGTGGGTGAAATTATGATACCATGCCAAATTTCATCCTTTTGAGAGTTCATTTGTAGTGCCTTTCAATTTCAGGGTCATTGAGCTCAAAATAAATCATTAAATGCATGAAAAATAGCAAATTAAATCAGAAAAGGGTTCCAAATTGATGATGTGGCTTTGAATGGTGCATATTGAACGCACAAGAAGTGTGGAGTTAAAATATGTTAAAAAATAAAATCCCTTTGTAATATATGTGTTTTCGTCCGAAACCCTGAACTTCGAAAGAGATTGTCCAGTTTGTACACGAAGTGCATCCAGTTTTTGCCGTGACCCTCTAAACTTTTTAGCACATGCTATGTGGGTGAAATTATGATACCATGCCAAATTTCATCCTTTTGAGAGTTCATTTGTAGTGCTTTTCAATTTCAGGGTCATTGAGCTCAAAATAAATCATTAAATGCATGAAAAATAGCAAATTAAGTCAGAAAAGGGTTCCAAATTGATGATGTGGCTTTGAATGTTGCATATTTAACGCACAAGAAGTGTGAAGTTAAAATATGTTAAAAAAAGAAATCCCCTTGTAATAGATGTGTTTTCGTCCGAAACCCTGATACTTCGAAAGATATTGTCCAGTTTGTACACGAAGTGCATCCATTTTTTGCCGTGACCCTCTAAACTTTTTAGCACATGCTATGTGGGTGAAATTATGATACCATGCCAAATTTCATCCTTTTGAGAGTTCATTTGTAGTGCTTTTCAATTTCAGGGTCATTGAGCTTAAAATAAATCATTAAATGCATGAAAAATAGCAAATTAAGTCAGAAAAGGGTTCCAAATTGATGATGTGGCTTTGAATAGTGCATATTGAACGCACAGGAAGTGTGGAGTTAAAATATGTTAAAAAATGAAATCCCTTTGTAATAGATATGTTTTCGTCCGAAACCCTGATACTTCGAAAGAGATTGTCCAGTTTGTACACGAAGTGCATCCAGTTTTTGCCGTGACCCTCTAAAATTTTTAGCACAAGCTACGTGGGTGAAATTATGATACCATTCCAAATTTCATCCTTTTGAGAGTTCATTTGTAGTGCTTTTCAATTTCAGGGTCATTGAGCTCAAAATAAATCATTAAATGCATGAAAAATAGCAAATTAAGTCAGAAAAGGGTTCCAAATTGCTGATGTGGCTTTGAATGGTGCATATTGAACGCACAAGAAGTGTGGAGTTAAAATGTGTTAAAAAATGAAATCCCTTTGTAATAGATGTGTTTTCGTCCGAAACCCTGATACTTCGAAAGAGATTGTCTAGTTTGTACACGAAGTGCATCCAGTTTTTGCCGTGACCCTCTAAACTTTTTAGCACATGCTATGTGGGTGAAATTATGATACCATGCCAAATTTCATCCTTTTGAGAGTTCATTTGTAGTACTTTTCAATTTCAGGGTCATTGAGCTCAAAATAAATCATTAAATGCATGAAAAATAGCAAATTAAGTCAGAAAAGGGTTCCAAATTGCTGATGTGGCTTTGAATGGTGCATATTGAATGCACAAGAAGTGTGGAGTTAAAATGTGTTAAAAAATGAAATCCCTTTGTAATAGATGTGTTTTCGTCCGAAACCCTGATACTTCGAAAGAGATTGTCCAGTTTGTACACGAAGTGCATCCAGTTTTTGCCGTGACCCTCTAAAATTTTTAGCACATGCTATGTGGGTGAAATTATGATACCATGCCAAATTTAATCCTTTTGAGAGTTCATTTGTAGTGCTTTTCAATTTCAGGGTCATTGAGCTCAAAATAAATCATTAAATGCATGAAAAATAGCAAATTAAGTCAGAAAAGGGTTCCAAATTGATGATGTGGCTTTTAATGGTGCATATTGAACGCACAGGAAGTGTGGAGTTAAAATATGTTAAAAAAATTGAAATCCCTTTGTAATAGATGTGTTTTCGTCCGAAACCCTGATACTTCGAAAGAGATTGTCCAGTTTGTACACGAAGTGCATCCAGTTTTTGCCGTGACCCTCTAAACTTTTTAGCACATGCTATGTGGGTGAAATTATGATACCATGCCAAATTTCATCCTTTTGAGAGTTCATTTGTAGTGCTTTTCAATTTCAGGGTCATTGAGCTCAAAATAAATCATTAAATGCATAAAAAATAGCAAATTAAGTCAGAAAAGGGTTCCAAATTGATGATGTGGCTTTGAATGGTGCATATTGAACGCACAAGAAGTGTGGAGTGAAAATATGTTAAAAAATGAAATCCCTTTGCAATAGATATGTTTTCGTCCGAAACCCTGATACTTCGAAAGAGATTGTCCAGTTTGTACACGAAGTGCATCCAGTTTTTGCCGTGACCCTCTAAACTTTTTAGGACATGCTATGTGGGTGAAATTATGATACCATGCCAATTTTCATCCTTTTGAGAGTTCATTTGTAGTGCTTTTCAATTTCAGGGTCATTGAGCTCAAAATAAATCATTAAATGCATGAAAAATAGCAAATTAAATCAGAAAAGGGTTCCAAATTGATGATGTGGCTTTGAATGGTGCATATTGAACGCACAAGAAGTGTGGAGTTAAAATATGTTAAAAAATAAAATCCCTTTCTAATATATGTGTTTTCGTCCGAAACCCTGAACTTCGAAAGAGATTGTCCAGTTTGTACACGAAGTGCATCCAGTTTTTGCCGTGACCCTCTAAACTTTTTAGCACATGCTATGTGGGTGAAATTATGATACCATGCCAAATTTCATCCTTTTGAGAGTTCATTTGTAGTGCTTTTCAATTTCAGGGTCATTGAGCTCAAAATAAATCATTAAATGCATGAAAAATAGCAAATTAAGTCAGAAAAGGGTTCCAAATTGATGATGTGGCTTTGAATGTTGCATATTTAACGCACAAGAAGTGTGAAGTTAAAATATGTTAAAAAAAGAAATCCCCTTGTAATAGATGTGTTTTCGTCCGAAACCCTGATACTTCGAAAGATATTGTCCAGTTTGTACACGAAGTGCATCCAGTTTTTGCCGTGACCCTCTAAACTTTTTAGCACATGCTATGTGGGTGAAATTATGATACCATGCCAAATTTCATCCTTTTGAGAGTTCATTTGTAGTGCTTTTCAATTTCAGGGTCATTGAGCTTAAAATAAATCATTAAATGCATGAAAAATAGCAAATTAAGTCAGAAAAGGGTTCCAAATTGATGATGTGGCTTTGAATGGTGCATATTGAACGCACAGGAAGTGTGGAGTTAAAATATGTTAAAAAATGAAATCCCTTTGTAATAGATATGTTTTCGTCCGAAACCCTGATACTTCGAAAGAGATTGTCCAGTTTGTACACGAAGTGCATCCAGTTTTTGCCGTGACCCTCTAAAATTTTTAGCACAAGCTACGTGGGTGAAATTATGATACCATTCCAAATTTCATCCTTTTGAGAGTTCATTTGTAGTGCTTTTCAATTTCAGGGTCATTGAGCTCAAAATAAATCATTAAATGCATGAAAAATAGCAAATTAAGTCAGAAAAGGGTTCCAAATTGCTGATGTGGCTTTGAATGGTGCATATTGAACGCACAAGAAGTGTGGAGTTAAAATGTGTTAAAAAATGAAATCCCTTTGTAATAGATGTGTTTTCGTCCGAAACCCTGATACTTCGAAAGAGATTGTCCAGTTTGTACACGAAGTGCATCCAGTTTTTGCCGTGACCCTCTAAACTTTTTAGCACATGCTATGTGGGTGAAATTATGATACCATGCCAAATTTCATCCTTTTGAGAGTTCATTTGTAGTACTTTTCAATTTCAGGGTCATTGAGCTCAAAATAAATCATTAAATGCATGAAAAATAGCAAATTAAGTCAGAAAAGGGTTCCAAATTGCTGATGTGGCTTTGAATGGTGCATATTGAACGCACAAGAAGTGTGGAGTTAAAATGTGTTAAAAAATGAAATCCCTTTGTAATAGATGTGTTTTCGTCCGAAACCCTGATACTTCGAAAGAGATTGTCCAGTTTGTACACGAAGTGCATCCAGTTTTTGCCGTGACCCTCTAAACTTTTTAGCACATGCTATGTGGGTGAAATTATGATACCATGCCAAATTTAATCCTTTTGAGAGTTCATTTGTAGTGCTTTTCAATTTCAGGGTCATTGAGCTCAAAATAAATCATTAAATGCATGAAAAATAGCAAATTAAGTCAGAAAAGGGTTCCAAATTGATGATGTGGCTTTTAATGGTGCATATTGAACGCACAGGAAGTGTGGAGTTAAAATATGTTAAAAAAATTGAAATCCCTTTGTAATAGATGTGTTTTCGTCCGAAACCCTGATACTTCGAAAGAGATTGTCCAGTTTGTACACGAAGTGCATCCAGTTTTTGCCGTGACCCTCTAAACTTTTTAGCACATGCTATGTGGGTGAAATTATGATACCATGCCAAATTTCATCCTTTTGAGAGTTCATTTGTAGTACTTTTCAATTTCAGGGTCATTGAGCTCAAAATAAATCATTAAATGCATGAAAAATAGCAAATTAAGTCAGAAAAGGGTTCCAAATTGCTGATGTGGCTTTGAATGGTGCATATTGAACGCACAAGAAGTGTGGAGTTAAAATGTGTTAAAAAATGAAATCCCTTTGTAATAGATGTGTTTTCGTCCGAAACCCTGATACTTCGAAAGAGATTGTCCAGTTTGTACACGAAGTGCATCCAGTTTTTGCCGTGACCCTCTAAACTTTTTAGCACATGCTATGTGGGTGAAATTATGATACCATGCCAAATTTAGTCCTTTTGAGAGTTCATTTGTAGTGCTTTTTAATTTCAGGGTCATTGAGCTCAAAATAAATCATTAAATGCATGAAAAATAGCAAATTAAGTCAGAAAAGGGTTCCAAATTGATGATGTGGCTTTTAATGGTGCATATTGAACGCACAGGAAGTGTGGAGTTAAAATATGTTAAAAATTGAAATCCCTTTGTAATAGATGTGTTTTCGTCCGAAACCCTCATACTTCGAAAGAGATTGTGCAGTTTGTACACGAAGTGGATCCAGTTTTTGCCGTGACCCTCTAAACTTTTTAGCACATGCTATGTTGGTGAAATTATGATACCATGCCAAATTTCATCCTTTTGAGAGTTCATTTGTAGTGCTTTTCAATTTCAGGGTCATTGAGCTCAAAATAAATCATTAAATGTATGAAAAATAGCAAATTAAATCAGAAAAGGGTTCCAAATTGATGATGTGGCTTTGAATGGTGCATATTGAACGCACAAGAAGTGTGGAGTTAAAATATGTTAAAAAATGAAATCCCTTTGTAATAGATGTGTTTTCGTCCGAAACCCTGATACTTCGAAAGAGATTGTCCAGTTTGTACACGAAGTGCATCCAGTTTTTGCCGTGACCCTCTAAACTTTTTAGCACATGCTATGTGGGTGAAATTATGATACCATGCCAAATTTCATCCTTTTGAGAGTTCATTTGTAGTACTTTTCAATTTCAGGATCATTGAGCTCAAAATAAATCATTAAATGCATGAAAAATAGCAAATTAAGTCAGAAAAGGGTTCCAAATTGCTGATGTGGCTTTGAATGGTACATATTGAACGCACAAGAAGTGTGGAGTTAAAATGTGTTAAAAAATGAAATCCCTTTGTAATAGATGTGTTTTCGTCCGAAACCCTGATACTTCGAAAGAGATTGTCCAGTTTGTACACGAAGTGCATCCAGTTTTTGCCGTGACCCTCTAAACTTTTTAGCACATGCTATGTGGGTGAAATTATGATACCATGCCAAATTTAATCCTTTTGAGAGTTCATTTGTAGTGCTTTTCAATTTCAGGGTCATTGAGCTCAAAATAAATCATTAAATGCATGAAAAATAGCAAATTAAGTCAGAAAAGGGTTCCAAATTGATGATGTGGCTTTTAATGGTGCATATTGAACGCACAGGAAGTGTGGAGTTAAAATATGTTAAAAAAATTGAAATCCCTTTGTAATAGATGTGTTTTCGTCCGAAACCCTGATACTTCGAAAGAGATTGTCCAGTTTGTACACGAAGTGCATCCAGTTTTTGCCGTGACCCTCTAAACTTTTTAGCACATGCTATGTGGGTGAAATTATGATACCATGCCAAATTTCATCCTTTTGAGAGTTCATTTGTAGTGCTTTTCAATTTCAGGGTCATTGAGCTCAAAATAAATCATTAAATGCATAAAAAATAGCAAATTAAGTCAGAAAAGGGTTCCAAATTGATGATGTGGCTTTGAATGGTGCATATTGAACGCACAAGAAGTGTGGAGTTAAAATATGTTAAAAATGAAATCCCTTTGCAATAGATATGTTTTCGTCCGAAACCCTGATACTTCGAAAGAGATTGTCCAGTTTGTACACGAAGTGCATCCAGTTTTTGCCGTGACCCTCTAAACTTTTTAGGACATGCTATGTGGGTGAAATTATGATACCATGCCAAATTTCATCCTTTTGAGAGTTCATTTGTAGTGCTTTTCAATTTCAGGGTCATTGAGCTCAAAATAAATCATTAAATGCATGAAAAATAGCAAATTAAATCAGAAAAGGGTTCCAAATTGATGATGTGGCTTTGAATAGTGCATATTGAACGCACAAGAAGTGTGGAGTTAAAATATGTTAAAAAATGAAATCCCTTTGTAATATATGTGTTTTCGTCCGAAACCCTGAACTTCGAAAGAGATTGTCCAGTTTGTACACGAAGTGCATCCAGTTTTTGCCGTGACCCTCTAAACTTTTTAGCACATGCTATGTGGGTGAAATTATGATACCATGCCAAATTTCATCCTTTTGAGAGTTCATTTGTAGTGCTTTTCAATTTCAGGGTCATTGAGCTCAAAATAAATCATTAAATGCATGAAAAATAGCAAATTAAGTCAGAAAAGGGTTCCAAATTGATGATGTGGCTTTGAATGTTGCATATTTAACGCACAAGAAGTGTGAAGTTAAAATATGTTAAAAAAAAGAAATCCCCTTGTAATAGATGTGTTTTCGTCCGAAACCCTGATACTTCGAAAGATATTGTCCAGTTTGTACACGAAGTGCATCCAGTTTTTGCCGTGACCCTCTAAACTTTTTAGCACATGCTATGTGGGTGAAATTATGATACCATGCCAAATTTCATCCTTTTGAGAGTTCATTTGTAGTGCTTTTCAATTTCAGGGTCATTGAGCTTAAAATAAATCATTAAATGCATGAAAAATAGCAAATTAAGTCAGAAAAGGGTTCCAAATTGATGATGTGGCTTTGAATGGTGCATATTGAACGCACAGGAAGTGTGGAGTTAAAATATGTTAAAAAATGAAATCCCTTTGTAATAGATATGTTTTCGTCCGAAACCCTGATACTTCGAAAGAGATTGTCCAGTTTGTACACGAAGTGCATCCAGTTTTTGCCGTGACCCTCTAAAATTTTTAGCACAAGCTACGTGGGTGAAATTATGATACCATTCCAAATTTCATCCTTTTGAGAGTTCATTTGTAGTGCTTTTAATTTCAGGGTCATTGAGCTCAAAATAAATCATTAAATGCATGAAAAATAGCAAATTAAGTCAGAAAAGGGTTCCAAATTGCTGATGTGGCTTTGAATGGTGCATATTGAACGCACAAGAAGTGTGGAGTTAAAATGTGTTAAAAAATGAAATCCCTTTGTAATAGATGTGTTTTCGTCCGAAACCCTGATTCTTCGAAAGAGATTGTCCAGTTTGTACACGAAGTGCATCCAGTTTTTCCCGTGACCCTCTAAACTTTTTAGCACATGCTATGTGGGTGAAATTATGATACCATGCCAAATTTAATCCTTTTGAGAGTTCATTTGTAGTGCTTTTCAATTTCAGGGTCATTGAGCTCAAAATAAATCATTAAATGCATGAAAAATAGCAAATTAAGTCAGAAAAAGGTTCCAAATTGATGATGTGGCTTTTAATGGTGCATATTGAACGCACAGGAAGTGTGGAGTTAAAATATGTTCAAAAAATTGAAATCCCTTTGTAATAGATGTGTTTTCGTCCGAAACCCTGATACTTCGAAAGAGATTGTCCAGTTTGTACACGAAGTGCATCCAGTTTTTGCCGTGACCCTCTAAACTTTTTAGCACATGCTATGTGGGTGAAATTATGATACCATACCAAATTTCATCCTTTTGAGAGTTCATTTGTAGTACTTTTCAATTTCATGGTCATTGAGCTCAAAATAAATAATTAAATGCATGAAAAATAGCAAATTAAGTCAGAAAAGGGTTCCAAATTGCTGATGTGGCTTTGAATGGTGCATATTGAACGCACAAGAAGTGTGGAGTTAAAATGTGTTAAAAATGAAATCCCTTTGTAATAGATGTGTTTTCGTCCGAAACCCTGATACTTCGAAAGAGATTGTCCAGTTTGTACACGAAGTGCATCCAGTTTTTGCCGTGACCCTCTAAACTTTTTAGCACATGCTATGTGGGTGAAATTATGATACCATGCCAAATTTAATCCTTTTGAGAGTTCATTTGTAGTGCTTTTCAATTTCAGGGTCATTGAGCTTAAAATAAATCATTAAATGCATGAAAAATAGCAAATTAAATCAGAAAAGGGTTCCAAATTGATGATGTGGCTTTGAATGGTGCATATTGAACGCACAAGAAGTGTGGAGTTAAAATATGTTAAAAAATGAAATCCCTTTGTAATAGATATGTTTTCGTCCGAAACCCTGATACTTCGAAAGAGATTGTCCAGTTTGTACACGAAGTGCATCCAGTTTTTGCCGTGACCCTCTAAACTTTTTAGCACATGCTATGTGGGTGAAATTATGATACCATGCCAAATTTAATCCTTTTGAGAGTTCATTTGTAGTGCTTTTCAATTTCAGGGTCATTGAGCTCAAAATAAATCATTAAATGCATGAAAAATAGCAAATTAAGTCAGAAAAAGGTTCCAAATTGATGATGTGGCTTTTAATGGTGCATATTGAACGCACAGGAAGTGTGGAGTTAAAATATGTTCAAAAAATTGAAATCCCTTTGTAATAGATGTGTTTTCGTCCGAAACCCTGATACTTCGAAAGAGATTGTCCAGTTTGTACACGAAGTGCATCCAGTTTTTGCCGTGACCCTCTAAACTTTTTAGCACATGCTATGTGGGTGAAATTATGATACCATGCCAAATTTAATCCTTTTGAGAGTTCATTTGTAGTACTTTTCAATTTCAGGGTCATTGAGCTCAAAATAAATAATTAAATGCATGAAAAATAGCAAATTAAGTCAGAAAAGGGTTCCAAATTGCTGATGTGGCTTTGAATGGTGCATATTGAACGCACAAGAAGTGTGGAGTTAAAATGTGTTAAAAATGAAATCCCTTTGTAATAGATGTGTTTTCGTCCGAAACCCTGATACTTCGAAAGAGATTGTCCAGTTTGTACACGAAGTGCATCCAGTTTTTGCCGTGACCCTCTAAACTTTTTAGCACATGCTATGTGGGTGAAATTATGATACCATGCCAAATTTAATCCTTTTGAGAGTTCATTTGTAGTGCTTTTCAATTTCAGGGTCATTGAGCTTAAAATAAATCATTAAATGCATGAAAAATAGCAAATTAAATCAGAAAAGGGTTCCAAATTGATGATGTGGCTTTGAATGGTGCATATTGAACGCACAAGAAGTGTGGAGTTAAAATATGTTAAAAAATGAAATCCCTTTGTAATAGATGTGTTTTCGTCCGAAACCCTGATACTTCGAAAGAGATTGTCCAGTTTGTACACGAAGTGCATCCAGTTTTTGCCGTGACCCTCTAAACTTTTTAGCACATGCTATGTGGGTGAAATTATGATACCATGCCAAATTTAATCCTTTTGAGAGTTCATTTGTAGTGCTTTTCAATTTCAGGGTCATTGAGCTCAAAATAAATCATTAAATGCATGAAAAATAGCAAATTAAGTCAGAAAAGGGTTCCAAATTGATGATGTGGCTTTTAATGGTGCATATTGAACGCACAGGAAGTGTGGAGTTAAAATATGTTCAAAAAATTGAAATCCCTTTGTAATAGATGTGTTTTCGTCCGAAACCCTGATACTTCGAAAGAGATTGTCCAGTTTGTACACGAAGTGCATCCAGTTTTTCCCGTGACCCTCTAAAATTTTTAGCACAAGCTACGTGGGTGAAATTATGATACCATTCCAAATTTCATCCTTTTGAGAGTTCATTTGTAGTGCTTTTCAATTTCAGGGTCATTGAGCTCAAAATAAATCATTAAATGCATGAAAAATAGCAAATTAAGTCAGAAAAGGGTTCCAAATTGCTGATGTGGCTTTGAATGGTGCATATTGAACGCACAAGAAGTGTGGAGTTAAAATGTGTTAAAAAATGAAATCCCTTTGTAATAGATGTGTTTTCGTCCGAAACCCTGATACTTCGAAAGAGATTGTCCAGTTTGTACACGAAGTGCATCCAACTTTTGCCGTGACCCTCTAAACTTTTTAGCACATGCTATGTGGGTGAAATTATGATACCATGCCAAATTTAATCCTTTTGAGAGTTCATTTGTAGTGCTTTTCAATTTCAGGGTCATTGAGCTCAAAATAAATCATTAAATGCATGAAAAATAGCAAATTAAGTCAGAAAAGGGTTCCAAATTGATGATGTGGCTTTTAATGGTGCATATTGAACGCACAGGAAGTGTGGAGTTAAAATATGTTCAAAAAATTGAAATCCCTTTGTAATAGATGTGTTTTCGTCCGAAACCCTGATACTTCGAAAGAGATTGTCCAGTTTGTACACGAAGTGCATCCAGTTTTTGCCGTGACCCTCTAAACTTTTTAGCACATGCTATGTGGGTGAAATTATGATACCATACCAAATTTCATCCTTTTGAGAGTTCATTTGTAGTACTTTTCAATTTCAGGGTCATTGAGCTCAAAATAAATAATTAAATGCATGAAAAATAGCAAATTAAGTCAGAAAAGGGTTCCAAATTGCTGATGTGGCTTTGAATGGTGCATATTGAACGCACAAGAAGTGTGGAGTTAAAATGTGTTAAAAAATTAAATCCCTTTGTAATAGATGTGTTTTCGTCCGAAACCGTGATACTTCGAAAGAGATTGTCCAGTTTGTACACGAAGTGCATCCAGTTTTTGCCGTGACCCTCTAAACTTTTTAGCACATACTATGTGGGTGAAATTATGATACCATGCCAAATTTAATCCTTTTGAGAGTTCATTTGTAGTGCTTTTCAATTTCAGGGTCATTGAGCTTAAAATAAATCATTAAATGCATGAAAAATAGCAAATTAAATCAGAAAAGGGTTCCAAATTGATGATGTGGCTTTGAATGGTGCATATTGAACGCACAAGAAGTGTGGAGTTAAAATATGTTAAAAAATGAAATCCCTTTGTAATAGATATGTTTTCGTCCGAAACCCTGATACTTCGAAAGAGATTGTCCAGTTTGTACACGAAGTGCATCCAGTTTTTGCCGTGACCCTCTAAAATTTTTAGCACAAGCTACGTGGGTGAAATTATGATACCATTCCAAATTTCATCCTTTTGACAGTTCATTTGTAGTGCTTTTCAATTTCAGGGTCATTGAGCTCAAAATAAATCATTAAATGCATGAAAAATAGCAAATTAAGTCAGAAAAGGGTTCCAAATTGATGATGTGGCTTTTAATGGTGCATATTGAACGCACAGGAAGTGTGGAGTTAAATTATGTTCAAAAAATTGAAATCCCTTTGTAATAGATGTGTTTTCGTCCGAAACCCTGATACTTCGAAAGAGATTGTCCAGTTTGTACACGAAGTGCATCCAATTTTTGCCGTGACCCTCTAAACTTTTTAGCACATGCTATGTGGGTGAAATTATGATACCATACCAAATTTCATCCTTTTGAGAGTTCATTTGTAGTACTTTTCAATTTCAGGGTCATTGAGCTCAAAATAAATAATTAAATGCATGAAAAATAGCAAATTAAGTCAGAAAAGGGTTCCAAATTGCTGATGTGGCTTTGAATGGTGCATATTGAACGCACAAGAAGTGTGGAGTTAAAATGTGTTAAAAAATGAAATCCCTTTGTAATAGATGTGTTTTCGTCCGAAACCCTGATACTTCGAAAGAGATTGTCCAGTTTGTACACGAAGTGCATCCAGTTTTTGACGTGACCCTCTAAACTTTTTAGCACATGCTATGTGGGTGAAATTATGATACCATGCCAAATTTAATCCTTTTGAGAGTTCATTTGTAGTGCTTTTCAATTTCAGGGTCATTGAGCTCAAAATAAATCATTAAATGCATGAAAAATAGCAAATTAAGTCAGAAAAGGGTTCCAAATTGATGATGTGGCTTTTAATGGTGCATATTGAACGCACAGGAAGTGTGGAGTTAAAATATGTTCAAAAAATTGAAATCCTTTTGTAATAGATGTGTTTTCGTCCGAAACCCTGATACTTCGAAAGAGATTGTCCAGTTTGTACACGAAGTGCATCCAGTTTTTGCCGTGACCCTCTAAACTTTTTAGGACATGCTATGTGGGTGAAATTATGATACCATGCCAAATTTCATCCTTTTGAGAGTTCATTTGTAGTGCTTTTCAATTTCAGGGTCATTGAGCTCAAAATAAATCATTAAATGCATAAAAAATAGCAAATTAAGTCAGAAAAGGGTTCCAAATTGATGATGTGGCTTTGAATGGTGCATATTGAACGCACAAGAAGTGTGGAGTTAAAATATGTTAAAAAATGAAATCCCTTTGCAATAGATATGTTTTCGTCCGAAACCCTGATACTTCGAAAGAGATTGTCCAGTTTGTACACGAAGTGCATCCAGTTTTTGCCGTGACCCTCTAAAGTTTTTAGGACATGCTATGTGGGTGAAATTATGATACCATGCCAAATTTCATCCTTTTGAGAGTTCATTTGTAGTGCTTTTCAATTTCAGGGTCATTGAGCTCAAAATAAATCATTAAATGCATGAAAAATAGCAAATTAAATCAGAAAAGGGTTCCAAATTGATGATGTGGCTTTGAATGGTGCATATTTAACGCACAAGAAGTGTGGAGTTAAAATATGTTAAAAAATGAAATCCCTTTGTAATATATGTGTTTTCGTCCGAAACCCTGAACTTCGAAAGATATTGTCCAGTTTGTACACGAAGTGCATCCAGTTTTTGCCGTGACCCTCTAAACTTTTTAGCACATGCTATGTGGGTGAAATTATGATACCATGCCAAATTTCATCCTTTTGAGAGTTCCTTTGTAGTGCTTTTCAATTTCAGGGTCATTGAGCTCAAAATAAATCATTAAATGCATGAAAAATAGCAAATTAAGTCAGAAAAGGGTTCCAAATTGATGATGTGGCTTTGAATGTTGCATATTTAACGCACAAGAAGTGTGGAGTTAAAATATGTTAAAAAAAAGAAATCCCTTTGTAATAGATGTGTTTTCGTCCGAAACCCTGATACTTCGAAAGAGATTGTCCAGTTTGTACACGAAGTGCATCCAGTTTTTGCCGTGACCCTCTAAAATTTTTAGCACAAGCTACGTGGGTGAAATTATGATACCATTCCAAATTTCATCCTTTTGAGAGTTCATTTGTAGTGCTTTTCAATTTCAGGGTCATTGAGCTCAAAATAAATCATTAAATGCATGAAAAATAGCAAATTAAGTCAGAAAAGGGTTCCAAATTGCTGATGTGGCTTTGAATGGTGCATATTGAACGCACAAGAAGTGTGGAGTTAAAATGTGTTAAAAAATGAAATCCCTTTGTAATAGATGTGTTTTCGTCCGAAACACTGATACTTCGAAAGAGATTGTCCAGTTTGTACACGAAGTGCATCCAGTTTTTGCCGTGACCCTCTAAAATTTTTAGCACAAGCTACGTGGGTGAAATTATGATACCATTCCAAATTTCATCCTTTTGAGAGTTCATTTGAAGTGCTTTTCAATTTCAGGGTCATTGAGCTCAAAATAAATCATTAAATGCATGAAAAATAGCAAATTAAGTCAGAAAAGGGTTCCAAATTGCTGATGTGGCTTTGAATGGTGCATATTGAACGCACAAGAAGTGTGGAGTTAAAATGTGTTAAAAAATGAAATCCCTTTGTAATAGATGTGTTTTCGTCCGAAACCCTGATACTTCGAAAGAGATTGTCCAGTTTGTACACGAAGTGCATCCAGTTTTTGCCGTGACCCTCTAAACTTTTTAGCACATGCTATGTGGGTGAAATTATGATACCATGCCAAATTTAATCCTTTTGAGAGTTCATTTGTAGTGCTTTTCAATTTCAGGGTCATTGAGCTCAAAATAAATCATTAAATGCATGAAAAATAGCAAATTAAGTCAGAAAAGGGTTCCAAATTGATGATGTGGCTTTGAATGGTGCATATTGAACGCACAAGAAGTGTGGAGTTAAAATATGTTCAAAAAATTGAAATCCCTTTGTAATAGATGTGTTTTCGTCCGAAACCCTGATACTTCGAAAGAGATTGTCCAGTTTGTACACGAAGTGCATCCAGTTTTTGCCGTGACCCTCTAAACTTTTTAGCACATGCTATGTGGGTGAAATTATGATACCATACCAAATTTCATCCTTTTGAGAGTTCATTTGTAGTACTTTTCAATTTCAGGGTCATTGAGCTCAAAATAAATAATTAAATGCATGAAAAATAGCAAATTAAGTCAGAAAAGGGTTCCAAATTGATGATGTGGCTTTGAATGGTGCATATTGAACGCACAAGAAGTGTGGAGTTAAAATATGTTAAAAAATGAAATCCCTTTGTAATAGATATGTTTTCGTCCGAAACCCTGATACTTCGAAAGAGATTGTCCAGTTTGTACACGAAGTGCATCCAGTTTTTGCCGTGACCCTCTAAACTTTTTAGCACATGCTATGTGGGTGAAATTATGATACCATGCCAAATTTAATCCTTTTGAGAGTTCATTTGTAGTGCTTTTCAATTTCAGGGTCATTGAGCTTAAAATAAATCATTAAATGCATGAAAAATAGCAAATTAAATCAGAAAAGGGTTCCAAATTGATGATGTGGCTTTGAATGGTGCATATTGAACGCACAAGAAGTGTGGAGTTAAAATATGTTAAAAAATGAAATCCCTTTGTAATAGATATGTTTTCGTCCGAAACCCTGATACTTCGAAAGAGATTGTCCAGTTTGTACACGAAGTGCATCCAGTTTTTGCCGTGACCCTCTAAAATTTTTAGCACAAGCTACGTGGGTGAAATTATGATACCATTCCAAATTTCATCCTTTTGAGAGTTCATTTGTAGTGCTTTTCAATTTCAGGGTCATTGAGCTCAAAATAAATCATTAAATGCATGAAAAATAGCAAATTAAGTCAGAAAAGGGTTCCAAATTGATGATGTGGCTTTCAATGGTGCATATTGAACGCACAGGAAGTGTGGAGTTAAATTATGTTCAAAAAATTGAAATCCCTTTGTAATAGATGTGTTTTCGTCCGAAACCCTGATACTTCGAAAGAGATTGTCCAGTTTGTACATGAAGTGCATCCAATTTTTGCCGTGACCCTCTAAACTTTTTAGCACATGTGATGTGGGTGAAATTATGATACCATGCCAAATTTCATCCTTTTGAGAGTTCATTTGTAGTACTTTTCAATTTCAGGGTCATTTAGCTCAAAATAAATCATTAAATGCATGAAAAATAGCAAATTAAGTCAGAAAAGGGTTCCAAATTGCTGATGTGGCTTTGAATGGTGCATATTGAACGCACAAGAAGTGTGGAGTTAAAATGTGTTAAAAAATGAAATCCCTTTGTAATAGATGTGTTTTCGTCCGAAACCCTGATACTTCGAAAGAGATTGTCCAGTTTGTACACGAAGTGCATCCAGTTTTTGACGTGACCCTCTAAACTTTTTAGCACATGCTATGTGGGTGAAATTATGATACCATGCCAAATTTAATCCTTTTGAGAGTTCATTTGTAGTGCTTTTCAATTTCAGGGTCATTGAGCTCAAAATAAATCATTAAATGCATGAAAAATAGCAAATTAAGTCAGAAAAGGGTTCCAAATTGATGATGTGGCTTTGAATGGTGCATATTGAACGCACAAGAAGTGTGGAGTTAAAATATGTTCAAAAAATTGAAATCCCTTTGTAATAGATGTGTTTTCGTCCGAAACCCTGATACTTCGAAAGAGATTGTCCAGTTTGTACACGAAGTGCATCCAGTTTTTGCCGTGACCCTCTAAACTTTTTAGCACATGCTATGTGGGTGAAATTATGATACCATACCAAATTTCATCCTTTTGAGAGTTCATTTGTAGTACTTTTCAATTTCAGGGTCATTGAGCTCAAAATAAATAATTAAATGCATGAAAAATAGCAAATTAAGTCAGAAAAGGGTTCCAAATTGATGATGTGGCTTTGAATGGTGCATATTGAACGCACAAGAAGTGTGGAGTTAAAATATGTTAAAAAATGAAATCCCTTTGTAATAGATATGTTTTCGTCCGAAACCCTGATACTTCGAAAGAGATTGTCCAGTTTGTACACGAAGTGCATCCAGTTTTTGCCGTGACCCTCTAAACTTTTTAGCACATGCTATGTGGGTGAAATTATGATACCATGCCAAATTTAATCCTTTTGAGAGTTCATTTGTAGTGCTTTTCAATTTCAGGGTCATTGAGCTTAAAATAAATCATTAAATGCATGAAAAATAGCAAATTAAATCAGAAAAGGGTTCCAAATTGATGATGTGGCTTTGAATGGTGCATATTGAACGCACAAGAAGTGTGGAGTTAAAATATGTTAAAAAATGAAATCCCTTTGTAATAGATATGTTTTCGTCCGAAACCCTGATACTTCGAAAGAGATTGTCCAGTTTGTACACGAAGTGCATCCAGTTTTTGCCGTGACCCTCTAAAATTTTTAGCACAAGCTACGTGGGTGAAATTATGATACCATTCCAAATTTCATCCTTTTGAGAGTTCATTTGTAGTGCTTTTCAATTTCAGGGTCATTGAGCTCAAAATAAATCATTAAATGCATGAAAAATAGCAAATTAAGTCAGAAAAGGGTTCCAAATTGATGATGTGGCTTTCAATGGTGCATATTGAACGCACAGGAAGTGTGGAGTTAAATTATGTTCAAAAAATTGAAATCCCTTTGTAATAGATGTGTTTTCGTCCGAAACCCTGATACTTCGAAAGAGATTGTCCAGTTTGTACATGAAGTGCATCCAATTTTTGCCGTGACCCTCTAAACTTTTTAGCACATGTGATGTGGGTGAAATTATGATACCATGCCAAATTTCATCCTTTTGAGAGTTCATTTGTAGTACTTTTCAATTTCAGGGTCATTTAGCTCAAAATAAATCATTAAATGCATGAAAAATAGCAAATTAAGTCAGAAAAGGGTTCCAAATTGCTGATGTGGCTTTGAATGGTGCATATTGAACGCACAAGAAGTGTGGAGTTAAAATGTGTTAAAAAATGAAATCCCTTTGTAATAGATGTGTTTTCGTCCGAAACCCTGATACTTCGAAAGAGATTGTCCAGTTTGTACACGAAGTGCATCCAGTTTTTGACGTGACCCTCTAAACTTTTTAGCACATGCTATGTGGGTGAAATTATGATACCATGCCAAATTTAATCCTTTTGAGAGTTCATTTGTAGTGCTTTTCAATTTCAGGGTCATTGAGCTCAAAATAAATCATTAAATGCATGAAAAATAGCAAATTAAGTCAGAAAAGCGTTCCAAATTGATGATGTGGCTTTTAATGGTGCATATTGAACGCACAGGAAGTGTGGAGTTAAAATATGTTCAAAAAATTGAAATCCCTTTGTAATAGATGTGTTTTCGTCCGAAACCCTGATACTTCGAAAGAGATTGTCCAGTTTGTACACGAAGTGCATCCAGTTTTTGCCGTGACCCTCTAAACTTTTTAGCACATGCTATGTGGGTGAAATTATGATACCATACCAAATTTCATCCTTTTGAGACTTCATTTGTAGTACTTTTCAATTTCAGGGTCATTGAGCTCAAAATAAATCATTAAATGCATGAAAAATAGCAAATTAAGTCAGAAAAGGGTTCCAAATTGCTGATGTGGCTTTGAATGGTGCATATTGAATGCACAAGAAGTGTGGAGTTAAAATGTGTTAAAAAATGAAATCCCTTTGTAATAGATGTGTTTTCGTCCGAAACGCTGATACTTCGAAAGAGATTGTCCAGTTTGTACACGAAGTGCATCCAGTTTTTGCCGTGACCCTCTAAACTTTTTAGCACATGCTATGTGGGTGAAATTATGATACCATGCCAAATTTAATCCTTTTGAGAGTTCATTTGTAGTGCTTTTCAATTTCAGGGTCATTGAGCTCAAAATAAATCATTAAATGCATGAAAAATAGCAAATTAAGTCAGAAAAGGGTTCCAAATTGATGATGTGGCTTTTAATGGTGCATATTGAACGCACAGGAAGTGTGGAGTTAAAATATGTTCAAAAAATTGAAATCCCTTTGTAATAGATGTGTTTTCGTCCGAAACCCTGATACTTCGAAAGAGATTGTCCAGTTTGTACACGAAGTGCATCCAATTTTTGCCGTGACCCTCTAAACTTTTTAGCACATGTGATGTGGGTGAAATTATGATACCATGCCAAATTTCATCCTTTTGAGAGTTCATTTGTAGTACTTTTCAATTTCAGGGTCATTGAGCTCAAAATAAATCATTAAATGCATGAAAAATAGCAAATTAAGTCAGAAAAGGGTTCCAAATTGCTGATGTGGCTTTGAATGGTGCATATTGAACGCACAAGAAGTGTGGAGTTAAAATTTGTTAAAAAATGAAATCCCTTTGTAATAGATGTGTTTTCGTCCGAAACCCTGATACTTCGAAAGAGATTGTCCAGTTTGTACACGAAGTGCATCCAGTTTTTGCCGTGACCCTCTAAACTTTTTAGCACATGCTATGTGGGTGAAATTATGATACCATGCCAAATTTAATCCTTTTGAGAGTTCATTTGTAGTGCTTTTCAATTTCAGGGTCATTGAGCTCAAAATAAATCATTAAATGCATGAAAAATAGCAAATTAAGTCAGAAAAGGGTTCCAAATTGATGATGTGGCTTTTAATGGTGCATATTGAACGCACAGGAAGTGTGGAGTTAAAATATGTTCAAAAAATTGAAATCCCTTTGTAATAGATGTGTTTTCGTCCGAAACCCTGATACTTCGAAAGAGATTGTCCAGTATGTACACGAAGTGCATCCAGTTTTTGCCGTGACCCTCTAAACTTTTTAGCACATGCTATGTGGGTGAAATTATGATACCATGCCAAATTTCATCCTTTTGAGAGTTCATTTGTAGTACTTTTCAATTTCAGGGTCATTTAGCTCAAAATAAATCATTAAATGCATGAAAAATAGCAAATTAAGTCAGAAAAGGGTTCCTAATTGCTGATGTGGCTTTGAATGGTGCATATTGAACGCACAAGAAGTGTGGAGTTAAAATGTGTTAAAAAATGAAATCCCTTTGTAATAGATGTGTTTTCGTCCGAAACCCTGATACTTCGAAAGAGATTGTCCAGTTTGTACACGAAGTGCATCCAGTTTTTGACGTGACCCTCTAAACTTTTTAGCACATGCTATGTGGGTGAAATTATGATACCATGCCAAATTTAATCCTTTTGAGAGTTCATTTGTAGTGCTTTTCAATTTCAGGGTCATTGAGCTCAAAATAAATCATTAAATGCATGAAAAATAGCAAATTAAGTCAGAAAAGCGTTCCAAATTGATGATGTGGCTTTTAATGGTGCATATTGAACGCACAGGAAGTGTGGAGTTAAAATATGTTCAAAAAATTGAAATCCCTTTGTAATAGATGTGTTTTCGTCCGAAACCCTGATACTTCGAAAGAGATTGTCCAGTTTGTACACGAAGTGCATCCAGTTTTTGCCGTGACCCTCTAAACTTTTTAGCACATGCTATGTGGGTGAAATTATGATACCATGCCAAATTTCATCCTTTTGAGAGTTCATTTGTAGTACTTTTCAATTTCAGGGTCATTGAGCTCAAAATAAATCATTAAATGCATGAAAAATAGCAAATTAAGTCAGAAAAGGGTTCCAAATTGCTGATGTGGCTTTGAATGGTGCATATTGAATGCACAAGAAGTGTGGAGTTAAAATGTGTTAAAAAATGAAATCCCTTTGTAATAGATGTGTTTTCGTCCGAAACGCTGATACTTCGAAAGAGATTGTCCAGTTTGTACACGAAGTGCATCCAGTTTTTGCCGTGACCCTCTAAATTTTTTAGCACATGCTATGTGGGTGAAATTATGATACCATGCCAAATTTAATCCTTTTGAGAGTTCATTTGTAGTGCTTTTCAATTTCAGGGTCATTGAGCTCAAAATAAATCATTAAATGCATGAAAAATAGCAAATTAAGTCAGAAAAGGGTTCCAAATTGATGATGTGGCTTTTAATGGTGCATATTGAACGCACAGGAAGTGTGGAGTTAAAATATGTTCAAAAAATTGAAATCCCTTTGTAATAGATGTGTTTTCGTCCGAAACCCTGATACTTCGAAAGAGATTGTCCAGTTTGTACACGAAGTGCATCCAATTTTTCCCGTGACCCTCTAAACTTTTTAGCACATGTGATGTGGGTGAAATTATGATACCATGCCAAATTTCATCCTTTTGAGAGTTCATTTGTAGTACTTTTCAATTTCAGGGTCATTGAGCTCAAAATAAATCATTAAATGCATGAAAAATAGCAAATTAAGTCAGAAAAGGGTTCCAAATTGCTGATGTGGCTTTGAATGGTGCATATTGAATGCACAAGAAGTGTGGAGTTAAAATGTGTTAAAAAATGAAATCCCTTTGTAATAGATGTGTTTTCGTCCGAAACGCTGATACTTCGAAAGAGATTGTCCAGTTTGTACACGAAGTGCATCCAGTTTTTGCCGTGACCCTCTAAACTTTTTAGCACATGCTATGTGGGTGAAATTATGATACCATGCCAAATTTAATCCTTTTGAGAGTTCATTTGTAGTGCTTTTCAATTTCAGGGTCATTGAGCTCAAAATAAATCATTAAATGCATGAAAAATAGCAAATTAAGTCAGAAAAGGGTTCCAAATTGATGATGTGGCTTTTAATGGTGCATATTGAACGCACAGGAAGTGTGGAGTTAAAATATGTTCAAAAAATTGAAATCCCTTTGTAATAGATGTGTTTTCGTCCGAAACCCTGATACT
The DNA here is from genome assembly GCA_039707655.1 of Elymus sibiricus. NCBI lineage: Eukaryota > Viridiplantae > Streptophyta > Magnoliopsida > Poales > Poaceae > Elymus > Elymus sibiricus. The sequence goes on along the minus strand of CM077671.1, from coordinate 25,247,026 downwards.
TCGAAAGAGATTGTCTAGTTTGTACACGAAGTGCATCCAGTTTTTGCCGTGACCCTCTAAACTTTTTAGCACATGCTATGTGGGCGAAATTATGATACCATGTTAAATTTCATCCTTTTGAGAGTTCATTTGTAGTACTTTTCAATTTCAGGGTCATTGAGCTCAAAATAAATCATTAAATGCATGAAAAATAGCAAATTAAGTCAGAAAAGGGTTCCAAATTGCTGATGTGGCTTTGAATGGTGCATATTGATCGCACAAGAAGTGTGGAGTTAAAATATGTTAAAAATGAAATCCCTTTGTAATAGATGTGTTTTCGTCCGAAACCCTGATACTTCGAAAGAGATTGTCCAGTTTGTACACGAAGTGCATCCAGTTTTTGCCGTGACCCTCTAAACTTTTTAGCACATGCTATGTGGGTGAAATTATGATACCATGCCAAATTTAATCCTTTTGAGAGTTCATTTGTAGTGCTTTTCAATTTCAGGGTCATTGAGCTCAAAATAAATCATTAAATGCATGAAAAATAGCAAATTAAGTCAGAAAAGGGTTCCAAATTGATGATGTGGCTTTTAATGGTGCATATTGAACGCACAGGAAGTGTGGAGTTAAAATATGTTCAAAAAATTGAAATCCCTTTGTAATAGATGTGTTTTCGTCCGAAACCCTGATACTTCGAAAGAGATTGTCTAGTTTGTACACGAAGTGCATCCAGTTTTTGCCGTGACCCTCTAAACTTTTTAGCACATGCTATGTGGGCGAAATTATGATACCATGTTAAATTTCATCCTTTTGAGAGTTCATTTGTAGTACTTTTCAATTTCAGGGTCATTGAGCTCAAAATAAATCATTAAATGCATGAAAAATAGCAAATTAAGTCAGAAAAGGGTTCCAAATTGCTGATGTGGCTTTGAATGGTGCATATTGAACGCACAAGAAGTGTGGAGTTAAAATATGTTAAAAATGAAATCCCTTTGTAATAGATGTGTTTTCGTCCGAAACCCTGATACTTCGAAAGAGATTGTCCAGTTTGTACACGAAGTGCATCCAGTTTTTGCCGTGACCCTCTAAACTTTTTAGCACATGCTATGTGGGTGAAATTATGATACCATGCCCAATTTAATCCTTTTAAGAGTTCATTTGTAGTGCTTTTCAATTTCAGGGTCATTGAGCTCAAAATAAATCATTAAATGCATGAAAAATAACAAATTAAGTCAGAAAAGGGTTCCAAATTGATGATGTGGCTTTTAATGGTGCATATTGAACGCACAGGAAGTGTGGAGTTAAAATATGTTAAAAAAATTGAAATCCCTTTGTAATAGATGTGTTTTCGTCCGAAACCCTGATACTTCGAAAGAGATTGTCCAGTTTGTACACGAAGTGCATCCAGTTTTTGGCGTGACCCTCTAAACTTTTTAGCACATGCTATGTGGGTGAAATTATGATACCATGCCAAATTTCATCCTTTTGAGAGTTCATTTGTAGTGCTTTTCAATTTCAAGGTCATTGGCCTCAAAATAAATCATTAAATGCATAAAAAATAGCAAATTAAGTCAGAAAAGGGTTCCAAATTGATGATGTGCCTTTGAATGGTGCATATTGAACGCACAAGAAGTGTGGAGTTAAAATATGTTAAAAATGAAATCCCTTTGCAATAGATATGTTTTCGTCCGAAACCCTGATACTTCGAAAGAGATTGTCCAGTTTGTACACGAAGTGCATCCAGTTTTTGGCGTGACCCTCTAAACTTTTTAGCACATGCTATGTGGGTGAAATTATGATACCATGCCAAATTTCATCCTTTTGAGAGTTCATTTGTAGTGCTTTTCAATTTCAGGGTCATTGAGCTCAAAATAAATCATTAAATGCATGAAAAATAGCAAATTAAGTCAGAAAAGGGTTCCAAATTGCTGATGTGGCTTTGAATGGTGCATATTGAACGCACAAGAAGTGTGGAGTTAAAATATGTTAAAAATGAAATCCCTTTGTAATAGATGTGTTTTCGTCCGAAACCCTGATAGTTCGAAAGAGATTGTCCAGTTTGTACACGAAGTGCATCCAGTTTTTGCCGTGACCCTCTAAACTTTTTAGCACATGCTATGTGGGTGAAATTATGATACCATGCCGAATTTAATCCTTTTAAGAGTTCATTTGTAGTGCTTTTCAATTTCAGGGTCATTGAGCTCAAAATAAATCATTAAATGCATGAAAAATAGCAAATTAAGTCAGAAAAGGGTTCCAAATTGATGATGTGGCTTTTAATGGTGCATATTGAACGCACAGGAAGTGTGGAGTTAAAATATGTTAAAAAAATTGAAATCCCTTTGTAATAGATGTGTTTTCGTCCGAAACCCTGATACTTCGAAAGAGATTGTCCAGTTTGTACACGAAGTGCATCCAGTTTTTGGCGTGACCCTCTAAACTTTTTAGCACATGCTATGTGGGTGAAATTATGATACCATGCCAAATTTCATCCTTTTGAGAGTTCATTTGTAGTGCTTTTCAATTTCAGGGTCATTGGCCTCAAAATAAATCATTAAATGCATAAAAAATAGCAAATTAAGTCAGAAAAGGGTTCCAAATTGATGATGTGCCTTTGAATGGTGCATATTGAACGCACAAGAAGTGTGGAGTTAAAATATGTTAAAAAATGAAATCCCTTTGCAATAGATATGTTTTCGTCCGAAACCCTGATACTTCGAAAGAGATTGTCCAGTTTGTACACGAAGTGCATCCAGTTTTTGCCGTGACCCTCTAAACTTTTTAGCACATGCTATGTGGGTGAAATTATGATACCATGCCAAATTTCATCCTTTTGAGAGTTCATTTGTAGTGCTTTTCAATTTCAGGGTCATTGAGCTCAAAACAAATCATTAAATGCATGAAAAATAGCAAATTAAATCAGAAAAGGGTTCCAAATTGATGATGTGGCTTTGAAAGGTGCATATTGAACGCACAAGAAGTGTGGAGTTAAAATATGTTAAAAAATGAAATCCCTTTGTAATAGATGTGTTTTCGTCCGAAACACTGATACTTCGAAAGAGATTGTCCAGTTTGTACACGAAGTGCATCCAGTTTTTGCCGTGACCCTCTAAACTTTTTAGCACATGCTATGTGGGTGAAATTATGATACCATGCCAAATTTCATCCTTTTGAGAGTTCATTTGTAGTGCTTTTCAATTTCAGGGTCATTGAGCTCAAAATAAATCATTAAATGCATGAAAAATAGCAAATTAAGTCAGAAAAGGGTTCCAAATTGATGATGTGGCTTTGAATGTTGCATATTTAACGCACAAGAAGTGTGAAGTTAAAATATGTTAAAAAAAGAAATCCCCTTGTAATAGATGTGTTTTCGTCCGAAACCCTGATACTTCGAAAGATATTGTCCAGTTTGTACACGAAGTGCATCCAGTTTTTGCCGTGACCCTCTAAACTTTTTAGCACATGCTATGTGGGTGAAATTATGATACCATGCCAAATTTCATCCTTTTGAGAGTTCATTTGTAGTGCTTTTCAATTTCAGGGTCATTGAGCTTAAAATAAATCATTAAATGCATGAAAAATAGCAAATTAAATCAGAAAAGGGTTCCAAATTGACGATGTGGCTTTGAATGGTGCATATTGAACGCACAAGAAGTGTGGAGTTAAAATATGTTAAAAAATGAAATCCCTTTGTAATAGATATGTTTTCGTCCGAAACCCTGATACTTCGAAAGAGATTGTCCAGTTTGTAAACGAAGTGCATCCAGTTTTTGCCGTGACGCTCTAAACTTTTTAGCACATGCTATGTGGGTGAAATTATGATACCATTCCAAATTTCATCCTTTTGAGAGTTCATTTGTAGTGCTTTTCAATTTCAGGGTCATTGAGCTCAAAATAAATCATTAAATGCATGAAAAATAGCAAATTAAGTCAGAAAAGGGTTCCAAATTGATGATGTGGCTTTTAATGGTGCATATTGAACGCACAGGAAGTGTGGAGTTAAAATATGTTCAAAAAATTGAAATCCCTTTGTAATAGATGTGTTTTCGTCCGAAACCCTGATACTTCGAAAGAGATTGTCCAGTTTGTATACGAAGTGCATCCAGTTTTTGCCGTGACCCTCTAAACTTTTTAGCACATGCTATGTGGGTGAAATTATGATACCATGCCAAATTTCATCCTTTTGAGAGTTCATTTGTAGTACTTTTCAATTTCAGGGTCATTGAGCTCAAAATAAATCATTAAATGCATGAAAAATAGCAAATTAAGTCAGAAAAGGGTTCCAAATTGCTGATGTGGCTTTGAATGGTGCATATTGAACGCACAAGAAGTGTGGAGTTAAAATATGTTAAAAAATGAAATCCCTTTGTAATAGATGTGTTTTCGTCCGAAACCCTGATACTTCGAAAGAGATTGTCCAGTTTGTACACGAAGTGCATCCAGTTTTTGCCGTGACCCTCTAAACTTTTTAGCACATGCTATGTGGGTGAAATTATGATACCATGCCGAATTTAATCCTTTTAAGAGTTCATTTGTAGTGCTTTTCAATTTTAGGGTCATTGAGCTCAAAATAAATCATTAAATGCATGAAAAATAGCAAATTAAGTCAGAAAAGGGTTCCAAATTGATGATGTGGCTTTTAATGGTGCATATTGAACGCACAGGAAGTGTGGAGTTAAAATATGTTAAAAAAATTGAAATCCCTTTGTAATAGATGTGTTTTCGTCCGTAACCCTGATACTTCGAAAGAGATTGTCCAGTTTGTACACGAAGTGCATCCAGTTTTTGGCGTGACCCTCTAAACTTTTTAGCACATGCTATGTGGGTGAAATTATGATACCATGCCAAATTTCATCCTTTTGACAGTTCATTTGTAGTGCTTTTCAATTTCAGGGTCATTGGCCTCAAAATAAATCATTAAATGCATAAAAAATAGCAAATTAAGTCAGAAAAGGGTTCCAAATTGATGATGTGCCTTTGAATGGTGCATATTGAACGCACAAGAAGTGTGGAGTTAAAATATGTTAAAAAATGAAATCCCTTTGCAATAGATATGTTTTCGTCCGAAACCCTGATACTTCGAAAGAGATTGTCCAGTTTGTACACGAAGTGCATCCAGTTTTTGCCGTGACCCTCTAAACTTTTTAGCACATGCCATGTGGGTGAAATTATGATACCATGCCAAATTTCATCCTTTTGAGAGTTCATTTGTAGTGCTTTTCAATTTCAGGGTCATTGAGCTCAAAATAAATCATTAAATGGATGAAAAATAGCAAATTAAATCAGAAAAGGGTTCCAAATTGATGATGTGGCTTTGAATGGTGGATATTGAACGCACAAGAAGTGTGGAGTTAAAATATGTTAAAAAATGAAATCCCTTTGTAATAGATGTGTTTTCGTCCGAAACCCTGATACTTCGAAAGAGATTGTCCAGTTTGTACACGAAGTGCATCCAGTTTTTGCCGTGACCCTCTAAACTTTTTAGCACATGCTATGTGGGTGAAATTATGATACCATGCCAAATTTCATCCTTTTGAGAGTTCATTTGTAGTGCTTTTCAATTTCAGGGTCATTGAGCTCAAAATAAATCATTAAATGCATGAAAAATAGCAAATTAAATCAGAAAAGGGTTCCAAATTGATGATGTGGCTTTGAAAGGTGCATATTGAACGCACAAGAAGTGTGGAGTTAAAATATGTTAAAAAATGAAATCCCTTTGTAATAGATGTGTTTTCGTCCGAAACCCTGATACTTCGAAAGAGATTGTCCAGTTTGTACACGAAGTGCATCCAGTTTTTGCCGTGACCCTCTAAACTTTTTAGCACATGCTATGTGGGTGAAATTATGATACCATGCCAAATTTCATCCTTTTGAGAGTTCATTTGTAGTGCTTTTCAATTTCAGGGTCATTGAGCTCAAAATAAATCATTAAATGCATGAAAAATAGCAAATTAAGTCAGAAAAGGGTTCCAAATTGATGATGTGGCTTTGAATGTTGCATATTTAACGCACAAGAAGTGTGAAGTTAAAATATGTTAAAAAAAGAAATCCCCTTGTAATAGATGTGTTTTCGTCCGAAACCCTGATACTTCGAAAGATATTGTCCAGTTTGTACACGAAGTGCATCCAGTTTTTGCCGTGACCCTCTAAACTTTTTAGCACATGCTATGTGGGTGAAATTATGATACCATGCCAAATTTCATCCTTTTGAGAGTTCATTTGTAGTGCTTTTCAATTTCAGGGTCATTGAGCTTAAAATAAATCATTAAATGCATGAAAAATAGCAAATTAAATCAGAAAAGGGTTCCAAATTGACGATGTGGCTTTGAATGGTGCATATTGAACGCACAAGAAGTGTGGAGTTAAAATATGTTAAAAAATGAAATCCCTTTGTAATAGATATGTTTTCGTCCGAAACCCTGATACTTCGAAAGAGATTGTCCAGTTTGTAAACGAAGTGCATCCAGTTTTTGCCGTGACGCTCTAAACTTTTTAGCACATGCTATGTGGGTGAAATTATGATACCATTCCAAATTTCATCCTTTTGAGAGTTCATTTGTAGTGCTTTTCAATTTCAGGGTCATTGAGCTCAAAATAAATCATTAAATGCATGAAAAATAGCAAATTAAGTCAGAAAAGGGTTCCAAATTGATGATGTGGCTTTTAATGGTGCATATTGAACGCACAGGAAGTGTGGAGTTAAAATATGTTCAAAAAATTGAAATCCCTTTGTAATAGATGTGTTTTCGTCCGAAACCCTGATACTTCGAAAGAGATTGTCCAGTTTGTACACGAAGTGCATCCAGTTTTTGCCGTGACCCTCTAAACTTTTTAGCACATGCTATGTGGGTGAAATTATGATACCATGCCAAATTTCATCCTTTTGAGAGTTCATTTGTAGTACTTTTCAATTTCAGGGTCATTGAGCTCAAAATAAATCATTAAATGCATGAAAAATAGCAAATTAAGTCAGAAAAGGGTTCCAAATTGCTGATGTGGCTTTGAATGGTGCATATTGAACGCACAAGAAGTGTGGAGTTAAAATATGTTAAAAAATGAAATCACTTTGTAATAGATGTGTTTTCGTCCGAAACCCTGATACTTCGAAAGAGATTGTCCAGTTTGTACACGAAGTGCATCCAGTTTTTGCCGTGACCCTCTAAACTTTTTAGCACATGCTATGTGGGTGAAATTATGATACCATGCCGAATTTCATCCTTTTAAGAGTTCATTTGTAGTGCTTTTCAATTTTAGGGTCATTGAGCTCAAAATAAATCATTAAATGCATGAAAAATAGCAAATTAAGTCAGAAAAGGGTTCCAAATTGATGATGTGGCTTTGAATGGTGCATATTGAACGCACAGGAAGTGTGGAGTTAAAATATGTTAAAAAAATTGAAATCCCTTTGTAATAGATGTGTTTTCGTCCGTAACCCTGATACTTCGAAAGAGATTGTCCAGTTTGTACACGAAGTGCATCCAGTTTTTGGCGTGACCCTCTAAACTTTTTAGCACATGCTATGTGGGTGAAATTATGATACCATGCCAAATTTCATCCTTTTGACAGTTCATTTGTAGTGCTTTTCAATTTCAGGGTCATTGGCCTCAAAATAAATCATTAAATGCATAAAAAATAGCAAATTAAGTCAGAAAAGGGTTCCAAATTGATGATGTGGCTTTGAATGGTGCATATTGAACGCACAAGAAGTGTGGAGTTAAAATATGTAAAAAAATGAAATCCCTTTGTAATAGATATGTTTTCGTCCGAAACCCTGATACTTCGAAAGAGATTGTCCAGTTTGTAAACGAAGTGCATCCAGTTTTTGCCGTGACCCTCTAAACTTTTTAGCACATGCCATGTGGGTGAAATTATGATACCATGCCAAATTTCATCCTTTTGAGAGTTCATTTGTAGTGCTTTTCAATTTCAGGGTCATTGAGCTCAAAATAAATCATTAAATGGATGAAAAATAGCAAATTAAATCAGAAAAGGGTTCTAAATTGATGATGTGGCTTTGAATGGTGCATATTGAACGCACAAGAAGTGTGGAGTTAAAATATGTTAAAAAATGAAATCCCTTTGTAATAGATGTGTTTTCGTCCGAAACCCTGATACTTCGAAAGAGATTGTCCAGTTTGTACACGAAGTGCATCCAGTTTTTGCCGTGACCCTCTAAACTTTTTAGCACATGCTATGTGGGTGAAATTATGATACCATGCCAAATTTCATCCTTTTGAGAGTTCATTTGTAGTGCTTTTCAATTTCAGGGTCATTGAGCTTAAAATAAATCATTAAATGCATGAAAAATAGCAAATTAAATCAGAAAAGGGTTCCAAATTGATGATGTGGCTTTGAATGGTGCATATTGAACGCACAAGAAGTGTGGAGTTAAAATATGTAAAAAAATGAAATCCCTTTGTAATAGATATGTTTTCGTCCGAAACCCTGATACTTCGAAAGAGATTGTCCAGTTTGTAAACGAAGTGCATCCAGTTTTTGCCGTGACGCTCTAAACTTTTTAGCACATGCTATGTGGGTGAAATTATGATACCATTCCAAATTTCATCCTTTTGAGAGTTCATTTGTAGTGCTTTTCAATTTCAGGGTCATTGAGCTCAAAATAAATCATTAAATGCATGAAAAATAGCAAATTAAGTCAGAAAAGGGTTCCAAATTGATGATGTGGCTTTTAATGGTGCATATTGAACGCACAGGAAGTGTGGAGTTAAAATATGTTCAAAAAATTGAAATCCCTTTGTAATAGATGTGTTTTCGTCCGAAACCCTGATACTTCGAAAGAGATTGTCCAGTTTGTACACGAAGTGCATCCAGTTTTTGCCGTGACCCTCTAAACTTTTTAGCACATGCTATGTGGGTGAAATTATGATACCATGCCAAATTTCATCCTTTTGAGAGTTCATTTGTAGTACTTTTCAATTTCAGGGTCATTGAGCTCAAAATAAATCATTAAATGCATGAAAAATAGCAAATTAAGTCAAAAAGGGTTCCAAATTGCTGATGTGGCTTTGAATGGTGCAAATTGAACGCACAAGAAGTGTGGAGTTAAAATATGTTAAAAAATGAAATCCCTTTGTAATAGATGTGTTTTCGTCCGAAACCCTGATACTTCGAAAGAGATTGTCCAGTTTGTACACGAAGTGCATCCAGTTTTTGCCGTGACCCTCTAAACTTTTTATCACATGCTATGTGGGTGAAATTATGATACCATGCCAAATTTCATCCTTTTGAGAGTTCATTTGTAGTGCTTTTCAATTTCAGGGTCATTGAGCTCAAAATAAATCATTAAATGCATGAAAAATAGCAAATTAAGTCAGAAAAGGGTTCCAAATTGATGATGTGGCTTTGAATGTTGCATATTTAACGCACAAGAAGTGTGAAGTTAAAATATGTTAAAAAAAGAAATCCCCTTGTAATAGATGTGTTTTCGTCCGAAACCCTGATACTTCGAAAGATATTGTCCAGTTTGTACACGAAGTGCATCCAGTTTTTGCCGTGACCCTCTAAACTTTTTAGCACATGCTATGTGGGTGAAATTATGATACCATGCCAAATTTCATCCTTTTGAGAGTTCATTTGTAGTGCTTTTCGATTTCAGGGTCATTGAGCTTAAAATAAATCATTAAATGCATGAAAAATAGCAAATTAAATCAGAAAAGGGTTCCAAATTGATGATGTGGCTTTGAATGGTGCATATTGAACGCACAAGAAGTGTGGAGTTAAAATATGTTAAAAAATGAAATCCCTTTGTAATAGATATGTTTTCGTCCGAAACCCTGATACTTCGAAAGAGATTGTCCAGTTTGTACACGAAGTGCATCCAGTTTTTGCCGTGACCCTCTAAACTTTTTAGCACATGCTATGTGGGTGAAATTATGATACCATTCCAAATTTCATCCTTTTGAGAGTTCATTTGTAGTGCTTTTCAATTTCAGGGTCATTGAGCTCAAAATAAATCATTAAATGCATGAAAAATAGCAAATTAAGTCAGAAAAGGGTTCCAAATTGATGATGTGGCTTTTAATGGTGCATATTGAACGCACAGGAAGTGTGGTGTTAAAATATGTTCAAAAAATTGAAATCCCTTTGTAATAGATGTGTTTTCGTCCGAAACCCTGATACTTCGAAAGAGATTGTCCAGTTTGTACACGAAGTGCATCCAGTTTTTGCCGTGACCCTCTAAACTTTTTAGCACATGCTATGTGGGTGAAATTATGATACCATGCCAAATTTCATCCTTTTGAGAGTTCATTTGTAGTACTTTTCAATTTCAGGGTCATTGAGCTCAAAATAAATCATTAAATGCATGAAAAATAGCAAATTAAGTCAGAAAAGGGTTCCAAATTGCTGATGTGGCTTTGAATGGTGCATATTGAACGCACAAGAAGTGTGGAGTTAAAATTTGTTAAAAAATGAAATCCCTTTGTAATAGATGTGTTTTCGTCCGAAACCCTGATACTTCGAAAGAGATTGTCCAGTTTGTACACGAAGTGCATCCAGTTTTTGCCGTGACCCTCTAAACTTTTTAGCACATGCTATGTGGGTGAAATTATGATACCATGCCAAATTTAATCCTTTTGAGAGTTCATTTGTAGTGCTTTTCAATTTCAGGGTCATTGAGCTCAAAATAAATCATTAAATGCATGAAAAATAGCAAATTAAGTCAGAAAAGGGTTCCAAATTGATGATGTGGCTTTTAATGGTGCATATTGAACGCACAGGAAGTGTGGAGTTAAAATATGTTAAAAAAATTGAAATCCCTTTGTAATAGATGTGTTTTCGTCCGAAACCCTGATACTTCGAAAGAGATTGTCCAGTTTGTACAAGAAGTGCATCCAGTTTTTGCCGTGACCCTCTAAACTTTTTAGCACATGCCATGTGGGTGAAATTATGATACCATGCCAAATTTCATCCTTTTGAGAGTTCATTTGTAGTGCTTTTCAATTTCAGGGTCATTGAGCTCAAAATAAATCATTAAATGGATGAAAAATAGCAAATTAAATCAGAAAAGGGTTCCAAATTGATGATGTGGCTTTGAATGGTGCATATTGAACGCACAAGAAGTGTGGAGTTAAAATATGTTAAAAAATGAAATCCCTTTGTAATAGATGTGTTTTCGTCCGAAACCCTGATACTTCGAAAGAGATTGTCCAGTTTGTACACGAAGTGCATCCAGTTTTTGCCGTGACCCTCTAAACTTTTTAGCACATGCTATGTGGGTGAAATTATGATACCATGCCAAATTTCATCCTTTTGAGAGTTCATTTGTAGTGCTTTTCAATTTCAGGGTCATTGAGCTCAAAATAAATCATTAAATGCATGAAAAATAGCAAATTAAATCAGAAAAGGGTTCCAAATTGATGATGTGGCTTTGAATGGTGCATATTGAACGCACAAGAAGTGTGGAGTTAAAATATGTAAAAAAATGAAATCCCTTTGTAATAGATATGTTTTCGTCCGAAACCCTGATACTTCGAAAGAGATTGTCCAGTTTGTAAACGAAGTGCATCCAGTTTTTGCCGTGACCCTCTAAACTTTTTAGCACATGCCATGTGGGTGAAATTATGATACCATGCCAAATTTCATCCTTTTGAGAGTTCATTTGTAGTGCTTTTCAATTTCAGGGTCATTGAGCTCAAAATAAATCATTAAATGGATGAAAAATAGCAAATTAAATCAGAAAAGGGTTCCAAATTGATGATGTGGCTTTGAATGGTGCATATTGAACGCACAAGAAGTGTGGAGTTAAAATATGTTAAAAATGAAATCCCTTTGTAATAGATGTGTTTTCGTCCGAAACCCTGATACTTCGAAAGAGATTGTCCAGTTTGTACACGAAGTGCATCCAGTTTTTGCCGTGACCCTCTAAACTTTTTAGCACATGCTATGTGGGTGAAATTATGATACCATGCCAAATTTCATCCTTTTGAGAGTTCATTTGTAGTGCTTTTCAATTTCAGGGTCATTGAGCTTAAAATAAATCATTAAATGCATGAAAAATAGCAAATTAAATCAGAAAAGGGTTCCAAATTGATGATGTGGCTTTGAATGGTGCATATTGAACGCACAAGAAGTGTGGAGTTAAAATATGTAAAAAAATGAAATCCCTTTGTAATAGATATGTTTTCGTCCGAAACCCTGATACTTCGAAAGAGATTGTCCAGTTTGTAAACGAAGTGCATCCAGTTTTTGCCGTGACGCTCTAAACTTTTTAGCACATGCTATGTGGGTGAAATTATGATACCATTCCAAATTTCATCCTTTTGAGAGTTCATTTGTAGTGCTTTTCAATTTCAGGGTCATTGAGCTCAAAATAAATCATTAAATGCATGAAAAATAGCAAATTAAGTCAGAAAAGGGTTCCAAATTGATGATGTGGCTTTTAATTGTGCATATTGAACGCACAGGAAGTGTGGAGTTAAAATATGTTCAAAAAATTGAAATCCCTTTGTAATACATGTGTTTTCGTCCGAAACCCTGATACTTCGAAAGAGATTGTCCAGTTTGTACACGAAGCGCATCCAGTTTTTGCCGTGACCCTCTAAACTTTTTAGCACATGCTATGTGGGTGAAATTATGATACCATGCCAAATTTCATCCTTTTGAGAGTTCATTTGTAGTACTTTTCAATTTCAGGGTCATTGAGCTCAAAATAAATCATTAAATGCATGAAAAATAGCAAATTAAGTCAAAAAGGGTTCCAAATTGCTGATGTGGCTTTGAATGGTGCATATTGAACGCACAAGAAGTGTGGAGTTAAAATATGTTAAAAAATGAAATCCCTTTGTAATAGATGTGTTTTCGTCCGAAACCCTGATACTTCGAAAGAGATTGTCCAGTTTGTACACGAAGTGCATCCAGTTTTTGCCGTGACCCTCTAAACTTTTTATCACATGCTATGTGGGTGAAATTATGATACCATGCCAAATTTCATCCTTTTGAGAGTTCATTTGTAGTGCTTTTCAATTTCAGGGTCATTGAGCTCAAAATAAATCATTAAATGCATGAAAAATAGCAAATTAAGTCAGAAAAGGGTTCCAAATTGATGATGTGGCTTTGAATGTTGCATATTTAACGCACAAGAAGTGTGAAGTTAAAATATGTTAAAAAAAGAAATCCCCTTGTAATAGATGTGTTTTCGTCCGAAACCCTGATACTTCGAAAGATATTGTCCAGTTTGTACACGAAGTGCATCCAGTTTTTGCCGTGACCCTCTAAACTTTTTAGCACATGCTATGTGGGTGAAATTATGATACCATGCCAAATTTCATCCTTTTGAGAGTTCATTTGTAGTGCTTTTCGATTTCAGGGTCATTGAGCTTAAAATAAATCATTAAATGCATGAAAAATAGCAAATTAAATCAGAAAAGGGTTCCAAATTGATGATGTGGCTTTGAATGGTGCATATTGAACGCACAAGAAGTGTGGAGTTAAAATATGTTAAAAAATGAAATCCCTTTGTAATAGATATGTTTTCGTCCGAAACCCTGATACTTCGAAAGAGATTGTCCAGTTTGTACACGAAGTGCATCCAGTTTTTGCCGTGACCCTCTAAACTTTTTAGCACATGCTATGTGGGTGAAATTATGATACCATTCCAAATTTCATCCTTTTGAGAGTTCATTTGTAGTGCTTTTCAATTTCAGGGTCATTGAGCTCAAAATAAATCATTAAATGCATGAAAAATAGCAAATTAAGTCAGAAAAGGGTTCCAAATTGATGATGTGGCTTTTAATGGTGCATATTGAACGCACAGGAAGTGTGGTGTTAAAATATGTTCAAAAAATTGAAATCCCTTTGTAATAGATGTGTTTTCGTCCGAAACCCTGATACTTCGAAAGAGATTGTCCAGTTTGTACACGAAGTGCATCCAGTTTTTGCCGTGACCCTCTAAACTTTTTAGCACATGCTATGTGGGTGAAATTATGATACCATGCCAAATTTCATCCTTTTGAGAGTTCATTTGTAGTACTTTTCAATTTCAGGGTCATTGAGCTCAAAATAAATCATTAAATGCATGAAAAATAGCAAATTAAGTCAGAAAAGGGTTCCAAATTGCTGATGTGGCTTTGAATGGTGCATATTGAACGCACAAGAAGTGTGGAGTTAAAATTTGTTAAAAAATGAAATCCCTTTGTAATAGATGTGTTTTCGTCCGAAACCCTGATACTTCGAAAGAGATTGTCCAGTTTGTACACGAAGTGCATCCAGTTTTTGCCGTGACCCTCTAAACTTTTTAGCACATGCTATGTGGGTGAAATTATGATACCATGCCAAATTTAATCCTTTTGAGAGTTCATTTGTAGTGCTTTTCAATTTCAGGGTCATTGAGCTCAAAATAAATCATTAAATGCATGAAAAATAGCAAATTAAGTCAGAAAAGGGTTCCAAATTGATGATGTGGCTTTTAATGGTGCATATTGAACGCACAGGAAGTGTGGAGTTAAAATATGTTAAAAAAATTGAAATCCCTTTGTAATAGATGTGTTTTCGTCCGAAACCCTGATACTTCGAAAGAGATTGTCCAGTTTGTACACGAAGTGCATCCAGTTTTTGCCGTGACCCTCTAAACTTTTTAGCACATGCTATGTGGGTGAAATTATGATACCATGCCAAATTTCATCCTTTTGAGAGTTCATTTGTAGTGCTTTTCAATTTCAGGGTCATTGACCTCAAAATAAATCATTAAATGCATAAAAAATAGCAAATTAAGTCAGAAAAGGGTTCCAAATTGATGATGTGCCTTTGAATGGTGCATATTGAACGCACAAGAAGTGTGGAGTTAAAATATGTTAAAAAATGAAATCCCTTTGCAATAGATATGTTTTCGTCCGAAACCCTGATACTTCGAAAGAGATTGTCCAGTTTGTACACGAAGTGCATCCAGTTTTTGCCGTGACCCTCTAAAATTTTTAGCACATGCTATGTGGGTGAAATTATGATACCATGCCAAATTTCATCCTTTTGAGAGTTCATTTGTAGTGCTTTTCAATTTCGGGGTCATTGAGCTCAAAATAAATCATTAAATGCATGAAAAATAGCAAATTAAATCAGAAAAGGGTTCCAAATTGATGATGTGGCTTTGAATGGTGCATATTGAACGCACAAGAAGTGTGGAGTTAAAATATGTTAAAAAATGAAATCCCTTTGTAATAGACGTGTTTTCGTCCGAAACCCTGATACTTCGAAAGAGATTGTCCAGTTTGTACACGAAGTGCATCCAGTTTTTGCCGTGACCCTCTAAACTTTTTAGCACATGCTATGTGGGTGAAATTATGATACCATGCCAAATTTCATCCTTTTGAGAGTTCATTTGTAGTGCTTTTCAATTTCAGGGTCATTGAGCTCAAAATAAATCATTAAATGCATGAAAAATAGCAAATTAAGTCAGAAAAGGGTTCCAAATTGATGATGTGGCTTTGAATGTTGCATATTTAACGCACAAGAAGTGTGAAGTTAAAATATGTTAAAAAAAGAAATCCCCTTGTAATAGATGTGTTTTCGTCCGAAACCCTGATACTTCGAAAGATATTATCCAGTTTGTACACGAAGTGCATCCAGTTTTTGCCGTGACCCTCTAAACTTTTTAGCACATGCTATGTGGGTGAAATTATGATACCATGCCAAATTTCATCCTTTTGAGAGTTCATTTGTAGTGCTTTTCAATTTCAGGGTCATTGAGCTTAAAATAAATCATTAAATGCATGAAAAATAGCAAATTAAATCAGAAAAGGGTTCCAAATTGATGATGTGGCTTTGAATGGTGCATATTGAACGCACAAGAAGTGTGGAGTTAAAATATGTTAAAAAATGAAATCCCTTTGTAATAGATATGTTTTCGTCCGAAACCCTGATACTTCGAAAGAGACTGTCCAGTTTGTACACGAAGTGCATCCAGTTTTTGCCGTGACCCTCTAAACTTTTTAGCACATGCTATGTGGGTGAAATTATGATACCATTCCAAATTTCATCCTTTTGAGAGTTCATTTGTAGTGCTTTTCAATTTCAGGGTCATTGAGCTCAAAATAAATCATTAAATGCATGAAAAATAGCAAATTAAGTCAGAAAAGGGTTCCAAATTGATGATGTGGCTTTTAATGGTGCATATTGAACGCACAGGAAGTGTGGAGTTAAAATATGTTCAAAAAATTGAAATCCCTTTGTAATAGATGTGTTTTCGTCCGAAACCCTGATACTTCGAAAGAGATTGTCCAGTTTGTACACGAAGTGCATCCAGTTTTTGCCGTGACCCTCTAAACTTTTTAGCACATGCTATGTGGGTGAAATTATGATACCATGCCAAATTTCATCCTTTTGAGAGTTCATTTGTAGTACTTTTCAATTTCAGGGTCATTGAGCTCAAAATAAATCATTAAATGCATGAAAAATAGCAAATTAAGTCAGAAAAGGGTTCCAAATTGCTGATGTGGCTTTGAATGGTGCATATTGAACGCACAAGAAGTGTGGAGTTAAAATTTGTTAAAAAATGAAATCCCTTTGTAATAGATGTGTTTTCGTCCGAAACCCTGATACTTCGAAAGAGATTGTCCAGTTTGTACACGAAGTGCATCCAGTTTTTGCCGTGACCCTCTAAACTTTTTAGCACATGCTATGTGGGTGAAATTATGATACCATTCCAAATTTAATCCTTTTGAGAGTTCATTTGTAGTGCTTTTCAATTTCAGGGTCATTGAGCTCAAAATAAATCATTAAATGCATGAAAAATAGCAAATTAAGTCAGAAAAGGGTTCCAAATTGATGATGTGGCTTTTAATGGTGCATATTAAACGCACAGGAAGTGTGGAGTTAAAATATGTTAAAAAAATTGAAATCCCTTTGTAATAGATGTGTTTTCGTCCGAAACCCTGATACTTCGAAAGAGATTGTCCAGTTTGTACACGAAGTGCATCCAGTTTTTGCCGTGACCCTCTAAACTTTTTAGCACATGCTATGTGGGTGAAATTATGATACCATGCCAAATTTCATCCTTTTGAGAGTTCATTTGTAGTGCTTTTCAATTTCAGGGTCATTGACCTCAAAATAAATCATTAAATGCATAAAAAATAGCAAATTAAGTCAGAAAAGGGTTCCAAATTGATGATGTGCCTTTGAATGGTGCATATTGAACGCACAAGAAGTGTGGAGTTAAAATATGTTAAAAAATGAAATCCCTTTGCAATAGATATGTTTTCGTCCGAAACCCTGATAC
Source organism: Elymus sibiricus (assembly GCA_039707655.1). Taxonomy (NCBI): domain Eukaryota; kingdom Viridiplantae; phylum Streptophyta; class Magnoliopsida; order Poales; family Poaceae; genus Elymus; species Elymus sibiricus. Next base: position 25,229,817 of record CM077671.1, on the reverse strand, counting down.
TTCGAAAGAGATTGTCCAGTTTGTACACGAAGTGCATCCAGTTTTTGCCGTGACCCTCTAAAATTTTTAGCACATGCTATGTGGGTGAAATTATGATACCATGCCAAATTTCATCCTTTTGAGAGTTCATTTGTAGTGCTTTTCAATTTCAGGGTCATTGAGCTCAAAATAAATCATTAAATGCATGAAAAATAGCAAATTAAATCAGAAAAGGGTTCCAAATTGATGATGTGGCTTTGAATGGTGCATATTGAACGCACAAGAAGTGTGGAGTTAAAATATGTTAAAAAATGAAATCCCTTTGTAATAGATGTGTTTTCGTCCGAAACCCTGATACTTCGAAAGAGATTGTCCAGTTTGTACACGAAGTGCATCCAGTTTTTGCCGTGACCCTCTAAACTTTTTAGCACATGCTATGTGGGTGAAATTATGATACCATGCCAAATTTCATCCTTTTGAGAGTTCATTTGTAGTGCTTTTCAATTTCAGGGTCATTGAGCTCAAAATAAATCATTAAATGCATGAAAAATAGCAAATTAAGTCAGAAAAGGGTTCCAAATTGATGATGTGGCTTTGAATGTTGCATATTTAACGCACAAGAAGTGTGAAGTTAAAATATGTTAAAAAAAGAAATCCCCTTGTAATAGATGTGTTTTCGTCCGAAACCCTGATACTTCGAAAGATATTATCCAGTTTGTACACGAAGTGCATCCAGTTTTTGCCGTGACCCTCTAAACTTTTTAGCACATGCTATGTGGGTGAAATTATGATACCATGCCAAATTTCATCCTTTTGAGAGTTCATTTGTAGTGCTTTTCAATTTCAGGGTCATTGAGCTTAAAATAAATCATTAAATGCATGAAAAATAGCAAATTAAATCAGAAAAGGGTTCCAAATTGATGATGTGGCTTTGAATGGTGCATATTGAACGCACAAGAAGTGTGGAGTTAAAATATGTTAAAAAATGAAATCCCTTTGTAATAGATATGTTTTCGTCCGAAACCCTGATACTTCGAAAGAGACTGTCCAGTTTGTACACGAAGTGCATCCAGTTTTTGCCGTGACCCTCTAAACTTTTTAGCACATGCTATGTGGGTGAAATTATGATACCATTCCAAATTTCATCCCTTTGAGAGTTCATTTGTAGTGCTTTTCAATTTCAGGGTCATTGAGCTCAAAATAAATCATTAAATGCATGAAAAATAGCAAATTAAGTCAGAAAAGGGTTCCAAATTGATGATGTGGCTTTTAATGGTGCATATTGAACGCACATGAAGTGTGGAGTTAAAATATGTTCAAAAAATTGAAATCCCTTTGTAATAGATGTGTTTTCGTCCGAAACCCTGATACTTCGAAAGAGATTGTCCAGTTTGTACACGAAGTGCATCCAGTTTTTGCCGTGACCCTCTAAACTTTTTAGCACATGCTATGTGGGTGAAATTATGATACCATGCCAAATTTCATCCTTTTGAGAGTTCATTTGTAGTACTTTTCAATTTCAGGGTCATTGAGCTCAAAATAAATCATTAAATGCATGAAAAATAGCAAATTAAGTCAGAAAAGGGTTCCAAATTGCTGATGTGGCTTTGAATGGTGCATATTGAACGCACAAGAAGTGTGGAGTTAAAATTTGTTAAAAAATGAAATCCCTTTGTAATAGATGTGTTTTCGTCCGAAACCCTGATACTTCGAAAGAGATTGTCCAGTTTGTACACGAAGTGCATCCAGTTTTTGCCGTGACCCTCTAAACTTTTTAGCACATGCTATGTGGGTGAAATTATGATACCATGCCAAATTTAATCCTTTTGAGAGTTCATTTGTAGTGCTTTTCAATTTCAGGGTCATTGAGCTCAAAATAAATCATTAAATGCATGAAAAATAGCAAATTAAGTCAGAAAAGGGTTCCAAATTGATGATGTGGCTTTTAATGGTGCATATTGAACGCACAGGAAGTGTGGAGTTAAAATATGTTAAAAAAATTGAAATCCCTTTGTAATAGATGTGTTTTCGTCCGAAACCCTGATACTTCGAAAGAGATTGTCCAGTTTGTACACGAAGTGCATCCAGTTTTTGCCGTGACCCTCTAAACTTTTTAGCACATGCTATGTGGGTGAAATTATGATACCATGCCAAATTTCATCCTTTTGAGAGTTCATTTGTAGTGCTTTTCAATTTCAGGGTCATTGACCTCAAAATAAATCATTAAATGCATAAAAAATAGCAAATTAAGTCAGAAAAGGGTTCCAAATTGATGATGTGCCTTTGAATGGTGCATATTGAACGCACAAGAAGTGTGGAGTTAAAATATGTTAAAAAATGAAATCCCTTTGCAATAGATATGTTTTCGTCCGAAACCCTGATACTTCGAAAGAGATTGTCCAGTTTGTACACGAAGTGCATCCAGTTTTTGCCGTGACCCTCTAAAATTTTTAGCACATGCTATGTGGGTGAAATTATGATACCATGCCAAATTTCATCCTTTTGAGAGTTCATTTGTAGTGCTTTTCAATTTCAGGGTCATTGAGCTCAAAATAAATCATTAAATGCATGAAAAATAGCAAATTAAATCAGAAAAGGGTTCCAAATTGATGATGTGGCTTTGAATGGTGCATATTGAACGCACAAGAAGTGTGGAGTTAAAATATGTTAAAAAATGAAATCCCTTTGTAATAGATGTGTTTTCGTCCGAAACCCTGATACTTCGAAAGAGATTGTCCAGTTTGTACACGAAGTGCATCCAGTTTTTGCCGTGACCCTCTAAACTTTTTAGCACATGCTATGTGGGTGAAATTATGATACCATGCCAAATTTCATCCTTTTGAGAGTTCATTTGTAGTGCTTTTCAATTTCAGGGTCATTGAGCTCAAAATAAATCATTAAATGCATGAAAAATAGCAAATTAAGTCAGAAAAGGGTTCCAAATTGATGATGTGGCTTTGAATGTTGCATATTTAACGCACAAGAAGTGTGAAGTTAAAATATGTTAAAAAAAGAAATCCCCTTGTAATAGATGTGTTTTCGTCCGAAACCCTGATACTTCGAAAGATATTATCCAGTTTGTACACGAAGTGCATCCAGTTTTTGCCGTGACCCTCTAAACTTTTTAGCACATGCTATGTGGGTGAAATTATGATACCATGCCAAATTTCATCCTTTTGAGAGTTCATTTGTAGTGCTTTTCAATTTCAGGGTCATTGAGCTTAAAATAAATCATTAAATGCATGAAAAATAGCAAATTAAATCAGAAAAGGGTTCCAAATTGATGATGTGGCTTTGAATGGTGCATATTGAACGCACAAGAAGTGTGGAGTTAAAATATGTTAAAAAATGAAATCCCTTTGTAATAGATATGTTTTCGTCCGAAACCCTGATACTTCGAAAGAGACTGTCCAGTTTGTACACGAAGTGCATCCAGTTTTTGCCGTGACCCTCTAAACTTTTTAGCACATGCTATGTGGGTGAAATTATGATACCATTCCAAATTTCATCCCTTTGAGAGTTCATTTGTAGTGCTTTTCAATTTCAGGGTCATTGAGCTCAAAATAAATCATTAAATGCATGAAAAATAGCAAATTAAGTCAGAAAAGGGTTCCAAATTGATGATGTGGCTTTTAATGGTGCATATTGAACGCACATGAAGTGTGGAGTTAAAATATGTTCAAAAAATTGAAATCCCTTTGTAATAGATGTGTTTTCGTCCGAAACCCTGATACTTCGAAAGAGATTGTCCAGTTTGTACACGAAGTGCATCCAGTTTTTGCCGTGACCCTCTAAACTTTTTAGCACATGCTATGTGGGTGAAATTATGATACCATGCCAAATTTCATCCTTTTGAGAGTTCATTTGTAGTACTTTTCAATTTCAGGGTCATTGAGCTCAAAATAAATCATTAAATGCATGAAAAATAGCAAATTAAGTCAGAAAAGGGTTCCAAATTGCTGATGTGGCTTTGAATGGTGCATATTGAACGCACAAGAAGTGTGGAGTTAAAATTTGTTAAAAAATGAAATCCCTTTGTAATAGATGTGTTTTCGTCCGAAACCCTGATACTTCGAAAGAGATTGTCCAGTTTGTACACGAAGTGCATCCAGTTTTTGCCGTGACCCTCTAAACTTTTTAGCACATGCTATGTGGGTGAAATTATGATACCATGCCAAATTTAATCCTTTTGAGAGTTCATTTGTAGTGCTTTTCAATTTCAGGGTCATTGAGCTCAAAATAAATCATTAAATGCATGAAAAATAGCAAATTAAGTCAGAAAAGGGTTCCAAATTGATGATGTGGCTTTTAATGGTGCATATTGAACGCACAGGAAGTGTGGAGTTAAAATATGTTAAAAAAATTGAAATCCCTTTGTAATAGATGTGTTTTCGTCCGAAACCCTGATACTTCGAAAGAGATTGTCCAGTTTGTACACGAAGTGCATCCAGTTTTTGCCGTGACCCTCTAAACTTTTTAGCACATGCTATGTGGGTGAAATTATGATACCATGCCAAATTTCATCCTTTTGAGAGTTCATTTGTAGTGCTTTTCAATTTCAGGGTCATTGACCTCAAAATAAATCATTAAATGCATAAAAAATAGCAAATTAAGTCAGAAAAGGGTTCCAAATTGATGATGTGCCTTTGAATGGTGCATATTGAACGCACAAGAAGTGTGGAGTTAAAATATGTTAAAAAATGAAATCCCTTTGCAATAGATATGTTTTCGTCCGAAACCCTGATACTTCGAAAGAGATTGTCCAGTTTGTACACGAAGTGCATCCAGTTTTTGCCGTGACCCTCTAAAATTTTTAGCACATGCTATGTGGGTGAAATTATGATACCATGCCAAATTTCATCCTTTTGAGAGTTCATTTGTAGTGCTTTTCAATTTCAGGGTCATTGAGCTCAAAATAAATCATTAAATGCATGAAAAATAGCAAATTAAATCAGAAAAGGGTTCCAAATTGATGATGTGGCTTTGAATGGTGCATATTGAACGCACAAGAAGTGTGGAGTTAAAATATGTTAAAAAATGAAATCCCTTTGTAATAGATGTGTTTTCGTCCGAAACCCTGATACTTCGAAAGAGATTGTCCAGTTTGTACACGAAGTGCATCCAGTTTTTGCCGTGACCCTCTAAACTTTTTAGCACATGCTATGTGGGTGAAATTATGATACCATGCCAAATTTCATCCTTTTGAGAGTTCATTTGTAGTGCTTTTCAATTTCAGGGTCATTGAGCTCAAAATAAATCATTAAACGCATGAAAAATAGCAAATTAAGTCAGAAAAGGGTTCCAAATTGATGATGTGGCTTTGAATGTTGCATATTTAACGCACAAGAAGTGTGAAGTTAAAATATGTTAAAAAAAGAAATCCCCTTGTAATAGATGTGTTTTCGTCCGAAACCCTGATACTTCGAAAGATATTATCCAGTTTGTACACGAAGTGCATCCAGTTTTTGCCGTGACCCTCTAAACTTTTTAGCACATGCTATGTGGGTGAAATTATGATACCATGCCAAATTTCATCCTTTTGAGAGTTCATTTGTAGTGCTTTTCAATTTCAGGGTCATTGAGCTTAAAATAAATCATTAAATGCATGAAAAATAGCAAATTAAATCAGAAAAGGGTTCCAAATTGATGATGTGGCTTTGAATGGTGCATATTGAACGCACAAGAAGTGTGGAGTTAAAATATGTTAAAAAATGAAATCCCTTTGTAATAGATATGTTTTCGTCCGAAACCCTGATACTTCGAAAGAGACAGTCCAGTTTGTACACGAAGTGCATCCAGTTTTTGCCGTGACCCTCTAAACTTTTTAGCACATGCTATGTGGGTGAAATTATGATACCATTCCAAATTTCATCCCTTTGAGAGTTCATTTGTAGTGCTTTTCAATTTCAGGGTCATTGAGCTCAAAATAAATCATTAAATGCATGAAAAATAGCAAATTAAGTCAGAAAAGGGTTCCAAATTGATGATGTGGCTTTTAATGGTGCATATTGAACGCACAGGAAGTGTGGAGTTAAAATATGTTAAAAAAATTGAAATCCCTTTGTAATAGATGTGTTTTCGTCCGACACCCTGATACTTCGAAAGAGATTGTCCAGTTTGTACACGAAGTGCATCCAGTTTTTGCCGTGACCCTCTAAACTTTTTAGCACATGCTATGTGGGTGAAATTATGATACCATGCCAAATTTAATCCTTTTGAGAGTTCATTTGTAGTGCTTTTCAATTTCAGGGTCATTGAGCTTAAAATAAATCATTAAATGCATGAAAAATAGCAAATTAAATCAGAAAAGGGTTCCAAATTGCTGATGTGGCTTTGAATGGTGCATATTGAACGCACAAGAAGTGTGGAGTTAAAATTTGTTAAAAAATGAAATCCCTTTGTAATAGATGTGTTTTCGTCCGAAACCCTGATACTTCGAAAGAGATTGTCCAGTTTGTACACGAAGTGCATCCAGTTTTTGCCGTGACCCTCTAAACTTTTTAGCACATGCTATGTGGGTGAAATTATGATACCATGCCAAATTTAATCCTTTTGAGAGTTCATTTGTAGTACTTTTCAAATTTCAGGGTCATTGAGCTCAAAATAAATCATTAAATGCATGAAAAATAGCAAATTAAGTCAGAAAAGGGTTCCAAATTGCTGATGTGGCTTTGAATGGTGCATATTGAATGCACAAGAAGTGTGGAGTTAAAATGTGTTAAAAAATGAAATCCCTTTGTAATAGATGTGTTTTCGTCCGAAACGCTGATACTTCGAAAGAGATTGTCCAGTTTGTACACGAAGTGCATCCAGTTTTTGCCGTGACCCTCTAAACTTTTTAGCACATGCTATGTGGGTGAAATTATGATACCATGCCAAATTTCATCCTTTTGAGAGTTCATTTGTAGTGCTTTTCAATTTCAGGGTCATTGACCTCAAAATAAATCATTAAATGCATGAAAAATAGCAAATTAAGTCAGAAAAGGGTTCCAAATTGATGATGTGGCTTTGAATGGTGCATATTGAACGCACAAGAAGTGTGGAGTTAAAATATGTTAAAAAAATGAAATCCCTTTTTAATAGAGGTGTTTTCGTCCGAAACCCTAATACTTCGAAAGAGATTGTCCAGTTTGTGCACGAAGTGCATCCAGTTTTTGCCGTGACCCTCTAAACTTTTTAGCACATGCTATGTGGGTGAAATTATGATACCATGCCAAATTTCATCCTTTTGAGAGTTCATTTGTAGTGCTTTTCAATTTCAGGGTCGTTGAGCTCAAAATAAATCATTAAATGCATGAAAAATAGCAAATTAAGTCAGAAAAGGATTCCAAATTGATGATGTGGCTTTTAATGTTGCATATTGAACGGAAAAGAAGTGTGGAGTTAAAATATGTTTAAAAAAATGAAATCCCTTTGTAATAGATGTGTTTTCGTCTGAAACCCTCATACTTCGAAAGAGATTGTCCAGTTTGTACACGAAGTGGATCCAGTTTTTGCCGTGACCCTCTAATCTTTTTAGCACATGCTATGTGGGTGAAATTATGATACCATGCCAAATTTCATCCTTTTCAGAGTTCATTTATAGTGCTTTTCAATTTCAGGGTCATTGAGCTCAAAATAAATCATTAAATGCATGAAAAATAGCAAATTAAGTCAGAAAAGGGTTCCAAATTGATGATGTTGCTTTGAATGGTGCATATTGAACGCACAAGAAGTGTGGAGTTAAAATATGTTCAAAAATGAAATCCCTTTGTAATAGATGTGTTTTCGTCCGAAACCCTGATACTTCGAAAGAGATTGTCCAGTTTGTACACGAAGTGCATCCAGTTTTTGCCGTGACCCTCTAAACTTTTTAGCACATGCTATGTGGGTGAAATTATGATACCATGCCAAATTTCATCCTTTTGAGAGTTCATTTGTAGTGCTTTTCAATTTCAGGGTCATTGAGCTCAAAATAAATCATTAAATGCATGAAAAATAGCAAATTAAGTCAGAAAAGGGTTCCAAATTGATGATGTGGCTTTGAATGGTGCATATTGAACGCACAAGAAGTGTGGAGTGAAAATATGTTAAAAAATGAACTCCCTTTGTAATAGATATGTTTTCGTCCGAAACCCTGATACTTCGGAAGAGATTGTCCAGTTTGTACACGAATTGCATCCAGTTTTTGCCGTGACCCTCTAAACTTTGTAGCACATGCTATGTGGGTGAAATTATGAAACCATGCCAAATTTCATCCTTTTGAGAGTTCATTTGTAGTGCTTTTCAATTTCAGGGTCATTGAGCTCAAAATAAATCATTAAATGCATGAAAAATAGCAAATTAAGTCAGAAAAGGGTTCCAAATTGATGATGTGGCTTTGAATGTTGCATATTTAACGCACAAGAAGTGTGGAGTGAAAATATGTTAAAAAAAGAAATCCCCTTGTAATAGATGTGTTTTCGTCCGAAACCCTGATACTTCGAAAGATATTGTCCAGTTTGTACACGAAGTGCATCCAGTTTTTGCCGTGACCCTCTAAACTTTTTAGCACATGCTATGTGGGTGAAATTATGATACCATGCCAAATTTCATCCTTTTGAGAGTTCATTTGTAGTGCTTTTCAATTTCAGGGTCATTGAGCTTAAAATAAATCATTAAATGCATGAAAAATAGCAAATTAAATCAGAAAAGGGTTCCAAATTGATGATGTGGCTTTGAATGGTGCATATTGAACGCACAAGAAGTGTGGAGTTAAAATATGTTAAAAAAATGAAATCCCTTTGCAATAGATATGTTTTTGTCCGAAACCCTGATACTTCGAAAGAGATTGTCCAGTTTGTACACGAAGTGCATCCAGTTTTTGCCGTGACCCTCTAAACTTTTTAGCACATGCTATGTGGGTGAAATTATGATACCATTCCAAATTTCATCCTTTTCAGAGTTCATTTGTAGTGCTTTTCAATTTCAGGGTCATTGACCTCAAAATAAATCATTAAATGCATGAAAAATAGCAAATTAAGTCAGAAAAGGGTTCCAAATTGATGATGTGGCTTTTAATGGTGCATATTGAACGCACAGGAAGTGTGGAGTTAAAATATGTTAAAAAATGAAATCCCTTTGTAATAGATGTGTTTCGTTCGAAACCTTGATACTTCGAAAGAGATTGTCCAGTTTGTACACGAAGTGCATCCAGTTTTTGCCGTGACCCTCTAAACTTTTTAGCACATGCTATGTGGGTGAAATTATGATACCATGCCAAATTTCATCCTTTTGAGAATTCATTTGTAGTGCTTTTCAATTTCAGGGTCATTAAGCTCAAAATAAATCATTAAATGCATGAAAAATAGCATATTAAGTCAGAAAAGGGTTCCAAATTGCTGATGTGGCTTTGAATGGTGCATATTGAACGCACAAGAAGTGTGGAGTTAAAATGTGTTAAAAAATGAAATCCCTTTGTAATAGATGTGTTTTCGTCCGAAACCCTGATACTTCGAAAGAGATTGTCCAGTTTGTACACGAAGTGCATCCAGTTTTTGCCGTGACCCTCTAAATTTTTTAGCACATGCTACGTGGGTGAAATTATGATACCATGCCAAATTTAATCCTTTTGAGAATTCATTTGTAGTGCTTTTCAATTTCTGGGTCATTGAGCTCAAAATAAATCATTAAATGCATGAAAAATAGCAAATTAAGTCAGAAAAGGGTTCCAAATTGATGATGTGGCTTTTAATGGTGCATATTGAACGCACAGGAAGTGTGGAGTTAAAATATGTTAAAAAATTGAAATCCCTTTGTAATAGATGTGTTTTCGTCCGAAACCCTGATACTTCGAAAGAGATTGTCCAGTTTGTACACGAAGTGCATCCAGTTTTTGCCGTGACCCTCTAAACTTTTTAGCACATGCTATGTGGGTGAAATTATGATACCATGCCAAATTTCATCCTTTTGAGAGTTCATTTGTAGTACTTTTCAATTTCAGGGTCATTGAGATCAAAATAAATCATTAAATGCATGAAAAATAGCAAATTAAGTCAGAAAAGGGTTCCAAATTGATGATGTGGCTTTGAATGTTGCATATTTAACGCACAAGAAGTGTGAAGTTAAAATATGTTAAAAAAAGAAATCCCCTTGTAATAGATGTGTTTTCGTTCGAAACCCTGATACTTCGAAAGATATTGTTCAGTTTGTACACGAAGTGCATCCAGTTTTTGCCGTGACCCTCTAAACTTTTTAGCACATGCTATGTGGGTGAAATTATGATACCATGCCAAATTTCATCCTTTTGAGAGTTCATTTGTAGTGCTTTTCAATTTCAGGGTCATTGAGCTTAAAATAAATCATTAAATGCATGAAAAATAGCAAATTAAATCAGAAAAGGGTTCCAAATTGATGATGTGGCTTTGAATGGTGCATATTGAACGCACAAGAAGTGTGGAGTTAAAATATGTTAAAAAAATGAAATCCCTTTGCAATAGATATGTTTTTGTCCGAAACCCTGATACTTCGAAAGAGATTGTCCAGTTTGTACACGAAGTGCATCCAGTTTTTGCCGTGACCCTCTAAACTTTTTAGCACATGCTATGTGGGTGAAATTATGATACCATGCCAAATTTCATCCTTTTGAGAGTTCATTTGTAGTGCTTTTCAATTTCAGGGTCATTGACCTCAAAATAAATCATTAAATGCATAAAAAATAGCAAATTAAGTCAGAAAAGGGTTCCAAATTGATGATGTGCCTTTGAATGGTGCATATTGAACGCACAAGAAGTGTGGAGTTAAAATATGTTAAAAAATGAAATCCCTTTGCAATAGATATGTTTTCGTCCGAAACCCTGATACTTCGAAAGAGATTGTCCAGTTTGTACACGAAGTGCATCCAGTTTTTGCCGTGACCCTCTAAAATTTTTAGCACATGCTATGTGGGTGAAATTATGATACCATGCCAAATTTCATCCTTTTGAGAGTTCATTTGTAGTGCTTTTCAATTTCAGGGTCATTGAGCTCAAAATAAATCATTAAATGCATGAAAAATAGCAAATTAAATCAGAAAAGGGTTCCAAATTGATGATGTGGCTTTGAATGGTGCATATTGAACGCACAAGAAGTGTGGAGTTAAAATATGTTAAAAAATGAAATCCCTTTGTAATAGATGTGTTTTCGTCCGAAACCCTGATACTTCGAAAGAGATTGTCCAGTTTGTACACGAAGTGCATCCAGTTTTTGCCGTGACCCTCTAAACTTTTTAGCACATGCTATGTGGGTGAAATTATGATACCATGCCAAATTTCATCCTTTTGAGAGTTCATTTGTAGTGCTTTTCAATTTCAGGGTCATTGAGCTCAAAATAAATCATTAAATGCATGAAAAATAGCAAATTAAGTCAGAAAAGGGTTCCAAATTGATGATGTGGCTTTGAATGTTGCATATTTAACGCACAAGAAGTGTGAAGTTAAAATATGTTAAAAAAAGAAATCCCCTTGTAATAGATGTGTTTTCGTCCGAAACCCTGATACTTCGAAAGATATTATCCAGTTTGTACACGAAGTGCATCCAGTTTTTGCCGTGACCCTCTAAACTTTTTAGCACATGCTATGTGGGTGAAATTATGATACCATGCCAAATTTCATCCTTTTGAGAGTTCATTTGTAGTGCTTTTCAATTTCAGGGTCATTGAGCTTAAAATAAATCATTAAATGCATGAAAAATAGCAAATTAAATCAGAAAAGGGTTCCAAATTGATGATGTGGCTTTGAATGGTGCATATTGAACGCACAAGAAGTGTGGAGTTAAAATATGTTAAAAAATGAAATCCCTTTGTAATAGATATGTTTTCGTCCGAAACCCTGATACTTCGAAAGAGACTGTCCAGTTTGTACACGAAGTGCATCCAGTTTTTGCCGTGACCCTCTAAACTTTTTAGCACATGCTATGTGGGTGAAATTATGATACCATTCCAAATTTCATCCCTTTGAGAGTTCATTTGTAGTGGTTTTCAATTTCAGGGTCATTGAGCTCAAAATAAATCATTAAATGCATGAAAAATAGCAAATTAAGTCAGAAAAGGGTTCCAAATTGATGATGTGGCTTTTAATGGTGCATATTGAACGCACATGAAGTGTGGAGTTAAAATATGTTCAAAAAATTGAAATCCCTTTGTAATAGATGTGTTTTCGTCCGAAACCCTGATACTTCGAAAGAGATTGTCCAGTTTGTACACGAAGTGCATCCAGTTTTTGCCGTGACCCTCTAAACTTTTTAGCACATGCTATGTGGGTGAAATTATGATACCATGCCAAATTTCATCCTTTTGAGAGTTCATTTGTAGTACTTTTCAATTTCAGGGTCATTGAGCTCAAAATAAATCATTAAATGCATGAAAAATAGCAAATTAAGTCAGAAAAGGGTTCCAAATTGCTGATGTGGCTTTGAATGGTGCATATTGAACGCACAAGAAGTGTGGAGTTAAAATTTGTTAAAAAATGAAATCCCTTTGTAATAGATGTGTTTTCGTCCGAAACCCTGATACTTCGAAAGAGATTGTCCAGTTTGTACACGAAGTGCATCCAGTTTTTGCCGTGACCCTCTAAACTTTTTAGCACATGCTATGTGGGTGAAATTATGATACCATGCCAAATTTAATCCTTTTGAGAGTTCATTTGTAGTGCTTTTCAATTTCAGGGTCATTGAGCTCAAAATAAATCATTAAATGCATGAAAAATAGCAAATTAAGTCAGAAAAGGGTTCCAAATTGATGATGTGGCTTTTAATGGTGCATATTGAACGCACAGGAAGTGTGGAGTTAAAATATGTTAAAAAAATTGAAATCCCTTTGTAATAGATGTGTTTTCGTCCGAAACCCTGATACTTCGAAAGAGATTGTCCAGTTTGTACACGAAGTGCATCCAGTTTTTGCCGTGACCCTCTAAACTTTTTAGCACATGCTATGTGGGTGAAATTATGATACCATGCCAAATTTCATCCTTTTGAGAGTTCATTTGTAGTGCTTTTCAATTTCAGGGTCATTGACCTCAAAATAAATCATTAAATGCATAAAAAATAGCAAATTAAGTCAGAAAAGGGTTCCAAATTGATGATGTGCCTTTGAATGGTGCATATTGAACGCACAAGAAGTGTGGAGTTAAAATATGTTAAAAAATGAAATCCCTTTGCAATAGATATGTTTTCGTCCGAAACCCTGATACTTCGAAAGAGATTGTCCAGTTTGTACACGAAGTGCATCCAGTTTTTGCCGTGACCCTCTAAAATTTTTAGCACATGCTATGTGGGTGAAATTATGATACCATGCCAAATTTCATCCTTTTGAGAGTTCATTTGTAGTGCTTTTCAATTTCAGGGTCATTGAGCTCAAAATAAATCATTAAATGCATGAAAAATAGCAAATTAAATCAGAAAAGGGTTCCAAATTGATGATGTGGCTTTGAATGGTGCATATTGAACGCACAAGAAGTGTGGAGTTAAAATATGTTAAAAAATGAAATCCCTTTGTAATAGATGTGTTTTCGTCCGAAACCCTGATACTTCGAAAGAGATTGTCCAGTTTGTACACGAAGTGCATCCAGTTTTTGCCGTGACCCTCTAAACTTTTTAGCACATGCTATGTGGGTGAAATTATGATACCATGCCAAATTTCATCCTTTTGAGAGTTCATTTGTAGTGCTTTTCAATTTCAGGGTCATTGAGCTCAAAATAAATCATTAAATGCATGAAAAATAGCAAATTAAGTCAGAAAAGGGTTCCAAATTGATGATGTGGCTTTGAATGTTGCATATTTAACGCACAAGAAGTGTGAAGTTAAAATATGTTAAAAAAAGAAATCCCCTTGTAATAGATGTGTTTTCGTCCGAAACCCTGATACTTCGAAAGATATTATCCAGTTTGTACACGAAGTGCATCCAGTTTTTGCCGTGACCCTCTAAACTTTTTAGCACATGCTATGTGGGTGAAATTATGATACCATGCCAAATTTCATCCTTTTGAGAGTTCATTTGTAGTGCTTTTCAATTTCAGGGTCATTGAGCTTAAAATAAATCATTAAATGCATGAAAAATAGCAAATTAAATCAGAAAAGGGTTCCAAATTGATGATGTGGCTTTGAATGGTGCATATTGAACGCACAAGAAGTGTGGAGTTAAAATATGTTAAAAAATGAAATCCCTTTGTAATAGATATGTTTTCGTCCGAAACCCTGATACTTCGAAAGAGACTGTCCAGTTTGTACACGAAGTGCATCCAGTTTTTGCCGTGACCCTCTAAACTTTTTAGCACATGCTATGTGGGTGAAATTATGATACCATTCCAAATTTCATCCCTTTGAGAGTTCATTTGTAGTGCTTTTCAATTTCAGGGTCATTGAGCTCAAAATAAATCATTAAATGCATGAAAAATAGCAAATTAAGTCAGAAAAGGGTTCCAAATTGATGATGTGGCTTTTAATGGTGCATATTGAACGCACATGAAGTGTGGAGTTAAAATATGTTCAAAAAATTGAAATCCCTTTGTAATAGATGTGTTTTCGTCCGAAACCCTGATACTTCGAAAGAGATTGTCCAGTTTGTACACGAAGTGCATCCAGTTTTTGCCGTGACCCTCTAAACTTTTTAGCACATGCTATGTGGGTGAAATTATGATACCATGCCAAATTTCATCCTTTTGAGAGTTCATTTGTAGTACTTTTCAATTTCAGGGTCATTGAGCTCAAAATAAATCATTAAATGCATGAAAAATAGCAAATTAAGTCAGAAAAGGGTTCCAAATTGCTGATGTGGCTTTGAATGGTGCATATTGAACGCACAAGAAGTGTGGAGTTAAAATTTGTTAAAAAATGAAATCCCTTTGTAATAGATGTGTTTTCGTCCGAAACCCTGATACTTCGAAAGAGATTGTCCAGTTTGTACACGAAGTGCATCCAGTTTTTGCCGTGACCCTCTAAACTTTTTAGCACATGCTATGTGGGTGAAATTATGATACCATGCCAAATTTAATCCTTTTGAGAGTTCATTTGTAGTGCTTTTCAATTTCAGGGTCATTGAGCTCAAAATAAATCATTAAATGCATGAAAAATAGCAAATTAAGTCAGAAAAGGGTTCCAAATTGATGATGTGGCTTTTAATGGTGCATATTGAACGCACAGGAAGTGTGGAGTTAAAATATGTTAAAAAAATTGAAATCCCTTTGTAATAGATGTGTTTTCGTCCGAAACCCTGATACTTCGAAAGAGATTGTCCAGTTTGTACACGAAGTGCATCCAGTTTTTGCCGTGACCCTCTAAACTTTTTAGCACATGCTATGTGGGTGAAATTATGATACCATGCCAAATTTCATCCTTTTGAGAGTTCATTTGTAGTGCTTTTCAATTTCAGGGTCATTGACCTCAAAATAAATCATTAAATGCATAAAAAATAGCAAATTAAGTCAGAAAAGGGTTCCAAATTGATGATGTGCCTTTGAATGGTGCATATTGAACGCACAAGAAGTGTGGAGTTAAAATATGTTAAAAAATGAAATCCCTTTGCAATAGATATGTTTTCGTCCGAAACCCTGATACTTCGAAAGAGATTGTCCAGTTTGTACACGAAGTGCATCCAGTTTTTGCCGTGACCCTCTAAAATTTTTAGCACATGCTATGTGGGTGAAATTATGATACCATGCCAAATTTCATCCTTTTGAGAGTTCATTTGTAGTGCTTTTCAATTTCATGGTCATTGAGCTCAAAATAAATCATTAAATGCATGAAAAATAGCAAATTAAATCAGAAAAGGGTTCCAAATTGATGATGTGGCTTTGAATGGTGCATATTGAACGCACAAGAAGTGTGGAGTTAAAATATGTTAAAAAATGAAATCCCTTTGTAATAGATGTGTTTTCGTCCGAAACCCTGATACTTCGAAAGAGATTGTCCAGTTTGTACACGAAGTGCATCCAGTTTTTGCCGTGACCCTCTAAACTTTTTAGCACATGCTATGTGGGTGAAATTATGATACCATGCCAAATTTCATCCTTTTGAGAGTTCATTTGTAGTGCTTTTCAATTTCAGGGTCATTGAGCTCAAAATAAATCATTAAACGCATGAAAAATAGCAAATTAAGTCAGAAAAGGGTTCCAAATTGATGATGTGGCTTTGAATGTTGCATATTTAACGCACAAGAAGTGTGAAGTTAAAATATGTTAAAAAAAGAAATCCCCTTGTAATAGATGTGTTTTCGTCCGAAACCCTGATACTTCGAAAGATATTATCCAGTTTGTACACGAAGTGCATCCAGTTTTTGCCGTGACCCTCTAAACTTTTTAGCACATGCTATGTGGGTGAAATTATGATACCATGCCAAATTTCATCCTTTTGAGAGTTCATTTGTAGTGCTTTTCAATTTCAGGGTCATTGAGCTTAAAATAAATCATTAAATGCATGAAAAATAGCAAATTAAATCAGAAAAGGGTTCCAAATTGATGATGTGGCTTTGAATGGTGCATATTGAACGCACAAGAAGTGTGGAGTTAAAATATGTTAAAAAATGAAATCCCTTTGTAATAGATATGTTTTCGTCCGAAACCCTGATACTTCGAAAGAGACTGTCCAGTTTGTACACGAAGTGCATCCAGTTTTTGCCGTGACCCTCTAAACTTTTTAGCACATGCTATGTGGGTGAAATTATGATACCATTCCAAATTTCATCCCTTTGAGAGTTCATTTGTAGTGCTTTTCAATTTCAGGGTCATTGAGCTCAAAATAAATCATTAAATGCATGAAAAATAGCAAATTAAGTCAGAAAAGGGTTCCAAATTGATGATGTGGCTTTTAATGGTGCATATTGAACGCACAGGAAGTGTGGAGTTAAAATATGTTAAAAAAATTGAAATCCCTTTGTAATAGATGTGTTTTCGTCCGACACCCTGATACTTCGAAAGAGATTGTCCAGTTTGTACACGAAGTGCATCCAGTTTTTGCCGTGACCCTCTAAACTTTTTAGCACATGCTATGTGGGTGAAATTATGATACCATGCCAAATTTAATCCTTTTGAGAGTTCATTTGTAGTGCTTTTCAATTTCAGGGTCATTGAGCTTAAAATAAATCATTAAATGCATGAAAAATAGCAAATTAAATCAGAAAAGGGTTCCAAATTGCTGATGTGGCTTTGAATGGTGCATATTGAACGCACAAGAAGTGTGGAGTTAAAATTTGTTAAAAAATGAAATCCCTTTGTAATAGATGTGTTTTCGTCCGAAACCCTGATACTTCGAAAGAGATTGTCCAGTTTGTACACGAAGTGCATCCAGTTTTTGCCGTGACCCTCTAAACTTTTTAGCACATGCTATGTGGGTGAAATTATGATACCATGCCAAATTTAATCCTTTTGAGAGTTCATTTGTAGTACTTTTCAAATTTCAGGGTCATTGAGCTCAAAATAAATCATTAAATGCATGAAAAATAGCAAATTAAGTCAGAAAAGGGTTCCAAATTGCTGATGTGGCTTTGAATGGTGCATATTGAATGCACAAGAAGTGTGGAGTTAAAATGTGTTAAAAAATGAAATCCCTTTGTAATAGATGTGTTTTCGTCCGAAACGCTGATACTTCGAAAGAGATTGTCCAGTTTGTACACGAAGTGCATCCAGTTTTTGCCGTGACCCTCTAAACTTTTTAGCACATGCTATGTGGGTGAAATTATGATACCATGCCAAATTTCATCCTTTTGAGAGTTCATTTGTAGTGCTTTTCAATTTCAGGGTCATTGACCTCAAAATAAATCATTAAATGCATGAAAAATAGCAAATTAAGTCAGAAAAGGGTTCCAAATTGATGATGTGGCTTTGAATGGTGCATATTGAACGCACAAGAAGTGTGGAGTTAAAATATGTTAAAAAAATGAAATCCCTTTTTAATAGAGGTGTTTTCGTCCGAAACCCTGATACTTCGAAAGAGATTGTCCAGTTTGTACACGAAGTGCATCCAGTTTTTGCCGTGACCCTCTAAACTTTTTAGCACATGCTATGTGGGTGAAATTATGATACCATGCCAAATTTCATCCTTTTGAGAGTTCATTTGTAGTGCTTTTCAATTTCAGGGTCGTTGAGCTCAAAATAAATCATTAAATGCATGAAAAATAGCAAATTAAGTCAGAAAAGGATTCCAAATTGATGATGTGGCTTTTAATGTTGCATATTGAACGGAAAAGAAGTGTGGAGTTAAAATATGTTTAAAAAAATGAAATCCCTTTGTAATAGATGTGTTTTCGTCTGAAACCCTCATACTTCGAAAGAGATTGTCCAGTTTGTACACGAAGTGGATCCAGTTTTTGCCGTGACCCTCTAATCTTTTTAGCACATGCTATGTGGGTGAAATTATGATACCATGCCAAATTTCATCCTTTTCAGAGTTCATTTATAGTGCTTTTCAATTTCAGGGTCATTGAGCTCAAAATAAATCATTAAATGCATGAAAAATAGCAAATTAAGTCAGAAAAGGGTTCCAAATTGATGATGTTGCTTTGAATGGTGCATATTGAACGCACAAGAAGTGTGGAGTTAAAATATGTTCAAAAATGAAATCCCTTTGTAATAGATGTGTTTTCGTCCGAAACCCTGATACTTCGAAAGAGATTGTCCAGTTTGTACACGAAGTGCATCCAGTTTTTGCCGTGACCCTCTAAACTTTTTAGCACATGCTATGTGGGTGAAATTATGATACCATGCCAAATTTCATCCTTTTGAGAGTTCATTTGTAGTGCTTTTCAATTTCAGGGTCATTGAGCTCAAAATAAATCATTAAATGCATGAAAAATAGCAAATTAAGTCAGAAAAGGGTTCCAAATTGATGATGTGGCTTTGAATGGTGCATATTGAACGCACAAGAAGTGTGGAGTGAAAATATGTTAAAAAATGAACTCCCTTTGTAATAGATATGTTTTCGTCCGAAACCCTGATACTTCGGAAGAGATTGTCCAGTTTGTACACGAATTGCATCCAGTTTTTGCCGTGACCCTCTAAACTTTGTAGCACATGCTATGTGGGTGAAATTATGAAACCATGCCAAATTTCATCCTTTTGAGAGTTCATTTGTAGTGCTTTTCAATTTCAGGGTCATTGAGCTCAAAATAAATCATTAAATGCATGAAAAATAGCAAATTAAGTCAGAAAAGGGTTCCAAATTGATGATGTGGCTTTGAATGTTGCATATTTAACGCACAAGAAGTGTGGAGTGAAAATATGTTAAAAAAAGAAATCCCCTTGTAATAGATGTGTTTTCGTCCGAAACCCTGATACTTCGAAAGATATTGTCCAGTTTGTACACGAAGTGCATCCAGTTTTTGCCGTGACCCTCTAAACTTTTTAGCACATGCTATGTGGGTGAAATTATGATACCATGCCAAATTTCATCCTTTTGAGAGTTCATTTGTAGTGCTTTTCAATTTCAGGGTCATTGAGCTTAAAATAAATCATTAAATGCATGAAAAATAGCAAATTAAATCAGAAAAGGGTTCCAAATTGATGATGTGGCTTTGAATGGTGCATATTGAACGCACAAGAAGTGTGGAGTTAAAATATGTTAAAAAAATGAAATCCCTTTGCAATAGATATGTTTTTGTCCGAAACCCTGATACTTCGAAAGAGATTGTCCAGTTTGTACACGAAGTGCATCCAGTTTTTGCCGTGACCCTCTAAACTTTTTAGCACATGCTATGTGGGTGAAATTATGATACCATTCCAAATTTCATCCTTTTCAGAGTTCATTTGTAGTGCTTTTCAATTTCAGGGTCATTGACCTCAAAATAAATCATTAAATGCATGAAAAATAGCAAATTAAGTCAGAAAAGGGTTCCAAATTGATGATGTGGCTTTTAATGGTGCATATTGAACGCACAGGAAGTGTGGAGTTAAAATATGTTAAAAAATGAAATCCCTTTGTAATAGATGTGTTTCGTTCGAAACCTTGATACTTCGAAAGAGATTGTCCAGTTTGTACACGAAGTGCATCCAGTTTTTGCCGTGACCCTCTAAACTTTTTAGCACATGCTATGTGGGTGAAATTATGATACCATGCCAAATTTCATCCTTTTGAGAATTCATTTGTAGTGCTTTTCAATTTCAGGGTCATTAAGCTCAAAATAAATCATTAAATGCATGAAAAATAGCATATTAAGTCAGAAAAGGGTTCCAAATTGCTGATGTGGCTTTGAATGGTGCATATTGAACGCACAAGAAGTGTGGAGTTAAAATGTGTTAAAAAATGAAATCCCTTTGTAATAGATGTGTTTTCGTCCGAAACCCTGATACTTCGAAAGAGATTGTCCAGTTTGTACACGAAGTGCATCCAGTTTTTGCCGTGACCCTCTAAATTTTTTAGCACATGCTACGTGGGTGAAATTATGATACCATGCCAAATTTAATCCTTTTGAGAATTCATTTGTAGTGCTTTTCAATTTCTGGGTCATTGAGCTCAAAATAAATCATTAAATGCATGAAAAATAGCAAATTAAGTCAGAAAAGGGTTCCAAATTGATGATGTGGCTTTTAATGGTGCATATTGAACGCACAGGAAGTGTGGAGTTAAAATATGTTAAAAAATTGAAATCCCTTTGTAATAGATGTGTTTTCGTCCGAAACCCTGATACTTCGAAAGAGATTGTCCAGTTTGTACACGAAGTGCATCCAGTTTTTGCCGTGACCCTCTAAACTTTTTAGCACATGCTATGTGGGTGAAATTATGATACCATGCCAAATTTCATCCTTTTGAGAGTTCATTTGTAGTACTTTTCAATTTCAGGGTCATTGAGATCAAAATAAATCATTAAATGCATGAAAAATAGCAAATTAAGTCAGAAAAGGGTTCCAAATTGATGATGTGGCTTTGAATGTTGCATATTTAACGCACAAGAAGTGTGAAGTTAAAATATGTTAAAAAAAGAAATCCCCTTGTAATAGATGTGTTTTCGTTCGAAACCCTGATACTTCGAAAGATATTGTTCAGTTTGTACACGAAGTGCATCCAGTTTTTGCCGTGACCCTCTAAACTTTTTAGCACATGCTATGTGGGTGAAATTATGATACCATGCCAAATTTCATCCTTTTGAGAGTTCATTTGTAGTGCTTTTCAATTTCAGGGTCATTGAGCTTAAAATAAATCATTAAATGCATGAAAAATAGCAAATTAAATCAGAAAAGGGTTCCAAATTGATGATGTGGCTTTGAATGGTGCATATTGAACGCACAAGAAGTGTGGAGTTAAAATATGTTAAAAAAATGAAATCCCTTTGCAATAGATATGTTTTTGTCCGAAACCCTGATACTTCGAAAGAGATTGTCCAGTTTGTACACGAAGTGCATCCAGTTTTTGCCGTGACCCTCTAAACTTTTTAGCACATGCTATGTGGGTGAAATTATGATACCATTCCAAATTTCATCCTTTTCAGAGTTCATTTGTAGTGCTTTTCAATTTCAGGGTCATTGACCTCAAAATAAATCATTAAATGCATGAAAAATAGCAAATTAAGTCAGAAAATGGTTCCAAATTGATGATGTGGCTTTTAATGGTGCATATTGAATGCACAGGAAGTGTGGAGTTAAAATATGTTAAAAAATGAAATCCCTTTGTAATAGATGTGTTTCGTTCGAAACCTTGATACTTCGAAAGAGATTGTCCAGTTTGTACACGAAGTGCATCCAGTTTTTGCCGTGACCCTCTAAACTTTTTAGCACATGCTATGTGGGTGAAATTATGATACCATGCCAAATTTCATCCTTTTGAGAATTCATTTGTAGTGCTTTTCAATTTCAGGGTCATTGAGCTCAAAATAAATCATTAAATGCATGAAAAATAGCATATTAAGTCAGAAAAGGGTTCCAAATTGATGATGTGGCTTTGAATGGTGCATATTGAACGCACAAGAAGTGTGGAGTTAAAATATGTTAAAAAATGAAATCCCTTTGTAATAGATGTGTTTTCATCCGACACCCTGATACTTCGAAAGAGATTGTCCAGTTTGTACACGAAGTGCATCCAGTTTTTGCCGTGACCCTCTAAACTTTTTAGCACATGCTATGTGGGTGAAATTATGATACCATGCCAAATTTCATCCTTTTGAGAGTTCATTTGTAGTGCTTTTCAATTTCAGGGTCATTGAGCTCAAAATAAATCATTAAATGCATGAAAAATAGCAA
The DNA here is from genome assembly GCA_039707655.1 of Elymus sibiricus. Lineage (NCBI taxonomy): Eukaryota > Viridiplantae > Streptophyta > Magnoliopsida > Poales > Poaceae > Elymus > Elymus sibiricus. The sequence goes on along the minus strand of CM077671.1, from coordinate 25,207,683 downwards.
ATTAAGTCAGAAAAGGGTTCCAAATTGATGATGTGGCTTTGAATGTTGCATATTTAACGCACAAGAAGTGTGAAGTTAAAATATGTTAAAAAAAGAAATCCCCTTGTAATAGATGTGTTTTCGTCCGAAAACCTGATACTTCGAAAGATATTGTCCAGTTTGTACACGAAGTGCATCCAGTTTTTGCCGTGACCCTCTAAACTTGTTTGCACATGCTATGTGGGTGAAATTATGATACCATGCCAAATTTCATCCTTTTGAGAGTTCATTTGTAGTGCTTTTCAATTTCAGGGTCATTGAGCTTAAAATAAATCATTAAATGCATGAAAAATAGCAAATTAAATCAGAAAAGGGTTCCAAATTGATGATGTGGCTTTGAATGGTGCATATTGAACGCACAAGAAGTGTGGAGTTAAAATATGTTAAAAAATGAAATCCCTTTGTAATAGATATGTTTTCGTCCGAAACCCTGATACTTCGAAAGAGATTGTCCAGTTTGTACACGAAGTGCATCCAGTTTTTGCCGTGACCCTCTAAACTTTTTAGCACATGCTATGTGGGTGAAATTATGATACCATTCCAAATTTCATCCTTTTGAGAGTTCATTTGTAGTGCTTTTCAATTTCAGGGTCATTGACCTCAAAATAAATCATTAAATGCATGAAAAATAGCAAATTAAGTCAGAAAAGGGTTCCAAATTGATGATGTGGCTTTTAATGGTGCATATTGAACGCACAGGAAGTGTGGAGTTAAAATATGTTAAAAAAATTGAAATCCCTTTGTAATAGATGTGTTTTCGTCCGAAACCCTGATACTTCGAAAGAGATTGTCCAGTTTGTACACGAAGTGCATCCAGTTTTTGCCGTGACCCTCTAAACTTTGTAGCACATGTTATGTGGGTGAAATTATGAAACCATGAAAAATTTCATCCTTTTGAGAGTTCATTTCTAGTGCTTTTCAATTTCAGGGTCATTGAGCTCAAAATAAATCATTAAATGCATGAAAAATAGCAAATTAAGTCAGAAAAGGGTTCCAAATTGATGATGTGGCTTTGAATGTTGCATATTTAACGCACAAGAAGTGTGGAGTGAAAATATGTTAAAAAAAGAAATCCCCTTGTAATAGATGTGTTTTCGTCCGAAACCCTGATACTTCGAAAGATATTGTCCAGTTTGTACACGAAGTGCATCCAGTTTTTGCCGTGACCCTCTAAACTTTTTAGCACATGCTATGTGGGTGAAATTATGATACCATGCCAAATTTCATCCTTTTGAGAGTTCATTTGTAGTGCTTTTCAATTTCAGGGTCATTGAGCTTAAAATAAATCATTAAATGCATGAAAAATAGCAAATTAAATCAGAAAAGGGTTCCAAATTGATGATGTGGCTTTGAATGGTGCATATTGAACGCACAAGAAGTGTGGAGTTAAAATATGTTAAAAAAATGAAATCCCTTTGCAATAGATATGTTTTTGTCCGAAACCCTGATACTTCGAAAGAGATTGTCCAGTTTGTACACGAAGTGCATCCAGTTTTTGCCGTGACCCTCTAAACTTTTTAGCACATGCTATGTGGGTGAAATTATGATACCATTCCAAATTTCATCCTTTTCAGAGTTCATTTGTAGTGCTTTTCAATTTCAGGGTCATTGACCTCAAAATAAATCATTAAATGCATGAAAAATAGCAAATTAAGTCAGAAAAGGGTTCCAAATTGATGATGTGGCTTTTAATGGTGCATATTGAACGCACAGGAAGTGTGGAGTTAAAATATGTTAAAAAATGAAATCCCTTTGTAATAGATGTGTTTCGTTCGAAACCTTGATACTTCGAAAGAGATTGTCCAGTTTGTACACGAAGTGCATCCAGTTTTTGCCGTGACCCTCTAAACTTTTTAGCACATGCTATGTGGGTGAAATTATGATACCATGCCAAATTTCATCCTTTTGAGAATTCATTTGTAGTGCTTTTCAATTTCAGGGTCATTGAGCTCAAAATAAATCATTAAATGCATGAAAAATAGCATATTAAGTCAGAAAAGGGTTCCAAATTGCTGATGTGGCTTTGAATGGTGCATATTGAACGCACAAGAAGTGTGGAGTTAAAATGTGTTAAAAAATGAAATCCCTTTGTAATAGATGTGTTTTCGTCCGAAACCCTGATACTTCGAAAGAGATTGTCCAGTTTGTACACGAAGTGCATCCAGTTTTTGCCGTGACCCTCTAAATTTTTTAGCACATGCTACGTGGGTGAAATTATGATACCATGCCAAATTTAATCCTTTTGAGAATTCATTTGTAGTGCTTTTCAATTTCAGGGTCATTGAGCTCAAAATAAATCATTAAATGCATGAAAAATAGCAAATTAAGTCAGAAAAGGGTTCCAAATTGATGATGTGGCTTTTAATGGTGCATATTGAACGCACAGGAAGTGTGGAGTTAAAATATGTTAAAAAATTGAAATCCCTTTGTAATAGATGTGTTTTCGTCCGAAACCCTGATACTTCGAAAGAGATTGTCCAGTTTGTACACGAAGTGCATCCAGTTTTTGCCGTGACCCTCTAAACTTTTTAGCACATGCTATGTGGGTGAAATTATGATACCATGCCAAATTTCATCCTTTTGAGAGTTCATTTGTAGTACTTTTCAATTTCAGGGTCATTGAGCTCAAAATAAATCATTAAATGCATGAAAAATAGCAAATTAAGTCAGAAAAGGGTTCCAAATTGATGATGTGGCTTTGAATGTTGCATATTTAACGCACAAGAAGTGTGAAGTTAAAATATGTTAAAAAAAGAAATCCCCTTGTAATAGATGTGTTTTCGTCCGAAACCCTGATACTTCGAAAGATATTGTCCAGTTTGTACACGAAGTGCATCCAGTTTTTGCCGTGACCCTCTAAACTTTTTAGCACATGCTATGTGGGTGAAATTATGATACCATGCCAAATTTCATCCTTTTGAGAGTTCATTTGTAGTGCTTTTCAATTTCAGGGTCATTGAGCTTAAAATAAATCATTAAATGCATGAAAAATAGCAAATTAAATCAGAAAAGGGTTCCAAATTGATGATGTGGCTTTGAATGGTGCATATTGAACGCACAAGAAGTGTGGAGTTAAAATATGTTAAAAAAATGAAATCCCTTTGCAATAGATATGTTTTTGTCCGAAACCCTGATACTTCGAAAGAGATTGTCCAGTTTGTACACGAAGTGCATCCAGTTTTTGCCGTGACCCTCTAAACTTTTTAGCACATGCTATGTGGGTGAAATTATGATACCATTCCAAATTTCATCCTTTTCAGAGTTCATTTGTAGTGCTTTTCAATTTCAGGGTCATTGACCTCAAAATAAATCATTAAATGCATGAAAAATAGCAAATTAAGTCAGAAAAGGGTTCCAAATTGATGATGTGGCTTTTAATGGTGCATATTGAACGCACAGGAAGTGTGGAGTTAAAATATGTTAAAAAATGAAATCCCTTTGTAATAGATGTGTTTCGTTCGAAACCTTGATACTTCGAAAGAGATTGTCCAGTTTGTACACGAAGTGCATCCAGTTTTTGCCGTGACCCTCTAAACTTTTTAGCACATGCTATGTGGGTGAAATTATGATACCATGCCAAATTTCATCCTTTTGAGAATTCATTTGTAGTGCTTTTCAATTTCAGGGTCATTGAGCTCAAAATAAATCATTAAATGCATGAAAAATAGCATATTAAGTCAGAAAAGGGTTCCAAATTGATGATGTGGCTTTGAATGGTGCATATTGAACGCACAAGAAGTGTGGAGTTAAAATATGTTAAAAAATGAAATCCCTTTGTAATAGATGTGTTTTCATCCGACACCCTGATACTTCGAAAGAGATTGTCCAGTTTGTACACGAAGTGCATCCAGTTTTTGCCGTGACCCTCTAAACTTTTTAGCACACGCTATGTGGGTGAAATTATGATACCATGCCAAATTTCATCCTTTTGAGAGTTCATTTGTAGTGCTTTTCAATTTCAGGGTCATTGAGCTCAAAATAAATCATTAAATGCATGAAAAATAGCAAATTAAGTCAGAAAAGGGTTCCAAATTGATGATGTGGCTTTGAATGTTGCATATTTAACGCACAAGAAGTGTGAAGTTAAAATATGTTAAAAAAAGAAATCCCCTTGTAATAGATGTGTTTTCGTCCGAAAACCTGATACTTCGAAAGATATTGTCCAGTTTGTACACGAAGTGCATCCAGTTTTTGCCGTGACCCTCTAAACTTGTTTGCACATGCTATGTGGGTGAAATTATGATACCATGCCAAATTTCATCCTTTTGAGAGTTCATTTGTAGTGCTTTTCAATTTCAGGGTCATTGAGCTTAAAATAAATCATTAAATGCATGAAAAATAGCAAATTAAATCAGAAAAGGGTTCCAAATTGATGATGTGGCTTTGAATGGTGCATATTGAACGCACAAGAAGTGTGGAGTTAAAATATGTTAAAAAATGAAATCCCTTTGTAATAGATATGTTTTCGTCCGAAACCCTGATACTTCGAAAGAGATTGTCCAGTTTGTACACGAAGTGCATCCAGTTTTTGCCGTGACCCTCTAAACTTTTTAGCACATGCTATGTGGGTGAAATTATGATACCATTCCAAATTTCATCCTTTTGAGAGTTCATTTGTAGTGCTTTTCAATTTCAGGGTCATTGACCTCAAAATAAATCATTAAATGCATGAAAAATAGCAAATTAAGTCAGAAAAGGGTTCCAAATTGATGATGTGGCTTTTAATGGTGCATATTGAACGCACAGGAAGTGTGGAGTTAAAATATGTTAAAAAAATTGAAATCCCTTTGTAATAGATGTGTTTTCGTCCGAAACCCTGATACTTCGAAAGAGATTGTCCAGTTTGTACACGAAGTGCATCCAGTTTTTGCCGTGACCCTCTAAACTTTTTAGCACATGCTATGTGGGTGAAATTATGATACCATGCCAAATTTCATCCTTTTGAGAGTTCATTTGTAGTACTTTTCAATTTCAGGGTCATTGAGCTCAAAATAAATCATTAAATGCATGAAAAATAGCAAATTAAGTCAGAAAAGGGTTCCAAATTGCTGATGTGGCTTTGAATGGTGCATATTGAATGCACAAGAAGTGTGGAGTTAAAATGTGTTAAAAAATGAAATCCCTTTGTAATAGATGTGTTTTCGTCCGAAACCCTGATACTTCGAAAGAGATTGTCCAGTTTGTACACGAAGTGCATCCAGTTTTTGCCGTGACCCTCTAAATTTTTTAGCACATGCTACGTGGGTGAAATTATGATACCATGCCAAATTTAATCCTTTTGAGAATTCATTTGTAGTGCTTTTCAATTTCAGGGTCATTGAGCTCAAAATAAATCATTAAATGCATGAAAAATAGCAAATTAAGTCAGAAAAGGGTTCCAAATTGATGATGTGGCTTTTAATGGTGCATATTGAACGCACAGGAAGTGTGGAGTTAAAATATGTTAAAAAATTGAAATCCCTTTGTAATAGATGTGTTTTCGTCCGAAACCCTGATACTTCGAAAGAGATTGTCCAGTTTGTACACGAAGTGCATCCAGTTTTTGCCGTGACCCTCTAAACTTTTTAGCACATGCTATGTGGGTGAAATTATGATACCATGCCAAATTTCATCCTTTTGAGAGTTCATTTGTAGTACTTTTCAATTTCAGGGTCATTGAGCTCAAAATAAATCATTAAATGCATGAAAAATAGCAAATTAAGTCAGAAAAGGGTTCCAAATTGATGATGTGGCTTTGAATGTTGCATATTTAACGCACAAGAAGTGTGAAGTTAAAATATGTTAAAAAAAGAAATCCCCTTGTAATAGATGTGTTTTCGTCCGAAACCCTGATACTTCGAAAGATATTGTCCAGTTTGTACACGAAGTGCATCCAGTTTTTATCGTGACCCTCTAAACTTTTTAGCACATGCTATGTGGGTGAAATTATGATACCATGCCAAATTTCATCCTTTTGAGAGTTCATTTGTAGTGCTTTTCAATTTCAGGGTCATTGAGCTTAAAATAAATCATTAAATGCATGAAAAATAGCAAATTAAATCAGAAAAGGGTTCCAAATTGATGATGTGGCTTTGAATGGTGCATATTGAACGCACAAGAAGTGTGGAGTTAAAATATGTTAAAAAATGAAATCCCTTTGTAATAGATATGTTTTCGTCCGAAACCCTGATACTTCGAAAGAGATTGTCCAGTTTGTACACGAAGTGCATCCAGTTTTTGCCGTGACCCTCTAAACTTTTTAGCACATGCTATGTGGGTGAAATTATGATACCATTCCAAATTTCATCCTTTTGAGAGTTCATTTGTAGTGCTTTTCAATTTCAGGGTCATTGACCTCAAAATAAATCATTAAATGCATGAAAAATAGCAAATTAAGTCAGAAAAGGGTTCCAAATTGATGATGTGGCTTTTAATGGTGCATATTGAACGCACAGGAAGTGTGGAGTTAAAATATGTTAAAAAAATTGAAATCCCTTTGTAATAGATGTGTTTTCGTCCGAAACCCTGATACTTCGAAAGAGATTGTCCAGTTTGTACACGAAGTGCATCCAGTTTTTGCCGTGACCCTCTAAACTTTTTAGCACATGCTATGTGGGTGAAATTATGATACCATGCCAAATTTCATCCTTTTGAGAGTTCATTTGTAGTACTTTTCAATTTCAGGGTCATTGAGCTCAAAATAAATCATTAAATGCATGAAAAATAGCAAATTAAGTCAGAAAAGGGTTCCAAATTGCTGATGTGGCTTTGAATGGTGCATATTGAATGCACAAGAAGTGTGGAGTTAAAATGTGTTAAAAAATGAAATCCCTTTGTAATAGATGTGTTTTCGTCCGAAACCCTGATACTTCGAAAGAGATTGTCCAGTTTGTACACGAAGTGCATCCAGTTTTTGCCGTGACCCTCTAAATTTTTTAGCACATGCTACGTGGGTGAAATTATGATACCATGCCAAATTTAATCCTTTTGAGAATTCATTTGTAGTGCTTTTCAATTTCAGGGTCATTGAGCTCAAAATAAATCATTAAATGCATGAAAAATAGCAAATTAAGTCAGAAAAGGGTTCCAAATTGATGATGTGGCTTTTAATGGTGCATATTGAACGCACAGGAAGTGTGGAGTTAAAATATGTTAAAAAATTGAAATCCCTTTGTAATAGATGTGTTTTCGTCCGAAACCCTGATACTTCGAAAGAGATTGTCCAGTTTGTACACGAAGTGCATCCAGTTTTTGCCGTGACCCTCTAAACTTTTTAGCACATGCTATGTGGGTGAAATTATGATACCATGCCAAATTTCATCCTTTTGAGAGTTCATTTGTAGTACTTTTCAATTTCAGGGTCATTGAGCTCAAAATAAATCATTAAATGCATGAAAAATAGCAAATTAAGTCAGAAAAGGGTTCCAAATTGATGATGTGGCTTTGAATGTTGCATATTTAACGCACAAGAAGTGTGAAGTTAAAATATGTTAAAAAAAGAAATCCCCTTGTAATAGATGTGTTTTCGTCCGAAACCCTGATACTTCGAAAGATATTGTCCAGTTTGTACACGAAGTGCATCCAGTTTTTATCGTGACCCTCTAAACTTTTTAGCACATGCTATGTGGGTGAAATTATGATACCATGCCAAATTTCATCCTTTTGAGAGTTCATTTGTAGTGCTTTTCAATTTCAGGGTCATTGAGCTTAAAATAAATCATTAAATGCATGAAAAATAGCAAATTAAATCAGAAAAGGGTTCCAAATTGATGATGTGGCTTTGAATGGTGCATATTGAACGCACAAGAAGTGTGGAGTTAAAATATGTTAAAAAAATGAAATCCCTTTGCAATAGATATGTTTTTGTCCGAAACCCTGATACTTCGAAAGAGATTGTCCAGTTTGTACACGAAGTGCATCCAGTTTTTGCCGTGACCCTCTAAACTTTTTAGCACATGCTATGTGGGTGAAATTATGATACCATTCCAAATTTCATCCTTTTCAGAGTTCATTTGTAGTGCTTTTCAATTTCAGGGTCATTGACCTCAAAATAAATCATTAAATGCATGAAAAATAGCAAATTAAGTCAGAAAAGGGTTCCAAATTGATGATGTGGCTTTTAATGGTGCATATTGAACGCACAGGAAGTGTGGAGTTAAAATATGTTAAAAAATGAAATCCCTTTGTAATAGATGTGTTTCGTTCGAAACCTTGATACTTCGAAAGAGATTGTCCAGTTTGTACACGAAGTGCATCCAGTTTTTGCCGTGACCCTCTAAACTTTTTAGCACATGCTATGTGGGTGAAATTATGATACCATGCCAAATTTCATCCTTTTGAGAATTCATTTGTAGTGCTTTTCAATTTCAGGGTCATTGAGCTCAAAATAAATCATTAAATGCATGAAAAATAGCATATTAAGTCAGAAAAGGGTTCCAAATTGATGATGTGGCTTTGAATGGTGCATATTGAACGCACAAGAAGTGTGGAGTTAAAATATGTTAAAAAATAAAATCCCTTTGTAATAGATGTGTTTTCGTCCGACACCCTGATACTTCGAAAGAGATTGTCCAGTTTGTACACGAAGTGCATCCAGTTTTTGCCGTGACCCTCTAAACTTTTTAGCACATGCTATGTGGGTGAAATTATGATACCATGCCAAATTTCATCCTTTTGAGAGTTCATTTGTAGTGCTTTTCAATTTCAGGGTCATTGAGCTCAAAATAAATCATTAAATGCATGAAAAATAGCAAATTAAGTCAGAAAAGGGTTCCAAATTGATGATGTGGCTTTGAATGTTGCATATTTAACGCACAAGAAGTGTGAAGTTAAAATATGTTAAAAAAAGAAATCCCCTTGTAATAGATGTGTTTTCGTCCGAAAACCTGATACTTCGAAAGATATTGTCCAGTTTGTACACGAAGTGCATCCAGTTTTTGCCGTGACCCTCTAAACTTGTTTGCACATGCTATGTGGGTGAAATTATGATACCATGCCAAATTTCATCCTTTTGAGAGTTCATTTGTAGTGCTTTTCAATTTCAGGGTCATTGAGCTTAAAATAAATCATTAAATGCATGAAAAATAGCAAATTAAATCAGAAAAGGGTTCCAAATTGATGATGTGGCTTTGAATGGTGCATATTGAACGCACAAGAAGTGTGGAGTTAAAATATGTTAAAAAATGAAATCCCTTTGTAATAGATATGTTTTCGTCCGAAACCCTGATACTTCGAAAGAGATTGTCCAGTTTGTACACGAAGTGCATCCAGTTTTTGCCGTGACCCTCTAAACTTTTTAGCACATGCTATGTGGGTGAAATTATGATACCATTCCAAATTTCATCCTTTTGAGAGTTCATTTGTAGTGCTTTTCAATTTCAGGGTCATTGACCTCAAAATAAATCATTAAATGCATGAAAAATAGCAAATTAAGTCAGAAAAGGGTTCCAAATTGATGATGTGGCTTTTAATGGTGCATATTGAACGCACAGGAAGTGTGGAGTTAAAATATGTTAAAAAAATTGAAATCCCTTTGTAATAGATGTGTTTTCGTCCGAAACCCTGATACTTCGAAAGAGATTGTCCAGTTTGTACACGAAGTGCATCCAGTTTTTGCCGTGACCCTCTAAACTTTTTAGCACATGCTATGTGGGTGAAATTATGATACCATGCCAAATTTCATCCTTTTGAGAATTCATTTGTAGTGCTTTTCAATTTCAGGGTCATTGAGCTCAAAATAAATCATTAAATGCATGAAAAATAGCATATTAAGTCAGAAAAGGGTTCCAAATTGATGATGTGGCTTTGAATGGTGCATATTGAACGCACAAGAAGTGTGGAGTTAAAATATGTTAAAAAATGAAATCCCTTTGTAATAGATGTGTTTTCATCCGACACCCTGATACTTCGAAAGAGATTGTCCAGTTTGTACACGAAGTGCATCCAGTTTTTGCCGTGACCCTCTAAACTTTTTAGCACATGCTATGTGGGTGAAATTATGATACCATGCCAAATTTCATCCTTTTGAGAGTTCATTTGTAGTGCTTTTCAATTTCAGGGTCATTGAGCTCAAAATAAATCATTAAATGCATGAAAAATAGCAAATTAAGTCAGAAAAGGGTTCCAAATTGATGATGTGGCTTTGAATGTTGCATATTTAACGCACAAGAAGTGTGAAGTTAAAATATGTTAAAAAAAGAAATCCCCTTGTAATAGATGTGTTTTCGTCCGAAACCCTGATACTTCGAAAGATATTGTCCAGTTTGTACACGAAGTGCATCCAGTTTTTGCCGTGACCCTCTAAACTTTTTAGCACATGCTATGTGGGTGAAATTATGATACCATGCCAAATTTCATCCTTTTGAGAGTTCATTTGTAGTGCTTTTCAATTTCAGGGTCATTGAGCTTAAAATAAATCATTAAATGCATGAAAAATAGCAAATTAAATCAGAAAAGGGTTCCAAATTGATGATGTGGCTTTGAATGGTGCATATTGAACGCACAAGAAGTGTGGAGTTAAAATATGTTAAAAAAATGAAATCCCTTTGCAATAGATATGTTTTTGTCCGAAACCCTGATACTTCGAAAGAGATTGTCCAGTTTGTACACGAAGTGCATCCAGTTTTTGCCGTGACCCTCTAAACTTTTTAGCACATGCTATGTGGGTGAAATTATGATACCATTCCAAATTTCATCCTTTTCAGAGTTCATTTGTAGTGCTTTTCAATTTCAGGGTCATTGACCTCAAAATAAATCATTAAATGCATGAAAAATAGCAAATTAAGTCAGAAAAGGGTTCCAAATTGATGATGTGGCTTTTAATGGTGCATATTGAACGCACAGGAAGTGTGGAGTTAAAATATGTTAAAAAATGAAATCCCTTTGTAATAGATGTGTTTCGTTCGAAACCTTGATACTTCGAAAGAGATTGTCCAGTTTGTACACGAAGTGCATCCAGTTTTTGCCGTGACCCTCTAAACTTTTTAGCACATGCTATGTGGGTGAAATTATGATACCATGCCAAATTTCATCCTTTTGAGAATTCATTTGTAGTGCTTTTCAATTTCAGGGTCATTGAGCTCAAAATAAATCATTAAATGCATGAAAAATAGCATATTAAGTCAGAAAAGGGTTCCAAATTGATGATGTGGCTTTGAATGGTGCATATTGAACGCACAAGAAGTGTGGAGTTAAAATATGTTAAAAAATGAAATCCCTTTGTAATAGATGTGTTTTCGTCCGACACCCTGATACTTCGAAAGAGATTGTCCAGTTTGTACACGAAGTGCATCCAGTTTTTGCCGTGACCCTCTAAACTTTTTAGCACATGCTATGTGGGTGAAATTATGATACCATGCCAAATTTCATCCTTTTGAGAGTTCATTTGTAGTGCTTTTCAATTTCAGGGTCATTGAGCTCAAAATAAATCATTAAATGCATGAAAAATAGCAAATTAAGTCAGAAAAGGGTTCCAAATTGATGATGTGGCTTTGAATGTTGCATATTTAACGCACAAGAAGTGTGAAGTTAAAATATGTTAAAAAAAGAAATCCCCTTGTAATAGATGTGTTTTCGTCCGAAAACCTGATACTTCGAAAGATATTGTCCAGTTTGTACACGAAGTGCATCCAGTTTTTGCCGTGACCCTCTAAACTTGTTTGCACATGCTATGTGGGTGAAATTATGATACCATGCCAAATTTCATCCTTTTGAGAGTTCATTTGTAGTGCTTTTCAATTTCAGGGTCATTGAGCTTAAAATAAATCATTAAATGCATGAAAAATAGCAAATTAAATCAGAAAAGGGTTCCAAATTGATGATGTGGCTTTGAATGGTGCATATTGAACGCACAAGAAGTGTGGAGTTAAAATATGTTAAAAAATGAAATCCCTTTGTAATAGATATGTTTTCGTCCGAAACCCTGATACTTCGAAAGAGATTGTCCAGTTTGTACACGAAGTGCATCCAGTTTTTGCCGTGACCCTCTAAACTTTTTAGCACATGCTATGTGGGTGAAATTATGATACCATTCCAAATTTCATCCTTTTGAGAGTTCATTTGTAGTGCTTTTCAATTTCAGGGTCATTGACCTCAAAATAAATCATTAAATGCATGAAAAATAGCAAATTAAGTCAGAAAAGGGTTCCAAATTGATGATGTGGCTTTTAATGGTGCATATTGAACGCACAGGAAGTGTGGAGTTAAAATATGTTAAAAAAATTGAAATCCCTTTGTAATAGATGTGTTTTCGTCCGAAACCCTGATACTTCGAAAGAGATTGTCCAGTTTGTACACGAAGTGCATCCAGTTTTTGCCGTGACCCTCTAAACTTTTTAGCACATGCTATGTGGGTGAAATTATGATACCATGCCAAATTTCATCCTTTTGAGAATTCATTTGTAGTGCTTTTCAATTTCAGGGTCATTGAGCTCAAAATAAATCATTAAATGCATGAAAAATAGCATATTAAGTCAGAAAAGGGTTCCAAATTGATGATGTGGCTTTGAATGGTGCATATTGAACGCACAAGAAGTGTGGAGTTAAAATATGTTAAAAAATGAAATCCCTTTGTAATAGATGTGTTTTCATCCGACACCCTGATACTTCGAAAGAGATTGTCCAGTTTGTACACGAAGTGCATCCAGTTTTTGCCGTGACCCTCTAAACTTTTTAGCACATGCTATGTGGGTGAAATTATGATACCATGCCAAATTTCATCCTTTTGAGAGTTCATTTGTAGTGCTTTTCAATTTCAGGGTCATTGAGCTCAAAATAAATCATTAAATGCATGAAAAATAGCAAATTAAGTCAGAAAAGGGTTCCAAATTGATGATGTGGCTTTGAATGTTGCATATTTAACGCACAAGAAGTGTGAAGTTAAAATATGTTAAAAAAAGAAATCCCCTTGTAATAGATGTGTTTTCGTCCGAAAACCTGATACTTCGAAAGATATTGTCCAGTTTGTACACGAAGTGCATCCAGTTTTTGCCGTGACCCTCTAAACTTGTTTGCACATGCTATGTGGGTGAAATTATGATACCATGCCAAATTTCATCCTTTTGAGAGTTCATTTGTAGTGCTTTTCAATTTCAGGGTCATTGAGCTTAAAATAAATCATTAAATGCATGAAAAATAGCAAATTAAATCAGAAAAGGGTTCCAAATTGATGATGTGGCTTTGAATGGTGCATATTGAACGCACAAGAAGTGTGGAGTTAAAATATGTTAAAAAATGAAATCCCTTTGTAATAGATATGTTTTCGTCCGAAACCCTGATACTTCGAAAGAGATTGTCCAGTTTGTACACGAAGTGCATCCAGTTTTTGCCGTGACCCTCTAAACTTTTTAGCACATGCTATGTGGGTGAAATTATGATACCATTCCAAATTTCATCCTTTTGAGAGTTCATTTGTAGTGCTTTTCAATTTCAGGGTCATTGACCTCAAAATAAATCATTAAATGCATGAAAAATAGCAAATTAAGTCAGAAAAGGGTTCCAAATTGATGATGTGGCTTTTAATGGTGCATATTGAACGCACAGGAAGTGTGGAGTTAAAATATGTTAAAAAAATTGAAATCCCTTTGTAATAGATGTGTTTTCGTCCGAAACCCTGATACTTCGAAAGAGATTGTCCAGTTTGTACACGAAGTGCATCCAGTTTTTGCCGTGACCCTCTAAACTTTTTAGCACATGCTATGTGGGTGAAATTATGATACCATGCCAAATTTCATCCTTTTGAGAGTTCATTTGTAGTACTTTTCAATTTCAGGGTCATTGAGCTCAAAATAAATCATTAAATGCATGAAAAATAGCAAATTAAGTCAGAAAAGGGTTCCAAATTGCTGATGTGGCTTTGAATGGTGCATATTGAACGCACAAGAAGTGTGGAGTTAAAATGTGTTAAAAAATGAAATCCCTTTGTAATAGATGTGTTTTCGTCCGAAACCCTGATACTTCGAAAGAGATTGTCCAGTTTGTACACGAAGTGCATCCAGTTTTTGCCGTGACCCTCTAAATTTTTTAGCACATGCTACGTGGGTGAAATTATGATACCAAGCCAAATTTAATCCTTTTGAGAATTCATTTGTAGTGCTTTTCAATTTCAGGGTCATTGAGCTCAAAATAAATCATTAAATGCATGAAAAATAGCAAATTAAGTCAGAAAAGGGTTCCAAATTGATGATGTGGCTTTTAATGGTGCATATTGAACGCACAGGAAGTGTGGAGTTAAAATATGTTAAAAAATTGAAATCCCTTTGTAATAGATGTGTTTTCGTCCGAAACCCTGATACTTCGAAAGAGATTGTCCAGTTTGTACACGAAGTGCATCCAGTTTTTGCCGTGACCCTCTAAACTTTTTAGCACATGCTATGTGGGTGAAATTATGATACCATGCCAAATTTCATCCTTTTGAGAGTTCATTTGTAGTACTTTTCAATTTCAGGGTCATTGAGCTCAAAATAAATCATTAAATGCATGAAAAATAGCAAATTAAGTCAGAAAAGGGTTCCAAATTGATGATGTGGCTTTGAATGTTGCATATTTAACGCACAAGAAGTGTGAAGTTAAAATATGTTAAAAAAAGAAATCCCCTTGTAATAGATGTGTTTTCGTCCGAAACCCTGATACTTCGAAAGATATTGTCCAGTTTGTACACGAAGTGCATCCAGTTTTTATCGTGACCCTCTAAACTTTTTAGCACATGCTATGTGGGTGAAATTATGATACCATGCCAAATTTCATCCTTTTGAGAGTTCATTTGTAGTGCTTTTCAATTTCAGGGTCATTGAGCTTAAAATAAATCATTAAATGCATGAAAAATAGCAAATTAAATCAGAAAAGGGTTCCAAATTGATGATGTGGCTTTGAATGGTGCATATTGAACGCACAAGAAGTGTGGAGTTAAAATATGTTAAAAAAATGAAATCCCTTTGCAATAGATATGTTTTTGTCCGAAACCCTGATACTTCGAAAGAGATTGTCCAGTTTGTACACGAAGTGCATCCAGTTTTTGCCGTGACCCTCTAAACTTTTTAGCACATGCTATGTGGGTGAAATTATGATACCATTCCAAATTTCATCCTTTTCAGAGTTCATTTGTAGTGCTTTTCAATTTCAGGGTCATTGACCTCAAAATAAATCATTAAATGCATGAAAAATAGCAAATTAAGTCAGAAAAGGGTTCCAAATTGATGATGTGGCTTTTAATGGTGCATATTGAACGCACAGGAAGTGTGGAGTTAAAATATGTTAAAAAATGAAATCCCTTTGTAATAGATGTGTTTCGTTCGAAACCTTGATACTTCGAAAGAGATTGTCCAGTTTGTACACGAAGTGCATCCAGTTTTTGCCGTGACCCTCTAAACTTTTTAGCACATGCTATGTGGGTGAAATTATGATACCATGCCAAATTTCATCCTTTTGAGAATTCATTTGTAGTGCTTTTCAATTTCAGGGTCATTGAGCTCAAAATAAATCATTAAATGCATGAAAAATAGCATATTAAGTCAGAAAAGGGTTCCAAATTGATGATGTGGCTTTGAATGGTGCATATTGAACGCACAAGAAGTGTGGAGTTAAAATATGTTAAAAAATGAAATCCCTTTGTAATAGATGTGTTTTCGTCCGACACCCTGATACTTCGAAAGAGATTGTCCAGTTTGTACACGAAGTGCATCCAGTTTTTGCCGTGACCCTCTAAACTTTTTAGCACATGCTATGTGGGTGAAATTATGATACCATGCCAAATTTCATCCTTTTGAGAGTTCATTTGTAGTGCTTTTCAATTTCAGGGTCATTGAGCTCAAAATAAATCATTAAATGCATGAAAAATAGCAAATTAAGTCAGAAAAGGGTTCCAAATTGATGATGTGGCTTTGAATGTTGCATATTTAACGCACAAGAAGTGTGAAGTTAAAATATGTTAAAAAAAGAAATCCCCTTGTAATAGATGTGTTTTCGTCCGAAAACCTGATACTTCGAAAGATATTGTCCAGTTTGTACACGAAGTGCATCCAGTTTTTGCCGTGACCCTCTAAACTTGTTTGCACATGCTATGTGGGTGAAATTATGATACCATGCCAAATTTCATCCTTTTGAGAGTTCATTTGTAGTGCTTTTCAATTTCAGGGTCATTGAGCTTAAAATAAATCATTAAATGCATGAAAAATAGCAAATTAAATCAGAAAAGGGTTCCAAATTGATGATGTGGCTTTGAATGGTGCATATTGAACGCACAAGAAGTGTGGAGTTAAAATATGTTAAAAAATGAAATCCCTTTGTAATAGATATGTTTTCGTCCGAAACCCTGATACTTCGAAAGAGATTGTCCAGTTTGTACACGAAGTGCATCCAGTTTTTGCCGTGACCCTCTAAACTTTTTAGCACATGCTATGTGGGTGAAATTATGATACCATTCCAAATTTCATCCTTTTGAGAGTTCATTTGTAGTGCTTTTCAATTTCAGGGTCATTGACCTCAAAATAAATCATTAAATGCATGAAAAATAGCAAATTAAATCAGAAAAGGGTTCCAAATTGATGATGTGGCTTTGAATGGTGCATATTGAACGCACAAGAAGTGTGGAGTTAAAATATGTTAAAAAATGAAATCCCTTTGCAATAGATATGTTTTCGTCCGAAACCCTGATACTTCGAAAGAGATTGTCCAGTTTGTACACGAAGTGCATTCAGTTTTTGCCGTGACCCTCTAAACTTTTTAGCACATGCTATGTGGGTGAAATTATGATACCATTCCAAATTTCATCCTTTTCAGAATTCATTTGTAGTGCTTTTCAATTTCAGGGTCATTGAGCTCAAAATAAATCATTAAATGCATGAAAAATAGCAAATTAAGTCAGAAAAGGGTTCCAAATTGATGATGTGGCTTTTAATGGTGCATATTGAACGCACAGGAAGTGTGGAGTTAAAATATGTTAAAAAATTGAAATCCCTTTGTAATAGATGTGTTTTCGTCCGAAACCCTGATACTTCGAAAGAGATTGTCCAGTTTGTACACGAAGTGCATCCAGTTTTTGCCGTGACCCTCTAAACTTTTTAGCACATGCTATGTGGGTGAAATTATGATACCATGCCAAATTTCATCCTTTTGAGAGTTCATTTGTAGTGCTTTTCAATTTCATGGTCATTGACCTCAAAATAAATCATTAAATGCATGAAAAATAGCAACTTAAGTCAGAAAAGGGTTCCAAATTGATGATGTGGCTTTGAATGGTGCATATTGAACGCACAAGAACTGTGGAGTTAAAATGTGTTAAAAAATGAAATCCCTTTGTAATAGATGTGTTTTCGTCCGAAACCCTGATACTTCGAAAGAGATTGTCCAGTTTGTACACGAAGTGCATCCAGTTTTTGCCGTGACCCTCTAAACTTTTTAGCACATGCTATGTGGGTGAAATTATGATACCATGCCAAATTTAATCCTTTTGAGAATTCATTTGTAGTGCTTTTCAATTTCAGGGTCATTGAGCTCAAAATAAATCATTAAATGCATGAAAAATAGCAAATTAAGTCAGAAAAGGGTTCCAAATTGATGATGTGGCTTTTAATGGTGCATATTGAACGCACAGGAAGTGTGGAGTTAAAATATATTAAAAAATTGAAATCCCTTTGTAATAGATGTGTTTTCGTCCGAAACCCTGATACTTCGAAAGAGATTGTCCAGTTTGTACACGAAGTGCATCCAGTTTTTGCCGTGACCCTCTAAACTTTTTAGCACATGCTATGTGGGTGAAATTATGATACCATGCCAAATTTCATCCTTTTGAGAGTTCATTTGTAGTGCTTTTCAATTTCAGGGTCATTGACCTCAAAATAAATCATTAAATGCATGAAAAATAGCAAATTAAGTCAGAAAAGGGTTCCAAATTGATGATGTGGCTTTGAATGGTGCATATTGAACGCACAAGAAGTGTGGATTTAAAATATGTTAAAAAAATGAAATCCCTTTTTAATAGAGGTGTTTTCGTCCGAAACCCTGATACTTCGAAAGAGATTGTCCAGTTTGTACACGAAGTGCATCCAGTTTTTGTCGTGACCCTCTAAACTTTTTAGCACATGCTATGTGGGTGAAATTATGATACCATGCCAAATTTCATCCTTTTGAGAGTTCATTTGTAGTGCTTTTCAATTTCAGGGTCATTGAGCTCAAAATAAATCATTAAATGCATGAAAAATAGCAAATTAAGTCAGAAAAGGGTTCCAAATTGATGATGTTGCTTTGAATGGTGCATATTGAACGCACAAGAAGTGTGGAGTTAAAATATGTTAAAAAATGAAATCCCTTAGTAATAGATGTGTTTTCGTCCGAAACCCTGATACTTCGAAAGGGATTGTCCAGTTTGTACACGAAGTGCATCCAGTTTTTTCCGTGACCCTCTAAACTTTTTAGCACATGCTATGTGGGTGAAATTATGATACCATGCCAAATTTCATCCTTTTGAGAGTTCATTTGTAGTGCTTTTCAATTTCAGGGTCATTGAGCTTAAAATAAATCATTAAATGCATGAAAAATAGCAAATTAAATCAGAAAAGGGTTCCAAATTGATGATGTGGCTTTGAATGGTGCATATTGAACGCACAAGAAGTGTGGAGTTAAAATATGTTAAAAAAAATGATATCCCTTTGCAATAGATATGTTTTCGTCCGAAACCCTGATACTTCGAAAGAGATTGTCCAGTTTGTACACGAAGTGCATTCAGTTTTTGCCGTGACCCTCTAAACTTTTTAGCACATGCTATGTGGGTGAAATTATGATACCATTCCAAATTTCATCCTTTTCAGAGTTCATTTGTAGTGCTTTTCAATTTCAGGGTCATTGACCTCAAAATAAATCATTAAATGCATGAAAAATAGCAAATTAAGTCAGAAAAGGGTTCCAAATTGATGATGTGGCTTTTAATGCTGCATATTGAACGCACAGGAAGTGTGGAGTTAAAATATGTTAAAAAATGAAATCCCTTTGTAATAGATGTGTTTTCGTCCGAAACCCTGATACTTCGAAAGAGATTGTCCAGTTTGTACACGAAGTGCATCCAGTTTTTGCCGTGACCCTCTAAACTTTTTAGCACATGCTATGTGGGTGAAATTATGATACCATGCCAAATTTCATCCTTTTGAGAGTTCATTTGTAGTGCTTTTCAATTTCAGGGTCATTGAGCTCAAAATAAATCATTAAATGCATGAAAAATAGCAAATTAAGTCAGAAAAGGGTTCCAAATTGATGATGTGGCTTTGAATGGTGCATATTGAACGCACAAGAAGTGTGGAGTTAAAATATGTTAAAAAATGAAATCCCTTTGTAATAGATGTGTTTTCGTCCGACACCCTGATACTTCGAAAGAGATTGTCCAGTTTGTACACGAAGTGCATCCAGTTTTTGCCGTGACCCTCTAAACTTGTTAGCACATGCTATGTGGGTGAAATTATGATACCATGGCAAATTTCATCCTTTTGAGAGTTCATTTGTAGTGCTTTTCAATTTCAGGGTCATTGAGCTCAAAATAAATCATTAAATGCATGAAAAATAGCAAATTAAGTCAGAAAAGGGTTCCAAATTGATGATGTGGCTTTGAATGTTGCATATTTAACGCACAAGAAGTGTGAAGTTAAAATATGTTAAAAAAAGAAATCCCCTTGTAATAGATGTGTTTTCGTCCGAAAACCTGATACTTCGAAAGATATTGTCCAGTTTGTACACGAAGTGCATCCAGTTTTTGCCGTGACCCTCTAAACTTTTTTGCACATGTTTGTGGGTGAAATTATGATACCATGCCAAATTTCATCCTTTTGAGAGTTCATTTGTAGTGCTTTTCAATTTCAGGGTCATTGAGCTTAAAATAAATCATTAAATGCATGAAAAATAGCAAATTAAATCAGAAAAGGGTTCCAAATTGATGATGTGGCTTTGAATGGTGCATATTGAACGCACAAGAAGTGTGGAGTTAAAATATGTTAAAAAATGAAATCCCTTTGTAATAGATATGTTTTCATCTGAAACCATGATACTTCGAAAGAGATTGTCCAGTTTGTACACGAAGTGCATTCAGTTTTTGCCGTGACCCTCTAAACTTTTTAGCACATGCTATGTGGGTGAAATTATGATACCATTCCAAATTTCATCCTTTTCAGAGTTCATTTGTAGTGCTTTTCAATTTCAGGGTCATTTACCTCAAAATAAATCATTAAATGCATGAAAAATAGCAAATTAAGTCAAAAAGGGTTCCAAATTGATGATGTGGCTTTTAATGGTGCATCTTGAACGCACAAGAAGTGTGGAGTTAAAATATGTTTAAAAAATGAAATCCCTTTGTAATAGATGTGTTTTCGTCCTAAACCCTGATACTTCGAAAGAGATTGTCCAGTTTGTACACGAAGTGCATCCAGTTTTTGCCGTGACCCTCTAAACTTTTTAGCACATGCTATGTGGGTGAAATTATGATACCATGCCAAATTTCATCCTTTTGAGAGTTCATTTGTAGTGCTTTTCAATTTCAGGGTCATTGACCTCAAAATAAATCATTAAATGCATGAAAAATAGCAACTTAAGTCAGAAAAGGGTTCCAAATTGATGATGTGGCTTTGAATGGTGCATATTGAACGCACAAGAAGTGTGGAGTTAAAATGTGTTAAAAAATGAAATCCCTTTGTAATAGATGTGTTTTCGTCCGAAACCCTGATACTTCGAAAGAGATTGTCCAGTTTGTACACGAAGTGCATCCAGTTTTTGCCGTGACCCTCTAAACTTTTTAGCACATGCTATGTGGGTGAAATTATGATACCATGCCAAATTTAATCCTTTTGAGAATTCATTTGTAGTGCTTTTCAATTTCAGGGTCATTGAGCTCAAAATAAATCATTAAATGCATGAAAAATAGCAAATTAAGTCAGAAAAGGGTTCCAAATTGATGATGTGGCTTTTAATGGTGCATATTGAACGCACAGGAAGTGTGGAGTTAAAATATGTTAAAAAATTGAAATCCCTTTGTAATAGATGTGTTTTCGTCCGAAACCCTGATACTTCGAAAGAGATTGTCCAGTTTGTACACGAAGTGCATCCAGTTTTTGCCGTGACCCTCTAAACTTTTTAGCACATGCTATGTGGGTGAAATTATGATACCATGCCAAATTTCATCCTTTTGAGAGTTCATTTGTAGTGCTTTTCAATTTCAGGGTCATTGACCTCTAAATAAATCGTTAAATGCATGAAAAATAGCAAATTAAGTCAGAAAAGGGTTCCGAATTGATGATGTGGCTTTGAATGGTGCATATTGAACGCACAAGAAGTGTGGATTTAAAATATGTTAAAAAAATGAAATCCCTTTTTAATAGAGGTGTTTTCGTCCGAAACCCTGATACTTCGAAAGAGATTGTCCAGTTTGTACACGAAGTGCATCCAGTTTTTGCCGTGACCCTCTAAACTTTTTAGCACATGCTATGTGGGTGAAATTATGATACCATGCCAAATTTCATCCTTTTGAGAGTTCATTTGTAGTGCTTTTCAATTTCAGGATCATTGAGCTCAAAATAAATCATTAAATGCATGAAAAATAGCAAATTAAGTCAGAAAAGGGTTCCAAATTGATGATGTGGCTTTTAATGGTGCATATTGAACGGACAAGAAGTGTGGAGTTAAAATATGTTTAAAAAAATGAAATCCCTTTGTAATAGATGTGTTTTCGTCCGAAACGCTCATACTTCGAAAGAGATTGTCCAGTTTGTACACGAAGTGGATCCAGTTTTTGCCGTGACCCTCTAATCTTTTTAGCACATGCTATGTGGGTGAAATTATGATACCATGCCAAATTTCATCCTTTTCAGAGTTCATTTGTAGTGCTTTTCAATTTCAGGGTCATTGAGCTCAAAATAAATCATTAAATGCATGAAAAATAGCAAATTAAGTCAGAAAAGGGTTCCAAATTGATGATGTTGCTTTGAATGGTGCATATTGAACGCACAAGAAGTGTGGAGTTAAAATATGTTAAAAAATGAAATCCCTTTGTAATAGATGTGTTTTCGTCCGAAACCCTGATACTTCGAAAGAGATTGTCCAGTTTGTACACGAAGTGCATCCAGTTTTTTCCGTGACCCTCTAAACTTTTTAGCACATGCTATGTGGGTGAAATTATGATACCATGCCAAATTTCATCCTTTTGAGAGTTCATTTGTAGTGCTTTTCAATTTCAGGGTCATTGAGCTTAAAATAAATCATTAAATGCACGAAAAATAGCAAATTAAATCAGAAAAGGGTTCCAAATTGATGATGTGGCTTTGAATGGTGCATATTGAACGCACAAGAAGTGTGGAGTTAAAATATGTTAAAAAAATGAAATCCCTTTGCAATAGATATGTTTTCGTCCGAAACCCTGATACTTCAAAAGAGATTGTCCAGTTTGTACACGAAGTGCATTCAGTTTTTGCCGTGACCCTCTAAACTTTTTAGCACATGCTATGTGGGTGAAATTATGATACCATTCCAAATTTCATCCTTTTCAGAGTTCATTTGTAGTGCTTTTCAATTTCAGGGTCATTGACCTCAAAATAAATCATTAAATGCATGAAAAATAGCAAATTAAGTCAGAA
This sequence comes from Elymus sibiricus, assembly GCA_039707655.1. Taxonomy (NCBI): domain Eukaryota; kingdom Viridiplantae; phylum Streptophyta; class Magnoliopsida; order Poales; family Poaceae; genus Elymus; species Elymus sibiricus. Next base: position 25,185,067 of record CM077671.1, on the reverse strand, counting down.
AAGGGTTCCAAATTGATGATGTGGCTTTTAATGGTGCATATTGAACGCACAGGAAGTGTGGAGTTAAAATATGTTAAAAAATGAAATCCCTTTGTAATAGATGTGTTTTCGTCCGAAACCCTGATACTTCGAAAGAGATTGTCCAGTTTGTACACGAAGTGCATCCAGTTTTTGCCGTGACCCTCTAAACTTTTTAGCACATGCTATGTGGGTGAAATTATGATACCATGCCAAATTTCATCCTTTTGAGAGTTCATTTGTAGTGCTTTTCAATTTCAGGGTCATTGAGCTCAAAATAAATCATTAAATGCATGAAAAATAGCAAATTAAGTCAGAAAAGGGTTCCAAATTGATGATGTGGCTTTGAATGGTGCATATTGAACGCACAAGAAGTGTGGAGTTAAAATATGTTAAAAAATGAAATCCCTTTGTAATAGATGTGTTTTCGTCCGACACCCTGATACTTCGAAAGAGATTGTCCAGTTTGTACACGAAGTGCATCCAGTTTTTGCCGTGACCCTCTAAACTTTTTAGCACATGCTATGTGGGTGAAATTATGATACCATGCCAAATTTCATCCTTTTGAGAGTTCATTTGTAGTGCTTTTCAATTTCAGGGTCATTGAGCTCAAAATAAATCATTAAATGCATGAAAAATAGCAAATTAAGTCAGAAAAGGGTTCCAAATTGATGATGTGGCTTTGAATGTTGCATATTTAACGCACAAGAAGTGTGAAGTTAAAATATGTTAAAAAAGAAATCCCCTTGTAATAGATGTGTTTTCGTCCGAAAACCTGATACTTCGAAAGATATTGTCCAGTTTGTACACGAAGTGCATCCAGTTTTTGCCGTGACCCTCTAAACTTTTTTGCACATGTTTGTGGGTGAAATTATGATACCATGCCAAATTTCATCCTTTTGAGAGTTCATTTGTAGTGCTTTTCAATTTCAGGGTCATTGAGCTCAAAATAAATCATTAAATGCATGAAAAATAGCAAATTAAGTCAGAAAAGGGTTCCAAATTGATGATGTGGCTTTGAATGGTGCATATTGAACGCACAAGAAGTGTGGAGTTAAAATATGTTAAAAAATGAAATCCCTTTGTAATAGATGTGTTTTCGTCCGACACCCTGATTCTTCGAAAGAGATTGTCCAGTTTGTACACGAAGTGCATCCAGTTTTTGCCGCGACCCTCTAAACTTTTTAGCACATGCTATGTGGGTGAAATTATGATACCATGCCAAATTTCATCCTTTTGAGAGTTCATTTGTAGTGCTTTTCAATTTCAGGGTCATTGAGCTCAAAATAAATCATTAAATGCATGAAAAATAGCAAATTAAGTCTGAAAAGGGTTCCAAATTGATGATGTGGCTTTGAATGTTGCATATTTAACGCACAAGAAGTGTGAAGTTAAAATATGTTAAAAAAAGAAATCCCCTTGTAATAGATGTGTTTTCGTCCGAAAACCTGATACTTCGAAAGATATTGTCCAGTTTGTACACGAAGTGCATCCAGTTTTTGCCGTGACCCTCTAAACTTTTTAGCACATGCTATGTGGGTGAAATTATGATACCATCCCAAATTTCATCCTTTTGAGAGTTCATTTGTAGTGCTTTTCAATTTCAGGGTCATTGAGCTCAAAATAAAACATTAAATGCATGAAAAATAGCAAATTAAGTCAGAAAAGGGTTCCAAATTAATGATGTGGCTTTGAATGTTGCATATTTAACGCACAAGAAGTGTGAAGTTAAAATATGTTAAAAAAAGAAATCCCCTTGTAATAGATGTGTTTTCGTCCGAAAACCTGATACTTCGAAAGATATTGTCCAGTTTGTACACGAAGTGCATCCAGTTTTTGTCGTGACCCTCTAAACTTTTTAGCACATGCTATGTGGGTGAAATTATGATACCATGCCAAATTTCATCCTTTTGAGAGTTCATTTGTAGTGCTTTTCAATTTCAGGGTCATTGGGCTTAAAATAAATCATTAAATGCATGAAAAATAGCAAATTAAATCAGAAAAGGGTTCCAAATTGATGATGTGGCTTTGAATGGTGCATATTGAACGCACAAGAAGTGTGGAGTTAAAATATGTTAAAAAATGAAATCCCTTTGTAATAGATATGTTTTCGTCCGAAACCCTGATACTTCGAAAGAGATTGTCCAGTTTGTACACGAAGTGCATCCAGTTTTTGCCGTGACCCTCTAAACTTTATAGCACATGCTATGTGGGTGAAATTATGATACCATTCCAAATTTCATCCTTTTCAGAGTTCATTTGTAGTGCTTTTCAATTTCAGGGTCATTGACCTCAAAATAAATCATTAAATGCATGAAAAATAGCAAATTAAGTCAGAAAAGGGTTCCAAATTGATGATGTGGCTTTTAATGTTGCATATTTAACGCACAAGAAGTGTGAAGTTAAAATATATTAAAAAAAGAAATCCCCTTGTAATAGATGTGTTTTCGTCCGAAAACCTGATACTTCGAAAGATATTGTCCAGTTTGTACACGAAGTGCATCCAGTTTTTGTCGTGACCCTCTAAACTTTTTAGCACATGCTATATGGGTGAAATTATGATACCATGCCAAATTTCATCCTTTTGAGAGTTCATTTGTAGTGCTTTTCAATTTCAGGGTCATTGAGCTCAAAATAAAACATTAAATGCATGAAAAATAGCAAATTAAGTCAGAAAAGGGTTCCAAATTAATGATGTGGCTTTGAATGTTGCATATTTAACGCACAAGAAGTGTGAAGTTAAAATATGTTAAAAAAAGAAATCCCCTTGTAATAGATGTGTTTTCGTCCGAAAACCTGATACTTCGAAAGATATTGTCCAGTTTGTACACGAAGTGCATCCAGTTTTTGTCGTGACCCTCTAAACTTTTTAGCACATGCTATATGGGTGAAATTATGATACCATGCCAAATTTCATCCTTTTGAGAGTTCATTTGTAGTGCTTTTCAATTTCAGGGTCATTGAGCTTAAAATAAATCATTAAATGCATGAAAAATAGCAAATTAAATCAGAAAAGGGTTCCAAATTGATGATGTGGCTTTTAATGGTGCATATTGAAACGCACAAGAACTGTGGAGTTAAAATATGTTTAAAAAATGAAATCCTTTTGTAATAGATGTGTTTTCGTCCTAAACCCTGATACTTCGAAAGAGATTGTCTAGTTTGTACACGAAGTGCATCCAGTTTTTGCCGTGACCCTCTAAACTTTTTAGCACATGCTATGTGGGTGAAATTATAATGCCATGCCAAATTTCATCCTTTTGAGAGTTCATTTGTAGTACGTTTCAATTTCAGGGTCATTGAGCTCAAAATAAATCATTAAATGCATGAAAAATAGCAAATTAAGTCAGAAAAGGGTTCCAAATTGCTGATGTGGCTTTGAATGGTGCATATTGAACGCACAAGAAGTGTGGAGTTAAAATGTGTTAAAAAATGAAATCCCTTTGTAATAGATGTGTTTTCGTCCGAAACCCTGATACTTCGAAAGAGATTGTCCAGTTTGTACACGAAGTGCATCCAGTTTTTGCCGTGACCCTCTAAACTTTTTAGCACATGCTATGTGGGTGAAATTATGATACCATGCCGAATTTAATCCTTTTGAGAGTTCATTTGTAGTGCTTTTCAATTTCAGGGTCATTGAGCTCAAAATAAATCATTAAATGCATGAAAAATAGCAAATTAAGTCAGAAAAGGGTTCCAAATTGATGATGTGGCTTTTAATGGTGCATATTGAACGCACAGGAAGTGTGGAGTTAAAATATGTTAAAAAAAGAAATCCCCTTGTAATAGATGTGTTTTCGTCCGAAAACCTGATACTTCGAAAGATATTGTCCAGTTTGTACACGAAGTGCATCCAGTTTTTGCCGTGACCCTCTAAACTTTTTAGCACATGCTATGTGGGTGAAATTATGATACCATCCCAAATTTCATCCTTTTGAGAGTTCATTTGTAGTGCTTTTCAATTTCAGGGTCATTGAGCTCAAAATAAAACATTAAATGCATGAAAAATAGCAAATTAAGTCAGAAAAGGGTTCCAAATTAATGATGTGGCTTTGAATGTTGCATATTTAACGCACAAGAAGTGTGAAGTTAAAATATGTTAAAAAAAGAAATCCCCTTGTAATAGATGTGTTTTCGTCCGAAAACCTGATACTTCGAAAGATATTGTCCAGTTTGTACACGAAGTGCATCCAGTTTTTGTCGTGACCCTCTAAACTTTTTAGCACATGCTATGTGGGTGAAATTATGATACCATGCCAAATTTCATCCTTTTGAGAGTTCATTTGTAGTGCTTTTCAATTTCAGGGTCATTGGGCTTAAAATAAATCATTAAATGCATGAAAAATAGCAAATTAAATCAGAAAAGGGTTCCAAATTGATGATGTGGCTTTGAATGGTGCATATTGAACGCACAAGAAGTGTGGAGTTAAAATATGTTAAAAAATGAAATCCCTTTGTAATAGATATGTTTTCGTCCGAAACCCTGATACTTCGAAAGAGATTGTCCAGTTTGTACACGAAGTGCATCCAGTTTTTGCCGTGACCCTCTAAACTTTATAGCACATGCTATGTGGGTGAAATTATGATACCATTCCAAATTTCATCCTTTTCAGAGTTCATTTGTAGTGCTTTTCAATTTCAGGGTCATTGACCTCAAAATAAATCATTAAATGCATGAAAAATAGCAAATTAAGTCAGAAAAGGGTTCCAAATTGATGATGTGGCTTTTAATGTTGCATATTTAACGCACAAGAAGTGTGAAGTTAAAATATATTAAAAAAAGAAATCCCCTTGTAATAGATGTGTTTTCGTCCGAAAACCTGATACTTCGAAAGATATTGTCCAGTTTGTACACGAAGTGCATCCAGTTTTTGTCGTGACCCTCTAAACTTTTTAGCACATGCTATATGGGTGAAATTATGATACCATGCCAAATTTCATCCTTTTGAGAGTTCATTTGTAGTGCTTTTCAATTTCAGGGTCATTGAGCTCAAAATAAAACATTAAATGCATGAAAAATAGCAAATTAAGTCAGAAAAGGGTTCCAAATTAATGATGTGGCTTTGAATGTTGCATATTTAACGCACAAGAAGTGTGAAGTTAAAATATGTTAAAAAAAGAAATCCCCTTGTAATAGATGTGTTTTCGTCCGAAAACCTGATACTTCGAAAGATATTGTCCAGTTTGTACACGAAGTGCATCCAGTTTTTGTCGTGACCCTCTAAACTTTTTAGCACATGCTATATGGGTGAAATTATGATACCATGCCAAATTTCATCCTTTTGAGAGTTCATTTGTAGTGCTTTTCAATTTCAGGGTCATTGAGCTTAAAATAAATCATTAAATGCATGAAAAATAGCAAATTAAATCAGAAAAGGGTTCCAAATTGATGATGTGGCTTTTAATGGTGCATATTGAAACGCACAAGAACTGTGGAGTTAAAATATGTTTAAAAAATGAAATCCTTTTGTAATAGATGTGTTTTCGTCCTAAACCCTGATACTTCGAAAGAGATTGTCTAGTTTGTACACGAAGTGCATCCAGTTTTTGCCGTGACCCTCTAAACTTTTTAGCACATGCTATGTGGGTGAAATTATAATGCCATGCCAAATTTCATCCTTTTGAGAGTTCATTTGTAGTACGTTTCAATTTCAGGGTCATTGAGCTCAAAATAAATCATTAAATGCATGAAAAATAGCAAATTAAGTCAGAAAAGGGTTCCAAATTGCTGATGTGGCTTTGAATGGTGCATATTGAACGCACAAGAAGTGTGGAGTTAAAATGTGTTAAAAAATGAAATCCCTTTGTAATAGATGTGTTTTCGTCCGAAACCCTGATACTTCGAAAGAGATTGTCCAGTTTGTACACGAAGTGCATCCAGTTTTTGCCGTGACCCTCTAAACTTTTTAGCACATGCTATGTGGGTGAAATTATGATACCATGCCGAATTTAATCCTTTTGAGAGTTCATTTGTAGTGCTTTTCAATTTCAGGGTCATTGAGCTCAAAATAAATCATTAAATGCATGAAAAATAGCAAATTAAGTCAGAAAAGGGTTCCAAATTGATGATGTGGCTTTTAATGGTGCATATTGAACGCACAGGAAGTGTGGAGTTAAAATATGTTAAAAAAAATTGAAATCCCTTTGTAATAGATGTGTTTTCGTCCGAAACCCTGATACTTCGAAAGAGATTCTCCAGTTTGTACACGAAGTGCATCCAGTTTTTGCCGTGACCCTCTAAACTTTTTAGCACATGCTATATGGGTGAAATTATGATACCATGCCAAATTTCATCCTTTTGAGAGTTCATTTGTAGTGCTTTTCAATTTCAGGGTCATTGAGCTCAAAATAAATCATTAAATGCATGAAAAATAGCAAATTAAGTCAGAAAAGGGTTCCAAATTAATGATGTGGCTTTGAATGTTGCATATTTAACGCTCAAGAAGTGTGAAGTTAAAATATGTTAAAAAAAGAAATCCCCTTGTAATAGATGTGTTTTCGTCCGAAAACCTGATACTTCGAAAGATATTGTCCAGTTTGTACACGAAGTGCATCCAGTTTTTGTCGTGACCCTCTAAACTTTTTAGCACATGCTATGTGGGTGAAATTATGATACCATGCCAAATTTCATCCTTTTGAGAGTTCATTTGTAGTGCTTTTCAATTTTAGGGTCATTGACCTTAAAATAAATCATTAAATGCATGAAAAATAGCAAATTAAATCAGAAAAGGGTTCCAAATTGATGATGTGGCTTTGAATGGTGCATATTGAACGCACAAGAAGTGTGGAGTTAAAATATGTTAAAAAATGAAATCCCTTTGTAATAGATATGTTTTCGTCGGAAACCCTGATACTTCGAAAGAGATTGTCCAGTTTGTACACGAAGTGCATCCAGTTTTTGCCGTGACCCTCTAAACTTTATAGCACATGCTATGTGGGTGAAATTATGATACCATTCCAAATTTCATCCTTTTCAGAGTTCATTTGTAGTGCTTTTCAATTTCAGGGTCATTGACCTCAAAATAAATCATTAAATGCATGAAAAATAGCAAATTAAGTCAGAAAAGGGTTCCAAATTGATGATGTGGCTTTTAATGGTGCATCTTGAACGCACAACAAGTGTGGAGTTAAAATATGTTTAAAAAATGAAATCCCTTTGTAATAGATGTGTTTTCGTCCTAAACCCTGATACTTCGAAAGAGATTGTCTAGTTTGTACACGAAGTGCATCCAGTTTTTGCCGTGACCCTCTAAACTTTTTAGCACATGCTATGTGGGTGAAATTATGATACCATGCCAAATTTCATCCTTTTGAGAGTTCATTTGTAGTACGTTTCAATTTCAGGGTCATTGAGCTCAAAATAAATCATTAAATGCATGAAAAATAGCAAATTAAGTCAGAAAAGGGTTCCAAATTGCTGATGTGGCTTTGAATGGTGCATATTGAACGCACAAGAAGTGTGGAGTTAAAATGTGTTAAAAAATGAAATCCCTTTGTAATAGATGTGTTTTCGTCCGAAACCCTGATACTTCGAAAGAGATTGTCCAGTTTGTACACGAAGTGCATCCAGTTTTTGCCGTGATCCTCTAAACTTTTTAGCACATGCTATGTGGGTGAAATTATGATACCATTCCAAATTTCATCCTTTTCAGAGTTCATTTGTAGTGCTTTTCAATTTCAGGGTCATTGACCTCAAAATAAATCATTAAATGCATGAAAAATAGCAAATTAAGTCAGAAAAGGGTTCCAAATTGATGATGTGGCTTTTAATGGTGCATCTTGAACGCACAAGAAGTGTGGAGTTAAAATATGCTTAAAAAATGAAATCCTTTTGTAATAGATGTGTTTTCGTCCTAAACCCTGATACTTCGAAAGAGATTGTCTAGTTTGTACACGAAGTGCATCCAGTTTTTGCCGTGACCCTCTAAACTTTTTAGCACATGCTATGTGGGTGAAATTATGATACCATGCCAAATTTCATCCTTTTGAGAGTTCATTTGTAGTACGTTTCAATTTCAGGGTCATTGAGCTCAAAATAAATCATTAAATGCATGAAAAATAGCAAATTAAGTCAGAAAAGGGTTCCAAATTGCTGATGTGGCTTGGAATGGTGCATATTGAACGCACAAGAAGTGTGGAGTTAAAATGTGTTAAAAATGAAATCCCTTTGTAATAGATGTGTTTTCGTCCGAAACCCTGATACTTCGAAAGAGATTGTCCAGTTTGTACACGAAGTGCATCCAGTTTTTGCCGTGACCCTCTAAACTTTTTAGCACATGCTATGTGGGTGAAATTATGATACAATGGCGAATTTAATCCTTTTGAGAGTTCATTTGTAGTGCTTTTCAATTTCAGGGTCATTGAGCTCAAAATAAATCATTAAATGCATGAAAAATAGCAAATTAAGTCAGAAAAGGGTTCCAAATTGATGATGTGGCTTTTAATGGTGCATATTGAACGCACAGGAAGTGTGGAGTTAAAATATGTTAAAAAAATTGAAATCCCTTGGTAATAGATGTGTTTTCGTCCGAAACCCTGATACTTCGAAAGAGATTCTCCAGTTTGTACACGAAGTGCATCCAGTTTTTGCCGTGACCCTCTAAACTTTTTAGCACATGCTATATGGGTGAAATTATGATACCATGCCAAATTTCTCCTTTTGAGAGTTCATTTGTAGTGCTTTTCAATTTCAGGGTCATTGAGCTCAAAATAAATCATTAAATGCATGAAAAATAGGAAATTAAGTCAGAAAAGGGTTCCAAATTGATGATGTGGCTTTGAATGTTGCATATTTAACGCACAAGAAGTGTGAAGTTAAAATATGTTAAAAAAAGAAATCCCCTTGTAATAGATGTGTTTTCGTCCGAAAACCTGATACTTCGAAAGATATTGTCCAGTTTGTACACGAAGTGCATCCAGTTTTTGCCGTGATCCTCTAAACTTTTTAGCACATGCTATGTGGGTGAAATTATGATACCATTCCAAATTTCATCCTTTTGAGAGTTCATTTGTAGTGCTTTTCAATTTCAGGGTCATTGAGCTTAAAATAAATCATTAAATGCATGAAAAATAGCAAATTAAATCAAAAAAGGGTTCCAAATTGATGATGTGGCTTTGAATGGTGCATATTGAACGCACAAGAAGTGTGGAGTTAAAATATGTTAAAAAATGAAATCCCTTTGTAATAGATATGTTTTCGTCCGAAACCCTGATACTTCGAAATAGATTGTCCAGTTTGTACACGAAGTGCATCCAGTTTTTGCCGTGATCCTCTAAACTTTTTAGCACATGCTATGTGGGTGAAATTATGATACCATTCCAAATTTCATCCTTTTCAGAGTTCATTTGTAGTGCTTTTCAATTTCAGGGTCATTGAGCTTAAAATAAATCATTAAATGCATGAAAAATAGCAAATTAAATCAGAAAAGGGTTCCAAATTGATGATGTGGCTTTGAATGGTGCATATTGAACGCACAAGAAGTGTGGAGTTAAAATATGTTAAAAAATGAAATCCCTTTGTAATAGATATGTTTTCGTCCGAAACCCTGATACTTCGAAAGAGATTGTCCAGTTTGTACACGAAGTGCATCCAGTTTTTGCCGTGATCCTCTCAACATTTTAGCACATGCTATGTGGGTGAAATTATGATACCATTCCAAATTTCATCCTTTTCAGAGTTCATTTGTAGTGCTTTTCAATTTCAGGGTCATTGACCTCAAAATAAATCATTAAATGCATGAAAAATAGCAAATTAAGTCAGAAAAGGGTTCCAAATTGATGATGTGGCTTTTAATGGTGCATCTTGAACGCACAAGAAGTGTGGAGTTAAAATATGTTTAAAAAATGAAATCCTTTTGTAATAGATGTGTTTTCGTCCTAAACCCTGATACTTCGAAAGAGATTGTCTAGTTTGTACACGAAGTGCATCCAGTTTTTGCCGTGACCCTCTAAACTTTTTAGCACATGCTATGTGGGTGAAATTATGATACCATGCCAAATTTCATCCTTTTGAGAGTTCATTTGTAGTACGTTTCAATTTCAGGGTCATTGAGCTCAAAATAAATCATTAAATGCATGAAAAATAGCAAATTAAGTCAGAAAAGGGTTCCAAATTGCTGATGTGGCTTTGAATGGTGCATATTGAACACACAAGAAGTGTGGAGTTAAAATGTGTTAAAAAATGAAATCCCTTTGTAATAGATGTGTTTTCGTCCGAAACCCTGATACTTCGAAAGAGATTGTCCAGTTTGTACACGAAGTGCATCCAGTTTTTGCCGTGACCCTCTAAACTTTTTAGCACATGCTATGTGGGTGAAATTATGATACCATGCCGAATTTAATCCTTTTGAGAGTTCATTTGTAGTGCTTTTCAATTTCAGGGTCATTGAGCTCAAAATAAATCATTAAATGCATGAAAAATAGCAAATTAAGTCAGAAAAGGGTTCCAAATTGATGATGTGGCTTTTAATGGTGCATATTGAACGCACAGGAAGTGTGGAGTTAAAATATGTTAAAAAAATTGAAATCCCTTTGTAATAGATGTGTTTTCGTCCGAAACCCTGATACTTCGAAAGAGATTCTCCAGTTTGTACACGAAGTGCATCCAGTTTTTGCCGTGACCCTCTAAACTTTTTAGCACATGCTATATGGGTGAAATTATGATACCATGCCAAATTTCATCCTTTTGAGAGTTCATTTGTAGTGCTTTTCAATTTCAGGGTCATTGAGCTCAAAATAAATCATTAAATGCATGAAAAATAGCAAATTAAATCAGAAAAGGGTTCCAAATTGATGATGTGGCTTTGAATGGTGCATATTGAACGCACAAGAAGTGTGGAGTTAAAATGTGTTAAAAAATGAAATCCCTTTGTAATAGATGTGTTTTCGTCCTAAACCCTGATACTTCGAAAGAGATTGTCTAGTTTGTACACGAAGTGCATCCAGTTTTTGCCGTGACCCTCTAAACTTTTTAGCACATGCTATGTGGGTGAAATTATGATACCATGCCAAATTTCATCCTTTTGAGAGTTCATTTGTAGTACGTTTCAATTTCAGGGTCATTGAGCTCAAAATAAATCATTAAATGCATGAAAAATAGCAAATTAAGTCAGAAAAGGGTTCCAAATTGCTGATGTGGCTTTGAATGGTGCATATTGAACGCACAAGAAGTGTGGAGTTAAAATGTGTTAAAAAATGAAATCCCTTTGTAATAGATGTGTTTTTGTCCGAAACCCTGATACTTCGAAAGAGATTGTCCAGTTTGTACACGAAGTGCATCCAGTTTTTGACGTGCTCCTCTAAACTTTTTAGCACATGCTATGTGGGTGAAATTATGATACCATTCCAAATTTCATCCTTTTCAGAGTTCATTTGTAGTGCTTTTCAATTTCAGGGTCATTGACCTCAAAATAAATCATTAAATGCATGAAAAATAGCAAATTAAGTCAGAAAAGGGTTGCAAATTGATGATGTGGCTTTTAATGGTGCATCTTGAACGCACAAGAAGTGTGGAGTTAAAATATGCTTAAAAATGAAATCCTTTTGTAATAGATGTGTTTTCGTCCTAAACCCTGATACTTCGAAAGAGATTGTCTAGTTTGTACACGAAGTGCATCCAGTTTTTGCCGTGACCCTCTAAACTTTTTAGCACATGCTATGTGGGTGAAATTATGATACCATGCCAAATTTCATCCTTTTGAGAGTTCATTTGTAGTACGTTTCAATTTCAGGGTCATTGAGCTCAAAATAAATCATTAAATGCATGAAAAATAGCAAATTAAGTCAGAAAAGGGTTCCAAATTGCTGATGTGGCTTTGAATGGTGCATATTGAACGCACAAGAAGTGTGGAGTTAAAATGTGTTAAAAAATGAAATCCCTTTGTAATAGATGTGTTTTCGTCCGAAACCCTGATACTTCGAAAGAGATTGTCCAGTTTGTACACGAAGTGCATCCAGTTTTTGCCGTGACCCTCTAAACTTTTTAGCACATGCTATGTGGGTGAAATTATGATACCATGCCGAATTTAATCCTTTTGAGAGTTCATTTGTAGTGCTTTTCAATTTAGGGTCATTGAGCTCAAAATAAATCATTAAATGCATGAAAAATAGCAAATTAAGTCAGAAAAGGGTTCCAAATTGATGATGTGGCTTTTAATGGTGCATATTGAACGCACAGGAAGTGTGGAGTTAAAATATGTTAAAAAAATTGAAATCCCTTGGTAATAGATGTGTTTTCGTCCGAAACCCTGATACTTCGAAAGAGATTCTCCAGTTTGTACACGAAGTGCATCCAGTTTTTGCCGTGACCCTCTAAACTTTTTAGCACATGCTATATGGGTGAAATTATGATACCATGCCAAATTTCTCCTTTTGAGAGTTCATTTGTAGTGCTTTTCAATTTCAGGGTCATTGAGCTCAAAATAAATCATTAAATGCATGAAAAATAGGAAATTAAGTCAGAAAAGGGTTCCAAATTGATGATGTGGCTTTGAATGTTGCATATTTAACGCACAAGAAGTGTGAAGTTAAAATATGTTAAAAAAAGAAATCCCCTTGTAATAGATGTGTTTTCGTCCGAAAACCTGATACTTCGAAAGATATTGTCCAGTTTGTACACGAAGTGCACCCAGTTTTTGCCGTGATCCTCTAAACTTTTTGGCACATGCTATGTGGGTGAAATTATGATACCATTCCAAATTTCATCCTTTTGAGAGTTCATTTGTAGTGCTTTTCAATTTCAGGGTCATTGAGCTTAAAATAAATCATTAAATGCATGAAAAATAGCAAATTAAATCAAAAAAGGGTTCCAAATTGATGATGTGGCTTTGAATGGTGCATATTGAACGCACAAGAAGTGTGGAGTTAAAATATGTTAAAAAATGAAATCCCTTTGTAATAGATATGTTTTCGTCCGAAACCCTGATACTTCGAAATAGATTGTCCAGTTTGTACACGAAGTGCATCCAGTTTTTGCCGTGATCCTCTAAACTTTTTAGCACATGCTATGTGGGTGAAATTATGATACCATTCCAAATTTCATCCTTTTCAGAGTTCATTTGTAGTGCTTTTCAATTTCAGGGTCATTGAGCTTAAAATAAATCATTAAATGCATGAAAAATAGCAAATTAAATCAGAAAAGGGTTCCAAATTGATGATGTGGCTTTGAATGGTGCATATTGAACGCACAAGAAGTGTGGAGTTAAAATATGTTAAAAAATGAAATCCCTTTGTAATAGATATGTTTTCGTCCGAAACCCTGATACTTCGAAAGAGATTGTCCAGTTTGTACACGAAGTGCATCCAGTTTTTGCCGTGATCCTCTCAACATTTTAGCACATGCTATGTGGGTGAAATTATGATACCATTCCAAATTTCATCCTTTTCAGAGTTCATTTGTAGTGCTTTTCAATTTCAGGGTCATTGACCTCAAAATAAATCATTAAATGCATGAAAAATAGCAAATTAAGTCAGAAAAGGGTTCCAAATTGATGATGTGGCTTTTAATGGTGCATCTTGAACGCACAAGAAGTGTGGAGTTAAAATATGTTTAAAAAATGAAATCCTTTTGTAATAGATGTGTTTTCGTCCTAAACCCTGATACTTCGAAAGAGATTGTCTAGTTTGTACACGAAGTGCATCCAGTTTTTGCCGTGACCCTCTAAACTTTTTAGCACATGCTATGTGGGTGAAATTATGATACCATGCCAAATTTCATCCTTTTGAGAGTTCATTTGTAGTACGTTTCAATTTCAGGGTCATTGAGCTCAAAATAAATCATTAAATGCATGAAAAATAGCAAATTAAGTCAGAAAAGGGTTCCAAATTGCTGATGTGGCTTTGAATGGTGCATATTGAACACACAAGAAGTGTGGAGTTAAAATGTGTTAAAAAATGAAATCCCTTTGTAATAGATGTGTTTTCGTCCGAAACCCTGATACTTCGAAAGAGATTGTCCAGTTTGTACACGAAGTGCATCCAGTTTTTGCCGTGACCCTCTAAACTTTTTAGCACATGCTATGTGGGTGAAATTATGATACCATGCCGAATTTAATCCTTTTGAGAGTTCATTTGTAGTGCTTTTCAATTTCAGGGTCATTGAGCTCAAAATAAATCATTAAATGCATGAAAAATAGCAAATTAAGTCAGAAAAGGGTTCCAAATTGATGATGTGGCTTTTAATGGTGCATATTGAACGCACAGGAAGTGTGGAGTTAAAATATGTTAAAAAAATTGAAATCCCTTTGTAATAGATGTGTTTTCGTCCGAAACCCTGATACTTCGAAAGAGATTCTCCAGTTTGTACACGAAGTGCATCCAGTTTTTGCCGTGACCCTCTAAACTTTTTAGCACATGCTATATGGGTGAAATTATGATACCATGCCAAATTTCATCCTTTTGAGAGTTCATTTGTAGTGCTTTTCAATTTCAGGGTCATTGAGCTCAAAATAAATCATTAAATGCATGAAAAATAGCAAATTAAATCAGAAAAGGGTTCCAAATTGATGATGTGGCTTTGAATGGTGCATATTGAACGCACAAGAAGTGTGGAGTTAAAATGTGTTAAAAAATGAAATCCCTTTGTAATAGATGTGTTTTCGTCCTAAACCCTGATACTTCGAAAGAGATTGTCTAGTTTGTACACGAAGTGCATCCAGTTTTTGCCGTGACCCTCTAAACTTTTTAGCACATGCTATGTGGGTGAAATTATGATACCATGCCAAATTTCATCCTTTTGAGAGTTCATTTGTAGTACGTTTCAATTTCAGGGTCATTGAGCTCAAAATAAATCATTAAATGCATGAAAAATAGCAAATTAAGTCAGAAAAGGGTTCCAAATTGCTGATGTGGCTTTGAATGGTGCATATTGAACGCACAAGAAGTGTGGAGTTAAAATGTGTTAAAAAATGAAATCCCTTTGTAATAGATGTGTTTTTGTCCGAAACCCTGATACTTCGAAAGAGATTGTCCAGTTTGTACACGAAGTGCATCCAGTTTTTGACGTGCTCCTCTAAACTTTTTAGCACATGCTATGTGGGTGAAATTATGATACCATTCCAAATTTCATCCTTTTCAGAGTTCATTTGTAGTGCTTTTCAATTTCAGGGTCATTGACCTCAAAATAAATCATTAAATGCATGAAAAATAGCAAATTAAGTCAGAAAAGGGTTGCAAATTGATGATGTGGCTTTTAATGGTGCATCTTGAACGCACAAGAAGTGTGGAGTTAAAATATGCTTAAAAATGAAATCCTTTTGTAATAGATGTGTTTTCGTCCTAAACCCTGATACTTCGAAAGAGATTGTCTAGTTTGTACACGAAGTGCATCCAGTTTTTGCCGTGACCCTCTAAACTTTTTAGCACATGCTATGTGGGTGAAATTATGATACCATGCCAAATTTCATCCTTTTGAGAGTTCATTTGTAGTACGTTTCAATTTCAGGGTCATTGAGCTCAAAATAAATCATTAAATGCATGAAAAATAGCAAATTAAGTCAGAAAAGGGTTCCAAATTGCTGATGTGGCTTTGAATGGTGCATATTGAACGCACAAGAAGTGTGGAGTTAAAATGTGTTAAAAAATGAAATCCCTTTGTAATAGATGTGTTTTCGTCCGAAACCCTGATACTTCGAAAGAGATTGTCCAGTTTGTACACGAAGTGCATCCAGTTTTTGCCGTGACCCTCTAAACTTTTTAGCACATGCTATGTGGGTGAAATTATGATACCATGCCGAATTTAATCCTTTTGAGAGTTCATTTGTAGTGCTTTTCAATTTAGGGTCATTGAGCTCAAAATAAATCATTAAATGCATGAAAAATAGCAAATTAAGTCAGAAAAGGGTTCCAAATTGATGATGTGGCTTTTAATGGTGCATATTGAACGCACAGGAAGTGTGGAGTTAAAATATGTTAAAAAAATTGAAATCCCTTGGTAATAGATGTGTTTTCGTCCGAAACCCTGATACTTCGAAAGAGATTCTCCAGTTTGTACACGAAGTGCATCCAGTTTTTGCCGTGACCCTCTAAACTTTTTAGCACATGCTATATGGGTGAAATTATGATACCATGCCAAATTTCTCCTTTTGAGAGTTCATTTATAGTGCTTTTCAATTTCAGGGTCATTGAGCTCAAAATAAATCATTAAATGCATGAAAAATAGGAAATTAAGTCAGAAAAGGGTTCCAAATTGATGATGTGGCTTTGAATGTTGCATATTTAACGCACAAGAAGTGTGAAGTTAAAATATGTTAAAAAAAGAAATCCCCTTGTAATAGATGTGTTTTCGTCCGAAAACCTGATACTTCGAAAGATATTGTCCAGTTTGTACACGAAGTGCACCCAGTTTTTGCCGTGATCCTCTAAACTTTTTAGCACATGCTATGTGGGTGAAATTATGATACCATTCCAAATTTCATCCTTTTGAGAGTTCATTTGTAGTGCTTTTCAATTTCAGGGTCATTGAGCTTAAAATAAATCATTAAATGCATGAAAAATAGCAAATTAAATCAAAAAAGGGTTCCAAATTGATGATGTGGCTTTGAATGGTGCATATTGAACGCACAAGAAGTGTGGAGTTAAAATATGTTAAAAAATGAAATCCCTTTGTAATAGATATGTTTTCGTCCGAAACCCTGATACTTCGAAATAGATTGTCCAGTTTGTACACGAAGTGCATCCAGTTTTTGCCGTGATCCTCTAAACTTTTTAGCACATGCTATGTGGGTGAAATTATGATACCATTCCAAATTTCATCCTTTTCAGAGTTCATTTGTAGTGCTTTTCAATTTCAGGGTCATTGAGCTTAAAATAAATCATTAAATGCATGAAAAATAGCAAATTAAATCAGAAAAGGGTTCCAAATTGATGATGTGGCTTTGAATGGTGCATATTGAACGCACAAGAAGTGTGGAGTTAAAATATGTTAAAAAATGAAATCCCTTTGTAATAGATATGTTTTCGTCCGAAACCCTGATACTTCGAAAGAGATTGTCCAGTTTGTACACGAAGTGCATCCAGTTTTTGCCGTGATCCTCTCAACATTTTAGCACATGCTATGTGGGTGAAATTATGATACCATTCCAAATTTCATCCTTTTCAGAGTTCATTTGTAGTGCTTTTCAATTTCAGGGTCATTGACCTCAAAATAAATCATTAAATGCATGAAAAATAGCAAATTAAGTCAGAAAAGGGTTCCAAATTGATGATGTGGCTTTTAATGGTGCATCTTGAACGCACAAGAAGTGTGGAGTTAAAATATGTTTAAAAAATGAAATCCTTTTGTAATAGATGTGTTTTCGTCCTAAACCCTGATACTTCGAAAGAGATTGTCTAGTTTGTACACGAAGTGCATCCAGTTTTTGCCGTGACCCTCTAAACTTTTTAGCACATGCTATGTGGGTGAAATTATGATACCATGCCAAATTTCATCCTTTTGAGAGTTCATTTGTAGTACGTTTCAATTTCAGGGTCATTGAGCTCAAAATAAATCATTAAATGCATGAAAAATAGCAAATTAAGTCAGAAAAGGGTTCCAAATTGCTGATGTGGCTTTGAATGGTGCATATTGAACACACAAGAAGTGTGGAGTTAAAATGTGTTAAAAAATGAAATCCCTTTGTAATAGATGTGTTTTCGTCCGAAACCCTGATACTTCGAAAGAGATTGTCCAGTTTGTACACGAAGTGCATCCAGTTTTTGCCGTGACCCTCTAAACTTTTTAGCACATGCTATGTGGGTGAAATTATGATACCATGCCGAATTTAATCCTTTTGAGAGTTCATTTGTAGTGCTTTTCAATTTCAGGGTCATTGAGCTCAAAATAAATCATTAAATGCATGAAAAATAGCAAATTAAGTCAGAAAAGGGTTCCAAATTGATGATGTGGCTTTTAATGGTGCATATTGAACGCACAGGAAGTGTGGAGTTAAAATATGTTAAAAAAATTGAAATCCCTTTGTAATAGATGTGTTTTCGTCCGAAACCCTGATACTTCGAAAGAGATTCTCCAGTTTGTACACGAAGTGCATCCAGTTTTTGCCGTGACCCTCTAAACTTTTTAGCACATGCTATATGGGTGAAATTATGATACCATGCCAAATTTCATCCTTTTGAGAGTTCATTTGTAGTGCTTTTCAATTTCAGGGTCATTGAGCTCAAAATAAATCATTAAATGCATGAAAAATAGCAAATTAAATCAGAAAAGGGTTCCAAATTGATGATGTGGCTTTGAATGGTGCATATTGAACGCACAAGAAGTGTGGAGTTAAAATGTGTTAAAAAATGAAATCCCTTTGTAATAGATGTGTTTTCGTCCTAAACCCTGATACTTCGAAAGAGATTGTCTAGTTTGTACACGAAGTGCATCCAGTTTTTGCCGTGACCCTCTAAACTTTTTAGCACATGCTATGTGGGTGAAATTATGATACCATGCCAAATTTCATCCTTTTGAGAGTTCATTTGTAGTACGTTTCAATTTCAGGGTCATTGAGCTCAAAATAAATCATTAAATGCATGAAAAATAGCAAATTAAGTCAGAAAAGGGTTCCAAATTGCTGATGTGGCTTTGAATGGTGCATATTGAACGCACAAGAAGTGTGGAGTTAAAATGTGTTAAAAAATGAAATCCCTTTGTAATAGATGTGTTTTTGTCCGAAACCCTGATACTTCGAAAGAGATTGTCCAGTTTGTACACGAAGTGCATCCAGTTTTTGACGTGCTCCTCTAAACTTTTTAGCACATGCTATGTGGGTGAAATTATGATACCATTCCAAATTTCATCCTTTTGAGAGTTCATTTGTAGTGCTTTTCAATTTCAGGGTCATTGAGCTCAAAATAAATCATTAAATGCATGAAAAATAGCAAATTAAGTCAGAAAAGGGTTCCAAATTGCTGATGTGGCTTTGAATGGTGCATATTGAACGCACAAGAAGTGTGGAGTTAAAATGTGTTAAAAAATGAAATCCCTTTGTAATAGATGTGTTTTCGTCCGAAACCCTGATACTTCGAAAGAGATTGTCCAGTTTGTACACGAAGTGCATCCAGTTTTTGCCGTGACCCTCTAAACTTTTTAGCACATGCTATGTGGGTGAAATTATGATACCATGCCGAATTTAATCCTTTTGAGAGTTCATTTGTAGTGCTTTTCAATTTCAGGGTCATTGAGCTCAAAATAAATCATTAAATGCATGAAAAATAGCAAATTAAGTCAGAAAAGGGTTCCAAATTGATGATGTGGCTTTTAATGGTGCATATTGAACGCACAGGAAGTGTGGAGTTAAAATATGTTAAAAAAATTGAAATCCCTTTGTAATAGATGTGTTTTCGTCCGAAACCCTGATACTTCCAAAGAGATTCTCCAGTTTGTACACGAAGTGCATCCAGTTTTTGCCGTGACCCTCTAAACTTTTTAGCACATGCTATATGGGTGAAATTATGATACCATGCCAAATTTCATCCTTTTGAGAGTTCATTTGTAGTGCTTTTCAATTTCAGGGTCATTGAGCTCAAAATAAAACATTAAATGCATGAAAAATAGAAAATTAAGTCAGAAAAGGGTTCCAAATTGATGATGTGGCTTTGAATGTTGCATATTTAACGCACAAGAAGTGTGAAGTTAAAATATGTTAAAAAAAGAAATCCCCTTGTAATAGATGTGTTTTCGTCCGAAAACCTGATACTTCGAAAGATATTGTCCAGTTTGTACACGAAGTGCATCCAGTTTTTGCCGTGACCCTCTAAACTTTTTAGCACATGCTATGTGGGTGAAATTATGATACCATGCCAAATTTCATCCTTTTGAGAGTTCATTTGTAGTGCTTTTCAATTTCAGGGTCATTGAGCTTAAAATAAATCATTAAATGCATCAAAAATAGCAAATTAAATCAGAAAAGGGTTCCAAATTGATGATGTGGCTTTGAATGGTGCATATTGAACGCACAAGAAGTGTGGAGTTAAAATATGTTAAAAAATGAAATCCCTTTGTAATAGATATGTTTTCGTCCGAAACCCTGATACTTCGAAAGAGATTGTCCAGTTTGTACACGAAGTGCATCCAGTTTTTGCCGTGACCCTCTAAACTTTATAGCACATGCTATGTGGGTGAAATTATGATACCATTCCAAATTTCATCCTTTTCAGAGTTCATTTGTAGTGCTTTTCAATTTCAGGGTCATTGACCTCAAAATAAATCATTAAATGCATGAAAAATAGCAAATTAAGTCAGAAAAGGGTTCCAAATTGATGATGTGGCTTTTAATGGTGCATCTTGAACGCACAAGAAGTGTGGAGTTAAAATATGTTGAAAAAATGAAATCCCTTTGTAATAGATGTGTTTTCGTCCTAAACCCTGATACTTCGAAAGAGATTGTCTAGTTTGTACACGAAGTGCATCCAGTTTTTGCCGTGACCCTCTAAACTTTTTAGCACATGCTATGTGGGTGAAATTATGATACCATGCCAAATTTCATCCTTTTGAGAGTTCATTTGTAGTACGTTTCAATTTCAGGGTCATTGAGCTCAAAATAAATCATTAAATGCATGAAAAATAGCAAATTAAGTCAGAAAAGGGTTCCAAATTGCTGATGTGGCTTTGAATGGTGCATATTGAACGCACAAGAAGTGTGGAGTTAAAATGTGTTAAAAAATGAAATCCCTTTGTAATAGATGTGTTTTTATCCGAAACCCTGATACTTCGAAAGAGATTGTCCAGTTTGTACACGAAGTGCATCCAGTTTTTGCCGTGCTCCTCTAAACTTTTTAGCACATGCTATGTGGGTGAAATTATGATACCATTCCAAATTTCATCCTTTTCAGAGTTCATTTGTAGTGCTTTTCAATTTCAGGGTCATTGACCTCAAAATAAATCATTAAATGCATGAAAAATAGCAAATTAAGTCAGAAAAGGGTTCCATATTGATGATGTGGCTTTTAATGGTGCATCTTGAACGCACAAGAAGTGTGGAGTTAAAATATGCTTAAAAAATGAAATCCTTTTGTAATAGATGTGTTTTCGTCCTAAACCCTGATACTTCGAAAGAGATTGTCTAGTTTGTACACGAAGTGCATCCAGTTTTTGCCGTGACCCTCTAAACTTTTTAGCACATGCTATGTGGGTGAAATTATGATACCATGCCAAATTTCATCCTTTTGAGAGTTCATTTGTAGTACGTTTCAATTTCAGGGTCATTGAGCTCAAAATAAATCATTAAATGCATGAAAAATAGCAAATTAAGTCAGAAAAGGGTTCCAAATTGCTGATGTGGCTTTGAATGGTGCATATTGAACGCACAAGAAGTGTGGAGTTAAAATGTGTTAAAAATGAAATCCCTTTGTAATAGATGTGTTTTCGTCCGAAACCCTGATACTTCGAAAGAGATTGTCCAGTTTGTACACGAAGTGCATCCAGTTTTTGCCGTGACCCTCTAAACTTTTTAGCACATGCTATGTGGGTGAAATTATGATACCATGCCGAATTTAATCCTTTTGAGAGTTCATTTGTAGTGCTTTTCAATTTCAGGGTCATTGAGCTCAAAATAAATCATTAAATGCATGAAAAATAGCAAATTAAGTCAGAAAAGGGTTCCAAATTGATGATGTGGCTTTTAATGGTGCATATTGAACGCACAGGAAGTGTGGAGTTAAAATATGTTAAAAAATTGAAATCCCTTTGTAATAGATGTGTTTTCGTCCGAAACCCTGATACTTCGAAAGAGATTCTCCAGTTTGTACACGAAGTGCATCCAGTTTTTGCCGTGACCCTCTAAACTTTTTAGCACATGCTATATGGGTGAAATTATGATACCATGCCAAATTTCATCCTTTTGAGAGTTCATTTGTAGTGCTTTTCAATTTCAGGGTCATTGAGCTCAAAATAAATCATTAAATGCATGAAAAATAGGAAATTAAGTCAGAAAAGGGTTCCAAATTGATGATGTGGCTTTGAATGTTGCATATTTAACGCACAAGAAGTGTGAAGTTAAAATATGTTAAAAAAAGAAATCCCCTTGTAATAGATGTGTTTTCGTCCGAAAACCTGATACTTCGAAAGATATTGTCCAGTTTGTACACGAAGTGCATCCAGTTTTTGCCGTGCTCCTCTAAACTTTTTAGCACATGCTATGTGGGTGAAATTATGATACCATTCCAAATTTCATCCTTTTCAGAGTTCATTTGTAGTGCTTTTCAATTTCAGGGTCATTGACCTCAAAATAAATCATTAAATGCATGAAAAATAGCAAATTAAGTCAGAAAAGGGTTCCATATTGATGATGTGGCTTTTAATGGTGCATCTTGAACGCACAAGAAGTGTGGAGTTAAAATATGCTTAAAAAATGAAATCCTTTTGTAATAGATGTGTTTTCGTCCTAAACCCTGATACTTCGAAAGAGATTGTCTAGTTTGTACACGAAGTGCATCCAGTTTTTGCCGTGACCCTCTAAACTTTTTAGCACATGCTATGTGGGTGAAATTATGATACCATGCCAAATTTCATCCTTTTGAGAGTTCATTTGTAGTACGTTTCAATTTCAGGGTCATTGAGCTCAAAATAAATCATTAAATGCATGAAAAATAGCAAATTAAGTCAGAAAAGGGTTCCAAATTGCTGATGTGGCTTTGAATGGTGCATATTGAACGCACAAGAAGTGTGGAGTTAAAATGTGTTAAAAATGAAATCCCTTTGTAATAGATGTGTTTTCGTCCGAAACCCTGATACTTCGAAAGAGATTGTCCAGTTTGTACACGAAGTGCATCCAGTTTTTGCCGTGACCCTCTAAACTTTTTAGCACATGCTATGTGGGTGAAATTATGATACCATGCCGAATTTAATCCTTTTGAGAGTTCATTTGTAGTGCTTTTCAATTTCAGGGTCATTGAGCTCAAAATAAATCATTAAATGCATGAAAAATAGCAAATTAAGTCAGAAAAGGGTTCCAAATTGATGATGTGGCTTTTAATGGTGCATATTGAACGCACAGGAAGTGTGGAGTTAAAATATGTTAAAAAATTGAAATCCCTTTGTAATAGATGTGTTTTCGTCCGAAACCCTGATACTTCGAAAGAGATTCTCCAGTTTGTACACGAAGTGCATCCAGTTTTTGCCGTGACCCTCTAAACTTTTTAGCACATGCTATATGGGTGAAATTATGATACCATGCCAAATTTCATCCTTTTGAGAGTTCATTTGTAGTGCTTTTCAATTTCAGGGTCATTGAGCTCAAAATAAATCATTAAATGCATGAAAAATAGGAAATTAAGTCAGAAAAGGGTTCCAAATTGATGATGTGGCTTTGAATGTTGCATATTTAACGCACAAGAAGTGTGAAGTTAAAATATGTTAAAAAAAGAAATCCCCTTGTAATAGATGTGTTTTCGTCCGAAAACCTGATACTTCGAAAGATATTGTCCAGTTTGTACACGAAGTGCATCCAGTTTTTGCCGTGACCCTCTAAACTTTTTAGCACATGCTATGTGGGTGAAATTATGATACCATGCCAAATTTCATCCTTTTGAGAGTTCATTTGTAGTGCTTTTCAATTTCAGGGTCATTGAGCTTAAAATAAATCATTAAATGCATGAAAAATAGCAAATTAAGTCAGAAAAGGGTTCCAAATTGATGATGTGGCTTTGAATGTTGCATATTTAACGCACAAGAAGTGTGGAGTTAAAATATGTTAAAAAATGAAATCCCTTTGTAATAGATATGTTTTCGTCCGAAACCCTGATACTTCGAAAGAGATTGTCCAGTTTGTACACGAAGTGCATCCAGTTTTTGCCGTGACCCTCTAAACTTTATAGCACATGCTATGTGGGTGAAATTATGATACCATTCCAAATTTCATCCTTTTCAGAGTTCATTTGTAGTGCTTTTCAATTTCAGGGTCATTGACCTCAAAATAAATCATTAAATGCATGAAAAATAGCAAATTAAGTCAGAAAAGGGTTCCAAATTGATGATGTGGCTTTTAATGGTGCATCTTGAACGCACAAGAAGTGTGGAGTTAAAATATGTTTAAAAAATGAAATCCCTTTGTAATAGATGTGTTTTCGTCCTAAACCCTGATACTTCGAAAGAGATTGTCTAGTTTGTACACGAAGTGCATCCAGTTTTTGCCGTGACCCTCTAAACTTTTTAGCACATGCTATGTGGGTGAAATTATGATACCATGCCAAATTTCATCCTTTTGAGAGTTCATTTGTAGTACGTTTCAATTTCAGGGTCATTGAGCTCAAAATAAATCATTAAATGCATGAAAAATAGCAAATTAAGTCAGAAAAGGGTTCCAAATTGCTGATGTGGCTTTGAATGGTGCATATTGAACGCACAAGAAGTGTGGAGTTAAAATGTGTTAAAAAATGAAATCCCTTTGTAATAGATGTGTTTTTGTCCGAAACCCTGATACTTCGAAAGAGATTGTCCAGTTTGTACACGAAGTGCATCCAGTTTTTGCCGTGATCCTCTAAACTTTTTAGCACATGCTATGTGGGTGAAATTATGATACCATTCCAAATTTCATCCTTTTCAGAGTTCATTTGTAGTGCTTTTCAATTTCAGGGTCATTGAGCTCAAAATAAATCATTAAATGCATGAAAAATAGCAAATTAAGTCAGAAAAGGGTTCCAAATTGATGATGTGGCTTTTAATGGTGCATATTGAACGCACAGGAAGTGTGGAGTTAAAATATGTTAAAAAAATTGAAATCCCTTTGTAATAGATGTGTTTTCGTCCGAAACCCTGATACTTCGAAAGAGATTCTCCAGTTTGTACACGAAGTGCATCCAGTTTTTGCCGTGACCCTCTAAACTTTTTAGCACATGCTATATGGGTGAAATTATGATACCATGCCAAATTTCATCCTTTTGAGAGTTCATTTGTAGTGCTTTTCAATTTCAGGGCCATTGAGCTCAAAATAAAACATTAAATGCATGAAAAATAGAAAATTAAGTCAGAAAAGGGTTCCAAATTGATGATGTGGCTTTGAATGTTGCATATTTAACGCACAAGAAGTGTGAAGTTAAAATATGTTAAAAAAAGAAATCCCCTTGTAATAGATGTGTTTTCGTCCGAAAACCTGATACTTCGAAAGATATTGTCCAGTTTGTACACGAAGTGCATCCAGTTTTTGCCGTGACCCTCTAAACTTTTTAGCACATGCTATGTGGGTGAAATTATGATACCATGCCAAATTTCATCCTTTTGAGAGTTCATTTGTAGTGCTTTTCAATTTCAGGGTCATTGAGCTTAAAATAAATCATTAAATGCATGAAAAATAGCAAATTAAATCAGAAAAGGGTTCCAAATTGATGATGTGGCTTTGAATGGTGCATATTGAACGCACAAGAAGTGTGGAGTTAAAATATGTTAAAAAATGAAATCCCTTTGTAATAGATATGTTTTCGTCCGAAACCCTGATACTTCGAAAGAGATTGTCCAGTTTGTACACGAAGTGCATCCAGTTTTTGCCGTGACCCTCTAAACTTTATAGCACATGCTATGTGGGTGAAATTATGATACCATTCCAAATTTCATCCTTTTCAGAGTTCATTTGTAGTGCTTTTCAATTTCAGGGTCATTGACCTCAAAATAAATCATTAAATGCATGAAAAATAGCAAATTAAGTCAGAAAAGGGTTCCAAATTGATGATGTGGCTTTTAATGGTGCATCTTGAACGCACAAGAAGTGTGGAGTTAAAATATGTTTAAAAAATGAAATCCCTTTGTAATAGATGTGTTTTCGTCCTAAACCCTGATACTTCGAAAGAGATTGTCTAGTTTGTACACGAAGTGCATCCAGTTTTTGCCGTGACCCTCTAAACTTTTTAGCACATGCTATGTGGGTGAAATTATGATACCATGCCAAATTTCATCCTTTTGAGAGTTCATTTGTAGTACGTTTCAATTTCAGGGTCATTGAGCTCAAAATAAATCATTAAATGCATGAAAAATAGCAAATTAAGTCAGAAAAGGGTTCCAAATTGCTGATGTGGCTTTGAATGGTGCATATTGAACGCACAAGAAGTGTGGAGTTAAAATGTGTTAAAAAATGAAATCCCTTTGTAATAGATGTGTTTTTGTCCGAAACCCTGATACTTCGAAAGAGATTGTCCAGTTTGTACACGAAGTGCATCCAGTTTTTGCCGTGATCCTCTAAACTTTTTAGCACATGCTATGTGGGTGAAATTATGATACCATTCCAAATTTCATCCTTTTCAGAGTTCATTTGTAGTGCTTTTCAATTTCAGGGTCATTGAGCTCAAAATAAATCATTAAATGCATGAAAAATAGCAAATTAAGTCAGAAAAGGGTTCCAAATTCATGATGTGGCTTTTAATGGTGCATCTTGAACGCACAAGAAGTGTGGAGTTAAAATATGCTTAAAAAAATGAAATCCTTTTGTAATAGATGTGTTTTCGTCCTAAACCCTGATACTTCGAAAGAGATTGTCTAGTTTGTACACGAAGTGCATCCAGTTTTTGCCGTGACCCTCTAAACTTTTTAGCACATGCTATGTGGGTGAAATTATGATACCATGCCAAATTTCATCCTTTTGAGAGTTCATTTGTAGTACGTTTCAATTTCAGGGTCATTGAGCTCAAAATAAATCATTAAATGCATGAAAAATAGCAAATTAAGTCAGAAAAGGGTTCCAAATTGCTGATGTGGCTTTGAATGGTGCATATTGAACGCACAAGAAGTGTGGAGTTAAAATGTGTTAAAAATGAAATCCCTTTGTAATAGATGTGTTTTCGTCCGAAACCCTGATACTTCGAAAGAGATTGTCCAGTTTGTACACGAAGTGCATCCAGTTTTTGCCGTGACCCTCTAAACTTTTTAGCACATGCTATGTGGGTGAAATTATGATACCATGCCGAATTTAATCCTTTTGAGAGTTCATTTGTAGTGCTTTTCAATTTCAGGGTCATTGAGCTCAAAATAAATCATTAAATGCATGAAAAATAGCAAATTAAGTCAGAAAAGGGTTCCAAATTGATGATGTGGCTTTTAATGGTGCATATTGAACGCACAGGAAGTGTGGAGTTAAAATATGTTAAAAAATTGAAATCCCTTTGTAATAGATGTGTTTTCGTCCGAAACCCTGATACTTCGAAAGAGATTCTCCAGTTTGTACACGAAGTGCATCCAGTTTTTGCCGTGACCCTCTAAACTTTTTAGCACATGCTATATGGGTGAAATTATGATACCATGCCAAATTTCATCCTTTTGAGAGTTCATTTGTAGTGCTTTTCAATTTCAGGGTCATTGAGCTCAAAATAAATCATTAAATGCATGAAAAATAGCAAATTAAGTCAGAAAAGGGTTCCAAATTGATGATGTGGCTTTTAATGGTGCATATTGAACGCACAGGAAGTGTGGAGTTAAAATATGTTAAAAAATTGAAATCCCTTTGTAATAGATGTGTTTTCGTCCGAAAACCTGATACTTCGAAAGATATTGTCCAGTTTGTACACGAAGTGCATCCAGTTTTTGCCGTGACCCTCTAAACTTTTTAGCACATGCTATGTGGGTGAAATTATGATACCATGCCGAATTTAATCCTTTTGAGAGTTCATTTGTAGTGCTTTTCAATTTCAGGGTCATTGAGCTCAAAATAAATCATTAAATGCATGAAAAATAGCAAATTAAGTCAGAAAAGGGTTCCAAATTGATGATGTGGCTTTTAATGGTGCATATTGAACGCACAGGAAGTGTGGAGTTAAAATATGTTGAAAAAATTGAAATCCCTTTGTAATAGATGTGTTTTCGTCCGAAACCCTGATACTTCGAAAGAGATTCTCCAGTTTGTACACGAAGTGCATCCAGTTTTTGCCGTGACCCTCTAAACTTTTTAGCACATGCTATATGGGTGAAATTATGATACCATGCCAAATTTCATCCTTTTGAGAGTTCATTTGTAGTGCTTTTCAATTTCAGGGTCATTGAGCTCAAAATAAAACATTAAATGCATGAAAAATAGAAAATTAAGTCAGAAAAGGGTTCCAAATTGATGATGTGGCTTTGAATGTTGCATATTTAACGCACAAGAAGTGTGAAGTTAAAATATGTTAAAAAAAGAAATCCCCTTGTAATAGATGTGTTTTCGTCCAAAAACCTGATACTTCGAAAGACATTGTCCAGTTTGTACACGAAGTGCATCCAGTTTTTGCCGTGACCCTCTAAACTTTTTAGCACATGCTATGTGGGTGAAATTATGATACCATGCCAAATTTCATCCTTTTGAGAGTTCATTTGTAGTGCTTTTCAATTTCAGGGTCATTGAGCTTAAAATAAATCATTAAATGCATGAAAAATAGCAAATTAAGTCAGAAAAGGGTTCCAAATTGATGATGTGGCTTTTAATGGTGCATATTGAACGCACAGGAAGTGTGGAGTTAAAATATGTTAAAAAATTGAAATCCCTTTGTAATAGATGTGTTTTCGTCCGAAACCCTGATACTTCGAAAGAGATTCTCCAGTTTGTACACGAAGTGCATCCAGTTTTTGTCGTGACCCTCTAAACTTTTTAGCACATGCTATATGGGTGAAATTATGATACCATGCCAAATTTCATCCTTTTGAGAGTTCATTTGTAGTGCTTTTCAATTTCAGCGTCATTGAGCTCAAAATAAATCATTAAATGCATGAAAAATAGGAAATTAAGTCAGAAAAGGGTTCCAAATTGATGATGTGGCTTTGAATGTTGCATATTTAACGCACAAGAAGTGTGAAGTTAAAATCTGTTAAAAAAAGAAATCCCCTTGTAATAGATGTGTTTTCGTCCGAAAACCTGATACTTCGAAAGATATTGTCCAGTTTGTACACGAAGTGCATCCAGTTTTTGCCGTGACCCTCTAAACTTTTTAGCACATGCTATGTGGGTGAAATTATGATACCATGCCAAATTTCATCCTTTTGAGAGTTCATTTGTAGTGCTTTTCAATTTCAGGGTCATTGAGCTTAAAATAAATCATTAAATGCATGAAAAATAGCAAATTAAATCAAAAAGGGTTCCAAATTGATGATGTAGCTTTGAATGGTGCATATTGAACGCACAAGAAGTGTGGAGTTAAAATATGTTAAAAAATGAAATCCCTTTGTAATAGATATGTTTTCGTCCGAAACCCTGATACTTCGAAAGAGATTGTCCAGTTTGTACACGAAGTGCATCCAGTTTTTGCCGTGACCCTCTAAACTTTATAGCACATGCTATGTGGGTGAAATTATGATACCATTCCAAATTTCATCCTTTTCAGAGTTCATTTGTAGTGCTTTTCCATTTCAGGGTCATTGACCTCAAAATAAATCATTAAATGCATGAAAAATAGCAAATTAAGTCAGAAAAGGGTTCCAAATTGATGATGTGGCTTTTAATGGTGCATCTTGAACGCACAAGAAGTGTGGAGTTAAAATATGTTTAAAAAATGAAATCCCTTTGTAATAGATGTGTTTTCGTCCTAAACCCTGATACTTCGAAAGAGATTGTCTAGTTTGTACACGAAGTGCATCCAGTTTTTGCCGTGACCCTCTAAACTTTTTAGCACATGCTATGTGGGTGAATTATGATACCATGCCAAATTTCATCCTTTTGAGAGTTCATTTGTAGTACGTTTCAATTTCAGGGTCATTGAGCTCAAAATAAATCATTAAATGCATGAAAAATAGCAAATTAAGTCAGAAAAGGGTTCCAAATTGCTGATGTGGCTTTGAATGGTGCATATTGAACGCACAAGAAGTGTGGAGTTAAAATATGTTAAAAAATGAAATCCCTTTGTAATAGATGTGTTTTTGTCCGAAACCCTGATACTTCGAAAGAGATTGTCCAGTTTGTACACGAAGTGCATCCAGTTTTTGCCGTGATCCTCTAAACTTTTTAGCACATGCTATGTGGGTGAAATTATGATACCATTCCAAATTTCATCCTTTTCAGAGTTCATTTGTAGTGCTTTTCAATTTCAGGGTCATTGAGCTCAAAATAAATCATTAAATGCATGAAAAATAGCAAATTAAGTCAGAAAAGGGTTCCAAATTCATGATGTGGCTTTTAATGGTGCATCTTGAACGCACAAGAAGTGTGGAGTTAAAATATGCTTAAAAAAATGAAATCCTTTTGTAATAGATGTGTTTTCGTCCTAAACCCTGATACTTCGAAAGAGATTGTCTAGTTTGTACACGAAGTGCATCCAGTTTTTGCCGTGACCCTCTAAACTTTTTAGCACATGCTATGTGGGTGAAATTATGATACCATGCCAAATTTCATCCTTTTGAGAGTTCATTTGTAGTACATTTCAATTTCAGGGTCATTGAGCTCAAAATAAATCATTAAATGCATGAAAAATAGCAAATTAAGTCAGAAAAGGGTTCCAAATTGCTGATGTGGCTTTGAATGGTGCATATTGAACGCACAAGAAGTGTGGAGTTAAAATGTGTTAAAAATGAAATCCCTTTGTAATAGATGTGTTTTCGTCCGAAACCCTGATACTTCGAAAGAGATTGTCCAGTTTGTACACGAAGTGCATCCAGTTTTTGCCGTGACCCTCTAAACTTTTTAGCACATGCTATGTGGGTGAAATTATGATACCATGCCGAATTTAATCCTTTTGAGAGTTCATTTGTAGTGCTTTTCAATTTCAGGGTCATCGAGCTCAAAATAAATCATTAAATGCATGAAAAATAGCAAATTAAGTCAGAAAAGGGTTCCAAATTGATGATGTGGCTTTTAATGGTGCATATTGAATGCACAGGAAGTGTGGAGTTAAAATATGTTAAAAAATTGAAATCCCTTTGTAATAGATGTGTTTTCGTCCGAAACCCTGATACTTCGAAAGAGATTCTCCAGTTTGTACACGAAGTGCATCCAGTTTTTGCCGTGACCCTCTAAACTTTTTAGCACATGCTATATGGGTGAAATTATGATACCATGCCAAATTTCATCCTTTTGAGAGTTCATTTGTAGTGCTTTTCAATTTCAGGGTCATTGAGCTCAAAATAAATCATTAAATGCATGAAAAATAGGAAATTAAGTCAGAAAAGGGTTCCAAATTGATGATGTGGCTTTGAATGTTGCATATTTAACGCACAAGAAGTGTGAAGTTAAAATATGTTAAAAAAAGAAATCCCCTTGTAATAGATGTGTTTTCGTCCGAAAACCTGATACTTCGAAAGATATTGTCCAGTTTGTACACGAAGTGCATCCAGTTTTTGCCGTGACCCTCTAAACTTTTTAGCACATGCTATGTGGGTGAAATTATGATACCATGCCAAATTTCATCCTTTTGAGAGTTCATTTGTAGTGCTTTTCAATTTCAGGGTCATTGAGCTTAAAATAAATCATTAAATGCATGAAAAATAGCAAATTAAATCAAAAAAGGGTTCCAAATTGATGATGTAGCTTTGAATGGTGCATATTGAACGCACAAGAAGTGTGGAGTTAAAATATGTTAAAAAATGAAATCCCTTTGTAATAGATATGTTTTCGTCCGAAACCCTGATACTTCGAAAGAGATTGTCCAGTTTGTACACGAAGTGCATCCAGTTTTTGCCGTGACCCTCTAAACTTTATAGCACATGCTATGTGGGTGAAATTATGATACCATTCCAAATTTCATCCTTTTCAGAGTTCATTTGTAGTGCTTTTCAATTTCAGGGTCATTGACCTCAAAATAAATCATTAAATGCATGAAAAATAGCAAATTAAGTCAGAAAAGGGTTCCAAATTGATGATGTGGCTTTTAATGGTGCATCTTGAACGCACAAGAAGTGTGGAGTTAAAATATGTTTAAAAAATGAAATCCCTTTGTAATAGATGTGTTTTCGTCCTAAACCCTGATACTTCGAAAGAGATTGTCTAGTTTGTACACGAAGTGCATCCAGTTTTTGCCGTGACCCTCTAAACTTTTTAGCACATGCTATGTGGGTGAAATTATGATACCATGCCAAATTTCATCCTTTTGAGAGTTCATTTGTAGTACGTTTCAATTTCAGGGTCATTGAGCTCAAAATAAATCATTAAATGCATGAAAAATAGCAAATAAAGTCAGAAAAGGGTTCCAAATTGCTGATGTGGCTTTGAATGGTGCATATTGAACGCACAAGAAGTGTGGAGTTAAAATGTGTTAAAAAATGAAATCCCTTTGTAATAGATGTGTTTTTGTCCGAAACCCTGATACTTCGAAAGAGATTGTCCAGTTTGTACACGAAGTGCATCCAGTTTTTGCCGTGATCCTCTAAACTTTTTAGCACATGCTATGTGGGTGAAATTATGATACCATTCCAAATTTCATCCTTTTCAGAGTTCATTTGTAGTGCTTTTCAATTTCAGGGTCATTGAGCTCAAAATAAATCATTAAATGCATGAAAAATAGCAAATTAAGTCAGAAAAGGGTTCCAAATTCATGATGTGGATTTTAATGGTGCATCTTGAACGCACAAGAAGTGTGGAGTTAAAATATGCTTAAAAAAATGAAATCCTTTTGTAATAGATGTGTTTTCGTCCTAAACCCTGATACTTCGAAAGAGATTGTCTAGTTTGTACACGAAGTGCATCCAGTTTTTGCCGTGACCCTCTAAACTTTTTAGCACATGCTATGTGGGTGAAATTATGATACCATGCCAAATTTCATCCTTTTGAGAGTTCATTTGTAGTACGTTTCAATTTCAGGGTCATTGAGCTCAAAATAAATCATTAAATGCATGAAAAATAGCAAATTAAGTCAGAAAAGGGTTCCAAATTGCTGATGTGGCTTTGAATGGTGCATATTGAACGCACAAGAAGTGTGGAGTTAAAATGTGTTAAAAATGAAATCCCTTTGTAATAGATGTGTTTTCGTCCGAAACCCTGATACTTCGAAAGAGATTGTCCAGTTTGTACACGAAGTGCATCCAGTTTTTGCCGTGACCCTCTAAACTTTTTAGCACATGCTATGTGGGTGAAATTATGATACCATGCCGAATTTAATCCTTTTGAGAGTTCATTTGTAGTGCTTTTCAATTTCAGGGTCATTGAGCTCAAAATAAATCATTAAATGCATGAAAAATAGCAAATTAAGTCAGAAAAGGGTTCCAAATTGATGATGTGGCTTTTAATGGTGCATATTGAACGCACAGGAAGTGTGGAGTTAAAATATGTTAAAAAATTGAAATCCCTTTGTAATAGATGTGTTTTCGTCCGAAACCCTGATACTTCGAAAGAGATTCTCCAGTTTGTACACGAAGTGCATCCAGTTTTTGCCGTGACCCTCTAAACTTTTTAGCACATGCTATATGGGTGAAATTATGATACCATGCCAAATTTCATCCTTTTGAGAGTTCATTTGTAGTTCTTTTCAATTTCAGGGTCATTGAGCTCAAAATAAATCATTAAATGCATGAAAAATAGCAAATTAAGTCAGAAAAGGGTTCCAAATTGATGATGTGGCTTTGAATGTTGCATATTTAACGCACAAGAAGTGTGAAGTTAAAATATGTTAAAAAAAGAAATCCCCTTGTAATAGATGTGTTTTCGTCCGAAAACCTGATACTTCGAAAGATATTGTCCAGTTTGTACACGAAGTGCATCCAGTTTTTGCCGTGACCCTCTAAACTTTTTAGCACATGCTATGTGGGTGAAATTATGATACCATGCCAAATTTCATCCTTTTGAGAGTTCATTTGTAGTGCTTTTCAATTTCAGGGTCATTGAGCTTAAAATAAATCATTAAATGCATGAAAAATAGCAAATTAAATCAAAAAAGGGTTCCAAATTGATGATGTAGCTTTGAATGGTGCATATTGAACGCACAAGAAGTGTGGAGTTAAAATATGTTAAAAAATGAAATCCCTTTGTAATAGATATGTTTTCGTCCGAAACCCTGATACTTCGAAAGAGATTGTCCAGTTTGTACACGAAGTGCATCCAGTTTTTGCCGTGACCCTCTAAACTTTATAGCACATGCTATGTGGGTGAAATTATGATACCATTCCAAATTTCATCCTTTTCAGAGTTCATTTGTAGTGCTTTTCAATTTCAGGGTCATTGACCTCAAAATAAATCATTAAATGCATGAAAAATAGCAAATTAAGTCAGAAAAGGGTTCCAAATTGATGATGTGGCTTTTAATGGTGCATCTTGAACGCACAAGAAGTGTGGAGTTAAAATATGTTTAAAAAATGAAATCCCTTTGTAATAGATGTGTTTTCGTCCTAAACCCTGATACTTCGAAAGAGATTGTCTAGTTTGTACACGAAGTGCATCCAGTTTTTGCCGTGACCCTCTAAACTTTTTAGCACATGCTATGTGGGTGAAATTATGATACCATGCCAAATTTCATCCTTTTGAGAGTTCATTTGTAGTACGTTTCAATTTCAGGGTCATTGAGCTCAAAATAAATCATTAAATGCATGAAAAATAGCAAATTAAGTCAGAAAAGGGTTCCAAATTACTGATGTGGCTTTGAATGGTGCATATTGAACGCACAAGAAGTGTGGAGTTAAAATGTGTTAAAAAATGAAATCCCTTTGTAATAGATGTGTTTTCGTCCGAAACCCTGATACTTCGAAAGAGATTGTCCAGTTTGTACACGAAGTGCATCCAGTTTTTGCCGTGACCCTCTAAACTTTTTAGCACATGCTATGTGGGTGAAATTATGATACCATGCCAAATTTAATCCTTTTGAGAGTTCATTTGTAGTGCTTTTCAATTTCAGGGTCATTGAGCTCAAGATAAATCATTAAATGCATGAAAAATAGCAAATTAAGTCAGAAAAGGGTTCCAAATTGATGATGTGGCTTTTAATGGTGCATATTGAACGCACAGGAAGTGTGGAGTTAAAATATGTTAAAAAAATTGAAATCCCTTTGTAATAGATGTGTTTTCGTCCGAAACCCTGATACTTCGAAAGAGATTCTCCAGTTTGTACACGAAGTGCATCCAGTTTTTGCCGTGACCCTCTAAACTTTTTAGCACATGCTATATGGGTGAAATTATGATACCATGCCAAATTTCATCCTTTTCAGAGTTCATTTGTAGTGCTTTTCAATTTCAGGGTCATTGAGCTCAAAATAAATCATTAAATGCATGAAAAATAGCAAATTAAGTCAGAAAAGGGTTCCAAATTGATGATGTGGCTTTGAATGTTGCATATTTAACGCACAAGAAGTGTGAAGTTAAAATATGTTAAAAAAAGAAATCCCCTTGTAATAGATGTGTTTTCGTCCGAAAACCTGATACTTCGAAAGATATTGTCCAGTTTGTACACGAAGTGCATCCAGTTTTTGCCGTGACCCTTTAACTTTTTAGCACATGCTATGTGGGTGAAATTATGATACCATGCCAAATTTCATCCTTTTGAGAGTTCATTTGTAGTGCTTTTCAATTTCAGGGTCATTGA
This sequence comes from Elymus sibiricus, assembly GCA_039707655.1. Taxonomy (NCBI): domain Eukaryota; kingdom Viridiplantae; phylum Streptophyta; class Magnoliopsida; order Poales; family Poaceae; genus Elymus; species Elymus sibiricus. Next base: position 25,149,694 of record CM077671.1, on the reverse strand, counting down.
GCTCAAAATAAATCATTAAATGCATGAAAAATAGCAAATTAAGTCAGAAAAGGGTTCCAAATTGATGATGTGGCTTTGAATGTTGCATATTTAACGCACAAGAAGTGTGAAGTTAAAATATGTTAAAACAAGAAATCCCCTTGTAATAGATGTGTTTTCGTCCGAAAACCTGATACTTGGAAAGATATTGTCCAGTTTGTACACGAAGTGCATCCAGTTTTTGCCGTGACCCTCTAAACTTTTTAGCACATGCTATGTGGGTGAAATTGTGATACCATGCCAAATTTCATCCTTTTGAGAGTTCATTTGTAGTGCTTTTCAATTTCAGGGTCATTGAGCTTAAAATAAATCATTAAATGCATGAAAAGTAGCAAATTAAATCAGAAAAGGGTTCCAAATTGATGATGTGGCTTTGAATGGTGCATATTGAACGCACAAGAAGTGTGGAGTTAAAATATGTTAAAAATGAAATCCCTTTGTAATAGATATGTTTTCGTCCGAAACCCTGATACTTCGAAAGAGATTGTCCAGTTTGTACACGAAGTGCATCCAGTTTTTGCCGTGACCCTCTAAACTTTTTAGCACATGCTATGTGGGTGAAATTATGATACCATGTCAAATTTCATCCTTTTGAGAGTTCATTTGTAGTGCTTTTCAATTTAAGGGTCATTGAGCTCAAAATAAATCATTAAATGCAGGAAAAATAGCAAATTAAGTCAGAAAAGGGTTCCAAATTGATGATGTGGCTTTGAATGGTGCATATTGAACGCACAAGAAGTGTGGAGTTAAAATATGTTAAAAAATGAAATCCCTTTGTAATAGATGTGTTTTCGTCCGACACCCTGATACTTCGAAAGAGATTGTCCAGTTTGTACACGAAGTGCATCCAGTTTTTGCCGTGACCCTCTAAACTTTTTAGCACATGCTATGTGGGTGAAATTATGATACCATGCCAAATTTCATCCTTTTGAGAGTTCATTTGTAGTGCTTTTCAATTTCAGGGTCATTGAGCTCAAAATAAATCATTAAATGCATGAAAAATAGCAAATTAAGTCAGAAAAGGGTTCCAAATTGATGATGTGGCTTTTAATGGTGCATATTTAACGCACAAGAAGTGTGAAGGTAAAATATGTTAAAAAAAGAAATCCCCTTGTAATAGATGTGTTTTCGTCCGAAAACCTGATACTTCGAAAGATATTGTCCAGTTTGTACACGAAGTGCATCCAGTTTTTGCCGTGACCCTTTAACTTTTTAGCACATGCTATGTGGGTGAAATTATGATACCATGCCAAATTTCATCCTTTTGAGAGTTCATTTGTAGTGCTTTTCAATTTCAGGGTCATTGAGCTCAAAATAAATCATTAAATGCATGAAAAATAGCAAATTAAGTCAGAAAAGGGTTCCAAATTGATGATGTGGCTTTGAATGTTGCATATTTAACGCACAAGAAGTGTGAAGTTAAAATATGCTAAAAAAAGAAATCCCCTTGTAATAGATGTGTTTTCGTCCGAAAACCTGATACTTGGAAAGATATTGTCCAGTTTGTACACGAAGTGCATCCAGTTTTTGCCGTGACCCTCTAAACTTTTTAGCACATGCTATGTGGGTGAAATTATGATACCATGCCAAATTTCATCCTTTTGAGAGTTCATTTGTAGTGCTTTTCAATTTCAGGGTCATTGAGCTTATAATAAATCATTAAATGCATGAAAAATAGCAAATTAAATCAGAAAAGGGTTCCAAATTGATGATGTGGCTTTGAATGGTGCATATTGAACGCACAAGAAGTGTGGAGTTAAAATATGTTAAAAAATGAAATCCCTTTGTAATAGATATGTTTTCGTCCGAAACCCTGATACTTCGAAAGAGATTGTCCAGTTTGTACACGAAGTGCATCCAGTTTTTGCCGTGACCCTCTAAACTTTTTAGCACATGCTATGTGGGTGAAATTATGATACCATTCCAAATTTCATCCTTTTCAGTGTTCATTTGTAGTGCTTTTCAATTTAAGGGTCATTGACCTCTAAATAAACCATTAAATGCATGAAAAATAGCAAATTAAGTCAGAAAAGGGTTCCAAATTGATGATGTGGCTTTTAATGGTGCATATTGAATGCACAAGAAGTGTGGAGTTAAAATATGTTAAAAAATGAAATCCCTTTGTAATAGATGTGTTTTCGTCCGACACCCTGATACTTCGAAAGAGATTGTCCAGTTTGTACACGAAGTGCATCCAGTTTTTGCCGTGACCCTCTAAACTTTTTAGCACATGCTATGTGGGTGAAATTATGATACCATGCCAAATTTCATCCTTTTGAGAATTCATTTGTAGTGCTTTTCAATTTCAGGGTCATTGAGCTCAAAATAAATCATTAAATGCATGAAAAATAGCAAATTAAGTCAGAAAAGGGTTCCAAATTGATGATGTGGCTTTGAATGTTGCATATTTAACGCACAAGAAGTGTGAAGTTAAAATATGTTAAAAAATGAAATCCCCTTGTAATAGATGTGTTTTCGTCCGAAACCTGATACTTCGAAAGATATTGTCCAGTTTGTACACGAAGTGCATCCAGTTTTTGCCGTGACCCTCTAAACTTTTTAGCACATGCTATGTGGGTGAAATTATGATACCATCCCAAATTTCATCCTTTTGAGAGTTCATTTGTAGTACGTTTCAATTTCAGGGTCATTGAGCTCAAAATAAATCATTAAATGCATGAAAAATAGCAAATTAACTCAGAAAAGGGTTCCAAATTGCTGATGTGGCTTTGAATGGTGCATATTGAACGCACAAGAAGTGTGGAGTTAAAATGTGTTAAAAATGAAATCCCTTTGTAATAGATGTGTTTTCGTCCGAAACCCTGATACTTCGAAAGAGATTGTCCAGTTTGTACACGAAGTGCATCCAGTTTTTGCCGTGACCCTCTAAACTATTTAGCACATGCTATGTGGGTGAAATTATGATACCATTCCAAATTTCATCCTTTTCAGTGTTCATTTGTAGTGCTTTTCAATTTAAGGGTCATTGACCTCTAAATAAACCATTAAATGCATGAAAAATAGCAAATTAAGTCAGAAAAGGGTTCCAAATTGATGATGTGGCTTTTAATGGTGCATATTGAATGCACAAGAAGTGTGGAGTTAAAATATGTTAAAAAATGAAATCCCTTTGTAATAGATGTGTTTTCGTCCGACACCCTGATACTTCGAAAGAGATTGTCCAGTTTGTACACGAAATGCATCCAGTTTTTGCCGTGACCCTCTAAACTTTTTAGCACATGCTATGTGGGTGAAATTATGATACCATGCCAAATTTCATCCTTTTGAGAATTCATTTGTAGTGCTTTTCAATTTCAGGGTCATTGAGCTCAAAATAAATCATTAAATGCATGAAAAATAGCAAATTAAGTCAGAAAAGGGTTACAAATTGATGATGTGGCTTTTAATGGTGCATATTGAACGCACAGGAAGTGTGGAGTTAAAATATGTTAAAAAAATTGAAATCCCTTTGTAATAGATGTGTTTTCGTCCGAAACCCTGATACTTCGAAAGAGATTCTCCAGTTTGTACACGAAGTGCATCCAGTTTTTGCCGTGACCCTCTAAACTTTTTAGCACATGCTATATGGGTGAAATTATGATAACATGCCAAATTTCATCCTTTTGAGAGTTCATTTGTAGTGCTTTTCAATTTCAAGGTCATTGAGCTCAAAATAAATCATTAAATGCATGAAAAATAGCAGATTAAGTCAGAAAAGGGTTCCAAATTGATGATGTGGCTTTGAATGTTGCATATTTAACGCACAAGAAGTGTGAAGTTAAAATATGTTAAAAAAAGAAATCCCCTTGTAATAGATGTGTTTTCGTTCGAAAACCTGATACTTCGAAAGATATTGTCCAGTTTGTACACGAAGTGCATCCAGTTTTTGCCGTGACCCTCTAAACTTTTTTGCACATGCTATGTGGGTGAAATTATGATACCATGCCAAATTTCATCCTTTTGAGAGTTCATTTGTAGTGCTTTTCAATTTCAGGGTCATTGAGCTCAAAATAAATCATTAAATGCATGAAAAATAGCAAATTAAGTCAGAAAAGGGTTCCAAATTGATGATGTGGCTTTGAATGTTGCATATTTAACGCACAAGAAGTGTGAAGTTAAAATATGTTAAAAAAAGAAATCCCCTTGTAATAGATGTGTTTTCGTCCGAAAACCTGATACTTCGAAAGATATTGTCCAGTTTGTACACGAAGTGCATCCAGTTTTTGCCGTGACCCTCTAAACTTTTTAGCACATGCTATGTGGGTGAAATTATGATACCATGCCAAATTTCATCCTTTTGAGAGTTCATTTGTAGTGCTTTTCAATTTCAGGGTCATTGAGCTTAAAATAAATCATTAAATGCATGAAAAATAGCAAATTAAATCAGAAAAGGGTTCCAAATTGATGATGTGGCTTTGAATGGTGCATATTGAACGCACAAGAAGTGTGGAGTTAAAATATGTTAAAAAATGAAATCCCATTGTAATAGATATGTTTTCGTCCGAAACCCTGATACTTCGAAAGAGATTGTCCAGTTTGTACACGAAGTGCATCCAGTTTTTGCCTTGACCTTCTAAACTTTTTCGCACATGCTTTGTGGGTGAAATTATGATACCATTCCAAATTTCATCCTTTTCAGAGTTCATTTGTAGTGCTTTTCAATTTCAGGGTCATTGACCTCAAAATAAATCATTAAATGCATGAAAAATAGCAAATTAAGTCAGAAAAGGGTTCCAAATTGATGATGTGGCTTTTAATGGTGCATCTTGAATGCACAAGAAGTGTGGAGTTAAAATATTTTTAAAAAATGAAATCCCTTTGTAATAGATGTGTTTTCGTCCTAAACCCTGATACTTCGAAAGAGATTGTCTAGTTTGTACACGAAGTGCATCCAGTTTTTGCCGTGACCCTCTAAACTTTTTAGCACATGCTATGTGGGTGAAATTATGATACCATGCCAAATTTCATCCTTTTGAGAGTTCATTTGTAGTACTTTTCAATTTCAGGGTCATTGAGCTCAAAATAAATCATTAAATGCATGAAAAATAGCAAATTAAGTCAGAAAAGGGTTCCAAATTGCTGATGTGGCTTTGAATGGTGCATATTGAACGCACAAGAAGTGTGGAGTTAAAATGTGTTAAAAAATGAAATCCCTTTGTAATAGATGTGTTTTCGTCCGAAACCCTGATACTTCGAAAGAGATTCTCCAGTTTGTACACGAAGTGCATCCAGTTTTTGCCGTGACCCTCTAAACTTTTTAGCACATGCTATATGGGTGAAATTATGATACCATGCCAAATTTCATCCTTTTGAGAGTTCATTTGTAGTGCTTTTCAATTTCAGGGTCATTGAGCTCAAAATAAATCATTAAATGCATGAAAAATAGCAAATTAAGTCAGAAAAGGGTTCCAAATTGATGATGTGGCTTTGAATGTTGCATATTTAACGCACAAGAAGTGTGAAGTTAAAATATGTTAAAAAAAGAAATCCCCTTGTAATAGATGTGTTTTCGTTCGAAAACCTGATACTTCGAAAGATATTGTCCAGTTTGTACACGAAGTGCATCCAGTTTTTGCCGTGACCCTCTAAACTTTTTAGCACATGCTATGTGGGTGAAATTATGATACCATGCCAAATTTCATCCTTTTGAGAGTTCATTTGTAGTGCTTTTCAATTTCAGGGTCATTGAGCTTAAAATAAATCATTAAATGCATGAAAAATAGCAAATTAAATCAGAAAAGGGTTCCAAATTGATGATGTGGCTTTGAATGGTGCATATTGAACGCACAAGAAGTGTGGAGTTAAAATATGTTAAAAAATGAAATCCCTTTGTAATAGATATGTTTTTGTCCGAAACCCTGATACTTCGAAAGAGATTGTCCAGTTTGTACACGAAGTGCATCCAGTTTTTGCCGTGACCCTCTAAACTTTTTAGCACATGCTATGTGGGTGAAATTATGATACCATTCCAAATTTCATCCTTTTCAGAGTTCATTTGTAGTGCTTTTCAATTTCAGGGTCATTGACCTCAAAATAAATCATTAAATGCATGAAAAATAGCAAATTAAGTCAGAAAAGGGTTCCAAATTGATGATGTGGCTTTTAATGGTGCATCTTGAACGCACAAGAAGTGTGGAGTTAAAATATGTTTAAAAAATGAAATCCCTTTGTAATAGATGTGTTTTCGTCCTAAACCCTGATACTTCGAAAGAGATTGTCCAGTTTGTACACGAAGTGCATCCAGTTTTTGCCGTGACCCTCTAAACTTTTTAGCACATGCTATGTGGGTGAAATTATGATACCATCCCAAATTTCATCCTTTTGAGAGTTCATTTGTAGTACGTTTCAATTTCAGGGTCATTGAGCTCAAAATAAATCATTAAATGCATGAAAAATAGCAAATTAACTCAGAAAAGGGTTCCAAATTGCTGATGTGGCTTTGAATGGTGCATATTGAACGCACAAGAAGTGTGGAGTTAAAATGTGTTAAAAATGAAATCCCTTTGTAATAGATGTGTTTTCGTCCGAAACCCTGATACTTCGAAAGAGATTGTCCAGTTTGTACACGAAGTGCATCCAGTTTTTGCCGTGACCCTCTAAACTTTTTAGCACATGCTATGTGGGTGAAATTATGATACCATGCCGAATTTAATCCTTTTGAGAGTTCATTTGTAGTGCTTTTCAATTTCAGGGTCATTGAGCTCAAAATAAATCATTAAATGCATGAAAAATAGCAAATTAAGTCAGAAAAGGGTTCCAAATTGATGATGTGGCTTTTAATGGTGCATATTGAACGCACAGGAAGTGTGGAGTTAAAATATGTTAAAAAAATTGAAATCCCTTTGTAATAGATGTGTTTTCGTCCGAAACCCTGATACTTCGAAAGAGATTCTCCAGTTTGTACACGAAGTGCATCCAGTTTTTGCCGTGACCCTCTAAACTTTTTATCACATGCTATATGGGTGAAATTATGATACCATGCCAAATTTCATCCTTTTGAGAGTTCATTTGTAGTGCTTTTCAATTTCAGGGTCATTGAGCTCAAAATAAATCATTAAATGCATGAAAAATAGCAAATTAAGTCAGAAAAGGGTTCCAAATTGATGATGTGGCTTTGAATGTTGCATATTTAACGCACAAGAAGTGTGAAGTTAAAATATGTTAAAAAAAGAAATCCCCTTGTAATAGATGTGTTTTCGTTCGAAAACCTGATACTTCGAAAGATATTGTCCAGTTTGTACACGAAGTGCATCCAGTTTTTGCCGTGACCCTCTAAACTTTTTTGCACATGCTATGTGGGTGAAATTATGATACCATGCCAACTTTCATCCTTTTGAGAGTTCATTTGTAGTGCTTTTCAATTTCAGGGTCATTGAGCTCAAAATAAATCATTAAATGCATGAAAAATAGCAAATTAAGTCAGAAAAGGGTTCCAAATTGATGATGTGGCTTTGAATGTTGCATATTTAACGCACAAGAAGGGTGAAGTTAAAATATGTTAAAAAAAGAAATCCCCTTGTAATAGATGTGTTTTCGTCCGAAAACCTGATACTTCGAAAGATATTGTCCAGTTTGTACACGAAGTGCATCCAGTTTTTGCCGTGACCCTCTAAACTTTTTAGCACATGCTATGTGGGTGAAATTATGATACCATGCCAAATTTCATCCTTTTGAGAGTTCATTTGTAGTGCTTTTCAATTTCAGGGTCATTGAGCTTAAAATAAATAATTAAATGCATGAAAAATAGCAAATTAAGTCAGAAAAGGGTTCCAAATTGATGATGTGGCTTTGAATGGTGCATATTGAACGCACAAGAAGTGTGGAGTTAAAATATGTTAAAAAATGAAATCCCTTTGTAATAGATATGTTTTCGTCCGAAACCCTGATACTTCGAAAGAGATTGTCCAGTTTGTACACGAAGTGCATCCAGTTTTTGCCGTGACCCTCTAAACTTTTTCGCACATGCTATGTGTGTGAAATTATGATACCATTCCAAATTTCATCCTTTTGAGAGTTCATTTGTAGTGCTTTTCAATTTCAGGGTCATTGACCTCAAAATAAATCATTAAATGCATGAAAAATAGCAAATTAAGTCAGAAAAGGGTTCCAAATTGATGATGTGGCTTTTAATGGTGCATCTTGAACGCACAAGAAGTGTGGAGTTAAAATATTTTTAAAAAATGAAATCCCTTTGTAATAGATGTGTTTTCGTCCTAAACCCTGATACTTCGAAAGAGATTGTCTAGTTTGTACACGAAGTGCATCCAGTTTTTGCCGTGACCCTCTAAACTTTTTAGCACATGCTATGTGGGTGAAATTATGATACCATGCCAAATTTCATCCTTTTGAGAGTTCATTTGTAGTACTTTTCAATTTCAGGGTCATTGAGCTCAAAATAAATCATTAAATGCATGAAAAATAGCAAATTAAGTCAGAAAAGGGTTCCAAATTGCTGATGTGGCTTTGAATGGTGCATATTGAATGCACAAGAAGTGTGGAGTTAAAATGTGTTAAAAATGAAATCCCTTTGTAATAGATGTGTTTTCGTCCGAAACCCTGATACTTCGAAAGAGATTGTCCAGTTTGTACACGAAGTGCATCCAGTTTTTGCCGTGACCCTCTAAACTTTTTAGCACATGCTATGTGGGTGAAATTATGATACCATGCCAAATTTAATCCTTTTGAGAGTTCATTTGTAGTGCTTTTCAATTTCAGGGTCATTGAGCTCAAAATAAATCATTAAATGCATGAAAAATAGCAAATTAAGTCAGAAAAGGGTTCCAAATTGATGATGTGGCTTTTAATGGTGCATATTGAACGCACAGGAAGTGTGGAGTTAAAATATGTTAAAAAAATTGAAATCCCTTTGTAATAGATTTGTTTTCGTCCGAAACCCTGATACTTCGAAAGAGATTCTCCAGTTTGTACACGAAGTGCATCCAGTTTTTGCCGTGACCCTCTAAACTTTTTAGCACATGCTATATGGGTGAAATTATGATACCATGCCAAATTTCATCCTTTTGAGAATTCATTTGTAGTGCTTTTCAATTTTAGGGTCATTGAGCTCAAAATAAATCATTAAATGCATGAAAAATAGCAAATTAAGTCAGAAAAGGGTTCCAAATTGATGATGTGGCTTTGAATGTTGCATATTTAACGCACAAGAAGTGTGAAGTTAAAATATGTTAAAAAAAGAAATCCCCTTGTAATAGATGTGTTTTCGTCCGAAAACCTGATACTTCGAAAGATATTGTCCAGTTTGTACACGAAGTGCATCTAGTTTTTGCCGTGACCCTCTAAACTTTTTAGCACATGCTATGTGGGTGAAATTATGATACCATGCCAAATTTCATCCTTTTGAGAGTTCATTTGTAGTGCTTTTCAATTTCAGGGTCATTGAGCTCAAAATAAATCATTAAATGCATGAAAAATAGCAAATTAAGTCAGAAAAGGGTTCCAAATTGATGATGTGGCTTTTAATGGTGCATATTGAACGCACAAGAAGTGTGGAGTTAAAATATGTTTAAAAAATGAAATCCCTTTGTAATAGATGTGTTTTCGTCCGAAACCCTCATACTTCGAAAGAGATTGTCCAGTTTGTACACGAAGTGCATCCAGTTTTTGCCGTGACCCTCTAAACTTTTTAGCACATGCTATGTGGGTGAAATTATGATACCATTCCAAATTTCATCCTTTTCAGAGTTCATTTGTAGTGCTTTTCAATTTCAGGGTCATTGACCTCCAAATAAATCATTAAATGCATGAAAAATAGCAAATTAAGTCAGAAAAGGGTTCCAAATTGATGATGTGGCTTTTAATGGTGCATCTTGAACGCACAAGAAGTGTGGAGTTAAAATATGTTTAAAAAATGAAATCCCTTTGTAATAGATGTGTTTTCGTCCTAAACCCTGATACTTCGAAAGAGATTGTCTAGTTTGTACACGAAGTGCATCCAGTTTTTGCCGTGACCCTCTAAACTTTTTAGCACATGCTATGTGGGTGAAATTATGATACCATGCCAAATTTCATCCTTTTGAGAGTTCATTTGTAGTACGTTTCAATTTCAGGGTCATTGAGCTCAAAATAAATCATCAAATGCATGAAAAATAGCAAATTAAGTCAAAAAAGGGTTCCAAATTGCTGATGTGGCTTTGAATGGTGCATATTGAACGCACAAGAAGTGTGGAGTTAAAATGTGTTAAAAAATGAAATCCCTTTGTAATAGATGTGTTTTCGTCCGAAACCCTGATACTTCGAAAGAGATTGTCCAGTTTGTACACGAAGTCCATCCTGTTTTTGCCGTGACCCTCTAAACTTTTTAGCACATGCTATGTGGGTGAAATTATGATACCATGCCAAATTTAATCCTTTTGAGAGTTCATTTGTAGTGCTTTTCAATTTCAGGGTCATTGAGCTCGAAATAAATCATTAAATGCATGAAAAATAGCAAATTAAGTCAGAAAAGGGTTCCAAATTGATGATGTGGCTTTTAATGGTGCATATTGAACGCACAGGAAGGGTGGAGTTAAAATATGTTAAAAAAATTGAAATCCCTTTGTAATAGATGTGTTTTCGTCCGAAACCCTGATACTTCGAAAGAGATTCTCCAGTTTGTACACGAAGTGCATCCAGTTTTTGCCGTGACCCTCTAAACTTTTTACACATGCTATATGGGTGAAATTATGATACCATGCCAAATTTCATCCTTTTGAGAGTTCATTTGTAGTGCTTTTCAATTTCAGGGTCATTGACCTCAAAATAAATCATTAAATGCATGAAAAATAGCAAATTAAGTCAGAAAAGGGTTCCAAATTGATGATGTGGCTTTGAATGGTGCATATTGAACGCACAAGAAGTGTGGAGTTAAAATATGTTTAAAAAATGAAATCCCATTGTAATAGATATGTTTTCGTCCGAAACCCTGATACTTCGAAAGAGATTGTCCAGTTTGTACACGAAGTGCAACCAGTTTTTGCCTTGACCCTCTAAACTTTTTAGCACATGCTATGTGGGTGAAATTATGATACCATGCCAAATTTCATCCTTTTGAGAGTTCATTTGTAGTGCTTTTCAATTTCAGGGTCATTGAGCTCAAAATAAATCATTAAATGCATGAACAATAGAAAATTAAGTCAGAAAAGGGTTCCAAATTGATGATGTGGCTTTTAATGGTGCATATTGAAAGCACAAGAAGTGTGGAGTTAAAATATGTTTAAAAAATGAAATCCCTTTGTAATAGATGTGTTTTCGTCCGAAACCCTCATACTTCGAAAGAGATTGTCCAGTTTGTACACGAAGTGGATCCAGTTTTTGCCGTGACCCTCTAAACTTTTTAGCACATGCTATGTGGGTGAAATTATGATACCATGCCAAATTTCATCCTTTTCAGAGTTCATTTGTAGTGCTTTTCAATTTCAGGGTCATTGACCTGAAAATAAATCATTAAATGCGTGAAATATAGCAAATTAAGTCAGAAAAGGGTTCCAAATTAATGATGTAGCTTTGAATGGTGCATATTGAACGCACAAGAAGTGTGGAGTTAAAATATGTTAAAAAATGAAATCCCTTTGTAATAGAAGTGTTTTCGTCCGAAACCCTGATACTTCGAAATAGATTGTCCAGTTTGTACACGAAGTGCATCCAGTTTTTGCCGTGACCCTCTAAACTTTTTAGCACATGCTATGTGGGTGAAATTATGATACCATGCCAAATTTCATCCTTTTGATAGTTCATTGTAGTGCTTTTCAATTTCAGGGTCATTTAGCTCAAAATAAATCATTAAATGCATGAAAAATAGCGAATGAAGGCAGAAAAGGGTCCAAATTGATGATGTGGCTTTGAATGGTGCATATTTAATGCACAAGAATTTATAAAACTCTAATAGCAAAAGGAATCAACTAAAACCTATGGAAAAAAATAACATTAAAAATTTAAAAACATAATATATGGAAAAAAAGGCCCGCCTACTAGCCAGAACGGCCTGCATACGACTAGAAACCCTAGAAATGGGCCAGGATGCTGGCCCGCAGTGCGAGCAGGCCCAACAGGGCGTGAGATAGGCATGTAGTGCCTACAATAGAGAGGAGCTCGAGAGAGCAACGGTAGCAGCGCTTATAAACCACTCCGAGCCCCTCTCGACTAGCGAGGTGGGACTAAACTTTTGGATACGGGAAGCACAACCCTTTAGTCCCGGTTGGTATCACCAACCGGGACTAAAGGGCTCTGCTTCCCGCCCTTTGGGCTGTTGAAATTTACCTTTAGTCCCGGTTGGTGGCTCCAACCGCCACCAACCGGGACTAAAGGGGGTCCTTTAGTCCTGGTTGGAACCACCAACCAGGACTAAAGGAGGGGCTATATAAGCGAGACTTCGAAATTTTTCCAAATCCACCTGCAGTTTCTTCTCCTCAACGGCGCCGACGACCACCTCGACGCCGCCAGGCTGCTGGATTTTGCCGTCCCCCGCTCCCCTGCCCCGACGTCGCCGTCGCCGTCGCCGCACCCTGCCCCTAAGTCGTCGTCGCCGTCGCCACGCCCTGCCCCGCAGTCGCCGTCGCCTCTGAGCCATCCCCGAGCCCCGACGTCACCGTCATCGTCGCCGCGCCCCTGCCCCTATGTCTCCGTCACCGCGCCCTGCCCCGCCATCGCCGTCGCCTTCAAGCCGTCCCCGCGCCCGACCCCGCCGTCGTCGTCGCCTCCGAGCCGTCCCCGAGCCCGCTGATGTATGGATTTGATGAATTTGTTTTTGTTCATAGAATTTTTTATATGTTCATAAAAAATGTTGATATGATGAATTTGTTTTTGTTCATAGAATTTTTTATGTTCATAGAATTTTCATATGTTGATGTATGGATGGATTTGTTCATAGAATTTTTATATGTTCATAGAATTTTCATATGTTCATAGAATCTACTCTGCTCAAGATCGATGGATGGATGGATGGATATATGAATTTTTTATGTTCACCGAATTTTCATATGTTGATGGATGGACGTATATATATAGAAAATGTTGATATGTATGTATATATAGATGGATGGATTGATGTATATAGAAAATGTTGATATGTATGAATTGATACTATCTTGTAGATCACAGGAGAGTGATCAATATTGATATAAGGCACTAACCCATAGGATGTACAGAACAATAGTTGTAGCCTTTGGAAAATAGCATGTTTAAAGCTGAGGAATTCTCAGACTTAGCAGAATTCCAGGAATTTTCAGGATATTGGTAAAACTTTAGAAATCGATCAGAAAAATATGACGAATCCGAATATGCCCTCCACTCGTCTGTCACAAGCAGCTAGCATAGCGAACCTGGAACTGTCCCCCTCCGTTTCATCTGTCCGAAAATGCAGACTTCGGGAAAACATTCCCGGATGTTATCCCCCTTCACCTATATCGTGTAGTGCCGCGTTAGAACACCCCTAACTCTCTCGGGAATTCAACATATCCCCGATAACTTCGACATGAGGGGGGGTCCGCAAGTATCCTCGACGACCATGAGAGAGGCGGTCCGCAAAGTATCCTCTCTCGAAAGATAGGACGACTCATCAGACATGAGGGGGGAGGAGTCCTCGACGATCGTCTAAAACTGACTGTTATAAAACTTGTGAACTTTGCATGATGTTTCCCACTAATCCATTGCTCATATGCATATGATTCCTTGTTGTGATTAAGTCTATATTTGCCACTAATCCATCTCTCATGGTTGTATATTGCCATGTTGTAATATTTGCAAAAACTATGGATGACAGAGACTTAGAAAAAGAAGAGTTGTTGGGGGATATAATCCTGAACGGAGGTGATATCAGCTTGTCATTTCTCAACGAGACCGATGGTACTGAGGAAAGAGCAGATGACGGCTCCGGTGGTCCAATGGAGGAGGAAGGACGAGATCATGACGGCTCCGGTGATGGAATGGAGGAGGAAGGAGCTCATGACGGCTCCGGTGATGGAGTGGAGGAGGAAGGAGCTCATGACGGCTCCGGCGATGGAATGGAGAAGGGATCCTTAACTGTTTCAAAGTCCGGATCGAGCCAAACTTCGGTAAGGAGACGAGGTCCGAAGAAAAGGTTGGACCCGGATGAAACGTTCGCGATCGAAGAAGTCTCTCCAGAATGCCAACCGATTGCTCCCAAGCGTACCAAGGACAAATTTATACATCAGTGCGGAGTTATTGTTAGGGACGGCGTCTTGATCAGGATCCAAGAATGGAATAAGAAGAAGGACCCTGAAGTTCCTTATGTCCATGATAGATTGAAAGATGATCTTTGGACCTCGCTGCTGAGAAATTTCAGCCTACCGCCAGATGAGGATCCGAATAACCCAGTTATACAACCAAAGGTCAAGGCATTTGCTCTTAAGAAGATGGCAGAACTATTCAAGAACTGGAAGAAACTATTGAACAGAAAGTTTGTCAAAGAAGACATTACTCCAGAATTCACCGGTCAATATGCGAAGCTGAAAGATGACTGGCCCGCATTTCTGGCCTACAAGAAATCGGAGAAGGCTAAGAACAGGTCACGGATAAATAAGGATAATGCTGCAAAGAAGAGGTTTCACCATGTTACGGGGTCAGGTGGCTACATTAAAGCCCGGCCTACGTGGGACAAAGCTGAGCAAGACCTGCTTGCACTAGTAGAAAAAGGGCCATTTGTCCCGGTTCGTAAGGGCCTTTAGTCCCGGTTCTGGAACCGGGACTAAAGGGTCGGGACTAATACCCAAAACATTTAGTCCCGGTTTGCTTACGACCCGGGACCAAAGGCCCTCCACGTGGCGCTGCCTGGGGCGGGGGAGGGAGGACCTTTAGTCCCGGTTGGTGTTACCAACCGGGACTAAAGACTCCACCTTTGGTCCCGGTTGGTAACACCAACCGGGACCAAAAGGCGGCCACACGTCAGCAGCTCGCAGTCGCTGGGGGTTTTATTTTTTTTGGAAGGGGGGGTTTTGGGATTTTGGAGGGTTAATTTAGGGGTTTCATATTGTGTTAGCGAGCTAATAGAGAGAAGTGACCTCTCTTTTTCCGTGCTTGGTCGACGCTAGCTACTACACATATAGAGAGAACTCGACCCTAGCTAGTAAGCAAATAAAGGAAACCATTAATTACACAAGATCGTCATGAACATATATAGAGAGAAGTGACATCTCTTTCTTCGTGCTTGGTCGAACAACAAGTTTTCGTATATCTATCCGACGCTGCTACATATGTACAATATATAACATCCCTTACAACAATTTCAATTTCACCTGGTATTCTCCTTGTTCAGGTATGACGTGGTCAAGAAAGAATCCCGCCAATTCCTCTTGAATTGCTCGTATGCGATCATGTGGTAGGAGTTCATCCCGCATCTGCCAGATCTAATTTAAAGAAGGGGTCAATACATATATATGAATGAAACTCAACACAATTGATGGTAATATATAAAATAAAATTGTGAATATTGTTTACGTACTTCAAATTGTTTCTCAGAGGAGGCCCGTTCAGAGGTATAGTAGCGAATGAACTCGCATACGTAGTATCCACATAAATGAGTGTTGGGTGCCTGCAACAAGCACTTTACGAGAATAGAGTTCAATCAAACTGATAAGCAAGCATGATAATGGTATTGATGAAACTAGAATCAATGAGAGATGCGCGGAACTAGCTAGTACTACTTACTTTGGGGTGTGTAAATCGCAGCTCCTTCTTCAGACCCGGAACCTTAGCGGTGAACGTTTTCCAAACCCTGGCAGGCAAAGAAAATGATTACTTGATATCAGGAAATGAACGAAAGTTGCCGATATGGTCCCGGTATTGATTGAACTTACTTCTGGAGCATTGCAGTCATGTCCGCATAATACTTGGGATCTTTACGGAGCGAGTCTAAGACAGTTACTAATGCCCCGTCAAGGTTAATGGATAGCAGAATATAGTGGAAGCTGAGCACGCATAACTCATCAATTACATTACTTAACCACGAGTAAGCGGAACCGAATATGCAGAAGACAGTAACACTCACTTGAAGTTGTAAGGAAAGAGTATTTCCCTTTTGTTTTGATGTGTAAGGAACATTTGTAGTAAGTTGTTCTCGGTATCTTCAGCCGCCTTTCGTACCGACCATTCATTTACGGTATTTGGGCTAATGAACCCAACGTCGAAGATTCCTATTTTTTGGCATTCGACCATCTTCAATCTGCATAATATAGTGAGGATAATTATATATACATGCAATGAACGAGCTGAGCTAGAGACTTAATTATAGAAGTAATACTTACAGACAGTAGCAAGTCATGAGTTGTTTGTCGAGGGCCTTTTGATTGTATAATTGAAATAACTCCACAAATTCAACAGGCAGCAGGTCGACTCCAGGGAAGTCATGCTCTTTTTTAATTCCGACTAACAAACTATCTTTCCCAGACTTCCTGCAGGTTTCCATGTACCAGTCATGCAATTTTTGCATCATCGTTGTTAGATGAGGATGATCAGGTTTGACGAGAGGCTTCCCGTGCTCGTATCTAAAGACGTCTACTACCTCAGCCGTTTCAAACTGTACATCATCGGGCAGGTAATCATCAAGAGTGGTACCGGGCAGTAGCACCGGATGATTAGTGATATCGCTAGACACCTTGAGCGGGGGGCACGATTGCTTCTCCTGTTCGCCGAGCTGGGGAATTGTTTTCCCACTTCTTCATTTTTTCGCTCTTGCAGCACTGGAAGTACTTCCCGACTGCTGCGCTTTAGCATGTGTCTTAGTAATTATGCGGTCATAGTTGGAATCCGGCGGAGGCGGTGGTGGTCGCTTCAGGGCATTGATAGTGCGCTTCACTTTCACCGGATCTACCTTCTCCTTCGGAGGTGGAGTTTTCTTTGCAAAATGGTCCCTCAGTTGGGCACGACATATGTCCTCGTTTTCCTGCTCGGTCCTCTCATATGGTAACTTTTCCAGAGGCTTGAGAGATGGACCGTATCTGAATTGGCTCCCGCCTCTGCTTGTACTGCTAGCCGCCGGAGCGGCGGCGTCTCTCTTCCGTCGTTGCTGACTATGCGGAGAAATCTGAAGCGCCGGAGGAGCCGGAGCGGTGGCGTTTGTCTTCCGCCATTGCCGACGAGGCTGAGGAGGAGGCGGACTGCTCCGACGCGCCGGAGTAGGCGAAGGAGGAGGCGGAGTGCCATCACGCATCGGAGGAGCCGGAGAAGGAGGCGGAGTGCCCTGATCACTCGCCGGAGGAGGAGGAGGAGGAGGCGGAGTGCCCTGACTCGCCGGAGGAGGAGGAGGAGGCGGAGGCGTCCAGTTTGGAAGCTTGATGTACTCCTTCTGCCATAGCCATGTACTCCTCAGAGCATGAACCAGCCGATTCTCCCCTTCACCTGTAGAGTCGTCAAGCTCGAGCTCCTCAAATCCCTCCATTACTTCATCCACCATCACAACAGCATAGTCATGTGGAATCAGACGGCAGTGAAAAGTTCCGTTGGGTTGAGGAGGTGCAACAGAGCCGACAGCCGCCTTGAAAGTGAGGTTCCGGCATTTCGTCATAAGCTCGCAATGTTGAGCCTCCGTGATAGTATCCACGGGGTAGCTAGGAGACGTGAAGTCAGGCTGAACGGGCTCCGTGGAAGCCACGCTGCTTCTCCGCTGAGATGGCGGGGTAGCTTCTGGGGTAGCTTCGTGCCGCTGAGATGGTTGGTCGGCAGCTCGCTGGCTCTCAGCTTCCTCTAGCTTTTGTAGTCTTGCATTGAGCTTCTGCATGTCGCTCAGCTCCTCTTTCCTCTTTCTCTCCCGGCTTTTGTAACCGCCTGCGTCGGGAAACCCAAACTTCCACGGAACGGAGCCTGGTGTGCCTCGTGTTCGTCCAGGGTGCTCAGCATTCCCTAGGGCCTCAGTCAGGTCGTCCTTCTCTCTGTCGGGAATGAACATCCCTTCCTGCGCTGCGGTGATATACTTCTGAAGCTTCGTGACGGGTATTGCAAGTTGCTCGTCCGTCCAACGGCACTTCCCTGTTTCAGGGTCCAAAGTTCCCCCAACCCCGAAGAACCAAGTCCTTGAACGGTCTGGCCAGTTCAATGTCTGTGGTTCGACCCCTTTAGCAATCAGGTCATTCTCAGCTTTGTCCCACAACGGCCGGGCTTTGAGGTAGCCACCTGACCCCGTGTGATGGTGATACTGCTTCTTTGCAGCGTTGTTCTTGTTTGTCTCTGACATTTTCTTACTCTTGTCCGATGTCTTGTAGGCCACAAATGCGGGCCAGTGATCTCTTATCTTCTCAAATCGGCCGGTGAATTCTGGAGTCTTCCCTTTGTCGACAAACTTTGATTTCAACTCCTTCTTCCACCTCCTGAATAGATCTGCCATCTTCTTAAGAGCACACTCCTTGACCAGTGGCTCTATAACTGGCTTATTCGGATCCTCCTCTGGCGGTAGGGTGAAATTTGCCTTCAGCGCGGTCCAAAGATCATCTTTCTGTCTATCGGTGACATAATCACCTTCAGGGGCGTCGTCCTTAGGCTTATTCCATTGCTTGATGCTAATCGGGATGTTGTCCCTAACAATAACTCCGCACTGAGCAGAAAATGCGTCCTTGGTCCGCTTGGGTTCAATCGGATGGCCATCGTCCGCGAGTGCTGTGATCGTGAACCTTTCATCCTTGCGCAACCTCTTCTTCGGGCCTCGTCTCGTTACCGAAGTTTGGCTCGATCCGGAGGGCTATAAAAGAAGAAAGAAGAGTTAATATATGTACATACCAAAACAATTAATGCATCAATTAGCTAGTCAGCACAGGCTTAATTAATATATATACCTCGCCGGACTTTGCAACAGCTCCCTCCTCCGTTCGGTCACCGGAGCCGTCATCATGGTCTCCTTCTTCCTCCGGCATTCGGTCACCGGAGCCATCATGATCATGTCCTTCCTCCTCCATTGTTCGATCACCGGAGCCGTCATCCTCTCCTTCCAGACCATCGGTGTCGTTGAGAAACGACAAGACATCACGTCCGCCGAGGATTATCTCCCCCAACAATTGTTCTTGTTCCAATTCTCTTTGAGCCATAGTTTCTGCAAATATTACAACATGGCAATTAATATACAAACATGAGTGTCCGACGTCCGGACCGCCTCTCTCACGAATGTCAAACAAGGGATTCTCTTAACCTTTAAGGGATTTAATTAACAAATGATACATAGACTTGTTCGGGCGAGAGGGGGTTGATCGACGTCCCCCCTCATGTCGAAGTTACCGGAGTTTTCTTCTAGTGGTTTGGGTGGCCTCGAGAGATTGTCGGGTAGGGGCGGGAGGGGGTAGGAGATCGACAACGCTTTTTTCTAGGTTTTGGGTGGCCTCGAGAGTTGGTCGCCCGGTATATCGAGAGGGGGGGTGAACATTTTACCTTAGTAACTTAGAAAAAAAATGTTATCGGGGAGGGGGTATATCGACAACGCTTTTTTTCTATGGTTTGGGTGGCCTCGAGAGTTGGTCGCCCGGTATATCGAGAGGGGGGTGAACATTTTACCTTAGTAACTTAGAAAAAAAATGTTATCGGGGAGGGGGTATATTGACAACGCTTTTTTTCTAGGGTTTGTGTGGCCTCGAGAGTTGGCCGCCCGGTATATCGAGAGGGGGTGAACATTTTACTTTAGTAACTTAGAAAAAAATGTTATCGGGGAGGGCGTATGTCGACAACGCTTTTTTCTAGGGTTTGGGTGGCCTCGAGAGTTGGTCGCCCGATATATCGAGAGGGGGGTGACCATTTTACCTTAGTAACTTAGAAAAAAAATGTTATCGGGGAGCTGATGCCAACGTGATGATAGGGGGCCGGGGTGCTCCCGTGGCCTTGTTGATAGATAGAGCCGATGCCAACGTGATGATAGAGCCGATGCCAACATTTTCATTTAACAAAAAAACTACCTTCAAAAAAAGACTTGCTTCGCCGCGGGTGCTCGGTGCGACGTGGAATCGGTGGAAAAACTTTATGAAAATGCGGTGGTGGCCGGGCCGGGCGGTTTTCTTTTCCTTCTTCATTTTTTCCTTTGTTTTTTCTTATATGTTTGTTTTCGTTTTCACTCTACATTTTCGTACATATGAAAAACAACGAAGACTTTTTACATGAACATATACACACATATACATGAACATATATACATATACATGAAAAAAAACATATACATGAACATATACACATATACATGCCCGCAAAAAAATTCCCCTAAACGATGACGGGGCGGCACACCATGGTAAAGGGGGGCTCACTGGGGGGGGGGGCGGCGATGGCTGGAGGCCGGCGACGGGGACGAGGACGGCGGCGACGGACGAGGACGGCGGCTCGGGGAGGCGACGGGGACGAGGACGGCGGCGACGGGGACGAGGACGGCGCCGACGGGGACGAGGACGGCGGCGACGGGGACGAGGACGGCGCCGACGGGGACGAGGACGGCGGCGACGGGGACGAGGATGGCGGCTCGGGGAGGCGACGGGGACGGGAACGAGGACGGCGGCTCGGGGAGGCAACGGGGACGAGGACGGCGGCGACGGGGACGAGGATGGCGGCTCGGGGAGGCGACGGGGACGAGGACGGCGGCGACGGGGACGAGGACGGCGGCTCGGGGAGGCGACGGGGCCGGCGACGGCGTCGGGGCAGCCTGGCGGCGTCGAGGAGGTCGGCGTCGTCGGGGGGAACTGCGAGATGAAAATGAAAATTTTCACAAGTGCTGCTTATATACACACAGCATTGGTCCCGGTTGGTGGCACCAACCGGGACTAATGCACCCCTTTAGTCCCGGTTGGTGCCACCAACCGGGACCAAAGGTCTCTTTTCAGCAGCCCAAAGGGCGGGAAGCAGAGACCTTTGGTCCCGGTTGGTGCCACCAACCGGGACCAATGGCCTTGCACAGCGGCGTCGTGGGAGTTTAGTCCCACCTCGCTACTTGAGAGAGTGCCGCACCTGTTTATAAGGCGCGGTGCGCCAGAGGCTTCGAGCTCCTCTCTAAAGCAGGCTTACTGGCCTAACCAATCTATATCTGCCTGTGGGCCTACTGGGCCTTCTGCGGGCCTGAAACCTGGCCCAACTGGCTGGTTGGGTTTCTAGTCGTATTCAGGCCGTGGTGGCCCAGTAGGCGGCATTTTTTTAATATTTTTGCAGTTTTTTTGTTTTGTTTTTTGCATTATTTATTTCTTTTCTTTTTTGCTTTATTTTTTTTAATTCTTTTTGCTGTTAGGTCACAAAAATTATAAACTTTCTATTAGTGCTATTAAAGTTTCTAACAAAAAAATTCTTTATGAAAATTCTTTTTGCTATTAATGTTTTGAACAAAAAATACTTTGATAATTTTAGTTGCATAAATTTTATATAATTTTAGTTTCAAAAATATTTTAATTGATTATTTTTAGTTCATTCTTTTTGCTATTATTTTTGATTATTTTATATAATTATCGAAAACTGGATGCACTTCGTGTACAAAATGGACAATCTCTTTCGAAGTATCAGGGTTTCGGACGAAAACTCATCTGTTACAAAGGGATTTCATTTTCTTTTGAACTTATTTGAACTCCAGACTTTTTGTGTGTTCAAAATGCACCATTCAAAGCCACATCATCAATTTTCAACCCTTTCTGACTTCATTTGGTATTTTTCATGCATTTACTGATTTTTTTTGAGCTAAATGACCCTGAAATTGAAAAGCACTACAAATGAACTCTGAAAAGGTTGAAACTTGGCATGGTATCATCATTTCACCCACATAGCATGTGCTAAAAAGTTGAGAGGGTTACGGCAAAAACTGGATGCACTTCGTGTACAAAATGAACAATCTCTTTCGAAGTATCAGGGTTTCGGACGAAAACTCATCTGTTACAAAGGGATTCCATTTTTTTGAACTTATTTGAACTCCAGACTTTTTGTGTGTTCAAAATGCACCATTCAAAGCCACATCATCAATTTTCAACCCTTTCTGACTTCATTTGGTATTTTTCATGCATTTACTGATTTTTTTGAGCTAAATGACCCTGAAATTGAAAAGCACTACAAATGAACTCTAAAAAGGTTGAAACTTGGCATGGTATCATCATTTCACCCACATAGCATGTGCTAAAAAGTTGAGAGGGTTACGGCAAAAACTGGATGCACTTCGTGTACAAAATGGACAATCTCTTTCGAAGTATCAGGGTTTCGGACGAAAACTCATCTGTTACAAAGGGATTTCATTTTTTTGAACTTATTTGAACTCCATACTTTTTGTGTGTTCAAAATGCACCATTCAAAGCCACATCATCAATTTTCAACCCTTTCTGACTTCATTTGGTATTTTGCATGCATTTACTGATTTTTTGAGCTAAATGACCCTGAAATTGAAAAGCACTACAAATGAACTCATCTGTTACAAAAGGCATTTCATTTCTTCACATGTAACTGCAATGATATAGTTGTGGAGAGAAAGTCTTCACTTTTTCTTCGCTTGTGTCCTTTGCTTATTGCGCCGTAACCATGGATAATCTTCATCGTTTAACAGGGTGCTTGGGTCAGCCTTGACTTTGAAGGGAGGAATTTCATGAAACTTTTCATAATCTTCGGACATGTCTGTCTTGCCCTCCAATCCCACGATGTCTCTTTTTCCTGAAAGAACTATGTGGCGCTTTGGCTCATCGTATGATGTATTCGCTTCCTTATCTTTTCTTTTTCTTGGTTTGGTAGACATGTCCTTCACATAGAAAACTTACGCCACATCATTGGCTAGGACGAATGGTTCGTCTGTGTACCCAAGATTGTTCAGATCCACTGTTGTCATTCCGTACTGTGGGTCTTCCTGTACCCCGCCTCCTGACAGATTGACCCATTTGCACTGAAACAAAGGGACCTTGAAATCATGTCCATAGTCAAGTTCCCATATGTCCACTATGTAACCATAATATGTGTCCTTTCCCCTATTGGTTGCCGCATCAAAGCGAACACCGCTGTTTTGGTTGGTGCTCTTTTGATCTTGGGCGATCGTGTAAAATGTATTCCCATTTATCTCGTACCCTTTGTAAGTCAATACAGTCGAAGATGGTCCCCTGGCCAACGAGTACAACTCATCAGAAACAGTGTTGTCACCCATGAGACGTGTTTGCAACCAACTGCCGAAAGTCTTGATGTGTTCATATGTAATCCAGTCGTCACACTGCTCCGGGTGTTTGGAGCGCAGAATATTCTTGTGTTCATCGACATACGGGGTCACCAAGGTAGAATTCTGTAGAACTGTGTAGTGTGCTTGAGACCAAGAATGCCCGTCCCTACATATTATTGAGTCCGCTCCTAGCGTGCCTTTTCCAGTCAGTCTCCCCTCATACCGCGATTGAGGGAGACCAATCTTCTTAAGGTCAGGAATGAAGTCAACACAAAACCCAATGACATCCTCTGTTTGATGGCCCATGGAGATGCTTCCTTCTGGCCTAGCGCGGTTACGAACATATTTCTTTAAGACTCCCATGAACCTCTCAAAGGGGAACATATTATGTAGAAATACAGGGCCCAGAACGACAATCTCGTCGACTAGATGAACTAGGACGTGCGTCATGATATTGAAGAAGGACGGTGGGAACACCAGCTCGAAACTAACAAGACATTGCACCAAATCACTCCTTAACCTTAGCAGGATTTCTGGATCGATCACCTTCTGAGAGATTGCATTGAGGAATGCACATAGCTTCACAATGGCTAATCGAACGTTTTCCGGTAGAAGCCCCTTCAATGCAACCGGAAGCAGTTGCATCATAATCACGCGGCAGTCATGAGACTTTAGGTTCTGGAACTTTTTCTCTGCCATATTTATTATTCCCTTTATATTCGACGAGAAGCCAGACGGGACCTTCATACTGAGCAGGCATTCAAAGAAGATTTCCTTCTATTCTTTGGTAAGAGCGTAGCTGGCAGGACCTTCATACTGCTTTGGATGCATGCCATCTTTTTCATGCACACGTTGCTGTTCCTCCCGTGCCTCCGGTGTATCTTTTGTCTTCCCATACACTCCCAAGAAGCCTAGCAGGTTCACGCAAAGATTCTTCGTCACGTGCATCACGTCGATTGCAGAGCGGACCTCTAGGTCTTTCCAATAGGGTAGGTCCCAAAATATAGATTTCTTCTTCCACATGGGTGCGCGTCCCGCATCGTCAGTCGGAACAGATAGTCCGCCAGGACCCTTTCCAAAGATTACATGTAAATCATTGACCATATCAAGTATGTGATCACCAGTATGGAGGGCAGGCTTCTTCCGGTGATCTGCCTCACCTTTGAAATGCTTTCCTTTCTTTCGACATTGATGGTTGGTCGGAAGAAATCGACGATGCCCCAGGTACACATTCTTCCTGCATTTGTCCAAATATGTACTGTCGGTGTCATCTAAACAGTGTGTGCATGCGTGGTATCCCTTGTTTGTCTGTCCTAAAAGGTTACTGAGAGCAGGCCAATCGTTGATGGTTACAAACAGCAACGCATGTAGGTCAAATTCCTCCTGTTCGTTCTCATCCCACACACGTACACCTCTTCCATTCCATAGCTATAAAAGTTCATCAACTAATGGCCTTAGGTACACATCAATGTCATTGCCGGGTTGCTTAGGGCCTTGGATGAGCACTGGCATCATAATGAACTTCCGCTTCATGCACAACCAAGGAGGAAGGTTATACATACATAGAGTCACAGGCCATGTGCTATGCTTGCTGCTCTGATCCCCAAAAGGATTAACGCCATCTGCACTTAAACCAAACCATACGTTCCTTGGGTCATCTGTAAAGTTGCTCCACTTTCTCTCAATCTTTCTCCACTGCGACCCGTCAGCGGGTGCTCTCAACTTCCCGTCTTTCTTACGGTCTTTTTTGTGCCATTGCATCAACTCGGCATGCTTTTTGTTTCTGAACAGACGTTTCAACCGTGGTATTATAGGAGCATACCACATCACCTTGGCAGGAACCCTCTTCCCGGTGCTCTGGCCCTCAACATCACCAGGGTCATCTCTTCTAATCTTATACCGCAATGCACCGCATACCGGGCATGCGTTCAAATCCTCGTACGCACCGCGGTAGAGGATGCAGTCATTAGGGCATGCATGTATCTTCTGCACCTCCAATCCTAGAGGGCATAGAACCTTCTTTGCTTCGTACGTACTGCCGGGCAATTCGTTATCCTTTGGAAGCTTCTTCTTCATTATTTTAAGTAGCGAACTAAATCCCTTGTCAGATACACCATTGTCTGCCTTCCATTGCAGCAATTCCAGTGTGGTACCGAGCTTTCTGTTGTCATCTTCGCAATTTGGGTACAACCCTTTTTTGTGATCCTCTAACATGCGATCGAACTTCAACTTCTCCCTTTCACTTTCGCATTCTCTCTGTGCATCAACAATGACCCGGCGAAGATCATCATCGGGCACATCGTCTGGTTCCTCTTGATCTTCAGCTTCCCCCATTGCAGCATCACTGTATTCAGGGGGCGGGTAGTTGTCATCATCCTCTTCTTCTTCGTTGTCTTCCATCATAACCCCTCTTTCTCCGTGCTTGGTCCAAACATTATAGCGTGGCATAAAACCCTTCTCAAGCAGGTGGAAGTGAAGGGTTTTAGAGTTGGAGAAAGCCTTCGTATTCTCACAGACAGTACATGGACAATGCATAAAACCATTCTGCTTGTTTGCCTCAGCCGCTTCGAGAAAATTATGCAGGCCCTTAATATACTCGGAGGTGCGTCGGTCACCGTACATCCAGTGCCGGTTCATCTGCGTGTGTTATATAGTTCTCATTATTGAACAACATATAACTCTCTAGAGCATCTAATTAAATCATACAAGTAATAACTATCTAGAACAACATATAACCAAAACCATCGCACTATATAATAACAAACAATAATAAAAGTAAGAAAGTTACACAAGTATCTATCTAAATCATACAAGTAAGAACTTTTTTCTTTTTGAAAGAAGATAAGAAGAAGAGGCTAACCACGGTGGTGCCGGCGCCGAGATGGGCGCGGGCGATCGACGGCGGTGAGGACGGGGACGGGACAGGACGGACCGCCAACCTAGACAAATCTTGAGGAAAATGGAGCTTGGACAAGGAGCTTCCAGAGGAGAAAGCTTAAGTATGGCTCGGGCATTTCATCGAACACCTCATGTGCATAGGAGGTGAGCTAGAGCACCACAAAGCTCTCCCCTCGCCGGCCAGAAAAACAGAGCAGTGTGGAGTGCTCTGCTCGCTGGCGAGGGGGGTATATATAGGCATCTCATTGGTCCCAGTTCGTGGCTGGAACCGGGACTAAAGGACCCCCTTTGGTCCCGGTTCCAGCCACGAACCGGGACCAATGGTTGTGGGCCAGGAGCGAGGCACATTGGTCCCGGTTCGTGTCTGGAACCGGGACTAAAGGGTCCAGACGAACCGGGACCAATGCCCCACGAGGCCCGGCCGGCCCCCTGGCCTCACGAACCGGGACCGTTGCCCCCATTGGTCCCGGTTCGTGACTGAACCGGGACTAATGGGCTGGCCCGGCCTGGACCAAAGCCCTGTTTTCTACTAGTGTTGCTAAAGATGTCCAACCAGCGACATTGCACTGGCCAGATCGGGCAAGGACTTGGTTCTTCGGGGTTGGTGGAACTTTGGACCCAGAAACAGGGAGGTGTGTTTGGACGAAAGCTCAACTTGAAACACCCATCAAAAAGCTTGAGGAAGCAATCAAGAACACGCAGGAAGGGAGGTTCCATCCCGACAGAGAGAAGGACTAGCTGTCATTGGCGCTCGGGAATCCTGAACACCCTGGACGAATACGAGGCACATCAGGCTCCTTTCCGTGGGTGCATGGCTTTCCCGACAGCACTGGTTATAGAAGCCGACAGAGAAAGAAGAAAGAGGAAGCAAGCGAAATGCAGAAGATCAATGAAAGATTAGCGAAACTAGAGGCACTTGAGAGCCAGCGAGCTATCGGCCCACCATCTCAGCGGCACGAAGATCATTCATTGGATGCTACCCCATCATCTCAGCGGAGAAGCAGCGTGGCTTCCACGGAGCTCGTTCAGCCTGATAGCACGGCTCCTCGCTACCCCGTGGATGGTATAACGGGTAATGAACATTGTGTGCTAATGGCAAAATGCCATAACCTAACCTTGAAGGCGGCGGTCGGCTATGTCTTACCTCCTCGACCTAATGCAACTTTCCATTTCAATCCGGTTCCAGCTGGCTTTGCTATTGTCGGGGTGGATGAAATAATGGACGGATTTGAGGGGTTGGAGCTTGAGTACGCTATAGGTGAAGGGGAGAATCTTCTTCAAAATGCCTTAAGGACTACCTGTCTATGGAGAAAGGAGCACATCTTGCTTCCAAACTGGACGCCGCCTCAGCAGACTCAGCCGGAGGAGGCCCCGGTGCCTGAGTCGTCTCCGGTGCGTCAACCGTCTCCGGTGCGTCAGTCATCTCCGGTGCGTCAACCGTCTCCGGTGCGTCAGTCGTCTCCGCTGCCTGAGTCCTCTTCGGCGCGTCAGCCGTCTCCGCCGCCTCAGCGGACTCCGACGGTGGAGGCCCCTCAGCAGAATCCTCCTCCGCCTCAGCTGTCTCCACCGCGTCAGCGGACTCCGCCTCCTCCGCGGCCTCAGCAACAGCGGAAGAGAGTCGCTGCCGCTCCGGCGGCTAGCAGCAGTACGAAAATGAAGAAATTCAGAGCAGGCCCAAGCCTTAAGGTTCCTCCCAAGTTACCCTACAAGAGGACTCAGGAGGAACTTGATGACATCGTGACTGAAGAAGTTAGACGCCAGCTTGCACCGAAACGTCCGCCTCCAAAGAAGAAAATAGATCCGGTGAAAGCGAAGCGAACTCTGGAGGCCCTTAGGTAACCACCACCGCCTCCGCTGCTATCAAACTATGACCGCTGTATTGAAAAGACACATGCTCAAGCCAAGCGGTCGGGAAGCTTAGCTAGCAGTGGCGCAAGAAGTGGGAAAACAATTCCCCAGCTCGGCGAACAAGAACTGCAATCGTGCCCTCCGCTCAAAGTGGTTACCGATATAGCTAATGATCCAGAGAAAGCGGCCGGTGGTCTTGCTATCACTACTGGTGATTACTTACCCGATTCGGTACAATTTGAAAAGGCTGAGGTAGTAGCATCCTTAAGATACGAGCACGGGAAGCCTCTCGTCAGACGTGAGGAGCTCCCGCGTCTAACAACGAGGATGCGACAATTCCATGATTGGTACTTGAAAGTCTGCGAGGACGGGACCGACAATATCTTTGTGGGAATTAAAGATGAACACTTCTTCAATGGAAAACAAGAGTTGTTCGTTGAATTTGAAGAATTGTTTCAGTTATACAATCAAAAGGACCCCGACAAAACTATCGTCAGTTCCTATTGTGTGTAAGTATTTTTTCTGTAAAGTCTCTAGCTCAGCTCGTTCATTGCATGTATAATTATCCTCACACTATATTATATGCAGATTGAAGATCATCGATTGCAGAAAACAACAAATCAATGACATTGGGTTCATTAACCCAAATACCATAAATGAACATACGTTAAAAGACAAACCCGATGAAATAGAGGATAATTTGCTAAAGGCGTTACTTGGACAACAAAATAGAAGGGAAATACTATTTCCTTACAACTTCAAGTGAGTGTTACTATCTTGTGCACATTCTATTCCGCTTACTCGAGGTTAAGTGCAATTAATGAGTTATGCATGCGCAGGTTCCACTTCATTCTTCTAGCCATTCGGCTTGAGGAGGGAGAAGTACTTGCCTTGGACTCGAGACGTAAAGACCCTAAGGAGTGGACGGACATGCGTCAAATGCTTCAGAAGTAAGTTCAATCATTATCGCACCATATCGGCAACTTTCGTTCATTTCCTGATATCAAGTAATCATTTTCTTTGCCGGGCAGGGTTTGGAAAAAGTTCACCAAGCACGTTAGGGGTGTCTCGAAAAAGGAGCTGTGATTTGTACACCCCAAAGTAAGTACTACTAGCTAGTATCGCGCATCGTCTCTCGTTGATTCTAGTTTCAATACCATTATCATGCTTGATTATCATTTTGATTGAACTCTATTCTCGTAAAGTGCTTGTGGCAGGCACCCGGCACTAGTTTATGTGCATACTATGTTTGCGAGTTCATTCGCCACTCGACCTGTGAGCGGGGCATATCTCCAGAACAATTTGATGTACGTAAACAATATTCACATTTTAATTTTATTACCATCAATTGTGTTGAGTTTCATTCATATATATATATATATATATATATTGACCCCCTTCTTTAAACTAGATCTGGTGGAAGCGGGAAGAACTCCTACCAACTGATCGCATACGAGCAATTCAAGAGGAATTGGTGGGATTCTTTGTTGAGCATGTCATACCTAAAGACGGAGAATGCCATCGGGATATGACATGCGATTTTGGTAATTAGATATTAGGATCGTAAGAGATGTTATATTGTATATATGCATGAACGTGTACTATATGTAATAGCGTCGAATAGATTTACGAAAACTTGTTGCATTGTTCGACCAAGCACGGAGAAGAGAGGTCACTTCTCTCTATATATTGATCATGACGATGTTGTGTAATGGTTCCTTCATTGCTATATGTAGCAGCTAGCGTCGAGTTGAATGAAAAGCATAAAATAAAAATGGTAAACACAAAAAGAAAAGGGGGAAACACAATATGAAAACCCCTAAACCCTCCAAAACCCCTAAACCCTTCCTTTCAAAAAAAAACCAGCGCCTGGCAGCTGCTGACGCGTGGCTGCCTTTTAGTCCCGGTCGGTGTTACCAACCGGGACTAAAGGTCCTCCTGCCTGGGCGCCCCACGGTGGCCACGTGGAGCTCCTTTAGTCCCGGTTCGTAAGCCAACCGGGACTAAAAGTGATGGGCATTAGTCCCGATCGTTTTGTCCCGGGTGCAGAACCGGGACTAAAGGCCCTCTGGAACCGGGACTGAAGCCCTGTTTTCTACTAGTGCACCTAGAGCAAGTAGCTACACTCCTTCACAACTGAACAATGGACTATGCTTTGATTGTCAGTTTGGCGTAAAGGAGTTTCACCAAATGTCTTACCAGTACTAGGCTGCCGAAGGCTGACCCCTCGGGTGGAGCATATTAGTCACACTCCTAGCCTATTCATGAACTTACTAGAGATCACCCCAATCTCATAGACTGTGACCAGCAGTCGGGCTCATATAGATGTGTTCCTCCAAAGATCGCTCTGTAGGATAGCATCTCGCTTACACAAGCTTTGGAACACATTAAGACAAAAGTCAACCTGCCATACAGTTTCCGAGAGTATTGCAATTTCAACGAAGTGGGTTAGTAAAGCTACTCTCCTCAGTTAACCACTAGCTTGTTTTCCCAGGTCCTACTTCATGGGATCTCCGATCACATAGGTTGGGTTACCATCATGGCAACTCATGTGGGTCTCATACCCATATCCTTCGATGCATTTTCTATCACAACACGTGATAGCCCTTTAGTAAAGGGATCTTCCAGATTGTTAGCCAATTGAATATAATCCAACGCTATTACTCCAGAGTTTCTTAAACATTTGACAACTTTTAATCTCATTCTTATGTGCTTTGTGGACTGCATGTTGTCCTTTGAACTCTTTACCTTGACAATGACTGTCAGATTGTTACAGTTCATAAGGATAGCCGAAACTAGCTTTTCAACCACTGGCAAGTCCATCAAAAGATCTTGAAGCCATTCTGCTTCGACACCAGATGTGTCTAATGTTGTTAGTTCTGCTTCCATTGTCGATCTCGTTAAGATCGTTTGCTTGCAAGACTTCCAGGAAAAACAGCGCCACCTCCAAGTGTAAACACATATCCAGTTGTGTCCTTCTTCTCATCAGCATCAGAGATCCAATTCGCATCACTATACCCTTCAAGTACCGAAGGGTATCCGGTATAGTGAAGTCCATAGTTCACAGTACCTTTCAGATAGCGCATAATTCTTTCAACAGCATGCCAATGTACATCACCCGGATTGGAAACAAACCGGCTTAGTTTGCTCACAGAAAACGTGATGTCAGGCCTCATAGCGCTCGCTAGGTACATGAGTGAACCAATGACTTAAGAGTATCTCAATTGATCTTTAGCTATGCCTTCAAACTTTCGAATCCGCACACTAGGATCATAGGGTGTTGGAGAAATTTTGCTGACCATAATGGGATTGCAGAAGTGTAATCCCATCCTCAGTATCTCTCAATAGCTTGATGTTCAAGATAACATCAGCCACACCAAGGTCTTTCATCTCAAAGTTCTGAGATAGAAATGACTTAACCTCCTCAATGACTTTGAGGTTGGTTCCAAATATCAGTATGTCATCAACATACAAGCACAATATAACTAGTTCGCCCCCACCATGGCGATAGTATACACATTTGTCAGCTTCATAAACAACAAAGCCAACAGATGTCAGAGTTGTATTAAACTTCTCATGCCATTGCTTAGGTGCTTGTTTCAGGCCATATAAAGATTTCAGTAACTTACACACCTTTCCTTCCTGACCATCTATCGCAAAGCCATTTGGCTGTTGCATGTAGATTTCCTCATCTAGCTCTCCATTCAGGAAAGCCATCTTAACATCCATCCGATGGACGAGAAGACCATGAGAGGCCGCCAACGAGAGTAATACTCGAATGGTAGTCAGTCTGGCCACAGGTGAATAAGTGTCGAAGAAATCTTCTTCTTTCTGGGAATAACCCTTGGCCACAAGCCTAGCCTTGTACTTTTCAATCGTACCATCGGGCCTAAACTTCTTTTTGAACACCCATTTACATCCCAATGGTTTGCAACCCTAGTGACGTTCAGTGATTTCCCATGTCCCGTTAGCCATAATGGAATCCATCTCGTTACGGACCGCATCTTTCTAGTAGTCAGCATCTGAAGATGCATAGGCTTCTGAAATAGAATTGGGAGTATCGTCCACGAGGTACGCAAGGAAGCCATCACCAAAAGACTTTACAGTCCTCTGTCTCTTGCCCCTACCAAGGGTTTCCTTGTCATCCTCCTCAGGATTTTCATCATGTGTTCGTTCATAATATTCCATAGGAATGGCAGGCTCGGGAGTCTCCTCAGATTCCTGTCTAGAAGTGCTTTGCATATCTCTAATAAGAAAATGTTTGGGAACGCGACAGAAAACAAAAAAAATCGGTACAGCGAGCACGCCCAGGATCACTATGGAGATGCATACAAGGTTTGATCTGATCGTTACCGACTCGTAGCGCAGTGGAAGTAGAGTCGATGTTGATCGTCGGTGCAGATCCCCGCAGCTAGGATTTAGAACCTCCCAACTGCGAGGATGTATTCCCTCGTCGGACAGCCCTTCGGGAGGCGGTCGGACATTTCCTCGGATGATGTCACGGACAGCCCTTCGGGAAGACCCTCGAAGCTCGAACGGTAACTTGGACAGCCCTCTGGGAGGACCCTCAAACAGCCCCTCGGGCAAAAGATTGAACCTACGACCTCTCTACAGGGTTGCACACATACGGTGTCAGCTATCCGGTAGGGCCTCGCCGTCCAGAACTAGTTCCCGCCGGAACCCAGACAGCCTTTCGGCTCTACAAAACTATTTCGCGGGGAGGGAGAGAGAAGGCCAGATCATGCATGGCATTTGTATGTGAGCAAGAGTGAGAGTGGAGAGTGCATCTCCACCTCTATTTATAGGAAAAACCCGAGGGGTAGGGTGGCACTTGAAATACCCAAAAAAAAACCATCGCATGGAGTTTCCAAGGGGCAAAATGGGAAGGCTAAAGGACCTCCATGGAGGAGGCCCTCCCTTGGCCGGCCACCACAAGTGGGCCCCCCATGAGGGGCTCTCATCCATCCATGTCATCCCCAAAAGATCTTTTGTGGAAAGTCAACAAAGGTGGCCATCCAAAAAAGCAACCATAAATGCATTTTCACTATTCACGAAACCATTTTTTTCACGACCGTTAAATCCAAAAATATTTCTATGGGTCCTAGAATAATTCCAGTACCCACTAAAACAATTCTGGACACGTTCCGAAACATTTTCAGATCAATGATTTTCATCTGTGAAAAGCAACCAAAGCGGTTCCGGCAGTCCGGAACATTTCCGGTTTTTCTCTTCGAAAAATCCCAGAACAATTCTGATACCCTCCAATAATTTCCAGGCGTGTGCCACAACCAATTTGACTTAATGGTATACTCCGAAACAACTTTTTAGTTTTACCGAAACTCTTCCGATGTTCTCTCTCCGGAACTCTTCCGTTGTCTCCGAAACTTTTCCGGTGAATTTCTCTCAGACTCCCTGTCTAGTATTCAGCAGATAGATGACCCTTAAGCGTGTGACCCTATAGGTTCGGTGAAGTATAGACATGACCGGAACACTTTCCGATCAATGAACAACATCGGAGCCGTGGACACCCTTATTGACCCCTATACCCACACGAATAAATAACCTGTAGTTTGCCGTGTGCTATTCCTTTTACTTCGCGATATGTTACAAAACCCGAGGTGAGATTTATCGGCATCCCCATGGATCAACAACTTGTCCACTATGCCAGTTACCTCGTTACCGGTTTTGTTCTCCTTTCTCGTTTCCTTGTTTCGGCATCCCTGTGATCAAATCACATTGTGTCTGGCCAGATGATGATGGATACCGTAACACCGAGAGGGCCCAAGAATATCTTTCCATCGTCGGAGGAGCAAATCCCAATCTTGAGCTACCAAGTTACTTGTCATACTTTTCCATGAACCCATAAACAGCCGTAATAGCCACCCTATTACAGATGACGTTTAACAAACCCCAAAGTTCACGAAGCAAGTACGAAGGAACTCGATACTCTCATGGTCTAAGGAATTATGCAAACGTTAACTTTCTCTGTGTTATTAACCATTTACTTGTGACGAATGTATCTCATAGCATAACATCAATTCGGGTCGATTCAACACAAATGTTCTTCTAACATTGTGCCCTCAAAATTGCCGGCATAGACATGCCCATGATCAGGAAAACGTGATCATCATGCAACACTTGAGCTAGTCTTAGAGGCATGACTAGGAATACTTTTTATCGTTTATCATTCCACACGTGCATATGAGTTTTCCTCCGAGCCTCGTGGTTATTGTAGACTCAAGAATCATAGCAGTTATAGCATGGAATATAAACTTAATTAGGAACATGGGGATAAATAATAACATTTATTATTGTCTCTTGGTCATATCTCCTTCAGAAAAATATCCTCAAAGAATGTAGCATCCCTAGAATCCATAATTATACCGACCTTCACGTCAAGTACCTCAGATTTCGCTACTAGAAATCTATAGCCAGCGATGTTCTTAGCGTAGCCCAAATTAACGCAGTCCACGGTCTTTGGTCCAAGCTTACGCTTTTGGGTGATCGGCACATTGATTTTCACCAAATAGCTCTAAGTACGTAAGTATGAGAATGTCGTTCTTCTCTTATCCCATTGCTCATAGGGAGTGATCTCATTATTTTTTGTCGAAACTTTATTCAGGACATGACATGACATCAATATAGCCTCCCCCCACCATGCCTTGGATAAACCTGATGTATCTAACATGGCGTTAACCAAATCTGTTAGAGTACAGTTTTTTCGTTCGGCAACCTCGTTTGACTAGGGTGAATAGGGAGGCGTCCTCTCATGAATAATACCATGTTCCCCATAGAAAGAATCAAACTCATTAGAGAAGTACTCTCCTCCTTGATCTGACCGGACTCGTTTAATTTTCTTTTCTAGTTGATTCTCAACTTCTGCCTTATAGATTTTAAAATAGTGTAGAGCCTCATCTTTAGTATTTAACAGATATACATAGCAATATCTAGTGGAACCATCTATCAACGTCATGAAGTATTGCTTCCCACCTTTAGTCAACACACCATTCGTCTCACAGAGATCAGAATGTATGAGTTCTAGTGGCACCAAGTGTCTCTCCTCCACAGCCTTATAGGGCTTGCGAGGTTGCTTTGCTTTCACACACGAATGGCACTTAGAACCTTTGGCTAAAGTGAATCTCGGGATTAAAATCAACTTTGCTAGCCGCATCATAACACCGAAACTAATGTGACAAAGACGTGAATGCCAAACTTCGGGTTCATTAACACTCAAATGAATATTGTTCACGACATTACTACAAAAATCCACGAGGGAAAGGCGGAACAAACCTCCGCATTCATAACCTTTTCCAACAAATAGTCCATATTTCGTAACAACTACTTTATTAGACTCGAAGACCAATTTAAACCCTTCTCTACAAAGAAGGGAGCCACTAATGAGGTTTTTCTTGATGGCGGGGACATGTTGCACGTCCTTCAGCTGAACGATCCTTCCCGAAGTAAACTTCAGATCGACCGTGCCAACACCAAGAAGAGAAGCACTCGCGCCATTCCCCATCAATACGGACCCGTGACCTGTGACCTGGTAAGAAGAGAACAATGAAATGTCAGCACATACATGACTATTTGCACCTGTGTCAACCCACCAATCGGTAGACTGACAAACTAAAAATATAGTAAATAAATTACCGTACCCAGATGCCCCACTCTCATAGTTGCTCACAATCATATTGACAGACTCGGACTCTTATCATGGCTCCTTGTACTTGTTCGGGCACTTGTTGGCCCTATGTTCCTCCGAACCACAAGTGAAGCATCCATCTTTTTTCTTGTCCTTCTTGAAGGTCTTCTTACCCTTCTTCTTAAAGTCGGTATTCTGTTGGACACCGTTCTTTCCCTTGGGCTTGTGGAAGTTCCTATGTACCATATTGGTGACATAGGTTCCCTCGTTTCCTTTTTCATGCGAGTCCTTTGCTCCTGAGTTCTGCTCAACACTCAAATAACCGATGACATCCTTTACTAAGAATTCACGTCTCTGATGTTTCAGAGTAGTAGCAAAGTTCCTCCAGGAAGGAGGGAGTTTAGCGATTATGCATCCCGTGACAAATTTGCTCGGTAAATCACACTTAAGAAGCTCGAGCTCCTTAATGATGCACTGTATCTCATGAGCCTGTTCCAATACAGAACGGTTTTCGACCATCCTGTAGTCATGGAACTGCTCCATGGCATACATCTTGCTTCCAGCATCGGTTGAGCGCCTCCCACAAGTCCTTGGCAACCCGCATATGTAAATATGCATCAACCAACTTATCTCCGTTCACACTCAGAACGGCTCCGACAAAGACGACGGTGGCCTCCCTGAACGCCTTCTCCTGTTCAGGAGCAATCGTTCCCGTGGGAGTAACACCGGCAACCCAGAACACGTTCATCGTTGTGAGCCATAAGGTGGTTTTGGTCTGCCAACGCTTAAAATACATCCCCATGAACGGGGTCGGTTTCAGTGCAGCAGCAAAGCCTTGAATCGAAAATTGCCTACACAGATTAGGTTTTTGGATTGTTGAGTATATTAGCAACTTTTTGATTAATTTAATCCAGGAATAAATCATGAACATGGCATGGACAGTATTGATCACATACTGGTATCTAAATAGATAGGCACGTACTACGCATATAGTAGATACATCTATGCACATAGTTAGTACTGCTAATACAGAAATAAACAGGAGCGGGATAAATGTGTTATACCCTCCAGTAGGCCAGTTGGCAGTAGCGGCGGCGGCGGCGGCCTCCTCGGCCGCCTTCTTGTCAGCAGCAGCCCGCTCGGCAGCGAGTCTCTCGGCTTCAGTGGACATGGTGATGACGAAGGCGACGCAGACATGGACGACGTAGTGGATGCAGACGAACGGAGGCAAGCAGTCGCGTAGGAGATGCTCCCCCAAAAACCTAACCATCCCTCTCCCGTACAGGATCTCGAGAGGCGGGGTTTCGGAGGCCTGCTCTCCCGTCAAACGTGTACAGAGTGGACGGGATGGGATCGCCGACGGCAGCAGCAGCAAGAGCAACAACTGTGGGCGGTGTGCGCGACGAGGCAGATGTGATCTGATCTCTTCTGGTGGCGGCTAGGGTTGCTGACACCTCCACTATATAGGCGCGGTCGAGTAGGAGGACGTGGGCTGGCCCCACGTCCGAGTTGGTGATAGCTCACGATCCCACGTCTCGGATTCGTGGCGCGTCTATTACGGACTCTTCATTTCTGACCGACAAAAATAAACGCACGCATGACATAGGTCTGGGCTCGGCTCATTCCCGCAACCGGCAACCCGCGGCGCGCGCGCGTGTTGTGATGAGGCGGGCGGCGGAGGAGGAGCGCGCGGGAACCACTTCTCTTCTCAAGCTCCAATAGCATGTGGAAAAGAATCCCTTATAAAGAGGTCGAACTCCTCCACTAGCGGGGTGGTACTAAACTTCCCACCACATCCCTTGTCATGACACCTACATGGGCCCTTAGAGATTTTTCTAAAATTGTTGGATGGGCCTAAAGCCCACCCCATATTTCAACACATTCATCAACATTCATTCTATATCTACTCCAAATGATATACTACTCATTGAAGAAAATATCTAATCCAACTTCGATATATATATGCATTGCATTCATTCAACAACAATCAAAAATATTCATTCATCAACTATCAATATGCATCAACTAATTGCAATATGAAACAATACAAAATCCACACATCAACATTGGAATATGCAACAACTAATTGCAATATGCATCCACTAATTGCAACATTGCAACATTCAACAAAAATTATTCAAATCCAACATTATCTATGCATTCATCCATAACAAAGGGACATATGAAACAAAACAACATATCCACACATCATCCATTCATCCACACATCCAACATATCCATTCTAAATAAATTTAGTTACAAGAAAATTTCAAACTAATAGATGAACTAGGGTTCACCTAGTGCCAGAAAATGCATCAAAACTAAAGCTATTTGACTAAAACTAATTGGAGGGATCGAAAGAGCTTACTTTACTCGCCGTGGAGGCATCTCGATCCGCAAAAACGGAGGAGATCCAAGGAGGGGAGTGGAGAGAAGGAGATGGCCGCCGCCCCTGTGTTTCTTCGGGCGGTAGGAGGAAGACGGGGGCTGGCTTGGTGGGTGGGCCCCGCCAGCCGGCCCCCGTGGGCTTTTACCGGTTCACTACCCTGCTGCCGGAGTCCTTGGTGGTAGGGTATAACTACCTACCGCCGGGGTCACCAGCGGTGGCCAACTTATCCACGTCAGCAAGGCCAGACGGCCCGTCTGCTCTGCCGTCAACCCTACCGCCGAGGACCCTGACGGTAGGGTGTGTTAGCCTACCGCCAAGGCCTGCGGCGGTAGGAAAAGGGTCAGATGTCGAAAAAATTTAGAACCAAGATCAGATCATGCTTAAAGTTTACAAAAAGGGTCAAAACAGTGATTTCGGCCGCACGGAGCGAGCAGAGCAAGGAGAAGTGCATTTTTTTCCGCAAACGAAGATGTACGCATCCAAAGGGTGCCAAGGTGCGAGGCTATTGGGATTCATCCTCTGGGTGGAAACAAAGGCGCCGCGCCATCGTCATGCCTACGGCCTGATCGGTCGAGCACGGCATCATAGATTTTTGTTTCGCCTGTGTAAATTGGTAGAACTATGTTTCTTCATAGAGTAAATTCGTTCTGTGTCGAAACACGGAGAAACTCGATGGCTACTCGGCGGGAGGCATGATGGTGCGAGGAGGTGCTGAGCAGGCTGCGCCACCATGGAGCCTGACCGTCTGCGGAGTCAAAGCCAGGCGACCAGGCAAGGAAGATCCTCGATGGTAGGGAGGTAAAGCACAGCGCCACTCATACGTGAGTGCCGCAAAAGAAAGATTCTGCGTCTGATACAAATTCGGTTCTTTTTTCAGATTCCAAATATAGTTACACAACTCTTCAAATGTTTCTCACAAATCTATATCTATACCTACTAATAAAGGGAGGAAGGTTTCTTACTCCCTAATTTTCGTCCGTACGTACGATAATTTTCGTACCAAAGGGAAGATAAGGGAGTCAGAAGCAAACTGACCGGGAGCTACGGCAGGTAAACTCTCGAATACCACGCAAACTCAAATTTATTTCATAATGTCAATTGCAACACACGGTCTATTTTACACGTAGAATTTTCATGAACTGCGAATGTGTTTTGCAAATAGATTTAGATACACGTCAAAGTTTCTCCTATTGCAACGCACAGGCATTGATGGTTGGCTGGCTACAAATGACTTGGGACCGGAAAGGAGCAATGTTGGAGTTGGAGAGCTAGGGTTTAGAGTTCGCGCAAGTCACGGCGATTGGAAGGGGAAGTGTTGACAAGGTACCATTCCTGATCTCGCCTAACACAAACAAGCAGGTTTTGCTTGCTGCCACCGTTACTCTAGATTTATCTGCTCGCCGCCTTACTTTAAATTTGTTCGCAATATTATTTCTTTTCGTTTACTTTTAAATTTAGCTCGTGGCATTAGGTCCAATTTTTTTAATTTCAGAATGAACCAATAAGTTGAACTAAGTTGACTCCGGACTACATCTCATGTTTCAAATTGACATCCTGAAAAAACCCACCCTCAATCAATCCATTGTACGTCATGTTAAAACAGAGGACGTGCACATATGAAGGTCTTGAAATGCTTATCATTTTAGAGACATGTGCTATTTTTTCATCTCCCGTGGGCATTTTTGCTAGTAAAGAAAAAAGAAAAAAGACAAGTGACAAGTGACAATGACATATGTACAGTACAGACGTGTGGTTCAACGAAAGAACACGATAGGTAGCATACACTGATACACAACAGAAACCGGAGACGTTTAACAGAGTATCTAGCGACCAGGACGCTCTTCAGGGTTAGGCACAGCCAATTCAATCTCACCTGGTTTGGCATCTCCGTGCATGTTGTTGTTATTGGTTACCTGGACATTCTCGTTGCAGCAGAAGGCTGTGTTGTTGCAGAAACACCTCCAAGCTACTACCAAGCTAGCCGCAGATGCGGTCAGAACCGACAACACAATCACCAGCACTTTGATCAATGGTGCTATTCCATCGCTGCCACCAGAAGGCGTCGCTCCTTTTGTCGTTGCAGAATTCAGATGAGCTCCATAGCCGCAAAGGGCAGACTGGACAATCCGGAAGACGCCTTGGCTGGCCAAGATGAAGCCGTCTAGCTTGTTATCCTCGCCAAACGAAAATATTGGGCCAAGAGGACCGTTGGCGGACTCATCGCAGGGAATTGGTGTCTTCTCAGAACACCTCAATGGAATGGAAGTAGAGGTATATTTGCCACCGTCATCGGTGCTGGTCCACATGGCAGACGTGTACATGTCAGCAAATAAGTACCTGC
Organism: Elymus sibiricus; assembly: GCA_039707655.1. NCBI lineage: Eukaryota > Viridiplantae > Streptophyta > Magnoliopsida > Poales > Poaceae > Elymus > Elymus sibiricus. Next base: position 25,109,466 of record CM077671.1, on the reverse strand, counting down.
CATATCAATATTAGCCATTAGCATATATGCGAGGTGTAAACAACAACACCAAAAGAAAGTAATTCAAACAGTATGGCGTAAACAATACCTTCCATACAAGCAAGGATCGGCAGACCCACGGTACACATACCCACCAACTATTGATGCAGGGGTAGAAGAAGAAACCTTATAGCCCATTATGGGGAAAATGATGCCTTGTGTAGGTTTGGTTACTTGAGCAGCCCACGGTGGATAGCCAACATGCTGGTCCTCATACACACCACGCCACCCATAGTTGCCCCCCTTGGATATCAAATCTACCACTTTGTATTGGCCCTATATATATATATATGCAAAGTCACAGTATTAGGCATTATTTCATGATACAGAAAACAGAGCTCAAGCTTGGAAAGCAACTCGTTTCTAAGATGCTTATAGCATTCAAATGATACCTGGACATCATCTGCACAGTATAAGTGGAAAGGCCTCGCCGAGTCAAAGCTGCATCTCCATGGGTTTTCAAGACCCAAGGCCCAAATCTCTGGTCGTAAGTTGCTATCATCAGCATTGGGATTGTCCTTTGGTATTGTATAATTACCCCATAAGCTTAGGTTAGCAACTTCATTCAGCTCTGCAAAGCTCAAAAGAAGAAGAAAAACAGTTCAGGAATATTTGCCCCTTAGAAAGTAAGAGGAGCAACTAGGAGCTCCTATGCAATTACCATTAAGCATTACTATGTTACTGTAAAAGATAGACCGGCTTTTTCAGATCTTCCCAGTAAGTTTTTAAGTGGTATGATAAGCATATCTAACACGATGATTTTAATTATTCCATCATCAAGAGTGTAATATAGTTATCTAAGTGGTTGTACAGCCAAGTGGAACGGACTACTATTCTGGAATTCTATCAAGTTTGAAGGTGTTTCATGAATTTCATATCGCTCTTTAAACAAGAGATCACACTGATGTTCAAAAAGTTTGCCAAAGCCAGCCGTACTCTTAAAAAGCATACAATATACCTTGATGGAATGTACTAGTAACAATATAACATCATACTGTTCTGAGTACTGTTTCTATGCACCAAAAGCACAAATTCCGAAGTACATGGGCCTGATTTTCAAATATCCGCTACTACACTACTAACAATACTACTTTGTAATTCATGCAATTTGACCATTTAGAAAAGTACCTAGTCTACTGTTTTATAGTACCACCAATATTGCGACGATATCTACAGATTTATTGTTAGCCTTAGTGAAATGTTGTAGTAACAATAGCAACATAATACTGCTTTGAGCGGTGCAGTGGTGCTTCTATTGCTCTGAAGATGAAATGTTGAAAATATGCCCTAGAGGCAATAATAAAGGTGTTATTATCAGGGATGGATTCAGGGGGGGGGGGGGGGGGGGGGGGGGGGGGGCTCACGATGACGTTTCCTCTTAATAGCGATTAGATTTTGGCTAACTACGCGTACTCCCCCCCTGTCCTCTCTGTACGTAGCCACGAACGTGAAGGCCCAGCCCATAAACATCAGATTATTGGCAAAACCCAAATTCCAGCAAAAGAAGAGAAAACCCATTGTAGAAGACAATAGGGCCAGGTCAGGAACGCGTGCACGCATAGGTCAGGTCGTCCCTACGTTCGTGGCTGCTACGAGATCGACGCCTGATGCCCGGTCGCCCGCCGCCTGCTCTGCTGCTACAGGGGTACCGTCTGGGGCAGTTCACAATCCATCGACGTGGAGCTTCCAATCTAAGCCCAGAATTTCTGAAGGGGCAATCCACACCTTGCACGGCCGATCGGCCGTCCGCATAGCCACAACGAGGCATGGAAAAATGGTTAGGTTACTCTTGTCTCTTGTTCTCAATTACTTAGTTGATGACTCATGTTTTGAGATTAGATTAACTTGTGCCTTTAGAACTACAAGATTTGATCTTTATAAACTACAAAAAAATAATAACCGTGAGACAAGGTTTTGCATTGGTTATCCCCTCCTGTAGTTGAAAGATTTAGTTACATCTGAATTGCTTTCCAAATTTGCTTTATGAAAACTTCTGATTAAAATTGAATTGTTCATAGCTGACGCCAATTTTCTTGGCTTGATTAGGATATAGTTCATCAACCTAGGCTATTTTCTTGGCTTCGGATCTTCATCGACTTGCTTCCCCGCGACATCCGTGTGCTTGATCGCACGCCGACGCGGTGACGCTACGCCCGCACATGTGGATACCTCAAAGGCGTCATCTACTTAGACGCTTGATCGTGCGGATCTTCGCAAGGAGATAACTTTCGTGGCTGGGAGGTATAACCTAGCTGCGGGGGTTGAAGATAGTCGTCAACATCGTCATCAACTCCGCTGCGGTAATGTATTCGTCGAGGGTATGATCTCGTTGCTTGCAACTCGCTAGTGACCATGGTTTTTCGTGCGCAGTTAAATTTCTGTTTTGCGTAGCACGTTCCCCAACATGAAAAACAGAAATTCTAAAGTACACGGCCTGATTCACAGCCACACATGGTCAACTAGACTACTAACAATTTTGCTTTATAATTCGCGCAATTTAACTTTCAAGATGCAAAGAAGCACTAGGCCAATGTTGTATGGTACCACTGCAAATGTTTCCATGAGGATAACTACACATTATTTTTTTGGAAGCCTATCTAACCCTTGAACTAGTGAGTCTGCTTTACCCTTTTAGCTGTTGTGCCAGCTTGGACGAATACAATATTTCCTAAATATGTTGATATAATGGTCATTTAATTGAAAAGGGGGAAATACGGATATGTAGACACAAAAGTATACCGAAAAGAGAGAAAATGAACAACATCTCTAAAATGTATGCATCATTTATGTGTCTGTCTTTAACTTACCTGGAAGTTCATCAATGTTGAGCCTCATGATTTTTCCCAAAAGTGACTTTTTATTCTGGGAGAAGTTGAAAGGGTCGCCTCTTATTCCACCATTTCCCGTGAAAAAGTATAGGTATCCATCGGTAGGTCCAAAAAGTAGCTGACCAGCATGGTTAGAAACATATGGCAGCCCCATTGAAAATACCCTTCTGACTTCTGATGGATCAGCATATGTTGCCTATCAAAGAAGAAGGGTAGAAATACAATGTTTACCCAGGAATTAATCTAAATATAAAGGACTGCAAAGAAGAGAATACACACGTCTATATATACCTCAGAAAAGCTTGATGGTGAACCTTTAGCAGAATACTCTGAGATAACTAGATGGTACTGGCAAGGGTGAACACCATTATTATCAGAGCCGAGCTTTGAGGGATCGCACTCCACTTCATGATCACACGAACACCTACCAGCGCAGTTGGGTGACTGAGTTCCATCACAAATGTATGAAACAAAGAAACGCCCATTGTTTTCAAAATCCGGATGAAACGCTACACCCACGAGTCCTAGGTCTGAATTGAGGTGACCTTCAGTCGCGAGATCAAGAAATGGGCTCGTCTCGTCAATTTGCAGACCGTCTTGCATTCCTTGTTTAGGAACAGTAGCCAACCATATCTTACCATCTTGTCTGGAGAAGAAGGCTTTGCTGGACCCATCAGGGTGAGCAACCATGTTAAGGTAAGATCCATTACCAATCTTCTCGAGGCAAATCCCAGTAGGAGATGGTGAAGTGTTCCTCCTAGTGTTAAATGAGACCCCATGCCCGTTGAAGCATACTGACTGGTTGTTTGGTGTACCGGAAAGTGACGCACAAAAGTCATTTTCTGATTGCCAAAAATCAGTAAGCATGGAAGCTGAACCAGTAAGCGCAGTATTTCTTGGCTGAAAAGGGGAGTTGGATATTGCTGTGCTTTTGCAATCTTTCCAAACTTGCTCACAAAAGTACACTTTGGGGTCCTCAGGTTGAGAATAATTTGGTGCCGAGGAAGAGCTGCACAAGAGAGGAACTGTACGTGCAGTAGACCCAATGCCAAACAGATCAGCCGAGAAAGGATTGCATTTCTGAAAATATGGAAAAGGAACTGTGTAAGCACACAATAATATTAATTATTCATCATGGCATAATAGTTCTTGCAATAATATTCAGTATTCATAACGACACTAGTTCAGCGTGTTCTTTTTTCTCGAACATGCCTGGGAGCACGTCTTTGTATTGAGAAGAAGGCGCTAAGATAGCGCAAACGACCAAGTTTACAAGGATTTGCAATAAGCTCAACGCACCCGCCAACGGCGAGGCCAGAAAAAGAAGAAGAAAAGAAAAACACGACTGTCCTCGCCAAACGACCTACGACCAGGTTAGGAGGCACCAACATCAGACCACAACGACAAAGGCCTTGCCTTGCCCAGGCTCAAGCCATGAACGGCGAGGAGGCAAGACTCAGTGCCTTAAGGCCATGTCACAGCCGCTGCCGGACTCTTCCATAGCACAACGACAACACCAGGGCTGCCCGGGTCAACGTACCCCCACCCATGTGCCTAGGAGAGTCGACGAGTGGGTGGCAGGACCCGGCCTGTCATGGGCCAACCTACCATGGCCAGGCCCCTTGGGCCAGCCACGCGACCACAGAGGGTGAGACGCCCACCGGCACGCTACGCTGACCACACATCTGCTGCTACTTAAGGGATTGGATCAGGTTGGTTTGGGACAAGAAAGAAGACGGAAACCTCGGCTCTCTCCTCCTACCCCTGTTGCTGTATCTCTCCCACCTCCTGGCTCCAATTCCCCAATCCCCTTCTTGCTGTGGACAAATTGGTGTACCCCGAATCCTTGTATCCGTCCTCTGTAACCAAATATTAGTAGATCGAAGTGAGTAAGGGTGTGACACGGCCAGAACTAGTGGAGGCCTTGTCTAGAAAGTGCCGGCCGTGGTGTACATTGTGCCCCAGAGGCCCACGCCCAGTGCAGCGACCCTCGCCGGAGCGACATATCGCCAACATATCCCCAACATCCCGCTGCCACATCGGGGACTCCACCTGCCGCGAGAGCAGCGCCTCCAACGGAAGGTCAGTCAGGGTCATGACATCGCCTCCATGGACGTAACGGCAACCTCGGGCGTCACCGTTGTCAGCGCTGGCCGACGGCGGGCAGTAATTTCACCCCGACCCATGAACATAGACCCCCGAAGACAGCCGAAGCAGGGGCAGCCGGTCGCCGGAGAGGTCCAGCACAGCAGAGAGGGAAGCTGAAGGATTGTGGCACAGGGCAGCCCAGCGCCGGGCCGCCGGAGGGCTGCCACACCAGGCAAGCTACCACTGGGAGAGGCGTCGAGGCGAACTGGAGGCGCCGTGCGAAGGACTGGCTACCTGCACCGCGCCGCCGCCGCGCTGACCCGCAGCCCGCGCCACCAGGATTCGCCGGGGCACAGCCGAGCAACCGCATCGCCGCACCCTCAGAGCGCCGCCGCGCTGACCCGCAGCCCGCGCCACCAGGATTCGCCGGAGCACAGCCGAGCAACCGCATCGCCCCACCCTCAGAGCGCCGCCGCGCGCCGCTCGGGTGCTCACCGTGCCAGGTCCAGAGGCCCGCCACTCTGGATCCGGGGGCCGCCGCCACGGAACCCAGGCCCGGAGGCCGCCGACCGCGGGGAGAGCTACCGCCGCCTCCGTCCGGCTTCCTCCGGCGACGGCGGGGAGAGCTACCGCCGCCTCCGTCCGGCTTCCTCCGGCGACGGCGGGGAGAGCTACCGCCGCCTCCGTCCGGCTTCCTACGGCGACAGTCGGCGGTGTGGGTCGCCGCCCGTGTCGCTCGGGATAGCGACGCGGGGGCCGCCGCCACGGAACCCTAGGCCCGGAGGCCGCCGAGCGCGGGGAGAGCTACCGCCGCCTCCGTCCGGCTTCCTACGGCGACGGCGGGGAGAGCTACCGCCGCCTCCGTCCGGCTTCCTACGGCGACAGCCGGCGGCGACCCTCGCCGCCCGTGTCGCTCGGGATAGCGACGCGGGGGCCGAGCTCACCTCCAGAACTTTCTGGGTTAAATCGCATAGAATATTCCAGAAAATCTGAACAATAAGCGGGACTTATTTTTCTTGCTTCTCACGGCGCCTACCCAAATCATCACACATACATGACGCCGACTGGACTTGCGCAGCTAAACTAAAGTAGAGTAGAGACCACCATCACACCTCGGAAAGGCCGCCCAGAATCAACTGGAGAATATGACCAAAAATAGGCCGGATACTAGTACCGTAGAACGATCGAGCGAGCAGCTGAGAGCGGTACCGAACAGAGGATGGACTTGACGAGACGGGCGCATGCGCCTTCCGGCTTCACACCCATAGCGTCGAACTGCTCCTGCAGCGAGGCATCGGCGGCGGCGTCGCAGCAGCTGCCGCCGTCGGTCAGGCAGAACTTGAGCGTGACATTCAGCACCACGGGTGCCCCTAGTCAAGGACAGAAACAAAAAGCAGCTTAACAAGAACAGCTTAGGAATTGCACGCGGTAAATCGGTAGGGGGGTAAACGGCAGGCATGCAGTTCACGATGAAAAAGCAAACCCAGATAAAACGCAAGCATGCATGTTGTACTGTGATGGAATGGGGATCGGGAGACTAACTCGAATCCGTGCAAAGTGGCAAGGCTCCAGGGACCAGAGGAAGCAACAAGCTGGAGCAGACGAGGAGCAGGGGAAGATGGATCCTCATGTTATGTTGATGGAGCTGCCCCTCCCGATCGATGGGGCGGTAATATATAGAATGGGATGGCGCCTCCGCCGCACGGGCTATGTGGTTGGTGGGAGGGAGTGCAGATGCAACCGTGGCTCTCACATCCGTGACATCCGTGACGCCAGCAGCCTCGTCGATTCAACCACGTGTCCAGGTTGACAGGTTGAGGGGGCACTGTTTGCGTCCTTTTTCCTGCGCACTTGCCGCAAAGCCAACTTTGCCGGTGCCGCTCGGTCCGTGTTGCGCTCTCATGTGGCCGTGGGTTTCTTCTCCTGGCTATGCCAACTGCTGCTGCTGCCATTGACACTAGTTTTCTTTTTGCGAGATCTGGCTTGTTATTTCTAGCAGTACTACCAGCTAGTCGATATAATACTCAACAAAAACTATTGCTCTTTTTTAACTCATAAGATACTATACTAGTAGTAGCAGTGTATTTAATAACGGTAAGAGTAACTCCAACGCGACATCCAAACGGACGCGAGTTTTGTTCGTTTGGATCGGTCAACTGGACGGACACGCCCGTTTTTTGATTTGGGTCGGCCGATGCGCACAACGGGTGACAGAACCATATTTCCTTGCGTAAAAAAACTTTCAAAAACACACGGCCGAAAAAAAACATAATTAAACATAAATGGGCGGTCAACCGCCGGCCTAAGTCCACTTAAACATTAATTAAAATTTCAAAAAAAAAGTCCACACCCGCACGCAGCCCTAGGCCTCGCCCTTGCCCTTATCGTTGTTGTCGTCGCCGGTGAGGTCGATGAAGGTGGGCGGCGGCCCAGCCCACCCGAACGCGCTCTCCCACGCCGCCAAGGCAGCCTCCTCCGGCATCTGCTGCAGCGGCGCAGCAAGCGCGCTCCTCCTCCTCCTCGCGGCGCGCCTCCTCCTCCCCGCGCGCCCACAGCATCTGCCGCACGCCGTCGGCCTGCTCCTCCGCGAGCCAGTGCGCCTTCCAGCGGTCCAAGTGGACCGCCTCCCCCTCCTGCGTCGCGACGTAGTGGACGGGAGGCGCGCTCACCCACTCGCGGAGCCCGCCTGTCCATCTGTAGGACTCCTCACGCCAAGCGGGCGGCGGCGACGACTTGTGCGTGGGCATTGGCTCGAGGACAGGCGGTGGGGGCGTAGATAGGGACACAACGCTGCAAGCATGATGCCACTGATGCTCCAAAGGCTAGATGCCACAAGTCATAATGTGACGCTACAACACAGCATCACCATTGCAACAAGTCATAACACTAGAAAGTGTAGTTGCTACGAAGGCCGACCAACGTTGCAACCATTGGACATATGATGTTGCCACACCCGTAGCAGAAGTCATAGGTACAATGCTGCAAAGTCGGGGCGTCGTGCTACAAGGCTAGCCACAGCTATCAGACTTGTAATGCTGCAAGTCAAACGTGTGTCGTTGCATAGCCAGTCGTCGTGCTGCATGGTCGGACAACATTGCGGCTACCAGACGCGTGATGTTGCAAGTCCGATGCACGATGTTGGGGGTTTTATTTGGCGTCGTTTTCTGTTTGCTATCTCGCGGAAAGGGAAAAACGGAAAACGCAGCTAGTACGAGGGGCGAACTGCAAAAGGTATGAAACCAGAAACCGGAAAGGGAAAAACAGGAACCAGCAGCTTTTGTTGTTTTGTGGTCGAGGGATCGCTCCGCGCGTGACACTTGTCGCGCGCGGAGCGCTCCCGAAACGGTCCTTCGTTTCGTTCGTAAGGAGCGCTCGTTAACTAGTTGCTCTCGATTTGTGTACATATTTTTTATGGGGTTGGTCTTTCACATGGGCTGATGAATTGGCCCTTTCTGGTTGGGCTGTCACGCTCCGCCAGTATTGCCGCACGCGTCTGGGGCAGCGCCAACTCGCAGTTCACATGCAGGCTAGCTCAGCGCCGTCGTCGCGTGTTCCAAGTCGAGTGCCGCCGCCGGGCGTCCCAGCCGAGCGCCACGCTGGAGTTTTGGCGTGCCGCCATGGACGCTTGTGGTGGGAGCTCAAATCTCTAGGCCTCTGGGTGCTCCAAGCTCAGGAAAGATGGTAGGTCCAAGTGGATGTGTGACGCCCCCATTCTCATCCGTATGCTAATCATACACGCAATGCGTACGACCAAGATTATGGACTCACTGATTGATATCACAACACAACAAAAGACACAAATAAAGTCATACAGCTTCATATTACAAGCCAGGGGCCTCGAGGGCTCGAATACAAAGCTCGACAAGCATGAGTCAGCGGAAACAAATATATCTGAGTACAGACATAAGTTAGACAAGTTTTGCCTTAAGAAGGCTAGCACAAACATAAGCAGCAGATCGAAAGAGGCGAGGCCTCCTGCCTGGGAACCTCCTAACTACTCCTGAGCATCGGCATTCTCCACGTAGTAGTAGGCTCCAGCGGTGGTGTAGCACTCTGATACTTCGAAAGATATTGTCCAGTTTGTACACGAAGTGCATCCAGTTTTTGCCGTGACCCTCTAAACTTTTTAGCACATGCTATGTGGGTGAAATTATGATACCATGCCAAATTTCATCCTTTTGAGAGTTAATTTGTAGTGCTTTTCAATTTCAGGGTCATTGAGCTTAAAATAAATCATTAAATGCATGAAAAATAGCAAATTAAATCAGAAAAGGGTTCCAAATTGATGATGTGGCTTTGAATGGTGCATATTGAACGCACAAGAAGTGTGGAGTTAAAATATGTTAAAAAATGAAATCCCTTTGTAATAGATATGTTTTCGTCCGAAACCCTGATACTTCGAAAGAGATTGTCCAGTTTGTAAACGAAGTGCATCCAGTTTTTGCCGTGACGCTCTAAACTTTTTAGCACATGCTATGTGGGTGAAATTATGATACCATTCCAAATTTCATCCTTTTGAGAGTTCATTTGTAGTGCTTTTCAATTTCAGGGTCATTGAGCTCAAAATAAATCATTAAATGCATGAAAAATAGCAAATTAAGTCAGAAAAGGGTTCCAAATTGATGATGTGGCTTTTAATGGTGCATATTGAACGCACAGGAAGTGTGGAGTTAAAATATGTTCAAAAAATTGAAATCCCTTTGTAATAGATGTGTTTTCGTCCGAAACCCTGATACTTCGAAAGAGATTGTCCAGTTTGTACACGAAGTGCATCCAGTTTTTGCCGTGACCCTCTAAACTTTTTAGCACATGCTATGTGGGTGAAATTATGATACCATGCCAAATTTCATCCTTTTGAGAGTTCATTTGTAGTACTTTTCAATTTCAGGGTCATTGAGCTCAAAATAAATCATTAAATGCATGAAAAATAGCAAATTAAGTCAGAAAAGGGTTCCAAATTGCTGATGTGGCTTTGAATGGTGCATATTGAACGCACAAGAAGTGTGGAGTTAAAATATGTTAAAAAATGAAATCCCTTTGTAATAGATGTGTTTTCGTCCGAAACCCTGATACTTCGAAAGAGATTGTCCAGTTTGTACACGAAGTGCATCCAGTTTTTGCCGTGACCCTCTAAACTTTTTAGCACATGCTATGTGGGTGAAATTATGATACCATGCCGAATTTAATCCTTTTAAGAGTTCATTTGTAGTGCTTTTCAATTTTAGGGTCATTGAGCTCAAAATAAATCATTAAATGCATGAAAAATAGCAAATTAAGTCAGAAAAGGGTTCAAATTGATGATGTGGCTTTTAATGGTGCATATTGAACGCACAGGAAGTGTGGAGTTAAAATATGTTAAAAAAATTGAAATCCCTTTGTAATAGATGTGTTTTCGTCCGAAACCCTGATACTTCGAAAGAGATTGTCCAGTTTGTACACGAAGTGCATCCAGTTTTTGGCGTGACCCTCTAAACTTTTTAGCACATGCTATGTGGGTGAAATTATGATACCATGCCAAATTTCATCCTTTTGACAGTTCATTTGTAGTGCTTTTCAATTTCAGGGTCATTGGCCTCAAAATAAATCATTAAATGCATAAAAAATAGCAAATTAAGTCAGAAAAGGGTTCCAAATTGATGATGTGCCTTTGAATGGTGCATATTGAACGCACAAGAAGTGTGGAGTTAAAATATGTTAAAAAATGAAATCCCTTTGCAATAGATATGTTTTCGTCCGAAACCCTGATACTTCGAAAGAGATTGTCCAGTTTGTACACGAAGTGCATCCAGTTTTTGCCGTGACCCTCTAAACTTTTTAGCACATGCCATGTGGGTGAAATTATGATACCATGCCAAATTTCATCCTTTTGAGAGTTCATTTGTAGTGCTTTTCAATTTCAGGGTCATTGAGCTCAAAATAAATCATTAAATGGATGAAAAATAGCAAATTAAATCAGAAAAGGGTTCCAAATTGATGATGTGGCTTTGAATGGTGCATATTGAACGCACAAGAAGTGTGGAGTTAAAATATGTTAAAAAATGAAATCCCTTTGTAATAGATGTGTTTTCGTCCAAAACCCTGATACTTCGAAAGAGATTGTCCAGTTTGTACACGAAGTGCATCCAGTTTTTGCCGTGACCCTCTAAACTTTTTAGCACATGCTATGTGGGTGAAATTATGATACCATGCCAAATTTCATCCTTTTGAGAGTTCATTTGTAGTGCTTTTCAATTTCAGGGTCATTGAGCTCAAAATAAATCATTAAATGCATGAAAAATAGCAAATTAAGTCAGAAAAGGGTTCCAAATTGATGATGTGGCTTTGAATGTTGCATATTTAACGCACAAGAAGTGTGAAGTTAAAATATGTTAAAAAAAGAAATCCCCTTGTAATAGATGTGTTTTCGTCCGAAACCCTGATACTTCGAAAGATATTGTCCAGTTTGTACACGAAGTGCATCCAGTTTTTGCCGTGACCCTCTAAACTTTTTAGCACATGCTATGTGGGTGAAATTATGATACCATGCCAAATTTCATCCTTTTGAGAGTTCATTTGTAGTGCTTTTCGATTTCAGGGTCATTGAGCTTAAAATAAATCATTAAATGCATGAAAAATAGCAAATTAAATCAGAAAAGGGTTCCAAATTGATGATGTGGCTTTGAATGGTGCATATTGAACGCACAAGAAGTGTGGAGTTAAAATATGTTAAAAATGAAATCCCTTTGTAATAGATATGTTTTCGTCCGAAACCCTGATACTTCGAAAGAGATTGTCCAGTTTGTACACGAAGTGCATCCAGTTTTTGCCGTGACCCTCTAAACTTTTTAGCACATGCTATGTGGGTGAAATTATGATACCATTCCAAATTTCATCCTTTTGAGAGTTCATTTGTAGTGCTTTTCAATTTCAGGGTCATTGAGCTCAAAATAAATAATTAAATGCATGAAAAATAGCAAATTAAGTCAGAAAAGGGTTCCAAATTGATGATGTGGCTTTTAATGGTGCATATTGAACGCACAGGAAGTGTGGAGTTAAAATATGTTCAAAAAATTGAAATCCCTTTGTAATAGATGTGTTTTCGTCCGAAACCCTGATACTTCGAAAGAGATTGTCCAGTTTGTACACGAAGTGCATCCAGTTTTTGCCGTGACCCTCTAAACTTTTTAGCACATGCTATGTGGGTGAAATTATGATACCATGCCAAATTTCATCCTTTTGAGAGTTCATTTGTAGTGCTTTTCAATTTCAGGGTCATTGACCTCAAAATAAATCATTAAATGCATAAAAAATAGCAAATTAAGTCAGAAAAGGGTTCCAAATTGATGATGTGCCTTTGAATGGTGCATATTGAACGCACAAGAAGTGTGGAGTTAAAATATGTTAAAAAATGAAATCCCTTTGCAATAGATATGTTTTCGTCCGAAACCCTGATACTTCGAAAGAGATTGTCCAGTTTGTACACGAAGTGCATCCAGTTTTTGCCGTGACCCTCTAAAATTTTTAGCACATGCTATGTGGGTGAAATTATGATACCATGCCAAATTTCATCCTTTTGAGAGTTCATTTGTAGTGCTTTTCAATTTCAGGGTCATTGAGCTCAAAATAAATCATTAAATGCATGAAAAATAGCAAATTAAATCATAAAAGGGTTCCAAATTGATGATGTGGCTTTGAATGGTGCATATTGAACGCACAAGAAGTGTGGAGTTAAAATATGTTAAAAAATGAAATCCCTTTGTAATAGATGTGTTTTCGTCCGAAACCCTGATACTTCGAAAGAGATTGTCCAGTTTGTACACGAAGTGCATCCAGTTTTTGCCGTGACCCTCTAAACTTTTTAGCACATGCTATGTGGGTGAAATTATGATACCATGCCAAATTTCATCCTTTTGAGAGTTCATTTGTAGTGCTCTTCAATTTCAGGGTCATTGAGCTCAAAATAAATCATTAAATGCATGAAAAATAGCAAATTAAGTCAGAAAAGGGTTCCAAATTGATGATGTGGCTTTGAATGTTGCATATTTAACGCACAAGAAGTGTGAAGTTAAAATATGTTAAAAAAAGAAATCCCCTTGTAATAGATGTGTTTTCGTCCGAAACCCTGATACTTCGAAAGATATTATCCAGTTTGTACACGAAGTGCATCCAGTTTTTGCCGTGACCCTCTAAACTTTTTAGCACATGCTATGTGGGTGAAATTATGATACCATGCCAAATTTCATCCTTTTGAGAGTTCATTTGTAGTGCTTTTCAATTTCAGGGTCATTGAGCTTAAAATAAATCATTAAATGCATGAAAAATAGCAAATTAAATCAGAAAAGGGTTCCAAATTGATGATGTGGCTTTGAATGGTGCATATTGAACGCACAAGAAGTGTGGAGTTAAAATATGTTAAAAAATGAAATCCCTTTGTAATAGATATGTTTTCGTCCGAAACCCTGATACTTCGAAAGAGATTGTCCAGTTTGTACACGAAGTGCATCCAGTTTTTGCCGTGACCCTCTAAACTTTTTAGCACATGCTATGTGGGTGAAATTATGATACCATTCCAAATTTCATCCTTTTGAGAGTTCATTTGTAGTGCTTTTCAATTTCAGGGTCATTGAGCTCAAAATAAATAATTAAATGCATGAAAAATAGCAAATTAAGTCAGAAAAGGGTTCCAAATTGATGATGTGGCTTTTAATGGTGCATATTGAACGCACAGGAAGTGTGGAGTTAAAATATGTTAAAAAATTGAAATCCCTTTGTAATAGATGTGTTTTCGTCCGAAACCCTGATACTTCGAAAGAGATTGTCCAGTTTGTACACGAAGTGCATCCAGTTTTTGCCGTGACCCTCTAAACTTTTTAGCACATGCTATGTGGGTGAAATTATGATACCATGCCAAATTTCATCCTTTTGAGAGTTCATTTGTAGTGCTTTTCAATTTCAGGGTCATTGAGCTTAAAATAAATCATTAAATGCATGAAAAATAGCAAATTAAATCAGAAAAGGGTTCCAAATTGATGATGTGGCTTTGAATGGTGCATATTGAACGCACAAGAAGTGTGGAGTTAAAATATGTTAAAAAATGAAATCCCTTTGTAATAGATATGTTTTCGTCCGAAACCCTGATACTTCGAAAGAGATTGTCCAGTTTGTACACGAAGTGCATCCAGTTTTTGCCGTGACCCTCTAAACTTTTTAGCACATGCTATGTGGGTGAAATTATGATACCATTCCAAATTTCATCCTTTTGAGAGTTCATTTGTAGTGCTTTTCAATTTCAGGGTCATTGAGCTCAAAATAAATAATTAAATGCATGAAAAATAGCAAATTAAGTCAGAAAAGGGTTCCAAATTGATGATGTGGCTTTTAATGGTGCATATTGAACGCACAGGAAGTGTGGAGTTAAAATATGTTAAAAAATTGAAATCCCTTTGTAATAGATGTGTTTTCGTCCGAAACCCTGATACTTCGAAAGAGATTGTCCAGTTTGTACACGAAGTGCATCCAGTTTTTGCCGTGACCCTCTAAACTTTTTAGCACATGCTATGTGGGTGAAATTATGATACCATGCCAAATTTCATCCTTTTGAGAGTTCATTTGTAGTGCTTTTCAATTTCAGGGTCATTGACCTCAAAATAAATCATTAAATGCATGAAAAATAGCAAATTAAGTCAGAAAAGGGTTCCAAATTGATGATGTGGCTTTGAATGGTGCATATTGAACGCACAAGAAGTGTGGAGTTAAAATATGTTAAAAAAATGAAATCCCTTTTTAATAGAGGTGTTTTCGTCCGAAACCCTGATACTTCGAAAGAGATTGTCCAGTTTGTACACGAAGTGCATCCAGTTTTTGCCGTGACCCTCTAAACTTTTTAGCACATGCTATGTGGGTGAAATTATGATACCATGCCAAATTTCATCCTTTTGAGAGTTCATTTGTAGTGCTTTTCAATTTCAGGGTCGTTGAGCTCAAAATAAATCATTAAATGCATGAAAAATAGCAAATTAAGTCAGAAAAGGATTCCAAATTGATGATGTGGCTTTTAATGTTGCATATTGAACGGACAAGAAGTGTGGAGTTAAAATATGTTTAAAAAATGAAATCCCTTTGTAATAGATGTGTTTTCGTCTGAAACCCTCATACTTCGAAAGAGATTGTCCAGTTTGTACACGAAGTGGATCCAGTTTTTGCCGTGACCCTCTAATCTTTTTAGCACATGCTATGTGGGTGAAATTATGATACCATGCCAAATTTCATCCTTTTCAGAGTTCATTTATAGTGCTTTTCAATTTTAGGGTCATTGAGCTCAAAATAAATCATTAAATGCATGAAAAATAGCAAATTAAGTCAGAAAAGGATTCCAAATTGATGATGTGGCTTTTAATGTTGCATATTGAACGGACAAGAAGTGTGGAGTTAAAATATGTTTAAAAAATGAAATCCCTTTGTAATAGATATGTTTTCGTCCGAAACCCTGATACTTCGAAAGAGATTGTCCAGTTTGTACACGAAGTGCATCCAGTTTTTGCCGTGACCCTCTAAAATTTTTAGCACATGCTATGTGGGTGAAATTATGATACCATGCCAAATTTCATCCTTTTGAGAGTTCATTTGTAGTGCTTTTCAATTTCAGGGTCATTGAGCTCAAAATAAATCATTAAATGCATGAAAAATAGCAAATTAAATCATAAAAGGGTTCCAAATTGATGATGTGGCTTTGAATGGTGCATATTGAACGCACAAGAAGTGTGGAGTTAAAATATGTTAAAAAATGAAATCCCTTTGTAATAGATGTGTTTTCGTCCGAAACCCTGATACTTCGAAAGAGATTGTCCAGTTTGTACACGAAGTGCATCCAGTTTTTGCCGTGACCCTCTAAACTTTTTAGCACATGCTATGTGGGTGAAATTATGATACCATGCCAAATTTCATCCTTTTGAGAGTTCATTTGTAGTGCTCTTCAATTTCAGGGTCATTGAGCTCAAAATAAATCATTAAATGCATGAAAAATAGCAAATTAAGTCAGAAAAGGGTTCCAAATTGATGATGTGGCTTTGAATGTTGCATATTTAACGCACAAGAAGTGTGAAGTTAAAATATGTTAAAAAAAGAAATCCCCTTGTAATAGATGTGTTTTCGTCCGAAACCCTGATACTTCGAAAGATATTATCCAGTTTGTACACGAAGTGCATCCAGTTTTTGCCGTGACCCTCTAAACTTTTTAGCACATGCTATGTGGGTGAAATTATGATACCATGCCAAATTTCATCCTTTTGAGAGTTCATTTGTAGTGCTTTTCAATTTCAGGGTCATTGAGCTTAAAATAAATCATTAAATGCATGAAAAATAGCAAATTAAATCAGAAAAGGGTTCCAAATTGATGATGTGGCTTTGAATGGTGCATATTGAACGCACAAGAAGTGTGGAGTTAAAATATGTTAAAAAATGAAATCCCTTTGTAATAGATATGTTTTCGTCCGAAACCCTGATACTTCGAAAGAGATTGTCCAGTTTGTACACGAAGTGCATCCAGTTTTTGCCGTGACCCTCTAAACTTTTTAGCACATGCTATGTGGGTGAAATTATGATACCATTCCAAATTTCATCCTTTTGAGAGTTCATTTGTAGTGCTTTTCAATTTCAGGGTCATTGAGCTCAAAATAAATAATTAAATGCATGAAAAATAGCAAATTAAGTCAGAAAAGGGTTCCAAATTGATGATGTGGCTTTTAATGGTGCATATTGAACGCACAGGAAGTGTGGAGTTAAAATATGTTAAAAAATTGAAATCCCTTTGTAATAGATGTGTTTTCGTCCGAAACCCTGATACTTCGAAAGAGATTGTCCAGTTTGTACACGAAGTGCATCCAGTTTTTGCCGTGACCCTCTAAACTTTTTAGCACATGCTATGTGGGTGAAATTATGATACCATGCCAAATTTCATCCTTTTGAGAGTTCATTTGTAGTGCTTTTCAATTTCAGGGTCGTTGAGCTCAAAATAAATCATTAAATGCATGAAAAATAGCAAATTAAGTCAGAAAAGGATTCCAAATTGATGATGTGGCTTTTAATGTTGCATATTGAACGGACAAGAAGTGTGGAGTTAAAATATGTTTAAAAAATGAAATCCCTTTGTAATAGATGTGTTTTCGTCTGAAACCCTCATACTTCGAAAGAGATTGTCCAGTTTGTACACGAAGTGGATCCAGTTTTTGCCGTGACCCTCTAATCTTTTTAGCACATGCTATGTGGGTGAAATTATGATACCATGCCAAATTTCATCCTTTTCAGAGTTCATTTATAGTGCTTTTCAATTTTAGGGTCATTGAGCTCAAAATAAATCATTAAATGCATGAAAAATAGCAAATTAAGTCAGAAAAGGGTTCCAAATTGATGATGTTGCTTTGAATGGTGCATATTGAACGCACAAGAAGTGTGGAGTTAAAATATGTTAAAAAATGAAATCCCTTTGTAATAGATGTGTTTTCGTCCGAAACCCTGATACTTCGAAAGAGATTGTCCAGTTTGTACACGAAGTGCATCCAGTTTTTGCCGTGACCCTCTAAACTTTTTAGCACATGCTATGTGGGTGAAATTATGATACCATGCCAAATTTCATCCTTTTGAGAGTTCATTTGTAGTGCTTTTCAATTTCAGGGTCATTGAGCTCAAAATAAATCATTAAATGCATGAAAAATAGCAAATTAAGTCAGAAAAGGGTTCCAAATTGATGATGTGGCTTTGAATGGTGCATATTGAACGCACAAGAAGTGTGGAGTGAAAATATGTTAAAAAATGAACTCCCTTTGTAATAGATATGTTTTCGTCCGAAACCCTGATACTTCGGAAGAGATTGTCCAGTTTGTACACGAAGTGCATCCAGTTTTTGCCGTGACCCTCTAAACTTTGTAGCACATGCTATGTGGGTGAAATTATGAAACCATGCCAAATTTCATCCTTTTGAGAGTTCATTTCTAGTGCTTTTCAATTTCAGGGTCATTGAGCTCAAAATAAATCATTAAATGCATGAAAAATAGCAAATTAAGTCAGAAAATGGTTCCAAATTGATGATGTGGCTTTGAATGTTGCATATTTAACGCACAAGAAGTGTGGAGTGAAAATATGTTAAAAAAAGAAATCCCCTTGTAATAGATGTGTTTTCGTCCGAAACCCTGATACTTCGAAAGATATTGTCCAGTTTGTACACGAAGTGCATCCAGTTTTTGCCGTGACCCTCTAAACTTTTTAGCACATGCTATGTGGGTGAAATTATGATACCATGCCAAATTTCATCCTTTTGAGAGTTCATTTGTAGTGCTTTTCAATTTCAGGGTCATTGAGCTTAAAATAAATCATTAAATGCATGAAAAATAGCAAATTAAATCAGAAAAGGGTTCCAAATTGATGATGTGGCTTTGAATGGTGCATATTGAACGCACAAGAAGTGTGGAGTTAAAATATGTTAAAAAAATGAAATCCCTTTGCAATAGATATGTTTTTGTCCGAAACCCTGATACTTCGAAAGAGATTGTCCAGTTTGTACACGAAGTGCATCCAGTTTTTGCCGTGACCCTCTAAACTTTTTAGCACATGCTATGTGGGTGAAATTATGATACCATTCCAAATTTCATCCTTTTCAGAGTTCATTTGTAGTGCTTTTCAATTTCAGGGTCATTGACCTCAAAATAAATCATTAAATGCATGAAAAATAGCAAATTAAGTCAGAAAAGGGTTCCAAATTGATGATGTGGCTTTTAATGGTGCATATTGAATGCACAGGAAGTGTGGAGTTAAAATATGTTAAAAAATGAAATCCCTTTGTAATAGATGTGTTTCGTTCGAAACCTTGATACTTCGAAAGAGATTGTCCAGTTTGTACACGAAGTGCATCCAGTTTTTGCCGTGACCCTCTAAACTTTTTAGCACATGCTATGTGGGTGAAATTATGATACCATGCCAAATTTCATCCTTTTGAGAATTCATTTGTAGTGCTTTTCAATTTCAGGGTCATTGAGCTCAAAATAAATCATTAAATGCATGAAAAATAGCATATTAAGTCAGAAAAGGGTTCCAAATTGATGATGTGGCTTTGAATGGTGCATATTGAACGCACAAGAAGTGTGGAGTTAAAATATGTTAAAAACTGAAATCCCTTTGTAATAGATGTGTTTTCGTCCGACACCCTGATACTTCGAAAGAGATTGTCCAGTTTGTACACGAAGTGCATCCAGTTTTTGCCGTGACCCTCTAAACTTTTTAGCACATGCTATGTGGGTGAAATTATGATACCATGCCAAATTTCATCCTTTTGAGAGTTCATTTGTAGTGCTTTTCAATTTCAGGGTCATTGAGCTCAAAATAAATCATTAAATGCATGAAAAATAGCAAATTAAGTCAGAAAAGGGTTCCAAATTGATGATGTGGCTTTGAATGTTGCATATTTAACGCACAAGAAGTGTGAAGTTAAAATATGTTAAAAAAAGAAATCCCCTTGTAATAGATGTGTTTTCGTCCGAAAACCTGATACTTCGAAAGATATTGTCCAGTTTGTACACGAAGTGCATCCAGTTTTTGCCGTGACCCTCTAAACTTTTTTGCACATGCTATGTGGGTGAAATTATGATACCATGCCAAATTTCATCCTTTTTAGAGTTCATTTGTAGTGCTTTTCAATTTCAGGGTCATTGAGCTTAAAATAAATCATTAAATGCATGAAAAATAGCAAATTAAATCAGAAAAGGGTTCCAAATTGATGATGTGGCTTTGAATGGTGCATATTGAACGCACAAGAAGTGTGGAGTTAAAATATGTTAAAAAATGAAATCCCCTTGTAATAGATGTGTTTTCGTCCGAAAACCTGATACTTCGAAAGATATTGTCCAGTTTGTACACGAAGTGCATCCAGTTTTTGCCGTGACCCTCTAAACTTTTTAGCACATGCTATGTGGGTGAAATTATGATACCATGCCAAATTTCATCCTTTTGAGAGTTCATTTGTAGTGCTTTTCAATTTCAGGGTCATTGAGCTCAAAATAAATCATTAAATGCATGAAAAATAGCAAATTAAGTCAGAAAAGGGTTCCAAATTGATGATGTGGCTTTGAATGTTGCATATTTAACGCACAAGAAGTGTGAAGTTAAAATATGTTAAAAAAAGAAATCCCCTTGTAATAGATGTGTTTTCGTCCGAAAACCTGATACTTCGAAAGATATTGTCCAGTTTGTACACGAAGTGCATCCAGTTTTTGCCGTGACCCTCTAAACTTTTTTGCACATGCTATGTGGGTGAAATTATGATACCATGCCAAATTTCATCCTTTTTAGAGTTCATTTGTAGTGCTTTTCAATTTCAGGGTCATTGAGCTTAAAATAAATCATTAAATGCATGAAAAATAGCAAATTAAATCAGAAAAGGGTTCCAAATTGATGATGTGGCTTTGAATGGTGCATATTGAACGCACAAGAAGTGTGGAGTTAAAATATGTTAAAAAATGAAATCCCTTTGTAATAGATATGTTTTCGTCCGAAACCCTGATACTTCGAAAGAGATTGTCCAGTTTGTACACGAAGTGCATCCAGTTTTTGCCGTGACCCTCTAAACTTTTTAGCACATGCTATGTGGGTGAAATTATGATACCATTCCAAATTTCATCCTTTTGAGAGTTCATATGTAGTGCTTTTCAATTTCAGGGTCATTGAGCTCAAAATAAATCATTAAATGCATGAAAAATAGCAAATTAAGTCAGAAAAGGGTTCCAAATTGATGATGTGGCTTTTAATGGTGCATATTGAACGCACAGGAAGTGTGGAGTTAAAATATGTTAAAAAAATTGAAATCCCTTTGTAATAGATGTGTTTTCGTCCGAAACCCTGATACTTCGAAAGAGATTGTCCAGTTTGTACACGAAGTGCATCCAGTTTTTGCCGTGACCCTCTAAACTTTTTAGCACATGCTATGTGGGTGAAATTATGATACCATGCCAAATTTCATCCTTTTGCGAGTTCATTTGTAGTACTTTTCAATTTCAGGGTCATTGAGCTCAAAATAAATCATTAAATGCATGAAAAATAGCAAATTAAGTCAGAAAAGGGTTCCAAATTGCTGATGTGGCTTTGAATGGTGCATATTGAACGCACAAGAAGTGTGGAGTTAAAATGTGTTAAAAAATGAAATCCCTTTGTAATAGATGTGTTTTCGTCCGAAACCCTGATACTTCGAAAGAGATTGTCCAGTTTGTACACGAAGTGCATCCAGTTTTTGCCGTGACCCTCTAAAATTTTTAGCACATGCTATGTGGGTGAAATTATGATACCATGCCAAATTTCATCCTTTTGAGAGTTCATTTGTAGTGCTTTTCAATTTCAGGGTCATTGAGCTCAAAATAAATCATTAAATGCATGAAAAATAGCAAATTAAATCATAAAAGGGTTCCAAATTGATGATGTGGCTTTGAATGGTGCATATTGAACGCACAAGAAGTGTGGAGTTAAAATATGTTAAAAAATGAAATCCCTTTGTAATAGATGTGTTTTCGTCCGAAACCCTGATACTTCGAAAGAGATTGTCCAGTTTGTACACGAAGTGCATCCAGTTTTTGCCGTGACCCTCTAAACTTTTTAGCACATGCTATGTGGGTGAAATTATGATACCATGCCAAATTTCATCCTTTTGAGAGTTCATTTGTAGTGCTCTTCAATTTCAGGGTCATTGAGCTCAAAATAAATCATTAAATGCATGAAAAATAGCAAATTAAGTCAGAAAAGGGTTCCAAATTGATGATGTGGCTTTGAATGTTGCATATTTAACGCACAAGAAGTGTGAAGTTAAAATATGTTAAAAAAAGAAATCCCCTTGTAATAGATGTGTTTTCGTCCGAAACCCTGATACTTCGAAAGATATTATCCAGTTTGTACACGAAGTGCATCCAGTTTTTGCCGTGACCCTCTAAACTTTTTAGCACATGCTATGTGGGTGAAATTATGATACCATGCCAAATTTAATCCTTTTGAGAGTTCATTTGTAGTGCTTTTCAATTTCAGGGTCATTGAGCTTAAAATAAATCATTAAATGCATGAAAAATAGCAAATTAAATCAGAAAAGGGTTCCAAATTGATGATGTGGCTTTGAATGGTGCATATTGAACGCACAAGAAGTGTGGAGTTAAAATATGTTAAAAAATGAAATCCCTTTGTAATAGATATGTTTTCGTCCGAAACCCTGATACTTCGAAAGAGATTGTCCAGTTTGTACACGAAGTGCATCCAGTTTTTGCCGTGACCCTCTAAACTTTTTAGCACATGCTATGTGGGTGAAATTATGATACCATTCCAAATTTCATCCTTTTGAGAGTTCATTTGTAGTGCTTTTCAATTTCAGGGTCATTGAGCTCAAAATAAATAATTAAATGCATGAAAAATAGCAAATTAAGT
This sequence comes from Elymus sibiricus, assembly GCA_039707655.1. NCBI lineage: Eukaryota > Viridiplantae > Streptophyta > Magnoliopsida > Poales > Poaceae > Elymus > Elymus sibiricus. Next base: position 25,087,090 of record CM077671.1, on the reverse strand, counting down.
CAGAAAAGGGTTCCAAATTGATGATGTGGCTTTTAATGGTGCATATTGAACGCACAGGAAGTGTGGAGTTAAAATATGTTAAAAAATTGAAATCCCTTTGTAATAGATGTGTTTTCGTCCGAAACCCTGATACTTCGAAAGAGATTGTCCAGTTTGTACACGAAGTGCATCCAGTTTTTGCCGTGACCCTCTAAACTTTTTAGCACATGCTATGTGGGTGAAATTATGATACCATGCCAAATTTCATCCTTTTGAGAGTTCATTTGTAGTGCTTTTCAATTTCAGGGTCATTGACCTCAAAATAAATCATTGAATGCATGAAAAATAGCAAATTAAGTCAGAAAAGGGTTCCAAATTGATGATGTGGCTTTGAATGGTGCATATTGAACGCACAAGAAGTGTGGAGTTAAAATATGTTAAAAAAATGAAATCCCTTTTTAATAGAGGTGTTTTCGTCCGAAACCCTGATACTTCGAAAGAGATTGTCCAGTTTGTACACGAAGTGCATCCAGTTTTTGCCGTGACCCTCTAAACTTTTTAGCACATGCTATGTGGGTGAAATTATGATACCATGCCAAATTTCATCCTTTTGAGAGTTCATTTGTAGTGCTTTTCAATTTCAGGGTCGTTGAGCTCAAAATAAATCATTAAATGCATGAAAAATAGCAAATTAAGTCAGAAAAGGATTCCAAATTGATGATGTGGCTTTTAATGTTGCATATTGAACGGACAAGAAGTGTGGAGTTAAAATATGTTTAAAAAATGAAATCCCTTTGTAATAGATGTGTTTTCGTCTGAAACCCTCATACTTCGAAAGAGATTGTCCAGTTTGTACACGAAGTGGATCCAGTTTTTGCCGTGACCCTCTAATCTTTTTAGCACATGCTATGTGGGTGAAATTATGATACCATGCCAAATTTCATCCTTTTCAGAGTTCATTTATAGTGCTTTTCAATTTTAGGGTCATTGAGCTCAAAATAAATCATTAAATGCATGAAAAATAGCAAATTAAGTCAGAAAAGGGTTCCAAATTGATGATGTTGCTTTGAATGGTGCATATTGAACGCACAAGAAGTGTGGAGTTAAAATATGTTAAAAAATGAAATCCCTTTGTAATAGATGTGTTTTCGTCCGAAACCCTGATACTTCGAAAGAGATTGTCCAGTTTGTACACGAAGTGCATCCAGTTTTTGCCGTGACCCTCTAAACTTTTTAGCACATGCTATGTGGGTGAAATTATGATACCATGCCAAATTTCATCCTTTTGAGAGTTCATTTGTAGTGCTTTTCAATTTCAGGGTCATTGAGCTCAAAATAAATCATTAAATGCATGAAAAATAGCAAATTAAGTCAGAAAAGGGTTCCAAATTGATGATGTGGCTTTGAATGGTGCATATTGAACGCACAAGAAGTGTGGAGTGAAAATATGTTAAAAAATGAACTCCCTTTGTAATAGATATGTTTTCGTCCGAAACCCTGATACTTCGGAAGAGATTGTCCAGTTTGTACACGAAGTGCATCCAGTTTTTGCCGTGACCCTCTAAACTTTGTAGCACATGCTATGTGGGTGAAATTATGAAACCATGCCAAATTTCATCCTTTTGAGAGTTCATTTGTAGTGCTTTTCAATTTCAGGGTCATTGAGCTCAAAATAAATCATTAAATGCATGAAAAATAGCAAATTAAGTCAGAAAAGGGTTCCAAATTGATGATGTGGCTTTGAGTGTTGCATATTTAACGCACAAGAAGGTTGGAGTGAAAATATGTTAAAAAAAAGAAATCCCCTTGTAATAGATGTGTTTTCGTCCGAAACCCTGATACTTCGAAAGATATTGTCCAGTTTGTACACGAAGTGCATCCAGTTTTTGCCGTGACCCTCTAAACTTTTTAGCACATGCTATGTGGGTGAAATTATGATACCATTCCAAATTTCATCCTTTTCAGAGTTCATTTGTAGTGCTTTTCAATTTCAGGGTCATTGACCTCAAAATAAATCATTAAATGCATGAAAAATAGCAAATTAAGTCAGAAAAGGGTTCCAAATTGATGATGTGGCTTTTAATGGTGCATATTGAATGCACAGGAAGTGTGGAGTTAAAATATGTTAAAAAATGAAATCCCTTTGTAATAGATGTGTTTCGTTCGAAACCTTGATACTTCGAAAGAGATTGTCCAGTTTGTACACGAAGTGCATCCAGTTTTTGCCGTGACCCTCTAAACTTTTTAGCACATGCTATGTGGGTGAAATTATGATACCATGCCAAATTTCATCCTTTTGAGAATTCATTTGTAGTGCTTTTCAATTTCAGGGTCATTGAGCTCAAAATAAATCATTAAATGCATGAAAAATAGCATATTAAGTCAGAAAAGGGTTCCAAATTGATGATGTGGCTTTGAATGGTGCATATTGAACGCACAAGAAGTGTGGAGTTAAAATATGTTAAAAACTGAAATCCCTTTGTAATAGATGTGTTTTCGTCCGACACCCTGATACTTCGAAAGAGATTGTCCAGTTTGTACACGAAGTGCATCCAGTTTTTGCCGTGACCCTCTAAACTTTTTAGCACATGCTATGTGGGTGAAATTATGATACCATGCCAAATTTCATCCTTTTGAGAGTTCATTTGTAGTGCTTTTCAATTTCAGGGTCATTGAGCTCAAAATAAATCATTAAATGCATGAAAAATAGCAAATTAAGTCAGAAAAGGGTTCCAAATTGATGATGTGGCTTTGAATGTTGCATATTTAACGCACAAGAAGTGTGAAGTTAAAATATGTTAAAAAAAGAAATCCCCTTGTAATAGATGTGTTTTCGTCCGAAAACCTGATACTTCGAAAGATATTGTCCAGTTTGTACACGAAGTGCATCCAGTTTTTGCCGTGACCCTCTAAACTTTTTTGCACATGCTATGTGGGTGAAATTATGATACCATGCCAAATTTCATCCTTTTTAGAGTTCATTTGTAGTGCTTTTCAATTTCAGGGTCATTGAGCTTAAAATAAATCATTAAATGCATGAAAAATAGCAAATTAAATCAGAAAAGGGTTCCAAATTGATGATGTGGCTTTGAATGGTGCATATTGAAGGCACAAGAAGTGTGGAGTTAAAATATGTTAAAAAATGAAATCCCCTTGTAATAGATGTGTTTTCGTCCGAAAACCTGATACTTCGAAAGATATTGTCCAGTTTGTACACGAAGTGCATCCAGTTTTTGCCGTGACCCTCTAAACTTTTTAGCACATGCTATGTGGGTGAAATTATGATACCATGCCAAATTTCATCCTTTTGAGAGTTCATTTGTAGTGCTTTTCAATTTCAGGGTCATTGAGCTCAAAATAAATCATTAAATGCATGAAAAATAGCAAATTAAGTCAGAAAAGGGTTCCAAATTGATGATGTGGCTTTGAATGTTGCATATTTAACGCACAAGAAGTGTGAAGTTAAAATATGTTAAAAAAAGAAATCCCCTTGTAATAGATGTGTTTTCGTCCGAAAACCTGATACTTCGAAAGATATTGTCCAGTTTGTACACGAAGTGCATCCAGTTTTTGCCGTGACCCTCTAAACTTTTTTGCACATGCTATGTGGGTGAAATTATGATACCATGCCAAATTTCATCCTTTTTAGAGTTCATTTGTAGTGCTTTTCAATTTCAGGGTCATTGAGCTTAAAATAAATCATTAAATGCATGAAAAATAGCAAATTAAATCAGAAAAGGGTTCCAAATTGATGATGTGGCTTTGAATGGTGCATATTGAACGCACAAGAAGTGTGGAGTTAAAATATGTTAAAAAATGAAATCCCTTTGTAATAGATATGTTTTCGTCCGAAACCCTGATACTTCGAAAGAGATTGTCCAGTTTGTACACGAAGTGCATCCAGTTTTTGCCGTGACCCTCTAAACTTTTTAGCACATGCTATGTGGGTGAAATTATGATACCATTCCAAATTTCATCCTTTTGAGAGTTCATATGTAGTGCTTTTCAATTTCAGGGTCATTGAGCTCAAAATAAATCATTAAATGCATGAAAAATAGCAAATTAAGTCAGAAAAGGGTTCCAAATTGATGATGTGGCTTTTAATGGTGCATATTGAACGCACAGGAAGTGTGGAGTTAAAATATGTTAAAAAAATTGAAATCCCTTTGTAATAGATGTGTTTTCGTCCGAAACCCTGATACTTCGAAAGAGATTGTCCAGTTTGTACACGAAGTGCATCCAGTTTTTGCCGTGACCCTCTAAACTTTTTAGCACATGCTATGTGGGTGAAATTATGATACCATGCCAAATTTCATCCTTTTGCGAGTTCATTTGTAGTACTTTTCAATTTCAGGGTCATTGAGCTCAAAATAAATCATTAAATGCATGAAAAATAGCAAATTAAGTCAGAAAAGGGTTCCAAATTGCTGATGTGGCTTTGAATGGTGCATATTGAACGCACAAGAAGTGTGGAGTTAAAATGTGTTAAAAAATGAAATCCCTTTGTAATAGATGTGTTTTCGTCCGAAACCCTGATACTTCGAAAGAGATTGTCCAGTTTGTACACGAAGTGCATCCAGTTTTTGCCGTGACCCTCTAAACTTTTTAGCACATGCTATGTGGGTGAAATTATGATACCATGCCAAATTTAATCCTTTTGAGAATTCATTTGTAGTGCTTTTCAATTTCAGGGTCATTGAGCTCAAAATAAACCATTAAATGCATGAAAAATAGCAAATTAAGTCAGAAAAGGGTTCCAAATTGATGATGTGGCTTTTAATGGTGCATATTGAACGCACAGGAAGTGTGGAGTTAAAATATGTTAAAAAATTGAAATCCCTTTGTAATAGATGTGTTTTCGTCCGAAACCCTGATACTTCGAAAGAGATTGTCCAGTTTGTACACGAAGTGCATCCAGTTTTTGCCGTGACCCTCTAAACTTTTTAGCACATGCTATGTGGGTGAAATTATGATACCATGCCAAATTTCATCCTTTTGAGAGTTCATTTGTAGTGCTTTTCAATTTCATGGTCATTGACCTCAAAATAAATCATTAAATGCATGAAAAATAGCAACTTAAGTCAGAAAAGGGTTCCAAATTGATGATGTGGCTTTGAATGGTGCATATTGAACGCACAAGAAGTGTGGAGTTAAAATGTGTTAAAAAATGAAATCCCTTTGTAATAGATGTGTTTTCGTCCGAAACCCTGATACTTCGAAAGAGATTGTCCAGTTTGTACACGAAGTGCATCCAGTTTTTGCCGTGACCCTCTAAACTTTTTAGCACATGCTATGTGGGTGAAATTATGATACCATGCCAAATTTAATCCTTTTGAGAATTCATTTGTAGTGCTTTTCAATTTCAGGGTCATTGAGCTCAAAATAAATCATTAAATGCATGAAAAATAGCAAATTAAGTCAGAAAAGGGTTCCAAATTGATGATGTGGCTTTTAATGGTGCATATTGAACGCACAGGAAGTGTGGAGTTAAAATATGTTAAAAAATTGAAATCCCTTTGTAATAGATGTGTTTTCGTCCGAAACCCTGATACTTCGAAAGAGATTGTCCAGTTTGTACACTAAGTGCATCCAGTTTTTGCCGTGACCCTCTAAACTTTTTAGCACATGCTATGTGGGTGAAATTATGATACCATGCCAAATTTCATCCTTTTGAGAGTTCATTTGTAGTGCTTTTCAATTTCAGGGTCATTGACCTCAAAATAAATCATTAAATGCATGAAAAATAGCAAATTAAGTCACAAAAGGGTTCCAAATTGATGATGTGGCTTTGAATGGTGCATATTGAACGCACAAGAAGTGTGGATTTAAAATATGTTAAAAAAAGGAAATCCCTTTTTAATAGAGGTGTTTTCGTCCGAAACCCTGATACTTCGAAAGAGATTGTCCAGTTTGTACACGAAGTGCATCCAGTTTTTGTCGTGACCCTCTAAACTTTTTAGCACATGCTATGTGGGTGAAATTATGATACCATGCCAAATTTCATCCTTTTGAGAGTTCATTTGTAGTGCTTTTCAATTTCAGGGTCATTGAGCTCAAAATAAATCATTAAATGCATGAAAAATAGCAAATTAAGTCAGAAAAGGGTTCCAAATTGATGATGTGGCTTTTAATGGTGCATATTGAACGGACAAGAAGTGTGGAGTTAAAATATGTTTAAAAAAATGAAATCCCTTTGTAATAGATGTGTTTTCGTCCGAAACGCTCATACTTCGAAAGAGATTGTCCAGTTTGTACACGAAGTGGATCCAGTTTTTGCCGTGACCCTCTAATCTTTTTAGCACATGCTATGTGGGTGAAATTATGATACCATGCCAAATTTCATCCTTTTCAGAGTTCATTTGTAGTGCTTTTCAATTTCAGGGTCATTGACCTCAAAATAAATCATTAAATGCATGAAAAATAGCAAATTAAGTCAGAAAAGGGTTCCAAATTGATGATGTTGCTTTGAATGGTGCATATTGAACGCACAAGAAGTGTGGAGTTAAAATATGTTAAAAAATGAAATCCCTTTGTAATAGATGTGTTTTCGTCCGAAACCCTGATACTTCGAAAGAGATTGTCCAGTTTGTACACGAAGTGCATCCAGTTTTTTCCGTGACCCTCTAAACTTTTTAGCACATGCTATGTGGGTGAAATTATGATACCATGCCAAATTTCATCCTTTTGAGAGTTCATTTGTAGTGCTTTTCAATTTCAGGGTCATTGAGCTTAAAATAAATCATTAAATGCATGAAAAATAGAAAATTAAATCAGAAAAGGGTTCCAAATTGATGATGTGGCTTTGAATGGTGCATATTGAACGCACAAGAAGTGTGGAGTTAAAATATGTTAAAAAAAATGATATCCCTTTGCAATAGATATGTTTTCGTCCGAAACCCTGATACTTCGAAAGAGATTGTCCAGTTTGTACACGAAGTGCATTCAGTTTTTGCCGTGACCCTCTAAACTTTTTAGCACATGCTATGTGGGTGAAATTATGATACCATTCCAAATTTCATCCTTTTCAGAGTTCATTTGTAGTGCTTTTCAATTTCAGGGTCATTGACCTCAAAATAAATCATTAAATGCATGAAAAATAGCAAATTAAGTCAGAAAAGGGTTCCAAATTGATGATGTGGCTTTTAATGGTGCATATTGAACGCACAGGAAGTGTGGAGTTAAAATATGTTAAAAAAATTGAAATCCCTTTGTAATAGATGTGTTTTCGTCCGAAACCCTGATACTTCGAAAGAGATTGTCCAGTTTGTACACGAAGTGCATCCAGTTTTTGCCGTGACCCTCTAAACTTTTTAGCACATGCTATGTGGGTGAAATTATGATACCATGCCAAATTTCATCCTTTTGAGAGTTCATTTGTAGTGCTTTTCAATTTCAGGGTCATTGAGCTCAAAATAAATCATTAAATGCATGAAAAATAGCAAATTAAGTCAGAAAAGGGTTCCAAATTGATGATGTGGCTTTGAATGGTGCATATTGAACGCACAAGAAGTGTGGAGTTAAAATATGTTAAAAAATCAAATCCCTTTGTAATAGATGTGTTTTCGTCCGACACCCTGATACTTCGAAAGAGATTGTCCAGTTTGTACACGAAGTGCATCCAGTTTTTGCCGTGACCCTCTAAACTTTTTAGCACATGCTATGTGGGTGAAATTATGATACCATGCCAAATTTCATCCTTTTGAGAGTTCATTTGTAGTGCTTTTCAATTTCAGGGTCATTGAGCTCAAAATAAATCATTAAATGCATGAAAAATAGCAAATTAAGTCAGAAAAGGGTTCCAAATTGATGATGTGGCTTTGAATGTTGCATATTTAACGCACAAGAAGTGTGAAGTTAAAATATGTTAAAAAAAGAAATCCCCTTGTAATAGATGTGTTTTCGTCCGAAAACCTGATACTTCGAAAGATATTGTCCAGTTTGTACACGAAGTGCATCCAGTTTTTGCCGTGACCCTCTAAACTTTTTTGCACATGTTTGTGGGTGAAATTATGATACCATGCCAAATTTCATCCTTTTGAGAGTTCATTTGTAGTGCTTTTCAATTTCAGGGTCATTGAGCTTAAAATAAATCATTAAATGCATGAAAAATAGCAAATTAAATCAGAAAAGGGTTCCAAATTGATGATGTGTCTTTGAATGGTGCATATTGAACGCACAAGAAGTGTGGAGTTAAAATATGTTAAAAAATGAAATCCCTTTGTAATAGATATGTTTTCGTCTGAAACCCTGATACTTCGAAAGAGATTGTCCAGTTTGTACACGAAGTGCATTCAGTTTTTGCCGTGACCCTCTAAACTTTTTAGCACATGCTATGTGGGTGAAATTATGATACCATTCCAAATTTCATCCTTTTGAGAGTTCATTTGTAGTGCTTTTCAATTTCAGGGTCATTGACCTCAAAATAAATCATTAAATGCATGAAAAATAGCAAATTAAGTCAAAAAGGATTCCAAATTGATGATGTGGCTTTTAATGGTGCATCTTGAACGCACAAGAAGTGTGGAGTTAAAATATGTTTAAAAAATGAAATCCCTTTGTAATAGATGTGTTTTCGTCCTAAACCCTGATACTTCGAAAGAGATTGTCCAGTTTGTACACGAAGTGCATCCAGTTTTTGCCGTGACCCTCTAAACTTTTTTAGCACATGCTATGTGGGTGAAATTATGATACCATGCCAAATTTCATCCTTTTGAGAGTTCATTTGTAGTGCTTTTCAATTTCAGGGTCATTGAGCTCAAAATAAATCATTAAATGCATGAAAAATAGCAAATTAAGTCAGAAAAGGGTTCCAAATTGATGATGTGGCTTTTAATGGTGCATATTGAACGGACAAGAAGTGTGGAGTTAAAATATGTTTAAAAAAATGAAATCCCTTTGTAATAGATGTGTTTTCGTCCGAAACGCTCATACTTCGAAAGAGATTGTCCAGTTTGTACACGAAGTGGATCCAGTTTTTGCCGTGACCCTCTAATCTTTTTAGCACATGCTATGTGGGTGAAATTATGATACCATGCCAAATTTCATCCTTTTCAGAGTTCATTTGTAGTGCTTTTCAATTTCAGGGTCATTGAGCTCAAAATAAATCATTAAATGCATGAAAAATAGCAAATTAAGTCAGAAAAGGGTTCCAAATTGATGATGTTGCTTTGAATGGTGCATATTGAACGCACAAGAAGTGTGGAGTTAAAATATGTTAAAAAATGAAATCCCTTTGTAATAGATGTGTTTTCGTCCGAAACCCTGATACTTCGAAAGAGATTGTCCAGTTTGTACACGAAGTGCATCCAGTTTTTTCCGTGACCCTCTAAACTTTTTAGCACATGCTATGTGGGTGAAATTATGATACCATGCCAAATTTCATCCTTTTGAGAGTTCATTTGTAGTGCTTTTCAATTTCAGGGTCATTGAGCTCAAAATAAATCATTAAATGCATGAAAAATAGCAAATTAAGTCAGAAAAGGGTTCCAAATTGATGATGTCGCTTTTAATGGTGCATATTGAACGGACAAGAAGTGTGGAGTTAAAATATGTTTAAAAAAATGAAATCCCTTTGTAATAGATGTGTTTTCGTCCGAAACGCTCATACTTCGAAAGAGATTGTCCAGTTTGTACACGAAGTGGATCCAGTTTTTGCCGTGACCCTCTAATCTTTTTAGCACATGCTATGTGGGTGAAATTATGATACCATGCCAAATTTCATCCTTTTCAGAGTTCATTTGTAGTGCTTTTCAATTTCAGGGTCATTGAGCTCAAAATAAATCATTAAATGCATGAAAAATAGCAAATTAAGTCAGAAAAGGGTTCCAAATTGATGATGTTGCTTTGAATGGTGCATATTGAACGCACAAGAAGTGTGGAGTTAAAATATGTTAAAAAATGAAATCCCTTTGTAATAGATGTGTTTTCGTCCGAAACCCTGATACTTCGAAAGAGATTGTCCAGTTTGTACACGAAGTGCATCCAGTTTTTTCCGTGACCCTCTAAACTTTTTAGCACATGCTATGTGGGTGAAATTATGATACCATGCCAAATTTCATCCTTTTGAGAGTTCATTTGTAGTGCTTTTCAATTTCAGGGTCATTGAGCTTAAAATAAATCATTAAATGCATGAAAAATAGCAAATTAAATCAGAAAAGGGTTCCAAATTGATGATGTGGCTTTGAATGGTGCATATTGAACGCACAAGAAGTGTGGAGTTAAAATATGTTAAAAAAAATGATATCCCTTTGCAATAGATATGTTTTCGTCCGAAACCCTGATACTTCGAAAGAGATTGTCCAGTTTGTACACGAAGTGCATTCAGTTTTTGCCGTGACCCTCTAAACTTTTTAGCACATGCTATGTGGGTGAAATTATGATACCATTCCAAATTTCATCCTTTTCAGAGTTCATTTGTAGTGCTTTTCAATTTCAGGGTCATTGACCTCAAAATAAATCATTAAATGCATGAAAAATAGCAAATTAAGTCAGAAAAGGGTTCCAAATTGATGATGTGGCTTTTAATGGTGCATATTGAACGCACAGGAAGTGTGGAGTTAAAATATGTTAAAAAATGAAATCCCTTTGTAATAGATGTGTTTTCGTCCGAAACCCTGATACTTCGAAAGAGATTGTCCAGTTTGTACACGAAGTGCATCCAGTTTTTGCCGTGACCCACTAAACTTTTTAGCACATGCTATGTGGGTGAAATTATGATACCATTCCAAATTTCATCCTTTTGAGAGTTCATTTGTAGTGCTTTTCAATTTCAGGGTCATTGAGCTCAAAATAAATCATTAAATGCATGAAAAATAGCAAATTAAGTCAGAAAAGGGTTCCAAATTGATGATGTGGCTTTGAATGGTGCATATTGAACGCACAAGAAGTGTGGAGTTAAAATATGTTAAAAAATGAAATCCCTTTGTAATAGATGTGTTTTCGTCCGACACCCTGATACTTCGAAAGAGATTGTCCAGTTTGTACACGAAGTGCATCCAGTTTTTGCCGTGACCCTCTAAACTTTTTAGCACATGCTATGTGGGTGAAATTATGATACCATGCCAAATTTCATCCTTTTGAGAGTTCATTTGTAGTGCTTTTCAATTTCAGGGTCATTGAGCTCAAAATAAATCATTAAATGCATGAAAAATAGCAAATTAAGTCAGAAAAGGGTTCCAAATTGATGATGTGGCTTTGAATGGTGCATATTGAACGCACAATAAGTGTGAAGTTAAAATATGTTAAAAAAAGAAATCCCCTTGTAATAGATGTGTTTTCGTCCGAAAACCTGATACTTCGAAAGATATTGTCCAGTTTGTACACGAAGTGCATCCAGTTTTTGCCGTGACCCTCTAAGCTTTTTTGCACATGTTTGTGGGTGTAATTATGATACCATGCCAAATTTCATCCTTTTGAGAGTTCATTTGTAGTGCTTTTCAATTTCAGGGTCATTGAGCTTAAAATAAATCATTAAATGCATGAAAAATAGCAAATTAAATCAGAAAAGGGTTCCAAATTGATGATGTGGCTTTGAATGGTGCATATTGAACGCACAAGAAGTGTGGAGTTAAAATATGTTAAAAAATGAAATCCCTTTGTAATAGATATGTTTTCGTCTGAAACCCTGATACTTCGAAAGAGATTGTCCAGTTTGTACACGAAGTGCATTCAGTTTTTGCCGTGACCCTCTAAACTTTTTTGCACATGCTATGTGGGTGAAATTATGATACCATTCCAAATTTCATCCTTTTCAGAGTTCATTTGTAGTGCTTTTCAATTTCAGGGTCATTGACCTCAAAATAAATCATTAAATGCATGAAAAATAGCAAATTAAGTCAAAAAGGGTTCCAAATTGATGATGTGGCTTTTAATGGTGCATCTTGAACGCACAAGAAGTGTGGAGTTAAAATATGTTTAAAAAATGAAATCCCTTTGTAATAGATGTGTTTTCGTCCTAAACCCTGATACTTCGAAAGAGATTGTCCAGTTTGTACACGAAGTGCATCCAGTTTTTGCCGTGACCCTCTAAACTTTTTAGCACATGCTATGTGGGTGAAATTATGATACCATGCCAAATTTCATCCTTTTGAGAGTTCATTTGTAGTGCTTTTCAATTTCAGGGTCATTGACCTCAAAATAAATCATTAAATGCATGAAAAATAGCAAATTAAGTCAGAAAAGGGTTCCAAATTGATGATGTGGCTTTTAATGGTGCATATTGAACGGACAAGAAGTGTGGAGTTAAAATATGTTTAAAAAAATGAAATCCCTTTGTAATAGATGTGTTTTCGTCCTAAACCCTGATACTTCGAAAGAGATTGTCCAGTTTGTACACGAAGTGCATCCAGTTTTTGCCGTGACCCTCTAAACTTTTTAGCACATGCTATGTGGGTGAAATTATGAAACCATGCCAAATTTCATCCTTTTGAGAGTTCATTTGTAGTGCTTTTCAATTTCAGGGTCATTGAGCTCAAAATAAATCATTAAATGCATGAAAAATAGCAAATTAAGTCAGAAAAGGGTTCCAAATTGATGATGTGGCTTTTAATGGTGCATATTGAACGCACAAGAAGTGTGGAGTTAAAATGTGTTAAAAAATGAAATCCCTTTGTAATAGATGTGTTTTCGTCCGAAACCCTGATACTTCGAAAGAGATTGTCCAGTTTGTACACGAAGTGCATCCCGTTTTTGCCGTGACCCTCTAAACTTTTTAGCACATGCTATGTGGGTGAAATTATGATACCATGCCAAATTTAATCCTTTTGAGAATTCATTTGTAGTGCTTTTCAATTTCAGGGTCATTGAGCTCAAAATAAATCATTAAATGCATGAAAAATAGCAAATTAAGTCAGAAAAGGGTTCCAAATTGATGATGTGGCTTTTAATGGTGCATATTGAACGCACAGGAAGTGTGGAGTTAAAATATGTTAAAAAATTGAAATCCCTTTGTAATAGATGTGTTTTCGTCCGAAACCCTGATACTTCGAAAGAGATTGTCCAGTTTGTACACGAAGTGCATCCAGTTTTTGCCGTGACCCTCTAAACTTTTTAGCACATGCTATGTGGGTGAAATTATGATACCATGCCAAATTTCATCCTTTTGAGAGTTCATTTGTAGTGCTTTTCAATTTCAGGGTCATTGACCTCAAAATAAATCATTAAATGCATGAAAAATAGCAAATTAAGTCAGAAAAGGGTTCCAAATTGATGATGTGGCTTTGAATGGTGCATATTGAACGCACAAGAAGTGTGGATTTAAAATATGTTAAAAAAATGAAATCCCTTTTTAATAGAGGTGTTTTCGTCCGAAACCCTGATACTTCGAAAGAGATTGTCCAGTTTGTACACGAAGTGCATCCAGTTTTTGCCGTGACCCTCTAAACTTTTTAGCCCATGCTATGTGGGTGAAATTATGAAACCATGCCAAATTTCATCCTTTTGAGAGTTCATTTGTAGTGCTTTTCAATTTCAGGGTCATTGAGCTCAAAATAAATCATTAAATGCATGAAAAATAGCAAATTAAGTCAGAAAAGGGTTCCAAATTGATGATGTGGCTTTTAATGGTGCATATTGAACGGACAAGAAGTGTGGAGTTAAAATATGTTTAAAAAAATGAAATCCCTTTGTAATAGATGTGTTTTCGTCCGAAACGCTCATACTTCGAAAGAGATTGTCCAGTTTGTACACGAAGTGGATCCAGTTTTTGCCGTGACCCTCTAATCTTTTTAGCACATGCTATGTGGGTGAAATTATGATACCATGCCAAATTTCATCCTTTTCAGAGTTCATTTGTAGTGCTTTTCAATTTCAGGGTCATTGAGCTCAAAATAAATCATTAAATGCATGAAAAATAGCAAATTAAGTCAGAAAAGGGTTCCAAATTGATGATGTTGCTTTGAATGGTGCATATTGAACGCACAAGAAGTGTGGAGTTAAAATATGTTAGAAAATGAAATCCCTTTGTAATAGATGTGTTTTCGTCCGAAACCTGATACTTCGAAAGATATTGTCCAGTTTGTACACGAAGTGCATCCAGTTTTTTCCGTGACCCTCTAAACTTTTTAGCACATGCTATGTGGGTGAAATTATGATACCATGCCAAATTTCATCCTTTTGAGAGTTCATTTGTAGTGCTTTTCAATTTTAGGGTCATTGAGCTTAAAATAAATCATTAAATGCATGAAAAATAGCAAATTAAATCAGAAAAGGGTTCCAAATTGATGATGTGGCTTTGAATGGTGCATATTGAACGCACAAGAAGTGTGGAGTTAAAATATGTTAAAAAATGAAATCCCTTTGTAATAGATATGTTTTCGTCCGAAACCCTGATACTTCGAAAGAGATTGTCCAGTTTGTACACGAAGTGCATCCAGTTTTTGCCGTGACCCTCTAAACTTTATAGCACATGCTATGTGGGTGAAATTATGATACCATTCCAAATTTCATCCTTTTCAGAGTTCATTTGTAGTGCTTTTCAATTTCAGGGTCATTGACCTCAAAATAAATCATTAAATGCATGAAAAATAGCAAATTAAGTCAGAAAAGGGTTCCAAATTGATGATGTGGCTTTTAATGGTGCATATTGAACGCACAGGAAGTGTGGAGTTAAAATATGTTAAAAAAAATTGAAATCCCTTTGTAATAGATGTGTTTTCGTCCGAAACCCTGATACTTCGAAAGAGATTCTCCAGTTTGTACACGAAGTGCATCCAGTTTTTGCCGTGACCCTCTAAACTTTTTAGCACATGCTATATGGGTGAAATTATGATACCATGCCAAATTTCATCCTTTTGAGAGTTCATTTGTAGTGCTTTTCAATTTCAGGGTCATTGAGCTCAAAATAAAACATTAAATGCATGAAAAATAGCAAATTAAGTCAGAAAAGGGTTCCAAATTGATGATGTGGCTTTGAATGTTGCATATTTAACGCACAAGAAGTGTGAAGTTAAAATATGTTAAAAAAAGAAATCCCCTTGTAATAGATGTGTTTTCGTCCGAAAACCTGATACTTCGAAAGATATTGTCCAGTTTGTACACGAAGTGCATCCAGTTTTTGCCGTGACCCTCTAAACTTTTTAGCACATGCTATATGGGTGAAATTATGATACCATGCCAAATTTCATCCTTTTGAGAGTTCATTTGTAGTGCTTTTCAATTTCAGGGTCATTGAGCTCAAAATAAAACATTAAATGCATGAAAAATAGCAAATTAAGTCAGAAAAGGGTTCCAAATTGATGATGTGGCTTTGAATGTTGCATATTTAACGCACAAGAAGTGTGAAGTTAAAATATGTTAAAAAAAGAAATCCCCTTGTAATAGATGTGTTTTCGTCCGAAAACCTGATACTTCGAAAGATATTGTCCAGTTTGTACACGAAGTGCATCCAGTTTTTGCCGTGACCCTCTAAACTTTTTAGCACATGCTATGTGGGTGAAATTATGATACCATGCCAAATTTCATCCTTTTGAGAGTTCATTTGTAGTGCTTTTCAATTTCAGGGTCATTGAGCTTAAATTAAATCATTAAATGCATGAAAAATAGCAAATTAAATCAGAAAAGGGTTCCAAATTGATGATGTGGCTTTGAATGGTGCATATTGAACGCACAAGAAGTGTGGAGTTAAAATATGTTAAAAAATGAAATCCCTTTGTAATAGATATGTTTTCGTCCGAACCCCTGATACTTCGAAAGAGTTTGTCCAGTTTGTACACGAAGTGCATCCAGTTTTTGCCGTGACCCTCTAAACTTTTTAGCACATGCTATGTGGGTGAAATTATGATACCATGCCAAATTTCATCCTTTTGAGAGTTCATTTGTAGTGCTTTTCAATTTCAGGGTCATTGAGCTCAAAATAAATCATTAAATGCATGAAAAATAGCAAATTAAGTCAGAAAAGGTTTCCAAATTGATGATGTGGCTTTGAATGGTGCATATTGAACGCACAAGAAGTGTGGAGTTAAAATATGTTAAAAAATGAAATCCCTTTGTAATAGATGAGTTTTCGTCCGACACCCTGATTCTTCGAAAGAGATTGTCCAGTTTGTACACGAAGTGCATCCAGTTTTTGCCGCGACCCTCTAAACTTTTTAGCACATGCTATGTGGGTGAAATTATGATACCATGCCAAATTTAATCCTTTTGAGAGTTCATTTGTAGTGCTTTTCAATTTCAGGGTCATTGAGCACAAAATAAATCATTAAATGCATGAAAAATAGCAAATTAAGTCAGAAAAGGGTTCCAAATTGATGGTGTGGCTTTTAATGGTGCATATTGAACGCACAGGAAGTGTGGAGTTAAAATATGTTAAAAAAAATTGAAATCCCTTTGTAATAGATGTGTTTTCGTCCGAAACCCTGATACTTCGAAAGAGATTCTCCAGTTTGTACACGAAGTGCATCCAGTTTTTGCCGTGACCCTCTAAACTTTTTAGCACATGCTATATGGGTGAAATTATGATACCATGCCAAATTTCATCCTATTGAGAGTTCATTTGTAGTGCTTTTCAATTTCAGGGTCATTGAGCTCAAAATAAAACATTAAACGCATGAAAAATAGCAAATTAAGTCAGAAAAGGGTTCCAAATTAATGATGTGGCTTTGAATGTTGCATATTTAACGCACAAGAAGTGTGAAGTTAAAATATGTTAAAAAAAGAAATCCCCTTGTAATAGATGTGTTTTCGTCCGAAAACCTGATACTTCGAAAGATATTGTCCAGTTTGTACACGAAGTGCATCCAGTTTTTGCCGTGACCCTCTAAACTTTTTAGCACATGCTATGTGGGTGAAATTATGATACCATGCCAAATTTCATCCTTTTGAGAGTTCATTTGTAGTACGTTTCAATTTCAGGGTCATTGAGCTCAAAATAAATCATTAAATGCATGAAAAATAGCAAATTAAGTCAGAAAAGGGTTCCAAATTGCTGATGTGGCTTTGAATGGTGCATATTGAACGCACAAGAAGTGTGGAGTTAAAATGTGTTAAAAATGAAATCCCTTTGTAATAGATGTGTTTTCGTCCGAAACCCTGATACTTCGAAAGAGATTGTCCAGTTTGTACACGAAGTGCATCCAGTTTTTGCCGTGACCCTCTAAACTTTTTAGCACATGCTATGTGGGTGAAATTATGATACCATGCCAAATTTAATCCTTTTGAGAGTTCATTTGTAGTGCTTTTCAATTTCAGGGTCATTGAGCTCAAAATAAATCATTAAATGCATGAAAAATAGCAAATTAAGTCAGAAAAGGGTTCCAAATTGATGATGTGGCTTTTAATGATGCATATTGAACGCACAGGAAGTGTGGAGTTAAAATATGTTAAAAAAAATTGAAATCCCTTTGTAATAGATGTGTTTTCGTCCGAAACGCTGATACTTCGAAAGAGATTGTCCAGTTTGTACACGAAGTGCATCCAGTTTTTGTCGTGACCCTCTAAACTTTTTAGCACATGCTATATGGGTGAAATTATGATACCATGCCAAATTTCATCCTTTTGAGAGTTCATTTGTAGTGCTTTTCAATTTCAGGGTCATTGAGCTCAAAATAAAACATTAAATGCATGAAAAATAGCAAATTAAGTTAGAAAAGGGTTCCAAATTAATGATGTGGCTTTGAATGTTGCATATTTAACGCACAAGAAGTGTGAAGTTAAAATATGTTAAAAAAAGAAATCCCCTTGTAATAGATGTGTTTTCGTCCGAAAACCTGATACTTCGAAAGATATTGTCCAGTTTGTACACGAAGTGCATCCAGTTTTTGTCGTGACCCTCTAAACTTTTTAGCACATGCTATGTGGGTGAAATTATGATACCATGCCGAATTTAATCCTTTTGATAGTTCATTTGTAGTGCTTTTCAATTTCAGGGTCATTGAGCTCAAAATAAATCATTAAATGCATGAAAAATAGCAAATTAAGTCAGAAAAGGGTTCCAAATTGATGATGTGGCTTTTAATGGTGCATATTGAACGCACAGGAAGTGTGGAGTTAAAATATGTTAAAAAAATTGAAATCCCTTTGTAAAAGATGTGTTTTCGTCCGAAACCCTGATACTTCGAAAGAGATTCTCCAGTTTGTACACGAAGTGCATCCAGTTTTTGCCGTGACCCTCTAAACTTTTTAGCACATGCTATATGGGTGAAATTATGATACCATGCCAAATTTCATCCTTTTGAGAGTTCATTTGTAGTGCTTTTCAATTTCAGGGTCATTGAGCTCAAAATAAAACATTAAATGCATGAAAAATAGCAAATTAAGTCAGAAAAGGGTTCCAAATTGATGATGTGGCTTTGAATGTTGCATATTTAACGCACAAGAAGTGTGAAGTTAAAATATGTTAAAAAAAGAAATCCCCTTGTAATAGATGTGTTTTCGTCCGAAAACCTGATACTTCGAAAGATATTGTCCAGTTTGTACACGAAGTGCATCCAGTTTTTGCCGTGACCCTCTAAACTTTTTAGCACATGCTATATGGGTGAAATTATGATACCATGCCAAATTTCATCCTTTTGAGAGTTCATTTGTAGTGCTTTTCAATTTCAGGGTCATTGAGCTCAAAATAAAACATTAAATGCATGAAAAATAGCAAATTAAGTCAGAAAAGGGTTCCAAATTGATGATGTGGCTTTGAATGTTGCATATTTAACGCACAAGAAGTGTGAAGTTAAAATATGTTAAAAAAAGAAATCCCCTTGTAATAGATGTGTTTTCGTCCGAAAACCTGATACTTCGAAAGATATTGTCCAGTTTGTACACGAAGTGCATCCAGTTTTTGCCGTGACCCTCTAAACTTTTTAGCACATGCTATGTGGGTGAAATTATGATACCATGCCAAATTTCATCCTTTTGAGAGTTCATTTGTAGTGCTTTTCAATTTCAGGGTCATTGAGCTTAAATTAAATCATTAAATGCATGAAAAATAGCAAATTAAATCAGAAAAGGGTTCCAAATTGATGATGTGGCTTTGAATGGTGCATATTGAACGCACAAGAAGTGTGGAGTTAAAATATGTTAAAAAATGAAATCCCTTTGTAATAGATATGTTTTCGTCCGAACCCCTGATACTTCGAAAGAGTTTGTCCAGTTTGTACACGAAGTGCATCCAGTTTTTGCCGTGACCCTCTAAACTTTTTAGCACATGCTATGTGGGTGAAATTATGATACCATGCCAAATTTCATCCTTTTGAGAGTTCATTTGTAGTGCTTTTCAATTTCAGGGTCATTGAGCTCAAAATAAATCATTAAATGCATGAAAAATAGCAAATTAAGTCAGAAAAGGGTTCCAAATTGATGATGTGGCTTTGAATGGTGCATATTGAACGCACAAGAAGTGTGGAGTTAAAATATGTTAAAAAATGAAATCCCTTTGTAATAGATGTGTTTTCGTCCGACACCCTGATTCTTCGAAAGAGATTGTCCAGTTTGTACACGAAGTGCATCCAGTTTTTGCCGCGACCCTCTAAACTTTTTAGCACATGCTATGTGGCTGAAATTATGATACCATGCCAAATTTCATCCTTTTGAGAGTTCATTTGTAGTGCTTTTCAATTTCAGGGTCATTGAGCTCAAAATAAATCATTAAATGCATGAAAAATAGCAAATTAAGTCTGAAAAGGGTTCCAAATTGATGATGTGGCTTTGAATGTTGCATATTTAACGCACAAGAAGTGTGAAGTTAAAATATGTTAAAAAAAGAAATCCCCTTGTAATAGATGTGTTTTCGTCCGAAAACCTGATACTTCGAAAGATATTGTCCAGTTTGTACACGAAGTGCATCCAGTTTTTGCCGTGACCCTCTAAACTTTTTAGCACATGCTATGTGGGTGAAATTATGATACCATCCCAAATTTCATCCTTTTGAGAGTTCATTTGTAGTGCTTTTCAATTTCAGGGTCATTGAGCTTAAAATAAATCATTAAATGCATGAAAAATATCAAATTAAATCAGAAAAGGGTTCCAAATTGATGATGTGGCTTTGAATGGTGCATATTGAACGCACAAGAAGTGTGGAGTTAAAATATGTTAAAAATGAAATCCCTTTGTAATAGATATGTTTTCGTCCGAAACCCTGATACTTCGAAAGAGATTGTCCAGTTTGTACACGAAGTGCATCCAGTTTTTGCCGTGATCCTCTAACCTTTTTAGCACATGCCATGTGGGTGAAATTATGATACCATTCCAAATTTCATCCTTTTCAGAGTTCATTTGTAGTGCTTTTCAATTTCAGGGTCATTGAGCTTAAAATAAATCATTAAATGCATGAAAAATAGCAAATTAAATCAGAAAAGGGTTCCAAATTGATGATGTGGCTTTGAATGGTGCATATTGAACGCACAAGAAGTGTGGAGTTAAAATATGTTAAAAAATGAAATCCCTTTGTAATAGATATGTTTTCGTCCGAAACCCTGATACTTCGAAAGAGATTGTCCAGTTTGTACACGAAGAGCATCCAGTTTTTGCCGTGATCCTCTAAACATTTTAGCACATGCTATGTGGGTGAAATTATGATACCATGCCGAATTTAATCCTTTTGAGAGTTCATTTGTAGTGCTTTTCAATTTCAGGGTCATTGAGCTCAAAATAAATCATTAAATGCATGAAAAATAGCAAATTAAGTCAGAAAAGGGTTCCAAATTGATGATGTGGCTTTTAATGATGCATATTGAACGCACAGGAAGTGTGGAGTTAAAATATGTTAAAAAAAATTGAAATCCCTTTGTAATAGATGTGTTTTCGTCCGAAACCCTGATACTTCGAAAGAGATTCTCCAGTTTGTACACGAAGTGCATCCAGTTTTTGCCGTGACCCTATAAACTTTTTAGCACATGCTATATGGGTGAAATTATGATACCATGCCAAATTTCATCCTTTTGAGAGTTCATTTGTAGTGCTTTTCAATTTCAGGGTCATTGAGCTCAAAATAAAACATTAAATGCATGAAAAATAGCAAATTAAGTCAGAAAAGGGTTCCAAATTAATGATGTGGCTTTGAATGTTGCATATTTAACGCACAAGAAGTGTGAAGTTAAAATATGTTAAAAAAAGAAATCCCCTTGTAATAGATGTGTTTTCGTCCGAAAACCTGATACTTCGAAAGATATTGTCCAGTTTGTACACGAAGTGCATCCAGTTTTTGTCGTGACCCTCTAAACTTTTTAGCACATGCTATGTGGGTGAAATTATGATACCATGCCGAATTTAATCCTTTTGAGAGTTCATTTGTAGTGCTTTTCAATTTCAGGGTCATTGAGCTCAAAATAAATCATTAAATGCATGAAAAATAGCAAATTAAGTCAGAAAAGGGTTCCAAATTGATGATGTGGCTTTTAATGGTGCATATTTAACGCACAGGAAGTGTGGAGTTAAAATATGTTAAAAAAATTGAAATCCCTTTGTAATAGATGTGTTTTCGTCCGAAACCCTGATACTTCGAAAGAGATTCTCCAGTTTGTACACGAAGTGCATCCAGTTTTTGCCGTGACCCTCTAAACTTTTTAGCACATGCTATATGGGTGAAATTATGATACCATGCCAAATTTCATCCTTTTGAGAGTTCATTTGTAGTGCTTTTCAATTTCAGGGTCATTGAGCTCAAAATAAAACATTAAATGCATGAAAAATAGCAAATTAAGTCAGAAAAGGGTTCCAAATTGATGATGTGGCTTTGAATGTTGCATATTTGACGCACAAGAAGTGTGAAGTTAAAATATGTTAAAAAAAGAAATCCCCTTGTAATAGATGTGTTTTCGTCCGAAAACCTGATACTTCGAAAGATATTGTCCAGTTTGTACACGAAGTGCATCCAGTTTTTGCCGTGACCCTCTAAACTTTTTAGCACATGCTATATGGGTGAAATTATGATACCATGCCAAATTTCATCCTTTTGAGAGTTCATTTGTAGTGCTTTTCAATTTCAGGGTAATTGAGCTCAAAATAAAACATTAAATGCATGAAAAATAGCAAATTAAGTCAGAAAAGGGTTCCAAATTGATGATGTGGCTTTGAATGTTGCATATTTAACGCACAAGAAGTGTGAAGTTAAAATATGTTAAAAAAAGAAATCCCCTTGTAATAGATGTGTTTTCGTCCGAAAACCTGATACTTCGAAAGATATTGTCCAGTTTGTACACGAAGTGCATCCAGTTTTTGCCGTGACCCTCTAAACTTTTTAGCACATGCTATGTGGGTGAAATTATGATACCATGCCAAATTTCATCCTTTTGAGAGTTCATTTGTAGTGCTTTTCAATTTCAGGGTCATTGAGCTTAAATTAAATCATTAAATGCATGAAAAATAGCAAATTAAATCAGAAAAGGGTTCCAAATTGATGATGTGGCTTTGAATGGTGCATATTGAACGCACAAGAAGTGTGGAGTTAAAATATGTTAAAAAATGAAATCCCTTTGTAATAGATATGTTTTCGTCCGAACCCCTGATACTTCGAAAGAGTTTGTCCAGTTTGTACACGAAGTGCATCCAGTTTTTGCCGTGACCCTCTAAACTTTTTAGCACATGCTATGTGGGTGAAATTATGATACCATGCCAAATTTCATCCTTTTGAGAGTTCATTTGTAGTGCTTTTCAATTTCAGGGTCATTGAGCTCAAAATAAATCATTAAATGCATGAAAAATAGCAAATTAAGTCAGAAAAGGGTTCCAAATTGATGATGTGGCTTTGAATGGTGCATATTGAACGCACAAGAAGTGTGGAGTTAAAATATGTTAAAAAATGAAATCCCTTTGTAATAGATGTGTTTTCGTCCGACACCCTGATTCTTCGAAAGAGATTGTCCAGTTTGTACACGAAGTGCATCCAGTTTTTGCCGCGACCCTCTAAACTTTTTAGCACATGCTATGTGGCTGAAATTATGATACCATGCCAAATTTCATCCTTTTGAGAGTTCATTTGTAGTGCTTTTCAATTTCAGGGTCATTGAGCTCAAAATAAATCATTAAATGCATGAAAAATAGCAAATTAAGTCTGAAAAGGGTTCCAAATTGATGATGTGGCTTTGAATGTTGCATATTTAACGCACAAGAAGTGTGAAGTTAAAATATGTTAAAAAAAGAAATCCCCTTGTAATAGATGTGTTTCCGTCCGAAAACCTGATACTTCGAAAGATATTGTCCAGTTTGTACACGAAGTGCATCCAGTTTTTGCCGTGACCCTCTAAACTTTTTAGCACATGCTATGTGGGTGAAATTATGATACCATCCCAAATTTCATCCTTTTGAGAGTTCATTTGTAGTGCTTTTCAATTTCAGGGTCATTGAGCTTAAAATAAATCATTAAATGCATGAAAAATAGCAAATTAAATCAGAAAAGGGTTCCAAATTGATGATGTGGCTTTGAATGGTGCATATTGAACGCACAAGAAGTGTGGAGTTAAAATATGTTAAAAATGAAATCCCTTTGTAATAGATATGTTTTCGTCCGAAACCCTGATACTTCGAAAGAGATTGTCCAGTTTGTACACGAAGTGCATCCAGTTTTTGCCGTGATCCTCTAACCTTTTTAGCACATGCCATGTGGGTGAAATTATGATACCATTCCAAATTTCATCCTTTTCAGAGTTCATTTGTAGTGCTTTTCAATTTCAGGGTCATTGAGCTTAAAATAAATCATTAAATGCATGAAAAATAGCAAATTAAATCAGAAAAGGGTTCCAAATTGATGATGTGGCTTTGAATGGTGCATATTGAACGCACAAGAAGTGTGGAGTTAAAATATGTTAAAAAATGAAATCCCTTTGTAATAGATATGTTTTCGTCCGAAACCCTGATACTTCGAAAGAGATTGTCCAGTTTGTACACGAAGAGCATCCAGTTTTTACCGTGATCCTCTAAACATTTTAGCACATGCTATGTGGGTGAAATTATGATACCATTCCAAATTTCATCCTTTTCAGAGTTCATTTGTAGTGCTTTTCAATTTCAGGGTCATTGACCTCAAAATAAATCATTAAATGCATGAAAAATAGCAAAATAAGTCAGAAAAGGGTTCCAAATTGATGATGTGGCTTTTAATGGTGCATATTGAACGCACAAGAAGTGTGGAGTTAAAATATGTTTAAAAAATGAAATCCTTTTGTAATAGATGTGTTTTCGTCCTAAACCCTGATACTTCGAAAGAGATTGTCTAGTTTGTACACGAAGTGCATCCAGTTTTTGCCGTGACCCTCTAAACTTTTTAGCACATGCTATGTGGGTGAAATTATGATACCATGCCAAATTTCATCCTTTTGAGAGTTCATTTGTAGTACGTTTCAATTTCAGGGTCATTGAGCTCAAAATAAATCATTAAATGCATGAAAAATAGCAAATTAAGTCAGAAAAGGGTTCCAAATTGCTGATGTGGCTTTGAATGGTGCATATTGAACGCACAAGAAGTGTGGAGTTAAAATGTGTTAAAAAATGAAATCCCTTTGTAATAGATGTGTTTTCGTCCGAAACCCTGATACTTCGAAAGAGATTGTCCAGTTTGTACACGAAGTGCATCCAGTTTTTGCCGTGACCCTCTAAACTTTTTAGCACATGCTATGTGGGTGAAATTATGATACCATGCCGAATTTAATCCTTTTGAGAGTTCATTTGTAGTGCTTTTCAATTTCAGGGTCATTGAGCTCAAAATAAATCATTAAATGCATGAAAAATAGCAAATTAAGTCAGAAAAGGGTTCCAAATTGATGATGTGGCTTTTAATGGTGCATATTGAACGCACAGGAAGTGTGGAGTTAAAATATGTTAAAAAAAAATGAAATCCCTTTGTAATAGATGTGTTTTCGTCCGAAACCCTGATACTTCGAAAGGGATTCTCCAGTTTGTACACGAAGTGCATCCAGTTTTTGCCGTGACCCTCTAAACTTTTTAGCACATGCTATATGGGTGAAATTATGATACCATGCCAAATTTCATCCTTTTGAGAGTTCATTTGTAGTGCTTTTCAATTTCAGGGTCATTGAGCTCAAAATAAAACATTAAATGCATGAAAAATAGCAAATTAAGTCAGAAAAGGGTTCCAAATTAATGACGTGGCTTTGAATGTTGCATATTTAACGCACAAGAAGTGTGAAGTTAAAATATGTTAAAAAAAGAAATCCCCTTGTAATAGATGTGTTTTCGTCCGAAAACCTGATACTTCGAAAGATATTGTCCAGTTTGTACACGAAGTGCATCCAGTTTTTGCCGTGACCCTCTAAACTTTTTAGCACATGCTATATGGGTGAAATTATGATACCATGCCAAATTTCATCCTTTTGAGAGTTCATTTGTAGTGCTTTTCAATTTCAGGGTCATTGAGCTCAAAATAAAACATTAAATGCATGAAAAATAGCAAATTAAGTCAGAAAAGGGTTCCAAATTAATGATGTG
The DNA here is from genome assembly GCA_039707655.1 of Elymus sibiricus. Taxonomy (NCBI): domain Eukaryota; kingdom Viridiplantae; phylum Streptophyta; class Magnoliopsida; order Poales; family Poaceae; genus Elymus; species Elymus sibiricus. Next base: position 25,061,746 of record CM077671.1, on the reverse strand, counting down.
GCTTTGAATGTTGCATATTTAACGCACAAGAAGTGTGAAGTTAAAATATGTTAAAAAAAGAAATCCCCTTGTAATAGATGTGTTTTCGTCCGAAAACCTGATACTTCGAAAGATATTGTCCAGTTTGTACACGAAGTGCATCCAGTTTTTGTCGTGACCCTCTAAACTTTTTAGCACATGCTATGTGGGTGAAATTATGATACCATGCCAAATTTCATCCTTTTGAGAGTTCATTTGTAGTGCTTTTCAATTTTAGGGTCATTGAGCTTAAAATAAATCATTAAATGCATGAAAAATAGCAAATTAAATCAGAAAAGGGTTCCAAATTGATGATGTGGCTTTGAATGGTGCATATTGAACGCACAAGAAGTGTGGAGTTAAAATATGTTAAAAAATGAAATCCCTTTGTAATAGATATGTTTTCGTCCGAAACCCTGATACTTCGAAAGAGATTGTCCAGTTTGTACACGAAGTGCATCCAGTTTTTGCCGTGACCCTCTAAACTTTATAGCACATGCTATGTGGGTGAAATTATGATACCATTCCAAATTTCATCCTTTTCAGAGTTCATTTGTAGTGCTTTTCAATTTCAGGGTCATTGACCTCAAAATAAATCATTAAATGCATGAAAAATAGCAAATTAAGTCAGAAAAGGGTTCCAAATTGATGATGTGGCTTTTAATGGTGCATCTTGAACGCACAACAAGTGTGGAGTTAAAATATGTTTAAAAAATGAAATCCCTTTGTAATAGATGTGTTTTCGTCCTAAACCCTGATACTTCGAAAGAGATTGTCTAGTTTGTACACGAAGTGCATCCAGTTTTTGCCGTGACCCTCTAAACTTTTTAGCACATGCTATGTGGGTGAAATTATGATACCATGCCAAATTTCATCCTTTTGAGAGTTCATTTGTAGTACGTTTCAATTTCAGGGTCATTGAGCTCAAAATAAATCATTAAATGCATGAAAAATAGCAAATTAAGTCAGAAAAGGGTTCCAAATTGCTGATGTGGCTTTGAATGGTGCATATTGAACGCACAAGAAGTGTGGAGTTAAAATGTGTTAAAAAATGAAATCCCTTTGTAATAGATGTGTTTTCGTCCGAAACCCTGATACTTCGAAAGAGATTGTCCAGTTTGTACACGAAGTGCATCCAGTTTTTGCCGTGATCCTCTAAACTTTTTAGCACATGCTATGTGGGTGAAATTATGATACCATTCCAAATTTCATCCTTTTCAGAGTTCATTTGTAGTGCTTTTCAATTTCAGGGTCATTGACCTCAAAATAAATCATTAAATGCATGAAAAATAGCAAATTAAGTCAGAAAAGGGTTCCAAATTGATGATGTGGCTTTTAATGGTGCATCTTGAACGCACAAGAAGTGTGGAGTTAAAATATGCTTAAAAAATGAAATCCTTTTGTAATAGATGTGTTTTCGTCCTAAACCCTGATACTTCGAAAGAGATTCTCCAGTTTGTACACGAAGTGCATCCAGTTTTTGCCGTGACCCTATAAACTTTTTAGCACATGCTATATGGGTGAAATTATGATACCATGCCAAATTTCATCCTTTTGAGAGTTCATTTGTAGTGCTTTTCAATTTCAGGGTCATTGAGCTCAAAATAAAACATTAAATGCATGAAAAATAGCAAATTAAGTCAGAAAAGGGTTCCAAATTAATGATGTGGCTTTGAATGTTGCATATTTAACGCACAAGAAGTGTGAAGTTAAAATATGTTAAAAAAAGAAATCCCCTTGTAATAGATGTGTTTTCGTCCGAAAACCTTATACTTCGAAAGATATTGTCCAGTTTGTACACGAAGTGCATCCAGTTTTTGTCGTGACCCTCTAAACTTTTTAGCACATGCTATGTGGGTGAAATTATGATACCATGCCGAATTTAATCCTTTTGAGAGTTCATTTGTAGTGCTTTTCAATTTCAGGGTCATTGAGCTCAAAATAAATCATTAAATGCATGAAAAATAGCAAATTAAGTCAGAAAAGGGTTCCAAATTGATGATGTGGCTTTTAATGGTGCATATTTAACGCACAGGAAGTGTGGAGTTAAAATATGTTAAAAAAATTGAAATCCCTTTGTAATAGATGTGTTTTCGTCCGAAACCCTGATACTTCGAAAGAGATTCTCCAGTTTGTACACGAAGTGCATCCAGTTTTTGCCGTGACCCTCTAAACTTTTTAGCACATGCTATATGGGTGAAATTATGATACCATGCCAAATTTCATCCTTTTGAGAGTTCATTTGTAGTGCTTTTCAATTTCAGGGTCATTGAGCTCAAAATAAAACATTAAATGCATGAAAAATAGCAAATTAAGTCAGAAAAGGGTTCCAAATTGATGATGTGGCTTTGAATGTTGCATATTTAACGCACAAGAAGTGTGAAGTTAAAATATGTTAAAAAAAGAAATCCCCTTGTAATAGATGTGTTTTCGTCCGAAAACCTGATACTTCGAAAGATATTGTCCAGTTTGTACACGAAGTGCATCCAGTTTTTGCCGTGACCCTCTAAACTTTTTAGCACATGCTATATGGGTGAAATTATGATACCATGCCAAATTTCATCCTTTTGAGAGTTCATTTGTAGTGCTTTTCAATTTCAGGGTCATTGAGCTCAAAATAAAACATTAAATGCATGAAAAATAGCAAATTAAGTCAGAAAAGGGTTCCAAATTGATGATGTGGCTTTGAATGTTGCATATTTAACGCACAAGAAGTGTGAAGTTAAAATATGTTAAAAAAAGAAATCCCCTTGTAATAGATGTGTTTTCGTCCGAAAACCTGATACTTCGAAAGATATTGTCCAGTTTGTACACGAAGTGCATCCAGTTTTTGCCGTGACCCTCTAAACTTTTTAGCACATGCTATGTGGGTGAAATTATGATACCATGCCAAATTTCATCCTTTTGAGAGTTCATTTGTAGTACGTTTCAATTTCAGGGTCATTGAGCTCAAAATAAATCATTAAATGCATGAAAAATAGCAAATTAAGTCAGAAAAGGGTTCCAAATTGCTGATGTGGCTTTGAATGGTGCATATTGAACGCACAAGAAGTGTGGAGTTAAAATGTGTTAAAAAATGAAATCCCTTTGTAATAGATGTGTTTTCGTCCGAAACCCTGATACTTCGAAAGAGATTGTCCAGTTTGTACACGAAGTGCATCCAGTTTTTGCCGTGATCCTCTAAACTTTTTAGCACATGCTATGTGGGTGAAATTATGATACCATTCCAAATTTCATCCTTTTCAGAGTTCATTTGTAGTGCTTTTCAATTTCAGGGTCATTGACCTCAAAATAAATCATTAAATGCATGAAAAATAGCAAATTAAGTCAGAAAAGGGTTCCAAATTGATGATGTGGCTTTTAATGGTGCATCTTGAACGCACAAGAAGTGTGGAGTTAAAATATGCTTAAAAAATGAAATCCTTTTGTAATAGATGTGTTTTCGTCCTAAACCCTGATACTTCGAAAGAGATTCTCCAGTTTGTACACGAAGTGCATCCAGTTTTTGCCGTGACCCTATAAACTTTTTAGCACATGCTATATGGGTGAAATTATGATACCATGCCAAATTTCATCCTTTTGAGAGTTCATTTGTAGTGCTTTTCAATTTCAGGGTCATTGAGCTCAAAATAAAACATTAAATGCATGAAAAATAGCAAATTAAGTCAGAAAAGGGTTCCAAATTAATGATCTGGCTTTGAATGTTGCATATTTAACGCACAAGAAGTGTGAAGTTAAAATATGTTAAAAAAAGAAATCCCCTTGTAATAGATGTGTTTTCGTCCGAAAACCTTATACTTCGAAAGATATTGTCCAGTTTGTACACGAAGTGCATCCAGTTTTTGTCGTGACCCTCTAAACTTTTTAGCACATGCTATGTGGGTGAAATTATGATACCATGCCGAATTTAATCCTTTTGAGAGTTCATTTGTAGTGCTTTTCAATTTCAGGGTCATTGAGCTCAAAATAAATCATTAAATGCATGAAAAATAGCAAATTAAGTCAGAAAAGGGTTCCAAATTGATGATGTGGCTTTTAATGGTGCATATTTAACGCACAGGAAGTGTGGAGTTAAAATATGTTAAAAAAATTGAAATCCCTTTGTAATAGATGTGTTTTCGTCCGAAACCCTGATACTTCGAAAGAGATTCAACAGTTTGTACACGAAGTGCATCCAGTTTTTGCCGTGACCCTCTAAACTTTTTAGCACATGCTATATGGGTGAAATTATGATACCATGCCAAATTTCATCCTTTTGAGAGTTCATTTGTAGTGCTTTTCAATTTCAGGGTCATTGAGCTCAAAATAAAACATTAAATGCATGAAAAATAGCAAATTAAGTCAGAAAAGGGTTCCAAATTGATGATGTGGCTTTGAATGTTGCATATTTAACGCACAAGAAGTGTGAAGTTAAAATATGTTAAAAAAAGAAATCCCCTTGTAATAGATGTGTTTTCGTCCGAAAACCTGATACTTCGAAAGATATTGTCCAGTTTGTACACGAAGTGCATCCAGTTTTTGCCGTGACCCTCTAAACTTTTTAGCACATGCTATATGGGTGAAATTATGATACCATGCCAAATTTCATCCTTTTGAGAGTTCATTTGTAGTGCTTTTCAATTTCAGGGTCATTGAGCTCAAAATAAAACATTAAATGCATGAAAAATAGCAAATTAAGTCAGAAAAGGGTTCCAAATTGATGATGTGGCTTTGAATGTTGCATATTTAACGCACAAGAAGTGTGAAGTTAAAATATGTTAAAAAAAGAAATCCCCTTGTAATAGATGTGTTTTCGTCCGAAAACCTGATACTTCGAAAGATATTGTCCAGTTTGTACACGAAGTGCATCCAGTTTTTGCCGTGACCCTCTAAACTTTTTAGCACATGCTATGTGGGTGAAATTATGATACCATGCCAAATTTCATCCTTTTGAGAGTTCATTTGTAGTGCTTTTCAATTTCAGGGTCATTGAGCTTAAATTAAATCATTAAATGCATGAAAAATAGCAAATTAAATCAGAAAAGGGTTCCAAATTGATGATGTGGCTTTGAATGGTGCATATTGAACGCACAAGAAGTGTGGAGTTAAAATATGTTAAAAAATGAAATCCCTTTGTAATAGATATGTTTTCGTCCGAACCCCTGATACTTCGAAAGAGTTTGTCCAGTTTGTACACGAAGTGCATCCAGTTTTTGCCGTGACCCTCTAAACTTTTTAGCACATGCTATGTGGGTGAAATTATGATACCATGCCAAATTTCATCCTTTTGAGAGTTCATTTGTAGTGCTTTTCAATTTCAGGGTCATTGAGCTCAAAATAAATCATTAAATGCATGAAAAATAGCAAATTAAGTCAGAAAAGGGTTCCAAATTGATGATGTGGCTTTGAATGGTGCATATTGAACGCACAAGAAGTGTGGAGTTAAAATATGTTAAAAAATGAAATCCCTTTGTAATAGATGTGTTTTCGTCCGACACCCTGATTCTTCGAAAGAGATTGTCCAGTTTGTACACGAAGTGCATCCAGTTTTTGCCGCGACCCTCTAAACTTTTTAGCACATGCTATGTGGCTGAAATTATGATACCATGCCAAATTTCATCCTTTTGAGAGTTCATTTGTAGTGCTTTTCAATTTCAGGGTCATTGAGCTCAAAATAAATCATTAAATGCATGAAAAATAGCAAATTAAGTCTGAAAAGGGTTCCAAATTGATGATGTGGCTTTGAATGTTGCATATTTAACGCACAAGAAGTGTGAAGTTAAAATATGTTAAAAAAAGAAATCCCCTTGTAATAGATGTGTTTTCGTCCGAAAACCTGATACTTCGAAAGATATTGTCCAGTTTGTACACGAAGTGCATCCAGTTTTTGCCGTGACCCTCTAAACTTTTTAGCACATGCTATGTGGGTGAAATTATGATACCATCCCAAATTTCATCCTTTTGAGAGTTCATTTGTAGTGCTTTTCAATTTCAGGGTCATTGAGCTTAAAATAAATCATTAAATGCATGAAAAATAGCAAATTAAATCAGAAAAGGGTTCCAAATTGATGATGTGGCTTTGAATGGTGCATATTGAACGCACAAGAAGTGTGGAGTTAAAATATGTTAAAAATGAAATCCCTTTGTAATAGATATGTTTTCGTCCGAAACCCTGATACTTCGAAAGAGATTGTCCAGTTTGTACACGAAGTGCATCCAGTTTTTGCCGTGATCCTCTAACCTTTTTAGCACATGCCATGTGGGTGAAATTATGATACCATTCCAAATTTCATCCTTTTCAGAGTTCATTTGTAGTGCTTTTCAATTTCAGGGTCATTGAGCTTAAAATAAATCATTAAATGCATGAAAAATAGCAAATTAAATCAGAAAAGGGTTCCAAATTGATGATGTGGCTTTGAATGGTGCATATTGAACGCACAAGAAGTGTGGAGTTAAAATATGTTAAAAAATGAAATCCCTTTGTAATAGATATGTTTTCGTCCGAAACCCTGATACTTCGAAAGAGATTGTTCAGTTTGTACACGAAGAGCATCCAGTTTTTGCCGTGATCCTCTAAACATTTTAGCACATGCTATGTGGGTGAAATTATGATACCATTCCAAATTTCATCCTTTTCAGAGTTCATTTGTAGTGCTTTTCAATTTCAGGGTCATTGACCTCAAAATAAATCATTAAATGCATGAAAAATAGCAAAATAAGTCAGAAAAGGGTTCCAAATTGATGATGTGGCTTTTAATGGTGCATGTTGAACGCACAAGAAGTGTGGAGTTAAAATATGTTTAAAAAATGAAATCCTTTTGTAATAGATGTGTTTTCGTCCTAAACCCTGATACTTCGAAAGAGATTGTCTAGTTTGTACACGAAGTGCATCCAGTTTTTGCCGTGACCCTCTAAACTTTTTAGCACATGCTATGTGGGTGAAATTATGATACCATGCCAAATTTCATCCTTTTTAGAGTTCATTTGTAGTACGTTTCAATTTCAGGGTCATTGAGCTCAAAATAAATCATTAAATGCATGAAAAATAGCAAATTAAGTCAGAAAAGGGTTCCAAATTGCTGATGTGGCTTTGAATGGTGCATATTGAACGCACAAGAAGTGTGGAGTTAAAATGTGTTAAAAAATGAAATCCCTTTGTAATAGATGTGTTTTCGTCCGAAACCCTGATACTTCGAAAGAGATTGTCCAGTTTGTACACGAAGTGCATCCAGTTTTTGCCGTGACCCTCTAAACTTTTTAGCACATGCTATGTGGGTGAAATTATGATACCATGCCGAATTTAATCCTTTTGAGAGTTCATTTGTAGTGCTTTTCAATTTCAGGGTCATTGAGCTCAAAATAAATCATTAAATGCATGAAAAATAGCAAATTAAGTCAGAAAAGGGTTCCAAATTGATGATGTGGCTTTTAATGGTGCATATTGAACGCACAGGAAGTGTGGAGTTAAAATATGTTAAAAAAAATTGAAATCCCTTTGTAATAGATGTGTTTTCGTCCGAAACCCTGATACTTCGAAAGGGATTCTCCAGTTTGTACACGAAGTGCATCCAGTTTTTGCCGTGACCCTCTAAACTTTTTAGCACATGCTATATGGGTGAAATTATGATACCATGCCAAATTTCATCCTTTTGAGAGTTCATTTGTAGTGCTTTTCAATTTCAGGGTCATTGAGCTCAAAATAAAACATTAAATGCATGAAAAATAGCAAATTAAGTCAGAAAAGGGTTCCAAATTAATGATGTGGCTTTGAATGTTGCATATTAACGCACAAGAAGTGTGAAGTTAAAATATGTTAAAAAAAGAAATCCCCTTGTAATAGATGTGTTTTCGTCCGAAAACCTGATACTTCGAAAGATATTGTCCAGTTTGTACACGAAGTGCATCCAGTTTTTGCCGTGACCCTCTAAACTTTTTAGCACATGCTATATGGGTGAAATTATGATACCATGCCAAATTTCATCCTTTTGAGAGTTCATTTGTAGTGCTTTTCAATTTCAGGGTCATTGAGCTCAAAATAAAACATTAAATGCATGAAAAATAGCAAATTAAGTCAGAAAAGGGTTCCAAATTAATGATGTGGCTTTGAATGTTGCATATTTAACGCACAAGAAGTGTGAAGTTAAAATATGTTAAAAAAAGAAATCCCCTTGTAATAGATGTGTTTTCGTCCGAAAACCTGATACTTCGAAAGATATTGTCCAGTTTGTACACGAAGTGCATCCAGTTTTTGTCGTGGCCCTCTAAACTTTTTAGCACATGCTATGTGGGTGAAATTATGATACCATGCCAAATTTCATCCTTTTGAGAGTTCATTTGTAGTGCTTTTCAATTTTAGGGTCATTGAGCTTAAAATAAATCATTAAATGCATGAAAAATAGCAAATTAAATCAGAAAAGGGTTCCAAATTGATGATGTGGCTTTGAATGGTGCATATTGAACGCACAAGAAGTGTGGAGTTAAAATATGTTAAAAAATGAAATCCCTTTGTAATAGATATGTTTTCGTCCGAAACCCTGATACTTCGAAAGAGATTGTCCAGTTTGTACACGAAGTGCATCCAGTTTTTGCCGTGACCCTCTAAACTTTATAGCACATGCTATGTGGGTGAAATTATGATACCATTCCAAATTTCATCCTTTTCAGAGTTCATTTGTAGTGCTTTTCAATTTCAGGGTCATTGACCTCAAAATAAATCATTAAATGCATGAAAAATAGCAAATTAAGTCAGAAAAGGGTTCCAAATTGATGATGTGGCTTTTAATGGTGCATCTTGAACGCACAACAAGTGTGGAGTTAAAATATGTTTAAAAAATGAAATCCCTTTGTAATAGATGTGTTTTCGTCCTAAACCCTGATACTTCGAAAGAGATTGTCTAGTTTGTACACGAAGTGCATCCAGTTTTTGCCGTGACCCTCTAAACTTTTTAGCACATGCTATGTGGGTGAAATTATGATACCATGCCAAATTTCATCCTTTTGAGAGTTCATTTGTAGTACGTTTCAATTTCAGGGTCATTGAGCTCAAAATAAATCATTAAATGCATGAAAAATAGCAAATTAAGTCAGAAAAGGGTTCCAAATTGCTGATGTGGCTTTGAATGGTGCATATTGAACGCACAAGAAGTGTGGAGTTAAAATGTGTTAAAAAATGAAATCCCTTTGTAATAGATGTGTTTTCGTCCGAAACCCTGATACTTCGAAAGAGATTGTCCAGTTTGTACACGAAGTGCATCCAGTTTTTGCCGTGATCCTCTAAACTTTTTAGCACATGCTATGTGGGTGAAATTATGATACCATTCCAAATTTCATCCTTTTCAGAGTTCATTTGTAGTGCTTTTCAATTTCAGGGTCATTGACCTCAAAATAAATCATTAAATGCATGAAAAATAGCAAATTAAGTCAGAAAAGGGTTCCAAATTGATGATGTGGCTTTTAATGGTGCATCTTGAACGCACAAGAAGTGTGGAGTTAAAATATGCTTAAAAAATGAAATCCTTTTGTAATAGATGTGTTTTCGTCCTAAACCCTGATACTTCGAAAGAGATTGTCTAGTTTGTACACGAAGTGCATCCAGTTTTTGCCGTGACCCTCTAAACTTTTTAGCACATGCTATGTGGGTGAAATTATGATACCATGACAAATTTCATCCTTTTGAGAGTTCATTTGTAGTACGTTTCAATTTCAGGGTTATTGAGCTCAAAATAAATCATTAAATGCATGAAAAATAGCAAATTAAGTCAGAAAAGGGTTCCAAATTGCTGATGTGGCTTTGAATGGTGCATATTGAACGCACAAGAAGTGTGGAGTTAAAATGTGTTAAAAATGAAATCCCTTTGTAATAGATGTGTTTTCGTCCGAAACCCTGATACTTCGAAAGAGATTGTCCAGTTTGTACACGAAGTGCATCCAGTTTTTGCCGTGACCCTCTAAACTTTTTAGCACATGCTATGTGGGTGAAATTATGATACAATGCCGAATTTAATCCTTTTGAGAGTTCATTTGTAGTGCTTTTCAATTTCAGGGTCATTGAGCTCAAAATAAATAATTAAATGCATGAAAAATAGCAAATTAAGTCAGAAAAGGGTTCCAAATTGATGATCTGGCTTTTAATGGTGCATATTGAACGCACAGGAAGTGTGGAGTTAAAATATGTTAAAAAAATTGAAATCCCTTTGTAATAGATGTGTTTTCGTCCGAAACCCTAATACTTCGAAAGAGATTCTCCAGTTTGTACACGAAGTGCATCCAGTTTTTGCCGTGACCCTCTAAACTTTTTAGCACATGCTATATGGGTGAAATTATGATACCATGCCAAATTTCATCCTTTTGAGAGTTCATTTGTAGTGCTTTTCAATTTCAGGGTCATTGAGCTCAAAATAAATCATTAAATGCATGAAAAATAGGAAATTAAGTCAGAAAAGGGTTCCAAATTGATGATGTGGCTTTGAATGTTGCATATTTAACGCACAAGAAGTGTGAAGTTAAAATATGTTAAAAAAAGAAATCCCCTTGTAATAGATGTGTTTTCGTCCGAAAACCTGATACTTCGAAAGATATTGTCCAGTTTGTACACGAAGTGCATCCAGTTTTTGCCGTGACCCTCTAAAATTTTTAGCACATGCTATGTGGGTGAAATTATGATACCATGCCAAATTTCATCCTTTTGAGAGTTCATTTGTAGTGCTTTTCAATTTCAGGGTCATTGAGCTTAAAATAAATCATTAAATGCAAGAAAAATAGCAAATTAAATCAAAAAAGGGTTCCAAATTGATGATGTGGCTTTGAATGGTGCATATTGAACGCACAAGAAGTGTGGAGTTAAAATATGCTAAAAAATGAAATCCCTTTGTAATAGATATGTTTTCGTCCGAAACCCTGATACTTCGAAATAGATTGTCCAGTTTGTACACGAAGTGCATCCAGTTTTTGCCGTGATCCTCTAAACTTTTTAGCACATGCTATGTGGGTGAAATTATGATACCATTCCAAATTTCATCCTTTTCAGAGTTCATTTGTAGTGCTTTTCAATTTCAGGGTCATTGAGCTTAAAATAAATCATTAAATGCATGAAAAATAGCAAATTAAATCAGAAAAGGGTTCCAAATTGATGATGTGGCTTTGAATGGTGCATATTGAACGCACAAGAAGTGTGGAGTTAAAATATGTTTAAAAAATGAAATCCTTTTGTAATAGATGTGTTTTCGTCCTAAACCCTGATACTTCGAAAGAGATTGTCTAGTTTGTACACGAAGTGCATCCAGTTTTTGCCGTGACCCTCTAAACTTTTTAGCACATGCTATGTGGGTGAAATTATGATACCATGCCAAATTTCATCCTTTTTAGAGTTCATTTGTAGTACGTTTCAATTTCAGGGTCATTGAGCTCAAAATAAATCATTAAATGCATGAAAAATAGCAAATTAAGTCAGAAAAGGGTTCCAAATTGCTGATGTGGCTTTGAATGGTGCATATTGAACGCACAAGAAGTGTGGAGTTAAAATGTGTTAAAAAATGAAATCCCTTTGTAATAGATGTGTTTTCGTCCGAAACCCTGATACTTCGAAAGAGATTGTCCAGTTTGTACACGAAGTGCATCCAGTTTTTGCCGTGACCCTCTAAACTTTTTAGCACATGCTATGTGGGTGAAATTATGATACCATGCCGAATTTAATCCTTTTGAGAGTTCATTTGTAGTGCTTTTCAATTTCAGGGTCATTGAGCTCAAAATAAATCATTAAATGCATGAAAAATAGCAAATTAAGTCAGAAAAGGGTTCCAAATTGATGATGTGGCTTTTAATGGTGCATATTGAACGCACAGGAAGTGTGGAGTTAAAATATGTTAAAAAAAATTGAAATCCCTTTGTAATAGATGTGTTTTCGTCCGAAACCCTGATACTTCGAAAGGGATTCTCCAGTTTGTACACGAAGTGCATCCAGTTTTTGCCGTGACCCTCTAAACTTTTTAGCACATGCTATATGGGTGAAATTATGATACCATGCCAAATTTCATCCTTTTGAGAGTTCATTTGTAGTGCTTTTCAATTTCAGGGTCATTGAGCTCAAAATAAAACATTAAATGCATGAAAAATAGCAAATTAAGTCAGAAAAGGGTTCCAAATTAATGATGTGGCTTTGAATGTTGCATATTAACGCACAAGAAGTGTGAAGTTAAAATATGTTAAAAAAAGAAATCCCCTTGTAATAGATGTGTTTTCGTCCGAAAACCTGATACTTCGAAAGATATTGTCCAGTTTGTACACGAAGTGCATCCAGTTTTTGCCGTGACCCTCTAAACTTTTTAGCACATGCTATATGGGTGAAATTATGATACCATGCCAAATTTCATCCTTTTGAGAGTTCATTTGTAGTGCTTTTCAATTTCAGGGTCATTGAGCTCAAAATAAAACATTAAATGCATGAAAAATAGCAAATTAAGTCAGAAAAGGGTTCCAAATTAATGATGTGGCTTTGAATGTTGCATATTTAACGCACAAGAAGTGTGAAGTTAAAATATGTTAAAAAAAGAAATCCCCTTGTAATAGATGTGTTTTCGTCCGAAAACCTGATACTTCGAAAGATATTGTCCAGTTTGTACACGAAGTGCATCCAGTTTTTGTCGTGACCCTCTAAACTTTTTAGCACATGCTATGTGGGTGAAATTATGATACCATGCCAAATTTCATCCTTTTGAGAGTTCATTTGTAGTGCTTTTCAATTTTAGGGTCATTGAGCTTAAAATAAATCATTAAATGCATGAAAAATAGCAAATTAAATCAGAAAAGGGTTCCAAATTGATGATGTGGCTTTGAATGGTGCATATTGAACGCACAAGAAGTGTGGAGTTAAAATATGTTAAAAAATGAAATCCCTTTGTAATAGATATGTTTTCGTCCGAAACCCTGATACTTCGAAAGAGATTGTCCAGTTTGTACACGAAGTGCATCCAGTTTTTGCCGTGACCCTCTAAACTTTATAGCACATGCTATGTGGGTGAAATTATGATACCATTCCAAATTTCATCCTTTTCAGAGTTCATTTGTAGTGCTTTTCAATTTCAGGGTCATTGACCTCAAAATAAATCATTAAATGCATGAAAAATAGCAAATTAAGTCAGAAAAGGGTTCCAAATTGATGATGTGGCTTTTAATGGTGCATCTTGAACGCACAACAAGTGTGGAGTTAAAATATGTTTAAAAAATGAAATCCCTTTGTAATAGATGTGTTTTCGTCCTAAACCCTGATACTTCGAAAGAGATTGTCTAGTTTGTACACGAAGTGCATCCAGTTTTTGCCGTGACCCTCTAAACTTTTTAGCACATGCTATGTGGGTGAAATTATGATACCATGCCAAATTTCATCCTTTTGAGAGTTCATTTGTAGTACGTTTCAATTTCAGGGTCATTGAGCTCAAAATAAATCATTAAATGCATGAAAAATAGCAAATTAAGTCAGAAAAGGGTTCCAAATTGCTGATGTGGCTTTGAATGGTGCATATTGAACGCACAAGAAGTGTGGAGTTAAAATGTGTTAAAAAATGAAATCCCTTTGTAATAGATGTGTTTTCGTCCGAAACCCTGATACTTCGAAAGAGATTGTCCAGTTTGTACACGAAGTGCATCCAGTTTTTGCCGTGATCCTCTAAACTTTTTAGCACATGCTATGTGGGTGAAATTATGATACCATTCCAAATTTCATCCTTTTCAGAGTTCATTTGTAGTGCTTTTCAATTTCAGGGTCATTGACCTCAAAATAAATCATTAAATGCATGAAAAATAGCAAATTAAGTCAGAAAAGGGTTCCAAATTGATGATGTGGCTTTTAATGGTGCATCTTGAACGCACAAGAAGTGTGGAGTTAAAATATGCTTAAAAAATGAAATCCTTTTGTAATAGATGTGTTTTCGTCCTAAACCCTGATACTTCGAAAGAGATTGTCTAGTTTGTACACGAAGTGCATCCAGTTTTTGCCGTGACCCTCTAAACTTTTTAGCACATGCTATGTGGGTGAAATTATGATACCATGACAAATTTCATCCTTTTGAGAGTTCATTTGTAGTACGTTTCAATTTCAGGGTTATTGAGCTCAAAATAAATCATTAAATGCATGAAAAATAGCAAATTAAGTCAGAAAAGGGTTCCAAATTGCTGATGTGGCTTTGAATGGTGCATATTGAACGCACAAGAAGTGTGGAGTTAAAATGTGTTAAAAATGAAATCCCTTTGTAATAGATGTGTTTTCGTCCGAAACCCTGATACTTCGAAAGAGATTGTCCAGTTTGTACACGAAGTGCATCCAGTTTTTGCCGTGACCCTCTAAACTTTTTAGCACATGCTATGTGGGTGAAATTATGATACAATGCCGAATTTAATCCTTTTGAGAGTTCATTTGTAGTGCTTTTCAATTTCAGGGTCATTGAGCTCAAAATAAATAATTAAATGCATGAAAAATAGCAAATTAAGTCAGAAAAGGGTTCCAAATTGATGATCTGGCTTTTAATGGTGCATATTGAACGCACAGGAAGTGTGGAGTTAAAATATGTTAAAAAAATTGAAATCCCTTTGTAATAGATGTGTTTTCGTCCGAAACCCTAATACTTCGAAAGAGATTCTCCAGTTTGTACACGAAGTGCATCCAGTTTTTGCCGTGACCCTCTAAACTTTTTAGCACATGCTATATGGGTGAAATTATGATACCATGCCAAATTTCATCCTTTTGAGAGTTCATTTGTAGTGCTTTTCAATTTCAGGGTCATTGAGCTCAAAATAAATCATTAAATGCATGAAAAATAGGAAATTAAGTCAGAAAAGGGTTCCAAATTGATGATGTGGCTTTGAATGTTGCATATTTAACGCACAAGAAGTGTGAAGTTAAAATATGTTAAAAAAAGAAATCCCCTTGTAATAGATGTGTTTTCGTCCGAAAACCTGATACTTCGAAAGATATTGTCCAGTTTGTACACGAAGTGCATCCAGTTTTTGCCGTGACCCTCTAAAATTTTTAGCACATGCTATGTGGGTGAAATTATGATACCATGCCAAATTTCATCCTTTTGAGAGTTCATTTGTAGTGCTTTTCAATTTCAGGGTCATTGAGCTTAAAATAAATCATTAAATGCAAGAAAAATAGCAAATTAAATCAAAAAAGGGTTCCAAATTGATGATGTGGCTTTGAATGGTGCATATTGAACGCACAAGAAGTGTGGAGTTAAAATATGCTAAAAAATGAAATCCCTTTGTAATAGATATGTTTTCGTCCGAAACCCTGATACTTCGAAATAGATTGTCCAGTTTGTACACGAAGTGCATCCAGTTTTTGCCGTGATCCTCTAAACTTTTTAGCACATGCTATGTGGGTGAAATTATGATACCATTCCAAATTTCATCCTTTTCAGAGTTCATTTGTAGTGCTTTTCAATTTCAGGGTCATTGAGCTTAAAATAAATCATTAAATGCATGAAAAATTGCAAATTAAATCAGAAAAGGGTTCCAAATTGATGATGTGGCTTTGAATGGTGCATATTGAACGCACAAGAAGTGTGGAGTTAAAATATGTTAAAAAATGAAATCCCTTTGTAATAGATATGTTTTCGTCCGAAACCCTGATACTTCGAAATAGATTGTCCAGTTTGTACACGAAGTGCATCCAGTTTTTGCCGTGATCCTCTAAACATTTTAGCACATGCTATGTGGGTGAAATTATGATACCATTTCAAATTTCATCCTTTTCAGAGTTCATTTGTAGTGCTTTTCAATTTCAGGGTCATTGACCTCAAAATAAATCATTAAATGCATGAAAAATAGCAAATTAAGTCAGAAAAGGGTTCCAAATTGATGATGTGGCTTTTAATGGTGCATCTTGAACGCACAAGAAGTGTGGAGTTAAAATATGTTTAAAAAATGAAATCCTGTTGTAATAGATGTGTTTTCGTCCTAAACCCTGATACTTCGAAAGAGATTGTCTAGTTTGTACACGAAGTGCATCCATTTTTTGCCGTGACCCTCTAAACTTTTTAGCACATGCTATGTGGGTGAAATTATGATACCATGCCAAATTTCATCCTTTTGAGAGTTCATTTGTAGTACGTTTCAATTTCAGGGTCATTGAGCTCAAAATAAATCATTAAATGCATGAAAAATAGCAAATTAAGTCAGAAAAGGGTTCCAAATTGCTGATGTGGCTTTGAATGGTGCATATTGAACGCACAAGAAGTGTGGAGTTAAAATGTGTTAAAAAATGAAATCCCTTTGTAATAGATGTGTTTTCGTCCGAAACCCTGATACTTCGAAAGAGATTGTCCAGTTTGTACACGAAGTGCATCCAGTTTTTGCCGTGACCCTCTAAACTTTTTAGCACATGCTATGTGGGTGAAATTATGATACCATGCCGAATTTAATCCTTTTGAGAGTTCATTTGTAGTGCTTTTCAATTTCAGGCTCATTGAGCTCAAAATAAATCATTAAATGCATGAAAAATAGCAAATTAAGTCAGAAAAGGGTTCCAAATTGATGATGTGGCTTTTAATGGTGCATATTGAATGCACAGGAAGTGTGGAGTTAAAATATGTTAAAAAAATTGAAATCCCTTTGTAATCGATGTGTTTTCGTCCGAAACCCTGATACTTCGAAAGAGATTCTCCAGTTTGTACACGAAGTGCATCCAGTTTTTGCCGTGACCCTCTAAACTTTTTAGCACATGCTATATGGGTGAAATTATGATACCATGCCAAATTTCATCCTTTTGAGAGTTCATTTGTAGTGCTTTTCAATTTCAGGGTCATTGAGCTCAAAATAAAACATTATATGCATGAAAAATAGCAAATTAAGTCAGAAAAGGGTTCCAAATTGATGATGTGGCTTTGAATGTTGCATATTTAACGCACAAGAAGCGTGAAGTTAAAATATGTTAAAAAAAGAAATCCCCTTGTAATAGATGTGTTTTCATCCGAAAACCTGATACTTCGAAAGATATTGTCCAGTTTGTACACGAAGTGCATCCAGTTTTTGCCGTGACCCTCTAAACTTTTTAGCACATGCTATGTGGGTGAAATTATGATACCATGCCAAATTTCATCCTTTTGAGAGCTCATTTGTAGTGCTTTTCAATTTCAGGGTCATTGAGCTTAAAATAAATCATTAAATGCATGAAAAATAGCAAATTAAATCAGAAAAGGGTTCCAAATTGATGATGTGGCTTTGAATGGTGCATATTGAACGCACAAGAAGTGTGGAGTTAAAATATGTTAAAAAATGAAATCCCTTTGTAATAGATATGTTTTCGTCCGAAACCCTGATACTTCGAAAGAGATTGTCCAGTTTGTACACGAAGTGCATCCAGTTTTTGCCGTGACCCTCTAAACTTTATAGCACATGCTATGTGGGTGAAATTATGATACCATTCCAAATTTCATCCTTTTCAGAGTTCATTTGTAGTGCTTTTCAATTTCAGGGTCATTAACCTCAAAATAAATCATTAAATGCATGAAAAATAGCAAATTAAGTCAGAAAAGGGTTCCAAATTGATGATGTGGCTTTTAATGGTGCATCATGAACGCACAAGATGTGTGGAGTTAAAATATGTTTAAAAAATGAAATCCCTTTGTAATAGATGTGTTTTCGTCCTAAACCCTGATACTTCGAAAGAGATTGTCTAGTTTGTACACGAAGTGCATCCAGTTTTTGCCGTGACCCTCTAAACTTTTTAGCACATGCTATGTGGGTGAAATTATGATACCATGCCAAATTTCATCCTTTTGAGAGTTCATTTGTAGTACGTTTCAATTTCAGGGTCATTGAGCTCAAAATAAATCATTAAATGCATGAAAAATAGCAAATTAAGTCAGAAAAGGGTTCCAAATTGCTGATGTGGCTTTGAATGGTGCATATTGAACGCACAAGAAGTGTGGAGTTAAAATGTGTTAAAAAATGAAATCCCTTTGTAATAGATGTGTTTTCGTCCGAAACCCTGATACTTCGAAAAAGATTGTCCAGTTTGTACACGAAGTGCATCCAGTTTTTGCCGTGACCCTCTAAACTTTTTAGCACATGCTATGTGGGTGAAATTATGATACCATGCCGAATTTAATCCTTTTGAGAGTTCATTTGTAGTGCTTTTCAATTTCAGGGTCATTGAGCTCAAGATAAATCATTAAATGCATGAAAAATAGCAAATTAAGTCAGAAAAGGGTTCCAAATTGATGATGTGGCTTTTAATGGTGCATATTGAACGCACAGGAAGTGTGGAGTTAAAATATGTTAAAAAAATTGAAATCCCTTTGTAATAGATGTGTTTTCGTCCGAAAACCTGATACTTCGAAAGAGATTCTCCAGTTTGTACACGAAGTGCATCCAGTTTTTGCCGTGACCCTCTAAACTTTTTAGCACATGCTATATGGGTGAAATTATGATACCATGCCAAATTTCATCCTTTTGAGAGTTCATTTGTAATGCTTTTCAATTTCAGGGTCATTGAGCTCAAAATAAATCATTAAATGCATGAAAAATAGCAAATTAAGTCAGAAAAGGGTTCCAGATTGATGATGTGGCTTTGAATGTTGCATATTTAACGCACAAGAAGTGTGAAGTTAAAATATGTTAAAAAAAGAAATCCCCTTGTAATAGATGTGTTTTCGTCCGAAAACCTGATACTTCGAAAGATATTGTCCAGTTTGTACACGAAGTGCATCCAGTTTTTGCCGTGACCCTCTAAACTTTTTAGCACATGCTATGTGGGTGAAATTATGATACCATGCCAAATTTCATCCTTTTGAGAGTTCATTTGTAGTGCTTTTCAATTACAGGGTCATTGAGCTCAAAATAAATCATTAAATGCATGAAAA
The DNA here is from genome assembly GCA_039707655.1 of Elymus sibiricus. Taxonomy (NCBI): domain Eukaryota; kingdom Viridiplantae; phylum Streptophyta; class Magnoliopsida; order Poales; family Poaceae; genus Elymus; species Elymus sibiricus. The sequence goes on along the minus strand of CM077671.1, from coordinate 25,042,892 downwards.
ATAGCAAATTAAATCAGAAAAGGGTTCCAAATTGATGATGTGGCTTTGAATGGTGCATATTGAACGCACAAGAAGTGTGGAGTTAAAATATGTTAAAAAATGAAATCCCTTTGTAATAGATATGTTTTCGTCCGAAACCCTGATACTTCGAAAGAGATTGTCCAGTTTGTACACGAAGTGCATCCAGTTTTTGCCGTGACCCTCTAAACTTTATAGCACATGCTATGTGGGTGAAATTATGATACCATTCCAAATTTCATCCTTTTCAGAGTTCATTTGTAGTGCTTTTCAATTTCAGGGTCATTGACCTCAAAATAAATCATTAAATGCATGAAAAATAGCAAATTAAGTCAGAAAAGGGTTCCAAATTGATGATGTGGCTTTTAATGGTGCATCTTGAACGCACAAGAAGTGTGGAGTTAAAATATGTTTAAAAAATGAAATCCCTTTGTAATAGATGTGTTTTCGTCCTAAACCCTGATACTTCGAAAGAGATTGTCTAGTTTGTACACGAAGTGCATCCAGTTTTTGCCGTGACCCTCTAAACTTTTTAGCACATGCTATGTGGGTGAAATTATGATACCATGCCAAATTTCATCCTTTTGAGAGTTCATTTGTAGTACGTTTCAATTTCAGGGTCATTGAGCTCAAAATAAATCATTAAATGCATGAAAAATAGCAAATTAAGTCAGAAAAGGGTTCCAAATTGATGATGTGGCTTTTAATGGTGCATCATGAACGCACAAGATGTGTGGAGTTAAAATATGTTTAAAAAATGAAATCCCTTTGTAATAGATGTGTTTTCGTCCTAAACCCTGATACTTCGAAAGAGATTGTCTAGTTTGTACACGAAGTGCATCCAGTTTTTGCCGTGACCCTCTAAACTTTTTAGCACATGCTATGTGGGTGAAATTATGATACCATGCCAAATTTCATCCTTTTGAGAGTTCATTTGTAGTACGTTTCAATTTCAGGGTCATTGAGCTCAAAATAAATCATTAAATGCATGAAAAATAGCAAATTAAGTCAGAAAAGGGTTCCAAATTGCTGATGTGGCTTTGAATGGTGCATATTGAACGCACAAGAAGTGTGGAGTTAAAATGTGTTAAAAAATGAAATCCCTTTGTAATAGATGTGTTTTCGTCCGAAACCCTGATACTTCGAAAAAGATTGTCCAGTTTGTACACGAAGTGCATCCAGTTTTTGCCGTGACCCTCTAAACTTTTTAGCACATGCTATGTGGGTGAAATTATGATACCATGCCGAATTTAATCCTTTTGAGAGTTCATTTGTAGTGCTTTTCAATTTCAGGGTCATTGAGCTCAAGATAAATCATTAAATGCATGAAAAATAGCAAATTAAGTCAGAAAAGGGTTCCAAATTGATGATGTGGCTTTTAATGGTGCATATTGAACGCACAGGAAGTGTGGAGTTAAAATATGTTAAAAAAATTGAAATCCCTTTGTAATAGATGTGTTTTCGTCCGAAAACCTGATACTTCGAAAGAGATTCTCCAGTTTGTACACGAAGTGCATCCAGTTTTTGCCGTGACCCTCTAAACTTTTTAGCACATGCTATATGGGTGAAATTATGATACCATGCCAAATTTCATCCTTTTGAGAGTTCATTTGTAATGCTTTTCAATTTCAGGGTCATTGAGCTCAAAATAAATCATTAAATGCATGAAAAATAGCAAATTAAGTCAGAAAAGGGTTCCAGATTGATGATGTGGCTTTGAATGTTGCATATTTAACGCACAAGAAGTGTGAAGTTAAAATATGTTAAAAAAAGAAATCCCCTTGTAATAGATGTGTTTTCGTCCGAAAACCTGATACTTCGAAAGATATTGTCCAGTTTGTACACGAAGTGCATCCAGTTTTTGCCGTGACCCTCTAAACTTTTTAGCACATGCTATGTGGGTGAAATTATGATACCATGCCAAATTTCATCCTTTTGAGAGTTCATTTGTAGTGCTTTTCAATTACAGGGTCATTGAGCTCAAAATAAATCATTAAATGCATGAAAAATAGCAAATTAAATCAGAAAAGGGTTCCAAATTGATGATGTGGCTTTGAATGGTGCATATTGAACGCACAAGAAGTGTGGAGTTAAAATATGTTAAAAAATGAAATCCCTTTGTAATAGATATGTTTTCGTCCGAAACCCTGATACTTCGAAAGAGATTGTCCAGTTTGTACACGAAGTGCATCCAGTTTTTGCCGTGACCCTCTAAACTTTATAGCACATGCTATGTGGGTGAAATTATGATACCATTCCAAATTTCATCCTTTTCAGAGTTCATTTGTAGTGCTTTTCAATTTCAGGGTCATTGACCTCAAAATAAATCATTAAATGCATGAAAAATAGCAAATTAAGTCAGAAAAGGGTTCCAAATTGATGATGTGGCTTTTAATGGTGCATCTTGAACGCACAAGAAGTGTGGAGTTAAAATATGTTTAAAAAATGAAATCCCTTTGTAATAGATGTGTTTTCGTCCTAAACCCTGATACTTCGAAAGAGATTGTCTAGTTTGTACACGAAGTGCATCCAGTTTTTGCCGTGACCCTCTAAACTTTTTAGCACATGCTATGTGGGTGAAATTATGATACCATGCCAAATTTCATCCTTTTGAGAGTTCATTTGTAGTACGTTTCAATTTCAGGGTCATTGAGCTCAAAATAAATCATTAAATGCATGAAAAATAGCAAATTAAGTCAGAAAAGGGTTCCAAATTGCTGATGTGGCTTTGAATGGTGCATATTGAACGCACAAGAAGTGTGGAGTTAAAATGTGTTAAAAAATGAAATCCCTTTGTAATAGATGTGTTTTTGTCCGAAACCCTGATACTTCGAAAGAGATTGTCCAGTTTGTACACGAAGTGCATCCAGTTTTTGCCGTGATCCTCTAACCTTTTTAGCACATGCTATGTGGGTGAAATTATGATACCATTCCAAATTTCATCCTTTTCAGAGTTCATTTGTAGTGCTTTTCAATTTCAGGGTCATTGACCTCAAAATAAATCATTAAATGCATGAAAAATAGCAAATTAAGTCAGAAAAGGGTTCCAAATTGATGATGTGGCTTTTAATGGTGCATCTTGAACGCACAAGAAGTGTGGAGTTAAAATATGCTTAAAAAATGAAATCCTTTTGTAATAGATGTGTTTTCGTCCTAAACCCTGATACTTCGAAAGAGATTGTCTAGTTTGTACACGAAGTGCATCCAGTTTTTGCCGTGACCCTCTAAACTTTTTAGCACATGCTATGTGGGTGAAATTATGATACCATGCCAAATTTCATCCTTTTGAGAGTTCATTTGTAGTACGTTTCAATTTCAGGGTCATTGAGCTCAAAATAAATCATTAAATGCATGAAAAATAGCAAATTAAGTCAGAAAAGGGTTCCAAATTGCTGATGTGGCTTTGAATGGTGCATATTGAACGCACAAGAAGTGTGGAGTTAAAATGTGTTAAAAATGAAATCCCTTTGTAATAGATGTGTTTTCGTCCGAAACCCTGATACTTCGAAAGAGATTGTCCAGTTTGTACACGAAGTGCATCTAGTTTTTGCCGTGACCCTCTAAACTTTTTAGCACATGCTATGTGGGTGAAATTATGATACCATGCCGAATTTAATCCTTTTGAGAGTTCATTTGTAGTGCTTTTCAATTTCAGGGTCATTGAGCTCAAAATAAATCATTAAATGCATGAAAAATAGCAAATTAAGTCAGAAAAGGGTTCCAAATTGATGATGTGGCTTTTAATGGTGCATATTGAACGCACAGGAAGTGTGGAGTTAAAATATGTTAAAAAATTGAAATCCCTTTGTAATAGATGTGTTTTCGTCCGAAACCCTGATACTTCGAAAGAGATTCTCCAGTTTGTACACGAAGTGCATCCAGTTTTTGCCGTGACCCTCTAAACTTTTTAGCACATGCTATATGGGTGAAATTATGATACCATGCCAAATTTCATCCTTTTGAGAGTTCATTTGTAGTGCTTTTCAATTTCAGGGTCATTGAGCTCAAAATAAATCATTAAATGCATGAAAAATAGGAAATTAAGTCAGAAAAGGGTTCCAAATTGATGATGTGGCTTTGAATGTTGCATATTTAACGCACAAGAAGTGTGAAGTTAAAATATGTTAAAAAAAGAAATCCCCTTGTAATAGATGTGTTTTCGTCCGAAAACCTGATACTTCGAAAGATATTGTCCAGTTTGTACACGAAGTGCATCCAGTTTTTGCCGTGACCCTCTAAACTTTTTAGCACATGCTATGTGGGTGAAATTATGATACCATGCCAAATTTCATCCTTTTGAGAGTTCATTTGTAGTGCTTTTCAATTTCAGGGTCATTGAGCTTAAAATAAATCATTAAATGCATGAAAAATAGCAAATTAAATCAGAAAAGGGTTCCAAATTGATGATGTGGCTTTGAATGGTGCATATTGAACGCACAAGAAGTGTGGAGTTAAAATATGTTAAAAAATGAAATCCCTTTGTAATAGATATGTTTTCGTCCGAAACCCTGATACTTCGAAAGAGATTGTCCAGTTTGTACACGAAGTGCATCCAGTTTTTGCCGTGACCCTCTAAACTTTTTAGCACATGCTATGTGGGTGAAATTATGATACCATTCCAAATTTCATCCTTTTCAGAGTTCATTTGTAGTGCTTTTCAATTTCAGGGTCATTGACCTCAAAATAAATCATTAAATGCATGAAAAATAGCAAATTAAGTCAGAAAAGGGTTCCAAATTGATGATGTGGCTTTTAATGGTGCATCTTGAACGCACAAGAAGTGTGGAGTTAAAATATGTTTAAAAAATGAAATCCCTTTGTAATAGATGTGTTTTCGTCCTAAACCCTGATACTTCGAAAGAGATTGTCTAGTTTGTACACGAAGTGCATCCAGTTTTTGCCGTGACCCTCTAAACTTTTTAGCACATGCTATGTGGGTGAAATTATGATACCATGCCAAATTTCATCCTTTTGAGAGTTCATTTGTAGTGCGTTTCAATTTCAGGGTCATTGAGCTCAAAATAAATCATTAAATGCATGAAAAATAGCAAATTAAGTCAGAAAAGGGTACCAAATTGCTGATGTGGCTTTGAATGGTGCATATTGAACGCACAAGAAGTGTGGAGTTAAAATGTGTTAAAAAATGAAATCCCTTTGTAATAGATGTGTTTTTGTCCGAAACCCTGATACTTCGAAAGAGATTGTCCAGTTTGTACACGAAGTGCATCCAGTTTTTGCCGTGATCCTCTAAACTTTTTAGCACATGCTATGTGGGTGAAATTATGATACCATTCCAAATTTCATCCTTTTCAGAGTTCATTTGTAGTGCTTTTCAATTTCAGGGTTATTGACCTCAAAATAAATCATTAAATGCATGAAAAATAGCAAATTAAGTCAGAAAAGGGTTCCAAATTGATGATGTGGCTTTTAATGGTGCATCTTGAACGCACAAGAAGTGTGGAGTTAAAATATGCTTAAAAAATGAAATCCTTTTGTAATAGATGTGTTTTCGTCCTAAACCCTGATACTTCGAAAGAGATTGTCTAGTTTGTACACGAAGTGCATCCAGTTTTTGCCGTGACCCTCTAAACTTTTTAGCACATGCTATGTGGGTGAAATTATGATACCATGCCAAATTTCATCCTTTTGAGAGTTCATTTGTAGTACGTTTCAATTTCAGGGTCATTGAGCTCACAATAAATCATTAAATGCATGAAAAATAGCAAATTAAGTCAGAAAAGGGTTCCAAATTGCTGATGTCGCTTTGAATGGTGCATATTGAACGCACAAGAAGTGTGGAGTTAAAATGTGTTAAAAATGAAATCCCTTTGTAATAGATGTGTTTTCGTCCGAAACCCGGATACTTCGAAAGAGATTGTCCAGTTTGTACACGAAGTGCATCCAGTTTTTGCCGTGATCCTCTAAACTTTTTAGCACATGCTATGTGGGTGAAATTATGATACCATGCCGAATTTAATCCTTTTGAGAGTTCATTTGTAGTGCTTTTCAATTTCAGGGTCATTGAGCTCAAAATAAATCATTAAATGCATGAAAAATAGCAAATTAAGTCAGAAAAGGGTTACAAATTGATGATGTGGCTTTTAATGGTGCATATTGAACGCACAGGAAGTGTGGAGTTAAAATATGTTAAAAAAATTGAAATCCCTTTGTAATAGATGTGTTTTCGTCCGAAACCCTGATACTTCGAAAGAGATTCTCCAGTTTGTACACGAAGTGCATCCAGTTTTTGCCGTGACCCTCTAAACTTTTTAGCACATGCTATATGGGTGAAATTATGATACCATGCCAAATTTCATCCTTTTGAGAGTTCATTTGTAGTGCTTTTCAATTTCAGGGTCATTGAGCTCAAAATAAATCATTAAATGCATGAAAAATAGCAAATTAAGTCAGAAAAGGGTTCCAAATTGATGATGTGGCTTTGAATGTTGCATACTTATCGCACAAGAAGTGTGAAGTTAAAATATGTTAAAAAAAGAAATCCCCTTGTAATAGATGTGTTTTCGTTCGAAAACCTGATACTTCGAAAGATATTGTCCAGTTTGTACACGAAGTGCATCCAGTTTTTGCCGTGACCCTCTAAACTTTTTTGCACATGCTATGTGGGTGAAATTATGATACCATGCCAAATTTCATCCTTTTGAGAGTTCATTTGTAGTGCTTTTCAATTTCAGGGTCATTGAGCTCAAAATAAATCATTAAATGAATGAAAAATAGCAAATTAAGTCAGAAAAGGGTTCCAAATTGCTGATGTGGCTTTGAATGTTGCATATTGAACGCACAAGAAGTGTGGAGTTAAAATGTGTTAAAAAAAGAAATCCCCTTGTAATAGATGTGTTTTCGTTCGAAAACCTGATACTTCGAAAGATATTGTCCAGTTTGTACACGAAGTGCATCCAGTTTTTGCCGTGACCCTCTAAACTTTTTTGCACATGCTATGTGGGTGAAATTATGATACCATGCCAAATTTCATCCTTTTGAGAGTTCATTTGTAGTGCTTTTCAATTTCAGGGTCATTGAGCTTAAAATAAAACATTATATGCATGAAAAATAGCAAATTAAGTCAGAAAAGGGTTCCAAATTGATGATGTGGCTTTGAATGTTGCATATTTAACGCACAAGAAGCGTGAAGTTAAAATATGTTAAAAAAAGAAATCCCCTTGTAATAGATGTGTTTTCGTCCGAAAACCTGATACTTCGAAAGATATTGTCCAGTTTGTACACGAAGTGCATCCAGTTTTTGCCGTGACCCTCTAAACTTTTTAGCACATGCTATGTGGGTGAAATTATGATACCATGCCAAATTTCATCCGTTTGAGAGTTCATTTGTAGTGCTTTTCAATTTCAGGGTCATTGAGCTTAAAATAAATCATTAAATGCATGAAAAATAGCAAATTAAATCAGAAAAGGGTTCCAAATTGATGATGTGGCTTTGAATGGTGCATATTGAATGCACAAGAAGTGTGGAGTTAAAATATGTTAAAAAATGAAATCCCTTTGTAATAGATATGTTTTTGTCCGAAACCCTGATACTTCGAAAGAGATTGTCCAGTTTGTACACGAAGTGCATCCAGTTTTTGCCTTGACCCTCTAAACTTTTTAGCACATGCTATGTGGGTGAAATTATGATACCATTCCAAATTTCATCCTTTTCAGAGTTCATTTGTAGTGCTTTTCAATTTCAGGGTCATTGACCTCAAAATAAATCATTAAATGCATGAAAAATAGCAAATTAAGTCAGAAAAGGGTTCCAAATTGATGATGTGGCTTTTAATGGTGCATCTTGAACGCACAAGAAGTCTGGAGTTAAAATATGTTTAAAAAATGAAATCCCTTTGTAATAGATGTGTTTTCGTCCTAAACCCTGATACTTCGAAAGAGATTGTCTAGTTTGTACACGAAGTGCATCCAGTTTTTGCCGTGACCCTCTAAACTTTTTAGCACATGCTATGTGGGTGAAATTATGATACCATCCCAAATTTCATCCTTTTGAGAGTTCATTTGTAGTACGTTTCAATTTCAGGGTCATTGAGCTCAAAATAAATCATTAAATGCATGAAAAATAGCAAATTAAGTCAGAAAAGGGTTCCAAATTGCTGATGTGGCTTTGAATGGTGCATATTGAACGCACAAGAAGTGTGGAGTTAAAATGTGTTAAAAATGAAATCCCTTTGTAATAGATGTGTTTTCGTCCGAAACCCTGATACTTCGAAAGAGATTGTCCAGTTTGTACACGAAGTGCATCCAGTTTTTGCCGTGACCCTCTAAACTTGTTAGCACATGCTATGTGGGTGAAATTATGATACCATGCCGAATTTAATCCTTTTGAGAGTTCATTTGTAGTGCTTTTCAATTTCAGGGTCATTGAGCTCAAAATAAATCATTAAATGCATGAAAAATAGCAAATTAAGTCAGAAAAGGGTTCCAAATTGATGATGTGGCTTTTAATGGTGCATATTGAACGCACAGGAAGTGTGGAGTTAAAATATGTTAAAAAAATTGAAATCCCTTTGTAATAGATGTGTTTTCGTCCGAAACCCTGATACTTCGAAAGAGATTCTCCAGTTTGTACACGAAGTGCATCCAGTTTTTGCCGTGACCCTCTAAACTTTTTATCACATGCTATATGGGTGAAATTATGATACCATGCCAAATTTCATCCTTTTGAGAGTTCATTTGTAGTGCTTTTCAATTTCAGGGTCATTGAGCTCAAAATAAATCATTAAATGCATGAAAAATAGCAAATTAAGTCAGAAAAGGGTTCCAAATTGATGATGTGGCTTTGAATGTTGCATATTTAACGCACAAGAAGTGTGAAGTTAAAATATGTTAAAAAAAGAAATCCCCTTGTAATAGATGTGTTTTCGTTCGAAAACCTGATACTTCGAAAGATATTGTCCAGTTTGTACACGAAGTGCATCCAGTTTTTGCCGTGACCCTCTAAACTTTTTTGCACATGCTATGTGGGTGAAATTATGATACCATGCCAAATTTCATCCTTTTGAGAGTTCATTTGTAGTGCTTTTCAATTTCAGGGTCATTGAGCTCAAAATAAATCATTAAATGCATGAAAAATAGCAAATTAAGTCAGAAAAGGGTTCCAAATTGATGATGTGGCTTTGAATGTTGCATATTTAACGCACAAGAAGTGTGAAGTTAAAATATGTTAAAAAAAGAAATCCCCTTGTAATAGATGTGTTTTCGTCCGAAAACCTGATACTTCGAAAGATATTGTCCAGTTTGTACACGAAGTGCATCCAGTTTTTGCCGTGACCCTCTAAACTTTTTAGCACATGCTATGTGGGTGAAATTATGATACCATGCCAAATTTCATCCTTTTGAGAGTTCATTTGTAGTGCTTTTCAATTTCAGGGTCATTGAGCTTAAAATAAATCATTAAATGCATGAAAAATAGCAAATTAAGTCAGAAAAGGGTTCCAAATTGATGATGTGGCTTTGAATGGTGCATATTGAACGCACAAGAAGTGTGGAGTTAAAATATGTTAAAAAATGAAATCCCTTTGTAATAGATATGTTTTCGTCCGAAACCCTGATACTTCGAAAGAGATTGTCCAGTTTGTACACGAAGTGCATCCAGTTTTTGCCGTGACCCTCTAAACTTTTTCGCACATGCTATGTGTGTGAAATTATGATACCATTCCAAATTTCATCCTTTTCAGAGTTCATTTGTAGTGCTTTTCAATTTCAGGGTCATTGACCTCAAAATAAATCATTAAATGCATGAAAAATAGCAAATTAAGTCAGAAAAGGGTTCCAAATTGATGATGTGGCTTTTAATGGTGCATCTTGAACGCACAAGAAGTGTGGAGTTAAAATATTTTTAAAAAATGAAATCCCTTTGTAATAGATGTGTTTTCGTCCTAAACCCTGATACTTCGAAAGAGATTGTCTAGTTTGTACACGAAGTGCATCCAGTTTTTGCCGTGACCCCCTAAACTTTTTAGCACATGCTATGTGGGTGAAATTATGATACCATGCCAAATTTCATCCTTTTGAGAGTTCATTTGTAGTACTTTTCAATTTCAGGGTCATTGAGCTCAAAATAAATCATTAAATGCATGAAAAATAGCAAATTAAGTCAGAAAAGGGTTCCAAATTGCTGATGTGGCTTTGAATGGTGCATATTGAACGCACAAGAAGTGTGGAGTTAAAATGTGTTAAAAAATGAAATCCCTTTGTAATAGATGTGTTTTCGTCCGAAACCCTGATACTTCGAAAGAGATTGTCCAGTTTGTACATGAAGTGCATCCAGTTTTTGCCGTGACCCTCTAAACTTTTTAGCACATGCTATGTGGGTGAAATTATGATACCATGCCAAATTTAATCCTTTTGAGAGTTCATTTGTAGTGCTTTTCAATTTCAGGGTCATTGAGCTCAAAATAAATCATTAAATGCATGAAAAATAGCAAATTAAGTCAGAAAAGGGTTCCAAATTGATGATGTGGCTTTTAATGGTGCATATTGAACGCACAGGAAGTGTGGAGTTAAAATATGTTAAAAAAATAGAAATCCCTTTGTAATAGATGTGTTTTCGTCCGAAACCCTGATACTTCGAAAGAGATTCTCCAGTTTGTACACGAAGTGCATCCAGTTTTTGCCGTGACCCTCTAAACTTTTTAGCACATGCTATATGGGTGAAATTATGATACCATGCCAAATTTCATCCTTTTGAGAATTCATTTGTAGTGCTTTTCAATTTTAGGGTCATTGAGCTCAAAATAAATCATTAAATGCATGAAAAATAGCAAATTAAGTCAGAAAAGGGTTCCAAATTGATGATGTGGCTTTGAATGTTGCATATTTAACGCACAAGAAGTGTGAAGTTAAAATATGTTAAAAAAAGAAATCCCCTTGTAATAGATGTGTTTTCGTCCGAAAACCTGATACTTCGAAAGATATTGTCCAGTTTGTACACGAAGTGCATCTAGTTTTTGCCGTGACCCTCTAAACTTTTTAGAACATGCTATGTGGGTGAAATTATGATACCATGCCAAATTTCATCCTTTTGAGAGTTCATTTGTAGTGCTTTTCAATTTCAGGGTCATTGAGCTCAAAATAAATCATTAAATGCATGAAAAATAGCAAATTAAGTCAGAAAAGGGTTCCAAATTGATGATGTGGCTTTTAATGGTGCATATTGAACGCACAAGAAGTGTGGAGTTAAAATATGTTTAAAAAATTAAATCCCTTTGTAATAGATGTGTTTTCGTCCGAAACCCTCATACTTCGAAAGAGATTGTCCAGTTTGTACACGAAGTGCATCCAGTTTTTTCCGTGACCCTCTAAACTTTTTAGCACATGCTATGTGGGTGAAATTATGATACCATGCCAAATTTCATCCTTTTGAGAGTTCATTTGTAGTGCTTTTCAATTTCAGGGTCATTGAGCTCAAAATAAATCATTAAATGCATGAAAAATAGCAAATTAAGTCAGAAAAGGGTTCCAAATTGATGATGTGGCTTTGAATGTTGCATATTTAACGCACAAGAAGTGTGAAGTTAAAATATGTTAAAAAAGAAATCCCCTTGTAATAGATGTGTTTTCGTTCGAAAACCTGATACTTCGAAAGATATTGTCCAGTTTGTACACGAAGTGCATCCAGTTTTTGCCGTGACCCTCTAAACTTTTTAGCACATTCTATGTGGGTGAAATTATGATACCATGCCAAATTTCATCCTTTTGAGAGTTCATTTGTAGTGCTTTTCAATTTCAGGGTCATTGAGCTTAAAATAAATCATTAAATGCATGAAAAATAGCAAATTAAATCAGAAAAGGGTTCCAAATTGATGATGTGGCTTTGAATGGTGCATATTGAATGCACAAGAAGTGTGGAGTTAAAATATGTTAAAAAATGAAATCCCTTTGTAATAGATATGTTTTTGTCCGAAACCCTGATACTTCGAAAGAGATTGTCCAGTTTGTACACGAAGTGCATCCAGTTTTTGCCGTGACCCTCTAAACTTTTTAGCACATGCTATGTGGGTGAAATTATGATACCATTCCAAATTTCATCCTTTTCAGAGTTCATTTGTAGTGCTTTTCAATTTCAGGGTCATTGACCTCAAAATAAATCATTAAATGCATGAAAAATAGCAAATTAAGTCAGAAAAGGGTTCCAAATTGATGATGTGGCTTTTAATGGTGCATCTTGAACGCACAAGAAGTCTGGAGTTAAAATATGTTTAAAAAATGAAATCCCTTTGTAATAGATGTGTTTTCGTCCTAAACCCTGATACTTCGAAAGAGATTGTCTAGTTTGTACACGAAGTGCATCCAGTTTTTGCCGTGACCCTCTAAACTTTTTAGCACATGCTATGTGGGTGAAATTATGATACCATCCCAAATTTCATCCTTTTGAGAGTTCATTTGTAGTACGTTTCAATTTCAGGGTCATTGAGCTCAAAATAAATCATTAAATGCATGAAAAATAGCAAATTAAGTCAGAAAAGGGTTCCAAATTGCTGATGTGGCTTTGAATGGTGCATATTGAACGCACAAGAAGTGTGGAGTTAAAATGTGTTAAAAATGAAATCCCTTTGTAATAGATGTGTTTTCGTCCGAAACCCTGATACTTCGAAAGAGATTGTCCAGTTTGTACACGAAGTGCATCCAGTTTTTGCCGTGACCCTCTAAACTTGTTAGCACATGCTATGTGGGTGAAATTATGATACCATGCCGAATTTAATCCTTTTGAGAGTTCATTTGTAGTGCTTTTCAATTTCAGGGTCATTGAGCTCAAAATAAATCATTAAATGCATGAAAAATAACAAATTAAGTCAGAAAAGGGTTCCAAATTGATGATGTGGCTTTTAATGGTGCATATTGAACGCACAGGAAGTGTGGAGTTAAAATATGTTAAAAAAATTGAAATCCCTTTGTAATAGATGTGTTTTCGTCCGAAACCCTGATACTTCGAAAGAGATTCTCCAGTTTGTACACGAAGTGCATCCAGTTTTTGCCGTGACCCTCTAAACTTTTTATCACATGCTATATGGGTGAAATTATGATACCATGCCAAATTTCATCCTTTTGAGAGTTCATTTGTAGTGCTTTTCAATTTCAGGGTCATTGAGCTCAAAATAAATCATTAAATGCATGAAAAATAGCAAATTAAGTCAGAAAAGGGTTCCAAATTGATGATGTGGCTTTGAATGTTGCATATTTAACGCACAAGAAGTGTGAAGTTAAAATATGTTAAAAAAAGAAATCCCCTTGTAATAGATGTGTTTTCGTTCGAAAACCTGATACTTCGAAAGATATTGTCCAGTTTGTACACGAAGTGCATCCAGTTTTTGCCGTGACCCTCTAAACTTTTTTGCACATGCTATGTGGGTGAAATTATGATACCATGCCAAATTTCATCCTTTTGAGAGTTCATTTGTAGTGCTTTTCAATTTCAGGGTCATTGAGCTCAAAATAAATCATTAAATGCATGAAAAATAGCAAATTAAGTCAGAAAAGGGTTCCAAATTGATGATGTGGCTTTGAATGTTGCATATTTAACGCACAAGAAGTGTGAAGTTAAAATATGTTAAAAAAAGAAATCCCCTTGTAATAGATGTGTTTTCGTCCGAAAACCTGATACTTCGAAAGATATTGTCCAGTTTGTACACGAAGTGCATCCAGTTTTTGCCGTGACCCTCTAAACTTTTTAGCACATGCTATGTGGGTGAAATTATGATACCATGCCAAATTTCATCCTTTTGAGAGTTCATTTGTAGTGCTTTTCAATTTCAGGGTCATTGAGCTTAAAATAAATCATTAAATGCATGAAAAATAGCAAATTAAGTCAGAAAAGGGTTCCAAATTGATGATGTGGCTTTGAATGGTGCATATTGAACGCACAAGAAGTGTGGAGTTAAAATATGTTAAAAAATGAAATCCCTTTGTAATAGATATGTTTTCGTCCGAAACCCTGATACTTCGAAAGAGATTGTCCAGTTTGTACACGAAGTGCATCCAGTTTTTGCCGTGACCCTCTAAACTTTTTCGCACATGCTATGTGTGTGAAATTATGATACCATTCCAAATTTCATCCTTTTCAGAGTTCATTTGTAGTGCTTTTCAATTTCAGGGTCATTGACCTCAAAATAAATCATTAAATGCATGAAAAATAGCAAATTAAGTCAGAAAAGGGTTCCAAATTGATGATGTGGCTTTTAATGGTGCATCTTGAACGCACAAGAAGTGTGGAGTTAAAATATTTTTAAAAAATGAAATCCCCTTGTAATAGATGTGTTTTCGTCCGAAAACCTGATACTTCGAAAGATATTGTCCAGTTTGTACACGAAGTGCATCTAGTTTTTGCCGTGACCCTCTAAACTTTTTAGCACATGCTATGTGGGTGAAATTATGATACCATGCCAAATTTCATCCTTTTGAGAGTTCATTTGTAGTGCTTTTCAATTTCAGGGTCATTGAGCTCAAAATAAATCATTAAATGCATGAAAAATAGCAAATTAAGTCAGAAAAGGGTTCCAAATTGATGATGTGGCTTTTAATGGTGCATATTGAACGCACAAGAAGTGCGGAGTTAAAATATGTTTAAAAAATGAAATCCCTTTGTAATAGATGTGTTTTCGTCCGAAACCCTCATACTTCGAAAGAGATTGTCCAGTTTGTACACGAAGTGCATCCAGTTTTTGCCGTGACCCTCTAAACTTTTTAGCACATGCTATGTGGGTGAAATTATGATACCATTCCAAATTTCATCCTTTTCAGAGTTCATTTGTAGTGCTTTTCAATTTCAGGGTCATTGACCTCCAAATAAATCATTAAATGCATGAAAAATAGCAAATTAAGTCAGAAAAGGGTTCCAAATTGATGATGTGGCTTTTAATGGTGCATCTTGAACGCACAAGAAGTGTGGAGTTAAAATATGTTTAAAAAATGAAATCCCTTTGTAATAGATGTGTTTTCGTCCTAAACCCTGATACTTCGAAAGAGATTGTCTAGTTTGTACACGAAGTGCATCCAGTTTTTGCCGTGACCCTCTAAACTTTTTAGCACATGCTATGTGGGTGAAATTATGATACCATGCCAAATTTCATCCTTTTGAGAGTTCATTTGTAGTACGTTTCAATTTCAGGGTCATTGAGCTCAAAATAAATCATCAAATGCATGAAAAATAGCAAATTAAGTCAGAAAAGGGTTCCAAATTGCTGATGTGGCTTTGAATGGTGCATATTGAACGCACAAGAAGTGTGGAGTTAAAATGTGTTAAAAAATGAAATCCCTTTGTAATAGATGTGTTTTCGTCCGAAACCCTGATACTTCGAAAGAGATTGTCCAGTTTGTACACGAAGTCCATCCTGTTTTTGCCGTGACCCTCTAAACTTTTTAGCACATGCTATGTGGGTGAAATTATGATACCATGCCAAATTTAATCCTTTTGAGAGTTCATTTGTAGTGCTTTTCAATTTCAGGGTCATTGAGCTCGAAATAAATCATTAAATGCATGAAAAATAGCAAATTAAGTCAGAAAAGGGTTCCAAATTGATGATGTGGCTTTTAATGGTGCATATTGAACGCACAGGAAGGGTGGAGTTAAAATATGTTAAAAAAATTGAAATCCCTTTGTAATAGATGTGTTTTCGTCCGAAACCCTGATACTTCGAAAGAGATTCTCCAGTTTGTACACGAAGTGCATCCAGTTTTTGCCGTGACCCTCTAAACTTTTTACACATGCTATATGGGTGAAATTATGATACCATGCCAAATTTCATCCTTTTGAGAGTTCATTTGTAGTGCTTTTCAATTTCAGGGTCATTGACCTCAAAATAAATCATTAAATGCATGAAAAATAGCAAATTAAGTCAGAAAAGGGTTCCAAATTGATGATGTGGCTTTGAATGGTGCATATTGAACGCACAAGAAGTGTGGAGTTAAAATATGTTAAAAAATGAAATCCCTTTGTAATAGATATGTTTTCGTCCGAAACCCTGATACTTCGAAAGAGATTGTCCAGTTTGTACACGAAGTGCAACCAGTTTTTGCCTTGACCCTCTAAACTTTTTAGCACATGCTATGTGGGTGAAATTATGATACCATGCCAAATTTCATCCTTTTGAGAGTTCATTTGTAGTGCTTTTCAATTTCAGGGTCATTGAGCTCAAAATAAATCATTAAATGCATGAACAATAGCAAATTAAGTCAGAAAAGGGTTCCAAATTGATGATGTGGCTTTTAATGGTGCATATTGAACGCACAAGAAGTGTGGAGTTAAAATATGTTTAAAAAAATGAAATCCCTTTGTAATAGATGTGTTTTCGTCCGAAACCCTCATACTTCGAAAGAGATTGTCCAGTTTGTACACGAAGTGGATCCAGTTTTTGCCGTGACCCTCTAAACTTTTTAGCACATGCTATGTGGGTGAAATTATGATACCATGCCAAATTTCATCCTTTTCAGAGTTCATTTGTAGTGCTTTTCAATTTCAGGGTCATTGACCTGAAAATAAATCATTAAATGCGTGAAATATAGCAAATTAAGTCAGAAAAGGGTTCCAAATTAATGATGTAGCTTTGAATGGTGCATATTGAACGCACAAGAAGTGTGGAGTTAAAATATGTTAAAAAATGAAATCCCTTTGTAATAGATGTGTTTTTGTCCGAAACCCTGATACTTCGAAATAGATTGTCCAGTTTGTACACGAAGTGCATCCAGTTTTTGCCGTGACCCTCTAAACTTTTTAGCACATGCTATGTGGGTGAAATTATGATACCATGCCAAATTTCATCCTTTTGATAGTTCATTGTAGTGCTTTTCAATTTCAGGGTCATTTAGCTCAAAATAAATCATTAAATGCATGAAAAATAGCGAATGAAGGCAGAAAAGGGTCCAAATTGATGATGTGGCTTTGAATGGTGCATATTTAATGCACAAGAATTTATAAAACTCTAATAGCAAAAGGAATCAACTAAAACCTATGGAAAAAAATAACATTAAAAATTTAAAAACATAATATATGGAAAAAAAGGCCCGCCTACTAGCCAGAACGGCCTGCATACGACTAGAAACCCTAGAAATGGGCCAGGATGCTGGCCCGCAGTGCGAGCAGGCCCAACAGGGCGTGAGATAGGCATGTAGTGCCTACAATAGAGAGGAGCTCGAGAGAGCAACGGTAGCAGCGCTTATAAACCACTCCGAGCCCCTCTCGACTAGCGAGGTGGGACTAAACTTTTGGATACGGGAAGCACAACCCTTTAGTCCCGGTTGGTATCACCAACCGGGACTAAAGGGCTCTGCTTCCCGCCCTTTGGGCTGCTGAAATTTACCTTTAGTCCCGGTTGGTGGCTCCAACCGCCACCAACCGGGACTAAAGGGGGTCCTTTAGTCCTGGTTGGAACCACCAACCAGGACTAAAGGAGGGGCTATATAAGCGAGACTTCGAAATTTTTCCAAATCCACCTGCAGTTTCTTCTCCTCAACGGCGCCGACGACCACCTCGACGCCGCCAGGCTGCTGGATTTTGCCGTCCCCCGCTCCCCTGCCCCGACGTCGTCGTCGCCGTCGCCGCACCCTGCCCCTAAGTCGTCGTCGCCGTCGCCACGCCCTGCCCCGCAGTCGCCGTCGCCTCTGAGCCATCCCCGAGCCCCGACGTCACCGTCATCGTCGCCGCGCCCCTGCCCCTATGTCTCCATCACCGCGCCCTGCCCCGCCATCGCCGTCGCCTTCAAGCCGTCCCCGCGCCCGACCCCGCCATCGTCGTCGCCTCCGAGCCGTCCCCGAGCCCGCTGATGTATGGATTTGATGAATTTGTTTTTGTTCATAGAATTTTTTATATGTTCATAAAAAATGTTGATATGATGAATTTGTTTTTGTTCATAGAATTTTTTATGTTCATAGAATTTTCATATGTTGATGTATGGATGGATTTGTTCATAGAATTTTTATATGTTCATAGAATTTTCATATGTTCATAGAATCTACTCTGCTCAAGATCGATGGATGGATGGATGGATATATGAATTTTTTATGTTCACCGAATTTTCATATGTTGATGGATGGACGTATATATATAGAAAATGTTGATATGTATGTATATATAGATGGATGGATTGATGTATATAGAAAATGTTGATATGTATGAATTGATACTATCTTGTAGATCACAGGAGAGTGATCAATATTGATATAAGGCACTAACCCATAGGATGTACAGAACAATAGTTGTAGCCTTTGGAAAATAGCATGTTTAAAGCTGAGGAATTCTCAGACTTAGCAGAATTCCAGGAATTTTCAGGATATTGGTAAAACTTTAGAAATCGATCAGAAAAATATGACGAATCCGAATATGCCCTCCACTCGTCTGTCACAAGCAGCTAGCATAGCGAACCTGGAACTGTCCCCCTCCGTTTCATCTGTCCGAAAATGCAGACTTCGGGAAAACATTCCCGGATGTTATCCCCCTTCACCTATATCGTGTAGTGCCGCGTTAGAACACCCCTAACTCTCTCGGGAATTCAACATATCCCCGATAACTTCGACATGAGGGGGGGGGTCCGCAAGTATCCTCGACGACCATGAGAGAGGCGGTCCGCAAAGTATCCTCTCTCGAAAGATAGGACGACTCATCAGACATGAGGGGGGAGGAGTCCTCGACGATCGTCTAAAACTGACTGTTATAAAACTTGTGAACTTTGCATGATG
This sequence comes from Elymus sibiricus, assembly GCA_039707655.1. Taxonomy (NCBI): domain Eukaryota; kingdom Viridiplantae; phylum Streptophyta; class Magnoliopsida; order Poales; family Poaceae; genus Elymus; species Elymus sibiricus. The sequence goes on along the minus strand of CM077671.1, from coordinate 25,024,184 downwards.
TTTCCCACTAATCCATTGCTCATATGCATATGATTCCTTGTTGTGATTAAGTCTATATTTGCCACTAATCCATCTCTCATGGTTGTATATTGCCATGTTGTAATATTTGCAAAAACTATGGATGACAGAGACTTAGAAAAAGAAGAGTTGTTGGGGGATATAATCCTGAACGGAGGTGATATCAGCTTGTCATTTCTCAACGAGACCGATGGTACTGAGGAAAGAGCAGATGACGGCTCCGGTGGTCCAATGGAGGAGGAAGGACGAGATCATGACGGCTCCGGTGATGGAATGGAGGAGGAAGGAGCTCATGACGGCTCCGGTGATGGAGTGGAGGAGGAAGGAGCTCATGACGGCTCCGGCGATGGAATGGAGAAGGGATCCTTAACTGTTTCAAAGTCCGGATCGAGCCAAACTTCGGTAAGGAGACGAGGTCCGAAGAAAAGGTTGGACCCGGATGAAAGGTTCGCGATCGAAGAAGTCTCTCCAGAATGCCAACCGATTGCTCCCAAGCGTACCAAGGACAAATTTATACATCAGTGCGGAGTTATTGTTAGGGACGGCGTCTTGATCAGGATCCAAGAATGGAATAAGAAGAAGGACCCTGAAGTTCCTTATGTCCACGATAGATTGAAAGATGATCTTTGGACCTCGCTGATGAGAAATTTCAGCCTACCGCCAGATGAGGATCCGAATAACCCAGTTATACAACCAAAGGTCAAGGCATTTGCTCTTAAGAAGATGGCAGAACTATTCAAGAACTGGAAGAAACTATTGAACAGAAAGTTTGTCAAAGAAGACATTACTCCAGAATTCACCGGTCAATATGCGAAGCTGAAAGATGACTGGCCCGCATTTCTGGCCTACAAGAAATCGGAGAAGGCTAAGAACAGGTCACGGATAAATAAGGATAATGCTGCAAAGAAGAGGTTTCACCATGTTACGGGGTCAGGTGGCTACATTAAAGCCCGGCCTACGTGGGACAAAGCTGAGCAAGACCTGCTTGCACTAGTAGAAAAAGGGCCATTTGTCCCGGTTCGTAAGGGCCTTTAGTCCCGGTTCTGGAACCGGGACTAAAGGGTCGGGACTAATACCCAAAACATTTAGTCCCGGTTTGCTTACGACCCGAGACCAAAGGCCCTCCACGTGGCGCTGCCTGGGGCGGGGGAGGGAGGACCTTTAGTCCCGGTTGGTGTTACCAACCGAGACTAAAGACTCCACCTTTGGTCCCGGTTGGTAACACCAACCGGGACCAAAAGGCGGCCACACGTCAGCAGCTCGCAGTCGCTGGGGGTTTTATTTTTTTTGGAAGGGGGGGTTTTGGGATTTTGGAGGGTTAATTTAGGGGTTTCATATTGTGTTAGCGAGCTAATAGAGAGAAGTGACCTCTCTTTTTCCGTGCTTGGTCGACGCTAGCTACTACACATATAGAGAGAACTCGACGCTAGCTAGTAAGCAAATAAAGGAAACCATTAATTACACAAGATCGTCATGAACATATATAGAGAGAAGTGACATCTCTTTCTTCGTGCTTGGTCGAACAACAAGTTTTCGTATATCTATCCGACGCTGCTACATATGTACAATATATAACATCCCTTACAACAATTTCAATTTCACCTGGTATTCTCCTTGTTCAGGTATGACGTGGTCAAGAAAGAATCCCGCCAATTCCTCTTGAATTGCTCGTATGCGATCATGTGGTAGGAGTTCATCCCGCATCTGCCAGATCTAATTTAAAGAAGGGGTCAATACATATATATGAATGAAACTCAACACAATTGATGGTAATATATAAAATAAAATTGTGAATATTGTTTACGTACTTCAAATTGTTTCTCAGAGGAGGCCCGTTCAGAGGTATAGTAGCGAATGAACTCGCATACGTAGTATCCACATAAATGAGTGTTGGGTGCCTGCAACAAGCACTTTACGAGAATAGAGTTCAATCAAACTGATAAGCAAGCATGATAATGGTATTGATGAAACTAGAATCAATGAGAGATGCGCGAAACTAGCTAGTACTACTTACTTTGGGGTGTGTAAATCGCAGCTCCTTCTTCAGACCCGGAACCTTAGCGGTGAACGTTTTCCAAACCCTGGCAGGCAAAGAAAATGATTACTTGATATCAGGAAATGAACGAAAGTTGCCGATATGGTCCCGGTATTGATTGAACTTACTTCTGGAGCATTGCAGTCATGTCCGCATAATACTTGGGATCTTTACGGAGCGAGTCTAAGACAGTTACTAATGCCCCGTCAAGGTTAATGGATAGCAGAATATAGTGGAAGCTGAGCACGCATAACTCATCAATTACATTACTTAACCACGAGTAAGCGGAACCGAATATGCAGAAGACAGTAACACTCACTTGAAGTTGTAAGGAAAGAGTATTTCCCTTTTGTTTTGATGTGTAAGGAACGTTTGTAGTAAGTTGTTCTCGGTATCTTCAGCCGCCTTTCGTACCGACCATTCATTTACGGTATTTGGGCTAATGAACCCAACGTCGAAGATTCCTATTTTTTGGCATTCGACCATCTTCAATCTGCATAATATAGTGAGGATAATTATATATACATGCAATGAACGAGCTGAGCTAGAGACTTAATTATAGAAGTAATACTTACAGACAGTAGCAAGTCATGAGTTGTTTGTCGAGGGCCTTTTGATTGTATAATTGAAATAACTCCACAAATTCAACAGGCAGCAGGTCGACTCCAGGGAAGTCATGCTCTTTTTTAATTCCGACTAACAAACTATCTTTCCCAGACTTCCTGCAGGTTTCCATGTACCAGTCATGCAATTTTTGCATCATCGTTGTTAGATGAGGATGATCAGGTTTGACGAGAGGCTTCCCGTGCTCGTATCTAAAGACGTCTACTACCTCAGCCGTTTCAAACTGTACATCATCGGGCAGGTAATCATCAAGAGTGGTACCGGGCAGTAGCACCGGATGATTAGTGATATCGCTAGACACCTTGAGCGGGGGGCACGATTGCTTCTCCTGTTCGCCGAGCTGGGGAATTGTTTTCCCACTTCTTCATTTTTTCGCTCTTGCAGCACTGGAAGTACTTCCCGACTGCTGCGCTTTAGCATGTGTCTTAGTAATTATGCGATCATAGTTGGAATCCGGCGGAGGCGGTGGTGGTCGCTTCAGGGCATTGATAGTGCGCTTCACTTTCACCGGATCTACCTTCTCCTTCGGAGGTGGAGTTTTCTTTGCAAAATGGTCCCTCAGTTGGGCACGACATATGTCCTCGTTTTCCTGCTCGGTCCTCTCATATGGTAACTTTTCCAGAGGCTTGAGAGATGGACCGTATCTGAATTGGCTCCCGCCTCTGCTTGTACTGCTAGCCGCCGGAGCGGCGGCGTCTCTCTTCCGTCGTTGCTGACGATGCGGAGAAATCTGAAGCGCCGGAGGAGCCGGAGCGGTGGCGTTTGTCTTCCGCCATTGCCGACGAGGCTGAGGAGGAGGCGGACTGCTCCGACGCGCCGGAGTAGGCGAAGGAGGAGGCGGAGTGCCATCACGCATCGGAGGAGCCGGAGAAGGAGGCGGAGTGCCCTGATCACTCGCCGGAGGAGGAGGAGGAGGAGGCGGAGTGCCCTGACTCGCCGGAGGAGGAGGAGGAGGCGGAGGCGTCCAGTTTGGAAGCTTGATGTACTCCTTCTGCCATAGCCATGTACTCCTCAGAGCATGAACCAGCCGATTCTCCCCTTCACCTGTAGAGTCGTCAAGCTCGAGCTCCTCAAATCCCTCCATTACTTCATCCACCATCACAACAGCATAGTCATGTGGAATCAGACGGCAGTGAAAAGTTCCGTTGGGTTGAGGAGGTGCAACAGAGCCGACAGCCGCCTTGAAAGTGAGGTTCCGGCATTTCGTCATAAGCTCGCAATGTTGAGCCTCCGTGATAGTATCCACGGGGTAGCTAGGAGACGTGAAGTCAGGCTGAACGGGCTCCGTGGAAGCCACGCTGCTTCTCCGCTGAGATGGCGGGGTAGCTTCTGGGGTAGCTTCGTGCCGCTGAGATGGTTGGTCGGCAGCTCGCTGGCTCTCAGCTTCCTCTAGCTTTTGTAGTCTTCCATTGAGCTTCTGCATGTCGCTCAGCTCCTCTTTCCTCTTTCTCTCCCGGCTTTTGTAACCGCCTGCGTCGGGAAACCCAAACTTCCACGGAACGGAGCCTGGTGTGCCTCGTGTTCGTCCAGGGTGCTCAGCATTCCCTAGGGCCTCAGTCAGGTCGTCCTTCTCTCTGTCGGGAATGAACATCCCTTCCTGCGCTGCGGTGATATACTTCTGAAGCTTCGTGACGGGTATTGCAAGTTGCTCGTCCGTCCAACGGCACTTCCCTGTTTCAGGGTCCAAAGTTCCCCCAACCCCGAAGAACCAAGTCCTTGAACGGTCTGGCCAGTTCAATGTTTGTGGTTCGACCCCTTTAGCAATCAGGTCATTCTCAGCTTTGTCCCACAACGGCCGGGCTTTGAGGTAGCCACCTGACCCCGTGTGATGGTGATACTGCTTCTTTGCAGCGTTGTTCTTGTTTGTCTCTGACATTTTCTTACTCTTGTCCGATGTCTTGTAGGCCACAAATGCGGGCCAGTGATCTCTTATCTTCTCAAATCGGCCGGTGAATTCTGGAGTCTTCCCTTTGTCGACAAACTTTGATTTCAACTCCTTCTTCCACCTCCTGAATAGATCTGCCATCTTCTTAAGAGCACACTCCTTGACCAGTGGCTCTATAACTGGCTTATTCAGATCCTCCTCTGGCGGTAGGGTGAAATTTGCCTTCAGCGCGGTCCAAAGATCATCTTTCTGTCTATCGGTGACATAATCACCTTCAGGGGCGTCGTCCTTAGGCTTATTCCATTGCTTGATGCTAATCAGGATGTTGTCCCTAACAATAACTCCGCACTGAGCAGAAAATGCGTCCTTGGTCCGCTTGGGTTCAATCGGATGGCCATCGTCCGCGAGTGCTGTGATCGTGAACCTTTCATCCTTGCGCAACCTCTTCTTCGGGCCTCGTCTCGTTACCGAAGTTTGGCTCGATCCGGAGGGCTATAAAAGAAGAAAGAAGAGTTAATATATGTACATACCAAAACAATTAATGCATCAATTAGCTAGTCAGCACAGGCTTAATTAATATATATACCTCGCCGGACTTTGCAACAGCTCCCTCCTCCGTTCGGTCACCGGAGCCGTCATCATGGTCTCCTTCTTCCTCCGGCATTCGGTCACCGGAGCCATCATGATCATGTCCTTCCTCCTCCATTGTTCGATCACCGGAGCCGTCATCCTCTCCTTCCAGACCATCGGTGTCGTTGAGAAACGACAAGACATCACGTCCGCCGAGGATTATCTCCCCCAACAATTGTTCTTGTTCCAAGTCTCTTTGAGCCATAGTTTCTGCAAATATTACAACATGGCAATTAATATACAAACATGAGTGTCCGACGTCCGGACCGCCTCTCTCACGAATGTCAAACAAGGGATTCTCTTAACCTTTAAGGGATTTAATTAACAAATGATACATAGACTTGTTCGGGCGAGAGGGGGTTGATCGACGTCCCCCCTCATGTCGAAGTTACCGGAGTTTTCTTCTAGTGGTTTGGGTGGCCTCGAGAGATTGTCGGGTAGGGGCGGGAGGGGGTAGGAGATCGACAACGCTTTTTTCTAGGTTTTGGGTGGCCTCGAGAGTTGGTCGCCCGGTATATCGAGAGGGGGGGTGAACATTTTACCTTAGTAACTTAGAAAAAAAATGTTATCGGGGAGGGGGTATATCGACAACGCTTTTTTTCTATGGTTTGGGTGGCCTCGAGAGTTGGTCGCCCGGTATATCGAGAGGGGGGTGAACATTTTACCTTAGTAACTTAGAAAAAAAATGTTATCGGGGAGGGGGTATATTGACAACGCTTTTTTTCTAGGGTTTGTGTGGCCTCGAGAGTTGGCCGCCCGGTATATCGAGAGGGGGTGAACATTTTACTTTAGTAACTTAGAAAAAAATGTTATCGGGGAGGGCGTATGTCGACAACGCTTTTTTCTAGGGTTTGGGTGGCCTCGAGAGTTGGTCGCCCGATATATCGAGAGGGGGGTGACCATTTTACCTTAGTAACTTAGAAAAAAAATGTTATCGGGGAGCTGATGCCAACGTGATGATAGGGGGCCGGGGTGCTCCCGTGGCCTTGTTGATAGATAGAGCCGATGCCAACGTGATGATAGAGCCGATGCCAACATTTTCATTTAACAAAAAAACTACCTTCAAAAAAAGACTTGCTTCGCCGCGGGTGCTCGGTGCGACGTGGAATCGGTGGAAAAACTTTATGAAAATGCGGTGGTGGCCGGGCCGGGCGGTTTTCTTTTCCTTCTTCATTTTTTCCTTTGTTTTTTCTTATATGTTTGTTTTCGTTTTCACTCTACATTTTCGTACATATGAAAAACAACGAAGACTTTTTACATGAACATATACACACATATACATGAACATATATACATATACATGAAAAAAAACATATACATGAACATATACACATATACATGCCCGCAAAAAAATTCCCCTAAACGATGACGGGGCGGCACACCATGGTAAAGGGGGGCTCACTGGGGGGGGGGCGGCGATGGCTGGAGGCCGGCGACGGGGACGAGGACGGCGGCGACGGACGAGGACGGCGGCTCGGGGAGGCGACGGGGACGAGGACGGCGGCGACGGGGACGAGGACGGCGCCGACGGGGACGAGGACGGCGGCGACGGGGACGAGGACGGCGCCGACGGGGACGAGGACGGCGGCGACGGGGACGAGGATGGCGGCTCGGGGAGGCGACGGGGACGGGGACGAGGACGGCGGCTCGGGGAGGCAACGGGGACGAGGACGGCGGCGACGGGGACGAGGATGGCGGCTCGGGGAGGCGACGGGGACGAGGACGGCGGCGACGGGGACGAGGACGGCGGCTCGGGGAGGCGACGGGGACGGCGACGGCGTCGGGGCAGCCTGGCGGCGTCGAGGAGGTCGGCGTCGTCGGGGGGAACTGCGAGATGAAAATGAAAATTTTCACAAGTGCTGCTTATATACACACAGCATTGGTCCCGGTTGGTGGCACCAACCGGGACTAATGCACCCCTTTAGTCCCGGTTGGTGCCACCAACCGGGACCAAAGGTCTCTTTTCAGCAGCCCAAAGGGCGGGAAGCAGAGACCTTTGGTCCCGGTTGGTGCCACCAACCGGGACCAATGGCCTTGCACAGCGGCGTCGTGGGAGTTTAGTCCCACCTCGCTACTTGAGAGAGTGCCGCACCTGTTTATAAGGCGCGGTGCGCCAGAGGCTTCGAGCTCCTCTCTAAAGCAGGCTTACTGGCCTAACCAATCTATATCTGCCTGTGGGCCTACTGGGCCTTCTGCGGGCCTGAAACCTGGCCCAACTGGCTGGTTGGGTTTCTAGTCGTATTCAGGCCGTGGTGGCCCAGTAGGCGGCATTTTTTTAATATTTTTGCAGTTTTTTTGTTTTGTTTTTTGCATTATTTATTTCTTTTCTTTTTTGCTTTATTTTTTTTAATTCTTTTTGCTGTTAGGTCACAAAAATTATAAACTTTCTATTAGTGCTATTAAAGTTTGCTATTAAAGTTTCTAACAAAAAAATTCTTTATGAAAATTCTTTTTGCTATTAATGTTTTGAACAAAAAATACTTTGATAATTTTAGTTGCATAAATTTTATATAATTTTAGTTTCAAAAATATTTTAATTGATTATTTTTAGTTCATTCTTTTTGCTATTATTTTTGATTATTTTATATAATTATCGAAAACTGGATGCACTTCGTGTACAAAATGGACAATCTCTTTCGAAGTATCAGGGTTTCGGACGAAAACTCATCTGTTACAAAGGGATTTCATTTTCTTTTGAACTTATTTGAACTCCAGACTTTTTGTGTGTTCAAAATGCACCATTCAAAGCCACATCATCAATTTTCAACCCTTTCTGACTTCATTTGGTATTTTTCATGCATTTACTGATTTTTTTTGAGCTAAATGACCCTGAAATTGAAAAGCACTACAAATGAACTCTGAAAAGGTTGAAACTTGGCATGGTATCATCATTTCACCCACATAGCATGTGCTAAAAAGTTGAGAGGGTTACGGCAAAAACTGGATGCACTTCGTGTACAAAATGAACAATCTCTTTCGAAGTATCAGGGTTTCGGACGAAAACTCATCTGTTACAAAGGGATTCCATTTTTTTGAACTTATTTGAACTCCAGACTTTTTGTGTGTTCAAAATGCACCATTCAAAGCCACATCATCAATTTTCAACCCTTTCTGACTTCATTTGGTATTTTTCATGCATTTACTGATTTTTTTGAGCTAAATGACCCTGAAATTGAAAAGCACTACAAATGAACTCTAAAAAGGTTGAAACTTGGCATGGTATCATCATTTCACCCACATAGCATGTGCTAAAAAGTTGAGAGGGTTACGGCAAAAACTGGATGCACTTCGTGTACAAAATGGACAATCTCTTTCGAAGTATCAGGGTTTAGGACGAAAACTCATCTGTTACAAAGGGATTTCATTTTTTTTGAACTTATTTGAACTCCATACTTTTTGTGTGTTCAAAATGCACCATTCAAAGCCACATCATCAATTTTCAACCCTTTCTGACTTCATTTGGTATTTTGCATGCATTTACTGATTTTTTGAGCTAAATGACCCTGAAATTGAAAAGCACTACAAATGAACTCATCTGTTACAAAAGGCATTTCATTTCTTCACATGTAACTGCAATGATATAGTTGTGGAGAGAAAGTCTTCACTTTTTCTTCGCTTGTGTCCTTTGCTTATTGCGCCGTAACCATGGATAATCTTCATCGTTTAATAGGGTGCTTGGGTCAGCCTTGACTTTGAAGGGAGGAATTTCATGAAACTTTTCATAATCTTCGGACATGTCTGTCTTGCCCTCCAATCCCACGATGTCTCTTTTTCCTGAAAGAACTATGTGGCGCTTTGGCTCATCGTATGATGTATTCGCTTCCTTATCTTTTCTTTTTCTTGGTTTGGTAGACATGTCCTTCACATAGAAAACTTACGCCACATCATTGGCTAGGACGAATGGTTCGTCTGTGTACCCAAGATTGTTCAGATCCACTGTTGTCATTCCGTACTATGGGTCTTCCTGTACCCCGCCTCCTGACAGATTGACCCATTTGCACTGAAACAAAGGGACCTTGAAATCATGTCCATAGTCAAGTTCCCATATGTCCACTATGTAACCATAATATGTGTCCTTTCCCCTATTGGTTGCCGCATCAAAGCGAACACCGCTGTTTTGGTTGGTGCTCTTTTGATCTTGGGCGATCGTGTAAAATGTATTCCCATTTATCTCGTACCCTTTGTAAGTCAATACAGTCGAAGATGGTCCCCTGGCCAACGAGTACAACTCATCAGAAACAGTGTTGTCACCCATGAGACGTGTTTGCAACCAACTGCCGAAAGTCTTGATGTGTTCATATGTAATCCAGTCGTCACACTGCTCCGGGTGTTTGGAGCGCAGAATATTCTTGTGTTCATCGACATACGGGGTCACCAAGGTAGAATTCTGTAGAACTGTGTAGTGTGCTTGAGACCAAGAATGCCCGTCCCTACATATTATTGAGTCCGCTCCTAGCGTGCCTTTTCCAGTCAGTCTCCCCTCATACCGCGATTGAGGGAGACCAATCTTCTTAAGGTCAGGAATGAAGTCAACACAAAACCCAATGACATCCTCTGTTTGATGGCCCATGGAGATGCTTCCTTCTGGCCTAGCGCGGTTACGAACATATTTCTTTAAGACTCCCATGAACCTCTCAAAGGGGAACATATTATGTAGAAATACAGGGCCCAGAACGACAATCTCGTCGACTAGATGAACTAGGACGTGCGTCATGATATTGAAGAAGGACGGTGGGAACACCAGCTCGAAACTAACAAGACATTGCACCAAATCACTCCTTAACCTTAGCAGGATTTCTGGATCGATCACCTTCTGAGAGATTGCATTGAGGAATGCACATAGCTTCACAATGGCTAATCGAACGTTTTCCGGTAGAAGCCCCTTCAATGCAACCGGAAGCAGTTGCATCATAATCACGCGGCAGTCATGAGACTTTAGGTTCTGGAACTTTTTCTCTGCCATATTTATTATTCCCTTTATATTCGACGAGAAGCCAGACAGGACCTTCATACTGAGCAGGCATTCAAAGAAGATTTCCTTCTCTTCTTTGGTAAGAGCGTAGCTGGCAGGACCTTCATACTGCTTTGGATGCATGCCGTCTTTTTCATGCACACGTTGCTGTTCCTCCCGTGCCTCCGGTGTATCTTTTGTCTTCCCATACACTCCCAAGAAGCCTAGCAGGTTCACGCAAAGATTCTTCGTCACGTGCATCACGTCGATTGCAGAGCGGACCTCTAGGTCTTTCCAATAGGGTAGGTCCCAAAATATAGATTTCTTCTTCCACATGGGTGCGCGTCCCGCATCGTCAGTCGGAACAGATAGTCCGCCAGGACCCTTTCCAAAGATTACATGTAAATCATTGACCATATCAAGTATGTGATCACCAGTATGGAGGGCAGGCTTCTTCCGGTGATCTGCCTCACCTTTGAAATGCTTTCCTTTCTTTCGACATTGATGGTTGGTCGGAAGAAATCGACGATGCCCCAGGTACACATTCTTCCTGCATTTGTCCAAATATGTACTGTCGGTGTCATCTAAACAATGTGTGCATGCGTGGTATCCCTTGTTTGTCTGTCCTGAAAGGTTACTGAGAGCAGGCCAATCGTTGATGGTTACAAACAGCAACGAATGTAGGTCAAATTCCTCCTGTTCGTTCTCATCCCACACACGTACACCTCTTCCATTCCATAGCTGTAAAAGTTCATCAACTAATGGCCTTAGGTACACATCAATGTCATTGCCGGGTTGCTTAGGGCCTTGGATGAGCACTGGCATCATAATGAACTTCCGCTTCATGCACAACCAAGGAGGAAGGTTATACATACATAGAGTCACAGGCCATGTGCTATGCTTGCTGCTCTGATCCCCAAAAGGATTAACGCCATCTGCACTTAAACCAAACCATACGTTCCTTGGGTCATCTGTAAAGTTGCTCCACTTTCTCTCAATCTTTCTCCACTGCGACCCGTCAGCGGGTGCTCTCAACTTCCCGTCTTTCTTACGGTATTTTTTGTGCCATTGCATCAACTCGGCATGCTTTTTGTTTCTGAACAGACGTTTCAACCGTGGTATTATAGGAGCATACCACATCACCTTGGCAGGAACCCTCTTCCCGGTGCTCTGGCCCTCAACATCACCAGGGTCATCTCTTCTAATCTTATACCGCAATGCACCGCATACCGGGCATGCGTTCAAATCCTCGTACGCACCGCGGTAGAGGATGCAGTCATTAGGGCATGCATGTATCTTCTGCACCTCCAATCCTAGAGGGCATAGAACCTTCTTTGCTTCGTACGTACTGCCGGGCAATTCGTTATCCTTTGGAAGCTTCTTCTTCATTATTTTAAGTAGCGAACTAAATCCCTTGTCAGATACACCATTGTCTGCCTTCCATTGCAGCAATTCCAGTGTGGTACCGAGCTTTCTGTTGTCATCTTCGCAATTTGGGTACAACCCTTTTTTGTGATCCTCTAACATGCGATCGAACTTCAACTTCTCCCTTTCACTTTCGCATTCTCTCTGTGCATCAACAATGACCCGGCGAAGATCATCATCGGGCACATCGTCTGGTTCCTCTTGATCTTCAGCTTCCCCCATTGCAGCATCACTGTATTCAGGGGGCGGGTAGTTGTCATCATCCTCTTCTTCTTCGTTGTCTTCCATCATAACCCCTCTTTCTCCGTGCTTGGTCCAAACATTATAGCGTGGCATAAAACCCTTCTCAAGCAGGTGGAAGTGAAGGGTTTTAGAGTTGGAGAAAGCCTTCGTATTCTCACAGACAGTACATGGACAATGCATAAAACCATTCTTCTTGTTTGCCTCAGCCGCTTCGAGAAAATTATGCAGGCCCTTAATATACTCGGAGGTGCGTCGGTCACCGTACATCCAGTGCCGGTTCATCTGCGTGTGTTATATAGTTCTCATTATTGAACAACATATAACTCTCTAGAGCATCTAATTAAATCATACAAGTAATAACTATCTAGAACAACATATAACCAAAACCATCGCACTATATAATAACAAACAATAATAAAAGTAAGAAAGTTACACAAGTATCTATCTAAATCATACAAGTAAGAACTTTTTTCTTTTAGAAAGAAGATAAGAAGAAGAGGCTAACCACGGTGGTGCCGGCGCCGAGATGGGCGCGGGCGATCGACGGCGGTGAGGACGGGGACGGGACAGGACGGACCGCCAACCTAGACAAATCTTGAGGAAAATGGAGCTTGGACAAGGAGCTTCCAGAGGAGAAAGCTTAAGTATGGCTCGGGCATTTCATCGAACACCTCATGTGCATAGGAGGTGAGCTAGAGCACCACAAAGCTCTCCCCTCGCCGGCCAGAAAAACAGAGCAGTGTGGAGTGCTCTGCTCGCTGGCGAGGGGGGTATATATAGGCATCTCATTGGTCCCGGTTCGTGGCTGGAACCGGGACTAAAGGACCCCCTTTGGTCCCGGTTCCAGCCACGAACCGGGACCAATGGTTGTGGGCCAGGAGCGAGGCACATTGGTCCCGGTTCGTGTCTGGAACCGGGACTAAAGGGTCCAGACGAACCGGGACCAATGCCCCACGAGGCCCGGCCGGCCCCCTGGCCTCACGAACCGGGACCGTTGCCCCCATTGGTCCCGGTTCGTGACTGAACCGGGACTAATGGGCTGGCCCGGCCTGGACCAAAGCCCTGTTTTCTACTAGTGTTGCTAAAGATGTCCAACCAGCGACATTGCACTGGCCAGATCGGGCAAGGACTTGGTTCTTCGGGGTTGGTGGAACTTTGGACCCAGAAACAGGGAGGTGTGTTTGGACGAAAGCTCAACTTGAAACACCCATCAAAAAGCTTGAGGAAGCAATCAAGAACACGCAGGAAGGGAGGTTCCATCCCGACAGAGAGAAGGACTAGCTGTCATTGGCGCTCGGGAATCCTGAACACCCTGGACGAATACGAGGCACATCAGGCTCCTTTCCGTGGGTGCATGGCTTTCCCGACAGCACTGGTTATAGAAGCCGACAGAGAAAGAAGAAAGAGGAAGCAAGCGAAATGCAGAAGATCAATGAAAGATTAGCGAAACTAGAGGCACTTGAGAGCCAGCGAGCTATCGGCCCACCATCTCAGCGGCACGAAGATCATTCATTGGATGCTACCCCATCATCTCAGCGGAGAAGCAGCGTGGCTTCCACGGAGCTCGTTCAGCCTGATAGCACGGCTCCTCGCTACCCCGTGGATGGTATAACGGGTAATGAACATTGTGTGCTAATGGCAAAATGCCATAGCCTAACCTTGAAGGCGGCGGTCGGCTATGTCTTACCTCCTCGACCTAGTGCAACTTTCCATTTCAATCCGGTTCCAGCTGGCTTTGCTATTGTCGGGGTGGATGAAATAATGGACGGATTTGAGGGGTTGGAGCTTGAGTACGCTACAGGTGAAGGGGAGAATCTTCTTCAAAATGCCTTAAGGACTACCTGTCTATGGAGAAAGGAGCACATCTTGCTTCCAAACTGGACGCCGCCTCAGCAGACTCAGCCGGAGGAGGCCCCGGTGCCTGAGTCGTCTCCGGTGCGTCAACCGTCTCCGGTGCGTCAGTCATCTCCGGTGCGTCAACCGTCTCCGGTGCGTCAGTCGTCTCCGCTGCCTGAGTCCTCTTAGGCGCGTCAGCCGTCTCCGCCGCCTCAGCGGACTCCGACGGTGGAGGCCCCTCAGCAGAATCCTCCTCCGCCTCAGCTGTCTCCACCGCGTCAGCGGACTCCGCCTCCTCCGCGGCCTCAGCAACAGCGGAAGAGAGTCGCTGCCGCTCCGGCGGCTCGCAGCAGTACGAAAATGAAGAAATTCAGAGCAGGCCCAAGCCTTAAGGTTCCTCCCAAGTTACCCTACAAGAGGACTCAGGAGGAACTTGATGACATCGTGACTGAAGAAGTTAGACGCCAGCTTGCACCGAAACGTCCGCCTCCAAAGAAGAAAATAGATCCGGTGAAAGCGAAGCGAACTCTGGAGGCCCTTAGGTAACCACCACCGCCTCCGCTGCTATCAAACTATGACCGCTGTATTGAAAAGACACATGCTCAAGCCAAGCGGTCGGGAAGCTTAGCTAGCAGTGGCGCAAGAAGTGGGAAAACAATTCCCCAGCTCGGCGAACAAGAACTGCAATCGTGCCCTCCGCTCAAAGTGGTTACCGATATAGCTAATGATCCAGAGAAAGCGGCCGGTGGTCTTGCTATCACTACTGGTGATTACTTACCCGATTCGGTACAATTTGAAAAGGCTGAGGTAGTAGCATCCTTAAGATACGAGCACGGGAAGCCTCTCGTCAGACGTGAGGAGCTCCCGCGTCTAACAACGAGGATGCGACAATTCCATGATTGGTACTTGAAAGTCTGCGAGGACGGGACCGACAATATCTTTGTGGGAATTAAAGATGAACACTTCTTCAATGGAAAACAAGAGTTGTTCGTTGAATTTGAAGAATTGTTTCAGTTATACAATCAAAAGGACCCCGACAAAACTATCGTCAGTTCCTATTGTGTGTAAGTATTTTTTCTGTAAAGTCTCTAGCTCAGCTCGTTCATTGCATGTATAATTATCCTCACACTATATTATATGCAGATTGAAGATCATCGATTGCAGAAAACAACAAATCAATGACATTGGGTTCATTAACCCAAATACCATAAATGAACATACGTTAAAAGACAAACCCGATGAAATAGAGGATAATTTGCTAAAGGCGTTACTTGGACAACAAAATAGAAGGGAAATACTATTTCCTTACAACTTCAAGTGAGTGTTACTATCTTGTGCACATTCTATTCCGCTTACTCGAGGTTAAGTGCAATTAATGAGTTATGCATGCGCAGGTTCCACTTCATTCTGCTAGCCATTCGGCTAGAGGAGGGAGAAGTACTTGCCTTGGACTCGAGACGTAAAGACCCTAAGGAGTGGACGGACATGCGTCAAATGCTTCAGAAGTAAGTTCAATCATTATCGCACCATATCGGCAACTTTCGTTCATTTCCTGATATCAAGTAATCATTTTCTTTGCCGGGCAGGGTTTGAAAAAAGTTCACCAAGCACGTTAGGGGTGTCTCGAAAAAGGAGCTGTGATTTGTACACCCCAAAGTAAGTACTACTAGCTAGTATCGCGCATCGTCTCTCATTGATTCTAGTTTCAATACCATTATCATGCTTGATTATCATTTTGATTGAACTCTATTCTCGTAAAGTGCTTGTGGCAGGCACCCGGCACTAGTTTATGTGCATACTATGTTTGCGAGTTCATTCGCCACTCGACCTGTGAGCGGGGCATATCTCCAGAACAATTTGATGTACGTAAACAATATTCACATTTTAATTTTATTACCATCAATTGTGTTGAGTTTCATTCATATATATATATATATATATATATATATATATATATATATATATATATATATATTGACCCCCTTCTTTAAACTAGATCTGGTGGAAGCGGGAAGAACTCCTACCAACTGATCGCATACGAGCAATTCAAGAGGAATTGGTGGGATTCTTTGTTGAGCATGTCATACCTAAAGACGGAGAATGCCATCGGGATATGACATGCGATTTTGGTAATTAGATATTAGGATCGTAAGAGATGTTATATTGTATATATGCATGAACGTGTACTATATGTAATAGCGTCGAATAGATTTACGAAAACTTGTTGCATTGTTCGACCAAGCACGGAGAAGAGAGGTCACTTCTCTCTATATATTGATCATGACGATGTTGTGTAATGGTTCCTTCATTGCTATATGTAGCAGCTAGCGTCGAGTTGAATGAAAAGCATAAAATAAAAATGGTAAACACAAAAAGAAAAGGGGGAAACACAATATGAAAACCCCTAAACCCTCCAAAACCCCTAAACCCTTCCTTTCAAAAAAAAAACCAGCGCCTGGCAGCTGCTGACGCGTGGCTGCCTTTTAGTCCCGGTCGGTGTTACCAACCGGGACTAAAGGTCCTCCTGCCTGGGCGCCCCACGGTGGCCACGTGGAGCTCCTTTAGTCCCGGTTCGTAAGCCAACCGGGACTAAAAGTGATGGGCATTAGTCCCGATCGTTTTGTCCCGGGTGCAGAACCGGGACTAAAGGCCCTCTGGAACCGGGACTGAAGCCCTGTTTTCTACTAGTGCACCTAGAGCAAGTAGCTACACTCCTTCACAACTGAACAATGGACTATGCTTTGATTGTCAGTTTGGCGTAAAGGAGTTTCACCAAATGTCTTACCAGTACTAGGCTGCCGAAGGCTGACCCCTCGGGTGGAGCATATTAGTCACACTCCTAGCCTATTCATGAACTTACTAGAGATCACCCCAATCTCATAGACTGTGACCAGCAGTCGGGCTCATATAGATGTGTTCCTCCAAAGATCGCTCTGTAGGATAGCATCTCGCTTACACAAGCTTTGGAACACATTAAGACAAAAGTCAACCTGCCATACAGTTTCCGAGAGTATTGCAATTTCAACGAAGTGGGTTAGTAAAGCTACTCTCCTCAGTTAACCACTAGCTTGTTTTCCCAGG
This sequence comes from Elymus sibiricus, assembly GCA_039707655.1. NCBI lineage: Eukaryota > Viridiplantae > Streptophyta > Magnoliopsida > Poales > Poaceae > Elymus > Elymus sibiricus. The sequence goes on along the minus strand of CM077671.1, from coordinate 25,007,456 downwards.
TCCTACTTCATGGGATCTCCGATCACATAGGTTGGGTTACCATCATGGCAACTCATGTGGGTCTCATACCCATATCCTTCGATGCATTTTCTATCACAACACGTGATAGCCCTTTAGTAAAGGGATCTTCCAGATTGTTAGCCAATTGAATATAATCCAACGCTATTACTCCAGAGTTTCTTAAACGTTTGACAACTTTTAATCTCATTCTTATGTGCTTTGTGGACTGCATGTTGTCCTTTGAACTCTTTACCTTGACAATGACTGTCAGATTGTTACAGTTCATAAGGATAGCCGAAACTAGCTTTTCAACCACTGGCAAGTCCATCAAAAGATCTTGAAGCCATTCTGCTTCGACACCAGATGTGTCTAATGTTGTTAGTTCTGCTTCCATTGTCGATCTCGTTAAGATCGTTTGCTTGCAAGACTTCCAGGAAAAACAGCGCCACCTCCAAGTGTAAACACATATCCAGTTGTGTCCTTCTTCTCATCAGCATCAGAGATCCAATTCGCATCACTATACCCTTCAAGTACCGAAGGGTATCCGGTATAGTGAAGTCCATAGTTCACAGTACCTTTCAGATAGCGCATAATTCTTTCAACAGCATGCCAATGTACATCACCCGGATTGGAAACAAACCGGCTTAGTTTGCTCACAGAAAACGTGATGTTAGGCCTCATAGCGCTCGCTAGGTACATGAGTGAACCAATGACTTAAGAGTATCTCAATTGATCTTTAGCTATGCCTTCAAACTTTCGAATCCGCACACTAGGATCATAGGGTGTTGGAGAAATTTTGCTGACCATAATGGGATTGCAGAAGTGTAATCCCATCCTCAGTATCTCTCAATAGCTTGATGTTCAAGATAACATCAGCCACACCAAGGTCTTTCATCTCAAAGTTCTGAGATAGAAATGACTTAACCTCCTCAATGACTTTGAGGTTGGTTCCAAATATCAGTATGTCATCAACATACAAGCACAATATAACTAGTTCGCCCCCACCATGGCGATAGTATACACATTTGTCAGCTTCATAAACAACAAAGCCAACAGATGTCAGAGTTGTATTAAACTTCTCATGCCATTGCTTAGGTGCTTGTTTCAGGCCATATAAAGATTTCAGTAACTTACACACCTTTCCTTCCTGACCATCTATCGCAAAGCCATTTGGCTGTTGCATGTAGATTTCCTCATCTAGCTCTCCATTCAGGAAAGCCATCTTAACATCCATCCGATGGACGAGAAGACCATGAGAGGCCGCCAACGAGAGTAATACTCGAATGGTAGTCAGTCTGGCCACAGGTGAATAAGTGTCGAAGAAATCTTCTTCTTTCTGGGAATAACCCTTGGCCACAAGCCTAGCCTTGTACTTTTCAATCGTACCATCGGGCCTAAACTTCTTTTTGAACACCCATTTACATCCCAATGGTTTGCAACCCTAGTGACGTTCAGTGATTTCCCATGTCCCGTTAGCCATAATGGAATCCATCTCGTTACGGACCGCATCTTTCCAGTAGTCAGCATCTGAAGATGCATAGGCTTCTGAAATAGAATTGGGAGTATCGTCCACGAGGTACACAAGGAAGCCATCACCAAAAGACTTTACAGTCCTCTGTCTCTTGCCCCTACCAAGGGTTTCCTTGTCATCCTCCTCGGGATTTTCATCATGTGTTCGTTCATAATATTCCATAGGAATGGCAGGCTCGGGAGTCTCCTCAGATTCCTGTCTAGAAGTGCTTTGCATATCTCTAATAAGAAAATGTTTGGGAACGCGACAGAAAACAAAAAAAATCGGTACAGCGAGCACGCCCAGGATCACTATGGAGATGCATACAAGGTTTGATCTGATCGTTACCGACTCGTAGCGCAGTGGAAGTAGAGTCGATGTTGATCGTCGGTGCAGATCCCCGCAGCTAGGATTTAGAACCTCCCAACTGCGAGGATGTATTCCCTCGTCGGACAGCCCTTCGGGAGGCGGTCGGACATTTCCTCGGATGATGTCACGGACAGCCCTTCGGGAAGACCCTCGAAGCTCGAACGGTAACTTGGACAGCCCTCTGGGAGGACCCTCAAACAGCCCCTCGGGCAAAAGATTGAACCTACGACCTCTCTACAGGGTTGCACACATACGGTGTCAGCTATCCGGTAGGGCCTCGCCGTCCAGAACTAGTTCCCGCCGGAACCCAGACAGCCTTTCGGCTCTACAAAACTATTTCGCGGGGAGGGAGAGAGAAGGCCAGATCATGCATGGCATTTGTATGTGAGAAAGAGTGAGAGTGGAGAGTGCATCTCCACCTCTATTTATAGGAAAAACCCGAGGGGTAGGGTGGCACTTGAAATACCCAAAAAAAAACCATCGCATGGAGTTTCCAAGGGGCAAAATGGGAAGGCTAAAGGACCTCCATGGAGGAGGCCCTCCCTTGGCCGGCCACCACAAGTGGGCCCCCCATGAG